>OW119923.1:112234310-114921810 GCA_933210815.1 Meta bourneti | reverse complement strand
TCCATTTCCATTCTGTGAAGTGGTAAATTTGGGTATTAAATTTAGTGGAAGTCAAAATACAAAAATTATCAATGTCTTCGAGGAAACTTTTAAGTATAAAACTTTTTTTAATATTATAGTTCTGAATTTAGTACCTTTATACATTAATTCCCTTAATTGTTCATTATCAATAATTCCAAGATTGCCAGTTGCAATATGTTCTAGACTATCATTTAAATAAGGCCTATAATTTATGTCGTTGCAAAAGCATTCACATTTATCCCTATATAAATTAACCTTACTGCAAAAATGATTATAATTAAATATTTTTCTACCCAAAGGTATATCATATTTAAAGCATTTTTTATAGTATGAAATTTTATGGGAAAAATATTCATTAAATTATTTATAATTTCATTGAAATTAAATTTATCAAAGATTGGGTGTTTAAATCCTATTTTCATGTAAATTAAATTATCATTACTAATAGTTTTTTCATATTAATTTTAGAAAGTCGAGCTTTGTAAATATCATGCAGTAAAAGTAGAAAATGAAGATTAAGGGAGTCTAGTGTTGTGAAAATTTTTTTAAATTTGAGACAAGTTCTGTCATTCAAAGAAAAAAATAAATTCTTTTAAGGGTTTAAAGTTAAAACTCCCAATAAATTTTTTTTCTAAAGTTTTTAGATATTTTGTAATGTCTGCAAATTGTTTATTGCTTTCAGAATTTTTAATTTTTTATTAATATCGCTACCCCTACAACCTCTATTCGTTTTGATTCTTGAAGTGTGGAATAAAGTATATGTGTTACAGTTACTTAAATTAACTTGTGAATTTTGAAATAAATCATTTAAACCATAAGGATCAAGTGTTTTATATTTTAAGATGTAAATATTTTCTTTAGCCAGTCGTAATTCAGTATTGTTTATAATTTCAAGTATAGTAATAATTGCATTATTAAAGCCATGTAATGAGAAATGATGGAACTCTAAGTTAAAAGGGAATGGGAGTTAAAATTTTTAATATTAGATTAATACATAAGTTCAAGGAGTTACTGGTTTGACCTATATAACCCATACCACAAAGGCTGCATTTTCAATAGTAAATGACATTTGAGGCTTTACATGCTGTCAAAGCAGTCGGAGCTAGAATCATCCATTATGTTGGAACTATTCAGTTGAGGGCAACTTTTACAGCGTTTATCTCTACATTTATAAAATTTAAGTTTATTCGAAGATTCGAAATTGTTATCAATAGGATAACTTGATTTCGATCCATCGGGTCCCCCCAAACCCCCATGTACCGAGCACAGGACTGACCACATGAAAGGAAGTCCTTGCCAGGCGCTAAATTATTAATTGTACTTTTCATAAAAAAAACATGCTAACACGCTGACATACTGACAGAGGAGTGCGCAAAAGCTGCAACTAACTCTGACAGGGAAATAATAATAAAAAACAATCAAACTTACAAAATATACAAAACATTAAAACGTAAAATAATAGAAATGCAGACCAGCAAAATGCCAAAAGATCAAAAAGCAGACAAGTAAAAAGCCAAAATACTGGGGGTAAAAAATAGTTAAGTAGAAGCCAGAAAGCAGAACTGTCCATGTGTGTGTATGCGCGCTAAAACTGCAGACACAACACGGATAGTAAAATAATTCAAAATTACAAACTAAAACAAAGAGAAATCCAAAAATTTTAAAATTAAGAAAATTTCGAAAAAAATGAAGTGTTGGTGGAGGAGCCTCACCCAGTCAACACAATATGGTGTTTTCTGCGTGTGAGCTGCAGTACACCAAAAGTAGCCCACACACCCCTCCAAACACCATAAGAAGAAAGGCAAAAACAGAAAATAAAAATTAGAAAAAAAAACCAGGGACAACCAAGGACACATACCAAAGACAAGTATAATACAAAACTAAGAAGGAGAAAACAAACTTACCCACATTGATTGACCTAAGCTCGACAACAACCCGCCGCAGACTACATGAGGACCGCCAACAAATGCCATTCATAACACCCAAAAATCAGCAGATGAGAAATCGGAACCGTAATTCCGACACGGAACTCCGACTCGGAATTGTAAAAAATAACCTTTTCCCTCTAGCACTTGATTGAGAGTCAAACCGTGAAGAATAATATAAAAATATTTTCCAACTAGAATTGTCTTTCTGAACACATTAGAATTTGAGATATCACTGTTCAAAAACATGCTAATCAGGTAATTATATCTAGATTAGATAATTAACGATTAGATTAATCTGATTTTTTCCCACTGAAATGAGTTTAAGCACAAACCGATGGCTAATTGTAGAAAATAATTAGATTTTTAAAGTCAAAATTTAAAAAAATATATTCTAGTGCATTTACACCTTAATAGAAATGTTACATACGAATTTATTAAGTGAAAAACTAATAATTTTGTTTGAAATTAAAAATCGCAGTGCAGCCGATTGAATATAATGGACAAACTAGGAACTTTCCATTCATTAGACCAAACCCAATATCGTATGTTTTCTCAGCGTTAAAGAGAGGAGAGGTAATTTGTTGAAACAAGTCCTTACTTGGAATATTTGCTAAACATTTCCAAAACAGGATGCAAAGAATGCAGCGGAAACGCATTTCTTTGCGCTTTCATGTCAGAGAATTCAAAGGCTGTCACCACAAAGCGTGCCATAAAATCGGTCAGATTTAGTGCGTGCCGAAAAGACGAATATCCGTTGGGTCGTCATGCCTGTCGGCTGTCCCATCTCTCCTCATCGGAGGGAGAAACTTCTGATGCTTTTCTGGACATGTGGCACCGTCTAATGTGCTGCGATTAAACAAAGCATTTGTCCTCGTACAAAAATTCCATCGACTAAATCTCGATGTAAAAAACAAAGTTTATTTTGTACATGAAACATGTCCTTCCACGCGTCCTTAACAGGACTGCGAGATTGGGTTGGGGAAAATCCCCATTCCAAACTTTTCGTATTTTTACGTTCAGTTGGTGTTTAAATCTTATCTAATTTTTTTCCAAATTCAAAATGACTCGTAAATCTATTTTATCAAATTATTTAAAAACTTTAAATTTCATTCAAAATTTTATGTATATGTCAATTAAATTCTGTTCCTGTAGTTATGGTTCACACCATAATGGTCTTATTTTATTACCTGACTATTGTTTGAATGTTTTTGTTCTCATCTCCACAGTTTTTCACGTTTTAAATCTACCTTTAAACTTTGTCTTGGACTGTTAATTTTTAAATATTTTATACTTTTATTGGGTTACATTGTGACTTGTGTTTGACGAAGCGTGTCCGCTTTTGGACCATGAACCATAAAACCCCAGCATCCAATGCAAGCGTCCTGGCGTTTGATGTATCCGATTGGTTAGTGCATAAGCAATAGGTACTCTAGCCTATACATACTGTCCGCTAAAATGCGCAGTTGGTCCTTGCGCATCGAACGTCATTCAAACGTCTTTTCAAAAACCACATCTAGCTTCACGCCCTCCTCTGGTGGGGCCGCGGTAGCCCGGTTGGAAGAGTAACGGATTAGCAACCGGATGGTTGCGAGTTGGAATCTAACCAAGGACCGTCGTGTACAAAGGGATCCTTTGCACGGTCAGTCTGTCGTAGCCCCAAATGTCCTCACGTTGGTGTGCTATGGAAGTTTGGAGAGTGGGGTGCCAGCTCAGTGTGACCTCGTCATCTGACCGTGGTGGAAAATGACGTGGTGTTGTCCTCGCTCTTTCCCTTCGGGACCTGATCCCGGACCGTCGCCAATAGCCCGTTTTGTTGCTCCAGTGCGACGTTAATTAAAATACCTACCTCTGTTGCTGCACTTAAAACTCGTTGATTATTTCTTTTTGAGTTAGCAGACATTGTATTCTTTTATTTCTCGTGCTCTGTTTACCGAGCTAGTGTTGTAATTTTGTGAGTGATATCTTGATCCCACAGCAAAATGTATAATAGATTTGAAGACGATATTTGTACGATAGTTATCCAGTGAGCAATATTTTAGTTATAAAAGCCAAAATACCCACTTTAACTTAACCTATTCTTTTCCCTCTTTAATTTAATAGCCCGTTATGTTGCTCCAGTGTGACATTAATTAAAATACCTACCTACCCTCCTTAATTTCTTTATGAAAGAATACCAACTTTTGCTTGATCGTCAGATTGTAGTCAAAAATATCAATTTTCTATTAGAAATACAAAACCACGTGTGCATCTAACTTTTCTAATGATGTAATTCGATTAATATAAAATGTAAAAACAAAAAATAATAAAAAACCGCGATGTTTTTCTAAAATTTTGACGTGAGAGCTTAAGTAACATAAGCCAAATTTTGTCAAAATATTTTCAGGAGTACGAAGTTAAGTTTTTATCCAAAGTTTGGTTATGCATAACATTTGGTAATTTTTAAGGACACTCAGCTCCCAACTCTATTTTCCATGTGCCAAAAGGAATTTCGATTCCCGAAATGACAGCAACGTATTTTCCCAACTCAATTCCACATAATTTTTTTCATTCATTCCATGATATCATCTACATTTAAAAAAATCCAATCATTTGCATGTTTTTGATCAATGTATTTTAATAATGCATTTATTGCTTTTTACAATTGACTAAAATATTTGAATTTTAGTTATTATTTCGACTACTTGTTTTAAAGTATTTAATGTGACATCGATTTAGATTTATGCATCCTTTTAGCCCTTTTCAATATCTATTGCTTTTATTTCGTCTTTGGCGCAGCTTGTCCTAATCCATCCTCACGCACCCGATGTGCTTTTAACTCGCTTACATATCTATCGGACACACTCGTTTTACGCACAGGCATCTTTTCGTAGAAGGGCCCCTGCGTGTGTTTGCTTCCGTTTACGATTCATCATATTTTAATTGACCGTCCAACTTTTAATTATCACCATCATAAATATTTTAATAGATATATTTTAATATGACAAGATTTGATTTGGGAAACCACCCATTCAAAGCTTTTTTCATTTTTAAAAGACATTGGCTCTTTAAACTTCACTTGATATTTTTTACTATTCACATTATTTATTAATCTTGCCTTACACATTATTCACCTTATTTCTGGTCAATATGTTTTAAAACATCAATTCATATCAACCATAATTTTATATCATTTATAGCAAATTTTAATCCCATGCTTTGCTGTATCTTCGATTAAATTTAATATTTCCTTCCACATGTTATGTTTTGTATTGTTTTTAATATGCTTTTCATTGTTGGTTTGACTCGATATTTTGAATTTTCACGTACTTATAGATTTTCATTTCGTCTTGCTTGGCGCAGCTTCTCCGCTAATGGACCTTGCACCATAAAACCCAAACATCCAATCCAAACATTCATTTTCATCTGACCGTGGTTCAAAATTATGTGGTGTTGTCCTCGATCTTTCCCATTGGGATTGATCCCGGACTGTCATCAATAGCCTGTTGTATTGCTCCAATGTGAAGTTAATTAAAATACCTACCAAACATTCATTTCCGATTGTTCCTGAATATTCTTTTTTTTTGCAAAGCCCTCTTTTCTTTCGTGTACAGTCTATTGAGAAATCTTATTCGAGAAGGTGGAGAATTTGTCAAGCACTTGGTAAATAACTCCATTAAAATTCCGACGACAAGAGCATGTACGAAAATGAGGAAATCAACAAATCTGTACTGTTATCAAATTTATCATCGGTTTGATTTTAAATACGCGAAAGTGGTTCAATCTCCGAGACCTATTCTTGAGTTACAGACAGGACCCAGTCATTTTCTTCTGTTAAGACCCTCTCTAAAGTATTATGCTCAAAATTTTTCCAAGTCACAAAAATGAATTCCTTGCTACAAGGAGTTCATTAACTCCTTGTGGCAAGTCATGAAATCTGCAAGTCACCAACCAATTACACAATCTATAAAACCCATCATTCATCAGTGGAAAGTGTCTCCAATGCGGAAGACAGATGTCAAACTGATCCGCCTTGGCAATGGACACACGATTCACCCATCATCTTTTACTAGTAGAGCGCGCGCCCAATGCTCTACTCCACTTTCAGTTTATCGCATTTTAGTTGTTCTGTCTTTAATCATCAACGTCTAAAATCTTTTAAAAGTAGAATTTTGGATCTGCGAGATTGGATTGGGGAAACCATTCATACCTTTTCACATTTTCACGTTCAGTTGGTTTTTTTAAATCTCATCTAAATTTTTTTCAAAATCAAAATGTACCTTTTACGTTATACATCATGTTATACAGTCAACAATTTTTAAATCCCTTTTGTACATTAATTTTTAATACAATTTTCCAGTCTTTTTTATCAACTTTTATTCGAATTAAAATTCTTGCGCTTAATTTGTCCCACACTTAATTTGAAAGCTTTTATATCTACATAAGTTTTATTATTTAATCATGCGCTTGTCCGTATTTGAACCTTCCGCCATAAAACCCAAACATTCAATCTAATACGGAGACTGCAAATCGAATTTCTGTTCCTTTTGGCATTGTCTTCGAACATGTCAATAAACCAAGTCCTTTTGCCTCAACATTCTCGAAAACTCTATCAGAGCTTTCTTTTCTGTAAGTGATTAAAGCTTCGGGAGGATAAATCGTTGAGTGAAAGTGTTCGGAAACCCTCAATCATCAGAACTGGGTTCCTCTCGTCTACTTCCTCCTCAATCCGAATCGATCCGTTCCTCTTAGTTACATCAAGATGTCCACGAAGGAGTTCGTCGATTCTTTGTGGCAAGAGTCGTGGAACCTGCAAGTCACCAACAAATTACATTCTGTAAAACCCATCATTCATCAGTATTCGGGGTCTCCAGTGCTGAGGACGGATGTCAAACTGAACCTCCTTCGCATTGACACAAGATACTTGGAGAGAGCACTCCTCATTGCAACTGATGCTCTACTCCTTTTTCTGTGTATTCTATTTTAATTTTAATGCCTGTCATGTCTTTAATCATCAACGTCTTACATTTTTAAAAGTACAATTTTGAATTTGCGAGATTTGGTTGAGGAAAATCCCCATCCATACCTTGTCGCATTTTTACGTTCAATTGATTTGTTTAAATCTCATCTAATTTTTTTCCAAATTCAAAATGACTCATAAATGTTTTTTGAAATTATTTTATAATTCGATCCTTTAAATTTCACACTTTCAAAATTTTATGCATATATGTAAATTAAATTCTTCAGTTTCATTAGTTATGCTGAAGACGATGATGGTCTTGTTTTGTCAACTGACTATTGTTTGAATGTTTTTATTCTCATCTACACGTTTTAAATCCACCTTTTATCTTTGTCTTGGACTATTCATTTTTAAATATTTAATACTTTTATTGGGTTCTATTCTGTCTTGCGTTTGGCGCAGCTTGTCCGCTTTCAGACCTTGCGCCATAAAACCCAAACATCCATTCCAATCAGCAAAATCTATTTAAGTTAATTGCCATTTTTGTAATGTCTTATAGTCAGTTGTCATTTTTCGTTCAGTGATGCCTTTTGAATCCTATTACTAGAACATGTCGAAAATTGTACGTATTTGGCACGATGTCAAACGAAGATCTTAGATGGTCATTAAGAGCTTTTACATTGAAATCACAATTAGTATTGCATTTCACTTTAGGATATCTTAAAAGAACTATTTGTCAGTTCTTGTGTATCATTTTCAACACTCTTTTTCGGCTAACAGTGGGTATGAAAGCTTTTCTCCCCATATGTTCTATACTTTCAGCTGAAACTTGCAATGCCTCACGAATACTGGACCAGAATGTTGGTATTTTAGTTCGTGTTTAACAAGCGCTCTCTTTAACCCTTTCGCCCCGACTTTTGCATGATTAAAATTTAACTCTGAAAAGTAGTTTAATTTAGTAGTTTTTGTTCTTTTTGACGGACGACCGTACTTTCGCGTTCTTTTTGTGCTTGCTTTCCAACATTTATGAGTTGCTCAGCTAAGGGGACCATGAATGATAAGAGTGGTTCTGTTTTATGTTCCCCATCACACTTCGTAATCCATGCATTCACAACAGAAATCATAACTAATCTTTTTCCACCAATGTCTGATTTTCTGCCATGACCCTAAAAAGTAGCAATTTCATCACAGCGGCCAACTCCATTCATGTACATATTATAGTGGGAAATGGCTTCTGGGCAACTAACGTCTAATTTTGTACCATCTTTCTGTTTCCGAACCACGGTCACTAATTCATCAGAATGAATGGGCGTGCTCAAAACCATAAGTCCTCCATTTGCAATCTGAAAGTATTGCCAGGTTTCTTGAGTCCTATTTTTATTCCCTAATTCCTTAAGAACACTGAAAACGTAAAAACCCATTCAAAAGTGGGATTTATTTACCCAATCTAATCTCTGGGACGTATATGCCCATTAGGCCCGAAAGGGTTAAAACACTCGCAATTCTTGGTAAAACTAGAAGTTTAAGCGGAGTGCTAAAAATAGGGTATTCTACTCGATGCTTCTAGTCAGTTTTGGAATAACTAATTTTATTTTAATAGTTCGCAAAACAAAAGTAGCACACACATGTTCAATTGTATTACTCTTAAAATTCAACTTGTAAAAGGACTTTTGGAAGAGGGGTGGGGGCTGGTGTCAATTACTCGAGTGTTTGCAGCTGCAATAGTGATTCCAGGTCGAGATATGCGGTCGAGAAATATAGCTAGTTTCTGACGTCAGAAAAATTATTTCGATTTTCCTGGTACGAAGGACATGATTAACGTAGTTAAAAATTTTGCTTCAAACTGCTTTTTTTTTCTCGTTTTTAGTTCGTTTTGTCAATATTTAATACTAGAGGCATAAATACGTTAAATAAAAATCTAAAAAATACAGGCATTTCTTTAAGGTATAGGGCAACTTTTCTACCCTATTGCAAAAGCAATTTCTAAAAGAGATTCTTTTTGGCCCACCCTGATGCACACGCAAGGAACGTTTTACTGGCACCCAGGGAGGAGTCGAACCTGAGAGGAATCGAACGAATTGAATTTTCTAAATTAAACTGTTTTTAAATAAAAAAATATAACTAAATTGAGTGTTTTCAATTTGTCTTTATTCTTAACTTGATCCAGCTTTTCATCATATTCATAGGTGATTTCCATTTTGTCGAATTAAATGACAGTTAATCTTTTCTCTCCATGTTCAAACTTTACGAATTTATTTTTGTTTCTGTAGATACCTTGATGCATATGGGGCCGCGGTAGCCCGGTTGGAAGAGTAACGGATTAGCAACCAGAGGTCTGAGAGTTCGAATCCAAGTGAACGGTAATCCAAGTGAACAGAATTAAATATTACCCGTACAATGTCTTACATTTTTCTATCGACTCCTAACAATGTTGTATCGACCCCCTGGGGGTCGACCACTTTGGTGACCAGGGGGACAACCTGTTAATGTTACATTAATCTTGATCGATCGTAGGGTATATAACAGTTGGGAATTTTAGTAAAGATTCTTTTTTTGGTTCAGATTCTTTCCAACTAAAAGATGCAGGGTAGAAAGGCTCCAAGTGCAGACAGACGAGCTGGAAGAGAGTCCGTCGTGAGTTCCAAGATTCGATCCAAAAGATAAAGGTCACACATTGTTTATCGGTTTGCGCAAACTTATTGCGTCGGAAAAGCGTGCACGAAAACAAGTAGAAAACTTTTGTTTATTGTTATTGTTTAGCTGAAACTTCTAATTTTGCTTTCCTCCGAAAGGGCGCAATGGATCACCATAAGCAGATTAGAACCCGCCAATTATCAACAGCAACATTCGATTCCATCTGAATTGCAATGTCCTTTTCTCGCGACTCCTGCGTTTCTCACGACGTTATTATCCCTGCGAAGGCAAGAGAAAGTTTCCGACGATACAACCACGTGCGTCTGTGACGTCTCGCTCGGACCAATCCTGAGAGCGCTGACGATCGGTATCTCTGCCGAAGCGTGTCCAATCGGAAACAAATAAAATGGAAAACGAGTCAGTTCGCGCGATTCCGAAAAAATCGCTTCTCGTTCCGGTGGTACCCGTCGCAAGTGTCACACGGGGGAAAACGAAAAAGAAAGTTGCGGAAACTCATAATTGTTCTTCCATTCTATTCGCATTCCCTTTCTGACATTCCGAAGAGAATGAACACTGCATTCCGATAGAAATAGAGCTTTCTCATTAGTATTGAGGGTCAAGAATTTTCGAACATGTGTGCCATCTGAGACTTTATTGAGAGTCATGTCGTTTGTGAAAAGTTGGAAAACTGTGTTTGGAATTTGGTGGCGTCCCTTCATCGCACTCCTCGTCCCATTTGCCCTGTTGCCACTCATTGTGTTCTACGATTCGAAAGTAAGTTGACTGCATTCAAACAAAATTTGTTTTGGTTTTCTGGGTTCAATAATAGATTACGCGCGAAAAGTTCTTTCAAATAACAAATTCAATAACACCAAACTAAAGTCTTCTGTTTCAAATTAAAAATCTTAGTACCCATAACACTCCTTAAAATAAGATCTAAATTACCGAATTTTTTTTACATTATGTTTATCATTGTCAATTTGATTTTTATACGTTCCTTTTAAGATTATTTTAGCACTAACCTCAATTTGCCCTAGATATTTGGATGCTTTCAGTCTTATGTTGAACTTGACCATCACGATATACACTTGTTATGTTCCCTCAAACTTAAACTCACCTAAATTCTCGACCTAGTCATTTTACAATTTTTTCAACAAAATTTTATGATATTCAAATTAAGCATTGACATGTGAACAAAAAGCATGGCTCATCTTTTTATTACTTTTCTTTATTTTTTTAATACTAAATACTTTTTATTTCATATTTAAACCGATCCTTTTAATGGAGTTTATTCAAAGCACAAAGGAGTTGTTTTCTTTAAAAAAAGTGGGCTGAAATCGTTTCCTTGTGTTTGCTAGACTGAATAAATTTAAATGACTCATGCAATCTTTGTATAGGTACTCCCAGAAAAATACAAACTTTAGAGGACTAACTTTACTTTATCCATACATTGCTGTCCTTTCCTAAGTACACAAGTAATGGTTCCTGGCTAGTGATAGCGACTTGTCGCGCCAAGAGATCAGGCACGAACTGAGAAGTTTGTAACGTTCTTGGCGCTCGCCAAGTACATGAAGTGTTACTCCAATTAAGGAGTAGCGCTAACAACCTGTCACGGAGATAAGCACTGTACGAACACTAATTAAGAAATTATTGCTTAAATTTACCTATGATAGGCCTTTTCTGTCAGACTCAATGTGTGTTTCTGCGGCAAAAATGTCTTTTCTGTACGTATTATGAATGTGACGTAAAAATGTCTTTTCTGTACATATTATGAATGTGACGTTGGCTTGTTTTTCGAATGCAATTTCAGCACTTTGCATCACACGCGCTTCACCTATCGCCACCTTTTGTTAGGGAACAAACTCCATTGTGTGGAACGTGTGGTATACCTTTTACTGTTCATTGCTTTCTGATTGACTGTCTTGATTTTACTCATCATCGCCACAGATTTTTTAGAAACACAATTTTAAAATTGAAAGACTTGATTGGAAACACTCCTCATCCAAATATTTTTGTCTTTTGTCATTCCATTAGTTTTCTTAACTATATATAATATACATCTCAAAATACCCTTTATTGTTGATCGATGTGTCATAAATGCATATTTTTACTAATTTAATTTTAATTTTTTTAAATCAGCATTTATTCTCACGACAATTTTTTAAATATTTTCTTCTATCATTTTCATTTATACTCAATCCAACCATTGCTTCTTAGTCTCGAGTTTTCATGTTTTCTGTCCCCATAATTCATTTTTCAAGGGTGACTTTCTTTTTTATACATATCATGTTTCACACACAACAGCTGTTATGTATCACCTAAACGACAACAACCATATCATCAACAATTTTGTTGATCAGAACTATTTTAACCTTTTATTTATTTTTACTGGTTTGCATCCTCCTGCGTTTGGCGCAGTTTGTCCGTTTGTGCTATTAAACCCAACCAACGATCAGCACTTTGCCAAGAAATTTCAAAGAATGAATTTAGAACTTAAATGTGATTGTTGGTTGATCACACCAATCAAATTGAACGCCAGATTTTACCAAAATGGCGATAAACTCCATTTTAACTGATGTGTGTCCTTTTAGAGTATTTGGACAGAAGTAAAATCTTCCCAGAATGTCTGGTTTGTATACACTAGAAATCCCTCTCGAAGACCCATCTGAAATTTTCCACAATTTTATAGAACTATCTCCACTGTAAAATCACGGAAGTTTAATAGCAGAATCGAATAATCAGTTTTTAAATCTCGTGTTGCCACTTCTAAGAACACCAATTCCGATTTTTGCTCTAAATCTCTTTATTTAAGAAATTAGCTTATAAAATTATATTTTATTAATATACATAAATTTAAAAACTGCTTAGTTCGATAATTTCGTATAGTTACTATAAATTTAATTTGATAAGATATGTTTTATTTTATATTCTTATCGAACTATTTCCACGTCGGAAATCTCGTCGGCGTGGTGTGGAAGTTTGGGGGTGCCAGCTCAGGTGTGACCTCGTCATCTGATCGTGTTTCAAAATGACGTGTTGTCCTCGGATCTTTCTCTTCGGGTTTGATCCCGGACCGTTACCAATAGCCCCTTGTGTTGCTCCAATGCGACGTTAATTAAAATATCTACACCGTTGGAAAATGGTGAATCAAAGTGAATACCTACTGGACACCAGAGTGAAATTGGTCAATACAGTTCGTAAAATCGGAGCCTACTCCAATTTATTTATTTTTAAAAATTGATAATGACTTTGATAATGGAAGGAAGACTAACAAATAATTTTCTCACATTTCAAGCATTTTTCAGTTTTATAGGGAAATATGATTGATGTCAGATCAGAGATTCAGATTTTAAGCAGCGCCACCTATTGTGTTTATATTTCTTCGATGAGAATTAAGCTTTTTAAGATTGGCAACGATTCAAAATGCTGTAGACCAGGGGTGTCAAACTAGCGGCCCGCGGACATCATGTGGCCCACGATGCTCTGAAATAAAATGAAAACAGGACAATATGTTATGAAGAAAATAGCACTTAGGGAAGATCGAGGCAATACCGTAACACAATTTCGTCATGTGAAAAATGTGTGAGCAACTATTTCCGTCCATGAAATTAAATAAAACGGCCTACAGATCAAGATTAACTGACAAACATCTATCTGCCATAATGAAGATTGTCTGTTCTCAGTCTTTGAATCCAGATATTGGAAAACTAGTAGGAGGAAAGCGCTGGCAAGTTTCCGGTAAAAAAACTTAATTTTATAAATACATTAAATTAAATAAACGCTTAAATAAAAGCAATTATATAGCAATATTATAAATTATTACCCTAAATTCACTTAATTACATAATGCGTTTTAATTATCCTATCCATATTCCTGAATCCTCAAAATATAATTTTAAGAAAATTTGTAAATGTGATGTGACCCGCGTGAATCTTACCAGTTGCATTAAATGGCCCGTGTTTTAATTGAGTTTGACACCCCTGCTGTAGACGATGTGTAATAGCTCCGAAAAATGTTGTAAGAACTTCTCGTATGTGTATATATATATATATATATATATATATATATATATATATATATATATATATATATATATATATATATATATATATATATATATATATATATATATATATATATATATATATATATATTGTAAATGAAGTTTATGAAGAGGCATAAACGCGTGCGCGGGGTACGTTTTGTGTCATACTAGCTGAATTAACCATCGTTGCTCGGGTTCAATTGTTTATAATTCATCGTAATAATCAATATTATCCCTATGGAAATTTCAAATTGTTTTTAACCCCTCTACAAACCTATGACAAATAGAACGGGGGTTAATATTTAGCCTGTTTCCCGTAGGATTCTAAAGGATGAGTACCAAATTTGATGGGAATTGGTTAACTGTGATAGTTAGGATACCCAATGTTATTCCTATGGGGATGTCGAATTATTTTTTAGCCCCTCTGCAGACTTAGGACAAATCGAATGGGGTTAATATATAACCTATATTTCCCACAGGATTCTACAGGATAAATGTACCAAATTTGGTGTATTAGTCTGACAGTGATCGTAAAACAACTCAATGTTATTCCTATGGGAATTTCGAATTGTTTTAGCCCCCCTCTGCAGACCCAAGATTACTAGAACAGGGGTTAATATATTGCCTACGTTACCAACAGGGTTCTAAAGAATACGTGTACCAAATTTGGTGTGAATTGGTCAAGCGGTGTAGATTTGTGTAGAGAACAGACAGACGCCAACTCTGCTTTATATAGATCTAACAATTAACTTATGGAGATGACGCTCGCTGATACGGCGATCTATCGTGTGAGAAATTTTTTCGTGCTCAAACTACCGTGTCTAGTATCCAAGAAGAAAAGTACTTGTTAAGAACAAATTCGATTTGATCTCCGTTGTGACGATTTTTGATGTTAGTTTCTAATATAAGCATCATTCTTGGAGTGAATTCAAGTTGCATATTAAGATGCTTTCTCCAAAATGTTAGCGTCCGGGTCATTCCACGTCAAATCCAATGTACCGTTTTTCACCTGACTTTTTCTGATATCAATGAAAATAGTCTCAAGAAATAAAGAATTATTTCTCGGATTACAGGTCATTGGAAACTCGAAAAAAACCCCGGCAAAATTTGGGTCACATTAGGTAACGAGCTAGGCTAGGAAGCTGAATTTATTGTAAAGCCCATAAAATACGTTTCTAATTGATATGCTAAATAGAGAAATTTTTGAAAAATATTTTAGGCCTAAGAATTCTCATCATATGCTGTAATTTTGGAGTTGGAACTTTTTCTAGATTTAGAGCTAATTAATATTTTATGATTCCAGGTCAAAGGTTTGGCTGACAATAAACTAGGGACTGAGCCATAAAATATTAATTAACTCTAAATCTAGTAAGAGTTCCAACTCCAAATTTGCAGCATATGATGAGCATTCATAGGACTGACAGATATTTTTCAAAAATTTTAAAATGTAGTTTTTTTTTTTAAGGTAAAAAATATATAGCTTGACTTTGAAACCTTTTTCTATAAAAAAAAGTCCTGGTTGTAGCGTATAAATCAGAAAAGTTTGCGATTTAAAAGCAGCCCAAGTTCAGATTTCTAACAAAAATGAAACTCGATATTTTACAAAATTCGTTACCTAAATATGACCCAAATTTTGCCTTATTTCCAAGTTTTCTATTAATATCCTAAAATGTTTTTTGTGTCCCAATTTGAAACTTTCAGAGAATATTAAGCTAATATGAACTAATAATATAGGTTATAATTTATTCATTTTTCAAAATTATTAAATTGTAGGCTTTTGAAAAATTAAAATTTTGAGAAATATATTGGCTAAAGTTGCATAAAATATTAAATTTAGTTTAATAAGCTTTCAATTGACACCAAAAGTAACCTTATAACATAGGTATATCGCAAGATATTAAAAGCAGAGTTGCAAAATTTTTTTAAATACACATAAATTCAGGTTTTCAATTTGTTATTTTTTAAACAAATGATAGTTACTGTCTGGTTTTCCACCCAAAGATTACCTTCTGACAATTTTTTGTTGAAATTGGAGGTATAAAGGTTGAGTACTGAATTGACAAGGAATGACCCATTTAGCTTTGCGGCTCCCTCTCATTATAAAGAAACTAAAATAGGTTTAAATATATAACAAACAAAATAATGGAAATGAAATTCGAGCTCTTATTTGACCTGTGCTTTTAATCTGTCAACCACAAAAAATTAACATTTTTATAAGAGTTTTTGGTGTAAAACAGGGGTCATCAATCTGTCTTCTTTGACCGCCGACCCCTTCAAGAGTTTCTTGACTTTTTATCGACACCCTCTATTTTGTAATTATAATAGGACAAGCAAAAAGACTCTTATATGGGTTTTATATTAGTTACAATGTTTATGCTAAACGTCAAAGGAATGCGTTTTTGGTTTTGACGTCTTCCTGACATTACATATTGGATAAGATTTAACTTAGATAACAAATTAACAATAATACAATCTTCCTTATATGTTATGCAAATAAGATTTATTAACTTAGTATACAATTTACTAATGCCACTCTTAATTGCGTTGTCAGGATGAGGGATTGATAATGCTGGATGAGGAATGCATTCAGAATGAGGTAATACAAGTTAACCGAATTAAATATTACCCGTACAGTGATGCCATTTTTCTACTCCTGAGCCCGAATCGACCCCTAACAATGTTACATCGAGCACTGATGTAAACAAACGACCGGAAGACGAGGATTTTACTTCCTCTTATCCACTGATCTGCAGATAACTTAAAATGTAGCTGAGTGACCTTACTTTGGAAATAACTGAAGAATGCTATCATAAAATCCCAACGCTGTCTATGTAACAGAGAGAAAACCTCTCACAGTGAGGAATTGGAAGAAAATAGACGATTATCAGTGTTGGAGATAAGAATTTATTTTTAAATACAAGTCAGTAGTTTACAAGCAAACGTTTTCGAACACGAATATTTCGGATAATATTTATAGCAGTTATTTAATAATTTAAGCGAAAGTTATAAGTTGTGTGAGTGGTTTTCTTTGACTCACAGTACATCAAATTTAAAAATTGTTCCGATTTCCCCATTTTCATGGAATATCCCAATAGAAAATTTGATATAAATGTAACTTAAATAGGTTAATGTTTTAAGAAGATTTTACATTATCTACTAATGTAGCCACGGGAGTTCTGTTGCCCCTCGAAAGTGTTAGTTTCCGATTTTTAAAATATTTCTACCCAAATATTTTTTGTATTCATACCAATGTAACATTTGTTTCATTCTTGAAATTATTATTATTTTATAATTTATTCACACTACTGACTCTACAAAGTGTGAAAGCTGACATTGACTGTTCTATTAATTATGCGATGATGGTTCTTGTTTTGTCATGTGACTACTGTTTGAATAGTTGAATTCTCCGCACTTTTCATGTTTTAAATCTACCTATCGACTTTGTCTTGGACTTCATTTTTAAATATTTTATTCTCTTATTGTATTATGCTGTCTTGTGTTTTGCGCAGCTTGTCTGCTTTTGATAGGTATTTTAACTAACGTCGCATTGGAGCAACACAACGGGCTATTGGTGACGGTCAAGGATCAAACCCAAAGGGAAAGATCCGAGGACAACACCACGTCATTTTGAACCACGAGGCAACAGCTGAGATGGCACCCCATTCTCCAAACTTCCGCACTACGCCAACGTGAGAACATTGGAGGCCCGACCGATTGAACGTGCATCAGTCCCCTTTGTCCTCCTTATTCTATCGATTCTGCAGGTGACTAAAAAATAAAATTAGGTTTTTCATTGCCTAAAGATTTGTGGTGGCTTGATCAGCGCCATTACTTTCAATGGGCTTGTTGATGCGAGATCGCTTTATCAACCTTTCCTATTTCGAGAGCGAACCAAAGTGAAGCGAACAGTTTCAGTTCGCATTTGCCACGAGTATATAATTTGCTATCTAGTCTGCCTGCCTTGTGCTTTGTGTATGTGTTGTGATGTTCGTACAATAAACATTCTGAAAATGCCAGATTCAGTCCTCTGATGTTTAACAAGCTCAATTAGAAATCGTCGGCCAATGTGAAGACCCCATTCAAACCTTTTCGCATTTTTACTTTCAGTTGGATTTTTAAATATCGTCTCATTTTTTTTTAAATTCAAAATGACTCTTAAGTTTATTTTATACCAAATTCTTTTATAATTCATTCTTTTAGATTTCACTTTCAAAATTTTATGCTTACGTAAATTAAATTCATTAGTTAAGCTGCAAACGATGATGGTCTTGTTTTTATTATCTGACTATTTCAACATTTTTATTCTCACTACACATTTTAAATGTCTTAAATATATTTTTAACTCTGTCTTAGACTATGAATTTTTAAATGTTTTATAATTTTATTGGGTCATATTCTGTCTTGTTTTTGGCGCAGATTGTCCGCTTTTGAACCGCGCACCAAAAAACCCAAACATCCAATCCGATGCTAACGTGAAGACTTATAAAACACTTCTGCCCATGAAATGTCTGCCATTATTTGAATACGAGAAATGTTCGCTTTGATGAAGTAAAATTGCACCAACTCCAAAAGTCGCCGAGTTGAGTTATTCCATAACCTTCTTCATTTTCTCACTTATCGTTCCAAGATCTTAGGTACCGATGAGTGTTCCGAAACAATTCCATTCTTTTCCTTCCACAACTCCGATTATTCTTCGCACGCTAAGGGGAACTTGCGCAACACTTTCATTTTCTTTTTTTCACGAGAATTTTCTAGATCAGGAGTTTCATAACTGCGGATCAGCTATGGTGTTTGTTCTCTGTAGAGACTGTTATTTTACTATAACAATGTCAACTGTTGTTTTTATTTTGCGACGACAATTATTGACTGCCAATGTTAAAGGATAATATTTTACTTTACAGCAAAAAATTTAATAATTGGGTCATTCCATGCAAAATGAGGTTGGAGGAGTAAAGGATTAGCAGCAGGAGGGTTGCGAGTTTGAATCCAACCAAAGACCGTCGAGTACAAAGGGGGCGTTAAATCCGTCGGGGCCTCAAATGTCCTCACGTTGGCGTGGTGTGGAAGTTTGGAGAGTGGTGTGCCAGCTCAGATGTTACCTCATCATCTGACCGTGGTTCAAAATGATATGGTGTTGTCCTCGAATCTTTCCCTATGGGATTGATCCAGGACCGTTACCACTAGCCCGTTGTGTTGCTCCAGTGTGAAGTTAATTAAAATACCTACCATGTCAAATGAACGAAAATTGGAAAAATACCTGTGACCGTATGGTGTCGGATTTTCAAGAAATTGGTATAGGGGCTTAGATTATGTATAAATAGCAATATCAAAAATATTTTACAAGTTTTAGCATTTTTAGGACTGACAACTTGGAAGAGAAGTTGTGAAATAGCTCAATGTTGCATGTTTGAAACATATTTTATATCTTTGTAATCTGAAAAATTTGTTTTTCTATTTGGAAAAGGCAATTTTAAACGTGTTTAATCTAAAAATAAGTTGAAAAAACTGAGCAATTGTAGATTTTGACAGAATTAAAACGTTTCTATGGACCGGAATCGTTGAAATTCAAGCCAGTTACAGTGCTAGGTATGATAAAATTATTGCTGAAGTTAGAAGTCGTCTTTTATTTCCTTCGCCTTCGAAATAGCAAAAGAAAATTACAACTAGCGATATCCCACACAATTCACCCATCTATTATTAGAAGAGAGCGCTCCCAATTGTAATCCATGCTCTACTCCTTTTTCTGTTTATCTTATTTTAATTGTTTGTCCTGTCTTTAATCATCGACGTCTAAAAACGTCGATTTTAAAAACGACGTCTTTTTAAAAGTACGATTTTGAATATGCAAGATTTGGTTGGGAAAACCTTTTCGCATTTTTACGTTCAGTTAGTGTTTTAAATCTCACCTAATTTTTTCTTTCCAAATTCAAAATGTTACTGGACCTATACCAAATAATAAAAAGTAAATTATAAAAGCAGAACATCAAATGGGGTGAGACTGATAAACATGAAACCAGGATTCGTGAGGGAGGTACGATTAGAATAATTACGTGTTCCAGTAATATCTGCTGGTATTCCATTAACTCTTTGTCGATTCAATTTGAATAACATCACTTGAACACACTTAAAAGAGTTTGTACTTTATTAAGCTAGGGGTCGGCAAACATCTTTTACCGTCGGTCTCTTCAAGAGTTTTTTTTTGCTTTTTATCGACCCCTGTATTGTACTATTACGTAATTATAACAGGACAAGCAAAAAAAAGACGCTTACATTAGATGGTTTATTCTATAGTTACAGTGTTTATTGTATGTATAATATATTATTATATTGGAGGGTGATTCGTGACAAGATAAGCAATGTTGGGTTCGAGTCTGTTTCAGCCTTATATCCACGGAATTCTATAGTCACTCTTAATTGCGTTGTCGTTCAGGATGGAGGAAATACAAGGAAATCGAATTAAATATTACCCGTACAACGAGGTCTTATATTTTTCTATCGACCTCCAATCGACCTCAAACAATGTTATATCGACTTCTGTGGGTCAATATCGACCACTTTGGCGACCACTATATTAAGCAATGAAAATATTAATTTCTGTCAATCACTAAATTCATTATCAGTTTCATTGGGGTTTAATTGCAAAACAGTACCCAAATCACTTTTTCAATTGAGAATTTCTTATAATTTTCTTTTGCCATGATGCTTTCTTTGAGTAAAAGCAGGTTGCTTTTATCGAATGGATCTGGTCATAGCTTCTCAAAAAGAAAATTTCTCAGCGTTTGAAAGATCAGGGATTTTAAATTATTTTCCTCAAAATTAGATATTGTATTTACGTGTCTAATAATACCTAATATTTACAAGACCTATTTAATATTCACAAGTAATATTTCATATTTACATTTCCTAATGATCTAAAGAAACCAAAAAGACCACTAACAAAATGAACTTGCCACCGATTCAGTTAGTTTCACTGGTGAAACACCTTGTTGGATTAAGCAAAAATAAGATTTAAAATAATTTTAAAGGTGAGGTTATATTTCATCAAAAGGTAATTTTATTTGAAATTTTGCAATAGCACCATTATAATTATCATTTCATTTTTATATCGCATCTTTATACCATCGGATCTTATAAAACTATTATCACCTGCGATTAAAAAATAAAGCCGAATTTCCATCTGGGGTAAAAATCAAAGGCAGCAATGAAAATTTCAGGACATAGTATAGACATCTTTATCTATATATAATTTTGAAAAGTTCTGATGCTTTCGATTAAATATGTATTTTAAAAATTGAAAAATCGCACACACATTTTTCCATAATTTTACTTTTTTATATAAATGTTTTTCCCCTTAAGAATAGAAATTCAATAACTAAATTACGCCACGCTATTTCTTATAAGCTCTTTATTAAGAATAATTTGTAATATTGTCTTTCCATTTCTAGAGATACCAGAGTAATTTGAAATTTGTAGCAAATTGACAAAATTTCTATTTTCGACGATCTCAGTAACGGTCGTGATTCAAAATTACGTGGTGTTATCCTTGAATCTTTCCCTTTGGCATTGATTGAGAGTGGGATGGTACTTTCTCTTGTGCCAGGTTGTTTATTTGCTTTTGCTAATAAGTCAGCTTTCTCACTGTCTTTGAGTCTTTCAAATCGTGAAGAGTTCTGGACATTGGAAATAGAGAATTGAGAGAGTATTCACTATGAAAATTTGCCCCATTGCTTTCAATGAATTTAATTTAAATTTTAAGAATTCTTCGATAGCATAATTAGAGTTCTTATGTTCATTTTATATGTATTTCTACCTTGATTAGACTCCAGTGGGCGAATTCAAACGTAGAAGGGAGAATAGGAAGCTGCGCTTAGCACATTTCTGAAGACGAGGGATTTTATTGTTCAATAAGCATGTTAAAGCAGATTTTCTTAATGTTAAACCAATAATACGTAAAAAAAATTTTTTTAATGCAAAACATCGATTACCGATGTACATACGCTTTTTTACAATTTCGAAAGCTTCCACGTAGAATTCCATTTTAGCTTAAAATCGTCACTTCTGTAGTGACTCTGGTGGGAAGGGGGGAGGTAGCCCGGTTGAAAGAGTAACGGATTAGCAACCGGAGGGTTGCGAGTTCGAATTCAACCAAAGACTGTCGTGGCCCCAAATGTCCTCACGTTGGCGTGGTGTGGAAGTTTTTGGAGAATGGGGTGCCAGCTAAGGTGGACCTCGTCATCTGACCGTGGTTCAAAATTATGTTGTGCTGTCCTCGAATCTTTTCCTTCGGGTTTTGATCCCGGACCGTCAATAGACCGTTGTGTTGCTCCAGTGCGACGTTAATTAAAATACCTACCTACTTACCTGGTAAGAAGGGAGATGTCCTTGGAGCAGTCTTTGTAAAGGTGTGAAAGGCGAAAGCTTCCGGCCGAAAGATGGCATTCGGAATCCGCGTAAAAGACATCAATTGTGTGAACGCATTCAAAACCATATAGTGCCAGAATCGAACCCTAACTTGCCCTCGTTTAGTTGGCTCGTGCACACGGGTTAACGGCGAGTTTGAAAGATGTCCACAAAGGAGTTCGTCGATTCCTTGTGGCAAGAGTCCTGCAAGTCACCAACAAATTATATCCTGTAAAACCCATCTTTCATCAGGCCAGTGGGTCCAATGCGGAGGACTGATATCAACCTGACCGGCCTTCGCATTGGACATGCACGATTCACCCATCGTCATCTTTTACGAGAAGAGCGCACTCCACTTATGCTCTACTCCTTTTTCTGTTTATCGTATTTTAATTGTCTGTCCTCTTTAATCAACCTCTCAGACTTTTTAAAAGTACAATTTTGAATCTGAGAAATTTGGTTGGGCAAAATCTCCATTCAAACCTTTTCGCATTTTTACGTTCAGTTGGTATTTTAAATCTCATATAATTCTTTTCCCAAATTCAATGACTCAAATCTCTTTTCTCAAATTCTTTCATAATTCAAAACTTTAAATTTCCCTAAAATTTTATGCATTCGTAAATTAAATTATGTTTCGTTTATTATGGTTCAGACGATGATGGTCTTGCTTTATCATCTGACTGTTGTTTGAATATTTGTATTCTCATCTACACGTTTTAAATCTACCTTTTATCTTTGTCTTGGACTATTCGTTTTTAAATATTTTATATTTTTATTGGGTTATATTCTATCTTGTGTTTGGCGCAGCTTGTCTGTATGGCGTCCTAAAACCCAAACATACAATCCAATCCGATCAATAAATCGTCCGCTGTCAGTTATTCAACCTCAGACGCGTTCGTGCGGAATTCGAGATGCGAAGGTCGTATCCATTAGTTCCTCGATTTCTAAAACTTCCCAGATGATGAGAGAGAAAGGCCTCGCGTGGCTTCAATTTCGTCAAAATGCTTCCATCCTATTTCTCTCAAAGTAAGAATTAAATACAAATGTCCCCTCTTAAAAGCTTCAAACGAGTGGGTCAAACAGCAATTTCAATGTTGAAACAAATAATTTCCTTCTGCTGTTCTGATGTTATTTTAACGAGAAAAAGGACATAGGAAAATAAAGAGAAAATTATTCCTTTCAAGAAACGCAGACTTTCTATCGTGTTTGTCACAAAGGGCCTCGTCATACCACGCTTCGATGCATCACAGGAGTGATATCACGAACACGGCTATATCGCATACGAATTTTAGTTTGTCAAAGGAAATTTCGAGTCCAAAGGTCATCTCTTTCGTGCAGTTATCCCAAACTGGCGAGTCATAAGATTGGGCTTTTCAAAAGTGAAAAATAAATTCTTTCTCTTCCTTTTAAAAAGTTGAACCATCAATTTTCTTTTCAACTCGTAGTTTCAATTAAAAAAGTGTGTAACCGTATTTCTTTATTTCTAAGTAGGAAGGTATTAAATTAGCGTCGCACTGGAGCACACAACGGCCTATTGGCGACGGTCCGGGATCGAATCCGAAGGGAAAGATCGAGGACAACACCACGTCATTTTGAACCACGGTCAGATGACTAGGTTCCACATGAGCTGGCACACCACCCTCCAATTCCACACGACGAGGACATTTGAGGCAGATTAAACGTGCACCAGCCCCCTTGTACACGACGGTCTTCGGATGGATTCGAACTCGCAACCCTCCGGTTGCTCATTCGTTATTCTTCCAAGCGGGCTACCGCGGCCCTATTCCTAACTAGGAGACCCGCGCTAGCTTCTGAATTGTTCGTATTGATGTCTAGTCACATTTGTCTTATTTAACCCTTTCGGGCCTAATGGGCATATACGTCCCAGAGATTAGATTTCATTCCCTATTGGGTCAATAAATCCCACTTTTGAATGGGTTTTTACGTTTTCAGTGTTCTTAAGGAATTAGGGAATAAAAATAGGACTCAAGAAACCTGGCAATACTTTCAGATTGCAAATGGCGGACTCATGGTTTTGAGCACGCCCATTCATTCGGATGAACGAGTGACCGGAAACAAAAAGATGGTACGAAATTAGACGGTTAATTGCCCATTTCCCACTACAATATGTACATGAATGGAGTTGACCGCTGTGATGAAATGGCTACTTTTTATGGCAGAAAATCAGACAAGTGGTGGAAAAAGATTTTTAGTTACGATTTCTGTTGCGAATGCATGGATTACGAAGTGCGATGTGGAACATAAAACAGAACCACTCTTATCATTCATGGTCCCCTTAGCTGAACAACTCATAAATGCTGGAAGGGAGAAGGCAAACACAAAAAGAACGCGAAAGTACGGTCGTCCGTCAAAAAGAGCAAAAACTACTCAATTAAACTACTTTTCAGTTAAATTTTAATCATGTAAAGTCGGGGCGAAAGGGTTAAATCGATGAATATATGCATCTCTAAATGGAATAAAATTAAGCTGCATTTCTGATGCTGGAGGCCGTCTTTCCAATCAAGTGCATGCTAAGAACTGCTCTCCTGTCTCGGCTTATTTGCGTAGCCCATTCGCCAAAGGGGGTTCAGTAGGTCTGTTTTAACATTTTTCTTTTATACATTCATCTTCCAGGTTTCTCATTCCATTCTGCCATTATAATATTTAGTCATCGAGCGCATTGGCATCATTGTTTGGGGTGTCCATGTAATAATTAGCAACCCAGGTAAAAAAAAATAAAATTCCTGCGGAAGGACTGCTTGCAAAACATTTTCTCGAGGCACTTCTTAGGTAAATATCTTTCTTAAGTAAATCCGAATCAAGTGATCTTTTCAGCTTCTGGCGGATCCTGCGACTTGGTCACGATCCGGTCTAGATAAGTGGGTCTGTCATTCTGACCCCATTTTCCCTCCTTTGACTCCTCTCAGACAGGACTATCCACACGGAGTTAGTGGTCTCTTAACTTGAGGCGATAGCCCGGAAGAGTAACGAATTAGCAACCGGAGGGTTGCAAGTTCGAATCCAACCAAAGACCTTCGTGTACATGGGGGGCTGGTGCACGTTCAATCTGTCGTGGCCTCAAATATCCTCACGTTGGCTTGGTGTGGAAGTTTGGAGAGTGGGGTGCCAGCTCAGATGTTTTCGTCATCTGATCGTGGTTCAAAATGGCGAGACGTTGGCTTTGGATCTTTCCCTTCGGGATGGATCCCGGACCGTCGCCAATAGCCCTTTGGGCTGCTCCAATGCGACGTTAATTAACGACCTATACCCCATTTATATTGTTAAAACCGTTCTGTGGGTTTTCATAAAGCCTTTTTAGGTAGTGTATATAAGAAATCATTGCTTCGATTTGAGATGAACTTTTATCTCACCCAAATTTTTATTCATGTTTTTACTTTGAGACAGATTTTTTTTTATTTTTTGAGACCCTATTTTCTTTCAGTAAGTAATTTGAAATATTACTTAGGCGCATCTTTTTGGCCAGGCTCTTGCAACACCCATGTAGCAACATACCTTAAATAGAACAACTGAATTTACAGATTTTTGTAAGAGCTATTGTTTATGTTATGAAAACGTGTCGAAACGTGCAAAGAAAACATTTATAGTGAAGTAAATGAAACTTATTTTCCCACTTCAAAGGTTGCAAAACTTTTAACGATGACTGAAACAGTTATTATTTCCGGATTCAATTCTTGCTAAAAAAATGGATTTCATTTGGAAAAATTGCTTACGGCCATCAGAACCGAGATCTTAGGCTTTCGCAGATGGCAAAAGAGGAATCTGAAGCTGAGTCTGAATCTATTTCAGACCTTTAACGGGTCACGTGACTGTTAGTATGCCCATCTTTCGAATGGTGTTTCTTGGAAATTAAGGGACCACTTGGCCCCGCCCTAATATCCGATAGATAGGTGAGAGACAGCTGATGCTTGTCTTAAGAAAATCATCGACGTACACTAGGTACAAAACAGCCTTTGGAAACGCAGAATAAAAGTGAAGGAAAAAATTAAGGTGTATGTACACATTAGAAAAATCACGAAAATCGACCATAATATCGATACTTTTTCCATTGATTCAAATTATTCTCTAACTCCTTGGCTTTCAAACGATACCAAGATCTTCTAAATATTCGAAATATTTTTATACACTGGTATTCAAAATTAAGAGAATTTGCATATTTTGTCGAATTTCTCGAAAAGTACTGAATGAAAGGTAAAATTAATGATTCCAAACAAAGATACAAATCCTTTATGTCGAATACGAAAGCGTACACATGCGTGTGGGCGGTGCATTTAGAGGAACAGGCTTTCTAAGCACACGTGACAATTTTCGCTCTTCGTTCGCAGCACACCTCGATGAATTTCGTGGTGTTTTTTTGCAACATTCGGTGAAATTCAAAAGCAAACAGTTAAAATGAGTAACCACCAACGTTTGGATGATGGAATGAATTGGTGAATCGTAGGGAGACTGGAAGCAGGGCAGTCTCAAGTGGAGATTGCAAGAGACTTGAATGTAACGCCCAGCTTATGGAAACATTTTAAGGATACCGGATCCGTAGAGAGAAAGCCTGGGCAAGGTCGTCCAAGAGCCACGACGGCTAATGAAGATCGATATTTGTCCATTACAGGAGGTTTCAAGGGTTACTGTTTCCAGAAGGCTACATGAGAGAGATCTGTTTGCAAGAAGACCTGTTGTTTGCGTCCCGCTCACTTCTACGCACAGGAAAGCCCGTTTAGCATGGTGAAGAGAGCATCGACTTTGGACCAGGAATCAGTGGGGGACCGTTCTATTCCCTGATGAGTCCCGGTTCAGCCTAATCACTGATTCTTGACGTACGTTCATCTGGAGAGAACCAGGGACCCGCTACCTGTCCTCCAACATCCGAGAAAGAGACGGCAATGAAGGTTTGATGCAGGCATCATGTTGGATGGGCGCACATACCTCCATGTCTTTGACAGAGGTTCTGTGACTGCCGTGAGGTATAGGGATGAGATCTTGGAGCCCTATGTTCACCTTTTCAGGGGTGCAGTTGATCCTCATTTCATTTTTATGGACGACAACGCTCGCCCACATAGGGCTCATCTGGAAAGTGAGGATATTCGCCGGATGGATTGACCAGCCAGATCTCCAGACCCAAACCCTATAGAGCATATCTCTTGGGAGGGCAATTGCAACTCTCCTTCCCCTCCCAAAACCATCCAGGACTTGAAAACAGCGTTGCTGGAGGAGTGGGACCGACTGCCACAGGGACTCATAAACTGCCTCCTTTCCAGTATTAATTCACGTTGTGAGAGCTATAAGAGGGGACCATATCCCCTATTAACCCATTTTGGGGGTCGATATTGTAACCCCTGTTTTAGACCTTCCTGCGCTGAAGACGCACGATCATGCGTGTGTTCAATAACTGTTGTATGGTTATTTATTTTGTATTATTTCAACCTATGTACATAACTAATTTCATTAAGATATGTGCAGTAGTTCTGAAGATAATCGCCCAAAAGTGAAAATTCTCTTTTTGAACACCAGTGTAGTTACAAGGGTTTCGTTAGGTACTGTCACCCTGTACACAAACACGTTTCCAAAACTTTAAACTTAATTTCTTAAAAACTGCGTCTTTGCAATAGGATGCTTTGTTCAAATGATGATAACTCAACAATGAATTGATCTATTATAATTATTTGTGTGTCGTTGTAATTTATATGATACAGTGAATGTATCAGTCAAAGTTATTAGTTAAGAAATGAATTTTTAGTTAAATTTTCAATGTTGAAATTCCTGAGAAATCTTGACGTTTTAGACTCGGTGAAAATGATGCCAAAAAACTAACTTGATGGAGGTCAAAACATGACGAATAATATGAGCACTTAGAATTGAAGACATCACTCTTCAAGAATCATGCTAATTGGCTAATTATATCTCAATTAGATAATTAATGATTAGCCTAATCTGAATTTTTCACATTGAAATGAGTTTAAGCACAAACCTATTGTAAAAAAATTAGAATTTTTAAGTCGAAATTTAAAAAAAATCTTATAGTGTATACTTAAAGCTCATGCGGGTCATGAGGGAAACGAAAAAGCAGATAGGTCAACAAAAGAGGCAACCACATCGGAATGCATAGATCAGTGGCCCAGAAGTGATTACAGGAGGGAAACTACTCTCTGGCTACTTGTCAAAATGAATGGGATGGCGGAAAAACAGCCAGGACGGTGCATGTCTTTAGGTGAGAGTGTGTGGTCCCTTTTACCTATTTGCATCAATTGTCCAGTTTTTAACCACTCATCGTTGAAACTTATTTAACAATCCAATTCTAAACATACAAGATTGGATGGGAGAAAATCCCCACCCAAATCTATGTAAAGTTGTATACCTCATTGGATTTTTAAACTTTATATAAATTTTTTTGTCTACACTTTTTATACCACACCACATTTCATCTATTGTCAATATTACCATCGATATAAAACTCATTTTTACCCTTTTTTAAAAATTAATATTTTAATCTAAGTTACTTTAATTTTATTTTTATCTTTTTTAGTTGACATTTCATATCTACTTTTATTTATTGGTCTGACTACTCTAAATATTTTAACTTTTTTATTGGGTTGCATATTCTATCTTGTATTTGGATCCTTTTCTGGATCTTACGCCATAAAACCCAGATCAACCAACTATAAAACCATGGAACATTGCTCGTAACAAAGGCTCGAGGGCCAAAATGATTGGCATGGTGAGATTCATAGACTCATTAGGACTTGATCATCTCGAGAGATTAACTATTTCGTATGTTGCATATGGGGCAATTCCATGCGACTCGCGTTACAATCAAACATCAATTTTTAATATTAAATTTCATGTAAATTAAGAGTGGATTAAGATTACTAACCAAAATTTGGTTTATAAACTCACTGATATATCCCTAAAGCATCTGTCATAATTTAAAACTTTAGTGTGAATTAAGTTTCCCCAATGGCAACATTTCGGACTGTGACTCAAGTTACAAGAAAAGGACATCAATTTTTTAGACTTTCAAAAATGACAGTTTTTTTCTTCTAAAACAAGTTAATTGGAAAAAGAATTCGGATGCTTCACTGATAGTACTAAGTCATGTCAAACCTAAGAAAAATGAAATCGTTGAATTAATAAAATACATTGATTTTTTATGACTCACGTTACATACTATTGGGACTCACGTTACATTTGTGAATTCTGAGGACTGAATGCTTATTAATAACGTTTTTGAAATTTTAATCTGGGCTAAAAACAACTTTTTATTTATATATGAGAATAATTTCTTATTAATGAAAGATATTGCAATTAAAAAAATTAAGTAATTCCCTATAAACATTTATATGCATTAAAAATGCGTAGTAAATTATTTTGATTCAAAATTGTTTTAACATTAAATAAAAAGTATAGTTCTATGAAAAACCCAGTTTAATATGTAGTTATGATATTTTAAAAACGAATAATATACTAAAGCCATTTCAAATCATAAATGGTAATGACTAATAATCAATGAAAAATTTCATAGTTGGCACCATAGCAATGACTTCAACTTCATTAAAATTAGATGATCTTATTTGCTTCAGTAGGATACCCACACATATTTTACTTGAACTCAGTTCGATTTTATAACAGTTTATAGGTGTGGTACAGGAGAATCACTTTATAGAAGATACTCATTTGGTAACATTAAATCTTTATTCCTATTATTGGAAGTACTTTGGACCAAATATGCTGTAATTGAAGATCTGAATTTCTGTTATTTCTTCCCTTAGAATTTAAAACACATTTGTCTTCTACTTTTTTGGCAGCTTGTACGAATTCGTTCGCATTTACTAAACACTTCCTTCGTAGCGCCGTCTTTAGGCCCAGGAGCCATTCGGCTAATATAATTTCGTTCTCAAAATGATGTAATTTTGTCTACTGTATCAATTCAAAGTTGATGATTTCGAATTACTAACTGAATTGAAACTTGGATTTAAATTCGCATTATAAATGATGATAAACAATTTCCTCTCCACAAATTCTTTACGACGTGATGTGCGAGATAAACCAAGTTTTGCTCGGGTTATAATTTTGCCAAAAGTGTTCGTAATTTTGCACTATTGAGGTGCTTCTTTCTTTGAAGTTTCTTTGTTCCTTAAAACGCGAAACTTTTAAACTTTATTTTTAGCTTTTTTACTTTCTTTTGATTTTAAATCCTTTTGTATAGCTACTGGCATTTTCATTGATTCTTTTTCCCTTCTGCATCGGTCTGGCGCTGAATGGCCAAATATGGCGCCCTTGCGCCATAAAACCTACAACCCCCTTCTGCATCGGTATTATTTCATAGTAAGACGGTGCTTTTCTTTATAATCTCGTTATGATTTCCTTCTTGCTTTCATTTTTCTCTGGGCTTTCTTTGCCTTTCTGCGGCTGCTATAGGTGACATAATATAATTTGTATATTATAAAGAGAAAAAGAACTTGTTTTAATAAAAATAAATCAAAAACTATTTGCACTTCAAATTTTATTGAAAAATGAAAGCCAATGTGCAACATTAAATCTAATGGCAGGTTACGTAACTCACGTTACAAAATTAAATGTATTCTATCTTTTAAGAAAAGGCATGAATTAAAATAAAGTTTTTCAGTTACTCTTAGGCTTGATACTAAGCAAGAGGAAAGTGAAAGTTTTAATTTTAAACGTAGAATTTTATAAAAGAATTAAAAAAACTAAGTTTTTGTATCACTCACTTTACATTATATTAAGCACTTTTTCGAAGTCATTCCATAAATATAATTATTGATATCTGTATTACAAAATTAGACATAATTTCCTCTACTTAAATAGCCCTTTCAATTATGCATGAAAATTTAACAAAGAAACACAATATTAGTAGAAAAAATTGCCTGCAAAGACAGCCAAGTTCACTGTAAAAAATCTTTTTACCTCTGGTTTTAGAACAGTTGGCCATGTACTGATAAAATAAATGCGTAAAGGTGTTGCCGAATTCAGATATATAAAAGCTTTAAACTATCTAGAAAAAAATTAAAGAAAAGTTGAGGTAATTTTCTAAAATATTTTTTTCACTTGCATGTCCCATGTTCGTGGAATAGCCCATATCCGGTATAATATAGTACGATAGTATGGATGGAATTACTGTGAAGATGTGTACAATGTGCAGATGTGATAATGTACAGATGTAATATGCTCTAACATTCTGGATAGACATGTCACCGAGGTGGCATGCTCTATTCATTCCAACCACACTTATTTAACCCTTTAGCCCCGACTTTTGCATGATTAAAATTTAACTCTGAAAAGTAGTTTAATTTAGTAGTTTTTGCTCTTTGACGGACGACCGTACTTTCGCGTTCTTTTAGTGTTTGCTGTCTCCGTTCCAACATTTATGAGTCATACTTTTATACCCTAATTCCTTAAGAACACTGAAAACGTAAAAACCCATTCAAAAGTGGGATTTATTTACCCAATCTAATCTCTGGGACGTATATGCCCATTAGGCCCGAAAGGGTTAAACTGATACAGTGTCTTACGATACACGGGAATGTGTGTGGGTATTAGGTGCTCGTCTTCCAATTTGAGAAAAATGGATTTTTTTGTTCAGGTTGCAATTAGATAAATAATGGTTAAGAATAAAAAAATTCACATGATAAATTCGTGTAATTTTTGAGATTAAAAGGTAAATATTGGGTCGAAGAAAATAGACCAGGACAACTTACCGTCACTCGCTCGTTGGGTCGTTCAATCTATCGTGGCCTCCAATGTCCTCGTGTTGGCGTGGTGTTTGGAGAATGGGGTGTCAGTTCAGGTGTTGTCCGCGTCCTCATTGACCACAGTTCAATCGGACGTGGTGTCCTCGTATCTTTCCCTTCGGGTTTGACCCCGGACCGTTGTTAGTAGCCCGTTGTGTTGCTACAGTGCGACAGTAATTAAATACCTACCTGGATTATATTTCAATAATTTGTAAAAATTCATATTTTCAGAACCTTTGTCTGATATGAGCAATCCGATGTACTCGCATTGTTTTGTACAATAATATAACTCCAAGTATTAAGCATTTTTATTGTAGTTCTTCGAACGTACTGAGACCACAGATTTAGCACTAACTCTTGAGTTAGGTGGTTTTTATGGAACTGGGCCATTTTTGGCAATGCTGCGCCAAACACAAGACAGCCAACGCAGAGTAATACACGCTGAAGGAAAATTTTACTGACAGAGAAATACACCCAGCCTGGGTTACAGGAATTGCCATGTAACGCCCTAGCACCAGCTCAGGATGAGCAGAGGTGAACACCTCCGGAACGAAAACCATGAAACATGTCTACTATGGTAGTTGAATTGCCACCCCGATGTCTTTTAAGGGTGATTGAACTGTTTCCCAGTGGAATCTAGAGAGACAAGACGAAGAACTGTTGGAGGAGGTGTTTCTTGTGTGCTCGTTAGAGCCGGCCTATCCATGAGTAGATCCATTTTTGCCTGTTTTGCAGCGCCCAAGGATTCCTGATTGTATAGCGTAGATACTACATATTTAATGTAAATAAACGTTAGTTATGTGTAATTTGGGCTGCGTCGTTATGTTCGTTGGCACTCGGCCCACTACGTTACAGCCAGTGACTCTTGGGATTACGACACCACTTTATCCGACACTACATAGGAATCAGTTTTTGAATTACGAGTCACTGAGTTCAACTGATGACATCTACGAGTACTTAGCGTGCTCATGTATTCTGCCAATTAAAGGATAATTCCTTCACATTTTGTGACGTTTCTTAGGATCGGCGATTCAGTTTCGATCCGATTCTCTGCTCATCTTTCGTAAGTTGAATGTAATTAGACTTCAATACTATCTCTAGCATTTACCATGCAGTGTAGCGAAGTTTGAAGGCACCAATGGCATACGACAATCGACCTTCTAATGAATAAACGGAGTATGTGCGCGGGGAACCGAAATCGGGGAATTGGTAGGTAGGTTATTTAATTAACGTCGCACTGGAGCAATACAACGGGTTATTGGCACCGGTCTGGGATCAAACCCGAAGGGAAAGATCCGAAGACGTAATTTGAACACGGTCAAATGACGAGGTCGCGCATGAGCTGGCACCCCACTCTCCAAACTACCACAACACGCCAACGTGAGGACATTTGAGGTCACGACAGATTAAACGTACACCAGCCCCCTTTGTACCCAACGGTCTTTTGTTGCTTTCGATAGGAGTATTGGAGGGACCCCTTTTCCTTCTGTTTAAAATGTATTTTAATTAAAAACTGAAGTCGAGTTTATTTATAAATCAGACTATTATACATATTCGAGAATCGTGAAGCATTTACTGTATAAATAAATGAATATGGGTCATTTTTAAACGGTTTATTTTACTTTACACGGCCTTTCTTGGATAGATATCACTGAACAGTTTATTGCAAACTTTTTACAATGCTTTACGCTATAAAGACGATTTTATTTTACTTCGGTTTGTTCTGGGATCGAGAGGACAGACGAGTCATTCATTTTGCAGGGAAAAGTCTGTTTCTAGAATCAGGCGAGCGGAATTTCTATCCAACGATGAAAACAAAGTCTCCGATTTCGAATGGATTTGAATTTGGTTTATCGGAAGTGGTTACGTTCCTGCGTGTTCAACGGTAGCCCCGTTGGAAGAGTAACGGATTAGCAACAGGAGGGTTGCGAATCCGATCAAAGATCATCGTGTACAAATGGGGCTGGTGCACGTTCAATATGTCGTGACCTCAAATGTCGTCACGTTGGCGTGGTGTGGAAGTTTGGAGAGTGGGGAGCCAGCTCAGATTTGACCTCGTCATCTGATCGTGGTCCAGAATAACGAGTTGTTCACGGATCTTTCCATTCGGAAAAGATCCCGGACCGTCGCCACTAGCCCGCTGTATTGCTCCAGTGCGACGTAAATTAAAAGTACCAAATCCCAATCGTCTCGTCCGACGATGCTTTATGACTTCCACATGAAATGTCATTCTGATGCTTGATATGAGCGTGCCAATTGTTTACATCCGTTTGTTGTGGGCGTATCCAGTAAACAGCCACCTCCTTTGCAATTTAAATTCCGCCATCCCAAACGAACTCGGCTGTTTACGACAGTTTGCAAATATATTTTAACATTTTCGGACCTACCTACTGGCCCACATGGCCTAGCTAAACTTAAATAGACTGAATCAAGCTAACTTCATAGCTTGAGTGTATTTACTTCTCTAATATAAAGCTCCACAGCATCTGGACAATCATTTCTTTTTGGCCAATACGACACTCCGATGCTTCTCTAGGGGCCGTCGTGGCTCAGTGGGTATGCCCACTGCACTAGCAACTTCGAGTTGTAGTCCGTTCGATACCTGTCAGGTGCATTCCTCCCCTGGTGTGTCCCTCTCAGTGTCTGAAAGTGTCAGTAACACTTTCATCGTGTGTCTGTCTATTACTTGATATTGTACGTCTTGTGTCTGGAGCAGCATGGCCAAATACCTCGCCATACCTTGCTCCATAAAACGCCAAAAAATCAAACCAAACCGATGTTTCTTAAACTCGTCTTAGAATAGGACACACGTTTTACTCACAGGCATCTTTTATTCGGACTGTGTTGGTCCCTTTTACTATCCGACGTATTTTAATTGATTGTCCAGTTTTTAATCGTCATCGTTGCAACATCGTGAGAAAAATGTAAGTGGCGAGTGGATTTAGGCAATTAAAAGCAGCTTTAAGACATTACAGCACATTTAATTAGATATTTAACATTATTTACTAAGTTAACAATCTAAGGCAATTTCGAGGCTAAAGTAAAAAACAAAATGGTTTCAGTCCCATCGGAGCAGACCAGCTCTGCGTCCGTCCAAAAATCCAACTCTTCTCTCTTGTCGAGGATCTCAGCGCCGCCTCTGCTCCCGTACCTTGTTAACGATAGTTCAAAAAACGAGGGGCTACAAGACATCCCATTGCCCCATCCGGTCATAAATTTTCCAGCCTTTTCCCTCATCGACGGCGAATTCACGTAAAAGAAGAATTTTCGAAGGGGAACGCTACCTCGACTACTTTTCTTTCCATAAAACAATTTAAAATTTGCAAGATTTGAATCAGGGATGTTTTCCCAAATGTTTTTAAATTCTTGCGAAGCGTGAAATTTTTAAATTCCACCTGATGTTTTTATCTTCCATGTCTTAAACGTCATCCAAACTTTTAAAACTATGGCGATAATAATACTCATATTTCCCTTATTTATATATTTTATTTATTTTATTCCTCATATTTCCTGCGACAACACTCATATTTCCCTATTGAATCGTGGCGTTTGAATATTTATTTTAATACTCGATATACTCCAAGTTTTTACATTTTTTAAATCTACCTTTTATCGGTTGGACAAATGAGCCTTAAAATATTTTATCTATTGGTTACATTCCGTCAAGTGTTTGGCGCAGCTTGTCCACTTGCTCCATTAAACCCAAACCAACCTCTTGTAATATAAAGGTAGTTTCGTTGCCTGCCCCTCAATTCGCCCTTGCGTTACTGAAATATATAAAGATGTTTGACACATCATCAAAGTAATTCTTAGAAGGATCTTTTGTTCCTCACCTTACCTCACGGCGCTTTTACGATGGTGGCTTGTACGGTATCGTGCAGTTGGAAACTAAAAATCCCCAAACACTTTCTTTCGTGGCATTAAATTATGGAAGACAGGAAAGATTCCATTATTGCATCGCCCGATTGCAATTACAAGTAAAGTGCTTCATTATTTCATCGCACTTTCCTTCCATTCAACTTCAGCTGATCGTTTCCATTTAACGTGACACACTTTAAATATATTCTTTTGACGTCTCACTCTTGACGCGGTACAGATACGGCCACTTGTTCCATCTAAAAAATAAGTCAGAGGAGTGTGGTGGCGTTGCAATGGAAGTTAATAATCAGGGATAAACACCGAAATATGCAACGAAGAAATGAACACAATTAAATGAAAATACCTGAGAAAGGTCATTTCGTGCTAACATCACGGAAACTGCATATAAATGCTCTCTAACAGAGGCCTCTGAGGGTTTCGTTATAAAACCTACACTCTTACTACTTGGAACCAGTTTCGTCGAATACAATCTCCTACGATTGTTCCAAGCAATTGATGTCAATTAGTCAGGTGTATATTCTAGGGCAAAATCAGTGCTACACTATTCAGCGGGTTTCACCTGATAATTTTTTTGAAGAGCATTTCTGTTGCTTGTGAATAAGATTATTTCAACCAACTGATATGCTACAACTCTTTGTAGCTGCCGGAAAATAGTTTTAAAGATATAAACATTTCTATCCGGCGCCTTTTAAACGCCCTTTAGTGTTTGAACCGATTTCTCGAAAAAGACGTTTCCGCCGCATAACGCACCCTTTTCAAAAACACTATTATAAGAAATGTGTAGGAAGTAAAATCCTATGACTTTTTTGTACGATATAATAACAACTTTTTTGTATTCATTTTTAACCCTTTCGGGCCTAATCGGCATATACGTCCCAGAGATTAGATTTCATTCCCTATTGGGTAAATAAATGCCACTTTTGAATGGGTTTTCAGTGTTCTTAAGGAATTAGGGAATAAAGATATGACTAAAGAAACCTGACAATACTTTCAGATTGCAAATGGCGGACTTATGTTTTTGAGCACGCCCATTCGTTCTGATGAGTGAGTGGCCGTGGTTCGGAAACAAAAAGATGGTACAAAATTAGACGTTAGTTGCCCATTTCCCACTACAATATGTACATGAATGGAGTTGTGATGAAATGGCTACTTTTTAGGGTCATGGCAGAAAATCAGACAAGTGGTGGAAAAAGAATTTTTGAAAATTAGTTATGATTTCTGTTGTGAATGCATGGATTACGAAGTGTGATGTGGAACAGAACCACTATTATCATTCATGGTCCCCTTAGCTGAGCAACTCATAAATGTTGGAAGGGAGAAAACAAACACAAAAAGAACGCGAAAGTACGGTCGTCCGTCAAAAAGAGCAAAAACTACTAAATGAAACTACTTTTCATAATCAAATTTTAATCATGCAAAGGTCGAAGCGAAAGGGTTAACATGTATGAAAACTATAAAATTCGGCAGTTTATTACATTTTAATTATATAAACATAAAGGAAATGTTAACGAAGTAACTGGTTAAAATTTCTTCAACTGTCAAATGAATATATTTCTAACAAGTAAAGAAATTTCGCGCCTACGATTGTAAGATCCTGAATGAAATTAGAATTTATTACCTCACATACAGACTGTTATTCGACTTTTTCACTTTCGTAATACAAATCTTTTTTGTTTCATTGCGTTTTCACCAATTTAGGCAGGAAATTCGTGACAAAAATCATTGTGTCTGTCCCATGAGATTCTTGTTTGCTGAATGGCGCTGTTTTCAAAAGAATCGTGACACTAACCATCATCTACAATCATTCATCCTCAACTGCAACGAGAGATTTCTCTTTTCTGACTTTGAACAAGATAACTTATGTAAGACTAGTAACACTTCAAACACAGAAAATAATTTCGGCTCGATCTTTCTTCCCTGGCTTTTCCATTTCAATCGAAAGTCCGGCCGTGGTAGCCCGGTTGGAAGAGTAACGGATTAGCAACCGAAAAGTTGCGAGTTCGAATCCAACCAAAGACCGTCATGTACAAGGGAGGCAGATGCAGGTATAATCTGTCGTGGCCTCAAATGTCCTCACGTTGGCGTGGTGTGGAAGTTTGGAGAATGGGGCTCAGGTGTGACCTCGTCATCTTACCCTGGTTCGAAATTGTGTGGTGTTGTCCTCTGATCTTTCCCTTCGGGTTTGATCCCGGACCGTCGCCAATAGCCCTCTGTGTTGCTCCCAGTGCGGGCGTTTATTAAAATACCTACCTCATCCATTTTTGTTGAAATTGGAGATATCAAGGTAGAGTGCTGTATTGAATTGACTTGGAATGACCCTATATCATTCCGCTGGTAAAGTGTAGTTATGGTTAGGTAGGTTGGGGTTTTATGGCGCCTCATTTGGCCATACTGCTCCAGACACAAGACATACAATATCAAATAATAAACACACACGCACAATGAAAGCTTTACTGGCACAGAAGAGAGAAATGCATCTGACAGTATTCGAACCTGCGCCGCCTACAATTCGAAGGTTGCTAGCGCAGTGAACACACACACTGAGCCACGACGGCCCCCAAAGTGTAGTGATACTTTCTTGTCAAAATGTATTACTCTTTATGTAGGCAAGATGTGTAAGACGAGAGAATCTAATTGCCTACCCGATTGGTAATATGGCCTTGCTCTTCAGGAAACAAGGACGATATTTCTTGTTCATCACGCCTCGCGTCTTAAGCGCGGATTTCGACGTTAATCGGATGTAAGTGTTTCCGATGAATTTCCATTCGGATGATTGTTTAAGCTACTTGTTCAAGTGTGACTCGCCTCGATTCCTGCCCAATGTCAATGTTTCGCAAAAGTCAGTGTTTATTTATCCTTGTGGTTCGGAGGATCGCTATCAATGCTTGGTTTTCAAGTGGCTGTTCGTACTGTACAGTTTTCACAACGACGTTAAAGAGCGTGACCAATTGGAACTCATGTTCTACTCCTTTTCCTGTTTATCATTTTAATTGTCTGTCCTGTTTTTATTCATCAATTTTTTTAAAAGTAGAATTTTGAATCTGCGAGATTGGATTGGAGAAAATTCCCATTCCAACCTTTCCGCGTTTTTACGTTCAGTTGGTTTTTTAAATCTCATCTAACCTTTTCCATATTCAACATGACTCATAAATCTGTTTTTTATCAAATTTCGTAATTCAATGCTTTAAATTTCACTCTTTCAAAATTTTATATATATATAGTGGATAAAAAAGTTTCCGTACGGAAACGAAACGGCGTATAAATTATTATAATTTCTAAAGAAATCTCACGAAAAGATTCAGAAATTGCACAAGAAACTTATTTTATACTAAAGAATGTGTTCGCAGCAAAAGTTCCTTATTTTTCCACAAATAAAAGTTTCTTAAAACTTTGAGAAAAAGCACAAATGAAAGGCATAAAAGGTTTCTGTATGCACTATGAAAATTAATTAGGACTTATAATACCGCATTAAATTATCACAACTATCGAATGAAAAAGAACTTCAATATTGTGTAAGTAATCAATTCGAACGATTTTTATACCAGTGGATCATCTAAAACGGGAATTCCGAAAGACATTCGCGTGTTGGTGATAAAAGTTGAGAAATAACGGTTTATCAATGAGGAAAATATTAATGAAATCGCAAACAAATTTAAATCTATGGTAAAAATCACTGAGAGATGTAATTAGATAGAAACTAGGAAATAGGAACCGATCCGGAAGACCTCAGAAATTGAGCCATATGTAAACCAGGAATATTCTGCGAAAAGTTCGCAAAAATACACGAATTAAGCACCACAACTTGCATCCTTGTTAAAAACTGATTACAGTCGTGAAATATAACCTCATACTGTAAGAAAAGTAATCGAAAGAGGTGGCTACAATGGGCATGTTGCACGTAAGAAGCCACTCATTAGCAAATTTAACCCAAACATCAAATGCAAAGAACTTATGTAGAACTGTAAAACACGGCGGAGGAAGTGATGAGTGTTCTGGGGTGTAAAATTTGTTTTCTTGAAGGTAACAGGGGATAGCTATGTGTACCTAAACATTTTGAAATATCCAAAAATATCCTTGCAAGAAACTCTTGGAAGATCATTTATCTTCTAACAAGACATCGATTCAAAACACTACAACGTTCTGTAAAGAATGATGCCTTTAACATATGTCGCAGCAACTTCACACACCACCAGTCTCCTGATTTAAACGGTATGGAACACTTATGGGAAGAAATGTGAAGAATCGTGAACTGAAAAATTATGATACCAGCAACAAAAATAACCTGAAAAGTGCCATTCTGGACGACTGGAACAAAATTACTCCTGAAACAACAAAAAAAAACTTGTGGGAGTCATGCCTAAACTTCTGAGAGAGGTCATTAAAGAAAAGCTTCATTAAAGTTCAACTTACCATTAAATGATGAAACATGGAGGGGAATAACATTTAATGAAATATTTTTCACCGCACGGAGACTTTTTGCTTTATATTTGCCACATTTTTGTGTTATTGTGAATTAAGCGTTAAATTAAATTAATATTTTTGTTTAAATGCCAAAGAAACTTTCTATGCAATTATGCTCATCTGTTTTTCCATTTTTATTTCTTCAATATTTATGTTCTGCAAATAAAGCAATTTATTTCAAGTAGTAAGTGCGTACGGAAACTTTTTATACCATAAGTTAAATTCTTCAGTTTATGTTGCAGACTATGGTCTTATTTTATCATCTGAGTATTGTCTGAATATTTTAATTCTCTCCGCATTTTTCATTTTTAAATCTACCTTTCATCTTTGTCTTGGACTATTTATTTTGAAATACTTTATACTTTTATATCCTGCCTTGTGTTTGGCGCAACTTGTCCGCTTTTGGCCATAAAACCCAAACATCCAATCCACAACGACGTTAGTAAGGATCGATCAATCGGATTCAGACGTTTCCTACGAGTGTTTATTTTGGAAGACGCTGTAAAAATTGTCCATTATTTTCTGTCAGTACAGGGTGTTAAGAGGAACAACATCTCAAGCTCATCTTTTCATTGTCCCGATGAAGTTTGCAAACTCAGTCAAACTTCAAAATTTCAGTCTTTAGTAGAACTTGTTTCGTGCAGCTATCCTGAAGCAAAGTGGGATAAAGTCCCGAAAAATTCCTCTCCATCCAAAACTATTCTTTTGAGTAGTTTTAAAAACCCCTGTTTCGCTTTAATGACTTGTGTTGAAGACAACGAAACTAATTTTTTAAAGAATAGTCGCTGTCTTTCTTTTCGTGCCTCAGAATAACAAACCAAACTCTATTTTTATCGGGTTTGATCCCGGACCGTCGCGAATAGCCCGTTGTGTCGCTCCAGTGCGATGTTAATTAAAATACCTACTCTCTACCTACCTTTCTTTATTTTACATCAACTAAACCAAAATTCATATGAATAGCAAAATGGTGAATGGTGAGCTTTTTATTGAAAACACAAGATGGCCAATACGTTGAATTATATTTTTTATTGTGACAATACGAAGTGGAACAAAGACATTCTTATTGCAATTTTTCTCATGTAAATGTTTTGCTAAATTTTCGGCGAGTGCCTTAAAACGCAAACAATGCGTTCCCGCGTGTACTGGACGCAACTGGAGAGTTCAATCGATTCTAAGACCGTCGCGTACAAAGTGGACCACATTCAATCTGTCCTCACGTTGGTGTGGTGTTTGGAGAGTGCGGTGCCAGCTCAGGTGTGACTTCATCATGTGACCGTGATTCAAAATGACTTGGATCAAAGTGTCGTTGTCGGATCTTTCTGTTGGAACCCGTCGCCCACAGCCCGCTGTGTTGCTCCAGTGTTACCTTAATTAAAATATCTACCCGCGTGTTCAACAAACCGAATTCTGGCACCGAGTCCATCTCAATATTTAACCAAGCAGTGCCGATTTAATTATGCTAGTGAGTTGGCATTGGAGTCATGCGATTTTGAGAGTTCGTTCCATTAGGGGACAATTTTAAACGCAGGCACGCATCTACAGTGCCGATTCTCGCTCTTGATTCGGTGCCGATTCTCGCTCTTGATTCGGTGCCGATTCTCGCTCTTGATTCGGTGCCGATTCTCGCTCTTGTTTCGGTGCCGATTCTCGCTCTTGTTTCGGTGCCGATTCTCGCTCTTGATCCGGTGCCGATTCTCGCTCTTGATTCGGTGCCGATTCTCGCTCTTGATTCGGTGCCGATTCTCGCTCTTGTTTCGGTGCCGATTCTCGCTCTTGTTTCGGTGCCGATTCTCTCTCTTGTTTCGGTGCCGATTCTCGCTCTTGTTTCGGTGCCGATTCTCTCTCTTGTTTCGGTGCCGATTCTCGCTCTTGTTTCGGTGCCGATTCTCGCTCTTGATTCGGTGCCGATTCTCGCTCTTGATTCGGTGCCGATTACGAGTCGGCAGAATAACCACTCATCAGAATTTTGCATATGGCAGTCCTTCCCCTTGGAAAGCTTCTGGAAAGGGACTCTCCCAATGTCATCTCGCCAGTTTGTGAGAATAGCTTTCTGCGGATAGGACGAATTCCAGATAAGCTAATTCTGTTGGAGCCCCATTGGTTGCGTAATCCCGAACACTCCCTGATGTTGCCGACCAAAGGATTGGCGCTCCCCGGCACTTAGTTCAAAAGGTTCTGGTTTCGAATCCCGGTCTAAGATGGGATGGTTCGGAATCCACTTTGATCCAGTCCTCGTTCAGCAAAAAATGACGAGAAACCACACGTACCACTTGGATACCTGAATTGAACTGCAAAAAATCAACCCATTTGATGACAGATTGTTCGGGACATCGCATGGACAGTCAAAACAAGCTTCACAGTATCCTTCCAGTCATTTCACTGGACTAATACCACACTCCGATGCGATTTTGACTCGTATCGGACACACGCTTTACTCACAGGTATCTTTCGTTAGGAGAAAGTGCCCATCCCTTTTACCATTCACCCTATTTTAATTGACTGTCCCGCTTTTAATCGCCAGTATATTTTGAGCAATTTTAAACCTACAAGATTAATTAGGGGAAAATCCCCAACCAAACGTCTTTCAATTTTAACAAAGCACAAATTCCAACCAAACCTTTTAAAATTTTACAAAGCATAAAGTTTTTTAATTCCATCTAATGTTTTTATCTCTTAAACTGCTTGAATTGATCAACATTTTTTAACTCATTTATTATTTTTATGTTAATTTTATACTTCTGTGTTTATTCATGTTCTTGTCGTGTATAAATATTCTAAAAAGTGACGAACGTATTTATTTTAGATAGACTTAATTTAAGTATTTTACTCGGTCGAACTTTATCTTGCGTTTGGGGCAGCTTGTCCGCTATCGAACCATAAAACCCAACCGAACCACTCTGATGACATCTCTAAAACTGTTGGAACCATAAAACCCAACCGAACCACTCTGATGACATCTCTAAAACTGTTGGAACCATAAAACCCAACCGAACCACTCTGATGACGTCTCTAAAACTGTTGGAACCATAAAACCCAACCGAACCACTCTGATGACATCTCTAAAACTGTTGGAACCACCAAACCCAACCGAACCACTCTGATGACGTCTCTAAAACTGTTGGAACCATAAAACCCAACCGAACCACTCTGATGACGTCTCTAAAACTGTTGGAACCATAAAACCCAACCGAACCACTCTGATGACGTCTCTAAAACTGTTGGAACCATAAAACCCAACCGAACCACTCTGATGGCATCTCTAAAACTGTTGGAACCACCAAACCCAACCGAACCACTCTGATGACATCTCTAAAACTGTTGGAACCATAAAACCCAACCGAACCACTCTGATGACGTCTCTAAAACTGTTGGAACCATAAAACCCAACCGAACCACTCTGATGACGTCTCTAAAACTGTTGGAACCATAAAACCCAACCGAACCACTCTGATGACGTCTCTAAAACTGTTGGAACCATAAAACCCAACCGAACCACTCTGATGACATCTCTAAAACTGTTGGAACCATAAAACCCAACCGAACCACTCTGATGACATCTCTAAAACTGTTGGAAGAGTAACGGATTAGCAACCGGAGGGTTCGAATCCAGCCAAAGACCTTCGTGTACAAAGGGGACTGGTGAAGTTAGATCTGTCGTGGCCTCCAATGTCCTCGTGTTCGGGTGGTATGGAAGTTTGGAGAGAGGGGTGCCAGCTCAGGTGTGATCTCGACATCTGACCGTGGTTCCAAATGACGAAGTGTTGTCCTTTCCTTTCGGGCTTGATCCCGGACCGTCGCCAGTAGCCCGTTGTGTTGCTCCAGTGAGACGTTAATTAAAAATAGCAATACTCTGAAATTGGTTCCTTTTGAAGAGCAGTCGTTTTGTTGCAGGAGTCTCGATGCGGATACGTGGTGATGTGGATGGCCTGCTACTTCATGCTGGAACCCATCCCGCTGGCCGCCACGGCCCTCCTGCCTGTCGCCGTCTTTCCCACCCTGGGGCTGCTCTCCACCGCAGAGGCATGCACGCCCTACATGAAGGTGAGTCCCTGCCAGGAGAGTCATTAGGAACTACTTAAGCTGAAATCGTAATATTATATTCATGTATTCTTGATTCTAAACTCATGAAGGTAAGGAAAGCATGCAATGATTCTTCTCTGGAATATAGATCATACCCAAGGTGTTGCAAAATTTTTTAACACGCTTTGATTGTTTATAAAGTGCTTATTAAGTATCGAACAATTTGCTTTCAATGTTTATAACGAACTACATTAACGTATATTTTTGTATGTAGTTCATATTTTCAAATGGATGACCATTCCGATCTATACAGCGCTGGCATCGTGAAGCTATGGAATCGCACACATTTAAAAACATTTTATTCGGAATTGCAGCATATTCCCTTTCGATGGCTACCTTCAGTTCTTCAACGGTTGCAGGTTTTGTACCATAAACTTTATTCTTAAGGAAACCCCGCAACAAACCCCATGGACACTATCCTTCGGAATTCTTACTTCACGAGCAGCCTGGCGAAGCGATATTCTTGACTGTAGACCAGGGGTGTCAAACTCAATTAAAACACGGGCCATTTAATGCAACTGGTAAGATTCACGCGGGCCACATCACATTTACAAATTTTCTTAAAATTATATTTTGAAGTGAGGATTCAGGAATATGGATAGGATAATTAAAACACTATGTAATTAAATGAATTTAGGGTAATAATTTATAATATTGCTATATAATTGCTTTTATTTAAACGTTTACTTAATTCAATGTATTTATAAAACTAAAATTAATTTTTTTTTACCGGAAACTTGCCAGCGCTTTCCTCCTATTAGTTTTCTAATACCTGGTTTCAAAGACAGAGAACAGACAATCTTCATTATGGCAGATAAATGTTTATGTTAATCATGATCTGTAGGCCGTTTTATTTCATTTCATGGAAGAAAATAGTTGCTCACACAAGTACATACTCCCAAAATAGCATAAAATTTGTGCAGCAAACTTTTTAATTTCCGGGTATTTTTCACCTAAATAAAAATATATTTTGGGAATTCCTACTTCTCGATATGCCTTTTAAAACCGAATCATTCTGGATATTAATTAATTAGAATTGTGTTTACGGTATTGCCTCGATCTCCACTAAGTGCTATTTTCTTCGTTTCATATTGTCCTGTTTTCATTTTATTTAAGGGCATCGTGGGCCACAAAAAATTACCTTGGGGGCCGCCAGTTTGATACCCCTGCTGTACACCTTCCTTTCTTCCGTCAGTCGATGATCTTGGTCTTCCGGAACCTTGTCTCTGAACATTCTGAGCAGTTCCATCTGCTTCAAACTTATTTCTCATTCGTTTTAGGTGGATCAGTGTGAAATTTTTTCCGAAATCGTCTGTGCACTTCTACCGCGTTTTCCCACTTCCAGTAGCACTTCAACACAAACTTTCTTTCTTCGAAACTTAATCTGGATTGAGCCATTATTTCTCAACCATTAAATCTGCAACAAAAATAAAATTCAGCGTTTTACCAACTAATAAAGTGATAACATTTTTTTGCGACACCCTGTAGTAATATAAATCATAGGTGTGTAGATATTCTGTCTTGTGTTTGGCGCAGCTTGGCCGCTTTTGGACCTTACGCCATAAAACCCAAATATCCAATCCATAGGTGTGCAGTAGTGACAAGAGTGGTCGTGAGTCCAATACGCTGGTGGAATTTTTAATGGATTTCATATCCATAAGGTTGGATTCTTTCTTTGGTATCTGATAATAAACACTGAGCTTTGACGACAGCACGTTTATTTAAACACTAGACGAGGACATTGCCATATACAGGGTGTCCCAAAAAGGTTGTTCCGCAGTTTATCTTTTTGCAATTTGGAGATAGGTAGGCAATGTAAATTGCAAAAGTGCACCAAATAAGGTAAATAATTAAGATAATTAAGTGACAAAAAAGTGAAAAGGCAGATCAAGGAACTTAAATATGTAATAGGGGACGACTTCAGTACCGACATGTCTACCTTCGAGAGCGTTATTGTAAGTAGGCTAGAAATTATATCTCTTCTAAATCAGTAACTACTTAGAGTGAGCTACTCATTTGCATCCTTCTTTTGGACCTTGCGCCACAAAAACCCAACATCCAATCCAATCCGCATCCTGAAAAGTTGAAAAATGTGTGTGCTGAAATTTAATCATTTTTTAACTTCAAAATCAATGTATTTTATAATCAATATGTGTGTGAAATTTCGTTCATTCATTACCTTTTCATTATCAATTAGGGGGCCAAGGTAGCCCGGTTGGAAGAGTAATGGACTAACAACGAGAGGGTTTCGAGCTCTAATCCAACCAAAGACCATCGTGTACAAATGTGTACCTGTGCATGTTAAATCTGTCATGGCCTCAAATGTCCTCGCATTGGCGTGGTGTGGAAGTTTGGAGAGTGGGATGCCAGCTCAGGTCTGACCTGGGTTCAAAATGATGTGATTTGTACTCGAATCTTTCCCTTCGGGGGTTGATCACGTACCGTCGTCACTAGCCCGTTGTGTTGCTCCAGTGCGACGTTAATTAAAATACCTACCTACCTACCTCATTATCAATTAGTACAAAACAGAAACAAAATCTACATAATGGAAGACTGGACTGTTGAGGAAAAGTGGTTTTTGTCAATGTCCTTGAGCGGTGAAAAATTAAATGACCTAAAATCTTTCCATATCATTTAGTAGAAAGATTAGAACACGTTACAAATAAATCCTAAAAAGAAGTAGAACTTTTTGTTGGTTCATCCCTTGCTAATACACTATCTACAAATAAGTATTTGGACACCCATGCAAATGACGATATCTGCGGTCCTGATATACGTCATTCCCTCCGCCGTTAAATATCGTGTAGGAAACAACATTCGCATTAGTCGCATGCAAGATGCCACGAAGTGCAAAGTTATCTGATTTCGAGAAAGGTGTAATCGTCGGGTATCACAGAAATGGCCGATCCTTAAGGGACATATCTAGCGAGCTGAATTACCCAAAATCGACAGTGGCCTATGTGATTCAGAAGTGGAAGGTGAGCGGTGATTGTCGGAATGTGCCCCGAGTCGGCAGACCCACGAAACTGGGAGATAGAGACCGACGGGTGCTGTCCAGAGAAATTCGGAAGAACCGCACCCAACCGATGGCCCACATACTCCAGGAGTTTCAATAGGCATCCGGGAGTGTTGTTTCGATGAATACCATCTATAAGGAAGCACATCTGCTTGGTTTTCATGGTCGTGCTGCCGCCCATAAGCCTTTGATCACAAAGTCCAACCGCGCTGCTCGGTTAATGTGGTACAAAGCACGTCGAAAGTGGACCGTAGATCAGTGGAAACGGGTTCCCTGGAGCGACGAATCAAGGTTCACCCTCTACCGTTCGGATGGCAGGGTCTGCCTGGAGAACGCCTCCAGCCAGAATGCATTGTGCCCGCAGTAAAGTTCGGCGGAGGTGGAATTATGGTCTGGGGTGTTTCTCCTGGTATGGACTGGGACCCTTGATCCCAATTCATGGTAAGCTCAACGCCTACTGCACTATTTTGGATGACAGTGTGCTTCCTACGTTGTGGCAGTTTTACGGTTGGACCCATGTTACTTCCAGGACGACAACGCCATCTGTCATGTTGCGAGGTCCACCATGGATTGGTTTGGTGACAATGGAGTTAACCGAATGGACTGGCCTGACGAGAGCCCAGACCTGAACCCTATCGAGAACCTCTGGGACGAGTTGGATCGCCGAATTAAGGGGTGCAACAACCGTCCAAAATCGGTGAAGGATCTTACATGTCTTCTCCAAGCCGAGTGGAAGAAAATACCACTAGCCGTCATACAAGGACTTGTGGAAAACATGCCCCGGAAGGTTGAGGCGGTAATTGCCTCTCGTGGAGGCTCTACCAACTATTGAATATGAATAAATTTTGTTTTTCTTTTCTATCACAGGTGTCCAAATACTTATTGGTAGATAGTGTACAATAGAGTTACTAAAATGAGAATGACAGTTATTCAAATAACATTATTCACTATGAAATAAATTATTATTCGACATACTATTATTAATTTGTTAGTGAGCACAGCATCATATAGTAGTATCATTTTATAATTATTACTTCACACCATTATTATACTTTCTTACATAACGAATAGGAAAAGTTAACTCTAAACATTTACTTCGAACATCTTACATTTGAAATTAAGAATAGAAAAGCAACTTTATAATTAGTTGCGAAACGTTTTGTTAACCCTCCTGGTGCTAGTCATTGGAAAAATCGACCCTATCGTATTGTACGAGATATCTCGTCATTAGAAATCTATCTGTCGTCATCCAAACTATCTTAGCAAAGTGGATCCGATCTCGATGAATGAGATATCTCGTTGAAATCACTTGGAGGGTGAAAACTTTGCTAAATGCAAATGACTCCGATCATTCTCTCCCGCCGCTAACTTCCTATCTTATTGTTTTGTGACTCGATTGGATCACTTTTAAAGTTTAATTTTAACATTTATTTCTCTCCCAAGTTAATTGCCAAGTTCTATTGCCTTTCCTTTACCTATTTAATGCTAACGCTCTTCTGTGCTGCTAGCGTGCAAGGGCAACAACCGTCACGGCTCACCTCTCACAAGCATAAATAATAACACTATGAAGGAACATTTTTCTATTAACATGATTAATTTATTCTATCTCATACTAGGGATTTAATTAATAAGATCTTTCTTTCAAATATTTTTGCATTATAATACATAAACATTCCAGCTAGACATTCGTTTCAGATAAGTTTTCTTATGCAGTCATAAGCACGAAATAAACGGAATGAAAATACCTAATCCATACATCCTCAGTGATTGATGTTTGGTATAGTTTTTATATGGAGGTACAAAAGAGCACGAAATAAACGGAATGAAAATACCTAATCCATACATCCTCAGTGATTGATGTTTGGTTTTTATATGGAACTACAAAAGAGCACAAAATAAACGGAATGAAAATACCTAATCCATACATCCTCAGTGATTGATGTTTGGTTTTTATATGGAGCTACAAAAGAGCACTAAGCACTAAAACGAAAAGAGAACCTCTAGCCTTCCGCTACCATCGCCCCATAATCATCCTAATTTTTCGGAGCACACTTCCAGTCCTTTCGCGGCACACCAGTGTGCCGTGGCACAGCGGTTGGGAGGTACTGGTCTAGGGGTTCGGGTGGCCTATCACTTTTGCGACTGAGCGGGACCTATGGTTTCTCACTAGCATTTAAATTTCTTCTCGATCGACATTTTATTAAATTCACCCACCCTTATGTTAGCAATTATTTTACCATTCTTTCTTTTTATGATGCGGTAGTATTTAGGTATTTTCAACTGCAGTGGAGCAACACAACGGGCTATTGGCGACGGTCCGGGATCAAACCCAAAGGGAAAGACCCGAAGACGTAACTTTGAACCACGAACTCCTAAAGTGTCGAGTCCAGTCTTTTTCCTTTGGGCTCTTTTTGCGCTGTTTGTCCGAAAGGACAGAACTTTTGTCTGTTTTTCACAGGAGCGACTCTATCCCAGGAAATCAGTGCTTGGGGTTTCTCTTTTTGAAAGAGGCTTTTACAGATTCAGGGATTTGGGGTACTTCCTCTAAGATTTGAGGAACTAATACTTTAGAGTTATTAGAATGGGAATTTTACTAACTGGAAGAGGGGAAATTCGATAATCAGATAAAGAATGACAATCTTTTTGAGAGTCGCAGTAGACCTTTTGAGAGAGTAACGGATTAGCCGCCGGAGGGTTGCGAATATCCAACCAAAGACCGTTGTGCGCAAAGGGTGCACGTTCAATCTGCTTCCAATGTCCTCACGTTGGCGTGGTGTGGAGGATTGGAGAGTGGGGTGCCAGCTCAGGTCTCACCTCGTTGTCTGACCGTGGTTCCAAATGACGTGGTGTTGTCCTTGATCTTTCCCTTCGGGTTGGAACCCGAACCGTTGTCACTAGCCCGTTGTGTTGCACCACTGCGATGTCTCGAAATAGCTACCAACCAATAAGAATCAAGAAGATTCGTGGCTTTGTCATAGTATCCAACATGAAATGGGGACTCGAAAAATGGAAAATTTAGGTGAAAATCGCCAAAATGCAGATTCGTGCCTTTGGTAGTAATTAATATTCTCTATGAGAGGCTTCTGCTGTCAAGCAAAATGTAGATGGCGCTAGTGCTTTTAGGGTAGAAAGTGCTTTATGTACGTAACAGGATGGTAGGTATTTCAATTAACGTCGCACTTGAGCGACACAACGGGCTATTGATGACGGTCTGGGATCAAATCCGAAGAGCAGATCCGAGAACAGCATCACGTCATTTTGAGCCACTGTCAGACGACGAGGTCCCACCTGAGCTGGCACCCACCAACGTGAGGACATTGGGGGCAGATTGAACGTGCCCCATTCCCCCTTTGTACACGACGGTCTTCGGCTGGATTCGCAACCCTCCTGTCGCTAGTCCTTTACTCTTCCAACCGTTCTACCCGTACGTAAGAGGAAGTAAAATCTGCTGGTTGGTTTGTTCTCATAGGATATCGCAAAAAGGGAAGATTTCGTTTCGAACCAACTGCGGATCGTCTACACATCTCTAATAAAGCCGAATTGAGTCAACTGGAATTAATTTTATTTCGCTTGATTGTATGGTAGGATGAGTGTGGAAAAAATATGTTCTGTTTGTATATTGCAGGACACTATAATGATGTACGTGGGAAGCCTGACGTTGGCTGTGGCAGTCGAGCACTGCAACCTTCACAAGCGCATAGCGTTGAAGGTATTGCTCACCATTGGGACGGGAGCGAGATGGTAAGTTTCAATGGAAATGTTTCACTACAACTTTATGGGCAAGAGTAACGGATTGTTCCAAATCCAACCAAACACCGTCGTGGGGGCACGTCAAATCTCAATGTCCTCACGTTGGTGCGGGAGAGTGGGGTGTCAGCTCAGGTGTTGCTTCGTCATCTGACCGTGATTCAAAATGATGTGGTGTTTCTTTCCCTTCGGGTTGGATCCCAGACCGTCGCCCGTGTGTTGCTCCAGTACGATTTTAAATAAATACCTACCTACCACAGCTTTATTTTAATAGTCACTGTTCGTAAGTGCTAAGCATGCAAAACTTCCTCTACAAACTTTAAAGAGAGAAAGCAAAATTACTGTTTTTACAAAGAGAAAGGAAAGATTGCATTTGTAGGATAGGACATATCACTTTCGGAGCACCCGCTGTGAAGCAGCTTATCTTCGCATCGTAGAAGACAAATTTTAAATAAAGACTAGTAACATAAGGGTGGGTGAATCTACACTGGTGTGCAAAATTTAAGCAACGACTATTTTTTTGCCGTAACTCCGCAAGTAATCACCTGGGAGAGATGTAATTCAGAATACAGAGACAGTATTTTGTACTTAACGGATGAAGAAAGCATACTAGCGCAAAAATGAATAGAACGCAGTATGGAATCAAACAAAAAAGGCTTTATCGAAAGAGTAGCGTTGGTACAAATGATTGTCTGCTCAAGAGGGAGAACAACAAACAGATGCCCCTTAGTAAGGGATATGACCTCCATTAACTGCAATGGTTGCTTGGCACCGTCTCTCCATACTCAACATCAGATTATCCAACAGATGTTGAGGTAAGAGGGCCATTCCTCAATGAGCACCTGTTTCAGTTGTTGGGTGTTTTCCGGCGGATATAATCGTGCCATAAGGCGTCTCCCCAAAGCATCCCACACATGTTCTATGGGATTTAAATCAGGGGAGTACGCTGGCCAATCCATTCTAGTGATATCTTCACTTTCTAGCAGCTCCTCAACAGCAAGAGTACGATGTGGCCTGGCGTTATCGTCCATGAAAACGAAGTCTGCACCAATGGCACCTCGGAACAGACATACGTGGGGAGGATCACTTGCTGACAATAGTGATCTCCAGTATCAGTACCTCTGTCGAAAATTTGGAGCTCAGTCCGCCCGTTCATCATGATGCCTCCCAGACGAGCACGCCATGACCACCGTAACGGTCTCTTTCCCTGATGATGTTAGTGGGATAAAACCGTGTCCCTACCTCTCTCCATATCAACTGGCGTTGCTAATCGCTTGTGACACTGAAACGACTCTCATCTGTAAAAAGGACGTGACTCCATTGATGAGATGTCCAGTCTTTGTGTTCCTTACACAAATCCAAACGGCGCCACCGATGGGCAGCTGTCAATGGGATGCAGCGTTCAGGACGGAGGGCGAATAGGCCACCTTTATGAAGGCGTCTGGCCACAGTAAACCACGGCACTTGTCGTCCCGTTGCCGCACGCAGCTGCTGAGCCAGGTTGCCCGCTGACTGGTATCGATCTCTTTTCGCCTGCAGGACGATATATCGGTCATCCATTGGCGTTGTTTTTCTTGGTCGACCACCACCAACCTTTCTTACAGCTGTACCAGTTGTTTGGAAGGCTTTCCAAGCTCCTGAAACGACACTTTTGTCTATTCTAAACTCTTGGGCTACACTCGTCAAACTACGCCCCTCCTCGAGCTTGCCCATCATTCTACCACGTGTAAAGTCGTCCAGATGGTTTCTTGTAGCCATATTGCACGTAGGAACTCACTTGAACTTGCAGCGAATGTCTTTAATAGCGCCTTTCGTCCTTCTTTTTAGTGTAGTCTTGCAAAGCGCGCGCTGAATGCACGCGTTTTGCGTGCCCTCACGTCACCTGTGACGTCTTGTTCCTGATATTTGCATACAAATCACCTTTCTACTGAATTGGGTGCTCATTGTACTGAACGCAACAAGTTCCTTTTGTACAATTTCATGGCTGTCTGGTTAAAAATTATATCGTTGCTTAAGTTTTGTACTGCAGTGTATATAAATAAGAATGGAGTGTTTGTACATTGAATATTTTCGACCCATTTCAAGTTTTCTATCCGTTTTGGACCCTTTTGATGCAAAATCCGTCTCTTGCGCGTTTGGTGTCTGTCCATCTGTGTGTCTGTATGTGTGTGCCCGTGCTACGTCCAAACGATTGAATATATTTTCATGAAACTTTGCATACTGTGAGTACTTATATTCATTTAGTGACTGAACTTGGTTGCATAAGTCTGTATGTCCGTCTTTCCATTCTATGCTTGATTTTGCGTCTGTACAGGTATCACATAGGATTTGTTCAAAATATTTAATTTTTATGTTTTATATTTGATACACCACATTTTACTTTAGTGAATACATATTTAAAATTTCTTTGCTTACATATTTAGGCAAGTTTCATGTTAAAACATCTGAGTAATATACTTTAATCAACTATAATTGGGTAGTTTGGAGTAGCTGGGAGGTATATTGAGCATTGCAATGACTTGGATTGTTTTACCAGTGCTGCTGAAATATCAATTATTTTTCCAAAACTATTTTTACGGAATTTAAATTCTAATAGTTTATTTCAAGCCTTATTTTTTCTTAACGGAATATAAAAAAAATTCGGAATATATGATACAGACGATAGAGAGAATAAAACTATACAGAACAAACTCTTTTAAAATAGGACTAGTATTGGTATTTTTAAAATTTCGGTCAGTTGGTTTTTAAAATTTGTGTCCGTTATATTCCAAGACTCCCATTTTGTAGAGAAAAAAACATATATATTCATTGCTTTTCGTTCGAAGCTTTTTAAGTCTGTTTTAAGATGTATTTCTGGATTTTCAATTTTGTTTTTCGTTTAATAACTGTTATTAAGGTTTAATTAATTTTAAAAGCATTTTTATTAATTGTATGATAATTCTGGAAAACGCTTCTGTTTTTAAATGACATACAAGGCATTTATATATACATACTCTGAACTATTCTATGCATTCTGGGTAACATTGGCACACTCAAGAGACTTTTCTTTCTTACTAAAAATTTAAATTCTACAAAAATGTAAAATGTTAAATATGACATTTATTTACATTTGTGAAATTGTGTATTTAACAATTGTGTACCTTTATTTGAGTGTGATAGTTGTTACATGTTATGAATAGGAATTTCAATTTACACTGCTGGCCACCCAAATTGCAACACCAAGAAAGACAAGAGATATCACAACAAAATTTATTTTGTAGATAACATGTTGACCAAGTATCAAATGATTAAATTTATAGACTTCTGTGAAGTGTGGTTCCTGCCAAAATCAGTAGCCAGAGTAGCCGCCATTGTTGGAGATCACCGCTGCCACACGCCTCGGCATTGATTCAAAGAGACTTTGGATGTGTTCTTGGGGTACAGCAGACCAAGCAGCTTCCACACGTTGCCAAAGTTGATCTGGTGTGGCAGCTGGGGATGTATTCTGGGTCAATCGTTGAGCAACCATGGACCACATGTTTTCTATCGGCGAAAGATCCGGAGAGCGAGCTGGCCAGGGAAGCAATTCAATCTGGCGATTGACGAAGAACCCTTGGACAATGCGTGCCACGTGTGGTCGCGCATTATCCTGTTGAAATATGGCTGTGGGCAAGCCCTGAAGGTAAGGAAGGACAACTGGCTCCAACACCTCGGAGATGTAGCGCTGGCTATTTAAAGTACCGGCAATGTGTACTAGAGGAGTGCGAGAGTGATATCCAATACCGCCCCATACCATAATACCCGGTGCAGGACCAGTGTGGCGGTGCATAACGCAGCTGTTCAGCATCCTCTCTCCACGGTGTCTCCAGACTCGAATCCGACCATCGTGGTGTTGCAGACAGAAGCGTGACTCGTCAGTAAAGACAATTTCATTCCATTCTGCCGTCCACATCCTTCTTTCATCGCACCATTGACGGCGGAAACGTCTGTGGTTCTGCGTCAAGGGTAGACGAAGCAATGGACGTCTTGCGGACAGACCACTCTGCTGTAAACGGCGTCGAATGGTACGCTCAGACACTGGATGATGCGGTACAGACTGAATGTGCTGTGCTATGGTTCGTGATGTGGCTGAGCGATCCGTCACTGCCATACGCACAATATGCCTGTCATCACGTGAAGTGGTGCACTGAGGTGGATGCGATCGAACACGTCGGTCCGTCGTACCCTCCTGCATCCAACGATCACATATCCGCATTACAGTTGTTTGGTTTCGTCCAACACGACTACCGATTTCCCTGAAAGATAATCCACAATCTCGGTAGGTCACTATCCTTCCTCTGTCGAAATCGGATACTTGATCAAAAGATGATCGCTGTTTTCTACGAGGCATAATTGATCGTTTTTTTGAAAAACCACAAGAAAAACACAATTGCCGTACTTGAAATCGTCGAAATCTCCAAGCCTTAAATAGCGCTTTGAAGTGGCGCCACAGGCGCGCGTGATGTGCGTCTGCGCTGAAATTCTAATCATTTGCATATCTCACCTCCGCTAATGCATGTTGTAAATTTCATATTATTTGCATGCTTCCTTCAGGGTGTTGCATTTACGGTGGCCAGCAGTGTATTAACGAAATCTAGTTAACTAATTCAACCCGAGTAGCGCAGGGTAATTCTGCTAGTTTAAAAAAAATGTCGATCTGGGGGGCAGAAGAGCACTTAAGTGCTAAAGGAAAACCCTAAAGAAAACCTACCGATGATACTTAGGTTTTAGGCCTAAAATGTTTATCCTGGAACATATCCTGCTGCACGCTCGCACAGAAGAGCGTTAGCATTAAATACAAAAAGAAAAGATAATTTAAGGAGAAATTAAGATTTAAAGTGCTTTAAGCGCAAGTGATACAATTAATGTTGTTCCCATTGTATCCCTAAACCCTTGTTGTTGGTGTTGAGAAATAGAGTAAGAAAGGAAGTTAGTGGGGGAGAGAATTGACGGAGGGTCCAAACGGAACATTCCACATCGGCGTTTGGGTCTTTGTGGGAAGGTGTTAAACTGTTTGTGCGTTGGACTTCAGTAGGCGATTGAAGTTACGACCGTAAACAGAAACAACTCTGGAAAGGTTGTGAGTGATTTTGTTCCCTTAAAACAGTGGTTCTTAACCTGGTGTGTGTGCTCCCCTGGGGGTGTGAGAAAGCATATTGAAATACGAGCCAGTGCACGAATTCAAATGGAATTTGAAAAACTGGACAATTCATGTGTACTCAGTTAGAACCTTATACACAGCTGGCAAAAGCAGCATCGCAGACACTTTTACTATTACCTACCTGTGCGAAATGGGATTTTCATCATTTTTGCACATAAAACAAAAACCAGAAATCACTTAAATGCAAATGATGACTTACGCGTGGCTCTTTCGGAAAAGGAGCCTCGCTTCAAAAGTATTATTATGAATAAACAGCATAGCCATTAAAAATTGAGACATTGTAAATGTATGTGTTTATTTTTCAATAAATAAATTATCTTGCAAAAACGTAATTTCCTAAGTAAAGAAATAGAAACACATTTTTCAAGGGGGTGATAGAACTTATTTTTAGATTCAAGGGGATGCCGATCACTAAAAAGGTTAAGAACAACTGCCTTAAACAGAAAGCTTTGAAACAGTTCAGGTAGTTTTATTATGGGCCTTACCGACACTCGACAAAAAGATGTGCTTGTTTCATAAACCAATTGGAGAGTGTGGCATTTGAACAGTTCCAATGCACATTGTGAGGCAGAGAGAAGGAAGGAAGCATTTGATCCCTTTTAGTAAATGAAATTGTAAGCGACTTGATTTGAATGCGTGTTTTGTAGGTTGATGCTGGGCTTCATGATGACCACCATGTTCCTGTCCATGTGGATCAGCAATACGGCCACCACGGCCATGATGGTGCCCATAGTGGACGCGGTGCTGGATGAGCTCGAGAAGGAGGAGAAGAAGGTGCTCAAGAGCGACTCGTGTGAGGAGATCTAACATCTTTGCTAGCACACACTCAATTCAGTTAGTGATTTCAACACAAAATGGGCCGCGGTTGGAAGACTAACGGATTAGAAACCGGAGGGAGTTCGAATCCAACCACAGACCGTCGTGTACAAAAGGGGGCGTTCGAGGCCTCAAACGTCTTCACGTTGGCGTGGGGTACCAGCTCAGGTGTTGACCTTGGTTCAAAATTAAGTGGTGTTGTCTGAATTGATCCTGGACCGTTGCCAATAACCCGTTTTGTTGCTCCAGTGCAACGTTAATTAATTATTACCATCAAGTTGCCACGCCGTAACCCCAATAACATTTATCGATAGCTGTTAATATTTACGATAACAGTCGATAACTGTTATTTTGTATTATAGCGCTGTTATTCAAATTGGAAGACCTCGAAAATCGAACGCTTTTCAAATTGGTATTCTATTTTGATTAAAGTCGCACCGGAACAACACAACGGGCTATTGGCGACGGTCCGGGATCAACTCCCGAAGGGAATGATCTGAGGACAACACCATGTAATTTTGAACCACGGTCAGATGACGAGGTTCAAAATTACATGGACACCTGAGCTGGCATCCCACTTTCCAAACTTCCACATCACGCCAACGAGAGGACATTTGAGGCCTCAACGGATTTAACGTGTACCAGCTCCCTTCGTACACGACGGTCTTTGGTTGGATTCGAACTCGTAACCCACCGGTTGCTAATCCGTTACTCTTCCAACTGGGCTACCGCAGCCCTTAAATTGGGTTGGTTCGATAATAAATCGCGTGCTGTGTGTGATTAGTGTGTGATAAATTAAATGACGGTTCAAGTGGCCTATAATTATCTCTCTTCCATTCAGTGATAACGCTGCCATCCGGTATGTCGTCTTCCGTATGGAGCAGCGCTGAATCAAATAAGAATCACTATTCCATCAACATGCAGTTGTCAAAGTGAGTTTTTCCTTTTCTCATTATGTGTGTGGTCCCTTTTACTATCCGACATATTTTAATCGTCATCGCCTACATTTTATTCATAAAACATTTTCAAATTTGCAAGATTTGATACGGGAAATTCTCCACCCAAATATTTTCAAATTCCATCTTTTATCTTTCATGTCTTAATCAAAACTTTAACTATGGCGCTAATAACCTCATATTCACCTACTCAATCGTGGCGTTTGAGTATTTATTTTAATAGTCAATATACTCTAACTTTTTTACTTTTTTTAAACCTACCTTCTATTTTTGGTTGGAGAAATGGACCTTAAAATATTTTATCTATCTTCTATTGGGTTACATTCCGTCATGCGTTTGGCTTGCGCTATTAAACCCAAATCAACCAACCAACCTTTTGTTATTGATTTACATCCTTTTGTTTTTAAAGCGACTTGGAATATCGCAACTTCTGAGGGTCGATTTCGGAGCACTTGTGTTTTTCGTAAATGAATTAAAAGAAATCTTTTTCATGAGAAAAGAAAGGAAATTTTCAGATATTTTTTTAATGCGCTCGTGCAGTTCAAGCGTTACCACCGAGATAACAAAGCCAGACCGCTCTGACGTTTCAATCACGTGACTCGCTAATTAGTACACCTATACCTCGTTATACGGCCGCTCTTTATGCGGCATTTCGCTATAACGGCCTTTTTTAATTATGGCACTTTTTCGATTTACGGCCCACATGTTTCGTTATGCGGCCCAAAAAATGCTGTACTGTTAGCGACCTTCTGTTTAGTTTCAGCTTCTCCCTTTAGGCGGCACTGCTACTTGTTGCCTCACGAAAATAGGAGGAACGTTTGGCCACAACATTGTCATCATTTGACTGCGTTGTCACTTTAGTGTAGTTAGACGTGTTTATTCTTGTTTGTTTTCTGGTTGGGTTTTGTTTCTGTTTGTATTAATTGGTGAATTGCAAACATATTTGGTACGTATGTACTAGAAAGACTGTATTTTCGTTACATATTTAATTAATTCTTTTAAATATAATCGTCCCTTTTTAAGAAAAAATGCCACCGAAACGTTCATTGAATTTTACTGATAAATATAAAAAGGTTTTAATCTGTCACGCGTCAGATTAAAACAGTTTTTAAACATTTTATTTTATGTTTTTTATTATATGTATACATATGTGCATATGATTTCTTTTGTTTTTTTAATTTATATGCTTATTTTTTGAATTTCTGTTTATTATTACATTGTTTTGTACTTTTATTTTTATGTAAGCATTTTTATAGGAAATAAAAAGAATAAAATGCTTTATGAACTAAAAACTATATTATTTTATGAAAAATTGGAACAGATCCAATTGAATTTGTATGGGTTTGTATGAAAATAATTGATTCCTTATAAGGCTTTTCGCTTTACGGCCAACTTTTCCGGAACGTATCTAGGCCGTAAAGCGAGGTATGGGTGTATTGGTTTGATGCAAAAGTTCGTCTCTTTTTGGCGCTAAATGGCATTGCATGGCAAAACCGAAGTGCTATCTACTTCACACGTGTAAAGTTGTGATGTCGTTTGAAAGAAGGAATTTCAGCGAGTACTTGGGGGAAAAATTGTGTTATTGGGTTGTGTTTTTTAAATTGTGTCAAGCACTAAAAATGACAGAAAACAAGGAGCATTTTCGACATAGTATGCTTTTTATTTCCCAAAAGGCAAGAATACTTCGCAGATGCAAAAGAAGACATGTGCCGAGTAGGGTGAGGGTGCGGTTGACGATTCCCCGTGCCGCAAGTGGTTCGGAAAGTTTCGTCACCTTTATCAGTTCTTTAGCCAGAAACCTCCGACTCCTACGAGCGCGGGATGATGCAGCTACCGGAGAGACGGAGAAAGATCATCGGCACATGATTCAATATAATTTTTAGTCAATAAAATGTTTTTTCAATTTTTGTCAAGAAAACTGAACGAACTTTTACATCAACCTAATACTAATGCTGTTTACTTTTGACTATTCTTTACAAGAGCAGTTAAATAAATAACACCACTAATCCTAGTTAAAAACATTCTACTGGTGTTTCCTCGTTGCAGTTCAACCCCCAAGGTAGACTACCGCCACCTGCGGAACTCCCTGCTACTGAGCATCGCCTACTCGGCCAATTGTGGCGGCACAGGAACGGTCATCGGCTCGGGGCCCAACCTCGTGCTGAAGGGGCTCATGGAAGAGTGAGTTATTTATTGAATTTCTCTTGCGGCTCATTTGTAGTTTGGTTAGTGTCGTACAGTCAAGCGTCTAGGGACATATTCGTAAAAAAGAAATATCTTCCGAAGGCACTCCTCATCGCTCGAGTGTTTTCCAACTTCAGTGCAAATGCACTCCTGCACGATGCTTTAGAATCGTTTCTTTCCTCGTGCCATTCAGAAAGATCTGGAGAGGGGCGACTTTTGTTGTGTGCTTTTGGAGTCTGCTTAATGGCTCAACTAAAACTATATACCCTATGCATATCTTTTTATGCGTGCTAAATAGTTAATCGCAATAAAAATAAATACAATATTTTTATAGTAACGAAATTAATATGGTACCCAATAGTGTGTTTCATCCTTATTATTACACGGGGCAGCGATAGCCCAGTTCACGGATTAGCAATCGGAGAGTTGTGAGTTCGAAACTCAGTCGTGAAACCAACAAATTACATTCTGTAAAACCTATCATTCATCAGTGGTCAGTGTCTCCAATGCGGAGGACTGATGTCAAACTGACCCGCCTTCGCATTCAACACACACGATTCACCCAACGTCATCTATTACTAGAAGAGAGCGCTCCCAATTTGTAACTTATGCTCTACTCCTTTTTCTATTTATCACATTTTAAATGTATGTCTGTCCTGTTTTGAATCATCAACGTCTTAAACTTTTTAAAAGCACAATTTTGAATATGAGAGATTGGGTTGGGGAAAATCCTCATTCAAACCTTTTCGCAGTTTTAAGTTCAGTTGGTTTTTTAAATATCATCTAATTTCATTTTCCAAAAGACTCATAAATCTATTTTCGAAATTTTTTATAACTCAATCTTAAATTTCACATTTTCAAAATTTTATGCATATGTAAATTAAATTATTTTTCAGTAGTTATGCTGCAGACGATGATGGCCTTGTTTTGTCATCTGATTATTGTTTGAATATTTTATCCTCATCTACGCATTTTTCACGTTTTAAATCTATCTTTTATCTTTGTCTTGGACTATTCATTTTTAAATATTTTATACTTTTATTGGGTTTTACTGTGTCTTGTGTTTGGCGCAGCTTGTCCGCTTTTGGAGCTTGCGTCATAACCCCCAACATCCAATCCAATTCTCCCGACAGTCTATTGCGTAAGCTCGATACGGTACACCACGGTGCACACTTAGGATCTGTTCCGGAGTCCTTCGTACTTCACCCGCCAAAAGCCTCTAAGTAGTATGCCAGGAACCACCTCTGTGTTCCACTCCCCTCCTGTTGTCGCTTCGGCTGTACCACCACATTAAGTCGCCCTTCACATCCACTATACGATAAACTCCTCAACACTTTATTAGATCGCCTTTTAATTAACCGACCATCATGCATCCCGCATTTTAGTTTGCGTATACGGAATGTCTTAACTGGAACACTTTTGAATGTCGTTTCTGAGAGAAATTTTCATCCCTTTTCACCTTGGCGAAACCCGGAGTTTTCATTCTTAAATCGCCTTTCGTGTTTTGATGACAAAACCCATCGTTTTCCGTCAGCTTTTCATTTCTTACCGTCATTTTTAGAGGTCATACAGCGATCTACGCTGACGGCTCAGCGCACTGTAGGTTTGTATGCGCTACACATATTCTGCTGACTTAGCTACAATGAGCTACACATTATCCTGTACGGTTTCTATTTCTACTGCTGAATTCTATGCATTACAGTCAAGCATTAAAATATACTTCTACTCTGAGATGCGATAATATATTCGGAGTGTCTTGGATTTCCTCTCATCGCCCGCTAGTATCTCCTGTGTTGAAACTACATCTTCAACTTACCCGGCGTAGATCTGACATCCTCTTTTGTTGGATACCCGGGAGAGCCGGAAATGAGCGGGCTAAAAATGCCTCTTGAGTCTCCCCATTCCATTCGATGATACCGACTATCCATCCGATAATCACCAACTATCCATCCGATGATCACCGACTATCCATTCGATGATCACCGACTATCCATTCGAGACATTGTGTGGAATAGATTGTGCGCAGAGTGGAGCATACGACATCATAGCAAACTCATTGATCGAGATATTTCATTGTGGCTTTCGATACCTATCAGACATTCCAATATGGTTTTAACTCGTATCGGACACCCACAAGCATCTTTTGTTAGGTGCCCCTGTGCGTTGTTCCTTTTACCATACAACCTATTTTAATCGATTGTCCAGTTTTAATTTTCATTGCCGATACTTTTTAACAACTTTAATTTAACTTTGCAAGATTTGATTGGAGAAAATCCTCATTCAAGTCTTTAAATTTTACGTATAATCAATTTTTTAAGTCTAATTTTTTTTTATCATTCATTCCATGATCCTATCACTTACATTAAAAAAGATCCAATTATTTCTGTTTTGATCAACATTTTTAATAACATATTTATTGCTTTTTAAACAATTGACTAAAACATTTGAATTTTGGTTATTATTTTGACTACTTGATTTAAAATTTTTAATGACATCGATTTAGATTCATGCACATTTTTATCCCTTTATACCGTTTCAATACCTATTCCTTTTATTTGGTCTTGTGGTTGACGCAGCTTGTCCAAATCTTGGACCTTAAGCCAGAAAATCCAACCAACCATTATGCATACGGTGATTAATTACAGCTCCTCATAAAGGACTACTTGTTACTACAAATATTACTCTTGTGTGACGATATACTATTAAATTTCTTGAGGAGTCATACTACAGGAAACAAAAGAAATTTCGTTCTTTGTTTTACATTCCTTGACAACAGGGAGATAATGTCCAAGTAGACATTACATTCTGTAAAACCCATAAGTGCCCAGTCTCCAATGCGGAGAACTGATGTCAAACTGACCCGCCTTCGTATTGGACACACATGATTCACCCCTCGTCATCTTTTACTATGCTTTTTTCCATCAAGGATTTCCATTTTGATTTCATGACACTTTTGTTTTCACCCTCTCTTCTATTTGGGTGCCTCCGATTTGTTGTTAGAGCCTTCTGCAAGTTAGTTAAACTCCAAGAACATTGTTTAGGCGATATAGCTTTCCAAATGTTGCATAAATAACGTCAATCTAAACTTATGTTGGTTGATAGATCACAAGAAATTGTCACAGATTGTACATTTATTGAGTCGATGGCTATTTGCAACTTTTGGCAGTGGCACGTACTTTTTAACTACTTCGGCAGTCATAAACATTTTGAAGCTAGAGACACTTCATGTTTCTTTCTCCCCTTTCGTTACGGGGGCCGCCGTGGCTCAGTGGGTATGCCCACTGCACTAGCAACTTCGAGTTGTAGGCGGTTCCTGTCAGGTGCATTCCTCCCTGGATGTATTTTTCTCTTCTGTGTCAGTAAATATTTCATTGCGTGTGTCTATTACTTGATATTGCATGTTTTGTGCCTGGCGCAGCATGACCAAATGTGGTCTTTGTGCCATAAAACCCTGAAACGAACCAACCTCTTTTGTTACCTACCCTTCTAAAATTTTATTCATTTCAGCAAAATATATTGGACCTATTACCATTTTTCGTACTGTTCTAGGGTCAGTTGTACTTTAAGTGGTACCTTTGGAATCCTCTTACGATAACATGTAGAAAATATGACACATTTACATGACTCGATGTCAAACAAGTTCTTAGATGGTCTTTCTTTAAGAGCTTTTACTTTCTAATAAGTATGCTCCACTGTAGTATATCTTTAAAACTATTCGTCACAGCTTATGTATCATTTGTAACATTCTTTTTCGGCAAACAATTGGTACCTAAGCTTTTCTCCACATTGTTCTATATTTTTAAACGCAACTTCTAATGCCTCACGAATACTGGATTCTTTGTCAGAATGTTGGTATTTTAGTTTCGCGTTTAACAAGCAATTAACATTTTAAAACATCGTCGATGGATGTTAAAACTGAAGTTTAAGAGGAGGGCCGAAAATGACGTCGTGCATCCGACTTGATGACGTCGTGCAATGAATTCAAGTTGTGAATTTAGGCACAGCTTTGAAACAAACACGTGTAATTTCATTAAATGTACAGTATTTACATAGGCTAAACCACTCAAGGCAGGCTAAATCAAAATGAAGACAAAACGGTTTCAGTTTCGCTGTTCCATCTGAGCAGATCACTTCTGCCTCCGTTCACTTTCGAAATTTCCACGGATCTCGCGGGTCAGGAATGAAGGTCACCGCCCTCGTTAACTTGTCAAAAAGGGGGACTTCTGGACACCCCTGTCACAGCTGTGGAATAACTCATTTTTAGTTTAGTAGTTCGCAAAACAAGTCACAGCTGGAGGCTCGTTTCCAAAAGTTCATCTGCGTCCTCTGAGTCGATGCCTGCCGTTATCTGGTTACAAAGCCGTGTAAATGAGCTTCGCACCACTTTCCGATGCTTATGTGCATTATCCATTGCGAAAACGAAATTGAGTCAAAATGTCACTAGCGTACCTTTAAATATCACGTCCGTTGTCGCCACTTGTTGCGAGGCTCTCCCTGAATCAAATTATTCAGTCGTTGTCTGCAAAAATGTACTTTATTTATCTGACCCCATAAATGCTACATACAGATATTCACACGGCTACCTTAACAAACATCCTTTTTAGAACACGTAAAACAGAGTATCTTGGCTTCTTTCCCTGATCAGAAGCAGTGTGATCTCTCACACGATTGCCATTTTTAGGAAACAAAATAAGACAAAAATATGTCAATAACTAACATGCAAACGATAATACGAATTACTTTTGTGGTGTTACTCAAGTGTTTGCAGCTGCAACAGTGATTCCTAGTGGATAGGTCGAAATCTCTGAAGGTCGGGCAATATACTTTCTGACGTCTGATATAATTACTTCGTGGGTACGAAAGACATGTTTAACATATAAAAAGTGCTATACATACTTTATCATTTTCTAAAATACATTTATTAGGTATTACAAATCAAAATAACATTTTAAAATTCGTGTTACGAAGTGCTTGTTTTTCTTATTTGTAGCCCATTCCGTTAATATTAAACGTTTGGTAGAGGGTTAAAGACGTTAAGTAAAATTTAAAAAAATACAGGCATTTATTTTAAAGTAAGAGACAAGTTTTGCAAAGGCGATTTCGAAAAAAGAAATTTTCGGCCCACGCCCTAATGTAAATCAACTTTAATTATTCGGGCATAAGACGGCCCAAAACTCTGTCTCAATATTCAGTATTTAGTTCATATTAAATTTTTAATTTAAATATTCATTCTTTGGCCATTGGGTCTCATAAAGCACATGACTAAACAAGCGAGATTTTTTTCATTCGTTTATGAAGAAATCTTTATTTCCTTCTGTGCCGCATCTCTTTACTTAGATGCTTTCGTATTTCCGCAGGTTATATCCAGATTCCGATGACTTAACTTTCGCATCGTGGCTGGTCTACAATGGTCCTGTGATGCTGATATGCGTTTTGCTCTGCTGGATAGGATTGCAGTTCTTCTATCAGCCATTCTGGTACGTTTTGGTTTGGACCTGTCACACATCAACTCAAAGTACGTGTCTACTCAAAGTGCTCAAGATTACGTTTAAATCCAAAAGAGCACTGCGCTAAGAACACGTTTAGAAAGGCATGTTAAGAACACATTTAGAAAGGCATGTTAAGAACACATTTAAAAAGGCATGCCAACAACACATTTAGAAAGACATGCTAACAACGCTTTTAGAAAGATATGCTAACACTTTTAGAAAGACATGCTAACAACATATTAGAAAGCCATACTAAGTTCTTATCGCACGTTCTCAAGAAAAATGATTCAACACCAGAAAGGGAATTTTACAAAATAGGGAAAGAAAAGCGAAATTCTATTAGAATATTGTACTGCTTCATTTTGAAATAGGTGGAATTTCGTCATTTCTCTAATAAATTGTACAGAATATTTCCTGATTTGGATCTGCATTCTTGGTTTGAGTTTAATAGAAGGCATTGTTTCTAAAAATAATTTAATTCTCAATTTGAGTTGTTACACTTTTCTCTCAACATCAAGAAAATTCACACCCTTACACAAAGAACGTATAAACATTAAATTGCGCTCAAAAACGCATCACTATCAAATAATAGATCAAAGTAAAAAAAGTGGTGTAATCAGTCGTACCAGATTGCATCCATTGCCTGTGAGTGGGGGTTCACATGCTGAAGTTCAGTAACCATCAGTGGCATAGAATTCATGTATGCCTAGAAGCTCGGCTTCCCCTAAAATATTCGGTCACAAAAATTATGGATAACAGTCAAAGACGATCTTTTATCGTGTATCTTAGTCAGCTTAACGTCCTTGGTGCGGTGAGGCAAGGAACGCCTGATCATTATTTGCCATGATCAGTGAGTGTCATGGAGCACCCATAGCCCGATGTTAAGATAATGGTCTACCATTCATTTGTGCCTACATCTCAGACAGCGTCATCCATGCAGACGCCTTGTGACGCCCCTAGCAACAACCTCCGCCGTCGCAGGTTCGATTCCTATCAGGTGTATTCCTCCCTGGGTGTATCTCTCTCTTCTGTGTCAGTAAAACTTTCATTGTGTGTCTATTACTTGAAATTGTATGTCTTGTGTCTGGCGCAACATGGCCAAATAGGGTCCTTGCGCCATAATACCCTCAATCCAACCAACCACTCACCTCCGGCCGAAAACCATGAAACATGTATCGGGGTGATCTTCCACGATAGTCTAAGTGCCGTCCAGATAGTTTTTAGGGGTGCACGACGTCTCCCTGTGATTGAACTGTCTCCCAATGAAATTGACGATACAAGACGAAGAACTGTTGCAGAGCTCCACCTAACAGAGGTTTTTCTTGTGGTGGTCTTTAGAGCCGGCCGGGGTGGAGTAGATCCCTAATTTCCCCTGTTTGCAGTGCCCACGGCCAAGGGGTACAATTCCCTGATTGTATAGAGTATAGATACTATATGTTTAACGTAAATAAACGTTAGTTATTTTTTAATTTAGGCTGCGTCGTTGCGTTCATTGGCACACCACTAGCCCCACTACGTTGCAACCTAATGATTTGCAGAAAAGAGGAAATAACAAATGGGAGTCAGGTTGTCTAAAGCAGCTAAGCCTAAGTCATCAATACTATTTGAGGCAGAAAAATGGCTAAACATCCGTATCCAAACGCAATAACTTTACAAAGAACTGAATAAATTTACTTGATCATCAATGCCCAGGGTGAGCTTATGTTATGTGTGGGGAGTGATTCAACAGGTTTGTGGTGTCGATAGGGGGGGGAATTTCAATTAACGTCACACTGGAGCAACACAATGGGCTATTGGTGACGGTCCGGGATCAATCCCAAAGGGAAAGATCCGAGGACAACACCACGTAATTTTGAACCACGGTCAGATGACGAGGCAACACCTGAGCTGGCACCCCACTCTCCAAACTTCCACACCACGCCAACGTGAGGACATTTGAGGCCACGGTGTCGATAGGAGGAGTTATTCTGAGACTGGTGAATATAGAATATTATGGGTTTACATTGAGTGATTTCATAAATACATATAGTGCTTGCATAGAACTATGAAGACATTGCACTAATTAATCTGTTTCTAAAGCTGTAATCAACTTATTATTTGAATTAACGTGTTTTGTTTCTTTTAGTTCTAAGGATGACAACCAAACGCAAGTAGCAGCGAGGAACGCCGTGCTCAAAAGCTACCAGGAACTTGGATCCATATCGTATGAGACATTTTGATTGAATAGAATTAGCTCAACGGAATGGTGTTTTGAGGGGCGCAATGATATCCCCTCCTTCTAATTCAACTCTTTGCGTCAATAAGTGGTTATTTGTATGTGCAAAGACCTTTACGCTGAAAGGACAAAATATTCCTATCTAATAATTCTTTGCCAGAATTCATGTTACTGACCGACAAATCAGAATTTCCCCTATCATATCGCTTCCACCACGCCAGACTCCGATTTGCAAAACTGACGTTTCTACAAAAACGCTTTCAAAGTTTGGATGCTTCGGGAAAAATCGAGTGAAAGGTTTTTTCATGAAAATCGACATTTCCACTAAGAATCAAGATGATTCGCGGCTTTGTCATAGTATAAAACATGAAATGGTGACTCGGAAAAATGCAGTTAGGTGAAAATTGCCAAAATGTAGATTCGTGACTTTGGCCTGGTAGTAAAGATATGTTCCTTTAACTCACCGAATGTTTCCACCAAAATGTTGAAAAAATGTTTCTATTTATTATGTTGATATGAATACTTTTGATTAAAGTATTTTCTTTTCCTTTCTGGGAAACAAAGTAGCGGATGATTTGGCGAAGGAGGGTATCGTTGAGCCATTGTCCGCCTACTCACTCATTGACTTTTCTTAAGTTTTAATCTATTAGAAAAATGTCAATAAGAAGGCATGGATCGTTCCCGGTACACTCTTGGTATCGTGGGGATCGTCCCCCCTCAACTCCATCATGGGATACCGACCCTACGAAGGGTTTACGGTGAAAAAATTTCCCATAACGTGAAAGATGATTAGATGAGGATGAGGAATAATTTTTTTTGTGATGCAAACCAGAAATTTTAAGCTATGAAATGCTCACGCAGGTGCTGCTCTAAATATATTTTTCTGTGAGGGTTTAAGAGGCAAGAGACTGAATTTGAGGGCTGTTATCTTTAGGTGAAAAGAGATTAGGTGCAAGGAAAATGCACATCGAAGTCCACAAAATTTAAACGACTTGCTTCAGTTCAGACTCCCTGGAGGCCATAAATACCACGATTTGTGTGATTTTCCTTTGTAGTAAGGGGTTTACGTTAGGCGTCATAGTCCTGTGTTGCTGGATGTGTAGTTCCCAATAGATGTGATGGGGTAGGCGGTAACATAGTACATGCTACAGATGCAGAGGTCACTGCAGTGAATATTAAATAAATACTGCAGGAACGGTCTCTCTTAGTATTCTGGGGATCGCCCCGGAAGATATCTTGCTCTCAATTGCGACAGACCTATTCAGACAGCGGTCTCCCGCTTTCAGTGGCCATCTGAGGTGTCTCACATTTTGCTGGGGTCGCAAGATTCATCCTGTTTGCCTTAAATACCAGGCCTCCCCAGCACACATTGTCGAGTGCCTGGGGTTGTTTTCTGAACCTCTTTTGGTGTATGATTTTGTGCGAATGGACTTGTGGATTAGGTCTAGTTGAAGCTAGAGATTAGCAACAACTTTTCCTTTCTATGAAATGTAACTTTATACCGGATCTTTCCATTTACACACGTCCCCGGATCTTCACTAATGCTGAGACCATAGGACGGTTTGTCTAGTAGTGTGACGTACGCTTGACTATGGGACGTTCCTTGCTTGGCCATGCGGTGGTACGAGCAACTACTGTCTGTATAAAAACGGGGGCTCATAAAAATAGTCTTCAATTCTGCCCCTTTGGGTACGAATCCATCATCCGGTAAATTTGCGTTTTCCCTTAGTTTGTTCCTCAGGAGCATACCTTCTTTAGGTTGGTACAGGCTTCACAACCCCGAGGTACCTGAGTGATCTTCCCTCCCTTCTGCTTTTTCTTCCTCCCTCGTTGTGGTTGACTCTTCAGAGGTGAGGGCTCCCCTTGAGAAGTTTTCTGCCACTCTATTGCTCTTAGCTCCTCTTGAGGATTAACCACCCAAGTGTTTGCCGTGAGTAGAGTCCTGTGTCCCTGGAACTCATGGTCTGTTCCATTTCCTGTGTATCACATTGCCTGTCCTGTTTTTAATCATCAATCAAATTTTTTAAAAGTGCAATTTTAAATCTGCAAGATTGATTGGGTAAAATCCCCTTTCAATTCTTTTCGCGTTTTTACGTTCAGTTGGTTTTTTAAATCTCATCTAATTTTTTTTCCATCTTTTAAATTTCACTTTCAAAATTTTATACTTACCTAAATTAAATTCTTCAGTTTCATTAGTTATGCTGCAGACGATGATATTGTTTTATCATCTGACTTTCATTTGAATATTTTTATTCTCATCTATATATTTCACATGTTAGACTGTTAATTTTTAAATATAATATACTTTTATTGGATCGCATTCTGTCTTATGTTTGGCACACCTTGTCCGCTTTTGGACCTTGCGCCATAAAACCTCAACATCTAATAAAATCCCTTACAATTTGTACTGGACTTACTGATGAGCTAAAAATAAGAAGTATCATTTTAATTTATTAAATGATTATTTTCGTTGAATATTTTATTTTACGTTCGTGTCTCTGAATCGACAGTCGAACCTCGAATTTAGTTTTTTATTATTTCTTTAATTCACGGCATCGAGGCCAATAAGGGGGGATTCATGTTTAAAGTTTACCTTACTTATTTACCTTAAGGTTTATGTATACACTAGAAATATCTCGAAAATCGACTAGAATATCAATAGTTTTTTTTATTAATTCAAAATATTGTCCTTAGCTTTCAAACGATACCAAGATCTTGTAAATATTCGAAATAGTTTTCTAGTTCCAAGGGTTTTCATTAGGTACTGTCACCCTAGACAAATATGTTTCCAAAACTTTAAACTCAATTTCTGAGGAACCGTGTTTTTGCAATAGGATGCTTTGTTCAAACAGTGATAACTCAACAATGATATGATCTATTATAATTATTTTTGTATCATTGTAATCTATATAACACAGTGGATGTTTTGACCTCCAGTCAAAGTTATTAGTTAAGAAATAAATTTATAGCTTATTTTTAAATGTTATAATTCCTGGAAAAATCTTGATTTTTTTTAGACTTCCTTGGTGAAAAAAGTTGTAAAAACAACCTATTCCCTCTAGAATCTTAATTGAGGATCGAAACATGAAGAATATTAGAAATAATTTCCAACAGGAATTATCTTTCTGAACAAATTAGAATTTCAGATATCACTGATAAAAACACTTTAATTACTCATGATATCTAAATTGGATAATTAACTTAATCTGAATTTTTCACACTGAAGTGAGTTTAAGCACAAACCTATTGCAAAAAATGGATTTTTAAAGATAGCATTAAAAACAAAATCTTCTAGTATATAACGTACGCCTTAAGTTGCAAACGAAGACAAAAAAATCATTTTACTGTACATTCCTTCTTATTAGTTAGCCGTTCCGGAAAAAGTGCGAGTGAGCATTGTTCGCATAATGTAAATACATTATGCGAATACATTATCTCTCTCCCCAAGGTTCCACGAAGCGTGTGTCGCCCTGCTCTTCCTCCTGGTCGTGTTCCTTTGGTTCCTGCGCGACCCCCACTTCCTCAGGGGATGGGCCACCTACCTAACTAACGGCAAGTAAGTTGTCGATGCTGCCTATGCTCCTATAGTTTAGTGTTTCTGACTATATAGTTTGAAATGCGTTTACTATCAGGAAAAACCTATTTTGGACTTGAACCGCTACCACCGAGATAACAAGGCCAGACCGCTCTGACGTTTCAATCGCGTGACTCGCTAATTAGTAGTCATAACAAACATCGCCGCATGGCCGGCTACTAATGGATTGCCTTTAATGTAGCGTAAGAGATTAGGTTTCTTTATATTATTTTACCGGAAAGTAAGTGTAGTTGCAGTTAAATAGTTATATAACATTTGTGGAACATTGCAGTGTCAAGGTGTTAAAGGCTTTCGTCAAATAACACATTTAATGTGTGTCCAGACCGATTTCTTTCGGCTTAACCACGAGGCTATCCAAAATGCCCTTTAGATGCTGTGTACCTTCTTGCTCTGGAAATTATGGATAGGTTGATGCACCAAAAGTGGCGGTTTTCTCCTTTCCAGAGGATGAAAATATTAGAAAAAGATGGCTCAGGGCGATTCCACGAGCCGACTTTACACCATCAGAACGCTCCAAAGTCTGCGAACTTCATTTTCAAAACGATGATATCGTCTGGAATGTAGCGTCCGAAAGCCTTTAACACCTTGACACTATAACACTGCACACATAATGTTCCACAAATATTATATAACAATATTTAACCGAAACTGCACTTACTTTCCCGGTAAAATAGTATAAAAAAAAACCCTAATTTCTTACGCTACATTAAAGGCAATCCATTAGTAGCCGGCCATGCGGCGATGTTTGTTATGACTACTAATTAGCGAGTCACGTGATTGAAACGTCAGAGGGGTCTGGCCTTGTTATCTCGGTGGTAACGCTTGAACTGCACGAGCGCATTAAAAAAATATCTGAAAATTTCCTTTCTTTTCTCATGACAAAGATTTCTTTAAATTCAATAAAAAAAAACACTGCATATCTTTTAACAATAGAGTAGAATCAATATATTATGGTAATTGTTTGCACATAAACACAAAAAGTAGCAGATATTTATTACCCCACTGGGTCAACTAGACACGGGTACGTGAAGATGGAATTCTTCAGTGTTCTAAATCATCTCAGGCCAGCTTATTCACCATCCGTTCTTGAGTGCGATTTTATCCATGCCAGCTTGAATAACAGAAGCAACATGACATTCTGTGCGCAGGAACACTGGCAGAGTTGGCAAACACATGAAAAGCCAACATTAAGCACGCTCATTATTCTGTGTCATCGACCTTCTATGAGCCATCATGACATGAGCCATCAGTGGCCAGTGTCTTCAATGCGGAGGACTAATGTCAAACTGACCCGTCTTCGCATTGGACACACGATTCACCCATCATCATCTTGTTCTAGTAGAGAGCGCTCCCAATTATAATTCGTGATCTACTCCTTTTTCTGTTTATCATGATTTAATTGTTTGCCCTGCCTTTAATCATCAACGTCTTAAATATTTTTAATTACAATTTCGAATATGCAAGATTTTGTTGGGGAAAACCCCATCCAAACTTTTCGCATTTTACTTTCAATTGGTTTTTAAATCTGATCTAATTTCATTTTCCAAATTATAAATGTTTTTCCAAATTCTTTTATAATTCAATCCTTCAAATTTCACTTTCAAAATTTTATCCATATGTAAATTAAATTAATCTGTCTCATTAGTTATGCTGCAGACGATGATGGTCTTGTTTTGTCATCTGACTATTTGAATATTTTTCTTTTCATATTTTTTTCATGTTTTAAATCTGCCTTTTATCTTTGACTATTCATTTTTAAATATTTTATACTTTTATTGGGTTATATTCTGCCTTGTGTTTGGCGTAGCTTGTCCGCTTTTGGACCTTGCACCATAAAACCCAAACATCCATCTAATGAGGAGCTTCATGTCATTTCTCATGATCGCTTGGTTTGACATGGTATTGGGAGTAATGCATTGGGTGCATTTCTCTCTTCTATGTCAGTAGAAACTTCCTCGTGTGTCCATTATCTTGTGTTTGGCACAACTGGACCTAATAGGGTGTTTACCTCACCCTGAAAAAAGCAGAACTTATTGCTTGAGCATGATGAAAAACGCTCGTTTGCAGTCGATAGTTAATCGGCCCAAGTCGATTCTCCTGTTCCCCACACTTCTGAGATCTTATCTATTTCAATAGGAGGTAGATTCAACAAAATTTTAAAAAGGATACTAAGGATTACTAGTCGTGTAATCATCTGTAGGATGAAATGACCTCGAGAGGAAGATGATTGTATTTGTACCCTGTCTAACATAATGATAAAGCTGGAGGACCGATTAAAATAGGGCTTGAGGAAGTGATCCAAGAAGAGCAGGAATAAAACTATATGTTCAGTCGCAATACATTGCAATCAAGACAAAAACTGCTAAACAAGAAAGCAGTCGACTCCTGCTGAGCGACCCCATCAAATAGCATTGGAAAGTACGAGGGTATGTCAAAAATGATATGCGCATACGCCAAAGCCATAACACATCTTTAGGTTTGTCACACTGCCTTCTGCGCATGCGTGCTTAGAGTTGATACTACTGTGGTCACGTTACCGAAGTATGACCTCGATAGCGTCTTTTTTCTTGCTTCTGCTTAAGTGTAAAGATGGCCGCTCCGTTAGCACCAAGGTGGAATGAAGAGCAGTAATCCGATTTCTAGGGTAGGAAAGTGTGCCAGGAGCTGGAATTCATCGAGGCTTACAACAAAATACAGGCTCTACCACGTATAAGTGTGCATGAGTGGATGGAGAAGCTTAACCCTTTCGCCCCGACTTTTGCATGATTAAAATTTAACTCTGAAAAGTAGTTTAATTTAGTAGTTTTTGCTCTTTTTGACGGACGACCGTACTTACGCGTTCTTTTTGTTTTTTCTTTCTCCCTTCCAACATTTATGAGTTGCTCAGCTAAGGGGACCATGAATGATAAGAGTGGTTCTGTTTCATGTTCCACATCACACTTCGTAATTCATGCATTCACAACAGAAATCATAACTAATCTTTTTCCACCACTTGTCTGATTTTCTGCCATGACCCTAAAAAGTAGCCATTTCATCTCAACTCCATTCATGTACATAGTGTAGTGGGAAATGGCTTCTGGGCAACTAACGTCTCATTTTGTACCATCTTTTTGTTTCCGGTCACTCATTCATCAGAATGAATGGGCGTGCTCAAAACCATAAGTCCGCCATTTGGAATCTGAAAGTATTGCCAAGTTTCTTTAGTCCTATTTTTATTCCCTAATTCCTTAAGAACACTGGAAACGTAAAAACCCATTCAAAAGTGGGATTTATTTACCCAATAGGGAATGAAATCTAATCTCTGGGACGTATATACCCATTAGGCCCGAAAGGGTTAAAAGAGGACTGCACGAAGAGGGACGCCCGTCCACCTCCACCACTGACGAGAAGACTAAGCAAGCTCTAGAAACGGTACTGGCAACCGGCCAGTTACCATCGACACTGTAGCGTGTTCTCTGCAGATTAGACGGACAAAGAAAAGGGAAGAAGCGGTACATAAATAGGTGGGGGCGACCCACCGAAAACCTTCTTGGAGGGAATACGCAAGTTTGTGGACCATTGAATCAAGTGCATCGAAAAGGAAGGAGACTAGAAAAATGACGAACTCCCCTCAACCCCTACATTTGTGTAAATAAATTGAAAAAATAAAGTGCGGATCATTTTTGACTTTCCCTCGTCTATTTTGTTAAGTTGGAACGGATTGTTGGTAAATGAGAGTCCTAAAATGTTTCGTCCCCAGGGACATCCGAGACGCGACGCCCGTGATCGCCGTGTGCCTGCTTCTGTTCGTCATCCCTTCGAAACCGTCGCTGAGCGAACCCAGTCCTCCCCTGCTCGAATGGCGCGTGGCGCAGAGGAAGATCCCATGGGGCATCATTCTGCTGCTCGGCAGCGGATTCGTCATCGCCGACGCCGCAAAGGTACCATTCTGCTATTTCCTTTCTTCACAAACATTTTGGGTTCAGACTCTGAATTCAGTGTCCGAAGTAGACGGTACTTTTTCTCCCTTGCCAGGTTGCCCATTTGCTCCAGCTTTTGCTAAAAAGTCAGCTTTCTTATTGCCCGGAATGCCAACATGCAATTAGTTTGTCTCTCTTCGATCATCTTTTTGCTACACGAGGGTTAAATTAGATCTGTGTAGTTTAACTTAAATGCTGAATGGGATTTTCGCCAATCAGGACAGGACATAGAGATGAATTTGTTGACACACAATCGAACAGATTCTAATTGGTGTTTTCTGTTTCAAATGTTAAATCGAAATTTCTATATGATAAACAACGTCAATTCTAGTATTTGGTCAATCTTGCTCCATTTCGGAAAAAAAACCTGTTATCGTAAATTCTGGACTTGTTTTTATGTATGTTTAGTTCTTAGTTATTAATTATCAAATTAAAATTGTACAATTGGTTGCCATTCTACTAGATCTCTGACAAATTGCAAATTTTACAATGTTATTTACGAAAACGAGTGCGTTGTTTAAAAATTGTCATTGTATCAATGAAAAGTGTGTCAATCTTACAATCTAAAGTGATACTTCTGTTAAAACCTAAAATAGCCATTTTAAAAACTAAAACATAAAGCTGAAAAACCTAATCTAAGATTTTAAGAACCTTAAAATCCGGGACATAGTTATCACTTTATAAAGCCTTTATGTGAATAGCACCTTTGAATATTTGAATGTTGTACATTCAAACAGGGATGTTTTTTCACATCATTATTCCTTTACAGATTTCCGGTTGCTTAGGCTATGTGACATTCCTATGAGTATGTGCATTTTACGGTTTAAATACTCCTAGGGGAGAAAAACAACATTGTTATTTAAAATTGTAGATTTTTTCCTGGACTTGCATGTGTATGAAACTTGTAGGCGTCCGGAGAGTATATTGTCCCGTTTTCGCAGTGAAATTGATCTGAAAAGAAGAAAGAAAATGTTATTCAAGGCTGTCAGTAACATTGCTCAATTAATTCAAAGAAAATGTACTGTACGTTTTGGAGAACATTTTCTCTACTTAGCTGTCTCAACCGTCTTGTCGCAGATTGGATAAATGGGCCATGAAACCTAATCAACCAATGGCGGCTGTTGATTGAAATTGAAAGGTTTACCACAGTTGGCACGATTATAAGTTTATTGATGCCTACTTTATGACATACAAATGTGCAATTTCTTCATTCCCAAAGGAAATGATTGAATACTTATATTTAAAGTGGAATATGATTTTTTTTAAATATGCCAATCAGATCCATCAACATCTCAAACTTTTAAAGTACAATTTTGAATCCGCGAGATTGGATTGGGGAAAATCTCCATTCAAGCCTTTTCGCATTTTTACGTTCAAATGGTTTTTTAAATCTCATCTAATTTTTTTCTTTTATAATTCAATCTTTTAAATTTCACACTTTCAAAATTTTATGCATACGCAAGTTAAATTCTGTTTTAATAGTTACGCTTCAGACGATGATGGTCTTGTTTTATCATCTGACGATAGTTTGAATATTTCTATTCTCATCTCCACACTTTTTCATGTTTTAAATCTTCCTTTTCTCATTGTCTTGGACTGTTAATTTTTAAATATTTTATACTTTTATTGGGTTCTATTCTATCTTGCGTCCAGGCGCAGCTTGGGAGTCATAAAAGCCAAACATCCAATCCAATCTTTACCAATTGGATCTTTGTGAGTTGGTAAGGACATAATGTGAGCCGTTGCTTGTATTTGAGGGGTGTACTAAGGTGTGTTTCCTCTTTCAGCGTTCCCACCTCTCCGTGTGGCTGAGCCTCCAGCTGTCCTCCTTGAATGTCCTCTCTCCTGCTGCACTCGTCGTCCTGCTCACCCTAATGGCTTCAATCCTCACGGAGGTCATCAGTAACATGTCCATGGCCACCATCATGCTGCCCGTCGTCAGCGAGATGGTGAGATCCAAAATAATACTCATAAGATACTTTTTCATGTTTGAACCACAGTACTTAATCTACCAACGTGCTTTTTTTCTTTTAAATTCTTCAAGTTTTAAACTCTTAAGTTTTTTACTCTTCCAACCGGGCTACCGGTTGGAAGAGTAACGGATTAGCAACCGCAGGTTTGCGAATTAGAATCAGTCGACCCAAGACAGTCGTGTACAAGGGGATGATGCACTTTCAATCTGTCATGGCCTCCAACTTCCTTACGTTGACTTGGTGCGGAAGTTTGGAGAATGGGGTGCCAGCTCAGTTGTTCACCTCGTCATCTGACCGTGGTTCGAAATGTCGAGGTGTTGTCCTTGGGATCTTTCCCTTCGGGTTGGATCCCGGACCGTCACCAATAACCCGTTGTGATGCTCCAGTGCGACGTTAATTGAATACCAAGTGTCGATAAATCAACCTGCTTTAAACTCTTGCTTGTTTTGAGCTCTCGATCCATGTTTTTTCAAAGTAAAACCGATCTCGCCCGGTATTTGGATCGTTTTAATGATAGTTATTTGAAGTGAATTGAAAATCTGTTTCGAGTAATGATTGGAGATGCATTTTCAGGCTGAAGCTGTGAACATCCACCCTCTGTTTTTGATGTTGCCAGTAACCATCGGCTGCTCATTCGCCATGATCCTGCCGGTGGGAAATCCGTCCAATGCCATTATTTTCGAAGCCAGTACAATGAAGACGTTCGACATGGTAAGTATCATTCTTTTTGCCTCCTTTAACCCTTTCGGGCCTAATGGGCATATACGGCCCCAGAGATTAGATTTCATTACCTATTGGGTAAATAAATCCCACTTTTGAATGGGTTTTTACGTTTTTAATGTTCTTAAGGAATTAGGGAATAAAAATAAGACTAAAGAAACCTGGCAATACTTTCAGATTGCAAATGACGGACTTATGTTTTTGAGCACGCCCATTCATTCTGATGAATGAGTGACCGTGGTTCGGAAACAAAAAGATAGTACAAAATGAGACGTTAGTTGCCCAGAAGCCATTTCCCACTACAATATGTACATGAATGGAGTTGAGATGAAATGGCTACTTTTTAGGGTCATGGCAGAAAATCAGACAAGTGGTGGAAAAAGATTAGTTATGATTTCTGTTGTGAATGCATGGATTACGAAGTGTGATGTGGAACATAAAACAGAACCACTCTTATCATTCAGGGTCCCCTCAGCTGAGCAACTCATAAATGTCCAACATTTATGAGTTGCTCAGCTGAGGGGACCATGAATGATCGTCCTGACGGTCGTCCGTCAAAAAGAGCAAAAACTACTAAACTACTAAATTAAACTACTTTTCAGAGTTAAATTTTAATCATGCAAAAGACGGGGCGAAAGGGTAGGAAAGGAAACTACTCCCGCCACCAGGTCTGCACCCCTCAAGAAACCTTTAGAATAGAATGATCCATTAGTACCGAGTTCGTTTCGAAAATGGAGGAGTTCCATAACAAATATTTATTTACTTCAACAGACAAACAGTAACATCATAATAGGAGGTGTTGTGTGTTTGGGACGGCCTGAGAGACCCAAAGGGCTCATAAGAAGAATGAATAGTCTACAATGGAACTCGCTAGGGGATAAGGATTAAGAGAAATATTATTGGACCTGGGGATCTATCGAGAAAGTTCATGGGTAGAAGTCGGTGGTTTAAAGAAGTATTTTTGAGGTCTTCCACAGCGATTTGAAAGGAAGAGGGTTAGTGGGAAGTCAAGGTTAGTGAGATGACTTGAGTTCGAAGGAGGTGGCAAGATCTCGAAAAGGGGAACGTTAAAGGGACTTATCTGTGGTGGGAATTGTATTGATGGGGTTAGTTTTAGGTATCGTTTCATACTCCCCCATTTAGAAGGAAAAGTCTTACCTTTCCAGAAAGGTTTTCACTAAATTCTCAACAATATAAAACATACAATGTAACGGAGTACATAATAACATTTCAAAACAAAATGTGATACCTTGAAACACAAATAATACAATGTTGATTTACAAATTTCAAATAGATGGTTAATGAAAGTAAAAGACATCTACTATAAAGACTTCAATATTTATCCTTACACCTTCATAAGATTCCATTTTCCCTCTACTTCGTGACAATTCTTTAGTTTTACGTTTACCAAAGCAGAATATATTCAAACAATTTTTATCCGAAATTTCTATAGATGGCGACAAGAAACACACAGCAATACAACTTGTGGGGATGAACCGTATACCACATCATATTCATATTGTAGTGATTCTCTGAGTAGCGTGGTAGATTCAAATCTACAGAGAACAGTCTAGCTTAAATAACAAACGATAATTTTATTTAAAACAATGTCTTGACTAATTAGAATCTATTTACACGACACTTTCACGCCTCTGCTAACTGGATGCGACAGGGTGTCGAAATCTCAGGACGTACGAAAGTCTCTGAGTTGGAGAAAGGTATCTCAACAGTCTCTAGATGAAACTCTACTCGTCGGGTGACGATTTCACCAGATCAGCACTGGATCCTCACTGGACGACAGGACAAGGCAGGTTCACTGCCGGACGAGAAGTCGGTACCGAACTCTCCGCAGGTCGTCGGCTCGGCACAATCAGGGATCGGCTCCACTGGGGTCGTCGGGTCAGTACAAGACAGCACGGCTCCGCTGGGGTCGTCGGATCGGCACAAGACAGGCACGGCTCCGCTGGGGTCGCTGGTTCAAGTCTCGAACGAGAAATAAGCAGGAACTCGAGATAGGCAGCCTACGCCAGGCTACAAGAACGCGTCCTCTCAGGGTGAGAGAACCGTCTTCCAAATTAGTAAGAGCTCCTTAATGGGGTTGACCGCTCAAAGGGTCACTGAGCTAAGACGTTAGCTCGGGAAACAAACAAGACTCGAGATGGGTAGCCTACGCCGGCTACAAGAACGCGTCCTCTCAGGTTGAGAGAACCGTCTTCAAAAAATATATTTTCTCCCTAAGGAGTGACCGCTCGAAGGGTCGCTGAGTTAAGCCTCTCGAACGAGATCACAGGCAAGAACTCGAAATGGGCAGCCTACGCCAGGCTACAAGAACGCGTCCTCTCAGGTTGAGAGAACCGTCTTCAAGAAATGTATTTTCTCCCAAAGGAGTGACCGCTCGAAGGGTCGCTGAGTTAAGCCTCTCGAACGAGATCACAGGCAAGAACTGACGATTCGACTCCCTACTTTTCCTTTTGAAACCTCCCAGCCTTTGTTCGCTGGTGGTTCCCGATTCGTTCGTTCTTGATTGGTTCTTACTTTTAATTGGTTCGTTTTTACTTTGCTCATTTTTGAGGTTGCTGATTCGGTAGAGACTCTCTGACGTAAAATGGGATCAGCTACTTAGCGCAGGTGGCTTGATTACCTAGCAGGTGGACTTAATCACCTGGCAGGTGCACTCCTAAACACCTGGGCTCTTTTACGGAACGAATCTCCTTTTGTCCTCTTCGATCCAAGTCCCGACCGTCTGGCGCCAGAGAGATGGAAATGTATTGTCCGGCTTTTTTACGACCTGTCGGCGGGTTTGCCTTTGGGAGGGATAATTGAGGGTCTGTCAATGAATCCTCACAACCCCTCCCCCCTAAGAAAGATTTTGTGGTATGGCAAAATCTATAAGGCAAGGGTTAGACATGGCAACTCGACACATCATTAGAGGCAACAATTTTAAGAATTTATATACAAAATTTTAACATGATTTCAACACTTAAATTTCAAGTTACATCTACTATTTACAATACTCTTACATCCTACTCTTGTGATACAATTATATTTTATCACATAAGTTCAATCAAATACTGGGGTTTATGTACAATTTAAATCGGTACTTTTGGTATTATTTAATTTTCCGACAGCATTCTGCTCAGACAATCTGCATGTTGGTTGTCCTTCCCAGCCCTATGGATGATCTGGTAATTGAAGGGCTGTAAAGCCAACGCCCACCTCATCAATCTCGGGTTATTCCCGGAGTTATTCTTTAAAAATACTAACGGATTGTGGTCCGTTTCAATAGTGAAGCGTTGTCCGTCCAAGTAATGCCGCAGCTTTTTAATTGCGTACATAATGCCTGCGCATTCTTTTTCGGTAGTGCAGAATTTCTTTTCTGTGTCGGTAAACTTCCGGCTTAAATATAATATCGGGTGATCAACTTTATCTGGCCCTTTTTGTGCCATGATTACCCCGATTCCTTGGTTGGAAGCGTCAGTTTGGAGGATAAATTCCTTTGAGAAGTCTGGGGCGTACAACACCGGCTTCTCAGTGAGTTTCGTTTTCAGCTCTCGGAAAGCTGAGTCGCATTCCGTGGACCACTCTACCTCCTCCCTTCTATTCTTTCCTTTTAATGCCCTCGTTAATGGCTCGGCTATTATGGCATAATTTTGGATATACCGGGCGTAATATCCACTCAAACCTAAAAATTGTCTGATCTGTGTTTTATTCCTGGGTGTGGGGAAATCAACTACCGCTTGGATTTTCGCCTCAGTCGGAGTTCTACATCCACTCCCTACCATATGTCCCAAATATTTGACACTGCTCTGTGCGAACTTGCATTTGGCAGGTTTAATTGTTAATTTCGCATACGTGATTTTCTTAAGAACCACATCGAGATGTTTGATGTGTTCCTCCCAAGTTTGCGAAAATATAGCTACATCGTCTAAGTAGGGTACACAAAATTCATCTAACCCTTGTAAGAGTTGAGCCATGAATTTTGAGAAGCAATATGGCGCGTTTACTAGTCCGAACGGAAGAACTAGTGGTCTATATGACCCGAATGGAGTCACGAAAGCGGCCAATCTTTGTGCCTTAAGACTCAAGGGTATCTGCCAATATCCCTTGGTCAGATCTATGACCGTTATATATTTTGCGGCTGCCACTTGTTCGATTCGCTCGTCCATATTAGGCAGTGGATAATATTCCGTCCTAATGATGGAATTTAATCGACGATAATCGACACAAGGGCGAGGGTCACGTCCTGGACTCTCTACTAAAATCATAGGGGAAGTGTAATCGGACTCCCCGATCTCAATGATTTTTAAATCCAACATCCTCTTAATTTCTGACTTGAGGATTTCCGTTTGTCTAGGAGAGGTGCGGTAGGGTTTCGATCTAATGGGTTTGTCACTAATTAAATCGATATCATGTTCGATAAGATTCGTCCTACCGGGATCATTTGAAAATAATTGCCTATGGGATTTTAACAATTTCCCAAGTTCATTGATTTGATCCTGCGTGCATCGCTCTTCCAATTTACTGTTTTTCACTACCTCTCCGAAATCAAAAATATTCGGATCTGCGATAGGATACTGAATATCCAAATCAGATTCTACGGTGTCGTGAGAGAATACTTCGCTCATCAAAACATTTACGCTTTCCATCCGCTGGTGGTATGGCTTTAATAAGTTAATGTGGTACACTCGTACCTTCTCTACCTTCCCTGGCATCTTAACAACGTAATTGGTCTCCGAAAGCTGTTTCTCTATAGTTCCCGGACCAACCCATTTTACGGCGAATTTTGTTTGTTGGCAAGATGACAATACTAAGACGCGATCGCCTACTTTAAACTCGCGCTTCACCGATCCTTTGTCGTAGTACGACTTCCTTTTAACTTTTGCGTCCGTTTCGGTTGCGGTGGCTACCTGTTGACACCGTCGCAATCGATTTATCAACTGGAATACGTACTCCGTGACAATGTCTTCACATGGGGGACTTTGGCACCATTTGTCAAATAAAATGGATTCGGGCATTCTCAAATTCTTCCCGTAAATTAGCTCTGCGGGGCTAAAACCGGTTGACGCATGGGTGACGTTCCGCAAAGCCAAGAGAGCCGATGGAAGTACGTCCTCCCAATTTTCTTTTAGCTCCAGGCACATCGCTTTCAAAAGTCTCTTTAGGGTCCGGTGGAACCGTTCCACCGGGTTCGTTTGCGGATGATAGATCGAACTACGCACCACCTTAATCCCAAACCTCTCAAAGAAGGTAGTTGTGAGGTTGCTAGTGAAATACGTAGCATTGTCCAGTTGTAGTTCTTTGGGGAAACCTATTCTACTAAAGATAGCAAGCAAGGCATCAGTGACGGTTTCTGAGTTCACTGCTGATAAAGGAATAGCTTCCGGGTATTTGGAAGCAAGGCAAATAGCCGTCAGGAGATATTTGTTCCCTTTCGGTGATATTGGCAAGGGACCCACAATGTCTATATTCATCTTCGCGAACACTTCGGTGATCACGGGCACTAACTTAAGGGGCGCTCTCTTTTGTTCCGAGGATTTCCCGACTTTCTGACAAGCATCGCACGATTTCACATATTCCTCGATCTCCTTAATACACTGGGGCCAGAAATAATAGCGCAACAGCTTATCTTTAGTTTTCGTATTGCCCATGTGGGATCCGAACCCATCATGACAAAGGCTTAAAATTTTATTTTTATATATAGCGGGTATTAATAGCTGCCTCCGCTCTTCGCCTCGATGATCCTTAGACTGCCTAAAGAGTAGCTCTTTTTCAATCACGAACTCACTCGTTTTATTTTGCCTGACCTTATCCCAAATAGATTTGAGTTCGGGACAATTCTGCTGTTCCTTGGCAAAAGTTTCAGCGTGAATGCCTACTAATTCGATTTCCGAATTTTCCTGTAAGGGTGGTAACTCTATCCCCAAATTTTCGTCCTCTAGTTCATTTTCAGGTTCCGTTACCTCAAGTGGATCTATTTCTGTCTGGTTTTCCTCAACTACAGTCTGTTCAGGGCTCAGACGTTTGGTTTGACTCCTAGTCATAATCGCGTTTACCAGTTCTGGTTTTACTCTCTGCGATTCAATTAATTCCTGGGTGGAATTTCCTAAGAGGTAATGTCGCATTTCGACGGATTTACCTACAATTGCTGCCTTAGTTCTAATTACGCCGAGTTCTGGACTTTCGATTTTAATTCTTGCCAAAGGTAGGCACTTGAAGTGGTTGTCCAGAGGTTGCTTAACCCAAATGTGCTCGCCTGTAAAATCCTCAGGTTTCACCAAGTCTAGGGGTCCCAGGTCAATGGTTGTTCCTGAATCACGCAGCAATACCATGTCAACATCATTTATTTTGGCCTTGCTTAAATAAGGCTCAAATGAGGGAGCAAAATTTGCGCTCGTAGCAAGATTATTTAAGGGTTCCGCTACTTTCTTTAACTCGGGGCATTGAGGGCGTATATGACCAGGTAAGTTACAATTAAAACAAACGGGGCCACTACGTTTCTCAAATTCCCTTGTCCGCCATTCTGTGTTGGTTCCCTTACTTCCCGATCTCCAGTCCTTTCCGTGATTTTTCTCCCCCCCGAATTTCTTTCCCTGATTCGGCTTTTCAATAGGTTTTGGGCGGTCGAGAGCCCTTTTCTCCGGTAGTTTGGAGAACACCTGTTTCTTGACTCGACGGGTTGACTCGTACGCGTCTAGCTTCTCAGCCAATGCGCTCGGTTCGGTCAACTCGCCCCATTGATCAATAAAGTGGTCCTTTATGTCGGCCGGTACCCTTCTTTTCATTTGATCAGCGATCATCAGATTCTTAAGAGAATCAAAATCCTCAACTTGGATTCCGCTAAGCCACCCTTCTAGATAGCTTCTTAGTTCGAAGATCATGTCCTTCCATAAAGAGCCATTTTGTCTCTGATGCGTTTGAAATTTGCATCTAAAGGATTCTGCGCTAAGCTTGAATCTAGCGAGAAGTACGGACTTTACATGATCATAATCATCACTCAATTCCTCGGGTTCACGAATAATAATCTCCGCGATTTCAATCGGCAACAGACTAAGCAGCTGTGAGACCAATTCGTCATACTCGATTTTTAATTTTCTACTCTGGCGTTCAAAAAGAGTTAAGAACAAGGCCATATCTATTTTGTCAGCATCAAACTTTTGCATGACTGATTTAATGTTTTTAGACGGTTTCCCGCTATCATGGCTAGACGAACTTAAACTATTTACTTCTCCCGATTGTTGTAATCTTAGCTTCTCTAGTTCGAAAGCCCTTTCCGCAGCTAATTTTTCCTCTTCCTTAGCTAATTTTTCCTCTTCCTTAGCCAATTCCCTCTCTTCTCTAGCCTCGGCCAATTTCCTCTCTTCTATGATATTAACTATCATATCTTTAGCGCTCTCCTCGCTAAAATCATTGCATCCCTGTATTTTCCTTGCTAGATCGATGATTCGATCGTCGGAACCAAACTCAACATTAAACTCGTATGCTAATTTCTGCAAGTCTACCTTTTTCTGCTTAGTTAAAAACGCCATGGTTCTACACTAAATTTTCCCAGTGACACAATTACAAAATTCAATCACCAACTATTCTGAACTTCAATTTTCAAATAACAATACACACATAAAATAATAATACACAATGCAGTCAATTTCCTAAGCCTTAACTATTTTCCAGACTCATGCAATATTAAAATATTTTTACTTAAAATAATACACAATAATAATCTCTACTACAAGTTCACTAAATTTCATTCAACTTGACTAGGTAGTTCACAATTGCGTAGATACTTCACAATCTAAGTTAATTTAACTATGTGCTAAAGGTACAAGATCATCCACAGCCCTGGAACTTATTCGAGCAATTGCTAAACTGACAATTTCCAAATCTTCACTACAAATTTACTGCAATTATTAAATCCTAACGTTTCCGCGAATTTGCATACACTAGTAATCAGAATTTCTTTAGAATGGATTCCACAATTAAATCAATTTAAAAATTTAAACACTCTTCACAACAGTTTTTTTCTCAACAATTTAAAACAATAATCTATTAAATTGCCTCTAAAGAAATGCCAAGCTTACCTTGTCTGACGACTGGCTCTGCTTTTGCGACAGGTCTCTGCTCTGCCTCTGTTGGGATGTCAGACGGGCGTTCGTTTTTTTTCTTTCACTGGCACACTAACACTTTTTTCAACACTGGACAGGATGTCCTTCACGTTGTAGCAGTTCTGGATGGTTCTGCTTTTTCTCACTTCACAACTCTTCTTGAGTTTGCCTCTGGACTGGATGTCCTCACGTAATAAATCCTGGGTGGGCTTACTACGCAAAAGGTGTGGTTGCCAATTTTTTATTTAATGGCTAACAATCCCACCTGCTGCCACCAATAATTTAAGTAGACTGTAGTGATTCTCTGAGTAGCGTGGTAGATTCAAATCTACAGAGAACAGTCTAGCTTAAATAACAAACGATAATTTTATTTAAAACAATGTCTTGACTAATTAGAATCTATTTACACGACACTTTCACGCCTCTGCTAACTGGATGCGACAGGGTGTCGAAATCTCAGGACGTACGAAAGTCTCTGAGTTGGAGAAAGGTATCTCAACAGTCTCTAGATGAAACTCTACTCGTCGGGTGACGATTTCACCAGATCAGCACTGGATCCTCACTGGACGACAGGACAAGGCAGGTTCACTGCCGGACGAGAAGTCGGTACCGAACTCTCCGCAGGTCGTCGGCTCGGCACAATCAGGGATCGGCTCCACTGGGGTCGTCGGGTCAGTACAAGACAGCACGGCTCCGCTGGGGTCGTCGGATCGGCACAAGACAGGCACGGCTCCGCTGGGGTCGCTGGTTCAAGTCTCGAACGAGAAATAAGCAGGAACTCGAGATAGGCAGCCTACGCCAGGCTACAAGAACGCGTCCTCTCAGGGTGAGAGAACCGTCTTCCAAATTAGTAAGAGCTCCTTAATGGGGTTGACCGCTCAAAGGGTCACTGAGCTAAGACGTTAGCTCGGGAAACAAACAAGACTCGAGATGGGTAGCCTACGCCGGCTACAAGAACGCGTCCTCTCAGGTTGAGAGAACCGTCTTCAAAAAATATATTTTCTCCCTAAGGAGTGACCGCTCGAAGGGTCGCTGAGTTAAGCCTCTCGAACGAGATCACAGGCAAGAACTCGAAATGGGCAGCCTACGCCAGGCTACAAGAACGCGTCCTCTCAGGTTGAGAGAACCGTCTTCAAGAAATGTATTTTCTCCCAAAGGAGTGACCGCTCGAAGGGTCGCTGAGTTAAGCCTCTCGAACGAGATCACAGGCAAGAACTGACGATTCGACTCCCTACTTTTCCTTTTGAAACCTCCCAGCCTTTGTTCGCTGGTGGTTCCCGATTCGTTCGTTCTTGATTGGTTCTTACTTTTAATTGGTTCGTTTTTACTTTGCTCATTTTTGAGGTTGCTGATTCGGTAGAGACTCTCTGACGTAAAATGGGATCAGCTACTTAGCGCAGGTGGCTTGATTACCTAGCAGGTGGACTTAATCACCTGGCAGGTGCACTCCTAAACACCTGGGCTCTTTTACGGAACGAATCTCCTTTTGTCCTCTTCGATCCAAGTCCCGACCGTCTGGCGCCAGAGAGATGGAAATGTATTGTCCGGCTTTTTTACGACCTGTCGGCGGGTTTGCCTTTGGGAGGGATAATTGAGGGTCTGTCAATGAATCCTCACAATATCATTAAACAATTTCTATGTTTATTGTATAGGTTGAAACTCAGTCTCGTGCATTTATCTTTGAATAATTAAGTTAACGTAACAAAAAGTGTGATAAGGAAGATAAACAAAACTCGGGAATTTGGGACGACTTTTCTGTGTAATAGTACCGACATGTGAGTGTGTCAGTACTTACGAGAGCGTTACTGTAAGTAGGTTAGTAATGAGCTCCGTATACTTCTAAATGAGTAACTACACATTGCAAGCTACTAATTTGCATCAAGCATCCTGGAAAGTTGAAAAAATGTTTATTGCACATGTAAAGTTTTCTATAATCATTCTTAACTTCAAATCGATGTGTTTTGTGATCAGTGTACAAAGAAACTAAATCGATGTAATGAGACTGGAATGTTGAGAAAAAGTTTTTTTAATCAGTGTCCTCATAGTATAAAAAATTTAAAGAACTACCCCTAGAACTTTCCATATCATTGGACAGAATGATTAGGACGTGTTACAAGCAAATGCAAAACATAGATACTTTAGTCTGTTCATCCCTTATTAACACAACAAAATAATTTAATAAGCAATGATAGTTATTCAAATAAATCACATTGCATACTCATACATTATTATAACATGGAAATAATTATTTACATTATTCGACACATTACTAATTATTACATATTCTCGCACGATGAAAAGATAAAGTTCATTCTAAACATTTTATTCCACATTTAATGTTTGAACTTTAAAATCGTTTTAAACGAAAAGTAAAGAATGAAGCAAAACATTTTATCAGAACTTTGCCAGCTATGGCAATGTACAAACAGAAAATCTAATTGGAAGATGTGTTTAAGGACAGACGCGAGGCTTTCTCGATGGGTAATTGGTTCAAGGTCACAACTAGTTGGGGTGAAGAAAATGAAACGCGTGAAGGCTGTGGGGGAGAAAATCCTCCCTTTCCGTTGGAGTAGTTTTGTCAAAACCAATTTGTACGAAGGAAGAGAACTTTTTATTTATTTTCTTTTTGTGGTGTTGGAATTTAAGTGAACTAAGGGTACTTAGACTTTCCTTAAGACAGGGATGGACAAACTACGGCCCGCGGGCCAACTCCGGCCCGCCGGAAGGTTTTATGCGGCCCGCGGATAGAATTTTAATTTGCCGGTTCGACGGAAATTAAAAGAAAATATGATTTATATATTATATATCCATCTCCTTTTCTACTTTGTTTAAATATTATTTTTTTCCTTCCTTTTTTCCAAAGGACTGATGATCTTTTTACTTTCTCTATTTTTGTTCTACAAAACATAAATCGACGGAAATAGCAAGCACAGACAGCTTTCAATCGGTAAAGTGTTAAAAGCGGAAGTTCTTTGTTAGTTATAGCTGTAGACTGGCGCCAACAAGCGTTATCTCTTTCTCGGGGAGAAGACATATGGGAATCCAATATAGGTGAATTAGACCTCACATGTGGCAGACTGCGCATTTTAAGCTCCAGCCAGCGGCTTTTTCTTTTGGCGCGAGTTTTAATATTATTGATTGCGTATGGAAAGATTGCGGACATATAGCATCATTGTGAATAGTGGTGAAAGTATAAAAAGTATAGCGTAGCTAGTGCTTGTTTGGGTTATTCGTAAAATATTTCAACCCCAAAATGGCTACTAAAAAACGTAAAGTTGATTCAGAGTGCCGTGTTTTGAATGATGAATGGACCTGGAAATATTTTTTTACAGTTGTTAAAGATAAACCAGTGTGTCTCATCTGCAATGAAGCTGTAGCCAGTCTTCAAAGAATATAACATTTCCCGTCATTTCACATCTAAGCATAAGAATTCCAATTACGAAGCAATGTCCGAATATGAAAGAAAACAAAATGTAGAAAGTCTTTGTAAAAAATTATCAGGCCGACAAAATTTTTTCAAGAAGGTAAACTCTATCCAAGAAGTAGCTACACATGCAAGTTACATTGTAGCATACAATATTGCTAAAAATAATAAAGCTCTCAGTGATGGGGAGTTCGTTAAACAATGCATGCTCCAAGTTTGTGATGTTTTATGTCCAGACAAGAAAAATAATTTTGAGACTGTAAGCTTATCTCGAAGAACGGTGACTTCTAGAATCGAAGCCATCGATAAAAATTTGACATCACAATTAGAGTCAAAGATTGGCCAGTTTAAATTTTGCTCCATAGCTATGGATGAAAGCACTGATATAAATGATACTGCTCAATTAGTATTATTTATAAGAGGTGTTGATGAGAACTTTGAAGTTACCGAGGAACTGGCGTGCATGCGTTCTTTAAAGGGAACTACAACGGGATGTGATATTTTTCGTGAATTTCAGGAAGGGCTTTTAACTTTGAAAGTGCCTATAACAAATATATGTAATATTACGACCGATGGAGCACCAAATATGACAGGAAAAAAATCTGGATTTCTTGGACTCTTTAATCAAAACTATCCGGGGAACAATGTTGTTTTTCTACATTGTGTTATACATCAAGATGCTCTGTGTAAATCTGCATTGAATATGAAACCCGTGCTTGATGCAGTCGTGAAGCTTGTAAATACTATTCGTTCTCGTGGGCTTACTCACAGGCAATTTCGAGATTTTCTTCAGTCCGTGCAATCTGAATACTCTGATGTACTGTATTACACGAAAGTAAGGTGGCTTAGTGCAGGATGTGTTTTCGAGTGAGTTTGGCAGCTGAAAGACGACATTGTGTCGTTCTTCCATGAGAAACAGTGTTCTGCGGAGTGCGAAATGTTAGAATGGCTTTCGGACTTTGCATTTTTCACAGATCTTCTTTGTCATATGAGCAACTTGAATGTCAAGATGCAAGGGAAAAATCAATTTATCGACGATATCTGGGCCCATCTCAAAGCTTTTAAACTAAAACTTAATCAGTTTGCTGGGCAGCTAGCTAAGAACGACTTGTCTCATTTCTCGAGGTTAAATTCAATACCTTCAGTAAATGAAGAGAAGCTTAAGAATTATGAAGATGGCTTGAAAAAACTGCATTTTGAGTTCGAACGCAGATTTCAAGATTTCAGTGCCATTCAAACAGAATTGGATATTTTTACCATGCCTTTCAACGTAAATTGTGAAGCAGTGAGGTCAGATTTGCAGCTTGAATTAATTGAGTTGCAATCTAACAATCATCTCAAGCAGCTGTTTCTAAATATGCCAAAGTTAGAGTTTTACAAATCATTATCGAAAGTAAGTTTCCCAAATTTAATATCTCACGCTCAGAAAATCAGTGCTATGTTTGCTTCATCTTATATATGTGAACAAGTGTTTTCAACTATGAACTTTAGAAAGAATTATTTCAGAAGTAGACTGACAGATGAGCATTTAGCCTCGTTCCTTAGAATCAGTACATCTCACTTCGAACCTCAATATAAGGAACTTTTAAAAATGAAATCGCAATTTCATTCATCTCATTAACATATTTAAATTGTAATACTTGTATATTGTTTTTAAAATTTTAGAAAAATTTATCTTGGCCCGCCAAACTTTTTTTTTTCGATTTTTGGCCCGCGACCGAAAAAGTTTGCCCATCCCTGCCTTAAGAACTGGTATTTTAGAAACAGACACTTTGGCGTTATTAGCAACTCGAATGGGAATTTTACTTTTTTCATCTGGAAGAGGGGAAATTTCATAATGAATCCTTTTTGTGGAGAGGTCTATTTATTTAATAATGTACGTTAGAAAATTTCTTTAGGATAACGTATGGTCCTGTGACAGTTGGATTTAATTTTTGGATATTGGGAAAAAAATGTTCAAACACTAGTCTCCAATTTTAAAAGCACTTTTAGTAAAACGGGATCTCTTTTTTGAAATCTCATGGAATTTTTTAGTTTTTTCTTCGGCAATTTTTCGGGCCTCTTCAATGGGCGGATACAAATGCGGTTCAATTAAAGGGTCATAAGGAAATTTTCTCTACATTAAATAAGTAGATGGGAATTTAGTAATCGAATGAGGAGTGTTATATTCTCTTCCTTGACTTGTTTTAGTAATTGAGTCCAAGGAGTATTACTTGTTTCAGCATAAATTTGTTTGGAGTGTGTGTGCGGAAGTTAGTAATTGAGTGACGTTATATTTTTCAAGAAATGTTTAAATTTAGGTTACGTGATATGTCTGTCACTTCTTTGGATCTTGAATTTGGAATACATGTTTAAGACAGTTAATATAAGCATCTGATGTAACACTTTTAGAAGGAAATATCCAAATATATCTTGCATGATCCATTAGAATGTGTAAGTATTTTTTAGGATAGTAGCATAATCCACCAACTGTATCAACAGAAATTAATTCGAAAGGTTGAGGGAAGGAATTCTAAAAAAGCCATATTTCTTTTTATTTAGTTTTCAAAGTTCAGTGTCGGACATAATTCTAAGCATCATTTACTATACCAAGCCAATAATACACTGCTGGCCACCCAAATTGCAACACCAAGAAAGACAAGAGATATCACAACAAAATTTATTTTGTAGATAACATGTTGACCAAGCATCAAATGATTAAATTTATAGACTTCTGTGAAGTGTGGTTCCTGCCAAAATCAGTAGCCAGAGTAGCCGCCATTGTTGGAGATCACCGCTGCCACACGCCTCGGCATTGATTCAAAGAGACTTTGGATGTGTTCTTGGGGTACAGCAGACCAAGCAGCTTCCACACGTTGCCAAAGTTGATCTGGTGTGGCAGCTGGGGATGTATTCTGGGTCAATCGTTGAGCAACCATGGACCACATGTTTTCTATCGGCGAAAGATCCGGAGAGCGAGCTGGCCAGGGAAGCAATTCAATCTGGCGATTGACGAAGAACCCTTGGACAATGCGTGCCACGTGTGGTTGCGCATTATCCTGTTGAAATATGGCTGTGGGCAAGCCCTGAAGGTAAGGAAGGACAACTGGCTCCAACACCTCGGAGATGTAGCGCTGGCTGTTTAAAGTACCGGCAATGCGTACTAGAGGAGTGCGAGAGTGATATCCAATACCGCCCCATACCATAATACCCGGTGCAGGACCAGTGTGGCGGTGCATAACGCAGCTGTTCAGCATCCTCTCTCCACGGTGTCTCCAGACTCGAATCCGACCATCGTGGTGTTGCAGACAGAAGCGTGACTCGTCAGTAAAAACAATTTCATTCCATTCTGCCGTCCACATCCTTCTTTCATCGCACCATTGGCGGCGGAAACGTCTGTGGTTCTGCGTCAAGGGTAGACGAAGCAATGGACATCTTACGGACAGACCACTCTGCTGTAAACGGCGTCGAATGGTACGCGCAGACACTGGATGATGCGGTACAGACTGAATGTGCTGTGCTATGGTTCGTGATGTGGCTGAGCGATCCGTCACTGCCATACGCACAATATGCCTGTCATCACGTGAAGTGGTGCACTGAGGTGGATGCGATCGAACACGTCGGTCCGTCGTACCCTCCTGCATCCAACGTTCACATATCCGCATTACAGTTGTTTGGTTTCGTCCAACACGACTACCGATTTCCCTGAAAGATAATCCACAATCTCGGTAGGCCACTATCCTTCCTCTGTCGAACTCGGATACTTGATCAAAAGATGATCGCTGTTTTCTACGAGGCATAATTGATCGTTTTTTGAAAAAACCACGAGAAAAACACAATTGCCGTACTTGAAATCGTCGAAATCTCCAAGCCTTAAATAGCGCTTTGAAGTGGCGCCACAGGCGCGCTTGATGTGCGTCTGCGCTGAAATTCTAATCATTTGCATATCTCACCTCCGCTAATGCATGTTGTAAATTTCATATTATTTGCATGCTTCCTTCAGGGTGTTGCATTTACGGTGGCCAGCAGTGTATAATGAATTTAACATTGTTGGCACTCCTAAGTGTCCATACTAAATGTGTGCTTTTTCCAGCAAATTCAAACGAAAGGAAAAGGGGACATTATTTAGACCTTGTTTTCTAATCTTCAAAGGTTATACAATTTTTGGTATTTACGATTGAAACATTACCTTCTTTAAGTTCAGAATGAGTTAATAACTGCTCTTGGCGGCATATGATTTATGGGGTTTCTTGTTAGCATGTCGGCTTCTACATTAATGGATCCCTTTTTGTATTTAATTGTAACATTGATAATTTCAATGCCCCTCTAAAAAGCTTACCGGTTGGGTGTTTTATATTTTTGAGCCAAACCAGGGCAGCATGATCGGTATAAATAGTAGTGATTTTCATGAAGAAAGCAAAATTTTTCGACACAATCTATTATAGCCAAACATTCGAGTTCTGTTAACGCGTAATTTTTCTCGTAGGGTCGTAATTTTCTTGAATAAAAGGAAACTGGATATAATGAACCATCTGGATGTTCCTGTTTTAAAATTTTACATATTTCGGAGTAGTATGTTTAGAGATTTGTATATTTGTATTGAGGAAAGAGTTAAAGAGCTACTAGTTCTAAAGTGACCAGACAAATACAGTTTTCTTTATTGATAAAAATGTAAAACATTTTTTAATGTATTAGTTTTGAAATTTGTGTAAATAGAATAAAAATATTGGACATATGTTTGTCAATCGAAGAAAATGGTAAAAGCGTCCCCTTTAATGTATAAATGTACACTCATGTCCAAATTCTCTTGATCTTCTGATCCAGCAAAATCTTCTGATCTGAACCCGATAGAGAACTTATGGGACTACCTTGGAAAAGCAGTTGCACGGAGACATTCTCCTCCTAGAGATATAAATGCCCTGAAGACCGCATTGCTGGAGGAGGAACTGAATTCCCCAAGCTGTGGTTAACAACATTATTGCCAGCATTAAAACACCATGTGATATATGTATACACATCAGGGGAAATCACATTCCATATTAAATTCATAAGCCTTAATTTTTTTGTGAGTTATTATTTTTTCTGAACTCTCCTTGTCACATATTATTGCCATTTTTATTGTTTCATGTTACATTTTATATCATACGCAGTACTTTTAAATTTTTTCCTTTGTATTTATGTGTTGCGATGTTATGTATCATTTCACACAAATTCATAAAATTATAGTTCACAGTTTCTGAGAAATACGTGATTTTATGCATGTAAAGATAATTTTGGACATGAGTTTAAAGTGATGTTTTAACAGTAGATAGGATTCTCTTCGATTTCCTTAAATCCTGAAGTACGAATTGAAGTTCAATGAATGTTCTTGAATGAGATCTTTTGTAAACGACACATCTGTTGGTATTTCGACAGTCTGAGAGTATGAACTAAGTGGTCATCGTCTAAAGAAGGATATTTTTTAAGATTGAGTCGTTATGATCATCTGGATTCTTTAAAGCATCGATCCATTTCTTTTCAGATGAAGGTTGGATTTGCGTTGAAACTCCTGTGCTGTGCGGTGGAGCTGATGATGATCCAGACTCTTGGTGTCATCGTCTTTGATCTAAAGACATTCCCCCAATGGGCCAACCACACAAACATTCCAACGTCCAACTGGACAGCTTTGGAGAACAGCACCGACTTCCAATGACACACCTCCACACTCTCTCTAAGCACTCCCAAATATGATCCAAAGAAAAATTGTTTTCCTTAAGTTGGGTGATTTCGGAGCAGCGTTTCCAAAACTTTTTTTGGAGGAACGGAATGCTTTGGTTAGAATCGAGGGTTCGATGATAACTTCGCCAAAAGGGCAACCCGGATAACTTCAGTAAATTAGATATAGGTGCTCCGACTAACAATGCTTCCGAAACCAAGATTTTATTTAAAATGAACACAATTCACACATATGTTATAAACTCATCTTTCAATTGTATGATAGAAAAGATTACTTTTGTTTATTTAATTTCAATTGATATCCTTGAAACTGGAGCAAAGTAGTATTTAGTTATGACAGGCTTGAATCTCATAAAAGAATATTTCTTGAATTCAATTTAATATAAACACTTTAAGTGGCTAATAAAGAATATTTTTTCCTAAGACAAACTATCTTTAAACAGTACTGTGCTTAAAGGATATGTTTGCATAATGATGAAACTAATGTGCGTGTTTATATGAAACCTCTCTTGGCTACTGTCGCATCAGGTTGGTGCACTGCTTGAAAAATCATATGAATGTACAGTAAATACATACTCTACCAAAAGCTCTAAAATATTGAATGGATTTACTTTATTTGATATTTCGTGGAACTTATATTTCATTACTTCAAAATAGGTTCATCAAGGCCACTAACTCTTTTCTGTAACCACCATGGTACCATATGCCGCGATCTATGCAGCTCGAACTTTCTCCCACTTCAGTTAAGGCTCGCTATTCATTAGTTAAGGTGGAATGAAAGTACAAAATTAAAGAAAAGCGGTATAAATGAATTCAGCAATGAACGAATGTTACCGTAGGGTGACTCCTGTTTACAAGTAATGAACAATAGTTTAGAAATCGCTGATTTTTAAAATATTATAGCTCAATTTTATTCAAGCTCAATAATGAATTCGATCAATCAGCAGAAATGTGTGATTAAATGAATAAGAGCTCCTTAAGGAGGACATACACTCCTTAAAAATGCTTGGATAGTTTGAAAAGTCTTCTAAAGAGCTCGTTGGGGGCAAATGAATCTAAAAATGAATTCTAAACTGTTAAAAAGTTGAATACAAAACTCTTGATTGCTTTTGTATAAAACGTACGAGCAAAAGAAAGACATTTGCATTTCAAATGCACTCGAATATATTTGGCAGCTTCTTTTCAGACTGTTTTCTATGGTCAAGAAAAACACGAATGGAATATTTCATTATGTGATTAGTTTATAAACTTGTATTTATTAAATCTTTTCGAACCAGTGTGATCTGATAGATAGTTACTTTGTGTAATATTTTACTCGGATCTTAGGGATTGATCCCGGACCGTAACCAATTGACCGTTGTGTTGCACCAGTGCGACATTAATTACCATTAACGAAATATTTTGCAGTAAAAGATCGTGAATCTCTCATTCAAAAAGTATGGAATGTGAGAAAAAAATTATTTGTCCACATTTGTAGCTGTATTTTTGTAAAAAATTGGTTTATATTTCCTATTAAGTTTATAAATAAAATCATTTTATAGCACGTTATACGTTGCATGAAGTTTTTATTTCGCATCTGTAACACAAGAATTGGGTGTTCTGATACTTTATGTCCCACGTGGGGTTTTAAGTCATTTTTAGGATAACGGTTGCTTGGACCAAGTTTAGCATATGGACATAGTCCCAGGGAGGAATCGAACCTGTGCCACCTACAACTCGCTCGAAGTCACCGTGGCTCAGTGGGCAAACCGACTAAGCCACTTGAATGAATAGAAAATAAATCATAATTGGATATTTTAAATAAAATTGCTAAGGAAAGGGAAATCGGAGGAAAGCACTCTACCATTGCTTCATATGTACTGAAAGGCACACTTCGGGGGCAACATCTCGCCTTCGGTTGGAAAAGTAACGGATTTACAACCGGAAAGTTGCGAGTTCGAATCCAACCAAAACCCGTCGTGTACACGTTCAATCTGTCGTGACCCTAAATATTCTCACGTTAGCATGGTGTGGAAATTTGGAGAGTGGGGTGCCAGCTCAGGTGTTATCTCGCCATTCGACTGACATTCAAAATGACGTGGCGCTGTCCTCGACCCTTTCTCTTCGGGATTGATCCCGGACCGTCGCCAATAGCCCGTCGTGTTGCCCCAATGCGACATTAATTACCTACCAGGCGATGACTCGACACACTGGGTGGAACCAGTTTATGCGGTAATCTGCCATGGTCTCAAATGTCCTCACGTGGTGTACAGTATAAGTTTGGAGGGTGGGGTGCAAGTTGAGGTGTTAACCTCGTGGCTCAAAATGACGAGTTGTCCTCGGAGGATTGATGGAGTTCTCTTGCCAAGAAGAAACTTGGCTCGAGAGGCTTGCTCTTAACGCGATGATTTGAGTAGCAAAAGGTTGGATAGGGAGGCATTTTAAAGTCACCGAAGTAACACAACGGGCTATTGGCGACGATCAAACGCGAAGAGAAAGATCCGAGGATGATCACGTCAACATCGCTCAGATGACACCTTAACTGGCACCCACTCTCCAAACTTCCACACCAAGCCAACGTGAGGATATTTGAGGCCACAACAGATTTAACCTGCACCAGTCCCCTCTCCTTTACTCTCCCAACAAATATCAAGGTGTATGTATACACTAGAAATCACGAAAATTGACCAAAATATCGATATATTTTTTAATACAAAATATTGTACAACACCTTAGCTTTCAAACGATACCAAGATCTTGTAAATATTCGAAATAATTTTCAAGTTACAAGGGTTTGGAATAGGTACTGTCACCATAGACAAACAGGTTTCCAAAACTTTAAATTCGATTTCTGAATAACTATATTTTTAGAATAGGATGCTTCTTTCGAACAGTGATAACTCAACAATGAATTGATCTATTGTATTATAATTACTTTTGTGTCATTATAATCTATATAATACAGTGGACGTTTTGACCCTCAGTCGAAGTTATGGGTTAAGAAATGAATTTTTAGTTGATTTTTAAATGTTGAAATTCCTGAAAAAATCTTGATTTTTAGACTTCCTTCGTGAAAAAATTGTAAAAAGGGACATATTCCCTCTAGCAACTGATGGAGGATGGAAACATGAATAATATTAGGAATAACTTCAAACAGAAATTGTCTTTCTAAACACATTAGAGTTTGAGATATCATTGTTCAAAAAACCTGCTAATTATATCTAAATTAGATAACTAGTGAGTAGCTTAATCAGAATTTTTCATACTAAAATGAGTTTAAGCACAAACCAATGACCTATTGTGAAAAAACTGGATTTTTTAATAAATTTTAAATAAATTTAATTATGAATTTATTTATATAAAAAGTCACGCCTTAAAAGTGAGCCAGATGTTAGCACACCTTAAAAGTGAGCCAGTTGTTAGCATGGTAATACTACTGCGATTCTATTGAAAAATGAAAATTATCGTTTGATTCTATTACACTGCTGGCCACCGTAAATGCAACACCCTGAAGGAAGCATGCAAATAATATGAAATTTACAACATGCATTAGCGGAGGTGAAATATGCAAATGATTAGAATTTCAGCGCAGACGCACATCACGCGCGCCTGTGGCGCCACTTCAAAGCGCTATTTAAGGCTTGGAGATTTCGACGATTTCAAGTACGGCAATTGTGTTTTTCTTGTGGTTTTTTCAAAAAAACGATCAATTATGCCTCGTAGAAAACAGCGATCATCTTTTGATCAAGTATCCGAGTTCGACAGAGGAAGGATAGTGGCCTACCGAGATTGTGGATTATCTTTCAGGGAAATCGGTAGTCGTGTTGGACGAAACCAAACAACTGTAATGCGGATATGTGATCGTTGGATGCAGGAGGGTACGACGGACCGACGTGTTCGATCGCATCCACCTCAGTGCACCACTTCACGTGATGACAGGCATATTGTGCGTATGGCAGTGACGGATCGCTCAGCCACATCACGAACCATAGCACAGCACATTCAGTCTGTACCGCATCATCCAGTGTCTGCGCGTACCATTCGACGCCGTTTACAGCAGAGTGGTCTGTACGCAAGACGTCCATTGCTTCGTCTACCCTTGACGCAGAACCACAGACGTTTCCGCCGCCAATGGTGCGATGAAAGAAGGATTTGGACGGCAGAATGGAATGAAATTGTCTTTACTGACGAGTCACGCTTCTGTCTGCAACACCACGATGGTCGGATTCGAGTCTGGAGACACCGTGGAGAGAGGATGCTGAACAGCTGCGTTATGCACCGCCACACTGGTCCTGCACCGGGTATTATGGTATGGGGCGGTATTGGATATCACTCTCGCACTCCTCTAGTACGCATTGCCGGTACTTTAAACAGCCAGCGCTACATCTCCGAGGTGTTGGAGCCAGTTGTCCTTCCTTACCTTCAGGGCTTGCCCACAGCCATATTTCAACAGGAAAATGCGCGACCACACGTGGCACGCATTGTCCAAGGGTTCTTCGTCAATCGCCAGATTGAATTGCTTCCCTGGCCAGCTCGCTTTCCGGATCTTTCGCCGATAGAAAACATGTGGTCCATGGTTGCTCAACGATTGACCCAGAATACATCCCCAGCTGCCACACCAGATCAACTTTGGCAACGAGTGGAAGCTGCTTGGTCTGCTGTACCCCAAGAACACATCCAAAGTCTCTTTGAATCAATGCCGAGGCGTGTGGCAGCGGTGATCTCCAACAATGGCGGCTACTCTGGCTACTGATTTTGGCAGGAACCACACTTCACAGAAGTCTATAAATTTAATCATTTGATACTTGGTCAACATGTTATCTACAAAATAAATTTTGGTGTGATATCTCTTGTCTTTCTTGGTGTTGCAATTTGGGTGGCCAGCAGTGTACATCTTAAATACGTTCGGCCTGAAGCTTTTGGACTTTACTAGACGTGATTTTTCTGCATGTTTCTGGTAGCTAAGGAAACAAGATTTTACAGGAATACTTTTAAGGCAGTGGGTGATTTAAAAAAATTAAACATGGAACCGACGAGGGGAAAAATAATAAATCCATTTTCACATCCAATGCTTACAATACAATTCAGTTGTATTTAAGTGCAGTGTAAAATACATTTAGGGACTTGCGTTTCATATCAGTGTATTACCAGATGAGAATAGAAAAGCTCCAAATTCTGACATGAAATTTTGGGATGTCACCTGGGTTTGGTAGTTCCGGTTCTGGTTTCCGGAAGAATCCAAACTCAAAATGCTGGCTAGCAGCATTTAATTATTCGATGTTATTTCTGCGTGTTATCAACTGTGCCATAAGCATCTCAGGAACAAGGAACCTTAATTTTATTCAGACATAACAATTAAAAACTGGTAAATATATACAGAGCAAATAGTTCGACATGCGTAAGGAGAAAAGATGCACGGCACACTGCTATTCAGAATTCTTAACGTGAACACTTATAACCATAAGAACATTCTTAGTATTGCTACAATAAGAACACAAATTCTAGAGATGTTTTTAAGTGTTGCCACAACACCCTCCCCCAGATGTGAACTGAAGGTTTACAACGAAAGAGATGTGCCAAGTGATTTTAAAATCCATTGATTAGTTCGGGAGTTATGGCCTCACAAAGTTGCCAACTCGGGTCAGAAAATGCACTGAAATTTTCACTTTTCCCGTTTAAATTGTCGGATTGGGCTGAAAATTGGTGTGCATTAATGTTTCATACCCAAATACATATGTGCCAAGCGATTTTAAAATCCATCGAGCGGTTCGGGAGTTACAGCTTACGAAAGTTGCGGAATAACTAAAATCGTCTTCATTCCTCGTAAAACGCACGTTTTTCATATTTTCGAAAAACCAGATGCCATTTCGACTCTAATTATGATAGAAACACGTTCTAAATTGCTGTATACTTGGATAAACTTATAATTAATAGATTCCTCAAGCGATTTTAAAAACGGACAAAAACGTTTTTAGTTAGAGCCATTTGTGTGTCGGAGAGAATTGATTTCCCATGTTAAGTGGGTCAAACAAAATGGAAAAACCGAACTCTTTTCCGGATTTCTCACGAACCAAAACTCCGATTGTTCTGAAAATTTGTGTGTATTATATTTTTGAGTTTAGAAAGAGATGTGCCAAGCTATTTTAAAATCCATCGACTAGTTCGGGAGTTATGGCCTCCCAAACTTGCCAACTCGGTTCAGAAAATGCACTGAAATTTTCACTTTTCCCGTTTAAATTGTCGGATTGGTCTGAAAATTGGTGTGCATTAATGTTTCATACCCAAATACATATGTGCCCAGCGATTTTAAAATCCAAGGAGCGGTTCGGGAGTTACAGCCTACGAAATTTGAGAAATAACGAAAATCGTCTCCATTCCTCGTGAAACCCACGTTTTTCACATTTTCGAAAAAACCAGATGCCATTTCGGCTCTAATTATCATAGAAACACGTTCTAAATTGCTGTATACTTGGCTAAACTTATAATTAACAGATTCCCCAAGCCATTTTAAAAACGGACAAAACCTTTTTTAGTTAGAGAAATTTGTGTGTCGGAGAGAATTGATTTCCCATTTTAAACGGCCAAAAAAAGTGAAACTTTGTCACTCTTTTGCGGACTTTTCCCGAACCGAATTTCCGATTGGTTTGTCAATTTTTGTGCCGTATATTTTTGAGACCAGGAACAAGATGAGCGATGCGATTTTAAAATCGGTCCATTAGTTCGGGAGTTATGGCCTCCCAAAGTTGCCAAGGCAATGGTCTGAAAAATGAACTTTTCCCGTTTTCTCCCAAACCATTCGTACGATTTGTCTGAAAATTTTAAGGCATAACTTGTGCATATCAGAGAGAAATCGTGCCAAGCGATTTTAAAATCCATCGAGGGGTTTGGAATTTACAGCCCACTTGGTTTGGTCCGTAGCAATGCAATAGAATTTCGACTATTCCCGTTTTCTCCCAAACCACTCGTACGATTTGTCTGAAACTTTTAGGGCATAACTTGAGCATATCAGAGAGAAATCGTGCCTAGCGATTTTAAAGACCATCCAGGGGTTTGGGATTTACAGCCTACTTGGTTTTGTTCTCAGAATTTGGCAACTGCAATAGAATTTGGACAATTCCCGTTTCCTCCCGAAGTGCTTGTCCGATTTGTCTGAAAATTGGTGTGCATATTTTCTCCATATCAAATAGAAATCGTACCAAGCGATTTTCAAAACCATCGAGGGGTTTTGGATTTACAGCCTACGAAATTTACGAAAATGCACAAATCGTCTCCATTCCTCGTGAAACGAACGTTTTTCTCATTTTCGCTAAAACAGACGTAATTCCGGCTCTAATAATGCTAGCAACACGTTCTAACTTGCAGGATGGATGAACAGTCTCGTTCTAAAGAGGTCCACCAAGCGATTTTCAAATCGGACAATAACTTGTCAAATGGGAATTTTTTTAGTGTCGGAGGATAGTGATTTCCCATGTTAAACGGCCAGAAAAGTGAAACTTTGTCACTCTTTTGCGGACTTTTCCCGAACCGAATATCCGATTCGTCTGTCAAATTTTGTCCCGTATATTTTTGAGACCAGGAACAAGATGAGCCATGCCATTTTAAAATCGGTCCATTAGTTCGGGAGTTATGGCCTCCCACATTTGCCAAGGCAGCGGTCTGAAAAATGAACTTTTCCCGTTTTCTCCCAAACCACTCCTACGATTTGTCTGAAAATTTTAGGGCATAACTTGTGCATATCAGAAAGAAATCGTGCCAAGCGATTTTAAAATCCATCGAGGGGTTTGGGATTTACAACTTATTTGGTTTTGTCCGTAGGAATGCAATAGAATTTCGACTTTTCCCGTTTTCTCCCAAACCACTCGTACGATTTGTATGAAAATTTTATTGCATAACTTGTGCATATCAGAGAGAAATCGTGCCAAGCGATTTTAAAATCCATCGAGGGGTTTGGGATTTCCAGCCTTCTTGGTTTTGTCCCCAGGACTGCAATAGTATTTGGACAATTCCCGTTTTCTCCCGAACCGCTTGTCCGATTTGTCTGAAAATTGGTGTGCATATTCTCTGCATATCAAATAGAAATCGTACAAAGCGATTTTAAAATCCATCGAGGGGTTTGGGATTTACAGCCTACGAAATTTACGAAAATGCAGAAATCGTCTCCATTCCTCTGAAACGAACGTTTTTCTCATTTTCGCTAAAACAGACGTAATTCCGGCTCTAATAATGCTAGCAACACGTTCTAACTTGCAGGATAGATGAATAGTCTCGTTCTAAAGAGATCCAGCAAGCGATTTTCAAATCGGACAATAACTTTTCAAATGGGAATTTTTTTAGTGTCGGAAGGTAGTGATTTCTCACGTTAAACGGCAAAAAAGTCAAACTTTGTCACTCTTTTGCGGACTTTCCCCGAACCGAATATCCGATTGGTCTGTCAATTTTTGTCCCGTATATTTTTGAGACCAGGAACAAGATGAGCCATGCGATTTTAAAATCGGTCCATTAGTTCGGGAGTTATGGCCTCCCACATTTGCCAAGGCAGCGGTCTGAAAAATGAACTTTTCCCGTTTTCTCCCAAACCACTCGTACGATTTGTCTGAAAATTTTAGGGCATAACTTGTGCATATCAGAGAGAAATCGTGCCAAGCGATCTTAAAATCCATCAAGGGGTTTAGTATTTACAACCTACTTGGATTTTTCCGTAAGAATGCAATAGAATTTGGATTTTTTCCGTTTTCTCCCAAACCACTCATACGATTTGTCTGAAAATTATAGGGCATAACTTGTGCATATCAGAGAAAAATCGTGCCAAGCGATTTTAAAATCCATCGAGGGGTTTGGGATTTACAGCCTTCGAAATTTACGAAAATGCAGAAATTGTCTCCATTCTTCGTGAAACGAACGTTTTTCCCATTTTCGCTAAAACATACCTAATTCCGGCTCTAATAATGCTAACAACACGTTCTAACTTGCAGGATGGATGAACAGTCTCGTTCTGAAGAGATCCACCAAGCGATTTTCAAATCGGACAATAATTTGTCAAATGGAAATTTTTTTAGGTCGGAGGGTAGTGATTTCAAACCTTAAACAGCCAAAAAAGTGAAACTTTGTCATTCTTTGCGGACTTTTCCCGAACCGAATATCCGATTGGTCTGTCAATTTTTGTCCCGTATATTTTTGAGACCAGGAACAAGATGAGCCATGCGATTTTAAAATCGGTCCATTAGTTCGGGAGTTATGGCCTCCCACATTTGCCAAGGCAGCGGTCTGAAAAATGAACTTTTCCCGTTTTCTCCCAAACCACTCGTACGATTTGTCTGAAAATTTTAGGGCATAACTTGTGCATATCAGAGAGAAATCGTGCCAAGCGATTTTAAAATTCATCGAGGGGTTTGGGATTTCCAGCCTACTTGGATTTGTCCGTAGGAATGCAATAGAATTTCGACTTTTCCCGTTTTCTCCAAACCACTCGTACGATTTGTCTGAAAATTTTAGGGCATAGCTTGTGAATAGAAAATGCTGAAATCGTCTCTATTTCTCGTGAAACGAAACGTTTTTCTCATTCTTGTTAAAACAGACGTAATTCCGGCTCTAATAATGCTAGCAACACGTTCTAACTTGCAGGATAGATGAATAGTCTCGTTCTAAAGAGACCCAGCAAGCGATTTTCAAATCGGACAATAACTTTTCAAATAAGAATTTTTTTTAGTGTCGGAGGGTAGTGATTTCTCATGTTAAACGGCAAAAAAGTGAAACTTTGTCATTCTTTTGCGGACTTTTCCCGAACCGATTATCCGATTGGTCTGTCAATTTTTGTCCCGTATATGTCTGAGACCAGGATCAAGATGAGCCATTCGATTTTAAAATCGGTCCATTAGTTCTTGAGTTATGGCCTCCCAAAGTTGCCAAGGCAGGGGTCCGGAAAATCAACTTTTCCCGTTTTTTCCCAAACCACTCGTACGATTTGTCTGAAACATTTAGGGGATATTCTGGGCATATCCAAGAGAAATCGTACCGAGCGATTTTAAAATCTATCGAGGGGTTTTGGATTTTCCCATTTGGGCCTATGTTAAAATTGGGTGGTCTTGTGAATGCACTGAAATTTGGTCGATTCCCGTTTCTCCCGAACCGCTCGTCCGATTTGTCTGAAAATTTCTGTGCATATCCTGGGCATATCCAAGAGCAATCATACCAAGCGATTTTAAAATCCATCGAGGGGTTTGGGATTTACAGCCTACGAAAGTTACGAAAATGTGCAAATCGTCTCCATTCCTCGTGAAACGAACGTTTTTCGCGTTTTTGCTAAAACAGACGTAATTCCGGCTCTAATAATGCTAGCAACACGTTCTAACTTGCAGGATAGATGATTAGTCTCGTTCTAAAGAGATCCACAAAGGGATTTTAAAATCCATCGAGGGGTTTTTGATTTAGAGCATACCACTTTTTTTCCCCCGGACTGCAATAGAATTTTGACTATTCCCATTTTCTCCCAAACCACTCGTACGATTTGTCTGAAACTTTTAGGGCATATCCTGGGCATATCCAATAGAAATCGTACCAAGCGATTTTAAAATCCATCGAGGGGTTTTGATTTAGAGCATACCACTTTCCCCCCCCCCCCGGACTGCAATAGAATTTGATCAATTCCTGTTTCTCCCGAACCGCTTGTCCGATTTGTCTGAAAATTGCTGTGCATATCCTGGGCATATCCAAGAGCAATCGTACCAAGTGATTTTAAAATCCATCGAGGGGTTTGGGATTTACAGCCTACGAAATTTACGAAAATGTGCAAATCGACTCCATTCCTCGTGAAACGAACGTTTTTCGCGTTTTTGATAAAACAGACGTAATTCCGGCTCTAGCAACACGTTCTAACTTGCAGGATGGATGAACATTCTCGTTCTGAAGAGACTCACCAAGCGATTTCCAAATCGGACAATAACTTTTCAAGTGGGAATTTTTTCAGTGTCGGAGGGTAGTGATTTCCTATGTTAAGCGGCCAAAAAAGTGAAACTTTGTCACTCTTTTACGGACTTTTCCCGAACCGAATATCCGATTTATCTGTCCATTTTTGTCCCGTATATTTTTGAGACGAGGAAGAAGATGAGCCATGCGATTTTAAATCGGTCCATTAGTTCGCGAGTTATGGCCTCCCAAATTTGCCAAGTCAGGGGTCTGAAAAATGCACTTTTCCCGTTTTCTCCCAAACCACTCGTACGATTTGTCTTAAAATTTTAGGGCATATCCTGTGCATATCAAATAGAAATCGTGCCAGGTGATTTTGAAAACCATCGAGGGGATTGGGATTTTCAGCCTACAAGGTTTTGTCCCCCTGGACTGCAATAGAATTTGGACAATTCCCGTTTTCTCCCGAACCGCTTGTCCGATTTGTCTGAAAATTAGTGTGCATATTCTCTGTATATCTAATAGAAATCGTACCAAGCGATTTTAAAATCCATTGAGGGGTTTGGGATTTACAGCGTACGAAATTTACGAAAATGTGCAAATCGTCTCCATTCCGCGTGAAACGAACGTTTTTCCCATTTTTGCTAAAGCAGACATAATTCCGGCTCTAATAATGCTAGCAACACGTTCTAACTTTCACGATGGATGAATAGTCTCGTTCTAAAGAGATCCACTAAGCAATTTTCAAATCGGACAATAACTTTTCAAATGGGAATTTTTTCAGTATTGGAGGGTAGTGATTTCCCATGTTAAACGGCGAAAAAAGTGAAACTTTGTCACTCTTTTACGGACTATTCCCGAACCGCATATCTGATTCGTCTGTCAATTTTTGTCCCGTAGATTTTTTAGACCAGGAACAAGATAAGCCATGCGATTTTAAAATCGGTGCATTAGTTCGGGAGTTATGGCCTCCCAAATTTGCCAAGGCAGGGGTCTGAAGAATGAACTTTTCCCGGTTTCTCCCAAACCACTCGTACGATTTGTCTGAAACTTTTAGGGCATAACTTGTGCATATCAGAGAGAAATCGTGCCAAGCGATTTTAAAATCCATCGAGGGGTTAGGGATTTACAGACTATTTGGTTTTGTCCGTAGGAATGCAATAGAATTTCGACTTTTCCCATTTTCTCCCAAACCACTCGTACGATTTGTATGAAAATTTTAGGGCATATCCTGTGCATATCAAATAGAAATCGTGCCAAGCGATTTTAAAATCCATCGAGGGGTTTGGGATTTACAGCATACAAGGTTTTGTCCCTAGTACTGCAATAGAATTTGGACAATTCCCGTTTCTCCCGAACCGCTTGTCCGATTTGTCTGAAAATTGGTGTGCATATTCTCTGCATATCAAATAAAAATCGTACCAAGCGATTTTAAAATGCAACGAGCGGTTCGGGAGTTACATCCTACGAAATTTGCGAAATAAGGAAAGTCGTCTCCATTTCTCGTGAAAAGCACGTTTTTCATATTTTCGCAAAACCAGACGCCATTTCGACTCTAATTATGATAGAAACACGTTCTAAATTCCTGTATACTTGGATAAACATATAATTAACTGATTCCCCAAGCTATTTTAAAAACGGACAAAAACCTTTTTAGTTAGAGCCATTTTTTAGTCGGAGAGAAGTGATTTCCATTGTTAAATGGGTCAAAAAACGGAAAAGCCGCACTCTTTTCCGGATTTCTCCCGAACCAAAACTCCGATTGGTCTGAAAATTTGTGTGTATTATATTTTTGAGTTTAGAAGGAGATGTGCCAAGAGATTTTCAAATCCATCGAATAATTCGGGAGTTATGGCCTCTCAAACTTGCTAACTCGTGTCAGAATATGCACTGAAATTTTCACTTGTCCCGTTTAAATTGTCGGATTGGTCTGAAAATCGGTGTGTATTAATGTTTCATACCCAAATACTAGATATGTGCCTAGCGATTTTAGAATCCATCGAGCGGTTCGGGAGTTACAGCCTACTAAAATTGCGAAGTAACGAAAATCGTCTCCATTCCTCGTGAAACGCACGTTTTTCACATTTTCGCAAAACCAGATGCCATTTCGGCTCTAATTATGATAGAAACACGTTCTAAATTGCTGTACACTTGGATAAACGTATGATTAACAGATTCCCCAAGCGATTTTAAAAACGAACAAAAACCTTTTTAGTTAGAGCCATTTGTGTGTCGGAGAGAAGTGATTTCCCATGTTAAATGGTTCAAAAAAATGGAAAACCCCACTCTTTTCCGGATTTCTCCCGGATTTTTCCCGAACGAAATCTCGCATTCGTCTGACAATTTGTGTGTATTATATTTTTGAGTTAATTAAGAGATGTGCCAAGCGATTTTTAAATCCATCGAGCGGTACGGGAATTACAGCCTTCGGAATTTGCCGACTCGGTTAAAAAAAAGCATTGAAATTCGCACTTTTCCTAATTTCTCCCGTTTAAATTGTCGGATTGGTCTGAAAATTGGTGTGCATTAATATTTTATGACCAAGTAGAGATGTGCCAAACGATTTTAAAATCTATTGAGTGGTTTGGGAGTTACAGCATTCGAAAATTGCGAAATTGCGAAAATCGTCTCAATTCCTCATGAATCGCACGTTTTTGACATTTTCACAAAACCATACCCCATTGCGGCTCTAATTATGATAGAAACATAAGGAGATGTGCCGGTTTTTAAAATCTCTTGGGGAATCTGTTAATTATAAGTTTATCCAAGTATACAGCAATTTAGAACGTGTTTCTATCATAATTATAGCCGGAATGGCGTCTGGTTTTGCGAAAATGTGAAAAACGTGCGTTTCACGAGGAATGGAAACGATTTGCGTTATATCGCAATTTTCGAAGGCTGTAACTCCCGAACCGCTCGATGGATTTTAAAATCGCTTGGCACATATCTATTTCGGTATGAAACATTAATGCACACCAATTTTCAGACCAATCCGACAATTTAAACGGGAAAAGTGAAAATTTCAGTGCATTTTCCGACCCGAGTTGGCAAATTTGGGAGGCCATAACTCCCGAATTATTCGATGGATTTTAAAATCGCTTGGCACATCTCTTTCTAAACTCAAAAATATAATACACACAAATTTTCAGACCAATCGGAGTTTTGGTTCGGGAGAAATCCGGAAAAGAGTGCGGTTTTTCCATTTTTTTGATCCATTTAACATGGGAAATCACTTCTCTCCGATACTCAAATGGCTCTAACTGAAAAAGTTTTTGTCCGTATAATCTTAATATAAGTTTATCCAAGTATACAGGAATTTAGAACGTGTTTCTATCATAATTAGTTCCGAAATGGCGTCAGGTTTTACGAAAATGTGAATTAGGGAATACTTAAGTACAGACAAAAGTATGACGTATTTTAATTATTACAATTTTAGAAAGCATTTTGCTGTAATTGTTTTTAATTATTACAATTTAAGTAACTTATTTAAACCTTTCACATTTGAATAAAAATTTAATTTACATCGCAATATCTATTTTTCTTTTTAGTATAAAAAATAATTTTTAATACTTGAGTCTGAGGTATAAAAGGGTACGATTAAAACAAAAGCACCACCGAGTCCCGGCGGCGCAGTTGGTAGCGCTTCTGCCTCGCGTTCGGAAGGTGCCCGGTTCGAGACCATCTCAATACATTCAACACACGCACATATTTAATTTAATTTCAATCTTCAAATTAATTTCATATTATCATTAATTTCATCAGTTACTCAAGCTGTCACACTTTCCGCCAGGTGGCACTATTCGGAATTTCCGCTCGAAAAAGAAATAGTCGGGACTCAAAGCTGTCTTCTCCGGATGTCCGGCAACCCGCTCCCGGGAAAACGGCAGCGTCGGGGGTCTTCGTACGCTTCTCCCGTCGTTGTCGTCGGTACCGGGGTCAGTGGAGGTTCGATCAGCTTCCGCACGAGGAGGCAGTTTTGCTATTTTTTAAATCCACATTCACGTGACAGTATGCGAAAGCGCCATCTGGTGAAATTTCGTCGAACCAGTGGTTGGATTATGTACATCGTTGTGTTGGGCCTTCGCGAAGTTGGCGTTTTAAAGGAAGTAGACATATCGTGCAAGTATATATGTTCGTTACCTTCCTTTTGATCTGTTTTAGTGCTTGATATTTTGTGACCAGTTTATCTTTTACTTCAACGCATATATACTGTATTTTTCTGCATCAATATTGTGATTGGAAGCTGAAGCGAGTAGATTTGAGAGCAGTGTGGTGAAACTTTAGTTGAAGCAAGTGTGTTTTGCTACTTTCTGTTTGAATCTGTTCTGCTTTCGTGTTTTGAATTTGATGGACCATCAACCATTTACTTTACAACTGCATTTTTCGTTTACATATTTTCTTTCTGTATCTACTATTTATTCCAAACTTCGATTTTCCCCAAATATCCAAACTGTTAACACGTCTCTGTACATTTGATTGTGTAATATAACATACAGTGGTTATGTTGTTTTATTGATTTTGATGCGGTATTGTTAAACATTAATAGCTATTGTTCCGTAAAGGCATTTTTATATTGACTAAGCTACAAACATACAAATCAATTATAAGGTTCGCCCTCATGTAGCTAAACATGACAATAGAGCGACAAATTAAATCAATCTTAATAAAACTTAGTACTTTATCTTAGCAATATCTTTTGCTGTAACTAATGTACTAATGGTAACTGTACTAATGGTTTGTCTGAATTGTACGTCTTGAATTTAAGGAGTAATCTCGAGGATTTCAATACAAATCTCTACCATGTTGGGTATAAATGCATGCGTATCATTTCAAGCAAAAGTATCCTTGCATCCATATCGTTAGGCCTTGTGTGTATGTCCATTACTTAACGTTGGCTGTCTTGTGTTTGGTGCAGCTTGGCCTTTGCGCCATGAAACCCAACCAACCAAATCGTTGCATCCATATCTTATTGTGAATGAACTAAGTATTCAAATCCTACCTTGATCAACTTACATTGCAACTTCAACTTACATTGATTCCTAAACTTTCAACACCTTTAAGCGTGTTTTCTCGAAACAATCATTTTGCAAATCTACTTTGGGGAATGTTGCCAACGGATGCAAACAAAAAAAACGGTTGATTATTTGTCATTGTGATGATTATAAAAAGGTCCCTTCAGCTCTCGATACGGATTGCATTGCATCTCGGGCACCTTTGTTGAATGTATTCTATGAAACTCGGTTAAACCATTTAAGGAAAATCAGAAAATGTTCTACGCTTTTCTAAGATTGGACGGAATTCTTGAAATTTTTGATCAAAAGAATATTTACCTTGCGCCATAAAGCCCAAATCAACCAACCATCGAAGTATTTTCAATCCCTAAACCAAAAGAGGGCCGCGGTGGCCCGGTTGGAAGAGTAACGGACTAGCAACCGAAGGGTTGCGAGTTCGAATCCAGCCAAACACCGTCGTGTACAAAGGGGGCTGGTGCACGTTAAATCTGTCGTGGCCTCAAATGTCCTCACGTTGGCGTGGTGTGGAAGTTTGGAGAGTGGGGTGCCAGCTCAGGTATTGCCTCGTCATCTGACCGTGGTTCAAAATTACGTGGTGTTGTCCTCGAATCTTTCCCTTTGGGATTGATCCCGGACCGTCACCAATAGCCCGTTGTGTTGCTCCAGTGTGACGTTAATTGAAATACCCCCCTAAACCAAAAATATTCTCATTTTTGATACTCGTGTTATCCTTATATTAATACTTTTTATACAAAAATAATTTCATCTACCGTTTTCTTCCTGCTGTTAAGCGAGCAACTTCCTTATTTTCTCTAATTGATCCTAATGGCAGGATAAGTTTGAGTCTTGTGAATGGCTACAAGTCTTCATCGATATTCCCCATACTGATCCTTTTATTTTACAGGTGTGAAGCATTTATTTGAAAGGAAGATTCAACTGTCTTGGTATTTGCATCCGGGATCAACCCGAAAGGAAATATCAGAGGACAACGCCACGTAATTTTGAACCACTGTCGAACAGATGACGAACTGCTTTGGATGATCTCGAAACTTCTGTTTCTCGACTACCAGTTGCAGCACCTTTATCTGAAGAAAAGTTCGTAGTTGGAGCCACTTACGAGACACAAGAAATGCCTAATAGTTCCAAATACTCTTGGTGATTCAGAATGGAAGCTGATAATTCTTATAACCCGATATATCCCAAAATTTCCATAATGCGGAAATATTTGCGACCCTTTCTAATATTAGGTCTTGTTTATTTACCCTTAAAAGATATTTTCCTTTCGTGATCTCCATTTCCGACTTAATAGAAAACTAGTTTGAAAAAGTTTGTTTGCAATATGAAATTAATATACATGAGAAGGAAACGATCTCAATGCTGAATTATATACATGAGAAAGGAACTAACCGTAGGGATCAATGTACTTTTCGCGTTGGAGGCGAAAAAATTCATTTTTGTCTCTAAGTCGTTCAATGTCCAATTTGTTTTCGCATGTTTTTTGAAAGATAAAACAATTCAAACAAAGTCTACGGAAAACGGTTGGAAACCAATCATAGTTTGGTTTGATTAAATAAGTCTTCACGATTCTTTGCGGCAGTCATATAAGAGAAATTATTATTGGTTTCATTTAAAACGAAGGCCAACTCATTTTTGCCTCAAATTATCTAACCAACCCTCTGAGCGTCATTAGGTTTGCAGGTAGTGATTTCACACCACAACACACATGACTAAACAGCCATACCTATTGGTTGAAAGAATCGCAAGAAAGAATATAGTGGTCAAGAAGAGTCAGCAGGTTAAAAGTGATGCAGGTTACAATTTGAATTTTGGGTGCGAACACGTGAAAGGTTGAAAGTGAGGCAGCACGAAGTTGAAATAAAACAGCGGGACTTTTGAAATGAAGGAGATGAAGCACCTTCCCGAGAAAAGTGACAATCCAAAAAAGTGAATTTCGCTGAACAAAAGAAAATTGAAAATCTTTCAGCATATTTTACTTTTAAAATTAAAATGTGTAAACTTATTTTGATTAAGTTTCGTAGAATATTTTTTGATAAGATTTCCAGGGATTCATCCCGGACCGTCGCCAATAGCCAGTTGTGTTGCCCCAGTGTACGTTGATTAAAATACCTACCATCAGATTTTTAAGTTTTATGGAAAAGATAAATTTAAAACATCTTCACACTTTGTTGAATTGTAACTTTTCTCATGTGTAATGTGGCGAAATGTTTATTGTAACGTTAAATATTGTATATTGATTTTGAATTTTTGCTGTTTCTAAATAAAAAAATTACGAAAAATCCTAATTTGTTCATTATTCATTGTTAAACCAAGCTCTTTTTACGAGTTCATTAAAATTTGAATTTCCTTCTATAGTTATTGATTGACTTGGGAGGGGGTGATGACCAAATAAACATTCTTTTAATATATATTTTTCAAGTATTAAACCCATTTAGAATTTGCTTGTCTAAAATATTCTATCAATCATTTAACCGACCACGCTAAATTGTTCCTCCCCCAAAAACTATGGAAACTGACCACAAACATCGTTTGAGTTGAATAAAATTTGAGAAAGTGGGAATACAACCTTTAATGGTCTAGGATAAGAGTGAGGAATAGTTCTATATAGTGAACCTCAGTAAGAGTTATTAAATAAAATGGTTTTGTTAAATAATTAAAGGTAGATATTTTAATTAAGGTTACACTGGAGCAACATAACGGGCCACTAAAAGTAAAGTACAATTTAATGAATGGGAATTATGAATTAAGGTGGGTACGAAATTAAATTTTCCCCCAAATTGGTCCTCCGAATCGAATGAAACTGGTACTTCTAGACAGTAGAACAATTATCGATTGATCTTTAGATAATTTCAATCGATATAAGTACCGACTAGCTCGTAAAAGTTACAAATTTGACCCTTTTCCACCTACCTACTTTCTAAAATTCTTTGAATTGTAAATTTTGTAGTCATTTGGAATATCGATTATTTATCAATATATGATCGATTTAAACGGCAGTTGATTCAATCCTTTTCACGTTGGCGTGGAAGTTTGGAGAGTGGTGTCAGCTCGTGTTGATCTCGTCATCTGACCGTAGTTCAAAATTAGGAGGCGTCCTTCATCTTTCCCTTCGGGATTGATCCCGGACCGTCGTCAATAGCCCGTTGTGTCGCTCCAGTGCGACGTCCTACCCTGATTTAATCGATAACAGAATCGATGTGCTCTTTAAAATGTTGCAAAAGTTTGGCAATTTTCCACCTTCTGAGCCCCTACAGAGATTGAAGGATATCGATAACCGATTTCTACGATGGGCCGATAAAAGTGTTAGAAGGGGTATTATTGGATAAGGGCATAACCTTCACAATTTAATGTCGATTGAAATTAAAAAATTGTGAGTCGATCAGGATACCCAGTTGGGACTTAAAAGGGAAATCAACCCTTTTACTAGCTCATATCGATTATAATTGACATTGATATTTACTTTTTCATCGATCTTAAATGGTGCGGAATTTGTAAAAATCTCAGGGGGAAGTTATTTGTTATTTGTTATTTCAATTAACGTCACACTGGAGCAACACAACGGGCTATTGGTGACGGTCCGGGATCAATCCCAAAGGGAAAGATCCGAGGACAACACCACGTAATTTTGAACCACGGTCAGATGACGAGGCAACACCTGAGCTGGCACCCCACTCTCCAAACTTCCACACCACGCCAACGTGAGGACATTTGAGGCCACGACAGATTTAACGTGCACCAGCCCCCTTTGTACACGACGGTGTTTGGCTGGATTCGAACTCGCAACCCTTCGGTTGCTAGTCCGTTACTCTTCCAACCGGGCCACCGCGGCCCTCTCAGGGGGAAGAGGCGGGAAAATGCCAATTTTCTTATACTTCATTTTTACTTCCCGGACAATGCGATGTAAATTCGACTTCCGGATACCTTAAATACCTTTAAATGTGCATATCGATTCTTTTATCAATATAAACTCTATCCATTAATCGATCATTTAGTGTTACAAAACTTTCAATTCCAGAAATTTTAGTGGAAGTGCTGATTTTAAAAAAGTATTTTCATTCCTATATCGATTGCTCGATACTTGTTAAATCGTTCTGGCCTATAAAGAAGCATCCCCCTTTTTATTCGCTTCGTACGATTAAGATTGAATAGAATGTTTTTTAAATTGACTTTTACTAAAATGATATAACACTTCTCATGCTCTTTATTAATTGATTTGATTTCTTTTCTTTTCTTTAAGCGAATAGGTGGCAAGTTTTATTTTTAATATATATTCTGAACATACATGACTACTTTGAAAAATGTTCATGATTTCTTGTCGCTTAAATTGTTGACAAAACCTTTCTGGTTAAGCAAATGTACTAAGTGAATTTAATACTTTCAAAACATTTTTAATATGGTTAAAATGAAGTCAATATTTGTTTTGCCGATTCACATATTAATCCGCAAGGGAGAGAATTTAAATGAAAATTTAGTGAATTTTATTTTTGAAATTTCGAACGTCCTCCATACAAACTAGTTTGGTTAGACAGAATAAATATACACAAACAAGATTTTTCTGCACATCTTTTTATTAAGAAACAAAGCCATAAACATCACATCTGAATCAAAACAACATTTGACGTTACACGAAACATTTCACTACGTTTTTTACGTTCAATTCAAAAGTTCTTGGGTGAGAGACAGACATATACACAGAGGGATAATATAACATTATATCATTAGTGGGTACGCGCTGACTAAACCTTAGCAAGTGACGAAAGTTGAAATAGTTTGCGTATTTATCTAGTACGCTGAAAAAATACTTAACATTGTTTACAATAGCCCATACAACAATTAATAGGAAATCTCAATTTCTCTATCCATTGACCTTTAAATGAAATAGACGTAGCCCGCAGCTTCATGTTACTTCCAGTTGCTCGGTTTCAAGATCTGTCACATGGTTGTCGATAAAAGCATGAATCCTAAATTATTGATTGGTTAAAGTGATAATCCACGGTGATCAAAACCACTATTCTGCGCTTCCATTGTCAATCGGCCAAGTCGATTTGTGATTTACCCTTCAGAGATCTTTACTACAGCAACTGCGCCCACATGATCCGTCTATTTCATTAGAAGGTCTCTCTCATGCTTAAGTCACTTCTTGGCACAATATAGGAGAGTGAAGTACACAGCATCGAATGTTTTGCGAACGAATCGTTGTTAAAAAAACCCGCAAAGTGCTGCCGTTCTTTTAAGACCAGTTTTTTTAAACTTAGAATGTTTTTACATTTAAAATATTTGAGGGAGGGCTCCAACCCTGCGCGTCCTGCCTCTAAATAGGTCTCACTTCTAGGCGAATGGACAAGAAATTACTTCGTCTTCCTTTTTCCATTCAGACAATCACCCAACACCATGGACAGGGTTCTTCGCTTGCATTAGTAACCAGTCCAAATGAGCATTTTTAGGCCTGTCCAAGAATTTTCTACCTACGGCATTTTTATTTTTAATCAACTACGCACTGGAGCAACATAACGAGCTATTGGTGACGGTCCGAGATCAAAGCCGAAGAGAAACATCCGAGGGCACCACGTAATTTTGAATCACGGTCGGATGACGAGGTCACACCTGAGCTGGCACCCCACTCTCCAAACTTCCACACCACGCCAACGGGAGGACATTTGAGACCACGACAGATTTACGTTAACAAAACTTCGATTGACATGAATTAAATAACCAGAGCATTTATTTGTGTAACTTTCCTAACTTTTCGGGGAGTGCTCCCCTCTGAGTACTGCCCTGTATCCAGCATTTCTTGTACCTCGGAAGCGGCTCCAAACTTTTCTTGATCTGTTGACCTTCAGTAAAAGATGCTGCAGTCCGAAACACACGTTTCGAGATCATCCAAAGCAGTTTTGTATCCCCAATCGCTATGAATCCTTCACACCTGTAAACAAGACGGATCAGTAGGTAAGCTGTAGAAGAGCACTTGTAGCCATTCATACACGACTCAATCCCTCGATATATCCCGCTTCTTGGGAGTCCAGAAAAAAAGCGATATAGCGAGGGGAATGATATATCGAAGGTCGCGAAAATAAGAATTTAAAAAGCATAAATTATGTATTGAATTAAGCGTTTATGTAAAATTATGTACAAGTACTATAAGTATCGGTGGTAAAACTTTAAAATATATTTTCTAAAATTTAAAACTCAAATTTCTTTTCATTCACACTTACGATGCCACTCGAATTTGTTTTCAGTTCAATTCCTGACTGCGCACTCTGTTCCCGTTGAGATGACTCACGTTGGCATGGTGTGGAAGTTTGGAGAGTGGGGTGCCAGCTTAGGTGTGATCTCGTCACCTAACCGTGTTCAAAGTTACGTGGTCTCCTCGGATCATTCCCTTCGAGGATCGATTCCGGACCGTCGCCAATAACCCGTTGTGTTGCTCCAGTTTGACGTTAATTAAAATACCTACCTACCCGTCGCGATGTAACACGTATGGAGAAGTAAACTATTTACAGTACAGTCTATTTTCTTGGTAAAAATGGCATGTTTTCGTCCCTATTATAAGAAAAGACGATCTCAAGAGCCGCTTTGAATAGGTCTTTGGAGATTTTCTAAATTTCTTGTGGAGTGCGATGAACGCCGATCCCCTCTGTCCTTGTCAGAGAAATATTTTATAGTGTTATACGAGTGAAGTGAATGTGCTTTGATACACTCAATCTTTAGAAGACCCCTCCATACACGATCGTATTGTTATTCAGAAACCAGCGGTTTTATGGCTCAAGGAACGCTGCTGCCAAGCGTAAGATAAAATAATATAATCAATTTAAATATAAGGTTAATATATTAATTAACGTCACACTGGAGCAATACAACGAGTTATTGGTGACGGTTCGGGATCAATAACAAAGGGAAAGATCGAGGACACCACGTAATTTTGAACCACGGTCAGATGACGAGGTCAACACCTGATCTGGCACCCCCTCTCCAAACTTCCACACCGCGACAACGTGAGGACACTTGATGCCACTGCAGATTTAACGTGCACCATCCCACACGTACACGTTCTTTGGATGGATCGAGTTTCGAACTCGCAACCCTCCGGTTGCTAATCCGCTACTTTTCCAACGGGACTACCGTGGCTCTATTATGATTCTGCGGAAACGAGCTGCAAATAGTTGCGTTGACCTAGAAATTTCCGACAAAATAAGCTGTGCAAATTTCATAACGCCAGAGCTCAGCGTTCGAGTTCCCCAGGCAGATTTCTGTTTTACATGACATATTTTAGTAACAAATCTGAGAAGAATCAAAATGACTCGATCCGCCGCCGTAGCCTAGTTGGAAGAGCAACGGTTTAGCAACCGGAAAGTTACGAGTTCAAAACTCGGTTCAGCCAAAGATGCCAAAGATGTAGAAAGGGGGTTGGTGCACGTTAAATCTGCGCGACCTCAAATTTCCTCACGTTGGTTTGGTGTGGAAGTTTGGAGAGTGGGGTACCAGCTCAGGTATGACTTCGTCATCTGACCGTGGTTCAAAATTAAGTGTTGTTGTCCTCGGCCTTTCCCTTCGGGATGGATCCCGAACCGTCGCCAATGCCCCCTTGTGTTTCTCCAGTGTGACGTTAATGAACTACCTACCGCAGTACATTCTGGCTTGACTACGCTAGCTTGACGAAAGCTAGCTTGACTGGCTGCTACTCTATTAGGGAGTAAAAGGCCCAAGGAATCAAAACATTTGCCTCTTCAACTCTATTTCATAAGTGTTCAATGAAGTGCAGCTCTTTTAGAAGAAACACGATTCAAATTTTCAGTTCATGTTGAAGTCTATTGATGGATGCAACACTCGCATAACGTGAGGATTAGTTTTCGTTTAGAAATGAAGCACACTACATGAACTTATTATATCCAACATGATAGATTCGAATCCGCTATAATACTAGCTAAATATAAAAGTTAGGATATAAAATAGACTAGGATCAACAACAAATAACGAGAAGGTAACAGACATGTTTGCTTACTGAAGTTTGCCCAAACCTGTTCAGATCAACTCTTTCTGTAGGACTACATCAATCTAAGTAAACGCCCAACAAGTATGTGCGTGATCGTATAAATGGTTCGGTGCAGTCTTACAAGGGGTAAAGAGAAAGGTTTAACTAAATATAAACAAATACCGAACACAAAGACACATACGGAACGTAATAAAGACTGTTCACGCCTTCTGCTACTACAGCAAAGGTAAACATCCAATGATATGCATAACTGGTTTATGTCGTTCCACCAGAAACTAAACGGAAAGGTGACTTTAAACACAAGAGGTTAACCGAACACAAAACAAATGTTGAAGGTATGAAAACCTATTGCACTCAGGCCAACTTCTTCGAGAATGGTGAACATACAACGGATACAACCAATGGTTCGACGAAATTCCACCAGAGGGCGCTCACTGTCACGTGTGTCGTCACGTGAATGCCGTAGTCGAGAAATATAGCAAAACTGCCTCCTCGTGCGGAAGCCGATCGAACCTCCACTGACCCCGGTACAGACGACAACGGCGGGGGGCAGCGTACGAAGACCCCCCGACGCTGCCGTTTTCCCGGGAGCGGGTTGCCGGACATCCGGAGAAGACAGTTTTGAGCCCCGACAATTTCTTTTTCGAGCGGAAATTCCGAATAGTGCCAGTTGACGGAAAGTGTGACAGCACGAGTGACTGAAGAAATTGTGAAATTAAATTAAATATGTGCCTGTGTTGGGTTAGCATATCGAGTGGGTGTCGAACCGAGTACCTTCCGAACGCCAGGCTGAGGCGCTGCCAACTGCGCCGCCGGGACTCGCCCGTGCTCTTGCTTCCAATCGAGCACAGTATTGGTATTGTGTTCATTTTCCTACCATGTGTGTCCATTTTCTTCACGAATCTAGCACGACCAGATCTCACGCCATAAAAAATCAACGGACTGTCGACGAGGGATTATTTAACCCTTCTGAGGGGTTCACATATATAATTCCACCAATAGAATCTTTATAGGATTTTTCAAGGAAAGAAGGAGTATAATTCAAATGGTTCTATTCTCAGGATGGTAGGTAGGTATTTAACGTCGCACCGGAGCAACACAACGGGCTAATGGCGACAGTCTGAAATCAATCCCAGACTGTCGACGTTACGACAGATTTAAAGTGCACCAATCCCCGTGTACACGACGATATTTGGCTGGATCGAGTTTCGAGCACGAAACCCTCCGTTGCTAATCGGGCCGCGGTGGCCCGGCTGGGAGAGTAACGGACTAGCAACCGAAGGGTTGCGAGTTCGAATCCAGCCAAACACCGTCGTGTACAAAGGGGGCTGGTGCATGTTAAATCTGTCGTGGCCTCAAATGTCCTCACGTTGGCGTGGTGCGGAAGTTTGGAGAGTGGGGTGCCAGCTCAGGTGTTGCCTCGTCATCTGACCGTGGTTCAAAATTACGTGGTGTTGTCCTCGGATCTTTCCCTTTGGGATTGATCCCGGACCGTCACCAATAGCCCGTTGTGTTGCTCCAGTGTGACGTTAATTGAAATACCCCCCCCCCCCGTTGCTCTTCCAACTGGGCTACCGCGGCCCGTTTTCAAAGGATTCTATTTATTCTAAGGAAATGAACAACAAAATCTTACTTGAGGATTCTATTCTAAGGAAAGGACGAAAAGAATCTTTCCGAAGGATTCGCTTTCAAGGAAAAGAGGACGAGTCTTTGTAAAGTTTGAAAGAATCCGTGGATCCTTTCTCCCAATAAATGTCGTTATTTAGTCATTAGGTGTAATAAAAGCAATACTACGCTACACTCGGAAATCTTTTGATGATCAGAGGGTTGATTTCTAAGGACTTCAGTGACGACCAGTCATGACTGTTTAACAGTACTAAGAACGTAATAACTTTGTTGGAATTTTGATATCTCGTTTCTCTACGATAATAAATGGACTGAACTTAAAACTTTTGAAAGAAAATCAGCATTAATTAGGTTATATTTGGAATGGTATTTTGAGAGTTTATGAAATTAGAAAGGTTTGTTCCATCACCGATTCAGATATTGATAGCATCGATGCTGAGATGATAACACCATTGATTGAGCTACACAAGGATTGAGTTGATTGACAACATAAGGAATAACATTCAAAGTGTTTTTGGCGTTAGGGTCGTGAGCACAACACCTGCAGTCAATGCATTATGGCAAATGAGCTCGGACATGACTGTCACTCTTGATCACGAATGCTGTTGATACGTATGGCAACTTGTTAAAGTTTTAAGATAAACATAAACAACTTTTGCTCTCTGAATTTGTTTCTAAAAGAAACGATAGTGTGTTCTGAATCATTTGTTTTAAATTGTTTTCACTTGTTATGTTAATAAAAAAATTATGGTTATATATAAGTACATTTGTGATGTATTTGTCTTCATTAATTTAATAATCATATTTGTTTTTATGTTCAGTGCAATTTATGTGAAGCATACAGGTTGTCTCTAAATCCCCTCACCTGACTTTTAAAGGGGGGGGGGGAGATGGGTAAGGTGCACGGAAATAAACATTTTCTTCTAAAGAATGTATGTCCACAACTGCTGCTCTTTTGTGCTAGGGGACGCGTTTGTTCTTAAAAAAGAACTTTGTCTTCAGCAATTCCGAGACGGCTGATATGCATCTGGCGTAAGGAACTGCCGTTGGAAACGGAAGAGCTGCTCCAAGATTGAACCTCGAACCCTTCCCCAATGGACGAGTGCCAGTAGGCCTCTCTCCTCCTGGAAAGCAACTTTCTCTCTTCAACTCTTTTTAAATGCATATAATTTGATTGTATAAGTAAAAACAGCTTAGTTTATGAACTGAAAGTCACACAGAATGGATGTAGGAAACATTTATTTTTGAAGATTAAAATGTGAATATAAATGTGGTTCTTGATACTATTTTAAATCTATTGCTGCTTTGATGTGAATGAACGAGTTTCGGAACTTTGTAACATTCCTATTAGGGCTTGCTGTGAAAATGATGGTAGGTCCAAAATCTGTCCTTCAATCTTATGTAAAATGAGTAACAGTGGAAGTTCTCTTCACATGAAATCTGTTCCTTTAGTGGTCCTGACACCATCGAGGAATTTTGTTTTTATCAAGCTAAAGTTCAATGAAACCAAATATTTGAAAATAACTTTGTGGTCTTTCATGTCATTCAGCTTAGAACAATACGAAGCTGAGTGGGGGATAGGCGGGTGAGTTAAACCTTCCGTGGAATATTTTATTGTCGACAGGAAGCTCTTATCAAAATATTTTGTTTAAAAAATTATATTTTAATGAAAATAATTTGTAACGAACTCTGTTCCATTTCCGAGCGATGGGGTAGCGGGCTTTTTAAATGAATTATTAATAAACCACGATTCGATCTGCTTATGCTTCCGCGTTGTAACAGGCTCTTAACAAAAAAGTTTTGGACTCTCTTATCAGTGGTGGGTCAGCGTCTATTTGTTACTTTGCAATCTTCTAACATGATTCATCTTCATTCCAACTCCAACTGTGATTGAAATGTCTGGATGGGAGCGGCGACAACCGTCGATGTCATTTTTGCGGAGTAAGGAAAATAGAAAATTATATAGCTACTTATTAAGCCAGATATGAATAAATGAAATCTCAGGACGAGACGTTGCATTTATTGTCAGACAAGAAACGGTACACATCTCAAAACGATCAACAAAACCATTGCTGTCATGCTTTTGATAAAAAAAAACCACACGCTTCCGTTTTAAACGGTCTACATGCGCTGATGAGAGCACGCTACAGAATATAATTTCTTTCTCATTTTTGGTTTAACTGACACATATCCAATACATTTTATAAAGGAAGCTGGTCAAAGGTTGTTCAAGAAGTTCAAAACTTTCCCACGCAAGGGAAAGCTCAAATACGATAGAAACAAACGTGAGCGTAAATGCAGATGTTACTGAAACTGCTGTTTTATTCTTGGAATCAAAAGAGGATAGTTGTTAGGCGAGCCAATTCAGCCTTTACTTCTGCCACAGCATTTTTGCTGCAGTGTTTTGAAAAGTGGTTGCAATTTAGTTTGAAGTATAAGCAATTGCACAATTTCAGTTCAAATGCAATGGTGTCACTTGGATGTTTTGTCTGCGAGAAATCAAATGATTACAAGTTGTGCAAAAAATAGCTAACTTAACAAGGAACGTACGTTTTTTCAACTGTACCATGACGGAAAGAGTATCTTGTTTGTGTAACTTTCGACTTTACGTATTTATATTTCCCCATTGCCTTTCCTAGCTATCACTTTTCATTTAAAGAAGTGTGGTCGTCGAAGAGATGTTTTTATTTAAAAGTGATCACTTCAGAGACTTTCATGTATTTTTTTAAAAATCAAATTTACAAATTACTATGAAGAGCCTTTCTGAAATATTTATTTCATTCGAACCTACCTTTATCTTTCTCTACTTTTGACACTGATGATGACTTTCTTCCAAACAGCACTCTCATATATAGGAGGTAGTAAATCATTTGAAGCTATATTTTATGATAGCACCATGTGATTTTATATCCCAAGATTTAAAATTGATGTCCCTAAACATATTGATTTTTCACAATTTTTAAAGGGGATTCTTTTATAGACCTATTTTTATATATTTGTCCAAAGCTTTTGAAAATTACAAAAGCAACTGGTTAATAGCATATAATTATAACATAGCTTCATTGATGTCAAATGCCCGTGACAAAATTTACAATGCCAATTGTTACGCTAGCATCGACCCATTATACCGCTGTAGGGAGCTTCTATTCTATCCCACTCCTTACTACCGATTAGACAATTATCCAAAGAATCTCAAGGCAAAAACAAAGAACTTAAGAATTTTTAGAAGTTTTATCAGAAAAATGTCGAGGAAAGCAACAGATTTGATGCACTTCTTTTAGTATCTTCAGAGCCTTTTATTAGCTGCTTATGTTTGCCCCTGACAAAAGTTTCAAATGTCCGTTTATATGGAGCTGGTCATGGAAGAGCAAAAAGCTCTATTGTCAGATGTCAATTTTGATAAAGAGAAAAGCGCGACATCAGACAATTCCAGCGAAGTAGTGATTTTGAAACAACGGGGGGGGTGGGGGGTATTTCAATTAACGTCACACTGGAGCAACACGACGGGCTATTGGTGACGGTCCGGGATCAATCCCAAAGGGAAAGATCCGAGGACAGCACCACGTAATTTTGAACCACGGTCAGATGACGAGGCAACACCTGAGCTGGCACCCCACTCTCCAAACTTCCACACCACGCCAACGTGAGGACATTTGAGGCCACGACAGATTTAACGTGCACCAGCCCCCTTTGTACACGACGGTGTTTGGCTGGATTCGAACTCGCAACCCTTCGGTTGCTAGTCCGTTACTCTTCCAACCGGGCCACCGCGGCCCTTTTGAAACAACGATAATTGATTAACTTTGGATGGAAACGACGCATTTATTGCTAGCAAAATAGCTAGCAGTCGTAATGTCCAATAAATTAGTCATAATTTTCAATGTAACATGAATAAATTTGATTTTTGGTCAACTTTTCGAGGTTTTGACCCACTGAACAATGACGTGTACTTTCATTTTTGCTCAATTCTGAAAGTAATAAACTTTCGTATTTCTAACTGACCTTGCGACAAACACTTTTCAAAGAGATATTAAGAAGTCTGGACTTGCTCGAATACTCTGCTTTCTGATTTCTTACTATAAGCATTACCTTAGAAGAAAAACAAACGCAGTTTTTGACAGCTTTCAGACTGAAATGCTCAGATTCTGTTCAATGAAACATTTTCAGTTTAATAACTAAAACAAACAGGAAATGTTGCAGAAAATTGAAAAATGTGATTATTTTCTTCCCAACACTACTTGCACATCCGAAACCAAAGGGTTGTTTGAAATGAAAATAAAATTATTTATCCTCTCTGTTTACTCCTATCTAATGGTATCTACCTGTCGGAAGGTCCTCCAGTAGTCCAAGTGCGAGGAAATGTAATTAATTAATGGGTTTCAAATGATTTTCAATCATAGATTAGAGCTCCGCTGAGATTTTTGCTTTCAAGAATGTGGTAACTAACTTCTTACATTTTCAACCAGAAAATTTCTAAAATGTCACACTGACGAACGATTGTTTGCAACACTTGATTCGTCGTGAAGTGTGCAGCTCTCGGCTTGTTTCCGAAGGAAACAATTCAGGACTCACCACGAGAAGGTGGCTGCACTTCGAGTCCCGCTCCTTCCCTCCCCCCTATTAGGATCCCCCTTATACAACCCCCATTATGATCCTCCTGCTTCCCCAAACTCGATGTCTGCGCATGTCTGTGTACTGTTGTAATGCTTGGGTGGTGCAGGGCTATGGAAAGGCTGCTGAAAGGCTATTGCTGATGCATCTGAAAGACAAAGGCAGCTATTAGAAAAATATAAAAACAGAAGAATTTTGAGAGACATGCCGAAAAATAAAATCCATGAAATCTTATGTCCTAACTTATTCCAATCTTATATCCTAGACCTAATTAGAATTTCGAATGATTTGGCCGAATCAATTCTCTATCCTCCTCATGATTAAGAATTTAGAAATGTGCTCGAATAGTCGAGGAGGACAGTACTCAACCACTGGCAGTCACGAGACTCACTAAAGTGCCCCGTGACTCCAGCCCTTCAACGTCTCCATCGGATGGCGCTCAAACCTGAAAAAGAAGCAAAGACAACATATTATTTTACCATCCACTGTTGAAATATATAAACACAATCACTTCTGAATCAAGCTAGATGAAGTTGTTAAAAATTTGGCCTCTCCTTACTCCTTTCGATTAAGGGCTGCGTTTGAGAATGCAAGGTATTTTGAAAGTTAAAAACTTCACGTGGACTCAAATTATTATATTCCTCTTTCTGCTGAAGTCTCACGTCACGAAGTCAATTGATATCATCTTTTTAACACTCGAGTGTTCTACCATAGAACGAAACATATTTGTTTTTCGCTGTGTTCGTGACGTAACCGTCATGGGTGATGCGAGTGACCATTCGAGGTCATCGTCGTGAATGGGGACGTTTAAGACACCATTTTACTTGATCGAAGAACAGAAAATGCGGAAAACCTCCAGATCACATTTTATGAGTCAGGAATCTGTTTATTTTAAATTACATCGCTATGAGGTTGAAGAAAATTGAAATATCGGAGGCTCACAATGGGACAAAGTTTATATATTTTTTGTTTATGGTTTTTTAAAAAACAATTGCAAGTGCGTGATGTCAATGAACAAGATGCTCTTAGCGGCGTGATGGATCGTCTTTGGTTTGTCAAGTATAAAATTGGCGATTTCGGCATCCGCGAAATGTCCCTTATTTCATAAACTCCCAGAGTAATGGACAGCTCCAAAGAGATTAGAAGACATATTTCAATCCACACTTATAAATTGTCCGGAAGACGACAAAAAGTCATTATTGGCTGAAGTGATACTTTTTGCTAAAGTTTAGAAATGCAAGCACGGTACAAGTTGTTAAAAAGGTATTTCTGTAGGTATTAAGTCCTCGATGCTTCAATAAAATGATATACGTAAGGAGTGTTTAGAAAGAAAAAGTTATTTTATATAATATAAAACAAATTTAAAATTCTTTTAGCTATAAAACTTCTATTTTTTCTCATCAAACATTATTTTTTTAATTTTTAATCGATGAGAATTTTGGTTCATGAAGAATGTGTGGAAACACAAAAGAGATATTCACCTTTTCGCCGTAAAACTCTTCCATCAACTCCTCGATGTTGTGGATGTCAGGCATCGGTCCGGCATTCTACAGAGATTGGAGAGAAATTCGATCTTTAGTGATCTAAGTTAATCAATTTCCTTTGTAATGAATTGGGCATTCATACTACGCACTTAAAATTCTAGTTCATAAGATTTAATGTAATCAGAGTGTTTAGAAAACTCTAATTGCAAATCAGAGAAGATTAGTGAGTTAGAAATGCAAACACGATACAATATGCAAAATTTGTATTTCTGTAGGTATTAAGTCATCAATGCTTCAACAAAATGATATACTTAAGGAGTTTTTAGAAAGAGCAAAAAATGTATTTTATATAATACTAGCTGAATTTACCCGGCGTTGCTCGGGTTTAATTGGTTAAACGTCGATTGAAAGTGATCCAAAAAATCATTACAATTTACTTTAGATCCATTTCACATACTATAGGTAAGACAAACCTACAAAACTGATACTGAGATGACTATATACAAAAGTCGATTTTGAGTTTTGGAATGCCCTTTTAGTTCAATTTGTAAAAAAATGACATACATCATATTAACGCAGTCAGTTTTTTTTCTGATCAATATTTTTTATTAGTAGCACCTTGCACCAGGAATGTGAATTTCGGAATTTTTACCATCATTATAAAAGGCTGACAACTCATATTGATACGATATCATGATCAACGTTTCAAGAAATTACACTTTATGCTTGAAAATCCCATCCCGGATTTTACAGACGGGATGCGTAAAAGATATGATAGTGAGCGATTTTCAGCGATTGCCACCATACTCTAAGATTCTAAAAAACACCATCTTGGCTATTGGAGATGTTAACTCTGAAATCATCTGCACAGGATAGAGCGCCCCCTAGCAAGTGCTCTGTCCAGGATGACGGGACGTTACACCCCTCTGTAAACCAAAGACAAATAGAACGAGGGTTAATATGTAGCCTACGTTACCCGCAGGGTTTCAAAGAATAAGTATACCAAATTTGATTTGAATTGGTCAAACGGTATAGATTTGTATAGAGAACAGACAGATGCCATCTCTGCTTTATGTGTATAGATTAAAGAAATTTTAAATTATTTTAGCTTTGAATTTATATTATTTCTTATCAATTTAAAATTTTTAATCGGTGAGAATTTTGTTTCGTGAAGAATAGGTAGAAACACAAAAGAGCTATTCACCTTTATGCGGTAAAACCGTTCCATCAACATCTCGATGTTGTGGGTGTCAGGCATCGGTCCGACAATCTATAAAAAGACGGAAGAGAAATTCGATGTTCAGTGTGTGTGTGATCTATGTTAATTAAGTCTCTTTGTAATAAATTGGGCATTCATGCTACGCACTTAAAATTCTTTTAGTTCATAAGATTTAGTTCAATTAGAGTTTGAATACTTAAAACCCATATTTTTCTACAAGAACACTGATTTCACTATTCACGATAATATTAAACAAAAACACAAATTATTCAAAAACTCAAGAATTATCTGATCGAAACCTGATGCTTAAATTCTTGTTTTTGTGTCATTTAGACAAACATACAAATGAGAAAAGGCGTCCAGGATATGTGAGAATAAAACACTTGCTTTTTTGCAAGCGTAGTCTTGTAGAAAGAAATTAGCTAAAATGAGTGTAAAATATGTTTATCAAAGCTAATATAATCCGAGGCTGCCAATTCTTTTTAGGATCAGCCTATAACAAAAATGCAATTCAAAGTTATTAACATTTGAAAAATCTGCATTCTAGTTGACAAGGAGTATAACTCTTTATCAATGCAACGATGCGATCTTCACAAGCTCTACCCTTCCTCGATTAATTCTGCACTTGAATTCAATTTGGCATATCTATTATTCTTTTGAATTACAAAATATAGACGACGCAGTATAGATTATATTCTGCAATTTCTTACACATTTCTCGACACTTCTCGAAGCAATTCGTTGGGTTACATGTTCCAACCCTTCTGCGGACCCTTGAACTTCCAACTCTTATAGACTCCAAAACGTCTTTGAATGGAAAAACTTTCACAAAAAAGACGTGGCACATTGGCTTTTAACACTGGTTTAGCAACCTACGAGTTGTTGGCGTCTTCGAAAGTTCGAGTCCTGCAAAATACCCTGGGTGTATTTTCCTCTTCTGTGTCAATAAAACCTTTATTGTGTGTATGTCCATTGCTTGACATTGTTTGTCTTGTGTTTGGCTCAGTTTGGCCCTTGAGGCAGAAAACCCTTCCAACTATCCAGAGCAAGGAGCATATCCAAAGAACTCTTGAGAAATGTTTAAACGCACCTCCACCCAGCTATTTTAAAGTTTGATTTCATAAATTACTCCAAAGATCACGAAAGTTCATTTATGGTCGAATTGATTCAATGTATTAAAAACCTAGAAATGGAGATTCCATACAAAAAGCGAAAGGGCTTTTGTTACCCAATGTGATGCATTTAACAAGAGATACTATCAATATCATTTGTAAAAATGGTATTTCTGGGAATTAAGTCCTCTATGCTTCAACAAAATGATATAAGTAAGTAGATTTTAGAAAGAGAACTATTATTGTCATTTATTTTTTACATAATATATAAAAGCGGTTTAAAATTCTTTTGGTGTTAGAGTTCCTAGTATTTTACTTAGAAGACATCATAGTTTGAGTCTTGGTGAGTGAGAAATGTGGTTTGGTGGGTAGAAACACAAGAGATATTTACCTTTTTCCCGTAGAAGCGTTGCCACAGCATCTCGAACTTGTGCGTCGGCGGCATCGGTCCAACATACTACAGAGAGAAATTAGTTAAGTGATATATGTTAATCAGGTGTTCGCAACAAATAATTCAAATACAGGAATACAATCGTATATAGTATAACCGATGAATGTTAAAAACAAGCGTGGGGAAGGCAGGCCTCGAATGTAAAGAAAGAATCCACTTGTGAAGTATATATTCTTTTTAATCAAAAGGCATAAGTTCATGCTGAATTTGAACCTATAGAATAACATACTTCGGAATATGTAGTTATGGTGGGCGTATAGTAACTAAAATAAGTGTTGATTATGTAGAGTACACTACACTAGCATCTACTTGTGAATTACTGCCTGTTCAAGTAAACTACCTCATTTTTATATATTTCCACCATAATGTGTATTTAATTGTTCCAGAGAGTTCCAATAAAGCTGATTCATTACACACCGGACAACACTCTCAGAACGATGATGAGATTGCAGCTTCTCCGCTTGACAGGTTCACTTCCAAATGTGTTATTAATGATGCCCACAAATCGGAATTTGTTTTTCGCTTTACTTCATTGATATCTACGTTATTCCTTTGTGAAGTGCTGTCATTATAAGCTTATTATAAGTTCGATGTAGCCTTCGTAACTCGGAGGGGCTCGGTCTAAGGTTCAATAAAAGCTATAAGTTCAGTTACCCATAGGAAATGCCTCCTGATGGCAGATGCTCAAAAACTACAATTTGTGTGTATTTTAAGTGTATTTGATTTTATGATCCAAAATCAAGTTCCTGAAAATCTACTATTTTACACAATGTTCAATATCATTTTCAGTTAAAGTGGAATCACAATTTATCTAATGCATATCAAAGATCAAGCAAAGAAAGTGATACATACCTCGCAGATCTCGTCTTTGTAGATCTGGATGTCGACAGCTGCCACCTGGAAGAACGAACACCCATTTGTTAGAAAAAAAGCAAAGGTTTGGTTTGTTACTATGTATTCTTTTTAGCTACCCAACGACTACTTATATAGAGAATAAGTTAAGGTCTCATTTGAGTGAAAAATATTTGCCTGCAGTCCTAAAGCTTAGAAATGAGTATGTAAACTTCTAAAACCTTTTGGAAATAGTCTCTATCTGCGCAATACGCGTTAAATAAAGTATCAATATTTCCAAAATTGCGATTGATTTTTCTTAATTATTTAAGTGTCCTTTCGTTTTATCTGATCATTTTTGCTGGTTAGAATACTTCACAAAAATACGTTAAAATATGCCTTTTATGCAACCCAAGATCCTATAAAATTGAAGTATTCACTCAAAGAGAACTATATATTTGTTCTTTACAAAGCAAGGTTTGTCGAGAATTTTCAAAAGGATTCAAAACTGTCTTGCTTTTGTGAATGTTTTCGGAAGCGATTTTCGAATATATTTAGTACTAAATCTGAATTTTTTACAACTATAAAACTCAAGGATTTTGCTTAAAGGAAGCATTTTTTATCTTATCCTGAAATATAAGTGAAAGTGAAGTAGATATTTTCCATAACTGAACCAGGTTTTGCGATACACGGTGATTTCTTCTTTTTATAGTAAAAAATATTAATATTTTTTCTTTGCTATGTTACTAATTTCACATCTTCTTGCTTTTGTGATCTGAACGAAAAATCCTCTGGTGGGTTTAACTTAATGGTTTATATTCTATTAATAGAACGTTGTTTCTTATATTATGGTATATCACCATTTTCTCCTATTAACGAGTAAATTAATGAGAAAAATACGAGTAATATTTTACTTACATGCCCCATTGGTTTGTATATATATTTAATGAACATTAAAATACTTACTTCAGTTGTTCGCAACCAACGGTCTTTGCATTTACGGAGTAGTTAAAAACATTGCTATGTAATATCAACTGTGAGACCTAAGGTGTGTCGCTATTTGAAAGATTTTACCACTTGGGACGAAAAACATGTAAAACATATTATTACCAACAAAGAATAATATTCAGACCTTTTTTCTAGAATTGAAGCTAGTACTTAAATTTGACGTTTAATAGTATAACCTACTCTAATTTATTATATACTCTTACTAATACTTACTAAAGCTTACTTAATTGTATACTTACTTCACTCGTTCGGAAACACTTCGTCAAGAAACGGAACTTGTAACGATACAAAAATGGTGACTTAGCGTGAATTAAACTTTCAAAATATTCATGCGATTTACGTTCCTTCCATCTAAATACTTAGTGAAAATTGCATGAACAAATAACCAATCCAGTTTCTGATTTGATATTCTATACAATATAACCGACAACCTAAAACGAACTCCTATTAAATTGTCCGACTTCAACGCTGGGAGAAAGTTTCACAGATATAAAGTTGTTCTAAAAACATTATTAAGAATCATGATGGTCCTTGAGTGGTAAATGTTCATGAAACTAATCGAAACATTAAATGATAATTCTTAAATCTTAGAAATTGAATCCCTGAAAACAAAGGAGTTCATACGTTTTATCAAGATGCTGAAAAATACCTGATGATACTTGATATCGCGAAAATCGTCAGTTATTCATCTCGACTTTTCACACAAGCAGAAGCGCCTATTGCGATGTTAGGGAATTTCACGCAGAGAAAGCGTTGAGCTTCTCCGAGTCGTGTACATTTTTGTCGGCGTATCAAAGCTTAGTCATTAACAAATTCGACACATTTATTTTAAGGAAATTATAAACGTAGATAGTCTTTATGGAGTTTTTAATACACCTTTCAAAAATGCAACGATACTTCTACAGGGTGTTCCGCTTAGGACTACTAAAAGTAACTTAAAAATAAAAGTAATGGAAATCATGGAACTAAATAAAGAGCATTTTGAAGTGTGCTAGACTTGCAAGAAACCTTTTCTGAGTCTGCATAAATGTAGAAATTTTGGAAATAAATCAGTAAAAAAGTAAAGAAAATATGATACTTTCTTTTATTACAAATCCTAAACGGAACACCCTGTTTTTTAATTAAGAAAGCAATTTCATTCCAGTTGAATTTGAAGTCAGCTTCATTTCAGAGCTTTGGCCAAGGCAAAGGTAGTGAACTTTAAAGAAATCCCGGTTTCTATATAATGCATCTCTGATAGATAAAATTATAGAGGCCTAGTTGTACGAAAAGATAAATTAAGAAATTCTTGAATCTTTTAGGGTGAAAGCATCCGAATATTTAAGAGAATAATTATTTCCTTCAACAGCACTTAGCAGCATTATCTTCAAAGAGCTGGCGCAACCAGCACCAAGTCGACACATTTCCCTGGACAGCAAACTTGCTTAAAAGACTGAGTCGCTTGTCACTTACATGTTAAATCGATTCCGTGTTGTTGTTAGAGCTAAATATGATGCTACGACATAATAAAGAATTATCGGTTTCTGAATTTTGGACAAAAATCACGGAGCATTCTAATATTTTGAATCGAGCAAAATTTGTCTAGAGTTTGGCAGAACATTTTAACATTCCTGATAAAACGTTCTGCAAACTCTATAGATTTAAACAAAGTTACTTTAAGTTTTGGAAATTTGTTTTACGGGCCAATACATAAAAACCATTTTTATCAAAGTCGATTTCTTCTGTTCTAATATTTTTACTTGCAGCTGTAGAATTGAAAATTTGCAAAAGGTAAAAGTTCACCTGTTTGGAGGTACACCCTTTAGTCTGTCAGGAAGATTCCGACCCTGTTGGCTCCACAGAGACCATTCCAGACCGGACTCTCAGCACTCACCTGGATTCCTCCTGAAAAGAAACTAGCGATAGTCGGGACATTTTCGATGAGATGTTTTATGTACTATTTACTATTTCGTCGTCATTGAATCAGGTGTCGCACTTCTCAGAGGCAATTGTAGAAGTTTAGAAAACGTTACAATTCCTTGAAATGAAATGAGTAAAGCAGAATGAAAGCGATTCGTTGTTGACAAACTAAATGTTTATACTCGATAAAGTTATCTTGTTAGATCTTTCATTTCTTTGGTATGCTTTCTTTTGTGTCGATTTTAAAAAGGATGCTTCAATATTTCATTCAAAAGAATATCAAAATTTGAATTTTTATGTTAAAGAATTAAATTAGAAAACTGACTTTTCTCGCTTTGAAATTTTACTGGAAATCGTAAAGCCTTTTAAATTGTATTGTTCCTTTCGCGATTTGCAGTCTCGTAAATTGCAATACATTATCTGAAACTGATGCTTAGGGATGAAAAAATATGTTACCTATAAAACTGTATAAATTAACATTCATGGTAAATAAAATGTTTTATCATACCAATGAGCAGTAAAATTTTTAAATATATCTTATGTGTGTAACAATTTAAACTGTATCAATTTAAAATATACAAGCTATAATCATCTGATATCTTTAATATTCAAAGAAAAACAAATTAATTTCTGGAAAAATTCTTAAGGCTTCCTCTCGATTGTATTGTAAATAAGAAACTCTCTCTCTCTTCGATATTGCATTAATATCCTTCCTTACATTTATATTCAGTACTTAATAACTAAAAATCACACTCGATGGATTGAAATGAATGCTTAATTTAATGTGCGTGAAGTAATTGTATAATTATTTAGTGGAATAATTGTTTTGCTAAATTTAAAAATTAATGTGAGTATTTTGGTTATTTGTTTTATTTGGAAATCACTCTTGAAGGAACACTTCTATCTACACACTGGCAATCTAAATTTTACGCAGGATGGTAAGTGAAAAATCAAAGCTCTTTTTTTTTCAATCTGTTAAATAACTCCACTTCCTTTTCACCGTCGACTGAAATGTTCTCGTTTGTGTTTTGTCTATTTAAGCAAGGATGCCGAAAAGCACAAGCACATCATTAATTCTCTATAAACGATGGAAAATACCTCTACCGAAAAACCTTTGGAATTGAGTTTCATCTCTGCAGTGAATTCAAGGTTAAAACATTCGTCACTTTAACGTGAAGTTTTAGTTATTGCTTCTTAAAATGATTTGTGTTTTATAGAAACCAGTAAGTCTACTATATTGAAGTGTGGGTTCTTTTGTTTCATAAAAGGCTCAGTTTTACCATTTAATAATAAAAATTTTTAAATTCAAGTTGATTTAGGAGAGCATATTATGTTTATCTTGCACACAATAAATTAAAAACGTAAATTTCACTTTACTGTTATATTGTCATTAATAAAATATTTAGCTAAATAATTCAATCAAAACGTTGTATAGGAAAAGGTCTCTGACCACGCATTTTTTTAAATTTGAAATGTCTGGTTTCTACATCCATTTTTTGTAACGTTGTTTCACAAATTAATTGCTTGTGAAAGTTTGCTTTGTATCATAAAGATAACATAATTTGTAACTAGTATTTTGTAACTCTAACTGGTTACATAACTTGTTTAATTATAACTGATTATATGAAACTTGAGTAACCATTGTCATGTGTTTGGTTTACAAGGCATTTATCGAAGCGGAAATATACTTTCAAGTGTTCTATAAGTTATTTCTATTGAATTAATAGTAATGCCTTAAAGGTAATACCTTTCACATGCATCCGTTTAGATGATTTTGTATCGATATTCTTATTAATCAATTTAAATTCACATGTTATTGGGTATCGAAAAACTAGAATCGAAGTGTTTGAGAAAACTAAATTTCCTGGACAAAGTATGAAGCGCGAGCTGATGTAATGTGGGTAGCGGCTTATAAAGCTATTACGAGTAATTTACAATGCTTTGATATTGTAAAAAGTCTATTAATTGTTATCGCTTCTCAAATTTTCTCTACGATTTCTTTTAAAATATGTGTGTTTAAGATTTGATGCTCAAGTAGAATACATACTATTCATATTCTAAAAGTTGTAAGATGTGAAAAAGATTTTTTGAATACTGCTAAGTACTTCTGTATGTTTGTAACTAAACTCCATTAGAAATATTTTTTGACAGGATCTATGGAGAATTCATTAACATTAATATTTGCTTCAGTTGAAAAGAAATTTTCTTCTGTATCTTTGATGCAGTGTAATGCGACGCATATGAATAGTTATCTCAATTAAACGTTTATTGGCACAATATTTTATTTTACAGAATTAAATGTAATATATCTAAAAGAATCACTTACATCTTCACAGGTGCAGAATAGTCAAAAAAAGTAGTAAGACAATCTGTAAAAATAAATATATACACTTTATTTGCGAATTGAATGCTCTTACATATTTATTTACACTTAGAAGTATATACCCGAACTAATGTACTGGTAATAAAGAAGTATGCGTATATGAACCAATATAATGCTATCCAATATCTAAAATGAGAGTGTGCAAAACTTGGTATAACTAGATTTCAACAGTGCACGTAAAAAAGGAAAAGCAATGGTAAAAAACTATTTCAATAACTGTGCAGAGTTAAATAAATAGGCAAGTGTTTTATTTTCATTTTGCGTACATTAAACGGAGGTGACCCTAAATCCAAAAGAATTTTTCTCTTAGGAGCTTTGCATAAACGTATCCTTATTAAAAGCAATCTTCACGCGAGGCACCACATCTAAATTGGCCTCATTATCTGACACGAGTGGGAGGGCAAGAGATGGGTATCAATTCTGCAAATTGAATCTGGACCTATCATTGAAGGAGCATATTTTCCCATTTAATCAGACAAGTTCTTGTGTTTAAAGTGACAATTTTGTAATAACAGGGAAGTGGGCGAAGACGCATGTTTTTTGTAAGGAGATCAGTTCCCCTAACTCTCATGTGAAGGGATTGTTTCGGGGAACTCTTCCTATTGATGTTTCATTTTCAGAGAACAACTCAACACTTGAAGCTTATTTTACTGTATGATCGCCTTTGTCTTTATATTATGTCAACTCAAGTGGATAATACAGAATACCCTACAGATTGTAAATAATCTCAATAGCATCCGTATGACTGATAGATTTGATCCGAGCGAATGCATGCGCTACGTACATCACGCATGCAAGTGGTTTGTCTTATAAGAGGATTTTTCTGTGAAGCTAAATGGGGGGGGTAGATGGGGCGCCTTTTTTGTGGTAGAATGTCCGTATTGGGAAACCGGAAGTAAAACTCTTTTCTTCTGTTGGTTTGTTAACACTGAAAATTCTTCTCATACGATATCATTATTGCTTAAAATGCTACAGTTGATTAATTTTAGTCAATGCTTACAACTGTAAATATCATTCACATTATTGAGAATTCAGTTTTAATTTCTGGTTAAGGTGTAGACAATGATTAAACATAATATGGAAAAATACTCTTAAAATTTTTGCTGAAAAAATTGCCTATCTATATTTATTTCATCATATACTAGAATGAGCTCTTAATTGTCTTGGTTTCACGTGCCGTTTGTATCATTTTATGAATCGCTGTATCAGTATTATTTGTTATAATTCGTGGGACGCATATCGTTTTGGATGTTTTCACCTATAAATGATTTTTCTGAATAATTCAATGTTTTGTGCTAAGTCAAAATTATGCTATTCGAATCCCGAAAAAACATTCTGAGATCTAAACTTTAACCATAACACTATTTTCATACCACCTCTGACCTTTAAGTGAGTTTTCCTCAAAACAACGATTTTGCATATTCGTACTTTTGGCGTGGAGGAATTTTAGAGGAAAATGATCACATTTTGGTATCGTGAAAATCTTAAGAAACTAACGAAACGTTGGCAGCAAGAATTGAATCAGCAAAAAGCTATTCCATCACCAGTGTCTTGTGACTGAGTAGTAAGCTAAGTCGCGTTTTCAAGACACCTTTTTTGTTTTCCTTTGTTAAAAAAAAAGATTTGACGCATTTTGAATTAATTGTCATGGCTTGGGCAATAAATGAAAGAAGCATTTCTTTCACAATAAATATTCCATGTTCTTTCATTGTTTTCAAAATGTTATTCAAATTCATTCGTGTGTTTCCTTTTATAATTATTATTTTTTTGTGCATTTTTATTTTTTAACTATTTTTTTGTTTCCTTTATGTTGTTGTCCTGGTGTGCAAGTTTCGAGAGTGGGGTGCCAGCTCAGGTGTGACGTCGTCATCTGATCGTGGTTCAAATTTACGTGGTGTTGTCCTCGGATCTTTCCCTTCGGGGTTGATCCCGGACCGTCGCCAATAGTCCGTTGTGTTGCTCTAGTGCTCTCTCTCCCTACCCCTATTGTTCCTAAAAGTAAAACGTTCTAAAGTGATGCCCCTTTATTTGCTAGCGTTTCTCAATCATTATAAAGTTCGACATATTTTCCTTATCAAAATCATATTTTTAACCTGATTTTAAACGAAAAGTAGTCATTCGGACCAACTTCGTCCATTCGTGTGACCACTAATAATAAAATGTTAGGTATCGATCTCTTCAATGCCAAGTCATTTCCTTAAATATCTGTAATTGATTAGTTGATATTTCTGGTTACTTATTCTAGTTGAACAAATTCATTCGTTTTTTGCTTGTCTATCTTAATTTTACCCAGCTAACTATACTACAACTTGTTTAGCGTCTTGTTAAATCTATTTTCATTGGGTTCATTGGTTAACCAGTCTATTTTAAGAAGTTCGGTAGCAGTTTCACTTTTCCGGAAATTTTTTAGGCAGGTAATATAATTTATCGAAATGCATTGCTTACAAATGATATTCAAATAATTTATGATTATACCCTCAAGTACACTGCTGGCCACCCAAATTGCAACACCAAGAAAGACAAGAGATATCACAACAAAATTTATTTTGTAGATAACATATTGACCAAGTATCAAATGATTAAATTTATAGACTTCTGTGAAGTGTGGTTCCTGCCAAAATCAGTAGCCAGAGTAGCCGCCATTGTTGGAGATCACCGCTGCCACACGCCTCGGCATTGATTCAAAGAGACTTTGGATGTGTTCTTGGGGTACAGCAGACCAAGCAGCTTCCACACGTTGCCAAAGTTGATCTGGTGTGGCAGCTGGGGATGTATTCTGGGTCAATCGTTGAGCAACCATGGACCACATGTTTTCTATCGGCGAAAGATCCGGAGAGCGAGCTGGCCAGGGAAGCAATTCAATCTGACGATTGACGAAGAACCCTTGGACAATGCGTGCCACGTGTGGTTGCGCATTATCCTGTTGAAATATGGCTGTGGGCAAGCCCTGAAGGTAAGGAAGGACAACTGGCTCCAACACCTCGGAGATGTAGCGCTGGCTGTTTAAAGTACCGGCAATGCGTACTAGGAGTGCGAGAGTGATATCCAATACCGCCCCATACCATAATACCAGGTGCAGGACCAGTGTGGCGGTGCATAACGCAGCTTTCAGCATCCTCTCTCCACGGTGTCTCCAGACTCGAATCCGACCATCGTGGTGTTGCAGACAGAAGCGTGACTCGTCAGTAAAAACAATTTCATTCCATTCTGCCGTCCACATCCTTCTTTCATCGCACCATTGGCGGCGGAAACGTCTGTGGTTCTGCGTCAAGGGTAGACGAAGCAATGGACGTCTTGCGGACAGACCACTCTGCTGTAAACGGCGTCGAATGGTACGCGCAGACACTGGATGATGCGGTACAGACTGAATGTGCTGTGCTATGGTTCGTGATGTGGCTGAGCGATCCGTCACTGCCATACGCACAATATGCCTGTCATCACGTGAAGTGATGCACTGAGGTGGATGCGATCGAACACGTCGGTCCGTTGTACCCTCCTGCATCCAACGATCACATATCCGCATTACAGTTGTTTGGTTTCGTCCAACACGACTACCGATTTCCCTGAAAGATAATCCACAATCTCGGTAGGCCACTATCCTTCCTCTGTCGAACTCCGATACTTGATCAAAAGATGATCGCTGTTTTCTACGAGGCATAATGGATCGTTTTTTTGAAAAAACCACAAGAAAAACACAATTGCCGTACTTGAAATCGTCGAAATCTCCAAGCCTTAAATAGCGCTTTGAAGTGGCGCCACAGGCGCGCGTGATGTGCGTCTGCGCTGAAATTCTAATCATTTGCATATCTCACCTCCGCTAATGAATGTTGTAAATTTCATATTATTTGCATGCTTCCTTCAGGGTGTTGCATTTACGGTGGCCAGCAGTGTATTACATGAATTCTAGAAACATTGGCAGTGCGACCCGTAATACTTTCTGTAAAAGTCTACATAAATGTATGTTATTATTTAATAACTGTATACTTTCATATGGGTTTGAATATGAAAAGTATTTCAAGTGAAAATAGGAACAATATGCCCCACTCATCAGGCCTGTTTAAGTAAAGGGTTTGGAAAACAAGTTTTCTAACTTTTAAATTGAAAGGCGACATTTATCCTTCCTTTAGTTTCAATGCTAAGTCTCCTTTGTTGAATCTCACACTAGGATTCAGTGGGTATACTTAAATGTTACTTCAGAACACTTTTAGTCATATGTTACTCTGTACCCCAGGTCTTGCCACATTAACAAGAGAGTTAACATTATTGAAAATACTGTGTGCCTCGATGGGGATTTTGAAGCAGTTCTGCATACAAAGATTTATGTAACAAGAATTTATTTCGCCTTTCTCTACGAAATAGGTTGGGTGTTTATTCAATTAGGTGACCTATATAATTTTGATTATTTGACATTTGAAACCTATCTTTAAAAATATTATACCAACTATGGAATTGGTTTTTGTCAAATGTTTCTAAATGTGTTCTTCACCATTCTGTGAAATTAGATTCCAATTATAATTCATAATAAATTATAATTCCAATTATGAAGCACAATATGCTGAGGAATGATTCACTTTTATTGTCATGATAAACCTATCATCGACCATCATGTCAAGAAACATTGAATTTTCTTTTTTTTAGCTAAAAACTGTTTTATGTTATGCGACATCTGTATTGTTTTTGATTAAACTGAAATTGAAATACTTTTAGTTGCATGAAGTATTCATTAACGCTAAATAGATAGCCACTAGTTTTAAATAGTTTTTAATGTTACTACACACACATAAGTTTGAAGGATATTTTAGTGTAAGAATATCTTTGTCTTCATAACATGTATCAATTTAAATACTAGATAGTAGATTCCTCTGCGAATACGTAAATAATTTCAATAGCATAAATGCGACGCATTGATTTGTTCCGAGTGAATTCATACACTACGTGCTTCACGCGAGCGAGAAATAATAGTTTGGTTAAATTGCTACGTTTGATTTATTTCGAGGTCAATGTATGCTGTATATATAATTTATTTTATTGAGATAATTTGGTTTTAATTCCAGATTTTTAAGCCTAGACAATAATATAATTATTAAATAGATACTCTCGAAACATGTGCTAAAGAATATGCAAAGCTTCTTTTTCATTCTGGCTGTTATGTGTTCCAATAGTTTTGGAATTTTTCCGAGTCTTGGTCCAATTTGTGAATTATTGTAGCATTTCTGGATTGTCATTCAATGATATCTAAACTTTCATCCTAAAACTTTTTCTTGTACCTTTAGCAGTTTTTCTCTAAACAACAATTTTGCATAACCTTGCCCTTAGCATGGTGCCGGCGATGTCTTCCTGGGGGTATTTTAGTCAAAGTTTGATGTTCATGTTTATATTGTTGATCAATTAATTTTAATGGTTCTGAATAGAAAGTATTAATGAGTCAATGTTGTTGTCACCTCTATAAACCTCTAGGAGAGTTGTTAACCCTCCTAGAGGTTGCTTCGACGATGCATGTCGTCATTTCCAAAAGTTGCCAGATTTTTATGGTCAAAATATCTCGTCATTAGAAGAAAACATATCATATCTTGATCTCGTAACCATAAAAAATGGGCAATATCTTCATGACGAGATACCTCGTCGTTATTAAAATGGGTCATATCTCGATGGATGAGACATCTCGTCAAAACCACTTGGTTAAAGGAAATAAATTATCTCTTGTGAAGTATTCAATTTATCATTAGACTCTGATATAGTAATATATTACCAAGTGAAGGGATCTAGGAATACATGCAAAATAGCAAGATTATTCCTGAGCATAGTAAAGATTATGTTTCATTACTATTGCCTAGAGAACATTAACACATTTTGAATTACTGTATTAGAAATAAAACGTGTGGGAAATTACGTTAACTATCACGTGAATATGCACCCAGTCACCAATAGCCATGATCTACAAACACGCAGTAAACGTTGCTGCTAAAAAAGAGTTTTAGTCTGCTAATATTCAAAAGTAAATGCAAGGTTTCCAATTACAAGTAATGTTTTAAAACTCAGAGAGGAGTAACGCCATAATTCAATTAGCACAGTTAGTCGGAATACAATTCCTGCACTAATTATGAGAAAAATGCCTTTCTTAAAGCATCTATACGACGTGTATTTAAGGCACAACCAAATGATTATATATATATATATATATATATATAGACCATCACCACAAATCAAAGAGGAGAAACCAAATAAAAACAAAAACAAAATGCAAATAATAACAAGAACAAAAATGGAGCAAAATAACAACAATAATATTGAGCAAAATAACAACAATAATATTGACCCTTTAGATGAACAGCGCTGAAAGCCGCAGAGAACAAATAAAGGGAAATAATAAGTAAAACTACCCTAAGAATAGAATAGATTTCCCCGAGAAACAAGATGAAATAAAATATGTAAATGTTAAGTGAGCCTGCCTACTTTTTCAAGGGGAGCAAGGCCAGGTTGTCACTTAAAAATGCGATGCTTTGAGTTTTTTCTGTACTTATGTGAGGCCAGGCCGAAGAGATCAACAAAAGTTACCCCCGAAAACTCAAAGTACTACCAGAGAGAAAAAAATCATGAAAATAATACCTGTTACCAAGGTTAGGAATCAAAAGAACATAGCCAACCATTTATATATATATATATATATAATTCAAAATTACAAACCAAAACAAAGAGAAATCCAAAAATTTTAAAATCAAGAAATTTAAGATTTGTTCCGAGTGAATTCATACACTACGTGCATCACGCGAGCGAGAAATAATAGTTTGGTTAAATTGCTACGTTTGATTTATTTCGAGGTCAATGTATGCAATATATATATATATATATATATATATATATATATATATACTTGTTAGGTATATATATACTTGTTAGGTTATCCGTTCCGTTCTGCGAAATATTGGTTCGATTGGTTACCATGGATTCTAAAAATTGGACATCTCTAGTGTTAAATTAAAGTCATTGATATTGTACACAAGCGAGAGAGGAAGATTGCATAGCCAAGCCCACACTAGAGTTCGGTCCATTCAATTAATGCGCCAATGCCAAATGCAGAAGATACTCTTTAATGATCCGAGTGCATGTCAGCTATCGGGTACATACGAATTTATGAAAAGGGCTAACAATCAATATGTACTTATTGAATATTATCAAATCTTTTAATAATTATTGGATTTTTTTCGCAAAAGCAAAAAGACAGATTTAGTGTTAGATTTTGCATCATAATTTTAAATATATAAAAATCGTTAGATTTGAGGTAACAGATCTCATTTTTTTGCTCCGCTGTATATAGCTTTAGGAAATGCAACTTCAACCAACATGCATACCGCCTCGTTAACCTGGGAAAGCCGTACGGTACCGTTTGGTGAATCCTATGAAGATAGGAACACTTTTAGGTGTATTCCTAACAAAAATTGGCTTTTACTATATTAATAACATGAAAAACAATATAATTAAAGGAAATTGAAATTTGAAAAAGAAGATAATTTCGGCTTTCCCGGGATAAACGAACGAGGAAGTACGACTGAAATATTCAAGCAGTAAGACAGTTTACTTCATTAGAAACGAAACTACTTAAATGTTCGAACCAACTACATTTTCATGAATAAATTTCTTCTGGGTACCAAAATTCAATAGAAACGAACTTTCTTTCCTCGATTATCCTCTTGAGAGATAAAAATGATTTAAAAATTCCAGTTTTGATTAGATCTTTTAACAGAAACGACCGTTATAAAAACGTACGGTATGATAAAGTAATATTGAGCTACATTTAAATGCCGGTCAACGGTATATTATCGAATTGATTTTTAAAAATTAAAAGCATTTTTAAGCAAATAACGTTTATTAAGCTACTTACGTTTGAGCGAGACGTTTGAGAGTTGGTCTAATGATGCTTACTTAATTTTGCCGAAGTCTAACTGTTTAGTGCTCTAGATTTGGAGGTTCGCTTTCACCACACCTGCTCCGTGTTTGATTTCAAAGTGCATGAAATCGTTTCAAAACTTTCACTCGAAGGAGTGAGGGTTATTCTTGGAGGACTCTTAAAGGACTTAGGTTCATGTTTGTATATTACATGGTCAAACGGGGAAACTCTCAAGGGAGCATTACATAAAAATTCCCCCTAAAATAACCAACCATGCACGATATGTATATTCTATCCATGTTTCACTACAAATATAGCTTTATTATTTCTATTAACATCTACTATCGAAGTTGTTTGAACCGAAGCAGAGGAGGTAAGCATGCAGCTTCCTTTCATTCGCATTTTGAATGACGAAAATAGCGTACTTCAAATCAAATCATATGTAAATTTATCTCAGAATAGAGCAATTAGCGTTCACATAGAAGACCTAAACGAATTAGCACTTAAATGCATAGAGGATATTTTGAAAAAAAGTTGAATTTTTCACGAATTATACTCTGCCCTCTTAAGATTGAAACCAAATTTTTATGGAACTCTGAATTAAATATTCTTCATTTCCATCTGTGCAACTCCTAAAAATCACATTTCAGAATAATCTGAGTGCAATACACGATTTCTTATATTTGTTTCTACTCATTTGTCTAAAATTAAGCTAGTTTGTTTTACCTCAAAAATAACACAGGTGAAAGAAAACCATTTGGATGGTGTCCAGGTGGTCACTTCATTTGAGATATGTGGAGATGGTGAAACAGCTTATTGTTCACTGCTTTTTCCCTCATGGCTCCACTGTTTTACCAAAGCAATGCTATCATATCCTCATTAGACGAAAATTTCTATAATAGAATTTCTTTAATCTCTTAAAAAGTGGCTTATACCATGTGTCCTATTGCTATACACACCACTAAAACTAAAGCCACAATGTTCTACAAAGCAAAGTACAAACTATACCCCCTTCCCCATTAAGTTTTCGACGACCCCATTAATTGGGCTGACGAAGTATAATATCTGTGTTATTATGAAAAGCTAATCTTTTAATCACTTGGCGAAAATATTGGAAACAATACTGCTCCAGATTTCTATTAACTTTTCGTATAGTAAACCTAGAATCCTCTCTCCCCAAGTTTTACACTCCTACACTTTAAAAAAAGCTTAAGACCTACACAGTCTCAGTTCTGGGGCATTACAGCAAAACCCTACAGGTAATACAATTGTCCTCCAAACTCAAATGCTTCGAATCATAACCGAAACATCATTGTATATTTCAATTGCTTATCTTCCATCACGATGTTAATGTTGACCCCCTTCCCAAGCACATTCAAAATCTCTCCATTAAATTCTTCAATACTATTCCCCATCAAGCTAAAGATATATTCTACAATTCCGTCCAAGCCAGACATAACTATGACTTCACCACAACCACCTTAAATGATCGATTAATATCAAGAATCCGCTTCTCTAGAAATCTGGACAACACTCTGGTCCAAGATAACAATTACTACTGCTGATGCATCAGCAGTAGTAATTGTTATCTGATGCATCAGCAGTAGTAAGGCAGTCTCTGGCTTCAATCCAAGCTAACACACTTCAACCCCCTCCCCGAATATGCCTTTTTATCCCATCAACGATTCAAAAAATTTGAAAATTAATCTAATACAATATCACTTAATAAAACTAGCCTTTGAACTTAAATTTTAATTTCTTGGTTGATGAACATTTATTGTTTTTAAGAAGCCCTTAATGTCTTTCTATCTCTCAATAACCTAATGCAGATTAAAATGCGTCTGCGACTTCAAAAGTATGTGATGTACGATAAACGGAAGGTAAAGTTATGGTGTTTAGATAACTTAAGTGGGGGAGGCGTAATACCTTTAACACTTCGAAAAACTCAATTTTTCCATTCGATGTATTTGGAAAGTCTGAAATCTCTTCTAAGTCTATTTATTATAAATGCCCAGCTAGTAGCTAATCCACATGAACGAAAACCTTTCAAATACGAGTACCTGGGAGCATTCTAAAAATAAAGCAAATTTTATGAAAACTGCACAAAAACAATTGTATACTTATGTTTCTATAAGTTGTAATCATTTTTTCATGAAGAAAATAGTAATTTCAACTTGGAGTGCATTTTTACAAAATGATCCTTTTGGGCATTGCGCGCACAATAACTCATCAACTGTTGAACATGAACTATGAAGTGAAGATGCGCTTTAGAGCAGCCTCAAAATGAACCAAGTATTTTGAAAAAGGAAACATGTTCTGTTTATTAGGCCATGTGATTGAAATCTTGCTAAAAAGCAATAAAACAAAATAAATCTATATCTATGCACAACATTTGTGATATTTTTTATTTAATATGTATTAAGTTTTTTATTACAATTTCAGCCAATATATCACAGCGTAACTCATTTCAGTCAGTATGGGTATCCTATAATTGGTATATTATGCATTTGTTTATTTCCAATGTTGCAAACAAAATGCAATTATAGGTATCTGCTTAAAAATTGACCATATGTAAATGGACAGAATATCATTTAATTTTCATTCAAACACACAACTTTTCTGTATGTTTTAAAGAGAACAAATAAATTATCAAACGTTTCATTTTGATATACATAAAAGTTTACGAGTGACATTTAGAGAAAAGTTAAGATCTATCGAAAATTTGATATTTTCCGTCACAATTAAAAGTATTAATTTGATGACTTTGCTGATAATTCTGTTCCGACATAATTTTCATTTTTGCCTGCGCACCTCAGACAGCTCATGCGAAACGTTAAATTATGGAATCAGCAATTCCAGGGTTGTGATATTACGTGAACTGTGTACATAACATGAGAACTAATTATTTCAATAGACCTCTATCCTCGAGCCAAAAAAATTCATTTCTCCAATTCTTTTCTTGGTATTAATAGAATCTTAAATCGAGTATCGTAATTGTCTAAAGCTAGCAATTATTATCATTTGGTTTGATAAGCTTCCGAAAATAAGCTTAAAAATAAGTCTTATTTTACTTTCCTCAAGTTGAAAAATCATTAAACAAAAGTGTTCAAAAATAATGAGATCCATTGAAAATATGTCTTTAAGTAGAGCGGGAAGAAATTGGTTCGTTCCCTGGTGTAAAAAGTGTAATTAAGACTTTAAGCAGTAAAAGGTGGAGGGGAAATAAATACAAATAAATCTGAGAAATATTAATTTTCAGTCTTGTTTCAAACGTGTTCTTTTTTCACAGAAATTGACCGAATACTTTTATGTGTTTGTTTTACTAGATTATGATACAAATTTCAAAACATTTTTGTAAATCTTTTCATAATTATAGGATTTTTGTCAGGAAAATCGCATAACTGATATTAATTGTGGTTACTTAATTTTAAATAATCTTAAAAAGCACATGAAAATAGTAAAAACCTTGAGGTGACCGATTATTTTTGTGATCCACTGTATACAGCTTTAAGCAATGCTACAAACACGAATAACATTAAACGAATGAGGAAAACGAAGCAGGGTTAGCTGTTAGCGTTTGAATTGAAAGATTCAAACGTTAACAGTTTACTTCATAATAATCGAAGCTGTTTGGTAAATGTTGAACCAAGCTTTGTATCCACAAAAATTTTTGTCGGAATAAAAATCCATTACAATTATATTTCCTGCAATTTCCTCTAGTGAAATAAGAAATGGTCTCGAAACTAAAAATACTTAAATCTTTCAACGGAAGCGACCATTATAAAATCGTTCGATATGAAAAGTAACATTGAAATATACTACATAGCGGCAAAAGAGGTATATTATAGAATTGGTTTTTAAAAATTAAAGCATTTTAAGCAAATAGTATTGTGTAAAGTACTTACGTTTGAGAGAAAAGTTTAGTTTGTGATGTTATGAACGATATTCTAACTATGCATTCAATTTTTCCACTGTCTAACTGTTTGGTGCTCTAGATTTGGAGGATTGCTTTTACCTCAGCTGCTCCGTTTGATTTCGAATCAATAAAATTGTTTTAAAACTCCCACTAGTAGGAGTGAACGAAAGGAGTAGAGAAATGGGAAGGGGACATGAAAATTCGTATCATCCCAAATAAAACTATACTTCGCATCTTGAGCATTGAAAGAAAAAATAGACAGTCCTTCAATGCTCGAATCAGGATTAACAATACTTCAATTGAAAAGGCTGCAAACCTAACATATTTTTGCCTTACGCTTGATACAGAATTACGTTTCAATCAGCACATAATCAAAATCTCCAACAAAGCTCTTAAAAAAAACTGAACGTTATAAAAAGACTGTGGAACAGGATGGAAACCCAAACGAAAAACCCTCAAGACCACCTATTCCACCCTAATAAAATCAATAATGGAATATGTAGCACCTATTTGGTCCCCGACTTGTGAATCATTAAAGGGACAAATTGATAGGACACAAGCAAAAGCAACCAAACTATTTACTAGCGCAATCTCCTCCAAAAATAGCACTAAAACTGAACAAGAGGCTGGACCTGCTTGAAGACCGAAGAAAATTGTCTACAATCAAATTCCCCCAATTGTGTCAGAAGCTACCAAAATTAACACATCTCCAAGAAAGTCTTTGAAAACAGAACGCAAAAAATGCCGACTTAGCAGATCAACTCGGCAGTATAATCAGGAAAGAAATATCACTGAATCAAGATGTCGACATACACGAAGAACCTTTATTCTCCACACCAATGCACTAAAACCCAATCAATAAATGTTCACCTCACAGATCCCTGCACTAAGAAAGAATTATCTCTTAACGCTTTATCATCGTAGACTAACCTGATGGGTCATCGGACACTAATATGAATAAAAAAGGAGGTGCTGGGGTATTTCCACTGATTCCAGATGGAGAAGAATTACAAATAAAAGATGGAACAGGAAAAATATACTCCAATTTCACCAGTGAACTCATTGCTATAAATAAGGCTTTTGAAACTTATATTTAAATCTCTCATCAGCACACAGCAAATCGAATGGAATTATTATCTTTAGCACGTCTAAATCTCTTAGAAGCAATGGTATATGGCAACTCAAAATGTGCACAACATATCCATTCACTTCTGTATGTGCTTGGAGAAAAGGTGCACTCTTCAGTGGATTCCCGCACATGTGGACATTGAGGAAAATGAAGTTACAGATCAATTGGCAAAGGGAGCCAGAGAATTAACAACTGAACAAACTACAATAACTCTTACTGATGCTTTGGTAAAAATAAAACTCACATCAAAGAAAATTAAAATAAACAAATTTGTGAAATTAACAGCGATAGAAAAACCACCACCACACTACCCGGACTGAGAACAGGACATTTTAAGTGCACGAAAATGAACTTAGACATTGTAACTGTCTGGGCGTCGAACTCACACCTAATCATATATTCTCCTGCCCTGCAGTAGTAGCTACTCTTCAAACCATCGATTATCCTCCGGAAGAACAGCTTACAGCGAGAAAATAATCAACATAGCCAAATCTGTGCAAAATGCACACGGCGACATTTGACTCAGAAATGGACACAACAAAAACGAAACAAGTTGAAAACATTACTTATTGTGCCGATTGCATTCTTTGATACAAAACGTGAAGAAAGTGAAGGTTTCTTAAACCCAGTTCCTGAAGATGTGCCTTTAAGCTGTTATAATTGATTCCTTGGTCCACTTCCGCCAACTATCAAAAAATACCATCACATTTTCAGTCGCCGATGCTTTCGTAAAATTTGCGTCAATTGTTTCTGATAGGCGACCTGCATTCACATCGAGTGAATTCCGAGACTACTGGAAAGAAATGGACCACATACTCATCAAAGCAGGAATTCCATGTAGCAATGGACAGGTTGAACGCAATCATCATACCTGTACTTTTAAGAGATGTCCCACCCAAGTGGTATACACATGTTCCTGATCTACAAAGAATCCTAAACAGTACAATGAGTAGTACAAAATATCCTCCTTTCGAGCTCGTGTTTGGTAATAAAATATATGAAAATCAAACAAATACTATAAGAATATCAGAATTACGTCATCCAAGACACTCCGCGTCAGCCCCTCAAACAAAAAGCATACAGAAAATACGAGAAAACCGCGTTGAGAATACGATCACAAATGAAACCTGTCTACAAAATCGGTCGCAATTCAAAGAACTCATTTGGATCCGAACTGTCCTCAGGGGCACATCTTAAAGTGTGTACGGGCATCACATCCCGAAGTACCCGAGTAATCTTTTCCCCTTTTTATTTTTACCCTCGCCTACTCATGTCTGTCTTGTTTAGCGGAGCTTTGCCAAATATGGCCCTTGCACCATAAAAACCGTAAACCAGTCGGTTTAAAACTTGGATCTAAATTATTTGGTCCCTAACGAAATAGTTAAAGGGAAACCCAATGATCGGTACGATGTGAAAAAAACCGGTGATTGTATGAAGGCATGAAACTCAGGTTAAGACCTCATCCCAAACAATTCACTGACAATGAACATTGACACGAACTGGCTTTATTTTTCTTCGGTTTCCCCCTTTCGGAATGATTTGTTTTTCTGTTAAGGAGGCTGAAACACTTTCTAAAAACAAAGCGACTAGAACTCTAGTGAAGGACGAACCATTTCACTTGCAAGTCAAGACGAATCTTTTTGGGGCATGTGAACAAAGATGACATCACCTCTACTTTGCAATTATCATTTTGGTAACAACGAAGACTAACTTTAAAATTTTAATTTTTAAGATCAATCTTAATTTTTCAAAGGACAAATTTTCAATTTTTTCGGAAAGACACACTTTGATATTGAAGACGACGCAACCCAGACATGCTAAACTGTGCTTTCCTTTTTTTCAAATTTTCTGACACCATTCCTGCGGCCAGGATTCTCGTCAAGACGGCCGAGTGTAATAGTGCGATATCCCGTGACTCGTCCTACTTGACACACCTACGGCAAACACCTGCGACTTCCGGTAGAAAAAGATAAGGAGTTGTGCGAGATTCCAGCGTTTTTGGAAAACGGCCATCCCTTCTTTGTGTTGGTTTGTTCTTATCCCTAATTGTTATTTAAGGAAAAGTTTTTCCTTTGAAAGAATTTCACTCTATTCTCTAAAGACCTGTTACACTAACACTGAACTTAACATCTGTACGATAGTTTTGGTTTTAAATTAAATTATCATCACTAACTCATCTCAATCATTATTGGTATCACAATTAGCATATCTTGATTTGCTTGCTCCGAAAGTTTTCTATATGTTGTATAGAAAACTTAACTTTAAACAATTTCATTTTGATGTACGTAAAAAAGTTTAGGAGTTTATCTAAAATTTAGGACATTTATCTAAAATCAAAAATTGAATATTTTCCGATCATAATTTGAATGCTTGAAGGTGCTGTGCTCCCTTAAAAGTATTAATTTGATGATTTTGTTGAAGATTCTAATCGACAATTTTCATTTTTGACTGTGGGTCTCTCAAACAGCACATACGAAACGTTAAGTTATGGAATCAGCAATCCTATGGTTATATTACGTGAACCGTATACAGGGTGAGTCTAAATTGTTTTTACAAAATAAGAGGGGTGATAGTACCCATCCAGACGAGCAATAATTATCATGGAACATAGGGTCGCATTCTACTCTGAAAGGCAGAAAAGAGTAAAGTCGAAACACGTCGAGCATGAACAAGTCTTCGCCTCTGACGTCGTTTTATACCTGCCTACGTAGCATATCTGGACTTTTTCTTCTGGGGCCACATTAAATCTTGAGAGTACCAGACGCCTGTGGACTTGGCTGAAGATCTCGTAGCGAGAATCGGTGTTGCTGCAGACAAAATTAACACACCAGGAATCTTCGAGGGTGCGCCAGTCAATCCTTCGCCGGTGTGAACTGTGCAACGACACGCGTGGCCGCCACTTTGAGCACTTGCTGTGAGTTTTTCTCTGATCAATAAATCAGATTATGCAACTTTTGGTATCGTTCATTCGCTTTCCCAATGCTGTTCAAGTCCCGTTCATGACTCCCTTCTTTACAGGCCATGGTCCCTTCCCCAGTTACCTGCACAGGTTCCACATAACCGAAAGCGACCAGTGCCTATGCGGGGAGATCGGCACCCCCGACCATTATGTCTTTGGGTGCCCGTTAACGTGTAGTAATCACGTACGGGCACCCACCCAAACAAATTATGGAGCCTGGGCCGCGAATACGGCAAAAAACAACACAGTGCAACACAAAATTAAAAAAATAATGCAATTTCTCACGGAAAACATTGACATTATTAAAAGGTAGTAAAGCCCATAAACTAATGAGCCAGTGCATGTAACCCAATAGGGGCGAACAATCCATGAGTGATAGAAGTGAATGTGAACAATACCGCATATAAGATTGTGCTAAGAAAAAAAAAAATTGTAAATTATTGTGTTGTGCCTTTGTATACCTGTGCTTGCTACTGGTCTATCTTGTAAATATTTTTGTACAAATTAATCTAAAATTGAAATTTATGTAATTATGCTTTAAGGAATGAAGCCGAGACGTCTGGCCACGGTAGTGACTTCGGTCACAGCCGTGACTGTCGCCTCCCAATAGGTGAATTCAGACTATTTTCCCGTAGGTGACCTAGACACCACTTAAACCTGACTCCTGTTGGGAGGTAAGTGGTCACCTGCGGTGCCCATGCCGTTCAAGTCGAAATTCTAATTTTACACTTTTCTGCCTCTCAGAGTGAACTGGATGGGTACTATCACCCCTCTTATTTTGTAAAAACAATTTAGACTCACCCTACATATCATAGTATTCGTAACTATTTATTTGAACACACCTTTATCCTCGAGCCAAGAAAATTCATTTTCTTAAGATTTACAATACCTTAAAACGAGTATCGTAATTGAGGTTAATTATTAATGATCATATTTTGTCCTATTAGCTTCCGAAATTCAGCTTAAAAATAAGTCTTTTTTTACTTTTTTAAGTAGAACTTGAAGAAATCCTTAAACATGTGTCCAAAATAATAAAAGTCCACTACACATACACCTTTAAGTAGAGGACAACGAAATGGATTGGTTCAATGGTGTAATTAAGACTTGAAGCAGTCCAAGATGTAAGGGAATAAATGCAAGTAAATCTGAGAAATATTAATTCTCGCTTGCTTTAAGTGTTCTTGTCACAGAAATTGATCACTTTCATGTGTTTATTTTAATAGGTTATGCTACAATTTCTTAAATAAGTTTAGGAAATTGTTTAATTGCTTTTGTGCCACGGAAGTAGGAATATTGAGCTTTATCGTAGAGTAAAAACCTTGAGGTGACCAATTATTTTTGCCATCCACTTTAAGCTATGCAATTTCTACAAACGCGTAAAAAGATAAACGAATGAGGTTAAGTGAAAAATTAAATGAGTGAAGTTTACTTCATGATAATCTAAGAGCTGCTTGTCAATTGTTCAACGGATCTTCGTATCCACTAATTTTTTGTCGATATAAAATCCAGTAAAAATTATATTTCCTGAAATGTCTTCTGGTGAAAATAGAAATGAACTCGAAAATAAAAATAGTGAAATCATTCAACTGAAGTGATCGCTGTAAAATCGTAAGGTATAAAAAAAGTACCATTGAATTATATTTATATAGCGGCAAAAGATATATTATAAAATGGTTTTTGGAAAATTAAAAGAATTTTAAGCAAATAACATTGAGTAAAGTACTTACGTTTGAGAGACGTTTAGTTTCACACTTTATGAACGATATTCTAACTATGCATTTAATTTTTTCCACTGCTAACTGTCCTAGATTTTGAGGTTTGTTTTCACCTCAACTGTTTGATTTTTCAGTGTACGAATCAAAACTTCCACTGGAAGGTGAGTGTTTTTCCTGGAAGACTCTGAGACTTGGTTTCATGTTTATATTTTAGATTGTTAAACGGGGAACCCAAAGAAAAATAACCAAGCAAGTACTATTTGAAAATTTTATGTTCCTTTCACTTCAAGTATGGCTTAATTATTTCTATTGTCTTCTATCAAAGTCGTTTCGACCGAAGAGGAGGTAAGCATACAGCTTCCTTTTGTCCACATTTTCAATTACAAAAATAGCCCACATCAAATCTCAATTCATGTGTAAATATAACTTAGAATAGAGCAATTAGCTTTCACATAGAAGACCTAAACGAATTAGCACTTAATGCATGAAAAATTATTATTTCAAAAAAGTTTAATTTTTCACGAATAAGTTTAATGTATTAAGACTAAAACCAAACTTTTATGGAACTTTGAATCAAGTATTCTTCCTTTCAATCTGTGCAGCTGATAAAAATCACATTTCAGAATAATACACTGTTTTGCTTTCTACACAATTCTCACATTCATATCTAAAATTAAGCTGCAGATTAAAAGCAAAAATTTATTTCAATCGCAAATATAAAGCGAAAACCATTTAGTTGGTGTCCAGGTGGTGAGACTTCATTTGGTATATGTAGACTATCATATCTGCAATAGACAAGAATATCTCTAATCCCTTGAAAAGTGGCTTACTATTCCTGCCAACGTCATTATAACTAAAGCCGCAATGTTCTATAAAGCAAAGCACAAATTATATATTCCCTCCCTTGTACTGTTCGATGACCCATGTCCTTGGACTCACGAAGTATATCTCATTTTTATTACATTAGTTGAAAATGGTATCTCCTCTCCCAAGTAATACACTAATGCTCTTAAAACAAAACTTAAGACCTACTTTGTCTCAGTCTGGGACATAACAGCAAAACTCTATTAATGATATAACTGTCCTCCACACTAAAATGCTTCGAGCCGAAACACCATTGTACATTTCAAATGCTGTCCTCCACCACGATGAATGTTGACCCCCTTCCAAATGTCTCCATTAAGTGCTGTGACGACTATCGCAAAATCCAAAGATGCATCCATGAATGAGAATTTGGGTTGCATGAATGAAGTTTTTGAGTATCAGTAACATGTTTGCTATTTTCTTCCGTATCACCGAGTCTAGACCAGAGAAAATACAAAATTACGAATTGTATTTAATGGATCTGCAACAACCACCAATGGGATCTCTGAATGCACTTCAAGAAAATGGAGGAATAGTACAGCAAGATCTATTTTCGATCATGCTTCGTTTCCGAAAATATCGCTATGTATTTACTGCGGACATTGATAAAGTGTACCGACAAATTTTAATTCATTGCAAAGAATTTGTGAAAGGAAGGTCTAGAACCAGTCAAGGTCTACGAAACTCTGACACATATGGAACTACAAGTGCTCCCCACTTGGCAACCAGAACTTTGAAACAATTAGCAGATGAACAGAAATACTTTTCAGAAGCAGAGGCGATCGTGCTTGAAGATTTGGAAGTCAATGTCCTACATGGACATTGACTGGATCGCACCATTTAGAAACTAAGAATTTGCAGTCACAATTAGTACAAATACTAGATAGAAGTGGAACGATCCTGGACTTTAAATATAAACTTTAGTAATGAACACTCTTTTGATGATTCAAAAGACAAAACCTGTCAAAGCCTTGGGTGTTTTGTGGAAACCCAGTGAACACGTTCGAAGTAAGCTTCCAATCGCAACCTTACACCGAGCAGTTTTACGGAAATTTCTAAATTTTTAACCCTGAGACTGAGAGCACCAGTCATAACAAGAGCGAGTGTTTATTCAAAATATTTGGCTTCTAAAATTAAACTGGGATGCCCCTTCCTGAGGTCAAGTGGCAGGAATTCGCATCTGAACTTCCTGGTTTAGAAAATCTTAGCATTCCAAGACACTTTCCCAATGATGGCAGTATAACGATAATTGGGTTTGCAGATGCATCTACATCTGCATATGGTGCAGCAGGTGTTTAATTGAAGTTATAACCATTGTTTAGAAACACTGGCGATTTTTATTTGTTCTTGAAAAAGGATTTTCTCGTGGGTGCAAATGGTCCAGTTGGGAAAGGGAGGCAGACGCAATGGTTGCCAGGGAAACCGGAGGGGGAGATTTGACCTTCCCCTGTTCATCCCTCCCGACGGATAATCGCGCTCACTCTTTCGCCGAAACGTTCGGAGGAATCGGTTTTCGCTTGTCAGTTGATTTCTTTCTTCGATGTTGAGCTTCTGAGTGAAAAGTGGTCGTGTTTGGGTGGGTAGTTAATTAACGTCGCACTGGAGCAACAAAGCGATACTGTTAACTAGGTTCTGGAATTTTTCAGGCGCTATTGGATGGTATTTAAGGTGTACACATGTACTTAATTTAAAATTTTGACTTTAAAAATCCTATTTGTTTAACAATAGGTCATTTGTACCTACTCATTTCAGTTTGAAAAATTCAGACGAATCTAGTCATTATCTACTTTAGATATAATTAGCTATTTAGCATGTTTTTTGAAGGGATATCTCAAATTCTGCGTTCAGAAAGGCAATTCCTATTGGAAATTTTTCCTATATTACTCTTGTTTTGACTCAAATTGCTAGGAAGGTTTTTTTTATACATTTTATTTCACCAAGTCTTGGAAATCAAGATCTTTTCAGGAAATTTGACAATTAAAAATCAACTAAAAATTTATCTCAACCAATAACTTTGACCGAGTCAAACTATATTATAGATCATGATACACGAATAATTATAATAGATCCCTTCATTGTAGTTATCACTGTTTGCATCAAAGCATTATATTCCAAAAACAGTTCTTCAGAAATTAAGTTTTAGATACGTGTTTCTATAGGGTGTCAGTACCTAACGTAAACCCTCCTAACTAGAAAACTATTTGATTATTTAGAACACCTTGGCTTCGTTTGAGCTAAGGTGTTTGAAAATATTTTGAAAACAAATTCTAGGAAATTTTCGTGATCTCTAGCGTATACACATCGGGCCGCTGTACCCCGGTGGGATAAGCAACCGGAAAGTTGAGAGTTCGAAACTCGGTCCAGCCAAACATTCGGGCACATTCAAACTGTCGTTGCCTTTAATGTCCTCACGTTGGCGTAGTATGAAAGTCTGGAGAGAAATGCCAGCTCAGGTGGTGTTCTCGTCATCTGGCCGTGATTCAAAATGACGTGTAGTCCTCAGATCTTTCCCTGCGGGAAGTTGCCCAGACCCTTGACTCGGTAGGTTAGCCCACCTTCGAGTTGTAGGCAGCGCAGGTTCTATTCCTGTCAGGTGCATTTCTCCCTTCTGTGCCAGTAAAACTTTCGTGTCTATTGATATTGTCTTGAGCCGTAAACCTCCCAAAACCAATTAACCCGATACGGTGTCAATGGCCCGTTTCGTTGCAACTCTCAAATTGCTAATCCGTTACTCTTCCAAACGGGCTACAACTGCCCTTCGGAATTGGAATAAAAACTGCTCAATGACTTTCAGCATATGCGCATTCTAGATTCAATGTGGAATAAATATGTTGAGCTTTATGACCGATATGCAATTAATGTCGCACTGGAGCAACGGGCTATTAGCAATCCACTAAGGAAAGATGCGACGCCGCCTCGACATTTTCAACCACTATCAGATGACTGAGCTGGCACCCCACTCTCCAAACTTCCACACCATGGACCAACACCGGCGTGCTGGGTTTTATGGCGCAAGGTCCGAAAAAGGACAAGCTGCGAAGGTCTTGGGTTGGATTCGAACTCATTTTAAGACCGGAAACCAGGTGAATTCAAGTATGGGTCGCCGCCTTCAAAGCATTGAGCGACCCAATTATTGACGGAAAGGTTCCTGCGGAACCTCGCATTCTGAGATACTAAAGCAGTTTGCTTCGTCTCTTGCTGTTTTTTGAAGCACTTCGTAACGCTCAGTTTATCGTCCCACTGCGCTAGCAACCTTCGAGCTGTAGGAGGTGCAGGTTCGATTCCGGCCAGGTGTATTTCTTACTCTTCTAACCGGGCCACCGCGACCCTAGAACCCTGCGGGTAACGCAAGCTACAGCGGTTCACTCTTTTCAATATCAAATAACATTTTATAAGGACTAATCGAGATGTACCAAAAACCATATTGCACCTTCATTGTACGAGGACAAAAATTAGGGATATATGCAGGACCGTTGGCAGATTTATAGTTAAGTTTTTATGTTGTCTGTTAAATACATTGTGTTTTGAAGTTAACTTCTAAAAACAATGCACAAAAAAAGATTTCTAGCCCCATTTAACCACAATAAAACTAATTTTTAAGGATGTCATCTCAAGGGGGAAAAGAAATGAAATTCTTCCGATTTAGCATTCATTAAAACTGAAAATAAATCTGAATGTTCGTATTTAATACAAATACATTGCCCCTGAGAAAAGTCTTACAAATAAATTTCAACTGATTTGTTTTTATAGAAATTATTTTGTCCAATTCCTTTATTTCAGCTGCTTTTCCTTTAATTTCTTTACGTAGTGCATTTGCACTTAAGAGAAAAGTTCTCAGAAGCTTCTGCCCCATTAGCCAGTTCTTCAGCTGACTTTTCCATTCTCATTATATCACCCTTAAGACAAATTCTTTGATTTTAAGGAATTAAGTTCTTGCAGCTCAAGTTTTTTTATTTTCTAAATTTGTCTTCGCTCTTTTTAAATACATAACATATTTCTGCCTTTGAAGAAACAAATTTTCTCATTTCTTTAGTAATTACTAAATTTGGAATATCATTAGCATTTTCATAAATAAGTCTGCAATATAAGTCTCCTTTTAAATTTTCAACTCCTAAGGATTTGTTGACGTTAAATCCACATTCCACAGAAGCCTGGCCATGAGATAAGATTCATTATGGTTTTCATTAACTTTCCCCTTTGTATCATCTATACTATGAAAGTCATTTAAAAAACTATCTGAACATTGTTTTGGGTTCAAAATTCTGAAACAATGAAGCTGATTTGAAAACGGTGCTTTCAATAAAATCTTTGAATTGAAGTAATATATCAATCTTTTTATAAGTAAAGTGCTATAGTACAAACTTCATGAACTTGGTTGATCTTTGTCTAGGATCAAGACACGAAGCATTTCGAAATATTCTGCAGATTTAGCCACGAGACGTAGCATTTGTATAACAAACTTCGGCAAATCAAAGGCAGCATAATGCGTTATTTTTTTCTCCTTTACTTTCTTTCCCCAATGAACCTTATATTGCTTTACAAGCTTTAACACATCTCCAAAAAAGGCAACAATGATTTATCGTTTTGATAAAATTCAAGGAATGGTTGCAATAATTTTGCCACAGCTAAAAATAAATTAAACCTTGCCAGAGTTAACTCATCCTTTGTAGCGTCTCGTACTGTCAAAAAAAACCTTTTCTACACTTCTAATATATTTGATAACATCAGTCCAAATTGCAATTGCACTTTCTACAACTGGGACATTCTCTAGCCATCTATGACTATAAAATGTTACGGAAGATTCTTGACTTTTGTGAAATACCCCAGACGGCACTAAGTGCGCCAAATTGCGAGTTGTTGGCAGCCAAACGCCAGAGTTCTAATATCTGAACTTGGCGTTAAAATAAAATTTAGTTATCGTAAATAGAACTGACTGATCATTCTACCACTGAACACACCAATTGCATTCGACTTCAAATTACCTTCTTGCATTAGAATCTTAATGCACACAGAACATGTTCTAGTTTTTCAAAAATTGTATTTCATTTTGAGAAAATTATTACATTTGGAAAATGATAATCGCACGCCTCTGCATTTTTTTATTACATTAGTACCTAAATTATTTTGCAATCCCATTTGCATCAGTTTTTATATTTATTTTAATTTTCTAATATCGGAGCGAATTTTCGGAGTATAGGCTCTTAAAATTCATTTTTTTTTTTTTTATTAAATGGATTATGCATGGCACCGTGAATGATTTTAAAAATATATTAGAACCTAAATCCGGATTTACATTCATCCGAGTTTTTTATTTTCGTTATCATAAAAACTTGTTTGTTAATTTTCTAATTAAATCGGGGTGCATTTTTGGAATAGGCTCTAAAAATAATTCATTTAGTGAATACATTTGTAATTTATTTTACATGTAAAAATTATCACTGTTGAATACGTAATAGTTTGTAGAATTTTCATAAAAATTAATAAAACCTTTTTAAGTAAGGTGCAACTTATTTTAAAATGATTTTCATTACGATTAAACTTACTTTTGTTTTTCATGTTTCATTGGATTTTATTGAAAGCTGTACTCCATAGTCAAGTAATTACATCTATCATTGTAATTAGGTGCCATATAAAACCAAATGTCAATTGGAAAAAACGTAGATTCGATTTAAAAATAAATGTCTGTCAGTAAAGTGAATTTTAAATTAGAATTTACAGATCTTGGAATATCAGTTAGTAAGTATTTAAAAGCTAGAAAAATTGAAATGTCTTAATAGTATAGGTCGAGGTTCCTTACTTTGAAAGCTGTTTTTGTCACTAAGATACATTTGAAACATACGTTGAAAGCAGCGATTTCTTTTTTGAAAAATTCCAATCGATTGACTTTGCTATCTACACTGATATTTTTTAAACAAGTTTCGTTATTCCACGTGCCGCTGTATGGAATTTTTAAAATTAATTTGCTTCACTGGTGCACGAAAAGTTAAGGTGTATGTATATACTAGAATTTTTTTTTTAATTTTGACTTTAAAAATCCAGTGTTTTCACAATAGGTCATTGGTTTGCGCTTACTCATTTCAGTGTGAAAAATTCTGATTAAGCCACTCATTAATTATCTAATTTAGATATAATTAGCATGTTTTTTGAACAGTGATATCTCAAATTCTAATGTGTTCAAAAAGACAATTCCTGTTGGAAATTATTCCTAATATTATTCATGTTTTGACCCTCCATTAAGTTGCTAGAGAGAATACGTTCTTTTTTACATTTTTTTTTCAGGAATTTCAACATTTAAAAATCAACTAAAAATTCATTTCTAAACCAAAAATATCGACTGATGGTCAAAACATCCACTGTATTACATAGATAATGACACAAAAGTAATTATAATAGATCAATTCATTGTTGCGTTATCACTGTTCGAAAGTATCCTATTGCAAAAACATAGTTCTTCAGAAATCGAGTTTAAAGTTTTGGAAACGTGTTTGTCTACGGTGACAGTTCCTAACCCAAACCCTTGTAACTTGAAAATTATTTCGAATTATTTTTTTGGTATCGTTTCAAAGCTAAGTGGTTGGACAATATATTGAATTAAAAAATATATCGATATTATGGTCAATTTTCGTGATTTCTAGTGTATACATATACCTTAAAAGATATTGATAGGAAAGAACGTTAATCATTTCTACAAGAAATGAACTTACGGGGCTTTCACAATCACTCCAAACTTTTTGTTTTTTGTCTTACAACAGGGTGCGATTAATGTGAAATTGTAGAAGCTATAAAAAAGTAAAAACCTGTCAAAAAATTATTTCCTATGAAAGAAGCGATTAGTGACCAATTCACTTCGAGCAACGCCAGGTAAATCCGCTAGTTTCAATAAAAATTATGTACAAATGGCGACTTTCGGGGTGCTGCCATCTGTCGAAATGAATGGAAACCATAACCTTTAAATGTGAATAGAAGCCAGTGTACTGAATTGAATTTTACACACGTCCTTTTCTCTCTCAGTTGAATTCCAATACAATCTTACATTGGATTTCAGCTAACAATGCGTAAACATTTTTTAAATTTTACTTTTAGCGACTAGCAATGGATATCTTTCGAATATTAAATTTTAATATTACTTTCGAATATGTCGTGTTTAAAAACCCTCCAATAAAATCTTCATAACAGTAAAATACATTTCACTTACAGAAAAAATCTTTTGGGATATTTAGAGAACCAAAGTTACACTTTTCATTTTGTGACTAAGTATTAGACTTTTATCTCAAGTCAAAACGATTACAACTGAATGAAGACCATTTAAATTAGGATTGTTTTATCAAACTATATTTCGTGCTGCCATCTGCCGACATAAACTGGAACTATAAAAGTTAATGTGTATCGAATGACCAATAGATGCAACTCCAATTTTTTTGCAAGTCATTTGAATGTGTCCACCGTACCAATCATGCAAATAATTTTAGAGCGAAAATTAACCTTAAATTGCCACAAAACTAATGTTAACGACGAGAGGGTTTCTTTTTCATTTTGTTCACTAAAATTCTGCGCATGAAAATATTTAAGATCAGGAAACAGATTTTAAAGTACTGTTTTAACTGTTCTCAAGAGATCGATTCTCTATCATTCTAAAAATTAAACTTTAATCACATTTTCAATATTACATTTCTTTGAAAGAGCTTAACAATTAAAGATATTTGTATGCTCGATGAAGATTAATTATGTAAGCACTAACTGATTTTAACTGTTATTTGGAGTGCTTTAATCTTACTTTTTTATTTCATCAAACTGTCATGGCATTCTAAATTGAGTTTTTCAAAGTAGAAAGTCATACCAATTTTTCATTAGCACTATCTGAAGGTAACAATTTTAAATCCATGTGTTTAGTAGCTTATTTGACACACATATCCAATCCTGACATTTCATGGAAAATAATGCCGTTAAAGAAATTTCCTATAACACGATATTTTAAGTATTTACAATTTAAAGATGAGCTGAATTCATTTTTAATATTACTGAAAGTAATGCTTCCTGCACTCTTCAAAATGATTTGTACGTTAGTTTTTAAAAATACAAAATAAAGTCCTTCGAATTTTGTAGGTGAAAATATACCAGTAAAATAATTCAAAATTAATAAATATTTTAAGGTAAGTAATTTAATTAACGTCGCACTGGAACAAGGGTCTATTGACAATGAATTTTGAACCAGTCAGTACGAGAACGTGGTGTGGTAGTTTTGTTCCATCCTCCTATTTCGATCATGAAATAGTCCTCCTTGATATTCCATGAAATACCCAACATTTTTGGTCAGTGGAGCTGAGCTGAATTAGCGCTATGGATAAACACAAAGTTGCGCTTAATCGATCCAAGGGATCGGTTCAATCTACTCTTACCAAGTTAAACTTTATATTGGAGATATCGCAAACGGAAGTACCTTCTAACTTCGAAATTGATGTGAAACTCAGGACAATTGACTCTACATCGCAAAATCGATCATATTCGGGACTCGTACCATGCAATTCCTGATCTACCTGCGATAGAGGAAGATATCGATGAAATCGAAAATCGCCTAGAACTCACTGAGGTGAGTTTGAAATTATTTTTAATAAAACCTTCTAGTTCTAGTACTGGACATTCACTCAATGTCTCAAATGAAAATGTGGATGTCGAAACTAAATAGAAAATACGTTTGCCTGAGATTCCACTCCCAACCTTTTCTGGTCAGTACGCGAAGAGTGGAATAACTTAAAAACATAACTTTAATAAGTGAAAATCCCTCTTTAAATTATCCACAAAAGCTGTTTTATTTGCGCGCTTCCCTTAGGGGTGAAGCCAAAAACTTAGTCTGTAGATGACTCATTCAGTTCCTTATTTACTGAACGTTTTGAGAACAAGAGTGATGATTGACACTCACGTTTTAGGAATTCTTAACCATGGAATATAAGCGAATCGTCCGTCAGGGGATTTGCGAAACTTAGTCGACTGTGTAAAAAAGAACTTAACTTCTTGATTATAAACAAAATAATTTATCTGATGCTATGCTAGTTAACATTTTGTTACAAAAGTTGGATAAGGAAACGAGAAAAGTTTGAATTTTCTTTGAAATTGAACGAGCCTCCAGACTTAGAAAGCTTAATTTCGTTTCTGGAAACAAGAGCTTCTATTTTGAACCAGCATAAATCAAAATCCTTCCTCAGTTTTGAGTAATAAAAGGATTTCCAATTCTTATCCTAAAGCAAAAGCTTTGATGATTCAGTCGAACGACGAAATTAAAAGTAAACGAGTTGCTCTGTGTGCTTACGAGTCATTCATTAAATTTCATCCCCTCTTCAAGTGCCGTTTTTCTGAAAATGAATCCCAAAGGTTTGATCATGCTAAAAAACAAAATTTGTGTGAACTGCTTACACGTTCATAAAACCAAATGCCTGTCTATGTTCAAATGCAGGATTGGTTCGAAGTCTCATCATACGTTATTACACTTTGGCAAAATAAAAAAAATGATCAGCCTATCCCAAGTTGTTGATACATCTGCGACGCCAGAGAAACTAAACACATCGATCGTTGAAGCTGAGAAATGAAAAACAAGGAAGTTATATTCATTTCAAATGAAAGTAGAAAACTATCGCTTTAATGTACTTGCCTGATTTATTTCGAAGATCGGTATGGTAATAGGCATGGAATTAGGTCTATTATTTATAGCGCAGACACTATTTGTATTTTGAAAGAGTAGCAGAGGCTACAATTAAAGAAAGAATTTGTTCCTCAGCGAGTGGTCTAAACAATCAGTTCATAGTCTGACTCATAAAACGAGTGCGTTTATATCTAATGCAAATAGAACTTTTAGAGCGCCGATCGAGCTGTTCACGCCGTCTTCTGAAATAACACTTCGGATTTGGAACTGCCAGACTTTGTGAAATTAGCAGATCCTAACTTTTTCGTTCTTTCATCCCAATGGGTGGTACAAATTCTTAAGAATGACAGACTTAAGAATTTAAAATCAATATCTGGTACGGGGAACGAACGTTATTCATTTAATGATGAACACTGCTATCTCATTCAAGATTCTGAACCTTTGGATAATTTGAATCGTTTTTCCGACTTGGAGTCGCTTGGAATCAGGGGTGACCCAAGACTTTTTGAGGACGATCGAGCCATGGAAATCTTCAATAAAACTGTCGAAATCAAAAACTCTCGATACTCCATGAACTTTCCGTGGAGTGCTCGAGAAGTATCTCGGTTCTGAAAAAATAAATTGGAAATTCATACCTCCCAAATCTCCTCACTTTGAAGGACTTTGGGAGGCTAGTATGAAATCCTTTAAGTTTCATTTGAAACGCGAAATAGGAAAATTAATATTTACCTACGAGGAGTTTTTGATTAACAAATAAAATAGAAGGAATTAAATTCACGGCCATTAGTTCCTCTTTCCACTGATGCAGATGATTTGGAGACATTAACACCTGGTCATTTTCTGATTGGACGATCCATTGTTCCAATTGTTGAACCTGATTTAACAACCTACACTGTTTTTCCAGGCCAATATGGTCAAATTAGAGTGTATGGTAAAAACGAAGTTAGGACTTTTTAAAAGACCCATCACCAAATTAGCGCTATTATTATTACATGAGTATTATTTTAATTCACAAATCAAAATTTGCGTTTGAATTCTTATAACTTTTGCTTAATTGAAAATTGTATTTTCACTGTAACTGTACTTAAACATTTTTTATACAACGTGGTTATTATTCTTTGCACTTTGTGCAAGGCCGGGCGGGATGTTGGCGCCTGTGCGCCCACCGCTCGCCAACATGGATTACCAACATGTTAACACTTATGCTGTTTTTGATCCGATCGGACGTTTTGCGTCCAATAAGTATTTTTCCCACTATCCTTTTTTGTAAACTGGGTATACCCATTATACACTCATCTCCAAATTTACATACCTAAAAATAGTGATATTCCATGAAATATCCAATCGTTGTAATCTATTTTTGCAGGGAATGTGTGAAAGACAAGCCTAATTAGCATTATCTAATCAAAAGGGATCAAACGGTTTCTAATATGCAAATCAAGGCGTTACGTCATCCGACGGTGAATCAAGCGCTTTGTGCAAAGTGAATTTCTGCAATAGAGCGTTTGATTTCAGTAAATAATGACTCAAAACGGTTTGTTGTGGCTCCGAAGTATCATTTGGAAGAATCTGTGAAGTGGCGAATTATCGGGCCGTTTAGAAGCAGGGCAGACAATTATGGAGCAGCGAGATGTGTGAATATTTCAAGACTGACCGTCTCTACGCTATGGAAACAATTTCAGAACTCTGGAACTGTTGTTATTCGTTTACGACCTTATCCAGGCCTTACAACTGCTTCTCAAGTTCGATATCTGGCAATAACTGCCCGTCGTACTGCTAGGCAGTTAAGTTGAGGTTGCAGCCGCCACAGGAACTGTTGTATCACGGCAAACTGTATACAGAAGGCCTAATGAAAAAGGCCTTTATAAGTCAAGGGTGTTTAAGGGAAAGTCAAGGGTGTTTAAGGGAAAGTCAAGGGTGTTTAAATGTCTTCACAACAAAAGAGGGATCGCTTTAATTGGTGCAAAGAACATCAGAACTGGAGTGAACACCAATGGACCCATGTTCTCTTTACTGATGATTGGAGGTTTAGTTTAACATCTGATTCAAAACGTGTTTATATCTGGAGGGAGTCAAGAACGCGAAATCTTCCTTCGAACATTATGGACCGTTTCGGTAGTGCAGGTGTGATGGTATGGGGAGGAATAACGATCAATGGACGTTTTCAACAGCGGATCTGTGACCGGCCAGAGATATCGGGACGAGTTCTTGGAACCTTATGCAAAACTTTTCAGAGGAGCATATGGATCTGACTTTCTATTTATGGACAATAATGCTCGTCCACATCGAGCAAACCTCGTCGACGAATTCCTTGAAAGGGGAGCCATTGAGTGAATACCGTGGCCAGCAAAATCTCCTGATCTGAACCCGATAGAGAACTTATGGGACTATCTTGGAAAAGCAGTTGCACAGACATCCTCCTCCTAGAGATATAAATGTCCTGAAGACCGCATTTCTGGAGGAGTGGAACTTAATTTCCCAAACTGTGGTTAACATTATTGCCAGCAGTAAAACACGTTGTGATATGTGTATACACGTCAGGGGAGATCACATTCCATATATTAAATTCATAATCCTTAATTTTTTTCTGAGTTATTCTTTTCTTTCTGAACTCTCCTTGTCACATATTGCCATTTTTATTGTTTCATGCTACAGTTTTATATCATATGCAGTGCTCTTAAATTTGTATTTATGTGTTAGGATGTTACGTATCATTTCACACAAATTCATAAAATTATAGTTCAGTTTCTGAGAAATCCGTGGTTTTATGCATGTAGATAATTTTGGACATGAGTATATTAATCTCTCTCTAATGGCGTGGCTCGTATGTGTGGAGAGTGGGGTGCCAGTTCTTGTGGTGACCTCTCTTCATTAAACCGAGGTTCAGAATGACGAGGTGCCATCCTCGTGCATATCCCGTCTGGATTCAACCAAAGACCGTTGTGTATGTGGGAGCTGGTGTAAGTTAAATCTGTCGTGGCCGCAAATGTTCTTACGCTGGCGTGGCTCGTATGTGTAGAGAGTGGGGTGCCAGTTCTTGTGGTGACATCTTCATTAAACCGAGGTTCAGAATGACGAGGTGCCATCCTCGCCCATATCCCGTCTGGATTCAACCAAAGACCGTTGTGTATGTGGGAGCTGGTGTTAGTTAAATCTGTCGTGGTCGCAAATGTTCTTACGCTGGCGTGGCTCGTATGTGTGGAGAGTGGGGTGCCAGTTCTTGTGGTGACCTCTCTTCATTAAACCGAGGTTCAGAATGACGAGGTGCCATCCTCGCCCATATCCCGTCTGGATTCAAGCAAAGACCGTCGTGTATGTGGGAGCTGGTGTAAGTTAAATCTGTCGTGGCCGCAAATGTTCATACGCTGGCGTGGCTCGCATGTGTGGAGAGTGGGGTGCCAGTTCTTGTGGTGACCTCTCTTCATTAAACCGAGGTTCAGAATGACGAGGTGCCATCCTCGCCCATATCCCGTCCGGATTCAACCAAAGACCGTCGTGTATGTGGAAACTGGTGTAAGTTAAATCTGTCGTGGCCGCAAATGTTCTTACGCTGGCGTGGCTCGTATGTGTGGAGAGTGGGGTGCCAGTTCTTGTGGTGACCTCTCTTCATTAAACCGAGGTTCAGAATGACGAGGTGCCATCCTCGTGCATATCCCGTCTGGATTCAACCAAAGACCGTTGTGTATGTGGGAGCTGGTGTAAGTTAAATCTGTCGTGGCCGCAAATGTTCTTACGCTGGCGTGGCTCGTATGTGTGGAGAGTGGGGTGCCAGTTCTTGTGGTGACCTCTTCATTAAACCGAGGTTCAGAATGACGAGGTGCCATCCTCGCCCATATCCCCTCTGGATTCAACCAAAGACCGTTGTGTATGTGGGAGCTGGTGTAAGTTAAATCTGTCGTGGCCGCAAATGTTCTTACGCTGGCGTGGCTCGTATGTGTGGAGAGTGGGGTGCCAGTTCTTGTGGTGACCTCTCTTCATTAAACCGAGGTTCAGAATGACGAGGTGCCATCCTCGTGCATATCCCGTCTGGATTCAACCAAAGACCGTTGTGTATGTGGGAGCTGGTGTAAGTTAAATCTGTCGTGGCCGCAAATGTTCTTACGCTGGCGTGGCTCGTATGTGTAGAGAGTGGGGTGCCAGTTCTTGTGGTGACCTCTTCATTAAACCGAGGTTCAGAATGACGAGGTGCCATCCTCGCCCATATCCCGTCTGGATTCAACCAAAGACCGTTGTGTATGTGGGAGCTGGTGTAAGTTAAATCTGTCGTGGCCGCAAATGTTCTTACGCTGGCGTGGCTCGTATGTGTGGAGAGTGGGGTGCCAGTTCTTGTGGTGACCTCTCTTCATTAAACCGAGGTTCAGAATGACGAGGTGCCATCCTCGTGCATATCCCGTCTGGATTCAACCAAAGACCGTTGTGTATGTGGGAGCTGGTGTAAGTTAAATCTGTCGTGGCCGCAAATGTTCTTACGCTGGCGTGGCTCGTATGTGTAGAGAGTGGGGTGCCAGTTCTTGTGGTGACCTCTTCATTAAACCGAGGTTCAGAATGACGAGGTGCCATCCTCGCCCATATCCCGTCTGGATTCAACCAAAGACCGTTGTGTATGTGGGAGCTGGTGTTAGTTAAATCTGTCGTGGTCGCAAATGTTCTTACGCTGGCGTGGCTCGTATGTGTGGAGAGTGGGGTGCCAGTTCTTGTGGTGACCTCTCTTCATTAAACCGAGGTTCAGAATGACGAGGTGCCATCCTCGCCCATATCCCGTCCGGATTCAACCAAAGACCGTCATGTATAAACGGGGCCGGTGCACTCAAATCTGCCGTTGTCTCAAATGTCCTCACGTTGGTGTGGTGTGGAAGTTTGGAGAGTGGTGTGCTAGTTCAGATATGACCTCGTCATCTGATCGTGATTCAAAAGTACGTGGTGTTGTCCTCGGTCTTTCCCTTTGGGTTTGATCCCGGACAATTGCCAATAGTTCGTTGTGTTACTCAAGTGCGACATTAATCCAACTACTAACCTACCGTAAAAATTACAGGAAACCCGTAATGATCGGCTTCTGTTATTCTATCATCCATGTGTCTACAACATAAATTGGTAATAAAATAAATTAGAATGCATAATATTCAAGAAAATAGGAAAAAAAGTAGCTGGTAAGGGGTTACCCTGAACGATTTTAATTTTTTTAGGTGATTCCTGCTTTAGAGGCTGCAAAAGATCCATCCTATTTCATACATACAGTGGCTCCCAAAAGTGTTCGTACACTTTAAAAATTTGTAGAAAAAGCGCTGTAGCTTGGAATTGAATTCGAATATAAAGTTCAAAATTTTTTCATATCATCTCCATGTGATTCTGAATAAAACCCAACATTCTTTAAAAAATATTGACTCATTTTCTTTTTATAAAAATGAAAATGCAAGGAGGCAGAGAAAGAAAACGTCACAAAAGTGATCGTACACCGAAACATTTTCGGATTAATTCATAAATAAAATTATCGTTTATCGCTTTTTTATTTTTGCATTGTGGTGACATTTAAAAAATCGCTTGGCTTTAATCTTTGCTTGCTTACTTCGTAATATTCTATTTATTATTTAAAAATAGCTCGTAGTCGTAAGAAACAACGAACAGCATTCGAAAATTGATTAATTTTCATCATAGTGGTAAATCAGTGCGGAATATCTCTAAAATTAGTAAATTTATCCCATTCTACGGTGCAGCATGTGATAAAACGCTTTATAAAAGAAAATCAGATCGAAAACAAGGTAAGGAAAGGTCGTTCGGCAAAGTTAACTCAACGTGATCAGATTTATAGTAAGAAAATTGTGAAAAATCCACGTTTGAGTGCTGCAAAAATTTCTACAGAATTTACTGAAAAATTTTCTACTTCAATTTCATCTAAAACTGTCCGACGAGTGCTCAGATCAGCTGGATTAAATGGGCGTTCTGCCCGAAGAAAATTTTTTGTAAGTGCGAAAAGTAGAAAGCTTAGGCTTTCCTTCGCAAAATCAATGATAAATAAGCCCGAAACGTATTTGAATCATGTCTTTTTGCAGGTGAAAGCAAATTTAACATGTTTTGTTCCGATGGGCGTATAATTGTATGGAGAAGAAAAAATGAGGAACTTAATCCCAAGAACTTAGTTGGAACAGTAAAGCATGACGGTGGAGGTGTCCTTGTGTGGGGGTGCATGCCAGCATCAGGACTACATAATTTGGTATTTATTGATGGCATAATGAATCATGCTCTTTATTTAAATATTTTAAAAGACAATTTAAAATTATCAGCCCTAAATTTGTGTATTGGAAACTTTGTTTTTTTATCAAGATAACGATCCTAAGCACACGGCTCTCAACGTTCGCCTCTGGTGTCTATAATTGTCCACAAGTTCTGAAAACACCACCTCAGTCACCGGATTTAAACCCAATAGAACACATTTGGAGAGAACTGGAGGTTAGAGTATGAAGACACGACATTAAAACGAAAAGCGAACTAAAAACAGTAATGATTGAAGAATGGAGGAACATTGATGCAGAAATTACAAAAAAACTAGTGAACTCTATTCCCAGACGTTTAAAAGCTGTTGTGGATGCTATAGGATATCCTACAAAGTACTAATTTACCAAAATATTACAATATTTACTAATATATAAAGATTTCTTTAAAGTGTACGAAGACTTTTGTGAGGTAACGTTTTTGTTACTTTTTGATTATTGATTTTCCAAAAAGTTTTACTATATTTTCAAAATATTTTATGTAGTTTTGTAGTTATACATGTTATTAAAAAATTCCCATTCTGAAATATTGATTTTTATTAATGGATAGAGCAGTATTTCTTTGAAATTCGTACGAACACTTTTGGGAGCCACTGTATATACAGCTTAAATCGCACAACGTTCATAGCAGAACAAATTACAAGGCACAGTAACCCTTCGATATATTAACGGGTACATAGAAAAAACACCTTATAGCGAGGGTCGGTTGCTTTTATGGGACATATTGTCCCATTCACACTCAATTCAATGTCTAGTTACGAGATATTGGCGGAGCGGTTCGATTCCTCCCACCACGCCAACGTGAGGACATTTGAGGCAGATTTAACGAGCACCAGTGTACACGACTTGCAGAAAAGCCCCATCAAACGGCTGTACAAGTGAAACAGGTGACCTTTGAACTCCATCTAAATAAACAGATTTCCCTGCTGCTCGCAAACTTCATCGGGGGTGGAGGTGAAAACGAGCCAAATATCGAAGCCTTGCAGTGCCTTCAATAGGCAGGTAGGTCGCACTGGAACACAACGGGCTATTAAACACGGTCAGGGATCAATAACGAACGGAAAGATCCAATGACAATGCCTCGTAATTTTGAACGGACATGACGAAGCAACACCTGAGATAGCACCCTACTCTCCAAACATCTACACTAAGCCAACGTGAGGACATTTGAGACCACAACAGATTTAACGTGCACCAGCCCCCTTTGTACACGACGGTCTTCGGCAGGACCTAGCTTCGAAATCGCAACCCAGAGGTTTCTAATTCGTTGCTTCTTCCAACTGGTCATCACTTTCAATAGGTAATGCCTATAAGTTTATATGCACAAGGGACCGAATTAATGTCAGATTAGGAGCTTCATAATTTCTAATGACAACCAATTCCGAATCTAAATTGATTTCTCGATGTTTAATCCCTAACTAGTCACTGAATAAATTTTGTGTTTCAAAGATTTCAATCCTTTTTCAAAATGGTTGCTGTTAATTTAATTTTAGAAACGTAGGTATTTTAACGACGGTCCATCCCGAATGGAAAGAGCCGAGGATAACACCTCGTCGTTTTGAATCACGGTTAAATGACGCGACAGCACCTGAGCTGGCACCCTTTACTTGACACCTCCAATTTTGAAGAAATAGGAGTTGAGCTTCAAAAGGAGTTACCCCTAGTCGCCTACGTTACAAAATAGTAGCAAACAGCGACCTTTTAATCGATCTGGTCTTGTCAATATGGATGCTGGAGATTTTTGCTGCTAGTAGTGACGGCTCAACCAGTGAGTACTGCTTCACAAGTAGCCGACCACCTCTTGTAGGATTTTACCGTAGGCACCAAGATTTTTCATAATATCCAATGTTACATTACCAATACAGTGAATTTAAGTGACAAGACTCAGCAACACAATCTTTGCACTAAACATTCTTCAAAAACGTTTTTCGAAAGAGCACTGGTTTATGAAAATCAATAAAATAAATGACTGAAATCCTTTTAATTCTGAAAATTTAAAAAACATCCAGGTCCAAAGACCGTCGTGTGCAAAGGGGGCTGGTGCGTGTTAAATCTGTCGTGGCGTGAATGTCCTCACGTTGGCGAAGTTTGGAGAGTGGGGTACCAGCTCAGGTGTGACCTCGTCATCTGACCCTGATTCAAAATTAAGCGGAGTTGTCCTCGATCTTTCCCTTCTGGGGTTGATCCCGGACCGTCGCCATTGCTCCAATGCGACTTTAATTAAAATACCTACCTGAGTGACATACATAAAGCACTGATTGACTGCATTGTGTTTGATGGTGCAAGGAATCTATTTGTCCAAGCTGTGCCTAACAGATAGACAAGGGCAAGTAATGCATAAAGCAATGACACATGCACAAAGCAGTGCACGAAACAAAGACGCACACACAAAAGAATGCACAAGGTGACATATGCGGGAAGCGATGACACCACAAAGAAGGTTGGATTGGATTTTATGGCGCAAGGGCCATATTTGGCCAAGCTGCGCGCCAAACACGAGACAATGTGAAGTAATTGTGAAAAGGATGGAGCAGAGAAAGTAGAGAAAGATCGCTTGGGCATCCTGGGGTCGCCAAGTAAATGAACATACACAAGATAAAGCTTTACTGGTACAGAAGATACAGCCAGCGAGAAATCGAACTCGCAGGTCGGTAGCACAATGGAAAACCCATTGAGTCACGGCGACTCCCACGACCAAAAGGATAGCACGTACACAAAACAATGAGGCATGCATAATAGCAACATACAAGTGCAAAGAATGGACACACATAAAGCAGTGACATACGTACAAAAGACGCGTGAATAGAGCAGTAACGTGCTATGCGCATGCGTAAGGGGACAGACATGCAGAAAGGAACGACAACACAAGAGAAGCAGACAGAAAGAAATACCACACAAAAGGAAGAGACACACACACAAAAGGAAGAGACACACACACAAAAGGAAGACACACACACAAAAGGAAGACACACACACACTAAAGGAAGACACACACACTAAAGGAAGAGACACACACACAAAAGGAAGAGACACACACACAAAAGGAAGAGACACAAAAGGACAAGACACACAAAAAGACAGCACAAACACAAAAGACAACACAAACACAAAAGACAGCACAAACAAAAAGACAGCACAAACAAAAAGACAGCACAAACAAAAAGACAGCACAAACAAAAAGGACAGCACAAACAAAAAGGACAGCACAAACAAAAAGGACAGCACAAACAAAAAGGACAGCACAAAACTATTAACATGGGTGTCTGGTGGGCTTCAGCCATCATCACTCCCATAGTAGAAAAATTAAATTTCCATTGATTTGAAATTAACTAATCGACTCAACATTATTGGGTTGCCAAAAAGTTCGTTCGGTGTTTAAATTACACTTTTATCGTTACAAATAAGTACGTATCGTAATCTTTTTTGCATTACCTTCTTTCAGTAAAAATTCATTACCCCTCCCTCCTCCCCAATTTATTTTCGTTCTGGGTAAAGAACTATTCCTGGTGCAGTCTTGCAATAGAATGCTTTTCCATTGGGGAAATATTGTAAGGATCGGACTCGATATAAATCCGAAGATCTGGCGAGTACGGCTGGATGATTCAAGACTTCCCGGACAAGCTGCAAGTTTCTGCCAAACATGCGTTATCGTGGTAGATTATCTGGACGTTGGTTTTTAATTGGTCTAATTGGGAGCAGTACTGGTCGAAATGAATCGTTGGAGGAAGGAGCTCGTCAAGTATCCTCTTCCAAACCTTTGGAAGTTGCTCTTTGGGTGATGAAGGGTGGGGTTCATATTTCTTGCCAGTTCCACGATTTCTTTCGTCTCACATTTATCGTCACAATTTGTTTTAAAAGGGAAAAATTTTCATTGCGTTTAAATAACCGAACGAACTTTTTGCCAAACCAATAATTGCATTGCGTCTGTTTGGTTTGCTCTGGTGTAGGAAAAGGAATCTTACCCCAAGGGGACAAGATATCCACCTCAGAGGGGGTGTATTGTCCTCCCCGTTCTGGTGGAGTAAAATTCCACCTCATTTTCTGCTACATAGCTACTTGACCCTCCAAGTGGTTTCGACGAGATATCTCTCCCATCAACATCTGTGGAATTTTACTAATGACGAGATATCTCGTCACCAAGATGAAGCTAATTTTTTGATGACGAGATCAGGACAGTTTTGAAAATGACGAAGATATTTCGTCGAGACAACCACCAGGAGGGTACAGGCAGGTATTTTTAATTTACGTCGCACTGGTGCCACACAACGGGCTATAGGCGACGGTCCGGGTTCAATCCCCCAAGGGAAAGATCCGCGAAGACAACACGTAATTTTGAACCACGGTCAGATGACGAGATAACACCCGATTTGGCACCCCACTCCAAAACTTCAACACACCGCCAACGTGAGGACATTTGAGGCACGACAAATTTAACGTGTATCAGCCCCCTTTGTTTACGAGGGTCTTCGGCTGGATTCGAACTAGTAACCCTCCGGTTTCTAGCCCTTTACTCTTCCGACCGGGCTACCATGGCCCACCAGGAGGGTACAATCAAAACGGACAGCAGGATGAATGATTGGCGGTATGTTGCCGAGGGGTGTGAAAATGACACGAAACATTCTTTTAAGGCTCAAGTACAGTAATCCTCGACATAAGGCAAACGAATACAAATTATGCAATACATCTAAACTTTTTTAATTTAAATAAAGCTCGTTAATTTAAGTTTAAATTACGCTCGTTTAAAATTACGTTTAAAAACTACATATCAGTTTTTAAAAGATAGTACCAGAGATTGTAATGAGCGTACAATATTACATTGCTCACAACATAAGTGGGATTCAAAAATTTAAAAAATAGGACTCAGTTAATTGTTAACAATTCATCACTTCCAAAGAACATGTGTTTTTATACTAACGATTTCTTACAATTATTAATCAGGAAAAAATTGCTATACATTTTTTAAAAATTTATTAAGTAAACAGCTTAGCAAAATTGCACGTTAAAATCCTTCCATTTTCTGATATTAAATTAATCCAACGCTAAAATACACTACTTAACACAATCAAGCATTTTTGAATGACCACTAAATAAAATATTAGTTTTAAAAAAATTAGGGTGAGGTGGACCACAAATCTTCGAAGTTTTTATGGGACCAATTACTACTGTCCCCAAGTAATTCTTTTAATTGCATATTTTTACCATACTTTCAGACCCTTTACTGATATGCGTTTACCTCTTGTTTCAACTCACCATTGATATAATTTGAAATAAAAAAACTTTCTAATGCTATTTTATGGGGTAAGCATTCGCCCCAAATAAAGTGCCAAGTGCATTATACTATGGACTGCTTTCGTGTGGGCAATGTAATGTATTCTGGGTGCGGAAAGGGCATATAATTTCATTCATGCTCTCTTGTGTCCATGTCGAAATTGGGAGCCTCTAGAGGTAAAACTAATACCATAGGACTCTTGCAAACAGGTTGTAGTCATCTGACTTATAACAAGCGACAAATTTAAGTTTGCGATTATAGCATTTTCTACTTTATCATATTTCCCTCTCTTCAAGCAAGGAAAATTAGGTCCTTTTCAAGGCCATTTTTCTTTTTTAAAGCAGATCGACAGAAGCAATTTTTACATTTCACAGATCGAAATAGATTAAGCCATGACAGCACAGGTAAAAAAACTTGAACGAGGTATGGGTGCAAAGGACCCAATTCAAAACCCATCAAATTTTAGCTAACCTAAATAGTATACCATCGATTTTTGAAGGCGAAAAATTAGACGAATATCACAAAATGACTTTGGTTTTGGAATGCATGCTAAACGAAAGCATTTGTAAAACCTAAGACGTTTTTTTTTTAATTTGAAAGGACTTATAGAAAACATTTAAGGCTATTGAAGGGGCGTTTAAAATCCATAATTAAAAGTCCGGCCTTTTTAAGGGAACACCGTTCATGGTTACGTTCGATCAGGCAATGAGAATGACAATTATAGGTAGTATACTTACAATGAAAATAGGCTTTCAGGCGTCATAAACATAGAACGACCACTAGCCATCGTCAGTCCACATGAACCACGAGTCTTCCTTTCTTCTAGGACGTCTTCCAGGGCACAATGAAAAATAGCCCAACGTAGGCCGCCCAATGGAAATTATAGTTGGAGCCTGTAGAAACACAAACCAGGGGACTTGAACATCAATTCTGGAAAGCATCCTAAGTATCGCCATCGTATGTATCTGGATCCGGAGATAGATATGATATGCATGAAAACGAGGGTTGGTTGGGATTTCTCAAGGCGTAATGGCCAGATTTCTGTCCAACTGACGTTTTTTCGGAGAAATAAATAAACGTACACAGAAGGAAAGTTTTACTGGCACAGAAGAGAAACACAGAAAGTTGCACGAGGGAGGTTGTACAAAAGCACATCTGTGAATTCAAGGCCAGTTATCGGTTCTACTGCACATTTTATAAGAAATTGATCGAGTCTTCGTAAAAATAAAAAAGGAGAGGCTCTAATTCTCGGGGAAATACGATACATAATTTACTAAATTTCTTCAAATTTTATGCTATCAACAATGATAAGTTGGGATACAAAGATTCGATAAAAAGCAACAAAGTTCTTTATCTTAGCTTTAGACAACCGAGTTCTGTTTCTTTTCCGCAGACAATACAATGCAAATCATTTTTAGCCGTTAGTTAAAAAAAAGAGGCCAAAAAAAGGCACAATTGCGCCAAATTTCGCAGTGTTTAAGGCTGTCACAGCCAAAGCATTTGTGGAGGCGTTGATCTCTCCAAGAAATTTAAATTTTAAAATTAAAAACTAAACATGCAATTGAAAATTTGTACAATAATTTCTTATTCGTAAGAAATCCGGTGGTTGGTATATCGTAGATGTATACTATAATTTTAAGATAAAAATCTGCAGTTATCCGAGGAATACTGCCTCAATTACAGTAACCGGATTTTAGAATTAATAAATGAAATTGTGAAAGAAAATTGTTTAAGGCAAGTTTTCCAGGAGGCTCTTTTAAATTGGTGTCAAAAAAATTCTTTCGGAGACAAAAGTATTAAAAAATCAAACCAACTGATTATTCAAGACTGAGGAACCTTTATACAGATTTTGCACCTAATTGCAAATTTCTTCAACTTGTATCAATCAATATCGTATCCCATGATACGAAACATTAACTTCGAATAAAGCAAAGTTATTCTCAAACATTAAATTATGAATGGCTAAGCTCAAAATTATGTCAATATGCTGATATTCATTTTCACAATGGATCACTTCTCATACTTGCATTATTTAGGATGATATACCAGACGGGCTGGCTAAAGATAATTTGTAGACAAACGTCATAGAAACAATTAACGTCCTATGAAATTTTTACCATGTCTCAGATCTGCGGTTATCCATGGAGAACAAAATCCCTTTACCATTGGTACAGGGAACTCGCCCAAGCTATGCTTTGGAGGGGGATATGGGATCGAAAATCAGACGGCTTTCCCAAGATTATAAGTGTCCATACTAACACTACCAAATTTCAAAATCGACATGAAATTTTTCCTATTTGTCATAAATGAACGAAGAAGCTTCCCCGGTTCACATAGTTGTCGGTTTGGATTTAAATGAACTTTTTTGAGAATCCTTTGATAGTTGTGGACATTTTAAAGAGTGGTTTCATGGACTTGATTTACCATCATTCCATTAGAATTTCCAAAAGGAATTTGAAACAAAGTACGAGTGAAAATTTTCAACAAAAGTTGAAGATAGTTCTAGCGCAGAGGAATAGGAATTCCAAATGAACAGGGAACAGATTGGGAAATTCTCTCACCCGTTGAAACAAAATATTTCTTCCAGAAAAAAAAACTAATGGGGAATTGAAAAAATCTTCCATGCCAAACTAAACCTTTCCTCAGATTTTGTAAATTTCAAATTTACTTTAAATAGTACTTAATAACAAAACACGATTGTTTCTTACACATGTACTATTTCATGGTTAAGTTCGACAATACAATGATCATGACAATTAACCTTACAAGTATTTCGACGATATATCTCTTCCAAGATCTGGTCAATATTGCTTAGGAGGAGATATCTTATAGAGAAAACATCCCTATTATTCCGAGGGAAATGAAGATCCATGTAGGCAAAATAAATTGTCCCTTGCTCAGAACTGGTGAGTTTGGAACAGGTTTTTTCCCCAAGAGACTGGACACTACAGGGCAGTTTTCGTCTCGAAGACTAACCACCAGGAGGGTTAAGTGCATGCCGTATACTTAGAATCCATCGTGGGGACTACTCAGTAAGCACAGAACCACCTCGTGATATTTGTCATTCTCTTCTCATGTACTTCCGCGCGTCGTGGTTTCTTCCACTGAACATAGGTATTTTAATTAACATCGCACTGGAGCAACACAACGTGCTATTGGTGACGGTCCGGGATCAAACCCGAAGGGAAAGATGAGGATGACCACCACGTAATTTTGAACCACGGTCAGATGACGAGGCAACACCTGAGCTGGCACCCCACTCTCCAAACTTTTACACCACGCCAAAGTGAGGACATTTAAGGCCACGGCAGATTTAACGTGCACCAGCCCCCTTTGTACACGACGGTCTTTGGTTGGATTCGAACTCGCATCCGGTTGCTAATCCGTTACTCTTCCAACCGTGCTACCGCGGCCCTTTTCCACCGAAGAGTTTTGAGTGAATGAGAAAGACTTCTCCAGAGCAGTTCGCTGACGACCCTTTTCTGAGAAGTGTGCTGGGCGAGCACTTAAACGTGATCAGAAAAATGGGGGCGGCCGAAAGACTGGCGCCGTTTTTCTTCAACTTTAAATAAACAAGCCCAGCAATAATTTTTTTCAATATTAATAATTTTGAACTTATTCGGGCTTTGTACGTTCGCGAGAAGGTAATGAAATACTTTTGAATCTCCACATTTCTGCATTAGAATATTCAAAAGGCACTCATCAAGAGCAAGGGTGTTTTGAGGGGGAATCCACGTGCTCGAATCCTTCCCGAAATGATGTTGGGGTTTTGTGTATTATCTGCTTTAGCCTGTGTGAAGTTAGGAATAACAAACCACAGAATTTATCTCATTATGTTTTTATTCCCTTGGAACGGTCTCCAGTCAATTTGATTTTATCCACTTGACATTTTTATTTTTTGTCTTTTAAATTCGTAGTCTTGCTCTTAAAATTTTAAGCGCTTTAGCTTCTTTTTTTGTGCTGCGATTTTTCAGTTTTGATAGCTTTTGAGCTATCAAAAACACATTGATAGTTATATCAGAAAATCGAGGTTTTATACGTCTGAATGCGTCGTGACTGAAAACAGTCGAACAAATTATTAAACGCAATATGCAGTTAATTAACATCACACTGGAGCAGTACAACGGGCTATTGGCGACGGTCCGGAATCAATCCCAAAGGGAAAGACCTCGTAATTTCGATCCACGGTCAGATGACGAGGTCAACACCTGAGCCGGCACCCCTTTCCAAACCTCCAATCCACACCAACGTAGACATTTTGGGGCACGACAGATTTAACGTGCTTCAGCCCCCTTTCGGTCTTTTGGTTGGATTCGAACTCGCAACCTTCCGGTTGCTAATCTGCTACTCTACCAACTGGGCGTTTAGGGAAACGAGCCTGGCCATCAAATTATTTTCCGTATGTGTTTGATCAAGGGTTCTTTCAGAAAAGCAGTTTTTGAGGAATTTGACGAGGGGTCCCCACGTGTATGCTTACTTCAGGGACTGCCCTGCTAGTAATAAGCTGCAATCACATTTGGACCAATTCTCTCCGTTGCCATGCCGTGAAACAATCTCACACCAAAAATTATTAGCGAGATCTTGGTACCTATTTCCATTGTGTTTCAAATCACCCCTTGAAATTTTACTGATGAGGCTACTTAACTTATTGCGAGAAGTTGGGATGCCAGAAGCTCAACCATCGGAGAATTTCTTTATATCAAATGGTGGGCGTTTGATATTTTCCTCCGGCATGAGAAATTCCCCCCCCCCCCGATTACTAACGACTCCGCACAATAAGGAACAAAATGTTACTTGTAAAGGAGCACCCTTCACAATGGTTGAGCCATGTCTACTACTAACAAGGTCAATCATTAGCATCCATGACCTTACAAAAACCGGGATTCGAACCAGCCACCTACTGGCTGGCAGACAAGCGCTATGATCCCTATACCAGCTAGAACTCATTATCCCAGGTCCTAGCTACACAGAGAAAAAGGGAGATTGAAACCAATCAAAAATAAAACTTCTCTTCGACTCGCAGGGGGTCAGCCTTAATTGAATGGAGCCCGCACACTAGACGGTCCGCGATGAATTGAAAGACAACGCCTCGTAATTTTGAACCAGGGTCAGATGACGAGGTCAAACCTGAGCTGACACCCTACTCTCCAAACGTCCACACCACACCAACGTGAGGACATTTGAGGCCACGACAGATTTAACGTGCACCAGTCCCAGTGTACACGATGTTCTTTGGCAGGACCGAGTTCAGAACTCGCAACCCTCCGGTTGCTAGCCCGTTACTCTTCCAACCGGGCTACTGCGGCCCACCAGGAGGGTACAAAAGAAACGTACAGCGGGATGGACGATTGGCGGTATGTTGTCGAGAGGTGTGAAAATGAAATCACATTCTTTTAAGACGCTGAGCTCCAGTACCCCTCGACATATCGCTAAAGCAAAATACAAATTATGCATCGCATCTAACCTTTTTTTAAATCTCGTTAATTTACGTTTAAATTATGATCGTTTAAAGAAGATCGTTTAAAAGCCCCTCTGAGGGGCTCGCACGCATATATCCGATCCGCAGCCTGAACTCTTCTCTTGCGCGACTCCAACCTTTTTGACCAACACGATCTTTACTATGATTCTTTCAACCGATAAATGTACTTGTTTACTCGCCATGTGTGTTGCGGGGGAAAGCAAACTGCATTTCTAGGAAATCTCAGAGGGTTGAACTATACTAAATCAGGTAGAATAGTTTTGAAAAGAGAAATTCCTTCCCGTCCGCACTTTGTCTAAACCGAGAGATTTCGGTTTCGAAACGAGTCGCCTTTGAATTCCAAATCCCAATGGGCTATTGGCCACTGTCATCCCGAAGGGAAACATTCCGTTTAAATTCAGTCGTCTATGAGCAAAACTGCCTTTTTGTTACAATCTCTTTTCACTTAAAAATAATCATACTTAAATTCAGTCTAAAACACACACAGAAAAATTCATTTAGAGCCAGCGCCTGCATTTAAGGGGACAAGGTACCCCTTGAACCTTTTTATATTTTCATAATAACAAAATATTTTTGTGTACCTTGTTCCAATACACATTAAATATACATTACAAAGGAAAGAAATCATTTTTACATTTACAATAACTAAAAAGTTAAATTTTTATATATAAAAGTATTTCAATATTTTAAAATTCCTACTCCGACTTGAAATTTTAATTTTTTTCAAATACTTTTTTACTTACTTTCCGTGAAGTGTTCCCTACAATTTTGTGCATGGGATTTTGTGTGTATCACTGTTATTTACTTTTTTTACAGATATTTTTGTAACAAACACTGAAAAACAGTCATAGCTGATTTTATCAATATTTGAAAAAATAACTATTCTTCCAAATCTTTATTCCATGCACAAGTTATTAAATATATCACAGTAGACAACCACAAAAAGTTTCAAAACTCTACATCAATTAGAAAAAAGCCTTAGCATTTTAAATACACTGTAGTCATGAAAAATAAAAAGCTGAGACAAAGCACTTTAAAGTTTCAAATGGCAGTTGATATAAATATTATTGTACAAGTCATAAGTTATTTTAAAGTAAAATCCATTATAATTTCTAATCATATTTGTAAATAAACATGTTTAAATCATAAGAAAAAAATGGTCTAGTATTAAGCAAGAATTGATTTTTGGCATCAAGCAGCTAAATTTCGAACTGCTTTTTAAACGGAGTCCGTTTCTTTTCTCAAATTTTCCATCGATTTAAATGTGCCAACATTAAATTCTGATATTGTATCACATACCGCAATGCTGACTCTGCGTAGAGTGGCTTCTCTGGAGCACTTGCTCCAAATAATGCTATAAAGCCTTTCATTGGCATTTTATGTGATGCATCTCACACAACGTTCTAGGAGCTCATTCGAGGCAAGTCTGATATATTGGCATAATTTTGGCCAAATGGCTCCCATTGAATGGTCTTTCTTATGTTATATACATCAGAGCGTGGTGTATCCCCACGAGCTAAAGCTGCCTGGTAGAAACACCACTGATCTCACAAGAATTAAAATATGAAAAAAAGCAGAATTGGGCAGTATAACAATTTCTCGTGAATAAATACGTGTGTAGCAATTCACTTCATTTCAAACAGAAAAGGCAAGCATTAGAAAGTCTGGTGAAATTAAATAACTCGAAAAGGTTGATGCTCACTAAACAGTGTATATATCAGATGCAGACAAAATTCATAACTCGCTAAATATTGCAGCTACAGCTATAAAATTTTGCACACATATTCTTGAAAGTTGTATAATTAATGTAAGATAATAAAAAAATTTAGACATTTTAGTCATTTTTAGTGTACTGTGTCCCCTTAATAATTCAAAATTTCTGCATTGCATCACAAAAGAAATTATTCCTCGTCCTCATCTTGTCATCTTACACGTTGAGGGAATTGGTTTTACCGCATATTCTTAGTAGAGTAAGTATCCCACGCTGGAGTTGAGTCCCTACCCTGAGCTGCCACCCCGCTCTTCAAACTTCCACACCAGGCCAGAATTACACCTTTGAGGCCAGATTTAACGTGCACCAGCCCCCACAAACACGGTGGTCTTTCGTTGGATCGAGTTTCGAACTCACACCCCTCCGTCTGCTAATCCGTTACTCTTCCAACCGGGCTATCGCGGCCCACAGGAATCAATTTTGAGTTGAATCTCACTAATTTGTCTTAGTAAGTGCTCATTGACGGAATGGATAAAAGAGCAAGAAAAAATATTAATCAGGAAACAAAATTTTAGCAATTGCTGATTTTTTTTTATTTAGAAAATAAACAGTTCAGCGAAATTGCACTTTCAAATCTTTCCCTTTTTTTTCTGACATTAAATGAATCCAACGCTAAAAAAAACTACTTTACACAACAAAGCATTTTTTAACCAACACTAAATAAAATATTAAAGTTTTCAAAAAATTAGGGTGAGGTGGACCACAAATCTTTTTATTGGACCAATTACTGTCCCCAATTCATTTAATTGCATATTTTTACCATACTTTCAGATCCTTTACTGATGTGTTTACTCTTTGTTTTAACTTCCAATGCAATTTTATGGGGCAGCATTCGCCCCCCAAAAAAGTGGCAAGTGCATCTTACTATGGACTGCTTTCGTGTGGGCACAGTAATGTATTGTGAGTGGGGAAGGGCATATATAATTTCATTCATGTTCTAGAGCCCCTTGACACTTAAGTTATAACAAGCGCCAAATTTCAGTTTTCGATTGTTTGTAGCACATTTTCTACTTTATCAGGTTTTCCTCTTCAAGCAAAGGAAAAATTATTTTTTAAGACCATTTTTCATTTTTAAGGCTACATTTCACACATATCGAAATAGATTAAGCCGCACAAGTGAAAAAACTTTAACGAGGTATGGGTGGACCCAGTTCCAAAAACATCAAATTTTAGCTAATCTTTACATACTATGCCATCGATTTTGGATGGCGAAAAATTAGACGAGTCTCACAAAATGACTGGTTTTGGAATGCAGGCTAAACGAAAGCAGTTCTTGTAAAACCTAAGACATTTTTCAAATGTGTAAGGACTTTTAGCAAACATTTAAAGCTACCTCAACGGTCGTTTAAAATCCATAATTGAAAATCCAAAATCCATAATTGAAAATCCAAAATTAAAAATCCCTCCTTTCTAAGGGAAGTGGGAACACCGTTCATAGCATTATTGAATACACGTTCAATAATGCGATGAAAATGACAATTATAGGTAATATACTTACCAAGACAATAGTCTTTCAGACGTCACACATAGAATGACCACTAGCCATCGTCAGTCCACATCAACCACGAGTCTTGATATCCATTTCTTCTAGGACGAGGTCTTCCAGAGCACACTGAAAGAGCCAAACGTAGGCCCAAATGGAATAGATAGCTGGAGCCTGTTGAAACACAAACTAAGGAACTTGAACATCAATTCTGGAAGGCATCCTAAGTATCACCATCATGTGTATCTGGATCCAGAAATGTCGACCTTCTATTAGATGTTTCAAGAATCCGAAAGGTGAATAACAGGTGTTCCTGTGATTGTTTCCGTATTTCCTCGAGTAGAAGACCTCTTCGCTTATTAAATTGACCCAGTCTCCGTAAACGTAAAAAAGGAGGTCTAATTCTCGAGGAATTATGGGATAATTTACTAACTTTCTTCAATTTCATGCTATTAATAATGTGGCGTAATATTAATAAGATAAGTTGGGATACAAAGATTCGATAGAAAGCAAAAAAGTTCTTTAGCTTAGCTTTAAACAGAGTTCTCTTTTTTTTCTTCAGACAAAGCAATACAAATCATTTTTAGCCGTTAGTCAAAAAAGAAGCCGAAAAGGCACAATTGCGCCAAATATTCGCAGCTTTGTTTAGGGCTGTCACAGCCAAAGCATTTATTAAAGGGTATAAATTTTGAAAAATAGCAAAAAGTATCTTAAACCCTATTTTAGAAGCAATTTTAGTTGCTGAGATATAAAAATGAGATAAAAATCAATCGGCTAAAGTACCAAATGGGCTAAGTATGATCACGTTGATCTCTCCAGAAATTTAAATTTTAAAGTTAAAAATTAACAAGCAATTAAAATTTGTACAATAATTTCTCATTCGTCAGAAATCCTGTGGTTGGTATATCGTAGATGCGTACTATAATTTTAAGAAAAAATTCTTCAGTTATCTAGAGGAATACTGACGCCACAAAATCAGTAATTGGATTTTAGAATTAATAAATGCAATTGCATTGTGGTTTCAGAGAAGTTTTCCAGGTGGCCTTTCTAAATTGGTGGCAAAAAAATTCTTTCCCAGACAAAACTATTAAGAAATAAAACCAACTGAATATCCAGGACCAAGAGAAACCTATATTCAGATTTTGTAAACTATACTTCAATTGCAGTTAAATATTTCCACTCTTATTAATTTTATACTCCCAATAGGAAGCGAAAGTTTACTCAGTACATCATTGATTTTAAATGTAACCTACGACTGGATTTGTCATCATTCCATTAGATCAAAAGGAATTTAAAACAAAGTACGAGTGAAAATTTTCACAAAAAAGTTGAAGATCGGTCTAACGCGGAGGAATAGGAATTCCAAATGAAAAGAGAACTGGGTATCCAGAACAGGGGCCAGATTGAGAAATTCTATCAACTGTTGAAACAAAATATTTCTTCCAGAAACAAAAACTAATGAGGAATTGAAAAAATCTTCCATGCCTAACTAAAACTTTTCTCAGATTTTGTAAATTTCAAATTTACTTCACATAGTACTTACTCGCAAAACACGATTGTTTCTTACACATGTACTATTTCATGGTTATATTCGACAATGCAATGATCATGATAATTAACCCTTCAAGTATTTCGACGAGATATCTCGTCCAATATCTGGTCAATATTGCTTAGGAGGAGATATCTTGTAGAGAAAACTGCCCTATTACTCCAAGGGAAATGAAGATCAACGTAGGCAAAACAAATTGTCCCTTGCTCAGAACTGGTGAGTTTGGAACAGGTTTTTTCCCAAGAGACTGGACACTACAGGGCAGTTTTCGTGTCGAAGACTAACCACCAGGAGGGTTAAATGCATGCTCTATACTTAGAATCCATCGAGGGGACTACTCAGATGTCCTAAGCACAGAACCACCTCGTGATATGTCATTCCTCATGTACTTCCGTCTTGGTTTCTTCCACTGAAGATAAATATTTTAATTAACCTCGCACTGGAGCAACACAACGTGCTATTGGCGACGGTCCGGGATCAAACCCAAAGGGAAAGATACGAGGACAACACCACGTAATTTTGAACCACGGTCAGATGACGAGGCAACACCTGAGCTGGCACCCCACTCTCCAAACTTCCACACCACGCCAACGTGAGGACATTTGAGGCCACGGCAGATTTAACGTGCACCACCCCCTTTGCACACGACGGTCTTTGGTTGAATTCGAACTCGCAACTCTCCAGTTGCTAATCCGTTACTCTTCCAACCGGGCTACCGCGGCCCTTTTCCACCGAAGAGTTGTGAGTGAATGAGAAAGACTTCTCCAGAGCAGTTCCCTGACGATCCTCTTCTGAGAGGTGTGCTGGTCGAGCACTCAAACGTGATCAGAAAAATAGGGGCGGCCGAAAGACTGGCGCTGTTTTTCTTCAACTTTAAATAAACAAGCCAAGCAATAATTTTTTCGGGCTTTGTACGATCGTGAGAAGGTAATAAAATACTTTTGAATCTGCACATTTCTACATCAGAATATTCAAAAAGCACTCATCAAGGATGTTTTGAGGGGAATCCACGTGCTCGAATCCTTCCCGAAATGACGGTGGGGTTTTGTGTATTATCTGCTTTAGCCTATGTGAAGCTAGATAAATTTGGTTTGTTCCTAATTATATGTTTTTAATTCGCTTGGAATGTGTCGTGACTGAAAACAGTCGAAAAAAATTGTTAAACGCAATGGTCGTTTAATATTATGCGTTAAGGGTAGGTATGCAGTTAATTAACGTCACACTGGAGCAGCACTGGCAAATGGGCTATTCGCGACGGTCGGGGAAAGGGAAAGACGCGAGAACAAGACCTTGCAATTTCGATCCACGGTCAGATGACGACGTCAACACCTGAGCCGGCACCCTACTCTCCAAACTTCCAATCCACACCAACGTGAGGATATTTGGAGACACGACAGATTTAACGTGCACCAGCCCCCATGTGCATGCCGGTCCTTTGGTTGGATCCAGCTTCCAACTCGCAACCCTCTGGTTGCTAATCTACAAACCGGACTACCGCGACCGTACGGCGTTTATGGAAGCGAGAGAAAGACTGGGTCATCGAATTGTTTTCTGAATATGTGTTTGATCAAAGGTGTTCTTTCTCTGAAAATAAAATGTTTTTGAGAAGAGGTGATGAGTTTCGCTCTAGGGGTCCCCAGTGTATACTTACTTCAGGGACTGCCCTATACCAGTAATAAGCTGTAATTACACCCGTCATATCTGGACCAGCTCTCCATAGCCAAGCCGTAAAACAATCTCACACCAAAAATTATTAGTGAGATCCTGGTATCTATTTCCATTGTGTTTCAAATCACTCCTTGAAGCAAAAAAAAATGTGTTTTTACTTGTGAGGCTACTCAACTTATTGCGAGCATCGGTGAATTTCTTTATATACAATTGTGCGTTTGATATTTTCCTCCGTCATGAGAAATTTTCCCCCGATTACTAACGACTCGGCACAATAAGGGACAAAATGTTACTTGTAAAGGAGCACCCTTCACAATGGTTGAGCACTCGCTACTCCTAACAAGGACAATCACTAGCATCCATGATCTTACAAAACCGGGATTCGAACCAGCGACCTACTGGCTGGCAGACAAGCGCTATGAACCCTATACTAGCTAGAACTCATTATCCCAGCTACACAGAGGAAAAGCGAGATTGAAAACAATCAAAAATAACTCTTCTCTACGACTCGCAGGAGGTCAGCCTTAATTGAATGGAGACCGCACACTCGACGGTCCGGAATAAATCGAAAGACAACGCCTCGTAATTTTGAGCCAGTCAGATGACGAGGTCAACACCTGAAATGACACCCTACTCTCCAAACGTCCACACCACGCCAACGTGAGGACATTTGAGGCCACGGCAGATTTAACGTGCACCAGTCCCCGTGCACACGATGTTCTTTGGCAGGACCGAGTTCAGAACACGCAACCCTCCGGTTGCTAGCCCGTTACTCTTCCAACCGGGCTACTGCGGCCCACCAGGAGGGTACAATCAGAACGTAGAGCGGGATGGACGATTGGCGGTATATTGTCGAGGGGTGTGAAAATGGAATCACACAATTCATTTAAGACGCTGAGCTCCAGTACCCCTCGACATATCGCTAAAGCAAACGAATACAAATTATGCATCATATCTAACCTTTTTAAAAATTACGTCAAGCTTGTTAATTTACGTTTAAATAACGTTCGATAAAAATTACGTTAACCCCCTGAGAGGTTCACACGCATATATCCGATCCGCAGCCTGCACGTTTTTAACAGTTTGCTTTTCCGCATAACACACATGGCGAGTAAACTGCATTTCTAGAACATCTCGCGGCTCAGAGGGTTGAACTAATACTAAATCGGATAGAATAGTTTTGAAAAGAGAAATTCCTTCCCGTCCGCACTTTCGCGACGCCGAAATCTCTCGACCACTTCAGTTTAGACAGACTGCTCGAAACGAGCCACCTTTCAATTCCAAATCCAAGAGAAACAGATCGATATTTCCTCCGCTGCTCGCAAATTCCAAATTCAGACGACAAGCAAAGAACGATATAGCAGATTGTGCGATAGATCGATGCTCTAAACAACCTATCTTAAAGAATTAAGGGAGGTAGTTGAATTAACATTGCACTGGAGCAATACAATGGGCTATTGGCGACTGTCAGGAATACATCCCGAAGGGAAACATTCCGTTTAAATTCAGTCGTCTTTTTTATGAGCAAAACTGCCTTTTCGTCACAATTTCTTTTCGCCTAAAAGTAATCATACTTAAATTCAGTTTGCCTCTAAAAACCCACAGAAAAATTCATTTAATCTACGTATGCATTTAAGGGGACACGGTACCATTTGAACATTTTTTTTCATATTCACAACAAAATGTTTGTGTACCCGTGTTCCAATACACATTGAATATACATTACAAAAGAAAAAATCATTTTTACATTTACGACTAAAAAATTAAATTTTTATAGAAATATTTCAATATTTTAAAATTCCTACTCAGTCTTCAAATTGTAATTTTTTTTTCAAATAATCTTTACTTACCTTCCATGAAGTGTTTAATACAATTTTGAGCATGGGATTTTGTGTGTATCACTATTATTTACTTTTTCAGATATTTTTGTAAACACTAAAAAACAGCAAAAAACAGCCATAGTTGATTTTCATCAATATTTGTAAAAATAACTATTCTTCCAAATCCTTATTCCATGCACAAAGTTATTATCATATTAAACAACCATTTTTGCATTTCGCCAAAGCCAGAATTACACCTTTGAGGCCAGATTTAACGTGCACCAGCCCACAAGGGCGGGTCTTTGGTTGGATCGAGTTTCGAACTCACACCCCTCCGGCTGCTAATCCGTTACTCTTCAAACCGGGCCATCGCGGCCCACAGGAATCAATTTTGAGTTGAATCTCACTAATTTGCTTTACTAAGTGCTCATTGACGGAATTTATAAAAGAGCAAGAAAATAATATTAATGAGGAAACAAAATTTTGGCAATTGCTGTTTTTTTTTAATAATTTAGAAAACAAACAGTTTAGCAAAATTGTACTTTCAAATATCTCCCTTTTCTGCATTAAATTAATCCAACGCTAAAATACACTAACCAACACTAAATAAAATATTAAAGTTTAAAATAATTAGGATGAGGTGGATTACAAATCTTCGAAGTTTTTATAGAAACAATTACTGTCCCCAATTCATTTAATTGCATATTTTTACCATACTTTCAGACCCTTTACTGATGTGTTTACTCTCTTTTAACTTGCAATGCTATTTTTTGGGGCAGCATTCGACCCAACGAAAGTGGCAAGTGCATCATACTATGGACTGCTTTCGTGTGGGCATATATAATTTCATTTATGTTCTTTGGGCCCCTGTCAAAATTGGAGCCCTCTAGCGGTGAAACTAATACCACAGGACTCTTGCTAACAGGTTGAAGTCTACTTTAATCACTGACACCGTTAATTCAAAATTTTTAAATAAAAAATTTCTTACCATTTAATAAATTACAAACAATATACATTTTATACATTTAATTTCAACATGATACTTAAGTTATAACAAGCGCCAAATTTAAGTTTTCGATTGCTTGTGGCGCATTTTCTACTTTATCAGGTTTTCCTCTCTTCAAGAAAAAGAAAAATAAGGTCCTTTTCCAAGACCATTTTTCATTTTAAAGGCTACATTTCACAGATCGAAATAGATTAAGCCGTGGCAGGCTAAACGAAAGCAGTTCTTGTAAAACCCAAGACTTTTTTCAAATTTGTAAAGACTTTCAGCAAATATTTACTCTAATCAAGGGTCATTTAAAATTAATAATTAAAAATCTCTCCTTTCTAAGGGAAGTGGGAAAACAGCTAATGGTTACGTTCAATAATGCGATGAGAATGACAATTATAGGTAATATACTTACCAAGAGAAGTCTTTCAGACGTTATAAACATAGAACGACAACAAGCCATCGACAAATATCCTTCCTTTCTTCTAGGACGTCTTCCAGAGCACACTGAAAGAGCCTAACGTAGGCCCCAATGGAATAGATAGAGCCTGTGAAATCAAACTAGGGAACTTGAGCATCAATTCTGGAAGGCATCCTAGGTATCACCAAGTGTATCTGGATCCGGAGATGTCGACCTTCTATGAGATGTTTCAAGAATCCATTTTTCAAGGCGCAATGGCCAGATTTCTGACCAACTGACGTTTTTTCGGTGAAATAAATAAACGTAAACACAGAAGGAAAGTTTTACTGGCACAGAAGAAACACAGAAAGTTACGAGGCGGGTTAAACAAAAGTACATCTGTGAATTCAAGGCCAGTATCGGAATAATGTGGCGTAATATTGATAAGTTTGGATATAAAGAATTAATAGAAAGCAAAGTTCTTTAGACAACCGAGTTCTGTACTTCTCCGAAGATACAAATCATTTTTTACCGTTAGTCAAAAAAGAAGCCGAAAAGGTACAACTGCGCCAAATACTCGCAGCTTTGTTTAGGGCTGTCACAGCTGAAGCATTTGTTAAATGGCATAAATTTTGAAAAATAGCAAGTCGCTTAAACCCTATTTTAGTAGCAATTTTAGTTGCCGAGATAAAAATCATTTGGCTAAACTACAAAATGTGCTAAGTATGAAACAGACGTGATATCTCTAAGAAATTTAAATTTTAAAATTAAAAACTAAACATGCAATTGAAAATTTGTACAATAATTTCTTATTCGTAAGAAATCCGGTGGTTGGTATATCGTAGATGCGTATTATAATTTAATAAATGCAATTGTATTTTGAGAGGAAATTCTTTCAGACAAGTTTTCCCAGGTGGCTTTTCTAAATTGGTGGCAAAAAAACTCTTTGAGACAAAACTATTACGAAATAAATCAACTGAATATCCAAGACCAAGAGATAGCGCAGAGGAATAGGAATTCCAAATGAAAAGAGAACTGGGTATCAGAACAGGAAGCAGATTGAGAAATTCTCTCAACTGTTGAAACAAAATATTTCTTCCAGAAACAAAAAATAACGAGGAAATCTTCCATGCCAAACGAAACCTTTTCTCAGATTTTGTAAATTTCAAATTTACTTTACATAGTACTTACTCACAAAACACGATTGTTTCTTACACATGTACTATTTCATGGTTATATTCGACAATGGAATGATCATGACAATTAACCCTCCAAGTATTTTGACGAGATATCTCGTACAATATTGCTTAGGAGGAGATATCTTGTAGAGAAAACTGCCCTATTACTCCAAGGGAAATGAAAATCAACGTAGGCAAAACAAATTGTCGCTTGCTCAGGACTCGTGAGTTTGGAACAGGTTTTTCTCAAGAGACTGAACACTACAGGGCAGTTTTCGTCGTGAAGACTAACCACCAGGAGGGTTAAATGCATGCTGTATACTTAGAATCCATCGAGGGGACAACTCAGATGCCCTAAGCACAGAACAACCTCGTGCAATTCCTCATGTACTTCCGTCATGGTTTCTTCCACTGTAGATAGGTATTTTAATTAACATCGCACTGGAGCAACACTACGTGCTATTGACGATGGTCCGGGATCGAACCCGAAGCGAGAGATAATCACCAAGTAATTTTGAACCACGGTCAGATGACGAGGCAACACCTGAGCTGGCACCCCACTCTCCAAACTTCAACACCGCACCAACGTGAGGACACTTGAAGCCACGGCAGATTTAACATGTACCAGCCCCCTTTGTACACGACGGTCTTTGGCTGGATTCGAACTCGCAACCCTCCGGTTGCTAATCCGTTACTCTTCCAACCGGGCTACCACGGCCCTTTTGCACTGAAGAGTTCGGAGTGAATGAATGAGAAAGACTTGGGGCTGCTCCAAAGCAGTACTTACCTGAGGTGTACTGGACGAACACTTAAACGTGATCAGGAAAACAGGGGCGGCCGAAAGACTGGCGCCGTTTTTCTTCAACTTTAAATAAACAAGCCCAGCAATAATTTTTTTTCAATATTAATAATTTTGAACTTATTCGGGCTTTCTACGTTCGTGGGAAGGTAATAAATTACTTTTGAACATGTACATTAGAATATTCAAGGCACTCATCAAGGGTGTTTTGAGAGGGAATCCACGTGCTCGAATCCTTCCCGAAATGTTAGGATTTTGTGTATTATCTGCCTGTGTGAAATTAGATTAATTCTGTGGTTTGTAATTCCTAATGTTTTTAATTCCATTGGAAAGGTCTCCGGTCAATTTGATTTTTTCCTTGAACTTTTAATTTTTTGTCTTTTAAAATTCGTACAGACCTGCTCTTAAAATTTTAAGCGCTTTAGCTTCATTTTTATGCTGCGATTTTTCAGTTTTGATAGCTTTTGAGCTATCAAAAACAAATGGATAGTTATATCAGAGAAAATCGAGGTTTTATACGTCTGAATGCGTCGTGATTGAAAACAGTCGAAAAAATTATTAAACGCAATATGCAGTAAATTAACGTCACACTGGAGCAGTACAACGGGCTATTGGCGACGGTCCGGATTCGATCCCAAAGGGAAAGACCTGTGGACAAGACCTAGTAATTTCGATCCACGGTCAGGTGACGAGGTCAACACCTGAGCCGGCACCCCTTTACAAACCTCCCATCCACACCAACGTAGACATTTTGGGACACGACAGATTTAACGTGCTCCAGCCCCCTTTCGGTCTTTTGGTTGCATTTGAACTCGCAACCTCCGGTTGTTAATCTGCTACTCTACCAACCGGGCGTTTAGGGAAACGAGACTGGGCCATCAAATTATTTTTCGAATGTGTTTGATCAAGGGTTCTTTCAGAAAAGTAGTTTTTGAGAAGAGGTGGGAATTTGATGAGGGGTCCCCAAGTGTATGCTGCCCTGCCCGTAATAAGCTGCAATCACATTTGGACCAGCTCTCTCCGTTGCCATGTCGTGAAACAATCTCACACCAAAAATTATTACCGAGATCCTTGTACCTATTTCCATTATTGCTTCAAATCACCCCTTTAAGAAAAAAAAAATTGAGATTTTATTGATGAGGCTACTCAACTTATTGCGAGAAGTTTGGATGCCAGAAGCTCAACCATTGGTGAATTTCTTTATATAAAATTGTGCGTTTGATATTTTACTCCAGAATGAGAAAGTTTTCCCGCCATTACTAACTCGGCACAATAAGGGACAAAATGTTACTTGTAAAGGAGCAGTGGTTGAGCCATCGCTACTCCTACTTACAAAACCGGGATTCGAACCTGCGACCTACTGGCTGGCAGACAAGCATTACCATCTAGGGCCCATTATCCCAGGTCCTCGCTAGACAAAAAAAAGCGTGAGATTGAAACCAAAAACTTCTCTTCGACTCGCCTTAATTGAATGGAACCCGCACACTCGACGGTCCGGGATGAATCAAAAGACAACGCCTCGTAACTTTGGATCACGGTCATAACGAGGCCAATACCCGAGCTGGCACCCCACTCTCCAAACTTTCACCCCGCCAACGTGAGGACATTTGAGGCCACGGCAGATTTAACGTGCACCAGTCCCCTTTGTACACGACGGTCTTTGGTTGGATTCGAACTCGAAACCCTCCGGTTGCTAATCCGTTACTCTTCCAACAGGGCTACCGCGGCCCTTTTGCACTGAAGAGCTTGGAGTGAATGAGAAAGACTTGGGGCTGCTCCAGAGCAGTTCGCTGACGAACCTTTCCTGAGGTTCACTGGGCGAGCACATAAACGTGATCAGAAAAATAGTGGCGTTTTACTTCAACTCTACATAAACAAGCCCAACAAGTGAACAATTTTGGATCACGGTTATGACGAGGCCAACACCTGAGGTGGCACCCACTCTCCAAACTTCAAATGTCCTCACGCCGACGTGAGGACATTTGAGGCCACGACAGATTTAACGTGCACCAGTCCCCTTTGTACACGATGGTCTTTGGTTGGATTCGAACTCGCAATACTCCGGTTGCTAATCCGTTACTCTTCCAACCGGGCTACCGCGGCCCTTTTGCACTGAAGAGCTTGGAGTGAATGAGAAAGACTTGGGGCTGCTCTAGAGCAGTTCGCTGACGAACCTTTCCTGAGGTTCACTGGGCGAGCACATAAACGTGATCAGAAAAATAGTGCCGTTTTTCTTCAACTCTACATAAACAAGCCCAACAAGTGAACAATTTTGGATCACGGTCATGACGAGGCCAACACCTGAGGTGGCACCCACTCTCCAAACTTCCTCACGCCGACGTGAGGACATTTGAGGCCACGACAGATTTAACGTGCACCAGTCCCCTTTGTACACGATGGTCTTTGGTTGGATTCGAACTCGCAACACTCCGGTTGCTAATCCGTTACTCTTCCAACCGGGCTACCGCGTCCCTTTTGCACTGAAGAGCTTGGAGTGAATGAGAAAGACTTGGGGCTGCTCCAGAGCAGTTCGCTGACGAACCTTTCCTGAGGTTCACTGGGCGAGCACATAAACGTGATCAGAAAAATAGTGCCGTTTTTCTTCAACACTACATAAACAAGCCCAACAAGTGAACAATTTTGGATCACGGTCATGACGAGGCCAACACATGAGGTGGCACCCCACTCTCCAAATGTCCTCAAGCCGACGTGAGGACATTTGAGGCCACGACAGATTTAACGTGCACCAGTCCCCTTTGTACACGACGGTCTTTGGCTGGACCTAGTTTCGAACTCGCAACCCTCCGGTTGCTAATCCAACTGGACACCCAACGTAATAAAATATTTTTGAGATCTAAAAAACACAAATTTCCAAATAAAAATTAAAAAAAAAAAACAGCTTTTAAGAAATATTGCTTTGATAAAATAAAGTTTTCAACGAGCTGATTCGATAAGCTGTTGTATTCAAAGTTTCATATAGCTTTGTAAGCACTAATAAGCTCATAACTGGCGCCTCTGTTCTATTCCAAGCCTTTAAAAAGGCTCTCCACTTTTTGCGCTAAGATTGTAAACTCACGCCAACGTATTTTAAGCTTTCCATAAAAATTTCTCCAAGCTTCACATAAGCTCTAGTAAGATAAAAGAAGCACTACCAACCCTAAACAGGTTTCAAACCCTTTTTATAAGCTCAAAAGATTTGTCTACACTCCAGCCTTTAAAAAGGCTTTTTCAAGCTTGTAAGCTCGAAAGATTCCGCCACCAACTCTCTACAAACTCTTCACAGCTTTTGACTCATCAATGATTACAATATACATACACTACGACAAAATATAAAAATATAAATATGAAAATACGAATATGCATAAAAATACCACAAAATAATATAAATTAAAAATAGATTTCTCAAATACACAATATATATTCAATTAAAAAAATAAAGCTATAAAATTTAACTGCACTTCCAGCCTTTAAAAAGGCTTTTTCAGACTAGTCAGCTCAAACGATTACACCACACCATTCCACCAACCAACAAAGCAAACTATGAAAGCTCTTCACAGATTTTGACATGACTGCAATATACTTATGCAGAATACAAAAATACAGAAATATGAAAATACAAAATACACTACAAGCTAATAATATAAATTCAAAATAGAAATATCAAATACACAATATATATTCACTTAATAAAATTTTAAAAAATCACATGCCTAACATTAATCAAAATAAAGATATACAAATCACCCCCTCACCAATGCCAGCCAGTCCAACCATTAGAGCGACTCCTCAGAACGTGTCAGAACACCTGTTCGAACCTGGGCTCGAGGAAGAACATTCGGTTCGTTTTCGCACTCTGAGCACATTCCACCTCGACACACCGGCGTCACTGTCCACGCCACTGCACGTCGAGTCGGTTATTGTTGCACTCGTGTTGCACTTTGAAGTACTGTGACACAAGATCTTTCTCCAACGTGTTCAGGGGTTTTGTTAAAGTTTGTTTTGGGAGCACTCTTCGGAGCAGTTATTTTGAAGGCTTTTTGGAGCAAGTGCAGAATTTCGGAGCAAGCATTTTGGAAATTTGGAGCTGCGTATTTCCAAGATTCATGTTGCCTTTTCGACACGAAATTCAGGGAAAGTTACAATGTGACATACGCTTTCGAACGAGGCGATTGAAGCCATCACCGCTGGAGGGCAGCACGATCCAGGTGATGTGCGACACGGTAATCGATGTGCGAAAAGGCATCACGGAGAAGCAACATGTTGCCAAGATTTCGGAGCCTTTCAACGAGTGTTCGACATTCGATTTTCAAATTCAAAAACGTTTTTTCTGCTTTTAAAATTGAAGTCTGATCCGCATGGGTCTTATGTCATTTCTGAAGCGATAAACCAAAAATTCCGACTATTTTTGAATGCTGTAGGAAAGTTGGGAAGCCTAAAATACATCGAAAGGGCGATACTATTGAAAAATAAAAATTGTTTGATTCTATTACCTCCTTTAATACATTCGGCCTTTTAGACCTTACTAGACGTGATTTTTCTGCGTGTTTCTGGTAAGGGAGAGGACAAGATTTTATGGGAATACTTTTAAGGCAGTGATAAAATTTAACATGAAACCAACAAGGGGAAAAATATGGAAAATACATTTATTACATGCCCAATGCTTGCAATACAATACGGTGACTTATGTTTCGCTTTTCTGTACTATGGTGACTTTTGTTTCGCTTTTCTGTACTATCAGCTGTTTAGATAAGAATCGAAAAGTTCCAAATTTAGATGAAATATTGCTGAAAATGAAACCTTTTCCCACCTCATTTATTTAAAATAAAGTATGAGCAAACTGACATATTTTAAGGATTTTCAATTATGACTTTAATCGGAGTTAAAATTACTGGTAACCTTGAGGAAAGGTCACACTACAAGGTCATTCCTTCTGGAAATTTGGTGGATGTTCCCAGCGTTATTTGGGTTGTCAGTCCTCCACCCATATTCGAACCTATCAAATTCTTAGACCTTAATTGCCATCTCTCCTAAATTCTGTTATATTACAAGTGTTAGATCTGTTCAGTGCTCCAATTCTCGAGTTTTTCCTTTCGAGTTGCCCTTTGACAAGCTTTTTAAGACAAATGGGAGAATAGGGGTACACAATTTCAATTCGTACCAATTCCCAATTCAAGTATTTCAACCCGTGTGCTATTTGAATCATGTTCTAATAAGGAACACTTACTATTATATTGAGATCCAAAACATTCTAGCTAAGCGCCAATTTAATTTCAAAATGCTTGCACGTTTCAATACTTAAAAATATCATAAGTGCTTCCAGTTCGTGATAGAATTGTGATGTTGGAGTTGATGGAATTCTTGTGCCACAGTGAGACAATTGTCAGATGGAGTAATGGAGACTGCAGGCTATCAATATCTCAATATCTAGAGGGGCGGCGTTTCAGAAATATTTATATAATCTTGTACTTTTTCTTGAAAGAACATTTTATGCTATTCTGAATTCACAAAATGGTCAAATTAGTGATGGTACCATGTGTGGGGATTCATCAGGCATCATACTTATAAGTTGACGCAGTAAGATGTACTATGTAATAGAGGCCTACTTACGATTCAACTGCAAAGGAGTAAAACTTCGTTTGAACTAAATTTAAAAAATTAATTGAAGAAATCGAGGTTAATTAACTTTGTAGAAACAGGCTCGTGTAGTTATTTTTAGAGTTGTGTGTGAAGGTGAACACGGTTTAGCTAACGTAATCTATTTGTAAGTAATCAACCGCTGTCGATTAACATTATGAATAACTGATTAATAGAAGTTAATACGGTGCGTTTTATAATTTATCATTTTTTAACATTTCCTAAATGAGCACATTTTGGGTAGGATGAGGGACACTTCTTCCAGTCTAGCTCGGCCAGTGCTAATTGTTGGAAGATTGCACTAACTAGGATTCCGGCTTGAACGTCGAGTCTTGGGCACTTTCATGAATTTTTAATATTTTGTTTGTTGGGTGTTATCATTTTGTGTATCCGGCCATTTTTTCATGAGATTACGGCTTTCGAATTGCAACACACAAAATCAGGAATAGCAGATGAGCAAATGGTTTATAGAAAAATTGCTCCTATCGACTCTTCGCAAACTGGGTGGGAAAGAGAAACCTCACAGTTCAGATTTCTAGGTGGAGAGTGAACGTGCTTCTCCTGAGATAAGGGGAGCATTTTAAAAGAGAAAAGTTCTAGTTCTTGAATTGTCTGGGTTTGAATTTATTAAAATGTCAAACTGTTTTAGCGGATTTTTATTTCAATTTCAAAGGTAGATTTTTAGTTTCAAGGGCCGCTCTTATCGTTAAAAAGCAATATTTTTAAAACTTTTCGTCAACATCAGAACCCTGCGCATTCAGTCAGCGGCGTGGCCATAGGAGAGGGAAGTTTTAAATTTAAGTACTAGAATCAATTCAGTTTTCCTGACTGAGCGCATTGTTGCCGTTGATTTGAAAAGTGACTGCGATTTTGGTTGTAATAAATGCAGTAACACAATTTTAGCACTAATTCCGGGATATTTAGAAGGCATTAGATTGAGAAACAAATTACAAACAGCAGACCTAGGGTTTTCACTACTTTTCATACCGCTGATTACTTTTCATAGCTTCCAACCAAATACTCTAAATTCTATAATTTTTTCCTATTTATATTCCTTTTTTATAGAGCTTAATGACACATTACCTCTTTTATAGAAATTTATTACTTTTCTAAATTCTTTTATCAATTATGATGTGGTAAAATGTAAACAGCAAGATATTCCGTAATTTATGCGTCCGTTACATTTCGTACATGATTTATTAGTTATTCATTTTATAATTGTAATAACTTCGTAAAATAATAAGGAATGGCCACTTAAGAATCGAATAGTACTGTAACTGATGCAAATAAAGTCGTTACTTTTCAAAGCTGATGCAACCGAAGCGAGGGGAATTTTTTTTATGAAAGCGCCCTAATGTTGTTTATCAAAATGAATTTTCCAATGCAAACATTAGTTTAGCTCTTTTGTGTTTTATATCTATAAGATCTCTACTTTATAAAAAATAACCCAATCAGTTTTTGTATTGCTACATTTACAAGCCGAAATCATATTTTTGGTTGGGTTTAAAAAAAATCCACATATTCTGAATTAGTAAATCCTACAACAGCAGTCGCAAAAATTGAATCCTCGTGTAACCTCAACAGCTGTTCACAAAATTTTACTTTAAATTTCATTTCATAATTTTTGATATGACGTTTTCCATTGATATGTATGAATATAAATAATTTTGCTCCTTTACTTCCATTTTTCAGAGATGTGGAACACTTCAATATAACGACCGGTCATTTTGACCAGTTGGAAAAAGTTATTATAATAATTGTAATATAATTCTGTAGTATATAATGTACTGTACTTATTAATAATCTGTTAGTGTAATAATTATTTTTAATAGTAATATAATTATCAAAAAATATTGCAATTTTCCCTCAGCATTTTGTGACGCATTTAGTTTATTGTGGTTGATTGCTGTAATTTATTTAGGCATTGTGACATTTTTTGAAATTTATTATTTTTATTTCACATCATTCTTGGACTCATTGTAAATTTGGAGTAAATATTTTGATGATACCGAACGAAAATTTACTTTTTATCCAGTTATAATTTCTTTTCCAAAAGATTTTGATATTTCAATTAGTAGAATTTTCCACTGAATACGAAGATTCATAAGAACCAGAAAACTTGAAAGAACTAGAAGTAGATAATTGAAAGTTCCAATATACGAAAATGTTAAGTAGGTTTTGTGATGAAAGTAAGATCACAAATATCTGTACTGGTTGTAGATATATTTTTGTGGAAATTTCCTCTAAACAAACCTTAATTTATAAAATTTGCGGTAAACAAAACGATAAATAAGACTACTTTTTATCTTTGTATGCAAAAAGTATCATGCAGTTTCAATACTTAAGTGAAAATGTAATTTGTGAAACTCGTTTTCTTATCCCTTGTATAAATTGGCCAGTTTTTTTTTTCAAACTAAATATCAAAACGGTTTAGATATATCTTTACTGTTGATACTTCTGGTGTCAAATGCTTAAAAAATCAAATGTATTTTATAAATTTGCATATTTTGCAAAATTGATCTTTAGCTTCTTTTGATTCAATAACAAATTCTTTTGCAGAATTTTACTTTCTGGTAAGTTAAATACGTTTCAAAATTTTGGATTCACCACCATTTTCGGACCTTAATTATTCAATATAAAAGCATTGGATAGAAATTCAAAGAGGTTTCAATCGCGTAGACATCGGTTGAAGACAAAGTATTCCGTAAAGTTATTTCGAACTTCTATCTCCGGCCATCAATGGACAAGTTCAAGTTTCGAAGTGAAAAAATATGGCCTAAAAAAACACTATCAACAGTATTTGCACTTCTATTGTCAAGAATTTTAGGGCAGTCCTGGAGGTGGTCATTTGCGGACAACTCGTAATCTCTACTATCGCTTCCGATAGATAGAAACTTGGAACCGTGCTTAAGCGCCAATCGAAGAAATGCATTTCAGAGTGAATTTTCCTGTGTCTCCAAATAACAGTCCTTCTGTTCCGAATACGTTTAGGTTATCGAAAACGTTCGACGGTGTCAGGTTATCAAGGAGGTTGCAGTTGGTGCGGTAGGAGAAGGCGTTACAATGAGGGTAGGCAAACTATCACTCCAGTGAGATCTCAGAAAATATCAGTTCAGAATACCTGTGGCAACTGCGGTAAAAGTAGTATTAAAATTGTGAATTAATCAGAAGGGCTTGGAAGACTACATGATTTTCCAAAGGGAAATTAGATTAATTTTTTTTAACAAATTTGAATTTTAAATCAAAACTGAATTTAAGTCATTGTTTACATTTTTAGCATAATTCAAAATGGCTCTTGGTCTGTTTTTGTTAATTGGTAGACGATGGTCATATCTGGGGATCTGCGCTACAGCCGAGTTTTCATTGCAACCAAGGATGCGGAAAAAAAGTTTTGCTAATTTTGCCAAAAAATTCAGAGTTCTAAAATTCCAATTCTTATTTTCGTGTTTCTGTAATACCATGGACTGTCCATAATAATACGGAGGGTAGAATTTTGGAGGAAAAGCATTGCTTACGTTTAACCTGTTCCTAATTTAAGACTGGTTCGAAACCACATGACTGAAACTGCCAATTTGCCTGAAACAAACTTTCTATTCTAGAAAAAGGAGTGTAGATCAGTTAAGGACTTTTAAAAAGTTGTACGGGACGATTTACTTAAAATTCGAGAACAGCAATTTTAAAATCCTTTTAATGAGCCTTTTCACACACAATACCGTAAAATAGTGTCTTATCAGATGGCGTAGCCATAACGGAATCCCATCCCTGAATGTTTAGGTTTAATACTTGCTCTACCATTCTGTTGAAACAAAAAAATTGCTGCGATAGATAAAAAGAGGATCGATTACTTGAGTAATTTTTCTCAACTCTAAACATTATTCTACTCGTTTGGCGAAAGGATTAAACGATACTTTCCGTTATTGTTAGGATATGAAAAACTATTGTTTAAGAACTTAGTTTAATTTATCGAACATATTTCCGATGGTACTTCGAATTCAAATGCTGAAAGTGTAAATATTATACGGATGTTTTTTGCATTAATTGTTATCTGTGAAAAGTTTTAAGACCAATAGCTAACTCAAGGTAAGAAATGTAGTCAAACTCGTGTATTTAGCACTTTTTTAAATGTATTTTGAATGTTTAATTGAAATTTAAGGTCTCACACAAGTCCTTAAATTGTGCTCCGTTTGCACATAACGTTTTTTCAATATGGGCACCTCCGAAATGAATTCTAGTTAAGCTGCTTTCGTTCTTAAGTAAACTTTACAGAAACAGTTTAGATTAAGTGTGGTTTGTCTAGTCATATGCGGACTAATTATAGACCGGGAGCTAGATCAAATGTTAGGATGGAGTTGTTTTTGGCAGCCCTGCTCAGTGAAATGCATCAACTTTCGGCCACTGGTAAACAACTCATGTCTCAAGTAAAAGGGTAGATAGGGAATCAGAATTTCTTCAACGATGGGTCAATCGTAAATATGGCTGGTAACACTTTTAAAGGAACATAAAAAACACAAGTTCTTATAACAAATTATTGACCTGTAAAATTGAAACATGTATAAACAAGAATGCTGCTGCAGATCATCACAACCACTAGCTCTAGAACACTGATAGACACACATAAAGAATAGCTCAACATAGATTTGCCTTGTAATATTTACACTGGGTAATTACAACCACTGTTGTTGTATTTCATACCTGCCAACATACGAGTTTTGAAAATTTTACAAGCTCATAACAGTAAAAAGTATACGGATTTGTATTTTTGAAAGACAAAAGTTTTATAATAAAGCCATTTTCTAAAAAATGACGTTTTAGTCAGTGTTGGGGTGACGGAAAGACACATCGATATTGATATTCTGTGGCATCCATAACTTCTTTTCTTCCTTTAATTTTTTGACTTCGTAATTACCGTTAGTGTTCAAATATGCCACATTGGAACGCCCCTTTTGTTTCGGAAAGTGTGATTGTGATTAATTCAAATAAATTAAAAGATATCGAGAATATCTTTTTCGAAAATTTAAGAGGCAAGGGAAAATGAAATCGTTCCCTTAGACCAGTTGTCTCCAAACTTTTTCACTTGAGGGCCAGATTGAAAGATCCTGGAAGTCATGCGGGCATATATATACTCGTATTGCATGCTGCATCGGCCGAGTTTCCGCGGGCCGGATAATGACCCTTCGCGGGCAGGGTCTGGCCCGCGGGCCGTAGTTTGTAGACCCCTGCCTTAGACTAGTCATTAGACCTTTGATAGAAGTTGCTGCCAATTGCGAAACACAACAGTGCACCAATCCTTTCAGACGATGGTTCTCCGCAGTCAAACGGTTTGAAAATACGCAATGTTTGATGGAAGGCGACTATTATTGCACAGAGGAAAAAAAATATAAGTGCGTTTATATATTTAAAAACATATAAACGTATTTTGTACAGCAAAACTAAGAATAAATATGGACAAAGTCTTAAAGTTGCTTGTGAGTAGTATATGTTGACATCTGGACTAAATTTTGTATCGATATTTAAATTGTTGACGTATGGATTAAAGTTGATAACGATATGCCAGCTGATTCTAGGTATTGACAGAGCATAAATCTTGGGATTGTGATTTCTAAGAACGTTTATAATTACATCCTGTCTTGTTTTTGCTATGAAGTTTTTTCTAAGATTCTGAACCAAACATACGTATATGCATATTTTTACAGATTAAGCATAGCACTTTTGCTAATACAATTTATCGGTACTTTTAAATGAAAAGTATATAAACATTTCTATCATAGATTAGTTCTAACATAATGTATAAGGAGATTGATCTAGAAACAAGTTATTTACGCTCAAGATGATAGGATTAAATTCTGATATAGATTGGAAATCCTTTCCGAGATAATAGCTTACTGAAGACGTCATTAGAAGCTTGCAGAAAAATGTTGATTGTTACCTTCTATCACACGATCAATCCCTTTTGTTTACGTTAAAATTTTAAGAACATGCTAATTTGGATGTTATTTGCCAGTAAGTATTGATTGCCTGGGAAATTGTGCCACAGTACCAGTCTGTCTCCACAATTTATCCTCAAATTCAAAGATAAAATCGATTGGAAGGTAATTTCAAGGTATCACATGCTGGATAACTATTTTGTTTTTGATCAAGTTGATCATTTGGATGATCCTGGTATTAAAGTACCTAAAGTTGTCGGAGTCCACAATTGAATGGTTGGTTGAGATGAAGTTTTTAAAAACTAAGGACTGTCTCCAAGGTTCATAACCACTCATTGATAAGATACCTGGATGTAGTGCCCCTCAAAACGGGTATCTTGGAGAGTAATCGATACCACTTTGTGAAAATTTGTTGAAGAAATAAGTGTTTTGATTTCTATATTCAAAAGATTGGTTGATCTATGAATATGCCTAGTTGCTTGTAAAATTTGTTTAGAACAAATAAAATTTGGAAATGAAAGTTATGTACTTTGTCATTTTTGTAGTCATGCTTTTCAGAACCTGAATGAACAGTAGACCACACTACAGTAACTCACTCATTCCTTTAGGCAGGAGAAAATGAATTAATCCCATTATTTTACTGCTTACTATCCTCACAAAGGATGCATTCAGATAGCACATTTCCTGAGCATAAAAATAGGAAATGAAAAATAACGAGATTTCATTGAATGAAAACTTTAGAAGCTAGTCGTGTTAAGTTTCCGTTATAGATAACATTCCCCATTCATTTTAGGATAGGTTTGATCTTTGATCATCGTCATTGGTTTATGTAAGATTTTTAGTTTGATTTTATTTAAAATAAATTAACTAGTTTTGTTTCAGGAAAAAAAGATAGGCTATAAAGCGTGACATTTTAAATGGTGTTTCAAGAGTGAGATGTATTTGACAGTCAGTAGGTTATTTACACATTCAAAAAAGATGTTATTCAAACATCCATCTACTCGTTATGTGGTCCTACGCTAAGTGGAAAAACCACTTTAGTACAAAACATAATTCATGGAAATGCATAAGAAATTGAAATCTATAAAGTAGTGTTATAGTGTGCATCTAAAATGGTTATTAGAGGAACCGCTGATTAATTTTGTGTGATCTAATGAATAAATTGGAAGAAAATATTTCAGATTTGTATACAATCGGATCACATCATTAAACGTGTTATTTTAATCATCAAAATATATTGAAATGCCAAATCATGGGATACCTATAGAATATCGTGTGGGATCTCCTTTAGCTTGGCAAAGTGCATCAACTCAATGTGGCATGGACTCAACTAGTCGGCGGAGTCCATAAAGGGCTGCAAATGGTCACCAAGCAGCTGAACATAGCTATTTCTTGTCAATGACCTGTTCAATTTGACCAAAGGACTTAATTCATGCCAGGTAAACACCCCAAACGATTATAGAACCACAACCAGCTTGCACTTGATAAGTGGACCCATAGCCTCGTTGGGTTTGTGCCACACCCGAACTCGGCCATCAGCTCGTACCAACTGGAAACATGACTCATTGGACACACGCTACATTCTTCCACTCATCTAGGGTCCAATGTATGTTTCGTGAGCCCAGGTAAGACGCAAAAGCTGATGTGCTGTGAATAAAGACACTTGCGCCGGTCTTCTGATGCCATATCCCAGCAACGACAAATTTCGCTGCAGATCTCAGACACGCCTCTAATGGAATGTGGCAGTCAGTTTACGCAGTGTCGTTCGTCTGTTAGCACGGACGTTTCTCTGCAGATCTCCCTGGTCTCGGTAGGTATTTTAAATTAACGTCGCACTGGGGCAAGACAAGGGGCTCTTGGTGACGCAGTATCATTTTAGCAATCTAGGACAAAATTATTGCATCAAAATATGCTGGTTTTTGAGTGGTTCCAAGAGGCTACGAGTGAAAAACACTGGTTTGGTACATATTTAACGATTTTTAGTTACTGTCGGTATCTGGAAACCGAAATTTAACCATTTTAAGGACTTGAAAGCGCTCGATTACTATATTAATCCCAGTTATTTCAACAGACCTCTCAGCATTTCTAAAAATCTACCAACGGAATTTCTATCTTTAGTATTCCGTTTGATGTTTGGTTACATCCATCAAAACAAACTTAGCTTTAAAATTATCTTGCCCATTATCTTCCCTAGTAGTTAAATCTAATTACTTGGCGAAAAGAAATTTGATGGAGCAGGATTTTGTCAAATATTTTTATACCCTAGTACAAGCAGATTAGAAAGGTATACCATAGAAATACTAAACATACTTTGCTCAATTGATACTTTTCAGAAAAAATTTGCTGGTATCTTTTCTGTTCAAGCACTATCAGACCCACATTCTAATTGTATTTATACTATCTTATGACAAAATCAGTCTCAAATAAAATAGGCAATAAAATAGTATAAAAGCACGTATGCATACCTCGATGAATAGACGATAATGATAGTATTCACCAAATAACGCTCAAGAAAATATAGGACCTGTAGCTTTTCAGTTTTCATCTAAGTACTAATAAGCATTCGTCAGAATGGCTTACAGCCAACGCAGGAAGTAAGACCTGTACTTCCCTGTGGTAGTGCTTAGAAAAATACCCACGTATTCTTGCTAAGGGGATATATTGCTTTTGATGCATTTTTGACAATCTGCAACCCTAAGAAAATTGAATTTTGTCCACTTAGATTGCGAAAACGACACACTGCGACGGATCAACCTGAGGAAAAGATCCTAGAGCAACACCAAGTCATTTTGAACCACGGTCAGATGACGAGGTCACACCGGAGCTGGCACCCCACTCCCCAAACTTCCACACCACACCAACGTGAGGACATTTGTGAGACCACGACAAATTTAATGCAAACCAGCCCCCTTTGTACACGACGGTCTGGTTGGATTCGAACTTGCAACCCTCCGATTGCTAGTCCGTTACTTTCCCAACCGGACTACCGCAGCCCGTGGCTGCTCTCGATCATTCAAGAGACGTGGCCACTCAATGAGCTGTTCCTTGTGGAAGATAAGGCCTTCCATGAACTCTTGATACACCTTTGACACTGGAGCAAAGAATCTTAAGTCTCAACAACTTCCGAAATGCTATGCATCGGGTAGCCATAATCACATTATTAAACGTTTTACAAGACATTCAAGAGTCCAACAGACAGCACTTATAGCAATCTGACTCTACCCTTTTAAAGTGATGCGAGTGCCACTTGCAAATTTGTATATTGCCATCCCATGACTTTGGCACGACAGTGTACATTTCCAAGATGTAAGGTAATGCATGACATAAGTTTGAACACGTTATATTTTATTTAAAAACAGAGGTATCAATAAACTTCCATGTTTAACACGTCGGGCACTTCATAATGTTGCTTACTTTATGGATTCCTATAAAAAGGCAACCAAAGCTCCATATGGTCTTTAGCTCTGGTTGGTTTTGGGGTTTTATGGCACAAGGGCCATATTTGGCCATGCCATTTAATTCTGGATTTTCACTGACAGATGAACAAATCCATTTGTGGGAATACTGCTTCCCAGATAAAAAAAAGGTATTTTTGGGGTATGTGTGCAATAAATGTGAATAACAAAAGAAAACATTATAGATAGCTGTCATTATTAACTAGCAGGAAACAATCCCAACGAGTAGTTTTGAAAGCGTCTATTCCACAACTTAAGTGTCAGTGTGAAGTCTAAAAATGTTTTAGTAGGTAATGTTCCTGTTAATGTGTCGAAACTCAAGAAATACAAATCAACAATAAGAGAATTATCAAAGAAAAATATATCCCTTAAAAAGAAGCTTCTTAATCAAAGATGATTTTTACCATTGTAATTGGGTGATTTCTCTTTTAGGAAGAGTGATAGGGGAAAATATCATTCAACAGTTTTAAGAATGCCAACTATTCCAGAAATCTTAATAAACACTACTACTTTGGAAAATCTGAAAACGGATAGGAGAATGAAATGAACGATCTTCTACAGTGAAGTCAACTACCCGACGTGAAAGTTAAATTTTTAAGTCAGTAATCAAGTATCATTTCGCATCATCACCCCCCCCCCCCTCCATGCCATCCATAGTAAGATAAGGTTCAGTGGAACTAATGGCGCCTTACCAGTAGATATTATCGAGACATGATCCAGTAGAAAAGTAATATTTTCTTTTCCACAAAATTGTAAAAAGCATGTGGTTGAAATAATTAGATCACAGAAACTATTCAAAGGCCTATGCAGGACTCAACCTGCTGTTACGGATGACTTTTTATGATATTGGAACAAGAATACTAAGTATAATGAAAATAGAATTAAACGCTAACGATAAAATAGGATGTTGTCCCCAGAATCCTGAGAAAACGGTACCTTCTATATCAAAATTGAAGCAATAACATTTTGATCATATTAGATATTAGATTCATAGAAAGGCCAATCTGTGCCTGATAAAAACTGAGATATTAACTTGCATATCGGTATCAACTTTATTCAGATGTCAACTTAAATATCGATGCAAAATTTAGTCCAGATATCAACATATTATGTAACATTTTTGCCACAAAATGAATTTAACGAGTTCTTCATTTAATAAACATTTCAGTTTAAAAAATGATGGGGTGTACCTATGAAGGAGCTCAGGCCTAGAAAAAGCAAAGGTATCCTAAAACGTTTTTCAAGTTGTGTATAAAGACCATCTTCACGCAACATACACTTCATTATTTTTAAATTTCATTTACAAGATTTTAAAATCTAGATCCCCTGCAATTGTGCTGTGCTTCGCTTTCGCTATATGTGCATCTCAAATTACTGGCCCTCGAATACAGAACATGCGAAAGCAATGTAGTTTCATCCAGATTGATATCCTGGATGCACCTGGACAGTATACCTGAATCACTGAAGCAGAACAGAACAAAAATTACAACTTCTGTCGATAAATAAGAATTAAAACACATCTAATCAAAGCATCTTATGCGAATTTGAAACGGTGCATTGCAAGCTTCTGGACACCGCATGCCACAGAGGGGGTCCCAAAATGTTATCGATAAAACCGCAGTTTTGTTATGTTCCTTAGTAAAATAATCGATAAAAGGTCTGAAAATTTTCAAATCGATTTCGAGTGATTGTCTATGGGTAATTTTAAAGATGAATATTAACATTGAAAAATTAACAAGAATTTAATGGAGCTAAGAGTACATATAGTTTTGGATTCAATTTGAATAGCCATCCGAGCTTCTCGCGTCAAAATACCTCGTAAAAGCGTCACACTCTTCTCTCGTACGTTTGCATGTACTCTTAGAGGAAAACACCTGTCCGTACTTAAAAAGCAGTTGCGCAAATTATCTCCAGTACCTTTTCATCAGTGGTACCTCACTAAAAACACCAGGAGAGCTGCTTGTCTTAAAATTTGCCCCTGAAAACTTTATGCTTCCCAGGCTTCGGCTTCGATCTGGCCATTTGAAGACATTTTTAAGGACCCATCTGCCATTGCTCAGAACCTTTTTTTTTTTTTGCAGACTTAACGACATAGTGCCTCTTCGAAATTGTTTTCTAAAAACTTTGCCTACAATACTTCATCCAAAACGGCTCCCATTCGGCTTGACAAATACTAGATTTTAAAAGTTGGACAAGAAACTGGTAAATTGAGAAATAGAAATTAATGAAACCAAACACTGATGACTGCCCATCACTAAACCAGTTTAATTTCCCAAACATTCCACTCAATTAGGATTGGGAAACATCGATTTTCATTTAGACAATTAAATTACCCAGCTTGGTTGATGGCCATATCTGACAAAACTGCACCAAACACAAGGCAGACAATGACAGTTATCCAGGGTTCCACAGTACATTGAAATGAAATGTCGCTTACGATATGGTATCCATTGATCGTTCCACTTTTATTACTACTTTTACAAATATAATGGAAGATCATTGGATTAATGTCGATATTTTACATGTTCATTTAAGGTCATCGAATGAAAAATCTTTTACCTGTAAACTGTGACTGCTTCCCATTACTATGCAAGTGTTTCAGGGATATGGAGAATCAAGAACTTTTTAGAATCATATACTTAGTATTCGAGGCCTTGCAAGTGTCAAACAAGAATTCGAATACATATTCAAAAAAACGACTAATTGATAGAAAAATCAGCCAACTGCGATATAAGACTTTTATAAAATATAAATTGGATGAATATGTAAACATTTTGGTATTAAAATACTTTTGATCAATACTACTGTATTCGAATACAAGGATCGAGTACAAAGTATGGTTTTAATTATCAAGTGCATTAATACTTTTGTATTGGAATTCATATGTATACTTTTCTTCAGAGTTGGACTTTTCTGTAAGTAAAAACTAAATTGTCATGCAACTCTATTGCAAATCTGCCAAGTTGGCATATATGTAGTTTGTTAATTTATTATGTTAATAAACTTTGATTTTAAGTGACTTTGATTGGCATCTACCCCAAACCACGATAATTTCATCTCGAATCCTGCTAAAGCAAAGCCGTTTTGAAAATTATAGTACCATTGAAAGTAAAAATATATTGATTTCAACAAGCATATTAGTTTTCCTTTCCTCCTATCCAAGCTTTTGTATTTCTGAATCCATTTCAATTAAATTTTTTAAAATTTTTTCAGTTTCAACATTTTTATTTTTAACCTGTTTTAATAACTGATACCAATTGTAACTGGTAATTCATGAAATAGATCAGCAGAAAACTGGGTTATACTGCTCCACACTATGCAAAATGTTTTTTTAAAAAATATCCAGATTTGAACAATGATTAAAAGGTATTTCTGATAATAGTCAATTTGTTTTGAAATGTAATAGCAAAGAAATTAATACAATTCACAATTTAGTAAATGGTCAGCACTGTAGACACTAGTGGGTATAGTTCATAGCTCTATAATCATGCTTTAAAAAATAGATAGGTATTTTAATTAACGTCACGCTGGAGCAACACAACGGGCTACAGGCAAACCACAAAGGGAAGGATCCGTGAACACAACATAATTTTGAACCAGGTTAGATGACGATGTCACATGAGCTTGTACCCCTTATCCACACCACGCCAATGAGGACATTGGAAGGCACAACAGATTGAACATATATCAGCCCCCATTTGTACACGATGGTCTTTGGTTTGATTCAAACTCGCAACCCTCCGGTCACTCTACCAACTGAGCTGCCACGGCCCGCTTTAAAAATAAAGCACCTAGGATGTCACTCTCAACTTTGTTAGTTTTCAATTTATATTATACAAAATCAATCGTCACTACAAACTTCAAAAAGATCTGTCTGCATTCTTAATATGCCAGAAATCATTTCACCATTTTAAAGTGTAAATGTATAGTGAAAATTGTTTAAATATTTTATAATTTTTTTACTTTAATTGTTTAAGCATTTTGTAATACAAAATGATAGAATTACTGAAATTTGCGTGAAATTCACAGAATTCATATTTTGCAGACATGCAGAAATTAACACACCACGGTGGATTTATGTTGATTAAATTTAAATGTGAATAGTTGACATATGGTTTACTCCCAATTTCGAGGGTTTCTTTTTCACTTAGAAATTGCAATTTGTAAAATCTTTTAATTTTTTAATACCATGGGAAATGAAACTATTTTCTTTGCTCATTTATCCGAATGGGATTTAATTCATTCAAATATACCCAAGCAAACCTGATGGAAGAAAATTATAAAAATGAATTTTAAAAAAATTCTACAAGTTGTCAGATGAAATATTTTTTGTCACATGTTGTTCTCACCTCCCAATTAACTTTTTAAGTGTGCAGGTAATAAAATATATCAGTTCTCACATTGACTTTTACATAAACAGGTTTAAATCAAATTTGAAAATGGAACCTCTAAAGTTGAAATTTAAGAGCAGTTGGAGAATTACACAGCTGTTACTGTCATGTCCATGTGTACTTTTTATAGGGATGGGCAAACGAACAAGCTATTTTTGGACCATATTCTATACATTATTTCGTTAAAAATCGATGTTGTGTTGACGAAACACGTAAAAATTGTTGCACTAAAATGAAGCAAACTAGTAAGATATCCACAATATTTAAAGATACTGACATTCCATCAAAACAATTTTAAATATATGCAGACCATCTAAGCATTTAAATAAAATAATGAAACATTGAAATTTAACATGATTGCTCTATAAGAAAAATTGCAGAATATTCAGATAAGATTACAAATGTGTACAACTGAAGTTAAGAACAAAAATTAAAAAGCAATTTCATTTTAAACAGTTTAATAAGTAATCGAAATTGCTTTTTGATTGTCATATTTTAGTACTATTAATGTTATACAGCTATATCAGGAATCTATAATAGTAAGCCATATAAACAATACAAATTCATCATGTCTCTCTTTCAGTAACAAATCCTTTTGAATTTTTTTTCTTTTAAATATTTTAAAAGAACCCAAAAAATATAATAATTTGACAGGTACATTTTAAGGTTGAGCAGTAGTTAAGTACTTTTTACATTTATTGGATTTGAAGTTTAATTCATGTCCTTATAGGTGGAGACCAATTAAATACATGGAAAGGAAATCTTTCCCGCATATAACAATATAAGTTTCAAATATTCCGAAGTCCATAAAATTTTTAAAAATTCAAGGTTCTTTACACTTGAGATCAAGTTGTCTGATAATTGTTGCACTCAGATTAGTGTGAAGGAAATTTATTTAAGGATTCAATATAAAATTCATACATATTTCTGGAACAGAGAACACAGTGGAAATCGAAAGGTCCAAGACCATTAAAGATTGTGACTTTAATTTAGAAGCAAAGGCCATTGAAAATGTCATCCAGTATTTTTATTTTAAAGAGCCTCTGCCCATTACTTGTCATTAGTCATTCAAGAACATTCTAGCTTAAACAAATATACTACAACACGATTTTTTATAATTCTAATCTCTAATTTTTCTTCATAGACGTTAAACTGTCTATTTGGATTCAAGTGTTGACAGATTAAGTCATTAAAAAATGAAAAATTTAAGGAATTTACTAAAATTTTGCTTCCAAATTTTGAAGCAAAGGGTTGGAAAGGTAATTCCCAATTTCTTTTTTTTTTTCATAAGAATTTACCTTTTTACAACCCCGTGTCAACCTGCCAGGTGAGCAATCATTTTTAACATAGGTGAAGCATTTATTAATAAATACTGGCTTTCAAATTTTGAAGTAAATGGTTGAAAAGGTAATTCCCCATTTCTTTTTTTTTTCACATGAAGAATTACCTTTCTACAACGTGTCAACCTGCCAGGTGAGCAATCATTTTTAAAATAGGTGCAACATTTATTAATAAATACTAGCTTCCAAATTTTGAAGCAAAGGGTTGAAAAGGTAATTCCCCCATTTCTTTTTTTCAGAGAATTCACCTTTCTACGACCCCTGTCAACCTGCCAGGTGAGCAATCATTTTTAAAATAGGTGAAGCATTTATTAATAAATACTAGCTTTCAAATTTTGAAGCAAAGGGTTGAAAAGGCAATTCAGTTTTTTTTTTTTTCAGAGGCTATACCTTTGTACAACCCCGTGTCAACCTGCCAGGTGAGCAATCATTTTTAAAATAGGTGAAGCATTTATTAATAAATACTGGCTTTCAAATTTTGAAGCAAATGGTTGAAAAGGTAATTCCCCATTTCTTTTTTTTCACATGAAGAATTACCTTTGTACAACCCAGTGTCAACCTGCCAGGTGAGCAATCATTTTTAAAATAGGTGAAGCATTTATTAATAAATACTAGCTTTCAAATTTTGAAGCAAAGGGTTCAAAAGGCAATTCAGTTTTTTTTTTCAGAGGCTATACCTTTGTACAACCCCGTGTCAACCTGCCAGGTGAGCAATCATTTTTTTAAATAGGTGAAGCATTTATTAATAAATACTGGCTTTCAAATTTTGAAGCAAATGGTTGAAAAAAGGTAATTCCCCATTTCTTTTTTTTTCACATGAAGAATTACCTTTGTACAACCCAGTGTCAACCTGCCAGGTGAGCAATCATTTTTAAAATAGGTGTAGCATTTATTAATAAATACTAGCTTTCAAATTTTGAAGCAAAGGGTTCAAAAGGCAATTCTGTTTTTTTTCCAGAGGCTCTACCTTTCTTGAACCCAGGGTCAACCTGCCCGGTGAGGAATCATTTATTAATAAATACTAGCTTCCAAATTTTGAAGCAGTGCTGAAAAGGTTAATTTCCTATTTCTTTTTTATTCATAGAGCCGTTAGGCTTTACCTTTTTACAACTTTTGTCAACCTGACAGGTGAGCAATCATTTAGCAATACTTATTAAAAGGGTGTTAGGGCGTTTTTGTTCATAGAAACTAATTATTTTTACAAGCATGCATGAATGTTTGTAATCATTTTTTAAATATAAATTTTAAATAAATATTGAATGAATAAAATATTTTGAAATTTTGTGAAGGGGTATCGAAAAGTTTAGTTTTCATTTATAACAAAAGTCAACTCTATCAACAAGTCCTTGCATTTATGTGAATAATCAACTCATTTTAAAAGTTTAATATTTATTCTTGAATATAATATTTCATTTTTGCATATGATTGAAGAGGGAAGAGCTTTCCTCTTTGTTCATAGAGGCTGCCTTTATACCATTAAATGACTGGATGTAGTCATTAGTCTTCAAACTTTAGGATTTAATTTATATTCAGATGAAAATGATCTCTGTTCGAGAAATATTTTGTAAGCTATGAAATATAGCACATGAAAAATAATATAGAACCCAAAATTCTTAATATTTTGACTGACACTTTTAGAGATTGTCTAATCTAGCATTAGAACAGAAACATATCAAATAAAAATATTAAGAAACCCATCGGTTTATTAAAATGTTAAGTATTTTTTTTTAAATCCATTTTTCAAAATACTGCACTTAAGATGCATAAATTATATTTTCGAGTAAAAAGCAATGTTTACAAAAATTTTGTTTAAATGTTTTAAAATAGTGAAATCCTTGATACAATTTAAATTAATCTAATGCTCTTATGCATTTTTAATGCAGCATTTAACATAATTTAAGATATAAATTCAAATTATTTAAAAAAAAAAAGGATTTCTAGGTTATTGTTCAATACCTTTTCTCAAAATTTGAAATCCTTTTGACTTAATAACTAAGAAACCATTTTTAAGCATAAGTGCATTTAGCATTAACTTCTTGTGCTTTCCTTCACACATAGGTGCCCTTTTGGGTTATTATAACGAGACTGCCTATAAAGTGCATGGACACTAGCTCATGAAATGATACTTGGATTGCTACTTTTTTTTATCTGCTGCTGTGGCCTGGGATAATCCAGGTAGGTTTGTCATTGAATTTTCTTTCATTTCCTACAAGATTCTTATGCATGTCCAAGTTTATTTGCTGTAAGTTTCATCACCAACTTTTAGTGCTCAAAATATGTTCAGATGAGAACTATATGCCGTCTTTTACTAGAACTAGAAACGTCGAACTAGTCGTCTTTTGCAAAGTGAACTTTCTTTGATGTTGAACTCGGTGGTTTAATGCTCTACAGTCAGTGTCCTACACGAGGGTCTCTTCAAATTCCATCAGCTGCACTGGTTACACAAAGTATTCAATATCAGGACTTTCAATTCCAAGTTCATCAATCTGTCAACAATAGAAGTTGGAACAGAAAGATTCCTCTTAGAGCAGCGTCCTTGCCTTAGGATGGAAATTGTCATTCCCACGAAATCTAGTATTGTAATATTGTGAATCAACAAAGTCTGTTGAATGTACTGAATGTTCTTCAGTAAAATGCATTGCCGTATCGGAAGCTCATGAACATTCATGACATTCTTCAGAGTTCTAGATTTGTTTAATGTTGCAGTCTTTTGATGTTTCTGTAGAGCCTGGCCACTTTAATCTACTGCAATGATCTCTGGTCTTTCAGGAAGGATTGTCATTGAATTTTCTTTTATTTGCATCAGGAATATGCTCAAGTCTCCAATATTTCCATCTATCAGTGTCAAAGATGCATTCAGAAGAGAATGCAATCTTGAAGTGAAGTGTGGCAATCTTGTCAATTTAGGTGGAAGATGGAATAAATGGTTGATGTGCAGATTATTATTGTCACAGAATGCAAGTTACCAGCTTTGCAGAAATCAGTTCTTATATGCTGCAATCACAGCCATGGAGTCTTTTGGATGAGTGAAGAACTATTTCTCCAGGAGATGTAATTCAACTTAGAGAGGGTATTTCATGCACTTCGTCTTACAACTGCAGATTATTGCAGTTAAAGACAAATGTTCTTGCAGAGGTACTTGTCGATGTTGTCATCTGTCTAGCAACAGTACACATTGCATCCATTTTGTCTGTACCAAATCTTTCTTCTCTTCCATCAGATGCACTGTGTTCAAGTCAGGACAAAATGCAATCCTGAAGTAATGTGTGGTAACCTTGTCAGAGTAGGTAGATGATTCTCAGAAGGCGAGTTGTAACTTCGTGGAAATAGTTCTGTACATTGAGTCTTTTGGATGACTGAAGAAATATTCTTTCAGGAGACACCAGTTAAGAGATGGCATTTTAAGCACTGTCTTGAAGATTGTTGCAGATTCAGAGATGAATGTTCTTGCAGGGATGCACTTCTGGATTTGTCCAGAAGCAGACATGGTTAATCAATTTATTTCAATGATTAACCATTTTAAGTAGGATAGTTCTTACAAGAGCACTTGTAGCACATCACATTTTATCTGACCACTTTTATCTGTTGCAATGGTCTCTGGTCTCGACTGTCGTTCAATTTTCTTTTATTTACAATCAGGAATATGCTCAAGTCTCCAATATTTCCATCTATCAGTGTCCAAGATGCATTCAGAAGAGAATGCAATCTTGAAGTGAAGTGTGGCAATCTTGTCAATTGAGGTGGAAGATGGAGTAGGTGGTTGATGTGCAGATTATGATTGTCACAGAATGCAAGTTGACCAACTTTGCAGAAATCAGTTCTTATATGCTGCAATCACAGCCATGGTGTCTTTTGGATGAGTGAAGAACTATTTCTCCAGGAGATGTAATTCAACTTAGAGAGGGTATTTCATGCACTTCGTCTTACAACTGCAGATTATTGCAGTTAAAGACAAATGTTCTTGCAGAGGTACTTGTCGATGTTGTCATCTGTCTAACAACAGTACACATTGCATCCATTTTGTCTGTACCAAATCTTTCTTCTCTTCCATCAGATGCACTGTGTTCAAGTCAGGACAAAATGCAATCCTGAGGTAATGTGTGGTAACCTTGTCAGAGTAGGTAGATGATTCTCAGAAGGCGAGTTGTAACTTTGTGGAAATAGTTCTATACATTGAGTCTTTTGGATGACTGAAGAAATATTCTTTCAGGAGACACCAGTTAAGAGATGGCATTTTAAGCACTGTCTTGAAGATTGTTGCAGATTCAGAGATGAATGTTCTTGCAGGGATGCACTTCTGGATTTGTCCAGAAGCAGACATGGTTAATCAATTTATTTCAATGATTAACCATTTTAAGTAGGATAGTTCTTACAAGAGCACTTGTAGCACAGCATAGTTGGACAGGATTATCAGGATTTATGTAGACAACAGATGGACAGGTCTTGGGAATGCCATGTCCTTTTTGTCTATAGTTTTTAGAATCATTATGAGGAATGCAAGCACATTGATGATATTGGCAATGCAAATGACATTGGCTCGTGTTCATAGGCCGATACTTCTCTCATATGCCAATCCAAATGAATATCTGAATACAAATTGGGTTATCTGCTGATTTTTAATTGTACGTGCAGGTGCAGATATGCAGCTGTTTCAATTGTTCAAAATTCATAAAAACTTCAAGTTGCTCTCATCCATCTTTATCAAAACATTAGCATTAGCATCCACATACTTTGGACACGCTCTTTGTTATATGGCCTTTTTCTTTTAGTTGAACATTCGTGAGAAAAACAATTATCAGACAACTTCAACATATAACAATGCCACCTCCTTAAAATATGGCTTTAAGCTCTTAGTTATCCAACATTTTCATATACCATAATATACATTATAAACATTATCGGAAAACTGTTCGATGGTATTACTAACTAGTGCTCAACCAACTTTAAATATACCTTTAAGATTATTTTAAATAGTCAATCTTTTAATTGTGATTCATTGTTAAATGTTAGTTAAAAGAAACATTTGCAGTGCATATTCATTCAATGGCATATTCATTTTTAAGCTGAATAACAAACACTGCATTACATATTCTGCAATTTTTAAGATAATCACTATTTTCAGTCATCTCAGACAATCAAAGTGAATGAAATGTAGGAAAAAATTCAGTTGAGGATTATAATTTTTTAGGTTAATTAATGAAATGCTTTGGAGAAATTAAGGACTGATTCTGCAGGTAAATTTTAAGTTAGATGATTTGCTAACATGGTAAAAATCATAAAATATTTTTTAAATATGCAGTACTACTAGGGATATTTACACTAGTTTGCTTCAGTTGAATGCTGGATTTGAAAACTCATTCAAATTTTGCATGTGGAATTTGGCACATTTACCAATCCATTTTGAGCTATCCTCTTATCTAAAGCTGCAAACCAGCTCTTGGAAATTTTTACATAAAAAAATAATTTTTCATATTTTATTATAGCAGTTGGAAACTTATTTGCTAGTTATAGAATAATTGTAATGTTTTCCACCGAATTTTAAATTTAAAAAACACTAATATTAATCGTAAATTTATCAAATAAAAATTTAATTTCATGGTTTTATACTGAAAAAATTGTTATGTATCTAGTTAAAGCTTACAGCCTTAGAAATTTATGTACTTAAAAAAACATTCGTTAACTGGAAGCAAGCTTTTTCAATAATTCACATGTTTGAAATTCAATTTTACAATAATGCACAGAACATGTGTTTTAAAGATAATTGGGACCTAAAAACAATACCATTTTTTATTTTGTATGCATGGAATTTTCATGCAATCCGATTTTACACTTGGAAACATTTAATAGAAAATAGAAATTCTAGGACAAATTCGGCCGTTTTTATATTTGGAATGAAAATTGGAAAAAATTAACTCAAGGCAATTAGTTATAGGTTAGATGAAACAAGCACTAAAGGGACGAATCAAATGCAGTTCTGCAACAGCAATTACAACCATGAGTAATATTGATGGATAAATTGAACGATTTAAATCTGCCAAAGTCAATATGAGAACTTTGAATATGAATTAATTTTAATCTAATTAGAGTGGATCAGAAAACAATTACAAGATTCACTTGTTGTAATCTAAGTAAATATTTCACATATTCAAATCTTTTTGAATAAATGAATCTATATTCAAGCTTTCAGATTCCTAGCAGTAATATTTTCACCAGTTTGAATACAGAAAAAAATTGATTAAAATTCTATCTCTACACAAATTGTTAATTGTAGGTTTATATTGCTAATTTGTGAGCACAAGTAGTGAACTCCAAATTAGAAATTGCAAATTATTTCATTCAATTTCCCATTGCATTGTTAATATAGTTTTGAATCAAAATTCTATTTATCCCAACATAAAAAGTAATGCTATAAAAATAAAGTAGCATATAATAATTTTATGCTTATGTAAACCACATGTCAAATCCTTTCACGTGAGTTACAAATTACAAGAGTTTTGTAACATAGTAACCTTATGAGTTAATTTATTGGGAATAAATGCTTTTATAATGGTATGTTTCCAGGACAGTTTTCAAGTCACTGGTACAAGAGGTAAGTGAAGTCACCCATAGAAATAGCCGGAACTCACTTTCCCAAATAGTGCCTCCTAGAGTTCATGACCAGGCTACTTTAGTGTAGTTACTGATCACATGATCTACTACATGGAATTGCACATGCCCTCAGACTTGGAAACCGATTTTGACCATAAGAACTTGAGAAGCTGGGGACTTCGTTCAGGGGCATAAGTTATTCTAACTAGTACTTTATTAATCTTCATTCTATTGAGTGACAAAATTAATTGATTAAATTATTGATGATGCATAAAAAAAAATCAAACCAGACGAAAGACAAGGATTGCTCAAACACTCTTGCCTGATACATATCAGGATTTTTCATCTTAAAATGTAGTTTGCAGTTGACTGCACTTGGCAATTAATGATAGCCATTAACCAATTAACTATCATACATAAATTTATTCTTTGCAATTTCCAAATTCTTTTCATATTGTGATTGTTCTTTCTATCACATTAGTATTACTTAAAAGAATCAACCATGAATGATCACTATTAAATTAAAAGCTGACCTCAGTACTAAACTGTGAGTTGCACAAAATTATAAATTCTATTAAAGTGATGATATTGTTTTCGAAAATAAGCTAAGTGACGAAATATGGTCAGGAAGCATGTTCCATCACAAATCACTCACTACCTAGTTAGCTTGACAGAAAATACCTTCCATGTACAATAAAAAATGTGGCATAAAATTTTTAAAAAATTCCGAGATTTTTTATTTATATAAAACAATTATTTATTTTAAAATTCTGCAAATTAACTCAAATATTTTGAATGAACTTAATTGCATATTGAAGCAAAAAATTACTATTCTATCCGAAAAACTCAAATTCAAACTATGGAAAAGTGATGTTAATTAATAATACAATGCCCATTTTATTTATTAGGGGGACCGGAAAGTAACGTTTTTTAAACTAAATTCAAACAAATTTTTAACAAGTTTTTATTTTTAATTAATGATGTAATCACCCTCATTATCAACAACCTTTTGCCATCTAGTGTGCAAATTTTCAAGGACGGATCGATAAAAATCAATTGGTTTTTGAGCAAAATATCTGGAGATGACATTTTGAATATCATCCAAATTTTCAAATTTTGTCACATAGAAAGTGTAGCAATTGGAATAAATGGAAATCCAATGATGCAATGTCGGGCGTGTATGGTGGGTGAGGCAGTACCTTCCACCCAATTAATTTTTTCCAGGATTCGTCTTGCAGTGTGGTCTTACATTATCGTGTTGCAGAATAACGCCTTTTCTGTTGACTAATATATAATATATATCGCTGGACACTTTTCAATTAAAGATTGATTTACTCAATCCAATTGTTCACAGTAAAGGACTGCATTCAGTTTGTCGAGGTTTACACACTTCAAAATGAAGGGTTCTGCGAATACTCCACCTAACACACAAAAGCGCTTTTAGGGGATGTAAACCTGGCTTAGCAGTATTTCGTGGAAATTCATTCGGAGAGAGCCACTGCCTTGCGTTTTAGATTATCATAGAGGACCCATTTTTCATCTCCAGTGATCAAGCGATCAAAAAACGCTTCTGTATTGTGCCGTTGAAGCAATAAGGTTGGGTGCGGGACCCAAACACCTGCTCTGCTTACTTTACCAATCTGCTGCTAATGTTCTTGGATGGTCGACCAAGGTCGGTTAAGAGTGTTTGACGGTTCCTCGATTGTCTGACATGGATTTGCTTCAACTTCCACCCTTAACGCGTCATTGTCTAAAGTTGTTCGTCTTCCTGATCGATACGAGTCGGAAAGATCAAAATTACCAGATCTGAACTTAGAAAACCACCTTTGGCATTTACGAATGTCTAATGCACTTGGATAAACATCGCAAATGTTTTTGGTAGCAACTGTATCGTTACTACCCTTGTGAAACTCAAAAAGTATATAATGCCGGATATGTACCTCTTTTGGTATTTGGCTGGCCATTTCACCCAATGGCCACTCAAAATTACAAAGAAGATTTAATTATTTACAAGTAAACAAGTTATTTTAACCTTAAAATGTCTTTGGCACGACTTTGAAGTACACAATGAGCTGATAAATGGTAAACAAATATTGACATGCGCAGAAACGAGACATTACTTTCCAGTTCCCCTAATAGATGTCCAATTTATTTTAAAATATAACTACTATAATTTTTATATAAGAACTTTTAGATTTTATTATCCTTTTCAATGGTATTATAAATGTCAAGCAACTCCAAGGCTCAATAAATAAAACTTATTTAAAACAAATACTATGATGAGAAAAACAATGCTAAAAGTTGGAAAAAAATTATACATAACAAGGGATATTTTTCTTATCTCATGATCAAAATTGGATCAGTTCAATGAAAAAACGTCTCAAACAAATATGTCCAGTCTTGGATTATCATTAATAGCCCCCTGAAACACTGCAATACATGGTCAAGATAAGCCATGCTGTTACCTTGATAGTTATGACAGCCAAGCAAAATTGTATTCCATTCTAAATATTTTAGTCAAGATGGGAGCGAATAGATGAAGTAATAAATTATTTCAGATTAGTTTTTTTCTTGTTCTGCTTCAGTGATTCCATAAATACCTGAAAATTTTGTTCATATTTTCATTTAAAAAAAATTGATATATAGTCAAGCCATCTTGCTGTATGGCTGGTGTTCAGTGTCAGAGCTTTCGAGCGGAGTGATGATCTGCCCATTCAGATTTTAAATTTCCTTTCAGAGTGCAACATAGGTGCAACAACGAGCGACCTCAACATTGCGTTGACATGGACAATGGCACTGGTGTAGCAACATGAAAGAAACTCAGAAATTGAAAGACTTACCTGCTGCTCTTCCTCGAGTCTAGGCTCGCCCAGATGCACTCCTTCCACGGTCGTTTGGAGACCAATATTCTTGGAGCCTGGAATAGAGGGAACGACAAATTCAGTACAATCACCCATCAAAACACATCCAGCATTTGACTAACAAGTTAAATTAGTGTAGTGTAACATTGATAACTGGGAGGGCAGAGATTAGATCGAACACAAAAGATGAATCTTATGCTTAGCTTATAAGCAAACACCATTTGACATTGCTTCTTTCTTGCATGCTAAAAAGGAGCCCAAAAGATGTAGTTTTTCTTAATCTTGGAACCCTATAGATCAGGGGTCTCCAAACTATGGCCCGCGGGCCAGACCCGTCCTGCGAAGGGTTACAGTCCGGACCGCGGAAACCCGGCCAATGCAGCATGCAATATATAATAGATAGATATATTTGTGTTTTGTTGGCCTGCCTGACTTCCAGGATTTTTCAATCTGGCCCTCAAGTGAAAAAGTTTGGAGATCCTTGCTATAGATGATGCAGTCTTAAAATGCAAGGCAGTCATTTCCAAAGGCAGGAAAAGGAGTGATCAGCGAGAGAATGGTAGGACTAAATGCAGAAATTATCTAGATGCTAGCCTCAATTGGAGGCATGAGGTAGGGGAAGGTGCCCATTGCAAATGACAAACACCACTGACCAATCATAGTATGAAACGATTTGAAGCTAAAATGATCAGGTGTTCACAATTCCCTTGTTGGTTCCTTGTAAAAATGAAGGACGTTAAAATAGAAACTGAAATCTTGCTCAAATAAACATTTAAAAATCAGCATTTCCTTCAGGTTTTATCAATTTTTGAGGTCACCAAATTTTAATTTTTTTTTAAATTAAGAACAGTATCCCATTCAGATGAGCTAATTGGTTTTTTTCCATTCCCAAAGCGATACAAAATTTTTACAAGGTTTACAAAGACAATGCAAAATACTTGAAAGGAAAATTGCAGGAAATAGCAGTAGAAAGTAATGACATTTTGTGATGGAAATCTCAATGTTTCAAATAAACTAAAATGACCATTGGTATTGCAACATATTCAATTCTTACTTACTGAGATATTTGAATAAAAATTTTGATACCAAGGCCACACTCTATATAATCAGCACTCATGACTAATATGGACTTGCATGTTAACTGCTTATGCAGGAAATTTGTTAGTGATCTTGGTAAAAATATTACTTTAATACTTCCTTCAAGAGTTCAAATCTTTTAAAAGACTATGTATATTTTTATCTCAATAACAAAACCTGATTTTCAAGCTTTCAAAATGTTAAGTCTACTTTCAATCATGAAAGGAACGGAAATTATGAAATTTGAAAAAGAATATGAAGCGTTTTTTCTCATGTCTGCTATCAAGGGTGGCTACTATCAGTATCCAAATTCAGAACACAAACTTCAATTTTTTTATTCGCTTTTGCACTTCAAACTTAAGATAAAATCCATGTACATTTGCTGCAATATTCTGTGTACCACATTCTTCTATACCAGCCCCGCTTTATATTTGAGTCTTTACTGAGGAAACAAAATCAATTACCTAATCAAGTGAAGCTTCATCATCTGCATCATATAATTCTTCTGCTCTTAGCCTCAAGAAGCGACTTGACGCGCTGTGGAGAGAGACACAATGAGTTATACTTTTATGGCCCAATTTATACTAGATAGGATAGAATTCATAAAACAGATTCATATATTAAATACTCGATAATACATGGCCCCATGAGCAGGCCATATTAACCTATGTCTGGTTTGTTGTTTTCGTGTTATATTGCGAAAGAGCCTTATTTGGTAAAGCTGCACCAAACACAAGACAGACAACACAATGACGGAGGAAAAAAAGCAGGAAAGATCAATAGGATACATTGTTGATATCCCTCATGATAAAATTACAGCAATAACAAAACTTTCAATAAATGGATAAACAAAATTAAAAGAATATTGTTTGAGACTCCACAGCGAAATACATAGCAAGCACAAAAAGCATGGATTTTATTCCAAAATGCAAGACAGGAAACAGCTGTCATGAAGTTGAAATTTGATGGATCATGAGCTAGGATCAACTGTGCCATCAGCTGGGCTGAGGCATGCATCTATGGGAGGCTTAAGAGAAGGGTGGTGCTAGGGGAAGTCCATGGATGCCAAAGGTAAATTTTTTATACTTCGGACTTTTTTATATTTAACAACTTTCGGGACAAGAGAATCTTTTTAAGCAAAGTAGTTGCAAAAGCTATCAAATCTATTATTGCTAGATTGTCATAAAAACTTTATTAATAAAGTACTTAAGTGTTTTATTTTAAAATTTAAATGTCTTGGCATTGAAATTGGCGACTGTCCAGGATCCATCTCAAAGGGAAAGATCTGATATCTGAAGATGCCTCGTAATTTTTAACTAGTCAAATGACCAAGGTCAACACTTCAGCTGGAATCCCTCTCCAAATTTCCCCGTGATGCCAACATGAGGACGTTTCAGATTTAACATGCACCAGCCCCTGTGTACATGACTTTCTTCGGAGGCAGACATGATCAGAGTAGGTTGGCTGTTTCGGGGTTTTATGGTGCAAGGCTATATTTGGCCATTCTGAGAAGATATACAATATCAAGTAATGGTCATACGCACAAGTTTACTGACACAGAAGATATACACCCAGGAGGAAATAAAACCTATCTACAACTTGCAGGTTGCTTGCGCAGTGGGCAGAGCCACAACACAGCTAGATTGAAACAGCCTTGAAAAAAATGCCTTCTAAGAAATAATTTTTAATAACTAATATTTCATTAAATAAATGCAATTAAAAGTTATCCATCAAAACCATCGAACAGCAGGTTGAGCTCATCCAACAAACACCTCCCTTATTTTAGTGTTCCCAAATCATCCCAATTGACAATTGTCTAAAATAATTTGTATACAAATGATTTCAAATATTTATTACTGAGTAAACAAAATTAATTACCTAGCAGATGGAGTATCAACCCTTTGGGGTAGGAGGAACATTGGACCTCGCGCCAAAACCTCTAGTATAAAGTTCCTCAAATAAGGATTTTCATCCTGGTTGGATGCTTCATCCTCATCGGATGGTACCGGAGCAGCCCCTCTTCGTTGGCTGTGGAAAAAAAATACACACTGAATTACAAAAATTCTACAAAATCCACCATTTGAAAAAGTTCCCACAACTGTTTAAGAACAATTAAACTTTCAATACAACTTTCAGTTTATTACGATAATATCGCTTCTTTAAAGCGATGAGAATTGTGCACAAAATATATATACCTACCCAGAATGACCTCTTCCTAGAGGGATCCTATTGGGGGGGTTGGGCATCTCCACTTCTTCTGCTGCTTCTTCCTCTACCTCTTCTAAAGTCTCACTGAAAGGAAACAAAAGTCAAATCTGAAGTAGTAAAAGGTCTTATAGACAAACTTTACATCACACCACTAAATGTCCTAGTTCCTAATTCCAATCAAGATTTTACCTGTTGGGGCAGAGGTAGGTAGTTAATTAAAATTAACATCGCACTGGAGCATCACAATGGGTTATTGGTGACGGTCCAGGATTCATCTCAAATTGAAAGATCCAAGGACGAAGCCTTGTAACTTTTAATCAGTCAGATGACGAGGTTAACTCTTGAGCTGACATTCTACTATCTAAACTTCCACACAACGCAAACGTGAGGACATTCGAGGCCACCAGATTTAATGTGCACCAACCCCAGTGTGCACGACAGCTTTCAGCAGACATGATCAGAGGTAGGTAGGTTGTTTTGGATTTTTATGAATAAAAGGTTAAATTTGGCCATGCTGCACGAGACACAAGATATACAATATCAAGTATTGGACATACACGCACAACAAGTTTACTGACACAGAAGAAATACACCCAGGATTGAATCAAACCTGCCTACTACTCGCAAATTGCTTGAGCAGTGGACATACCCAGGGTGTAGACAGGGCATGTGCCAAGGGCACCGAATTTAGGGGCGCTAAACTGGCAGAGTATTTTTTGACATGAATACGTCTTAAAAATCGGTATGGAGGTCATTGGCAGAAACTTGAGCGTCACAAAAATTGTTGATATCTCAAATCTCATAGCCCCATAACACCAGGGGAATCAGCCTATAGGGATAAAATGACCTACCATCGTGTAGAGGAAGGTTGGCCACGTCGACCAGATCAACCACTAATCCATTCCCCAACTTTTACACCGTGTGGTGGGGAAAATGAGTCACATTTCGGGCACACATGCTGGCCTGTTTAACTGCTTAACTTCAGTTCTAATTGACAGGTCATGGCGAGTGCGTGCTTAAATTGAAGAGAACGAGTTCTACAATTCCATTTGACTAGTTGACAGTTTAAACCATTTGTGTGAAAATTAAGTGCAGTGGAAAGTGATGACTAGTCGAAGATTTCACTATAAAACCAAAACACTATATTTCAATTGGGGCTTAGGAAACTTAAACAGGTTCAAAGAGCAGTTCATGGCCATGTCGCTGGACCCATCTAACGAGCTGCCACCACACTTGGAAACACCACCATCGACCTAACCTTAGTCAGGATCATCGACACCATGCCGTTTATCTCGTACTTTAGCTATCAGACGCATCATCCATAATGTTGCCAGAATCTAAGCATTGCCCCACTCTAACACCACTATTATGTTTTCACCAAAAATGGCTAAATAAATAAATGTCAAACAAATATCCTGTCTTCATTTCACCAGTGACCCACTTAGCAAGTATTCTGCACAAAAGTATTCACGAACCAAACCTTACAGTACAGTGGGGACTGTGCATACCCTGCTTTTTTGGCTGAGTATTTATGGAGCTCGGTTTGAAACAATGAATGAAGAATTTAAGAACCAGGCACTTGAGTTAGCTACCACATAAAGACTTAGACAGGGACGAGCTGGCGATAGAAGTGGAGAGTTAAGTATCATGCCTTGGATTTAAGCCCTAATACAAAAACAGCTACACCATTAGGTCTTCTGACGTTAATATATAAGAACGGACTTGGAAGACGCATACCCGAACATAACGACAGTATTGAGAATTTTACTCACAATACCTGTCTCATTCGCCTCAATGAAAGGAGCTTTAGCAAACTAAAGATAGTAAAAATTTATCTCAGAAACTTAACAGGACAATGACTAACCAACCTGAACATCATATCAATAGAGAACAAGTTAGCTTCAATCAAAGCTATCTTTCGAGAACATTGTAAAAACGTTTGCAGCCAAAAAAAGCCCATTAAGTTAAGTTTTAGTTCAAGCTTTCTGTGTTTGGATTAACTTTTGCACATTTTGTCAATAAATTAAGAGATTGTGTAAAATGTCTAAGTATAATACCCAAGAAAGCTTGAAAAATCTATTATTCCTAATATTAGTACTACTTATAATAATTAAATATCCTATTCTATAGCAAGTCTGTTGATTTTGATTCAGCCCACACATATCCTGATGTCATTTGATAAACCTTTTCATTTCTCTAATTTGCAGTGATTATAGGTGAAAGAATATACCAAACATGCTACTCTCAGATTACTTGTCAATGAAAAAATATCTTAGAATTAATTAGGTCGGCGTTTCTCAACCTTTCAGTATTTGCGGCCCAGTTTTCAATCATAATTTTCATCGCACCCCCAGCTTACAATAAAATGTATACAACAATAATGTATATTGAGTATTTTGGATTCTGTTTTTAAATTATTTTTAACTAACTGCCAAAACGAGTAAAAGCGAGCCAACGTTGGCGAGAAACCACATATGGCATTTTGCCAAGCGGGCGGTGAACAGATGAAGCGAATGAAAGCGGGGAAAATTTAAATATTATATTTGAAATGAAATCCAAACAGGGAGATAACGTTAAAAGAATATGAAAGTAGAAAAATTCGTTAATGAAAGTTAACCTAGACGGGGTGAGCTAAATTTAGAAACTGGGAATACATTTTTTCGAATAATAAAAGAAATAAAACAGAAGCATGACTAAACAAAAGAGAAAAAAAAATAAGTAATGTTTGTGGAAGGGAATCCACACGACCGATGCCGTCTCGAGCATGCGCAGAGCAAATGTTTTCTCATAGGAAGAAGGAAAATGTTCGATAACACAAGTTGCAATTCCAGCCAGTCTCATTCGAGTCGATCTTTCTATCGCTATCGAATCTATCGTGAATGTGTATGTTATATATGTTTTCGTGTTAATTGCAATTCACCATATTAAATATTCACGGCAGCAGATTTATGCAGACTCATGGATAAATTTTTAAGCGGAAGTAAGCGAGTATTAGACGATAGTCAAGCATCAACAAGTACACAGACGAGCATGGTTCCGAAAATATTCTCAAGAATACTTAAATTTTGGGTTTACCAGTACTGAAGTAAATTAAGAAGAAAGGCCCCTGTGTATCATTTGCTCAAAAATATTGGACGCAGACAGCATGAAACCTAATAAACTTAAACGACATTTGGAAACGCTTCATAGTGAGTACGTCACCAAACCCAGAGAATTCTTCGAATTAAAATTAAAATCATATAAAAAGCAAAAATCATTTTTTAAAGAAACTTTGTCTGTGAATAAAAAAGCTTTAATTGCATCTTACAAAATTTCATATAAAATAGCCAGATGTAAAAAAAACTTCACACCATTGGTGAAGAGCTTATTTTGCCAGCAGCAATTGAGATTGTAGAAACTATGTTTGGAGATAATTTTTCAAAACAATTGCAGTCCATACCTCTTTCAAATGATACTGTTGCTCGTCGAATTGGTGATATATGTAGCTGAAGATGTACAGTGTCAGCTTTTCTCGAAGTTGCGTGACAAATTGTTTTCAATACAGCTTGATGAAGCAACAGATAGTAATAAAGATGCTAATTTAATTGCTTATGTTCGATTTTGTGATAATATGTCAGTAGTAGAACTATTTTTCTGCAAACCAATAGAACTCAAACAACAGCGCTCGCATTATTTGCTATTTTAAATGATTTTATGAACGAGGCAAACATAGAATGGAAAAATTGCGTCGGAATATGCACTGATGGTGCTCGTTCAATGTCCAGAAGATTCCAAAGTATACAAGCACTTGTAAAACAAAAATCGCCTCTGTGCGTCTGGACACATTGCATGATCCACAGAGAAGCTTTGGCTTCGAAAGAAATGAGTCCTGGTCTGAATATTGTGTTAACTACGGTTGTAACCGTAGTAAATTATATAAAAATGAGACCCCTGAAATCGAGAATCTATTCCGCACTTTGTAAAGAGACATGGGTTCAGTACATTCAGCGTTACTATTTTATTGCGAGGCAAGATGGTTATCACGTGGGAAATTTTTACAATGTGTTTATGAATTAAGAGAAGAAATCGCCATTTTCTTAGAAGAAAACAGACCGGAAGCCGAGAATTTTCGCGATGGTTTATTTGTGATGAAATTGAGCTACTTGGTCGACATATTCAAGAAATTAAATAACTTGAATCTTCAACTCCAAGGAGCAAATACACATATGTTGGATACGAGTGATAAAATTAATGCTTTTTGTAGAAAATTGGAATTGTGGAGCAGAAATTTAAAGCAAAAAACCTAACAATGTTTGCAAATGTGGATGATTGTACTAACAAGGCTGAAGAAGAACATGTAAAAGTTGTTTTTGTAACCATTGAAAATCATTTAGCCATGCTGGCAAAGAATTTTAAAAAGTATTTTCTTGCTGACGACAAACTGATAGCAAGTTACGAGTGGGTTAGGGATCCATTTCATAAGACTCCCGAAGGACTCTCAATTGATGAGGAAGAAAAATTCATAGACTTCACGACAAGTGGCGAAACCAAAAGACAATTTAGTAATAAATCACTATTTGAATTTTGGGCAGGAGTAGAGGATGATTTTTCTGCACTAAAAACAAGGGCATTTCGCATTCTATTACCATTTTCAACATCCTACCTTTGTGAAACTGGATTTTCTGCTGTGGCTTCTTTGAAGACAATATAGATCTCGGCTAAATATAGAAACAGAACTGAGAGTGGCTATTTCTAATATTAAGCCTTCCTTCGAAAAACTTTGCTCTGCAAGACAGGCCCAAGGAAGTCACTAATAATTATTAAATTAGTTTTTAATTTAGTATGTTTTGATTAAGTAAGTTTTGATTTAGTAAGTTGTTTTACTTTATTTGTTAAATATGTCGAAATGTATTTTGTTTTCTATGTGTATGTGTGCTTTCCTTTCAGTCAGTTAATCAATTTTTTTAAATAATATTTTCTCTTGGATATTCTCGCGCCTCCCCTCTAGTGTGCTCGCGGCCCCCTAGGGGGGGCGCCCCACAGGTTGAGAATCGCTGAATTAGGTATTTCATCTTGTACAAAAATGAAATTACTGCAAATTAATCTATTTACCTTTGAAATCAAGCATTTACCATCTAAGTTGAATAAAAAAAATTGGAATAGTGGAACTAATGTGTGGTGGCAATATCAGGTGTTGTCAGGGAGGGTTTGGATTTGGTTGGTCGGTGGGGGTGCCAAGGCGAGTTCTTGCTCTGGGTGGAAACCAGCCTAGTCACGTCCCTGGGCATACCCACTAAGCCATGACACAGCTGCATTGAAACAGACTCCAAAAAATAACTTTAAGAAATAAATTTTGAAAACTATTTGTTGGTTAAATAAATACAGTCGAAAGTTTATCCAATTTTTTTTACTTTGGCAACTACGGGTATCTTGAAGCAAAGTAGACGTAAAAGCTACTAATTTCAAAACTTTGGTACCCTTATTGAAAATTCCCCAAAGGTCAACGATGTTATAGGTTGAGTAAGATGTAAAAATTTCCAATATTCATTCTTTCATGTGCATATTTATGATAAGCATGTATAGCAGTGATATTCGTAATGTATGGTTTAAAATACCTTTGGTACAATGTTGGTATAAATTTGAACAATTTTGCAAATAAAGCAGCAGTCATCTTGCTAACATGAAATAGGTGAACGGATTCTACAGCATATACTTGTCATAATTCTCAACCAAATTCAATTCCTTTTGGTTTGCATGAACACATACACAAGTAAAAATAATCATGATGGTTAATTAAATTCTTAAAGATTTGGGTCAATTCCCATTTGCTCCCGAAATTGTAATGAGAATTTTCATAACTAGGAAATACAAAAGCCCCAAGTATATCCTGATATAATTTTCTCACACATACAAGTCAAAATCTGAACTGAAGATGAAACACTAAGAAATAAATTGCGGATCAATGTACGGTTGTCATCCATCATAAATAAGGCTAACGTAAAACGTTTTAGTAAGTGTAGAAGTTCCGAAATTGCATTCTGGAACTGTGGAAGAATGATAAGGACCAGTGTCTAATCAGAACAATGTTAGTCAGTGTCATAAATTCAGTTTGCAATTGGCTGTCAACTTGAATATTCGAGCGAGATTTGTATCCCTTATATGTTAAACTTAAGAATAAGTTCCTTGCAAATCAGTTTTCAATTCAGGAAAACGCAACAGTAAGCATTAGCACGAATTAATAAGAAAAAATTGTGGATTTAATTTTACATATCAGACAATCTGATTCAGATGAACAGAAATCGATGAGAAAATTCCTCCCTTCCAGGACAATTCAATATGCTAACTTCATTGGTTAATTGGTAGGTAGATATTTAATTGATGTCGCACTGGAGTGGGCTAATCCGAAGGGAAAGATCCGAGGACAACACCATGTAATTTTGGCCCACGGTCAGATGGCGAGGTCACATGAGCTGGCACCAGTCTCCAAACTTCCACATCATGCACACGTGAGGATATTTAAGGCCACGGCAGATTTAACGTGCACCAGCCCCCTCAGTACACGATGGCCTTTGGTTGGATTCGAATTCGCAACCCCTCCAGTTGCTAATCCATTACTCTTCCAACCAGGCTACCGTGGCCCCTAATTTGCCACTGATAACCATCTAAGATATTCACATGTTTGCATATGGTATTAACGCTTCAAAAAAGGCATAGAAATACTGAGTGAATATTTGGAGAAATAAGATTGAAATATTACTTTAATATTAGTTGTAAAATATCTTTTTGAACCACTTATTTCTGCATTGGTTCAACCACCAAGATTAATCATTCCTTGCCATAAAATTACCTCCCACTTCATCACCAGACTAAACACTTAAGCTTTTTAAACAGCAATTATGGTCTAAATCTTTACTTGGCACGAAAATCTCATTTCTAACACACGACCCCTCGAAATGAAATATCGGCTACATTTTTATAACAGAATGAATGGTACAGTTCAGAAAATTTACTAACTTAACAATGCAGACTTTGAAATAAAAATATACTGAAATTAAATAGTCTTAAGGTATATAATAGCGTTAAGTTTAGAAAACATTTTAGTAGAATTAGGAAAAAATATGGAAAATACATTGGAGTTCCTAAGGAACTGCAATTAAATTACCTCTGAGGCTGGCTTCTGGCAGCGATTCTCGCCGACCTCCTGAGGCTGTCAAGAAATAACAATTAGTGATTTTCATGAATTGCTCATAGAATTATTTTTATCAAGAAATAAATCACTACCCACTAAAATAAAGGTCTGATGCTTTTATGCTAGTTCTGAATTGAAAATCCTGAATTCAGAGTAAGACTTCAGCTGAAAAATCACTTTTTCTCAACAAATATCTCACCTCAAATCATACAAAAAACTCGTTGAAATTTTACTGATCAAATTCCTACTTTTCTCTCATTATTGCTTGTTTTGAGTCCTGATGCTTTTAGTCTGTTACTATTTTTAAAAACCAAACAAAAGCTATGTAAAGCCCCTCTTTAAGAATGATTTTATTTCATTATACAAATTGGTTTTATACTTTTCAATTAAATTGTTTAAATATATTTTGGTCATAAATCTGAATAATTGGGGCTACCAAATTATGCGTCTACAGCCTTGAAAAGACTTGATCCACTACTGATTTACTATACTTAAAAGATAAGATTTAAAATATGCAAGGTTACCTCTTCGCCTCCACTTCCACTCGCCTCCTCTTAGTAGAGGCACCTCCATCATCCTCTGGCTTCCTCTTTTGTCTAAAAAGAAAGTCAATGGATCAACATTTTTTCCATTAAAATGAGTATGTGTTTAGACAATTTGAGTACTGACAATCTAAGAAAAGCAGGGGCAAGATTTGAATGAGAGTAGTAAAAGTAGAAAAAGGAGGTGCTCAGACTGGATAACACATTTGGCTCATCAATGACAAATTACACGATTTCTCTTTACAGTTTAGATCTTACTCATTAAAAATGTGGATTGAGACGAGTCTAAAATACAACTAAAAAACTAACGTGAATCTCATTTTTTCTAGACAAAATAAATTTTAGGATTCCTTCAAATTCATTTCACCACTGAAGATAAGGTAGTCAATTAGAGAATCTCACATGGAGTGTCTAACCCATGAAGTAGTATTTACCAGGTAGGATGGACATACCAAGCAAATCCAACAGGAGGCCAAGCATTTTCCTGATTTGGTTTGTCACAAGTCATTTTTGCTACATGATGGCTAATAAAACCTAAGTACTTAAAAGTGGATTCCAAACCACTACTGCAAACTTCCGTGCTGACTAGATTCGAACTCAAAACCCATTGAACCAAGAACAAGATCACTAACTACTCAGCAACAAGTCTGGCCTTCTTGAAGGACTCATATGAAGGTAGTTTGGTTTAGGTTTTATGGCACTAGGTCCAGAAATGGACAAACTGCGCCAAACACCAAGATAAGATAATAAAAACATTGTAAATGTAAAAATATTTTTCAAATAGTGTGGAAAAGATTCTAGCAGTTTTTAGAGAATAAAGTATTGGAAAGAGTTAAATAACGTGAAATTAAAATGCAGAGTTAAGGTAGGTTGATCAACATGTAGAAATTAATTAGGATAAAAACATGAATTTAATATTTAAAAAATGTTGAGATCTGTAACATGTAGATATAAAAAGAATGAGAATGATATTTACAAGTAATGAGTGTGGTATAAAAGGTTATAAAAAATATTATATAGAATTTATAAATCGAACACTACAAGTAAAAAATTTTTGGATGGGGTTTCTTTCCCAATTTCCTCAAAGTTAAAACAGAAGTACTAAAAAAGTTGAAATTGGTAGTGGCGAAAACCTTCTCAAGGGGAGCCCTCACCTCCAAAGAGGCAATCAGAATGAGGGAGGAAGAAAGAGCAAAAAGGGAAAAATGAAAGGGAGGGAATATCACTCGAGTACTCCAGGGTTGTAAACCTAAAGGACGATTAGAAGAGGGAACCAAGAGAAGACTGGACCAATATTCTTTGATAAGTGTCTGGAAAAGGGTTAAGTAAAAACATAAAACAAATGTTTGGAGTAGTTGAAGAACAAAAGTAAATCTGGGATGGTAAGGAACATACTCCCTTGAATGCTCCCTATTAAATTATCAACAAATAAACTCAGATGATGGCTCATGTAGATCAATTCCACTACACATGAAAGTTAGCAACATGACAGGTTCATTTCAAATCCCATTCTTTGACTTGATGCGAAAATGAAAAATTTTGGGGATATGTAATTAAAAGTTTGATAAAGAAAAGCTTTCACCAATTAAGTCTGATAAGGTAAAAAAGGAGTCTTAAGAAAGCTAAATTGTAAATTACAGAAAACTTGAACCTCAACAGAAATGTGCAATATTAAAAATATAAATGCTATTACTTTTGACTACAAACAAATACAACTAAAGGGAAATGTGAGGAAAATAACTTACACCCTCTGTGGTACATCCACTGTGTGTGGAGTCTAAATGAAAAAAAATAAGCATGTTACAAAATATCATTAACTGGAGAAAGTTAAACATAATAAAAACTCAATTTACTTGGAAAAACAAAACAGGAACATTTTATGAAAATTACTCGTAACAATGTTGATTGTGTGAAATGAAATACTAGAGTTAGGTGATACATATGCATCATGATCACATCAGTTCAGAAAATGCCAAATCCCCTATTATCATTTCTCTCATAATATAAATTGATCACAAAACAAGTATGATTACAAAAAAATACATTAGCAATTTTAATAAAATGACTACTTTATAAAATATTAATGAATTTTGCACAATTCTATTATGTTATATGTAGATATTTTAAAAACCTAAAAATAATACTTTCCAAGGGCTCTGGTTTCAGAGGTCCTTTCACACTATGAAAACTTTAACATCGATTGAGTTTAGTATCCCAGAAAACTTTGATTAATTGCTTTGCAAACGGTGACCAATTCCCCAGGAAGAAACTTTAGAAGACAGCATTCATCTATAATGCTGGCCATCGAAAAGCAACATCGATAAGGATGAGATATCAAACTTGTTACATAAATAGTACAAGTGTAAAATGATTCAAATTACAACTCCATTCGACTTCGAAGAAATCGGTATTAAGTGTAGCCACCATGGGCACCAACAACTGTCGCTACACCATTCAGCATTGAAAGAAAGAGGGTTTGCATGTAGGTGTGTCAGTTCATCCAAACATGATCAAAATTCAATTGGTTTGATGGTGCAAGGTCCAAAATAGAACAAGCTGCATCAGATGCATTACCAAATAATGCAATAAAAACTACAAGATAAAAGGCAGGAAAGAAAATGCAAATGAAAAAGGCAGCAAGGGTTTACAAGAAAATATTTCAAGATAGGTATGGAAAACACATGGGGCTAAATGCCCAAAATGTGTACAATCCCCCATGTACATGACTGTTTTGGGCTGGAATGAGTTTCAGAATTCACAATCCTCCAGTCGCTAATCTGACTTTTCCAACTGCTAATGCTGCCCTGACTTTCACATGCTCGGACTGAGCTACTGAAGGCTAATTAAATTAGGTTAACATAAATGACTTGGATTCCAAAACATAAACATCAATGCCCATACCCGGATTTGAAACCAGTCTGATCCATTGAGGGGCCACAGAAATAAACCACTCGACTATTTGGCATGACAAAATTTTCTGAAAACACTCCAGCACTTATGATTGAGTATAGGTTTTTGGTGCAAGAGAACTGACACCTATTGATCAGTGGACAAAGGGAATTAAAATTAATTGTTAGTTAATTGTCATTGTTCTCAATCAATAAACTATTATTCCTCTAGTAAGTATTTTCAAAGGGAAGTAGAAGATTTTCAGTTGAAAAAGGATTAGGTATCTTAGAGGATTAAAGCAAAGTTCTAAACTTATTTGGATAACATGCAACTCTGTCCCAGATTAATCTAATTTCACACACACATCTCCATCTTAATGTAACTAACACACTTAAACAAAAAACATCTTGAATTATACACCTTTGAATAAAAATATTGAGTTGTCTCACCGTGCTGCCTTTCATAATGTCTCGCAAGACAACCCTCGGTTGCCATGCGGGTAGCTGCAGGGCTGCAACAGGTGTAGGAGCAGGTGGTGGTGCAGGAGCAGGTGCTGCAACTGCAGCAAGAACTTGCTGCATAGTCTGAAAATATAAATACTTTAAGTATGCTGAGTTGTAGCTCCAGCAAAGTAAAATAATCTGGAGAGAAAGCAGTTGCTTCATGTTTTCGGAATTCTACTTTGGAGTTGGGCCATTCCAGAGTAAATGAAATGATTTTCATTAACTCGTTTTGTTTTTGACAGATAAAGTTATTGTGAATTAATAGCAAAGTTTGTGTATAGCAGCTAGTTAATTTATGGCTGGGCAAGGTATCGTCGTCGTGATTATGCAGGCATATGCTTAGGGCTTGCTAGTAATGCAAACCAAAAGTTGAAAAATCCATACCTAGAGATTTCATTAAAAAACTATTAAAAACTAATTATGTACAAGATGATTATGTAAGCTTTCCAAAAAAACAATGCATATAAGGTTTTGGTTCATGAGGTTTTGGTTCAGGAGAAAAATTCAAGGTCTTAATGTATTGCTTTCAACAAAAAATATCATTTGGTATGTGGCAATAGTTCAATTTAATTCAAAATTGTTTTGCTTCTTTTTCTATACAAGTTACCTGTATCTGAGTGTTCATAAATAAATTCTTAAAGTTTGTTGGTTATGGAAATGAAGTGAGTATTCATTCCAAATGAAAACAAAGTGGACATTGTGAGATGCTGTGTTTGTACTCGTCCGAGTTCTGCGACTTAAACTGGTTCCTTTCAGAATGAAATATAGTAACCGTCAGGATAAAAGGACTGTGACTCCATACCTTAAAAAGTAAGAGAACTTGCATGCTGAAGTGCGTGTTCTTAAAGACCTCTATATGGATGATTTAATTACCAGACTGGTTGGTCATAAGGGAGTTATATTAAGTAACAAAACAACTTTAATTAAAAGGTATATGTATGTGGGAATTGACCCTACAACGCAACTCGCGGAGCATCACGTCATCGTATGACATCACGGAGGCGAAAGTGAGACTTCCAACTGCCATAAGTGTAACATCGAATTAATAGCTCTTAGGAGCACTTTCCTTTTTTTAAGCACCCCTGTAAATAAACACCCCTAAATCCCCTTCAATAAATAATTCTATAAATTAAACATCAATTTGTTAACTTTATTTCACCAAAGCCCCCATAAAATTAGGATTCAAGCCGGGATATGAACTCAGGACTTTTGATTTTGAGTCCTTTTGTTCAAATTAAGTTATGAAGACTTTTGAAATGAGTGTTGATACTAGAACAGGAGGCCAGCAGTTACATGAGCTTCCATCAGCCAACTAGTCGAATTCCTGAGCAACACCGTTCACCGCCATAGACATCAGCATCGAAAGACAGCTCAGAATCTCAACATTAAAGATAAGCCATATTTTCGTTCTTAAAAGTTGAGTCACGAATTTTGTAAACTGTGTTAATTGAAACCAGAAGTAATTCAGAAAACCTTTCTTTCGTTTTTAAACAATAACTGTTTTTCTTCTAATTGGCTATAATTCCATAAATGTTAATTGTCATTTAAGAAATATTTTGTTAATTAGTATAGGTATTGAATATTCAAATTGTATTCTGACAGTTTATAGTTTTAACTTAAGCAATTTTGATACCATTCGTATGTGTTTATAATCAGATATTTTAGTCTTTTAAAGTATACAATTTTCCCAAAACAGTAATTAAATATCTGTGCCTAGTAAAAGTAATCTCTATTCCCAGTCAATAATCATAACGATTAAACTGTCCGAAAAATAATAATTTAGTTCCGTTTCTGAATCAGAATATGTAACGGAAAAAGAAATCAATCTGTTGGGAAGGAAAAAGTTTTTGAAGCGTTTACTTTTATTTGGTGTTTCCTCTTTATTTAGTTATTGCATATTCTAGGGTTGTGAATATAGTATTGCGAGTATTTGTGTCTTATAAAAGTGGAAGGAAATTTGTAAATGGGAGGTAGTGTTTTGTTCAGTTACTGAACTGTACGAAGTCGTCTCGGGAATTTTTTGTGTAGTTTTTTATGATAAAAAAATTCTTCCATTAATTGTATTGTAAGAGGTCGTGCGAGAGGATTTTTTTTGTTTAGTTTTATTGGATAAAAAAATTCTTCCATTTGATAATTAATTGTGAACTATCATAATTCATGTTTTGAAAATTGTAATAAATGAAATTTAGATATGGTAGTTTAATTTTAAGCATGGTGACGTTTCTAATGAGCAATGAAAGTATAGTGCAAATGATTTTGGCATGTCAAGCAACAGAATCTATGAATAAGGCTGAAATTGTAGGACTAATTAAAAGTATACAAAACTTATGAGGAAGAAATGGTGAAGGCTTCTTTAGAATCGGTATGGGAAAAACAGAAAACGAAAGAAAGGGAAAGGCTAGAGGAAAAAGAAAGGGAACGGAATTTTGAATTGGAAAAATTACCTATAGGAGCCGAAACGCAACACCAAGTAAATTCGAGTATGGTTTTAAATAGAGAAGTTTCTGAGAACGAAACAGAGAGAACCCAAAAAATCCAGCTTTTGCAAATAACTCACTAGTTTGACGAAAAAAGGGATGAAATGGGTTTATACCTTATTTAATTATTCCATCGATTGATGAAGCTTAAGGTGCGGAGAAGTTAAAAGTTGTTCTACAAAGGGCATCCAAATACGGACTTGAGATAAAAACAAAAAAAAATGTCAATTTTAGAGATATTCTTTAGTTTTGGGACCACATCGTTGAAGATGGAACAATTAGTCCATCAAGTTTAAAGACACAGGCTGTCTCAAAATTTCCTATACCCACCAACGTAAAACAATTGCAGAGCTTTTTAGGACTCACGGGTTATTTTAGAAAATTCGTTATAGATTATTCGAAAATTGCAAAACCTTTAAGCGACCTCCTGAGGCAAGATAGCGCGTTCAAGTTTGAAACTTGCCAGATTGAAGCGTTCCGGTTTTACATCTCTTCAAGCCGGTACGGAAAACCGAACTGCATACCGACGTGAGCAAATACGGATTTGGTGCCATACTTCTGCAAGAAGCCGACGATCGACAATTACATCCTGTCCATTACATGTCCAAAAACTAGCCACACAGAAAAGTACAGCAGCTACGAATTGGAAGTCCTTGCTGTTGTTGAAGCACTAAAGCTCCACATATCTTATAGGAAACAAATTTAAAGTGGTGACAGACTGCTCCGCTTTTCAAAAGACAATGGACAAAAAAAGACTTAGTGACCAGAATTGCGAGATGGGCGTTGCTTCTAGAAGATTTCAACTGAGATAGTGCATCGGCCAAGTAACAAAATGGCACACGTCGACGCTTTGAGTAGGAATTCAGTAATGGTGATAACTGAAACAGTCACGGCCAAGCTGAAAATCGTTTAAAACAAGGACGACCACATCTCCAGCCTTAAGTCCCTGTTGACCAATAGTGAGTCACAAGAGTTCTTCGTTCCCAACCTTCACTCCTTAAAGCAGTGTTATTGTGAACTGTATACCATGCATTCTGTCAAAGAAAGCCGGGAAGAAGGAGGGCTTCTTGAACACGATTCCAAAGGATGATACTCCACTGAACTACCATGTCGATTTCATAGGACATCTGCCTTCCACTAAGAACTACCAACATATCCTAACAGTGGTTGACGCATTCAGTTTGTTTGGCTATACCCCGTCAAGTCAGTGTCCGCCAAAGATGCTTTAGACAAGCTGGAATTGCAACAAAAAACATCTGGAAATCCAGTTAGAATAATAATAGACAGGTTCAGCATTCAAATCGAGTTCCTTTCGAGAATACTACAAGGAAGAGGGTATTCAACGTCTACAAATTGCCACTGGAGTGCCTCGTGGTAATGGCCAAGTGGAACAAATGCACAGAACTCTCATACCCATCTTAAAACTTACTTTACGCGAACCAATGAAGTGGTTCAAACACGTCCCAAGGTTGCAAAGAGTGCTCAATAGCACAATGAGTCCAAACACCAAATACACGCCATTTGAACTCCTCACTGGAGTGTGAAGATCAGGAATAAACAAAAACAAGACCTAGAAATTCAAGACATCCTCACAAAAGAAATGCTGGACAACCATCATGAAAACCTAAGCATGCTGAGACAAGACGCGAAAATAAATATCCAAAAGATGCAGAATGAAAACAAAAAGCATTTTCACAAGAAGCATAAGAAAGCCAATGCCTATGTAATGGGAGACCTCGTAGCTATTCAAAGAATGCAGTTTGGCAGGGTTAAAACTGCACCCAAAATTTTTCGGTCTTATGAGATCATAAAAATTAATGGCAAAGACAGGTACGAGGTGTCTAAGGTGGGAAACCATGATGGTCCCAACAAGACCACCACCTCCACTGATCTCATGAAACCTTTCATTTCAAAGTTCTAATGTAAAATTATAGAGTACCGTAAAGTGTTGTGTATTTGAATTTTTTTTCAATATTATGTAATATATGTTTTACATTGTGTAATTTCAAGCTGTAGGTATTTGGTTGTTTCCTTATATTTTTGAATTGTATTTATTTGTAACATTCCTTTTCTATTGTCCAGAGCATGAAAGTGATGTTCACCGTGAAACGTTTTACCTATGGCCTCCAGTTGTGTAAACTACGAACATTTCTGAACTGACTCAAACTCAAGACATAAGCCCGGACATATGCGGAACTGAGGATTGTGAGACAGACGCGATTTGGAACAAAAATTGTAAAACGCAGGCAAGGCGTGATGCACCTCAGTTGGTAATTTTTTTCTTTGAATTTTGAGTTACCTTGACGCGCCACTGAGGTCAGCGACGTTGTCAGGACGGCCGAATCTGTGGGAATTGACCTACTGCACAACTCGCGGAGCATCACATCATTGCGCAACGTCACTGAAGTGGAAGCGACAGACGACTTCCAACCTAATATTAAATACCCCTAGATCCCCTTCAATAAATACTTTTATAAATTAAACATCAATTTGTTACCTTCATTTCACCCAAGCCCCCAGATATATCAAGAAAATCTGTTAAATAACTTTTAGAAAAGGGAGTATCATCTCCAACTAAAAAGTGGAATGTGTCAAACCCATTAATGTAACTTGTGAATTTAATGTGAATGATGTAGTTCTGATAGATGATGTGAGAAATTACCTTGGCAATTTTGGTGACTAGCTAGAATGATGCAAATTCACAAAGGTTGTGATGACAAAGCATTAATTTGAAACATCTTCAGGAATAATTAAATGAAGAAATAACTGTTATACCATCTGGAACTTCCAAAGATGGATTAAGTTTGTATTCATTTGTGTCCTCATTTGAAATTCATATCTGATATAGTATTCTTATTCATGTAGTATTTTTCTACATTAGCAATATTTTTCTGTTTATATTTTATCAAGTATTCAACTTATTTTATAATACATGCAATATTTGTATATTTAGAAAGCATGTTTCATGTTTAACCTGATAAGTATTTTTGTGTTACATTTCTTTGGCAGAAAGTAAAATTATTTTAGTACCCAATTTGTTCAATTTATGATATATTTTCAATGTTAAAATTAAAAACATTTTAACAATTTAAGATTGGATTTTGAAGTGAAAGGATGTGCATTAATCCAGCAGAGTATTCCTTGTGTGTAAATAAATGTTAAAAGGTATACTTTAGATCAGGGATGGGCAAACTTTTTCGGTCGCGTGCCAAAAATCGAAAAAAAAAAGTTTGGCGGGCCAAGATAAATTTTTCTAAAATTTTAAAAACAATATACAAGTATTACAATTTAAATATGTTAATGAGATGAATGAAATTGCGATTTCATTTTTAAAAGTTCCTTATATTGAGGTTCGAAGTGAGATGTACTGATTCTAAAGAACGAGGCTAAATGCTCATCTGTCAGTCTACTTCTGAAATAATTCTTTCTAAGGTTCATAGTTGTAAAAACACTTGTTCACATATATAAGATGAAGCAAACATAGCACTGATTTTCTGGGCGTGAGATATTAAATTTGGGAAACTTACTTTCGATAATGATTTGTAAAACTAACTTTGGCATATTTAGAAACAGCTGCTTGAGATGATTGTTAGATTGCAACTCAATTAATTCAAGCTGCAAATCTGACCTCACTGCTTCACAATTTACGTTGAAAGGCATGGTAAAAATATCCAATTCTGTTTGAATGGCACTGAAATCTTGAAATCTGCGTTCGAACTCAAAATGCAGTTTTTTCAAGCCATCTTCATAATTCTTAAGCTTCTCTTCATTTACTGAGGGCATTGAATTTAACCTCGAGAAATGAGACAAGTCGTTCTTAGCTAGCTGCCCAGCAAACTGATTAAGTTTTAGTTTAAAAGCTTTGAGATGGGCCCAGATATCGTCGATAAATTGATTTTTCCCTTGCATCTTGACATTCAAGTTGCTCATATGACAAAGAAGATCTGTGAAAAATGCAAAGTCCGAAAGCCATTCTAACATTTCGCACTCCGCAGAACACTGTTTCTCATGGAAGAACGACACAATGTAGTCTTTCAGCTGCCAAACTCACTCGAAAACACATCCTGCACTAAGCCACCTTACTTTCGTGTAATACAGTACATCAGAGTATTCAGATTGCACGGACTGAAGAAAATCTCGAAATTGCCTGTAAGCCCACGAGATCGAATAGTATTTACAAGCTTCACGACTGCATCAAGCACGGGTTTCATATTCAATGCAGATTTACAGAGCATCTTGATGTATAACACAATGTAGAAAAACAACATTGTTCCCGGGATAGTTTTGATTAAAGAGTCCAAGAAATCCAGATTTTTTTCCTGTCATATTTGGTGCTCCATCGGTCGTAATATTACATATATTTGTTATAGGCACTTTTAAAGTTAAAAGCCCTTCCTGAAATTCACGAAAAATATCACATCCTGTTGTAGTTCCCTTTAAAGAACACATGCACGCCAGTTCCTCGGTAATTTCAAAGTTCTCATCAACACCTCTTATAAATAATACTAATTGAGCAGTATCATTTATATCAGTGCTTTCATCCATAGCTATGGAGCAAAATTTAAACTGGCTAATCTTTGACTCTAATTGTGATGTCAAAGTTTTATCGATGGCTTCGATTCTAGAAGTCACCGTTTTTCGAGATAAGCTTAGTCTCAAAATTATTTTTCTTGTCTGCACTTAAAACATCACAAACTTGGAGCATCCATTTTTAACGAACTCCCCATCACTGAGAGCTTTATTATTTTTAGCAATATTGTATGCTACAATGTAACTTGCATGTGTAGCTGCTTCTTGGATAGTGTTTACCTTCTTGAAAAAATTTTGTCGGCCTGATAATTTTTTAGACTTTCTACATTTTGTTTTCTTTCATATTCGGACATTGCTTCGTAATTGGAATTCTTATGCTTGGATGTGAAATGACGGGAAATGTTATATTCTTTGAAGACTGCTACAGCTTCATTGCAGATGAGACACACTGGTTTACCTTTAACTGTAAAAAATATTTCCAGGTCCATTCATCATTAAAAACACGGCACTCTGAATCAACTTTACGTTTTTTAGTAGCCATTTTGGGGTTGAAATATTTTACGAATAACCCAAACAAGCACTAGCTACGCTATACTTTTTATACTTTCACCACTATTCACAATGATGCTATATGTCCGTAATCTTTCCATACGCAATCAATAATATTACAACTCGCGCCAAAAGAAAAAGCCGCTGGCTGGAGCTTAAAATGCGCAGTCTGCCACATGTGAGGTCTAATTCACCTATATTGGATTCCCATATGTCTGCTCCCCGAGAAAGAGATAACGCTTGTTGGCGCCAGTCTACAGCTATAACTAACAAAGAACTTCAGCTTTTAACACTTTACCGATTGAAAGCTGTCTGTGCTTGCTATTTCCGTCGATTTATGTTTTGTAGAACAAAAATAAAGTAAAAAGATCAACAGTCCTTTGAAAAAAAGGAAGAAGAAAAATATTTCAACAAAGTAGAAAAGGAGATGGATATATAATACATAAATCATATTTTCTTTTAATTTCCATCGGACCGGCAAATTAAAATTCCATCCGCGGGCAACATAAAACCTTCCAGCGGGCCGTAGTTTGCCCATCCCTGCTTTAGATGAACAGTCACTTGATTTCGCCACAGTACCAAAATCAAAAGCAGGAGGCAGGGAAAAGGAGGAAGAGAGCAGGCAATCGTTTGAGAAAATCTGACAAGTATGATTGTAGGTGCGATTTTGCAGGGATGGAAGAACCATTGATCTTTAAAGCTAAGGAATCAAAAGAGGCAGAAAATTGGGGGGAAAACAATAAATGATGAGTTGCAAGCACTTGAAGAGAACAAAAACAAAAAGTGGATGGAAACAGAAATCAAAGAAAATTACCATACGATTGATACAAATGGGTTTTCAAGAAAAGATAGTAGATTGAATGGTAAAATACAAAACATGTTCGATAGCAAGAGGTCTTCAAGATGAAGAATTTTATGATTCATAATTGATGATTTACAATTAGTCTCCTGTAGCAAAATTAAAAACAGTGTGAACACTTTAGGCAATAGCAAACCAGAGAAAATAGCCTATTTATCAAATGGATGTATGCATGCTTTCCTGTATGCAGACATCAGAGAAGTATACTTGAAAGTACCTGAAGGAAAACTTGGGTTTTATGGCACAAGGGCCATATTTGGTCATGCTGTGCAAAACACAAGACAGACAACATCAAGTAATGGATATGCACACAAGGAAATTTTTACTAACACAAAAGAGAAATAGATACAGGGAGGAATCGAACCTGCACCACCTACAGAGTTTTATTTGGAAAACAGATTTAGAAGATTGGAATGATTGTTTAAAAATCAGAGTTGAAGAGAGTACATTTGTTCTATTTCTAGATGATTCGTGGATAGTGGGTTCAAATCAAAGGCATAAATGATGTGAAGATTGATAACTTTAAGATGAAAGATCTGGGAAACAATTTAACTATCAATCAAGGTATGCACATACGATCTAGAAAAAGAAAAGTTATAAATTAACCAATCATAATTCCTAAAAACGTGGTAGATTTGGAATGGAAGATCATCCTGCCTCTTCACCTATTGATGGATAACTAGACCGCACAAGTCAAAGTGAAAAGAAAGTGACAGATAAGGAAGTGCAGACAAGTGATTGGTTTCTTGTATGCAGCAATGGGATCAAGTCCAGACTTGGGAATGAATCGCTGTCAACTCATGCTGAATGAAAAATCTAATCTATCACAATACTTTAATCTTGTAAAATAACTGTGATTTAACTTGTTAAATGACAACTATAGATTAGAAATATTTCAACCAATTATTAAGTTATTTTGAATGAATTCCTTTTTTTAATATAGAAGCATTTTTTTTTAGTTCATTACCTTTAACATGTGGTTCGTGTATTTTGAAAATTTGAAGAAAACAAAACTGAAATAACTTTGCAGGATGAATTGTATACAAAAATGTTGGATGAAAGCATGGAAAGGATTAAAGAGTTTAAGCAATAAATTTAAATATAGGGAGTTTAATTCTCATAATGTTTGGAAATTAATGTTATACTCTAACCAAGTAATCAAATCAAAATGACCGTCCACCGAGGAAAAACAAAAATGACCTAATTGAAAAGTTTGTGTAAAAAGAGGCAACAAAAATATCCTTATTGATGCTACTGAATGACCAGCCCCCCCCAATCCTCTTTCGCTAAGCAAATCCCTAGAGATTTCTGGTAAAACGCAAAACGGAGCACAGGGAATCCAAATTCAATCAATAAGGCCAATAGAACATGGCAGTTAATGGTCATGGAAAAAAATTTTCCAAGCTTTTCAGCAGCCTTTTTCTCAAAAATTATATTCATTTTATTAATGAGGCTGAGTGAGAATGCATCACATTATCAGCTACTAAATTTTTAAAACTATTGTTATTTTGGAGGGTTGGATTCTTCAGCAAGTTGATCAAAGACAAATTCCAATTCTGACTTGTGTCAGAAATGTCTTGCCACCATCATCAAGCAACTCGATTTTCGGACACATGGTGTGGAAGGTATTTTAATTAATGTCACACTGAAGCAACACAAAGGGCTATTGGCGATGATCCTAGATCAAACCCAAAGGGGAAAGATCCAAGGACATCACGTAATTTTGAACCATGGTCAGATAGCAAGGTCACCTGAGCTCGCACCCCTCTCCAAACTTCCATACCATGTCAATGTCAGTACATTTGAGGCCACGGCAGATTTAATGTGCACCAGCCAACTTTGTACACGATTGTCTTTGGTAGGATTCAAACTCGCAACCCTCTGGTTGCTAATCCATTACTCTTCCAATCAGGCTACTGCAGCCCCAGCTACATGGAGTGAACCATCTTAGAGGTTTAACAGTAAAATCAATAATTACGGTATTTTTAAAATATAAAATCGTATTATTCCTCCACTAAAACCTTAATGGAAGTAAAAAATTTGACACAAAACATAATACACTATAATACAAATAATTAGTAATGAAAGCACAAAATTTGCTGGACGAGGGTTTTTAGAATACATTGTTTAAGAAAAGAAAAGTGTTACTTACTCTCTTCTTGCCAGCCTTCTTTTTCCTAATTTTCTCCAAAGAGAAATTAGGGCTGGGCTGAAAAAAATAGAAAAATGTCAGACATTTCATGCAACTCAATTACACAACAAGTATTTATAACTGGACCAAAACATTTTTTAAGAAATGTAATGTGTGAAAACATGGGAATCACTAAATATATCTTGAGCAGTGATTGGTCAATTTTAAATTATTTTTACTCACTGTCACAAGTGGAATAACTGATGATAATTTTAAAATATATAGGATGAACCAACCAGTGCCTGATCACCTACCAGTAGACCATTTCCTCAAATTTCTCATTAAAACAAACTAGTTTATTCCACAATTTAAATGTATATTCTTAGTGGACTTCTGGAATAAATAGTAACCAATCTAAAGCTCACTAATTTGTCTTTTTATCGATAAAAAATGTAAACAAAAATGAGATGTCAAATCGCTGGGATCTATGAAATCATAATGTATTGTGAACTTGTTCTGGTGTGATGTCCCAATCTCAATTCTATTTCTTATTTTGAACTAATATTTTGGCATAAAAGTAAAACAAATCTTATATGCAGAGTAATTTTTCTTTAAGTTTTAATTTTAAGTCATAAATGATGTGGTTAATCTACTCGTAGAACAAAACTGCATTTGTTCCAGTAATTGACCATACTGAATTTTGTAGTAAGAATTTTGTAGCAATTGATTTTCAATTTGAAGTTAAATATTTCATGATTAAGTGTTTAGCAATTGATTGAGGTAAATTAAATACAAAAATGAGTCTATCCAATATTTGACCTGATGGTCAATATGGATGCATTGATTAATTGATACCAAAGAATTCTTTATTATTGCAACATTTATTTACTTTTTAAATATTAGTTTGTTATATACTTTAACTAGTTTAATTGTTCAATATTAGTACAAACCATTATCATGTTATCATAATGTTCGATAAATTGTTCTTTTACTTAAACTATCATACAAAAAATTTGATCCTAGCTATGTTTTATACAAATAAACTCATGATCACTAAAAGTATATACACAAATGTTTCAACATGAATTAGATAAGAAAAATATGTGTTGGTCAATTACTGGTCTAATCACTATTCCATGATTTAAAACTATCAATATCAAATGTTAAAAGTTGTTCTACAGCTCATTGTAATCAGTTTTTACAAGATACTTTAACTTTAGACAAAAAAAATTAAAAAGTGCAATTGCAAAATAGCTCTAGGGAATTTTTTTCAATGGAAAGTGATCCCCAATAACAAGCTGTTTAACGTATGTATATTCTATAGCACCTACTAAATCACATTAAAATATGCAGTTATGGATTTAATTCTACTGCTGACAGGAACATGCTGAAGTTTCAAAGTTTGAAGTCAGAAAACCTATGGCCACTACTTTTAAAAACGAATTTTAATGCCAGATAGTGGATTTTACTATTCAATTAACATGTTTAATTAACTTATAATTAAGTGTCATGTAGAGTTAAATGACATATCTGCTGAATAAGTTTTCCAAGATACCGTTTCATTATTTTGAATTGGATTGAGGGATAGCAGGAAAATAACTGCAAGCATTGCCAAATGGTGTGCCAATAAATTGGATAAAACCCAAAAGATGAACCATGTTCAGTCATTTACTCTACACTTTGGGTATTACGCGCCACAGCAAAGGCACTTGTGAAATAGCATTCAATGCATCAATTCTTTTAATAGTTTTAACTGTCTAGATACAAATTGAATCAGCTAAAACAAAATGTGTTTACTAAACAGGTAGGTAGTTAATATAACACTGGAGTAACACAAGGGGCTATTGGTGCTGGTCCAGGGTCAATCCCCAAGAGAAAGATTGAGATCACATAATTTTAAACCTTCTCACGATGACAAGGTGGACACCTGAGCTGGCACTCCTCTCGAAACTTCCACACCAATGTGAGGATATTTGAGGCCACAACAGATTTAACATGCACCAGTCCCCGTATACACGCCGTTCTTTGAGTGGACCTAGTTTAGATCTCCCAACCCTCCGATTGCTAATTCCGTTACTCTGGGCTACTACGGCCCTAGTGGTATAATACAGATCAACTCAAGTTACTTAAATTTTGAACTTAAAAAATTGAACATTTTCGTAATATGTAATCCGAATTTCCAACACTGTCACAAGCATATTTCTACCATTGACAAATTTGTATTCATTCACATTGAAATAGATTTTAAGTGCCAAAAATACACAAGTCAAAGTACCTAAATCATTTCATGAATGACTTCATTGCATTTATGAATTTTAATTGCATTTTCCTTTTCACTGAATTTTGATGTTTGGATTAACTATATTCAAGAGTGTTCAAGATCAATGCAACCTTTGAAGCACTGTTCGGACAGTTATTTTGATATATGGAACGAACCGGATGTGTTAAAAAACAATATAAAAAATTTAAGAATTGATCATTCGAACCATGCTCTTTTCCAAATCATTCTTAATTGAAAAGGTACATAAAATGGACAGGTAGATATTTAATCAACGTCACACTGGAGCAACACAACGGGCTATTGGTGACGGTCCGGGATCAATCCCAAAAGGAAAGGTCCGAGAACACGTAATTTAGAACCACGGTCAGATGACGAGGCAACACCTGAGCTTAGCACACCTCTCCAAACTTCCACGCACGCCAACGTGAACACATTGGTGTTCCTTCTAAAAACTACCCGTATGTCATGGTCCAAGTTAAAATTTGTACGGGCAAATGATTAATTAAAATCATAAAAACCCGATTTAAATCTAATAAATCCGCTCTCCGGTTGGTTGGTTTTAGGGGTTTTAAAGCGCAAGGGCCGTATCATTACAACGTTGCGCCAGACATAAAACATACAATATCAAGCGAGATATACACACAGCGAAAATTTTACTGACACAACTGTCAATCCACTCGCAAGAATCGAACTGCCTTCTAAACCCTCCAAGTGGTTTCGACGAGATATCTCACCCATCAAGATTTGACCGATTTAGCTAATGACATCTCTTCAGATATCGCCGACTATTTTAATGACGAGATCAAGGTCTGGTATTTTTCTTCCAATGATGAGATAACCATCAGAAAGGTTAATGAGAGGGCTATAGCGTTAAGTACGCAGCTAAAACAGTGACGAGGGAAGTGTATTATTAAGTTCATAAGATCTTAAATAATACCTTTTCATTTGGACCAGGAATCTCGTTCATTCACTTCCAATAATGCAACAAACTGTTGGATGAGTTCTCTGTATACAGTGCCATCAACAGTTGACTGGAAAAACAGAAGCCCAATAATCCCTTTGTGTGATACGGCACACCCAACGCCAATTTTTTGAGAATGTAAAGTTTTTTTCATTAGTGAATGGGGATTTGTCGTCGCTAAAATGCGGGAGTTTGGCGCGTTCACATAACCGCTTAAATGAAACCATGTCGTCATTTATGTCGGCAAAATTCTTTACATCTTTCATATGATTATGATTTATATTCAAAGTAAGCCTCAAAAGCAGCGCAATTCTCTGAATGCGTGATATACTCATTTTGCAATGAAGAACAAAATGACATGGAACTTTATTATCGCCTAACTTGAGCGAGAAGAAAACCAAACGATAAAAATTAAAGAATCCATAAAATTACAAGCAGACGATAAAATTCAATAATTAAAAAAAAACCACGAGCAAATGATTTTTTTTAAAGTTGGAGTACGGGAACTTTTAGGGCACTCTGTACAATGAACGATGCATGCATCCCATAGAAATTTGAATGACTTACCTTGGATCTCTGTTGGCTTCTTAATCTCATTATGGAAGTACAATGAAATTAAACAATTTAAATTTAAATTTACACAAAAAAATACAAAAACTAAATACTATTATATACAACGGCTACAATACTAAAACATATAAATTTAAAATATCAGCACATAAAAAATATCAGACAATTAAACGTTAAACGGCTAATGAGAAGAGCAAAATTCAAAGTTCACTTTGCGATCGAAAATTCAGAAAGCAAGTGAACATCGTACGGGAAACTAAACCTGAACGCAGGGACGCATGACGTCACATAGACCACAATTCTAAGCGATTGGTCTATTACGATTGGTCGAGAATAGCTGTCAATCTCATTCAAACCACACCTTCCATAATATACTCGTAAGCAGATGCACGCCAACACGAGCTAAAAGTGCGCCAAATATGCTTAGGAAATACACGATGGCACCTTTTTACGGTAGGTATTTTAATACACGTAGCACAGAAGCAACACAATGGGTCACCTTTTTTAGAATAAACGACAATACAAAAGCTTTCTTTTGAATAAATCGACTCGAACAAACTGAGTTCGAATCCAACCAAAGACCGTCGTGTACAAAGGGAACTAGGGCACATTAAATCTGTAGCAGCCTCAAATGTCCTCACGGTGGTAGGTATTTTAATTAAAGACACACTGGAGCAGCACAACGGGCTATTGATGAAGGTCTGGGATCAAACCCGAAGGGAAAGATCGAGAACACCACGTCATTTTAAATCGCGGTCAGATGACGAGGTCAACCCTAAGGTGGCACTCCACTTTCCAAACTTCCACACTACGACCACGTGGACATTTCAGGCCACGACAGATTCAACGTGCTCCAGCTCCCGTGTATATGGTCTTGGGTTGGATTCGAACTCTCAACCCTCCGGTTGCTAATCCGTTACTCTTCCCAATAGCCCGTTGTGTCCAGTGTGACGTTAATTAAAATACCTACCTAACGTTACTCTTCCAAGCGGGTCCCCGTCCTCACGTTGGAGTGGTATGGAAGTTTTGAGAGTGGGGTGCCAGCTCAAGTGTTCTCGTCGTCTGACAAGATGGTTCAAAATGACGAAGCGTTGTCCTCTTATCTTTCCCTTCCAGATTGGGAGAACGTGATTTGTTTGGGTAGGTGGGTATTTCAATTAACGTCACACTGGAGCAACACAATGGGCTATTGGTGACGGTCCGGGATCAATCCCAAAGGGAAAGATCCGAGGACAACACCACGTAATTTTGAACCACGGTCAGATGACGAGGCAACACCTGAGCTGGCACCCCACTCTCCAAACTTCCACACCACGCCAACGTGAGGACATTTGAGGCCACGACAGATTTAACGTGCACCAGCCCCCTTTGTACACGACGGTGTTTGGCTGGATTCGAACTCGCAACCCTTCGGTTGCTAGTCCGTTACTCTTCCAACCGGGTCACCGCGGCCCTGTGATTTGTTTGAGGGCCAAGAGCTTAATGGAAAAAATCTATAGCTTAATATACCAATACCTTCGCGCTTTCTCTGAGCATAACTATTTTCCACATCTCTATGTATATTAAAGAACTATTTTATTCATTTTCCATTGCTTTCGTCTTTTATACTTTTCATGCATATTCGCTGCGTACGTGGAAGTGTTTGTTCATTCAATTAAAAACTTAGAAAAATTGTTTAACTGTTTATTGTTAAATGCATTTTATACGGGCAACTCAAAATCAAAAATCCACAGCTGAGAAATTTTATTGAATCTTGTTAAATTCAAAGATGTTAGCACGAAATTCAAGAAAATATACATTTATAGATTTATTAAAACGATGTCCACTTTTAACTAACCTAAATCTTTTATTTAAGCAGTTATCAATCGTAACCATTAATTTCTTTTCTACTGTTTCTTATAATAAACGTTGTGTTGCTCCATTGTGATATTAATTAAATATACCAATACCTTATAATAAACTGAATTACCGTTTTTCCTCTTGCCTTTTCCAATAGAAAAGTATTGCATCATTCGAGAAAAATTGGCGATCTCTGAGGTGCCGCGTTGGCAGGCATTTATCGCCCCACCTTAAAATACTCAAGCTGATGAAATGCGAACTGCTTACGTAACTCGGAAAAAGAGGGAAGTCATTGAAATCCCAATTTTCAATAACACTTGGCTCTGCAGCTTAAAAATAAAAAGAATTCAGAGAACATTCCCTTATTCCAGTTTTCCAATCTTCCTCACGCTATGAACCAGTATTTTTTTCTACGATTTTTAGCTTTGCACACATTTTTATTTACACCTTTGGTGAATAGCTTTTATTAACGAAATAAATTGCGTTCAACTTGACTAAGTTGTAATATAAAATGAAAGATTAATTTACACACAAACGAAAAAATGCCGGCATTAATTGCATACTAGGCCTGGTATGTCTATCTTTTTATACTTTATGAGGATTCTCAACTTTAACCCTTGAAAATGACAAGAGACAATACCAAACCCAACTACAGAACAGTAACAGGCGGAGTGTATGAACAATTTTTTTAATCCGCTGCCCTGTTTTAAACCTAGCATATTAGCGTACATAACATGCACGCGTTATTTACTAGTAGTAAATGCTAAAAATAATAAAGCTAGTGTTCTAGGCTGAGCTGAAAATCATAGCATCGCATAAAAAGATTGGAGAGCGACAAGCCAAACCTACTTAAGCAATTAATGGCGGACAAATGACATTTGCATTTCCTTTCGTTTGCTTGTAAATTTTGTATTGCAACTTTGTCACGTTTAACAGTTTTACTAAATCCTCTAAAAGAAAAACACCGATATCGTAATTAATAATACATTTTCGTGAGTGCAAACTTAAAAATCGTAACAAAAAATACAGGTGGAAAGCACGAGAGGTTTTCAAAACGGAGTGGGGTGAGATTTTACAGGATTGCACAAAGCATGGCCGAACGTGGATTGGTCGCATAAGTTTCTTTAAAACTGCAGCGTCAGTGTCTTGTGAATTCGGGGTACAGTGACTTAGAAATTGACGTTAACCCTTCATTTTAACAGTGACCACTCAAAGTATTAGAAATTTCCACTTCTCCAAATGCTTTTATTTGATGGAAAAATTTTCGTAACAAATTATGAGACATATTTGAAGTTACCTTTTAAAATTATTAAAACTACGTATATACTTTCCGACAACAGTTGCTTTAACTTAATTTGTAATAACATTGTTATTTTAACTGCTTCGCTATAAGGACCCATCTCTAAAAAGTTCTTCCCGTGGAAAAGTTTCATTCATTCTTGGTAAACTTGGAAACATGAACCACTTTTCAAATATCTGCAAAAAGATTAGTTGCGACTATTGACAAAGAATAATTTTTTTTAAGAAAATCATGTTTTTCGTATAGATCTGACGTAAAATTTTACGCAGATTTGAAATCCGTTGAAATTTTGACTATCTAAAAATTCAAAAGATAGAAACTTGGATTAGGGAAATAAAAAACACAATTTAATGCATAATGGAAACACCTCGAAAAACGCCAAAGCGGTGTGCAGACATGATAATACGAAAATTTCATCAAACGCGCGTTAAAAATCTCCATGTGAACAGGGCCTAGAGAAACATGCTCATTCTCCTTCCTTTCTATTAAAGACAAAACATGGAATTCCAATATTCAGAACTTATACCCCAATGACCTACACCAGGGGTCGGCAAACTGCGGCTCGGGAGCCACATGCGGCTCTTTGGTTACGTACAAGTGGCTCTGAAATAAAATTGAAAAAATGAAAATAAAACCACTTAGTTTCAATAAAATTTTTAAAAATAAACACTCTCGTCAACAAGGGTGTTCAATATCCAGAATTAGCAAATCAATAGTTGCAAAAATCGTACTTTATGGTGGTCGTTACGTCACAGCTGAATCTGCTCAACTCAAGTCAAGGGAAATAATGATATTTCAATGGTAGAAGTTATTTCGTTTGAAAAGAAATTGTTTCTATTTACTGAAGATTTAGAGGGGAACTTTTGTTCATTTCCCAAATTTGTCTCAATATCACCGAGGAGAAACAATGCCCTTATTAACAAAGATTATTTCAAGACAGCAGTTTTAAACATGAGAATCTTTCCTTGAAATTATTCAGGAATTCAGAAATGATAAAGCGACTCTAGCTATTATAACAAATCGTCTTAACGCCAATGTGAAGGGGGGTATTTCAATTAACGTCACACTGGAGAACACAATGGGCTATTGGTGACGGTCCGGGATCAATCCCAAAGGGAAAGATCCGAAGACAATACCACGTAATTTTGAACCACGGTCAGATGACGAGGCAACACCTGAGCTGACACCCCACTCTCCAAACTTCCACAACACGCCAACGTGAGGACATTTGACACCACAATAGATTTAACGTGCACCAGCTCCTTTGTACACGACGGTGTTTGGCTGGATTCGAACTCGCAACCCTTCGGTTGCAAGTCCGTTACTCTTCCAACCGGGCCATACTCTATATTGTAACACCATACTCTATATCCAAAAAACCATTCCTCTGACATCAGAAATATGAATGCTTGCTTGATTTGACATCAGATACAGCGATGATCAAAGTTTGAAACTGAGAAATCAATCTCAGATTTTTGGTGTACGCTAAAAGATGAATTTAAAATCCTATCAGATAAAGCGAAACTTATTCTCCTGCCCTTCGCAACCACTTATTTATGCGAAACAGGATTCTCCGCATACGCCGCCATACTAAAACAAAATACATATCACGTCTCAATGCAAAGCAAGATATTCAGTTGCAACTATCCGAAATTCAGCCAGATATAATCTCATTGTGCAAATCAAAACAGCCTCCTCATCCTTCTCATTCTGTTTCACGAAATAATCTATATATAATACGTGAAGAAAAAACTTTGTACCCCTTTTTAAGCACATTGCGCGCACGGAGGAGTATGAGATTTGGCATAGTTTGCCACCACATAAGTTAGTATTGAAAGTTAATTGCATCGTTTTGCTGATCAGAAACTTAAATACAAAGGAAGCATTAGTCAATGGAACAAGAATGCGCATCAAATTTATGCATCGTAATACTATTGATCGCGAAGTTTTAACTGGATCCGCACGCAATAAGAGAATTTTGATTCCACGTATAAATTTAACATATTCCGGAACTATTTTACCATTTAACTTTCAAAGAACTCAATTTCTAATTATACCTGCATTTGGATGACAATAAATAAGTCTCAAGGACAAACATTCGAAAAAATTGGAATTTTATTGAGGCAGCCAGTTTTTACGCATGGTCAATTGTACGTCGCAGCTAGTAGAGTTCGATCATTCGATGGTTTGAGATTTTATATTTCAGAATATAATGGTCAAGGGCATTTAGCAAACGATGAAAGAGTTTTTACAAAAAACATCGTCTACACAGAAGTTTCGAATCATTAAATTCATTGTCGATCTATTTCAAGTTCAATGGACAACATTTATTTTTTTAACCACCCGGTTTTTTTTGTTTCAATAAAAAATATATTAAAAAATACGAAAGCACGTATTCCTTATTTCATTTTTTGGATTTATTTTTTATTTAAATTTTATATAATTTGAAAAATATAGGCAAATTAACTATGTAGCCTTGGCGAAACCTGTGGCCAGTATAGCAATAAAAAAAACCCAAGAAAATGTCAAACAACGCGTTATTGTTTTCTAGATATGGCTTAACCAAGCTATACCGCATTTTTCCTATGACGTATTTGTACATACTCGCAGCTTACGTAATAGAACAAAATTCAAAAAAATTATATGCAATGAGTATAGAGGTATACTCTTTGACAAAAGAACCTTATTAACGTTCAAACTTAAAAATTAAATGAATTATGGTCGAATTTCGACCACTGGGCGACCACTAGTGCCAAATTAATAAAATAACAAATTGTGGATCTGCGATATTTGCCCTGAATTTATTTTCATGTTTTTTTTTCATGTGTTCCATTCCGTCTGCAATGGGAAATTAGTGCAGAAAAAAATTGAAATCGAATAGCCTGCAAGCTTAAATGACGAAACTACCTTTTATCACCAATGCTATTTTGTCGTTCTATTTACTAAATACAGTATATAGCTGCGAGTTAAAATTTAGTGCTCCGCGTTGAATTTCCAATTTCAAAGGTGCTCCGTGACTGAAAAAGTTCGAGAACCTCTGACCTACACCATTCAAATTCATCATCTACGCCGCCATCAATTCGCCTTTTCATCCGATTCGAATAATAATCGCTGATGCACATACTAATAACATCTGCATCGTAATAGTCTAAACATCCTCAACGAAATCTGCAACACTCACAGCGAACGGGGGTAGGAAGAATCGGAACAAAGGTCTAGAAAAACTACTGAATCAGCATTTTTGAATGCACCTGCGACGCTAGAACTGATCTTATGGGTGGAGACTGATTATGAGGATTTAATTGAAAGCCATCCTTTTCTTTAACGGGTTTATTTTTTCAGGGATTTCTTTTGCTTTCGTTCATGGGCACTTTATGCCCTGTATTCAAAATATAAATTTGGAGGGGCCCCAATCTTCTCAGATTTCTATTCCAATCAAAAGGCTAACGAACGCGATGCTAAATGAACACTTAAGTGATTTTTTGATTATTTTCTGACTTATCCATGGCCAAATTGCGCCATAAAACCCAATAAACCAACCAGGCTTATCATTTTGTATTTGACTTGTGTGATAAAGCCCAGTTGGAAGAGCAGCGGGCTAGGAACCGGGTTACGAGTTCCAGACTCAATTCAACCGAAGACCGTCGTATATGTGGGGGCTGGTGCCACTTCAAATCTGTCGCTGTCTCAAATGTCTTCACGTTGGCTAGGCGTTGAAGTTTGGAGAGTGGGGTTCCAGCTCAGGTGTGGTTCTCGTCATCGGTCCGTGGTTTAAAATGACGAAGCATTGTCCTTGGATCTTTCACTTCGGGATGGATCCCGGACCGTCGCCAATAGCCCGTTGTGTTGCTCCACGGCGTCCTTAATTCACCCTCCCCCATGTTGCTAATCCACTACTCTTTCAATCGAGCAGCCGCGGCCCGTAGATAGGCCAACATTGAGGTGGGTCAATTGCGTCTCTGTGGGCTATGAATTTTACGGCTAAAAATTTGTATTTTATTGCTTCCTTCGCGAGAAAGAAGCAACGTCGAATCTTGTTGATGAAACCTCATTACTGGTTGTCGAAGCTGTGATACCTCATTATTATTTCAGCTTTAGTTTTTAAGACAACCTCTACTTTAAAGTAGCCACTCCTTGTGGGTTCAGGGATTCATTCATCCGACGGTAAACGACATCGCATACGCGATATGCCCAAGTGAGGTCCTCCACTCAGACAGTTCAGGGTAGTTAATTAACGTCGCACTGGAGCAACACAACAGGCTATTGGCGACGGTCCAATCAATCCTAAAAGGAAGGACAACTCGTCATTTAGAACCATGGTCAAATGACAAGAACTGAGATGGCATCCCATTCTCCAAACCTTCACACCACGCCTACGTGAGGACATTTGACGCACGGCAGATTTAACGTTCACCAGCCCCTTTGTACACGGTCTTTGGTTGGATTCGAACTCGCAACCCTCCGGTTGCTTACCCGTTACTCTTCCAGCCGGGCTACCGCGGCCCCCAGACAGTTCTAGGATCCATTCAATTTGGGAATCTTCTGTTTGAAGTAAAAAATGACTGCTTCCCTATCTGACTCCTTGGGGTTTACTGTTTTTAGTTAAGACGGGGGGTCACGCTTCCGGGGTGCCCAAGCGATCTTTTGCCGCTTCCATCTTACTACTCTTTTCCCCCTATACATCTTTTAGTTCGCGTTGTCTTGAGTTTGGTGCAGCTTGGCCATATTGAGCAAAGTCCCAAAACAACCAACTCGCCTCATTTCACACGGATTCAAGGCGCAGTCATTTTGTTGCAAAAATCTGCATGCTAACAAAAGAATTGAACACTACTTTCACATCACAACAGCAACTGCCGTCATTTCGGAAATATGCTTAAAAAGATAAGTTAGATGATAGGTAGTTACTTAACGTCGCACTGGGGCAACACAACGGGTTATTGGATCAATCCCCATGGGAAAGATTGGTTGGGTGGTTTGGGTTTTATGGCACAAGATCCAAAAGTGGACAAGCTGCGCCAGGAAATATCGAAGGACAATGCCTCGTAATTTTGAACCACGGTCAGAAGACGAGGTCGAACATGAGCTGGCACCCCACTCTCCAAATTTCCCACAACACGCCAACAAGGACATTTGAGGCCACGACAGATTTAACATGCACCAGCCCCCTTTGTACACGACGGTCTTTGGCAGGACCTAGTTTCGAACTCGCAACCCTCCGGTTGGTAATCCGTTGCTTTTCCGACTGGGGTACCTTGGCCCCACAGTTAGATAAGGAAAAAACTACAAATTAAAAGCAGTACGTAAAGTTTGAGTGAGAATTTACCGGTTTTGAGAATACTGGGAATTTTCAAACTTTAACATTACGAGTACCCATACCTTGATCGAACCAAGTTCAACCAAAGGTCAGAACAGTGTGACCGTAGGAAAGGTTTGATTGCATTCACACAGATTATTAAAGAATTTATATTTTTCTCTACCGACGAATGTTACTTGAAGTTCCATAAAAATTCGTAGCGCCCTGGCCCACGGTTCAACAAGCTCTCGGTTTGTATCCCGGTTCAGACATGGATATGCGAAAATCCAAGTTTCATTCATCAAATACATGCTGATAAGTGTCAAAATAGTCAAATAATCAATATGCTTAATATTCATCTAGCACAGGGGTGTCAAACTCAATTAAAACACGGGCCATTTAGTGCAACTGGTAAGATTCACGCGGGCCACATCACATTTACACATTTTCTTAAAAATTATATTTTGAAGTGAGGATTCAGGAATATGGATAGGATAATTAAAACACATTATGTGATTAATTGAATTTAGAGTAATAATTTATAACATTGCTATATAATTGCTTTTATTTAAGCATTTAATGTATTTATAAAACTAAAATTAATTTTTTTACCGGAAACTTGCCAGCGCTTTCCTCCTACTAAGAGTTTTCCAATATCTGGATTCAAAGACTGGAGAACAGACAATCTTCATTATGGCAGATAGATGTTTATCAGTTAATCTTGATCTGTAGGCCGTTTTATTTAATTTCATGGACGAAAATAGTTGCTCACACATTTTTAACATGACGAAATTGTGTGTACGGTATTGCCTCCATCTCCCCTAAGTGCTATTTTCTTCATAACATATTGTCCTGTTTTCATTTTGTTTCAGAGCATCGTGGGCCACAAAAAATTACCTCGCGGGCCGCCAGTTTGACACCCCTGATCTAGCATAACGGTTGGAATAAGAAATCTGAAAAGATTGCGGCCTCCTCCGAAAGTATACTTTTAACACGTGCACATGAAGAGTTCATACACAAAAGCGAAGTCCATGAAAAAATCGGGGCCACGGTAGTTCGGTTGGAAGAGTAGCGGATTAACAGGAGAGTTACAAGTTCGAAACACGATCTCACCAAAGACAGGGGCTCATGCACATTAAATCTGTCGTGGCCTGAAATGTCCTCACGTTGGCGTGGTGTGGAAGTTTGGAGAGTGGGGTGCCAGATCAGATGTGACCTAGTCATCAGACTGTAATTCAAAATTACGTGGTGTCATCCTCGGATTTGATCCCGGACAGTCGCCAATAGCCCGATGTGTTGCTCCAGTGCGACGCTAAGTAAATTACCCTACCTTACTTTGCAAAAATGATCCCCTGTCCAAACAAAATAAATGCCTCTGAAATTTAAGGTAGGTAGTTAACTAACGTAGCACTGGAGCAACACAACGGGCTATTGGCAACGGTCCGGATCCATCCTGAAGGGGAATATTTGAGGAAAACACCTCGTCATTGCGGACCAAGGTCAGACGATAACACCTGAATTGCCCCCTCCACCACTCTCCAAACTTCCACACCATTCCAACACGTTAACATTTGAGGTCACAACAGATTGAAAGTGCACCAGCCCCGTGTACACGACGGTTTTTGGTTGGACCTAGTTTCGAATTCGCAACCAATCCGCTGCTCTCCCAACTGGGTTACCCGCAGAGCTCCCTTTGAAACTTAAATTGTCAAAAGGAAAAGCTCAGATTCATAGACAAGAAACTTTTTTCTATTTCAAGTTCAGTCTGACGGGAAATTCGTTGGATTTTCCCGTTCCAAATCCAGCTGTTGTCAAAACGATGACGCGGTGTTTTTCTTTCGACCTCTCTGGTGGAAATGCGCTCCTTGTACATTAGGAAAGAGCCCTTGCAGGAGTCGTTGGGTGTGGAACAAGTACCCTTGATCGTCAGGATGTTTAGACTATTACGGCGATTATTATTCAAATCGAACGGAAAGCGTCAACTGTTGGCGCCTCACATGACGAATTTGGATGAGAATGTTTTCGCTTGGATGGAAAGAGAATTGTAGTGACCCAGTTTTAGCACAAGAAAAAGTAATTATTAAATTTGCACATCCTCGTAGACAGTGGAGCTGATTAAGCATAATTCCAGCTACCTCTCAGAATAAGAAGGCAGAATATAAGTTGTATGCAGCTAATGCAGAAATCTTAACATATGGCATAAAAAATCTAACCCTTGATTTGGGATTACGCCGTGATTTTCAGTTTCCATTCACGATTGCTGAAGTCGCAAAAGGTATTTTAGGACCTGACTTTCTTCACAAATATAACTTACTTATTGATATAAATAAGAAAAAATTAATTGATGTGGAGTAACAAAGCTCCAAAGTCCAAGGTGATATTTCCTCTATTTCAAGTGATAACGACGTCAGCACTTTGAACAAATCCGTAAAAATTTCCAGTTTACTTTTAAAATATCCCGAAATTTCTAAACCTAATCTTTTTTCCTACGCGAATAAAACATGATGTTAAACATTTTATCGTAACTAATGGTCAACCTATTTATTACAAAGCACGACAGCTTGATCCAAAACGGCTAGCGATAGCTAAAGAGTTTAAATTTATGCTTGATAATGAAATAATTCGTCTATCAAATTCTCAATGGTCAAGTCCTCTGCATCTTGTCACGAAAAAAGATGGTTCATGTGGGGATTATCGTCAGCTTAAATGCGCAGACGATTCCTGATCCTATCCCATCCCTAGGATTGAAGATTTTCATTATATTTTAAGACATTAAGATTTTCTCTAAAATTGATTTATTCAAAGCGTATTTTCAAGTTCCCATTGCAGAAGAGGACAAATGTAAAACAGCTATCATCACTCCTTTTGGTTTGTATGAATTTAATGTTAATGAGTTTCTGTTTAAAATATACTCCCGCTAAACATTCCAAAGACTAATCCATGAAGTTTTCATAGGTCTAGATTGTGTTTTCCCGTATTTAGACGATATACTCATTGCATCTAGCAGCACCAAAGAACACGAAAATCACCTTAAATTAGTTTTTGAACGATTGAATACTTTTGGTTTAAGATTAAATATTTCAAAATCTATGTTCGCTGTTCAACAAATCTAGTTTTTGGGATACCTAATTACACCTCAGGGTTCTCGTCCTTTACCAGAAAGAGTTCAAGATATTATCAAGTACAAACGACCAGAAATAATTTATGATCTTCGAACTTTTCTCGGAATACTTAATTTTTATCGTCGTTATTTAAAAGACGCAGCAAAGAATCAAGCACTGTTACATGAATCTTTATATTTATGGCCTTTAAAAACAGGATCAGAAAATTTAATCGCATTCGATTTATTGAAGAAGTTTACCCTGCTTTCACACAAAACTTGTAAAAATGTGACAGTTTATAACTAAAGGGGATAGTGGGTAATTTTATTTCTGAGAATAACGTAAACCGACAACTGTCCGTTCTAGTTCATGTGCGGCAAACGTCTTTAAAATAAAGCTTAAATTAAATATTCAATTTAAAAGCTAAACTTTAGTTATTTTTTTATTTGTCCTCAAACGGGTGAAATGCGTAAGATAAGTTCCAATTTTCATTCATTTTTCACATCCTCGTGTTACATTGAACTCGATACCCCTTTTGAAAATGAACTTCAGATTTACTGAACTTAATTTACTGTAAGCTTATTTTTCATAGAATTTATATTTTAATCTTGCAGGTAGTGTTATTACTACTTTAATAGAAATTTTTATATTATATATACGCGTAGACACAAATTCTATTAGCAATCTCCTGGATTTCGATATGTATTGTATTTTGGGTTTCCTTTGAGATTTTTTTAGTTTTAACATGATTTTCTCGTTTTATCGTGGGTTTAATCAAATTTTAGTTGAAATATTTCTCAGTCGTTATTCCATTTGTGCTACAAAACCCCTGAAAGAAGGTAGGTTGGAGGGTTAGTTTTCGTTTCGGATAGTCGGAACTCAGGGAAAACTGTGTTTAAAAATTAAAAAACTAATTGTTATATGTGTTATTTGTGCTGATACATTAAAATGTTTAGAGATAGGTTTTAAAAAACATAGATTTATTTGAAGGAAAATTAAATAAAAATTAGCTATAGATCGTAGGAAACACGATGAAACCTACAAAAATAGCATAAAAAAAAGAAAGGTTATCACCAGTGCCGGATTTTGTTTGCGTGTCATCTTTTTGATAGTACTTCGTAGACAATGCCATATGAACAGAAATTCCGTTTCCAATTTCCTGGTTCTAGAAATGTTGTTTTGGGGGATATATTTTTATTTTACACTGTCAATTTTAAAATTGTAAGTAAATTGTTTGTCATTTCCAGTTAGTTTCGTTTTAATCAAAGTTTTATAAAAATATTCCAATATTTTATACGCAGTTTCGCTTTTACTTATGCTTAAACACATTACAAATGACTCATCTGCTAACTTCTTGAACCCAAAAATCCGTGATCACTCCTTAACACAAAACAAATCCTTCTTACTATTTTTTATTGGTGGGTGAATCATCGACACTGGAGAGTGAAAGTTATAGGTTTTTTGCTCTATTCTTGACAGTAAAAAACGAATACTTCAGGATTTTAGAGTTAATGAAAATGTTTAATAATGCCACAATTTGAACTACATAAAGCACCGTTTCTCTGTGATCCGCTGGCTCTTACCGGTTCCTAGGTCCAAAATATCCCGTCATTCGAAAAATTTTGAAAAACGCACCACGAAAGGCTAACGTGCAAAAATTTACAAAATGACAATTTGAATTTCGCGCCTCCTCTAACAGCCGTTTAAATGCAGAACCAGACATTCGCCCTGCAATCATTATCAATTATACCTAAAATAAGAAAACTACAAAAGAATGCAACCCCACAGGCGTCTCGTTAATACGTTATTACATGCTATTTTTTTCATTTAGGCCTACTGTTGCAATACGGTGCACTTTAGTAAAATTAAATAGGAATTGTCTTTAATGAATAATAAAAATTTCGAATAACAAGTAATGAACGAATATGTATTTGAATTGAATTGGATGTAATGATTCAATTGATGGAACTGGCTTGGCTTTATTGTTGTCTCACCAATAATATAAAATCTGTTGTAACGCAAATGGTTTGATTTATTGAACTTTGGAAGAACTTTCATGTATAGCCAAGTTTAGGCACTATCGTGTGTATTGGTGGAAGTTGAGAATAAATGAGATATGGCACCATTTTAAACGTTTTTAAAATATAATTTCATTGCATTGACATTGGCGCAATTGTATCTTGATACTCTATCCCCTCGTCCTCCCGCTAAACACCATGAACTTTTAAATGTAAGATAGGCCTAAGGGGCACCGCCATTGAAATTGATTCTAAAAAAGGCTCCGAGAGTCAAAAAGGTTGGACTGCGGTAGGCCTGTTGGAAGAGTAACGTATTAGCAACCGGAGGGTTGCGAGTTCGAAACTCGGTCCAGACAAAAACTATCGTGTACACTGGGTTGGTTGGTATTCGTTAAATCTGTCGTGGCCTCAAATGTGCTCGCGTTGAACTTTGGAGGGTGGGGTGCCAGCTCAGGTGTTGACCTCGTCATCTGACCGTGGTTCAAAATGACATGAATTGAATAGCTTGGTGAAGCCATATCTAAAAAACAATAACGCGTTGTTTGACATTTTCTTGTTTTTTTTTATTGCTATACTGGCCACAGGTTTCGCCAAGGATACACAGTTAATTTGCCTATCTTTTTCAAATTATATAAAATTTAAATAAAAACTAAATCCAAAAAATGAAATAAGGAATACGTGCTTCGTATTTTTTTTATATATTTTTTATTGAAACAAAAAAAACCCCGGGTTGTTTAAAATATAAATGTTGTCCATTGAACTTGAAATAGTTCGACAATGAATTTAATGATTCAAAACTTCTGTGTAGACGATGTTTTTTGTAAAAATTCTTTCATCGTTTGCTAAATGCCCTTGACCGTAATATTCTGAAATATAAAATCTCAAACCATCGAATGATCGAACTCTACTAGCTGCGACGTACAATTGACCATGCGTAAAAACTGGCTGCCTCAATAAAATTCCAATTTTTTCGAATGTTTGTCCTTGAGACTTATTTATTGTCATCCAAATGCAGGTATAATTAGAAATTGAGTTCTTTGAAAGTTAAATGGTAAAATAGTTCCGGAATATGTTAAATTTATACGTGGAATCAAAATTCTCTTATTGCGTGCGGTTCCAGTTAAAACTTCGCAATCAATAGTATTACGATGCATAAATTTGATGCGCATTCTTGTTCATTGACTAATGCTTCCTTTGTATTTAAGTTTCTGATCAGCGAAACGATGCAATTAACTTTCAATACTAACTTATGTGGTGGCAAATTATGCCAAATCTCATACTCCTCCGTGATCGCAATGTGCTTAAAAAGGGGTACAAAGTTTTTTCTTCACGTATTAATATATAGATTACAGTATATGAACGTAAACAATGAATGTTTTATTTTGTTTAATTTAATATATTTGTAACGCATATTATACATTAATTTTATCTTTCTGCACTCCTTCTCCATATGAACTTTAATTATGCCAAATCTCATACTCCTCCGTTCGCGCAATGTGCTTAAAAAGGGGTACAAAGTTTTTCTTCACGTATTAATATATAGATTAAGCTACTTACGTTTGAGCGAGACGTTTGAGAGTTGTTCTAATGATGCGTACTTAATTTTGCCGAAGTCTAACTGTTTAGTGCTCTAGATTTGGAGGTTCGCTTTCACCACACCTGCTCCGTGTTTGATTTCAAAGTGCATGAAATCGTTTCAAAACTTTCACTCGAAGGAGTGAGGGTTGTTCCTGGAAGACTCTTAAAGGACTTAGGTTCATGTTTGTATATTACATGGTCAAACGGGGAAACTCTCAAGGGAGCATTACATAAAAATTCCCCCTAAAATAACCAACCATGCACGATATGTATATTCTATCCATGTTTCACTACAAATATAGCTTTATTATTTCTATTAACATCTACTATCGAAGTTGTTTGAACCGAAGCAGAGGAGGTAAGCATGCAGCTTCCTTTCATTCGCATTTTGAATGACGAAAATAGCGTACTTCAAATCATATGTAAATTTATCTCAGAATAGAGCAATTAGCGTTCACATACAAGACCTAAACGAAATAGCACTTAAATGCATATAGAATGATATTTTGAAAAAAGTTGAATTTTTCACGAATTATACTCTGCCCTCTTAAGATTGAAACCAAATTTTTATGGAACTCTGAATTAAATATTCTTCATTTCCATCTGTGCAGCTCCTAAAAATCACATTTCAGAATAATGTGAGTGCAATACACGATTTCTTATATTTGTTTCTACTCATTTGTCTAAAATTAAGTTAGTTTGTTTCACCTCAAAAATAACACAGGCGAAAGAAAACCATTTGGATGGTGTCCAGGTGGTCACTTCATTTGGGATATGTGGAGATGGTGAAACAGTTTATTGTTAACTGCTTTTTCCCTCACGATTCCACTGTTTTACCAAAGCAATGCTATCATATCCTCATTAGACGAAAATTTCTAGAATTTCTTTAATCTCTTAAAACGTGGCTTACCTTGTGTCCTATTGCTATACACACCACTAAAACTAAAGCCACAATGTTCTACAAAGCAAATTACAAACTATACCCCCTTCCCCATTAAGTTTTCGACGACCCCATTAATTGGGCTTACGAAGTACAATATCTCTGTGTTATTATATTGGATGAAAAGCTAATATTTTAATCACTTGGCGAAAATATTGGAAATAATACTGCTCCAGATTCCTATTAACTTTTCGTATAGTAAGCCTAGAATCCTCTCTCCCCAAGTTTTACACCCCTACCCTTTAAAAAAAGCTTAAGACCTAAGCAGTCTCAGTCAGGGGCATTACAGCAATACCCTACAGGTAATACAATTGTCCTCCAAACTCAAATGCTTCGAATCATAACCGAAACACCATTGTACATTTCAATTGCTTATCTTCCATCACGATGTTAATGTTGATCCCCTTCCCAAGCACATTCCAAATCTCTCCATTAAATTCTTCAATACTATTCCCCATCAAGCTAACAATGCAATCCAATATATATTCTACTTTCACACGAGCCAGACATAACTATGGCTTCTCCACAACGACCTTAAATGATCGATTAATATCAATAACACGCCCCTCTAGAAATCTGGACATCATTCTGGTCCAGGACAATTCCCCCCCCCCCCTATTGCTGATGTGCCAGCGTCACTTGCGTCAACCCAAGCCATATACTTCAACTCCCTCCAATAGGACTTTTTAACTCCATGGAAAATCCTTCAAAGAATTTGAAAGTTAATCTAAAGAAATATCACTGAATAAAATTACCCTTCGATAATTCAAATCACAGATTTCTTGGCTATTGAACCCTTCTTTATTTTTAAGTTCTTTAATGCTTTTCCCAAAAGAGAACTATTTCTCTTGGGAAAAGCACCTGTTTGGTCCCCGTCTTGTGGATCATTAAAGGGACAAATTGATAGCACACAAGCAAAAGCAACCAAACTATTTACTAGCGCAATCTCCTCCACAAATAGCACTAAAGCTGATAAAGAGGCTGGACTGGACCTGCTTGAAGACCGAAGAAAATTGTCTAAATCAAATTCCCCAATTGTGTCAGAAGCTACCAAAATTAACACATCTCCCAGAAAGCCTTTAAAAACTGAACGCAAAAATGACGACTTAGCAGATAACTCGGCAGTATGACCAGGAAATCAGGAAAGAAATATCACTGAATCAAGATGTCGACATACACGAAGAACCTTTATTCTCCAGACCAATGTACTAAAACCCAATCAATAATTGTTCACCTCACAGATCCCTGCACTAAGAAAGAATTATCTCTTAACGCTTTATCATCGTAGACTAACCTGATGGGTCATCGGACACTAATATGAATAAAGGAGGTGCTGCGGTATTTCCACTGATTCCAGTTGGAGAAGAATTACAAATAAAGGATGGAACAGGAAAAATATACTCCAATTTCACCAGTGAACTCATAGTTATAAATAAGGCTCTTGAAACTATTTAAATATCTCATCAGCACACAGCAAATCGATGGAATTATCTTTAGCAAGTCCATATCTTGCTTAAAAGCAATGGCATGGCAACTCAACATATGCATTCACTTCTGTATCAACTCATGTGCTTGGAGAAAAGGTGCACTCTTCAGTGGATTCCCGCACATGTGGACATTGTGGAAAATGAAGTTACAGATCAATTGGCAAAGAGAGCCATAGAATTAACAACTGAACAAACTGCAATAACTCTTACTGATGCTAATGCTTTGGTAAGAATAAAACTCACATCACAGAAAATTAAAATAAACAACAAATTAGTGAAATTAACAGCGATAGAAAAACCACCACCACACTACCCAGACCGAGAACAGGACATTTTAAAGGCACGAAAATGAACAGTGATGGAACCAGAACTTACAGACATTGTAACAACTGTCTGGGCGTCGAACTCACACCTAATAATAAATTCTCTTGTCCTGTAGTAGTAGTAGCTACTCTTCAAACCATCGATTACCCTCCCAAAGAAAAGCTTTACAGTGAGGAAATAATCGACATAGCCAAAGCTGTGCAAAATGCACACGGCGACATTTGACTCAGAAATGGACACGACAACAATAACGAAACAAGTTGAAAACATCATTGCCTATTGTGTGGATTGCATTCTTTGTCATACAAAACGTGGAGAAAATGAAGGTTTTTTAAACCCAGTTCCTGAAGATGTGCCTTTAAGCTGTTATAATTGTGATTCCTTGGTCCACTTCCGCCAACTATCAAAAAAAGTACCATCACATTTTCAGTTGCCGATGCTTTCGTAAAATTTGAGTCAATTGTTTCTGACAGGCGACCTGCATTCACATCGAGTGAATTCCGATACTACTGGAAAGAAATGGACCACGTACTCATCAAAGCAGGAATTCCATGTAGCAATGGACAGGTTGAACGCAATCATCATACCTGTACTTTCAAGAGATGTCCCACCCAAGTGGTATACACATGTTCCTGATCTACAAAGAGAATCCTAAACAGTCCAACAACGAGTAGTACAAAATATCCTCCTTTCGAGCTCGTGTTTGGTAATAAAATATATGAAAATCAAACAAATACTATAAGAATATCAGAATTACGTCATCCAAGACAGAGAAGACACTCCGCGTCAGTCCCCCAAACAAAAAGCATACAGAAAATACGAGAAAACCGTTGAGAATACAATCACAAATGAAACCTCATGTCTACAAAATCGGTCGCAGTTCAAAGAACTCAATTTGGTTCCGAACTGTCTTCAGGGGCACATCTTAAAGTGTGTACGGGCATCACATCCCCGAAGTACCCAAGTAATCTTTTCCCCTTTTCATTTTTACTCTCGCCTACTCCTGTATGTCTTGTGTTTGGCGGAGCTTTGCCAAATATGGCCCTTGCACCATAAAACAACCAGCCGGTCTAAAACTTGGATCTAAATTTTTTGGTCCCTACGAAATAGTTAAAGGGAAACCAATGATCGGTACGATGCGGAAAAAAAACCGGTCAGCATGAAGGCTCAAACATGAGATCAACTGCTGTCGATCGTATGAAGCCATGAAACTCAGGTTAAGATTTTATCTCAAACAATTCACTTTCCTGACAATGAACATTGACACGAACTGGCTTTATTTTTCTTCGGTTTCCCCCTTTCAGAATGATTTGTTTTTCTGTTAAGGAGGCTGAAACATTTTCTAAAAACAAAGCGACTAGAACTCTAATGAAGGACGAACCATTTCACTTGCAAGTCACGACGAATCTTTTTGGGGCATGTGAACAACGATGGCATCACCTCTACTTTCCAAATTATTACTTGTAGGAGTGGGGGTTATTCTAGTGGGCGTACTCTTCTGGAATGTGCGTTCTGATTTGTGTATATTATGGTCAGAGGAAAAAACTTTCAAACGAATAGTGCATAAAAATTCCCAAGGAAAAATAACCAAATATGCACCACATGTACGTATATTCTATACATATTTCTCTTCAAGTATGATTGAATTATTTCTATCATCACCTCATTTGATATATTTAGGGAAAGATCACACTACGTAATTTTGAACCACGGTTAGATGACGAGGTCACTCCTTCGTTGACACCCCACTCCCCAAACTTACACACCACGCCAACGTGAGGACATTTGAGGCCACGACAGATTTAACGTGCACCAGCCCCCTTTGTACACGACGGTCTTTGGTTGGGTTCGAAATCGCACCTCCGGTTGTTATGGAGTGGGAAAACAATAAATCTATTAATCTCCAGTTTTCCAAATGGGGCCGCCCTGGGTGTATTTTCTCTCTTCTGTGTCAGTAAACCTTTCTTTGTGTGTTATGTCCATTACTTGACGTTGTCATATGTTTGGTTAAATATAGCCCTTGGCACTGTAAAACTCAACTACCAACCACCCAAACAGGATTTCATGGATTTCGCCTGTTAATTTTCTGCACTGCACTTGTTATGTCTACTCCAAGCAATAGGTGTGGGTCTACTTAAGTTCCCCACGTGCAGCAAAAGATGACAATCAAATCAAACTTAGCCTCGCTAGGTCCTTTTTTCTTACAATGCATGATTCATCATCTGCTCGCTTCTTTCTAAGAAAGCCAAAACATGGAATCTCAACATTCAGAACCCCAGTAGCCTCTACATTCAAATTGTGAGTCCGCCAATCATTCGCCCTTTCATTGGATTTGAATAATTGTCGCCGATCTGCATGCTAATAACATCTGTATTGTGATAGTCTAAACATTCTGTAAGACCCAGTTCACATGGACTTTTTCCAACTCTCCTTTGATCAGAATTTTCGAGTGCTATCATGTGATCATTAAATTGTGTTTTTTATTCCCTTAATCCAAGTTTCTATCTTTTGAATGGTTAAAGATAGAATCAAAATTTCAACGGATTTCAAATTAGCGTGAAATTTTGCGACTGATCGATAACAAAAACATGATTTTCTCAATTGTCGAACTAATCTTTTTAAAGATATTCCTTTTAAAAAAATACTAAACGTAAACGAAAGTATTGCCTTGTTTTTCAGGAGAAGTGTCACTTTAATAAGATATTTTGTTGCTCCTTATCAACTGTTTTAATCTTTCTTTCCCCACGCAAAATTGATTTCTCTGTATTCACAAGAGCCTAGATTTGGTTAACTTAGAAATGAAAATAAGCAATAAAATGCCTAAATTAATTTTAAAAATATTCAAAACGACGTAAAAATTTGATATTCTTTCGATTTGTAAAACATCCGTTCCCTATTTGCCTGTGAATAAAGTGTTTTTGAACTTAAATCTGTACATAAATAAATTCAATATAATCGACTTACTAACCAGAAATGACAAACTAAACAGGTAAATCTTTCGTAACGTATAGTATACGATGCGTTTCACTGCAATGCCAATGCCATCAATCTCGGTTGTAAATTTTTGCACGTTAGCCTTTCGTACGTTTTTCAAAATTTTTCGAATGGCGGGATTATTTTGGACCTAGTAATAGTATGAGCCAGAGGATCACTGAGAAACAGTGTTTTATGTAGTTCAAATTGTTGCATTATTAATCATTTTCATTAACTCTAAAAACCTAAAGTAATCGTTTTCAACTGTCAAGACTCGAGGAAAAAACCCAATAACCTTCACTCTCCAGTGTCGAAGAATCACCCACCAATAAAAAATAGTAAGGATTTGCTTTGTGTTAAGGGGTGATCACCGATTTTTTGGGTTCAAGAAGCTAGCAGATGAGTCATTTGTAATGTGTTTTATCGTAAAAGCGAAACTGCGTATGAAAAACTGGAATATTTCTGTAAAACTTTGATTAAAACGAAACTAACTGGAAAATGACCAATTTCCTTAAAATTTTAAATTGACAGTGTAAAATAAAAATTTATGCCACAAACATCTACATTTCTAGAACCAGGAAATTGCAAACGAAATTTCTGTTTATATGGCATTGTCTACGAAGTACTATCAAAAGATGACCTTTCTTTTTTTGTTATTTTTGCAGGTTTTATCGTGTTTCCTACGATCTATAACTAATTTTTATCTAATTTTCCTTCAAATAAATCTATATTTTTTAAAACCTATCCTAAATATTTTAATGTATCAGCATAAATAACATATATATAACAATAATTAATTTTTTAAATTTTAAACACAATTTCCCCCGAGTTTCGACTATCCGAAACGAAAACTAACCCTCCAACCTACCCTCTTCAGGGGTTTTGTAGCACGAATGTAATAACGACTGGGGAATATTTCAACTAAAATTTGATTAAAACCCACAATGAAACGAAAAAATTATGTTAAAACTAAAAAATCTCAAAGAAAAACCAAAAAACAGTACATATCGAAAACCAGGAGATTGCTAATAGAATTTGTCTACATGTATGTAATAGAAAAATTTCGATTAAAGTGGTAATAACACTAACTGCAAGATTAAAATATAAATTCTATGAAAAATAAGCTTACAGTAAATTAAGTTCAGTAAATCAGAAGTTCATTTTCAAAAGTGATATCGAGTTCAATGTAACACGAGGATGTGAAAAAAGAATGAAAATTGAAACTTATCTTACACATTTCACGTTGAGGATAAAAATAAAAATAATAACTTTAAAATTTAGCTTTTAAATTGAATATTTAATTTTAGCTTTATTTTAAAGATGTTTGCCGCACATGAAAACTAAAATGGACAGTTGTCGGTATACGTTATTCTCAGAAATAAAATTACCCACTATCCTCTTTAGTTGTAAACTATCACATTTTTACAAGTTTTGTGTGAAAGTAGGGTAAATTTCTTCAATAAATCGAATACGATTCAATTTTCTCATCCTATTTTTAATGGCCATAAATATAAAGCAGTGGATTAAGACAAAATACTCCAATCAAGTTGTATCTTTTCTATAAAAACGAGATGAATATTCCGTTTTGTGTTCGTAATGAATATATTCGTCAAATCCGTATCACGAAAATATTAAAGTTACAGTTGAAAAATTATTTATTTAAAGAAAATCACTTTCTAGGTATGGATCTAGTGTAAAATTTTCCGCAGATTTCAAATCCGTTGAAATTTTCACTCTATCCTTAACGATCGCGAAAGTCAATATTTCAACAGATTTCAAATCTGCGTAAAATTTTACGTCAGATCGATACCTAAAACATGATTTTCTTTAAAATAATTATTTTTGTCAATAGTCGCAACTAATCTTTTTGCAGATATTCCTTTTATACTAAGCGTAAACGAAAATATTGCCTTGTTTTTAAAGAGACGTCACTTTAATAAGGTATTTAGTCGCCCCTAAAATCAACTGGGTTTTAATTTTACAGCCATTAAAAAGAGGATGAAAATCTTTTCCAACAGAGAAACCTAAAATTGTTTTTTCTGTGTTCACTGGGGTCAGGCTTTTGTTAATTTAGAAAGTATAAAATTGACCAATAGAGGACCTAAAATGATCTAAAAATTATTGAAAATGACGTTCCCTAATTGCCTGTGAATAAAGTGTATTTTTGAACCTATTTCTTTGGACATAAATAAATGCAATATAATCGACTTAATGTCCTGAAGTGACAATCTAAAGAGATAAATCGTAGGATATAGTATACGTTGAGTTCTGGTGCATTATTGATTCTAGGAATCGGTGTGAGTCAGCGGATCACTGAGAAACAGTGCTTTATGTTCGAATTCTGGCATTATTAAAAGTTTTCATTAACAACTCAAAAATTCCAAAGTATGTGATATTTTTACTTTCAAGACTAGAGAAAAACCCTATAACCTTCACTCTTTCCGAAGTAGATGATTCATCCAGCAATAAAAAATAGTAAGAAGGATTTATTGTTAATTTCGAAGGCATCCACAGCGATGTGCAGAACCACAACTGCTGATTAACATTTGCCGACGTAAGATATTGGGTGCGCCGCCGGGCACTTGGATCAGAAATCCACCACCTGCGATTCGAAAAATTTTCCATGGCTTTAAAAGGTCTGACACTGCCAATTCTATTTCTGTGTGGATCAGATTTCCACGACACGTGCTTTTTTTCCAACTTCGGATTGCAATAGAACAAAGCAAAAAACAAGTTCGCTCGCAAATATAAAACAAATGTCAAAATTGGAAAACGTCTCACAAATGTAATATGAAAACTAACACACACACTGTCGTCACTCGACTACAATTTCGTCGCGGAGTGGTTTTATTTCGCGAAATAAAAATGCTTACTTTACATTTTAAGAAAAAGGGTCATACAAAACAGTTCGAAATTTTAGTTCAGTACGTATAGTTTTTGGCAAAATTGGTTGTTTCACAATTGTTCTCAAATATGCATATCCCATTTGGAGACATGAAAGTGAAATTTAAACTTGGGTAATTAATTATCGTCGCACTGGAGCAACACAGCGGGCTATTGGAACGGGATCCATCCCGAAGGGTGAGATCCGAGGGCAACAGCGGGGTGACCTCGTCACCTGACCGCGGTTTAAAATTACGTGGTGTCCTCGTGTCTTTCTTTCCCTTTGGGTTTGATCCCGAACCGTCACCAATAGCCCGTTGTGTTGCTCCAGTGCGACGTGCTACCTACCCGAGGCACTCCATGCTCCAAACTTCCTCGCCAACGTGAGGACATTTGAGGCCACGACAGATTTAACGTGCACCAGCCCTCGTGTATACGACGGGTGGGGCCGGGTTTCTAAATTTAAATCACGGCCTCGGTTTCTCATACGGGCTTTGTATTAGAAACCTGGTTTCCACATGGATATTCTCAGTGGTTCGGAATTCACTTTGAGTCGTAGGTACCGGTGTCATTAGCACTCGTGTCCTAAAAATGACCGTCGAGGATACTGAAATTGAAATTCGAATTTTATACAGGGCTACCACATCCGAAGCACTAGCGAAACATCATTGAACGCTATTTTAGGAGCAATTTCAGTTGCACAGACACAAAATGAATCGATTCAAACACAAAATGTGCTAATTAAGTATGAAACAGACGTCGAAGATCTAGCCCAGAAACTTAAATTTTAAAATCAAAAATCTAAATGTATTCATTGTAAGGTTTTCGAGACAATGCAGCTTAAAGGATTACGAAACTGAGGATTGCGAATCCAACCAAAGACCGTCGTGTACAAAAGGGGCTGGTGCACCGTAAATCTGTCGTGGCGTTTGTACACGTTTAATACACTTGAGAAAAATTGAATTGGGCCCACCTATTTATAAAAAGTTCTATGCAATTCGTTTTATCAAAAGTAAATTGTCTGTATTTAGAAATAATATTTTAAAAATAATTATTTATTTAAGCGATAATTAATGGCAGTCAATAATTAACGGTGTAAATAACAACTTATTGATGCAAATCGATTATGGTAACTTAGGCGTATTATTTTTAGATTTTTTTTTACATTTTTAAATACAGAACAAATAAATAGGCAATACACAAAAACTTCAATTCTCAGCTATAAAATATAAATTTCGATTAAAACTAAAAATTCCTACACACTGCAATTTTCGCTCGACAAGGATTGTCCAGATTTTCAAATTTGTACCGCAGTGGATGTTTACAGGCACACTTGAGTTAAGCCCTACGAGTAAACTAACATGCAGTCTAGTTTCTTTTCCTCTGTGTGAAATATCAATAGTCTACGTAATTAACTAAAAAATAGCAGCAGAGCAACAAACCAAATCAAACCTGAACCAATAGTAATTCACGTCACCGATTCACAACAAACTTCTATCTTTTAAGTCATTCCCCAGGCTCCGCTTTTGTGAAGCCACCGCAATAACCATTACTCAACATTCCCCCAAACACTCGTCTCCATCTATATTAAAAACGAGCACCTATACATGGGATATTTAATTAATCCCTACTTCGACTTAACAGTTCCATCATCATAGCTGGAGACACAAATGCACACAACCGACATTGGAACTACAGCACTATGAATAAACCTTTGCGACTAACGCAGGTTTAGAGACTGCTGCAACCGACAAACCCACTCGCTTTGGCCCCACTAGGCGCCGACAATTGATCTGGCGTTAATCAGGAACTTTCCACCATGAACTCGCTCTCAGAGCTGCTAGCTTTAACAGCCGTTTCGAGTTTCTCTTTAACTAACAACAATTACTATTCTTCAATACAATTGTTAAAGGAGAGGTTTGGAAGAATAGATTTAATAATCAGTTCACATATGAACAAACTTCTAACGATAGAACCTGTAAGAACGTGTTCCAATGTGTCAGCTTTGAGAAAAATGTATGACGCGATTGAGGTCCAGATCCGATCGCTACAATCCCTTGAAGTTGCAACTGGCACATATAGTAATCTCCTTTGTCCCGTGATATTACAGAAAATCCCGGAAGAGTTAAATTTAAATTAAAAAAGACAACGAAAAATGAGTGAATTATTTGATATCAAACATTTAATTGAATTTTTAAGACAGGAAGTAGAGTGCCGAGAGACGTCCTTTTTATTAGCTAATACTAAAAGTGTAAGTGGAAATGAATGGTCCTTTCGTAACAGAACACTAAATCAAAACAGTCAAAATAAGCATTATGTAAGCCTAAAACGAAACACACCAGTAGCAAACATACCAACTGCAGCAGCCTTAACCACTGCTATGAATGAAATTTGTATTTTTTGTTCCGATAGATCGCATGTAACTCAAAAATGTCAATTGACAGTAATTGAAAGAAAAAATTCTCTTAAATCCCATGGTAGATGTTTAAAACGCAGGCATATATCTAAGTTTTGTTGGAAAAAGGATCAGATGTGTAAGAATTGCAAGCAGCCTCATAATTATTTGAAATGTGAAAAGACATACTGCGCACAAAATCCAAGCGAATCCATTCACAATGAACCAGAACAAGTTGAGACCTCCGTATCTTCGCTCATTGCTTAGAAAATAAACAGAAAAGAGATAAATCAGCGTCAGTTTTATTACAAACATTCACCGCAATGGTTAAAACAGACCAGAAAAGTGGAGTGGTTCGAGTGCTGCTTGACAGCGGCAGTAATAGAACATTCGTGAAAAGGGAATAGCTGACTCATTGGGGTTGAAGGTCATTCGCCAAGAAGTGTTTACAATACATGAGTTCGGTGGGATTCGAGCTGAGACCAAACAGATTTTTGTTTAGTTGAATTCGATTTGCAGAATAGAATTGAACCTGATCAAAATATCAAATTAGAACCGGTGGTCATTGAGTCCATTACGCATGGCCATATTGAAATTCCTTCTCAGTGGGTTAGAAACATTGCTTTCGAGAAAGAAATCGAATTAGCCGATATGGAACCACAAGTGATACATATACTGATCGGATTACATATGGGGGGGGGTATTTCAATTAACGTCACACTGGAGCTACACAATGGGCTATTGGTGACGGTCCGGGATCAATCCCAAAGGGAAAGATCCGAGGACAACACCACGTAATTTTGAACCACGGTCAGATGACGAGGCAACACCTGAGCTGGCACCCCACTCTCCAAACTTCCACACCACGCCAACGTGAGGACATTTGAGGCCACGACAGATTTAACGCGCACCAGCCCCCTTTGTACACGGCGGTGTTTGGCTGGATTTGAACTCGCAACCCTTCGGTTGCTAGTCCGTTACTCTTCCAACCGGGCCACCGTGGCCCGGATTACATATGGGAGATTTGACATGAAAGAAATATAAGGATAAGCAAATGTTTAGTAGTAACTGATAGTATGTTTGGGTATGTAATTCAAGACAGGGAAATGGAATATGACAGTGAGAATGTTTGTGTAAATTATACAACGGTATTTAAAGAATAATCAGATAATGAAAGGGTTAAAAGTTTATGGGAATTGGAAGCGATTGGAATAAATCAGGATAAAGAAATTTCTCGATCAGATACGGATGTCATGAACATGTTTGAACAAACACAATTTTTAAGGACAAGGGGTGGAACTAAGTTGTTATGGAAAGATAATTATAAGGGATTAAACTCTAATTATGAGGTTGCAAGGCGACGCCTTATTAATTTGAACAATAAATTTAGGCACAATTCAGAGTTGTATTTCCAATATATTGAAATTATTGACGAACAATTAAAAGACGGTATAATTGAACAAGTCAAAATTGTTTCCAATGATTATAAAAATATAGGATATTTCATGCCCCATCATGCAGTTGTAAAAGAATTAAAAGAGAGTACTAAGGTTAGGATTGTCTACGACACGTCCTCAAAAACTAAAGGGGAACAATCTCTCAACGATTGTTTAGAGAGTGGGCTTAGTCTCAATCCAGATTTACTGAAAATTATTTTGAAATTTCGATACCACCCAATAGCATTTTGCGCAGATATTCAAAGAGTCTTTTTAGAGGTTTGCAGAGTTGAGCAAGACCGAAAGTATTTGCAGTTTTTATGGGAAAAGAGGGGAACTTATCTCGATTTCGGTGGTCGTGATATCAGAGTTCTGCGATTTAAACGAGTTCCTTTCGGAGTGAAATGTAGTCCCTTTATCCTGACGGCTACTATAAGACTGTATCTTACAAAGTATGAGAACTCGCATGTTGAAGCATGTACTGTTCTTAAAGACCTATGTCGACGATTTAATTACGGGCGCAGCTACTGTTGAAGATGCCGCATCGATATCAAAGGAGGCCAGTTATATATTAAGCGAAGCAAGTATGTATGAATTTGCGACGATGGACTTCGAACTCTCCGACCTTAAACCAAATATAGGAGGACAATCAAATGGAGTGTCGACAGTCTTCGCATGAGTTAAACTTACCACTTAAGGTCCTAGGTTTAATATGGGACAATGAAAGGATTGGACACCCTGAGGATTGACCTCAATCAATTCTCGAAAATGAAAGGTGTAACTCCAACGAAACGTGTTGTGCTGAGTGCATGCGGAATGGACCCTATAGGACTGATAACGCCTTTCACTGTGAGAATAAAGTTAATGATGCAAACTTTTGGGAGCGAGGCATCCAATGGGATGAGTCTCTTCCTGTGGAAATAGAGTCATTGTTTAAAGAGTGGCTCAATGAAATAGACGAATTCAAGAGACTCGTCATACCCCGACCCTATTTTGATGAAATACAAGTGAAGCAATTAGAAGTACACATATTTTCAGATGCAAGTCCGAAGGCTTACGATTCTGTTGAGTACTTCAAAATCAAATATCAAAATAAGTGTGCGACTAGTTTTATAATTTCTAAGTCTCGTTTAGCTCCAATTAAGAGAATGACCCTACCACGTTTAGAACTGTTGGGTGCCTTGACATCAGTGAGGTTGTCTTACTTGCAATCCACATTTCCTTCATTGAAGGAAAGTGATATTTTCTTGTGGACCGACTCCCAGATATGTCTACACTGAATTAAGGGTGTTGCTGATGATTGGAAACCGTTTGTCCGCAATCGAGTCTTGGAAATTAAAGGGAAATACAGTCCTTTAAACTGGAATCATTCCAATGGGAAAACCAACCCAGCCGTCAAACTTACTCGGGGAGTAAGTGCACGTTCTCTCATCGATAACGAGATCTGGTGGACCGGTTCTCACTGGCTTTTAAAACACGAGATGTCCTGTGATGGTACAGTATCAACACTGGACACGGACTCTCAGGAAATCCAGAGAGAAAAAATAATCAACTGAGTTACCTTATGAACGTGTTTTGAATCTTCGGATACATTGTTTGATTTCCACAAATAGTGATTTGGATAAGGTTTTGAGAATAACTGCATACGTCATGCGGTTTGTGAAAAATCCAAACCAAATTCTAGAAAAGGAACTGGGACACTTACAGCCACAGAACTATCTAAGGCTGAAGAATATTGGGTTTGTTTTGTTCAAAGAACAGAATTCCAACGTGAATATCTTCAGCTGAGAAGGGGAGTTCCTATAGACTCTGAATCGAGACTTCACTGTCTGAATCCGAGCATATCTGCTGATGGATTAATTTGTCTCGGCGATAGATTGCAACGTTCTGAATTTGAGTTTCAGGAAAAGCATCCTTGGTTTATTCCCGGCAAATCTGAATTCTCCGAATTGCTTATTATTAAGGAACATCAGCACTTGTATCATTCTGGTGTTTAAGATACACTGACTCAACTTCGAGAAAGGTACTGGATAATCCAAGGCAGACAGGCTGTAAAATCCTGCTTGAATAAGTGTTTTATTTGCAAAAGGTTCAAGGCCAGACCTGGTAAACAGATAGTGGCTCCACTACCAGCTGATAGAATAGATGAGGCAAACCCTTTTGAAGTAACAGGGATTGATTTCGCGGGACCTTTGTATACAAAGGACAGTGCCAAAATTTATATTGCCCTATTCACTTGTGCAGTCACCCGTGCAATATATCTTGAAGTGGTATCAAGTCTGAATGCGAAACATTTCCTATTAGCCTTCCGACGATTTGTTTCAAGAGGAGTCTGTTGAACTGTTAACTCGGACAATGCCAAAACTTTCAAAGCAGCAGACTGTGAACTGAAAAGGTTGTATGCTAATACTACTGACACATCCGTACAAAATTATTTTGGTAAAAATGGTATAACGTGGCGATTTATTGTTGAAAGAGCGGCTTGGTGGGGTGGATACTGGGAGAGAATGGTTAAAATGGCAAAAATTATTTTGAGAAAAGTGCTGGGAAGAGCTTTGGTTTCTTTTGAAGAACTACAAACGGTTCTTGGAGAAATAGAATCGATTTTAAATTCTAGACCTCTTACCTATATTTATAATGAACCATCAGAACCATTCCCTCTCACCCCAGCTCATTTCTTGACAGGAAAAAGGCTGACGTCCTTACCCCACCGGGCTGGTCACGATAAGGAAGTTGTTATACCAAGTAACAAAAGAATTTTAATTAAAAGGTATATGTATCGTGAAAAACTTTTAAATAACTTTTGGAAAAGATGGAAAAGGGAGTATCTTCTCCAACTAAAAGGTGCAAATTGTGTCAAACCAATTAATGTAACTTGTGAATTTAATATAAATGATATACTGGTTTTGATAGGTGATGAGAAATTACCTCGACAATTTTGGAAGTTAGCTAGAGTGATGGAAATTCACAAAGGTCGTGATGACAAAGTAAGGAGTGTTACTTTGAAAACATCTTCAGGGATAATAAAACGACCGGTACAACTGTTATACCATCTGGAACTTCCAAGGATGGATTAAGTTTGTATTCAGAATATAAAGTAGCATTTTGTATTTATGTCCATATTTGAAATTCATGTCTGATATTGCATTTTTATTCATATAGTTTTGCAGTATTTTCTATACTAGCAATATTCATCTGTTTATAGTTTCAGTACTTATAAATTACATTTATTTGATTATACTTTCTGTATTTGTATATTTTGAAAACACTTTTATATGTTTATGTTTTACCTGAGAGTATTTTTGTGTCACATTTCTTTTAGAGAATGTAGAATTATTTTAGTACAATTTATTCACATTTATGTTATATTTTCAATGATAAGCTGTATTAAATGTTAAAATGTTTTCTAATTTTGATAAATGATGATAGTCTTCATCAGGGGGAAGAATGTTCCAACTTGGGATGAAAATCCCCAAGAGGGAAAAAGGTGAAAGGATTTCCTCTCCCCGAGGGAGAGATTAAATTAAGAACGGATATTGGAGGGTAAGGATGTGCCTTACCATTTGATCCGGCAACCAGCCGTGTATTTCTTTGTGTTGTTGTGTGTTGGTAATAAATGTTTTTAACGTAAAATTTGGATAGATTTTTCCCTGATGAAAACACACACATTTTGAATTGTACACATTTGGTTTAGTATTTTCAATTAACGTCACACTGGAGCAACACAACGGGCTATTTGTACACATTTGTAATTGACTATGTCTGGAAAATGAAGGTCAAAAATGCTCCAGGGATAGACGGTGTGTATCAAACCTAATGATCAAGAAACTACCTTTAAAATTTATCTTCATCATAACTCACCTGATAAACTTCATTTTGTCCCTAAGATACTTCCCCACTAAATGGAAAATGGCTGTCATCGTCCCCATCCTGAAACCGAAAAACCACCCGATAAAGTCGACAGTTACAGGCCTATCAGCCTGTTATTCGTCCTTAGTAAGACAAATTAAGCCATACTTATGACTTGAACAATATTGCTCAAGCTAAAATTTTGATAGACCAACAATTCGGTTTCGGAAGACAGCTATCCACCTCACATCAACTGCTCCTATCAACGGAGCATATTCTTCATGGCTTTGAAACTGGACAAAGCACAGAAGCAGTCTTTCTGGACATAGCTAAAGCTTTTGACAGGATTTGGATCAATGGACTAATCCATAAATTCATTACATTACACCTCACTACTCACACAACTTATACCTTCATATCTGACCGATAGGCACTTTGTCGTTCAAGCCAGCAAAACACTCTCTACCACATGTGCCATTCAGGCAGGCACATCACAGGGCTCCATATTAGGACCCAAATTATTTAATATTTATGTGAACGACATACCACAGGGCTTCTCCACTATCAAGAAATCATGATTATTATATTATGCTCTTACTAACAAACTACCTCCAAGTACTTGAGTCCTGGCTTACTGCCTGGAAAATTAAAATCAATGTGGATAAATGCCAAGCAGTACTCTTTACTAGAAAAGGAAACTTCTTCCTCCTTAAACTCTATGGAAACATTATTCCTTGAACCTCTAACTGTATTTACCTTGATGTCACGATGGACTCGCTTTAACTTGGAATTCCCTTAAACATAAGTTTCTAGCGGCTAGAAGAATCCTATATCCCCAAATTGCTGGAAATTCGAAACTATCTATTGATAACAAAGTGCTTATCTATAAAACCATGCTTAGACCAGTAATCAGCTAAGCCAATCATGTCTCGGGATATGCAGCAAAGACCCACATTAAAAAACTTGAAACTTCAAAATTCCACACTCGGGATAATTAATTATTAATGCCCCATGGTTCTATAGGAACCTCCAAATTCGTAAAGACCTGAATGTGTTAGAACTCTGTAAATTCTTCACTAATATAGTAGCCCTTAAATTCTTCTGCAATATGGAAGCAATTGATATCACCGCGATACAGCAAATCCCCAGATATGACTTTCGTCGAAGAATAAACAGTAAGCGGACAAGAGCCATCCTTAATCATTAAATCCCATTAACCCTTTAAACACCCTGTAATCTTTTCTTTTCAACGTAACGCCGCTCAAATCGTTTTCTGTTTACATCCCCAAACTCACACTGAATTTTCATCCCTTTCTGTTTACATCCTCCTCCCTTGGCTCATTTGATATGTAGTATTGTCAAGTGACTCCACCTTCACTTCTGATTGACGACTATCATCAAGATCTGCTCAACAACAGAAAGATTCTATGAACTCATGGATTCAGTTAACCATATCAAGTACACCGCCCAAAAATTCCGCAATGCTAAAAGAAAATTATACTCTCTAATCACCCGTAATTCTGAACTCAATATCAAAAACTTGTCAACAAAACCTTTTTGTTTCCAGTACTCAGCTACGCTTGCCAAGTATGGGGTAGTGCAGCAGTCTCAAATATCAATATTCTCAAAAAACAGAACTGCGCAATTCAAATGATTACTAGATCACCATGGTTCTACAGACTAACAGACACACACACACATCTACAGAGAAATCAAACTCAAAACCACATTCTATATCTGAAAAATTCCATAATAATCTAATTAATATTAATAATCCCACTATACACGATTTGGAAGATTACACACATAATAATAACCGCAGAAACAAGACCAATAAGTAAATTCACAGAACTACCTAAATACCCGAAACTGCTGCATTGCCCGCCTATCTCACAAGTTCAACAGAGCAATAAACATCACCGAAATAAGATCAAACAGCTGACAAGAAAAAAAAAGAGAAAAACAGTTTGAAAACTATCCTCTCTTCGAACGCGCAAGCCGGAGAAGAATGAGTGCGAGTTATCCGTTAGGAGGGATGAAAGGCAGGGGGAATATTTTTCCCCTCCTGCCTACCAGGCATCGACAGAGTCCAACTTCCCTCAACAGAGGGCACTACGAACAACCTTACCCCGTAATTCTGAACTCAATATCAAAAACAGAATACTTGTCAACAAAACCTCCTTGATTTATGTTTCATTGAGATGTTTTTAGATTTAGATATGCAGATAAGGGATTAAATCCCCTTCGGGACTAATTTTCCTGAATAAACAATCAATTCTTCCATGGATTCAGTAAAGCAAGACATCTAATCGGAGAAGAAAGCTCTCACTCAGGTTTTCCAGGCAACGCAACACCCGCCAAGAGCTGGAACTCCATGACTTCTGCTCTCTAAGAGAGAGACGAAATTCAGTCATTGTTAAAAATTTGTATGACAGCGAATATGATATAATCAACCAAAATTGGGTAGTCTGCAAAGAATTATAAAGTTTAAGATAAGAGTTCAAAAAGGGTTAAAAACCACTGCTTTCAATTAACCATGGGCAAATCTCCTTTAAGTGTGTACAAGCTTCATAGACCCGAGGTAATCTAGTGATCCTATGGAGTTTACTGTCTTTAGTAAACACGGGTATCGCAATACCGGGGTACACAAGCGATCTTTTTCTGATTTCATACCACTACTCTTTTCCCCAATCCCATTCTTTTTCCTTTTCAGTTTTTTACTTGAAGTTGACCGTCTTGTTTGGCGCAGCTTGGCCATAAATGTGCGCCATGAAACAACAAAACAACCAACCAAGCTTATAATTCACCAATCAACTTAAAGAAGTTCTTAATTGAAAGGTGAGAAATCGAAAGTAAACATTCCCGTTGGCGTGGTGCGGAAGTTTGGAGAGTGGGGTGCCAACTCAGGTGTGACCTCGTCATCTTACTGTGGTTCAGACTTACGGATCTTTCCCTTCGGGTTTGATCCCGGACCGCAGCCAAAAGCCCGTTGTGTTGCTCCGTGTAACGTTAATTAAAATACCTACCTACCAAAAGTAAACATACTAAAAAATTAAATAAGGTTAGTTTTACCCAGCTGCCAACGTGAACATTGGTCAAAATTTCGGGAAACAGTTTTGTTAGTAAGTAATGGAACCCTGGAAAAAAAATTTTAATCGGCAAATAAACGTTTTTATAAAAGGTAGGCAGGCAAGTAGTTAATTGAATGCTTCACTTGCCAAATCGATAAACTCCATTTTCTGAATTTTATTAAGTTTTACTGTCAAAGCACTTGATTGACTCCTAATTGTATATGTTCAAAACAAATTTCTCTAATAATATAAGTATTAACACCACTAAATTTTTTTAGCCATTGAATAATAAATAATTTATTTCAGAAGCCAATCTGATTAACTCCATACTCTAATGTAAATCGTAATAAAAATTAAGTTAAAACACTTTTTAACAAAGCAATTGACTACTTCTTATATACAGTGAGTCAAAGTAAAAACCGAACACCAAACAAAATGAAAGGAGTTTGTACGTTTGCCGATAGATATTTCGGTGGAGTTATCAAAAAAAGAATAAACAATGAGAGGAAAAACTAGATTTTAAATTCGAACAGTGTTGCCACCGCTCGGTTTTTTAATCGAGCCCTTCGCGTACGGGACTATGATACCTACCATCGAAGAAAAAATATAGAATCGCAATAAGCAAACCTTTTCTGCCACCCTCCGCATTTTAATCGTCACCAATAGCCCGTTGTGTTGCTCCCAGTGTGGCGTTAATTAAAAATACCTACCATCCACACTTTAATTGATCATCCCAGGCGCCACTGTTTGAAATTCCTAATATGTCCCTGGGCCGCGGTAGTCGGTTGGAAGAGTAACGGATTAGCAACCGGAGGGTTGAGAGTTTGAATCCAACCGATGACCGTCGTGTACATAGGTGCTGGTGCACGTTCAATCTGTCGTGGCCTCAAATGTCCTCACGTTGATGTACTGTGGAAGTTTGGAGAGTGGGGTGCCAGCTCAGGTTTAGCCTCGTTATCTGACCGTAGTTCAAAACGACTCGTTGATCTTTCCCATCGGTATTGTGGTCCCGGACCATCGCAGTGTGTCATTTTCACAATCTAGGAGGACAAAATTCAATTTTGTTCGCAGTGGTCGCAGATTGTCAAAAATACATCATGTCGCAAAAGAAGTATGTCGCCTTAGCAAGAATATTTGGTTAGTTTTTTAAACAATTGCTCCCAACAGGAAGTACAGGGGTTCAAAGTCACTTTCTACGTTGGCTGTAAACCATTCTGACGAATGCGTATTATTACTTTGATGAAAACTGAAAAGTTATAGGTTCTATATTTTCTTAAGCGCTATTTGGTGAATACTATCATTATCTTTTATTCATCGAGGTATGTTTACGTGTTTTTATTTTCTTGAACACTATTTCATGAATTTGTAATTCATTAGCGTCTAATGTAACTGCTGATTTCAACTAGACTTTTAACACATTTGCCAGTAAAACATTACATGTGTATTATAGCCTAACTTATTTGAAGTGCGCAGAACAAAGAAATTCTTGCCCAAATTTGCGAAACTGAGATATTCCTTAAATTTCAGAATGACTGGAAAATTTTCGTCAGTCCAATTTTGACATTTGAGTGATAAATTCGAAGCAAACGAAAAACTGTGCTATTTTAACATATATTTCTCAAGAAATGGATAACATTTATTACCAGATACTGTTTTGAATGTTTTAAATAGTATTAAAGCGAAAATTCTCGAATTACCTGCCAAAGAATTGAGCAAAAGAGGAGTAAGTGAACAGGCACTTAGAACTATTCCTGAGAAATAATTTTTCTTGACTTCAAGAAAACCGTACCTTTTCTCATACTTTAATTCACGTTCTACCGAGTAATTCACAAAGTGGTTTGAAAAATAGACCTAGGCCTCAAAAAGAATTTTAAGCCTGTAGTTCCAAGTATGAAAAACGAAACTCGTAACCTTGTAGAGACAACTAGTCAAAAAGAATTGTCAGTGGCCTCTGAAGTAAATTACCAGTCAGGTATAAGATATTCAACTTCAAAGAGCTCTGTTGCTTTCCCGGAAGAGGTATATTTATGAAAGTGACCCGTGTCAAAAAAGCCAGTAAAATTATCTGATATTTATGTTTTGAGCTAATATTTGACGCTAATCTTTCTACACTGCTGGCCACCCAAATTGCAACACCAAGAAAGACAAGAGATATCACAACAAAATTTATTTCGTAGATAACATGTTGACCAAGTATCAAATGATTAAATTTATAGACTTCTGTGAAGTGTGGTTCCTGCCAAAATCAGTAGCCAGAGTAGCCGCCATTGTTGGAGATCACCGCTGCCACACGCCTCGGCATTGATTCAAAGAGACTTTGGATGTGTTCTTGGGGTACAGCAGACCAAGCAGCTTCCACACGTTGCCAAAGTTGATCTGGTGTGGCAGCTGGGGATGTATTCTGGGTCAATCGTTGAGCAACCATGGACCACATGTTTTCTATCGGCGAAAGATCCGGAGAGCGAGCTGGCCAGGGAAGCAATTCAATCTGGCGACTGACGAAGAACCCTTGGACAATGCGTGCCACGGGTGGTCGCGCATTATCCTGTTGAAATATGGCTGTGGGCAAGCCCTGAAGGTAAGGAAGGACAACTGGCTCCAACACCTCGGAGATGTAGCGCTGGCTGTTTAAAGTACCGGCAATGCGTACTAGAGGAGTGCGAGAGTGATATCCAATACCGCCCCATACCATAATACCGGTGCAGGACCAGTGTGGCGGTGCATAACGCAGCTGTTCAGCATCCTCTCTCCACGGTGTCTCCAGACTCGAATCCAACCATCGTGGTGTTGCAGACAGAAGCGTGACTCGTCAGTAAAGACAATTTCATTCCATTCTGCCGTCCACATCCTTCTTTCATCGCACCATTGGCGGCGGAAACGTCTGTGGTTCTGCGTCAAGGGTAGACGAAGCAATGGACGTCTTGCGGACAGACCACTCTGCTGTAAACGGCGTCGAATGGTACGCGCAGACACTGGATGATGCGGTACAGACTGAATGTGCTGTGCTATGGTTCGTGATGTGGCTGAGCGATCCGTCACTGCTATACGCACAATATGCCTGTCATCACGTGAAGTGGTGCACTGAGGTGGATGCGATCGAACACGTCGGTCCGTCGTACCCTCCTGCATACAACGATCACATATCCGCATTACAGTTGTTTGGTTTCGTCCAACACGACTACCGATTTCCCTGAAAGATAATCCACAATCTCGGTAGGCCACTATCCTTCCTCTGTCGAACTCGGATACTTGATTAAAAGATGATCGCTGTTTTCTACGAGGCATAATTGATCGTTTTTTTTGAAAAAAACCACAAGAAAAACACAATTGCCGTACTTGAAATCGTCGAAATCTCCAAGCCTTAAATAGCGCTTTGAAGTGGCGCCACAGGCGCGCGTGATGTGCGTCTGCGCTGAAATTCTAATCATTTGCATATCTCACCTCCGCTAATGCATGTTGTAAATTTCATATTATTTGCATGCTTCCTTCAGGGTGTTGCATTTACGGTGGCCAGCAGTGTATATACCAGTAAATAATTGTCAACAACGTAAAGGACATTGACTGTAATCTGTATACTCCCCATAACAAAATTAAATAACCTAAACGGTTGTTACTCTTCCGGGATCATTATCAAGGAAACTTCAGCTGTATCACTGGTCATTTATCAACTGCTCTGTAATATGATTACGTACAATTAATTCATGAACAATCCTTGAGACTGATTTTGCCAAAAGATAATATCATTAATGCAATTATAATGTGGGATGAGATGGCGCTGAACAGAAGATACCTGCAAATTTTTTTCTGAAAAATATCAATCTGAGCAAAGTATGTTTAGTATTTCTATGGTACCTTTGCAATCTATGCTTGTGCTAATGAGGGTAGTAAAATTATTTCGCAAAATCCTGCTCCACCATCATCGTTTCATCAAATTTCTTTTCTCGCCAAGTAATCAGATTTAACTACTAATGTGAAAGATTACTTTAAAGCCGAGTTTGTTGTTTTGATAGATCTAACCAAACAGGAAATATACACTGCTGGCCACCCAAATTGCAACACCAAGAAAGACAAGAGATATCACAACAAAATTTATTTTGTAGATAACATGTTGACCAAGTATCAAATGATTAAATTTATAGACTTCTGTGAAGTGTGGTTCCTGCCAAAATCAGTAGCCAGAGTAGCCGCCATTGTTGGAGATCACCGTTGCCACACGCCTCGGCATTGATTCAAAGAGACTTTGGATGTGTCCTTGGGGTACAGCAGACCAAGCAGCTTCCACACGTTGCCAAAGTTGATCTGGTGTGGCAGCTGGGGATGTATTCTGGGTCAATCGTTGAGCAACCATGGACCACATGTTTTCTATCGGCGAAAGATCCGGAGAGCGAGCTGGCCAGGGAAGCAATTCAATCTGGCGATTGACGAAGAACCCTTGGACAATGCGTGCCACGTGTGGTCGCGCATTATCCTGTTGAAATATGGCTGTGGGCAAGCCCTGAAGGTAAGGAAGGACAACTGGCTCCAACACCTCGGAGACGTAGCGCTGGCTGTTTAAAGTACCGGAAATGCGTACTAGAGGAGTGCGAGAGTGATATCCAATACCGCCCCATACCATAATACCCGGTGCAGGACCAGTGTGGCGGTGCATAACGCAGCTGTTCAGCATCCTCTCTCCACGGTGTCTCCAGACTCGTATCCGACCATCGTGGTGTTGCAGACAGAAGCGTGACTCGCCAGTAAAGACAATTTCATTCCATTCTGCCGTCCACATCCTTCTTTCATCGCACCATTGGCGGCGGAAACGTCTGTGGTTCTGCGTCAAGGGTAGACGAAGCAATGGACGTCTTGCGGACAGACCACTCTGCTGTAAACGGCGTCGAATGGTACGCGCAGACACTGAATGATGCGGTACAGACTGAATGTGCTGTGCTATGGTTCGTGATGTGGCTGAGCGATCCGTCACTGCCATACGCACAATATGCCTGTCATCACGTGAAGTGGTGCACTGAGGTGGATGCGATCGAACACGTCGGTCCGTCGTACCCTCCTGCATCCAACGATCACATATCCGCATTACAGTTGTTTGGTTTCGTCCAACACGACTGACGATTTCCCTGAAAGATAATCCACAATCTTGGTAGGCCATTATCCTTCCTCTGTCGAACTCGGATACTTGATCAAAAGATGATCGCTGTTTTCTACGAGGCATAATGGATCGTTTTTTTGAAAAACCACACGAAAAACACAATTGCCGTACTTGAAATCGTCGAAATCTCCAAGCCTTAAATAGCGCTTTGAAGTGGCGCCACAGGCGCGCGTGATGTGTGTCTGTGCTGAAATTCTAATCATTTGCATATCTCACCTCCGCTAATGCATGTTGTAAATTTCATATTATTTGCATGCTTCCTTCAGGGTGTTGCATTTACGGTGGCCAGCAGTGTACTAACGATAGAAATACCGTTCGTAGATTTTTTTAGAAATGCTGAGAGATCTTGAAATAACTGAGATTAATGTAGTAATAAAGCGATTCCAAGTCATTAAATTGTTTAAATTCCGGTTTCCAGATAAACTGATAAGTTTTCTGAGCACGAAGCAAGTATAAGATACATACCTCAGAAAGTATCCTTGGTACCCCATTGCCCGTAGATTATACATAAAATACTGGTCCATGGAGAATATTATTTTGCGCTTGTATTCTTTCGATTGGTCCGCTCCTAGAAGCGTGAGACAAGAAATAAACACGACAAGCGATAAGGGAAAACTACAACAATGTCAAGAATTGTTACGAATGAATTTAATGAATATATTACTCAGTACCTCAGATCCACTAATAGCACGTTTACGAGCAAGGTCTACAACTAAACGCAGCCAAATGTTTCCAAAAAGGTTGAATTTGTTTGAAAAACCTTCCCTTCAATACATCAGTAGATTATTCAGGTAGTTGGAATTCCAAGTACATAATTTTGTAATATTTTTCAAATTAAGATTTTCTCTTAGATTTTTATTACACACATTTACTTTATTTTTCAATGGAACTGTTATGGGTATATCTGACCATTATTTAGGTGTCTATTAATATAAAATTGCAAAAAGATACGGTTAATAATTGATCGAAGTATATCTTATTATATGGAGCAAAGTTGACAAATTTCTTTAAATTTAGCATATTTCTACATTCAAATAGTAACTCAAAATCGGTAAATATGTACCAAACCAGTATTTTATCACTCACAGCCTCTTATAACCACCCAAAACCAGTGTATTTTTGATGCAATAATTTTGTCCACCTATATTGCTGAAATGACACTGCGTCGCCAATAGCCCATTGTGTTGCTCCAGAGCGACGTTAATTAAAATACCGTACAGTAAGGCTAGTTGTACACACATCGATTTCGATCGTTCCAGAAAATATCGTGTTATCAAATTCTTTTAGGTGGAACGAAGAGCGTGGGAGCTTGAACAAGGTTCGATCTACACACGTCACGGCACGACCGTCGTGTTGCTATCGTCCACCGCAACTACAACAGACGATTGCCGTGTTTTTTATTCCCCTAACTCAAGTTTCTATCTTTTGAATGGTTAGATAATCAAAATTTCAACGGATTTCAAATCTGCTTAAAATTTTAAGTCAATTCGATATCAAAAACATGATTTTCTTTAAAAAAAATTTTTTGTCAATAGTCGCAGCTCTAATCTTTTTGCAGATATTCCTTTTATACTAAGCGTAAACTGAAGTATTGTCTTGTTTTTAAAGGAAATATCACTTTAATAAGATATTTTGTCTCCTCTAATCAACTGTTTTAATTTTAGAGCCATTATAAATAGGATGAAAATCTTTTTTTTCCAACAGAGAAACCTAAAATTGTTTTTTCTGTGTTCACGTGAGTCCGAATATTGTTAATTTAGAAAGTATAAAAATTTTACTTCGCTAAAATTTTTTATATTTTCTAAGTTATGCTAAATCTGAAACACAGCTGTTCATCCTAGTTAATAATTGTGAAATTTTATAATTGTTAGGCAATGACATGGTAATGAATTTTTAGTTTTAAACAAATTTGTTTTTAAATATTACTGATCAAGATTTTGTCTAAATTTCTCTCTGGTGGTGTCGCCTGAACTCGTTCTTAGGATTTACAATGCTTTTAACTCTTAAAACCGAAGTTTACAAAGAAATGGAAAGCACAATTTCAAATGTGTGGACATATTTCACTGAGAAAGATGGAGTTTCGAATCGGGTGTCATGCTCTCTGCATAAGTTGAAAAGGGATCTCATTTAAGTCAGCTATTACGATTTTAAAGACATCTTAGAAACAAGCATCCCACCATAAAACGAATGTGTTGAAAAGCGAAAGTGATTTTTTGATTTAGACTTTTTATGTTTCAAACGAGTTTAGATAAATTATATAATAATTAACCTGTTTTATTGACAGACTATTTTTTACTTTCCAAGTGGTTGTCCCGGTATGCGTTTTTTAAGTGTTTATAATATTTTAAAGAGTAACTCCGTGTTGCATAACGTGATTCAAAATTATGTGGTGGTGTCTTCGGATCTTTTCCTTTGGAATGGATTACGGACCGTCACCAATGGCCCGTTGTATTGCTCCAGTGCGACGTGTTACCTACCTACCTATCCTATTGCATAAATCTATACTTAGAAGTCTTCCAAGTGATTATCGGGTCCTGGATTTTGTTGATCTAAAAATGACATTAAAATCTAAAAAAATTAATACTTTCGTTTGCGAATTTGTTTTGTCCTAGACACCTCATATCTGTTTGGGAAACCGTGCATGACAGTTCAGATTCGGGACATTATTAGCTCCCATTGAGGACCCAGAGAGAATTTAAACGTTTCGATTTACGAGAACTTTTCAAATTTACGGATATATTCTAATCTTCTTTACTTAATTACTGATAGTTTGGCGTAGTTTGACTTGCTCCTTGCGCCATAAAAAAAATCAATCGATTAACAATTTGAAGAATCCTAATTATTTTATCTTCCGTTTTCTGGTTAAAACGCCTGAGACGACTGTACATCAACCACATAGCAACACGTTCGGGATTCATTTTCCATACAACTTGAGATGAGTAGTCACGAGCTTTTAACAAACGACTGTACTTACTACACAGAAAAAAAACCGTAGTATGTGCAAGCACGTAATAAAATAAACACGATAAAATATCGTTCGATATCATTCCTTACGATCGAACATCGATGTGTGTGCAACTAGCCTGAAGCCTCGTTCACATGAGGTGTTTTCCAACGCACGTTTTACGTCTAAACAAAACGCGGGTAGCCAAAGTACAGAGTTCTACTGGAGTGTTCACATGCAGAAATCGCGAGAATCCACGCGCTAGACAGCTTCGGCGCACCAAACTGCGGCAATACTTCCGTTGCGCTTAGTATAAAAGGAATATGTACAAAGAATTGGGTTGCGACTATTGACAAAAATATAATTTTTTCAAAGAAAATCATGTTCTTGGTGTCGATATAACGTAAAATTTCACGCTGATTTGAAATCCGTTGAAATTTTGATTCCATCTTTAACCATTCAAAAGATAGAAACTTGGATTAGGGGAATAAAAAACAATTTAATGCATAACAGAAACTGACCACCTCGAAAAGCGCCCAAGTGCTGTTTACATGGTAATGTCGAAAATTCTTATCAAAGCGCGTTGGAAAAAGTCCATGCGAACGGGGCCTAAACTGTAGGTCTGGGTTTAATTAAATGAGCTCTCGTGTAGCAAAACCTGATCGACACATCAAGTGCAAACTCGCTAGGTCTATCAACATCTGCTTATTCTACATTCTTTTCCATCGAAGCCAAAATATAGAATCACAACATGCAAAACTTTTCTGTCACCTCCACATTCAAGTTGATCATCCGAGACGCCAATTTTCGTTGCCGAATTGAATAATTGCTGATAAAAGCCACCTGCAGGCTAAGAACATCGGTTTGATAATAGTCTAAACATCCTGGCGGTGGAGGGAACGTTCTGCGAGGGCAGCATTTTTCAAGTGTTGCTTCTTCGCCGAAATGAGGTTTGTTGAAAAGTATCAGATCAGAGGTCGAGAAAAACTACCGCGTCTTCATTTCGAATGCAGCTGGATTGGGGACAGGAAAGTCCAACCGATATTTGTGAGGAGACAGCTTATACATTCCGAAAGAACTCCTTGTCTAGGATTCTGAGGTTTATCTCGCTGCGCTGCTCTAGTGCAGGGGTGTCCAACTCAATTAAAACACGGGCCATTTAATGCAACTGGTAAGATTCACGCGGGTAGGTAACAAATTTTCTTAAAATTATATTTTGAAGTGAGGATTCAGGAATAGGGATAGGATAATTAAAACACATTGTGCAATTAAGTGAATTTAGGGTAATAATTTATAATATTGCTATATAATTGCTTTGATTTAAACGTTTATTTAATTTAAAGTATTAATAAAATTTAAATTAATTTTTTTACCTTAAACTGCCAGCGCTTTCCATACACTAGTTTTCCAATATCTGGATTCAAAGACTGAGAACAATCTTTATTATGGCAGATAGGTGTTTATCAGTTAATCTTGATCTGTAGGCCGTTTTATTTCATTTCATGGACGAAAAAAGTTGCTCACACATTTTTAACATGACGAAATTGTGTGTACGGTATTGCCTCGATCTCCCTTAAGTGCTATTTTCTTCATAACATAGTGTCCTGTTTTCATTTTATTTCAGAGCATCGTGGGCCACAAAAAATTACATCGGGGGCGACATGCGGCCCGCCAGTTTGACACCCCTGCTCTAGTGCGACGTTAAGAAAAATACCTACCACCCTGAGGTTCATCTTTTCTCCATTTAAATTTGAAAGAGGCATTCTTTTTGTTAACAGGTTGGTATTTTAACTAACGTCGCACTGGAGCAACACAACGGGCTATTGGCGCCGTTCCGGGTTGGTTATTTTTATGGCTCAAGGGCCATATTTGGTCATGCTGCGCCAGACACAAGAAATACAAATATCAAGTAATAGACAAACACACACAATGAAAGTTTTACTGACACAGAAGAAAGAAATACACCCAGGGAGTAATATAATTGAACCTGCGCCCCCTACAACTCGAAAGTTGCTAGCGCAGTGGACATATCCACGACGGCGGTCACGCATAAAACCCGAAGGGAAGAATCCGAGGACAATACCACGTCATTTTGAACCAGTCAGATGACGAGGTCACACTTGAGCTGGCACCCCACTCTCCAAACTTCCACTCCACGCCAAAGTGAGGAATTTATGACCACGACAGATTTAACGTGCCCCGACGTACACGACGGTCTTTGGTTAGATCGATCTTCGATGTCGCAACCTTCCGGAAGCTAATCTGGTACCCTTCCAACCGGTTTACCGCGGCTCCGGTTTTTTCAAGGACCTGCTCTTGTGTATTCAAGACAAAACATTTTCAAGACATAGTTTCAGAATTGGGCCAATCTTCTCAAATTTCTTACTCCAACCAAACGGAACATTAAGCTATTGATTATTTGACTAATTTCAGATTTATCGACATATATTTTACGTGTGCGATAAATGAAACTTCGATTTACGTATATCCATGTCTGGACCGGGATTCGAACGAAGATCCTCTTGAACCTATGAATTTTTAAGGAAAAGGAAGTAACCCAAAGAAAAATATGAAGAAATCCTTTAATAATCTGGGTGATAGGAAATTAAACCTTTCCTGCGGTCACTGTCCTAACCTTTTTGGTTCAACAGTCTGGGTACGTTCAAGGCAAAGGTGCTCCAAGTATTAAAGTTCTTAAATTACCACTATTCTCAAAACCAGTAAACTTTCTTGCTCCATAAAACCCCAACATCCAATCCGACGCAAACCTTAAATATCGGTTTTAATTTAGGTTCTTAGCTAACTGTTTTTAAGCACATTTTCGAAATGACTGCAGGGCCGCGGTTGGAAGAGCAACGGATTAGGAACAGGAGGGTTACGAGTTCGAAACTGGGTTCAACCAAAGACCGTCGTGTACAAGGGATCTGTCGTGTTCTCGAATGTCATCACTTTAGCGTGGTGTGGAAGTTTGGAGAGTGGGGTGCCATATCAGGTGTGACGTGGAGTCAAAATGACGTGGAGTTGTCCTCGGATCTTTCCCTTCGGGTTGGATCCCGGACCGTCGCCAATAGAAAGTTGTGTTGCTCCAGTGTGACGTTAATTAAAATACCTACCGCTGTTGTGATGTGGCAACTAGTTGACAGTAGTGCTTCAATTCTTTAGTTAAAAGGAAAATATTTGCATCAAAATGGCTGCGCCAGGAATGCGTGCGAAAGAAGGTTGTTTGGTTATTTTGAGATTTAATGGCGCAAGGGCCATATCTGGCCAAGCTGCGCCAAACACAAGTCAAGTAAGAAATGTGAATGAACGAATTTCATGATGAATATCGGGTATCAATATGATTTGTCATCCTTTCATGACGATAATGAAATTTGGAAATATCGCATTGCTGGTGCAAGAGTACAGCAAGTCAAAAAGATATTGGTAGGAAAACTTGCTGGCAATAATACGCTGCATCATTTTTACAGGAAATGAACTTACACTCCAAAATCCACTATCACTCCAAAATTTGACTTATGAAAAAGTCATCTATCACCTTTTGTAGTTTTGTCTTACACACTATAGTGCGATACATGTGGTAATTGTAATTAATTAACGTCGCACTGGAAGCAAAAGGGTTTTAAATAATACTGAGAACTTCTTTTAAGTGGTTAACGATAAAACATTTAATTTAACAATAACAATTAAGGACAGGCCAGTTACAAACATATTTGAAACAACACAAAAAAGGGATGGCCGTCTGCCATTGACACGTCTTCTCGGTTCATCGTCTGAAACTGTTCTCTCGCTCGAACGTCCTTGCAACTTTCGGCGGGAATCGCTCGTGTTCTAGAATGTTCTCGGAGCTTCAGGAAGTCGCTCGTGTTCTGGAACGTTCTCGCTTATTACGGGGCATCTGCCCCGGGCGCCGGATTGGGGGGGGGGCGCTAAATTGGCCGAGTATTTACGTATGATAAGAAATGAAGAGGAAAAACTTATTAGTAGACTACAAAAACCAAAAACTATAAAAAGAGCTAAATGCAGAGTGTGTAAAGAAATAGCAGGAAAGCTTAACATAGATCCTATTTTTAAAGAAGTACGGAAGAGGAAGAAGCGGAGGTTTGATGAGAAGGGCGAAGTTGAAAGCTATGAATTCTCAGAAAAAAGAAGTTCAGATTATTGATTATACAAATAATAGATCGGATTCTGAATGAACTGAGGCAAAGGTTTCAAGTCATACGAAACATGAATAGTTTATTTGGTAACCTCAATGGAGCTCGGTTTGAAACAATGAAGAATTGAAGAACCTGGCACTTGAGTTAGCTACCACGTATAAAGAAGACTTAGACAATGACTAACTGGCGATAGAAGTGAGAGTTTTAAGTATCATGCCTTGGATTTAAGCCCTAATATGAAAACAGCTACACCATCAAGTCTTCTGACGTTAATATACAAGAACGGATTTGAAGACGCGTCCACCAACATAACGACAGCGTTGAGAATTTTCCTCACAATACCAGTCTCAGTCGCCTGAAATGAAAGGAGTTTTAGCAAACTAAAGATCATAAAAAATTACCTCAGAAACTTAACAGGACAACAACGACTAACCAACCTGAGCATCATATCAATATCAAAAGTTAGCTTCAAAGCTATCTTTTGAGGACATTGTAAAAATGTTTGCAGCCGAAAAAGCCCGTAAAGTTAAGTTTTAGTTCAAGCTTTCTGTGTTTAAATTAATTTTTTTCACATTTTGTCAATAGATTAAGAGATTGTGAAAAATGTCTAAGTATAATACTCAAGAAAATAACTTGAGTAAAATCTGTTATTATTAATTCTTGTTCCACAGTTTTCCAAAATCCTTGAATGGTTTTCGGTCGACGTTTCGATAATTCTCTATTTAAAAGTCCAAAAGCACAAAAGAGGTGCTTTTGGACTTTTGTCTCACCCTTTCTCACAAAAGGGTGAGACATCTGGAGATTTAGCAGGAATATCAGTAAAGGGTATTTATTGACTTGATACCAGTTTCTTCCATTTTCCCACGAATTTAACAGTGGATTTAGATGTGGGCTACTTGCTTTATCCTGACGCAGGTCTACTGATTGTTGGCACTTTGGGTAAAGATATAGTATTTCTTTTTTGAATATTGGGGATAAAATAGGGTCTTGAATATGTGGGAGTAGATTTTTACATTCCCCTCCTTTTTACTTTCAATTTTCTATTATATGCAAAACCGGCAACAATCATAAATCTCTTAGAGAAAGTTCTCACGTTAAAGTTACAAAGTTGAACCACGTTTTAAGATTTTTCTCCTCTTTTATGATAATAAATTGTTCTTTTTTATTGTAATCTTTTAAATATACCCACGCCTCGTCTATTGTCACAACATTTTTTCATCTTTCTCCAACTAAATGCTCCTCATACAGAATTCTGCAGCGAGTTCTGCTTTCTGCAATATGTCGTGGAGATAGACGATGAACATTGTATTTGTTTGCCTTTGTAAGATTAAAATCACTGTTAATTATTTTATTTACAGTTGTAACTGAACTTTTAATAACTTTGTAATACTCCTTTGACTTGGCGGATTCTTTTTTAAAATTAAAGATCTTATCTTACAAATATTCTCAGAAATTCTTTTATTTTTTTTGGATACGTATTTGGAAGTATTTTTCCACTTTTACGCGTTTATTCCTTTCTCATTAATAATATTACTTATAGTACCTTTAGATATAGAAAAAACATGACTTTTACAGCGTTTTTGAATAATTGAATAAGCATAATTCTGTTTTAATTCTGGCAATAATGTTGTTAACCACAGTTTGGGGAATTAAGTTTCACTCCTCCAGCAATGCGGTTTTCAGGGCATTTTTATCTCTCGGAGGAGGATGTCTCCGTGCAACTGCTTTTCCAAGGTAGTCCCATAAGTTCTCTATCGGGTTCAGATGAGGAGATTTTACTGGCCACGGTATTCGCTCAATGGTTTCACTTTCAAGGAATTCGTAAACGAGGTTTGCTCGATGTGGACGAGTATTATCGTCCATAAATAAAAAGTTAGATCCATATGTACCTCTGAAAAGTCTTACATAAGGTTCTAAGACCTCATCCCGATATCTCTGACCGGTCACAGATCCGCTGTTGAAAACGTGTAGTGGCGTACGTCCATCGATCATTATTCCTCCCCATACCATCACACCTGCACTACCGAAACGGTCACGTTCTATAATGTTCGAAGGGAGATTTCACGTTCCTGACTTCCTCCAGATGTAAACACCTTTAGAATCAGAAGTTAAACTAAACCTCTACTCATCAGTAAAGAAAACATGGGTCCATTGGTATTCACTCCAGTTCTGATGTTCTTTGCACCAATTAAAGCGATCCCTCTTTTGTTGTGAAGACAGTGAAACACGTACCCTTGGCTTTCTGGCATAAAGGCCTTTTTCATTAAGCCTTCTGTATACAGTTTGCCGTGATACAACAGTTCCAGTGGCTGCTACAACCTTTGAACTTAACTGCTGAGCAGTAGACTTCCTGTTACGACGGGGCAGTTATTGCCAGATATCGATCTTGAGAAGCAGTTGTTATTCGTTTACGATCTTGTCCAGGCCTCCTTATAACAGTTCCAGAATTCTGAAGTTGTTTCCATAGCGTAGAGACTCTATCTTGAAATATTAACACATCTCGCTGCTTCCATGATTGTCTGGCCTGCTTCTAAACGGCCGATAATTCGCCACTTCATAGATTCTTCCAAATGATACTTCGGATCCATAACAAACCGTTTTGAGTCCTTACACACTGAAATCAAACGCTGTATTGCAGAAATTCACTCAGATATTCACTTTGCTCAAAGTGCTTGATGACGAAACGCCTTGATTTGCATATCAGAAACCGTTTGATCAATTTTGATTGGATATTGCTAATAAGGCTTGTCTTTCACACATTCCCTGCAAAAATGGATTACATCGATTGCATATTTTATGGAATATCATTATTTTTGGGTATGTAAAGATAAATTTGGACATGAGTGTATATATAGATAAGAATGCCACCACTTTTGAACTAATGATGTGGCCCGAATTATAGGATTTTTTACATCTCTACTGTGAGTAGTTAACTGTCCTTTTCGGTTCTGGTTGTCCCCTGCTTCCTTTGCCTCTTTGGAACGTGTTCTGGACTCCGAATTGTATCAATTACCCTATTTTTATCTTTTCCCAATTATCTTCCCCTTTCCCCGTGATTATGGAATCCTTTAACTTTCTCCTTCACAATCTGGTTTACATTTATTTAATTTTTTATTAATTATGATGTGAAGGTTCGGCAGTCATCTGCCAGATACTCCCTATAATCGATATCTCCGTTCCACTACTGAGATTTCTTTAGGAAGATATGTTTATATATATAAATATTATTTACCAGCAGTACCCGCACGGCGTTGCCCGTGACATCATTCTTGTTATGTCCCCGCTGATTCTGAAAACATTAAAAAGAAAAAACAATAATTTTAAGAATGAGTCCCACCACCACTCGATATGACACGGGCATGTCGCCTCATTCCTTCCACCTCACTGATTCTTGATTAGAGAGCTTCATGATACACTATATTCAATGTTCTTCCATTTGGAGCTAAGATGTAAAGATTCTCGGCTTTTCCAACTCTTGAACAACCAACATACAGTTGACCGTGGGAGAAACACGGTATAATGAGATCGATGAGTTTAAATTGGAATGGGAGATCCGAAGGGATGATTGTGATCCTAAGAATAAATACGTCTTCGCCTGCGGCGTGTCCAGTCATGATGGTGGCTTCAATAATATTCGTCATCAGTTTCTTGATCGTCTTGTTCCATTGCAGAGTGAAGGTGGATGCAGATTCCTGAGAAGCATAATCGGTGCCCCAATCTTCAGCTCTAATATGTGCGAGGGTACTCCAGATGCTCCAATGTGTTCAAAAAATATGTTGTGCAGTTTACAGCCTCATCTGCGTCACATGTAGTGTCGATAAATTTTGTAAATTTGAACACTACCGGACAATTCTTGTAAAAGTTGATTATTGATGACATTGACATCTTCGTTTCTTGGGGCAAGAATTGCTCTTTGGCACAGCCATGCGTGATCAGTAAAGTGCTGCGCCACATTTGGAAACACCGCCTCTTTCAGCTCTCGTTGAGTTTTCACAATCCTTCCAATGCTTTGCATTGCTATACATCCATCTTGATTATCCGAACTAAAGGCATCATTTCCTAGTTGTAGTAGGTTATCTACAAATTGCTGGACAGAGGGATCACCGTTGACATGTACTCGCATGTTTGTTGATAGTCTATGAATGCCATTCCAAATGTAAGACGATTTTAAGCAGTCCTGCATTTCATCCGCCCTGTGGAATAACCGGAAGTGTCTGTCGAAAGTCGGCAGCCAACACCATAGTGACGTCTCAGTAGTATATGGGTTCCTTGAGCGGCAAATCCAAGATGGCCGCCGTTTGATAAGGAGTTGACTGCTGATAAGGAGTTGGGGAGGATTGCTGATAAGGAGAGGGTGATGCCTTGAGGTGGTGACGTCATTGTAAAGATGGCGTTGTTGTGTTGCCATGGTAATGAATCAATAGTAGCTCCATCTGGCGGGAGAATGAGAAACCACATATTTTCGGAATTAAAAAGGAATTTCGTGGATTCGAACCGGGACCATAGGATCCGAAGTCAAGTGCGCTATCCGTTAGGCTGTAAGAGAGTTAGCTATGGGTGGTGAATTAACGTAGTGTTTGCTTTCTCTTGGACTTAGTACTAGGAATGCGTTATGGGACTTGGTTTTATTTGATGAATAATTAATTTTTATTTTCCAATTAGTTGTAAGTGTGTTGGACTGATGGCGCCATCTAGTGATTTTAAAAGAAGTTAATCTAAGGAACGAATTTATTTTTGTCATTAATTCTGGGAATGTGCTATTTTTAGAAAATGGTTTGAACAATTGTGGTGGGGTTTAATAATTCTATTAAAAGGCAGGTGCAGCCATCTAGTGGTGGGAGAAGTAACAAAAGGATTTATTTTCTAGCTGTAGACTTGTAGCGTGATACTTTAGAATTAAATGGAGAATTTTTTTTTAAAAGAAAAATTATGAGTGTGGATTTGAACTCATCAAAAGGTAATTGCGGCCGCCCGTTTTACACAAGCACTTTAACCGTTCGACCACGATCGCCTACTTTGTATAATACATATAGAATACTAACTCGTGAATTTACAGCTTAAGGGAGTGAAAGTATGTGTTTTTTTCTTGAGAATAGTGCCCTTATGAAGAATGAATATGAATATAAAAACAAATAAAGCTGAATTTATAAACCTTAGCTATATAACAAGTTTATTACCAAGATTTAAAGTATGCGAATTGTATGTAATGACAGGAAAAGTATCAGAATATAGAAGACTCTGGAACTTGTGACAATATGACTAAGGATTTATGTGTAGGTTAATTAAGATAACAGAAGGAGTTAAACACGTAGTCACCGATAGGATACAAGCTTAAGTAAATGAGAAAGCTTTTAAACGCATTGCTATTTAGGAGAATGGTGTTGTTTTTCTGATTGTGAGAAAAGCAAATGAAACTACATCATGCCAATGAATCACATATGACATGCCCGAACTGGAACTTTCTATAGGGGTTTTAGCTATGAAATAGTGACGAAGGGATTATCTTAATACTCTAACGTTGGAACTCGGAACATAAGTAATTGAGGCCAACCAATATATGCGAAGATTTTAAGCGTATGAACACTACATGTAAGATAGAATTTATAATACGGAAACCTTTTTTATATTTTAATGAATTTATATACAACATGAGCTTGAAGAAAATGTGAATGTTTAAGGGTGAATGTTTTGTAGGGAAAATTATTATTATTACAATTTGAGGGGAGGACTTTGAGATATGAATAGGACACACAGGCATAACGGTGTATGAAACATTACATTTTTAGGTAAATAAGAAGTAACTAACCAAAGATTTATAGTATACATATTATAAGCGATGGCAAGGAACCGTATAAGATTGATATTATTAGAAGCCTCTGGAACTTGTGAGAATATGACTAAGGATTGTTTTTGCACGTGTAAGTTAATTAAGATAACAGAAGGAACGGAGTTAAACACCGAGTCACAGATAACGATAGAAACTATTTGATAATAAGAGGCTTTTTAAAGCATAGTTGGAGCATCTTGGGTCTTTGAATTACTTTGCATCTTGTTTTGGGGTTTTTCTGCCCTTTTTTACTGTTTTTAAATAAATCATGGATTCTAAGGACATTAGACCTGCAAAGAAAATGCGTGCAGACAAAGAACTGTGTTTGCAGAAATATTGTAAAGATTCTTTATGTTATGAGTATGGTAAACTGTTTACAGATCGTGAAGGCTGGGCATATTTTCGTCGATTGGAAAACGAATTAACGTACTTAAAGAAAGAGGAAACTACTATTGAAATTTATGGTAAAAAATGTACTGTGTAGCATACGGAGACGTAGGAATAAGCTATGCCTTTAGCGGATCTTGTATTGCAGCCAAGCCTTGGTCTCCTTTACTATTGGAAATAAAGGCAGAAGTGGAACGAATAATTGGCACAAGATTTAATTTTGTGTTGGTGAACCGTTATAAAGATGGTAAGGACTGTATAGGTGCCCATAAAAACAATGAGAAGGACTTGGATCTTAATGCACCCATAGCGTCTGTTTCATTTGGACAGAAAAGGCAATTTGTGTTTTCTAGAAAGAACTACAATTCTCTAAAAATTGTTCTGGAAAATGGAAGCTTGCTTGTGATGAAGTATCCAACAAACCAATTTTGGTTTCACAGCTTGCCCCGTGGTAATGCATTATGGCCTAGAATAAACTTAACGTTTCGTAAAATTCTTGTATAAAGCAGCGATAAACCACTTATGTGCCCCCCCCCCCCCCGAACTAGAACTCAATGTCGTACACTAGACGATATTTGGACAATGTTGCAATTTATCTTTGCCTTTCTGAATAGTATTTTTATAAATGCTTATAAGTGTTGGTTTTAAATAAATTTTTTTAGCGTGTCTTACCACATATACTGTATTTAGGACTTTTTTATTACATAATTTTATAAATTGTTTTTAAAATGCAAGATCTGAAATGAAATTTTTCTTTGCTATAAAGATTTATGTTTTTAAGTTGATGTTTTTTACTCAACAATTAATTATACATTAAATGTTATAGCACATATTTTTAATGCAGAAATTTTGTTTTAAGTATTGTACACACTTAAGTAAGAGTAAACTTTTGAAAACTTTACAAGACCCGTACTATGAACGTACACATTTTGAATAAGTTGTAATTGTATTGAAATCATTTATGCTATAAAATCTAAACCAACTGTTATTTTTTAATTAATCTTTCCTTGCATATTTTTTAAATAAATCTTCCTAAATTTTAGTGATTTAATTTTTATTATACAGATTTACAAACTGTTTTTGGATGAAATATAAGGATTTATATTTTTTAAAATTAGATGTTTTTACTCGTAATTATATATTAGATACTATTACACATATAATTATTACATTGAAGATTTTTAAAAAACGTTTAACAATTGAAAATATATATACTTTAAATATTATTACAAACATTTAAATGCAATTTGCTTTTTATTTTTAATTTTACAATTAAGACATTTTTTAAAAGTTTGATTCTTAAAGTGTGTTTTATGCATAGTAAAAAAAACAATACTAAAAAAACATGTAAGAGTAAAAATATTTTATACATTAATTTGAAACTTTGCAAGACCCATACCATGTTTCCTTGCACATTTGAAGTCGTGAAAAATAGTTTATTAAAACCATTTGTCCTTGAAGTTCTAAATTAAATGTCCTTTTTCTTTTATGCTTTTGCAAACCACACATTTTACTAAATATCAACTTCCTTTTATTTGAAAACCTTATGCATATTGTGCAGTTTAAATTGCAGAGCAAAATTCCAATACTGTACGAAGCTATAAAGTATTTTACAAGATACTTCAGATTGTTCTCTTAATTTACATCTAATTCATTACTACGTTAAAGTGGATAGCATGTGAGTTTTCTGTTTTTAAAAATAATGTGTGCACATCTGTACTGCTAAGCAAATTAACTTTTGCCTTTTCTTGATATTTAATGCATAATCTAAATATTTACGCACACCGCTGATAGTTTTACACATGAGTAAAATTAAATAATAACTGAAATTTTAAATATTAGTGTGTGAATTTTAAAATGAACAAATATTGCTGACATATTGGATTAAATCTGAATTCTATGTATTCTCAAAACAACACTGCAAGAAAAAACAGAGACACTTCTTAAACAGATTGAAGGAAGTCACATGGAAACAAAGTAAATTAGAACACTTTTTAATAGAAAAAAACATTGATTCATATATTTTACAAAACTAATACATTGTAGTAAAAAAGAACTTATTTTTACATACTTGCATTTTTTAAGAGACACATGTTTACGACGAGCCAATTATTAAATGCCATCACCTCAGCTTTGGGGCAATGCAAATTATTTTTGTGATGACCACATGATAGTTTTTGGATCTTTTTGTTGCTACTTAGTGCACATAGTACATCGAATTTGGGACACCCGTATTGTTCCAAGTTGATATTCGGAATATTCAATGCATCTAGGCGTTTCTTTTCCACACAACCACCTTTGTAAGCAACTAGGTACTGAGTGGCACTCTTGGTCTGCTCGTACAATTCTAAAAGCTTAGAGTCTAAACTTTCTAAAGGAGACACACTTTCCCATGCCACGGGACAGAAAGGGAGACCACATATGTAATTTTCAACATATCGAACAGTTTTTTTATCTTTTGCACTCAGTTTATGCTTATAAGGCGATAAGTTAAAACGAATACTTGAAGCTACTTGCGATTTTATGGCGATGTATCCGTATTCACGTACTAAGAAACCCTCTTGAGTCTGAAATCCGTCAAAATCCACAATTGCACAAATATTAAACATTGCTATTGAAATGTGTTAGCTGTTCTTGGAAAAAGAATTGTAAACTAGAGGCACGAAGAACTGGACTATATACACTTGCTAATCAGTGAATAACACCATACACTTACTAATCAGTAAAGTTAAAATTTATCTTAGTCTTATCTTTTGTGAGTAACTATGAGCGCATAAGTGAAGAATGTACTCAGAAAACATGTGCTTGTGATAATGCGCCAAGTAAAATTGTGTGTTGTAATGCAAGAAGATTTTAACGAAAGGATATACTTAAATGTGCATGTGATTTTTCTTTTTACTCTACCACTAGTATCTTAGACAAGTATCAGATTTTTTAAAAAAATGACGAAGAGAAACTTTTCAACACAATCTGTACTATAATTTTACACTTAAGAGTAACAGAGCATAATATAATTTCAAGGAAAATGAGTAATCAGTATGCAAATTTGAAGCCTAAAGTTCCAAGCATGTCTATGCTCAATAAACGCCTATCTACGTTTAGAGATTGGCCACGCACAGATGTTGACATTAGGGACTTGGCCGAAAATGGATTGTATTATACGGGTGTCTCGGACGGGGTTAGGTGCTATTGGTGTGGAGGAGGGTGTAACGGCGGCTAGAGAAACGTTCACCACGACAACGTGGGAAAATGGAAAATCTTGTTGACTCAGGTGTCGAGAGGAAAAGCCCACACTCCATAACGACCACCCGAAAACATCTTAATGATTTCTTAACGACAGCCAGCCAGCAGGGGTCGGAAATCGCTGTGGTTTCAAAACAAAGGGCAGGCGCCTTTCTGTCGCTCTCTTCGACATTTCGAGACCAAGAAGATTGATATAAATGATGATGAGTTTCCGACAGGGTTTGATGGACCCTTTCAAGTCCGCCGAAGTCTGTCGTAAAAGTTGAGGGGAAAGACCAACGTGAGACAGCCAATCAAGAACGTGAGAAATCTTCAACACCCAATCCAGCACCGACTAAAAGGCGGACCAGAAACGGAAAGGAGGAGTCGATAAGCACCCAACATATAGAGTTTTTGGAGATATCATCAGAGAGAGATCACGAGGGGAGAGACGAGAGGAGAGACGGAGACAGAGGATCACAGAGGATCAGAGAGCTTGGAGAGAAGCGGTCAACAGAGACCGTTTTTGGAGCTTGGTGAATATCCGTTCACTGTTGTGCATTTATCCCACCTTGGGATCCTATACTCGCCGGAGTATTTTAGTGAGAAAGGCTCGACCGTAGCCGTAACGGAGAACCCTCCTAGAGATCCATGTAACTGCTCATCCTAGTAGTGATCCTGTCCGGAAAGACTGAGATTTCCTGCCTTGGAACTCTGTACTCATTCGAGTAATTTTGTGTTGAGAATAGGCTCACCCGTAGCCGTGCGTTAGACTTCCCCGAGCGAAATTGTGAGGCTCGCCAGCAGCCCTAAGCGCCTCGATAGAACTTTGGACCTTCCAAGGAACTAATATTAATGAACTTTACATTCATTTTCCGATTTTTTGTACAAATTGTAAAATAAACCAATTTAGTCCAGAATCGGATATTTTCAATGGTAACTAGTCTAGCTACCCGTGAATCAAGACGTTACAGACTAGTTAACTTTTTGGTGGCAGCGGAAGCGATCGACACCCAGTCGTGAAGAAGTAACAGAAGAGATCGACACCCAGTCGTAAAGCAGTAGCGGAAACGATCGACACCCAGTCCTGAAGTAGCGGAATCGATTGACTTCGTTCGACATCCGGTTCTGAAGGAGCATCGAACCGACCGACATCCAGTCCCGGAGAAGTAGCGACTTCGTTCGACATCCAGTTCTGAAGGAGTATCGAACCGACCGACATCCAGTCCCGGAGAAGTAGCGACTTCGTTCGACATCCAGTTCTGAAGGAGTATCGAACCGACCGACATCCAGTCCCGGAGAAGTAGCGACTTCGTTCGACATCCAGTTCTGAAGGAGCATCGAACCGACCGACATCCAGTCCCGGAGAAGTAGCGACTTCGTTCGACATCCAGTTCTGAAGGAGTATCGAACCGACCGACATCCAGTCCCGGAGAAGTAGCGACTTCGTTCGACATCCAGTTCTGAAGGAGTATCGAACCGACCGACGCCCAGTCCTGAAGTAGCGGAACCGATTGACTTCGTTCGACATCCAGTTCTGAAGGAGCATCGAACCGACCGACATCCAGTCCCGGAGAAGTAGCGACTTCGTTCGACATCCAGTTCTGAAGGAGTATCGAACCGACCGACATCCAGTCCCGGAGAAGTAGCGACTTCGTTCGACATCCAGTCCCGGAGAAAAGGACGCCTGGTCCGAAATACAGTTACGGAAGACGCCGAGTCCCGAAAAAGAAATAGAAGACCAAGTTTTGTGTGGAAAGTGACCGACCAATAACCCTGATCTGAAGTAGATGAAAGTGACGAGATCCTGTGCAGCACGACAGCAGGTAAGGCTTGATTTTACTTTAGAGGCAAAAATTGTAGTAAATTAATGTGCTAGGAATTTAAAATTGTTTTAATGAAATTATATTGTATGTGTAATTGAGTGGTTGCAACATTTAGCAAAGTGCTTGATTTGAAAAATTTAGAAAACTATTGTGTTATCAATTCAGGAAGAACTTTCCTTTGAAATTAGAGTAAAAGTCATTTATTGAAATTAAGTACTGTTGTAATCTAAAAGTTATCGAAGTATTCTGTGTAGAGTTACGCTTAGTATATTTTGTGAAATTTGAGTTAAGATTGTTCTGAATCTAGAATCTACCAAGAGATTATATGATTCTAGAGTTGATAATAATAAAAGCCGATAAACCGAAATTTCAAGCAAAGTTAATGCAACTCACCACTTGATTCAGTTTTTTTGCAGAGATAAAGTCGTTCTACGTCATATGATTCTAGAGTTGATAACAATAAAAACCGATAAACTGAAATTTCAAGCAACGTTAATGAACTCGCCTTTATCTCTTGGTTAAGTTGAAGCTTTATTGAAAACGTGTACCTAAAAGTTCTGAAAATGATGCGTTTTACAAATCGACCCAAAGTGTGTGAAAGAATGTATTTCAACGATCAGGTGTTTCCAAGGGAAAGCTTAAGTTTGACGATGCAATCACTTCCTGACAATGTGTTTCACCTTGGTGACTATTTATTCGTGCTAATCAATAACTTCAACGGTTCCACACGTGTCCACATACGTAAATTTTCTTTGCATGAAAACAATGTCTTGAAACCAACGAAGGACTGTGTTTCCCTGCATCCAAAAACATGGTACATTCTAATGCAAAAGTTGAGCACATTTTTCGCTTTTGCAACTGCCTCCAACGTTAAAGTTATAGAAAAAGAAGTTTGCCTTTCTAAAGTGTTTGATGTGGGGGAAATGCACTTAGTTTTACAACGTGTATTTCAGAAAAGAAATTATACTTTTCAGTTCTCGCCCAACTGTGTGTTTATGAATTCTGATCAGTATTTTAAACTGTGTGAAATCTACGGCAATGTGTTAGATGTATTGAAGATATCGCTTTTGACGTATTTGTTGCCATATTATGTGAAACTGGAAATCAAAAAATGTTTTCCTGGTGAAAGTTACAAACCTTACCGCAGTGATACCATTAAATCTGATTGTTGGAGAGAAGTCATAGCTTCTCTCTGCAAGTGTCTAAAGGATATTGTGTCAAAAAATATAAATATTCTTTTTGACTGTTTAGGCTGTAAGAATGAAATTGTCAATCAATCTGTACATAAATGTATGACGATGAGCGTTGACGAACGCTTTTGCGAATTTTTCGCCCTTGCTTTATGTGCTGTTAACTGGAAAGAGTTTGCTATTAATTTTGTAAGACAGAGCAATAAACTGTTAAACTTTTATTATATAATAATGGAGGAAAATGTTTTTGAGAATTTGAATACCACAGATATTTTCAATACTGTTAGAGAGATGTATGTAAAAGACCTGTAAGATATGTTGTTACAAATATATATAAACTGTTGATTCTTTTTTCAATAAATGATTTTTTTTCTTCAATTCAGTGTTTTCAAAAAATATTCTACACAACAAATATACTAATTTTGTATGACAATGTTTATTCAACAACAAAAAAAGGCAAAGGTAAAAAATTATAAGAAAATATTTTTAAAAATGTTTTTTTTTTTTTAAATTTGGTGTTTACTATTCTAGATGGTTACTTTTCCTTTCTTTTTGTTTTAAGATTTAAAAGTACGAAAGGTTTAATTTAGAAAATAAACAATACACCAAGATGATTGATAAGTACTAAAAATAATAGCTAGATGAATATTTATTTCAAGCGTTCTTTTTCTTGCATTAAAGTACATTTACACATTTTTCCTAAAGCATTTAGTAACTCCTTTTTTAAGGCATTTTAAAATTCCTCTTTAGTAAATAGGTTTAACATGTAATGAACAAACAACAAATAATAATAAAAATAGTCAATATATTTATAAGGGGTAAAAAGGTCTTTCCTACAAGATTTTTTCCACAAGTCCTTGATAAAAGTCTTATGATTTTTAGAAAAGTCTTAAACTTCCTTATTAGTCTTTTTTGCTGTAGTACAAGTGTTAATTTCATGACATTAAACTCAAAACCACCCTTTTACAATTCTTCCACACTGTGTTCAATAAATCACTTGAAATTGCATCTACTACATGTACTAATAAATAGACTGTTTAGTAACAAATGTACGTTTTAAAATTTTACGTAAAATATTGGTTCGGCACATAGGACACGTTGAGAGACTCTTCGTACATCTCATGCATGTAACCAGATGACCGCAAGGCTGTAAAGTAGCATCCATTTCCGATTCCATGCAAATTTTACAAAGTCGTTCGTCCTTGTCATTGTATGAGCAGTAAAGTTTTACATCAGGTTTTATAAAAACATTGGCATTATTGTTTGTTTCATCCAACACCTGTACAATTTCATCTATGGGTGTTCCTTTTAATCTAGGGTCAACAATCGGTCCTTGTTGGGCTACCAAACATTTTGGATAAAACTTTATGTGTTCGTGTCTGACTATATCATCCTTTTGCCAATTTTCAAGCCCTCCTCCACACCAATAGCACCTAACCCCGTCCGAGACACCCGTATAATACAATCCATTTTCGGCCAAGTCCCTAATGTCAACATCTGTGCGTGGCCAATCTCTAAACGTAGATAGGCGTTTATTGAGCATAGACATGCTTGGAACTTTAGGCTTCAAATTTGCATACTGATTACTCATTTTCCTTGAAATTATATTATGCTCTGTTACTCTTAAGTGTAAAATTATAGTACAGATTGTGTTGAAAAGTTTCTCTTCGTCATTTTTTTAAAAAATCTGATACTTGTCTAAGATACTAGTGGTAGAGTAAAAAGAAAAATCACATGCACATTTAAGTATATCCTTTCGTTAAAATCTTCTTGCATTACAACACACAATTTTACTTGGCGCATTATCACAAGCACATGTTTTCTGAGTACATTCTTCACTTATGCGCTCATAGTTACTCACAAAAGATAAGACTAAGATAAATTTTAACTTTACTGATTAGTAAGTGTATGGTGTTATTCACTGATTAGCAAGTGTATATAGTCCAGTTCTTCGTGCCTCTAGTTTACAATTCTTTTTCCAAGAACAGCTAACACATTTCAATAGCAATGTTTAATATTTGTGCAATTGTGGATTTTGACGGATTTCAGACTCAAGAGGGTTTCTTAGTACGTGAATACGGATACATCGCCATAAAATCGCAAGTAGCTTCAAGTATTCGTTTTAACTTATCGCCTTATAAGCATAAACTGAGTGCAAAAGATAAAAAAACTGTTCGATATGTTGAAAATTACATATGTGGTCTCCCTTTCTGTCCCGTGGCATGGGAAAGTGTGTCTCCTTTAGAAAGTTTAGACTCTAAGCTTTTAGAATTGTACGAGCAGACCAAGAGTGCCACTCAGTACCTAGTTGCTTACAAAGGTGGTTGTGTGGAAAAGAAACGCCTAGATGCATTGAATATTCCGAATATCAACTTGGAACAATACGGGTGTCCCAAATTCGATGTACTATGTGCACTAAGTAGCAACAAAAAGATCCAAAAACTATCATGTGGTCATCACAAAAATAATTTGCATTGCCCCAAAGCTGAGGTGATGGCATTTAATAATTGGCTCGTCGTAAACATGTGTCTCTTAAAAAATGCAAGTATGTAAAAATAAGTTCTTTTTTACTACAATGTATTAGTTTTGTAAAATATATGAATCAATGTTTTTTTCTATTAAAAAGTGTTCTAATTTACTTTGTTTCCATGTGACTTCCTTCAATCTGTTTAAGAAGTGTCTCTGTTTTTTCTTGCAGTGTTGTTTTGAGAATACATAGAATTCAGATTTAATCCAATATGTCAGCAATATTTGTTCATTTTAAAATTCACACACTAATATTTAAAATTTCAGTTATTATTTAATTTTACTCATGTGTAAAACTATCAGCGGTGTGCGTAAATATTTAGATTATGCATTAAATATCAAGAAAAGGCAAAAGTTAATTTGCTTAGCAGTACAGATGTGCACACATTATTTTTAAAAACAGAAAACTCACATGCTATCCACTTTAACGTAGTAATGAATTAGATGTAAATTAAGAGAACAATCTGAAGTATCTTGTAAAATACTTTATAGCTTCGTACAGTATTGGAATTTTGCTCTGCAATTTAAACTGCACAATATGCATAAGGTTTTCAAATAAAAGGAAGTTGATATTTAGTAAAATGTGTGGTTTGCAAAAGCATAAAAGAAAAAGGACATTTAATTTAGAACTTCAAGGACAAATGGTTTTAATAAACTATTTTTCACGACTTCAAATGTGCAAGGAAACATGGTATGGGTCTTGCAAAGTTTCAAATTAATGTATAAAATATTTTTACTCTTACATGTTTTTTTAGTATTGTTTTTTTTACTATGCATAAAACACACTTTAAGAATCAAACTTTTAAAAAATGTCTTAATTGTAAAATTAAAAATAAAAAGCAAATTGCATTTAAATGTTTGTAATAATATTTAAAGTATATATATTTTCAATTGTTAAACGTTTTTTAAAAATCTTCAATGTAATAATTATATGTGTAATAGTATCTAATATATAATTACGAGTAAAAACATCTAATTTTAAAAAATATAAATCCTTATATTTCATCCAAAAACAGTTTGTAAATCTGTATAATAAAAATTAAATCACTAAAATTTAGGAAGATTTATTTAAAAAATATGCAAGGAAAGATTAATTAAAAAATAACAGTTGGTTTAGATTTTATAGCATAAATGATTTCAATACAATTACAACTTATTCAAAATGTGTACGTTCATAGTACGGGTCTTGTAAAGTTTTCAAAAGTTTACTCTTACTTAAGTGTGTACAATACTTAAAACAAAATTTCTGCATTAAAAATATGTGCTATAACATTTAATGTATAATTAATTGTTGAGTAAAAAACATCAACTTAAAAACATAAATCTTTATAGCAAAGAAAAATTTCATTTCAGATCTTGCATTTTAAAAACAATTTATAAAATTATGTAATAAAAAAGTCCTAAATACAGTATATGTGGTAAGACACGCTAAAAAAATTTATTTAAAACCAACACTTATAAGCATTTATAAAAATACTATTCAGAAAGGCAAAGATAAATTGCAACATTGTCCAAATATCGTCTAGTGTACGACATTGAGTTCTAGTTCGGGGGGGGGGGGCACATAAGTGGTTTATCGCTGCTTTATACAAGAATTTTACGAAACGTTAAGTTTATTCTAGGCCATAATGCATTACCACGGGGCAAGCTGTGAAACCAAAATTGGTTTGTTGGATACTTCATCACAAGCAAGCTTCCATTTTCCAGAACAATTTTTAGAGAATTGTAGTTCTTTCTAGAAAACACAAATTGCCTTTTCTGTCCAAATGAAACAGACGCTATGGGTGCATTAAGATCCAAGTCCTTCTCATTGTTTTTATGGGCACCTATACAGTCCTTACCATCTTTATAACGGTTCACCAACACAAAATTAAATCTTGTGCCAATTATTCGTTCCACTTCTGCCTTTATTTCCAATAGTAAAGGAGACCAAGGCTTGGCTGCAATACAAGATCCGCTAAAGGCATAGCTTATTCCTACGTCTCCGTATGCTACACAGTACATTTTTTACCATAAATTTCAATAGTAGTTTCCTCTTTCTTTAAGTACGTTAATTCGTTTTCCAATCGACGAAAATATGCCCAGCCTTCACGATCTGTAAACAGTTTACCATACTCATAACATAAAGAATCTTTACAATATTTCTGCAAACACAGTTCTTTGTCTGCACGCATTTTCTTTGCAGGTCTAATGTCCTTAGAATCCATGATTTATTTAAAAACAGTAAAAAAGGGCAGAAAAACCCCAAAACAAGATGCAAAGTAATTCAAAGACCCAAGATGCTCCAACTATGCTTTAAAAAGCCTCTTATTATCAAATAGTTTCTATCGTTATCTGTGACTCGGTGTTTAACTCCGTTCCTTCTGTTATCTTAATTAACTTACACGTGCAAAAACAATCCTTAGTCATATTCTCACAAGTTCCAGAGGCTTCTAATAATATCAATCTTATACGTTTCCTTGCCATCGCTTATAATATGTATACTATAAATCTTTGGTTAGTTACTTCTTATTAACCTAAAAATGTAATGTTTCATACACCGTTATGCCTGTGTGTCCTATTCATATCTCAAAGTCCTCCCCTCAAATTGTAATAATATTTTTCCCTACAAAACATTCACCCTTAAACATTCACATTTTCTTCAAGCTCATGTTGTATATAAATTCATTAAAATATAAAAAAAGGTTTCCGAATTATAAATTCTATCTTACATGTAGTGTTCATACGCTTAAAATCTTCGCATATATTGGTTGGCCTCAATTACTTATGTTCCGAGTTCCAACGTTAGAGTATTGAGATAATCCCTTCGTCACTATTTCATAGCTAAAACCCCTATAGAAAGTTCCAGTTCGGGCATGTCATATGTGATTCATTGGGTGATGTAGTTTCATTCATTTGCTTTTCTCATAATCAGAAAAACAACATTCCCTTAAACAGCAATGTGTTTAAAAGACCCCTTTCTATGGTGACTACTGTTTACTTAAGATTGTATCCTATCGGTGACTACGTGCTTAACTCCTTCTGTTATCTTAATTAATCTGCACATAAATCCTTAGTCATATTGTCACAAGTTCCAGAGTCTTCTATATTCTGATACTTTTCCTGTCATTACATACAATTCGCATACTTTAAATCTTGGTAATAAACTTGTTATATAGCTAAGGTTTATAAATTCAGCTTTATTTGTTTTTATATTCATATTCATTCTTCATAAGGGCACTATTCTCAAGAAAAAAACACATACTTTCACTCCCTTAAGCTGTAAATTCACGAGTTAGTATTCTATATGTATTATACAAAGTAGGCGATCGTGGTCGAACGGTTAAAGTGCTTGTGTAAAACGGGCGGCCGCAATTACCTTTTGATGAGTTCAAATCCACACTCATAATTTTTCTTTTAAAAAAAAATTCTCCATTTAATTCTAAAGTATCACGCTACAAGTCTACAACTAGAAAATAAATCCTTTTGTTACTTCTCCCACCACTAGATGGCTGCACCTGCCTTTTAATAGAATTATTAAACCCCACCACAATTGTTCAAACCATTTTCTAAAAATAGCACATTCCCAGAATTAATGACAAAAATAAATTCGTTCCTTAGATTAACTTCTTTTAAAATCACTAGATGGCGCCATCAGTCCAACACACTTACAACTAATTGGAAAATAAAAATTAATTATTCATCAAATAAAACCAAGTCCCATAACGCATTCCTAGTACTAAGTCCAAGAGAAAGCAAACACTACGTTAATTCACCACCCATAGCTAACTCTCTTACAGCCTAACGGATAGCGCACTTGACTTCGGATCCTATGGTCCCGGTTCGAATCCACGAAATTCCTTTTTAATTCCGAAAATATGTGGTTTCTCATTCTCCCGCCAGATGGAGCTACTATTGATTCATTACCATGGCAACACAACAACGCCATCTTTACAATGACGTCACCACCTCAAGGCATCACCCTCTCCTTATCAGCAATCCTCCCCAACTCCTTATCAGCAGTCAACTCCTTATCAAACGGCGGCCATCTTGGATTTGCCGCTCAAGGAACCCATATACTACTCGTCTCCCATTCTGTCATTGTTACGTTTGATGTCTTTCAACGTGATATCAAGTGCTTCGAATGCGGCTTCGTGGGACATAATACACTACCTGACATTGAAAATGCAACCCCAAGAAGGAGTTGGCAGAAAGTGATGAAATTTGGCAAACAGAGAGAGACAGCAACGCGCAATAAGTGATCTTTATTGCAACATTATACACTTTATCACTGACCAGCAAGAACGTCTGATCAGTAGGTTGTAGGACCACCGCGAGCGGCGATACAGGCAGCAACACGTCTAGGTACAGACGAAATGAGCGTGCGGATGATGTCCTGAGGGATGGCTGCCCATTCCCAGTCAATCATTTGCCAGAGTTCGTCTTCTGAACTTGCCGGTGGCAACGCATGCAAGCGACGTCCAATGACGTCCCAGAAATGTTCGATAGGTGAGAGATCAGGGGAGACAGTTGGCCAGGGAAGCACCTGGGTACCTTGCAGGGCATGTTGGTTGATGCGTGCCGTGTGCGGCCGGGCGTTATCCTGCTGGAAAATGGCATTGGGCACTCCCTGAAGGAAAGGTAGTGTCACCAGCTGCAGCACGTCATCCACGTATCGTTGGGCCCTCATAGTGCCCTGAATACGGACCAGAGGTGACCTGCTATCGTAGGCGATGGCGCCCCAAACCATTATACCGCGTTGTCTCGCGGTATGGCGTCCACAGATGCGGCCGGATTGGCCCTGTCACCACGTCGGCGCCAGACTCGTACACGGCGACTGTCATTGCTAAAACAGAAGCGTGACTCGTCTGAGAACACCACCCTGTGCCATTCCGTCGTCCCGTGGCTTTATTCCGACACCATTGCAAACGGAGACGTCTGTGCTGTTGGGTCAATGGTAGTCTCAACGGGCGCCATGAGTGCAAGCCGCCAGCGATCAATCGGCGGCTAATGGTCCTGGACGCTATGGGAGCATCAAGGGTGTCCTGCACATGGGCAAAAGGGCGACAGACGTGGCTTGCGGGGCCGCCGATGCTTGCCGGCAGATGCGTCGGTCCACGCGTGCTGACGTCACTCTGGCTGCACCGGAACCCCTCAAATGTGCCACATTCCCTTGGTCCAACCATCTGTGCCACAACCGGTACACCGTGGACGCGTGTAGGTGGGTATCTGCTGAGATTTGACGTATGGACCAACCTGCCTTTCTGAGGCCAATCACCATACCCCTCGTGAAGTCGTCTGTTTGCTGGAACTGTCTTGATTGGCGGCGTCTTGGCATTCTCCGCTATTAGACGTTTCCTCTGAGACACAAAAACAAATTGCAACTTGATTTACCTGTCAAACAGAGCGGCACGAAACTGACCACTTTTGCAGGTTCCTTCCCTGGTTTTTCACTCGCCGTGCGCGGGACAGCTGCGCAGTTTGCATCATTTACATATCTCAGTGAGCTGCGTCTACCCTGTAAATTTCATCCAGTTCTGCGCACTCCTGGGTGTTGCATTTTCAATGTCAGGTAGTGTACATTCATCCCAGACAATGAGCTTGAAATCCTGTAGAACCTTTGCCTTTCCTGAATTTCTTGAAATGTTACATGTAGGAGTTTCCGCGTTTGCCAGATTTAAGGATAACTTGAAAGCCGAGTGAGCTGTCCTCCCTCCTTGCGGCAATGCCTGATGAAGCAACAGTCAGGTTCAACAATCTCGTTTCTCTGTCACACTTTAGCCAAAAGACGATTGATGAGAAAAGTCTTCCCTGTACCGCCAGGAGCATCCAAAAAGAATATGCCACTGCACCTATCAAAAACTGCCCTTGTAATGTAGTCAAATACTTCCTTTTGATCTTGGACCACTTTTGGCTCATTCTCCCCTAGATATGTTCTCTATGTATGTTGCGAGTACATTCGCGTCATAGTTTCTTTCCATAAGTTCTTCACTCGGTAGGACTGAATCGCAGTTTCGATTGGGTTGCGGTAGTCCAAAATTTTTTAGGTCCGATCCACCCAACAATATCATCTTATCCTCAATGTAGATTGGAGCTATATTGAAGATGTCATCACTGTAGTCCAGATGCATATTCTACTGCTGTACGCGTGCTTGGTGCAATATGTCTTCAGACAGGTTCTCCTTGTGGTTCATCCATAACTGATCGGGAGAAGACATCGAACATGTTTGTAGCATAACACATAGAAAAGTTATGGATCATGTGACCAAAACTAGCAAAGCGACCCTTAACAGCAGACCTTACTTTCCTCTGCTGAGTGAAACCTAACATCTGATTGGTTTCAGGGATAGGAGAAGACGCCCACATCTATTGATTCATCATTTGATTGGTGCACTGATTGATCATCTGATGGAAGCAGACTGGCGACTTCAGCACTTTTGTCCCCACTCTATAGAAATGCACACTCACGCGCCTATCATACGATGTTCCATCGCCAAACGAGGCAATAAGATGCCAAATCGGTCAACCGAGTCAAATTTTCACAGAACAGTCACGTGACTACTCGTCGACTTGAAGGTCACTTTTTGAAGCTTCTCTCAATATCAATGCTCAGTCTACTTATATTTTAGGCCTATTATTTCAGTACGCCAGTACAGTGCACTCCGCTTTATCGAACCACTGGATAATGGGACCAGTCGCTTATTGGGAACGTTTCCTTATGAACAGAATCATTTTCTATTCAATACCATAGAAATCCCATCGGTTAAATGGACCACCTTACGTCGGTTAAACGGACCAGTTGGAATACAACTTCGCAAACAAAACGGTTAAAAAAAGATGTCCCGCCAATTGCCTTGGTGAACAAAGAATATAAAAAGATTCAAATTAACAGTGAACACTCAGAGAGCAAGAAAAGGAGTAAACAATAAAAATTATTTCCGCTCTCACAGAAGACAAAATATAACTCAAACAGTATTGCTTCTGACTCATGTGCTGCCTTCTGCATTGGAATAAAAAACAAGATAAATTTAAAAGCACAGAACATCAGGTGATAGAAGATAAAAATAACAAATCAGCATGAATCACATTTCGGAAATTTATTTTGCACTTTCGTCTTCCGAAAGGCAAGTGAAATTCAGCTCATATGGCATATAAAAAGATTTATCTGGAAAAGAAAAATTAGCATTGTTGCGTCGAATCGATGAGTTTCCAGGATTCAGCCAACGTCAGCTCTCAAATGCATTAGGTGTGTCGAAAACTACAATTTGCCGACTGCTACAAAACAGACTTGAAATCGAAGCGGACGACTCGGATGCATCAAGAAAGCGCCAGACTCAAAAGATGACGAAGTTGACTAAGCGCTGTTTAAATGGTTTCGTGAAGCAAGAAACCGCGACATTCCTTTCACTATAGGCCCCTAGTAAAATCAAAAGCAGAATATCTTGCTACACAACTTGTTAAACCGAACTTCACTGCTACTGAAGGATGGCTAACACGCTGGAAGAAAAGGCACGACATTTGCTTCAAAGTCGCACATGGTGAAAAAAAGGATGCCGATATTCGAGGAGCTAGCTGATAGTTAGATTACCACTTTGTTGCCCGAAATTTTGGAACTGTATGCACCTTCTGAGGTGTACAACTGCGATGAAACTGCCCTTTATTATAGGGCAACTCCAAATGGGCCACTAACTTTCAGAACTGAATTATTGAGTGGATCGAAAAAAGTGATGGATCGTATAACTGTTCTTGTCTGCGCTAACATGATTGGCTGTGATCGACGTCCTCTTTTAGTCATAGGAAAAAGTGAGAATCCTCGGTGTTTCTCAGGTGTGCGCCAGTTGCCGGTGGAATATCGAAGCAGTCGTAATGCATGGATGACATCGACAATTTTTGAGGATTGGCTGAAAGGCTGGGACAAGATACTCGAAGGAATAGGAAGAAAAATTGCTCTTGTAATGGACAATTGTTCCGCACACCCTAATGTAGCAACGAAGAATATACGTCTGATTTTTTTGCCGCCCAACACAACCTCAATCATTCATCAGGGGGTTATGGATCAGGGGGTTATCAAAACTTGAAAACCCTCTATAGAAAGTTGGTTCTTGAAAAAATAGTCTGTTACTTTGACTCAGAGAAGAGTGCTAAATTTAGCGCAATCGAGTTATCTCGTAAGATAAATCTCCTTTTGGCAATAGAAATGATTGCAGTTAGCTGGAAATCTGTGAAAGTCGAAACATTTGTTAATTGTTTTGCCAAAGCGGGATTCATCGCTCCATCTTCGTCATCAGCAGCAGACAACGCTTCCCCCAATTCCGCATTCTGTGAAATCGATGTTGGAATGAACACCGAAGATTTCCAAGCTTTCGTCAATGTTGATACGTGTGTCCAGTGCCGCGACTCCCCTTCAGAAGATATTGTTCAAGATATTATGGCCAATCGGTCAGAAGAAACACCTGAAACACATTCTGAATCAGAGGAAGAAGTCCCCGAAGTCACCTGCAACGAAGCCCTTTCATGCTTAGAGAAATTGAACATTTTCTTGGCAAAAAACAACGGCCATGATAGTGTCAAGAAAGCGGCTTACAAGCTACATTCTTTTGTATCATCAGTCAATAATGAGCGGCGTAAACAAACGATGATTACGAAATATTTTAACCAATAAAAAGGTAAGTTGTTTTTTATAACTTCCTTTATGATTTTGTTGTAGTACTAATTAGTGTATTGTTTATATATGCAATTATATAGCCTTTCATAAAATATAATCGGATAATCGGACCAGTCGGTTAATGGGACCACTTTCATGTCGAACCAAAGTGGTCCGATAAAGCGGAGTGCACTGTATTCCAATTTAAAAGTATGAATTTCGAATTTATCTACGATAGTTAATTGGTCAACGTCGCTCGAAAGTCGGGACGTCGAAATAGTGACGTCAAGAGAACACACTCATCGATCGACCTTCTAAGGAAAGAGATGAAGAAGCATGAGCGAGCAGCTTCATGTTATTTCTTCTGGTCGCTCGGTTTGACTGGGTAAAGTTTTGAAAGATTAAAGCGCAATATAGGAATTAAGAAAGTAAATCACATGACATTGAATAGAACAGTGGCACAAAAGCATAGCGTAATCAATGTTTTCCCGAGCGACTTAGATTACTGAGTTTAATCCATAATCCCATATAGTCAACATATTGTAAATCACTTCCATGCATTAATTTTAAAACAATTTTTGACCAACTTTTATTCGAAAAAAGATTCTTGCATTGATTTTTCACACATTTCCTTTAAAAATTTTATATCTATAATTTTTAGTGTTTTATCTTGAGTTTGGCGCAGTTTGTCCGCTTTTGGACCTTGCGCCATAAAACCCAAACATCCAATCCAACCCTAATCCACAATTGGTGACATGAAATTTTTGAACCTAGATAAATAAGGTAGCGGAATCTCACCGACACCATATAAATTTTTGCATAATAATATTCAATCATACAAATTTTAGAATTTTTTGCATTATATATATATATCAATTATGAATACAATGAATATAATTTCTTTAATTATTTTTATATAATATAATTGGTTCAAGACTTGCTAGTGAAAAAATCATGTCACCAATAGAAAATAAAACCAGGAACTTATATCATGAAAACATTCCGACTTTTCATTAATACGCTGCTGGCCACCCAAATTGCAATACCAAGAAAGACAAGAGATATCACAACAAAATTTATTTTGTAGATAACATGTTGACCAAGTATCAAATGATTAAATTTATAGACTTCTGTGAAGTGTGGTTCCTGCCAAAATCAGTAGCCAGAGTAGCCGCCATTGTTGGAGATCACCGCTGCCACACGCCTCGGCATTGATTCAAAGAGACTTTGGATGTGTTCTTGGGGTACAGCAGACCAAGCAGCTTCCACACGTTGCCAAAGTTGATCTGGTGTGGCAGCTGGGGATGTATTCTGGGTCAATCGTTGAGCAACCATGGACCACATGTTTTCTATCGGCGAAAGATCCGGAGAGCGAGCTGGCCAGGGAAGCAATTCAATCTGGCGATTGACGAAGAACCCTTGGACAATGCGTGCCACGTGTGGTCGCGCATTATCCTGTTGAAATATGGCTGTGGGCAAGCCCTGAAGGTAAGGAAGGACAACTGGCTCCAACACCTCGGAGATGTAGCGCTGGCTGTTTAAAGTACCGGCAATGCGTACTAGAGGAGTGCGAGAGTGATATCCAATACCGCCCCATACAATACGCCCCATAATACCCGGTGCAGGACCAGTGTGGCGGTGCATAACGCAGCTGTTCAGCATCCTCTCTCCACGGTGTCTCCAGACTCGAATCCGACCATCGTGGTGTTGCAGACAGAAGCGTGACTCGTCAGTAAAGACAATTTCATTCCATTCTGCCGTCCACATCCTTCTTTCAATCGCACCATTGGCGGCGGAAACGTCTGTGGTTCTGCGTCAAGGGTAGACGAAGCAATGGACGTCTTGCGGACAGACCACTCTGCTGTAAACGGCGTCGAATGGTACGCGCAGACACTGGATGATGCGGTACAGACTGAATGTGCTGTGCTATGGTTCGTGATGTGGCTGAGCGATCCGTCACTGCCATACGCACAATATGCCTGTCATCACGTGAAGTGGTGCACTGAGGTGGATGCGATCGAACACGTCGGTCCGTCGTACCCTCCTGCATCCAACGATCACATATCCGCATTACAGTTGTTTGGTTTCGTCCAACACGACTACCGATTTCCCTGAAAGATAATCCACAATCTCGGTAGGCCACTATCCTTCCTCTGTCGAACTCGGATACTTGATCAAAAGATGATCGCTGTTTTCTACGAGGCATAATTGATCGTTTTTTTGAAAAAACCACAAGAAAGACACAATTGCCGTACTTGAAATCGTCGAAATCTCCAAGCCTTAAATAGCGCTTTGAAGTGGCGCCACAGGCGCGCGTGATGTGCGGCTGCGCTGAAATTCTAATCATTTGCATATCTCACCTCCGCTAATGCATGTTGTAAATTTCATATTATTTGCATGCTTCCTTCAGGGTGTTGCATTTACGGTGGCCAGCAGTGTATATAGGCTTGCAAAAGTAACTTATTTACGAAAAAATTGTTATTTGTAAGTAAACAGTAAATAAAATGAGACAAAACATAAAAATACATAAATTTGAAATCAAATGTCTATTTTTCAAATTCTAAATATTGACAAGTATGTAATATTTATTCAAAGCACACAAAAAGGATTTATACATAACATACAAGAAAAGGAAGTTTTTCTCTGAACAGCATAGAACAAGTGTAATAACCATCTCCCAGATCATGCCAATTCAGTAGAATTCTGAGCTTACAATAAAAAATTCATTAAAATAGCTTTCCGCTTTATTTATATTTAATTTTCAAACGGTAGCATTTAAGATGTCATAATAGGCTGCAACGTAAGGGGTGAAGTTCGTTCGTACTAAAGTGTGCAGCTCTCGGCTTGTTTCCGAAGGAACAACTCAGGGCTCACCACGAGAAGGTGGCTGCACTTCGAGCCCCGCCCCTTCCCCCCTCACCCAATCCCCCGCCCCTCTCTCCCCCACCCAATACTCCTTCCCCAGCGCTGCTTCCTCGATGTCTGCGTGTCGCTGTGTGTGTTGCTGTTCGTGTTGTGTGCTTGGAGGATATAGGGCTATGGAAAGGCTATTATGGAGGCTATTATACGGATGCATCTGAAAGGAAAGGCACATATTAGAATACAGTAAAAATTGATCCAATCAACAGAAGAATTTCGAAAGAAATGTCGAAAGGTATAATCCATGAAATCTTATATCTTATCTTATATATTCTATCTTATATCCTACTACATGACCTTATTCCTAAACAGAATTTAGAATAATTTAGCCGAACCATTTACCTATCCTCCTCATGAATCAATTTAGATAAGTACCACAACAGTCGAGGAGGACAGTACAAAGACTGGAAGTCACGAGACTCACTCAAGTGCCCCGTGAGCTCCAGCCACACAAAAAAACACTTCCTTCCGAGATGTTTAAGGAAATTTCATCGTCTGCAGCTCCTTTTTGGGTGGAAGGGGTTCGTCCCTCGTACTTTCTCAGGGGGTGGTCTCCCGCAATTCGGGGCCCTTTAATCACAGACGTGTTCCCCCCGTCAGTTCCACCTACGGGAAGGGAAGTCTCTGACCGTACAGCTTCACTCGACCTTTCGGAAGAGTGCGATGTACAAATCTCGAGACCCTTCCGGCCACCGGCACAACGAGACTCGGTTGTCGTTTGCTCTCCAGAACCTACCGCCGCCGTCCTTCAGGAGGGCGGTGTAGTGCCCGGAGAACATCGACTCACCATGGTGGCACAAACCAGAACTGAATCCAAACCACGTCCCTTGCAGCCGGACTGCACTAAAGGGCACGCTGGTCAGGGGAACGCGTCTTTTATGACCGCGGTCGTCGGTCGCGCACAACTGAATCGCGAACACCTCCCCCACTGAGGTGACCGTCTCCCTGGAAAACAGACACTCCTTCCCACACCCTCGGCACACGGCCCCCGCGTCGTGACGCCAGTGCTGTGCATACGCCAACGCCTTCTCTAAGTTGTCGCTCTCTTCCGTCACTTGGACGGGAAACAAAAACCTCCTCCCCTCCTCCACGCGAAAGGATGCGTCACATCCGGGTGTCCGGCACTCGCGCTCAAACTGGAAACCATGCTTGAGGCTGTCGGACAACGCAGACCCAGATGTGTCGACTACTGCGGAGATGAACTCCGACGCATCCTGTTGCTCGGTTCTGGCAAAAGCGTCGCCAGCCGCGAGTCTAGCCTCTAGAGCGAAGAGCTCCTCTCCGGGCACCTGGCCGTAACAACGACACAGGGTGCCCAACGGAGAGTCACCGCTCGCTCTTTCGCGCACTACCCGCTCGTGAAGCAAAACTTGGAGCGAGGCGTTGGCGTAGCAGGACACACTGTCCGGATTCGCGAACCTCGGGGCTCTTGAGACCTGAAAAATAAACAAAAGCGACGTATTATTTTATCATCCACTGCAAACATACGTAAACTCAATCAGTTCTTAATCACGCCCCCTAAGTAAAATTTCAAAAAATTTATATTCAACTTTAGCAGTGAATTTCGAGGCGTAAGAAGGCCAAGGTTAAAAGCGTATTTGCATGTTACATATAGATTCAAATTACTTTATTACTCATCCTGTTGGAGTCTCATGTAGCCTCATCAGTCTATTTAGGACTGGAATGTTCTATCAGACCGTAATAAATTGATGCTTTCGTAGTACTCGTGACATACACAAGTGTAGGTGGCCATTGGAGGTCATAAAGGGAGTTGTTTATGATGCCGGTTTACTTGACAAAAAAATTTAAGGTCTAAATATAGATCGTATACTATGGATCACAATCTCTATTCATGCGGTTGAAGCAGAAGACGTATTGTTCGGAAAAGTTCAATGAACACCCACAAGTCTTTCCAGATAACTTTTTATACCTAATATTCTCTCATTGAATTTGGAAGACCGAATTGCAAGTATTCGGTATCATACCAATTTATAAATGGAAATATTGCGGGAATATATAACATGCTATACTGATCATGTTTTATAAAAAATCTCGAATCGCAAGTATGCAGCCAGGGATATCCGTAATGTATGTGGACCCGATGTCCTTAATGACCTGACTGTTCGTCGTTGGTTTGTTGAGTACAGAATTCACAATAACCAACATCGTTTGGAGTGACACGAACTGAATAATGACCTCGCACTGAAAATCAAGGAACGTTATAGCCATCAGATTTGAATAGAGGATCCATGGAAGTCACATAACCATCCACTGTCAATTCAGAATAATCGGAAACGTGACAAAATTGAAAATTTCGGTGACCCACAGAATCGTCAAAGAATGTCTCGACACTGGATGTATGTATACTTCTTATAAAGAAACCCCAAAATATTGCCATCACCTCGAAAGTGTTCTTTGGTGGGTTTTCGAAGGACTGATCCATTTGGAAATGTCGCTATCTAACCAAACCATCAACGCTGATGTGTATTGGGAGCAACTAAAACCAGACTAGCTCTTCTCAAGTGGAGTAGAGGTCAATTTCATCAAGCAACGTCCAATCGTGCAAGGACGTTTCAGTTCATACACTTCTCGAGGAATTTTATCGGGGAAGAAAGATACTCGCTCAACACTTCTCGGGACCCCTTGTACTCCGACTTCCAACCCTTTCGCACACTACAGAACACCCCTCATGGGAGAAGCTTCAAAAGCAATGACCGGCTCCTAAGGTCTTCGGAGAAATATTATAATTCACATCCACTCGGTCTTTTAAAGTTGGACTTTATAAATTGCCGAAAGATGGTGAAAACCATGAATGACTAAAGCTATTCATTTTAATAATGTTTGGAAAATGTAAATATTATACAAAGTGTAAACAGGAATTTATTCCCCAATGTGATGTATTTTAAAGTAAGGAAAAGGCATATCGAAATTGATCTTTGCTTTAATTAAACGAGATATTCGTAGCTAGGTTTTAGAAGAGAGAAAGTAATTGTTCGGGATTAATTTCGTATAATAAAACTATTTTGAAGTTCCTTTGGTGTTACAATTACTAACAATTTTCAGGAAATATTGATTTGATTTTTAATCAGTGAGAAATAGGTTTCATGTGGAATTTGTGGAAACACATAAGAGATATTTACCTTTTCTCCGTAAAAGCGCTCGGCCAGCATCTCGAACTTGTTGGTGGGCCGCATAGAACAGGCATCCTACAAAGAAATGGGAGAGAAATTCCTTGTTTAGTGATCTGTGTTAATCAATTGGTATATGATTCACTATAGAAATATAAAATCAAATTTGCATATAAATTAAACAAAAACGTGGAGAAGGCAAACATGAATGGCGAGGAAAAAGCCACTGGAGACAATGCTTCCTTTTGAACAGAAACAAAATTTAAAAATATTCAGTTCAATACATTTTGTGCTTACTTCAGTTTAATAAACAAAGTGGTTGTATTAAAAAGTCAGAATTGCAAACCCTATTGGTCAGACCAAATCGCATCACTTATTGATGGGAGGAATGAAATGGGGCAATGGTCGCTGTAGATCTTGTTCCGGATTGGGAAAAGAGAGTTTTCCTGTTTATTCTACAGAAGAATGACCTTTATGGGTTAAAACGAAGGCCATTTGGAAATGATGTGAAGTTCATCAGTTTAACATAAAAAAATGTACGAATGGAATAAATAAAAACTAGATATAATTGATTTGACTGCTATTAAAAGAAGCAAGATTGTTGCGTCTAGTAAATCTCATTTTCATTTAAGATAAGGCTCATAGGTGTGGGATGGAGGAAAAAAATAGAGTAAGGAATTCATGTTTCCGTTGTATGGAAACAAATCGCTCGAAAACAAAGTAGAAGGTCGGAATGTGCTCAAAATCCTTAATTGTAGAAGAATGTAAAACTGTTTCCTAATCAGATTCTATTTTGATATGTATAAAGTCGTAAATTGAGTCACACAGGAATTTCTCCAATCATAAATTATGAGAACGAATGTCACACACAAAAACTTAAAAGGTAAAATTTTGAGACGCTGGCATTATCTGAGTCTAGAACAATTCAAGATAAGACAACGGTGAGCAAAGAAAACACATTTAATCCGTATTAGGCTGAAAGAAAGTTATTTGGAATATACAAAGATCTATACTTATATGACATGGATGGGCTGCATCCTGAAAATAGCAAAGCAAAAATAGATAATTCAACAAATGATTTACGATTTGGTAACTGATTTAGTGTTCTTGATTTCAGCAAAATTACGTACAAAGGGCAGTTAATGGAATGGAAACATTCAATCTTGGACACGGCTGGAAAATATTGACCTGATAGTTAAGGACATCCATGGCATCGTTTTGGAGACATTCTACAAATGAAGGTATCCGTGAAATAATTAGCAATTGGGGAACTATTGCTTTTTGGCACCGCATAATAACGAAGGACGCGTGGTGAGACGTCCGTCTGATACCATTTTCAAACAAAGCTACATTGACATAGTATATTGGAATCGCAAAAAGTTTTATCATTTTGCAATGTTTTTATCAGAATGCAATGAATATGAATCAGTATTGCATGGTTCGGAACAAAATGTTTCCTGCATCGCACACTGTTGCATTCATATGTGTTTCCTTGTAGTGAATTCGAATTATCAAGCTACGCATTTAAGATTCTTTATAGTCATCAGATTTAGTATTACTGAATACTTAGTATCCTATTTTTCATACGAGAATATGTACTTCACTCCTCATTATTTAAATTAGAAACTAAATTCTTCCAAAACTCTAAAATTTCCAGTTACATAAACTACTCTGTTTTCGTATCACATACATATAAATGAGAATAAACGTCCAAGATAAAACTGCTTCGTTTGGGTTTGCGATGCGAAAATCTGTTCTCCCCTTTAATGCATTTTGATGCCCTGCAATGCCTCGTATGTGTGCATTCAAGTGTGCAGTTCTATCGAATTAAAAGTGAGTGCTACCTACTTCAGACAGGGGTTCTAGGCCAACCAAATCGCCATCCGGAACTGCCTGCAGAAACAAAAGTACAATATGAAGTTATTAATATTGAAAAATATGTATTCTAGCACATACAAGAAAGGGGATAATTTAATTCTTTATCCATCAAGATGTACTTACTCTTCAGTATCCGTTTCATTAGAATGCCTTAAAAATACTACTAAAATGTAATTTTATTAAAATTATTACGAGACAAGCAGATAAACACTTAAATCTTGAATTCAATCTAGTGAATCTGTTATTCTTTTTAAATATAAAATACGTACGCATCGTATATTGTAATCTGTATTTTATATGCACTTTTAGAAATAATAACTATTCAATATCACTGTTTTAAGACGTGTCTTACTAATAGAACACTTTACAAAATGTGTCAGGAGTTTTATTAGAAACTATTCTTTTAGATAGTATAAACGCAAAGAGCAAATTTCTAAAGTAAAGTTTTTATCTTAAATTATTCTCTATTTGAAGTCTAGACTCTGTTAAAAAATCTATATAAACTCTTTTAGGTACATGTGGGATAGATTGGTGACCACTATTCACTAAATATAGTTAAGAGCTTTTGAAATCAATTGAATGGCACAAAACATGCAAAATTGAAAGTTGATGTCGGGTATGTTGTTGATGCATACTGCCTTATAATAGTTTAAGTGCTAAACCTTTTTATCTTATAGTAATAGATATATAGAGCATTGCAGATTTCGAAAATTTTCCTTGCATGAATGAGTTCATTTCAACTACTCCTACCCAAGAATCGGATGTCAATTTCAGACTGTTACGATTTCATTATTTGAAACACAACGTTTTTGCATTGCATAGTATTTCGTGTCGGTTTCTTAGCATTGAATTCAGTGTCGATAATTTACGAAAAAGTGTCGATAATTTATGAACGATTGAGAATATAACGTCTGCCTTGTTTTCGTTCCGGAAAAATTGGTTGTCTTGCACCATGTTTATATATTTTAAAAGTATGTACAGTTACATTGAATGAGAAATTCCTCCTACCTCGAAAGGATCGCTGGAAATCGCCAATTCCGGAACAACCTATCAGAACAAATACGATGTTAAGTGGTTAATATTTCACCAAAAAAATGCATTCGTGCTTGCAAGTGAAAAGTTAGCCCTTTATCTACAGGCGACACTTGGAAATATTTTGTTTTAAAATACATTCAAATAAAGTTTATTCACTTTAAAACCACAAAATATAAAGAGTTTTGTTAGTTTTGGACAGGATCTATAATAAATTTTGCCGGCAATTCATTCCTTTTAGCATGAATAACCGTCATGCAAAATTAAACTAGGTAAGCGAGACACATTTCTATGTTTATTGTGATGCTTCTCTCACAGATTAATAATAAAGAAAACACTATACACCTGCTAAAGCAGTATCGAAAGTAGCATTTACGACGGAGGTAGAGTGTGGTTTGTGTATAAATCTCTTTGAGAGGCTATACTGTTGAATCTGGCTGAGGTATGGTGTCCTTAACCAGCATGTGAGGCCACAAGCTATTGCATTGAAGCGATCCTTTATTTGAATGGGTGACAATGCTAGGCAGTTTAGAGCATCTACAGACAGTCTCTGACAAGATTCAGGTATCCAGCAAATGGGGCTTTACGGCCACGCTCACCACATCTCTACATTCAGATCTAAGAAGTTCTCCAGCGTTATCTTTGATTAAGGAATAAAGTGGATCAGGGAATGAGGACTTGATTCCATTTCCCCCAAATTGTTTTGTCCAACAATTCAATTGATATAATGGAGAGGACATTCTAAGTATTTTAGCTAAGGTTGGACGTATCTCTTGTTAAGATGTATTTCCTCAATCAGTTTTATGGAAAGCTTCAGACTGAACAGATATCATCAATCTCAACATTAAAAAATAGTAAAATTTTTATATATAATCATATAATAAATCATTTTGTTGTCAAAACTTTTCGCATATTTAATGTTTCTCTTGTTTCTTATAAATTATGTTAAAACTATTTGTTTTTTAACTCTCAATGAAAAATCGAGCTTCGAATACGATTATGCTTAGATATAATGTCCGAGACTATTTTGGCAGAGATAGTCCTTTATGTGTTCAATTTTAGAAAAGCGTCGTTATTTGCAATGGCAGTTATAGAACATGTAGTCATAGCTTCCGAATTTTAACTAAAATATGTTTAGCCATATACGTACATTGAACCTTACCTGATCATTTTCTGGAAACACTGAACTTTTTAACTGAAATGCTTCCTGTTATTAAGGTTTACCACAATATATGAATGGTCAAGATGATTTGAGCAAAACCGCCTGCTTATATACTGGATAAAACTATCAGAAAGATTCGACTGCTGTTTTGTATTGAACAGATTAACTTTCAACTTTGACGAGTGTGATTAACACCAATCCAAGTTAGTTTTTAACTATATGATTGATTATCTAAGCTTTTATTTATTTTTTTGCTGAGGTTCCTATCATTCATTGCAAACTCGATTTTGCTTATTAGCTGGGAGAGTTTTATTTCAGTTATAAACTGCAAGAGCTATTATGAGTAGGAAAAACTCTTAATGTCAGACGTTTTAAAGCTATAATTTCTGCACTTATAAAGCATTTTTGTTTTTAGAATCGCAAAACAATATCAATATCAAGTTCCTGAAAATTTTAAGTATTATTATGTACATAAATATGATTTTCATTTCTTTCAGAATTATAATTTATCTAATGTATATGAATATCAAAGAAATTGGAACCTACTTGGATGACACAGTCCTCGCATGTAACGATCTGTACTGGCGCCACCTGAAAGAGAAAATATCCATTCGTAAGAAAATGTAAAACAGTCACAGTCACATCAAACGCATCTAAATTTGTTAATTCTTATCGTCATATTGATGACTTCCAGAGCACACTGATTTTTGAAAAACATTTATCCTACTGATTTAATCCTAAAAACCCAAATAGTTCACCTTTATCCACCAACTTTTTTAAAAAGGATAGTTGTGTAAGTACCAAATTAACTATTCATATCTATGGTAAGAGAAATGGTTTTCAATTTAATGTCAACAAATTTATTTGCTGGGATCTCAAAATTTCTGTTAGTGTATTTACAGAAATATTATTCATAATCGAATCCCCGGAATAAATCCTATCGGTCGAGATCAAATCATCCTTGTTATATAACTTAAAATTCTTAAAACTACCTCAAGAATAATGATTTTTCCAAGTTTTCAAAAACATTTTTTTCATAATTTATTAATTTCTGTTTTTATTTTACTCGCTTATTTGATTCATTTTCATTCTTTGGTTTATATTTATTTCATAAAGCCACACCATTTTATACTTAACTTTAAATAAAAATATTTACTTTATTTTTATTTAAAGTTACTTTGGTATTTATTGAAAGTACGTTACTTTCAATGTTACGAATTGTACATCTTCTAGCTACTGTGAATTTAATTCAATATATTATTATGCACTTTTAAAGATTGAAAGCACGTACCTTCTTCCTCCTAAACACCTTCTTGAGAAAACGGAGCCTGTAATGATACAAAATGTTGAGTTTAGTATTAATACAACTGTTTTAAATACTAATTAACTATATTACTTTATTTTCTTCCGTCCGAGATGCTTGTATAAAACTATACAAAGAACTTCTATCCAAAGCTTCTTTTATTTGAGAACTTTGTATAACATAACATAAAACTTGTTTATGAGCTCATGGATTCAACGCCCGAACTTAACTTTGGGATGGAGGGAGTTTCACAGAAATAAAGGTAAGTTTTATCGATACCGATTAGAGCTGTAATAGAATTTCCTTGAATGGCAAATACTCATAAAAATTGTCCAAACTGAACATCATAAAAATATAATTCATCTTAGAACCTAATTATTTGTCCATCGGAGCAGGGTCCATACCGTTTTCTCAACATGTTGGAAAATACCCGATACCTGATATTACTGCAACTGGGAGCCATTGGGAACCGTCAACTCAATCTCAACTCAATTAACGTAAACAGAGCTGTCTATTGCGAAATGTGGGAGTTCCACACACAGAAAGTGTTAGTATTTCAGTGTCGTGCAAGTTTGGGTCCATCAACGCCTAGCCAGAAGCAAATTCGACCAAGCGATTTTAAAGAGATTGTAGATTTAGAGAATCTTGATATTGAGTTTTTCATACATATTTCAAACATTTTCAGCATTCAAATTGCCTAACCAGCAGCATTATTTCAATAAATGATGCAATTTCCTTCCAATCGTTTCAGGGGACAGTGGACTTTCAAAATAAACTTCTGCAGTGATTATCTGACTGTTATGAAATTAGCTCAGACTGGTTGTTTTTCTACGAAAATGCATATATACAGTGTATGGTCCAAAAAAATTAAGTCATTAGGAAGTTGTTACATAAAACGGGACAAAAACTTGATAAATTAGCAAAAATGGATAGGTCCCATGCGCATTAATTTCTCATGCATTGTCAAAATTTATTTATATAATAGGTTGTATAATATAAAAATCAAAACAACTCTATTTGGTAAGTGTGTACAGCTCAATCGTAAAGCAAACAAAATTGTACCTTAACACCTAAAATATTAGCAAAAAAGCATAGATTTAGCAACATTTTAAACAAAAATTTCTTAATCTCGAAGCTTGATAAATTTTTCATTTGCACTTAGATATATACAACAGATTACAAGGATTATCCAAACAAATTTCAAGGATCAATTAAAACCGAATGCGCAGGGAACATTTTGAGATCAGAAGAATGCCAAAAATTCTCAATCGGAGAAAAATGCATTTTTGTTATAGACTTATCTATGTTTTATGTTGTTATACTCTGTCAAACGTAATTAAAACATTCCTTTTGCTATCCAGAGAGATATTTTGATATCAATTAATTTTTAACACTAAAATATAAAAGAAAACACTGTTTCGATCAGTTTTGATTATTTGGAATATCCACTGTCTACGTTTTTGTTGTCCCACGCTTCGTTCAGGAAAGTTTGATTTCAGAGATATTTTTAAAGCAAATACAATGTATGTTATAAATCTTGGCCCTTATAGTACATGTATATATATTAAATCAGATGAGAGATTAATCTGTAATGGGTAAAACTGCAACTGCGTAGTTAGTTCCTTCTGTATTAGTTTAAAGACAATAGGCATGAAGAAAATAGCTCGTTTTACATTCGAGGCAGAAACCTGGCTCGAATGTTATTGATGCTAAAATATGAAGAGCAGGAAAATAAGTGTTAACAGTTCCATTTGTTTTTTTACTACAAGCATTGAAGGTACAAAAGGTAAAAGTTCACCTGCTCGACTTGCCACCCTTAAATTGCGTCAGGAAGAGATTCCGACCATGTTGGCTCCAGAGAGACCATTGTGGACCGGACACTTTCACTTCACCTGGACTTCCAATGGTTCTGAAAAGAAACTCGCGACTCTCCCTATCTATGTATTTCGGAGAAAATCGAAAACGTTACTGTTGGCAAATTTTAGAATAGTCATTCAACGAACTCATTTGTATTTCCTCTTCATTAAATTATCTCTCGTGACAGTCTGAGAGTTAGTTAAATTATTTAGGCAATGTGGTGATTTAGAATAAATTAAATAAAATGAGTGCAGCATAATAAAAGCGGTTAATTTTTTATAAGATAAATGTTAATAAATAATGTAATCATAAACGAATTAAAATTCGTCTTTTAATTGTGAGATCTTTCATTTTTGTCAAGCTCTTTCTATTACTTCAATTTGGAAACGCCCTTCAATGCTTCATTCAAAAGAGCATTAAACTTTGATTCGTCATGCTAATGAAATAAGTTAACTAAATGATTTTTCTCTCCATGATAATTTTTCTGGAAATGATGAACCAACTTTATAAAACGCAAAGTTCACGTTGAGTTACAATCGAGTAAACTGCAATAATAATTCTGAAACACGTGCTCAGGGGTGATAAAAATATAAGTTATACACAAATAAAAATTAACACTTATGAGAACAAAGTTTTATCATAAAAAATTATCAGTACAGTTTTTACATATATCTTATGATTCAGAATTTAAGAGCAATAATCGATTAATAATATCATTGATGCAATGCAAACATTCTGTAACAGAAAAAATAAATGCAATTTCGACACAAATTCTCAAGGCTTTCACTGGAATGTATAGTAAAGAAGAGAAACATTCACCAACCCTTGCTTTAGTGTATTGGAGTGCTTTTTAAAACAACGTTAGATTTTGTATCTACTGATTAAAGCTGACTTGCTAGTTTTTAATGAGTATATTCTTTAATGAATTAATAACTAGCATAATTTTAGTTAGAAATTAGTTTATGTACTTATTTTTTTTTGAAAATCATGCATTGGAGATACTACTACCCACAGAGTAGCAATATAAATTGTAATCCACAAGATGGTAAGTGAAATCGGAGCTTTTTCTATTTGTTACTATACGAAGCTTCCTTTTCATCGTCGATTAAAACAATTTTGCTTTGTCTGATCACGCAGATACCGAAAAGCTCATCATTAACTCTCAGTTAATATAGCAAATATCTCTTCTGAGCAAGGGTTCGGTGTTGAGCTTTCTCTTGGGAACGAATTCAAGGAGATTAAAAATACTGCCCACTAACCAAATAACTCAATCAAAGCGTTATATTGAAAATGATCTGTTTGACGCTTTTACTCGAAATGTTTGTTTTACACATAATTTATTGTATTTTTTCTAATGCGTATTATTAGAAGTAAAAAATTAAAGCTTTCATTGTATCATTTGGGTTGATAATATGTACAATTAGAATACTGGCTTTATGAAACTAGTCATTGAGTCACATTTGGTATTTAAAGCATCTATCAAAATAAGAAGGAAATCTCAGTTTGAATAATTCTATACGAGGTTATAATAATAAATCATTTCTGGTGCTCTTTATTTTGGACATATTTTTGCATGTATCCGATTAGATTTTGCCATCAGTGTTCTTCGCAATAAATTATAATTCAGATTTTAGGTTATGTTGAAAAACTGGCCTATATAACTACAAAATAAATTGCAATATTTTGGTGTTATAAAAAGCCCGTATTAAGAATTAAAATATTTTAGTTGATGTATAAAGTATTCATAAGCATTAATGTTTGCTTCTTTGAAAAGAAGTTTTCTTGTGGAATATCTATCATGCATCAAAATGGTCAAAAATGCGTGTTTATGTATATATTTCTCAAGTCAGCATTTACTTCTATAGCGTTTTAGTTAATGGAATTAAAAATAACATTAAACTATGAAGAATCCCTTTACAATACGTAATAATCAAAGGAAGCAATGAGATAATCTGTAAAATTAACTATATACATTTTACTTGAGAAATGCATTGCACTTAAATATTTATTCACCTGTAGAAAAAGGTATTACATATTGATATATGATCCAATGTACTAATACCAAATAATTTAGAGTATATGAGCTATTATACTTGAGTACAATATCCAGGCGTAATGAGTACTGAAATGGCATAAATCTAGGTATGCGTATATTTGTACACATTGCACGTACGAAAGTAAGCATAAATGATGATAAAAATAAACAACTACGCAAATTTAAATACATTGCCCAGTATTATTTTTGTGTGCATTTAAGTGATGTAAAGATGTCATCCTTGATCAATGAAGAGTAATGTTTTCCATAGGAACTTCGTATGGACATTGGGGTGGGCCGAAACAAGTTCTGTTAGAGATCGCTTTTGCAATGCGGTAGAAAAGTTGCCTCTTTCCTTTAATAAATGCCTGCATGTTTAATAAATTTCATTTAACGTTTTTAGCCCTCTACGGAGCGTTAAATAACTACGAAATGTGCTATAAACGGGGAAAAAGCACTTTGTAACACCATTTATTATATAATATTATTTCAATTTGAAACACATACTAAATATATTTCAGAGAATGCAAGACACTGACTACATTAATCATGGCCTTTGTACCCACAAAGATCGAAATAATCATCATTCGTCAGGAACTTTATTGCTCGACTTTTAGTGATTTCCGCATACATATTCGGAAGCAATCGAGAAAGCATGAGCCAAATGTGAAAATCTTAGTGTACAATCTGAGACAATATCTTGTGATTTATATATCGCCGAAGCTATGATGTATCATCTGAACAATGTTCTTCGAAATTAGCTAGTTGTTGACCTGCAGAAATATCATAAGCTCGATGGCTGACAACAGAGAATCGTATCCTAAGATATTACATGTCGTGTAAGAATCCGTCATTGAACTGAAAAAATTATTTCGAAATTTGTTTAATGAATTTATGCACCAATGTGATGTGTATGATAAAGTGCCATCCTTCCTGCAAAGATGGAGCTTTGAATGCTTTTAAAACGATACGTGCATCTCCGTTACTTTAGTGACGAACTGAAAGCTGTTGTTCACCTACTCATTCAACAATACGTATACTTCCTTCAAGATTATGCTCCTCGCAATGATCAGTGATGAACGCCACCGTATTCGAGAACTGGTACTCAGGAGAATTCTGAGTACTAGAGAGAGGTGGTATGACTAAACCAAAAATAGTTTTTTAAGTTATAAAAATGAACTTCGATGCCATTGATTTCACTAAACTGATTAATTGGCAAGACAGTGATTAAGTAGCTCACCCCTATTTCGACAAACGTTTAAATGAAATTTATACAAGGATCGAGTCTTGTATAAATTTCTCAGTTACACAAACTTTTCAGTTTCTTCTCTACCCTTGTCACGCAAGTGGTCGAAAGATGCGTAAAATTGGTTACAGAGGCATAAATGTCTGTTATTAGACCAGAAGCATGTGATGGTTTTATGCGAGCTAAGATAAAATCATGACGAATTGTGACAAAAATGTGATTATAAATACAGAATAAACTAGTTAAATAATAAGTCATATTTTATAACCAGTGCTCTATATTTATAGTTCTAAAAAATGCCGTAGTTTATATATTTTCAACCTTTTTGTAAATATATATTTAATTCTTTGTAATATTGCAAAATCTGCAGAATTTGACAATTTTTAAATTTCCCATCTGTGTTGTTGAAAACTAAAGTACTCTACCAAATATATTTTTTAATTCACTGAGTTGTTTATAAGTCGATTTTTAAGGTTTTGGGAACAGTTTGCATATTTTTCAACTTGTAACATTTTTATAGCACAGTTTTTCAGCTATAATACAACGTCCGGTAGAGAGGGCTCAAGATGTTGAATAAAATGTTTCTAAAAAAATATCGGATTATATTAGAAGGTAAGAGTCAACTTTTCCCCTTATTGCAAATTCAAATGTGAAAAACTTTCTTCGCCTATCTGAACTGTCATCCTAATGGACATATCACCCTTTTAAGAAAAACAAGCTTCCCGAGGCACAGAATGGATAAAGTGCCAGTGGGATTATTAGAAATGTTTTGTAATTAAAACAAAGGGGCTCTACTGTGGCTCTCAGAATTGTTTATCAAAAGGCATGTTGCACCAAAAACGTAAGGTTATACTCATTTTCAATGGATCCCTTTCAATGTGGGAATACATGGGAACGAAATGGTCAAACTGCTGGCAAAGGAAGAAAGTTTGGATGCTCTACCATCAACCCGCAGTCTTAATGATTAAGAAATAGCTTCTCCAAACAATAATAATGAATTCGATGTGGAAAATCCATCCAAATTAATCATCAGTTTGGAACTTTCCTTATTGAAATGGGTAGCACAATAATTTAATAGGCTGGGCAATGCATATTGAACGTCCATAGAGATGAAGGGTGTTTCCAAGATCTTTTGATTTATCTCTAATGTTACTCAGTTTACGACCATCCTCTTCTTCATCGGATGCCCCTTGAGTTCCCTTTCATTCTAATTTTGTTCTCAGGGCCTTGAATACTTAAGTTACGGGTATTTTTTACTCACTGCCAAGTGATAGTGGCATAGCATCGCTCTACACCAGAAACTCATTAACTGACGAAACATTTTTTTACTGTCCAGATGTTCAAAAGACTAACTATAAGATTTTAGGTTTAAAAAATTATAAACGCTTTGATAGTGTTATATGTGTTTTAAAAGGATTAGAATATGACAATGCATTTCTAAACATCGTGAAAATGAACATGTATGCCTCCGAAAAATGTCAGTTAACGAGTTTCTGCTCAAAGACAAAATCCCTGTTTGACATGGTTATAGCTTTTAAATTTACTATTTAAAAATAAGCTTATTTTAGTGTATGAATGTCTTTGTCCTTATACTACACGTTGATTTATTTGATACTACTGAGTTCCTTATGCACAGGTCTCCATAGCATCAATATGATTGGGTCCAGGTGAATGTATGTTACTACACTCTACGTCACGCGAGACAGAAAGAAGTGGCGTGTGGTATGAGCAGGCTTTATAGAAAGCTAAATGTAGATGGCGCTACTGTTATTGTAGTAGAACGTGTTTCCTGTGTGTATTCCGCATGGGGTAGCTAGAAGTAAAATCCTTCCCAAAGTTTGTATCAAAACACGGAAAATCTTTTAAAATGTTGCGTTTGATTAATTTTGGAATCAGTATTGAAAACTGTAAATATCATTGACTTTGGATAACTTCAGTTTTAATTTCAGGTTTAGGTGTAGACAGGTATTAAAAAGACCGAAAATATATACACTTTTAAAAGAACTATATACTAAATAAAATACACAGGTATTTTTTATAATCTACGCTAGTCTGAGTTCTAATTAACCTTGAGTTTTACGAATCTTTTGTTCCATTTAGTGAATCATTGGATCGGTATTGTTATTGCAATAATTCGAAGGACAAATATAATCGGTTCCAACCCGACGAACCTGCAGTTTTTCGTCCAAACGCGCATTTTCTCGATTATAATTTTTTCTATAGAATGAAACAGGAAAATCATTCGAAACTTTCTCAGCTGGAGCACAAAGTATTAAATCTGCAAAAAGCTGCTCCGGTCCCGAAGCGTCTTATCACTAAGTGCTTGAAAGCTAAATTGCGTGCCATCCCTCCCTTCAGGGTGGTTAGAAACTAAATAAAAAATAGCTCTTTGAGCGTTTTCTTTTCATTAAAAGCGCTGTGACCTGGACAGTAAAATTTAAAAAGCACAATAACTTTAACAATAAATTTTTCACAATAAATCTCCAATAAATCTTTATGCTTTTAAATTATTTACAAAGTTTTATTTAAATCCCTTCGTTTCATTCATATCTTCCATTTCCTAATTATTGTTTCAAAATATGAAGCATTACAAAAAATGTCACTTTTTATTTACTAGCCTTTTTCTGTACTTAAAATTTGTTGACAGTTGTCACTACCAATAAACAAGTTAGGAATCTATTTGCACGTCAATGAGAAGTTTCTTCAATATTCGTAATTGATCAGCGAATTTTTAGTAGAAATCGAAAGAGGGATATTTTCTGAAGACGCAGATGTAGTCAACTAAGTTCTAATTTCTTTAGTTCCAGAGATAATAGAGGTTAATATAACAGATTAATAGAGTTATGATATACAAGTAGTGTATATATATACATCATATCTCTGGCAATACCTGCATCCTATTTAACTTAAACCCCTAAACAGTAGTTTTAAAGTAAGATTTCTTTCTTTAAGCCCTCCATGGAAAAATAAACAGATTCTCTGAATAGTACTAAATATATATATATATATATATATTTACCCCTAACTTTTTTGGCTTTTTACTTGTCTCTGCATTTCTATTATTTTAACGTTTTGTATATTTTGTAATTTGATTGTTTTATATATATATATATATATATATTATATATTATATATTATATATATATATATATATATATATATATATATATATATATATATATATATATATATATATATATATATATATATAATACATAATAATATATAATATATAATATATATATATATATTATTTATTTATTATTTCTTATCTTAAAATTAATTATCTTTCCTCATTACTTTTTTAATGCGTGTTACATAGTACTTTGTTTATTTAACCTACTGTACCCTTTGATTTGCTTTACAAAGTGGTGTTACTGTATTCTATATTGTGTGTTCTTAATTATGTATAGTACTTATTGAATCATTTTGAAAAACAATTTTTTTTAGTGGATTCCAATTGCTAAGAACAAAACATTAGTGAATCAGTGAGTGCATCTGTGATTTCGTATGTTGCATTATAGCATGACAGAAAACAAATATCTAGTGATTTTATTTATTGAATAATTGTTCCAAAAATAGTATTCATTTAGTGAAACTTAACGTATTTTCATTTTTGTCCATTGCACTTATTTTGATTCCAACAATTACAATTAATTTCCAACCTGTTATACTTAATACAGCTGCAAATAACTTCAAATACAGTATTCCCTAACGTGCTTTAAACCCCTCTCTTTTAAAATTATCTTTGATTTATATTTGGTTTGGGGAAAGATCAGAAAAATATATTTGAAGGCAAAATAAGCGCAAGGAAAGTGATTCAATCACTTCATATTTATCTATTAAGTATTTATTCTATTATCTTCTGTTCACTGCTCTTAGAACTTTATCTTCAAGAAGAAAACAGAGTTTTATGGTCATTAAGATAAACTTGGAATTTGTCAGTGACACCCTCCAGCACTTCAAGATCGGAGATTCTCCAGGCAGAACTGGGACGCATTATTAACCCCATTTAGGCACTACATCACAAAGTCCTCAAGAAATTTCTACAACTCAATTTTACAAGAACTTGGGTGGAAGGAAACTTGCCAATCAGGCCGCACGAACCCATGCCGCACGAAAAGACCCCATAAATTGTGAAATCTTTTGAGACTAACAAACCAAAACCGAATGCAAAGAAAAACCTTCCACAATAATTCTATACCCAAAATCGTAAATTAAATATTCTCAAGGAACAATAGAAAGAATTTATGAAGCAACATTAAACCTTCACAATAACAAATAAATTTGTAAAAATGAAAGAAGACTCTTACAAAATAATCAAAATAATGGAATTGCTGTGGTTTGTAACGGAAAATATGATGTTGAAAGCTACTGGAATGTAGAAGCAGCAGTTGCGTTTAAAATAATTTAATCCAATCCGAGAAACCTACCTTTTAGAACATCGAGATTAAAAATATTTGAGCTATCGAAAGAAACAAAAGATGAAATAGTCTCATCTATCTGTACGGAAGCCATTACCAGAAGAGGTACAAATTAAATTCCAAATTAAAACGAACGAAGAATAAATTCCCTGCATTAGTGTCGTTACCAACCCCATCAATTCAAGTACTTAAAATCAAGGAGAAAGATCAGCATTGGGTGGTCATCATACTACGTTAAGGAACATTTTAGCATCAGGAGGTGTTATGGGTGACAAGTGTATTTCAGCACTTAAAACAATTGCCATACTCGCAAAATATATTGTGCTCGTTGTTGTGGTCTACATAAAAAGTTAAATGCAAAAGCCAGTCTTTCAAATGCATCAACTATTGGGAGCAAGTGGGGAAATATGGAGCCAATACAAAGACGACTCACTCTGCAGGAGATGTTATATTTCCTTGCTATCAAGAAGTTAAAATATTCGAAAGATAATCGCCTATTAAAATGACCCACCCCACTCAATTCACGAATTCAATACACAAATTCGTCCCACATTGACATTCGTTTAAATAAACCTTAGAAAAGCAAGAGCCCCACAAAGACAACTCTCGCTTATGACAGAGAAGTGCAATAAAACAAGAGAGGTGTACCCGTATGCTGTAACGCTAGAGCACATACTACATGCAACATCCAGAAAACAAATAAAGATAACTTGAGGAGAAAAAACATTTTCCTTTAATGCAAAGTTGGGGATTATTCACAGAACAATTTTGTAGTTTTTTACGATGCTGAAAAGTATTTATATAAATTGTAAAAATAAAAAAACAGGTACCGTCCCTTTGCTAAATTGGGAACTAAAATTTCCGCCGCCAACGGTTTATTCTAGCCCTCGATATCGGATGCCTTCTACTTCAAGGAAAGTTAATGTAGCAAACCTGCTTTGCAATATTCCAATATTATAGCCAATTGGCGACGGTAATTAGTGCCAATTGGCAATTATACTGTGTTCTCGAGTGTAACCGAGAAAGGAAAACAATTTATCGAGGTCTGAAATCTGTGGAGAAGAGACAGTGGGGAAGGAAACACATGGATAGACTACTGGGGATATGACTACTGCGTCTTTCAGCGAGACGGTCCGGCTAAATATCACTTTAAAACAGGCTCTATAACAGATTTTCCTGATGTGTTTTGACTAACTTTAGATGCGCTTTTGGGTTGAAGTTAAATGGTTTTTAAATTTGAGGGAACTGAGTTTCAAATTAGCATCCTTTCGAAGCATTAATTAAGCAAACTAAAGATTTTTCTCAAAAGAGTGGATCGCAAGAATATTCGGACCCTAAATATTTCAAAGTTTCATGTACTTTATGAACATAAATTTAAAATTAAGACTTAATTTAACCACCTTAAAATTTTTATTTTATTCTATCGTCAAAACAATTGATTAATGGTTTGCTTAAAATATTTAAACTGTAACAATATTTGAAATCTGGAAGCCACTTAATGCGAAAAGCTAAATTAGGGGGCATTACAATCATGCAGTAATGTTATTATCTAAATCACGTACAGGTTATACATGCAAACAATTTTTGGAATGATTATCTATCGTTGAATTAAAACAAATATAGAATATCTCAGAATAACGTAAATAAGATTAGTGCTAAGTTATTTTAGTCAAACTAAAAAATAATTTACTTTACTAACTAACTTTTAAATTAGGTGAAATTCTTTATTCAGTGAAGAGCATTAAAAAGTTATACTTAAGGACTATTTTATGAAGAGATACGAAATTCGATATTGCTAACGGCTTCTGTATTATTTGGGACTCAACTTAAAATTGAAATGCTTTCGGATTTTGAAGTATTCATTAGCTAAGAAGAAACTTTGTTTTTTTTTTTTAATACCACTGATACATCAAAGTGCATTATGATGCGGAACGTAAGAACAGTTATACCGGTTTAAAGTTTTATTTTGACGAAATAAAAAATATATTACATTTTGAAGAATAACTTACATGTTTTCAATTTCAGGTGATGCAATCAGACAATCTGCAAGAATAAATAACATATACATTATTTTGAGAATTGCACTGCACTTCAATAGTTATTTACTCGTAGAACATGATGCTGAATATAACTACGAACCATTATACAGGGTATTAAGAAATATTTATATACATCAATGTATTACATAGTTATAATGACACAAAATTTGGCGTGCATATATTCTAACCCATTGCATGTATGCAAGCAAAAACAAATGAAGATAAAATAACTCTAAAATTCCACACATTGTCCGGCCGCAGTAGCCCTGTTGGAAGAGTAACGAATTAGCAACCGGAGGGTTGCGAATTCGAATCCAATCAAAGACCGACGTGTTCAAAGGGGGCTGGTGCACGTGAAATCTGTCGTGGCCTCAAATGTCCTCATGGGGTGCCAGCTTAAGTGTGACTTCTTCATCTGACTATGGTTCAGAATAACGTGTTGTAATCGGATATTTCCCTTCCGGTTTGATCCCGAACCGTTGCCAATAGTGCATTGTGTTGCTCCAGTGCGACGTTAATTAAAAAATACCCATACCCAATCCCTACATTGTCCAGTATTATTTCCATTTTGCGTACATTAAACTGGGAGAAAGAGGATAGCAATGAAGAGTGCTGTTTTCCATAGGAATTTCTCAAGCTTTGAATAGTCCATCCCAACCTTTTATAAAAATACAAGATTCAGCATGATTCCAGTTTCATTCTATAGCGAGAATGCTAGAGATGTTCAAAGGAATATAAGAGCATATCTGTATCTTTCCAAAATAATCGCAGACTGTTTTACAATAACAAATGGGAAAGAGTTTTAATCTCAGAATCTTCATTTGAAAAGGTATAGCACATTGTTTATCCCGAAAAGGTAAACTCATCTCTTTTAATATGAGCATACAAGGGAACAAAATGGTCCGACTGCTTTCAAAGTCTTCATCTACCATCATGCGGAAAACTTACTAATGAAGAAACGGTTTCTCCAAAAAATTGCAAAGGCTTCAATGTGGAAAATTCACCCAACTCACAGCTGATTGTCGTTTAAATGCTATGTTTGGTTTGTTTTGGCGTCAATGTTTGCAACTGTAAATGCATTTTACTTTAGAGAGAATTCAGTTTTAATTTCTGGTTTCTGTGCAGATAACAATTATATAAATTACGGAAAACAAACTTTTTAAAACGTTTGTGCTAAAGACAATGCATAGCTATCGTTTGATCGTTGTACGCTGGTATGAACTCTGGTAGCCTTGTATTATACGAATCACCTGTTCCATTTTATGCATTAGTATTATTAATCTAATAAATACTCATTGCCGGCTACACACCCGAATTATGAACCTGAAATTTTATAGCATTTACTTAATTATTATTCAATATTTTATACTGTGTCTTTACACGATCTTGAATTCGTGTCCTAAAGAACTTAATTCGATAGCCAAAATTTCATTTCACAATAAGACTATTTTCCTATTGCTTCCAACATTGAAGCATGTTTTGACACTAAACACGATATCACACATTCGTGTTCTTTGCGTGCTACCGACGACGATATCTTCTTCGTGGAGGAATTTTAAGAAAAAATTATGTTGAAATAGTTTCATAAGCCCCAGTATTAATGAATTTATATTCAATGCCTGTATATTTGGTTTTGTGTTCTATTTCATAATTGCCTTATTGCAAATATTTTGTCTTAGAATAGGATATTGCATTAAAAAGCAAATGAATATGCAAGTGACCAAAAATAATCGTGATCCACAAACATGCAAACAGGTTCTAAACTGTCGATATTATTCAAAATTAAATTAAAAGTTTCTATTTTTAACAGTCTTTAGTTTAAGCATAGTAACACTATAATTCAATTATTGAATGGCAAAAAAATTTATAATCCTGCACAAATTGTGACAGAAAAGCCATTCTTACAGCACTCACTAAAAGTGCAGTGTTCAAAGTACAAATTGTTCAAATAAAAATTCAGAGCTTAAACTCTCTGCCTTTTAATCTTCACAAAATTCAAAGGCAAAGAGTTAACTTTAAATTCTCCCTTTAACCACCATTAAAAGCGCTTGAATCCTTTTCACTTTTCCTAAGACTCAAGTGAAGTTCAAACCCGCATTCTTCTTACAATTCAAAAGTTGATTTCAAATTCTCTTCAGCGTTGCACCATTTCCCAAGAAACATAAAAACAAAGTATGGATTATTAAAAGGATTACACACATTCCAACTGTTTGAAATAATTACTCAAAATCACAATAACCTCTCAAAACGGTATTATAGTTTTTCACCCGTTCTTAAGTTCTGACCACCTTATAACACATGTATGAAACAGCATACACTGTATTTCATAAATTATCTAGTTGTACACTTAGATGATGGATCTAAATACTAACGCAGCATAGAGAACATATAAAGCGTTATAAAACTAAAGCAACTACCAATTATATTCTACGTGTATTATATTGTTAGGCATGAAAGTGCTCGGAAGAATATTTATATATTTACAATATTTGGTATAAGAGCTTCAAATCAATAATTGCAATAAGGTCACAGGAAAAATTATTTTTCTAAGCAAAGAATTTAAAAATTAATTAACTTACGGTTAGTTCTCGAGTTTTATGACGTTTGTCAAATTCCAAAGATGTATTTCTTGAATAAATCTGTTTCCAAATCAATTTAATAAATAATATTGTTTTTAAAATTCAATAATTTAATGATAATATTTTACTTTTATCTCTTTGAGGGGCATCACCTTTTTCATATATGTATTTTTTAATCAACCATATTTAAAATCAGACGGATTTTTCTGTATCAGTTTTATGAAAAGAAAGTTCTACACAAAATCCGAATTACCTTATTAAATGCAAAACACCATAACTATAAATTATTAACTACTATTTGTCTAATAATGTTATGGAAGAGTAAAAAACAATGCGTCCTGTCAGTCTTTTAAATAGTTATTTCTAAACGTAAATTTCAGTCTGTTTGCTGAATCGAGGACACATTGGAATATTTTTGTTCTTGGTTTCGTAAGTTTGTAAATACGTCAAATTTATAAAAAAACAACGTTTTTATAACTTCAAATGTGCACTATAATTTAATATAGAACATTCGAAAACAATTTTAATGAATCATGTAACAATTAAAACCAAATTGAAAAAAAACTGCCTAAATACACACAGTTGTGGGGTATGTTGGAACATAAAATAGAACATTTAGCTATGACTATGGTTACAGATAACAATAATTGTTCAACAGTGTCGTGTGTCTACTTTGTATAACATGCCCTCGTATGTAGGAAGATGGTAGGCAGGTAGTTTTTGTTTTATGGAGCAAGGTCCAAAAGAGGCCAAGCTGCGCCAAACGCAAGATAAAAAGAATAAAGTGAATGTAGATATAAAAGCATTGTTATAAAAAGGATGGAAGATAGAAATTAGGGTGTCAACTAGTTTGTGCACATTAGTCAGAAGCAAAAATACTACGAATATCGTAAGTTATATTTTATTTCTAATATAAAGATGCCTAATTAACATTTACATAATGTAACTAATATTGACGAAGCATGTCGAAACAGTGTTCCAATATGCTCCTTTCATTATTTTCAACGTGTCCCAAATCCCAGAGAAGTATATTTTTATTCTATGGTCAAACATGGCAAATACAAATATTTGCTTTTGTTTGGAAGCCTAATTTTAAAAGAACTGATGAACATCAACTTAAGTCTGATCGATAGTACTTCACGAACAATGAATGATTTTAAATCATCCATAAAATCCACTTGGCTTACTTTAAACCTAAAGTTTTTATTTTCAAAGAATTTGCAGGAACTAGAACTCAGAAATCAGTATGCTGTTAGATGTGCTTATAAGCTAATGCAAAAAGCATACAAAGATTATCTGCATTTTAGGTGTCTGTCGAATCAAATATTTCAAATTGCCCCATTTTACAACATGCCCCAGTCTTGCCTACAGTTGATCACAAAAGCAGTCGTCAACTTCAAGTTTCTAGCATTTTAATATGTTTTGTAAAGATGTATTTAAAATAGGACTCACAAATTCTATTTTTAAAAAAGTTATACTTTTTCTATTTAAGTTTACGTCATCTGAGCGTGGTTCAAAATGACGTGGTGTTGTCCTCGGATCTTTCCCTTCGGATTTGTTCCCGGACAGTCACCAATAGCCCGTTCTGTTGACCCAGTGCGACGTTAATTAAAATATCTACCTCTATTTTAGATAAAATTGATAAAAAGACTCATTTTAATTGAGTACACGTAATAATTAGAAGACGAAAGAGACTAAAACATTGCAAAGAGAGGCACAGTATTAGATATATCTCTAGTAGGATATGTGTGTAAATCCTACTGAACCAGCTACGGAACGGAAGTGTAATCGAATGTAAAATGATCTTGTGTAATGAAGGTTAAGTTGAAATAGTTCGACACAATAAAATAATGAAAAAAGATTTGCTTTTTTACAAAACTAGTTATTAATAAGGATCAAGACTTCTGGAACATGAAGATCCCAATTATGAAAGTTCGTGATATTTAAAACAAAGGAAGAAAACTGAAGGAAGACAAAATCTGTGTTATGCCAATGTGATATAGCCACCCAAAACACAAATATTTTATCAAAGCTTCTCAAAATCATTCCATTGTTTCGATGGTAGACTTAAATAGATGGACAGAAATGGACAAACGTCCGTAGAAGGAGAAAATAATATTATTAAATAAGGCAGGTGAATTGCAATGTTGAATTCTTCATAAAATACATGAAAGCAGTTAGAAATGAAGGTGGGATACCTAAGTATACTGAATGCTAGCTGTCTCCCAAATCCAAATATATTTGAAGAAAAAGTCAATGGTAGAAAATGTTTTAGTTTTTTCAACATATTTTACATTCATATTGCTTACTTTGAAACACTCAGAATATGGTAATGTGTAGAGGATTTTGAGGATAAAGAATTTGGGGTGGATTTAGATACATTCAGTATTTTTCTGTACGGTATTAATTCGATCAATTTGTGGTTTTCATGGTTCAGGATCGGCATCTAGAACAGATAAAGTCCTTTTTTACGAAAGGATTGGAGTTGATAATGAAGAAGTGTCCCAGTTTCCTTTCTGATCTTAGATGTCAAGTGAAACTCTAGTATCGGCAGCTTTTATTGTTGCTATTAGTATTTAAATTCATCAAAGCAAAGACGTCTCCTTTTTGACTTGACTGAGAATCATTTTAACCAGCTCAAGCCACCGACTCTGGATGTCGTATCCCTTAACACTGAATAAGTACGTCCACAGTTTGCTTTCCCCCGCAACTTTAATCCATTAGCTTCCAAATAAAGTCAGCGATTAGTTTGCCCAAGTTAAAAGCACTTAGCACTGAAATCGAAAACTGCGAGACAGCCGTAACTATCTTTGCAAATGCCTCTAAGAGAGTCACGCTGCTCATTTTTCAGTTGGAATTTGAGAAATTTGAAATCCATCTTGTCAAGGAATTGAAACAGCAGAACCCACCGTTTCCCTATTGAACTACAAAATAGCATCGGCCCAGGATATTCAGGAAGCATGCAAGAAGAAACCACAGATCACCTCAGTCGAACCTGAAAAACAAAAATTCACTTCCCCCAAATCGAAGCCTCCAGGTTATATGTTCTTTCAACAGAATTCCCTACCTTGCTACCACAATGACCCGCATTTAAAGTGGCTTACGACCTTTAAACCTTTTAAAAATTCGATTTTTCTAAAAAATATATGTTAAAGTACAGACATTTCTGATCATTTTGACATCAACTGTATGAAGAAATTCCAATAAATACCAGAGATATGAAAGAAAGTCGAAAGGAGCAAAACAAGGGCTTCAATGGACTGCTGGCTACAGACGATAAGTGACGGATGTTTAGAAGGTGGAGAATTTTGATGGCATAGGTTAACAATAAAGTCATAGGGGCATTAAACAATAAAAAATATTTTAAATTTATATTTATATTAATTTACTAATAATTATTTAAGCTTCAACTGTGGAATGCATTCAATAATAAACTGAAAAGTGAATACGATGATCTTGTGTACTTCCACAATCAAGAAATATATTTCTCTCATGTCTCTTGAGGTCTAGAAATTTGTGATTTGATTCATCTTGCTATCTTAATTTAAGGCAATATACTTGATTAAATACTACAAATAATTATGTATTTCAAAGTGAATTTCAGTTATTGAATAGTTATTTGAAATTTTCAGAGAATGTATAACATTTTTGGTTGTGAAAAAACAGTGGTAACCGAAATTCTATCTTTAAGGTTGTTTTTCGCGGCTTTGATTTTTTACAAAACTCTCTGATTGAGCGCATGATATCAAAAGTACTATTTGAGCAAATAGTTTAAAAATTGGTACAAATATTCATTATAGGTACAAATTTAATCTAAAACCAGAATATTGGAATAATTTTATTATTTTGGTACTTCGAGGAAGAGGAAGAAATTGTTGTCATCGTATCAGGATATTTACTGCATCAATGAGACATTATTGTTAAAAAAAGATTTAAAAAACTATTTTTTGCTTTTATTCTGGTTTTAGAGTAATCTGTCATATTTATTAAATAACATACACTAAAATTCATTTGTACACATCTATTTGTTTCTGTGCAATCTTGCTCGCAAGCGCCGTTCATCAAACCTTTGCTGACAGTAAAGCTATACGTTAACGAGACCGACACAAAAGCTGAAGCTTATATTCAATTGTTGGTTGCAGAATGTATTTTATACCTTAAAATCCAGGAACATAATGAAAAAAAGGTATTCCATTTCATGCAATACTTAAAAAACTTCTAAGCTTTGAAAATTGCTTAAATTTCTATTCCAATAGAATGGTTTACAAAGGTCGTAAGCCCTTTAAGATTAAATACAACATCAGCATCTCCAACCAAACTCCAGTACCCGTAATCTTCCCACCATTCTATGAGGAAGGACATTCATCTTGTTCTGCATGGAATCAATGCAAAACAAGAGAATAAGGGTCTCAGGCTATCTGAAAGCTCAAAATATCCCTCTGCTGAAGCTCACAGCAACTCTTTGTCAGGTACTCAAGCACATGGAAATCAATCTAAATATGCCCCTTTTCCTAATTAACTTGCCCCATATGACCCGACTCTAAAGAAAATTTTTAACCACAGAAATAGGATACCTCAAAGTATCAATGGAAATCTTAAAGGAGAAGAATGGGCCACAGCAGTGCTACTGACTACTACTTTCTAAACTGCGATTGTGATTCTTAACTGTGATTGAATATGATTGGTTGGATGTGAAGTAAAGGTGCTGCTTTTTGTGATTTGAAATCCTTTGGTACTTCACATAGTAATAAGTACTCTACAACTGAGTTGGTAGCGTCGCGGCTTACAACGACAAGGAACTCAGTTCGAACTCCACACACATTATATGTTTAACACAATATCTGAGCTATCTTTATTCAATCTAACACAATACCCTTTAAACTTATCCTTTGAACAAAATTAAAATTTTTTATTCCCAGTCAATGAGTTTTTTTATTTATTCTAAGGTCGGTAATTTCCTTCCCTAAAAATAACTCTTTGCCTCAATAAACTAATGCGGATACCCTTTTTTTCTTTCCTGACTTCTTTCCACACTTCAGATTTAACATTTGCATTCTCCATGCTAACCTCACGCATGAAAAGGGAATTAGCTTCTAAATTGTATCAATTATCCTTTTTAACTTGGTACCCATTTATTAATTTTATTTCATTTCTCATTGTCGAATTGTTTTCCTTTTTCAGAGTAACTTTTGACTTCTTTCAACGTTTTCTGTGTCCCATAGTTTAATTTATAAATTATACAATTTTTCTAAAATACTAATCAAGATGTGAAGGTAGAGATTTTCTCTAGAACTCAGAAATTCATATATAAGCTGTGAGGAAGTATATTATTTATTTCCAAAATTATAAAGCGTAAAATTTCTATTTCTTCTAAAAATACATTCTGACAAGATATTCCAAAAAATAAGTATTGAAATTTTATAAATGAAACAATAAAATTACACGCTTTAAAAATAAAACATTCAGTCACAAAAATTGCACTTGCATTACAATATTTCAGAATGTATTCATTACCTCTTTCTACATCAGTGTGTTGATTCTTTCTCCTAAAATTTCTTCTTTCCAAGAATCAACTTTAGAGAAAGCAGCAACTCGAGAAACGATAAAGAAATGCACAGTAAACTGTACATACCCAGGAAAAAGTGTCAAACGCAGCGGCGGATTCAGAGTGTGATAGTCACACCAATGAAAACTCTAGGAATGCTGCGTTAACCATACCCAGATTGATTTCCTTTTCCGAGTTAAAAATTGATTCTGGATGTATCCTCACTAAACGGTCAGTACTCTCCTTCACCAAAAACTTGATCCTCTTGGCTTACTTGGTCCTCTCATAGCAAGCGCAAAATTTTTATGCAGCATTTCTGACCGCTGAAAATTGTCTAGCATGAAGAGCTCCCACGAACCATGCCACGGGAATGGAATAGTTTCGTGCTGGCATTGAAATTAATAGAGGATGTGAAGAGGTAGGTATTTTAATTAACGTCACACTGGAGCAACACAACGGGCTATTGGTGACGGTCTGGTAGAGACGTAACTAGAGGGGGGCAGACGGGGCATGTGCCCCGGGCGCCGGATTGGGGGGCGCTAAATTGGCCGAGTATTTTCTTTTACTATAGATGTTTACGCATGATAAAAATGAAGAGGTAAAACTTAGTAGACTACAAAACCAAAAACTATAAAAGGAGCTAAATGCAGAATGTGTGAAGAAATAGCAGGAAAACTTAACCTAGATCCTCATTTTAAAGAAGTACGGAGGAGGAAGAAGCGGATGTTTGATGAGAAGGGCGAAGTTGAAAACTGAATTCTCAGAAGAAAAAAGTTCAGATTATTGATTATACAAATAATAGATCGGATTCTGAATGAACTGAGGCAAAGGTTTCAAGTCATTCAAAACATGAATAGTTTATTTGGTTTCCTCAATGGAGCTCGGTTTGAAACAATGAATGGAGAAGAATTGAAGAACCAGGCACTTGAGTTAGCTACCACATATAAAGAGGACTTAGACAAGGACTAGCTGGCGATGGAAGTGGAGAGTTTTAAGTAACATGCCTTGGATTTAAGCCCTAATATGAAAACGGCTACACCATCAGGTCTTCTGACGTTAATATACTAGAATGGACTGGAAGACGCGTCCACCAACATAACGACAGCGTTGAGAATTTTCCTCACAATACCAGTTTCAATCGCCTCAAATGAAAGGAGTTTTAGCAAACTAAAGATCATAAAAAATTACCTCAGAAACTTAACAGGACAATAACGAAACCATCCTGAGCATCATATCAATAGAGCACAAGTTAGCTTCAAAGCTATCTTTTGAGAACATTATAAAAATGTTTGCAGCCGAAAAAGCCCGTAAAGTTAAGTTTTAGTTCAAGCTTTCTGTGTTTAAATTAATTTGTTTCACATTTTGTCAATAGATTAAGAGATTGAAAAATGTCTAAGTATAATACTCAAGAAAATAATTTGAGTAAAATCTGTTATTCCTAACTCTTGTTCCACAGTTTTCCAAAATCCTTGAATGGTTTTCGATCGACGTTTCGATAATTCTCTTTTTAAAAGTCCAAAAGCACAAAAGTCCATGGGTGAGACATCTGGAGATTTAGCAGGAATATCAGTAAAGGGTATTTATTGACTTGATACCAGTTTCTTCCATTTTTTCCAAAAATATAATAGTGGATTTAGATGTGTAGCTGCTTGCTTTATCCTGATGCAGTTCTACTGATTGTTGGCACTGTGGGTAAAGATATGGTATTTCTTTTTTGAATATCGGGGATAAAATAGTGTCTTGATAGTATGTGGGAGTTGATTTTTACATTTTTTCTACCTCTTTTTACTTTTATTTTTCCATTATATGCAAAACCAGCAACAATCATAAATCTCTTAGAGAAAGTTCTCACGTTAAAGTTATAAAGTTGAACCACGTTTTAAGATTTTTCTCTTTTATGATACTAAATTGTTCTTTTTTATTGCAAACTTTTAAATACACCCACGCCTCGTCTATTGTCACAACATTTTTCCATCTTTCTCCAGCTAAATGCTTCTCATACAGAATTCTGCAGCGAGTTCTGTTTTCTGCAATATGTCGTGGAACGATGAACATTGTATTTTTTGGCCTTTTTAAGATTAAAATCACTGTTAATTATTTTATTTACAGTTGAAACTGAACATTTTAATGACTGTAATAGTCCTTTGACTTGGCGATTCTCTCCTAAAATTAAAGATCGTACCTTACAAATATTCTCAGAAATTCTTTTCTTTTTTGGATACGTATTTGTAAGTATTTTTCCACTTTTACGCGTTTTTTCCTCTCTCATTAATAATATTACTTATCGTACCTTTAGATATCCCAAAACCATGACTTTTACAGCGTTTTTGAATAATTGAATAAGCATAATTCTCTTCGGAAAGAGCGAAACATAGCCCTCCATCCATTGCTTATTTAGAAGCGCAATTTTTAAAGTAAACAAAATTCTGAGTTAGCAGGCTATAACTTATACTTTAACTATTTAACTGCTGCGAAAATAAAATTATTTCGTAGCCTACAATTTTGTTTACAGCTCATCAAAATCATTCAAAAAATGTCCGAACAGCCTCTGTATTTATCATAATTAAATATCCTATTCTAAAGCAACAGTGTTGATTTTGATGCAGCCCACACATATCCCAATATCATTTGATAAAACCTTTTCATTTCTTTTGCAGCGATTATAAGTGTGAAAGAATGTACCAAACATGCTACTCTTAGATTATTTGTCAATGAAATATCTTAGAATTAATTAGGTATTTTATCTTGTACTAAAAATCAAATTACTGCAAATTAATCTATTTACCTCTGAAATCCAGCATTTACCATCTAAGTTGAATAAAAAGAATTTGGACTAGTGGAATTAATGTGTGGTGGGGTGATATCAGACGTTGTCGGGGAGGTTTTGGCTTGGTTGGTCGGTGTGTGTGTGGGGGCGCCAAAGCGAGTTCTTGCCCCGGGTGGAAACTAGCCTAGTTACGTCTCTGCGGTCTGGAATCAATCCCAAAGCGAAAGAGCCGAGGTAATTTTGAACCGCAGAGGATGTAAAGAATCCTAGATGTATTCGATAGAGTGGCCGCATTGTTGTGTTCATGGATTCGCCGATGCTTCTTAGCACATGGAGCAGTAGTTTATGTGCAGGCAATCTCACTAGACCGACCAATTACTGCAGTACTTAAATAACAAATTTCAAGTAACTCCCATAAAGACTGTTTCCGTTAATCGCTTGGAATTGTGTGCTGCTATCTTTATGTCAAAATAAGCTAATGGGAAAAGTTTTCCAACTAATGGAAACAGTTTTGAAATCGTTACGAATCGTAGGATTGCTCTCTCATTGCAGTCGTGGCTCAGTGGGTTATACCCACGGAGCTAGCAACCTGCCAGTTCAAAGGTTCGCAGGCAGCACAGGTTCGATTCCTCCCTAGGTCTATTTCTCTCTTCTGTGTCAATAAAACTTCCTTTGTGTGTGTATGTCCATTACTTGGGCGTTGTCTGTCTGATGCAGCATGACCAAATATGGTTTTGAGTCATAAAACCCCAAAACCAACCAATCACTCCCAGAACAATTCGGATATAGAGCCGAACGCAGATGCTCAAATCACCAACTCCTCAGAGCAATGAATACGATTATCGAAGGTCTCAATCAAACCTTTTACACAGCAGATGTTTTCTTAGATACTGGATGAGCATTCAACAGAGTTGGGCATAATGGTCTTCCTATATAAATTAATACAACTAAACTTCCCCAGTTCTGTAATTATAATTAAATCAAATATTCATACCGTGAATGAAGGTACACCTTCAAGTGTCAATCATTTCCCCCCATCCTTTATTATATCTTCAATTACGATTTTGTTCATCATCCCAGTTTCATGTTTTATTACAGCGTTACTCCCAAATCTACATTAGACAAAAATTACAATAATTCCTTCAAACCCTCGAAATCCGGCTTACCAAATGGAGTATTGCTGTCGACGTCAATAAAATTAATACTTTACATGGCAGAACATAAATTCTATACCTTTAATTCGTCTTTTTCGATTATTCCCATTCCTTGGGCTGACGAGGTGAAATTTATCGTTGGTGTATTAAATGAAAATCTAAATCCTACAGCGGAAAGACTAAGAAAAAGTACTGAACCAGATTCCACCTGATTTATTGCCTCATAAGCCATAAACCCCCTCCCAAAGTAAAAGCCTCCTACTCTTTAAACAAATCATAAGACCCATAATTGCCAAACTAACATCAACGATATTGATATCCTCCAAAACAAACTGCTTCGAATCATAACCACGCCCCATAGTACAATCCAAGTGCTATCCTCCATCTTGAGGCAAATATTAACCCTCTACCCACAGATATTCAAAACCTCCCCAACAAATTCTTCACTGCTATCCCCAACACACTACTTCAAATAGTCTGTTTCAAGATTATTCTTTAATAAGTCTTGAAACAGACATAACTACTCCTGCACAACTAAAAGAAAGATCGATTCCTATTAAGAACTGCCCCTAGAAACGCCAATGATGCACTGTTTCAGGATAACAATTCCCCAGACACTAGAAACATACTGCCGCTTCTCGTGTCATTTGATCCTTGAATTGTCCCTCCCATCACAAGTAGCTGAGTTGGAAGCGTCGCTGGTATCAACGTCCCCAATCGATGCCATCGTGAAGAACGGGCCTGCTGCGCCGCGGTCACTTTCTCTTCACGATGAGGGTGCTTCGTTCCTTCTCCCTTACATGCAGGCTTTAGAAGGCTACCAATATTTATGCTTCTTCGGATTTTAAAGTGTTCATTGTTCCAGGCCATTCCTGAACGGTATGCTGGATGTACATGGTAAAAAAGAGGTAGAGGAGGTACATCTTCTCTTCTGACTTCACGGTATGGTAGATTAGTGATAATTACTTTTGTGGGGATTCATTAGGCGCTTTTCATTATTAATATAGTAAGTATAAATGATACGGAGATCAAGGCCATCTTGATAGAGAAAGAACATTTTTAAGAGGATCCACAAGCCCAACCCTCCAAGTAGTGATTAGGAGCGGCAAGTACCGGATGATCTTAATTATTTCAATCTAAAAGGGAAGGTATAAGATCGTTTCGTTTCCCAATCCAAAAAAATTCCTACTGTGTTAACTTCCATTAATTTACTACCACACAGGTGCAAAGATATTACTCATTGGTAACACATAGATTGCAAAGGAGAATTCGATCTAAAACGTATACCAATGATTCTTACATTTGACGACAAAGTATTAAACCATTAGAGTACCGATTATGTTACTGAAGTTAATCAACTAAATCCTGCTTTAATCAGCACCTTGAAGCATACATGGAACCTCAAACGATATCTCCTCACACATAATTATCCCGTTGATTATCTTAGCCTGTTTCCCATTGGTTAGGTACAAGTTTGTCCCCCTGCCCAGGTGTGTACCATAGCTGTTCTAATCTAGTTCAATATTAATCGTGAACGTCCAAGAGCCATTTTAAATCGCTAAATTCTAAACTCTATAAACTCTTAATTTTTTAACTTCATTTGTAACTCCACCCATAATTTTCTGTTTGAATTGGTAAACTCATACCCCTTAGTTGCTGCCCCTCCTTGGATCATATGATAAGTAGGTTCGTCACGTGACCATACCTGCTGCTTTTGGAGATTGGAGATTTTTCTTCTAGAGATTATATCTCCAGAAGACGTCCCACCACCTCAACGTTCAGTCAACCCAGAAAATTCTGCAGTCTCGAGATTTCAACTGGAGATAGAGAGCTCAGGATCTTCTGCGAAAACGCAACACCCCCTCTGTTTTCAATAGTTTCACTGACAGGTGTCTCAAACAAAAGTTTATTTTTTAACAATTCAAAAATTTGGGTTCACGGGCTAAAAGGTAAGCTTTATTTAATTTAATAAATGTCACACTACCATTTCAATAATCTGTATCGTACGCTCTGTTTTCCCCTACATCGTTGACGATTAAATCTGATCAGATGTTAAAATGTGATATGCCCATTTTGTTGTCAAATTTGACGTGTCCATCCATGTGTGTTTAGATGAATACAGGTAATTGGGAAAACATTGCTTATTTACATTTAGAATGAAGGAGAGTTGGCTATTGCATTTAAGTTATATTTTGACATTTTTACAGTAGAACAAAGTTTAAAATTGTTGGACTGAAATATTAAGAAATTTTACCGAAATAAGTCGAATCAAAAGAAACATGCAATATTCTATAATGCATTATATGTAACATAATTTTTAGGAAACATTCCAATAAGAAACTTTTTAAAACTCGTTTAAAGTAAAATACTGAATCAATATTTCTATTATTCGGATCTTCCCTTAAAGAAATCCATCAGGAATAAATATTACTATTCCGATATTAATGGTAACAATCTGCTCAAAAATTTAATTGTTCCAATAACACACATGGCTTAGAGCAGAAGCTCATTAACTGATAAAGCAAAATTTTTACTTCACAGATTTTAAAGGGTAATTATTCATTTTTAAACCAAATATAAATGTTATAAGCATTTTTTATAGTGTAATGTACGTATGTTTTAAACAGATCATCATATGAAAATGTATTGCTCATCGTTATTAAAATAAGCATTTAATACCTCCAAAATGTCAGTTAATGAGTTTCTGTTCTAAACCAACATTATACATATGAAGTATTAAACTTTACAAATAGTTAACTTAATATTAGCAGTAGTGGACCGGCTATGTGGATGGAAATATTTTACATGTTTAAATGAACATATTAAAATTTATTTTAGCAAAGAAGGTTCATTTGAGGGCCAAGGGCTTAATGAAAACAGTTACGATGGCTGAATATACCAATATGTTGTTCGCGCTCTCTACGTATAATTACTTTACCTATCCCACTTCTCATATATGTATATTTAAAAAAAAAAATTTGTGTCGAAGAGCCAATTAGATATGCAGGATGAAAAGTTCATGTGATTTGAGAAAAAATACGCCTGAAAACCTCTTTGAACTGCTTTGTGAATTCATGCAATAACATTTACCAATTTTAATTTTTTCTTTCTGTGTGTGTGACTGGAGAATTTTACAATCATTGAGGAAACTTATTTATGAATACACGCGTATTTAAAGTAAGCTTTTCTGATAATGCCAAAACCATTACTTGTTATTACTTTAAGTTGATAGAACACATGTACAATTATGCATTATAATACCCTTATGGAAATAAAATAAAACAAATAAAAGGGTTTTAAATAAATCTAATAAATTAATTATCCACTGAAAAATGTTCGTTAGAACATACTTCTCAAATGATCAAAAATGCATTTTAATTTCCCATCATCATGCTCTTATGTTGCTTAAGAAAAGGAATGTTTTCGCATAATTTCTTATTGCTCTTTTGAAAAACGGAAATACTATTTCTCTCTTTACATCTTTAATCTAGACCTTTTAAGCATTTACAGTAACCCCTTGATTTATTGGACTTTGGAGTTCAAGAAAAGGGCGCCACATAACGAAGGTGGAGGAAAACTTTGCTATTAAACAAGACACATTTTTTTGTAACATTGCTGTTGTTTATATTTAAAATTGTGCGAAAACAAACACAAAAAGGACGGTAATGAAAATAACACTAAGTGCGGTAAAATATATTTGAAAGGAAAATTCCTGCTCAATCACCCTTCCGAGGGACACAAATGGTTTCCAGCAGTTCACGTCAGGTTAAATGTTTGAAGTAAGTGCCTTTTGCATTCATGATTCGAAAGAAAAAGATGCAGTGCTTCATCGGAGGTGCGTGGAAAGAAAGCATTGTAGACTTATCCAATATATATAACGAATGCTTACTACATTAAGGTGCTGTGAAAAGAAACCACTCTATTTCTTCCCTCTGTAAAAACCTTCAAGATATAAAGCAGCACCGACATAGTATCGGTTTTACTGCAACTTTATGACATGCATGTAAACACAGAAAATCAAATATTAATATATACTTCTTTTCCTGATCAGTCTCACCAAGAATTGAGAAAAAAAGGGACATTTTCAATCTAATGACATCGGATGCACACAAATAGCAGTCAAGAAAAAAGTGAACCAGCGCAATGCTACTAGGCCAAAACTTTTTTCATAGCTCATATTTCCACACCCGAGCCCAGAGATGCCTAAAATGGGATGAAAACCATCTGACAATTGAATGTACAGAAGCCAAAGACTCACCAGCTACCTGCTATAATAGTCCACAACGAATTTTCGAGGCTGCCAAAGAAACCCAACAAACTTCGCACAATCCGCACCACCCAAGTCCATCATCTAAAAGAACGTCTGCGAAGTCAAAGAGAACCCTTTCACACAAAGCAATTTTGAAGTAGTATCCCTTCATATTTCAACAGCATCAAGTTTAATCCAGTGTTATCGAGTGATCACAACGCATCCTATTCAAAATTCACGACGATTCAATCCTCCCGAACTTAGAGTATTAACTACAACCAAACAGGATTAAATCCCACCCAATACCTATTGGGTGTCTTGCCCCAGAAACATTAAGATTAACACCACTTACGGTACAGATAACAACGTAACTCATTTTAATTATTCCGTTACTTTGGCCATCAGCCAAGCTAGAACCGCCAAAGAAATTCACACCGGTAATAAAACCCTTCTACATTAGAGAAATAAAATTAAAGATCAGCATAGATTGCGCTAACTCTGATAAGACACCAGATACTCCCTATTTAAACCCAACTAAATGCCTTAATTAGTAACATTAAAAGACTTCTTCAGCAACATAGAAATGATTCCTGGCCGAATACTTGTCAGGCATTGGTACGAAAGACCTTTATACCTTTAATAGTAAGTTCACTAAGAAAATTTTTAATATCTCTCCACTCAGCTACTCAAACAGCTCTGCACTCGCTATGAAAAAGCCAACACCTTCGCACTCACACGTGAACCACCTTTAATGAACACATTTATGACACCAAACATAAATATCGCCATATTAAATCAAACATAATAAATACCTCTAAATTCTAACCTCTGAATCAATAAAACAATCTAAAATAGATATACTTATAATAGATATACTTCCTACAAATGGAAGTTCTTCTATTTATGGTACGATTTCTATATTAGGGATTCTAAGAATGGAGCGAACGTCCAAATCAAAGAATGGATGATGGTTTTGATGAGTAAACGGCGCCAAAGATGGGATTCACAACTATCTCATGAATTGGATGATGGTGGTTGCATTTAATTTTGTAAAAATATGTAGAAGGCGAGTCTCTCTCTTCTCATCTGTCAACAAGGGTCGTTTGTTATTGCATAGACTCTGGACGGGAGATGTCCTGAATGCTCCAGATGGTATACGAAGACCTTGTTGATGGATGGGGTCCAGGGTCTGAACGACTTATCAAGTTGCAAATCCACATATCATTTCACCGTAGCAATCAGCTCCCCATGATTGTACTTGATAAAACTTTCATGATTCCGTGTTTTGTTATATTTTCGTTTCAGATCTAGGATTCAGGGTCGAAATGCTATGTTTAACATCAAGTACAGTTCCCCAAACCTTGCTGGAAGCTGGCACCGTCTGGTTGTGTCATTTATTATAATTTTTGGATCAGGATGAAGAACACGTCGTCTGCTCAAATGAATGAGTGTTTTAAGAGTGAAAAAATCTCTTTATTCACCTATTCTGTATTACTTCTTAGTGCAATTTGCATTTGTCTTTCTATAAAAGACATGTGGACATCGGCGCAATGAATTTGAGAGTTTTCAACTAAAGGTGCCCCATTTATGTGCGGTGGAAGTTGCTGAAAAAATCCGTTAATTTTAAAGATAAACAAAACTACACATAAGACTACCTTGAAGAACATCCCCTCGTATTAAAAGAAATTGTCTGAAAAATCACTAACTTATAGCACAAACTTGTGTAAAGAACAAACTTGCAATGTTCTTGCCAAAAGAAAGTTCTGAATAACAATAGTGTACTGTTGGGAATGAAAAACGATCCACCCCCTTTATTTCGAGCACTATTCATAGGCGACCAAATTCAAATATATTATTCAATAGAGATTAACACTCTCGACGAATTCAAATGCAAAAAATTTGTATAAGGGGCCTTCTTCACACAAAATTTCCAATGAAAACATCCTGTTTTGATGCCTTAATCAGATTATACATCGTTAAATTAGTCTAATTACGAAGTGTTATGATTTTACTGTCTTTATATCATGAGATATTCAATGTTAAAGTTGCTATCAATTTCAGGGAACAGCTCCACATTGAAAATCGCTATTCGTAGATCGAGATTAATTGTAGTTATAGCTACCCGAGTTTCAAATTTGAACATTATTTCAAACGTATTTGCCAGCACGTGCAAACGATACGAGAATTATTGTATTGATTATGAGCTCAAACGATGATATTGTGAATTGTAACCGTGAATAAAATGTGATAAAGGAAGGATTTTGGAATTGAGAACAATTCGAAACGGAGAAAGTGTTGATCGATATTCTGTATAATTTTTTATCGTCTTTGGTGTTCTTAATAAAAGCTAATCTTTTTTTACTAGCGTTCTTATGTATGCTCCCAAAAATCCTACCTACAATAATTTAATACAATCGAACTGATATTCCAATCATCCAAAAAGTGAATAGAGTGAGTCATTCAATTGATCATTGATTAGTAGAGTTCATCTATACGACACATAACTGGTAAAAGGCAATGTATTTTAGATTACATAATTAAAACTTCCAACCATTTTTCAAGAATTTACCCATTCCTCAGGTTCATCAGACGTCTTTTAAACTTTTGATTGCCCCTAAAATCACCATAATGAGGAAAATTTAATGTAACGAAAAAACTAACAATTAGAATGACCTGAAATTTTGCATGGTAATATAAGAAGTCCTTTTGAATCGATCCCATCAAAATATAGTATGGTTCCAATTCATAGTTTTTCCAAACTTTAATTTAATAATTATTATTGCCTACTAAGAACTATTTTCAAAACAAAATATTAGTTGGATTCTGTTTGGATTGCTTAACAGTAACATGGAACAAAATATCACCGCTATGGAAATATTATTTCGGAAGATATCCATAAAAGTCTGAGAAACTGATTTCACATTAGGAGCTCCAATCTTTCTGTACTCATAACTTCGAAACGGTAAGACCTAATCACATGAAATTCGGTATCTGAAGTTATATTTTGGTATAGATTTGCAATTGGGTGTGTCGAAATAGGGTTTACATTGGAAATTATAAATTTGAAGCTCAATTTAATATGAAGACGGCCCCTTTTGCTAATTTTTTGCATTTTAATTTATAGAAAACGTTAGTTGCTGTCGAACGCCATCTTTGAATCGCTCGAAAGAATGGGGGTGGCTCGGTTTTTTTTCCGCGACTGTACGTTATGGATACTGCACATTGTCAGTTGTGGGCATGGACCAATAATAAGTTGACCATTCGCTCCATAACTTTAAAAAATGCAGCTTCTAAATACAATGGGTTTATAGAAAACCAGAGTTCTGGGAATCTTTTTCCAATTTTAAAATGGGAACAACAACGAGACCCTCCGGTATTCCTTCTGAAAATATTAATCATTAAAAATCCCGTTGATAAAGTATAAACTTAAGAGCAGTGAATTTTCACACACGCTTTCTAAAATCCTACTGGGGTATCGATCTGAACCAGGAGAAATGAATGCGATTTATTAAGAGCCATTTTTGGTTCATGAAAAATTAAATTAGAGTTATAAATTTCAGATTCAGAAAATTTAAGATCCCTTGGATTTTATATCTCATAAAATCAAGTGCATGAGTCATTACTAGATATTTTCTCAGATGTACTGGAATTTTAGCATCCGATAAAATTTGTCCGTATTTTTCAGAAATGATAATGAATATTCAGTGATTTTGGTTCAATGAATTTTTCCAGAAAAATTTTGATAGTGCTCGACTTTGAATATTTAAGAAGTTTTGCCAAGAATCTGGTTTTGTCGTCTGATTCATAGAACAATTGCTTTCGTGCGTTTAAAAAGTATTAAATTGGCAAAGATGGTAAACAGATGAAACCGATTCCAACCCTTATTTGGGGCTTCGGCAAATCTTTCTCGTTCCACCACGGCTCCCATGATTTAGGGAGCTTTCCAGTATTTTGGGAATTGCAATACCTACAGCTTTCTTGATGAAGGTCGCAACTACTTCTGCCACTGCGTCAATATTTGGGTGTTCTATCATGCATCTGGTAAATTCCGCAAGTTGTTTAAAAACAGCGAATTAGCTTTGTAAAATAATGGAATGGTTGTGAAGGGTAATATCAGTGGGAGAATTTATTAAAATGAATGTGAAATGACCTCTATTGTAGAAATTCCAATCAACACTAAAATTCCATCTCGCGAAAAGAAAAGAATCTGTATAGATATTGCTTGCAATGAGGTATGTAAGTCTATGGATCTGGATGGGAAAACTTGTGAATGCACGAATGCAAATCCTCCTGGCATGTCCGTTATCTTTTCTTGAAGAGCCATGGTGTTTCATTTTTGTTTCTATTGCAGGCGTCAGATGAGTATTTTGCTAGCCAATGCGAACGGCTTGAAATGTATTAATCAGTGTGCTAATGTCATCATTATGGTTTCGGAAACCGTGTCAGTTCCACGGAATGAGATTGATGCTTTAGGTGAGTGTTTTGTTCAATTCAGCATATAATCCTCATCAAACAAATAGCTTATTAAATCGTCTTTGCTATGAAAGTTTACGACAATTTTTCTAAATTTTTTTATTTATATTTAGTGTGTCCTTAAGATATTTGTTTACTGTGAATCTTACCTTAGATTCAATAATGGCTGATTGTTTTGGGTCACGTTTCGATTCTTATGAATATTTCGGGATTCTAGAAGGATACTTGTAGAAGGTTAAAACTATTCGTTGGTTTACATTGGCCACTGTTTTCAGGATAAATGTTTGTTTGACGATTTTGGGGTCTGTGTACTAATGAGTTAGATTAGGGGTGCGTCTATGGATTTCATAACTCTTTTCGATGCTGCAGAGAAAAGAAAGCATGCGTTCGGTGTTCTACCGGCAACGATTTTCCTGGCATCGGTGAATGAGAGGTTTTGAGTAATCTTGATGGTTTGTGTGTGTGAATTTCGTTTTCTTCACTCCATTAGGACATGTGTGGGAATAGGCTGGATGATCGCTCTTGTAAATAACCCTCTGAGTGTCACGATATTTCCGAGTAGTGTAGTATTGTTTTCACCTCTTAATACACATAATGAATAAATAAGGACATTATGGTTGAAAGAATCCTAGGCATTGGTCAAATAGGTCAAACTGGCTAGAAATCATAGAGATAACCTATTGTTGCAGAACGGATATACGCGTGTGAACCCCTCGGAGTGTTAACACACTTTAGGACAGAGGTACAGCGTCTACTGCTATGTCCTTCATGCACAAGTTTCTTACATAGAATGCCTGAACTTCTGGCCTTTATTTCACTATGTTTGAGCGAATAGAACATTTAAGGCAAGCAATATTTGGGTAGAACAGGGACATTGAAAGTATTGTGTTTGGTTGGGATGCATTGCAAAGTGCGATTCTGCGAACATGTTGTTTCCGGAGTGCCTTGGGTTCCATTCCTACATGGGTATATTTCTGTCTGTGTCAGTAAAGCTTTCATCGTGTGTGCATATACCTCCACTTGACGATGTTTGGCGCATCTTGGCAAATGTGGCCCAATCAACCAACCCGAGTGCAACAAGAATGTCTCTTCCAGATTTGAATTGCAAATCTGATTCTGAGATGACATCTCGGGAATGCTTTAACGGAAAATGTGGAGAAAAGTAACACCATATTATCCTATTTGTTTTTCAAATTTGAGTTTGTGATAAGTTGAGTTTGTTTCGATGATACTATTTCTACCAATTCGTCACGGTTATTAAATTTCTTTACCGTCTTGCCTTCCCCAATCATTACGAGAATTGTCTTGGAGCATGAGGATTGCCTTCCACTTTCTTTATGATGGAACATCTATTTCTGTTATTGTTATCATTAACTTGTTACTGCATTGAAGGAGGAAGAGAAGTATTTTGAATTTCCATGTTCATTAATTTAAATATAAGCCCAATGATACCGCCGATTATGGAACCCAACGAGGGGATGTTAGACATCAATACAAGCACTATCCAGACTTGTGCGCTCACATTAAAACCTATGTTTGCCTTGAAAGAGGAGTTAGTCGTTGCAACGATTATTTGAACCCTAAACAGGTGACGACCGAAGTCTACCCACCTGCTGATTCATCCGCACGGGACCGACATGCCACTCCCTCTTACCCGAAGCTGGGGCAGTATGTTGGGTCGGATTGTTACCCCTCAACTACCTTTTCGAGAGGCACAGGTCCCCATACACTAGTAACACGCGGGTGATATACCTCCCAGAAGCTGAAAGCAACAGCTTCTCAATGGGAGCTCACCCCTCCAAAGTGGAAACCACCACTAGGGAGGGAAAAAGGAAGGGGAAGAAAGGAGATGTAAATGGGAGAGGTCAATGGGGTTCCCTTGCTTCGTGAAGTCGACACAGGCCTAAAGATGCGGCTCTGAGGGAGTGTGCCAAATACTTTCTCCTTGAGTTCTCGAGTCTTAAGGTGCCCGCTATCTGTCGATGATCTATGACAGTGCGCCGGTCACTGGTTGATTTTCTTATGGCGTAAGGACGAAGTCTAGCCAAGCTGCGCCAAGTGAATCCCAAACTGCAATTTCTTTGATTCGAATGTCATGCTGAACAACTTCAAACTGTGTCTCAAAGGAGGTAATTAATAATGAGATCCCAGATTAGGATCTTTCAATCCTTTCCAATACGGATTTCGTGAGGAAGGCAATAGTGAACGAAAAAGAGAGGATTCATTCCTTTCGGGGTAGTAAACATCTCGCTTTATCCATGTCGAAGTGCCTTTGATCCATGAGTCCTCGTAGATACTATGCGTAGCCCCATAACTTCCCAATCGAATTTAAATTCTACAAACATAGAACAACCTCATACGAATGGCCAAATCATCACAAAAACTCTAACTAGGGGTTCCCCTCAAGGATCGGTCTTGGCTATTATGGCTAATTTACTTCAATGGTATCATAAAAATAACTACCGAGATATACTTCTTGAGAGACTTTGTGGATGATCTCGTAGTCATAATTCACCCTTGAAATTGTTACAACCTCAACACGGAATATTATATTTTATAACTTAACTTATTTAAAACTCGCCATTTCCGTGGGAAAATGCACCGACATAGTTTTCGGTAAAGCTAGAAAATGTAAGAAACTGAGAGAAATGCTTTTTAATCAGCAAATCTTTTCATGGAACTTCCGGCAGTAATTGGGATACTAAAAATGTTAAAATCTATAGATACTCAAAAAATTATATAATACGAAGCATGAATATGGGGTGAAAACGTACAAAAACGCAGATTTCAAAATTAAAACGGCTCCAAAGATCTTTCATATTGAAAATTTCTAAATCATGCATTTCCTCTCCAACTGATTCACTTAACGTAATCCTTGGAATTACTCCACTCCACGAGAGCTTTCCTAGCCAGTACAAAAAAGTTGTACTGTTGGGAAAAGAGTGCTCCAAATGTCTCCCCTCCATATCTCTTTGACTTCAACTCTATATTTCAGGAAATGCATCCCTCCAAACGCATTATCCTGCTTCAATCAACTCGCCAACAATATTTGCACTGTCTGATACTGATGACAAAGTCGGATCATCCATAAGACCGTCTTCCAATCCGAACCCTTTTTCCATTCGCAAAGCCATAGAATGACCAATAACAAGAGTAACTATATGCTCGTATATCGCAAGATAAATAGCTGAGTTGAAAGTAAGCAATATATTATGACGGATGGATCATCGCCGACTAAGCTGGATTTACGCTTACTCGGCCAACAAGACCTCAGACCACTTCGCCAGTTTAGCTGCTTTCTGAGGAGTGAGGAGACGCCAGTTCATGCACCATACCCTTTTTTGGTAATAAAATTAGAAATAATTCATATCTGCAGCACTACAGGAACCCATTGGCCTTCGAAGCAAAAATCTCATCCCACCTGTCAACTTCACCACTCAGATTGGCATCTCATCTTTCTCCTAACTGGCCATGGTCCTTTCCTGCTCATCGTCTTAAACTCAAGGGTACCCCATACTGTCCAAGTCGAGAGCTCGCCGGCGCAAATCATTCCCTATACGAGTGTCACACAATCAACTAGCAAATACCATTTAACCCAACCATCCCTGAGAAACAAAATCCAACGGCTCACAGCCGTTAGCAGGGATTCAACTTTTTTATACAATATAAAAAACTATCGCTTCAGAATGAGCGGACACCATCAGCTACTGTACATGCAGTCTTCCTTTTCCTGCAGATACCTGCTGCATTGCAAACTTAACAGGGGTACTCGGTGGTTTCTACTTTGATCTGAAGGGGTGGTCTTACCTATATTTTTTCTAGGATCAAGTTTATCATTTGGCTTTTTATTTTAAAATGATCCTTTATTTTGTAATGCGTCTTTTCTCCTGGTTGTGTTTTAAACACTTTTGGGGAGTCGGGTGGTGTGGGTCATGTAGATATGTAAACTATCAATAATTAAATTAAGAACATCAGAATATATCTCCCCCACTTTGAAATATTTCAACAAAATTTAATGAAGCAAAAACATGTTAAAAATTCAAATCAAATTACTCTAAATAAAATTTTAAAAATCTGTCTCATATAAATAAAAACATTTGCATGCAGGGGCTCCCTCAGTGAATCAGAAAGAGTAGCATTAATTCCTTCACTTAGAATGTGTCTGACAGGTAAGATTGTATCACACATCTGAGCTGCTTCGTGAAACAACTGCTCAATATCTTTATCATGATAAATTTTAAAAGTAGCATAATTTTTACCATCGCTTAAACTTGTGCTATTTACTTTACCATGTAGAACTGAAACGCAAAAGTCAACAAGAACGCATATTTATTTCACTACGTTAAAACTATGTTTAATCTGAATTATGAAAAGTTGAGTTATGAAAATGTTTGAACTCAAAATACTAATTTAAATATCAGCATGTGTACTTTTATGAATTCCAATCATGCTAGATCAGTTTTGTCTTAAATGTATTTGCATTCGAAGCGAGCAAAAATAATTTTTTTCTATTAACATCTAGCATAGATCCACACACTTTAATTAAGTATATTTTTTACATCACTTATAGATTTGACAAAGAAGTTTTCAGATTTATTAGTACTTTTATATTCTTGAAATTAAATCACTTTAAAACTATAAATATTTAAAATTGTATAAAAATGTAATGGAAAATAGATCAACCCTCCAGTGCTTGTTCATTTTTCAACCAACTCTTTCAAGAAACTTGTTGCCGTAATCTCTCAAATTGATCAAACAAATACACACTATATTTCATAAAATGTCCAGTTGTACACTTAGATGACGGAAATAAATGCTAACGGAGCATAGAAGATAAATGGATAAAAAAATCTAACTAAAGCAACTACCATAAATTTTACGTAATAAAAGAAGGACACATGATTGCAATTTCCTTACAGGGAAGCTTAAAATTTATGAAATAAAAAAATTAATTAACTTACGATTAAGACTCAAATGTTTTCACATTTGTCGATTTACAAGGATGATTAACTGAGAAATAAAGTTATAGCAATGGTTCTCGGATAATAAATCTGTAGCCAAAACAATGTCATAAATATAATTGTTTTTAATTTTTAATTTGTACTATTGTTGTAACTAGTGATTTGTTGAACGAAGCGCGCCAGTGAAAACTCGCTTCAACAACTGCTTACAATAAAAACATATTTTTCTTTGAATGGCTTTTTGGTGTCATCACCGGTTTCATTTATTTTTAATCAACCAGGACTTAAAATGTGGTTCTTTATTCAAATTTTAAGTAATGGTTGATTAAAAACGGTTCGAAAACATATCAATTACTTTATTCTTGCCAATCTGTTATTGATTCCTTTCAAGAAAGGCCACAAAAAAGACAACTGCTATTTTCCTCAACAAGACTTCTGTCTGTGATCATCGGTTTGAAGACAGGAACTGCTTAAAATAGTTTGACATCGCGATAAGAGGCAATGTCTTGACGTGGATAGCAGACTATGAGAGGAAGGATTATGGTCAGAATGAATGGGGGTTGTTCGATTAACGTCGCACTGGAGCAACGCAATGATTTATTGGCGACGGTCCGCGATCAGTCCTAAAGGGAAAGATCCGAGGACTACACGTAATTTTGGACCACGGTCAGATGACGAGGTCAACACCTGAGTAGGCACCTCACTGTCCAAACTCACTCTCCACACCAAAGTGGGAACATTTGAGGCATCAATAGATTTAACGTTCACCAACCCCCGTGTACATTACGGTTTTTCTTTGGACCTAGTTTCGAACTCGCAACCCTCCTGTTGCCAATACACTGCTCTTTCAACAGGGCTATCATCTCGACTTGGTCATGAACTATGTGAAAAAAGCAGAGAACCTGGACTGGCGTTCATCAGGGTTCAGTTCTCAGTCCTTTGCTTTTCCTAATGTATGTCAATAACATTGATCCCATCTCACGGCTGATGCAAAAGTTGCCTGTCATGCAGACGACATTGCAATCTGGAACTCCAGCGAAAACATCCAGGAATCAGAAAAAAAAATTATGAATCAATGAAAGAATAGAAACATGGTTAGGGGACCTGAAACTTAGTATCAATCCAAATAAAACTTAACTTAGTATCTTCAGCACTGATAGAAAAAAATCTTTAATCCTAAAATCATGTGATTAACAATACTTTAATTGAAAAAGTTGTAAACCCAACATATTTGGGCGTTATGATTGATACAGAATTGCGTTTCAATCAAAGCATAAACAAAATCTAGAAAAATGCTCTTCAAAAGTTAACATCATGAAAAGACTTTGTGGAACAAGATGGGGAGCCAAACCAAAAACTCTCAAGACCACCTATTCCACCTTAATGAGACCAATAATGGAATATGCAGCAACTGTTTGCTCACTGTCTTGGGCATAATTAAAGGAAAAACTTGACGGGATACAAGCAGCCAAAATCACTATTGGCGCTTATCCTCTACAAATAACACCAAAGCTGAACAAGGGGCTGGGCTGGACCTGCTTGAAGACGGAAGAAAATTGCCTGCAGTCAAATTCACCAATTGCATCAGAAGCTACCGTAGTGGACACACCTCCCAAAAATCCTTTGATAAATGGATGCAAAAAAAGCCGACTTAACAGATCATCAACTTTACAGTGTGATTAGGAAATCAGGAAAAAATATCACTGAACCATCAAGATGTCGACATTCGCGAAGGACCTTTTTTCTCTACACCCACTAACCTATAACGAAACCACAAATATCCACCTCGAGTATCCTAACACTGAGAAAGAATCATCTCTTAAACTTTAAGAAAAAGAATTAAAAACCATTAACACTTTACCGTCTAATAAAAGTATCGTAGCCAGCACTGATGGATCATCAAACTCCAATATTAATTGAGGAGGTGCTGGCTTCTGTCAGATGGAAAGAAATTAAAAATAAAGGCTGGAAAAGGACAAATATCCTCCAATTTCACCAGTGAACTCATAGCTATAAATAAGGCTCTTGAAACGTATTTAAACAAAAATGACGAGAAATATTTCTAGGTAGTTAACCAGTCATACTAAAGCAACACAACGGGCTATAGGAAATATTTCTAATTCGAAGGAAGATTTTGTAAGAACTGTAGAATTCTTGATCCTACCCAAAGTAACTGACGTCACACCTACAATATATTTAAATATTAAACACGTTCAGTTACTTCTAAATGAATATTTAACTGGCCCCGAGTGTTTTAAATCAGGTCGAATAGATTTGTTGATGAAGAACTATTTATTGAACTTTTAAGAGAGGGACAAATTCGTACTGATTATAAGAAAATATTATTGCAAGAAACTGCTTTCGGCTGCGTAGTTTCTGGGTCGCTACCTAGTAACACTCCTTCAAGTCAATATTGTCACTTATCATTAAAACACACGCTAGTTGAAACTTTTCAAAATTTTTGACAAATAGAAAATATCAAGGGATTAACTTAGGTAATCTGGGAGGAAGATAAATTTTCTGAGGACGTTTTATGCTAACACATCCAAGAAATGCAGTCGGACGTTATGTAGTCCAGATGCCAATGAAAGAGAATGGAAGTCAGATTATAAGAACAAGAGACATCTCATCCAGGAGATTAAATTCAATTTGTAACCGCTTAGGGAGTAATAAATACAAAGCCATTGTGCAAATTTCATGACGGATTGGATTTTGGGGTTTTATGGGGCAAGGTCCAAAAGCGGACAAGATGCGCCAAAATTTCGTGACATTGATTTGTATTACATGGCGACAGTCGATCCAGAATCTGGTTCTGAAATATCTTACTTGCCACACCATGGGGCATACAGACCGAAAATGATCACAACAAAGTTGCGTGTAGTCTTTAATCAAACTACAGCGAGTTATTATTCCCTAAATGATGGTACTTCTGAAAGAGACAAGAGTGCAGGAAGACATCATTTCTAAAATGTTATGCTTAATGCCTATGTATTTACAGCTGACGTCGAGAAAATGTATCGGAAAATATGGATACATCCGTCCCACTGAAACCTGCAATGGGTTTTATGGAAAAATAGTTTCGATGAACCTGTGAAGGTTTATAATATTAACACCTTCCCTTACGTGCCGTAAGGGAAGATGTTGAATGCGCCATACCATGAATGCGCCATACCATGAATGCGCCATACCATGAATGCGCCATACCTCGTCACGCGAACACCTTCTACAACATGCTCATGATGAGAACACATCCTTTCCTTCAGCTGCACCCATTGTTTTGACAGATTTCTATATGGATGACAACTTTTCCGGAATATCGGACTTGACAACCACAAGATAATTAAAATCTCAATTAGCTCATCAATTGAAAAGAAGCTTGAAATTGCACAAGTGGTGCTACAATCATTGGCAATTGTTGAAGGATATTCGAACGGAAAATGGAGACTACATTTTTTATTGTTAAAACCCTGCTGAAGTCACACCAATGAATACTCTAGGAATGCTGTGTTAACCACACCATGATTGCTTTACTTTTCCGAGTTAAAAATTGATTCTGGAGGTATCCTCACTAAATGTTCTGCACTCTCCTTCACCAGAAACTTGATCCTTTTGGGTTATTTGGTCCACTCATAGAAAGCGCAAAAATCTTTATGCAGCATTTGTGACTACAAAAAATGTTCTAGCATAAATAGTTCGCACGAACCATGCCACGGGAATGGAATAGTTTCGTGTCGGCATTGAAATTAATAAAAAATGTGAAGAATCCTAGATGTATTCGATAGGGTGGCCGCATTGTTGTTCATGGGTTCACCGATGCTTCTTAGCATAGCATATGGAGCAGCACTTTATGTGCAGGTAATCTCAGTAGACCGCCCAATTATTACAATACTTCAGTAGCAAATCTCGAGTAGCTCCCATAAAGACTTCTTCTATTCGCTTGGAATTGTGTGCTGCCGTCTTTGCGTCAAAACAAGCTAATGGGAAAAGTTTTCCAACTAATGGAAATGGTTTTGAAATCGTTACAAGCGGTAGAATTGCTCTCTCAGAACATGCAGTCGTGACTCAGTGGGCTATACTCACTGAGCTAGCAACCTGCCAGTTCGCAGGTTCACAGGCAGCGCGCATGGGTGTATTTCTCTCTTCTGTGTCAATAAAACTTCCTTTCTGTATGTCCATTACTTGACGTTGTGTCTGGCGCAGCATGACCAAATATGGCCTTTGCGCCATAAAACAACAAAAAAAAAACTCTCCCCGTACAATTCGGATATAGAGCCGAACACAGCTGCTCAAACCAACAACTCCTCTAAGCAATGAATACGATTATCGAAGGTATCAGTCAAACTTTTACACAGCAGATATTTTCTTAGATATTGAACGAGCATTCAACAGAGTTGGGCATAATGGTTTTCTATGTAAATTAATCCAACTAAACTTCCCCAGTTCTGTAATTATAAGTAAATCAAATGTTCATACCATGGATGTCTTGAAGTGTCAATCATTTTCCCCATCCTTAATTATATCTTCACCTACGATTTTGCTCATCATCTCAGTTTCATGAACTGCTGTTTGGCAGACGACTCCGAGGTTTTATTACAGCGTTACTCCCAAATCCCCATTAGACATAAATTAAGAGAATTTTTTCAAACCCTCGAAATACGGTTTACCAAATGGAGTATTGCTGTCGACGTCAATAAAAACTAAAGCCATAATGGAAATCAAATTAAATAAATAAGAGTTTTAAATGCTTTAAATAAATCTAGTAAATTAATTATCCGCTGAAATGTTCGTTACAGCATACGTCTCAAATTATCAAAAATGCATTTTAATTTCATGGATGGGACTGATGCTCTGATCTCATGTTGCTTAAGAAAAGGAATTTGTTCGCATTTCTTATTGCTATTTTGAAAAAACGGAAAATATTATTTCTCTCTTTGCATCTTTAATCTAGACCTTTTTACAGTAACTTCTTGATTTATTGAGCTTCTTGAGGTACAAGAAAAGAGCGCCACATACCGAAGGAAGAGATATGGAAGGAGGAGGAAAACAAGACATTTTTTGGAACATTACGGGTTTTTTTTATTTAAAAGTGTGCGAAAATAAACACAAAACCGATGGTAATGAAAATAACGCTAAGTACGGTACAATGTATTTGAAAAGAAAACTTCTGATCAATCACTCTTGCGAGGGACACAAATGGTATTCAAAAGTTCACGTCCATCGACCTTGAAATGAAACAGACGGAGCATATGCCCGCAGCTTCCTGTTATTTTTCCAGTTGCTAGGTTTGAAGATCTGTCGCGTGGTTGTGGGCAAAAGCATTCATCCTAAATTATTGATTGCTTAAAGTGATTAATCACCGTGATCAAAAGCACTAGTCTGCGCTTCAATAGCCAATCGGATAAGTTGTTTTGTGATTTACCCTTCAGAGATCTTACAGCAGCAACTCCGCCCACATGATCCATCTATTTCATTCGAAGGTTCACGTCAGGTAAAATGTTTGAAGCAAGTGTCCTTTGTGCGTTTATGATTTGAAAGAAAAAGATGGAGCGCCCTTCTCCGCTGCTCGTAAACGAAACATTCATCGGAGATGAGTAAAGATAGAGCAGTATAGTTTTATCCTCCGATATAACGAGTGGTTACTACATTAAGGTATAGAGATAAAGATCCCACTATTTCTTATAAGCCTTACTTAACTTTTCAACTTTTCAAGTTGACACCCATTCCTGTTTCGGAAAGTGTTCAACTAAGTAAAGCTGCACATGTTAATCGTGAAAATAAAAGAAATAGGACTAATATATCAAAGAAAGGTTCCTGGTTTTCAAATGAACGTTTCGCAAGCAATTTTAAGTTTTATGGTAGAGATACACATGTCATTAAAATAAAAGCTGTATTTCTTTAATTATATATAAGACATACTAATTGAGCATTGAAATTGCAGTGTCTAAATTAACTACCTTGATTTCTATTCTTTAAAAGGTCAGAAATTATTTTTCTGTTCGTGGAGTAGAATTATATTTGTTTTACATTAATTTTAAATTTAGAATGCCATCAGAGCTTCATAAACCACAACATTTTTGTCTAATTTGTTTAATTTTGTCTAATTTGTTGCCCCTTTTAATTTTAATCGCCAAATCGAAATTGAAGAAGTGCGTACACATTATTCCTGGAGAATCTCATGGGAGGTTGTTTCACGTTTTTTGTTTTAAGATATTACGTGTTCAGAGCAATTTCATAAAAATACATAAAATAAAATTAAAATACATAACAAGATATCTGTTTCCCGGAATACAATTTCATTTTTATAAACACCTTAGCATAATCAAGATAGACAGCAAACCTAATCCCAAGTTTACTCCGCAATTTCTATTACTAAAACATCTTACATCAAATCTCAATTCATCTGTAAATTTAACTCTAAATTAATAACTAAATTTTTACAATCGAGCATTTAACGATCACATAGAAAATCTATAGCACTTGAATTAGTACTTGACTGCGTAAAAACTATACTTTATCACCTCCTTAAATACCCTAATTTGTATTGTGACGCCTACGAGAGAGCCATCCTCGTAGCTGAGGAAGTAGAATCACTTAGCTGAGGAAGCAGAAACCAGCAACCACCCCCTTCAAAACCAATACCAATATTTTCAAGAAATCCGAAAGAGGAAGTTCCCTTTCATTCCTGCTGACCCAAAGAAAAGGAAAATCACATCCCCGCGAATTGAAGTCTCAAACAAATTCAGGACTTTATCCGTCGAAGCATTCTCCGCCTTCCTGATGATATCAAATATATCCCCACCTCACAACAGTAAGTACCCCAGCAATTCCGAAGAAATACCCGGTCGACAACACCACGAAAAACCCAGCAATTATCATCACAGACGTGCAAGACATTTAGAAAGTCATGCAAAAAACACATGAGCCCCGAGATGCTTAAAATAGGGTGAAAACCATCTGACAATTGAATGTACAGAAGCCAAAGACTCGCCAGCTACCTACTATAATAGTCAAGGACCTTTCACAGCGAATTTTCGAGGATGCCCAAGAAACCCAACAAACTTCGCATCATCCACACCACCCGTCCAGTATCCAAAAGAACGTCTGCGAAGTCAAAGAGAACCCTTTGACACACTCGGAAGCAATATTGAAATAGTAGCCCCATAAGAACCTTAATTACCCTTCTACATTAGAAAAATAAGTTAAAGATCAACGAACTCTGATAAGAAACCAGACACTCCCTATTAAAATCCAACTAAATGCCTTAATTAGTACATTAAAAGTCATCAACAACATAGAAATGATTCCTGGGCAGAATACTTGTCAGGTATTGGTACGGAAGACTCTTTATACCTTAATAGTAAGTTCACTAAGAAAATTACCAATATTTCTCCACTCAGCTACTCAAACAGCACAACACTCACTATGATAATGCCAACACCGTCGCACTCACACGTGAACCACCTTTAATGAACACATTTATGACACCAAACATAAATATCGCCATATTAAATCAAACATAATAAATACCTCTAAATTCTAACCTCTGAATCAATGCAAACCAGAAACCTCCCTCGCATCCACCTCCACCTTTCCTCACATCGCCCTCTAGAATTCATGACATCCTTAAGAACTTAAATAATAGAAAAGTACTAGGTGCAGGTAAAATCACTAACAACGCCCTTATATTTATGGAACGCCCTTAAAATAATGGACAAGTACCTGATCTTTAATTTACCTCATTTGGAAACACGCATCAATTGTAATGATCCCCAAACCAGGCCAAGAACCTAGATTCCCTCAATGTAACCGCCACCCATCAGTGTTATTTGCATCCTTTTAAAACTGAATGAAAATTACAAATATAAGCTAAAAGTATACAATTTATGAAATTGAAGTTGGCAAAGTTCTCAAAATATCAGTAATTAAATAAAATATATCAGGATATATTGGTAAATAAAAAAAGCATTAATTAAAATTCAACAATAAGACAAAATTGTACAAAACATACAGAAAATTGAAATTTTAAAAATTATTTTAAATGAAATTATTAAACCTATATCTAATATAAGTAAAAGACTTGTATGAGAGGGATCACTCAATAAATCAGTAATGGTACGATTGAAGTAATCCTTTGCAGATCATTTATGTGAAATATAATTTATTTTGAATTTGTGTATCTCGTAAATTCTGTCCTGATTTTTTATGGATATTTGAATATGATCCACACATGTCTTGGTAGGCAAGGGATGTTTTAATTATGGTATCAGCCATTTGCGCAGCTGTATCAGCTGTTTCATTTCCCAACATGGTCTAGATTTCAGCATAACGAAACATTGAAACCGCGGTCAGCCAATTTAGATTGTAATTTGCATTGAGCACCAATGGGTGGCTTTGTTTTGGAGTACTATTAAGTCCTTCTGGAATTTCCAGAGAATCAGAAATTTTTTCAAAGTCATATAAGCACTATTAATTTCAGATATAAAGCTGTAAGTAGTATACCGGCCCGTATATGCGGCGGAAGTGACGTCATACCACGTGACCAGAAGTGGGCGGGGCCACGTGACGTCACAGCGTGACGTCATCCAAAAGCGGAAGTGACGTATTGTTTGTTTACATTTGGACGGATTTTTTTTTGTCATCGACTTCGTGCAGGCGTTGAGTTGTTTCAAGATGGCGTCGTTTCGTTACCATGGTGATGAATCACTCGTAGTGCCATCTGGTGGAGAAATTCGAAACTCTATTATTTTTAATTAAAAAGGAATTTCTTGGATTCGAACCCGGGACCATAGGATCCGAAGTCAAGCGCGCTATCCGTTAGGCTGTAAGAGAGTTAAATTAAGTTGGTGAATTATTGTAGTGTTGGATTTTTTCTCTCTTTTGGACTTGTATTTTTTCTTAGTATTAGGAATGCGTTATTTTTAGAAAATGGTTTGAATAATTGCATAGGGGTTTTAATAAATGCTTTTTCAAAATGACTTATGGCGCCATCTGGTGATTTTAAAAGTAATTAATCTAAGGAACGAATTGATTTCTTAATGTTTTTACTTTATTCATGATTAGTGACGTCAGTGTGTTTACGTTTGGGATTTGGATTTTTTTCCTTCTGAGATTTCGATGTGACGTCACGATTATGTCCATCGAGCAAGTCTGAACTTGAAAAAGTCTCACAATTCTTTATGTTATGAGTATGGTAAATTGTTTACAGATCGTGAAGGCTAGGCATATTTCCGTCGATTGGAAAACGAATTAACGTATTAAAAAAAGACGAAATTTAGAAATTTTAGGTCAAAAATATACTGTGCCTTGTCAACTTGTAGCATACGAAGACGAAGGAATAAGCTATACTTTTAGCGGGTCTTCTATTACAGCCAAGCCTTGATCTCCTAAAGTATTGGAAATAAAGGGAGAAATGGAGCGAATAATTGGTGCAAGATTTAATTTTGAGTTGGTGAAGCGTTATAAAGATGGTAAGGACTGCATAGTTGCGCCAATAAAAACAACGAGAAGGACTTGGAACTTTATGCACCCATAGCGTCTGTTTCATTTGGACAGAAAAGGCAATTTGTGTTTTCTAGAAAGAACTACAATTCTTTAAAAATTGTTCTGGAAAATGGAAGCTTGCTTGAGATGAAGTATCAAACAAACCAATTTTGGTTTCACAGTTTGCCCCGTGCATTATGCCCTAGAATAAATTTAACGTTTCGTAAAATTCTTGTATAAAGCAGCGATAAACCACTTATGTGCCCCCGAACTAGAACTCAGTGTCGTACACTAGACGATATTTGGACAAAGTTGCAATTGATCTTTGCCTTTCAGAATAGTATTTTTATAAATGCTTACATCTCGTTTTTAAATAAATTTTTAGCGTGTCTTACCACATATACTGTATTTTGGATTATTTGGTTTTTTTATTACATGGTTTCATAGATTTTCTTTTAAAATGCAAGATCTGAAATGAAATTTTTCTTTGCTATATAGATTTATGTTTTTTTTTAAGTTAGATGTATTTACTCAAAAATTAATTATACATTAGATGCTATAACACCTATTTTATAGCAGAAATTTTGTTTTAAATAATATACACTTAAGTAAGAGTAAAACAGGAAAAAAAAGTTAAACAGACAAAAAATTAGACAATAAAAAAAAGTTAAAGAGAAAAAGTTAAACACTAAAAAAGTTAAACAGAAAGAGTTAAACAGTAAAAAAGTTAAGCAGTAAAACATAGTTCAACAGTAACAATAAAAAAAGTTAAGCAGTAAAGTAAGAAAGTTTTAAAAAATTAATAAACATTATTTTAAAATGCTTTTAACAAAAGTTTTAATAAGCCCCCTAAAAGAAAAAAACACTCAAAATGAATATTTAATTCAAGTATTCTTTCTTGCATTACAGAGTACATTTACACATCTTTCCTAAAGCATTTAGTAACTCCTGTTTAAGGCACTCTTTAAAATTCTTTAGTAAATAGGTTTAACATGTAATCCACAAACGACTAATAATTAAAATAGTCAATATATTTATAAGGTGTATAAGTCTTTCCTACACGATTTTTTTCCTTAATAAAGAGTCTTAAGGTTTTAGAGTCTCAAACTTCCTTACTAATCTTTTTACTGAAGCACTTGTGCCAATTTAACAATTTTCAACTCAATACCACCCTTTTACAATTGAATTTTCTTCCTCACCATGTTCAGTATATCACTTGAAATTGCATCTACTACATGTACTAATAAATAGACAGTTTAGTGACAAATGTACGTTTTAATTTTATGTAAAATATTGGTTCGGCACATAGGACACGTTGAAAGACTCTTCGTACATCTCATGCATGTCACCAGATGACCGCAAGGCTGTAAAGTAGCATTCATTTTCCGATTCCTTGCAAATTTTACAGTCGTTCGTCCTTGTCGTTGTATAAGGGGTAAAGCTATACATCGTTTTTTTATAAAACCATTGATATTATTGTTGATTTCATCCAGCACCTGTACAATTTCATCTATGGGCTACCAAACATTTTGGATAAAACTTTGGGTTTGTATCTCACTACATCTTCTTTTTATCAATTTTTCAAGCCCTTCGCCATACCAATAGCACCTGATCACGTCCAAGACACAGGTATAATACAGTCCGTTTTTGGCTAGGTCCCTAATGTCAACGTCTGTGCGTTGGCCAATCTCTAAACGTAGATAGACGCATAGACATTCTTGGAACTTTTGGCTTCAAATTTGCATAATGGTTATTCATTTTCCTTAACTATATTATGCTCTATTACTTTTAAGTATAAAATTATGGAGCAGATTGAGTTAAATCCCATGAAAAAAGGTTCTTTTACTCAATTTTTAAAAATCTGATACTTGTCAGAGATACTAGTTTCCTTTCAACAAAGGCAAAGACTTGTGTGTGCCCACAAATAAATAATTCAATTTGTTGATGTAATTTTAGAAAAATAAAACTGCAGAATTAAGAGAATTCAGTATACTTTAAAATTCTCATTTTAAAGAAAGACAAAATACGTTTATCTTATAAATTATATTTGGTTATGTTGTTTTTCTTGCTCAAGTTTAGTCGTAGAATTGAATTGCATTCAGAGCGCATAAACGTGGTAGAGTAAAAAAAATCACACGCACATTTAAGTATATCCTTTCGTTAAAATCTTGTATTACAACATCAAATTTTATTTCGTGCATTATCACAAACACATGTTTTCTGAGTATGTACATTCTTCACTTAGTCTTATCTTTTGTGAGTAACAATGGAACGCAAAAGATAAATTTTAACTTTACTGATTAGTATGATTAGTAAGTGTATGGTGTTATATAGTCCAGTTCTTCGTGGCCTCCAGTTTACAATTATTTTTCCAAGAACAGCTAACGCTTTTCAATAGCAATGCTTAATATTTGTGCAATTGTGGATTTTGATGGATTTCAGACTCAAGAAAAGTTTCTTAGTATGTAAATACGTATACAATGCTGTAAAAATCGCAAGTAGCTTCAAGTATTCGTTTTCACTTATCGTCTGAGCATAAACTTAGTGCCAAAATCGTACAACTGTGATATGTTAAAAATTACGTATGTGCACTTCATTTCCATGACATAGCAAATTGTGCTCCCTTAGAAAGTCTAGACTAAGCTTTTAGAATTGTACGAGCAGACCAAGAGGGCCACTCAGTACCTAATTGCTTACAAAGGTGGTTGTGTGGAAAAGAAACGCTTAGATGCATTGAATATTCCGAATATCAACTTGGAACAATATGGGTGTCCCAAATTCTATGCATTATGTGCTCTAAGTAGCAACAAAGATATCCAAAAACTATAATGTGGTCATCACAAAAATAATTTGCATTGCCCCATAGCTGAGGTGATGGCATTGAATAATTGGCTTGTCGGAAATATGTGTCTCTTAAAAAAATGCAAGTATGTAAAAATAAGTTCCTTTTTTTTACTACAATGTATTATTTTTGTAAAAAATATTAATCATAATGTTTTTACTATTAAAAAGTGTTATAATTTACCTTGTTTCCATGTAGCTTCCTTCAATCTGTTTAAGAATTGTCTGCTGGATTTGCAGAGATTGTTTTAAGAATACATAGAATTCAGATTTAATCCATTATTTCAATAATTTTTGTTCATTTTAAAATTCACATTAATACTTAAAATTTTCAGCTAATATTTAATTTTACTCATAGGTAAAACTATCAGCGGTGTGAGTAAATATTTAGATTATGCATTTAATATCAAGAAAAGGGCAAAAGTTAATTTGCTTAGCAGCACAGATGTGCACACATTATTTTCAAAAACAGAAAACCCACTTACTATCCATTTAATATAGCAATGTAGAACACTTAAAATTAAGAAAACAGTACAAAGTATCTTGTAAAATACTTCATAGCTTCGTACAGTATTGGTATTTTGCTGTGCAATTTAAATTGTACGATGTGCATAAGGATTTCAAATAAATAAAAGGAAGTTCATATTTAGTAAAATGTGTGATTTGCAAAAGCATTAAAGAAAAAGAACTTTTAATTTAGATCTTCAAGGACAAATGGTTTTTAATTCTATATTTCACTACTTCAAATGTGCAAGGAAACATGGTATGGGTCTTGTAAAGTTTCAAATTAATGTATAAAATTCTTTTTACTCTTACAGGTTTTTATAATAATTTTTTTACTATGCATAAAACGCACTTTAAGAACCAAACTTTTAAAAATGTCTCAATTGTAAAATTAAAAAATAGAAAGCAAATTGCATTTAAATGTTTGTAATAATATTTAAAGTATATATTTCTCTCTCTCTCTCTCTCTCTCTCTCTCAATTGTTAAACGTTTTCTAAAAATCACTAAAATGAATGAAAATTTATTTGAAGTAAACAATAATATGGAAGGAAAAATTAATTAAAAATAATATTTAATTTATATTTTACAGGATAAAGGGTTTTAATACTATTTTTCACTTCTTCAAATGTGTAAGGAAACATGTTCATAATATGGGTCTTGTAAAGTTTCAAAAATTTTACGCTCACTTATGTGTATAATATTAAAAAATTCTGCAATAAAATATGTGCTATAGCATCTAATGTATAATTAATTTTTGAGTAAAACATAAATCTTAAAATCAACGAAAATTTCATTTCAGATCTTGCATTTTAAAAAGAAAATTTATAAGACCATGTAATAAAAAAAAACCAAATAATCCAAAATACAGTGTATGTGGTAAGACAAGCAAAAGTTTATTTAGAATAGAAAAGGTGTAAGCATTAAAAAGATTTCCAATATTCCCTTATGGATCTGCATTTAAGTGTTTGTCATAATATTTAATGTATATGTTTCAATTGTAAAATGTTTTCTAAAAATCTTCAACATTAAAAATATGTGTAATAGTATTTAATATATAATTAATTTTAAGTAAAAACATTAATTTTTAAAATATCAAATCCTTATATTTCATCCAAAAACAGGTTTGTAAATCTATATAATATAAATTAAATCACTAAAATTTATGAAGATTTATTCAAAGTAAAAATAATATGCAAGGAAAGATTAATTAAAAAATAACATTTTAATTTAGATTTATAGAATAAATGGTTTTTTTATACTATTATAACTTCTTCAAATGTACAAGAAAACATATTCATAGTATTTGTCTCGTAAAGTTTCAAAAATTTTACTCTTACTTAAGTGTATATTATTTAAAACAAAATTTCTGCTATAAAATAGGTGTTATAGCATCTAATGTATAATTAATTTTTGAGTAAATACATCTAACTTAAAAAAAACATAAATCTATATAGCAAAGAAAAATTTCATTTCAGATCTTGCATTTTAAAAGAAAATTTATGAAACCATGTAATAAAAAAACCAAATAATCCAAAATACAGTATATGTGGTAAGACACGCTAAAAATTTATTTAAAAACGAGATGTAAGCATTTATAAAAATACTATTCTGAAAGGCAAAGATCAATTGCAACTTTGTCCAAATATCGTCTAGTGTACGACACTGAGTTCTAGTTCGGGGGCACATAAGTGGTTTATCGCTGCTTTATACAAGAATTTTACGAAACGTTAAATTTATTCTAGGGCATAATGCACGGGGCAAGCTGTGAAACCAAAATTGGTTTGTTTGATACTTCATCTCAAGCAAGCTTCCATTTTCCAGAACAATTTTTAAAGAATTGTAGTTCTTTCTAGAAAACACAAATTGCCTTTTCTGTCCAAATGAAACAGACGCTATGGGTGCATAAAGTTCCAAGTCCTTCTCGTTGTTTTTATTGGCGCAACTATGCAGTCCTTACCATCTTTATAACGCTTCACCAACTCAAAATTAAATCTTGCACCAATTATTCGCTCCATTTCTCCCTTTATTTCCAATACTTTAGGAGATCAAGGCTTGGCTGTAATAGAAGACCCGCTAAAAGTATAGCTTATTCCTTCGTCTTCGTATGCTACAAGTTGACAAGGCACAGTATATTTTTGACCTAAAATTTCTAAATTTCGTCTTTTTTTAATACGTTAATTCGTTTTCCAATCGACGGAAATATGCCTAGCCTTCACGATCTGTAAACAATTTACCATACTCATAACATAAAGAATTGTGAGACTTTTTCAAGTTCAGACTTGCTCGATGGACATAATCGTGACGTCACATCGAAATCTCAGAAGGAAAAAAATCCAAATCCCAAACGTAAACACACTGACGTCACTAATCATGAATAAAGTAAAAACATTAAGAAATCAATTCGTTCCTTAGATTAATTACTTTTAAAATCACCAGATGGCGCCATAAGTCATTTTGAAAAAGCATTTATTAAAACCCCTATGCAATTATTCAAACCATTTTCTAAAAATAACGCATTCCTAATACTAAGAAAAAATACAAGTCCAAAAGAGAGAAAAAATCCAACACTACAATAATTCACCAACTTAATTTAACTCTCTTACAGCCTAACGGATAGCGCGCTTGACTTCGGATCCTATGGTCCCGGGTTCGAATCCAAGAAATTCCTTTTTAATTAAAAATAATAGAGTTTCGAATTTCTCCACCAGATGGCACTACGAGTGATTCATCACCATGGTAACGAAACGACGCCATCTTGAAACAACTCAACGCCTGCACGAAGTCGATGACAAAAAAAATCCGTCCAAATGTAAACAAACAATACGTCACTTCCGCTTTTGGATGACGTCACGCTGTGACGTCACGTGGCCCCGCCCACTTCTGGTCACGTGGTATGACGTCACTTCCGCCGCATATACGGGCCGGTATACTACTGCTGTAGTCTGTGAAATTTCTCAGATACGTGATGATGAATGATTAAACACTACTGCAGGGTTAGGAAGCAACATATTATCCTCTTTCGGAACCACCCTGTACTAACTGCACTAAAAAAGCTAGTACCTGTAATAACTGTATTAAAATTAGTGTATAATTATCTAATGAAAATGAAATAGTTGTTAGTAGGCCAATGGAGGTGTGCTTCATATCTTCTAAAATAATCTAAATTAGATATACTTATGTTCGTCCAAGGTGGAGGTTCGTATATTTATAAGATTTCTAAAGTGTAATTAAGAATGGAGCGAATGCCCAAATGAAAGAATGAATAATAATTTTGTATAGTAAACGCGGTGCCAAAAAATGGGTTTCACAACTCTCTCATGTGTATTGGATGTTGGTAGTTACATTTAATTTTGTAAAGATATTTAGAAGGCGAGTCTGTAGTCTCATCTGTAAACAAGGGTCTTTAGTTATTGATAGACTCTGGACGGGACATGTCCTGAATGCTCCAGGTTATATACGAAGGCCTTGATAATGGATGGTCCAGAGTCTGAACGGCTTATCAAGCTGCAGATCCACATATCATTTTATCGTAGTCCAAATTAGATGAAACAAAAGCTTTGTACACTTTTAACAGCAATCAGCTTCCCATGATTGTACTTGATAAAACTTTCATAAGATTCCCTGTTTTGTTATATATTTTCGTTTTAGGTATAGGATTGGGGTCGAAATGCTATGTTTAGAATCAAGTGCAATTCCCCAAACTTTGTTGACCGCTGGCACCAATGTGAAGACGGCCCCTTATGCAAATTTTATGCATTTGAATTTATAGAAGACGTTAGTTGCTGTCGAACGCCATCTTTGAATTTTCTCTATTGTTAAAATTGCTCAAATAAAGAGTTTGTTTCGTTTCGTTTTTTCCTCGACTATACGTTATGGATGGTACCCATTTTCAATTGTGTGCATGGACCAAAAGTAAGTTGACCATTCGCTACATAAAAAATGCAACTTCTAAAAGCAATGGGTTATAGCTACCAGAGTTCTAGGAATCTTTTCCCGCTTTTAGAATGGGAACAACAATTAACCTCTACTATTCCCTATGAGAAACTTACTCTTTGAAAATCCTGTTAATAAAGTATAAAATTAAGCACAGTGAATTTTCGCACACGCTTTCTAAAATATTACGATGGATTCGATTTGAACCAGGGGAAAGCGAATGCGATTTATTAAGAGCCATTTTTGGTTCATGCAAAATAAAATTAGTGTTATAAATTTCAGATTCAGAAAACTTAAGATCCCTTGGGTTTTATACCTCATGAAATCGAGTGCATATGAGTCATTACTAGATATTTTCTCAGATGTTGTACTGGAGTTTAACATCCGATAAAAATTGTCCGTATTTTTCAGAAATGGTAATGAATGTCCATAGATTTTGGTTCTAAGTATTCTTCTTCCAGAATAATTTTGATAGTACTCGACTCTGAATATGTATGAAGTTTTGAAAATAATCTCTGTTTTGGTCGCCTAATTCATAGAGCAATTGCTTTCGTACGTTTAAAAAGTATTAAATTGGCAGAGGTGGTAAACAGACGAAATCGATTCCAACCCTTATTTTTGGCCTTCGGCACATCTTTCCCGTTCCACCATGATTCCATTAATTTGAGAAGCCTTCCAGTATTTTGGGAATTGCAATACCTGCAGCTTTCTTAATGAAGGTCGCAACTACTTCTGCCGCTACGTCAATATTTGGGTGTTCTATCATGCATCTACTAAGTTCCGTAAGTTGTTTAAAAAACAGGGAATTAGATTTGTCAAAGAAATGTACGGGTCGTGTAGAGTATGTAAAATCAGTTGGCAGAATATGTTAAAATGGATAGGAAATTACCTATATTGTGGAAATTCCTATCAACACTAAAATTCCATCTCGTGAAAAGAGGAGTATCTATAGCTATTGCTTGCAACGAGGTATATAAGTTTATGGACCAGGATGAGAAAATTTGTGAATGCACGAATGCTCCTGGCATGTCCGTTCAGTATAATACCTTTTCCTGCAGAGCCATAGCGTTAGATTTTTGTTTTTATTGCAGGTTTCAGACGAGTATTTTGTTAGCCAATGCAAACGGGTTGAAATATACTAATCAGTGTGTTAATGTCATCAGTATGGTTTCGGAAACCGTGTCAGTTCCAAGGAATGAGATTTATGCTTTAGGTGAGTGTTTTGTCCAATTCTTCCCTTAGAATATAATCCTCATCAGACAAATAACTTATTAAATCATCTTTGCTATGAAAGTTTTCTACAATTGTCCTAAATTTTTTTTACATATATTTAGAGTGTCCTTAATATATATTTTGACTGCGAATCTTTCTTTAGATTTAGTAATGTCTATTTTAGGTCACCTTTTGGGTTCTTATGAATATTTCGAATTTCTAAAGTCTCTAATTGACTTGGAACTTGTAGAAGGGATAAAACTATTCGATGGTTTGTATTGGCCACTGTTTTTAGGATGGATATTCGGTTGATGATTTAGGGGTCTGTAATTTAACCCCTAATTAACAAATGGGTTAATTAGGGGTTAGATCAGGGTTGCAGCTATGGATTTCGAAACTCTTTTCGATGCTGTAGAGCAAGGAAAGCTTGAGTTTGGTGTTCTCTCCGCAATGAATTTCCTGGCATCGGTGAATGAGAGGTTTTGAGTAACCTTGATGGTGTGTGTGTGTGTGTGTGTGTGTGAATTTCGTTTTCTTCACTCCATTAGGACATGTATGGGAATAGGCTGGATGATCGCCCTTGTAAATAACCCTCTGAGTATTACGATATTTACGAGTAGTGTAGTATTGTTTTCACCTCTTAATACACATAATGAATAAATAAGGACATAATGATTGAAAGAATCCTAGGCATTGGTCAAATAGGTCAAAATTGGCTAGAAGTCATACAGAGATAATCTATTGTTGCAGAACGGATATACGCGTGTGAACCCATCGGAGGGTTAACATTCTTTGGGACAGAGGTACAGGGTTTTCTGCCATGTCCTTCTATTTAACAACATGCACAGTTTCTTACACGAAATGCCCAAACCTTTGGCATTTAAAGCAGTATGTTTGGGCGAATGGAACATCTAAGGTAAGCAATATTTAGGTAGAACAGGGACATTGAAAATATTGTGTTTGATTGGGATGGTTTGACCATCACAAAGAAGTGTGTTTCTGTTGTGAGCATGTTGTGGCGAAACTGTAACATCATATTATCCTATTTGTTTTTTAAACTTGACTTTGTGATAAGTTGAATTTGTTTTGACGATCCTATATGTACCAAAATGTCACTGTTATTACGTTACTTTACCGTCTTGACTTCCCCAATCATTAAGAGAATCGTTTCGAGCGTGCTTTCCACTTTTTTTATGATGAAGAATATATTATTGTTTTCGTTATCATTAACTTCGTACTCCATTGAAGGAGGAAGAGAAGAATTTTGAGTTTCCATGTTTAATAATTTCAATTCAGGCCCAAAGGTACCACCCACGAGGGGATGTAGGCATCTACACCAGTACTTTCCAGGCCTATACGCTCACCTTACGACTCTGTATTTGCCTTGCAGGAGGAGTTATTTGTTAGAACCTTTACTTGAACCCTTAGCAGTTGATCGAAGTCCACCCACCTACTGATTGATCCGCACGGGAACGATATCCACCTCCCTCTTACCTGAAGCTGAGTCTCTAGCAGTATGTTGGTTCGGCCCCACAAATCGCTTTTCGAGGGATACGGGTCTCCGTGCATGACTAACACGTGGATGATGTAACACCCAGGAGAAGCTAAAAGCAACAGCTTCTCAAGGGGAGCTCATACCTCCAAAGAGGAAAGCACCGCTAGGGAAGGAAAAAAGAAGGGAAAGGGGATGAAAACGGGAGGTCACTAGGGTAACCTATGCTTCGTGAAGTCCGCACATTTCTAAAGATGTTCCTCTGAGGGAATACTTTCATCTTGAGTGTTCGAGTCTTAAGGTGCCCGGTATCTATCGATCAGGTCCTGATCTATGGCTGTGGCCGGTCATATTGATTGATATTTTTATGGCGGAAAGGTCCGCCAATGATTTTGTCTGTGTCCCCACACTGTAATTTCTTTGATTCAAATATCAATTTTCATGCTGAACTGTACTCAGCAACCTTAAAAAAGATCAATCCCAGATCTCATTCATTTTCAAATTTGGATAGAAGTCTATAAAGGAACTCTCTTATTAATTACTTCAATTGAAAAATGCTTTCGATTTATATACTTCTCTAAATGCCTCAGAAAAGCAACCATTTGCTTCCTGTTTAAATAAGGCAGAGACCCGACTTCTTGCTCATCATACAAACCCATATACTTATTGCCCACCTTAGAAAAAACTATTAAACTTGTCTTTTCACCAAAAGTCTAAATTTCTGACTGGAAACTATCGCTGGTCCTTTCCAATATGGATTTTGAGAGCTATGGAGCTGCGAGGAAGCACAATGGAACGAAAGAGAGGAGATTTATTTTTATCGGGGTAATAAACATTTCGCCCGCATTGCTATCCATATCAAAGAGGCCTTTGATACCATGAACAGAGAAATCCTGGTACATACTATATATAACCATAATTTCCCACCCAAATTTATATTATTCATGAATTCCTACAAATATAGATGGCCGAATCACCATCACAAAAAGTCTTAATAGGGGTTCTTCTTGGGGAGAGTGATCGGTCTTGGCTATTATGGCTAATTTACTTCAATGACATTATGAAATTAAGTAAGGAGACATATTTCTTCCATGCCTTCGTGGATGATCTCACGGAGGTAATTCACCCGCAAAACACTTGAAACTAATACCACCTCTCTACGGAATATTATTTTTTATAACTTAACTTATTTAAAACTTGCTATTTCCAGGGGGAAATGCACCGACATAGTATTTGGATATACTAGAAAACGAAAATGACTGAGAGAAATGCTTTTTAATGAGCAAATCTTTTCATGAAACTTCAGGCAGTAATTGTGATGCTAAAAATGTTAAAAATCTTGTACTCTATAGCTATCCAAACAATTATGTCATATGGCTGAAAACTTACCAAAATGCAGATTTAAAATTAAAACCATTCCAAAAAGCTTTCATATTGAAAATTTCTAAATCTTATATTGCCTCTCCAACTGATACATTTAACTTAATCCTTGGAATTACTCCACTCCACTAATAGCCTGTAGGCAAAAGTGCACTGTTGAGAAAAGCGCGCCCCAGATGTTCTTCCTTCACATCTCTTTGACTTCGCCTCTCCATTTCATGAGATACATCTAACGCATTATCCTGGTCGAAAATCAATTCCCCAACATTGACCACGAAAATTCTATTAAACCTTCTTCCAAGCCAAACTCTTTGCCATTTACAAAACCATCGAATGACCACTATGAAAAGAGTCATTACATACACGGATATCGCTAGATAAAATAGCTTCATTGAAATCCATTCATAATAAATCTAACTTCCTCACAAAAATTAAGCAATATATCATGACGGAGAGGGATTATCGCGGACTAAGCTGGGTTTACACTCACTCAAACGTCGCTGGCAACTAGACCCCAGACCACTTCGCCAAGTTAGCTGCTTTCTGCAGTGAGGAGACACGAGTTCCTGCATCATATTATTTTCTTAGAAAGAAAATTTTGAAATAATTCATATACGTGCAGCACTACTGGAACAAAGCCCCATTGGCCTTCGAGTCAACGCTTTCATCCTATCTGTCAACCACATCACGCAGATTGACATCTCATCTCTCTCCAAACTGGCCATGGTCTTTTCCTGCACTACCTCTTCATCGTTTTAAACTCAAAAGTACCCCATGCTGTCCAAGTGGGGATTCATATCATTATCTATTCAAGTGTCAATCAACTGGCAAATACCATTTGACTGAACCATCCCTGAGAAACAAAATCCCATGGCTAACAAACGTTGACAGAGATCCAACTTCTTTTTACAACATGAAAAACAATTATACTATCCCTTCAGAATGAGCAGTCACCATCATCTATATACATGAAATCTCTCCCTTTGCCTGCAGATACCCGCTGCATTACAAACTTAACAGTGTTGCTCGGGGATTTCTGTTTTGATCGTAAGTGGAGGTATTAAATTATTTTTCTAGCATTATGTTTCTTATTCGGCTTTTTATTTTAAGCTGGACATGGACCTAATGACCCTTGATTTTGTAATGCGTCTATTCTCCGCTTCTCCTGGTAGTGTTCTAAATACTTTTGGTGAGTCGGGTGGTATGAGTCATGTAGGTATGTAAACTAACAATAATTAAATTTAGAACATCAGAATATAGATCCACAACTTTGAAATTTTTCATTAAAATTTAATGAGATAAAACATTAAAAATTCAAATCAAACTATTTTAAATCAAATTATGAAAAAATATGTCTCAAATAAAAACAGATTTGCATGAAGGGGCTCACTCAATAAATCAGTAAGAGTAGCATTAATAACGCCAAAGTAGTTCAGTCAAACAGTATTGAAATCAAGGCATTCACTTCGAATGTGTCTGACAGGTAAGATTGTATGACACCTGACATGGTTTGTGAAATAATACTCAATGCTTTTATCACGATAAAATGCTTATGCTATTTATTTTACGTTGTAGAACTGAAAGGGAAACTTCAACAAGAACGTATATGTATTTCACTATATTGAAACTATGTTTAATCTTAGTGCGTCTGAATAACGCTTTGAGTTATGAAAACATTTAAACTCAAAATACTTATTTAAATATCACACTGATTCTTACTGCATTAGTGTACTCTTATGAATTGCAATCAGGACAGTTTTGTTTATTAGTCTTAAATGTATTTGCATTCGATGTAAGCAAAAATATTTTTTTTTATTTACATCCAGCATAGATTCACACTTACGTATCGAGGAAAATATTTTTTACATAAATTATAGAATTGACAAAGAAGATTTCAGATTTAATAGTATTTTTTGTATTCTGGAAATTAAAATCAATTTAAAACTATAAATATTTAAAATTGCATAAAAATATAATGGCCAATGGATCAGGAAATCTAGTTCATTTTTCAACCAACTCTCTCAAGAAACACTTTACCGTAATCTCTCAAATTGATCAAACGAATACACACTATATCTCATAAAATGTCCAGTCGTACACTTAGATGACGGAACTAAATGCTAACGAGCATAGAATATAAATGGATAAAAAAAAGTCTAACTAAAGCAATTACCATAATTACATTTTCTACATATTTTGAATTTCTACGTAATAAAAAGAAGGATACGTAATTGCAATTTCGTTACAGGAAAAATTAAAATTTATGAAATAGAAAACATTAAAATTAATTAACTTACGATAAAGACTGAAATTGGTATAACGTTTGTCAATTTCCAAAGATGGTTAACTGAGAAATAAAGTTGTAAGAATGGTTCTCGGATAATAAATCTATTGCCAAAACAATGCGATAAATATAATTGTTTTTGAATTTTTGGAACTTGTACTTTGTTGTAACTAGTGATTTGTTGAACGACGAGCCGTTGAAATCTCGCTTCAACAACCGCTTACGATAAAAACAGGATATTTTTCTTTGATTGCCTTTTGGGTGTCATCACCGCTTTCATTTAACTTTAATCAACCAGTACTTAAAACTTGACTCTTCATTCAGATTTTAAGTACTAGTTGATTAAAAATTATTCAGCAACATATCCATTATTTTATTCTTATCAATCCGTAATTGATTGCTTTCAAGAAAGGCCAACAGAAAAGACAATTGCTACTTTCCTTGGCATGACTTCTGACTGTGATCGGTTGTGGAAACAGAAACTACTTAAAATAGTTTGATATCACGATAAGAGGCAATGCCTTGATATGGATAACAGACTTTGAGAGGAAGAAGGATGATGGGTCAGAATGAATGGAACTAAAGTCAAAAGAACAGAGAACCTGGGCTGGCGTTCCTCAGGGTTCAGTTCTCGGTCCTTTGCTTTTCCTAATGTATGTCAATAACATTGATCCCATCTCACAGCAGATACAAAAGTTGCCTGTCATGCAGATGACATTGCCATCTGCCACTCTAGCGAAAACATCCAGGAATCAGAATTATTTGAATGAGTCAACGAAATGAATGGAGAAGTGGGTAGGGGACCCGAAACTTAGTATCAACCCAAATAAATCTAAACTTAGTATCTTCAGCAATGAAAGAAAAAAATAGTCCTTCAATCCTCAGATCATGATTAGCAATATTTTAATTGAAAAGGTTGTAAACCCAACATGTTTGAGCATTATGCTTGATACAGTATTGCGTTTCAATCAGAAGACAAACAAAATCTCCAACAAGTCTCTTAAAAAACTGAGCATCATGAAAAGACTTTGTGGAACAATATGGGGAGTCAAATCAAAAACAATCAAGACCAACTATTCCACCTTAATAAGACCAATAATGGAATATGCATCAACTGTTTGGTCACCGTCTTGTGCATCCTTAAGGGGAAAACTTGATAGGATACAAGCAAAAGCAGCCAAAATCGCTATTGACGCAATCTCCTCCACAAATAACACCAAAACTCAACAAAAAGCTGGACAGGATCTGCTTGAAGACGGAAGAAAATTGCCTGCAATCCAATTCACCAATCGCATCAGAAGCTACCGAATTGGACACACCTCCTCAAAAGCCTGTGAAAACTGGACACAAAAGTGCCGACTTAACAGATCAACTCTACAGTGTGATCAGGAAATCAGGAAAAAAATATCACTGAACCATCAAGATGACATTCGCGAAGAATCTTTGTTCTAACTAACCTTTAACAAAAACATAAATATCCACCTCACGTACCCTTGCACTGAAAAAAAATCATCTCTAACTTAAAGAAAAAGGATTAAAAACCATTAACGCTTTATCTTCTAATAAACGCATCGGCAGATGGAGAGAAATTAAAAATTACGGCTGCAACAGGAAAAATATCCTCCAATTTCACCAGTGAACTCATAGCTATCAATGAGGCTCTCTTGAAACTTATTTAAATCCTTCATCAGCACAGCAAACCGAGGGAATTATTACCTTTAGCGATTCCAGATTTGCCTTCGAAGCAATAGCAAAAGGCAACTCAAAATGTGCTCAAGATGTCCATTCACTTCTGTACCAACTCATGTGATTGGAGAAAAGGTGCACTCTTCAGTTGATTCCCACACATGTGGACATTGAAGGAAATGAAGCTGCAGACCCATTGGCAAAGGAAGACAGAATTTGCTGAACGAACCCCAATAACTGTCACTGATGCTAATATTTTGATAAAATTCAAACCACAAAAAAATTAAATAAAACAACGCATTTGTGAAATTCACCGATAGAAAAACCATCACCACACTATCCAGACTGAGAACAGGACATTTTAAAGGCACGAAAATGAACTGTGATGGAACCAGAACTTACAGATATTGTAACTATCTGGGCGTTGTGTGAACTCACACTTAATCATATATTCACCTGCCCTGCAATAGTAGCTGCTCTACAAACCATCGATTACCATCCTGAAGAACAGCTTTACACCGAGAAAATAATCGACATCGCCAAAACTGTGCAAAATGCACACGGTAACATGTGACTCAGAAATGGACACGCAACAACCGTACTTAAAATTAGATGCGATCTACCAGATGTAACAAAAAGAATACGAAGTTCCACACATAATCCAAAGTATCTCATTAAATACAAAACACCGTAAATATTAATTATTAACTATTGAACTACGCTTGTTTGTCTGCTATTTTTAAGGCGGAAGAATAAATATCTTTTCTGTCGACCTTCATATCGTGGTTTTCAAACTTGTCAATGTGTTTACGTCTGTTTGCTATGTCTACAGTTTGTTCCAAAAATGTTCGTCCTCCTTAAGTTTCAAACACTTTTAGGATAGAGTGGTATTAGATATATTCTGAGAAAACCTTTATTATGGTAGAACAAAAATGTGTTCAAATTTGCTCCGAAAGTTCATTCATATGTGAAGGATGAACAGTCGATATGTTTTGAGAGAAATACTCGTGAAATTCCTTTGGTACAGAGGCACGAATTCAGAATTTATTCCCTATTTCAACTTTTTCCTTTTGATTGGAGAAGTTTACAATTACTAGTGAAATTTACCCACAATACACACGCATTTAAAGTAAACTTTTCAGGTAATGCCAAAACTATTATTCGTTTTTATATTGAGTTTATTGAACACGTAACATTATTTGTTATAAACTATTTATTAAATATATAATAAAATAAAGATCTGTTTTTAAGTGCTTTTAAGTAACCCATAGAGCACATAAAAATAATTTTACTTTTATAAATACGTTATATTTTATAAATATTCAACCATACAAGAAAAGGTTTTCTCTGTAAAATAAATTATCTGCTGGAATGTTCGTTGAAGCATACTTATGAAATTGTCGCAAATGCGTTTTAATTTGATGGATGTGATTTATGTGCTTCGAGCTTTTGTTGTATAAGTAAAGGAATTTCTGGCATCATAATTTCATATTGCTATTTTGGAAGAAATGGAAGTCTTTTATCATTTCCAACGACACACTTCAAGACACTTATTAAGTCATAGTTCCTACTCTTTCCATTTTAAATCATAATCGATGTAAGCATTTTAGGATACATCGGGCTTTTTTGGGGGGTGACAAGAAAATAAATCAATATACTAAGGGAAACTATACCGATGGTCGATACTAAAGAGAGGCCCTAATGCTTTTTAACTATGGAGATTTTTTTTTTAATTGTAAGAAACTTAGAGAGAGATACGAATGTGGTGTCATATTATATGAAAATACACTGCTTTCCAAAATCTAAGGACGCAGAAGTAAATTCGACATAACTGAAAACGTTCTTCATTGAGTGAAAATTTCACATGAAGGTAGGCAATTCGGTTATAGATTCATGACTTAAAATTATAGTAAATTAAATATATTTAGGTATGTTCCTTAATATAGGATGTGACCACCCTTGACCTTCATATAAGCTCCGCAGCTACATCCCATACCTTCAATTAGGTGGTCAAGCTCACCAGAGGACGATAAACTACCATTCCTTTAATAGAGCATTTAATGATTTCTGACTACTTGGGAGTAATAAAAGGGGGGTACATGGGCAGAGACAGCACGTCATAAGTCATCCCAAAGATTTTCTATGGTTTTGAGGTCGTACGAATATGGTGGCAGCTCTATGCGAACAATGCTTCAAGTCACCCCACATCTCGCTAGAGTTGAGTATCATCCAGTCGTCTTCTTTGAGCCACAGTTGACCTTATCTGATCCCAAATTAACCGAAATGGTCTTTTAAAATTTTTCTATCAACTTTTAAAATCATCTGCTGAAAGGCTTCAGAAAGGTGTCGTCTTCAACCGATGCCTAACTTGCATATTTCTGAAGAGTAAATTCTGTTTGGGCCCATCATATGATATTTGCATATTCCCTTCTACTGCTATAGTGAGTTTCACTCAATGAAATTGAAGCACACACACACAGGCACTTCGCAGCTCAAAATTAACATCGCGTGCTTAACTATTGGAAAGCAGTGTAATATAAAACACTGTAAATGTATTTGAAAGCAGAAGTTTCCGCTCACATTCGACTTTTCGAAACGTTCAAATCTCTTTAGTCAATTCAATTTATGACAACTGATCACCAACGGTGAATAATCTTTCAGCTTCTAATTCTAAAGAAAATATAGGAGTGTTTCGCTGTTACTTGTAAACCAAGCATTCATCGGAGGTGAGAAGTAAAAAAGTAGAGCATTGTAGTCTTTTATTCTCGATACAACGAAATATTTACTGCAGTTAGATATTGAGAAAAAGAAACCACCCTTTCTTAATTTCCACGTAGCCTTTACCATTGGATTTACATAATAATTTTCCCTTTTTACTAGAAACTACACAGCTACACAGTTAAATCATGAAAGTAAAATAAATAAGGCGAATGTGTATCACAGAAAGGCTCGTTTTCAATTAGACGTTCCCAATTTTCAGGAAATAAGTTTAGTGGTAAATATTGATTAAAATATCGGCTAGATTATCTTTGAATAAGACAAGGAATAACAAATACTAATACTAATCCTTCATCAACTACGAAAAGTTTCAAAATTAACTGACTTTATTTTCATTACTTCAATTACGATTTTTCATACCTTAATCGGACGAAAGTTGTTTGCGTAAGATAATCAAATTTATTTTACACTAATTTTAAATTTCACTTTCATCCAAGTGTTATTTATAGGTTTTGGTGATAAAACCTCTGTGACGCCTTCCTGTATCTAAACACTTTAACAATCAAGATATTGAGCAAATGAGGTTAGGCATTAAAATTCACATTCTAAGCGTTTAATTCACATGAATCAATTGGCGCAGCTTATCCGGTTTTGGACCTTGCGCCATAAAACCCATACATCTAATCACATGAATCAAATATAAAATTATTAGTTTCGAACAAACTATTTTCAAACCCTTATTATCCTCGTCTGTGGTAAGAAAACGACTTTCATATTAAAATAATGTAATGGAAATTAAAAGATTAAAATTTTTAAATGAAAAGGGAATAACAGAGTAATTTCAAATAGATGCATAAAGTAAAACAACCGTGCATGGCAAGGTATGTCCAACAATATGATCTCATTTCCTTTAGGACTTTCACTTTCTTTTAAATATCTGGTCGCTAATACCCTGTTGCGTTGTTCTAGTGCGACGTAAATTACACCACGCACCTACCTTTAAAATACTTGGGGGAATTTTAGACGAATATCTCATTTTCTGGCCTGGATTTTTAATTATATATTTTGGCCTAGATTTCCGTTTACTTTTTCACGTTAAATTGTTTTTCAGGTAAAAAAAAATTAATACAATTGGTAATATTTAGGCATTTATTTAAAAGTAGTATAACTATTAAAACCGCAATAAACTCCAAAAATCATTAAAATTGTTCGTGAAATATTCCTTAAAAGACTCCCATGGTTAAGCACTTGACAAGCGTTAACCACTCTATGGGATTGTTAGGACTCGTATCCCTCGCTCCTTTCAAATCTTCAGCTGAAATGTCATCGGAATCAAGTCGAAAGCAAGCGAACTCTATCTCATAACGGATTTTGAACCTGGTATCGTTGGCATCAACCCTACATGAAATTAAGGTTACGCAAACTAATGTGGAAACACACTTCACATACACACACTCGGAAACAATCTTCAAATAGTTGCCCCACAGTACTCCGCATATTTTAGCAACATCTTTAACATTAACCCATCAGTCCTTGATATGGGACTTGCAAAAAACATCTCTCCGTGCAGCTTCTGGAAACTTTGTTTTGCGCAGATCTATCTTTTATCATTTTTATTAAAAAAATATCATTGCCCTTCTTCCATCAGACTGCTGAAGAGTTTTACTTAAATGTTGAACTCTGCGTTTTTAATAATCTTTTGCTGATCCCTAATTAGACAATATCGAGCGGTTGATTTTATTAGTGTATAAACGTTTGTTGCAATGCATAGTTTTCAAATGATATCGATTTCTGTGTCACGTAAGTGAAATATTTAGCTATATATACAGATATCATAAATAACTTTAATTACTCCATTACCTCAGCCTTCAACCAAGCTAGAAGAACCCAAGAATTTCACACCTCAGTAGTATGGGGGTTTCTCTACCGTCAAATCCAAGATGGCCGCCGTTTGATAAGGAGTTGACTGCTGATAAGGAGTTGGGGAGGATTGCTGATAAGGAGAGGGTGATGCCTTGAGGTGGTGACGTCATTGTAAAGATGGCGTTGTTGTGTTGCCATGGTAATGAATCAAAAGTAGCTCCATCTGGTGGGGAAATGAGAAACCCTATTATTTTGAATTAAAAAGGAATTTCGTGGATTCGAACTGGGGACCATGGGATCTGTAGTACAGTGCGCTATCCGTTAGGCTGTAAGAGAGTTAACTATAGGTGGTGAATTAATGTAGTGTTTGCTTTTTCTTAGTACTAGGAATGCGTTATGGGACTTGGTTTTATTTGATGATTTTTTATTTTCCAATTAGTTGTAAGTGTGTTGGACTGGTGATGCCATCTAGTGATTTTAAAAGAAGTTAATCTAAGGAACTTTCTTATTTTTGTCATTCATTCTGGGAATGTGCTATTTTTAGAAAATGGTTTGAACAATTGTGGTACAGCCATCTGGTGGTGGAAGAAGTAACAATTAGTTTTAAAAGATTTATTTTCTAGCTCTAGACTTGTAGCTTGATACTTTAGAATTAACTGGAGAATTTTTTTTTAAGAAAATTTTATAAAGACAGATTTGAACCCGGCAAAAGGTAATCGCGGCCGCCCGTTTTACACAAGCACTTTAACCGTTCGACCACGATCACCTACTTTGTATAATACATATAGAATACTAACTCGTGAATTTACAGCTTAAGGGAGTGAAAGTATGTGTTTTTTTCCTTGAGAATAGTGCCCTTATGAAGAATGAATATGAATATAAAAACAAATAAAGTTGAATTTATAAACCTTAGCTATATAACAAGTTTATTACCAAGATTTTAAAGTATGCGAATTGTATGTAATGACAGGAAAAGTATCAGAATATAGAAGACTCTGGAACTTGTGACAATATGACTAAGGATTTATGTGTAGGTTAATTAAGATAACAGAAGGAGTTAAACACGTAGTCACCGATAGGATACAAGCTTAAGTAAATGAGAAAGCTTTTAAACGCATTGCTATTTAGGAGAATGGTGTTGTTTTTCTGATTGTGAGAAAAGCAAATGAAACTACATCATGCCAATGAATCACATATGACATGCCCGAACTGGAACTTTCTATAGGGGTTTTAGCTATGAAATAGTGACGAAGGGATTATCTTAATACTCTAACGTTGGAACTCGGAACATAAGTAATTGAGGCCAACCAATATATGCGAAGATTTTAAGCGTATGAACACTACATGTAAGATAGAATTTATAATACGGAAACCTTTTTTATATTTTAATGAATTTATATACAACATGAGCTTGAAGAAAATGTGAATGTTTAAGGGTGAATGTTTTGTAGGGAAAATTATTATTATTACAATTTGAGGGGAGGACTTTGAGATATGAATAGGACACACAGGCATAACGGTGTATGAAACATTACATTTTTAGGTAAATAAGAAGTAACTAACCAAAGATTTATAGTATACATATTATAAGCGATGGCAAGGAACCGTATAAGATTGATATTATTAGAAGCCTCTGGAACTTGTGAGAATATGACTAAGGATTGTTTTTGCACGTGTAAGTTAATTAAGATAACAGAAGGAACGGAGTTAAACACCGAGTCACAGATAACGATAGAAACTATTTGATAATAAGAGGCTTTTTAAAGCATAGTTGGAGCATCTTGGGTCTTTGAATTACTTTGCATCTTGTTTTGGGGTTTTTCTGCCCTTTTTTACTGTTTTTAAATAAATCATGGATTCTAAGGACATTAGACCTGCAAAGAAAATGCGTGCAGACAAAGAACTGTGTTTGCAGAAATATTGTAAAGATTCTTTATGTTATGAGTATGGTAAACTGTTTACAGATCGTGAAGGCTGGGCATATTTTTGTCGATTGGAAAACGAATTAACGTACTTAAAGAAAGAGGAAACTACTATTGAAATTTATGGTAAAAAATGTACTGTGCCTCGGCAACTTGTAGCATACGGAGACGTAGGAATAAGCTATGCCTTTAGCGGATCTTGTATTGCAGCCAAGCCTTGGTCTCCTTTACTATTGGAAATAAAGGCAGAAGTGGAACGAATAATTGGCACAAGATTTAATTTTGTGTTGGTGAACCGTTATAAAGATGGCAAGGAGGTATAGGTGCCCATAAAGACAATGAGAAGGACTTGGATCTTAATGCACCCATAGCGTCTGTTTCATTTGGACAGAAAAGGCAATTTGTGTTTTCTAGAAAGAACTACAATTCTCTAAAAATTGTTCTGGAAAATGGAAGCTTGAGTGTGATGAAGTATCCAACAAACCAATTTTGGTTTCACAGCTTGCCCCGTGGGGATGCATTATGGCCTAGAATAAACTTAACGTTTCGTAAAATTCTTGTATAAAGCAGCGATAAACCACTTATGTCCCCCGAACTAGAACTCAGTGTCGTACACTAGACGATATTTGGACAACGTTGCAATTTATCTTTGTCTTTCTGAATAGTATTTTTATAAATGCTTATATCTTGTTGTTTTTAAATAAATTTTTTAGCGTGTCTTACCACATATTCTGTATTTAGGACTTTTTTATTACATAATTTTATAAATTTGTTTTTAAAATGCAAGATCTGAAATGAAATTTTTCTTTGCTATAAAGATTTATGTTTTTAAGTTAGATGTTTTTACTCAAAAATTAATTATACATTAGATGTTATAGCACATATTTTCAATGCAGAAATTTTGTTTTAAGTATTGTACACACTTAAGTAAGAGTAAACTTTTGAAAACTTTACAAGACCCGTACTATGAACGTACACATTTTGAATAAGTTGTAATTGTATTGAAATCATTTATGCTATAAAATCCAAACCAACTGTTATTTTTTAATTAATCTTTCCTTGCATATTTTTTTAAATAAATCTTCCTAAATTTTAGTGATTTAATTTTTATTATACAGATTTACAAACTGTTTTTGGTTGAAATATAAGGATTTATATTTTTAAAAATTAGATGCTTTTACTCTTAATTATATATTAGATACTATTACACATATTATTATTACATTGAAGATTTTTAAAAAACGTTTAACAATTGAAAAAATATATATACTTTAAATATTATTACAAGCATTTAAATGCAATTTGCTTTTTATTTTTAATTTTACAATTAAGACATTTTTTAAAAGTTTGATTCTTAAAGTGTGTTTTATGCATAGTAAAAAAAAAACAATACTAAAAAACATGTAAGAGTAAAAATATTTTATACATTAATTTGAAACTTTGCAAGACCCATACCATGTTTCCTTGCACATTTGAAGTCGTGAAAAATAGTTTATTAAAACCATTTGTCCTTGAAGTTCTAAATTAAATGTCCTTTTTCTTTTATGCTTTTGCAAACCACACAATTTACTAAATATGAACTTCCTTTTATTTGAAAACCTTATGCATATTGTGCAGTTTAAATTGCAGAGCAAAATTCCAATACTGTACGAAGCTATAAAGTATTTTACAAGATATTTCATATTGTTCTCTTAATTTACATCTAATTCATTACTACGTTAAAGTGGATAGCATGTGAGTTTTCTGTTTTTAAAAATAATGTGTGCACATCTGTACTGCTAAGCAAATTAACTTCTGCCTTTTCTTGATATTTAATGCATAATCTAAATATTTACGCACACCACTGATAGTTTTACACATGAGTAAAATTAAATAATAACTGAAATTTTAAATATTAGTGTGAATTTTAAAATGAACAAATATTGCTGACATATTGGATTAAATCTGAATTCTATGTATTCTCAAAACAACAATGCAAGAAAAAACAGAGACACTTCTTAAACAGATTGAAGGAAGTCACATGGAAACAAAGTAAATTAGAACACTTTTTAATAGAAAAAAACATTGATTCATATATTTTACAAAACTAATACATTGTAGTAAAAAAGAACTTATTTTTACATACTTGCATTTTTTAAGAGACACATGTTTACGACGAGCCAATTATTAAATGCCATCACCTCAGCTTTGGGGCAATGCAAATTATTTTTGTGATGACCACATGATAGTTTTTGGATCTTTTTGTTGCTACTTAGTGCACATAGTACATCGAATTTGGGACACCCGTATTGTTCCAAGTTGATATTCGGAATATTCAATGCATCTAGGCGTTTCTTTTCCACACAACCACCTTTGTAAGCAACTAGGTACTGAGTGGCACTCTTGGTCTGTTCGTACAATTCTAAAAGCTTAGAGTCTAAACTTTCTAAAGGAGACACACTTTCCCATGCCACGGGACAGAAAGGGAGACCACATATGTAATTTTCAACATATCGAACAGTTTTTTTATCTTTTGCACTCAGTTTATGCTTATAAGGCGATAAGTTAAAACGAATACTTGAAGCTACTTGCGATTTTATGGCGATGTATCCGTATTCACGTACTAAGAAACCCTCTTGAGTCTGAAATCCGTCAAAATCCACAATTGCACAAATATTAAACATTGCTATTGAAATGTGCTAGCTGTTCTTGGAAAAAGAATTGTAAACTAGAGGCACGAAGAACTGGACTATATACACTTACTAATCAGTGAATAACACCATACACTTACTAATCAATAAAGTTAAAATTTATCTTAGTCTTATCTTTTGTGAGTAACTATGAGCGCATAAGTGAAGAATGTACTCAGAAAACATGTGCTTGTGATAATGCGCCAAGTAAAATTGTGTGTTGTAATGCAAGAAGATTTTAACGAAAGGATATACTTAAATGTGCATGTGATTTTTCTTTTTACTCTACCACTAGTATCTTAGACAAGTATCAGATTTAAAAAAAAATGACGAAGAGAAACTTTTGAACACAATCTGTACTATAATTTTACACTTAAGAGTAACAGAGCATAATATAATTTTAAGGAAAATGAGTAATCAGTATGCAAATTTGAAGCCTAAAGTTCCAAGCATGTCTATGCTCAATAAACGCCTATCTATGTTTAGAGATTGGCCACGCACAGATGTTGACATTAGGGACTTGGCCGAAAATGGATTGTATTATACGGGTGTCTCGGACGGGGTTAGGTGTTATTGGTGTGGAGGAGGGCTTGAAAATTGGCAAAAGGAGGATATAGTCAGACACGAACACATAAAGTTTTATCCAAAATGTTTGGTAGCCCAACAAGGACCGATTGTTGACCCTAGATTAAAAGGAACACCCATAGATGAAATTGTACAGGTGTTGGATGAAACAAACAATAATGCCAATGTTTTTATAAAACCTGATGTAAAACTTTACTGCTCATACAATGACAAGGACGAACGACTTTGTAAAATTTGCATGGAATCGGAAATGGATGCTACTTTACAGCCTTGCGGTCATTTGGTTACATGCATGAGATGTACGAAGAGTCTCTCAACGTGTCCTATGTGTCGAACCAATATTTTACGTAAAATTAAAACGTACATTTGTTACTAAACAGTCTATTTATTAGTACATGTAGTAGATGCAATTTCAAGTGATTTATTGAACACAGTGTGGAAGAATTGTAAAAGGGTGGTTTTGAGTTGAATGTCATGAAATTAACACTCGTACTACAGCAAATCTACCAAGAGATTATATGATTCTAGATTTGATAATAATAATAAAAGCCGATAAACCGAAATTTCAAGCAAAGTTAATGCAACTCACCACTTGATTCAGTTTTTTGCAGAGATAAAGTCGTTCTACGTCATATGATTCTAGAGTTGATAACAATAAAAACCGATAAACTGAAATTTCAAGCAACGGTAATGAACTCGCCTTTATCTCTTGGTTAAGTTGAAGCTTTATTGAAAACGTGTACCTCAAAGTTCTGAAAATGATGCGTTTTACAAATCGACCCAAAGTGTGTGAAAGAATGTATTTCAACGATCAGGTGTTTCCAAGGGAAAGCTTAAGTTTGACGATGCAATCACTTCCTGACAATGTGTTTCACCTTGGTGACTATTTATTCGTGCTAATCAATAACTTCAACGGTTCCACACGTGTCCACATACGTAAATTTTCTTTGCATGAAAACAATGTCTTGAAACCAACGAAGGACTGTGTTTCCCTGCATCCAAAAACATGGTACATTCTAATGCAAAAGTTGAGCACATTTTTCGCTTTTGCAACTGCCTCCAACGTTAAAGTTATAGAAAAAGAAGTCTGCCTTTCTAAAGTGTTTGATGTGGGGGAAATGCACTTAGTTTTACAACGTGTATTTCAGAAAAGAAATTATACTTTTCAGTTCTCGCCCAACTGTGTGTTTATGAATTCTGATCAGTATTTTAAACTGTGTGAAATCTACGGCAATGTGTTAGATGTATTGAAGATATCGCTTTTGACGTATTTGTTGTCATATTATGTGAAACTGGAAATCAAAAAATGTTTTCCTGGTGAAAGTTACAAACCTTACTGCAGTGATACCATTAAATCTGATTGTTGGAGAGAAGTCATAGCTTCTCTCTGCAAGTGCCTAAAGGATATTGTGTCAAAAAATATAAATATTCTTTTTGACTGTTTAGGTTGTAAGAATGAAATTGTCAATCAATCTGTACATAAATGTATGACGATGAGCGTTGACGAACGCTTTTGCGAATTTTTCGCCCTTGCTTTATGTGTTGTTAACTGGAAAGAGTTTGCTATTAATTTTGTAAGACAGAGCAATAAACTGTTAAACTTTTATTACATAATAATGGAGGAAAATGTTTTTGAGAATTTGAATACCACAGATATTTTCAATACTGTTAGAGAGATGTATGTAAAAGACCTGTAAGATATGTTGTTGCAAATATATATATAAACTGTTGATTCTTTTTTCAATAAATGATTTTTTTTCTTCAATTCAGTGTTTTCAAAAAATATTCTACGCAACAAATATACTAATTTTGTATGACAATGTTTATTCAACAACAAAAAAAGGCAAAGGTAAAAAAATTATAAGAAAATATTTTTTAAAATGTTTTTTTTTTTTAATTTGGTGTTTACTATTCTAGATGGTTACTTTTCCTTTCTTTTTGTTTTAAGATTTAAAAGTACGAAAGGTTTAATTTAGAAAATAAACAATACACCAAGATGATTGATAAGTACTAAAAATAATAGCTAGATGAATATTTATTTCAAGCGTTCTTTTTCTTGCATTAAAGTACATTTACACATTTTTCCTAAAGCATTTAGTAACTCCTTTTTTAAGGCATTTTAAAATTCCTCTTTAGTAAATAGGTTTAACATGTAATGAACAAACAAATAATAATAAAAATAGTCAATATAATTATAAGGGGTAAAAAGGTCTTTCCTACAAGATTTTTTCCACAAGTCCTTGATAAAAGTCTTATGCTTTTTAGAAAAGTCTTAAACTTCCTTATTAGTCTTTTTTGCTGTAGTACGAGTGTTAATTTCATGACATTCAACTCAAAACCACCCTTTTACAATTCTTCCACACTGTGTTCAATAAATCACTTGAAATTGCATCTACTACATGTACTAATAAATAGACTGTTTAGTAACAAATGTACGTTTTAATTTTACGTAAAATATTGGTTCGACACATAGGACACGTTGAGAGACTCTTCGTACATCTCATGCATGTAACCAAATGACCGCAAGGCTGTAAAGTAGCATCCATTTCCGATTCCATGCAAATTTTACAAAGTCGTTCGTCCTTGTCATTGTATGAGCAGTAAAGTTTTACATCAGGTTTTATAAAAACATTGGCATTATTGTTTGTTTCATCCAACACCTGTACAATTTCATCTATGGGTGTTCCTTTTAATCTAGGGTCAACAATCGGTCCTTGTTGGGCTACCAAACATTTTGGATAAAACTTTATGTGTTCGTGTCTGACTATATCCTCCTTTTGCCAATTTTCAAGCCCTCCTCCACACCAATAACACCTAACCCCGTCCGAGACACCCGTATAATACAATCCATTTTCGGCCAAGTCCCTAATGTCAACATCTGTGCGTGGCCAATCTCTAAACATAGATAGGCGTTTATTGAGCATAGACATGCTTGGAACTTTAGGCTTCAAATTTGCATACTGATTACTCATTTTCCTTAAAATTATATTATGCTCTGTTACTCTTAAGTGTAAAATTATAGTACAGATTGTGTTCAAAAGTTTCTCTTCGTCATTTTTTTTTAAATCTGATACTTGTCTAAGATACTAGTGGTAGAGTAAAAAGAAAAATCACATGCACATTTAAGTATATCCTTTCGTTAAAATCTTCTTGCATTACAACACACAATTTTACTTGGCGCATTATCACAAGCACATGTTTTCTGAGTACATTCTTCACTTATGCGCTCATAGTTACTCACAAAAGATAAGACTAAGATAAATTTTAACTTTATTGATTAGTAAGTGTATGGTGTTATTCACTGATTAGTAAGTGTATATAGTCCAGTTCTTCGTGCCTCTAGTTTACAATTCTTTTTCCAAGAACAGCTAGCACATTTCAATAGCAATGTTTAATATTTGTGCAATTGTGGATTTTGACGGATTTCAGACTCAAGAGGGTTTCTTAGTACGTGAATACGGATACATCGCCATAAAATCGCAAGTAGCTTCAAGTATTCGTTTTAACTTATCGCCTTATAAGCATAAACTGAGTGCAAAAGATAAAAAAACTGTTCGATATGTTGAAAATTACATATGTGGTCTCCCTTTCTGTCCCGTGGCATGGGAAAGTGTGTCTCCTTTAGAAAGTTTAGACTCTAAGCTTTTAGAATTGTACGAACAGACCAAGAGTGCCACTCAGTACCTAGTTGCTTACAAAGGTGGTTGTGTGGAAAAGAAACGCCTAGATGCATTGAATATTCCGAATATCAACTTGGAACAATACGGGTGTCCCAAATTCGATGTACTATGTGCACTAAGTAGCAACAAAAAGATCCAAAAACTATCATGTGGTCATCACAAAAATAATTTGCATTGCCCCAAAGCTGAGGTGATGGCATTTAATAATTGGCTCGTCGTAAACATGTGTCTCTTAAAAAATGCAAGTATGTAAAAATAAGTTCTTTTTTACTACAATGTATTAGTTTTGTAAAATATATGAATCAATGTTTTTTTCTATTAAAAAGTGTTCTAATTTACTTTGTTTCCATGTGACTTCCTTCAATCTGTTTAAGAAGTGTCTCTGTTTTTTCTTGCATTGTTGTTTTGAGAATACATAGAATTCAGATTTAATCCAATATGTCAGCAATATTTGTTCATTTTAAAATTCACACTAATATTTAAAATTTCAGTTATTATTTAATTTTACTCATGTGTAAAACTATCAGTGGTGTGCGTAAATATTTAGATTATGCATTAAATATCAAGAAAAGGCAGAAGTTAATTTGCTTAGCAGTACAGATGTGCACACATTATTTTTAAAAACAGAAAACTCACATGCTATCCACTTTAACGTAGTAATGAATTAGATGTAAATTAAGAGAACAATATGAAATATCTTGTAAAATACTTTATAGCTTCGTACAGTATTGGAATTTTGCTCTGCAATTTAAACTGCACAATATGCATAAGGTTTTCAAATAAAAGGAAGTTCATATTTAGTAAATTGTGTGGTTTGCAAAAGCATAAAAGAAAAAGGACATTTAATTTAGAACTTCAAGGACAAATGGTTTTAATAAACTATTTTTCACGACTTCAAATGTGCAAGGAAACATGGTATGGGTCTTGCAAAGTTTCAAATTAATGTATAAAATATTTTTACTCTTACATGTTTTTTAGTATTGTTTTTTTTTTACTATGCATAAAACACACTTTAAGAATCAAACTTTTAAAAAATGTCTTAATTGTAAAATTAAAAATAAAAAGCAAATTGCATTTAAATGCTTGTAATAATATTTAAAGTATATATATTTTTTCAATTGTTAAACGTTTTTTAAAAATCTTCAATGTAATAATAATATGTGTAATAGTATCTAATATATAATTAAGAGTAAAAGCATCTAATTTTTAAAAATATAAATCCTTATATTTCAACCAAAAACAGTTTGTAAATCTGTATAATAAAAATTAAATCACTAAAATTTAGGAAGATTTATTTAAAAAAATATGCAAGGAAAGATTAATTAAAAAATAACAGTTGGTTTGGATTTTATAGCATAAATGATTTCAATACAATTACAACTTATTCAAAATGTGTACGTTCATAGTACGGGTCTTGTAAAGTTTTCAAAAGTTTACTCTTACTTAAGTGTGTACAATACTTAAAACAAAATTTCTGCATTGAAAATATGTGCTATAACATCTAATGTATAATTAATTTTTGAGTAAAAACATCTAACTTAAAAACATAAATCTTTATAGCAAAGAAAAATTTCATTTCAGATCTTGCATTTTAAAAACAAATTTATAAAATTATGTAATAAAAAAGTCCTAAATACAGAATATGTGGTAAGACACGCTAAAAAATTTATTTAAAAACAACAAGATATAAGCATTTATAAAAATACTATTCAGAAAGACAAAGATAAATTGCAACGTTGTCCAAATATCGTCTAGTGTACGACACTGAGTTCTAGTTCGGGGGCACATAAGTGGTTTATCGCTGCTTTATACAAGAATTTTACGAAACGTTAAGTTTATTCTAGGCCATAATGCATCCCCACGGGGCAAGCTGTGAAACCAAAATTGGTTTGTTGGATACTTCATCACAAGCAAGCTTCCATTTTCCAGAACAATTTTTAGAGAATTGTAGTTCTTTCTAGAAAACACAAATTGCCTTTTCTGTCCAAATGAAACAGACGCTATGGGTGCATTAAGATCCAAGTCCTTCTCATTGTCTTTATGGGCACCTATACCTCCTTGCCATCTTTATAACGGTTCACCAACACAAAATTAAATCTTGTGCCAATTATTCGTTCCACTTCTGCCTTTATTTCCAATAGTAAAGGAGACCAAGGCTTGGCTGCAATACAAGATCCGCTAAAGGCATAGCTTATTCCTACGTCTCCGTATGCTACAAGTTGCCGAGGCACAGTACATTTTTTACCATAAATTTCAATAGTAGTTTCCTCTTTCTTTAAGTACGTTAATTCGTTTTCCAATCGACAAAAATATGCCCAGCCTTCACGATCTGTAAACAGTTTACCATACTCATAACATAAAGAATCTTTACAATATTTCTGCAAACACAGTTCTTTGTCTGCACGCATTTTCTTTGCAGGTCTAATGTCCTTAGAATCCATGATTTATTTAAAAACAGTAAAAAAGGGCAGAAAAACCCCAAAACAAGATGCAAAGTAATTCAAAGACCCAAGATGCTCCAACTATGCTTTAAAAAGCCTCTTATTATCAAATAGTTTCTATCGTTATCTGTGACTCGGTGTTTAACTCCGTTCCTTCTGTTATCTTAATTAACTTACACGTGCAAAAACAATCCTTAGTCATATTCTCACAAGTTCCAGAGGCTTCTAATAATATCAATCTTATACGGTTCCTTGCCATCGCTTATAATATGTATACTATAAATCTTTGGTTAGTTACTTCTTATTTACCTAAAAATGTAATGTTTCATACACCGTTATGCCTGTGTGTCCTATTCATATCTCAAAGTCCTCCCCTCAAATTGTAATAATAATAATTTTCCCTACAAAACATTCACCCTTAAACATTCACATTTTCTTCAAGCTCATGTTGTATATAAATTCATTAAAATATAAAAAAGGTTTCCGTATTATAAATTCTATCTTACATGTAGTGTTCATACGCTTAAAATCTTCGCATATATTGGTTGGCCTCAATTACTTATGTTCCGAGTTCCAACGTTAGAGTATTAAGATAATCCCTTCGTCACTATTTCATAGCTAAAACCCCTATAGAAAGTTCCAGTTCGGGCATGTCATATGTGATTCATTGGCATGATGTAGTTTCATTTGCTTTTCTCACAATCAGAAAAACAACACCATTCTCCTAAATAGCAATGCGTTTAAAAGCTTTCTCATTTACTTAAGCTTGTATCCTATCGGTGACTACGTGTTTAACTCCTTCTGTTATCTTAATTAACCTACACATAAATCCTTAGTCATATTGTCACAAGTTCCAGAGTCTTCTATATTCTGATACTTTTCCTGTCATTACATACAATTCGCATACTTTAAAATCTTGGTAATAAACTTGTTATATAGCTAAGGTTTATAAATTCAACTTTATTTGTTTTTATATTCATATTCATTCTTCATAAGGGCACTATTCTCAAGGAAAAAAACACATACTTTCACTCCCTTAAGCTGTAAATTCACGAGTTAGTATTCTATATGTATTATACAAAGTAGGTGATCGTGGTCGAACGGTTAAAGTGCTTGTGTAAAACGGGCGGCCGCGATTACCTTTTGCCGGGTTCAAATCTGTCTTTATAAAATTTTCTTAAAAAAAAATTCTCCAGTTAATTCTAAAGTATCAAGCTACAAGTCTAGAGCTAGAAAATAAATCTTTTAAAACTAATTGTTACTTCTTCCACCACCAGATGGCTGTACCACAATTGTTCAAACCATTTTCTAAAAATAGCACATTCCCAGAATGAATGACAAAAATAAGAAAGTTCCTTAGATTAACTTCTTTTAAAATCACTAGATGGCATCACCAGTCCAACACACTTACAACTAATTGGAAAATAAAAAATCATCAAATAAAACCAAGTCCCATAACGCATTCCTAGTACTAAGAAAAAGCAAACACTACATTAATTCACCACCTATAGTTAACTCTCTTACAGCCTAACGGATAGCGCACTGTACTACAGATCCCATGGTCCCCAGTTCGAATCCACGAAATTCCTTTTTAATTCAAAATAATAGGGTTTCTCATTTCCCCACCAGATGGAGCTACTTTTGATTCATTACCATGGCAACACAACAACGCCATCTTTACAATGACGTCACCACCTCAAGGCATCACCCTCTCCTTATCAGCAATCCTCCCCAACTCCTTATCAGCAGTCAACTCCTTATCAAACGGCGGCCATCTTGGATTTGACGGTAGAGAAACCCCCATACTACTCACCTCCACAACAGAATCTCCCTCCCCTGACATAAGAGAAAAAATGTTAAAACAGATCGCGTCAACTCTGGCTGATACTTCCCTATTTAAATCCAACTTAATACTTTAATGCGTAACATTAAAGATCTCCTTCAACAGAGAAATATTTTCTGGGCGGAATAGTAGTCAGGGATTAAGCCCGAAGACATTTCTATACCTTTATTTGTAATTTTTCTTTATATCTTTAACAGAAAATTTGCTAAAAAAGTTATCAATTTCTCCCCACTACCAGCTAATGGTTGCTGCATTCACTGACTATGATAAAGCCAACACCTTCGAATGCACACCCTTTAGAGAAAATGAACATAACTTTCTGACACTACCCACATAAATATCGCAAATCACACCGTTCATTCCTACTTTCCATACAACCCTGCCACTGGCCCACTATTACTTACATAGCCCTCTGAAATGCATGACATCATTAACAACTTAAGAAATAGTAAAACTCCTAGTCACATATAAACTTCCTAACAAAGCCCTTAAATCTATAACCTTAAAACACCTCACCCAAATAATTAATAAATATCTTATCTTTATTTTCACCATTTGGAAACATACATCAATAGTAACGATCCCCAAACCAGGCCAAGAATGCAGATACTACACAATTACCCTCATCCCATCAACATTTCAGCCTGTCGCAACCTGACCAGCCCTTTTGCTGAGAAGCCTTTCCGAGTTCATCTTACACCGTCGCCAGTGGTGTTTATATTTTCGGCGCCAGCGATGAGCACAAATCTGTTGCGCTTCAAGATGACGTTAAACGGGAAAAGTGAAAATTTCAGTGCATTTTCTGAACCGATTTGCCAAATTTGGGGGGCCATAACTCCCGAACTAATCGATTGATTATAAAATAGCTTGGCACATCTCTTTCTAAACTCAAAAATGTAATACACACAAATTTTCAGACCAATCGGAGCTTTGTTTCGGGAGAAATCCGGAAAAAAGTGCAATTTTTCCATTTTTTGAACCATTTAACATGGGAAATCCCATGTCTCCGACACACAAATGGCTCTAAATAAAGAAGTTTTAGTCCATTTTTGAAATCGCTTGGGGAATATGTTAAATATAAGTTTATCCAAGTATACAGCAATTTATACCGTGTTTCTATTATAATTAGCCCGGATTAACGTCTGTTTTTGCGAGAATGTGAAAAACGTCCGTTACACGAGGAATGGAGACGATTTTCGTTATATCGCAATTTTCGATGGCTGTAACTCCCGAAAGGCTCGATGGATTTTAAAATCACTTGGCACATATCTATTTTGGTATGAAACATTAATGCACACCAATTTTCAGACCAATCCGACAATTTAAACGGGAAAAGTTAAAATTTCATTTCACTTTCTCACCCGAGTTGGCTAATTTGGGAGGCCATAACCCCCGAAGTAATCGATTGATTATAAAATCGCTCGGCACATCTGTTTCTACACTCAAAAGTATAATAAACACGAATTTTGAGACCAATCATAGATTTGGTTCGGGAGAAATCCGGAAAAGTGTGCGGTTTTTCTATTTTTTTGGCCCATTTAACATGGGAAATCACTTTTCTCCAACACATAAAAGGCTCTAACTAAAAAAGTGTTCGCCCGTTTTTAAAATCGCTTGGGGAATCTGTTAACTATACGTTTATCAAAGTATACAGCAATTTAGAAAGTGTTTCTATCATAATTAATGCCGGAATGGCATCAGGTTTTCCGAAAATGTAAAAAACGTGCGTTTCACGAGGAATGGAGACGATTTTCGTTATATCGCAATTTTCGAAGGCTGTAAATCCCGAACCGCTCGATGGATTTAAAATCGCTTGGCACATATCTATTTCGGTATGAAACATTAATGCACACCAATTTTCATACCAATCCGAAAATTTAAACGGGAAAAGTTAAAATTTCATTTCACTTTCTGACCCGAATTGCCAACTTTGGGAGGCCATAACTCCTGAACTAATCGATTGATTATAAAATCGCTAGGCACATCTGTTTCTAAACTCAAAAGTATAATACACACAAATTTTCACACCAATCGTAGTTTTGGTTCGGGAAAAATCCGGAAAAGTGTGAGGTTTTTACATTTTTTTGCCCATTTAACATGGGAAATCACTATTCTCCGACACATAAATGGCTCTAACTAAAAAAGTGTTCGTCCGTTTTTAAAATCGCTTGGGGAATCTTTTAATTTTAAGTTCATCCAAGTATACAGCAATTTTGAAAGTGTTTCTATCATAATTAGTGCCGGAATGGCGTCAGGATTTCCGAAAATGTGAAAAACGTGCGTTTCACGAGGAATGAAGACGATTTTCGTTATACCGCAATTTTCGAAGGCTGTAACTCCGAACCGCTCGATGGATTTTAAAATCGCTTGGCACATATCTATTTCGGTATGAAACATTAATGCACACCAATTTTCAGACAAATCCGACAATTTAAACGGGAAAAGTTAAAATTTCATTTCACTTTCTGACCCGAGTTGGCTAATTTGGGAGGCCATAACTCCAGAAATAATCGATGGATTTTAAAATCACTTGGCACATCGCTTTCTAAACTCAAAATTGTAATACACACAAATTTTCAGACCAATCGGAGCTTTGTTTCGGGAGAAATCCGGAAAAAAGTGCAATTTTTCCATTTTTTGACCCATTTAACATGGGAAATCCCATCTCTCCGACACACAAATGGCTCTAAATAAAGAAGTTTTAGTCCATTTTTGAAATCGCTTGGGGAATCTGTTAAATATAAGTTTATCCAAGTATACAGCAATTTATACCGTGTTTCTATTATAATTAGACCGGATTAACGTCTGTTTTTGCGAGAATGTGAAAAACGTCCGTTACACGAGGAATGGAGACGATTTGCGTTATATCGCAAATTTCGAAGGCTGTAACTCCCGAACCGCTCGATGGATTTTAAAATCGCTTGGCACATATCTATTTCGGTATGAAACATTAATGCACACCAATTTTCAGACCAATCCGACAATTTAAACGGGAAAAGTTAAAATTTCATTTCACTTTCTGACCCGAGTTGTCAACTTTGGGAGGCCATAACTCCTGAACTAATCGATTGATTATAAAATCGCTAGGCACATCTGTTTCTAAACTCAAAAGTATAATACACACAAATTTTCACACCAATCGTAGTTTTGGTTCGGGAAAAATCCGGAAAAGTGTGAGGCTTTTCCATTTTTTTGCCCATTTAACATGCGAAATCACTTTTCTCCGACACATAAATGGCTCTAACTAAAAAAGTGTTCGTCCGTTTTTAAAATCGCTTGGGGAATCTTTTAATTTTAAGTTTATACAAGTATACAGCAATTTAGAACGTGTTTCTATCATAATTAGTGACGGAATGGCGTCAGGATTTCCGAAAATGTGAAAAACGTGCGTTTCACGAGGAATTGAGACAATTTTCGTTATATCGCAATTTTCGAAGGCTGTAACTCCGAACCGCTCGATGGATTTTAAAATCGCTTGGCACATATCTATTTCGGTATGAAACATTAATGCACACCAATTTTCAGACCAATCCGACAATTTAAATGGGAAAAGTTAAAATTTCATTTCACTTTCTGACCCGAGTTGGCTAATTTGGGAGGCCATAACGCCAGAACTAATCGATGGATTTTAAAATAGCTTGGCACATTTCTTTCTACCCTCAAAAGTATAATACAAAGAAATTTTCACACCAATCGTAGTTTTGGTTCGGGAGAAATCCGGAAAACTGTGCGGTTTTTCTATTTTTTTCTCCCATTTAACATGGGAAATCACTTTTCTCCGACACATAAATGGCTCTAACTAAAAAAGCGTTCGTCCGTTTTTAAAATCGCTTGGGGAATCTGTTAACTATACGTTTATCCAAGTATACAGCAATTTAGAAAGTGTTTCTATCATAATTAGTGCCGGAATGGCGTCAGGATTTCCGAAAATGTGAAAACCGTGCGTTTCACGAGGAATGGAGACGATTTTCGTTATATAGCAATTTTTGAAGGCTGTAACTCCCGAACCGCTCGATGGATTTTAAAATCGCTTGGCACATATCTATTTCGGTATGAAACATTAATGCACACCAATTTTCATACCAATTCGACAATTTAAACGGGAAAAGTTAAAATTTCATTTCACTTTCTGACCCGAGTTGTCAACTTTGGGAGGCCATAACTCCTGAACTAATCGATTGATTATAAAATCGCTAGGCACATCTGTTTCTAAACTCAAAAGTATAATACACACAAATTTTCACACCAATCGTAGTTTTGGTTCGGGAAAAATCCGGAAAAGTGTGAGGCTTTTCCATTTTTTTGCCCATTTAACATGGGAAATCACTTTTCTCCGACACATAAATGACTCTAACTAAAAAAGAGTTCGTCCGTTTTTAAAATCGCTTGGGGAATCTTTTAATTTTAAGTTTATACAAGTATACAGCAATTTAGAACGTGTTTCTATCATAATTAGTGACGGAATGGCGTCAGGATTTCCGAAAATGTGAAAAACGTGCGTTTCACGAGGAATTGAGACAATTTTCGTTATATCGCAATTTTCGAAGGCTGTAACTCCGAACCGCTCGATGGATTTTAAAATCGCTTGGCACATATCTATTTCGGTATGAAACATTAATGCACACCAGTTTTCAGACAAATCCGACAATTTAAACGGGAAAAGTTAAAATTTCATTTCACTTTCTGACCCGAGTTGTCAACTTTGGGAGGCCATAACTCCTGAACTAATCGATTGATTATAAAATCGCTAGGCACATCTGTCTCTAAACTCAAAAGTATAATACACACAAATTTTCACACCAATCGTAGTTTTGGTTCGGGAAAAATCCGGAAAAGTGTGAGGTTTTTCCATTTTTTTCCCATTTAACATGGGAAATCACTTTTCTCCAAGACATAAATGGCTCTAACTAAAAAAGTGTTCGTCCGGTTTTAAAATCGCTTGGGGAATCTTTTAATTTTGTTTATACAAGTATACAGAAATTTAGAACGTGTTTCTATCATAATTAGAGCCGAAATGGCGTCAGGATTTCCGAAAATGTGAAAAACGTGCGTTTCACGAGAAAAGGAGACGATTTTCGTTATATCGCAATTTTCGAAGGCTGTAACTCCGAACCGCTCGATGGATTTTAAAATCGCTTGGCACATATCTATTTCGGTATGAAACATTAATGCACACCATTTTTCAGACCAATCCGACAATTTAAACGGGAAAAGTTAAAATTTCATTTCACTTTCTGCCCCGAGTTGGCTAATTTGGGAGGCCATAACTGCCGAACTAATCGATGGATTTTAAAATCGCTTGGCACATCTCTTTCTACACTCAAAAATATAATACAAAGAAATTTTCACACCAATCGTAGTTTTGGTTCGGGAGAAATCCGGAAAAGTGTGCGGTTTTTCCATTTTTTGGCCCATTTAACATGGGAAATCACTTTTCTCCGACACATAAATGGCTCTAACTAAAAAAGCGTTCGTCCGTTTTTAAAATCGCTTGGGGAATCTGTTAACTATAAGTTTATCCAAGTATACAGCAATTTAGAAAGTGTTTCTATCATAATTAGTGCCGGAATGGCGTCAGGTTTTACCGAAAATGTGAAAAACGTGCGTTTCACGAGGAATTGAGACGATTTCGTTATATCGCAAATTTCGAAGGCTGTAACTCCCGAAAGGCTCGATGGATTTTAAAATCGCTTGGCACATATCTATTTCGGTATGAAACATTAATGCACACCAATTTTCATTCTAATCCGAAAATTTAAACAGGAAAAGTGAAAATTTCACTTCACTTTCTGACCAGATTTGGCTAATATGGGAGGCCATAACTGCCGAACTAATCGATGGATTTTAAAATCGCTTGGCACATCTCTTTCTACACTCAAAAATATAATACAAAGAAATTTTTACACCAATCGTAGTTTTGGTTCGGGAGAAATCCGGAAAAGTGTGCGGTTTTTCCATTTTTTGGCCCATTTAACATGGGAAATCACTTTTCTCCGACACATAAATGGCTCTAACTAAAAAAGCGTTCGTCCGTTTTTAAAATCGCTTGGGGAATCTGTTAACTATAAGTTTATCCAAGTATACAGGAATTTAGAAAGTGTTTCTATCATAATTAGTGCCGGAATGGCGTCAGGATTTCCGAAAATGTGAAAAACGCGCGTCTCACGACGAATGGAAACGATTTTCGTTATATCGCAATTTTCTAAGGCTGTAACTCCCGAAAGGCTCGATGGATTTTAAAATCGCTTGGCACATATCTATTTCGGTATGAAACATTAATGCACGCCAATTTTCAGACCAATCCGACAATTTAAACGGGAAAAGTTAAAATTTCATTTCACTTTCTCACCCGAGTTGGCTAATTTGGGAGGCCATAACTCCCGTACTAATCGATTGATTATAAAATCGGTTGGCACATCTGTTTCTACACTCAAAAGTATTATAAACACAAATTTTGAGACCAATCATAGATTTGGTTCGGGAGAAATCCGGAAAAGTGTGCGGTTTTTCCATTTTTTTGGCCCATTTAACATGGGAAATCACTTTTCTCCGACACATAAATGGCTCTAACTAAAAAAGCGTTCGTCCGTTTTTAAAATCGCTTGGGGAATCTGTTAACTATAAGTTTATCCAAGTATACAGGAATTTAGAAAGTGTTTCTATCATAATTAGTGCCGGAATGGCGTCAGGATTTCCGAAAATGTGAAAAACGCGCGTTTCACGAGGAATTGAGACGATTTTCGTTATATCGCAAGTTTCGAAGGCTGTAACTCCCGAAAGGATCGATGGATTTTAAAATCGCTTGGCACATATCTATTTCGGTATGAATCATTAATGCACAACAATTTTCATTCTAATCCGACAATTTAAACGGGAAAAGTGAAAATTTCACTTCACTTTCTGACCAGAGTTGGCTAATTTGGGTGGCCATAACTCCCGAACTAATCGATGGATTTTAAAATAGCTTGGCACATCTCTTTCTACACTCAAAAGTATAATACACACAAATTTTGTGACCAATCGTAGTTTTGGTTCGGGAGAAATCCGGAAAAGTGTGCGCTTTTTCTATTTTTTGGCCCATTTAACATGGGAAATCACTTTTCTTCGACACATAAATAGCTCTAACTAAAAAAGTGTTCGCCCGTTTTTAAAATCGCTTGGGGAATCTGTTAACTATAAGTTTATCAAAGTATACAGCAATTTAGAAAGTGTTTCTATCATAATTAATGCCGGAATGGCATCAGGTTTTCCGAAAATGTAAAAAACGTGCGTTTCACGTTGAACGAGACGATTTTCGTTATATCCCAATTTTCGAAGGCTGTAACTCCTGAACCGCTCGATGGATTTTAAAATCGCTTGGCACATATCTATTTCGGTATGAAACATAAATGCACACCAATTTTCAGACCAATCCGACAATTTAAACGGGAAAAGTTAAAATTTCATTTCACTTTCTGACCCGAGTTGGCTAATTTGGGAGGCTAAACTCCCGAACTAATCGATTGATTATAAAATCGCTTGGCACATCTCTTTCTACACTCAAAAGTATAATATACACAAATTTTGAGAACAATCATAGTTTTGGTTCGGGAGAAATCCGGAAAAGTGTGGGGTTTTTCCATTTTTTTGGCCCATTTAACATGGGAAATCACTTATCTCCGACACATAAATGGCTCTAACTAAAAAAGCGTTCGTCCGTTTTTAAAATCGCTTGGGGAATCTGTTGACTATACGTTTATCCAAGTATACAGCAATTTAGAAAGTGTTTCTATCATAATTAGTGCCGGAATGGCGTCAGGATTTCCGAAAATGTGAAAAACGTGCGTTTCACGAGGAATGGAGACGATTTTCGTTATATCGCAATTTTCGAAGGCTGTAACTCCCGAAAGGCTCGATGGATTTCAAAATCGCTTGGCACATATCTATTTCGGTATGAAACATTAATGCGCACCAATTTTCAGACCAATCCGATAATTTAAACGGGAAAAGTTAAAATTTCATTTCACTTTCTGACCCGAGTTGGCTAATTTGGGAGGCTAAACTCCCGAACTAATCGATTGATTATAAAATCGCTTGGCACATCGCTTTCAACACTCAAAAATATAATACACACAAATTTTCACACCAATCGTAGTTTTGGTTCGGGAGAAATCCGGAAAAGTGTGCGATTTTTCCATTTTTTTGGCCCATTTAATATGGAAAATCATTTTTCTCCGACATATAAATGGCTCTAACTAAAAAAGTGTTGGTACGTTTTTAAAATCGCCTGGGAATCTGTTAATTTTAAGTTTATACAAACATACAGCAATTTAGAACGTGTTTCTATCATATTTAGTGACGGAATGGCGTCAGGATTTCCGAAAATGTGAAAAACGTGCGTTTCACGAGGAATGGAGCCGATTTTCGTTATATCGCAATTTTCGAAGGCTGTAACTCCCGAAAGGCTCTATGGATTTTAAAATCGCTTGGCACATATCTATTTCGGTATGAAACATTAATGCACACCAATTTTCAGACCAATCCGATAATTTAAACGGGAAAAGTTAAAATTTCATTTCACTTTCTGACCCGAGTTGGCTAATTTGGGAGGCTAAACTCCCGAACTAATCGATTGATTATAAAATCGCTTGGCACATCGCTTTCAACACTCAAAAATATAATACACACAAATTTTCACACCAATCGTAGTTTTGGTTCGGGAGAAATCCGGAAAAGTGTGCGGTTTTTCCATTTTTTGGCCCATTTACCATGGGAAATCACTATTCTCCGACACATAAATGGCTCTAACTAAAAAAGTGTTCGTCCGTTTTTAAAATCGCTTGGGGAATCTGTTAACTATAGGTTTATCCAAGTATACTGCAATTTCGAACGTGTTTCTATCATAATTAGTGCCGGAATGGCGTAAGATTTCCGAAAATGTGAAAAACGTGCGTTTCACGAGGAATGGAAACGATTTTCGTTATATCGCAATTTTCGAAGGCTGTAACTCCTGAACCGCTCGATGGATTTTAAAATCGCTTGGCACATATCTATTTCGGTATGAAACATAAATGCATACCAATTTTCAGACAAATCCGACAATTTAAACGGGAAAAGTTAAAATTTCATTTCGCTTTCTGACCCGAGTTGGCTTATTTGGGAGGCCATAACTCCAGAACTAATAGATGGATTTTAAAATCGCTTGGCACATCGCTTTCAACACTCAAAAATATAATACACACAAATTTTCACACCAATCGTAGTTTTGGTTCGGGAGAAATCCGGAAAAGTGTGCGATTTTTCCATTTTTTTGGCCCATTTAATATGGAAAATCATTTTTCTCCGACATATAAATGGCTCTAACTAAAAAAGTGTTGGTACGTTTTTAAAATCGCCTGGGAATCTGTTAATTTTAAGTTTATACAAACATACAGCAATTTAGAACGTGTTTCTATCATATTTAGTGACGGAATGGCGTCAGGATTTCCGAAAATGTGAAAAACGTGCGTTTCACGAGGAATTGAGACAATTTTCGTTATATCGCAATTTTCGAAGGCTGTAACTCCCGAACCACTCGATGGATTTTAAAATCGCTTGGCACATATCTATTTCGGTATGAAACATTAATGCACACCAATTTTAATACCAATCCGACAATTTAAACGGGAAAAGTTAAAATTTCATTTCATTTTCTGACCCGAGTTGCCAACTTTGGGAGGTCATAACTCCTGAACTAATCGATTAATTATAAAATCGCTAGGCACATCTGTTTCTAAACTCAAAAGTATAATACACACAAATTTTCACACCAATCGTAGTTTTGGTTCGGGAAAAATCCGGAAAAGTGTGAGGTTTTTCCATTTTTTTCCCATTTAACATGGGAAATCACTTTTCTCCGAGACATAAATGGCTCTAACTAAAAAAGTGTTCGTCCGTTTTTAAAATCGCTTGGGGAATCTTTTAATTTTAAGTTTATACAAGTATACAGAAATTTAGAACGTGTTTCTATCATAATTAGAGCCGAAATGGCGTCAGGATTTCCGAAAATGTGAAAAACGTGCGTTTCACGTGAAAAGGAGACGATTTTCGTTATATCGCAATTTTCGAAGGCTGTAACTCCGAACCGCTCGATGGATTTTAAAATCGCTTGGCACATATCTATTTCGGTATGAAACATTAATGCACACCATTTTTCAGACCAATCCTACAAATTAAACGGGAAAAGTTAAAATTTCATTTCACTTTCTGCCCCGAGTAGGCTAATTTGGGAGGCCATAACTCCCGAACTAATCGATTGATTATAAAATCGCTTGGCACATCTGTTTCTACACTCAAAAGTATATTATACACAAATTTTGAGACCAATCATAGTTTTGGTTCGGGAGAAATCAGGAAAAGTGTGCGGTTTTTCCATTTTTTTGGCCCATTTAACATGGGAAATCACTTATCTCCGACACATAAATGGCTCTAACTAAAAAAGCGTTCGTCCGTTTTTAAAATCGCTTGGGGAATCTGTTGACTATACGTTTATCCAAGTATACAGCAATTTAGAAAGTGTTTCTATCATAATTAGTGCCGGAATGGCGTCAGGATTTCCGAAAATGTGAAAAACGTGCGTTTCACGAGGAATTGAGACGATTTTCGTTATATCGCAAATTTCGAAGGCTGTAATTCCCGAAAGGCTCGATGGATTTTAAAATCGCTTGGCACATATCTATTTCGGTATGAAACATTAATGCACACCAATTTTCATTCTAATCTGAAAATTTAAACGGGAAAAGTGAAAATTTCACTTCACTTTCTGACCAGAGTTGGCTAATTTGGGTGGCCATAACTCCCGAACTAATCGATGGATTTTAAAATAGCTTGGCACATCTCTTTCTACACTCAAAAGTATAATACACACAAATTTTGTGACCAATCGTACTTTTGGTTCGGGAGAAATCCGGAAAAGTGTGCGCTTTTTCTATTTTTTGGCCCATTTAACATGGGAAATCACTTTTCTTCGACACATAAATGGCTCTAACTAAAAAGTGTTCGCCCGTTTTTAAAATCGCTTGGGGAATCTGTTAACTATAAGTTTATCAAAGTATACAGCAATTTAGAAAGTGTTTCTATCATAATTAATGCTAAATGCATCAGGTTTTCCGAAAATGTAAAAAACGTGCGTTTCACGTTGAATGGAGACGATTTTCGTTATATCCCAATTTTCGAAGGCTGTAACTCCTGAACCGCTCGATGGATTTTAAAATCGCTTGGCACATATCTATTTCGGTATGAAACATAAATGCACACCAATTTTCAGACCAATCCGACAATTTAAACGGGAAAAGTTAAAATTTCATTTCACTTTCTGACCCGAGTTGGCTAATTTGGGAGGCTAAACTCCCGAACTAATCGATTGATTATAAAATCGCTTGGCACATCTCTTTCTACACTCAAAAGTATAATATACACAAATTTTGAGACCAATCATAGTTTTGGTTCGGGAGAAATCCGGAAAAGTGTGGGGTTTTTCCATTTTTTTGGCCCATTTAACATGGGAAATCACTTATCTCCGACACATAAATGGCTCTAACTAAAAAAGCGTTCGTCCGTTTTTAAAATCGCTTGGGGAATCTGTTGACTATACGTTTATCCAAGTATACAGCAATTTAGAAAGTGTTTCTATCATAATTAGTGCCGGAATGGCGTCAGGATTTCCGAAAATGTGAAAAACGTGCGTTTCACGAGGAATTGAGACGATTTTCGTTATATCGCAAATTTCGAAGGCTGTAACTCCCGAAAGGCTCGATGGATTTTAAAATCGCTTGGCACATATCTATTTCGGTATGAAACATTAATGCACACCAATTTTCATTCTAATCTGAAAATTTAAACGGGAAAAGTGAAAATTTCACTTCACTTTCTGACCAGAGTTGGCTAATTTGGGAGGCCATAACTGCCGAACTAATCGATGGATTTTAAAATCGCTTGGCACATCTCTTTCTACACTCAAAAATATAATACAAAGAAATTTTCACACCAATCGTAGTTTTGGTTCGGGAGAAATCCGGAAAAGTGTGCGGTTTTTCCATTTTTTGGCCCATTTAACATGGGAAATCACTTTTCTCCGACACATAAATGGCTCTAACTAAACAAGCGTTCGTCCGTTTTTAAAATCGCTTGGGGAATCTGTTAACTATAAGTTTATCCAAGTATACAGGAATTTAGAAAGTGTTTCTATCATAATTAGTGCCGGAATGGCGTCAGGATTTCCGAAAATGTGAAAAACGCGCGTCTCACGACGAAAGGAAACGATTTTCGTTATATCGCAATTTTCTAAGGCTGTAACTCCCGAAAGGCTCGATGGATTTTAAAATCGCTTGGCACATATCTATTTCGGTATGAAACATTAATGCACGCCAATTTTCAGACCAATCCGACAATTTAAACGGGAAAAGTTAAAATTTCATTTCACTTTCTCACCCGAGTTGGCTAATTTGGGAGGCCATAACTCCCGAACTAATCGATTGATTATAAAATCGCTTGGCACATCTGTTTCTACACTCAAAAGTATAATAAACACAAATTTTGAGACCAATCATAGTTTTGGTTCGGGAGAAATCCGGAAAAGTGTGCGGTTTTTCTATTTTTTTTGGCCAATTTAACATGGGAAATCACTTTTCTCCGACACATAAATTGCTCTAACTAAAAAAGCGTTCGTCCGTTTTTAAAATCGCTTGGGGAATCTGTTAACTATAAGTTTATCCAAGTATACAGGAATTTAGAAAGTGTTTCTATCATAATTAGTGCCGGAATGGCGTCAGGATTTCCGAAAATGTGAAAAACGCGCGTTTCACGAGGAATTGAGACGATTTTCGTTATATCGCAAATTTCGAAGGCTGTAACTCCCGAAAGGCTCGATGGATTTTAAAATCGCTTGGCACATATCTATTTCGGTATGAAACATTAATGCACAACAATTTTCATTCTAATCCGACAATTTAAACGGGAAAAGTGAAAATTTCACTTCACTTTCTGACCAGAGTTGGCTAATTTGGGTGGCCATAACTCCCGAACTAATCGATGGATTTTAAAATAGCTTGGCACATCTCTTTCTACACTCAAAAGTATAATGCACACAAATTTTGTGACCAATCGTAGTTTTGGTTCGGGAGAAATCCGGAAAAGTGTGCGCTTTTTCTATTTTTTGGCCCATTTAACATGGGAAATCACTTTTCTTCGACACATAAATGGCTCTAACTAAAAAAGTGTTCGCCCGTTTTTAAAATCGCTTGGGGAATCTGTTAACTATAAGTTTATCAAAGTATACAGCAATTTAGTAAGTGTTTCTATCATAATTAATGCTAAATGCATCAGGTTTTCCGAAAATGTAAAAAACGTGCGTTTCACGTTGAATGGAGACGATTTTCGTTATATCCCAATTTTCGAAGGCTGTAACTCCTGAACCGCTCAATGGATTTTAAAATCGCTTGGCACATATCTATTTCGGTATGAAACATAAATGCACACCGATTTTCAGACCAATCCGACAATTTAAACGGGAAAAGTTAAAATTTCATTTCACTTTCTGACCCGAGTTGGCTAATTTGGGAGGCTAAACTCCCGAACTAATCGATTGATTATAAAATCGCTTGGCACATCTCTTTCTACACTCAAAAGTATAATATACACAAATTTTGAGACCAATCATAGTTTTGGTTCGGGAGAAATCCGGAAAAGTGTGGGGTTTTTCCATTTTTTTGGCCCATTTAACATGGGAAATCACTTATCTCCGACACATAAATTGCTCTAACTAAAAAAGCGTTCGTCCGTTTTTAAAATCGCTTGGGGAATCTGTTGACTATACGTTTATCCAAGTATACAGCAATTTAGAAAGTGTTTCTATCATAATTAGTGCCGGAATGGCGTCAGGATTTCCGAAAATGTGAAAAACGTGCGTTTCACGAGGAATGGAGACGATTTTCGTTATATCGCAATTTTCGAAGGCTGTAACTCCCGAAAGGCTCGATGGATTTCAAAATCGCTTGGCACATATCTATTTCGGTATGAAACATTAATGCGCACCAATTTTCAGACCAATCCGATAATTTAAACGGGAAAAGTTAAAATTTCATTTCACTTTCTGACCCGAGTTGGCTAATTTGGGAGGCTAAACTCCCGAACTAATCGATTGATTATAAAATCGCTTGGCGCATCGCTTTCAACACTCAAAAATATAATACACACAAATTTTCACACCAATCGTAGTTTTGGTTCGGGAGAAATCCGGAAAAGTGTGCGATTTTTCCATTTTTTTGGCCCATTTAATATGGAAAATCATTTTTCTCCGACATATAAATGGCTCTAACTAAAAAAGTGTTGGTACGTTTTTAAAATCGCCTGGGAATCTGTTAATTTTAAGTTTATACAAACATACAGCAATTTAGAACGTGTTTCTATCATATTTAGTGACGGAATGGCGTCAGGATTTCCGAAAATGTGAAAAACGTGCGTTTCACGAGGAATGGAGCCGATTTTCGTTATATCGCAATTTTCGAAGGCTGTAACTCCCGAAAGGCTCTATGGATTTTAAAATCGCTTGGCACATATCTATTTCGGTATGAAACATTAATGCACACCAATTTTCAGACCAATCCGATAATTTAAACGGGAAAAGTTAAAATTTCATTTCACTTTCTGACCCGAGTTGGCTAATTTGGGAGGCTAAACTCCCGAACTAATCGATTGATTATAAAATCGCTTGGCACATCGCTTTCAACACTCAAAAATATAATACACACAAATTTTCACACCAATCGTAGTTTTGGTTCGGGAGAAATCCGGAAAAGTGTGCGGTTTTTCCATTTTTTGGCCCATTTACCATGGGAAATCACTATTCTCCGACACATAAATGGCTCTAACTAAAAAAGTGTCCGTCCGTTTTTAAAATCGCTTGGGGAATCTGTTAACTATAGGTTTATCCAAGTATACTGCAATTTCGAACGTGTTTCTATCATAATTAGTGCCGGAATGGCGTAAGATTTCCGAAAATGTGAAAAACGTGCGTTTCACGAGGAATGGAAACGATTTTCGTTATATCGCAATTTTCGAAGGCTGTAACTCCTGAACCGCTCGATGGATTTTAAAATCGCTTGGCACATATCTATTTCGGTATGAAACATAAATGCATACCAATTTTCAGACAAATCCGACAATTTAAACGGGAAAAGTTAAAATTTCATTTCGCTTTCTGACCCGAGTTGGCTTATTTGGGAGGCCATAACTCCAGAACTAATAGATGGATTTTAAAATCGCTTGGCACATCGCTTTCAACACTCAAAAATATAATACACACAAATTTTCACACCAATCGTAGTTTTGGTTCGGGAGAAATCCGGAAAAGTGTGCGATTTTTCCATTTTTTTGGCCCATTTAATATGGAAAATCATTTTTCTCCGACATATAAATGGCTCTAACTAAAAAAGTGTTGGTACGTTTTTAAAATCGCCTGGGAATCTGTTAATTTTAAGTTTATACAAACATACAGCAATTTAGAACGTGTTTCTATCATATTTAGTGACGGAATGGCGTCAGGATTTCCGAAAATGTGAAAAACGTGCGTTTCACGAGGAATTGAGACAATTTTCGTTATATCGCAATTTTCGAAGGCTGTAACTCCCGAACCACTCGATGGATTTTAAAATCGCTTGGCACATATCTATTTCGGTATGAAACATTAATGCACACCAATTTTAATACCAATCCGACAATTTAAACGGGAAAAGTTAAAATTTCATTTCATTTTCTGACCCGAGTTGCCAACTTTGGGAGGTCATAACTCCTGAACTAATCGATTAATTATAAAATCGCTAGGCACATCTGTTTCTAAACTCAAAAGTATAATACACACAAATTTTCACACCAATCGTAGTTTTGGTTCGGGAAAAATCCGGAAAAGTGTGAGGTTTTTCCATTTTTTTCCCATTTAACATGGGAAATCACTTTTCTCCGAGACATAAATGGCTCTAACTAAAAAAGTGTTCGTCCGTTTTTAAAATCGCTTGGGGAATCTTTTAATTTTAAGTTTATACAAGTATACAGAAATTTAGAACGTGTTTCTATCATAATTAGAGCCGAAATGGCGTCAGGATTTCCGAAAATGTGAAAAACGTGCGTTTCACGTGAAAAGGAGACGATTTTCGTTATATCGCAATTTTCGAAGGCTGTAACTCCGAACCGCTCGATGGATTTTAAAATCGCTTGGCACATATCTATTTCGGTATGAAACATTAATGCACACCATTTTTCAGACCAATCCTACAAATTAAACGGGAAAAGTTAAAATTTCATTTCACTTTCTGCCCCGAGTAGGCTAATTTGGGAGGCCATAACTCCCGAACTAATCGATTGATTATAAAATCGCTTGGCACATCTGTTTCTACACTCAAAAGTATATTATACACAAATTTTGAGACCAATCATAGTTTTGGTTCGGGAGAAATCCGGAAAAGTGTGCGGTTTTTCCATTTTTTTGGCCCATTTAACATGGGAAATCACTTATCTCCGACACATAAATGGCTCTAACTAAAAAAGCGTTCGTCCGTTTTTAAAATCGCTTGGGGAATCTGTTGACTATACGTTTATCCAAGTATACAGCAATTTAGAAAGTGTTTCTATCATAATTAGTGCCGGAATGGCGTCAGGATTTCCGAAAATGTGAAAAACGTGCGTTTCACGAGGAATTGAGACGATTTTCGTTATATCGCAAATTTCGAAGGCTGTAATTCCCGAAAGGCTCGATGGATTTTAAAATCGCTTGGCACATATCTATTTCGGTATGAAACATTAATGCACACCAATTTTCATTCTAATCTGAAAATTTAAACGGGAAAAGTGAAAATTTCACTTCACTTTCTGACCAGAGTTGGCTAATTTGGGTGGCCATAACTCCCGAACTAATCGATGGATTTTAAAATAGCTTGGCACATCTCTTTCTACACTCAAAAGTATAATGCACACAAATTTTGTGACCAATCGTAGTTTTGGTTCGGGAGAAATCCGGAAAAGTGTGCGCTTTTTCTATTTTTTGGCCCATTTAACATGGGAAATCACTTTTCTTCGACACATAAATGGCTCTAACTAAAAAAGTGTTCGCCCGTTTTTAAAATCGCTTGGGGAATCTGTTAACTATAAGTTTATCAAAGTATACAGCAATTTAGTAAGTGTTTCTATCATAATTAATGCTAAATGCATCAGGTTTTCCGAAAATGTAAAAAACGTGCGTTTCACGTTGAATGGAGACGATTTTCGTTATATCCCAATTTTCGAAGGCTGTAACTCCTGAACCGCTCAATGGATTTTAAAATCGCTTGGCACATATCTATTTCGGTATGAAACATAAATGCACACCGATTTTCAGACCAATCCGACAATTTAAACGGGAAAAGTTAAAATTTCATTTCACTTTCTGACCCGAGTTGGCTAATTTGGGAGGCTAAACTCCCGAACTAATCGATTGATTATAAAATCGCTTGGCACATCTCTTTCTACACTCAAAAGTATAATATACACAAATTTTGAGACCAATCATAGTTTTGGTTCGGGAGAAATCCGGAAAAGTGTGGGGTTTTTCCATTTTTTTGGCCCATTTAACATGGGAAATCACTTATCTCCGACACATAAATTGCTCTAACTAAAAAAGCGTTCGTCCGTTTTTAAAATCGCTTGGGGAATCTGTTGACTATACGTTTATCCAAGTATACAGCAATTTAGAAAGTGTTTCTATCATAATTAGTGCCGGAATGGCGTCAGGATTTCCGAAAATGTGAAAAACGTGCGTTTCACGAGGAATGGAGACGATTTTCGTTATATCGCAATTTTCGAAGGCTGTAACTCCCGAAAGGCTCGATGGATTTCAAAATCGCTTGGCACATATCTATTTCGGTATGAAACATTAATGCGCACCAATTTTCAGACCAATCCGATAATTTAAACGGGAAAAGTTAAAATTTCATTTCACTTTCTGACCCGAGTTGGCTAATTTGGGAGGCTAAACTCCCGAACTAATCGATTGATTATAAAATCGCTTGGCGCATCGCTTTCAACACTCAAAAATATAATACACACAAATTTTCACACCAATCGTAGTTTTGGTTCGGGAGAAATCCGGAAAAGTGTGCGATTTTTCCATTTTTTTGGCCCATTTAATATGGAAAATCATTTTTCTCCGACATATAAATGGCTCTAACTAAAAAAGTGTTGGTACGTTTTTAAAATCGCCTGGGAATCTGTTAATTTTAAGTTTATACAAACATACAGCAATTTAGAACGTGTTTCTATCATATTTAGTGACGGAATGGCGTCAGGATTTCCGAAAATGTGAAAAACGTGCGTTTCACGAGGAATGGAGCCGATTTTCGTTATATCGCAATTTTCGAAGGCTGTAACTCCCGAAAGGCTCTATGGATTTTAAAATCGCTTGGCACATATCTATTTCGGTATGAAACATTAATGCACACCAATTTTCAGACCAATCCGATAATTTAAACGGGAAAAGTTAAAATTTCATTTCACTTTCTGACCCGAGTTGGCTAATTTGGGAGGCTAAACTCCCGAACTAATCGATTGATTATAAAATCGCTTGGCACATCGCTTTCAACACTCAAAAATATAATACACACAAATTTTCACACCAATCGTAGTTTTGGTTCGGGAGAAATCCGGAAAAGTGTGCGGTTTTTCCATTTTTTGGCCCATTTACCATGGGAAATCACTATTCTCCGACACATAAATGGCTCTAACTAAAAAAGTGTCCGTCCGTTTTTAAAATCGCTTGGGGAATCTGTTAACTATAGGTTTATCCAAGTATACTGCAATTTCGAACGTGTTTCTATCATAATTAGTGCCGGAATGGCGTAAGATTTCCGAAAATGTGAAAAACGTGCGTTTCACGAGGAATGGAAACGATTTTCGTTATATCGCAATTTTCGAAGGCTGTAACTCCTGAACCGCTCGATGGATTTTAAAATCGCTTGGCACATATCTATTTCGGTATGAAACATAAATGCATACCAATTTTCAGACAAATCCGACAATTTAAACGGGAAAAGTTAAAATTTCATTTCGCTTTCTGACCCGAGTTGGCTTATTTGGGAGGCCATAACTCCAGAACTAATAGATGGATTTTAAAATCGCTTGGCACATCGCTTTCAACACTCAAAAATATAATACACACAAATTTTCACACCAATCGTAGTTTTGGTTCGGGAGAAATCCGGAAAAGTGTGCGATTTTTCCATTTTTTTGGCCCATTTAATATGGAAAATCATTTTTCTCCGACATATAAATGGCTCTAACTAAAAAAGTGTTGGTACGTTTTTAAAATCGCCTGGGAATCTGTTAATTTTAAGTTTATACAAACATACAGCAATTTAGAACGTGTTTCTATCATATTTAGTGACGGAATGGCGTCAGGATTTCCGAAAATGTGAAAAACGTGCGTTTCACGAGGAATTGAGACAATTTTCGTTATATCGCAATTTTCGAAGGCTGTAACTCCCGAACCACTCGATGGATTTTAAAATCGCTTGGCACATATCTATTTCGGTATGAAACATTAATGCACACCAATTTTAATACCAATCCGACAATTTAAACGGGAAAAGTTAAAATTTCATTTCATTTTCTGACCCGAGTTGCCAACTTTGGGAGGTCATAACTCCTGAACTAATCGATTAATTATAAAATCGCTAGGCACATCTGTTTCTAAACTCAAAAGTATAATACACACAAATTTTCACACCAATCGTAGTTTTGGTTCGGGAAAAATCCGGAAAAGTGTGAGGTTTTTCCATTTTTTTCCCATTTAACATGGGAAATCACTTTTCTCCGAGACATAAATGGCTCTAACTAAAAGAGTGTTCGTCCGTTTTTAAAATCGCTTGGGGAATCTGTTGACTATACGTTTATCCAAGTATACAGCAATTTAGAAAGTGTTTCTATCATAATTAGTGCCGGAATGGCGTCAGGATTTCCGAAAATGTGAAAAACGTGCGTTTCACGAGGAATTGAGACGATTTTCGTTATATCGCAAATTTCGAAGGCTGTAATTCCCGAAAGGCTCGATGGATTTTAAAATCGCTTGGCACATATCTATTTCGGTATGAAACATTAATGCACACCAATTTTCATTCTAATCTGAAAATTTAAACGGGAAAAGTGAAAATTTCACTTCACTTTCTGACCAGAGTTGGCTAATTTGGGTGGCCATAACTCCCGAACTAATCGATGGATTTTAAAATAGCTTGGCACATCTCTTTCTACACTCAAAAGTATAATACACACAAATTTTGTGACCAATCGTACTTTTGGTTCGGGAGAAATCCGGAAAAGTGTGCGCTTTTTCTATTTTTTGGCCCATTTAACATGGGAAATCACTTTTCTTCGACACATAAATGGCTCTAACTAAAAAGTGTTCGCCCGTTTTTAAAATCGCTTGGGGAATCTGTTAACTATAAGTTTATCAAAGTATACAGCAATTTAGAAAGTGTTTCTATCATAATTAATGCTAAATGCATCAGGTTTTCCGAAAATGTAAAAAACGTGCGTTTCACGTTGAATGGAGACGATTTTCGTTATATCCCAATTTTCGAAGGCTGTAACTCCTGAACCGCTCGATGGATTTTAAAATCGCTTGGCACATATCTATTTCGGTATGAAACATAAATGCACACCAATTTTCAGACCAATCCGACAATTTAAACGGGAAAAGTTAAAATTTCATTTCACTTTCTGACCCGAGTTGGCTAATTTGGGAGGCTAAACTCCCGAACTAATCGATTGATTATAAAATCGCTTGGCACATCTCTTTCTACACTCAAAAGTATAATATACACAAATTTTGAGACCAATCATAGTTTTGGTTCGGGAGAAATCCGGAAAAGTGTGGGGTTTTTCCATTTTTTTGGCCCATTTAACATGGGAAATCAATTATCTCCGACACATAAATGGCTCTAACTAAAAAAGCGTTCGTCCGTTTTTAAAATCGCTTGGGGAATCTGTTGACTATACGTTTATCCAAGTATACAGCAATTTAGAAAGTGTTTCTATCATAATTAGTGCCGGAATGGCGTCAGGATTTCCGAAAATGTGAAAAACGTGCGTTTCACGAGGAATTGAGACGATTTTCGTTATATCGCAAATTTCGAAGGCTGTAACTCCCGAAAGGCTCGATGGATTTTAAAATCGCTTGGCACATATCTATTTCGGTATGAAACATTAATGCACACCAATTTTCATTCTAATCTGAAAATTTAAACGGGAAAAGTGAAAATTTCACTTCACTTTCTGACCAGAGTTGGCTAATTTGGGAGGCCATAACTGCCGAACTAATCGATGGATTTTAAAATCGCTTGGCACATCTCTTTCTACACTCAAAAATATAATACAAAGAAATTTTCACACCAATCGTAGTTTTGGTTCGGGAGAAATCCGGAAAAGTGTGCGGTTTTTCCATTTTTTGGCCCATTTAACATGGGAAATCACTTTTCTCCGACACATAAATGGCTCTAACTAAACAAGCGTTCGTCCGTTTTTAAAATCGCTTGGGGAATCTGTTAACTATAAGTTTATCCAAGTATACAGGAATTTAGAAAGTGTTTCTATCATAATTAGTGCCGGAATGGCGTCAGGATTTCCGAAAATGTGAAAAACGCGCGTCTCACGACGAAAGGAAACGATTTTCGTTATATCGCAATTTTCTAAGGCTGTAACTCCCGAAAGGCTCGATGGATTTTAAAATCGCTTGGCACATATCTATTTCGGTATGAAACATTAATGCACGCCAATTTTCAGACCAATCCGACAATTTAAACGGGAAAAGTTAAAATTTCATTTCACTTTCTCACCCGAGTTGGCTAATTTGGGAGGCCATAACTCCCGAACTAATCGATTGATTATAAAATCGCTTGGCACATCTGTTTCTACACTCAAAAGTATAATAAACACAAATTTTGAGACCAATCATAGTTTTGGTTCGGGAGAAATCCGGAAAAGTGTGCGGTTTTTCTATTTTTTTTGGCCAATTTAACATGGGAAATCACTTTTCTCCGACACATAAATTGCTCTAACTAAAAAAGCGTTCGTCCGTTTTTAAAATCGCTTGGGGAATCTGTTAACTATAAGTTTATCCAAGTATACAGGAATTTAGAAAGTGTTTCTATCATAATTAGTGCCGGAATGGCGTCAGGATTTCCGAAAATGTGAAAAACGCGCGTTTCACGAGGAATTGAGACGATTTTCGTTATATCGCAAATTTCGAAGGCTGTAACTCCCGAAAGGCTCGATGGATTTTAAAATCGCTTGGCACATATCTATTTCGGTATGAAACATTAATGCACAACAATTTTCATTCTAATCCGACAATTTAAACGGGAAAAGTGAAAATTTCACTTCACTTTCTGACCAGAGTTGGCTAATTTGGGTGGCCATAACTCCCGAACTAATCGATGGATTTTAAAATAGCTTGGCACATCTCTTTCTACACTCAAAAGTATAATGCACACAAATTTTGTGACCAATCGTAGTTTTGGTTCGGGAGAAATCCGGAAAAGTGTGCGCTTTTTCTATTTTTTGGCCCATTTAACATGGGAAATCACTTTTCTTCGACACATAAATGGCTCTAACTAAAAAAGTGTTCGCCCGTTTTTAAAATCGCTTGGGGAATCTGTTAACTATAAGTTTATCAAAGTATACAGCAATTTAGTAAGTGTTTCTATCATAATTAATGCTAAATGCATCAGGTTTTCCGAAAATGTAAAAAACGTGCGTTTCACGTTGAATGGAGACGATTTTCGTTATATCCCAATTTTCGAAGGCTGTAACTCCTGAACCGCTCGATGGATTTTAAAATCGCTTGGCACATATCTATTTCGGTATGAAACATAAATGCACACCAATTTTCAGACCAATCCGACAATTTAAACGGGAAAAGTTAAAATTTCATTTCACTTTCTGACCCGAGTTGGCTAATTTGGGAGGCTAAACTCCCGAACTAATCGATTGATTATAAAATCGCTTGGCACATCTCTTTCTACACTCAAAAGTATAATATACACAAATTTTGAGACCAATCATAGTTTTGGTTCGGGAGAAATCCGGAAAAGTGTGCGGTTTTTCTATTTTTTTTGGCCAATTTAACATGGGAAATCACTTTTCTCCGACACATAAATTGCTCTAACTAAAAAAGCGTTCGTCCGTTTTTAAAATCGCTTGGGGAATCTGTTAACTATAAGTTTATCCAAGTATACAGGAATTTAGAAAGTGTTTCTATCATAATTAGTGCCGGAATGGCGTCAGGATTTCCGAAAATGTGAAAAACGCGCGTTTCACGAGGAATTGAGACGATTTTCGTTATATCGCAAATTTCGAAGGCTGTAACTCCCGAAAGGCTCGATGGATTTTAAAATCGCTTGGCACATATCTATTTCGGTATGAAACATTAATGCACAACAATTTTCATTCTAATCCGACAATTTAAACGGGAAAAGTGAAAATTTCACTTCACTTTCTGACCAGAGTTGGCTAATTTGGGTGGCCATAACTCCCGAACTAATCGATTGATTATAAAATCGCTTGGCACATCGCTTTCAACACTCAAAAATATAATACACACAAATTTTCACACCAATCGTAGTTTTGGTTCGGGATAAATCCGGAAAAGTGTGCGGTTTTTCCATTTTTTGGCCCATTTAACATGGGAAATCACTATTCTCCGACATATAAATGGCTCTAACTAAAAAAGTGTTGGTACGTTTTTAAAATCGCCTGGGAATCTGTTAATTTTAAGTTTATACAAACATACAGCAATTTAGAACGTGTTTCTATCATATTTAGTGACGGAATGGCGTCAGGATTTCCGAAAATGTGAAAAACGTGCGTTTCACGAGGAATGGAGCCGATTTTCGTTATATCGCAATTTTCGAAGGCTGTAACTCCCGAAAGGCTCTATGGATTTTAAAATCGCTTGGCACATATCTATTTCGGTATGAAACATTAATGCACACCAATTTTCAGACCAATCCGATAATTTAAACGGGAAAAGTTAAAATTTCATTTCACTTTCTGACCCGAGTTGGCTAATTTGGGAGGCCATAACTCCAGAACTAATCGATGGATTTTAAAATCGCTTGGCACATCGCTTTCAACACTCAAAAATATAATACACACAAATTTTCACACCAATCGTAGTTTTGGTTCGGGATAAATCCGGAAAAGTGTGCGGTTTTTCCATTTTTTGGCCCATTTACCATGGGAAATCACTATTCTCCGACACATAAATGGCTCTAACTAAAAAAGTGTTCGTCCGTTTTTAAAATCGCTTGGGGAATCTGTTAACTATAGGTTTATCCAAGTATACAGCAATTTCGAACGTGTTTCTATCATAATTAGTGCCGGAATGGCGTAAGATTTCCGAAAATGTGAAAAACGTGCGTTTCACGAGGAATGGAAACGATTTTCGTTATATCGCAATTTTCGAAGGCTGTTACTCCTGAACCGCTCGATGGATTTTAAAATCGCTTGGCACATATCTATTTCGGTATGAAACATAAATGCATACCAATTTTCAGACAAATCCGACAATTTAAACGGGAAAAGTTAAAATTTCATTTCGCTTTCTGACCCGAGTTGGCTTATTTGGGAGGCCATAACTCCAGAACTAATAGATGGATTTTAAAATCGCTTGGCACATCGCTTTCAACACTCAAAAATATAATACACACAAATTTTCACACCAATCGTAGTTTTGGTTCGGGAGAAATCCGGAAAAGTGTGCGATTTTTCCATTTTTTTGGCCCATTTAATATGGAAAATCATTTTTCTCCGACATATAAATGGCTCTAACTAAAAAAGTGTTGGTACGTTTTTAAAATCGCCTGGGAATCTGTTAATTTTAAGTTTATACAAACATACAGCAATTTAGAACGTGTTTCTATCATATTTAGTGACGGAATGGCGTCAGGATTTCCGAAAATGTGAAAAACGTGAGTTTCACGAGGAATTGAGACAATTTTCGTTATATCGCAATTTTCGAAGGCTGTAACTCCCGAACCACTCGATGGATTTTAAAATCGCTTGGCACATATCTATTTCGGTATGAAACATTAATGCACACCAATTTTAATACCAATCCGACAATTTAAACGGGAAAAGTTAAAATTTCATTTCATTTTCTGACCCGAGTTGCCAACTTTGGGAGGTCATAACTCCTGAACTAATCGATTAATTATAAAATCGCTAGGCACATCTGTTTCTAAACTCAAAAGTATAATACACACAAATTTTCACACCAATCGTAGTTTTGGTTCGGGAAAAATCCGGAAAAGTGTGAGGTTTTTCCATTTTTTTCCCATTTAACATGGGAAATCACTTTTCTCCGAGACATAAATGGCTCTAACTAAAAAAGTGTTCGTCCGTTTTTAAAATCGCTTGGGGAATCTTTTAATTTTAAGTTTATACAAGTATACAGAAATTTAGAACGTGTTTCTATCATAATTAGAGCCGAAATGGCGTCAGGATTTCCGAAAATGTGAAAAACGTGCGTTTCACGTGAAAAGGAGACGATTTTCGTTATATCGCAATTTTCGAAGGCTGTAACTCCGAACCGCTCGATGGATTTTAAAATCGCTTGGCACATATCTATTTCGGTATGAAACATTAATGCACACCATTTTTCAGACCAATCCTACAAATTAAACGGGAAAAGTTAAAATTTCATTTAACTTTCTGCCCCGAGTAGGCTAATTTGGGAGGCCATAACTCCCGAACTAATCGATTGATTATAAAATCGCTTGGCACATCTGTTTCTACACTCAAAAGTATATTATACACAAATTTTGAGACCAATCATAGTTTTGGTTCGGGAGAAATCCGGAAAAGTGTGCGGTTTTTCCATTTTTTTGGCCCATTTAACATGGGAAATCACTTATCTCCGACACATAAATGGCTCTAACTAAAAAAGCGTTCGTCCGTTTTTAAAATCGCTTGGGGAATCTGTTGACTATACGTTTATCCAAGTATACAGCAATTTAGAAAGTGTTTCTATCATAATTAGTGCCGGAATGGCGTCAGGATTTCCGAAAATGTGAAAAACGTGCGTTTCACGAGGAATTGAGACGATTTTCGTTATATCGCAAATTTCGAAGGCTGTAATTCCCGAAAGGCTCGATGGATTTTAAAATCGCTTGGCACATATCTATTTCGGTATGAAACATTAATGCACACCAATTTTCATTCTAATCTGAAAATTTAAACGGGAAAAGTGAAAATTTCACTTCACTTTCTGACCAGAGTTGGCTAATTTGGGTGGCCATAACTCCCGAACTAATCGATGGATTTTAAAATAGCTTGGCACATCTCTTTCTACACTCAAAAGTATAATACACACAAATTTTGTGACCAATCGTACTTTTGGTTCGGGAGAAATCCGGAAAAGTGTGCGCTTTTTCTATTTTTTGGCCCATTTAACATGGGAAATCACTTTTCTTCGACACATAAATGGCTCTAACTAAAAAGTGTTCGCCCGTTTTTAAAATCGCTTGGGGAATCTGTTAACTATAAGTTTATCAAAGTATACAGCAATTTAGAAAGTGTTTCTATCATAATTAATGCTAAATGCATCAGGTTTTCCGAAAATGTAAAAAACGTGCGTTTCACGTTGAATGGAGACGATTTTCGTTATATCCCAATTTTCGAAGGCTGTAACTCCTGAACCGCTCGATGGATTTTAAAATCGCTTGGCACATATCTATTTCGGTATGAAACATAAATGCACACCAATTTTCAGACCAATCCGACAATTTAAACGGGAAAAGTTAAAATTTCATTTCACTTTCTGACCCGAGTTGGCTAATTTGGGAGGCTAAACTCCCGAACTAATCGATTGATTATAAAATCGCTTGGCACATCTCTTTCTACACTCAAAAGTATAATATACACAAATTTTGAGACCAATCATAGTTTTGGTTCGGGAGAAATCCGGAAAAGTGTGGGGTTTTTCCATTTTTTTGGCCCATTTAACATGGGAAATCACTTATCTCCGACACATAAATGGCTCTAACTAAAAAAGCGTTCGTCCGTTTTTAAAATCGCTTGGGGAATCTGTTGACTATACGTTTATCCAAGTATACAGCAATTTAGAAAGTGTTTCTATCATAATTAGTGCCGGAATGGCGTCAGGATTTCCGAAAATGTGAAAAACGTGCGTTTCACGAGGAATTGAGACGATTTTCGTTATATCGCAAATTTCGAAGGCTGTAACTCCCGAAAGGCTCGATGGATTTTAAAATCGCTTGGCACATATCTATTTCGGTATGAAACATTAATGCACACCAATTTTCATTCTAATCTGAAAATTTAAACGGGAAAAGTGAAAATTTCACTTCACTTTCTGACCAGAGTTGGCTAATTTGGGAGGCCATAACTGCCGAACTAATCGATGGATTTTAAAATCGCTTGGCACATCTCTTTCTACACTCAAAAATATAATACAAAGAAATTTTCACACCAATCGTAGTTTTGGTTCGGGAGAAATCCGGAAAAGTGTGCGGTTTTTCCATTTTTTGGCCCATTTAACATGGGAAATCACTTTTCTCCGACACATAAATGGCTCTAACTAAACAAGCGTTCGTCCGTTTTTAAAATCGCTTGGGGAATCTGTTAACTATAAGTTTATCCAAGTATACAGGAATTTAGAAAGTGTTTCTATCATAATTAGTGCCGGAATGGCGTCAGGATTTCCGAAAATGTGAAAAACGCGCGTCTCACGACGAAAGGAAACGATTTTCGTTATATCGCAATTTTCTAAGGCTGTAACTCCCGAAAGGCTCGATGGATTTTAAAATCGCTTGGCACATATCTATTTCGGTATGAAACATTAATGCACGCCAATTTTCAGACCAATCCGACAATTTAAACGGGAAAAGTTAAAATTTCATTTCACTTTCTCACCCGAGTTGGCTAATTTGGGAGGCCATAACTCCCGAACTAATCGATTGATTATAAAATCGCTTGGCACATCTGTTTCTACACTCAAAAGTATAATAAACACAAATTTTGAGACCAATCATAGTTTTGGTTCGGGAGAAATCCGGAAAAGTGTGCGGTTTTTCTATTTTTTTTGGCCAATTTAACATGGGAAATCACTTTTCTCCGACACATAAATTGCTCTAACTAAAAAAGCGTTCGTCCGTTTTTAAAATCGCTTGGGGAATCTGTTAACTATAAGTTTATCCAAGTATACAGGAATTTAGAAAGTGTTTCTATCATAATTAGTGCCGGAATGGCGTCAGGATTTCCGAAAATGTGAAAAACGCGCGTTTCACGAGGAATTGAGACGATTTTCGTTATATCGCAAATTTCGAAGGCTGTAACTCCCGAAAGGCTCGATGGATTTTAAAATCGCTTGGCACATATCTATTTCGGTATGAAACATTAATGCACAACAATTTTCATTCTAATCCGACAATTTAAACGGGAAAAGTGAAAATTTCACTTCACTTTCTGACCAGAGTTGGCTAATTTGGGTGGCCATAACTCCCGAACTAATCGATGGATTTTAAAATAGCTTGGCACATCTCTTTCTACACTCAAAAGTATAATACACACAAATTTTGTGACCAATCGTAGTTTTGGTTCGGGAGAAATCCGGAAAAGTGTGCGCTTTTTCTATTTTTTGGCCCATTTAACATGGGAAATCACTTTTCTTCGACACATAAATGGCTCTAACTAAAAAAGTGTTCGCCCGTTTTTAAAATCGCTTGGGGAATCTGTTAACTATAAGTTTATCAAAGTATACAGCAATTTAGTAAGTGTTTCTATCATAATTAATGCTAAATGCATCAGGTTTTCCGAAAATGTAAAAAACGTGCGTTTCACGTTGAATGGAGACGATTTTCGTTATATCCCAATTTTCGAAGGCTGTAACTCCTGAACCGCTCGATGGATTTTAAAATCGCTTGGAACATATCTATTTCGGTATGAAACATAAATGCACACCAATTTTCAGACCAATCCGACAATTTAAACGGGAAAAGTTAAAATTTCATTTCACTTTCTGACCCGAGTTGGCTAATTTGGGAGGCTAAACTCCCGAACTAATCGATTGATTATAAAATCGCTTGGCACATCTCTTTCTACACTCAAAAGTATAATATACACAAATTTTGAGACCAATCATAGTTTTGGTTCGGGAGAAATCCGGAAAAGTGTGGGGTTTTTCCATTTTTTTGGCCCATTTAACATGGGAAATCACTTATCTCCGACACATAAATTGCTCTAACTAAAAAAGCGTTCGTCCGTTTTTAAAATCGCTTGGGGAATCTGTTGACTATACGTTTATCCAAGTATACAGCAATTTAGAAAGTGTTTCTATCATAATTAGTGCCGGAATGGCGTCAGGATTTCCGAAAATGTGAAAAACGTGCGTTTCACGAGGAATGGAGACGATTTTCGTTATATCGCAATTTTCGAAGGCTGTAACTCCCGAAAGGCTCGATGGATTTCAAAATCGCTTGGCACATATCTATTTCGGTATGAAACATTAATGCACACCAATTTTCAGACCAATCCGATAATTTAAACGGGAAAAGTTAAAATTTCATTTCCCTTTCTGACCCGAGTTGGCTAATTTGGGAGGCCATATCTGCCGAACTAATCGATGGATTTTAAAATCGCTTGGCACATCGCTTTCAACACTCAAAAATATAATACACACAAATTTTCACACCAATCGTAGTTTTGGTTCGGGATAAATCCGGAAAAGTGTGCGGTTTTTCCATTTTTTTGCCCATTTAACATGGGAAATCACTATTCTCCGACATATAAATGGCTCTAACTAAAAAAGTGTTTGACCGTTTTTAAAATCGCCTGGGAATCTGTTAATTTTAAGTTTATACAAGCATACAGCAATTTAGAACGTGTTTCTATCATAATTAGTGACAGAATGGCGTCAGGATTTCCGAAAATGTGAAAAACGTGCGTTTCACGAGGAATGGAGACGATTTTCGTTATATCGCAATTTTCGAAGGCTGTAACTCCCGAAAGGCTCTATGGATTTTAAAATCGCTTGGCACATATCTATTTCGGTATGAAACATTAATGCACACCAATTTTCAGATCAATCCGACAATTTAATCGGGAAAAGTTAAAATTTCATTTCACTTTCTGACACGAGTTGGCTAATTTGGGAGGCCATAACTCCAGAACTAATCGATGGATTTTAAAATCGCTTGGCACATCGCTTTCAACACTCAAAAATATAATACACACAAATTTTCACAGCAATCGTAGTTTTGGTTCGGGAGAAATCCGGAAAAGTGTGCGATTTTTCCATTTTTTTGGCCCATTTAATATGGAAAATCATTTTTCTCCGACATATAAATGGCTCTAACTAAAAAAGTGTTGGTACGTTTTTAAAATCGCCTGAGAATCTGTTAATTTTAAGTTTATACAAACATACAGCAATTTAGAACGTGTTTCTATCATATTTAGTGACGGAATGGCGTCAGGATTTCCGAAAATGTGAAAAAAGTGCGTTTCACGAGGAATTGAGACAATTTTCGTTATATCGCAATTTTCGAAGGCTGTAACTCCCGAAACACTCGATGGATTTTAAAATCGCTTGGCACATATCTATTTCGGTATGAAACATTAATGCACACCAATTTTAATACCAATCCGACAATTTAAACGGGAAAAGTTAAAATTTCATTTCATTTTCTGACCCGAGTTTCCAACTTTGGGAGGTCATAACTCCTGAACTAATCGATTAATTATAAAATCGCTAGGCACATCTGTTTCTAAACTCAAAAGTATAATACACACAAATTTTCACACCAATCGTAGTTTTGGTTCGGGAGAAATCCGGAAAAGTGTGAGGTTTTTCCATTTTTTTTCCCATTTAACATGGGAAATCACTTTTCTCCGAGACATAAATGGCTCTAACTAAAAAGTGTTCGCCCGTTTTTAAAATCGCTTGGGGAATCTGTTAACTATAAGTTTATCAAAGTATACAGCAATTTAGAAAGTGTTTCTATCATAATTAATGCTAAATGCATCAGGTTTTCCGAAAATGTAAAAAACGTGCGTTTCACGTTGAATGGAGACGATTTTCGTTATATCCCAATTTTCGAAGGCTGTAACTCCTGAACCGCTCGATGGATTTTAAAATCGCTTGGCACATATCTATTTCGGTATGAAACATAAATGCACACCAATTTTCAGACCAATCCGACAATTTAAACGGGAAAAGTTAAAATTTCATTTCACTTTCTGACCCGAGTTGGCTAATTTGGGAGGCTAAACTCCCGAACTAATCGATTGATTATAAAATCGCTTGGCACATCTCTTTCTACACTCAAAAGTATAATATACACAAATTTTGAGACCAATCATAGTTTTGGTTCGGGAGAAATCCGGAAAAGTGTGGGTTTTTTCCATTTTTTTGGCCCATTTAACATGGGAAATCACTTATCTCCGACACATAAATGGCTCTAACTAAAAAAGCGTTCGTCCGTTTTTAAAATCGCTTGGGGAATCTGTTGACTATACGTTTATCCAAGTATACAGCAATTTAGAAAGTGTTTCTATCATAATTAGTGCCGGAATGGCGTCAGGATTTCCGAAAATGTGAAAAACGTGCGTTTCACGAGGAATTGAGACGATTTTCGTTATATCGCAAATTTCGAAGGCTGTAACTCCCGAAAGGCTCGATGGATTTTAAAATCGCTTGGCACATATCTATTTCGGTATGAAACATTAATGCACACCAATTTTCATTCTAATCTGAAAATTTAAACGGGAAAAGTGAAAATTTCACTTCACTTTCTGACCAGAGTTGGCTAATTTGGGAGGCCATAACTGCCGAACTAATCGATGGATTTTAAAATCGCTTGGCACATCTCTTTCTACACTCAAAAATATAATACAAAGAAATTTTCACACCAATCGTAGTTTTGGTTCGGGAGAAATCCGGAAAAGTGTGCGGTTTTTCCATTTTTTGGCCCATTTAACATGGGAAATCACTTTTCTCCGACACATAAATGGCTCTAACTAAACAAGCGTTCGTCCGTTTTTAAAATCGCTTGGGGAATCTGTTAACTATAAGTTTATCCAAGTATACAGGAATTTAGAAAGTGTTTCTATCATAATTAGTGCCGGAATGGCGTCAGGATTTCCGAAAATGTGAAAAACGCGCGTCTCACGACGAAAGGAAACGATTTTCGTTATATCGCAATTTTCTAAGGCTGTAACTCCCGAAAGGCTCGATGGATTTTAAAATCGCTTGGCACATATCTATTTCGGTATGAAACATTAATGCACGCCAATTTTCAGACCAATCCGACAATTTAAACGGGAAAAGTTAAAATTTCATTTCACTTTCTCACCCGAGTTGGCTAATTTGGGAGGCCATAACTCCCGAACTAATCGATTGATTATAAAATCGCTTGGCACATCTGTTTCTACACTCAAAAGTATAATAAACACAAATTTTGAGACCAATCATAGTTTTGGTTCGGGAGAAATCCGGAAAAGTGTGCGGTTTTTCTATTTTTTTTGGCCAATTTAACATGGGAAATCACTTTTCTCCGACACATAAATTGCTCTAACTAAAAAAGCGTTCGTCCGTTTTTAAAATCGCTTGGGGAATCTGTTAACTATAAGTTTATCCAAGTATACAGGAATTTAGAAAGTGTTTCTATCATAATTAGTGCCGGAATGGCGTCAGGATTTCCGAAAATGTGAAAAACGCGCGTTTCACGAGGAATTGAGACGATTTTCGTTATATCGCAAATTTCGAAGGCTGTAACTCCCGAAAGGCTCGATGGATTTTAAAATCGCTTGGCACATATCTATTTCGGTATGAAACATTAATGCACAACAATTTTCATTCTAATCCGACAATTTAAACGGGAAAAGTGAAAATTTCACTTCACTTTCTGACCAGAGTTGGCTAATTTGGGTGGCCATAACTCCCGAACTAATCGATGGATTTTAAAATAGCTTGGCACATCTCTTTCTACACTCAAAAGTATAATACACACAAATTTTGTGACCAATCGTAGTTTTGGTTCGGGAGAAATCCGGAAAAGTGTGCGCTTTTTCTATTTTTTGGCCCATTTAACATGGGAAATCACTTTTCTTCGACACATAAATGGCTCTAACTAAAAAAGTGTTCGCCCGTTTTTAAAATCGCTTGGGGAATCTGTTAACTATAAGTTTATCAAAGTATACAGCAATTTAGTAAGTGTTTCTATCATAATTAATGCTAAATGCATCAGGTTTTCCGAAAATGTAAAAAACGTGCGTTTCACGTTGAATGGAGACGATTTTCGTTATATCCCAATTTTCGAAGGCTGTAACTCCTGAACCGCTCGATGGATTTTAAAATCGCTTGGAACATATCTATTTCGGTATGAAACATAAATGCACACCAATTTTCAGACCAATCCGACAATTTAAACGGGAAAAGTTAAAATTTCATTTCACTTTCTGACCCGAGTTGGCTAATTTGGGAGGCTAAACTCCCGAACTAATCGATTGATTATAAAATCGCTTGGCACATCTCTTTCTACACTCAAAAGTATAATATACACAAATTTTGAGACCAATCATAGTTTTGGTTCGGGAGAAATCCGGAAAAGTGTGGGGTTTTTCCATTTTTTTGGCCCATTTAACATGGGAAATCACTTATCTCCGACACATAAATTGCTCTAACTAAAAAAGCGTTCGTCCGTTTTTAAAATCGCTTGGGGAATCTGTTGACTATACGTTTATCCAAGTATACAGCAATTTAGAAAGTGTTTCTATCATAATTAGTGCCGGAATGGCGTCAGAATTTCCGAAAATGTGAAAAACGTGCGTTTCACGAGGAATGGAGACGATTTTCGTTATATCGCAATTTTCGAAGGCTGTAACTCCCGAAAGGCTCGATGGATTTCAAAATCGCTTGGCACATATCTATTTCGGTATGAAACATTAATGCACACCAATTTTCAGACCAATCCGATAATTTAAACGGGAAAAGTTAAAATTTCATTTCCCTTTCTGACCCGAGTTGGCTAATTTGGGAGGCCATATCTGCCGAACTAATCGATGGATTTTAAAATCGCTTGGCACATCGCTTTCAACACTCAAAAATATAATACACACAAATTTTCACACCAATCGTAGTTTTGGTTCGGGATAAATCCGGAAAAGTGTGCGGTTTTTCCATTTTTTGGCCCATTTAACATGGGAAATCACTATTCTCCGACATATAAATGGCTCTAACTAAAAAAGTGTTTGACCGTTTTTAAAATCGCCTGGGAATCTGTTAATTTTAAGTTTATACAAGCATACAGCAATTTAGAACGTGTTTCTATCATAATTAGTGACAGAATGGCGTCAGGATTTCCGAAAATGTGAAAAACGTGCGTTTCACGAGGAATGGAGACGATTTTCGTTATATCGCAATTTTCGAAGGCTGTAACTCCCGAAAGGCTCTATGGATTTTAAAATCGCTTGGCACATATCTATTTCGGTATGAAACATTAATGCACACCAATTTTCAGATCAATCCGACAATTTAATCGGGAAAAGTTAAAATTTCATTTCCCTTTCTGACCCGAGTTTCCAACTTTGGGAGGTCATAACTCCTGAACTAATCGATTAATTATAAAATCGCTAGGCACATCTGTTTCTAAACTCAAAAGTATAATACACACAAATTTTCACACCAATCGTAGTTTTGGTTCGGGAGAAATCCGGAAAAGTGTGAGGTTTTTCCATTTTTTTCCCATTTAACATGGGAAATCACTTTTCTCCGAGACATAAATGGCTCTAACTAAAAAAGTGTTCGTCCGTTTTTAAAATCGCTTGGGGAATCTTTTAATTTTAAGTTTATACAAGTATACAGAAATTTAGAACGTGTTTCTATCATAATTAGAGCCGAAATGGCGTCAGGATTTCCGAAAATGTGAAAAACGTGCGTTTCACGAGAAAAGGAGACGATTTTCGTTATATCGCAATTTTCGAAGGCTGTAACTCCGAACCGCTCGATGGATTTTAAAATCGCTTGGCACATATCTATTTCGGTATGAAACATTAATGCACACCATTTTTCAGACCAATCCTACAAATTAAACGGGAAAAGTTAAAATTTCATTTCACTTTCTGCCCCGAGTTGGCTAATTTGGGAGGCCATAACTCCCGAACTAATCGATTGATTATAAAATCGCTTGGCACATCTGTTTCTACACTCAAAAGTATAATATACACAAATTTTGAGACCAATCATAGTTTTGGTTCGGGAGAAATCCGGAAAAGTGTGGGGTTTTTCCATTTTTTTGGCCCATTTAACATGGGAAATCACTTATCTCCGACACATAAATGGCTCTAACTAAAAAAGCGTTCGTCCGTTTTTAAAATCGCTTGGGGAATCTGTTGACTATACGTTTATCCAAGTATACAGCAATTTAGAAAGTGTTTCTATCATAATTAGTGTCGGAATGGCGTAAGATTTCCGAAAATGTGAAAAACGTGCGTTTCACGAGGAATGGAAACGATTTTCGTTATATCGCAATTTTCGAAGGCTGTAACTCCTGAACCGCTCGATGGATTTTAAAATCGCTTGGCACATATCTATTTCGGTATGAAACATAAATGCATACCAATTTTCAGACAAATCCGACAATTTAAACGGGAAAAGTTAAAATTTCATTTCGCTTTCTGACCCGAGTTGGCTTATTTGGGAGGCCATAACTGCCGAACTAATCGATGGATTTTAAAATCGCTTGGCACATCGCTTTCAACACTCAAAAATATAATACACACAAATTTTCACACCAATCGTAGTTTTGGTTCGGGAGAAATCCGGAAAAGTGTGCGATTTTTCCATTTTTTTGGCCCATTTAATATGGAAAATCATTTTTCTCCGACATATAAATGGCTCTAACTAAAAAAGTGTTGGTACGTTTTTAAAATCGCCTGGGAATCTGTTAATTTTAAGTTTATACAAACATACAGCAATTTAGAACGTGTTTCTATCATATTTAGTGACGGAATGGTGTCAGGATTTCCGAAAATGTGAAAAACGTGCGTTTCACGAGGAATTGAGACAATTTTCGTTATATCGCAATTTTCGAAGGCTGTAACTCCCGAACCACTCGATGGATTTTAAAATCGCTTGGCACATATCTATTTCGGTATGAAACATTAATGCACACCATTTTTCAGACCAATCCTACAAATTAAACGGGAAAAGTTAAAATTTCATTTCACTTTCTGCCCCGAGTAGGCTAATTTGGGAGGCCATAACTCCCGAACTAATCGATTGATTATAAAATCGCTTGGCACATCTGTTTCTACACTCAAAAGTATATTATACACAAATTTTGAGACCAATCATAGTTTTGGTTCGGGAGAAATCCGGAAAAGTGTGCGGTTTTTCCATTTTTTTGGCCCATTTAACATGGGAAATCACTTATCTCCGACACATAAATGGCTCTAACTAAAAAAGCGTTCGTCCGTTTTTAAAATCGCTTGGGGAATCTGTTGACTATACGTTTATCCAAGTATACAGCAATTTAGAAAGTGTTTCTATCATAATTAGTGCCGGAATGGCGTCAGGATTTCCGAAAATGTGAAAAACGTGCGTTTCACGAGGAATTGAGACGATTTTCGTTATATCGCAAATTTCGAAGGCTGTAATTCCCGAAAGGCTCGATGGATTTTAAAATCGCTTGGCACATATCTATTTCGGTATGAAACATTAATGCACACCAATTTTCATTCTAATCTGAAAATTTAAACGGGAAAAGTGAAAATTTCACTTCACTTTCTGACCAGAGTTGGCTAATTTGGGTGGCCATAACTCCCGAACTAATCGATGGATTTTAAAATAGCTTGGCACATCTCTTTCTACACTCAAAAGTATAATACACACAAATTTTGTGACCAATCGTACTTTTGGTTCGGGAGAAATCCGGAAAAGTGTGCGCTTTTTCTATTTTTTGGCCCATTTAACATGGGAAATCACTTTTCTTCGACACATAAATGGCTCTAACTAAAAAGTGTTCGCCCGTTTTTAAAATCGCTTGGGGAATCTGTTAACTATAAGTTTATCAAAGTATACAGCAATTTAGAAAGTGTTTCTATCATAATTAATGCTAAATGCATCAGGTTTTCCGAAAATGTAAAAAACGTGCGTTTCACGTTGAATGGAGACGATTTTCGTTATATCCCAATTTTCGAAGGCTGTAACTCCTGAACCGCTCGATGGATTTTAAAATCGCTTGGCACATATCTATTTCGGTATGAAACATAAATGCACACCAATTTTCAGACCAATCCGACAATTTAAACGGGAAAAGTTAAAATTTCATTTCACTTTCTGACCCGAGTTGGCTAATTTGGGAGGCTAAACTCCAGAACTAATCGATTGATTATAAAATCGCTTGGCACATCTCTTTCTACACTCAAAAGTATAATATACACAAATTTTGAGACCAATCATAGTTTTGGTTCGGGAGAAATCCGGAAAAGTGTGGGGGTTTTCCATTTTTTTGGCCCATTTAACATGGGAAATCACTTATCTCCGACACATAAATGGCTCTAACTAAAAAAGCGTTCGTCCGTTTTTAAAATCGCTTGGGGAATCTGTTGACTATACGTTTATCCAAGTATACAGCAATTTAGAAAGTGTTTCTATCATAATTAGTGCCGGAATGGCGTCAGGATTTCCGAAAATGTGAAAAACGTGCGTTTCACGAGGAATTGAGACGATTTTCGTTATATCGCAAATTTCGAAGGCTGTAACTCCCGAAAGGCTCGATGGATTTTAAAATCGCTTGGCACATATCTATTTCGGTATGAAACATTAATGCACGCCAATTTTCAGACCAATCCGACAATTTAAACGGGAAAAGTTAAAATTTCATTTCACTTTCTCACCCGAGTTGGCTAATTTGGGAGGCCATAACTCCCGAACTAATCGATTGATTATAAAATCGCTTGGCACATCTGTTTCTACACTCAAAAGTATAATAAACACAAATTTTGAGACCAATCATAGTTTTGGTTCGGGAGAAATCCGGAAAAGTGTGCGGTTTTTCTATTTTTTTTGGCCAATTTAACATGGGAAATCACTTTTCTCCGACACATAAATGGCTCTAACTAAAAAAGCGTTCGTCCGTTTTTAAAATCGCTTGGGGAATCTGTTAACTATAAGTTTATCCAAGTATACAGGAATTTAGGAAGTGTTTCTATCATAATTAGTGCCGGAATGGCGTCAGGATTTCCGAAAATGTGAAAAACGCGCGTTTCACGAGGAATTGAGACGATTTTCGTTATATCGCAAATTTCGAAGGCTGTAACTCCCGAAAGGCTCGATGGATTTTAAAATCGCTTGGCACATATCTATTTCGGTATGAAACATTAATGCACAACAATTTTCATTCTAATCCGACAATTTAAACGGGAAAAGTGAAAATTTCACTTCACTTTCTCACCCGAGTTGGCTAATTTGGGTGGCCATAACTCCCGAACTAATCGATGGATTTTAAAATAGCTTGGCACATCTCTTTCTACACTCAAAAGTATAATACACACAAATTTTGTGACCAATCGTAGTTTTGGTTCGGGAGAAATCCGGAAAAGTGTGCGCTTTTTCTATTTTTTGGCCCATTTAACATGGGAAATCACTTTTCTTCGACACATAAATGGCTCTAACTAAAAAAGTGTTCGCCCGTTTTTAAAATCGCTTGGGGAATCTGTTAACTATAAGTTTTTCAAAGTATACAGCAATTTAGTAAGTGTTTCTATCATAATTAATGCTAAATGCATCAGGTTTTCCGAAAATGTAAAAAACGTGCGTTTCACGTTGAATGGAGACGATTTTCGTTATATCCCAATTTTCGAAGGCTGTAACTCCTGAACCGCTCGATGGATTTTAAAATCGCTTGGCACATATCTATTTCGGTATGAAACATAAATGCACACCAATTTTCAGACCAATCCGACAATTTAAACGGGAAAAGTTAAAATTTCATTTCACTTTCTGACCCGAGTTGGCTAATTTGGGAGGCTAAACTCCCGAACTAATCGATTGATTATAAAATCGCTTGGCACATCTCTTTCTACACTCAAAAGTATAATATACACAAATTTTGAGACCAATCATAGTTTTGGTTCGGGAGAAATCCGGAAAAGTGTGGGGTTTTTCCATTTTTTTGGCCCATTTAACATGGGAAATCACTTATCTCCGACACATAAATTGCTCTAACTAAAAAAGCGTTCGTCCGTTTTTAAAATCGCTTGGGGAATCTGTTGACTATACGTTTATCCAAGTATACAGCAATTTAGAAAGTGTTTCTATCATAATTAGTGCCGGAATGGCGTCAGGATTTCCGAAAATGTGAAAAACGTGCGTTTCACGAGGAATGGAGACGATTTTCGTTATATCGCAATTTTCGAAGGCTGTAACTCCCGAAAGGCTCGATGGATTTCAAAATCGCTTGGCACATATCTATTTCGGTATGAAACATTAATGCACACCAATTTTCAGACCAATCCGATAATTTAAACGGGAAAAGTTAAAATTTCATTTCCCTTTCTGACCCGAGTTGGCTAATTTGGGAGGCCATAACTGCCGAACTAATCGATGGATTTTAAAATCGCTTGGCACATCTCTTTCTACACTCAAAAATATAATACAAACAAATTTTCACACCAATCGTAGTTTTGGTTCGGGATAAATCCGGAAAAGTGTGCGGTTTTTCCATTTTTTGGCCCATTTAACATGGGAAATCACTATTCTCCGACATATAAATGGCTCTAACTAAAAAAGTGTTTGACCGTTTTTAAAATCGCCTGGGAATCTGTTAATTTTAAGTTTATACAAGCATACAGCAATTTAGAACGTGTTTCTATCATAATTAGTGACAGAATGGCGTCAGGATTTCCGAAAATGTGAAAAAAGTGCGTTTCACGAGGAATTGAGACAATTTTCGTTATATCGCAATTTTCGAAGGCTGTAACTCCCGAACCACTCGATGGATTTTAAAATCGCTTGGCACATATCTATTTCGGTATGAAACATTAATGCACACCAATTTTAATACCAATCCGACAATTTAAACGGGAAAAGTTAAAATTTCATTTCATTTTCTGACCCGAGTTTCCAACTTTGGGAGGTCATAACTCCTGAACTAATCGATTAATTATAAAATCGCTAGGCACATCTGTTTCTAAACTCAAAAGTATAATACACACAAATTTTCACACCAATCGTAGTTTTGGTTCGGGAGAAATCCGGAAAAGTGTGAGGTTTTTCCATTTTTTGGCCCATTTAACATGGGAAATCACTTTTCTCCGAGACATAAATGGCTCTAACTAAAAAAGTGTTCGTCCGTTTTTAAAATCGCTTGGGGAATCTTTTAATTTTAAGTTTATACAAGTATACAGAAATTTAGAACGTGTTTCTATCATAATTAGAGCCGAAATGGCGTCAGGATTTCCGAAAATGTGAAAAACGTGCGTTTCACGAGAAAAGGAGACGATTTTCGTTATATCGCAATTTTCGAAGGCTGTAACTCCGAACCGCTCGATGGATTTTAAAATCGCTTGGCACATATCTATTTCGGTATGAAACATTAATGCACACCATTTTTCAGACCAATCCTACAAATTAAACGGGAAAAGTTAAAATTTCATTTCACTTTCTGCCCCGAGTTGGCTAATTTGGGAGGCCATAACTCCCGAACTAATCGATTGATTATAAAATCGCTTGGCACATCTGTTTCTACACTCAAAAGTATAATATACACAAATTTTGAGACCAATCATAGTTTTGGTTCGGGAGAAATCCGGAAAAGTGTGGGGTTTTTCCATTTTTTTGGCCCATTTAACATGGGAAATCACTTATCTCCGACACATAAATGGCTCTAACTAAAAAAGCGTTCGTCCGTTTTTAAAATCGCTTGGGGAATCTGTTGACTATACGTTTATCCAAGTATACAGCAATTTAGAAAGTGTTTCTATCATAATTAGTGCCGGAATGGCGTCAGGATTTCCGAAAATGTGAAAAACGTGCGTTTCACGAGGAATTGAGACGATTTTCGTTATATCGCAAATTTCGAAGGCTGTAACTCCCGAAAGGCTCGATGGATTTTAAAATCGCTTGGCACATATCTATTTCGGTATGAAACATTAATGCACACCAATTTTCATTCTAATCTGAAAATTTAAACGGGAAAAGTGAAAATTTCACTTCACTTTCTGACCAGAGTTGGCTAATTTGGGAGGCCATAACTGCCGAACTAATCGATGGATTTTAAAATCGCTTGGCACATCTGTTTCTACACTCAAAAGTATAATAAACACAAATTTTGTGACCAATCGTAGTTTTGGTTCGGGAGAAATCCGGAAAAGTGTGCGCTTTTTCTATTTTTTGGCCCATTTAACATGGGAAATCACTTTTCTTCGACACATAAATGGCTCTAACTAAAAAAGTGTTCGCCCGTTTTTAAAATCGCTTGGGGAATCTGTTAACTATAAGTTTATCAAAGTATACAGCAATTTAGAAAGTGTTTCTATTATAATTAATGCTAAATGCATCAGGTTTTCCGAAAATGTAAAAAACGTGCGTTTCACGTTGAATGGAGACGATTTTCGTTATATCCCAATTTTCGAAGGCTGTAACTCCTGAACCGCTCGATGGATTTTAAAATCGCTTGGCACATATCTATTTCGGTATGAAACATAAATGCACACCAATTTTCAGACCAATCCGACAATTTAAACGGGAAAAGTTAAAATTTCATTTCACTTTCTGACCCGAGTTGGCAAATTTGGGAGGCTAAACTCCCGAACTAATCGATTGATTATAAAATCGCTTGGCACATCTCTTTCTACACTCAAAAGTATAATATACACAAATTTTGAGACCAATCATAGTTTTGGTTCGGGAGAAATCCGGAAAAGTGTGGGGTTTTTCCATTTTTTTGGCCCATTTAACATGGGAAATCACTTATCTCCGACACATAAATGGCTCTAACTAAAAAAGCGTTCGTCCGTTTTTAAAATCGCTTGGGGAATCTGTTGACTATACGTTTATCCAAGTATACAGCAATTTAGAAAGTGTTTCTATCATAGTTAGTGCCGGAATGGCGTCAGGATTTCCGAAAATGTGAAAAACGTGCGTTTCACGAGGAATGGAGACGATTTTCGTTATATCGCAATTTTCGAAGGCTGTAACTCCCGAAAGGCTCGATGGATTTCAAAATCGCTTGGCACATATCTATTTCGGTATGAAACATTAATGCACACCAATTTTCAGACCAATCCGATAATTTAAACGGGAAAAGTTAAAATTTCATTTCCCTTTCTGACCCGAGTTGGCTAATTTGGGAGGCCATAACTGCCGAACTAATCGATGGATTTTAAAATCGCTTGGCACATCTCTTTCTACACTCAAAAATATAATACAAACAAATTTTCACACCAATCGTAGTTTTGGTTCGGGAGAAATCCGGAAAAGTGTGCGGTTTTTCCCATTTTTTGGCCCATTTAACATGGGAAATCACTATTCTCCGACACATAAATGGCTCTAACTAAAAAAGTGTTCGTCCGTTTTTAAAATCGCTCGGGGAATCTGTTAACTATAGGTTTATCCAAGTATACTGCAATTTCGAACGTGTTTCTATCATAATTAGTGCCGGAATGGCGTAAGATTTCCAAAAATGTGAAAAACGTGCGTTTCACGATGAATTTAAACGATTTTCGTTATATCGCAATTTTCGAAAGCTGTAACTCCTGAACCGCTCGATGGATTTTAAAATCGCTTGGCACATATCTATTTCGGTATGAAACATTAATGCACACCAATTTTAATACCAATCCGACAATTTAAACGGGAAAAGTTAAAATTTCATTTCATTTTCTGACCCGAGTTTCCAACTTTGGGAGGCCATAACTCCAGAACTAATCGATGGATTTTAAAATCGCTTGGCACATCGCTTTCAACACTCAAAAATATAATACACACAAATTTTCACACCAATCGTAGTTTTGGTTCGGGAGAAATCCGGAAAAGTGTGCGATTTTTCCATTTTTTTGGCCCATTTAATATGGAAAATCATTTTTCTCCGACATATAAATGGCTCTAACTAAAAAAGTGTTGGTACGTTTTTAAAATCGCCTGGGAATCTGTTAATTTTAAGTTTATAGAAACATACAGCAATTTAGAACGTGTTTCTATCATATTTAGTGACGGAATGGCGTCAGGATTTCCGAAAATGTGAAAAAAGTGCGTTTCACGAGGAATTGAGACAATTTTCGTTATATCGCAATTTTCGAAGGCTGTAACTCCCGAACCACTCGATGGATTTTAAAATCGCTTGGCACATATCTATTTCGGTATGAAACATTAATGCACACCAATTTTAATACCAATCCGACAATTTAAACGGGAAAAGTTAAAATTTCATTTCATTTTCTGACCCGAGTTTCCAACTTTGGGAGGTCATAACTCCTGAACTAATCGATTAATTATAAAATCGCTAGGCACATCTGTTTCTAAACTCAAAAGTATAATACACACAAATTTTCACACCAATCGTAGTTTTGGTTCGGGAGAAATCCGGAAAAGTGTGAGGTTTTTCCATTTTTTGGCCCATTTAACATGGGAAATCACTTTTCTCCGAGACATAAATGGCTCTAACTAAAAAAGTGTTCGTCCGTTTTTAAAATCGCTTGGGGAATCTTTTAATTTTAAGTTTATACAAGTATACAGAAATTTAGAACGTGTTTCTATCATAATTAGAGCCGAAATGGCGTCAGGATTTCCGAAAATGTGAAAAACGTGCGTTTCACGAGAAAAGGAGACGATTTTCGTTATATCGCAATTTTCGAAGGCTGTAACTCCGAACCGCTCGATGGATTTTAAAATCGCTTGGCACATATCTATTTCGGTATGAAACATTAATGCACACCATTTTTCAGACCAATCCTACAAATTAAACGGGAAAAGTTAAAATTTCATTTCACTTTCTGCCCCGAGTTGGCTAATTTGGGAGGCCATAACTCCCGAACTAATCGATTGATTATAAAATCGCTTGGCACATCTCTTTCCACACTCAAAAATATAATACAAAGAAATTTTCACACCAATCGTAGATTTGGTTCGGGAGAAATCCGGAAAAGTGTGCGGTTTTTCCATTTTTTGGCCCATTTAACATGGGAAATCACTTTTCTCCGACACATAAATGGCTCTAACTAAACAAGCGTTCGTCCGTTTTTAAAATCGCTTGGGGAATCTGTTAACTATAAGTTTATCCAAGTATACAGGAATTTAGAAAGTGTTTCTATCATAATTAGTGCCGGAATGGCGTCAGGATTTCCGAAAATGTGAAAAACGCGCGTCTCACGACGAATGGAAACGATTTTCGTTACATCGCAATTTTCTAAGGCTGTAACTCCCGAAAGGCTCGATGGATTTTAAAATCGCTTGGCACATATCTATTTCGGTATGAAACATTAATGCACGCCAATTTTCAGACCAATCCGACAATTTAAACAGGAAAAGTTAAAATTTCATTTCACTTTCTCACCCGAGTTGGCTAATTTGGGAGGCCATAACTCCCGAACTAATCGATTGATTATAAAATCGCTTGGCACATCTGTTTCTACACTCAAATGTATAATAAACACAAATTTTGAGACCAATCATAGTTTTGGTTCGGGAGAAATCCGGAAAAGTGTGCGGTTTTTCCATTTTTTTGGCAAATTTAACATGGGAAATAACTTTTCTCCGACACATAAATGGCTCTAACTAAAAAAGCGTTCGTCCGTTTCTAAAATCGCTTGGGGAATCTGTTAACTATGTTTATCCAAGTATACAGGAATTTAGAAAGTGTTTCTATCATAATTAGTGCCGGAATGGCGTCAGGATTTCCGAAAATGTGAAAAACGCGCGTTTCACGAGGAATTGAGACGATTTTCGTTATATCGCAAATTTCGAAGGCTGTAACTCCCGAAAGGCTCGATGGATTTTAAAATCGCTTGGCGCATATCTATTTCGGTATGAAACATTAATGCACAACAATTTTCATTCTAATCCGACAATTTAAACGGGAAAAGTGAAAATTTCACCACTTTCTGACCAGAGTTGGCTAATTTGGGTGGCCATAACTCCCGAACTAATCGATGGATTTTAAAATAGCTTGGCACATCTCTTTCTACATTCAAAAGTATAATACACACAAATTTTGTGACCAATCGTAGTTTTGGTTCGGGAGAAATCCGGAAAAGTGTGCGCTTTTTCTATTTTTTGGCCCATTTAACATGGGAAATCACTTTTCTTCGACACATAAATGGCTCGAACTAAAAAAGTGTTCGCCTGTTTTTAAAATCGCTTGGGGAATCTGTTAACTATAAGTTTATCCAAGTATACAGGAATTTAGAAAGTGTTTCTATCATAATTAGTGCCGGAATGGCGTCAGGATTTCCGAAAATGTGAAAAACGCGCGTTTCACGTTGAATGGAGACGATTTTCGTTATATCCCAAATTTCGAAGGCTGTAACTCCTGAACCGCTCGATGGATTTTAAAATCGCTTGGCACATATCTATTTCGGTATGAAACATTAATGCACACCAATTTTAATACCAATCCGACAATTTAAACGGGAAAAGTTAAAATTTCATTTCATTTTCTGACCCGAGTTTCCAACTTTGGGAGGTCATAACTCCTGAACTAATCGATTAATTATAAAATCGCTAGGCACATCTGTTTCTAAACTCAAAAGTATAATACACACAAATTTTCACACCAATCGTAGTTTTGGTTCGGGAGAAATCCGGAAAAGTGTGAGGTTTTTCCATTTTTTGGCCCATTTAACATGGGAAATCACTTTTCTCCGAGACATAAATGGCTCTAACTAAAAAAGAGTTCGTCCGTTTTTAAAATCGCTTGGGGAATCTTTTAATTTTAAGTTTATACAAGTATACAGAAATTTAGAACGTGTTTCTATCATAATTAGAGCCGAAATGGCGTCAGGATTTCCGAAAATGTGAAAAACGTGCGTTTCACGAGAAAAGGAGACGATTTTCGTTATATCGCAATTTTCGAAGGCTGTAACTCCGAACCGCTCGATGGATTTTAAAATCGCTTGGCACATATCTATTTCGGTATGAAACATTAATGCACACCATTTTTCAGACCAATCCTACAAATTAAACGGGAAAAGTTAAAATTTCATTTCACTTTCTGCCCCGAGTTGGCTAATTTGGGAGGCCATAACTCCCGAACTAATCGATTGATTATAAAATCGCTTGGCACATCTCTTTCTACACTCAAAAATATAATACAAAGAAATTTTCACACCAATCGTAGATTTGGTTCGGGAGAAATCCGGAAAAGTGTGCGGTTTTTCCATTTTTTGGCCCATTTAACATGGGAAATCACTTTTCTCCGACACATAAATGGCTCTAACTAAACAAGCGTTCGTCCGTTTTTAAAATCGCTTGGGGAATCTGTTAACTATAAGTTTATCCAAGTGTACAGGAATTTAGAAAGTGTTTCTATCATAATTAGTGCCGGAATGGCGTCAGGATTTCCGAAAATGTGAAAAACGCGCGTCTCACGACGAATGGAAACGATTTTCGTTACATCGCAATTTTCTAAGGCTGTAACTCCCGAAAGGCTCGATGGATTTTAAAATCGCTTGGCACATATCTATTTCGGTATGAAACATTAATGCACGCCAATTTTCAGACCAATCCGACAATTTAAACAGGAAAAGTTAAAATTTCATTTCACTTTCTCACCCGAGTTGGCTAATTTGGGAGGCCATAACTCCCGAACTAATCGATTGATTATAAAATCGCTTGGCACATCTGTTTCTACACTCAAATGTATAATAAACACAAATTTTGAGACCAATCATAGTTTTGGTTCGGGAGAAATCCGGAAAAGTGTGCGGTTTTTCCATTTTTTTGGCAAATTTAACATGGGAAATAACTTTTCTCCGACACATAAATGGCTCTAACTAAAAAAGCGTTCGTCCGTTTCTAAAATCGCTTGGGGAATCTGTTAACTATAAGTTTATCCAAGTATACAGGAATTTAGAAAGTGTTTCTATCATAATTAGTGCCGGAATGGCGTCAGGATTTCCGAAAATGTGAAAAACGCGCGTTTCACGAGGAATTGAGACGATTTTCGTTATATCGCAAATTTCGAAGGCTGTAACTCCCGAAAGGCTCGATGGATTTTAAAATCGCTTGGCGCATATCTATTTCGGTATGAAACATTAATGCACAACAATTTTCATTCTAATCCGACAATTTAAACGGGAAAAGTGAAAATTTCACCACTTTCTGACCAGAGTTGGCTAATTTGGGTGGCCATAACTCCCGAACTAATCGATGGATTTTAAAATAGCTTGGCACATCTCTTTCTACATTCAAAAGTATAATACACACAAATTTTGTGACCAATCGTAGTTTTGGTTCGGGAGAAATCCGGAAAAGTGTGCGCTTTTTCTATTTTTTGGCCCATTTAACATGGGAAATCACTTTTCTTCGACACATAAATGGCTCGAACTAAAAAAGTGTTCGCCTGTTTTTAAAATCGCTTGGGGAATCTGTTAACTATAAGTTTATCCAAGTATACAGGAATTTAGAAAGTGTTTCTATCATAATTAGTGCCGGAATGGCGTCAGGATTTCCGAAAATGTGAAAAACGCGCGTTTCACGTTGAATGGAGACGATTTTCGTTATATCCCAAATTTCGAAGGCTGTAACTCCTGAACCGCTCGATGGATTTTAAAATCGCTTGGCACATATCTATTTCGGTATGAAACATAAATGCACACCAATTTTCAGACCAATCCGACAATTTAAACGGGAAAAGTTAAAATTTCATTTCGCTTTCTGACCCGAGTTTGCTTATTTGGGAGGCCATAACTCCAGAACTAATCGATGGATTTTAAAATCGCTTGGCACATCGCTTTCAACATTCAAAAATATAATACACACAAATTTTCACACCAATCGTTGTTTTGGTTCGGGATAAATCCGGAAAAGTGTGCGGTTTTTCCATTTTTTGGCCCATTTACCATGGGAAATCACTATTCTCCGACACATAAATGGCTCTAACTAAAAAAGTGTTCGTCCGTTTTTAAAATCGCTTGGGGAATCTGTTAACTATAGGTTTATCCAAGTATACTGCAATTTCGAACGTGTTTCTATCATAATTAGTGCCGGAATGGCGTAAGATTTCCGAAAATGTGAAAAACGTGCGTTTCACGAGGAATGGAAACGATTTTCGTTATATCGCAAATTTCGAAGGCGGTAACTCCTGAACCGCTCGATGGATTTTAAAATCGCTTGGCACATATCTATTTCGGTATGAAACATTAATGCACACCAATTTTCAGATCAATCCGACAATTTAATCGGGAAAAGTTAAAATTTCATTTCACTTTCTGACCCGAGTTGGCTAATTTGGGAGGCCATAACTCCAGAACTAATAGATGGATTTTAAAATAGCTTGACACATTTCTTTCTACACTCAAAAGTATAATACACACAAATTTTGTGACCAATCGTAGTTTTGGTTCGGGAGAAATCCGGAAAAGTGTGCGGTTTTTCCATTTTTTTGGCCCATTTAACATGGGAAATCACTTATCTCCGACACATAAATGGCTCTAACTAAAAAAACGTTCGTCCGTTTTTAAAATCGCTTGGGGAATCTGTTGACTATACGTTTATCCAAGTATACAGCAATTTAGAAAGTGTTTCTATCATAATTAGTGCCGGAATGGCGTCAGGATTTCCGAAAATGTGAAAAACGTGCGTTTCACGAGGAATTGAGACGATTTTCGTTATATCGCAAATTTCGAAGTCTGTAACTCCCGAAAGGCTCGATGGATTTTAAAATCGCTTGGCACATATCTATTTCGGTATGAAACATTAATGCACACCAATTTTCATTCTAATCTGAAAATTTAAACGGGAAAAGTGAAAATTTCACTTCACTTTTAGACCAGAGTTGGCTAATTTGGGAGGCCATAACTGCCGAACTAATCGATGGATTTTAAAATCGCTTGGCACATCTCTTTCTACACTCAAAAATATAATACAAACAAATTTTCACACCAATCGTAGTTTTGGTTCGGGATAAATCCGGAAAAGTGTGCGGTTTTTCCATTTTTTGGCTCATTTAACATTGGAAATCACTATTCTCCGACACATAAATGGCTCTAACTAAAAAAGTGTTCCTCCGTTTTTAAAATCGCTTGGGGAATCTGTTAATTTTAAGTTTATACAAGCATACAGCAATTTAGAACGTGTTTCTATCATAATTAGTGACAGAATGGCGTCAGGATTTCCGAAAATGTGAAAAACGTGCGTTTCACGAGGAATGGAGACGATTTTCGTTATATCGCAATTTTCGAAGGCTGTAACTCCCGAAAGGCTCTATGGATTTTAAAATCGCTTGGCACATATCTATTTCGGTATGAAACATTAATGCACACCAATTTTCAGATCAATCCGAGAATTTAATCGGGAAAAGTTAAAATTTCATTTCACTTTCTGACCCGAGTTGGCTAATTTGGGAGGCCATAACTCCAGAACTAATAGATGGATTTTAAAATCGCTTGGCACATATCTATTTCGGTATGAAACATTAGTGCACACCAATTTTCAGATCAATCCGACAATTTAATCCGGAAAAGTTAAAATTTCATTTCACTTTTTGACCAGAGTTGGCTAATTTGGGAGGCCATAACTGCCGAACTAATCGATGGATTTTAAAATCGCTTGGCACATCTCTTTCTACACTCAAAAATATAATACAAAGAAATTTTCACACCAATCGTAGTTTTGGTTCGGGAGAAATCCGGAAAAGTGTGCGGTTTTTCCATTTTTTGGCCCATTTAACATGGGAAATCACTTTTCTCCGACACATAAATGGCTCTAACTAAAAAAGCGTTCGTCCGTTTTTAAAATCGCTTGGGGTATCTGTTAACTATAAGTTTATCCAAGTATACAGGAATTTAGAAAGTGTTTCTATCATAATTAGTGCCGGAATGGCGTCAGGATTTCCGAAAATGTGAAAAACGTGCGTTTCACGAGGAATTGAGACGATTTTCGTTATATCGCAAATTTCGAAGGCTGTAACTCCCGAAAGGCTCGATGGATTTTAAAATCGCTTGGCACATATCTATTTCGGTATGAAACATTAATGCACACCAATTTTCATTCTAATCTGAAAATTTAAACGGGAAAAGTGAAAATTTCACTTCACTTTTAGACCAGAGTTGGCTAATTTGGGAGGCCATAACTGCCGAACTAATCGATGGATTTTAAAATCGCTTGGCACATCTCTTTCTACACTCAAAAATATAATACAAACAAATTTTCACACCAATCGTAGTTTTGGTTCGGGATAAATCCGGAAAAGTGTGCGGTTTTTCCATTTTTTGGCTCATTTAACATTGGAAATCACTATTCTCCGACACATAAATGGCTCTAACTAAAAAAGTGTTCCTCCGTTTTTAAAATCGCTTGGGGAATCTGTTAATTTTAAGTTTATACAAGCATACAGCAATTTAGAACGTGTTTCTATCATAATTAGTGACAGAATGGCGTCAGGATTTCCGAAAATGTGAAAAACGTGCGTTTCACGAGGAATGGAGACGATTTTCGTTATATCGCAATTTTCGAAGGCTGTAACTCCCGAAAGGCTCTATGGATTTTAAAATCGCTTGGCACATATCTATTTCGGTATGAAACATTAATGCACACCAATTTTCAGATCAATCCGAGAATTTAATCGGGAAAAGTTAAAATTTCATTTCACTTTCTGACCCGAGTTGGCTAATTTGGGAGGCCATAACTCCAGAACTAATAGATGGATTTTAAAATCGCTTGGCACATATCTATTTCGGTATGAAACATTAGTGCACACCAATTTTCAGATCAATCCGACAATTTAATCCGGAAAAGTTAAAATTTCATTTCACTTTTTGACCAGAGTTGGCTAATTTGGGAGGCCATAACTGCCGAACTAATCGATGGATTTTAAAATCGCTTGGCACATCTCTTTCTACACTCAAAAATATAATACAAAGAAATTTTCACACCAATCGTAGTTTTGGTTCGGGAGAAATCCGGAAAAGTGTGCGGTTTTTCCATTTTTTGGCCCATTTAACATGGGAAATCACTTTTCTCCGACACATAAATGGCTCTAACTAAAAAAGCGTTCGTCCGTTTTTAAAATCGCTTGGGGTATCTGTTAACTATAAGTTTATCCAAGTATACAGGAATTTAGAAAGTGTTTCTATCATAATTAGTGCCGGAATGGCGTCAGGATTTCCGAAAATGTGAAAAACGTGCGTTTCACGAGGAATTGAGACGATTTTCGTTATATCGCAAATTTCGAAGGCTGTAACTCCCGAAAGGCTCGATGGATTTTAAAATCGCTTGGCACATATCTATTTCGGTATGAAACATTAATGCACACCAATTTTCATTCTAATCTGAAAATTTAAACGGGAAATGTGAAAATTTCACTTCACTTTCTGACCAGAGTTGGCTAATTTGGGAGGCCATAACTGCCGAACTAATCGATGGATTTTAAAATCGCTTGGCACACCTCTTTCTACACTCAAAAATATAATACAAAGAAATTTTCACACCAATCGTAGTTTTGGTTCGGGAGAAATCCGGAAAAGTGTGCGGCTTTTCCATTTTTTGGCCCATTTAACATGGGAAATCACTTTTCTCCGACACATAAATGGCTCTATCTAAAAAAGTGTTCGCCCGTTTTTAAAATCGCTTGGGGAATCTGTTCACTATAAGTTTATCAAAGTATACAGCAATTTAGAAAGTGTTTCTATCATAATTAGTACCGGAATGGCGTCAGGATTTCCGAAAATGTGAAAAACGCGCGTCTCACGACGAATGGAAACGATTTTCGTTATATCGCAATTTTCTAAGGCTGTAACTCCCGAAAGGCTCGATGGATTTTAAAATCGCTTGGCACATATCTATTTCGGTATGAAACATTAATGCACGCCAATTTTCAGACCAATCCGACAATTTAAACGGGAAAAGTTAAAATTTCATTTCACTTTCTCACCCGAGTTGGCTAATTTGGGAGGCCATAACTCCCGAACTAATCGATTGATTATAAAAATCGCTTGGCACATCTCTTTCTACACTCAAAAATATAATACACACAAATTTTCACACCAATCGTAGTTTTGGTTCGGGAGAAATCCGGAAAAGTGTGCGATTTTTCCATTTTTTTGGCCCATTTAATATGGAAAATCATTTTTCTCCGACATATAAATGGCTCTAACTAAAAAAGTGTTTGTTCGTTTTTAAAATCGCCTGGGAATCTGTTAATTTTAAGTTTATACAAGCATACAGCAATTTAGAACGTGTTTCTATCATAATTAGTGACAGAATGGCGTCAGGATTTCCGAAAATGTGAAAAACGTGCGTTTCACGAGGAATGGAGACGATTTTCGTTATATCGCAATTTTCGAAGGCTGTAACTCCCGAAAGGCTCTATGGATTTTAAAATCGCTTGGCACATATCTATTTCGGTATGAAACATTAATGCACACCAATTTTCAGATCAATCCGACAATTTAATCGGGAAAAGTTTAAATTTCATTTCACTTTCTGACCCGAGTTGGCTAATTTGGGAGGCCATAACTCCAGAACTAATAGATGGAATTTAAAATCGCTTGGCACATATCTATTTCGGTATGAAACATTAATGCACACCAATTTTCAGATCAATCCGACAATTTAATCGGGAAAAGTTAAAATTTCATTTCACTTTCTGACCAGAGTTGGCTAATTTGGGAGGCTAAACTCCCGAACTAATCGATTGATTATAAAATCGCTTGGCACATCTCTTTCTACACTCAAAAGTGTAATATACACAAATTTTGACACCAATCATAGTTTTGGTTCGGGAGAAATCCGGAAAAGTGTGGGGTTTTTCCATTTTTTTGGCCCATTTAACATGGGAAATCACTTATCTCCGACACATAAATGGCTCTAACTAAAAAAGCGTTCGTCCGTTTTTAAAATCGCTTGGGGAATCTGTTGACTATACGTTTATCCAAGTATACAGCAATTTAGAAAGTGTTTCTATCATAATTAGTGCCGGAATGGCGTCAGGATTTCCGAAAATGTGAAAAACGTGCGTTTCACGAGAAATTGAGACGATTTTCGTTATACCGCAAATTTCGAAGGCTGTAACTCCCGAAAGGCTCGATGGATTTTAAAATCGCTTGGCACATATCTATTTCGGTATGAAACATTAATGCACACCAATTTTCATTCTAATCTGAAAATTTAAACGGGAAAAGTGAAAATTTCACTTCACTTTCTGACCAGAGTTGGCTAATTTGGGAGGCCATAACTGCCGAACTAATCGATGGATTTTAAAATCGCTTGGCACATCTCTTTCTACACTCAAAAATATAATACAAAGAAATTTTCACACCAATCGTAGTTTTGGTTCGGGAGAAATCCGGAAAAGTGTGCGGTTTTTCCATTTTTTGGCCCATTTAACAATGGAAATCACTTTTCTCCGACACATAAATGGCTCTAACTAAAAAGGCGTTCGTCCGTTTTTAAAATCGCTTGGGGAATCTGTTAACTATAAGTTTATCCAAGTATACAGGAATTTAGAAAGTGTTTCTATCATAATTAGTGCCGGAATGGCGTCAGGATTTCCGAAAATGTGAAAAACGCGCGTCTCAAGACGAATGGAAACGATTTTCGTTATATCGCAATTTTCTAAGGCTGTAACTCCCGAAAGGCTCGATGGATTTTAAAATCGCTTGGCACATATCTATTTCGGTATGAAACATTAATGCACGCCAATTTTCAGACCAATCCGACAATTTAAACGGGAAAAGTTACAATTTCATTTCACTTTCTCACCCGAGTTGGCTAATTTGGGAGGCCATAACTCCCGAACTAATCGATTGATTATAAAATCGCTTGACACATCTGTTTCTACACTCAAAAGTATAATAAACACAAATTTTGAGACCAATCATAGTTTTGGTTCGGGAGAAATCCGGAAAAGTGTGCGGTTTTTCCATTTTTTTGGTCCATTTAACATGGGAAATCACTTTTCTCCGACACATAAATGGCTCTAACTAAAAAAGCGTTCGTCCGTTTTTAGAATCGCTATTGGAATCTGTTAACTATAAGTTTATCCAAGTATACAGGAATTTAGAAAGTGTTTCTATCATAATTAGTGCCGGAATGGCGTCAGGATTTCCGAAAATGTGAAAAACGCGCGTTTCACGAGAAATTGAGACGATTTTCGTTATATCGCAAATTTCGAAGGCTGTAACTCCCGAAAGGCTCGATGGATTTTAAAATCGCTTGGCACATATCTATTTCGGTATGAAAGATTAATGCACAACAATTTTCATTCTAATCCGACAATTTAAACGGGAAAAGTGAAAATTTCACTTCACTTTCTGACCAGAGTTGGCTTATTTGGGAGGCCATAACTCCAGAACTAATCGATGGATTTTAAAATCGCTTGGCACATCGCTTTCAACACTCAAAAATTTAATACACACAAATTTTCACACCAATCGTAGTTTTGGTTCGGGAGAAATCCGGAAAAGTGTGCGATTTTTCCATTTTTTTGGCCCATTTAATATGGAAAATCATTTTTCTCCGACATATAAATGGCTCTAACTAAAAAAGTGTTTGTCCGTTTTTAAAATCGCCTGGGAATCTGTTAATTTTAAGTTTATACAAGCATACAGCAATTTAGAACGTGTTTCTATCATAATTAGTGACAGAATGGCGTCAGGATTTCCGAAAATGTGAAAAACGTGCGTTTCACGAGGAATTGAGACGATTTTCGTTATATCGCAAATTTCGAAGGCTGTAACTCCCGAAAGGCTCTATGGATTTTAAAATCGCTTGGCACATATCTATTTCGGTATGAAACATTAATGCACACCAATTTTCATTCTAATCTGAAAATTTAAACGGGAATGAAAATTTCACTTCACTTTCTGACCAGAGTTGGCTAATTTGGGAGGCCATAACTGCCGAACTAATCGATGGATTTTAAAATCGCTTGGCACATCTCTTTCTACACTCAAAAATATAATACAAACAAATTTTCACACCAATCGTAGTTTTGGTTCGGGAGAAATCCGGAAAAGTGTTCGGTTTTTCTATTTTTTTCTCCCATTTAACATGGGAAATCACTTTTCTCCGACACATAAATGGCTCTAACTAAAAAAGTGTTCGCCCGTTTTTAAAATCGCTTGGGGAATCTGTTAACTATAATTCTATCAAAGTATACAGCAATTTAGAAAGTGTTTCTATCATAATTAGTGCCGGAATGGCGTCAGGTTTTCCGAAAATGTGAAAAACGTGCGTTTCACGAGGAATTGAGACGATTTTCTTTATATAGCAAATTTCGAAGGCTGTAACTCCCGAAAGGCTCGATGGATTTTAAAATCGCTTGGCACATATCTATTTCGGTATGAAACATTAATGCACACCAATTTTCATTCTAATCTGAAAATTTAAACGGGAAAAGTGAAAATTTCACTTCACATTCTGACCAGAGTTGGCTAATTTGGGAAGCCATAACTGCCGAACTAATCGATGGATTTTAAAATCGCTTGGCACATCTCTTTCTACACTCAAAAATATAATACAAACAAATTTTCACACCAATCGTAGTTTTGTTTCGGGAGAAATCCGGAAAAGTGTGCGGTTTTTCCATTTTTTCCCATTTAACATTGGAAATCACTTTTCTCCGAGACATAAATGGCTCTAACTAAAAAAGTGTTCGTCCGTTTTTAAAATCGCTTGGGGAATCTTTTAATTTTAAGTTTATACAAGTATACAGAAATTTAGAACGTGTTTCTATCATAATTAGAGCCGAAATGGCGTCAGGATTTCCGAAAATGTGAAGAACGTGCGTTTCACGAGAAAAGGAGACGATTTTCGTTATATCGCAATTTTCGAAGGCTGTAACTCCGAACCGCTCGATGGATTTTAAAATCGCTTGGCACATATCTATTTCGGTATGAAACATTAATGCACACCATTTTTCAGACCAATCCGACTATTTAAACGGGAAAAGTTAAAATTTCATTTCACATTCTGCCCCGAGTTGGCTAATTTGGGAGGCCATAACTCCCGAACTAATCGATTGATTATAAAATCGCTTGGCACATCTGTTTCTACACTCAAAAGTATAATATACACAAATTTTGAGACCAATCATAGTTTTGGTTCGGGAGAAATCCGGAAAAGTGTGCGGTTTTTCCATTTTTTTGGCCCATTTAACATGGGAAATCACTTATCTCCGACACATAAATGGCTCTAACTAAAAAAGCGTTCGTCCGTTTTTAAAATCGCTTGGGGAATCTGTTGACTATACGTTTATCCAAGTAGACAGCAATTTAGAAAGTGTTTCTATCATAATTAGTGCCGGAATGGCGTCAGGATTTCCGAAAATGTGAAAAACGTGCGTTTCACGAGGAATTGAGACGATTTTCGTTATATCGCAAATTTCGAAGGCTGTAACTCCCGAAAGGCTTAATGGATTTTAAAATCGCTTGGCACATATCTATTTCGGTATGAAACATAAATGCATACCAATTTTCAGACAAATCCGACAATTTAAACGGGAAAAGTTAAAATTTCATTTCGCTTTCTGACCCGAGTTGGCTTATTTGGGAGGCCACAACTCCAGAACTAATCGATGGATTTTAAAATCGCTTGGCACATCGCTTTCAACACTCAAAAATATAATGCACACAAATTTTCACACCAATCGTAGTTTTGGTTCGGGAGAAATCCGGAAAAGTGTGCAATTTTTCCATTTTTTTGGCCCATTTAATATGGAAAATCATTTTTCTCCGACATATAAATGGTTCTAACTAAAAAAGTGTTTGTCCGTTTTTAAAATCTCCTGGGAATCTGTTAATTTTAAGTTTATACAAGCATACAGCAATTTAGAACGTGTTTCTATCATAATTAGTGACAGAATGGCGTCAGGATTTCCGAAAATGTGAAAAACATGCGTTTCACGAGGAATGGAGACGATTTTCGTTATATCGCAATTTTCGAAGGCTGTAACTCCCGAAAGGCTCTATGGATTTTAAAATCACTTGGCACATATCTATTTCGGTATGAAACATTAATGCACACCAATTTTCAGATCAATCCGACAATTTAATCGGGAAAAGTTAAAATTTCATTTCACTTTCTGACCAGAGTTGGCTAATTTGGGAGGCCATAACTGCCGAACTAATCGATGGATTTTAAAATCGCTTGGCACATCTCTTTCTACACTCAAAAATATAATACAAAGAAATTTTCACACCAATCGTAGTTTTGGTTCGGGAGAAATCCGGAAAAGTGTGCGGTTTTTCCATTTTTTGGCCAATTTAACATGGGAAATCACTTATCTCCGACACATAAATGGCTCTAACTAAAAAAGCGTTCGTCCTTTTTTAAAATCGCTTGGGGAATCTGTTGACTATACGTTTATCCAAGTATACAGCAATTTAGAAAGTGTTTCTATCATAATTAGTGCCGGAATGGCGTCAGGATTTCCGAAAATGTGAAAAACGTGCGTTTCACGAGGAATTGAGACTATTTTCGTTATATCGCAAATTTCGAAGGCTGTAACTCCCGAAAGGCTCTATGGATTTTAAAATCGCTTGGCACATATCTATTTCGGTATGAAAAATTAATGCACACCAATTTTCAGACCAATCCGACAATTTAAACGGGAAAAGTTAAAATTTCATTTCACTTTCTGACCCGAGTTGGCTAATTTGGGAGGCTAAACTCCCGAACTAATCGATTGATTATAAAATCGCTTGACACATTTCTTTCTACACTCAAAAGTATAATACACACAAATTTTGTGACCAATCATAGTTTTGGTTCGGGAGAAATCCGGAAAAGTGTGCGGTTTTTCTATTTTTTTCTCCCATTTAACATGGGAAATCACTTTTCTCCGACACATAAATGGCTCTAACTAAAAAAGTGTTCGCCCGTTTTTAAAATCGCTTGGGGAATCTGTTAACTATAAGTCTATCAAAGTATACAGCAATTTAGAAAGTGTTTCTATCATAAATAGTGCCGGAATGGCGTCAGGATTTCCGAAAATGTGAAAAACGTGCGTTTCACGAGGAATTGAGACGATTTTCGTTATATCGCAAATTTCGAAGGCTGTAACTCCCGAAAGGCTCGATGAATTTTAAAATCGCTTGGCACATATCTATTTCGGTATGAAACATTAATGCACACCAATTTTCATTCTAATCTGAAAATTTAAACGGTAATGAAAATTTCACTTCACTTTCTGACCAGAGTTGGATAATTTGGGAGGCCATAACTGCCGAACTAATCGATGGATTTTAAAATCGCTTGGCACATCTCTTTCTACTCTCAAAAATATAATACAAACAAATTTTCACACCAATCGTAGTTTTGGTTCGGGAGAAATCCGGAAAAGTGTGCGGTTTTTCCATTTTTTGGCCCATTTAACATGGGAAATCACTATTCTCCGACACATAAATGGCTCTAACTAAAAAAGTGTTCGTCCGTTTTTAAAATCGCTTGGGGAATCTGTTAACTATAGGTTTATCCAAGTATACAGCAATTTAGAAAGTGTTTCTATCATAATTAATGCCGGAATGGCGTAAGATTTCCGAAAATGTGAAAAACGTGCGTTTCACGAGGAATGGAAACGATTTTCGTTATATCGCAATTTTCGAAGGCTGTAACTCCTGAACCGCTCGATGGATTTTAAAATCGCTTGGCACATATCTATTTCGGTATGAAACATAAATGCACACCAATTTTCAGACCAATCCGACAATTTAAACGGGAAAAGTTAAAATTTCATTTCACTTTCTGACCCGAGTTGGCTAATTTGGGAGGCTAAACTCCCGAACTAATCGATTGATTATAAAATCGCTTGGCACATCTCTTTCTACACTCAAAAGTATAATATACACAAATTTTGAGACCAATCATAGTTTTGGTTCGGGAGAAATCCGGAAAAGTGTGGGGTTTTTCCATTTTTTTTGGCCCATTTAACATGGGAAATCACTTATCTCCGACACATAAATGGCTCTAACTAAAAAAGCGTTCGTCCGTTTTTAAAATCGCTTGGGGAATCTGTTGACTATACGTTTATCCAAGTATACAGCTATTTAGAAAGTGTTTCTATCATAATTAATGCCGGAATGGCGTCAGGATTTCCGAAAATGTGAAAAACGTGCGTTTCACGAGGAATTGAGACGATTTTCGTTATATCGCAAATTTCGAAGGCTGTAACTCCCGAAAGGCTCGATGGATTTTAAAATCGCTTGGCACATATCTATTTCGGTATGAAGCATTAATGCACACCAATTTTCATTCTAATCTGAAAATTTAAACGGTAATGAAAATTTCACTTCACTTTCTGCCCAGAGTTGGCTAATTTGGGAGGCCATAACTGCCGAACTAATCGATGGATTTTAAAATCGCTTGGCACATCTCTTTCTACACTCAAAAATATAATTCAAACAAATTTTCACACCAATCGTAGTTTTGGTTCGGAAGAAATCCGGAAAAGTGTGCGGTTTTTCCATTTTTTGGCCCATTTAACATGGGAAATCACTATTCTCCGACACATAAATGGCTCTAACTAAAAAAGTGTTCGTCCGTTTTTAAAATCGCTTGGGGAATCTGTTAACTATAGGTTTATCCAAGTATACAGCAATTTAGAAAGTGTTTCTATCATAATTAATGCCGGAATGGCGTAAGATTTCCGAAAATGTGAAAAACGTGCGTTTCACGAGAAATTGAGACGATTTTCGTTATATCGCAAATTTTGAAGGCTGTAACTCCCGAAAGGCTCGATAGATTTTAAAATCGCTTGGCACATATCTATTTCGGTATGAAACATTAATGCACACCAATTTTCATTCTAATCTGAAAATTTAAACGGGAAAAGTGAAAATTTCACTTCACTTTCTGACCAGAGTTGGCTAATTTGGGAGGCCATAACTGCCGAACTAATCGATGGATTTTAAAATCGCTTGGCACATCTCTTTCTACACTCAAAAATATAATACAAACAAACTTTCACACCAATCGTAGATTTGGTTCGGGAGAAATCCGGAAAAGTGTGCGATTTTTCCATTTTTTTGGCCCATTTAATATGGAAAATCATTTTTCTCCGACATATAAATGGCTCTAACTAAAAAAGTGTTGGTACGTTTTTAAAATCGCCTGGGAATCTGTTAATTTTAAGTTTATACAAACATACAGCAATTTAGAACGTGTTTCTATCATAATTAGTGACAGAATGGCGTCAGGATTTCCGAAAATGTGAAAAACGTGCGTTTCACGAGGAATGGAGACGATTTTCGTTATATCGTAATTTTCGAAGGCTGTAACTCCCGAAAGGCTCTATGGATTTTAAAATCGCTTGGCACATATCTATTACGGTATGAAACATTAATGCACACAAATTTTCAGACCAATCCGATAATTTAAACGGGAAAAGTTAAAATTTCATTTCACTTTCTGACCCGAGTTGGCTAATTTGGGAGGCCATAACTCCAGAACTAATCGATGGATTTTAAAATAGCTTGGCACATTTCTTTCTACACTCAAAAGTATAAAACACACAAATTTTGTGACCAATCGTAGTTTTGGTTCGGGAGAAATCCGGAAAAGTGTGCGGTTTTTCTATTTTTTTCTCCCATTTAACATGGGAAATCACTTTTCTCCGACACATAAATGGCTCTAAGTAAAAAAGTGTTCGCCCGTTTTTAAAATCGCTTGGGGAATCTGTTAACTATAAGTCTATCAAAGTATACAGCAATTTAGAAAGTGTTTCTATCATAATTAGTGCCGGAATGGCGTCAGGTTTTCCGAAAATGTGAAAAACGTGCGTTTCACGAGGAATTGAGACGATTTTCGTTATATCGCAATTTTCGAAGGCTGTAACTCCTGAACCGCTCGATGGATTTTAAAATCGCTTGGCACATATCTGTTTCGGTATGAAACATAAATGCATACCAATTTTCAGAGAAATCCGACAATTTAAACGGGAAAAGTTAAAATTTCATTTCGCTTTCTGACCAGAGTTGGCTTATTTGGGAGGCCATAACTCCAGAACTAATCGATGGATTTTAAAATCGCTTGGCATATCGCTTTCAACACTCAAAAATATAATACACACAAATTTTCACACCAATCGTAGTTTTGGTTCGGGAGAAATCCGGAAAAGTGTGCGATTTTTCCATTTTTTTGGCCCATTTAATATGGAAAATCATTTTTCTCCGACATATAAATGGCTCTAACTAAAAAAGTGTTTGTCCGTTTTTAAAATCGCCTGGGAATCTGTTAATTCTAAGTTTATACAAGCATACAGCAATTTAGAACGTGTTTCTATCATAATTAGTGACAGAATGGCGTCAGGATTTCCGAAAATGTGAAAAACGTGCGTTTCACGAGGAATGGAGACGATTTTCGTTATATCGCAATTTTCGAAGGCTGTAACTCCCGAAAGGCTCGATGGATTTTAAAATCGCTTGGCACATATCTATTTCGGTATGAAACATAAATGCACACCAATTTTCAGACCAATCCGACAATTTAAACGGGAAAAGTTAAAATTTCATTTCACTTTCTGACCCGAGTTGGCAAATTTGGGAGGCTAAACTCCCGAACTAATCGATTGATTATAAAATCGCTTGGCACATCTCTTTCTACACTCAAAAGTATAATATACACAAATTTTGAGACCAATCATAGTTTTGGTTCGGGAGAAATCCGGAAAAGTGTGGGGTTTTTCCATTTTTTTGGCCCATTTAACATGGGAAATCACTTATCTCCGACACATAAATGGCTCTAACTAAAAAAGCGTTCGTCCGTTTTTAAAATCGCTTGGGGAATCTGTTGACTATACGTTTATCCAAGTATACAGCAATTTAGAAAGTGTTTCTATCATAGTTAGTGCCGGAATGGCGTCAGGATTTCCGAAAATGTGAAAAACGTGCGTTTCACGAGGAATGGAGACGATTTTCGTTATATCGCAATTTTCGAAGGCTGTAACTCCCGAAAGGCTCGATGGATTTCAAAATCGCTTGGCACATATCTATTTCGGTATGAAACATTAATGCACACCAATTTTCAGACCAATCCGATAATTTAAACGGGAAAAGTTAAAATTTCATTTCCCTTTCTGACCCGAGTTGGCTAATTTGGGAGGCCATAACTGCCGAACTAATCGATGGATTTTAAAATCGCTTGGCACATCTCTTTCTACACTCAAAAATATAATACAAACAAATTTTCACACCAATCGTAGTTTTGGTTCGGGAGAAATCCGGAAAAGTGTGCGGTTTTTCCCATTTTTTGGCCCATTTAACATGGGAAATCACTATTCTCCGACACATAAATGGCTCTAACTAAAAAAGTGTTCGTCCGTTTTTAAAATCGCTCGGGGAATCTGTTAACTATAGGTTTATCCAAGTATACTGCAATTTCGAACGTGTTTCTATCATAATTAGTGCCGGAATGGCGTAAGATTTCCAAAAATGTGAAAAACGTGCGTTTCACGATGAATTTAAACGATTTTCGTTATATCGCAATTTTCGAAAGCTGTAACTCCTGAACCGCTCGATGGATTTTAAAATCGCTTGGCACATATCTATTTCGGTATGAAACATTAATGCACACCAATTTTAATACCAATCCGACAATTTAAACGGGAAAAGTTAAAATTTCATTTCATTTTCTGACCCGAGTTTCCAACTTTGGGAGGCCATAACTCCAGAACTAATCGATGGATTTTAAAATCGCTTGGCACATCGCTTTCAACACTCAAAAATATAATACACACAAATTTTCACACCAATCGTAGTTTTGGTTCGGGAGAAATCCGGAAAAGTGTGCGATTTTTCCATTTTTTTGGCCCATTTAATATGGAAAATCATTTTTCTCCGACATATAAATGGCTCTAACTAAAAAAGTGTTGGTACGTTTTTAAAATCGCCTGGGAATCTGTTAATTTTAAGTTTATAGAAACATACAGCAATTTAGAACGTGTTTCTATCATATTTAGTGACGGAATGGCGTCAGGATTTCCGAAAATGTGAAAAAAGTGCGTTTCACGAGGAATTGAGACAATTTTCGTTATATCGCAATTTTCGAAGGCTGTAACTCCCGAACCACTCGATGGATTTTAAAATCGCTTGGCACATATCTATTTCGGTATGAAACATTAATGCACACCAATTTTAATACCAATCCGACAATTTAAACGGGAAAAGTTAAAATTTCATTTCATTTTCTGACCCGAGTTTCCAACTTTGGGAGGTCATAACTCCTGAACTAATCGATTAATTATAAAATCGCTAGGCACATCTGTTTCTAAACTCAAAAGTATAATACACACAAATTTTCACACCAATCGTAGTTTTGGTTCGGGAGAAATCCGGAAAAGTGTGAGGTTTTTCCATTTTTTGGCCCATTTAACATGGGAAATCACTTTTCTCCGAGACATAAATGGCTCTAACTAAAAAAGTGTTCGTCCGTTTTTAAAATCGCTTGGGGAATCTTTTAATTTTAAGTTTATACAAGTATACAGAAATTTAGAACGTGTTTCTATCATAATTAGAGCCGAAATGGCGTCAGGATTTCCGAAAATGTGAAAAACGTGCGTTTCACGAGAAAAGGAGACGATTTTCGTTATATCGCAATTTTCGAAGGCTGTAACTCCGAACCGCTCGATGGATTTTAAAATCGCTTGGCACATATCTATTTCGGTATGAAACATTAATGCACACCATTTTTCAGACCAATCCTACAAATTAAACGGGAAAAGTTAAAATTTCATTTCACTTTCTGCCCCGAGTTGGCTAATTTGGGAGGCCATAACTCCCGAACTAATCGATTGATTATAAAATCGCTTGGCACATCTCTTTCCACACTCAAAAATATAATACAAAGAAATTTTCACACCAATCGTAGATTTGGTTCGGGAGAAATCCGGAAAAGTGTGCGGTTTTTCCATTTTTTGGCCCATTTAACATGGGAAATCACTTTTCTCCGACACATAAATGGCTCTAACTAAACAAGCGTTCGTCCGTTTTTAAAATCGCTTGGGGAATCTGTTAACTATAAGTTTATCCAAGTATACAGGAATTTAGAAAGTGTTTCTATCATAATTAGTGCCGGAATGGCGTCAGGATTTCCGAAAATGTGAAAAACGCGCGTCTCACGACGAATGGAAACGATTTTCGTTACATCGCAATTTTCTAAGGCTGTAACTCCCGAAAGGCTCGATGGATTTTAAAATCGCTTGGCACATATCTATTTCGGTATGAAACATTAATGCACGCCAATTTTCAGACCAATCCGACAATTTAAACAGGAAAAGTTAAAATTTCATTTCACTTTCTCACCCGAGTTGGCTAATTTGGGAGGCCATAACTCCCGAACTAATCGATTGATTATAAAATCGCTTGGCACATCTGTTTCTACACTCAAATGTATAATAAACACAAATTTTGAGACCAATCATAGTTTTGGTTCGGGAGAAATCCGGAAAAGTGTGCGGTTTTTCCATTTTTTTGGCAAATTTAACATGGGAAATAACTTTTCTCCGACACATAAATGGCTCTAACTAAAAAAGCGTTCGTCCGTTTCTAAAATCGCTTGGGGAATCTGTTAACTATGTTTATCCAAGTATACAGGAATTTAGAAAGTGTTTCTATCATAATTAGTGCCGGAATGGCGTCAGGATTTCCGAAAATGTGAAAAACGCGCGTTTCACGAGGAATTGAGACGATTTTCGTTATATCGCAAATTTCGAAGGCTGTAACTCCCGAAAGGCTCGATGGATTTTAAAATCGCTTGGCGCATATCTATTTCGGTATGAAACATTAATGCACAACAATTTTCATTCTAATCCGACAATTTAAACGGGAAAAGTGAAAATTTCACCACTTTCTGACCAGAGTTGGCTAATTTGGGTGGCCATAACTCCCGAACTAATCGATGGATTTTAAAATAGCTTGGCACATCTCTTTCTACATTCAAAAGTATAATACACACAAATTTTGTGACCAATCGTAGTTTTGGTTCGGGAGAAATCCGGAAAAGTGTGCGCTTTTTCTATTTTTTGGCCCATTTAACATGGGAAATCACTTTTCTTCGACACATAAATGGCTCGAACTAAAAAAGTGTTCGCCTGTTTTTAAAATCGCTTGGGGAATCTGTTAACTATAAGTTTATCCAAGTATACAGGAATTTAGAAAGTGTTTCTATCATAATTAGTGCCGGAATGGCGTCAGGATTTCCGAAAATGTGAAAAACGCGCGTTTCACGTTGAATGGAGACGATTTTCGTTATATCCCAAATTTCGAAGGCTGTAACTCCTGAACCGCTCGATGGATTTTAAAATCGCTTGGCACATATCTATTTCGGTATGAAACATTAATGCACACCAATTTTAATACCAATCCGACAATTTAAACGGGAAAAGTTAAAATTTCATTTCATTTTCTGACCCGAGTTTCCAACTTTGGGAGGTCATAACTCCTGAACTAATCGATTAATTATAAAATCGCTAGGCACATCTGTTTCTAAACTCAAAAGTATAATACACACAAATTTTCACACCAATCGTAGTTTTGGTTCGGGAGAAATCCGGAAAAGTGTGAGGTTTTTCCATTTTTTGGCCCATTTAACATGGGAAATCACTTTTCTCCGAGACATAAATGGCTCTAACTAAAAAAGAGTTCGTCCGTTTTTAAAATCGCTTGGGGAATCTTTTAATTTTAAGTTTATACAAGTATACAGAAATTTAGAACGTGTTTCTATCATAATTAGAGCCGAAATGGCGTCAGGATTTCCGAAAATGTGAAAAACGTGCGTTTCACGAGAAAAGGAGACGATTTTCGTTATATCGCAATTTTCGAAGGCTGTAACTCCGAACCGCTCGATGGATTTTAAAATCGCTTGGCACATATCTATTTCGGTATGAAACATTAATGCACACCATTTTTCAGACCAATCCTACAAATTAAACGGGAAAAGTTAAAATTTCATTTCACTTTCTGCCCCGAGTTGGCTAATTTGGGAGGCCATAACTCCCGAACTAATCGATTGATTATAAAATCGCTTGGCACATCTCTTTCTACACTCAAAAATATAATACAAAGAAATTTTCACACCAATCGTAGATTTGGTTCGGGAGAAATCCGGAAAAGTGTGCGGTTTTTCCATTTTTTGGCCCATTTAACATGGGAAATCACTTTTCTCCGACACATAAATGGCTCTAACTAAACAAGCGTTCGTCCGTTTTTAAAATCGCTTGGGGAATCTGTTAACTATAAGTTTATCCAAGTGTACAGGAATTTAGAAAGTGTTTCTATCATAATTAGTGCCGGAATGGCGTCAGGATTTCCGAAAATGTGAAAAACGCGCGTCTCACGACGAATGGAAACGATTTTCGTTACATCGCAATTTTCTAAGGCTGTAACTCCCGAAAGGCTCGATGGATTTTAAAATCGCTTGGCACATATCTATTTCGGTATGAAACATTAATGCACGCCAATTTTCAGACCAATCCGACAATTTAAACAGGAAAAGTTAAAATTTCATTTCACTTTCTCACCCGAGTTGGCTAATTTGGGAGGCCATAACTCCCGAACTAATCGATTGATTATAAAATCGCTTGGCACATCTGTTTCTACACTCAAATGTATAATAAACACAAATTTTGAGACCAATCATAGTTTTGGTTCGGGAGAAATCCGGAAAAGTGTGCGGTTTTTCCATTTTTTTGGCAAATTTAACATGGGAAATAACTTTTCTCCGACACATAAATGGCTCTAACTAAAAAAGCGTTCGTCCGTTTCTAAAATCGCTTGGGGAATCTGTTAACTATAAGTTTATCCAAGTATACAGGAATTTAGAAAGTGTTTCTATCATAATTAGTGCCGGAATGGCGTCAGGATTTCCGAAAATGTGAAAAACGCGCGTTTCACGAGGAATTGAGACGATTTTCGTTATATCGCAAATTTCGAAGGCTGTAACTCCCGAAAGGCTCGATGGATTTTAAAATCGCTTGGCGCATATCTATTTCGGTATGAAACATTAATGCACAACAATTTTCATTCTAATCCGACAATTTAAACGGGAAAAGTGAAAATTTCACCACTTTCTGACCAGAGTTGGCTAATTTGGGTGGCCATAACTCCCGAACTAATCGATGGATTTTAAAATAGCTTGGCACATCTCTTTCTACATTCAAAAGTATAATACACACAAATTTTGTGACCAATCGTAGTTTTGGTTCGGGAGAAATCCGGAAAAGTGTGCGCTTTTTCTATTTTTTGGCCCATTTAACATGGGAAATCACTTTTCTTCGACACATAAATGGCTCGAACTAAAAAAGTGTTCGCCTGTTTTTAAAATCGCTTGGGGAATCTGTTAACTATAAGTTTATCCAAGTATACAGGAATTTAGAAAGTGTTTCTATCATAATTAGTGCCGGAATGGCGTCAGGATTTCCGAAAATGTGAAAAACGCGCGTTTCACGTTGAATGGAGACGATTTTCGTTATATCCCAAATTTCGAAGGCTGTAACTCCTGAACCGCTCGATGGATTTTAAAATCGCTTGGCACATATCTATTTCGGTATGAAACATAAATGCACACCAATTTTCAGACCAATCCGACAATTTAAACGGGAAAAGTTAAAATTTCATTTCGCTTTCTGACCCGAGTTTGCTTATTTGGGAGGCCATAACTCCAGAACTAATCGATGGATTTTAAAATCGCTTGGCACATCGCTTTCAACATTCAAAAATATAATACACACAAATTTTCACACCAATCGTTGTTTTGGTTCGGGATAAATCCGGAAAAGTGTGCGGTTTTTCCATTTTTTGGCCCATTTACCATGGGAAATCACTATTCTCCGACACATAAATGGCTCTAACTAAAAAAGTGTTCGTCCGTTTTTAAAATCGCTTGGGGAATCTGTTAACTATAGGTTTATCCAAGTATACTGCAATTTCGAACGTGTTTCTATCATAATTAGTGCCGGAATGGCGTAAGATTTCCGAAAATGTGAAAAACGTGCGTTTCACGAGGAATGGAAACGATTTTCGTTATATCGCAAATTTCGAAGGCGGTAACTCCTGAACCGCTCGATGGATTTTAAAATCGCTTGGCACATATCTATTTCGGTATGAAACATTAATGCACACCAATTTTCAGATCAATCCGACAATTTAATCGGGAAAAGTTAAAATTTCATTTCACTTTCTGACCCGAGTTGGCTAATTTGGGAGGCCATAACTCCAGAACTAATAGATGGATTTTAAAATAGCTTGACACATTTCTTTCTACACTCAAAAGTATAATACACACAAATTTTGTGACCAATCGTAGTTTTGGTTCGGGAGAAATCCGGAAAAGTGTGCGGTTTTTCCATTTTTTTGGCCCATTTAACATGGGAAATCACTTATCTCCGACACATAAATGGCTCTAACTAAAAAAACGTTCGTCCGTTTTTAAAATCGCTTGGGGAATCTGTTGACTATACGTTTATCCAAGTATACAGCAATTTAGAAAGTGTTTCTATCATAATTAGTGCCGGAATGGCGTCAGGATTTCCGAAAATGTGAAAAACGTGCGTTTCACGAGGAATTGAGACGATTTTCGTTATATCGCAAATTTCGAAGTCTGTAACTCCCGAAAGGCTCGATGGATTTTAAAATCGCTTGGCACATATCTATTTCGGTATGAAACATTAATGCACACCAATTTTCATTCTAATCTGAAAATTTAAACGGGAAAAGTGAAAATTTCACTTCACTTTTAGACCAGAGTTGGCTAATTTGGGAGGCCATAACTGCCGAACTAATCGATGGATTTTAAAATCGCTTGGCACATCTCTTTCTACACTCAAAAATATAATACAAACAAATTTTCACACCAATCGTAGTTTTGGTTCGGGATAAATCCGGAAAAGTGTGCGGTTTTTCCATTTTTTGGCTCATTTAACATTGGAAATCACTATTCTCCGACACATAAATGGCTCTAACTAAAAAAGTGTTCCTCCGTTTTTAAAATCGCTTGGGGAATCTGTTAATTTTAAGTTTATACAAGCATACAGCAATTTAGAACGTGTTTCTATCATAATTAGTGACAGAATGGCGTCAGGATTTCCGAAAATGTGAAAAACGTGCGTTTCACGAGGAATGGAGACGATTTTCGTTATATCGCAATTTTCGAAGGCTGTAACTCCCGAAAGGCTCTATGGATTTTAAAATCGCTTGGCACATATCTATTTCGGTATGAAACATTAATGCACACCAATTTTCAGATCAATCCGAGAATTTAATCGGGAAAAGTTAAAATTTCATTTCACTTTCTGACCCGAGTTGGCTAATTTGGGAGGCCATAACTCCAGAACTAATAGATGGATTTTAAAATCGCTTGGCACATATCTATTTCGGTATGAAACATTAGTGCACACCAATTTTCAGATCAATCCGACAATTTAATCCGGAAAAGTTAAAATTTCATTTCACTTTTTGACCAGAGTTGGCTAATTTGGGAGGCCATAACTGCCGAACTAATCGATGGATTTTAAAATCGCTTGGCACATCTCTTTCTACACTCAAAAATATAATACAAAGAAATTTTCACACCAATCGTAGTTTTGGTTCGGGAGAAATCCGGAAAAGTGTGCGGTTTTTCCATTTTTTGGCCCATTTAACATGGGAAATCACTTTTCTCCGACACATAAATGGCTCTAACTAAAAAAGCGTTCGTCCGTTTTTAAAATCGCTTGGGGTATCTGTTAACTATAAGTTTATCCAAGTATACAGGAATTTAGAAAGTGTTTCTATCATAATTAGTGCCGGAATGGCGTCAGGATTTCCGAAAATGTGAAAAACGTGCGTTTCACGAGGAATTGAGACGATTTTCGTTATATCGCAAATTTCGAAGGCTGTAACTCCCGAAAGGCTCGATGGATTTTAAAATCGCTTGGCACATATCTATTTCGGTATGAAACATTAATGCACACCAATTTTCATTCTAATCTGAAAATTTAAACGGGAAAAGTGAAAATTTCACTTCACTTTTAGACCAGAGTTGGCTAATTTGGGAGGCCATAACTGCCGAACTAATCGATGGATTTTAAAATCGCTTGGCACATCTCTTTCTACACTCAAAAATATAATACAAACAAATTTTCACACCAATCGTAGTTTTGGTTCGGGATAAATCCGGAAAAGTGTGCGGTTTTTCCATTTTTTGGCTCATTTAACATTGGAAATCACTATTCTCCGACACATAAATGGCTCTAACTAAAAAAGTGTTCCTCCGTTTTTAAAATCGCTTGGGGAATCTGTTAATTTTAAGTTTATACAAGCATACAGCAATTTAGAACGTGTTTCTATCATAATTAGTGACAGAATGGCGTCAGGATTTCCGAAAATGTGAAAAACGTGCGTTTCACGAGGAATGGAGACGATTTTCGTTATATCGCAATTTTCGAAGGCTGTAACTCCCGAAAGGCTCTATGGATTTTAAAATCGCTTGGCACATATCTATTTCGGTATGAAACATTAATGCACACCAATTTTCAGATCAATCCGAGAATTTAATCGGGAAAAGTTAAAATTTCATTTCACTTTCTGACCCGAGTTGGCTAATTTGGGAGGCCATAACTCCAGAACTAATAGATGGATTTTAAAATCGCTTGGCACATATCTATTTCGGTATGAAACATTAGTGCACACCAATTTTCAGATCAATCCGACAATTTAATCCGGAAAAGTTAAAATTTCATTTCACTTTTTGACCAGAGTTGGCTAATTTGGGAGGCCATAACTGCCGAACTAATCGATGGATTTTAAAATCGCTTGGCACATCTCTTTCTACACTCAAAAATATAATACAAAGAAATTTTCACACCAATCGTAGTTTTGGTTCGGGAGAAATCCGGAAAAGTGTGCGGTTTTTCCATTTTTTGGCCCATTTAACATGGGAAATCACTTTTCTCCGACACATAAATGGCTCTAACTAAAAAAGCGTTCGTCCGTTTTTAAAATCGCTTGGGGTATCTGTTAACTATAAGTTTATCCAAGTATACAGGAATTTAGAAAGTGTTTCTATCATAATTAGTGCCGGAATGGCGTCAGGATTTCCGAAAATGTGAAAAACGTGCGTTTCACGAGGAATTGAGACGATTTTCGTTATATCGCAAATTTCGAAGGCTGTAACTCCCGAAAGGCTCGATGGATTTTAAAATCGCTTGGCACATATCTATTTCGGTATGAAACATTAATGCACACCAATTTTCATTCTAATCTGAAAATTTAAACGGGAAATGTGAAAATTTCACTTCACTTTCTGACCAGAGTTGGCTAATTTGGGAGGCCATAACTGCCGAACTAATCGATGGATTTTAAAATCGCTTGGCACACCTCTTTCTACACTCAAAAATATAATACAAAGAAATTTTCACACCAATCGTAGTTTTGGTTCGGGAGAAATCCGGAAAAGTGTGCGGCTTTTCCATTTTTTGGCCCATTTAACATGGGAAATCACTTTTCTCCGACACATAAATGGCTCTATCTAAAAAAGTGTTCGCCCGTTTTTAAAATCGCTTGGGGAATCTGTTCACTATAAGTTTATCAAAGTATACAGCAATTTAGAAAGTGTTTCTATCATAATTAGTACCGGAATGGCGTCAGGATTTCCGAAAATGTGAAAAACGCGCGTCTCACGACGAATGGAAACGATTTTCGTTATATCGCAATTTTCTAAGGCTGTAACTCCCGAAAGGCTCGATGGATTTTAAAATCGCTTGGCACATATCTATTTCGGTATGAAACATTAATGCACGCCAATTTTCAGACCAATCCGACAATTTAAACGGGAAAAGTTAAAATTTCATTTCACTTTCTCACCCGAGTTGGCTAATTTGGGAGGCCATAACTCCCGAACTAATCGATTGATTATAAAAATCGCTTGGCACATCTCTTTCTACACTCAAAAATATAATACACACAAATTTTCACACCAATCGTAGTTTTGGTTCGGGAGAAATCCGGAAAAGTGTGCGATTTTTCCATTTTTTTGGCCCATTTAATATGGAAAATCATTTTTCTCCGACATATAAATGGCTCTAACTAAAAAAGTGTTTGTTCGTTTTTAAAATCGCCTGGGAATCTGTTAATTTTAAGTTTATACAAGCATACAGCAATTTAGAACGTGTTTCTATCATAATTAGTGACAGAATGGCGTCAGGATTTCCGAAAATGTGAAAAACGTGCGTTTCACGAGGAATGGAGACGATTTTCGTTATATCGCAATTTTCGAAGGCTGTAACTCCCGAAAGGCTCTATGGATTTTAAAATCGCTTGGCACATATCTATTTCGGTATGAAACATTAATGCACACCAATTTTCAGATCAATCCGACAATTTAATCGGGAAAAGTTTAAATTTCATTTCACTTTCTGACCCGAGTTGGCTAATTTGGGAGGCCATAACTCCAGAACTAATAGATGGAATTTAAAATCGCTTGGCACATATCTATTTCGGTATGAAACATTAATGCACACCAATTTTCAGATCAATCCGACAATTTAATCGGGAAAAGTTAAAATTTCATTTCACTTTCTGACCAGAGTTGGCTAATTTGGGAGGCTAAACTCCCGAACTAATCGATTGATTATAAAATCGCTTGGCACATCTCTTTCTACACTCAAAAGTGTAATATACACAAATTTTGACACCAATCATAGTTTTGGTTCGGGAGAAATCCGGAAAAGTGTGGGGTTTTTCCATTTTTTTGGCCCATTTAACATGGGAAATCACTTATCTCCGACACATAAATGGCTCTAACTAAAAAAGCGTTCGTCCGTTTTTAAAATCGCTTGGGGAATCTGTTGACTATACGTTTATCCAAGTATACAGCAATTTAGAAAGTGTTTCTATCATAATTAGTGCCGGAATGGCGTCAGGATTTCCGAAAATGTGAAAAACGTGCGTTTCACGAGAAATTGAGACGATTTTCGTTATACCGCAAATTTCGAAGGCTGTAACTCCCGAAAGGCTCGATGGATTTTAAAATCGCTTGGCACATATCTATTTCGGTATGAAACATTAATGCACACCAATTTTCATTCTAATCTGAAAATTTAAACGGGAAAAGTGAAAATTTCACTTCACTTTCTGACCAGAGTTGGCTAATTTGGGAGGCCATAACTGCCGAACTAATCGATGGATTTTAAAATCGCTTGGCACATCTCTTTCTACACTCAAAAATATAATACAAAGAAATTTTCACACCAATCGTAGTTTTGGTTCGGGAGAAATCCGGAAAAGTGTGCGGTTTTTCCATTTTTTGGCCCATTTAACAATGGAAATCACTTTTCTCCGACACATAAATGGCTCTAACTAAAAAGGCGTTCGTCCGTTTTTAAAATCGCTTGGGGAATCTGTTAACTATAAGTTTATCCAAGTATACAGGAATTTAGAAAGTGTTTCTATCATAATTAGTGCCGGAATGGCGTCAGGATTTCCGAAAATGTGAAAAACGCGCGTCTCAAGACGAATGGAAACGATTTTCGTTATATCGCAATTTTCTAAGGCTGTAACTCCCGAAAGGCTCGATGGATTTTAAAATCGCTTGGCACATATCTATTTCGGTATGAAACATTAATGCACGCCAATTTTCAGACCAATCCGACAATTTAAACGGGAAAAGTTACAATTTCATTTCACTTTCTCACCCGAGTTGGCTAATTTGGGAGGCCATAACTCCCGAACTAATCGATTGATTATAAAATCGCTTGACACATCTGTTTCTACACTCAAAAGTATAATAAACACAAATTTTGAGACCAATCATAGTTTTGGTTCGGGAGAAATCCGGAAAAGTGTGCGGTTTTTCCATTTTTTTGGTCCATTTAACATGGGAAATCACTTTTCTCCGACACATAAATGGCTCTAACTAAAAAAGCGTTCGTCCGTTTTTAGAATCGCTATTGGAATCTGTTAACTATAAGTTTATCCAAGTATACAGGAATTTAGAAAGTGTTTCTATCATAATTAGTGCCGGAATGGCGTCAGGATTTCCGAAAATGTGAAAAACGCGCGTTTCACGAGAAATTGAGACGATTTTCGTTATATCGCAAATTTCGAAGGCTGTAACTCCCGAAAGGCTCGATGGATTTTAAAATCGCTTGGCACATATCTATTTCGGTATGAAAGATTAATGCACAACAATTTTCATTCTAATCCGACAATTTAAACGGGAAAAGTGAAAATTTCACTTCACTTTCTGACCAGAGTTGGCTTATTTGGGAGGCCATAACTCCAGAACTAATCGATGGATTTTAAAATCGCTTGGCACATCGCTTTCAACACTCAAAAATTTAATACACACAAATTTTCACACCAATCGTAGTTTTGGTTCGGGAGAAATCCGGAAAAGTGTGCGATTTTTCCATTTTTTTGGCCCATTTAATATGGAAAATCATTTTTCTCCGACATATAAATGGCTCTAACTAAAAAAGTGTTTGTCCGTTTTTAAAATCGCCTGGGAATCTGTTAATTTTAAGTTTATACAAGCATACAGCAATTTAGAACGTGTTTCTATCATAATTAGTGACAGAATGGCGTCAGGATTTCCGAAAATGTGAAAAACGTGCGTTTCACGAGGAATTGAGACGATTTTCGTTATATCGCAAATTTCGAAGGCTGTAACTCCCGAAAGGCTCTATGGATTTTAAAATCGCTTGGCACATATCTATTTCGGTATGAAACATTAATGCACACCAATTTTCATTCTAATCTGAAAATTTAAACGGGAATGAAAATTTCACTTCACTTTCTGACCAGAGTTGGCTAATTTGGGAGGCCATAACTGCCGAACTAATCGATGGATTTTAAAATCGCTTGGCACATCTCTTTCTACACTCAAAAATATAATACAAACAAATTTTCACACCAATCGTAGTTTTGGTTCGGGAGAAATCCGGAAAAGTGTTCGGTTTTTCTATTTTTTTCTCCCATTTAACATGGGAAATCACTTTTCTCCGACACATAAATGGCTCTAACTAAAAAAGTGTTCGCCCGTTTTTAAAATCGCTTGGGGAATCTGTTAACTATAATTCTATCAAAGTATACAGCAATTTAGAAAGTGTTTCTATCATAATTAGTGCCGGAATGGCGTCAGGTTTTCCGAAAATGTGAAAAACGTGCGTTTCACGAGGAATTGAGACGATTTTCTTTATATAGCAAATTTCGAAGGCTGTAACTCCCGAAAGGCTCGATGGATTTTAAAATCGCTTGGCACATATCTATTTCGGTATGAAACATTAATGCACACCAATTTTCATTCTAATCTGAAAATTTAAACGGGAAAAGTGAAAATTTCACTTCACATTCTGACCAGAGTTGGCTAATTTGGGAAGCCATAACTGCCGAACTAATCGATGGATTTTAAAATCGCTTGGCACATCTCTTTCTACACTCAAAAATATAATACAAACAAATTTTCACACCAATCGTAGTTTTGTTTCGGGAGAAATCCGGAAAAGTGTGCGGTTTTTCCATTTTTTCCCATTTAACATTGGAAATCACTTTTCTCCGAGACATAAATGGCTCTAACTAAAAAAGTGTTCGTCCGTTTTTAAAATCGCTTGGGGAATCTTTTAATTTTAAGTTTATACAAGTATACAGAAATTTAGAACGTGTTTCTATCATAATTAGAGCCGAAATGGCGTCAGGATTTCCGAAAATGTGAAGAACGTGCGTTTCACGAGAAAAGGAGACGATTTTCGTTATATCGCAATTTTCGAAGGCTGTAACTCCGAACCGCTCGATGGATTTTAAAATCGCTTGGCACATATCTATTTCGGTATGAAACATTAATGCACACCATTTTTCAGACCAATCCGACTATTTAAACGGGAAAAGTTAAAATTTCATTTCACATTCTGCCCCGAGTTGGCTAATTTGGGAGGCCATAACTCCCGAACTAATCGATTGATTATAAAATCGCTTGGCACATCTGTTTCTACACTCAAAAGTATAATATACACAAATTTTGAGACCAATCATAGTTTTGGTTCGGGAGAAATCCGGAAAAGTGTGCGGTTTTTCCATTTTTTTGGCCCATTTAACATGGGAAATCACTTATCTCCGACACATAAATGGCTCTAACTAAAAAAGCGTTCGTCCGTTTTTAAAATCGCTTGGGGAATCTGTTGACTATACGTTTATCCAAGTAGACAGCAATTTAGAAAGTGTTTCTATCATAATTAGTGCCGGAATGGCGTCAGGATTTCCGAAAATGTGAAAAACGTGCGTTTCACGAGGAATTGAGACGATTTTCGTTATATCGCAAATTTCGAAGGCTGTAACTCCCGAAAGGCTTAATGGATTTTAAAATCGCTTGGCACATATCTATTTCGGTATGAAACATAAATGCATACCAATTTTCAGACAAATCCGACAATTTAAACGGGAAAAGTTAAAATTTCATTTCGCTTTCTGACCCGAGTTGGCTTATTTGGGAGGCCACAACTCCAGAACTAATCGATGGATTTTAAAATCGCTTGGCACATCGCTTTCAACACTCAAAAATATAATGCACACAAATTTTCACACCAATCGTAGTTTTGGTTCGGGAGAAATCCGGAAAAGTGTGCAATTTTTCCATTTTTTTGGCCCATTTAATATGGAAAATCATTTTTCTCCGACATATAAATGGTTCTAACTAAAAAAGTGTTTGTCCGTTTTTAAAATCTCCTGGGAATCTGTTAATTTTAAGTTTATACAAGCATACAGCAATTTAGAACGTGTTTCTATCATAATTAGTGACAGAATGGCGTCAGGATTTCCGAAAATGTGAAAAACATGCGTTTCACGAGGAATGGAGACGATTTTCGTTATATCGCAATTTTCGAAGGCTGTAACTCCCGAAAGGCTCTATGGATTTTAAAATCACTTGGCACATATCTATTTCGGTATGAAACATTAATGCACACCAATTTTCAGATCAATCCGACAATTTAATCGGGAAAAGTTAAAATTTCATTTCACTTTCTGACCAGAGTTGGCTAATTTGGGAGGCCATAACTGCCGAACTAATCGATGGATTTTAAAATCGCTTGGCACATCTCTTTCTACACTCAAAAATATAATACAAAGAAATTTTCACACCAATCGTAGTTTTGGTTCGGGAGAAATCCGGAAAAGTGTGCGGTTTTTCCATTTTTTGGCCAATTTAACATGGGAAATCACTTATCTCCGACACATAAATGGCTCTAACTAAAAAAGCGTTCGTCCTTTTTTAAAATCGCTTGGGGAATCTGTTGACTATACGTTTATCCAAGTATACAGCAATTTAGAAAGTGTTTCTATCATAATTAGTGCCGGAATGGCGTCAGGATTTCCGAAAATGTGAAAAACGTGCGTTTCACGAGGAATTGAGACTATTTTCGTTATATCGCAAATTTCGAAGGCTGTAACTCCCGAAAGGCTCTATGGATTTTAAAATCGCTTGGCACATATCTATTTCGGTATGAAAAATTAATGCACACCAATTTTCAGACCAATCCGACAATTTAAACGGGAAAAGTTAAAATTTCATTTCACTTTCTGACCCGAGTTGGCTAATTTGGGAGGCTAAACTCCCGAACTAATCGATTGATTATAAAATCGCTTGACACATTTCTTTCTACACTCAAAAGTATAATACACACAAATTTTGTGACCAATCATAGTTTTGGTTCGGGAGAAATCCGGAAAAGTGTGCGGTTTTTCTATTTTTTTCTCCCATTTAACATGGGAAATCACTTTTCTCCGACACATAAATGGCTCTAACTAAAAAAGTGTTCGCCCGTTTTTAAAATCGCTTGGGGAATCTGTTAACTATAAGTCTATCAAAGTATACAGCAATTTAGAAAGTGTTTCTATCATAAATAGTGCCGGAATGGCGTCAGGATTTCCGAAAATGTGAAAAACGTGCGTTTCACGAGGAATTGAGACGATTTTCGTTATATCGCAAATTTCGAAGGCTGTAACTCCCGAAAGGCTCGATGAATTTTAAAATCGCTTGGCACATATCTATTTCGGTATGAAACATTAATGCACACCAATTTTCATTCTAATCTGAAAATTTAAACGGTAATGAAAATTTCACTTCACTTTCTGACCAGAGTTGGATAATTTGGGAGGCCATAACTGCCGAACTAATCGATGGATTTTAAAATCGCTTGGCACATCTCTTTCTACTCTCAAAAATATAATACAAACAAATTTTCACACCAATCGTAGTTTTGGTTCGGGAGAAATCCGGAAAAGTGTGCGGTTTTTCCATTTTTTGGCCCATTTAACATGGGAAATCACTATTCTCCGACACATAAATGGCTCTAACTAAAAAAGTGTTCGTCCGTTTTTAAAATCGCTTGGGGAATCTGTTAACTATAGGTTTATCCAAGTATACAGCAATTTAGAAAGTGTTTCTATCATAATTAATGCCGGAATGGCGTAAGATTTCCGAAAATGTGAAAAACGTGCGTTTCACGAGGAATGGAAACGATTTTCGTTATATCGCAATTTTCGAAGGCTGTAACTCCTGAACCGCTCGATGGATTTTAAAATCGCTTGGCACATATCTATTTCGGTATGAAACATAAATGCACACCAATTTTCAGACCAATCCGACAATTTAAACGGGAAAAGTTAAAATTTCATTTCACTTTCTGACCCGAGTTGGCTAATTTGGGAGGCTAAACTCCCGAACTAATCGATTGATTATAAAATCGCTTGGCACATCTCTTTCTACACTCAAAAGTATAATATACACAAATTTTGAGACCAATCATAGTTTTGGTTCGGGAGAAATCCGGAAAAGTGTGGGGTTTTTCCATTTTTTTTGGCCCATTTAACATGGGAAATCACTTATCTCCGACACATAAATGGCTCTAACTAAAAAAGCGTTCGTCCGTTTTTAAAATCGCTTGGGGAATCTGTTGACTATACGTTTATCCAAGTATACAGCTATTTAGAAAGTGTTTCTATCATAATTAATGCCGGAATGGCGTCAGGATTTCCGAAAATGTGAAAAACGTGCGTTTCACGAGGAATTGAGACGATTTTCGTTATATCGCAAATTTCGAAGGCTGTAACTCCCGAAAGGCTCGATGGATTTTAAAATCGCTTGGCACATATCTATTTCGGTATGAAGCATTAATGCACACCAATTTTCATTCTAATCTGAAAATTTAAACGGTAATGAAAATTTCACTTCACTTTCTGCCCAGAGTTGGCTAATTTGGGAGGCCATAACTGCCGAACTAATCGATGGATTTTAAAATCGCTTGGCACATCTCTTTCTACACTCAAAAATATAATTCAAACAAATTTTCACACCAATCGTAGTTTTGGTTCGGAAGAAATCCGGAAAAGTGTGCGGTTTTTCCATTTTTTGGCCCATTTAACATGGGAAATCACTATTCTCCGACACATAAATGGCTCTAACTAAAAAAGTGTTCGTCCGTTTTTAAAATCGCTTGGGGAATCTGTTAACTATAGGTTTATCCAAGTATACAGCAATTTAGAAAGTGTTTCTATCATAATTAATGCCGGAATGGCGTAAGATTTCCGAAAATGTGAAAAACGTGCGTTTCACGAGAAATTGAGACGATTTTCGTTATATCGCAAATTTTGAAGGCTGTAACTCCCGAAAGGCTCGATAGATTTTAAAATCGCTTGGCACATATCTATTTCGGTATGAAACATTAATGCACACCAATTTTCATTCTAATCTGAAAATTTAAACGGGAAAAGTGAAAATTTCACTTCACTTTCTGACCAGAGTTGGCTAATTTGGGAGGCCATAACTGCCGAACTAATCGATGGATTTTAAAATCGCTTGGCACATCTCTTTCTACACTCAAAAATATAATACAAACAAACTTTCACACCAATCGTAGATTTGGTTCGGGAGAAATCCGGAAAAGTGTGCGATTTTTCCATTTTTTTGGCCCATTTAATATGGAAAATCATTTTTCTCCGACATATAAATGGCTCTAACTAAAAAAGTGTTGGTACGTTTTTAAAATCGCCTGGGAATCTGTTAATTTTAAGTTTATACAAACATACAGCAATTTAGAACGTGTTTCTATCATAATTAGTGACAGAATGGCGTCAGGATTTCCGAAAATGTGAAAAACGTGCGTTTCACGAGGAATGGAGACGATTTTCGTTATATCGTAATTTTCGAAGGCTGTAACTCCCGAAAGGCTCTATGGATTTTAAAATCGCTTGGCACATATCTATTACGGTATGAAACATTAATGCACACAAATTTTCAGACCAATCCGATAATTTAAACGGGAAAAGTTAAAATTTCATTTCACTTTCTGACCCGAGTTGGCTAATTTGGGAGGCCATAACTCCAGAACTAATCGATGGATTTTAAAATAGCTTGGCACATTTCTTTCTACACTCAAAAGTATAAAACACACAAATTTTGTGACCAATCGTAGTTTTGGTTCGGGAGAAATCCGGAAAAGTGTGCGGTTTTTCTATTTTTTTCTCCCATTTAACATGGGAAATCACTTTTCTCCGACACATAAATGGCTCTAAGTAAAAAAGTGTTCGCCCGTTTTTAAAATCGCTTGGGGAATCTGTTAACTATAAGTCTATCAAAGTATACAGCAATTTAGAAAGTGTTTCTATCATAATTAGTGCCGGAATGGCGTCAGGTTTTCCGAAAATGTGAAAAACGTGCGTTTCACGAGGAATTGAGACGATTTTCGTTATATCGCAATTTTCGAAGGCTGTAACTCCTGAACCGCTCGATGGATTTTAAAATCGCTTGGCACATATCTGTTTCGGTATGAAACATAAATGCATACCAATTTTCAGAGAAATCCGACAATTTAAACGGGAAAAGTTAAAATTTCATTTCGCTTTCTGACCAGAGTTGGCTTATTTGGGAGGCCATAACTCCAGAACTAATCGATGGATTTTAAAATCGCTTGGCATATCGCTTTCAACACTCAAAAATATAATACACACAAATTTTCACACCAATCGTAGTTTTGGTTCGGGAGAAATCCGGAAAAGTGTGCGATTTTTCCATTTTTTTGGCCCATTTAATATGGAAAATCATTTTTCTCCGACATATAAATGGCTCTAACTAAAAAAGTGTTTGTCCGTTTTTAAAATCGCCTGGGAATCTGTTAATTCTAAGTTTATACAAGCATACAGCAATTTAGAACGTGTTTCTATCATAATTAGTGACAGAATGGCGTCAGGATTTCCGAAAATGTGAAAAACGTGCGTTTCACGAGGAATGGAGACGATTTTCGTTATATCGCAATTTTCGAAGGCTGTAACTCCCGAAAGGCTCTATGGATTTTAAAATCGCTTGGCACATATCTATTTCGGTATGAAACATTAATGCACACCAATTTTCAGATCAATCCGACAATTTAATCGGGAAAAGTTAAAATTTCATTTCACTTTCTGACCCGAGTTGGCTAATTTGGGAGGCCATAACTCCAGAACTAATAGATGGAATTTAAAATCGCTTGGCACATATCTATTTCGGTATGAAACATTAATGCACACCAATTTTCAGATCAATCCGACAATTTAATCGGGAAAAGTTAAAATTTCATTTCACTTTCTGACCAGAGTTGGCTAATTTGGGAGGCCATAACTGCCGAACTAATCGATGGATTTTAAAATCGCTTGGCACATCTCTTTCTACAATCAAAAATATAATACAAAGAAATTTTCACACCAATCGTAGTTTTGGTTCGGGAGAAATCCGGAAAAGTGTGCGGTTTTTCCATTTTTTGGCCCATTTAACATGGGAAATCACTTTTCTCCGACACATAAATGGCTCTAACTAAAAAAGTGTTCGCCCGTTTTTAAAATCGCTTGGGGAATCTGTTAACTATAAGTTTATCAAAGTATACAGCAATTTAGAAAGTGTTTCTATCATAATTAATGCCGGAATGGCATCAGGTTTTCCGAAAATGTAAAAAACGTGCGTTTCACGTTGAATGGAGACGATTTTCGTTATATCCCAATTTTCGAAGGCTGTAACTCCTGAACCGCTCGATGGATTTTAAAATCGCTGGCACATATCTATTTCGGTATGAAACCTAAATGCACACCAATTTTCAGACCAATCCGACAATTTAAACGGGAAAAGTTAAAATTTCATTTCACTTTCTGACCCGAGTTGGCTAATTTGGGAGGCTAAACTCCCGAACTAATCGATTGATTATAAAATCGCTTGGCACATCTCTTTCTACACTCAAAAGTGTAATATACACAAATTTTGACACCAATCATAGTGTTGGTTCGGGAGAAATCCGGAAAAGTGTGGGGTTTTTCCATTTTTTTGGCCCATTTATCATGGGAAATCACTTATCTCCGACACATAAATGGCTCTAACTAAAAAAGCGTTCGTCCGTTTTTAAAATCGCTTGGGGAATCTGTTGACTATACGTTTATCCAAGTATACAGCAATTTAGAAAGTGTTTCTATCATAATTAGTGCCGGAATGGCGTCAGGATTTCCGAAAATGTGAAAAACGTGCGTTTCACGAGGAATTGAGACGATTTTCGTTATATCGCAAATTTCGAAGGCTGTAACTCCCGAAAGGCTCGATGGATTTTAAAATCGCTTGGCACATATCTATTTCGGTATGAAACATTAATGCACACCAATTTTCATTCTAATCTGAAAATTTAAACGGGAAAAGTGAAAATTTCACTTCACTTTCTGACCAGAGTTGGCTAATTTGGGAGGCCATAACTGCCGAACTAATCGATGGATTTTAAAATCGCTTGGCACATCTCTTTCTACACTCAAAAATATAATACAAACAAATTTTCACACCAATCGTAGATTTGGTTCGGGAGAAATCCGGAAAAGTATGCGATTTTTCCATTTTTTTGGCCCATTTAATATGGAAAATCATTTTTCTCCGACATATAAATGGCTCTAACTAAAAAAGTGTTGGTACGTTTTTAAAATCGCCTGGGAATCTGTTAATTTTAAGTTTATACAAACATACAGCAATTTAGAACGTGTTTCTATCATAATTAGTGACAGAATGGCGTCAGGATTTCCGAAAATGTGAAAAACGTGCGTTTCACGAGGAATGGAGACGATTTTCGTTATATCCCAATTTTCGAAAGCTGTAACTCCTGAACCGCTCGATGGATTTTAAAATCGCTTGGCACATATCTATTTCGGTATGAAACATAAATGCACACCAATTTTCAGACCAATCCGACAATTTAAACGGGAAAAGTTAAAATTTCATTTCACTTTCTGGACCCGAGTTGGCTAATTTGGGAGGCCATAACTCCAGAACTAATCGATGGATTTTAAAATAGCTTGGCACATTTCTTTCTACACTCAAAAGTATAATACACACAAATTTTGTGACCAATCGTAGTTTTGGTTCGGGAGAAATCCGGAAAAGTGTGCGATTTTTCCATTTTTTTGGCCCATTTAATATGGAAAATCATTTTTCTCCGACATATAAATGGCTCTAACTAAAAAAGTGTTGGTACGTTTTTAAAATCGCCTGGGAATCTGTTAATTTTAAGTTTATACAAACATACAGCAATTTAGAACGTGTTTCTATCATAATTAGTGACAGAATGGCGTCAGGATTTCCGAAAATGTGAAAAACGTGCGTTTCACGAGGAATGGACACGATTTTCGTTATATCGCAATTTTCGAAGGCTGTAACTCCCGAAAGGCTCGATGGATTTCAAAATCGCTTGGCACATATCTATTTCGGTATGAAACATTAATGCACACCAATTTTCAGACCAATCCGATAATTTAAACGGGAAAAGTTAAAATTTCATTTCACTTTCTGGACCCGAGTTGGCTAATTTGGGAGGCCATAACTCCAGAACTAATCGATGGATTTTAAAATAGCTTGGCACATTTCTTTCTACACTCAAAAGTATAAGACACACAAATTTTGTGACCAATCGTAGTTTTGGTTCGGGAGAAATCCGGAAAAGTGTGCGGTTTTTCTATTTTTTTCGCCCATTTAACATGGGAAATCACTTTTCTCCGACACATAAATGGCTCTAACTAAAAAAGCGTTCGTCCGTTTTTAAAATCGCTTGGGGAATCTGTTGACTATACGTTTATCCAAGTATACAGCAATTTAGAAAGTGTTTCTATCATAATTAGTGCCGGAATGGCGTCAGGATTTCCGAAAATGTGAAAAACGTGCGTTTCACGAGGAATTGAGACGATTTTCGTTATATCGCAAATTTCGAAGGCTGTAACTCCCGAAAGGCTTAATGGATTTTAAAATCGCTTGGCACATATCTATTTCGGTATGAAACATAAATGCATACCAATTTTCAGACAAATCCGACAATTTAAACGGGAAAAGTTAAAATTTCATTTCGCTTTCTGACCCGAGTTGGCTTATTTGGGAGGCCACAACTCCAGAACTAATCGATGGATTTTAAAATCGCTTGGCACATCGCTTTCAACACTCAAAAATATAATGCACACAAATTTTCACACCAATCGTAGTTTTGGTTCGGGAGAAATCCGGAAAAGTGTGCAATTTTTCCATTTTTTTGGCCCATTTAATATGGAAAATCATTTTTCTCCGACATATAAATGGCTCTAACTAAAAAAGTGTTTGTCCGTTTTTAAAATCTCCTGGGAATCTGTTAATTTTAAGTTTATACAAGCATACAGCAATTTAGAACGTGTTTCTATCATAATTAGTGACAGAATGGCGTCAGGATTTCCGAAAATGTGAAAAACATGCGTTTCACGAGGAATGGAGACGATTTTCGTTATATCGCAATTTTCGAAGGCTGTAACTCCCGAAAGGCTCTATGGATTTTAAAATCACTTGGCACATATCTATTTCGGTATGAAACATTAATGCACACCAATTTTCAGATCAATCCGACAATTTAATCGGGAAAAGTTAAAATGTCATTTCACTTTCTGACCAGAGTTGGCTAATTTGGGAGGCCATAACTGCCGAACTAATCGATGGATTTTAAAATCGCTTGGCACATCTCTTTCTACACTCAAAAATATAATACAAAGAAATTTTCACACCAATCGTAGTTTTGGTTCGGGAGAAATCCGGAAAAGTGTGCGGTTTTTCCATTTTTTGGCCAATTTAACATGGGAAATCACTTTTCTCCGACACATAAATGGCTCTAACTAAAAAAGGGTTCGTCCGTTTTTAAAATCGCTTGGGGAATCTGTTGACTATACGTTTATCCAAGTATACAGCAATTTAGAAAGTGTTTCTATCATAATTAGTGCCGGAATGGCGTCAGGATTTCCGAAAATGTGAAAAACGTGCGTTTCACGAGGAATGGAGACGATTTTCGTTATATCCCAATTTTCGAAAGCTGTAACTCCTGAACCGCTCGATGGATTTTAAAATCGCTTGGCACATATCTATTTCGGTATGAAACATAAATGCACACCAATTTTCAGACCAATCCGACAATTTAAACGGGAAAAGTTAAAATTTCATTTCACTTTCTGGACCCGAGTTGGCTAATTTGGGAGGCCATAACTCCAGAACTAATCGATGGATTTTAAAATAGCTTGGCACATTTCTTTCTACACTCAAAAGTATAATACACACAAATGTTGTGACCAATCGTAGTTTTGGTTCGGGAGAAATCCGGAAAAGTGTGCGATTTTTCCATTTTTTTGGCCCATTTAATATGGAAAATCATTTTTCTCCGACATATAAATGGCTCTAACTAAAAAAGTGTTGGTACGTTTTTAAAATCGCCTGGGAATCTGTTAATTTTAAGTTTATACAAACATACAGCAATTTAGAACGTGTTTCTATCATAATTAGTGACAGAATGGCGTCAGGATTTCCGAAAATGTGAAAAACGTGCGTTTCACGAGGAATGGAGACGATTTTCGTTATATCCCAATTTTCGAAAGCTGTAACTCCTGAACCGCTCGATGGATTTTAAAATCGCTTGGCACATATCTATTTCGGTATGAAACATTACTGCACACCAATTTTCATTCTAATCTGAAAATTTAAACGGGAAAAGTGAAAATTTCACTTCACTTTCTGACCAGAGTTGGCTAATTTGGGAGGCCATAACTCCAGAACTAATCGATGGATTTTAAAATAGCTTGGCACATTTCTTTCTACACTCAAAAGTATAAGACACACAAATTTTGTGACCAATCGTAGTTTTGGTTCGGGAGAAATCCGGAAAAGTGTGCGGTTTTTCTATTTTTTTCGCCCATTTAACATGGGAAATCACTTTTCTCCGACACATAAATGGCTCTAACTAAAAAAGCGTTCGTCCGTTTTTAAAATCGCTTGGGGAATCTGTTGACTATACGTTTATCCAAGTATACAGCAATTTAGAAAGTGTTTCTATCATAATTAGTGCCGGAATGGCGTCAGGATTTCCGAAAATGTGAAAAACGTGCGTTTCACGAGGAATTGAGACGATTTTCGTTATATCGCAAATTTCGAAGGCTGTAACTCCCGAAAGGCTCGATGGATTTTAAAATCGCTTGGCACATCTCTTTCTACACTCAAAAATATAATACAAACAAATTTTCACACCAATCGTAGTTTTGGTTCGGGAGAAATCCGGAAAAGTGTGCGGTTTTTCCATTTTTTGGCCCATTTAACATGGGAAATCACTATTCTCCGACACATAAATGGCTCTAACTAAAAAAGTGTTCGTCCGTTTTTAAAATCGCTCGGGGAATCTGTTAACTATAGGTTTATGCAAGTATACTGCAATTTCGAACGTGTTTCTATCATAATTAGTGCCGGAATGGCGTAAGATTTCCGAAAATGTGAAAAACGTGCGTTTCACGAGGAATTGAGACGATTTTCGTTATATCGCAAATTTCGAAGGCTGTAACTCCCGAAAGGCTCGATGGATTTTAAAATCGCTTGGCACATATCTATTTCGGTATGAAACATTAATGCACACCAATTTTCATTCTAATCTGAAAATTTAAACGGGAAAAGTGAAAATTTCACTTCACTTTCTGACCAGAGTTGGCTAATTTGGGAGGCCATAACTGCCGAACTAATCGATGGATTTTAAAATCGCTTGGCACATCTCTTTCTACACTCAAAAATATAATACAAACAAATTTTCACACCAATCGTAGATTTGGTTCGGGAGAAATCCGGAAAAGTGTGCGGTTTTTCCATTTTTTGGCCCATTTAACATGGGAAATCACTATTCTCCGACACATAAATGGCTCTAACTAAAAAAGTGTTCGTCCGTTTTTAAAATCGCTCGGGGAATCTGTTAACTATAGGTTTATCCAAGTATACTGCAATTTCGAACGTGTTTCTATCATAATTAGTGCCGGAATGGCGTAAGATTTTCGAAAATGTGAAAAACGTGCGTTTCACGAGGAATTGAGACGATTTTCTTTATATCGCAAATTTCGAAGGCTGTAACTCCTGAACCGCTCGATGGATTTTAAAATCGCTTGACACATATCTATTTCGGTATGAAACATAAATGCACACCAATTTTCAGACAAATCCGACAATTTAAACGGGAAAAGTTAAAATTTCATTTCGCTTTCTGACTCGAGTTGGCTTATTTGGGAGGCCATAACTCCAGAACTAATCGATGGATTTTAAAATCGCTTGGTACATCGCTTTCAACACTCAAAAATATAATACACACAAATTTTCACACCAATCGTAGATTTGGTTCGGGAGAAATCCGGAAAAGTGTGCGATTTTTCCATTTTTTTGGCCCATTTAATATGGAAAATCATTTTTCTCCGACATATAAATGGCTCTAACTAAAAAAGTGTTGGTACGTTTTTAAAATCGCCTGGGAATCTGTTAATTTTAAGTTTATACAAACATACAGCAATTTAGAACGTGTTTCTATCATAATTAGTGACAGAATGGCGTCAGGATTTCCGAAAATGTGAAAAACGTGTGTTTCACGAGGAATGGACACGATTTTCGTTATATCGCAATTTTCGAAGGCTGTAACTCCCGAAAGGCTCGATGGATTTCAAAATCGCTTGGCACATATCTATTTCGGTATGAAACATTAATGCACACCAATTTTCAGACCAATCCGATAATTTAAACGGGAAAAGTTAAAATTTCATTTCACTTTCTGGACCCGAGTTGGCTAATTTGGGAGGCCATAACTCCAGAACTAATCGATGGATTTTAAAATAGCTTGGCACATTTCTTTCTACACTCAAAAGTATAAGACACACAAATTTTGTGACCAATCGTAGTTTTGGTTCGGGAGAAATCCGGAAAAGTGTGCGGTTTTTCTATTTTTTTCGCCCATTTAACATGGGAAATCACTTTTCTCCGACACATAAATGGCTCTAACTAAAAAAGCGTTCGTCCGTTTTTAAAATCGCTTGGGGAATCTGTTGACTATACGTTTATCCAAGTATACAGCAATTTAGAAAGTGTTTCTATCATAATTAGTGCCGGAATGGCGTCAGGATTTCCGAAAATGTGAAAAACGTGCGTTTCACGAGGAATTGAGACGATTTTCGTTATATCGCAAATTTCGAAGGCTGTAACTCCCAAAAGGCTCGATGGATTTTAAAATCGCTTGGCACATCTCTTTCTACACTCAAAAATATAATACAAACAAATTTTCACACCAATCGTAGTTTTGGTTCGGGAGAAATCCGGAAAAGTGTGCGGTTTTTCCATTTTTTGGCCCATTTAACATGGGAAATCACTATTCTCCGACACATAAATGGCTCTAACTAAAAAAGTGTTCGTCCGTTTTTAAAATCGCTCGGGGAATCTGTTAACTATAGGTTTATGCAAGTATACTGCAATTTCGAACGTGTTTCTATCATAATTAGTGCCGGAATGGCGTAAGATTTCCGAAAATGTGAAAAACGTGCGTTTCACGAGGAATTGAGACGATTTTCGTTATATCGCAAATTTCGAAGGCTGTAACTCCCGAAAGGCTCGATGGATTTTAAAATCGCTTGGCACATATCTATTTCGGTATGAAACATTAATGCACACCAATTTTCATTCTAATCTGAAAATTTAAACGGGAAAAGTGAAAATTTCACTTCACTTTCTGACCAGAGTTGGCTAATTTGGGAGGCCATAACTGCCGAACTAATCGATGGATTTTAAAATCGCTTGGCACATCTCTTTCTACACTCAAAAATATAATACAAACAAATTTTCACACCAATCGTAGATTTGGTTCGGGAGAAATCCGGAAAAGTGTGCGGTTTTTCCATTTTTTGGCCCATTTAACATGGGAAATCACTATTCTCCGACACATAAATGGCTCTAACTAAAAAAGTGTTCGTCCGTTTTTAAAATCGCTCGGGGAATCTGTTAACTATAGGTTTATCCAAGTATACTGCAATTTCGAACGTGTTTCTATCATAATTAGTGCCGGAATGGCGTAAGATTTTCGAAAATGTGAAAAACGTGCGTTTCACGAGGAATTGAGACGATTTTCTTTATATCGCAAATTTCGAAGGCTGTAACTCCTGAACCGCTCGATGGATTTTAAAATCGCTTGACACATATCTATTTCGGTATGAAACATAAATGCACACCAATTTTCAGACAAATCCGACAATTTAAACGGGAAAAGTTAAAATTTCATTTCACTTTCTGACCCGAGTTGGCTAATTTGGGAGGCTAAACTCCCGAACTAATCGATTGATTATAAAATCGCTTGACACATTTCTTTCTACACTCAAAAGTATAATACACACAAATTTTGTGACCAATCATAGTTTTGGTTCGGGAGAAATCCGGAAAAGTGTGCGGTTTTTCTATTTTTTTCTCCCATTTAACATGGGAAATCACTTTTCTCCGACACATAAATGGCTCTAACTAAAAAAGTGTTCGCCCGTTTTTAAAATCGCTTGGGGAATCTGTTAACTATAAGTCTATCAAAGTATACAGCAATTTAGAAAGTGTTTCTATCATAATTAGTGCCGGAATGGCGTCAGGATTTCCGAAAATGTGAAAAACGTGCGTTTCACGAGGAATTGAGACGATTTTCGTTATATCGCAAATTTCGAAGGCTGTAACTCCCGAAAGGCTCGATGAATTTTAAAATCGCTTGGCACATATCTATTTCGGTATGAAACATTAATGCACACCAATTTTCATTCTAATCTGAAAATTTAAACGGTAATGAAAATTTCACTTCACTTTCTGACCAGAGTTGGATAATTTGGGAGGCCATAACTGCCGAACTAATCGATGGATTTTAAAATCGCTTGGCACATCTCTTTCTACTCTCAAAAATATAATACAAACAAATTTTCACACCAATCGTAGTTTTGGTTCGGGAGAAATCCGGAAAAGTGTGCGGTTTTTCCATTTTTTGGCCCATTTAACATGGGAAATCACTATTCTCCGACACATAAATGGCTCTAACTAAAAAAGTGTTCGTCCGTTTTTAAAATCGCTTGGGGAATCTGTTAACTATAGGTTTATCCAAGTATACAGCAATTTAGAAAGTGTTTCTATCATAATTAATGCCGGAATGGCGTAAGATTTCCGAAAATGTGAAAAACGTGCGTTTCACGAGGAATGGAAACGATTTTCGTTATATCGCAATTTTCGAAGGCTGTAACTCCTGAACCGCTCGATGGATTTTAAAATCGCTTGGCACATATCTATTTCGGTATGAAACATAAATGCACACCAATTTTCAGACCAATCCGACAATTTAAACGGGAAAAGTTAAAATTTCATTTCACTTTCTGACCCGAGTTGGCTAATTTGGGAGGCTAAACTCCCGAACTAATCGATTGATTATAAAATCGCTTGGCACATCTCTTTCTACACTCAAAAGTATAATATACACAAATTTTGAGACCAATCATAGTTTTGGTTCGGGAGAAATCCGGAAAAGTGTGGGGTTTTTCCATTTTTTTTGGCCCATTTAACATGGGAAATCACTTATCTCCGACACATAAATGGCTCTAACTAAAAAAGCGTTCGTCCGTTTTTAAAATCGCTTGGGGAATCTGTTGACTATACGTTTATCCAAGTATACAGCTATTTAGAAAGTGTTTCTATCATAATTAATGCCGGAATGGCGTCAGGATTTCCGAAAATGTGAAAAACGTGCGTTTCACGAGGAATTGAGACGATTTTCGTTATATCGCAAATTTCGAAGGCTGTAACTCCCGAAAGGCTCGATGGATTTTAAAATCGCTTGGCACATATCTATTTCGGTATGAAGCATTAATGCACACCAATTTTCATTCTAATCTGAAAATTTAAACGGTAATGAAAATTTCACTTCACTTTCTGCCCAGAGTTGGCTAATTTGGGAGGCCATAACTGCCGAACTAATCGATGGATTTTAAAATCGCTTGGCACATCTCTTTCTACACTCAAAAATATAATTCAAACAAATTTTCACACCAATCGTAGTTTTGGTTCGGAAGAAATCCGGAAAAGTGTGCGGTTTTTCCATTTTTTGGCCCATTTAACATGGGAAATCACTATTCTCCGACACATAAATGGCTCTAACTAAAAAAGTGTTCGTCCGTTTTTAAAATCGCTTGGGGAATCTGTTAACTATAGGTTTATCAAAGTATACAGCAATTTAGAAAGTGTTTCTATCATAATTAATGCCGGAATGGCGTAAGATTTCCGAAAATGTGAAAAACGTGCGTTTCACGAGAAATTGAGACGATTTTCGTTATATCGCAAATTTCGAAGGCTGTAACTCCCGAAAGGCTCGATAGATTTTAAAATCGCTTGGCACATATCTATTTCGGTATGAAACATTAATGCACACCAATTTTCATTCTAATCTGAAAATTTAAACGGGAAAAGTGAAAATTTCACTTCACTTTCTGACCAGAGTTGGCTAATTTGGGAGGCCATAACTGCCGAACTAATCGATGGATTTTAAAATCGCTTGGCACATCTCTTTCTACACTCAAAAATATAATACAAACAAACTTTCACACCAATCGTAGATTTGGTTCGGGAGAAATCCGGAAAAGTGTGCGATTTTTCCATTTTTTTGGCCCATTTAATATGGAAAATCATTTTTCTACGACATATAAATGGCTCTAACTAAAAAAGTGTTGGTACGTTTTTAAAATCGCCTGGGAATCTGTTAATTTTAAGTTTATACAAACATACAGCAATTTAGAACGTGTTTCTATCATAATTAGTGACAGAATGGCGTCAGGATTTCCGAAAATGTGAAAAACGTGCGTTTCACGAGGAATGGAGACGATTTTCGTTATATCGTAATTTTCGAAGGCTGTAACTCCCGAAAGGCTCTATGGATTTTAAAATCGCTTGGCACATATCTATTACGGTATGAAACATTAATGCACACAAATTTTCAGACCAATCCGATAATTTAAACGGGAAAAGTTAAAATTTCATTTCACTTTCTGACCCGAGTTGGCTAATTTGGGAGGCCATAACTCCAGAACTAATCGATGGATTTTAAAATAGCTTGGCACATTTCTTTCTACACTCAAAAGTATAAAACACACAAATTTTGTGACCAATCGTAGTTTTGGTTCGGGAGAAATCCGGAAAAGTGTGCGGTTTTTCTATTTTTTTCTCCCATTTAACATGGAAATCACTTTTCTCCGACACATAAATGGCTCTAAGTAAAAAAGTGTTCGCCCGTTTTTAAAATCGCTTGGGGAATCTGTTAACTATAAGTCTATCAAAGTATACAGCAATTTAGAAAGTGTTTCTATCATAATTAGTGCCGGAATGGCGTCAGGTTTCCGAAAATGTGAAAAACGTGCGTTTCACGAGGAATTGAGACGATTTTCGTTATATCGCAATTTTCGAAGGCTGTAACTCCTGAACCGCTCGATGGATTTTAAAATCGCTTGGCACATATCTGTTTCGGTATGAAACATAAATGCATACCAATTTTCAGAGAAATCCGACAATTTAAACGGGAAAAGTTAAAATTTCATTTCGCTTTCTGACCAGAGAGTTGGCTTATTTGGGAGGCCATAACTCCAGAACTAATCGATGGATTTTAAAATCGCTTGGCATATCGCTTTCAACACTCAAAAATATAATACACACAAATTTTCACACCAATCGTAGTTTTGGTTCGGGAGAAATCCGGAAAAGTGTGCGATTTTTCCATTTTTTTGGCCCATTTAATATGGAAAATCATTTTTCTCCGACATATAAATGGCTCTAACTAAAAAAGTGTTTGTCCGTTTTTAAAATCGCCTGGGAATCTGTTAATTCTAAGTTTATACAAGCATACAGCAATTTAGAACGTGTTTCTATCATAATTAGTGACAGAATGGCGTCAGGATTTCCGAAAATGTGAAAAACGTGCGTTTCACGAGGAATGGAGACGATTTTCGTTATATCGCAATTTTCGAAGGCTGTAACTCCCGAAAGGCTCTATGGATTTTAAAATCGCTTGGCACATATCTATTTCGGTATGAAACATTAATGCACACCAATTTTCAGATCAATCCGACAATTTAATCGGGAAAAGTTAAAATTTCATTTCACTTTCTGACCCGAGTTGGCTAATTTGGGAGGCCATAACTCCAGAACTAATAGATGGAATTTAAAATCGCTTGGCACATATCTATTTCGGTATGAAACATTAATGCACACCAATTTTCAGATCAATCCGACAATTTAATCGGGAAAAGTTAAAATTTCATTTCACTTTCTGACCAGAGTTGGCTAATTTGGGAGGCCATAACTGCCGAACTAATCGATGGATTTTAAAATCGCTTGGCACATCTCTTTCTACAATCAAAAATATAATACAAAGAAATTTTCACACCAATCGTAGTTTTGGTTCGGGAGAAATCCGGAAAAGTGTGCGGTTTTTCCATTTTTTGGCCCATTTAACATGGGAAATCACTTTTCTCCGACACATAAATGGCTCTAACTAAAAAAGTGTTCGCCCGTTTTTAAAATCGCTTGGGGAATCTGTTAACTATAAGTTTATCAAAGTATACAGCAATTTAGAAAGTGTTTCTATCATAATTAATGCCGGAATGGCATCAGGTTTTCCGAAAATGTAAAAAACGTGCGTTTCACGTTGAATGGAGACGATTTTCGTTATATCCCAATTTTCGAAGGCTGTAACTCCTGAACCGCTCGATGGATTTTAAAATCGCTGGCACATATCTATTTCGGTATGAAACCTAAATGCACACCAATTTTCAGACCAATCCGACAATTTAAACGGGAAAAGTTAAAATTTCATTTCACTTTCTGACCCGAGTTGGCTAATTTGGGAGGCTAAACTCCCGAACTAATCGATTGATTATAAAATCGCTTGGCACATCTCTTTCTACACTCAAAAGTGTAATATACACAAATTTTGACACCAATCATAGTGTTGGTTCGGGAGAAATCCGGAAAAGTGTGGGGTTTTTCCATTTTTTTGGCCCATTTATCATGGGAAATCACTTATCTCCGACACATAAATGGCTCTAACTAAAAAAGCGTTCGTCCGTTTTTAAAATCGCTTGGGGAATCTGTTGACTATACGTTTATCCAAGTATACAGCAATTTAGAAAGTGTTTCTATCATAATTAGTGCCGGAATGGCGTCAGGATTTCCGAAAATGTGAAAAACGTGCGTTTCACGAGAAATTGAGACCATTTTCGTTATACCGCAAATTTCGAAGGCTGTAACTCCCGAAAGGCTCGATGGATTTTAAAATCGCTTGGCACATATCTATTTCGGTATGAAACATTAATGCACACCAATTTTCATTCTAATCTGAAAATTTAAACGGGAAAAGTGAAAATTTCACTTCACTTTCTGACCAGAGTTGGCTAATTTGGGAGGCCATAACTGCCGAACTAATCGATGGATTTTAAAATCGCTTGGCACATCTCTTTCTACACTCAAAAATATAATACAAACAAATTTTCACACCAATCGTAGATTTGGTTCGGGAGAAATCCGGAAAAGTATGCGATTTTTCCATTTTTTTGGCCCATTTAATATGGAAAATCATTTTTCTCCGACATATAAATGGCTCTAACTAAAAAAGTGTTGGTACGTTTTTAAAATCGCCTGGGAATCTGTTAATTTTAAGTTTATACAAACATACAGCAATTTAGAACGTGTTTCTATCATAATTAGTGACAGAATGGCGTCAGGATTTCCGAAAATGTGAAAAACGTGCGTTTCACGAGGAATGGAGACGATTTTCGTTATATCCCAATTTTCGAAAGCTGTAACTCCTGAACCGCTCGATGGATTTTAAAATCGCTTGGCACATATCTATTTCGGTATGAAACATAAATGCACACCAATTTTCAGACCAATCCGACAATTTAAACGGGAAAAGTTAAAATTTCATTTCACTTTCTGGACCCGAGTTGGCTAATTTGGGAGGCCATAACTCCAGAACTAATCGATGGATTTTAAAATAGCTTGGCACATTTCTTTCTACACTCAAAAGTATAATACACACAAATTTTGTGACCAATCGTAGTTTTGGTTCGGGAGAAATCCGGAAAAGTGTGCGATTTTTCCATTTTTTTGGCCCATTTAATATGGAAAATCATTTTTCTCCGACATATAAATGGCTCTAACTAAAAAAGTGTTGGTACGTTTTTAAAATCGCCTGGGAATCTGTTAATTTTAAGTTTATACAAACATACAGCAATTTAGAACGTGTTTCTATCATAATTAGTGACAGAATGGCGTCAGGATTTCCGAAAATGTGAAAAACGTGCGTTTCACGAGGAATGGACACGATTTTCGTTATATCGCAATTTTCGAAGGCTGTAACTCCCGAAAGGCTCGATGGATTTCAAAATCGCTTGGCACATATCTATTTCGGTATGAAACATTAATGCACACCAATTTTCAGACCAATCCGATAATTTAAACGGGAAAAGTTAAAATTTCATTTCACTTTCTGGACCCGAGTTGGCTAATTTGGGAGGCCATAACTCCAGAACTAATCGATGGATTTTAAAATAGCTTGGCACATTTCTTTCTACACTCAAAAGTATAAGACACACAAATTTTGTGACCAATCGTAGTTTTGGTTCGGGAGAAATCCGGAAAAGTGTGCGGTTTTTCTATTTTTTTCGCCCATTTAACATGGGAAATCACTTTTCTCCGACACATAAATGGCTCTAACTAAAAAAGCGTTCGTCCGTTTTTAAAATCGCTTGGGGAATCTGTTGACTATACGTTTATCCAAGTATACAGCAATTTAGAAAGTGTTTCTATCATAATTAGTGCCGGAATGGCGTCAGGATTTCCGAAAATGTGAAAAACGTGCGTTTCACGAGGAATTGAGACGATTTTCGTTATATCGCAAATTTCGAAGGCTGTAACTCCCGAAAGGCTTAATGGATTTTAAAATCGCTTGGCACATATCTATTTCGGTATGAAACATAAATGCATACCAATTTTCAGACAAATCCGACAATTTAAACGGGAAAAGTTAAAATTTCATTTCGCTTTCTGACCCGAGTTGGCTTATTTGGGAGGCCACAACTCCAGAACTAATCGATGGATTTTAAAATCGCTTGGCACATCGCTTTCAACACTCAAAAATATAATGCACACAAATTTTCACACCAATCGTAGTTTTGGTTCGGGAGAAATCCGGAAAAGTGTGCAATTTTTCCATTTTTTTGGCCCATTTAATATGGAAAATCATTTTTCTCCGACATATAAATGGCTCTAACTAAAAAAGTGTTTGTCCGTTTTTAAAATCTCCTGGGAATCTGTTAATTTTAAGTTTATACAAGCATACAGCAATTTAGAACGTGTTTCTATCATAATTAGTGACAGAATGGCGTCAGGATTTCCGAAAATGTGAAAAACATGCGTTTCACGAGGAATGGAGACGATTTTCGTTATATCGCAATTTTCGAAGGCTGTAACTCCCGAAAGGCTCTATGGATTTTAAAATCACTTGGCACATATCTATTTCGGTATGAAACATTAATGCACACCAATTTTCAGATCAATCCGACAATTTAATCGGGAAAAGTTAAAATGTCATTTCACTTTCTGACCAGAGTTGGCTAATTTGGGAGGCCATAACTGCCGAACTAATCGATGGATTTTAAAATCGCTTGGCACATCTCTTTCTACACTCAAAAATATAATACAAAGAAATTTTCACACCAATCGTAGTTTTGGTTCGGGAGAAATCCGGAAAAGTGTGCGGTTTTTCCATTTTTTGGCCAATTTAACATGGGAAATCACTTTTCTCCGACACATAAATGGCTCTAACTAAAAAAGCGTTCGTCCGTTTTTAAAATCGCTTGGGGAATCTGTTGACTATACGTTTATCCAAGTATACAGCAATTTAGAAAGTGTTTCTATCATAATTAGTGCCGGAATGGCGTCAGGATTTCCGAAAATGTGAAAAACGTGCGTTTCACGAGGAATGGAGACGATTTTCGTTATATCCCAATTTTCGAAAGCTGTAACTCCTGAACCGCTCGATGGATTTTAAAATCGCTTGGCACATATCTATTTCGGTATGAAACATAAATGCACACCAATTTTCAGACCAATCCGACAATTTAAACGGGAAAAGTTAAAATTTCATTTCACTTTCTGGACCCGAGTTGGCTAATTTGGGAGGCCATAACTCCAGAACTAATCGATGGATTTTAAAATAGCTTGGCACATTTCTTTCTACACTCAAAAGTATAATACACACAAATTTTGTGACCAATCGTAGTTTTGGTTCGGGAGAAATCCGGAAAAGTGTGCGATTTTTCCATTTTTTTGGCCCATTTAATATGGAAAATCATTTTTCTCCGACATATAAATGGCTCTAACTAAAAAAGTGTTGGTACGTTTTTAAAATCGCCTGGGAATCTGTTAATTTTAAGTTTATACAAACATACAGCAATTTAGAACGTGTTTCTATCATAATTAGTGACAGAATGGCGTCAGGATTTCCGAAAATGTGAAAAACGTGCGTTTCACGAGGAATGGAGACGATTTTCGTTATATCCCAATTTTCGAAAGCTGTAACTCCTGAACCGCTCGATGGATTTTAAAATCGCTTGGCACATATCTATTTCGGTATGAAACATTACTGCACACCAATTTTCATTCTAATCTGAAAATTTAAACGGGAAAAGTGAAAATTTCACTTCACTTTCTGACCAGAGTTGGCTAATTTGGGAGGCCATAACTCCAGAACTAATCGATGGATTTTAAAATAGCTTGGCACATTTCTTTCTACACTCAAAAGTATAAGACACACAAATTTTGTGACCAATCGTAGTTTTGGTTCGGGAGAAATCCGGAAAAGTGTGCGGTTTTTCTATTTTTTTCGCCCATTTAACATGGGAAATCACTTTTCTCCGACACATAAATGGCTCTAACTAAAAAAGCGTTCGTCCGTTTTTAAAATCGCTTGGGGAATCTGTTGACTATACGTTTATCCAAGTATACAGCAATTTAGAAAGTGTTTCTATCATAATTAGTGCCGGAATGGCGTCAGGATTTCCGAAAATGTGAAAAACGTGCGTTTCACGAGGAATTGAGACGATTTTCGTTATATCGCAAATTTCGAAGGCTGTAACTCCCGAAAGGCTCGATGGATTTTAAAATCGCTTGGCACATCTCTTTCTACACTCAAAAATATAATACAAACAAATTTTCACACCAATCGTAGTTTTGGTTCGGGAGAAATCCGGAAAAGTGTGCGGTTTTTCCATTTTTTGGCCCATTTAACATGGGAAATCACTATTCTCCGACACATAAATGGCTCTAACTAAAAAAGTGTTCGTCCGTTTTTAAAATCGCTCGGGGAATCTGTTAACTATAGGTTTATGCAAGTATACTGCAATTTCGAACGTGTTTCTATCATAATTAGTGCCGGAATGGCGTAAGATTTCCGAAAATGTGAAAAACGTGCGTTTCACGAGGAATTGAGACGATTTTCGTTATATCGCAAATTTCGAAGGCTGTAACTCCCGAAAGGCTCGATGGATTTTAAAATCGCTTGGCACATATCTATTTCGGTATGAAACATTAATGCACACCAATTTTCATTCTAATCTGAAAATTTAAACGGGAAAAGTGAAAATTTCACTTCACTTTCTGACCAGAGTTGGCTAATTTGGGAGGCCATAACTGCCGAACTAATCGATGGATTTTAAAATCGCTTGGCACATCTCTTTCTACACTCAAAAATATAATACAAACAAATTTTCACACCAATCGTAGATTTGGTTCGGGAGAAATCCGGAAAAGTGTGCGGTTTTTCCATTTTTTGGCCCATTTAACATGGGAAATCACTATTCTCCGACACATAAATGGCTCTAACTAAAAAAGTGTTCGTCCGTTTTTAAAATCGCTCGGGGAATCTGTTAACTATAGGTTTATCCAAGTATACTGCAATTTCGAACGTGTTTCTATCATAATTAGTGCCGGAATGGCGTAAGATTTTCGAAAATGTGAAAAACGTGCGTTTCACGAGGAATTGAGACGATTTTCTTTATATCGCAAATTTCGAAGGCTGTAACTCCTGAACCGCTCGATGGATTTTAAAATCGCTTGACACATATCTATTTCGGTATGAAACATAAATGCACACCAATTTTCAGACAAATCCGACAATTTAAACGGGAAAAGTTAAAATTTCATTTCGCTTTCTGACTCGAGTTGGCTTATTTGGGAGGCCATAACTCCAGAACTAATCGATGGATTTTAAAATCGCTTGGTACATCGCTTTCAACACTCAAAAATATAATACACACAAATTTTCACACCAATCGTAGATTTGGTTCGGGAGAAATCCGGAAAAGTGTGCGATTTTTCCATTTTTTTGGCCCATTTAATATGGAAAATCATTTTTCTCCGACATATAAATGGCTCTAACTAAAAAAGTGTTGGTACGTTTTTAAAATCGCCTGGGAATCTGTTAATTTTAAGTTTATACAAACATACAGCAATTTAGAACGTGTTTCTATCATAATTAGTGACAGAATGGCGTCAGGATTTCCGAAAATGTGAAAAACGTGTGTTTCACGAGGAATGGACACGATTTTCGTTATATCGCAATTTTCGAAGGCTGTAACTCCCGAAAGGCTCGATGGATTTCAAAATCGCTTGGCACATATCTATTTCGGTATGAAACATTAATGCACACCAATTTTCAGACCAATCCGATAATTTAAACGGGAAAAGTTAAAATTTCATTTCACTTTCTGGACCCGAGTTGGCTAATTTGGGAGGCCATAACTCCAGAACTAATCGATGGATTTTAAAATAGCTTGGCACATTTCTTTCTACACTCAAAAGTATAAGACACACAAATTTTGTGACCAATCGTAGTTTTGGTTCGGGAGAAATCCGGAAAAGTGTGCGGTTTTTCTATTTTTTTCGCCCATTTAACATGGGAAATCACTTTTCTCCGACACATAAATGGCTCTAACTAAAAAAGCGTTCGTCCGTTTTTAAAATCGCTTGGGGAATCTGTTGACTATACGTTTATCCAAGTATACAGCAATTTAGAAAGTGTTTCTATCATAATTAGTGCCGGAATGGCGTCAGGATTTCCGAAAATGTGAAAAACGTGCGTTTCACGAGGAATTGAGACGATTTTCGTTATATCGCAAATTTCGAAGGCTGTAACTCCCGAAAGGCTCGATGGATTTTAAAATCGCTTGGCACATCTCTTTCTACACTCAAAAATATAATACAAACAAATTTTCACACCAATCGTAGTTTTGGTTCGGGAGAAATCCGGAAAAGTGTGCGGTTTTTCCATTTTTTGGCCCATTTAACATGGGAAATCACTATTCTCCGACACATAAATGGCTCTAACTAAAAAAGTGTTCGTCCGTTTTTAAAATCGCTCGGGGAATCTGTTAACTATAGGTTTATGCAAGTATACTGCAATTTCGAACGTGTTTCTATCATAATTAGTGCCGGAATGGCGTAAGATTTCCGAAAATGTGAAAAACGTGCGTTTCACGAGGAATTGAGACGATTTTCGTTATATCGCAAATTTCGAAGGCTGTAACTCCCGAAAGGCTCGATGGATTTTAAAATCGCTTGGCACATATCTATTTCGGTATGAAACATTAATGCACACCAATTTTCATTCTAATCTGAAAATTTAAACGGGAAAAGTGAAAATTTCACTTCACTTTCTGACCAGAGTTGGCTAATTTGGGAGGCCATAACTGCCGAACTAATCGATGGATTTTAAAATCGCTTGGCACATCTCTTTCTACACTCAAAAATATAATACAAACAAATTTTCACACCAATCGTAGATTTGGTTCGGGAGAAATCCGGAAAAGTGTGCGGTTTTTCCATTTTTTGGCCCATTTAACATGGGAAATCACTATTCTCCGACACATAAATGGCTCTAACTAAAAAAGTGTTCGTCCGTTTTTAAAATCGCTCGGGGAATCTGTTAACTATAGGTTTATCCAAGTATACTGCAATTTCGAACGTGTTTCTATCATAATTAGTGCCGGAATGGCGTAAGATTTTCGAAAATGTGAAAAACGTGCGTTTCACGAGGAATTGAGACGATTTTCTTTATATCGCAAATTTCGAAGGCTGTAACTCCTGAACCGCTCGATGGATTTTAAAATCGCTTGACACATATCTATTTCGGTATGAAACATAAATGCACACCAATTTTCAGACAAATCCGACAATTTAAACGGGAAAAGTTAAAATTTCATTTCGCTTTCTGACTCGAGTTGGCTTATTTGGGAGGCCATAACTCCAGAACTAATCGATGGATTTTAAAATCGCTTGGTACATCGCTTTCAACACTCAAAAATATAATACACACAAATTTTCACACCAATCGTAGATTTGGTTCGGGAGAAATCCGGAAAAGTGTGCGATTTTTCCATTTTTTTGGCCCATTTAATATGGAAAATCATTTTTCTCCGACATATAAATGGCTCTAACTAAAAAAGTGTTGGTACGTTTTTAAAATCGCCTGGGAATCTGTTAATTTTAAGTTTATACAAACATACAGCAATTTAGAACGTGTTTCTATCATAATTAGTGACAGAATGGCGTCAGGATTTCCGAAAATGTGAAAAACATGCGTTTCACGAGGAATGGAGACGATTTTCGTTATATCGCAATTTTCGAAGGCTGTAACTCCCGAAAGGCTCTATGGATTTTAAAATCACTTGGCACATATCTATTTCGGTATGAAACATTAATGCACACCAATTTTCAGATCAATCCGACAATTTAATCGGGAAAAGTTAAAATGTCATTTCACTTTCTGACCAGAGTTGGCTAATTTGGGAGGCCATAACTGCCGAACTAATCGATGGATTTTAAAATCGCTTGGCACATCTCTTTCTACACTCAAAAATATAATACAAAGAAATTTTCACACCAATCGTAGTTTTGGTTCGGGAGAAATCCGGAAAAGTGTGCGGTTTTTCCATTTTTTGGCCAATTTAACATGGGAAATCACTTTTCTCCGACACATAAATGGCTCTAACTAAAAAAGCGTTCGTCCGTTTTTAAAATCGCTTGGGGAATCTGTTGACTATACGTTTATCCAAGTATACAGCAATTTAGAAAGTGTTTCTATCATAATTAGTGCCGGAATGGCGTCAGGATTTCCGAAAATGTGAAAAACGTGCGTTTCACGAGGAATTGAGACGATTTTCGTTATATCGCAAATTTCGAAGGCTGTAACTCCCGAAAGGCTCGATGGATTTTAAAATCGCTTGGCACATCTCTTTCTACCATCAAAAATATAATACAAACAAATTTTCACACCAATCGTAGTTTTGGTTTGGGAGGAATCCGGAAAAGTGTGCGGTTTTTCCATTTTTTGGCCCATTTAACATGGGAAATCACTATTCTCCGACACATAAATGGCTCTAACTAAAAAAGTGTTCGTCCGTTTTTAAAATCGCTCGGGGAATCTGTTAACTATAGGTTTATGCAAGTATACTGCAATTTCGAACGTGTTTCTATCATAATTAGTGCCGGAATGGCGTAAGATTTCCGAAAATGTGAAAAACGTGCGTTTCACGAGGAATTGAGACGATTTTCGTTATATCGCAAATTTCGAAGGCTGTAACTCCCGAAAGGCTCGATGGATTTTAAAATCGCTTGGCACATATCTATTTCGGTATGAAACATTAATGCACACCAATTTTCATTCTAATCTGAAAATTTAAACGGGAAAAGTGAAAATTTCACTTCACTTTCTGACCAGAGTTGGCTAATTTGGGAGGCCATAACTGCCGAACTAATCGATGGATTTTAAAATCGCTTGGCACATCTCTTTCTACACTCAAAAATATAATACAAACAAATTTTCACACCAATCGTAGATTTGGTTCGGGAGAAATCCGGAAAAGTGTGCGGTTTTTCCATTTTTTGGCCCATTTAACATGGGAAATCACTATTCTCCGACACATAAATGGCTCTAACTAAAAAAGTGTTCGTCCGTTTTTAAAATCGCTCAGGGAATCTGTTAACTATAGGTTTATCCAAGTATACTGCAATTTCGAACGTGTTTCTATCATAATTAGTGCCGGAATGGCGTAAGATTTTCGAAAATGTGAAAAACGTGCGTTTCACGAGGAATTGAGACGATTTTCTTTATATCGCAAATTTCGAAGGCTGTAACTCCTGAACCGCTCGATGGATTTTAAAATCGCTTGACACATATCTATTTCGGTATGAAACATAAATGCACACCAATTTTCAGACAAATCCGACAATTTAAACGGGAAAAGTTAAAATTTCATTTCGCTTTCTGACTCGAGTTGGCTTATTTGGGAGGCCATAACTCCAGAACTAATCGATGGATTTTAAAATCGCTTGGTACATCGCTTTCAACACTCAAAAATATAATACACACAAATTTTCACACCAATCGTAGATTTGGTTCGGGAGAAATCCGGAAAAGTGTGCGATTTTTCCAGTTTTTTGGCCCATTTAATATGGAAAATCATTTTTCTCCGACATATAAATGGCTCTAACTAAAAAAGTGTTGGTACGTTTTTAAAATCGCCTGGGAATCTGTTAATTTTAAGTTTATACAAACATACAGCAATTTAGAACGTGTTTCTATCATAATTAGTGACAGAATGGCGTCAGGATTTCCGAAAATGTGAAAAACGTGTGTTTCACGAGGAATGGACACGATTTTCGTTATATCGCAATTTTCGAAGGCTGTAACTCCCGAAAGGCTCGATGGATTTCAAAATCACTTGGCACATATCTATTTCGGTATGAAACATTAATGCACACCAATTTTCAGACCAATCCGATAATTTAAACGGGAAAAGTTAAAATTTCATTTCACTTTCTGGACCCGAGTTGGCTAATTTGGGAGGCCATAACTCCAGAACTAATCGATGGATTTTAAAATAGCTTGGCACATTTCTTTCTACACTCAAAAGTATAAAACACACAAATTTTGTGACCAATCGTAGTTTTGGTTCGGGAGAAATCCGGAAAAGTGTGCGGTTTTTCTATTTTTTTCGCCCATTTAACATGGGAAATCACTTTTCTCCGACACATAAATGGCTCTAACTAAAAAAGCGTTCGTCCGTTTTTAAAATCGCTTGGGGAATCTGTTGACTATACGTTTATCCAAGTATACAGCAATTTAGAAAGTGTTTCTATCATAATTAGTGCCGGAATGGCGTCAGGATTTCCGAAAATGTGAAAAACGTGCGTTTCACGAGGAATTGAGACGATTTTCGTTATATCGCAAATTTCGAAGGCTGTAACTCCCGAAAGGCTTAATGGATTTTAAAATCGCTTGGCACATATCTATTTCGGTATGAAACATAAATGCATACCAATTTTCAGACAAATCCGACAATTTAAACGGGAAAAGTTAAAATTTCATTTCACTTTCTGACCCGAGTTGGCTAATTTGGGAGGCTAAACTCCCGAACTAATCGATTGATTATAAAATCGCTTGACACATTTCTTTCTACACTCAAAAGTATAATACACACAAATTTTGTGACCAATCATAGTTTTGGTTCGGGAGAAATCCGGAAAAGTGTGCGGTTTTTCTATTTTTTTCTCCCATTTAACATGGGAAATCACTTTTCTCCGACACATAAATGGCTCTAACTAAAAAAGTGTTCGCCCGTTTTTAAAATCGCTTGGGGAATCTGTTAACTATAAGTCTATCAAAGTATACAGCAATTTAGAAAGTGTTTCTATCATAATTAGTGCCGGAATGGCGTCAGGATTTCCGAAAATGTGAAAAACGTGCGTTTCACGAGGAATTGAGACGATTTTCGTTATATCGCAAATTTCGAAGGCTGTAACTCCCGAAAGGCTCGATGGATTTTAAAATCGCTTGGCACATATCTATTTCGGTATGAAACATTAATGCACACCAATTTTCATTCTAATCTGAAAATTTAAACGGTAATGAAAATTTTACTTCACTTTCTGACCAGAGTTGGCTAATTTGGGAGGCCATAACTGCCGAACTAATCGATGGATTTTAAAATCGCTTGGCACATCTCTTTCTACTCTCAAAAATATAATACAAACAAATTTTCACACCAATCGTAGTTTTGGTTCGGGAGAAATCCGGAAAAGTGTGCGGTTTTTCCATTTTTTGGCCCATTTAACATGGGAAATCACTATTCTCCGACACATAAATGGCTCTAACTAAAAAAGTGTTCGTCCGTTTTTAAAATCGCTTGGGGAATCTGTTAACTATAGGTTTATCCAAGTATACAGCAATTTAGAAAGTGTTTCTATCATAATTAATGCCGGAATGGCGTAAGATTTCCGAAAATGTGAAAAACGTGCGTTTCACGAGGAATGGAAACGATTTTCGTTATATCGCAATTTTGGAAGGCTGTAACTCCTGAACCGCTCGATGGATTTTAAAATCGCTTGGCACATATCTATTTCGGTATGAAACATAAATGCATACCAATTTTCAGACAAATCCGACAATTTAAACGGGAAAAGTTAAAATTTCATTTCGCTTTCTGACCCGAGTTACTTTATTTGGGAGGCCATAACTCCAGAACTAATCGATGGATTTTAAAATCGCTTGGCACATCGCTTTCAACACTCAAAAATATAATACACACAAATTTTCACACCAATCGTAGTTTTGGTTCGGTAGAAATCCGGAAAAGTGTGCGATTTTTCCATTTTTTTGGCCCATTTAATATGGAAAATCATTTTTCTCCGACATATAAATGGCTCTAACTAAAAAAGTGTTTGTCCGTTTTTAAAATCGCTTGGGGAATCTGTTAACTATAAGTTTATCAAAGTATACAGCAATTTAGAAAGTGTTTCTATCATAACTAATGCCGGAATGGCATCAGGTTTTCCGAAAATGTAAAAAACGTGCGTTTCACGTTGAATGGAGACGATTTTCGTTATATCCCAATTTTCGAAGGCTGTAACTCCTGAACCGCACGATGGATTTTAAAATCGCTTGGCACATATCTATTTCGGTATGAAACATAAATGCACACCAATTTTCAGACCAATCCGACAATTTAAACGGGAAAAGTTAAAATTTCATTTCACTTTCTGACCCGAGTTGGCTAATTTGGGAGGCTAAACTCCCGAACTAATCGATTGATTATAAAATCGCTTGGCACATCTCTTTCTACACTCAAAAGTATAATATACACAAATTTTGAGACCAATCATAGTTTTGGTTCGGGAGAAATCCGGAAAAGTGTGGGGTTTTTCCATTTTTTTTGGCCCATTTAACATGGGAAATCACTTATCTCCGACACATAAATGGCTCTAACTAAAAAAGCGTTCGTCCGTTTTTAAAATCGATTGGGGAATCTGTTGACTATACGTTTATCCAAGTATGCAGCAATTTAGAAAGTGTTTCTATCATAATTAATGCCGGTATGGCGTCAGGATTTCCGAAAATGTGAAAAACGTGCGTTTCACGAGGAATTGAGACGATTTTCGTTATATCGCAAATTTCGAAGGCTGTAACTCCCGAAAGGCTCGATGGATTTTAAAATCGCTTGGCACATATCTATTTCGGTATGAAACATTAATGCACACCAATTTTCATTCTAATCTGAAAATTTAAACGGTAATGAAAATTTCACTTCACTTTCTGACCAGAGTTGGCTAATTTGGGAGGCCATAACTGCCGAACTAATCGATGGATTTTAAAATCGCTTGGCACATCTCTTTCTACACTCAAAAATATAATTCAAACAAATTTTCACACCAATCGTAGTTTTGGTTCGGAAGAAATCCGGAAAAGTGTGCGGTTTTTCCATTTTTTGGCCCATTTAACATGGGAAATCACTATTCTCCGACACATAAATGGCTCTAACTAAAAAAGTGTTCGTCCGTTTTTAAAATCGCTTGGGGAATCTGTTAACTATAGGTTTATCCAAGTATACAGCAATTTAGAAAGTGTTTCTATCATAATTAATGCCGGAATGGCGTAAGATTTCCGAAAATGTGAAAAACGTGCGTTTCACGAGAAATTGAGACGATTTTCGTTATATCGCAAATTTCGAAGGCTGTAACTCCCGAAAGGCTCGATGGATTTTAAAATCGCTTGGCACATATCTATTTCGGTATGAAACATTAATGCACACCAATTTTCATTCTAATCTGAAAATTTAAACGGGAAAAGTGAAAATTTCACTTCACTTTCAGACCAGAGTTGGCTAATTTGGGAGGCCATAACTGCCGAACTAATCGATGGATTTTAAAATCGCTTGGCACATCTCTTTCTACACTCAAAAATATAATACAAACAAACTTTCACACCAATCGTAGATTTGGTTCGGGAGAAATCCGGAAAAGTGTGCGATTTTTCCATTTTTTTGGCCCATTTAATATGGAAAATCATTTTTCTCCGACATATAAATGGCTCTAACTAAAAAAGTGTTGGTACGTTTTTAAAATCGCCTGGGAATCTGTTAATTTTAAGTTTATACAAACATACAGCAATTTAGAACGTGTTTCTATCATAATTAGTGACAGAATGGCGTCAGGATTTCCGAAAATGTGAAAAACGTGCGTTTCACGAGGAATGGAGACGATTTTCGTTATATCGTAATTTTCGAAGGCTGTAACTCCCGAAAGGCTCTATGGATTTTAAAATCGCTTGGCACATATCTATTACGGTATGAAACATTAATGCACACAAATTTTCAGACCAATCCGATAATTTAAACGGGAAAAGTTAAAATTTCATTTCACTTTCTGACCCGAGTTGGCTAATTTGGGAGGCCATAACTCCAGAACTAATCGATGGATTTTACAATAGCTTGGCACATTTCTTTCTACACTCAAAAGTATAAAACACACAAATTTTGTGACCAATCGTAGTTTTGGTTCGGGAGAAATCCGGAAAAGTGTGCGGTTTTTCTATTTTTTTCTCCCATTTAACATGGGAAATCACTTTTCTCCGACACATAAATGGCTCTAACTAAAAAAGTGTTCGCCCGTTTTTAAAATCGCTTGGGGAATCTGTTAACTATAAGTCTATCAAAGTATACAGCAATTTAGAAAGTGTTTCTATCATAATTAGTGCCGGAATGGCGTCAGGTTTTCCGAAAATGTGAAAAACGTGCGTTTCACGAGGAATTGAGACGATTTTCGTTATATCGCAAATTTCGAAGGCTGTAACTCCCGAAAGGCTCGATGGATTTTAAAATCGCTTGGCACATATCTATTTCGGTATGAAACATTAATGCACACCAATTTTCATTCTAATCTGAAAATTTAAACGGGAAAAGTGAAAATTTCACTTCACTTTCTGACCAGAGTTGGCTAATTTGGGAGGCCATAATTGCCGAACTAATCGATGGATTTTAAAATCGCTTGGCACATCTCTTTCTACACTCAAAAATATAATAAAAACAAATTTTCACACCAATCGTAGTTTTGGTTCGGGAGAAATCCGGAAAAGTGTGCGATTTTTCCATTTTTTTGGCCCATTTAATATGGAAAATCATTTTTCTCCGACATATAAATGGCTCTAACTAAAAAAGTGTTTGTCCGTTTTTAAAATCGCCTGGGAATCTGTTAATTTTAAGTTTATACAAGCATACAGCAATTTAGAACGTGTTTCTATCATAATTAGTGACAGAATGGCGTCAGGATTTCCGAAAATGTGAAAAACGTGCGTTTCACGAGGAATGGAGACGATTTTCGTTATATCGCAATTTTCGAAGGCTGTAACTCCCGAAAGGCTCTATGGATTTTAAAATCGCTTGGCACATATCTATTTCGGTATGAAACATTAATGCACACCAATTTTCAGATCAATCCGACAATTTAATCGGGAAAAGTTAGAATTTCATTTCACTTTCTGACCCGAGTTGGCTAATTTGGGAGGCCATAACTCCAGAACTAATAGATGGAATTTAAAATCGCTTGGCACATATCTATTTCGGTATGAAACATTAATGCACACCAATTTTCAGATCAATCCGACAATTTAATCGGGAAAAGTTAAAATTTCATTTCACTTTCTGACCAGAGTTGGTAATTTGGGAGGCCATAACTGCCGAACTAATCGATGGATTTTAAAATCGCTTGGCACATCTCTTTCTACAATCAAAAATATAATACAAAGAAATTTTCACACCAATCGTAGTTTTGGTTCGGGAGAAATCCGGAAAAGTGTGCGGTTTTTCCATTTTTTGGCCCATTTAACATGGGAAATCACTTTTCTCCGACACATAAATGGCTCTAACTAAAAAAGTGTTCGCCCGCTTTTAAAATCGCTTGGGGAATCTGTTAACTATAAGTTTATCAAAGTATACAGCAATTTAGAAAGTGTTTCTATCATAATTAATGCCGGAATGGCATCAGGTTTTCCGAAAATGTAAAAAACGTGCGTTTCACGTTGAATGGAGACGATTTTCGTTATATCCCAATTTTCGAAGGCTGTAACTCCTGAACCGCTCGATGGATTTTAAAATCGCTGGCACATATCTATTTCGGTATGAAACCTAAATGCACACCAATTTTCAGACCAATCCGACAATTTAAACGGGAAAAGTTAAAATTTCATTTCACTTTCTGACCCGAGTTGGCTAATTTGGGAGGCTAAACTCCCGAACTAATCGATTGATTATAAAATCGCTTGGCACATCTCTTTCTACACTCAAAAGTGTAATATACACAAATTTTGACACCAATCATAGTTTTGGTTCGGGAGAAATCCGGAAAAGTGTGGGGTTTTTCCATTTTTTTGGCCCATTTAACATGGGAAATCACTTATCTCCGACACATAAATGGCTCTAACTAAAAAAGCGTTCGTCCGTTTTTAAAATCGCTTGGGGAATCTGTTGACTATACGTTTATCCAAGTATACAGCAATTTAGAAAGTGTTTCTATCATAATTAGTGCCGGAATGGCGTCAGGATTTCCGAAAATGTGAAAAACGTGCGTTTCACGAGAAATTGAGACCATATTCGTTATACCGCAAATTTCGAAGGCTGTAACTCCCGAAAGGCTCGATGGATTTTAAAATCGCTTGGCACATATCTATTTCGGTATGAAACATTAATGCACACAAATTTTCATTCTAATCTGAAAATTTAAACGGGAAAAGTGAAAATTTCACTTCACTTTCTGACCAGAGTTGGCTAATTTGGGAGGCCATAACTGCCGAACTAATCGATGGATTTTAAAATCGCTTGGCACATCTCTTTCTACACTCAAAAATATAATACAAACAAATTTTCACACCAATCGTAGATTTGGTTCGGGAGAAATCCGGAAAAGTGTGCGATTTTTCCATTTTTTTGGCCCATTTAATATGGAAAATCATTTTTCTCCGACATATAAATGGCTCTAACTAAAAAAGTGTTGGTACGTTTTTAAAATCGCCTGGGAATCTGTTAATTTTAAGTTTATACAAACATACAGCAATTTAGAACGTGTTTCTATCATAATTAGTGACAGAATGGCGTCAGGATTTCCGAAAATGTGAAAAACGTGCGTTTCACGAGGAATGGAGACGATTTTCGTTATATCCCAATTTTCGAAAGCTGTAACTCCTGAACCGCTCGATGGATTTTAAAATCGCTTGGCACATATCTATTTCGGTATGAAACATAAATGCACACCAATTTTCAGACCAATCCGACAATTTAAACGGGAAAAGTTAAAATTTCATTTCACTTTCTGGACCCGAGTTGGCTAATTTGGGAGGCCATAACTCCAGAACTAATCGATGGATTTTAAAATAGCTTGGCACATTTCTTTCTACACTCAAAAGTATAAGACACACAAATTTTGTGACCAATCGTAGTTTTGGTTCGGGAGAAATCCGGAAAAGTGTGCGGTTTTTCTATTTTTTTCGCCCATTTAACATGGGAAATCACTTTTCTCCGACACATAAATGGCTCTAACTAAAAAAGCGTTCGTCCGTTTTTAAAATCGCTTGGGGAATCTGTTGACTATACGTTTATCCAAGTATACAGCAATTTAGAAAGTGTTTCTATCATAATTAGTGCCGGAATGGCGTCAGGATTTCCGAAAATGTGAAAAACGTGCGTTTCACGAGGAATTGAGACGATTTTCGTTATATCGCAAATTTCGAAGGCTGTAACTCCCGAAAGGCTCGATGGATTTTAAAATCGCTTGGCACATCTCTTTCTACACTCAAAAATATAATACAAACAAATTTTCACACCAATCGTAGTTTTGGTTCGGGAGAAATCCGGAAAAGTGTGCGGTTTTTCCATTTTTTGGCCCATTTAACATGGGAAATCACTATTCTCCGACACATAAATGGCTCTAACTAAAAAAGTGTTCGTCCGTTTTTAAAATCGCTCGGGGAATCTGTTAACTATAGGTTTATGCAAGTATACTGCAATTTCGAACGTGTTTCTATCATAATTAGTGCCGGAATGGCGTAAGATTTCCGAAAATGTGAAAAACGTGCGTTTCACGAGGAATTGAGACGATTTTCGTTATATCGCAAATTTCGAAGGCTGTAACTCCCTAAAGGCTCGATGGATTTTAAAATCGCTTGGCACATATCTATTTCGGTATGAAACATTAATGCACACCAATTTTCATTCTAATCTGAAAATTTAAACGGGAAAAGTGAAAATTTCACTTCACTTTCTGACCAGAGTTGGCTAATTTGGGAGGCCATAACTGCCGAACTAATCGATGGATTTTAAAATCGCTTGGCACATCTCTTTCTACACTCAAAAATATAATAGAAACAAATTTTCACACCAATCGTAGATTTGGTTCGGGAGAAATCCGGAAAAGTGTGCGGTTTTTCCATTTTTTGGCCCATTTAATATGGAAAATCATTTTTCTCCGACATATAAATGGCTCTAACTAAAAAAGTGTTGGTACGTTTTTAAAATCGCCTGGGAATCTGTTAATTTTAAGTTTATACAAACATACAGCAATTTAGAACGTGTTTCTATCATAATTAGTGACAGAATGGCGTCAGGATTTCCGAAAATGTGAAAAACGTGTGTTTCACGAGGAATGGACACGATTTTCGTTATATCGCAATTTTCGAAGGCTGTAACTCCCGAAAGGCTCGATGGATTTCAAAATCGCTTGGCACATATCTATTTCGGTATGAAACATTAATGCACACCAATTTTCAGACCAATCCGATAATTTAAACGGGAAAAGTTAAAATTTCATTTCACTTTCTGGACCCGAGTTGGCTAATTTGGGAGGCCATAACTCCAGAACTAATCGATGGATTTTAAAATAGCTTGGCACATTTCTTTCTACACTCAAAAGTATAAGACACACAAATTTTGTGACCAATCGTAGTTTTGGTTCGGGAGAAATCCGGAAAAGTGTGCGGTTTTTCTATTTTTTTCGCCCATTTAACATGGGAAATCACTTTTCTCCGACACATAAATGGCTCTAACTAAAAAAGCGTTCGTCCGTTTTTAAAATCGCTTGGGGAATCTGTTGACTATACGTTTATCCAAGTATACAGCAATTTAGAAAGTGTTTCTATCATAATTAGTGCCGGAATGGCGTCAGGATTTCCGAAAATGTGAAAAACGTGCGTTTCACGAGGAATTGAGACGATTTTCGTTATATCGCAAATTTCGAAGGCTGTAACTCCCGAAAGGCTTAATGGATTTTAAAATCGCTTGGCACATATCTATTTCGGTATGAAACATAAATGCATACCAATTTTCAGACAAATCCGACAATTTAAACGGGAAAAGTTAAAATTTCATTTCGCTTTCTGACCCGAGTTGGCTTATTTGGGAGGCCACAACTCCAGAACTAATCGATGGATTTTAAAATCGCTTGGCACATCGCTTTCAACACTCAAAAATATAATACAAAGAAATTTTCACACCAATCGTAGTTTTGGTTCGGGAGAAATCCGGAAAAGTGTGCAATTTTTCCATTTTTTTGGCCCATTTAATATGGAAAATCATTTTTCTCCGACATATAAATGGCTCTAACTAAAAAAGTGTTTGTCCGTTTTTAAAATCTCCTGGGAATCTGTTAATTTTAAGTTTATACAAGCATACAGCAATTTAGAACGTGTTTCTATCATAATTAGTGACAGAATGGCGTCAGGATTTCCGAAAATGTGAAAAACATGCGTTTCACGAGGAATGGAGACGATTTTCGTTATATCGCAATTTTCGAAGGCTGTAACTCCCGAAAGGCTCTATGGATTTTAAATCACTTGGCACATATCTATTTCGGTATGAAACATTAATGCACACCAATTTTCAGATCAATCCGACAATTTAATCGGGAAAAGTTAAAATTTCATTTCACTTTCTGACCAGAGTTGGCTAATTTGGGAGGCCATAACTGCCGAACTAATCGATGGATTTTAAAATCGCTTGGCACATCTCTTTCTACACTCAAAAATATAATACAAAGAAATTTTCACACCAATCGTAGTTTTGGTTCGGGAGAAATCCGGAAAAGTGTGCGGTTTTTCCATTTTTTGGCCAATTTAACATGGGAAATCACTTTTCTCCGACACATAAATGGCTCTAACTAAAAAAGCGTTCGTCCGTTTTTAAAATCGCTTGGGGAATCTGTTAACTATAAGTTTATCCAAGTATACAGGAATTTAGAAAGTGTTTCTATCATAATTAGTGCCGGAATGGCGTCAGGATTTCCGAAAATGTGAAAAACGCGCGTTTCACGAGGAATTGAGACGATTTTCGTTATATCGCATATTTCGAAAGCTGTAACTCCCGAAAGGCTCGATGGATTTTAAAATCGCTTGGCACATATCTATTTCGGTATGAAACATTAATGCACAACAATTTTCATTCTAATCCGACAATTTAAACGGGAAAAGTGAAAATTTCACTTCACTTTCTGACCAGAGTTGGCTAATTTGGGTGGCCATAACTCCCGAACTAATCGATGGATTTTAAAATAGCTTGGCACATCTCTTTCTACACTCAAAAGTATAATACACACAAATTTTGTGACCAATCGTAGTTTTGGTTCGGGAGAAATCCGGAAAAGTGTGCGCTTTTTCTATTTTTTGGCCCATTTAACATGGGAAATCACTTATCTCCGACACATAAATGGCTCTAACTAAAAAAGCGTTCGTCCGTTTTTAAAATCGCTTGGGGAATCTGTTGACTATACGTTTATCCAAGTATACAGCAATTTAGAAAGTGTTTCTATCATAATTAGTGCCGGAATGGCGTCAGGATTTCCGAAAATGTGAAAAACGTGCGTTTCACGAGGAATTGAGACTATTTTCGTTATATCGCAAATTTCGAAGGCTGTAACTCCCGAAAGGCTCGATGGATTTTAAAATCGCTTGGCACATATCTATTTCGGTATGAAACATTAATGCACACCAATTTTCAGACCAATCCGACAATTTAAACGGGAAAAGTTAAAATTTCATTTCACTTTCTGACCCGAGTTGGCTAATTTGGGAGGCTAAACTCCCGAACTAATCGATTGATTATAAAATCGCTTGACACATTTCTTTCTACACTCAAATGTATAATACACACAAATTTTGTGACCAATCATAGTTTTGGTTCGGGAGAAATCCGGAAAAGTGTGCGGTTTTTCTATTTTTTTCTCCCATTTAACATGGGAAATCACTTTTGTCCGACACATAAATGGCTCTAACTAAAAAAGTGTTCGCCCGTTTTTAAAATCGCTTGGGGAATCTGTTAACTATAAGTCTATCAAAGTATACAGCAATTTAGAAAGTGTTTCTATCATAATTAGTGCCGGAATGGCGTCAGGATTTCCGAAAATGTGAAAAACGTGCGTTTCACGAGGAATTGAGACGATTTTCGTTATATCGCAAATTTCGAAGGCTGTAACTCCCGAAAGGCTCGATGGATTTTAAAATCGCTTGGCACATATCTATTTCGGTATGAAACATTAATGCACACCAATTTTCATTCTAATCTGAAAATTTAAACGGTAATGAAAATTTTACTTCACTTTCTGACCAGAGTTGGCTAATTTGGGAGGCCATAACTGCCGAACTAATCGATGGATTTTAAAATCGCTTGGCACATCTCTTTCTACTCTCAAAAATATAATACAAACAAATTTTCACACCAATCGTAGTTTTGGTTCGGGAGAAATCCGGAAAAGTGTGCGGTTTTTCCATTTTTTGGCCCATTTAACATGGGAAATCACTATTCTCCGACACATAAATGGCTCTAACTAAAAAAGTGTTCGTCCGTTTTTAAAATCGCTTGGGGAATCTGTTAACTATAGGTTTATCCAAGTATACAGCAATTTAGAAAGTGTTTCTATCATAATTAATGCCGGAATGGCGTAAGATTTCCGAAAATGTGAAAAACGTGCGTTTCACGAGGAATGGAAACGATTTTCGTTGTATCGCAATTTTGGAAGGCTGTAACTCCTGAACCGCTCGATGGATTTTAAAATCGCTTGGCACATATCTATTTCGGTATGAAACATAAATGCATACCAATTTTCAGACAAATCCGACAATTTAAACGGGAAAAGTTAAAATTTCATTTCGCTTTCTGACCCGAGTTGGCTTATTTGGGAGGCCATAACTCCAGAACTAATCGATGGATTTTAAAATCGCTTGGCACATCGCTTTCAACACTCAAAAATATAATACACACAAATTTTCACACCAATCGTAGTTTTGGTTCGGGAGAAATCCGGAAAAGTGTGCGATTTTTCCATTTTTTTGGCCCATTTAATATGGAAAATCATTTTTCTCCGACATATAAATGGCTCTAACTAAAAAAGTGTTTGTCCGTTTTTAAAATCGCTTGGGGAATCTGTTAACTATAAGTTTATCAAAGTATACAGCAATTTAGAAAGTGTTTCTATCATAACTAATGCCGGAATGGCATCAGGTTTTCCGAAAATGTAAAAAACGTGCGTTTCACGTTGAATGGAGACGATTTTCGTTATATCCCAATTTTCGAAGGCTGTAACTCCTGAACCGCACGACGGATTTTAAAATCGCTTGGCACATATCTATTTCGGTATGAAACATAAATGCACACCAATTTTCAGACCAATCCGACAATTTAAACGGGAAAAGTTAAAATTTCATTTCACTTTCTGACCCGAGTTGGCTAATTTGGGAGGCTAAACTCCCGAACTAATCGATTGATTATAAAATCGCTTGGCACATCTCTTTCTACACTCAAAAGTATAATATACACAAATTTTGAGACCAATCATAGTTTTGGTTCGGGAGAAATCCGGAAAAGTGTGGGGTTTTTCCATTTTTTTTGGCCCATTTAACATGGGAAATCACTTATCTCCGACACATAAATGGCTCTAACTAAAAAAGCGTTCGTCCGTTTTTAAAATCGCTTGGGGAATCTGTTGACTATACGTTTATCCAAGTATACAGCAATTTAGAAAGTGTTTCTATCATAATTAATGCCGGAATGGCGTCAGGATTTCCGAAAATGTGAAAAACGTGCGTTTCACGAGGAATTGAGACGATTTTCGTTATATCGCAAATTTCGAAGGCTGTAACTCCCGAAAGGCTCGATGGATTTTAAAATCGCTTGGCACATATCTATTTCGGTATGAAACATTAATGCACACCAATTTTCATTCTAATCTGAAAATTTAAACGGTAATGAAAATTTCACTTCACTTTCTGACCAGAGTTGGCTAATTTGGGAGGCCATAACTGCCGAACTAATCGATGGATTTTAAAATCGCTTGGCACATCTCTTTCTACACTCAAAAATATAATTCAAACAAATTTTCACACCAATCGTAGTTTTGGTTCGGAAGAAATCCGGAAAAGTGTGCGGTTTTTCCATTTTTTGGCCCATTTAACATGGGAAATCACTATTCTCCGACACATAAATGGCTCTAACTAAAAAAGTGTTCGTCCGTTTTTAAAATCGCTTGGGGAATCTGTTAACTATAGGTTTATCCAAGTATACAGCAATTTAGAACGTGTTTCTATCATAATTAGTGACAGAATGGCGTCAGGATTTCCGAAAATGTGAAAAACGTGCGTTTCACGAGGAATGGAGACGATTTTCCTTATATCGTAATTTTCGAAGGCTGTAACTCCCGAAAGGCTCTATGGATTTTAAAATCGCTTGGCACATATCTATTACGGTATGAAACATTAATGCACACAAATTTTCAGACCAATCCGATAATTTAAACGGGAAAAGTTAAAATTTCATTTCACTTTCTGACCCGAGTTGGCTAATTTGGGAGGCCATAACTCCAGAACTAATCGATGGATTTTAAAATAGCTTGGCACATTTCTTTCTACACTCAAAAGTATAAAACACACAAATTTTGTGACCAATCGTAGTTTTGGTTCGGGAGAAATCCGGAAAAGTGTGCGGTTTTTTCTATTTTTTTTCTCCCATTTAACATGGGAAATCACTTTTCTCCGACACATAAATGGCTCTAACTAAAAAAGTGTTCGCCCGTTTTTAAAATCGCTTGGGGAATCTGTTAACTATAAGTCTATCAAAGTATACAGCAATTTAGAAAGTGTTTCTATCATAATTAGTGCCGGAATGGCGTCAGGTTTTCCGAAAATGTGAAAAACGTGCGTTTCACGATGAATGGAAACGATTTTCGTTATATCGCAATTTTCGAAGGCTGTAACTCCTGAACCGCTCGAAGGATTTTAAAATCGCTTGGCACATATCTATTTCGGTATGAAACATAAATGCATACCAATTTTCAGACAAATCCGACAATTTAAACGGGAAAAGTTAAAATTTCATTTCGCTTTCAGACCAGAGTTGGCTTATTTGGGAGGCCATAACTCCAGAACTAATCGATGGATTTTAAAATCGCTTGGCACATCGCTTTCAACACTCAAAAATATAATACACACAAATTTTCACACCAATCGTAGTTTTGGTTCGGGAGAAATCCGGAAAAGTGTGCGATTTTTTCCATTTTTTTGGCCCATTTAATATGGAAAATCATTTTTCTCCGACATATAAATGGCTCTAACTAAAAAAGTGTTTGTCCGTTTTTAAAATCGCCTGGGAATCTGTTAATTTTAAGTTTATACAAGCATACAGCAATTTAGAACGTGTTTCTATCATAATTAGTGACAGAATGGCGTCAGGATTTCCGAAAATGTGAAAAACGTGCGTTTCACGAGGAATGGAGACGATTTTCGTTATATCGCAATTTTCGAAGGCTGTAACTCCCGAAAGGCTCTATGGATTTTAAAATCGCTTGGCACATATCTATTTCGGTATGAAACATTAATGCACACCAATTTTCAGATCAATCCGACAATTTAATCGGGAAAAGTTAGAATTTCATTTCACTTTCTGACCCGAGTTGGCTAATTTGGGAGGCCATAACTCCAGAACTAATAGATGGAATTTAAAATCGCTTGGCACATATCTATTTCGGTATGAAACATTAATGCACACCAATTTTCAGATCAATCCGACAATTTAATCGGGAAAAGTTAAAATTTCATTTCACTTCTGACCAGAGTTGGCTAATTTGGGAGGCATAACTGCCGAACTAATCGATGGATTTTAAAATCGCTTGGCACATCTCTTTCTACACTCAAAAGTGTAATATACACAAATTTTGACACCAATCATAGTTTTGGTTCGGGAGAAATCCGGAAAAGTGTGGGGTTTTTCCATTTTTTTGGCCCATTTAACATGGGAAATCACTTATCTCCGACACATAAATGGCTCTAACTAAAAAAGCGTTCGTCCGTTTTTAAAATCGCTTGGGGAATCTGTTGACTATACGTTTATCCAAGTATACAGCAATTTAGAAAGTGTTTCTATCATAATTAGTGCCGGAATGGCGTCAGGATTTCCGAAAATGTGAAAAACGTGCGTTTCACGAGAAATTGAGACGATTTTCGTTATACCGCAAATTTCGAAGGCTGTAACTCCCGAAAGGCTCGATGGATTTTAAAATCGCTTGGCACATATCTATTTCGGTATGAAACATTAATGCACACCAATTTTCATTCTAATCTGAAAATTTAAACGGGAAAAGTGAAAATTTCACTTCACTTTCTGACCAGAGTTGGCTAATTTGGGAGGCCATAACTGCCGAACTAATCGATGGATTTAAAATCGCTTGGCACATCTCTTTCTACACTCAAAAATATAATACAAACAAATTTTCACACCAATCGTAGATTTGGTTCGGGAGAAATCCGGAAAAGTGTGCGATTTTTCCATTTTTTTGGCCCATTTAATATGGAAAATCATTTTTCTCCGACATATAAATGGCTCTAACTAAAAAAGTGTTGGTACGTTTTTAAAATCGCCTGGGAATCTGTTAATTTTAAGTTTATACAAACATACAGCAATTTAGAACGTGTTTCTATCATAATTAGTGACAGAATGGCGTCAGGATTTCCGAAAATGTGAAAAACGTGCGTTTCACGAGGAATGGAGACGATTTTCGTTATATCCCAATTTTCGAAAGCTGTAACTCCTGAACCGCTCGATGGATTTTAAATCGCTTGGCACATATCTATTTCGGTATGAAACATAAATGCACACCAATTTTCAGACCAATCCGACAATTTAAACGGGAAAAGTTAAAATTTCATTTCACTTTCTGGACCCGAGTTGGCTAATTTGGGAGGCCATAACTCCAGAACTAATCGATGGATTTTAAAATAGCTTGGCACATTTCATTCTACACTCAAAAGTATAAGACACACAAATTTTGTGACCAATCGTAGTTTTGGTTCGGGAGAAATCCGGAAAAGTGTGCGATTTTTCCATTTTTTTGGCCCATTTAATATGGAAAATCATTTTTCTCCGACATATAAATGGCTCTAACTAAAAAAGTGTTGGTACGTTTTTAAAATCGCCTGAGAATCTGTTAATTTTAAGTTTATACAAACATACAGCAATTTAGAACGTGTTTCTATCATAATTAGTGACAGAATGGCGTCAGGATTTCCGAAAATGTGAAAAACGTGCGTTTCACGAGGAATGGAGACGATTTTCGTTATATCCCAATTTTCGAAAGCTGTAACTCCTGAACCGCTCGATGGATTTTAAAATCGCTTGGCACATATCTATTTCGGTATGAAACATTAATGCACACCAATTTTCATTCTAATCTGAAAATTTAAACGGGAAAAGTGAAAATTTCACTTCACTTTCTGACCAGAGTTGGCTAATTTGGGAGGCCATAACTCCAGAACTAATCGATGGATTTTAAAATAGCTTGGCACATTTCTTTCTACACTCAAAAGTATAAGACACACAAATTTTGTGACCAATCGTAGTTTTGGTTCGGGAGAAATCCGGAAAAGTGTGCGGTTTTTCTATTTTTTTCGCCCATTTAACATGGGAAATCACTTTTCTCCGACACATAAATGGCTCTAACTAAAAAAGCGTTCGTCCGTTTTTAAAATCGCTTGGGGAATCTGTTGACTATACGTTTATCCAAGTATACAGCAATTTAGAAAGTGTTTCTATCATAATTAGTGCCGGAATGGCGTCAGGATTTCCGAAAATGTGAAAAACGTGCGTTTCACGAGGAATTGAGACGATTTTCGTTATATCGCAAATTTCGAAGGCTGTAACTCCCGAAAGGCTCGATGGATTTTAAAATCGCTTGGCACATATCTATTTCGGTATGAAACATTAATGCACACCAATTTTCATTCTAATCTGAAAATTTAAACGGGAAAAGTGAAAATTTCACTTCACTTTCTGACCAGAGTTGGCTAATTTGGGAGGCCATAACTGCCGAACTAATCGATGGATTTTAAAATCGCTTGGCACATCTCTTTCTACACTCAAAAATATAATACAAAAAAATTTTCACACCAATCGTAGATTTGGTTCGGGAGAAATCCGGAAAAGTGTGCGGTTTTTCCATTTTTTGGCCCATTTAACATGGGAAATCACTATTCTCCGACACATAAATGGCTCTACCTAAAAAAGTGTTCGTCCGTTTTTAAAATCGCTTGGGGAATCTGTTAACTATAGGTTTATCCAAGTATACTGCAATTTCGAACGTGTTTCTATCATAATTAGTGCCGGAATGGCGTAAGATTTCCGAAAATGTGAAAAACGTGCGTTTCACGATGAATGGAAACGATTTTCGTTATATCGCAATTTTCGAAGGCTGTAACTCCTGAACCGCTCGAAGGATTTTAAAATCGCTTGGCACATATCTATTTCGGTATGAAACATAAATGCATACCAATTTTCAGACAAATCCGACAATTTAAACGGGAAAAGTTAAAATTTCATTTCGCTTTCAGACCAGAGTTGGCTTATTTGGGAGGCCATAACTCCAGAACTAATCGATGGATTTTAAAATCGCTTGGCACATCGCTTTCAACACTCAAAAATATAATACACACAAATTTTCACACCAATCGTAGTTTTGGTTCGGGAGAAATCCGGAAAAGTGTGCGATTTTTCCATTTTTTTGGCCCATTTAATATGGAAAATCATTTTTCTCCGACATATAAATGGCTCTAACTAAAAAAGTGTTTGTCCGTTTTTAAAATCGCCTGGGAATCTGTTAATTTTAAGTTTATACAAGCATACAGCAATTTAGAACGTGTTTCTATCATAATTAGTGACAGAATGGCGTCAGGATTTCCGAAAATGTGAAAAACGTGCGTTTCACGAGGAATGGAGACGATTTTCGTTATATCGCAATTTTCGAAGGCTGTAACTCCCGAAAGGCTCTATGGATTTTAAAATCGCTTGGCACATATCTATTTCGGTATGAAACATTAATGCACACCAATTTTCAGATCAATCCGACAATTTAATCGGGAAAAGTTAGAATTTCATTTCACTTTCTGACCCGAGTTGGCTAATTTGGGAGGCCATAACTCCAGAACTAATAGATGGAATTTAAAATCGCTTGGCACATATCTATTTCGGTATGAAACATTAATGCACACCAATTTTCAGATCAATCCGACAATTTAATCGGGAAAAGTTAAAATTTCATTTCACTTTCTGACCAGAGTTGGCTAATTTGGGAGGCCATAACTGCCGAACTAATCGATGGATTTTAAAATCGCTTGGCACATCTCTTTCTACACTCAAAAGTGTAATATACACAAATTTTGACACCAATCATAGTTTTGGTTCGGGAGAAATCCGGAAAAGTGTGGGGTTTTTCCATTTTTTTGGCCCATTTAACATGGGAAATCACTTATCTCCGACACATAAATGGCTCTAACTAAAAAAGCGTTCGTCCGTTTTTAAAATCGCTTGGGGAATCTGTTGACTATACGTTTATCCAAGTATACAGCAATTTAGAAAGTGTTTCTATCATAATTAGTGCCGGAATGGCGTCAGGATTTCCGAAAATGTGAAAAACGTGCGTTTCACGAGAAATTGAGACGATTTTCGTTATACCGCAAATTTCGAAGGCTGTAACTCCCGAAAGGCTCGATGGATTTTAAAATCGCTTGGCACATATCTATTTCGGTATGAAACATTAATGCACACCAATTTTCATTCTAATCTGAAAATTTAAACGGGAAAAGTGAAAATTTCACTTCACTTTCTGACCAGAGTTGGCTAATTTGGGAGGCCATAACTGCCGAACTAATCGATGGATTTTAAAATCGCTTGGCACATCTCTTTCTACACTCAAAAATATAATACAAACAAATTTTCACACCAATCGTAGATTTGGTTCGGGAGAAATCCGGAAAAGTGTGCGATTTTTCCATTTTTTTGGCCCATTTAATATGGAAAATCATTTTTCTCCGACATATAAATGGCTCTAACTAAAAAAGTGTTGGTACGTTTTTAAAATCGCCTGGGAATCTGTTAATTTTAAGTTTATACAAACATACAGCAATTTAGAACGTGTTTCTATCATAATTAGTGACAGAATGGCGTCAGGATTTCCGAAAATGTGAAAAACGTGCGTTTCACGAGGAATGGAGACGATTTTCGTTATATCCCAATTTTCGAAAGCTGTAACTCCTGAACCGCTCGATGGATTTTAAAATCGCTTGGCACATATCTATTTCGGTATGAAACATAAATGCACACCAATTTTCAGACCAATCCGACAATTTAAACGGGAAAAGTTAAAATTTCATTTCACTTTCTGGACCCGAGTTGGCTAATTTGGGAGGCCATAACTCCAGAACTAATCGATGGATTTTAAAATAGCTTGGCACATTTCATTCTACACTCAAAAGTATAAGACACACAAATTTTGTGACCAATCGTAGTTTTGGTTCGGGAGAAATCCGGAAAAGTGTGCGATTTTTCCATTTTTTTGGCCCATTTAATATGGAAAATCATTTTTCTCCGACATATAAATGGCTCTAACTAAAAAAGTGTTGGTACGTTTTTAAAATCGCCTGAGAATCTGTTAATTTTAAGTTTATACAAACATACAGCAATTTAGAACGTGTTTCTATCATAATTAGTGACAGAATGGCGTCAGGATTTCCGAAAATGTGAAAAACGTGCGTTTCACGAGGAATGGAGACGATTTTCGTTATATCCCAATTTTCGAAAGCTGTAACTCCTGAACCGCTCGATGGATTTTAAAATCGCTTGGCACATATCTATTTCGGTATGAAACATTAATGCACACCAATTTTCATTCTAATCTGAAAATTTAAACGGGAAAAGTGAAAATTTCACTTCACTTTCTGACCAGAGTTGGCTAATTTGGGAGGCCATAACTGCCGAACTAATCGATGGATTTTAAAATCGCTTGGCACATCTCTTTCTACACTCAAAAATATAATACAAAAAAATTTTCACACCAATCGTAGATTTGGTTCGGGAGAAATCCGGAAAAGTGTGCGGTTTTTCCATTTTTTGGCCCATTTAACATGGGAAATCACTATTCTCCGACACATAAATGGCTCTACCTAAAAAAGTGTTCGTCCGTTTTTAAAATCGCTCGGGGAATCTGTTAATTATAGGTTTATCCAAGTATACTGCAATTTCGAACGTGTTTCTATCATAATTAGTGCCGGAATGGCGTAAGATTTTCGAAAATGTGAAAAACGTGCGTTTCACGAGGAATTGAGACGATTTTCTTTATATCGCAAATTTCGAAGGCTGTAACTCCTGAACCGCTCGATGGATTTTAAAATCGCTTGACACATATCTATTTCGGTATGAAACATAAATGCACACCAATTTTCAGACAAATCCGACAATTTAAACGGGAAAAGTTAAAATTTCATTTCGCTTTCTGACTCGAGTTGGCTTATTTGGGAGGCCATAACTCCAGAACTAATCGATGGATTTTAAAATCGCTTGGTACATCGCTTTCAACACTCAAAAATATAATACACACAAATTTTCACACCAATCGTAGATTTGGTTCGGGAGAAATCCGGAAAAGTGTGCGATTTTTCCATTTTTTTGGCCCATTTAATATGGAAAATCATTTTTCTCCGACATATAAATGGCTCTAACTAAAAAAGTGTTGGTACGTTTTTAAAATCGCCTGGCAATCTGTTAATTTTAAGTTTATACAAACATACAGCAATTTAGAACGTGTTTCTATCATAATTAGTGACAGAATGGCGTCAGGATTTCCGAAAATGTGAAAAACGTGTGTTTCACGAGGAATGGACACGATTTTCGTTATATCGCAATTTTCGAAGGCTGTAACTCCCGAAAGGCTCGATGGATTTCAAAATCGCTTGGCACATATCTATTTCGGTATGAAACATAAATGCACACCAATTTTCAAACCAATCCGACAATTTAAACGGGAAAAGTTAAAATTTCATTTCACTTTCTGGACCCGAGTTGGCTAATTTGGGAGGCCATAACTCCAGAACTAATCGATGGATTTTAAAATAGCTTGGCACATTTCTTTCTACACTCAAAAGTATAAGACACACAAATTTTGTGACCAATCGTAGTTTTGGTTCGGGAGAAATCCGGAAAAGTGTGCGGTTTTTCTATTTTTTTCGCCCATTTAACATGGGAAATCACTTTTCTCCGACACATAAATGGCTCTAACTAAAAAAGCGTTCGTCCGTTTTTAAAATCCCTTGGGGAATCTGTTGACTATACGTTTATCCAAGTATACAGCAATTTAGAAAGTGTTTCTATCATAATTAGTGCCGGAATGGCGTAAGATTTCCGAAAATGTGAAAAACGTGCGTGTCACGAGGAATGGAAACGATTTTCGTTATATCGCAATTTTCGAAGGCTGTAACTCCTGAACCGCTCGATGGATTTTAAAATCGCTTGGCACATCTCTTTCTACACTCAAAAATATAATACAAACAAATTTTCACATCAATCGTAAATTTGGTTCGGGAGAAATCCGGAAAAGTGTGCGGTTTTTCCATTTTTTGGCCCATTTAACATGGGAAATCACTATTCTCCGACACATAAATGGCTCTAACTAAAAAAGTGTTCGTCCGTTTTTAAAATCGCTCGGGGAATCTGTTAACTATAGGTTTATCCAAGTATACTGCAATTTCGAACGTGTTTCTATCATAATTAGTGCCGGAATGGCGCAAGATTTTCGAAAATGTGAAAAACGTGCGTTTCACGAGGAATAGAAACGATTTTCGTTATATCGCAATGTTCGAAAGCTGTAACTCCTGAACCGCTCGATGGATTTTAAAATCGCTTGACACATACCTATTTCGGTATGAAACATAAATGCACACCAATTTTCAGACAAATCCGACAATTTAAACGGGAAAAGCTAAAATTTCATTTCGCTTTCTGACCCGAGTTGGCTTATTTGGGAGGCCATAACTCCAGAACTAATCGATGGATTTTAAAATCGCTTGGTACATCGCTTTCAACACTCAAAAATATAATACACACAAATTTTCACACCAATCGTAGTTTTGGTTCGGGTGAAATCCGGAAAAGTGTGCGGTTTTTCTATTTTTTTCGCCCATTTAACATGGGAAATCACTTTTCTCCGACACATAAATGGCTCTAACTAAAAAAGTGTTCGTTCGTTTTTAAAATCGCTTGGGGAATCTGTTGACTATACGTTTATCCAAGTATACAGCAATTTAGAAAGTGTTTCAATCATAATTAGTGCCGGAATGGCGTCAGGATTTCCGAAAATGTGAAAAACGTGCATTTCACGAGGAATTGAGACGATTTTCGTTATATCGCAAATTTCGAAGGCTGTAACTCCCGAAAGGCTCGATGGATTTTAAAATCGCCTGGCACATATCTATTTCGGTATGAAACACTAATGCACACCAATTTTCATTCTAATCTGAAAATTTAAACGGGAAAAGTAAAAATTTCATTTCACTTTCTCACCAGAGTTGGCTAATTTGGGAGGCCATAACTCCCGAACTAATCGATTGATTATAAAATCGCTTGGCACATCTGTTTCTACACTCAAAAGTATAATATACACATATTTTGAGACCAATCATAGTTTTGGTTCGGGAGAAATCCGGAAAAGTGTGAAGTTTTTCTATTTTTTTGGCCCATTTAACATGGGAAATCACTTTTCTCCGACATATAAATGGCTCTAACTAAAAAAGTGTTCGTCCGTTTTTAAAATCGCTTGGGAATCTGTTAATTTTAAGTATATCCAAGTATACAGCAAGTTAGAACGTGTTTCTATCATAATTAGTGCCGGAATGGCTTCAGGTTTTCCGAAAATATGAAAAACGTGCGTTTCACGAGGAATGGAAACGATTTTCGTTATATCGCAATTGTCGAAGGCTGTAACTCCCGAACCGTTCGATGGATTTTAAAATCGCTTGGCACATATCTATTTCGGTATGAAACATAAATGCACACCAATTTTCAGACCAATCCGACAATTTAAACGGGAAAAGTTAAAATTTCATTTCACTTTCTGACCCGAGTTGGCTAATTTGGCAGGCCATAAATCCAGAACTAATCGATGGATTTTAAAATCGCTTAGCACATCGTTTTCTACACTCTAAAATATAATACATACAAATTTTGTGACCAATCGTAGTTTTGGTTCGGGAGAAATCCGGAAAAGTGTGCGGTTTTTTAATTTTTTGGGCCCTTTTAACATGGGAAATCACTTTTCTCCGACACACAAATGGCTCTAAAAAAGTGTTCGTCCGTTTTTAAAATCGCTTGAGGAATCTGTTAACTATAAGTTTATCCAAGTATACAGCAATTTAGAAAGTGTTTCCACCTTATTTAGTTTCGGAATGGCGTCAGGATTTCCGAAAATGTGAAAAACGTGCGTTTCACGACGAATGGAAACGATTTTCGTTATATCGCAATTTTCGAAGGCTGTAACTCCCGAACCGCTCGATGGATTTTAAAATCGCTTGGCACATATCTATTTCAGTATGAAACATTAATGCACACCAATTTTCAGACAAATCCGACAATTTAAACGGGAAAAGTGAAAATTTCATTTCACTTTCTGACCCGAGTTGGCTAATTTGGCAAGCCATAACTCCAGAACTAATCGATGGATTTTAAAATAGCTTGGCACATCGTTTTCTACACTCAAAAATATAATACACACAAATTTTCACACCAATCGTAGTTTTGGTTCGGGAGAAATCCGGAAAAGTGTGCGGTTTTTCCATTTTTTGGGCCCATTTAACATTGGATATCACTTTTCTCCGACACATAAATGGCTCTAACTAAAAAAGTGTTCGCCCGTTTTTAAAATCGCTTGGGGAATCTGTTGACTATACGTTTATCCAAGTATACAGCAATTTAGAAAGTGTTTCTATCATAATTAATGCCGGAAGTTCACCAGGTTTTCCGAAAATGTAAAAAACGTGCGTTTCACGAGGAATGGAGACGATTTTCGTTATATCGCAATTTTCGAAGGCTGTAAATCCCGAACCGCTCGATGGATTTTAAAATCGCTTGGCACATATCTATTTCGGTATGAAACATTAATGCACACCAATTTTCATACCAATCCGAAAATTTAAACGGGAAAAGTGAAAATTTCACTTCACTTTCTGACCCGAGTTGGATAATTTGGGAGGCCATAACTCCCGAACTAATCGATTGATTATAAAATCGCTTGGCACATCTGTTTCTACACTCAAAAGTATAATATACACAAATTTTGAGACCAATCATAGTTTTGGTTCGGGAGAAATCCGGAAAAGTGTGCGGTTTTTCCATTTTTTTGGCCCATTTAACATGGGAAATCACTTTTCTCCGACACATAAATGGCTCTAACTAAAAAAGCGTTCGTCCGTTTTTAAAATAGCTTGGGGAATCTGTTGACTATACGTTTATCCAAGTATACAGCAATTTAGAAAGTGTTTCTATCATAATTAGTTCCGGAATGGCGTCAGGATTTCCGAAAATGTGAAAAACGTGCGTTTCACGAGGAATTGAGACGATTTTCGTTATATCGCAAATTTCGAAGGCTGTAACTCCCGAAAGGCTCGATGGATTTTAAAATCGCTTGGCACATATCTATTTCGGTATGAAACATTAATGCACACCCATTTTCATTCTAATCTGAAAATTTAAACGGGAAAAGTGAAAATTTCACTTCACTTTCTGACCAGAGTTGGCTAATTTGGGAGGTCATAACTATCGAACTAATCGATGGATTTTAAAATCGCTTGGCACATCTCTTTCTACACTCAAAAATATAATACAAACAAATTTTCACACCAATCGTAGTTTTGGTTCGGGAGAAATCCGGAAAAGTGTGCGGTTTTTCCATTGTTTTGGCCCATTTAACATGGAAATCACTTTTCTCCGACGTATAAATGGCTCTAACTAAAAAAGTGTTTGTCCGTTTTTAAAATTGCTTGGGAATCTGTTAATTTTAAGTTTATACAAGCATACAGCAATTTAGAACGTGTTTCTATCATAATTAGTGACAGAATGGCGTCATGATTTCCGAAAATGTGAAAAACGTGCGTTTCACGAGGAATGGACACGATTTTCGTTATATCGCAATTTTCGAAGGCTGTAACTCCCGAAAGGCTCGATGGATTTCAAAATCGCTTGGCACATATCTATTTCGGTATGAAACATAAATGCACACCAATTTTCAAACCAATCCGACAATTTAAACGGGAAAAGTTAAAATTTCATTTCACTTTCTGGACCCGAGTTGGCTAATTTGGGAGGCCATAACTCCAGAACTAATCGATGGATTTTAAAATAGCTTGGCACATTTCTTTCTACACTCAAAAGTATAAGACACACAAATTTTGTGACCAATCGTAGTTTTGGTTCGGGAGAAATCCGGAAAAGTGTGCGGTTTTTCTATTTTTTTCGCCCATTTAACATGGGAAATCACTTTTCTCCGACACATAAATGGCTCTAACTAAAAAAGCGTTCGTCCGTTTTTAAAATCCCTTGGGGAATCTGTTGACTATACGTTTATCCAAGTATACAGCAATTTAGAAAGTGTTTCTATCATAATTAGTGCCGAAATGGCGTCAGGATTTCCGAAAATGTGAAAAACGTGCGTTTCACGAGGAATTGAGACGATTTTCGTTATATCGCAAATTTCGAAGGCTGTAACTCCCGAAAGGCTCGATGGATTTTAAAATCGCTTGGCACATATCTATTTCGGTATGAAAAATTAATGCACACCAATTTTCATTCTAATCTGAAAATTTAAACGGGAAAAGTGAAAATTTCACTTCACTTTTTGACCAGAGTTGGCTAATTTGGGAGGCCATAACTGCCGAACTATACGATGGATTTTAAAATCGCTTGGCACATCTCTTTCTACACTCAAAAATATAATACAAACAAATTTTCACACCAATCGTAGTTTTGGTTCGGGAGAAATCCGGAAAAGTGTGCGGATTTCCATTTTTTGGCCCATTTAACATGGGAAATCACTATGCTCCGACACATAAATGGCTCTAACTAAAAAAGTGTTCGTCCGTTTTTAAAATCGCTCGGGGAATCTGTTAACTATAGGTTTATCCAAGTATACTGCAATTTCGAACGTGTTTCTATCATAATTAGTGCCGGAATGGCGTAAGATTTCCGAAAATGTGAAAAACGTGCGTGTCACGAGGAATGGAAACGATTTTCGTTATATCGCAATTTTCGAAGGCTGTAACTCCTGAACCGCTCGATGGATTTTAAAATCGCTTGGCACATATCTATTTCGGTATGAAACATAAATGCATACCAATTTTCAGACAAATCCGACAATTTAAACGGGAAAAGTTAATATTTCATTTCGCTTTTGACCCGAGTTGGCTTATTTGGGAGGCCATAACTCCAGAACTAATCGATGGATTTTAAAATCGCTTAGCACATCGCTTTCAACACTCAAAAATATAATACACACAAATTTTCACACCAATCGTAGTTTTGGTTCGGGAGAAATCCGGAAAAGTGTGCGATTTTTCCATTTTTTTGGTCCATTTAATATGGAAAATCATTTTTCTCCGACATATAAATGGCTCTAACTAAAAAAGTGTTTGTCCGTTTTTAAAATCGCCTGGAAATCTGTTAATTTTAAGTTTATACAAGCATACAGCAATTTAGAACGTGTTTCTATCATAATTAGTGACAGAATGGCGTCAGGATTTCCGAAAATGTGAAAAACGTGCGTTTCACGAGGAATTGAGACGATTTTCGTTATATCGCAAATTTCGAAGGCTGTAACTCCCGAAAGGCACGATGGATTTTAAAATCGCTTGGCACATATCTATTTCGGTATGAAAAATTAATGCACACCAATTTTCATTCTAATCTGAAAATTTAAACGGGAAAAGTGAAAATTTCACTTCACTTTTTGACCAGAGTTGGCTAATTTGGGAGGCCATAACTCCAGAACTAATCGATGGATTTTAAAATAGCTTGGCACATTTCTTTCTACACTCAAAAGTATAATACACACAAATTTTGTGACCAATCGTAGTTTTGGTTCGGGAGAAATCCGGAAAAGTGTGCGGTTTTTCCATTTTTTTGGCCCATTTAACATGGAAATCACTTTTCTCCGACACATAAATGGCTCTAACTAAAAAAGTGTTCGCCCGTTTTTAAAATCGCTTGGGGAATCTGTTAAATATAAGTCTATCAAAGTATACAGCAATTTAGAAAGTGTTTCTATCATAATTAATGCCGGAATGGCACCAGGTTTTCCTAAAATGTAAAAAACGTGCGTTTCACGAGGAATGGAGACGATTTTCGTTATATCGCAATTTTCGAAGGCTGTAAATCCCGAACCGCTCGATGGATTTTAAAATTGCTTGGCACATATCTATTTCGGTATGAAACATAAATGCACACCAATTTTCAGACCAATCCGACAATTTAAACGGGAAAAGTTAAAATTTCATTTCATTTTCTGACCCGAGTTGGCTAATTTGGGAGGCCATAACTCCTGAACTAATGGATTGATTATAAAATCGCTTGGCACATCGCTTTCAACACTCAAAAATATAATACACACAAATTTTCACACCAATCGTAGTTTTGGTTCGGGAGAAATCCGGAAAAGTGTGCGATTTTTCCATTTTTTTGGCCCATTTAACATGGGAAATCACTATTCTCCGACACATAAATGGCTCTAACTAAAAAAGTGTTCGTCCGTTTTTAAAATCGCTCGGGGAATCTGTTAACTATAGGTTTATCCAAGTATACTGCAATTTCGAACGTGTTTCTATCATAATTAGTGCCGGAATGGCGTAAGATTTCCGAAAATGTGAAAAACGTGCGTTTCACGAGGAATGGAAACGATTTTCGTTATATCGCAATTTTCGAAGGCTGTAACTCCTGAACCGCTCGATGGATTTTAAAATCGCTTGGCACATATCTATTTCGGTATGAAACATAAATGCATACCAATTTTCAGACAAATCCGACAATTTAAACGGGAAAAGTTAAAATTTCATTTCGCTTTCTGACCCGAGATGGCTTATTTGGGAGGCCATAACTCCAGAACTAATCGATGGATTTTAAAATCGCTTGGCACATCGCTTTCAACGCTCAAAAGTATAATATACACAAATTTTGAGACCAATCATAGTTTTGGTTCGGCAGAAATCCGGAAAAGTGTGCGGTTTTTCCATTTTTTTGGCCCATTTAACATGGGAAATCACTTATCTCCGACACATAAATGGCTCTAACTAAAAAAGCGTTCGTCCGTTTTTAAAATCGCTTGGGGAATCTGTTGACTATACGTTTATCCAAGTATGCAGCAATTTAGAAAGTGTTTCTATCATAATTAGTGCCGGAATGGCGTCAGGATTTCCGAAAATGTGAAAAACGTGCGTTTCACGAGGAATTGAGACGATTTTCGTTATATCGCAAATTTCGAAGGCTGTAACTCCCGAAAGGCTCGATGGATTTTAAAATCGCTTGGCATATATCTATTTCGGTATGAAACATTAATGCACACCAATTTTCATTCTAATCTGAAAATTTAAACAGGAAAAGTGAAAATTTCACTTCACTTTCTGACCAGAGTTGCCTAATTTGGGAGGCCATAACTGCCGAACTAATCGATGGATTTTAAAATCGCTTGGCACATCTCTTTCTACACTCAAAAATATAATACAAACAAATTTTCACATCAATCGTAAATTTGGTTCGGGAGAAATCCGGAAAAGTGTGCGGTTTTTCCATTTTTTGGCCCATTTAACATGGGAAATCACTATTCTCCGACACATAAATGGCTCTAACTAAAAAAGTGTTCGTCCGTTTTTAAAATCGCTCGGGGAATCTGTTAACTATAGGTTTATCCAAGTATACTGCAATTTCGAACGTGTTTCTATCATAATTAGTGCCGGAATGGCGCAAGATTTTCGAAAATGTGAAAAACGTGCGTTTCACGAGGAATAGAAACGATTTTCGTTATATCGCAATGTTCGAAAGCTGTAACTCCTGAACCGCTCGATGGATTGTAAAATCGCTTGACACATACCTATTTCGGTATGAAACATAAATGCACACCAATTTTCAGACAAATCCGACAATTTAAACGGGAAAAGCTAAAATTTCATTTCGCTTTCTGACCCGAGTTGGCTTATTTGGGAGGCCATAACTCCAGAACTAATCGATGGATTTTAAAATCGCTTGGTACATCGCTTTCAACACTCAAAAATATAATACACACAAATTTTCACACCAATCGTAGTTTTGGTTCGGGTGAAATCCGGAAAAGTGTGCGGTTTTTCTATTTTTTTCGCCCATTTAACATGGGAAATCACTTTTCTCCGACACATAAATGGCTCTAACTAAAAAAGTGTTCGTTCGTTTTTAAAATCGCTTGGGGAATCTGTTGACTATACGTTTATCCAAGTATACAGCAATTTAGAAAGTGTTTCAATCATAATTAGTGCCGGAATGGCGTCAGGATTTCCGAAAATGTGAAAAACGTGCATTTCACGAGGAATTGAGACGATTTTCGTTATATCGCAAATTTCGAAGGCTGTAACTCCCGAAAGGCTCGATGGATTTTAAAATCGCCTGGCACATATCTATTTCGGTATGAAACACTAATGCACACCAATTTTCATTCTAATCTGAAAATTTAAACGGGAAAAGTAAAAATTTCATTTCACTTTCTCACCAGAGTTGGCTAATTTGGGAGGCCATAACTCCCGAACTAATCGATTGATTATAAAATCGCTTGGCACATCTGTTTCTACACTCAAAAGTATAATATACACATATTTTGAGACCAATCATAGTTTTGGTTCGGGAGAAATCCGGAAAAGTGTGAAGTTTTTCTATTTTTTTGGCCCATTTAACATGGGAAATCACTTTTCTCCGACATATAAATGGCTCTAACTAAAAAAGTGTTCGTCCGTTTTTAAAATCGCTTGGGAATCTGTTAATTTTAAGTATATCCAAGTATACAGCAAGTTAGAACGTGTTTCTATCATAATTAGTGCCGGAATGGCTTCAGGTTTTCCGAAAATATGAAAAACGTGCGTTTCACGAGGAATGGAAACGATTTTCGTTATATCGCAATTGTCGAAGGCTGTAACTCCCGAACCGTTCGATGGATTTTAAAATCGCTTGGCACATATCTATTTCGGTATGAAACATAAATGCACACCAATTTTCAGACCAATCCGACAATTTAAACGGGAAAAGTTAATATTTCATTTCGCTTTTGACCCGAGTTGGCTTATTTGGGAGGCCATAACTCCAGAACTAATCGATGGATTTTAAAATCGCTTAGCACATCGCTTTCAACACTCAAAAATATAATACACACAAATTTTCACACCAATCGTAGTTTTGGTTCGGGAGAAATCCGGAAAAGTGTGCGGTTTTTCCATTTTTTTGGCCCATTTAACATGGGAAATCACTTTTCTCCGACACATAAATGGCTCTAACTAAAAAAGCGTTCGTCCGTTTTTAAAATAGCTTGGGGAATCTGTTGACTATACGTTTATCCAAGTATACAGCAATTTAGAAAGTGTTTCTATCATAATTAGTTCCGGAATGGCGTCAGGATTTCCGAAAATGTGAAAAACGTGCGTTTCACGAGGAATTGAGACGATTTTCGTTATATCGCAAATTTCGAAGGCTGTAACTCCCGAAAGGCTCGATGGATTTTAAAATCGCTTGGCACATATCTATTTCGGTATGAAACATTAATGCACACCCATTTTCATTCTAATCTGAAAATTTAAACGGGAAAAGTGAAAATTTCACTTCACTTTCTGACCAGAGTTGGCTAATTTGGGAGGTCATAACTATCGAACTAATCGATGGATTTTAAAATCGCTTGGCACATCTCTTTCTACACTCAAAAATATAATACAAACAAATTTTCACACCAATCGTAGTTTTGGTTCGGGAGAAATCCGGAAAAGTGTGCGGTTTTTCCATTGTTTTGGCCCATTTAACATGGAAATCACTTTTCTCCGACGTATAAATGGCTCTAACTAAAAAAGTGTTTGTCCGTTTTTAAAATTGCTTGGGAATCTGTTAATTTTAAGTTTATACAAGCATACAGCAATTTAGAACGTGTTTCTATCATAATTAGTGACAGAATGGCGTCATGATTTCCGAAAATGTGAAAAACGTGCGTTTCACGAGGAATGGACACGATTTTCGTTATATCGCAATTTTCGAAGGCTGTAACTCCCGAAAGGCTCGATGGATTTCAAAATCGCTTGGCACATATCTATTTCGGTATGAAACATAAATGCACACCAATTTTCAAACCAATCCGACAATTTAAACGGGAAAAGTTAAAATTTCATTTCACTTTCTGGACCCGAGTTGGCTAATTTGGGAGGCCATAACTCCAGAACTAATCGATGGATTTTAAAATAGCTTGGCACATTTCTTTCTACACTCAAAAGTATAAGACACACAAATTTTGTGACCAATCGTAGTTTTGGTTCGGGAGAAATCCGGAAAAGTGTGCGGTTTTTCTATTTTTTTCGCCCATTTAACATGGGAAATCACTTTTCTCCGACACATAAATGGCTCTAACTAAAAAAGCGTTCGTCCGTTTTTAAAATCCCTTGGGGAATCTGTTGACTATACGTTTATCCAAGTATACAGCAATTTAGAAAGTGTTTCTATCATAATTAGTGCCGAAATGGCGTCAGGATTTCCGAAAATGTGAAAAACGTGCGTTTCACGAGGAATTGAGACGATTTTCGTTATATCGCAAATTTCGAAGGCTGTAACTCCCGAAAGGCTCGATGGATTTTAAAATCGCTTGGCACATATCTATTTCGGTATGAAAAATTAATGCACACCAATTTTCATTCTAATCTGAAAATTTAAACGGGAAAAGTGAAAATTTCACTTCACTTTTTGACCAGAGTTGGCTAATTTGGGAGGCCATAACTGCCGAACTATACGATGGATTTTAAAATCGCTTGGCACATCTCTTTCTACACTCAAAAATATAATACAAACAAATTTTCACACCAATCGTAGTTTTGGTTCGGGAGAAATCCGGAAAAGTGTGCGGATTTCCATTTTTTGGCCCATTTAACATGGGAAATCACTATGCTCCGACACATAAATGGCTCTAACTAAAAAAGTGTTCGTCCGTTTTTAAAATCGCTCGGGGAATCTGTTAACTATAGGTTTATCCAAGTATACTGCAATTTCGAACGTGTTTCTATCATAATTAGTGCCGGAATGGCGTAAGATTTCCGAAAATGTGAAAAACGTGCGTGTCACGAGGAATGGAAACGATTTTCGTTATATCGCAATTTTCGAAGGCTGTAACTCCTGAACCGCTCGATGGATTTTAAAATCGCTTGGCACATATCTATTTCGGTATGAAACATAAATGCATACCAATTTTCAGACAAATCCGACAATTTAAACGGGAAAAGTTAATATTTCATTTCGCTTTTGACCCGAGTTGGCTTATTTGGGAGGCCATAACTCCAGAACTAATCGATGGATTTTAAAATCGCTTAGCACATCGCTTTCAACACTCAAAAATATAATACACACAAATTTTCACACCAATCGTAGTTTTGGTTCGGGAGAAATCCGGAAAAGTGTGCGATTTTTCCATTTTTTTGGTCCATTTAATATGGAAAATCAATTTTCTCCGACATATAAATGGCTCTAACTAAAAAAGTGTTTGTCCGTTTTTAAAATCGCCTGGAAATCTGTTAATTTTAAGTTTATACAAGCATACAGCAATTTAGAACGTGTTTCTATCATAATTAGTGACAGAATGGCGTCAGGATTTCCGAAAATGTGAAAAACGTGCGTTTCACGAGGAATTGAGACGATTTTCGTTATATCGCAAATTTCGAAGGCTGTAACTCCCGAAAGGCACGATGGATTTTAAAATCGCTTGGCACATATCTATTTCGGTATGAAAAATTAATGCACACCAATTTTCATTCTAATCTGAAAATTTAAACGGGAAAAGTGAAAATTTCACTTCACTTTTTGACCAGAGTTGGCTAATTTGGGAGGCCATAACTCCAGAACTAATCGATGGATTTTAAAATAGCTTGGCACATTTCTTTCTACACTCAAAAGTATAATACACACAAATTTTGTGACCAATCGTAGTTTTGGTTCGGGAGAAATCCGGAAAAGTGTGCGGTTTTTCCATTTTTTTGGCCCATTTAACATGGAAATCACTTTTCTCCGACACATAAATGGCTCTAACTAAAAAAGTGTTCGCCCGTTTTTAAAATCGCTTGGGGAATCTGTTAAATATAAGTCTATCAAAGTATACAGCAATTTAGAAAGTGTTTCTATCATAATTAATGCCGGAATGGCACCAGGTTTTCCTAAAATGTAAAAAACGTGCGTTTCACGAGGAATGGAGACGATTTTCGTTATATCGCAATTTTCGAAGGCTGTAAATCCCGAACCGCTCGATGGATTTTAAAATTGCTTGGCACATATCTATTTCGGTATGAAACATAAATGCACACCAATTTTCAGACCAATCCGACAATTTAAACGGGAAAAGTTAAAATTTCATTTAATTTTCTGACCCGAGTTGGCTAATTTGGGAGGCCATAACTCCTGAACTAATGGATTGATTATAAAATCGCTTGGCACATCGCTTTCAACACTCAAAAATATAATACACACAAATTTTCACACCAATCGTAGTTTTGGTTCGGGAGAAATCCGGAAAAGTGTGCGATTTTTCCATTTTTTTGGCCCATTTAACATGGGAAATCACTATTCTCCGACACATAAATGGCTCTAACTAAAAAAGTGTTCGTCCGTTTTTAAAATCGCTCGGGGAATCTGTTAACTATAGGTTTATCCAAGTATACTGCAATTTCGAACGTGTTTCTATCATAATTAGTGCCGGAATGGCGTAAGATTTCCGAAAATGTGAAAAACGTGCGTTTCACGAGGAATGGAAACGATTTTCGTTATATCGCAATTTTCGAAGGCTGTAACTCCTGAACCGCTCGATGGATTTTAAAATCGCTTGGCACATATCTATTTCGGTATGAAACATAAATGCATACCAATTTTCAGACAAATCCGACAATTTAAACGGGAAAAGTTAAAATTTCATTTCGCTTTCTGACCCGAGATGGCTTATTTGGGAGGCCATAACTCCAGAACTAATCGATGGATTTTAAAATCGCTTGGCACATCGCTTTCAACGCTCAAAAGTATAATATACACAAATTTTGAGACCAATCATAGTTTTGGTTCGGCAGAAATCCGGAAAAGTGTGCGGTTTTTCCATTTTTTTGGCCCATTTAACATGGGAAATCACTTATCTCCGACACATAAATGGCTCTAACTAAAAAAGCGTTCGTCCGTTTTTAAAATCGCTTGGGGAATCTGTTGACTATACGTTTATCCAAGTATGCAGCAATTTAGAAAGTGTTTCTATCATAATTAGTGCCGGAATGGCGTTAGGATTTCCGAAAATGTGAAAAACGTGCGTTTCACGAGGAATTGAGACGATTTTCGTTATATCGCAAATTTCGAAGGCTGTAACTCCCGAAAGGCTCGATGGATTTTAAAATCGCTTGGCATATATCTATTTCGGTATGAAACATTAATGCACACCAATTTTCATTCTAATCTGAAAATTTAAACAGGAAAAGTGAAAATTTCACTTCACTTTCTGACCAGAGTTGCCTAATTTGGGAGGCCATAACTGCCGAACTAATCGATGGATTTTAAAATCGCTTGGCACATCTCTTTCTACACTCAAAAATATAATACAAACAAATTTTCACATCAATCGTAAATTTGGTTCGGGAGAAATCCGGAAAAGTGTGCGGTTTTTCCATTTTTTGGCCCATTTAACATGGGAAATCACTATTCTCCGACACATAAATGGCTCTAACTAAAAAAGTGTTCGTCCGTTTTTAAAATCGCTCGGGGAATCTGTTAACTATAGGTTTATCCAAGTATACTGCAATTTCGAACGTGTTTCTATCATAATTAGTGCCGGAATGGCGCAAGATTTTCGAAAATGTGAAAAACGTGCGTTTCACGAGGAATAGAAACGATTTTCGTTATATCGCAATGTTCGAAAGCTGTAACTCCTGAACCGCTCGATGGATTTTAAAATCGCTTGACACATACCTATTTCGGTATGAAACATAAATGCACACCAATTTTCAGACAAATCCGACAATTTAAACGGGAAAAGCTAAAATTTCATTTCGCTTTCTGACCCGAGTTGGCTTATTTGGGAGGCCATAACTCCAGAACTAATCGATGGATTTTAAAATCGCTTGGTACATCGCTTTCAACACTCAAAAATATAATACACACAAATTTTCACACCAATCGTAGTTTTGGTTCGGGTGAAATCCGGAAAAGTGTGCGGTTTTTCTATTTTTTTCGCCCATTTAACATGGGAAATCACTTTTCTCCGACACATAAATGGCTCTAACTAAAAAAGTGTTCGTTCGTTTTTAAAATCGCTTGGGGAATCTGTTGACTATACGTTTATCCAAGTATACAGCAATTTAGAAAGTGTTTCAATCATAATTAGTGCCGGAATGGCGTCAGGATTTCCGAAAATGTGAAAAACGTGCATTTCACGAGGAATTGAGACGATTTTCGTTATATCGCAAATTTCGAAGGCTGTAACTCCCGAAAGGCTCGATGGATTTTAAAATCGCCTGGCACATATCTATTTCGGTATGAAACACTAATGCACACCAATTTTCATTCTAATCTGAAAATTTAAACGGGAAAAGTAAAAATTTCATTTCACTTTCTCACCAGAGTTGGCTAATTTGGGAGGCCATAACTCCCGAACTAATCGATTGATTATAAAATCGCTTGGCACATCTGTTTCTACACTCAAAAGTATAATATACACATATTTTGAGACCAATCATAGTTTTGGTTCGGGAGAAATCCGGAAAAGTGTGAAGTTTTTCTATTTTTTTGGCCCATTTAACATGGGAAATCACTTTTCTCCGACATATAAATGGCTCTAACTAAAAAAGTGTTCGTCCGTTTTTAAAATCGCTTGGGAATCTGTTAATTTTAAGTATATCCAAGTATACAGCAAGTTAGAACGTGTTTCTATCATAGTTAGTGCCGGAATGGCTTCAGGTTTTCCGAAAATATGAAAAACGTGCGTTTCACGAGGAATGGAAACGATTTTCGTTATATCGCAATTGTCGAAGGCTGTAACTCCCGAACCGTTCGATGGATTTTAAAATCGCTTGGCACATATCTATTTCGGTATGAAACATAAATGCACACCAATTTTCAGACCAATCCGACAATTTAAACGGGAAAAGTTAAAATTTCATTTCACTTTCTGACCCGAGTTGGCTAATTTGGCAGGCCATAAATCCAGAACTAATCGATGGATTTTAAAATCGCTTAGCACATCGTTTTCTACACTCTAAAATATAATACATACAAATTTTGTGACCAATCGTAGTTTTGGTTCGGGAGAAATCCGGAAAAGTGTGCGGTTTTTCAATTTTTTGGGCCCTTTTAACATGGGAAATCACTTTTCTCCGACACACAAATGGCTCTAAAAAAGTGTTCGTCCGTTTTTAAAATCGCTTGAGGAATCTGTTAACTATAAGTTTATCCAAGTATACAGCAATTTAGAAAGTGTTTCCACCTTATTTAGTTTCGGAATGGCGTCAGGATTTCCGAAAATGTGAAAAACGTGCGTTTCACGACGAATGGAAACGATTTTCGTTATATCGCAATTTTCGAAGGCTGTAACTCCCGAACCGCTCGATGGATTTTAAAATCGCTTGGCACATATCTATTTCAGTATGAAACATTAATGCACACCAATTTTCAGACAAATCCGACAATTTAAACGGGAAAAGTGAAAATTTCATTTCACTTTCTGACCCGAGTTGGCTAATTTGGCAAGCCATAACTCCAGAACTAATCGATGGATTTTAAAATAGCTTGGCACATCGTTTTCTACACTCAAAAATATAATACACACAAATTTTCACACCAATCGTAGTTTTGGTTCGGGAGAAATCCGGAAAAGTGTGCGGTTTTTCCATTTTTTGGGCCCATTTAACATTGGATATCACTTTTCTCCGACACATAAATGGCTCTAACTAAAAAAGTGTTCGCCCGTTTTTAAAATCGCTTGGGGAATCTGTTAACTATAAGTCTATCAAAGTATACAGCAATTTAGAAAGTGTTTCTATCATAATTAATGCCGGAAGTTCACCAGGTTTTCCGAAAATGTAAAAAACGTGCGTTTCACGAGGAATGGAGACGATTTTCGTTATATCGCAATTTTCGAAGGCTGTAAATCCCGAACCGCTCGATGGATTTTAAAATCGCTTGGCACATATCTATTTCGGTATGAAACATTAATGCACACCAATTTTCATACCAATCCGAAAATTTAAACGGGAAAAGTGAAAATTTCACTTCACTTTCTGACCCGAGTTGGATAATTTGGGAGGCCATAACTCCCGAACTAATCGATTGATTATAAAATCGCTTGGCACATCTGTTTCTACACTCAAAAGTATAATATACACAAATTTTGAGACCAATCATAGTTTTGGTTCGGGAGAAATCCGGAAAAGTGTGCGGTTTTTCCATTTTTTTGGCCCATTTAACATGGGAAATCACTTTTCTCCGACACATAAATGGCTCTAACTAAAAAAGCGTTCGTCCGTTTTTAAAATAGCTTGGGGAATCTGTTGACTATACGTTTATCCAAGTATACAGCAATTTAGAAAGTGTTTCTATCATAATTAGTTCCGGAATGGCGTCAGGATTTCCGAAAATGTGAAAAACGTGCGTTTCACGAGGAATTGAGACGATTTTCGTTATATCGCAAATTTCGAAGGCTGTAACTCCCGAAAGGCTCGATGGATTTTAAAATCGCTTGGCACATATCTATTTCGGTATGAAACATTAATGCACACCCATTTTCATTCTAATCTGAAAATTTAAACGGGAAAAGTGAAAATTTCACTTCACTTTCTGACCAGAGTTGGCTAATTTGGGAGGTCATAACTATCGAACTAATCGATGGATTTTAAAATCGCTTGGCACATCTCTTTCTACACTCAAAAATATAATACAAACAAATTTTCACACCAATCGTAGTTTTGGTTCGGGAGAAATCCGGAAAAGTGTGCGGTTTTTCCATTGTTTTGGCCCATTTAACATGGAAATCACTTTTCTCCGACGTATAAATGGCTCTAACTAAAAAAGTGTTTGTCCGTTTTTAAAATTGCTTGGGAATCTGTTAATTTTAAGTTTATACAAGCATACAGCAATTTAGAACGTGTTTCTATCATAATTAGTGACAGAATGGCGTCATGATTTCCGAAAATGTGAAAAACGTGCGTTTCACGAGGAATGGAAACGATTTTCGTTATATCGCAATTTTCGAAGGCTGTAACTCCCGAAAGGCTCGATGGATTTTAAAATCGCTTGGCACATATCTATTTCGGTATGAAACATTAATGCACACCAATTTTCAGACCAATCCGACAATTTAAACGGGAAAAGTAAAAATTTCATTTCACTTTCTCACCCGAGTTGGCTAATTTGGGAGGCCATAACTCCCGAACTAATCGATTGATTATAAAATCGCTTGGCACATCTGTTTCTACACTCAAAAGTATAATATACACAAATTTTGAGACCAATCATAGTTTTGGTTCGGGAGAAATCCGGAAAAGTGTGCGGTTTTTCCATTTTTTTGGCCCATTTAACATGGGAAATCACTTATCTCCGACACATAAATGGCTCTAACTAAAAAAGCGTTCGTCCGTTTTTAAAATCGCTTGGGGAATCTGTTAACTATAAGTTTATCCAGGTATACAGCAATTTAGAAAGTGTTTCTATCATAATTAGTGCCGGAATGGCGTCAGGATTTTAGAAAATGTGAAAAACGTGCGTTTCACGAGGAATTGAGACGATTTTCGTTATATCGCAAATTTCGAAGGCTGTAACTCCCGAAAGGCTCGATGGATTTTAAAATCGCTTGGCACATATGTATTTCGGTATGAAACATTAATGCACACCAATTTTCATTCTAATCCGACAATTTAAACGGGAAAAGTGAAAATTTCACTTCACTTTCTGACCAGAGTTGGCTAATTTGGGTGGCCATAACTCCCGAACTAATCGATGGATTTTAAAATAGCTTGGCATATCTCTTTCTACACTCAAATGTATAAAACACACAAATTTTGTGACCAATCGTAGTTTTGGTTCGGGAGAAATCCGGAAAAGTGTGCGGTTTTTCTATTTTTTTGGCCCATTTAACATGGGAAATCACTTTTCTCCGACATATAAATGGCTCTAACTAAAAAAGTGTTTGTCCGTTTTAAAATCGCTTGGGAATCTGTCAATTTTAAGTTTATCCAAGTATACAGCAAGTTAGAACTTGTTTCTATCATAATTAGTGCCGGAATGGCTTCAGGTTTTCCGAAAATATGAAAAACGTGCGTTTCACGAGGAATGGAGACGATTTTCGTTATATCGCAACTTTCGAAGGCTGTAACTCCCGAACCGCTCGATGGATTTTAAAATCGCTTGGCACATATCTATTTCGGTATGAAACATAAATGCACACCAATTTTCAGACCAATCCGACAATTTAAACGGGAAAAGTCAAAATTTCATTTCACTTTCTGACCCGAGTTGGCTAATTTGGCAGGCCATAACTCCAGAACTAATCGATGGATTTTAAAATCGCTTGGCACATCGTTTTCTACACTCTAAAATATAATACATACAAATTTTCACACCAATCGTAGTTTTAGTTCGGGAGAAATCCGGAAAAGTGTGCGGTTTTTCAATTTTTTGGGCCAATTTAACATGGGAAATCACTTTTCTCCGACACACAAATGGCTCTAACTAAAAAAGTGTTCGTCCTTTTTTAAAATCGCTTGGGGAATCTGTTAACAATAAATTTATCCAAGTATACAGCTATTTAGAACGTGTTTCTATCATAATTAGTGCCGGAATGGCGTCAGGATTTACGAAAATGTGAAAAACGTGCGTTTCACCACTAATGGAAACGATTTTCGTTATATCGCAATTTTCGAAGGCTGTAACTCACGAACCGCTCGATGGATTTTAAAATCGCTTGGCACATATCTATTTCAGTATGAAACATTAATGCACACCAATTTTCAGACAAATCCGACAATTTAAACAGGAAAAGTTAAAATTTCATTTCACTTTCTGACCCGAGTTGGCTAATTTGGGAGGCCATAACTACAGAACTAATCGATGGATTTTAAAATCGCTTGGTACATCTCTTTCTACACTGAAAAGTATAATACACACAAATTTTGAGACCAATCGTAGTTTTGGTTCTGGAGAAATCCGGAAAAGTGTGCGGTTTTTCCATTTTTTGGTCCATTTATCATGGGAAATCACTTTTCTCCGACACATAAATGGCTCTAACTAAAACATTGTTCGTCCTTTTTTAAAATCGCTTGGGGAATCTATTAACTATAAATTTATCCAAGTATACAGCAATTTAGAACGTGTTTCTATCATAATTAGTACCGGAATGGCGTCAGGATTTCCGAAAATGTGAAAAACGCGCGCCTCACGACGAATGGAAACGATTTTCGTTATATCGCAATTTTCGAAGGCTGTAACTCCCGAATCGCTCAATGGATTTTAAAATCGCGTGGCACATATCTATTTCGGTATGAAACATTAATGTACACCAATTTTCAGACAAATCCGACAATTTAAACGGGAAAAGTTAAAATTTCATTTCACTTTCTGACCCGAGTTGGCTAATTTGGGAGGCCATAACTCCAGAACTAATCGATGGATTTTAAAATCGCTTGGCACATATCTATTTCGGTTTGAAACATTAATGCAGACCAATTTTCATACCAATCCGAAAATTTAAACGGGAAAAGTGAAAATTTGACTTCACTTTCTGACCCGAGTTGGATAATTTGGGAGGCCATAACTCCCGAACTAATCAATGGATTTTAAAATCGCTTGGAACATCTGTTTCTACACTCAAAAGTATAATACACACAAATTTTGAGACCAATCGTAGTTTTGGTTCGGGAGAAATCCGGAAAAGTGTGCGGTTTTTCCATTTTTTTGGCCCATTTAACATGGGAAATCACTTTTCTCCGACACATAAATGGCTCTAACTAAAAAAGTGTTCGTCCGTTTTTAAAATCGCTTGGCGAATACAGCAATTTAGAAAGTGTTTCTATCATAATTAGTGCCGGAATGGCGTCAGGATTTCCGAAAATGTGAAAAACGTGCGTTTCACGAGGAATGGAAACGATTTTCGTTATATCGCAATTTTCAAAGGCTGTAACTCCCGAACCACTCGATGGATTTTAAAATCGCTTGACACATATCTATTTCGGTTTGAAACATTAATGCAGACCAATTTTCATACCAATCCGAAAATTTAAACGGGAAAAGTGAAAATTTCATTTCACTTTCTGACCCGAGTTGCCAAATTTGGGAGGCCATTACTCCCGAACTAATCGATTGATTATAAAATCGCTCGGCACATCTGTTTCTAAACTCAAAAATATAATACACATAAATTTTCACACCAATCGTAGTTTTGGTTCGGGAGAAATCCGGAAAAGTGTGCGGTTTTTCCATTTTTTTGACCCATTTAATATGGGAAATCATTTTTCTCCGACACCTAAATGCCTCTAACTAAAGAAGTGTTCGTCCGTTTTTAAAATAGCTTGGGGAATCTGTTAACTATACGTTTATCGAAGTATACAGCAATTTAGAACGTGTTTCTATCATAATTAGTGCCGGAATTGCGTCAGGATTTCCGAAAAAGTGAAAAACGTGCGTTTCACGAGGAATGGAGACGATTTTCGTTATATTGCAATTTTCGAAGGCTGTAACTCCCGAACCACTCGATGGATTTTAATATCGCTTGGCACATATCTATTTCGGTATGAAACATTAATGCACACCAATTTTCATACCAATCCGACAATTTAAACGGGAAATGTGAAAATTTCATTTCACTTTCTGACCCGAGTTGGCTAATTTGGGAGGCCATAACTTCCGAACTAATCGATGGGTTTTAAAATCGCTTGGCACATCTCTTTCTACACTCAAAAATATAATACATACAAATTTTGAGACCAATCGTATTTTTGGTTCGTGTAATATCCGGAAAAGAGTGCGGTTTTTCCATTTTTTTGACCCATTTAATATGGGAAATCATTTTTCTCCGACACCTAAATGCCTCTAACTAAAGAAGTGTTCGTCCGTTTTTAAAATAGCTTGGGGAATCTGTTAACTATAAGTTTATCCAAGTATACAGCAATTTAGGACGTGTTTCTATCATAATTAGTGCCGGAATGGCGTCAGGATTTCCGAAAATGTGAAAAAAGTGCGTTTCACGATAAATGGAGACGATTTTCGTTATTTCGCATCTTTCGTAGGCTGTAATTCCCGAACCGCTCGATGGATTTTAAAATCGCTTGGCTCATCTCTATTTGGTCATAAATTATTAACGCACGACAATTTTCAGACCAATCCGAAAATTTAAACTGAAGAAATCGGGAAAAATGCGATTTTCAATGCTTTTTTTACTCGAGTTGGCAAATTTCGTAGGCTGTAACTCCCGAACCGCTTGATGGATTTTAAAATCGCTTGGCACATCTCTTAATAAACTCAAAAATATAATTGCCAGACCACTCTCCAATTTGACGAAGAAAAGTGTTTCTCTGAATAGGGTGTTGGACAACAGAAAACATTTGAAAAACTCAAGCAAAGCTTGACCTCCCAACCAATTCTGAAGCAAGCGGATGAAACTAAACCATTCATTATACGAACAGATGCAAGTAATTATGCTTTGGGTGCTGTCCTGCAAAATTGTGGAACCCAAGAGCATCCTGCGGAATATTCACGTAGATTGCAGAGTTCTACGGAACGGAATTACTCAACGACAGAACAGGAAGCCCTTGCTGTCATCTGGGCACTCCAGAAATTCCGTGGTTACGTTGATGGTGCCGAAGTGGTCATTTCGTCAGATCATCAGCCTCTCAAGTGGCTCATGAGTTTAAAGTCACCGTCAGGAAGACTGGCAATATGGGCCTTGCATTTGCAAGAGTTCAATCTCAAGATGGAGTACATCCCTGAAAAATGCAACTATGGGGCGGACATGCTGTCTAGACCCGTCTGTCAAACTGATAAAGCGCTCTGCGAAGTTTCCACTATTTCCGTAGACTTCCCGAAGAGGACACCCAAAGAAATCCGAGAAGAGCAAGTGAAAGATGAAGAGCTCAAGAAACTAATCACGTGCTTTGAAGATCCTGAAAAGAGAGTTTACTCCAACTGGACACAAAGAGGATATATCATGAATCAAGGCGTCTTATTCCGATATTCTCCTGCCTCAGAAGCTGAAGAAGCCCAGTTGGTAGTACCCTCACACGAAAGGGTGGACATTTTAAAGTTACATCACGACGCTCCAAATGCTGGTCACTACGGAGCGGATGGAACGTTCAATAGAATAATTAAAAGATATTACTGGACTGGTATGCGTTCTTTCATAGCTGAATATGTTAAGAACTGTGCTGAATGCGCCAGATTCAACGCCAGTAATCAAAAACCCTGCGGACTACTGCAAACACCAATATACAGTCAACGCTTTGAAACTGTGGCAATAGATCTCTTTGGACCGTTGCCCGCAACTAAAGAGGGTAAATGCTGGATCTTTATAATTGAAGATTGCACAACAAAGTGGGTAGAATTATTTTCTCTCTCTACAGCCACAGCCAAGGAATGTGCCACTGTACTTGTGGAAGAGATTTTCCTTCGCTACGGGATTCCTCGGAGAATCATAAGTGATAACGGAACTCAGTTCGTCTCCGCTGTCATGCAGCAACTGTGTTTCCTCTTGAACATTGATCATTTCCTCTTGAACATTGACCAGTATATCACCCACAGGCAAATCCTGTTGAAAGGAAGAATCGAGAGCGAAAGCCACGTCTCGCAATTCTTGTGGGACAGGATCACACCTCCTGGGCTGAAAAACTTTCAATGATTCGTTTTGCAATGAACAGTGCCAAGTGCGATACTACTGGTGAAACAGCTGCATTTCTTCAATTTGGTCGTGAGATGAGGACAATTGATGATGTAACAAATGATTTCCGTGCCATCGTCGACAATGATAATTTCGTGCCGGAAATCACACCATATCTTATGTAACGTATCCCACAGTTTATCACCAGGTTGATACTGTGGTGATTTACGGCGTTTTTGGTTCGCGTAGGTCTTTCTCTGATCCTGTTTGGTTTCGACTCTGTCTCGGATGTCATTGGCTAACATCTCCAATGACATCAGAGAAAGACCTACGCGGACCAAAAACGCCGTAAATCACCACAGTATCAACCTGGTGATAAACTGTGGGATACGTTACATCCTAAAAGCAATGCTGCTAAGTTCATGCCACAAAAGAGACGGACCGTACACCATCATCACCCAAAGGTCCCCAACATCATATGAAGTGGCCCACTTGGACAGGCCTCATGAACCAATGGGATATTATCATGTGTCCGCATTGAAGAAGTATCCGGACGAAAATACAGTGCCGGTGGCACCATTACACAAGCGAGGCACAGACCCAAGGCCCTTGATCCTAACTCTAAACCACCGACAACCCTCAAACGGAGCAAACGACCAAAAACTGCTGGTCCCTCAACGAGACGTCAAATCGGAACCAGAGGGGGAGTGTAACGGACAGTGAAGCTTTCCCCCCTCAATCATTGTAGCGCCCCTAGCGGAAATCATCCATGTTAGTGAGTCTGCTACGAACCGCCGGCGGAGTAGGACGTGCTATGTCCGCCATTAATTTGGAACCCCTCTCTGTAAATGTATTTCTTTTCTTTTTTGTAATGTAGTTCATGTTTGTAACTGTTCTAATAAATATTTAGATTGAAGTCCTTTTCATTCATGTATTGTGAGCAGTTATAAACGTAAAATACCCCTAACTACACCTGTCCATTATGGATGTAGGAAGTGTTTTACAGTAATGTCGCACTTGTGAAATGCATCGTTAAAAAGAGGAATTTAAAATAGCGTATAGACTTAATGAAAATTATTTCAAAATGAAAAGCGAGTTCTGTAGACGACGGTAAACGAATGGTTATTCTTTCGCATACGAGAAGCAGTAGCATTTTGGGTATGGCGGCATATTAATGGTGAGAGGGAACTTATCTGGGCAGGTAATCCAAGGTATTTGAATAAAGTTCCGGAACTTTCGGATCAGCATGGATACCTCCAGTATCGGTCGTCTTCTATTGATTATAATTACGAATCCTAAGGTTTACATAAACAATTAAAAAGTTATTTTATAGTCAACGAAATTGAAGCTGAATCATGGTTATACTTTTGTGTATTCGAGCATACAGCCTTGAATGAGTGGCTCTTTGGAAGGTTTTTATATAAAAATGCCTCTCAATTAATAAAACTTTCCTCCGGTCTCCAAACATCGATCCAATTACAACGTTTCTGGGATATTGGTTGGTTTGGGTTTTATGGCACAAGGTGGGTTATCCGAGAAGCGCCAAAGCTGGTAATTGTGGATAAAAAATTATATTAATTTAGACTTAAAAAGGTGTCTTCCATAAAAATGGGATAGAGTAAAATTGATAGAATTTATGCAAAGGCTTCTTATGGTTATTTATCACCATAAAAATATATAACAAAGCATTTATTACGTCATTACTTGTGTGTAATCCTCAAACTATGTACTAGGGTAAACGAATACTTTACAGCATTGAAAGTGGATGTGTACTTTTATATATCTTATTGCTATTTCGACGTTTCATTATCCACATGTATCCCACTATAATGCTTGTTTTCGGGTTTTACGTAGCAAGGGCCATATTTGGCCAAACTGCACCAAACATAAGACAGACAACACAATGAGAGAGAAAGAAAAAACAAGGGTAAACATGAAAGGCAGAAAAGATCACCCGGGTACCTGGGGCTTGTGATTCCCGTACGCACCTAAAGATGTGCCCCCGAGGGTTTATTTTTGTGAAGTAGAATTTTTTGTACCATTGGCGTACGAATATCTTTGACACTCAATATATTTCCAATAAACTGCAATATTAGTTGAATGAATGTCAATTATCTTGAAGATTGTTCGAAAACAAAAAACAAATCATTGAATAAGAAACTGGATTTATCTATAAATACTTGTTTCTTACTCTTTTCATCTATCTATTACCGCTTACTGAAAATCGAAATGTCTTTCTAAAGCATTTATAAAACTTCAATAGATTCAATAGAACAATGGAAGATATTGTTCTAAATATTAAAATAACGTATGATTATAGATTTGACATTCATAAATTATGTCTTTTATACAGGGTGTCCCGAAAAAGTTGTTACGCAATTTATTTTTTTACCATTTGGAGATAGGTAGGCTATGTAAATTGCAAAACTCCGATTTCAGCCACGTCATTCACAATAAAACTCAATTGTAATTCAGAATCAAAATCACACTTCCAGAAGTTTCTTAAAGCATTACATGCGGTGATTTGGGTTCTGTGGCACAAATTTGGCCAAGCGCCAGATACAAGACGGTAGGTATTTTAATTAACGTTACACTGGAGCAACACAACGAGCTATTGGTGACGGTCCGGGATCAATCCCAAAGGGAAAGATCCGAGGACAACACCACGTAATTTTGAACCACGGTCAGATGACGAGGCAACACCTGAGCTGGCATCCCACTCTCCAAACTTTCACATCACGCCAAAGTGAGTTCATTTAAGGCCACGACATATTTAACGTGCACCAGCCCCCTTTGTACACAACGGTCTTTTGTTGGATTCGAACTCTCACCCCTCCGGTTGCTCCTCCAAACGGGCCATCGCGGCCCCAGGTATAAGACGGGGCGCGTCAAGTCAATGTACATGCACACACGAGATCGATTTTACGGACACGGAAGATATATACTCATGGTAGTTTTACAGGAATCAAACCAGCTCCGAATTCAACTCACAGGTTACTTATGCTGTAGGCAAACTTACGAATTCATCCTAGTCGCAATTCAATGTTCTCTGATGACATGAAAATAGGAATTTCAAGAACCCAACGTCTAACTGGACCAAATGCGCAATTTTGCCTCGTTTACCTTCGCACACAATTGTGCATCTTTACTTTAACACAATGAATATTTTTAGCTTTTTGAACCTATAAAACACATTAGAAAATGCAAGTACCGATGGCTACTCATGTATGGGCCTTTTCAACACCAAATTCACAAAATGGCGCAGTTTTTCCGTCTCATTACAGTAATCCCATTTAATATAGTTGAAAAGTTCAAACCTTCTTTCCCGAATTCATCTGATAAATCAAATCGAATCCTATTCAAGAATAGCCCGTTGTTGTGCTCCAGTATGACATTAATTAAAATACCTACCTCTTACAAGAATTATACTGAAATGGAACGGTTTAAACACTTACTGTGCTGGTTGTGAATTGGATGTCATATCACGGACAGAGTTTGGTAGGAAACTTAGACGATGTGCCAAGTGAAAAAAACGCTGATTCTTCGCCTGCTTCATAATTCGTCTCTTTGCTGCCGCCATACTCCAATATCACATGAAAAGCAATAGTGTAAACTCAAAATCATTTGTGTTTGCGAGGCTTAATACCTACAATCGAAAATGTTTAAATTTACATTTTCCAACATGAATTAACAAGAACAAGCTTTAGGTAGGTAGGTATTTAATTAACGTCGCACTGGAGCTACACAGCGGGCTATTAGCGACGGCTCGGGACAAACCTACGTAATTTTGAACCACGGTCAGATGACGAGGTCACACTTAAGCTTGTACCCCAGCGTTCCAAACTTCCACACCACGCCAACGTGACCTTAGTCTACGAGAGGGATTTTCCATGTTAACTATTCGATCTGAGAAAATTTTACTTCTGTTGCATAATTGGGTAGGGTTGGGTATTTCAATTAACGTCACACTGGAGCAACACAATGGGCTATTGGTGACGGTCCGGGATCAATCCCAAAGGGAAAGATCCGAGGACAACACCACGTAATTTTGAACCACGGTCAGATGACGAGGCAACACCTGAGCTGGCACCCCACTCTCCAAACTTCCACACCACGCCAACGTGAGGACATTTGAGGCCACGACAGATTTAACGTGCACCAGCCCCCTTTGTACACGACGGTGTTTGGCTGGATTCGAACTCGCAACCCTTCGGTTGCTAGTTCGTTACTCTTCCAACCGGGCCACCGCGGCCCGTTGCATAATTGAAGTCGCACGATACATATCCGGGCTATCTTAAAACATATGAACTGGGGTAGCCCGGTTGGAAGAGTAAGACTTGTAACCGGAGGGTTGCGAGTTCGAATCCCACCAGAGACCGTCGTGTATAAAGGGGACTGTTGCACGTCAAAACTGTCGTGGCCTCAAACGTCCTCACGTTGGTCTTAGTGTGAAAGTTTGGAGAGTGGGGTGCCATGTCAGGTGTGACCTCGTCATCTGACCGTGATTCAAAATTACGTATTGTCCTCGGGTCTTTCCCTTCGGATAATTTGAGTTTTGGAGAAGCTGGAAGGTATTTCGAGTATTGCGATTACTTGGATTGTTTTACCAGTACTGATGAAAAATCAATTATTTTTCCAAAAAACATATTTTCGTAATTTTAACCTTATCTTTTTTTCTTTACGAAATGTAAACTATTTTCGACTATTAGGAACAGACGATATTGTGCATCGAAACGGTAACTCGTGTTCGTTTGTCAACATGCATGCATATTTTCTCTTCTCCGCTTTTTTAAATTTTGTCCTAATTTTAGTTGCAAGTTGTGGCAACCATGCGTGATCACGAGATAAAGAATCTTCAGAACTTTTTTCAAACTTTGCTTTACTTTTATTTCGCTGCTATCGATAGCAAATTTATTAAATATTGATTTTTTATAACAAAAATTTGTAATTTCTTTTCATAACACGCGACACCACTAAAAAGTATTCAATTTAAAGCGGCATATAAGAATAAAGCAAATTTAAAGTGGAATTTTACCGTTATGTTAAAATTTAATTTTAAAATATTAATGGGGGGGTTAAAAAGTCCGAACTCGGTCTTGAAATATTAAAAATTCTGTCATAGTGATAGAAAGTCAATGTGGCTTACTTTACAAGTGGAAGCTATTATACAACTTTGCTTACACAAACATTCGTTTCAAACACAGATTTTCTGCTTTTAAAATTGACCTTCCATTTTTTGAAAAATTGTGATCGATTGACTCTGCATTGTCTGTACTGAAGACTTTCAATTTTTAAAAGTTATCTTGTATTCCTAATTAGTCATGAATATCTTACATTGTCACCTTTCCCTTACAGATGGGGGCCGCGGTGGCCCGGTTGGAAGAGTAACGGACTTGCAACCGAAGGGTTGCGAGTTCGAATCCAGCCAAACACCGTCGTGTACAAAGGGGGCTGGTGCACGTTAAATCTGTCGTGGCCTCAAATGTCCTCACGTTGGCGTGGTGTGGAAGTTTGGAGAGTGGGGTGCCAGCTCAGGTGTTGCCTCGTCATCTGACCGTGGTTCAATTACGTGGTGTTGTCCTCGGATCTTTCTCTTTGGGATTGATCCCGGACCGTCACCAATAGCCCGTTGTGTTGCTCCAGTGTGACGTTAATTGAAATACCCCCCCCCCCTTACAGATGGCGATATTCGGAAATATTGCATTCCTGGTGCAAGAATGTCAAGTCAAAAAATATTTACGAAACAAAAACCTGAGTGGATTCTTTACAAGCTGGTTTTTTGGATGAATCATTGACTGCGGATGCAAGAGAACTTCTTGAACTATCGATCAAATTGCATAGCTCTACTTCCTAGGATACAAGTTCCACAATTGAAATAACTTTAAAACGAAAGTATCATGATTCTTATTTGGATATTCGGTTCGCTGAGACTACCGATAATAAACCTCAGTGCGTAATTTGTGCAAAGGTTTGCCGAACAGTTAAATGTTTCTAGGAAAAATGCGTCATTTTGAGGGGGTCCATCCAAACCAACCGATTTTTTCAGAAGGAAGTATATTGAACTCAGGAAAGTCCAGAAATGCATATCGTATCATTCAAAAACTGTCAACGAAAAGACTTTGATGGCATCTTACTTAGTCAGTTACCGAATTGCTCAAGCTGGCGAAGCCCATACTGTTGCTGAAAACCTTATCAAGCCTTGAGTAAAAGACATTAGAGAATGCATGTTTGACGTAAAGGCTGCAAAAGTGAGACACAATTCCTTTGTCAAATGACACAATCTCGCAACGAATCGAGGACTTAGCAGAGAATGTGAAAGCTACTTCGATTTCTCGTATAAAATGCACCAAATTTTCTCTTCAAATGAATGAATCAACCGATGTTGCTGGTTTGGCAATTCTTGTGGTATTTGTGCGCAATCCATATTTGGACTCTTCAAGAGGATTTACTTCTCTGCAAGCCATTTACCGACTACCACAAATGGCAGTGAAATATTTAAATTATTAGATGAATTTTTTGCGGAGAATAGCATCCTATGGGATAACTGTGTTGATGTGTGCACAGATGGAGCGAAGGCTATGACTGGAAAGGTGTCTGGTGCAATCGCAAAAATAAAAGAAAAAGCCAAGGGGTGCAGCAGTAGCCACTGCGTACTTCACTGACACGCTCTTGCAATGAAGAAACTGCCACCTTTTATAAAAGTGCTGGATCAAACTGTTAAAATAATAAATTTTATAAAATTACGACCTAAGGTTGTTCAAAATCTTATGTGATGACATGGGGAGCCTGCATCGCACCATTTAGAAACTAAGAATTTGCAGTCACAATTAGTACAAATACTAGATAGAAGTGACATGATCTTGAACTTCAAAAGAAAAACTTTAGTGGACTCGTTCGAAGTAAGATTCCAATCGCAACCTACTTACACCGAGCAGTTTTTTCGGAAATTTCTATAATTTTTAACCCTCTGGGACTGATAGCACCAGTCATAACAAGAGCGAGCGTTTATTCAAAATATTTGGCTTCTAAAATTGAACTGGGATGCCCCTTCCTTAGGTCATTAATGGCAGGAATTCGTATCTGAACTTCCTGGATTAGAAAATTTTAGCATTCCAAGACACTTTCCCAATGATGGCAGTATAACGATAAATAGGTTTCCAGACGCATCTACATCCGCATATGATGCAGCAGTTTAGAAAAATGTAGTGTTGAATGTAAACATTCAACGCTGGGCGGGATGATGGAGCCTCTCGTCGCCACTTCGAGCGATAATGCGCCAATCTTGGCGCATTGTGGGAGTTGGCGGTGGTCTGGTTGGGAAAGGGAGGCAGACGCAGTGGTTGCCAAGGAAACCGGAGGGGTAGATTTAACCTTCCCCTGTTCCATCCCTCCCGACGGATAATCGCGCTCTCTTTCGCCGAAACGTTCCGAGGAATCGTTTTTCGGAATTTTCGTTTGTCAGCTGATCTCATTCTTCGGTGATGGTGCGATGTTGAGCTTGAGTGAAAAGGGTGGGTCGTGTTTGGGTAGGTAGCGAATTAACGTCGCACTGGAGCAACAAAGCGGGCCATTGGGTCGTGTTTGGATTTAGGTAGTTCTATAAATGGTGGGTAACAAGGTTATGGAATTTTTCAGAGGCGCTCTTGGATGGTATTTAAGGTGACACATGACATTTAATTTAAAATTTTGACTTTAAAAATCCAATTTGTTTAATATCAAAAAGTAAGGTGAATTTGTCTAAAACTGTGATCATTACTGTTTTTAGTTCGCTTTTCGTTTTAATGTCGAGTCTTCGTACTCTAACCTCCAGTTCTCTCCAAATGTGCTCTATTGGGTTTAAATCCGGCGACTGAGGTGGTGTTTTCAGACTTGTAGACACCAGAGTCGAACGTTGAGCCGTGTGCTTAGGATCGTTATCTTGATAAGAAACAAAGTTGTTTCCAATGCCCAAATTTTGGGTTGATAATTTCAAATTGTCTTTTAAAATATTTAAATAAAGAGCATGATTCATTATGCCATCAATAAATACCAAATTACCTAGTCCTGATGCTGACATACATCCACCGCCATGCTTTACTGTTAGAACTAAGTTCTTGGGATTAAGTTCCTCATTTTTTCTTCTCCATACAATTATACGCCCATAGGAACCAAACATGTTAAATTTGCTTTCATCTGCAAATAAGACATGATTCCAATACGTTTCGGGCTTATTTATCATTGATTTTGCTAAAAGCCTAAACTTTCATTTCGCGCACTCTCAAAAAAAATTTTTTCGGGCAGAACGCCCATTTAATCCAGCTGATCTGAGCACTCGTCGAACGAAATCGAAGAAAATTTTTCAGTAAATTCTGTAAATTTTTACAGCACTCTAATATGGGGGTATTTCAATTAACGTCACACTGGAGCAACACAACGGGCTATTGGTGACGGTCCGGGATCAATCCCAAAGGGAAAGATCCGAGGACAACACCACGTAATTTTGAACCACGGTCAGATGACGAGGCAACACCTGAGCTGGCACCCCACTCTCCAAAACTCTAATATGGATTTTTCACAAATTTTCTAATTATAAATCTCTGATCACGTTGAGTTAACTTTTCCGGACGACCTTTCCTTACCTTGTTTCGATCCAATTTTCTTTAGCGTTTTATCACATACTGCACCGTAGAATGAGATAAATTTACTAATTTAGATATATTCCGAACTGAATACTATGATGAAAAATAATCAATTTTCGAATGATGTTCGTTTCCTTACGACTACGAGCCATTTTTAAATAATAAATAGAATATTACGAAGTAAGCGAGCAAAGATTAAAGCGAAACGATTTTTTAAATGTCACCACAATGCAAAAATAAAAAAAGCTATAAACGATAATTTTATTTATGAATTTATCCGAAAATGTTTAGGTGTACGATCACTTTTGTGACGTGTTCTTTCTCTGCCTCCTTGCATTTTAATTTTTATAAGAAAATGTGTCAATATATTTTTTTAAAGAATGTTAGGTTTCATTCAGAATCGCATGGATATGAAAAAATATTGGACTTTATGTTCGAATTCAATTCCAGGCTACAGAGCTTTTTCTACAAATTTTCAAAGTGTACGAACACTTTTGTGAGCCACTGTATATGGTGGCAGTTACCTAACGAAAATCCTCCTAACTTAGCATTCCAAGACACTTTCCCAATGATGGCAGTATAACGATAAATAGGTTTGCAAACGCATCTACATATGATGCAGCAGTTCTACTAAGGTGTTCGAAAATATTTCGAATTAAAACAAAAAGTATCGATATTCTAGTCAATTTTCGTGACTTCTAGCCTATACACATTGGGCCGCTGTACCGCGGTGGGGAGAATAACGGATTAGCAACCGGTAAGTTGAGAGTTCGAAACTAGGTCCAGCCAAACGGTGGGTGGTGGAGCACGTTCAATCTGTCGTTGCCTCCGATGTCCTCACCTTGGCGTCGTAGTATGGAAGTCTGGAGTGAAATGCCAGCTCTGGTGTTCTTATCTGGCCATGATTCAAAATGACGTGTTGTCCTCAATCTTTCCCTTCGGGATGGATGCCGGAAAATTGCCCAGACCCTCGACTCGGTAGGTTAGCCCACCTTAGAGTTGTAGGCAGCGCAGGTGCATTTCTCCCTTCTGTGCCAGTAAAACTTTCATTCTCTATTAATATTGTCTTGACCCGCTACGGTGCCAATTGCCCGTTTCGCTGCTCCAGTGCGACGTTAATCACCGACCAACCATCAAATAGCTAATCCGTTACTCTTCGGAATTGGAATAAGAACTGCCCAATGATTTTCAGCATATGCGCATTCCAGATTCAATGTGGAATAAATATGTCGAGCTTTATGACCTATTTGCAATTAATGTACTGGGGCATTTCAATTAACGTCACACTGGAGCAACACAATGGGCTATTGGTAACGGTCCGGGATCAATCCCAAAGGGAGAGATCCGAGGACAACACGTAATTTTGAACCACGATCAGATGACGAGGCAACACCTGAGCTGGCACCCCACTCCAAACTTCCACACCACGCCAACGTGAGGACATTTGAGGCCACGACAGATTTAACGTGCACCAGCCCCCTTTGTACACGACGGTGTTTGGCTGGATTCGAACTCGCAACCCTTCGGTTGCTAGTCCGTCTCTTCCAACCGGGCCCTAATTAATGTACTGGAGCAACGGGCTATTAGCGACGGTCCGGGATCAATCCACTAAGGAAAGATCCGACAACGCCTCGACACCACGACACATATGCACCGTCGTGCTGGGTTTTATGGCGCAAGGTCCGAAAAAGGACAAGCTGCTAGTCTTTGGTTGAATTCGAACTCGTTTTAAGACCGGAAACCAGGTGAATTAAAGTATGGGTCGAAGCCTTCAAAGTGACCCAATTATCATCGACGGAAAGGTTCCCGAGAAACTAAAGCAGTTGTTTGTCTCGCTATTTTATGAAGCACTTTTCGTAACGCTGTTTATCGTTCCACTGCACTAGCAAACTTCGAGCTGGAGGAGGCGCAGGTTCGATTCCGGCCTCTCGCAACCCTACATTGGTTCCCACTCTTTTTTTCAAAAATGAATTTCTAGACAAATAATTTTTATAAGGACTAATCGAGATAAAAAAAAAATGGAGGGATGTGTGTAGGACCGCTTGCAGATTTATAGTAACCTAAAAGTTGATTTTATTATGTTGTCTGTTAAATGCATTGTGTTAACTTTCTAAAAACAATGCACAAAAGATGAATGTATTTTACACTTATAAGCTTTCTAGCCCCATTTAACCACAATAAAACTAATTTTTAAGGATGTCATCTCAAGGGGGAAAGAAATGAAATTCTAAAAATCATTGCATTTTCTTCTAGAAAATGAGAATTTTATAAACATTTTTCCGATTTTGCATTCATAAATCCGTATAATATTCCGATTTGCTATTTGACAAAGAATTTTGAACCAGTGTACGAGATCCCCTGAGCTGCCACCCCACAGTCCAAACTACGTCAACGTGGTGCGGTAGTTTTGTTCCATCCTCTTATTTCGATCATGAAATACCCAAGGGATCGGTTAAATCTACTCTTACTAAGAGCAAACGGAAGTACCTTCTAACTTAGAAATTGATATGAAACTCAGGACAATGGACTCTACCATCACAAAATCGATCATATTCGGGATTCGTACTATGCAATTCCTGATCTGCCAAATCTACCTGCGATAGAGGAAGATATCGATGAAATCGAAAATCGCCGAGGTGAGTTTGAAATAATTTTTAAAACCTTCCAGTTCTAATACTCGACATTTACTCAACGTCTCAAATGAAAATGTCGAAACTCAATCGAAAATACGTTTGCATGATTCCACTCTCAGCCTTTTCTGGTCAGTACGACTCACTTTGTATCCTTAATAAGTGAAAATCCTTCAAGTGATTCACAAAAGAAGTTTTATTTGCGCGCTTGCCTTGGCGGTGAAGCCAAAAACTTAGTCTGCATTGACTGAAAGTTTTAGGAATTCTTAACCATGGAAAACGCGAAACTTAGTCGACTGCGTAAAAAAGAACTTAAGAGCAAACAAGAGCTTGTATTTTGAACAGCTATAAATCGAAATCCTTCCTCAGTATTGAGTAATAAAAGGATTTCCAATTCTTATCCTAAAGCAAAAGCTTTGATGAAATTAACAAGAAACGAGTGCTTTGTGTGCTGCCGTTTTTCTGAAAATGAATCTCAAAGGTTTGATCATGCTAAAAGCAAAATTTGTGTGAACTGCTTACACGTTTATAAAACCAAATGCAGGATTTAGAAGTCTCGAAACGTTTTTACACTTTCGCGATATTCTAACTCTCAAGTTGTTGATACAGCTGCGATGCCAGAGAAAATAAACACATCGATCCTATTAAAACTGAGAACTTGCAGAGGGGAATCGTGATTAAATTAAAACAACGGAAAGTTCCACTTCAATAATCATTGAAGTCAAAGATGTTGCGAATTTAAATGTATCGAGTAGTTGTTTAATGCTCTAAGGGCATTAGTGGTGCCTTGAACACCGAAATTTGGAAAAAATTAAATTAGTTTCTTTTGTAAGGTAGATACGGCGTCATAAGATTGAAATGTTACCAACATGACCTATAGAATTATTAGTCGAATTATTCTCAGAGCAGTGATTCTCAACCTTTTCCTTGTTTTTTAACCATGTTTTACAATTTTGTAACTAAACGGTACTTCATTTTATATATTTGTAAGGGGGTAGGTTATAGAAAAATTTTCAGTTCCTTTCTAGAGTTTGTCTAATTACAAATAAGCCTGTAGTTGAAAGTGAAATAAAAACTATATTTTATATAGTCGCGGAAAAATACGAACCACCCCGCTTCATTCGTACATTTTAACAGCAGACCAATTCAAAGATGGCATTCGACAGAAACTAGTCTATAAATTCAAGTGCTTAAAATTTCATGTCATTAGGACTTGCCATTTCGAAGTCTTGAGTAGAGATTGGAGCTAATGCTAAATCAGTTTCTTTGACTTTTATGGATGTATTTTGTACCATGTTATTGTTAGGGAAACCAAATTGAAAACTTTATGAATACATGATACCTTACTATATTTTGAGGGAATCGATTCAAAACTTCTAATATGGTCATGCAAAATTTCACATTCCAACGGTTATTTTTGCGTTACATTAAATGTTCATTATGGCGATTTTAATAACGTCCCACAAACCTGAACTAATTCTCAGGTCGTTTGCACTTGCATAACAAATATAAATTAATTCTCGAATCGTTTACAAGAGGGTCATTCAATGGAATACAACCACAACCCACAGGTTGAGAACCACTTGTTCTAGAAACATACCATTAGGTTATGCCCCATCCGGGAAAAGACGGGACATTCCCAGGATGAAACAAGAGCACACTACCGGGAAGGTACCCGGCTCGATGAAGCTTTATTAATATATATACATGGCAAGTCTAAATTGTTTTTACAAAATAAGAGGGGTGATAGTACCCATCCAGACGAGCCATAATTACCATGGAAGATAGGGTCGCATTCCACTCTGAGGCAGAAAAGAGTCAAATTAGAATTTCAACATGAACTTACAACAGTGTTGGGAATGAACGATACCAAAAGTTGCACAATCTGATTCATTGATCAGAGAAAAACTCACAGCAGGTGCTCAAAGTGGCGTGTCGTTGCACAGTTCACACCGGCGAAGGAATGACTGGCGCACCCTCTCGAAGATTCCTGGTGCTGTGTTAATTTTGTGTGCGGCAACACCGATTCTCGCTACATCTTCAGCCGAGTCCACAGGCGTCTGGTACACTAAAGATTTCATGTGCTCCCAGAAGAAAAAGTCGTGTGTGTTGAGGTCCGGTGAGCGAGGAGGCCAAGCCATAGGTCCGGCACGTCCGATCCATCGTGCGGGATATGTGGCATTCAAGAAGTGCCGGGCCGTGCTGGAAAATTGTGCTGGTACAAAACGACGTCAGAGGCGATGACTTGTTCATGCTCGACGCGTTTCGACTTTACTCTTTTCTGACTCTCAGGAGTGAAATGCGACCCCATGTTGCTCGTCTGGATGGATACTATCACCCCTTATTTTGTAAAAACAATTTAGACTCACCCTGTATATTCAAGTACTTTCAAGATGTAAATCGTGTCAATGGGGACCACACCTCGTAGGGTAGGTTTACCCATTAAGAGGAACGAGATAAATGTACATTTCATAGCAAGAGTCGATGACGTAGGATACACGGGTTTCGTGGTTCAGTTCGTAAATCGATGCAGTCGGGAGGAAAGAACAGTTCTGTAGCGTCGGCTAAACAGTTGAGTGTGTTTAAGATGGTAGTATCCAGAAAAAGGGTGAAAGAGATGAGACAGATGTTGATCATTTTGGGGAGAAGTCGGTATCCATCAGTGAAGTGGGGAGGATGCAGCACAGCTGATATATTTCACTTTCCACAACCTGTTGATGGATCGGCTTTACAGATATCGATGAATTGATCACAATTTCGTGACGTTTCTGAGAAAGTGAATGAATATTAGTACAATACAACTCAAAAAAAGCATTGCGGTTATACATTAAAAACTGTTTTTGTGCTCATAGAAATAAGTAGAAATACAATGCGATTTTTTCACATTTGTGAAAGTTGAATGCGTGTAAGAACGTTTCCAAGATACTCAAAAAACAAATTACATACTTTCTCAAGCTCAGTTACCAATCCGAATTTAATTTTAACAAAACACGTTTATTGCATAAGTCGGTTTATGCTGTAAGCTGATCAACCTATTTTAAAAGTGAATTACTGTAGAACAGCCATGCAAGAGCGGGATTCGAACCCAGATCTGTTGAATCACCAATCCGGGTGATTGCCGACAAAATACAAAAATAGTGCATGATCATCTACTGAAGTTGCCACCGCACATCTGACGATTTCATCCAACCTGTTTACTTAAAACAATCCGAATCGTAATCAAATATGAACTATATGAGCGTTAATTAAATGTTTAATTTGTGCGTGTTCCATACAACCAACTCAAATTTATTTCGTGAATGTCTGCTCTTTGTAAACGTTTAAAATTAAAATTATATAGTTCCATTTTGAATTATACTCATTTCATCACGATATACTCAGCACATACATTCAACATATCCAAATGTTCTTTTTCATGTGACGATCCGACTTCAACCCTTGGAATGAAGAAAAGTCCGAGATCTTCCATCCATTCAAGGAACTCGTTTCAAGAATTCCAGCATCAGTAAAAACAAGAACATTAGCATTAAGAAAATTAAATTTGGAGTGACATTTGCTTAGCTACAAACTTAAAAAATTTGGAGAAATGTTAGTTTGTGAGTAGCATTATTTTATTATCCAACCCTCTCCAACAAACATGACATGCACAAAGGAATGACACGCACACAAAAAAGACATGCGCGAAGCACTGGCACATACGAGGCAATGATCCATGCACAAAGAAATGACAAGCACTAAGTAATTTCATGCACTAACATAAATACACAAACGACACATACAGAGTAATTTCATGCACAAACATACGCACTAAACAATGACGTATGCACAAAAAGAACACATACAAGAAGCGCAACACACAAAATGGACGGCACACAGAAAGATCAAACACAAAGGGGTCGACACAAACAGAAAAGGACACGAATACAAAAGGACAGCACAAACACAAAAAGGACAGCACAAACACATTTTCTTTCTATCAAAGGTTTTCGAGTCCATTTCATGGAAAGACGAAATTAGTTCAATCTACGATTTTGAAAAATATAAATTTTAAAACTGGGATTTTTTTAAAAATATAATCCTTTTCTTTATATAAATATTATCTAAAATATAATCCTTTCTCCGAGTCAAGTTTTTAGCATGACGCAGAAGGAAAGCGAAACTTTGTCTACCAAAAAATACTCATGGTGGAACTGGGTTACACTGCTATATATACTGTATTACAAATTAATTTTTGTAGTGGCTTTCAGTTCGGTTCTGGGTTCAAAACTGGTTAAAAATCGTGCAGGGAACACTGCAGGTTGCAGAACGGATACATGCGTGTGAACCTCCGAGGGTTAAGGGCATTTTCATCCTTAAGCTTTCAGATCTGTTTTTGTTAAAAGGGCATTGACAGGACGCGATTATGGACATGTTTTCTCATTTACTTCGGAAACGCAAATAGGTTAAAACCACTTTTCTATAATAGACGAGACCAATTTTAAAAATAATTTTATAACTAACGTACATAACGTCTGCAACTGTCTCGATAGCAGTCTGTTATGAAGTCCGGAAAATGAGAATAGACCATGCATATTATCTGGACTGGATGCTGGTTTCAGTGGGAAGCATAACGAATGAGTGGGTTGAAGGTACCCATTGGGCATGAAAAAATCAATAAGCAATTATAAGAAACCATTTGAGGCTGAAAGAAGGGGCACATCCATCCACATTCCCTAATTCGTTTTCTTCTGTGCAAATCAAAGACGTTAAAGAAAGTAACGTCTCACTCAGGTGTATATTAAAAAATCGTCGCTTTTGCTTCAGGTCTTATCGATTTTTATTTACCACCCAATTAAAATAATTTTATTACGGGATACCAGACTTTCATGGACACTACACCAGATATTCACGTTCTTGTGTTTAATATCAATTATTGTTCGAAAACAAGAAATAACTGAAAAAGGCTCAAGTTCTCAAGAGTTTGAGATGCTATTTTCTTAATTCTCTATGCTGATTAAGATTTGTGTTCCTATAAACAGCAATTTCAAACTCTAAAAGCTATTGAGTTTTGAGGTGAAAATCAGTCGTAATGCCATTTATTGATGAGCAAGAATACTAAATCTTCTGAATAATGCCATTAACAATCTCAAACCAAACTGTTTCGTCACGAGTGAATGTTAACAAGATTCTATTCCATTTATTCATGAGCACGGAAAAATAAGTTTTATATTCATCAAACGTGTATTTTCCCTGCATTAATTTTCTTAAATTTACTTTTTGGATTAAAACTAAAGTGCTAACTTGAACCTTGAATGGAAATATTTATTTTATTCAACTACATGGCGTGAGATTTGTACGTTATATTTCAGAGGTTGGTAATTGAATCAGATAACAAATTCAATTTACACACAAGAAAATTTCAAACTTTAAAAGTTGAATTTTGAAAAAGCAGACGCAAGTTGTGTTGAATTTTTTTTTATTTTTAATTAAGATATTTGAAAGACCAATTTCATGTACAAAAACATTTGAATGGGGATTTTACACGCTCAAATCCTATAAATTTTGAATTGTACTCTTGAAATTTTTGAGCCGATGTTTCAAAATATAAACGATTAGAATGTGATTAAAAGTTAAGGTAGTTGGGTATATGATTGACATAATGGGCATAATGACATCCCAACAAAAGACGAGTTAAATGCGTAGGTCTAATGCGAAGGGTAGGTAGGTATTTTAATTAAGGTCACACTGGAGCAACACAGCGGGCTATTAGTGACGGTCCGGGATCAATCCCAAAGGGAAAGATCCGAGGACACCACTTAATTTTGAACCACGGTCAGATGACGAGGCAACTCATTGCAGATGCAGACAGCACGCATGAAACACTCAAAATCTCACGTGAGGCGAGAAACATACTCGAACATGAGTCTTCGAAAATGGATTACAAATAATGACGAATTGTTGGAGCAGTGGTCGAATGAGGGATTCCCCGGTCAGTTTAGGCTCCAACTTGACCAAAACATTGGGTATTTCAAGGAATACCAAGGACTGTTTCATGATCGAAATAAGAGGATGACCTCGAATTCCTATCGCCTAACACAAATCGCTTTCTATTACAATTACAACCATTGGGAAAATTTTCGACCCTTTGGGTCTACTTACACCATTCACAATTCGAGCCAAATGTATGCTTCAATCCCTTTGGGAACGAGAAATCTCTTGGGATTGCGACCTACCAGGGGATATCCAGCAAGAATGGCAACGGTGGTGCACAGAAATTCCACTGTTGGAGAAACTGATTGGATCTCGAGATTGGTCCTCAACACATCCAAGGAAGAGTCTGATGACAGATTCATATCTTTTGTGATGCAAGCAAAAGCGCTTAGTGCTGTATTCTTGAGGGTAATCAAGAACAACGACATTGCAGTGAACTTCGTCACTGCAAACAATAACTTTACCTCGACTTCAGCTACTTGGTGCTTGCGTTTTAACGGGTACATAGAAAACACCTTATATCGAGGGTCGGTTGGTTGGTTTAAGGCACAAGGGTCATATTTGTCCCAATCAGACACAATACAATGTCTAGTAAGACACAAGACTAGACACAAGAAGCTACGAGATATTGGCGGAGCGGTTCGATTCCTCCCACCACGCCAACGTGAGGATATTTGAGGCAACGGCAGATTTAACGTGCACCAGACCCAGTGCACACGACGGTCTTTGGTTGGAATCGTACTCGCAACCCTCCGGTTACTCTTCCAACCAGGCTACCACGGCCCCTTCCCTAGGAATCGGAAAGAACCCCAACACTCGATGACACCTGTAGATCGGCACTGAAATGTCATTGTTGCGGAAAAGCCCCGTCAAACGGCTGTACAAGTGGTGGAACAGGCGACCTATGAACTCCATCTAAATAAATAGTGAGATTTCCCTGCTGTTCGCAAACTTAAAATTCATAGTGGGTGGCGGTGAAAACGAGCCAAATATCGAAGCCTTGGTAGGTAGTTGGACGTCGCACTGGAGCACAATGGGCTATTTAAAGACGGTCAGGGATCAATAACGAACGGAAAGATCCAATGACAATGCCTCGTAATTTTGAACGGTCAGATGACGAGGTCACACCTGGAGATAGTGTAGAAGTTTGGAGAGTAGGGTGAGGACACTTGAGACCACGTGAGGACATTTGAGCCACGTGAGGACATTTGAGACCACGACAGATTTAACGTGCACCAGTCCCCTTTGTACACAACGGTCTTCGGCAGGACCTAGCTTCGAAATCACTTCATAATTTCTAATGACAACCGATTCCGAATCTAAAGTGATTTCTCGATGTCTTACTCTTACTAGTCACTCAATAAATTTTGTGTTTCAAAGATTTCAATCTTTTTCAAAATGGTTGCTGTTAATTTAAATTTAGGAACTATTTTAATTAACGTCGTACTGGAGCAACACAAGGGGCTATTGAGGACCGTCCGGGATCAAACCCGAAAGGAAAGATCCGAGGACAACACCAAGTAATTGTGAACCACGGTCAGATGACGAGAATTTAAATTTAGGCTGGTAGGTTTTTACGGTGAAACTGAATTTGGATATGCTGCGCCTAACACGAGACAGACAACATCAAGTGAGGCGTGTCACTGCAAAAGGGCCTATATCCATTTTCGGTTGAAAATGAGTTTAACGCTGTTTTAATAACTGCAGCTCGACGCATATGCTGATAAATTGTTGATGTGTCAAAGATGTTTTTATCCCGTGGAAAAATACAATCAAACATCGGGTGTCGCGGCAGAAGGTTCCATATTTACAAGCATGAACGCGTCAAACAGGCCTATATCCAACGAACCAATCAGATCTCTAGAAATCCCGCGCGGAATGGCAAGCTTCGTCAGAGTTGACTCATTCGGTTTGGTTTTATTGTGTGTAATAATTGTTTACGTTTAGCAATGGGTGTCGTTCGATGTTTATTTTAGTCTTGCAAAGTGTTGGATTGTGGTAACATTTCTTTAGTTTAGTGACTGAACGATAGTATTTCCCATCGAAATCGGGAAAAGCTAGACGGACGGCTGGAGATCGTAGTAAATGAAAAGGAGCGTTGCAAAATCCAAAACGTACGTTAGTGAGCTTACATTATTAGTTTTATCATTATGTGTCAAATTTGATGATTTATCGTTCCATATTGTTGACGCGCGCGTTGAAATATTGGCATTTTATTGCAAACTATCAGGCTGTTTTGCTGTTGCAGATATGAACCCTCGGTTCTACCAGCATACCCTCGTTGCGACCACTTTGACCCCAAGTCAGGTTGTGTTCAGGAAATACAAATGATTTTCTCAATCACTGGACATTCGTTTTTGACAGCAGACAGGGTGTTTGCTTCCATAGAGAAAAACTGCATAAGCTACCAGTAGTAATATAACCAACAGAATATGAAACCGTTTTTTCAGAGCACTCCACTATTTTTAAAATGAGCACTGACTTGAAGGTTTACGACTGGAAAATGTTAGTAGGGACTTGCTACAAAAAAACATCTTGGCACTTCAAATTTAATGAGGAAAAACGTTTCATATTCTCACCAAATCTAAACAAATATCTTGGTTAGAGGTGAAACATGTTACAACAGTGACTTAACCAATGGTAAATTTAAAAAGGGTGTTAAAAATAAGGTTGATCGTATTGTCAGATGAAATACCATTGGGAGATGAAAGAAGCCAAGATTGATGATGTTAAAAACCTTTTGAAGAAGCACTTTGACGAAATCTGGGACACAATGCTCTTTCTATAAAATGTGGTCTTGGCAGAAAAGTCAGCCGACAACACGGAAGACCTCGGAGCAGAAGATGAGTTTTGTGAAGGGCATGCAGATGAGTTGGTAAGAATAATTCAAGAGTTTTGTAGCTATTACCACTTTCACTAATTTATTTGAAAGTTTTTCGCAAATACTGGAAAATGACTGGGAATAGATATAGGCCCTTTTGCGGTGACACGCTTCAAGTAATGGGCATACGCAAGGAAAGTTTTACTAACAAAGAAAAAAAACACCCAGGAGGAAACGAACCTGCGACGCCTACAACTCGAAGGTTGCTAGCGCAGTGGGCATACCCACTGAGACCAATTTAAATTTAAGTAGGTAGTTGAATAGTCACACTGGAGCAATACAACGGGCTACTGGCGACGGTCCGTGATCCATCCCGAATGGAAAGAGCCGAGGACAACACTCAACATGAGAACATTTGAGGCCATGGCAGATTGAACGTGCAGCAGCTCTGACATACACGACGGTGTTTGATTGGAACGAGTTTCAAACTCGCAACCCTCCGGTTGCTAATACGTTAATCTTCCAACTGGGATACCTCGGCACCGAAAATTATTTGGGAAATCAAAATAAGTCTGGGAAGTTAACTCAACATTATGCGCTCGAAATGTTCCTGACCCAATGGCTGGATCCAACGACTTGAAGCTTACCGAGTTTGAATTTTTTACAGATTGTGTGTGGGAATTACAGGGTTGCCACAGCCTTTACGAAACAGTAGCATAAATTTTGAAAAATAGACAAAAAGTCCTCTTAAACCCTAATTTAGTAGCAACTTTAATTGCTCAGAAAGAAAACGAATAGGTTAAATACAAAATGTGTTAAGTGTGAAATATACATGGAACATCGTTTAAATTTTTAAAATAAATAAATTTTTTCTTAATAAGGTTTTCATGACTAGCAACCATATTCCGATGTTTTTCTTTCATGGTTGCCACGGCTTGACGCCAAACCTTCCAAATGAGCGTCCTTTGGACAATTTTGTTCCTTAGGAAAATCAGAAAAACATGTTTTCCATCCGCTATTAGTTTTAAAGGGACTTCACTTTCATTGACCTTTGGTGAATTTCAAAAAAGTCGCTAAAATTTTGAAAAATAGGAAAACACCCCTAATCGCCTAGGTTACCAAATAGCAAACCGTCGCCTTTTAATCGCCCTGGTCTTGTCAATATGGATGTTGGAGATAGTCGATGTTAGTGACGTCTAAACCACTGCTTTACAAGTAGCCGTCAGTTCGCCCCAACTAGGTCAGTGGGACATTGGAAATGATAAATAAAAAACTACGAACGACACGAGAATAAAGGGAGGTTTAACTATCTTTTACCGTATGCACCAAGAATTTTTCTGTAACATCCAATACAGTGAATTTAAGTGACAAGACTCCAGCGACAATCTTTCTTGGAAAACCTTTAAAAAATATTCTTCAGAAATGTTTTTCGAAAAAACACTGGTCTATGAAAATCAATAAAATAACTGACTGAAATCCTTTAATTTTGAATTTAAAAAACAATCCAGGTTCTTCGAGCAAACAATCTGTCTCCATAGCAACTGCCCACTGACATGAAACAACGCACCTACTGACTAAACTCTAAATGACATACATAAAGCAATGGTTGGTTGCATTGTGTTTTATGGCGCAAGGACCCTATTTGGCCAAGCTGCACCAAACAGATAGACTACATCAGGTAATGCATAAAGGAATGAGGCATGCACAATAGCAACACTCATGCAAAGCAATGGCACATGCACAAAGCAGTGCACGAAACTAAGACGCACACACAAAAAAACTGCACGAGGCGACATATGCGGGAAGCGATGGTACCACAAAAAGGAAGGTTGATTAGATTTTACGGAACAAGGGCCATATTTGGATAAGCTGAGCCAAACACGAGACCATGTGAAGAAATTGTGAAAAGGATGGAGCAGGGAAAGTAGAGAAAGATCGCTTGGGCATCCTGGGGTCGCCAAGTAAATGGACAGACACAAGGAAAGCTTTACTGGCAAAGATACAGCCAGCGAGGAATCGAACTTACAACTCGCAGATCACTAGCACAATGGGAAACCCACTGAGTCACGGCGACTCCCACGACCAAAAGGACAGCACGTACACAAAACAATGAGGCATGCATAATAGCAACATACAAGTGCAAAGAATCGACACATATAAAGCAGTGACATACGTACAAAAGACGCGTGAATAGAGCAGTAACGAGCTATGCGCATGCATAAGGGGACAGACATGCAGAAAGGAATGACAGCACAAGAGAAGCAGACAGAAAAAAAGCGCAAAAGGAAATAACACGCACAAAAGGCCGACACACACACAAACACAAAAAGGACGACACACACAAACACAAGAAGGACGACACACACAAACACAAAAAGGACGACACACACAAACACAAAGGACGACACACACAAACACAAAGGACGACACACACAAACACAAAGGACGACACACACAAACACAAAAAGGACGACACAAACACAAAAAGGACGACACAAACACAAAAAGGACGACACTGTAACGTCTTGATTCACGGGTAGCTAGACTAGTTACCATTGAAAATATCCGATTCTGGACTAAATTGGTTTATTTTACAATTTGTACAAAAAGTCGGAAAATGAATGTAAAGTTCATTAATATTAGTTCCTTGGAAGGTCCAAAGTTCTATCGAGGCGCTTAGGGCTGCTGGCGAGCCTCACAATTTCGCTCGGGGAAGTCTAACGCACGGCTACGGGTGAGCCTATTCTCAACACAAAATTACTCGAAAGAGTACAGAGTTCCAAGGCAGGAAATCTCAGTCTTTCCGGACAGGATCACTACTAGGATGAGCAGTTACACGGATCTCTAGGAGGGTTCTCCTTTACGGCTACGGTCGAGCCTTTCTCACTAAAATACTCCGGCGAGTATAGGATCCCAAGGTGGGATAAATGCACAACAGTGAAAGGATATTCACTTCAAGCTCCAAAAACGGTCTCTGTTGACCGCTTCTCTCCAAGCTCTCTGATCCTCTGTGATCCTCTGTCTCCGTCTCTCCTCTCGTCTTTCCTCTCCTCTCGTGATCTCTCTCTCTTCTCGTCCTCTTCTCTCTCGTCTCTCGTCCTCTCGTGATCTCTCTCCCTCTCTCGTGATCTCTCTCTGATGATATCTCCAAAAACTCTATATGTTGGGTGCTTATCGACTCCTCCTTTCCGTTTCGGGTCCGCCTTTTAGTCGGTTCTGGATTGGGTGTTGAAGATTTCTCACGTTCTTGATTGGCTGTCTCACGTTGGTCTTTCCCCTCAACTTTTACGACAGACTTCGGCGGACTTGAAAGGGTCCATCAAACCCTGTCGGAAACTCATCATCATTTATATCAATCTTCTTGGTCTCGAAATGTCGAAGAGAGCGACAGAAAGGCGCCTGCCCTTTGTTTTGAAACCACAGCGATTTCCGACCCCTGCTGGCTGGCTGTCGTTAAGAAATCATTAAGATGTTTTCGGATGGTCGTTATGGAGTGTGGGCTTTTCCTCTCGACACCTGAGTCAACAAGACTTTTCATTTTCCCACGCTGGCGTGGTGATGGTTTCTCTAGCCGCCGTTACAGAATTCCTCCCCCCATAGAGAGATTTTGCGATGTGTTAGAGAGCAAAATCTAAAAGGAAGGGGTTAGACATACAGGAGGTCTTGACAATACTTCAGAGGCAGCTATAACTAATGGTTTTAACCTTCCAACATTTTACAAACTTATTCAATTATATAATTTACAAACACAAGCATCATTTGTATTTACATTTTACATAGATCACAATTTATACACTATTAAATATTTACAATCAATTTTCATTTGAAGTGTCAAATGGTATTTACGACTTAAGCAATCAGCGTGCTTATTGTCTTTCCCTGCTCTGTGGACCATTGTACAGTTAAATTTTAGACTCCAGAACAAGATTGGCTGTTCATTTTTGTGTAGTCCTAATTGAGCTATGATAATCCCGATCTCTTTATCAGATGCATCTGTTTGCAAGATAAATTCCCTGCTATAGTCTGGGGGATAAAGTACGGGTTTTTCGGTGATTTCTACTTTTAACCTATGGAATTCGTGCTTATACTCCGGTATCAGTTCTATCGCTTCCTTTCTAAAAGTTCTGCGTACGGCATGTTTATCGTACCAGGTTTTCCCTTCGTTTCGTATGTCTGAAACTCGTTCATAGTCCAATTCAGGACAACGCTTCAAACCATTTAATTCTAACATGCACTCAGTCACGACATTTTCTTCCTTCTCCGGTTCTACCCAATGTTCAAAAAGTAAGGTTTCGGGGGTTCGAAGATTATTTCTGCGTACGAGTTTAGTCGTGATTAATTTTGTGGACTCATGAGTCACCGTTCTTAATGCTAAGGGAGCTGCAGGTAGATTTTTCTCCCAATCTAATCCCGATTTCAAACATAAAACCTTCGATAATCTTTTCACAGGACTATGCCACCTCTCTACTGGGTTACTTTGTGGGTGTCTAACAGAGCTGTGCGTAACCTTAATGCCAAATTTTCCAAAAAACGTGGTGGTCAAATTGCTCGTGAAACAAGTGCCTAAGTCACACTGTATTTCTCTGGGAAATCCCAATCTACTAAATATAATCATGAGAGACTCCACTATTGATTCTGAACTGATGTCGCGAACGGGTATCGCTTCAGGATATTTTGAGGCCATGCAGATAGCAGTTACTAAATATCTATTATCCTTACTTGAATAAGGAAGGGGTCCTACGGTATCTACATTAATTTTCGAGAAGATCTCTTTAATCACCGGCACTAATTTTAATGGGGCTTTCTTCTTCTCCCTTGGTTTTCCCACTCTCTGGCACGGGTCACATGTTCTGACGTATTCTTCAGCATCCTTAATGCAGTTCGGCCAAAAATAATATCTCAATAGTTTATCTTTGGTTTTTGTCGAGCCTAAATGTGCGGCTACTTCTTCGTGGCATAACCTTAGAATTTCATTCTGCATTCTTGCGGGAATGACTAATTGTTTCCTTTCCTCACCTCGGTGATCTGCGGTTATCCTAAACAACAAATTTTTATCCACCCTATATTCCTGAGTTCGCTTTTCTTCCATTTTTTTCCACAGCGTACTCAATTCAGAGCATTCCTTTTGTGCGTTGGAAAACTCCTCGGGGGTTACTTTCAAAATCGCAATTGTATGCTTTTCAGCAGGGGGTAGATGAATCGGAACCTCGCGCTCCTGGCTATTCGATTGAAGAGGTGGTTTTTCGCTAACGCAGTTGGGGGTTTTGAGTTTCTCCAAACTCCCTGATCTTTTGTTTCCCCTGTTTTGACTACGCGTAACGACAGCATTAACTAAATGTGGGTTTTTCTTTGCCTCCTCGAGCAATTCTTGGGTCGAGTTTCCCAGGAGATAATGGTTCAATTCTACCGTTTTATCCACTACCGCTGCTTTAGTGATTATCTTGCCGAATTTTTCACTTTCTAAACTAATTGTTGCTATCGGTAAACATCGGAAATGATTTTCCAGAGCCTGTTTCAACCAAACTGTTTCTCCGGTGTAATCATCTGGTCTTACTAAGTGGTTGGGAGCTACGTCCAAACTGGTTCCACTATCTCTCAATATCACGGTATTTATCCCATTAACTTTAGCCTCACTCGGATAAGGGGCAAACGAAGGTGCGAAATTCTCCTCCATTTTTACATGATTCACGCATTCGTGATTCGGGTTTCTCCTTAATTCAGGGCATTGCGGTCTCAGATGATCCGTCGAATGGCATATGTAACACGCCGGCGCTGTTCGCCGTTCAAATTCTCGCTTCCTCCACTTTTGCTCATTAGGATTTGGGTTCCTCCAATTCGAGCGTTCGCTCTTTTCTGGCTCAAATTTCCTCACTACTGCAGGTTTGTTTTCAGGTTTGGGCTTAACTGGGAAACGTTTTTCTGGGAACTTAGCTGTGAGAGGTCTTCTAACAGTGCGTCTAGCGGCTTCATATTGGTCTAATTTAAATACTAATTCTTCGGGGTCTACTATGGCTGCCCACTGATCTATGAAATGCTCCTTAATCTCAGGAGAAACTCTCCTCTTTATTTGATCCGTTAGCATTAGGTTTTTGAGGTCCTCAAAACTTTCCACTCCGACTCCATCTAGCCATCCCTCTAAGTAACTCCTTAATTCAAATATTAGATCTTTCCAGGGCGCTCCTGATCGTCTCTGATGCTGTGTAAATTTGGTTCGGAATGTTTCCGGATTTAATTTAAATCTATTTAGGAGGGTACTCTTAACATGATCGTAATCTTCTGATTTTTCAGGGGGCTCTCTCATGATAATTTCTGCAATATCCATCGGGAGTAGGTAAAGAAGGTGAGTCACCCAATCAACCTCATCTATTCCCATCTTTTTCGCCTGTCTTTCAAACAAGGTGAGAAATAGGGCCATGTCTCCTTTTTCTGGGTCAAATTTCTGCATTACGGATTTCAAGTTTTTCGTTGGTCTAGAATTATCCGTTTGTGACGAACCTAAGCTATTTGTTTCAGCAGCTTGCGTAATTCTGAGTTTTTCTAACTCGAACATTCGAATTCGCTCTTCTCGCTCTTCCGCCTCCCTAGCATTTCTCTCGGCTATCTCCCGTTCCTCTCTAGCATTTCTCTCGGCTATCTCCCGTTCCTCTCTAGCATTTCTCTCGGCTATCTCCCGTTCCTCTCTAGCCTGAGTGTCAGTTATCTCCCGTTCCTCTACTATAACCTGCAACTGAGCCTTCACCCATTCTTCGTCGTATTGTGGATGCTCTGATATCTTTGTGGTTATATCTAACACCCTATCATTAGGTCCTAGGTCGATACCTAACTCATAAGCGAGTTTCTGCAAATCTGCCTTACGTTGCCTTGCTAAAAATGCCATTTTAAAATTCTCCTGTCCCTTACACACAATTATACACACAATAATATACTAATATATGTGACCAATACTTAAAACACAATGCAACACTATAAAACAATGTACCTTAAATTTCAAAACAATCTTAACTCAAATTTCACAAAATATACTAAGCGTAACTCTACACAGAATACTTCGATAACTTTTAGATTACAACAGTACTTAATTTCAATAAATGACTTTTACTCTAATTTCAAAGGAAAGTTCTTCCTGAATTGATAACACAATAGTTTTCTAAATTTTTCAAATCCAGCACTTTGCTAAATGTTGCAACCACTCAATTACACATACAATATAATTTCATTAAGACAATTTTAAATTCCTAGCACATTAATTTACTACAATTTTTGCCTCTAAAGTAAAATCAAGCCTTACCTGCTGTCGTGCTGCACAGGATCTCGTCACTTTCATCTACTTCAGATCAGGGTTATTGGTCGGTCACTTTCCACACAAAACTTGGTCTTCTATTTCTTTTTCGGGACTCGGCGTCTTCCGTAACTGTATTTCGGACCAGGCGTCCTTTTCTCCGGGACTGGATGTCGAACGAAGTCGCTACTTCTCCGGGACTGGATGTCGGTCGGTTCGATACTCCTTCAGAACTGGATGTCGAACGAAGTCGGTACTTCTCCGGGACTGGATGTCGGTCGGTTCGATGCTCCTTCAGAACTGGATGTCGAACGAAGTCAATCGGTTCCTCTACTTCAGGACTGGGCGTCAATCGGTTCCGCTACTTCAGGACTGGGTGTCGATCGCTTCCGCTACTGCTTTACGACTGGGTGTCGATCGCTTCCGCTACTGCTTTACGACTGGGTGTCGATCGCTTCCGTTACTTCTTCACGACTGGGTGTCGATCTCTTCCGCTGCCACCAGAAAGTTAACTAGTCTGTAACGTCTTGATTCACGGGTAGCTAGACTAGTTACCATTGAAAATATCCGATTCTGGACTAAATTGGTTTATTTTACAATTTGTACAAAAAGTCGGAAAATGAATGTAAAGTTCATTAATATTAGTTCCTTGGAAGGTCCAAAGTTCTATCGAGGCGCTTAGGGCTGCTGGCGAGCCTCACAATTTCGCTCGGGGAAGTCTAACGCACGGCTACGGGTGAGCCTATTCTCAACACAAAATTACTCGAAAGAGTACAGAGTTCCAAGGCAGGAAATCTCAGTCTTTCCGGACAGGATCACTACTAGGATGAGCAGTTACACGGATCTCTAGGAGGGTTCTCCTTTACGGCTACGGTCGAGCCTTTCTCACTAAAATACTCCGGCGAGTATAGGATCCCAAGGTGGGTTAAATGCACAACAGTGAAAGGATATTCACTTCAAGCTCCAAAAACGGTCTCTGTTGACCGCTTCTCTCCAAGCTCTCTGATCCTCTGTGATCCTCTGTCTCCGTCTCTCCTCTCGTCTTTCCTCTCCTCTCGTGATCTCTCTCTCTTCTCGTCCTCTTCTCTCTCGTCTCTCGTCCTCTCGTGATCTCTCTCCCTCTCTCGTGATCTCTCTCTGATGATATCTCCAAAAACTCTATATGTTGGGTGCTTATCGACTCCTCCTTTCCGTTTCGGGTCCGCCTTTTAGTCGGTTCTGGATTGGGTGTTGAAGATTTCTCACGTTCTTGATTGGCTGTCTCACGTTGGTCTTTCCCCTCAACTTTTACGACAGACTTCGGCGGACTTGAAAGGGTCCATCAAACCCTGTCGGAAACTCATCATCATTTATATCAATCTTCTTGGTCTCGAAATGTCGAAGAGAGCGACAGAAAGGCGCCTGCCCTTTGTTTTGAAACCACAGCGATTTCCGACCCCTGCTGGCTGGCTGTCGTTAAGAAATCATTAAGATGTTTTCGGGTGGTCGTTATGGAGTGTGGGCTTTTCCTCTCGACACCTGAGTCAACAAGACTTTTCATTTTCCCACGCTGGCGTGGTGATGGTTTCTCTAGCCGCCGTTACAACACAAACACAAAAAGGACGACACACACAAACACAAAAAGGACGACACACACAAACACAAAAAGGACGACACACACAAACACAAAAAGGACGACACAAACACAAAAAGGACGACACAAACACAAAAAGGACGACACAAACACAAAAAGGACGACACACACAAACACAAAAAGGACGACACACACAAACACAAAAAGGACGACACACACAAACACAAAAAGGACGACACACAAACAAAAAGGACGACACACAAACAAAAAGGACGACACAAACATAAAAAGGACGACACAAACACAAAAAGGACGACACAAACACAAAAAGGACGACACACAAACAAAAAGGACGACACACAAACAAAAAGGACGACACACAAACAAAAAGAACGACACACAAACACAAAAAGGACGACACACACAAACACAATAAGGACGACACACAAACACAAAAAGGACGACACACAAATACAAAAAGGACGACACACACAAACACAGAAAGGACGACACACAAACACAAAAAGGACGACACACACAAACACAAAAAGGACGACACACACAAACACAAAAAGGACGACACACACAAACACAAAAAGGACGACACACACAAACAAAAAGGACGACACACACAAACAAAAAGGACGACACAAACACAAAAAGGACGACACAAACAAAAAGGACGACACAAACACAAAGGACGACACAAACACAAAGGACGACACAAACACAAAAAGGACGACACACTTAACTATTACCAGGAGTGTCTAATGGGCTTCAGCCATCACACTCCCATAGTAGCAAAATTAAATTTCAATTGATTCGAAAACGTCAATTGGTGTTAAGTAATCTGCTCTACATTATTGGGTTGCCAAAAAGTTCGTTCGGTGTTTAAATAAATACTTCCATCGTCACAAATAAGTACGTATAGTAGGTATCGTTATGTTTTTGCATCTTCCTACCAGCTTTCAGTCAACTTCATTATTCCTTCCCCAATTTATTTTACAACGAAAATTTTGTAAGGATAGGACTAAACATGAATCTGAAGGTCTGTTGAGTATAACCCAGACAAGCTATAACATTTTCTGCCAAAGAAACACGTTATCGTGGTAGGTTTTCCGGACGTTTATCGTTGGTTTTTAATTGGTCTAATTGGGAGCAGTACTGGTCGAAACGAATCGTTTGGAGGAGCACGTCAAATACCCCTTCAAAACCCACACCACCTTTGGAAGAAGTTGCTTTTTGTGTGATGAAGGGGGGTCATATTTTTTTGCCAGTTCCACGATTCCTTTCGTCACATTTATCATGAGCCCGTCACAATTTGTTTCAAAAACGGAGTTTTCGTTGCGTTTAAATAAACGAACGAACTTTTTGGCAAACCAAAAGTTGCAGTGCGCCTGTTTCGGTTCGCTTGCTCTCGAGTGTAGGAAAGGGAATCTTATAACGAGAGGAAAAGACACCCCCACCTAATAGGGGGTGTCTTGTCCTCCCCGTTCTGGTGGGGTAAAATTCCATCTCCTTTTGTTACGTAGCCCCCTTAACCCTCCAAGTGGTTTGGACGAGATATCTCGTCACCAGATACTGCTGTTTTTTTATGACGAGATAAAGATCAGTTCAGTTCTTCTTAGGGCGTGGCATCTCGTCCATCAAGATCTGGTCAGCTTTGCAAATGACGAGATATTTCGTCGAGACAACCACCAGGAGGGTACAGGTAAGTATTTTTAATTAATGTCGCACTGGAGCAACACACGGGCTATTGGCGACGATCCGGGATCAATCCCCAAGGGAAAGATACGAAGACAACACGTCATTTTGAACCACGGTTTGACCGAAATAACACCTGATCTGGCACCCCTTTCCAAAACATCCACACCACGCCAACGTGAGGACATTTGAGGCCACGGCAAATTTAACGTACACTAGCCCCCTTTGTACACGAAGGTCTTCCAACCAGGCTACTGCGGCCCGAAGTTTTTATTGGAAAATGCTTTGATAGTTTTGGACATTTTAAAGAGTGGTTTCATGGACTTGGTCAACCATCATTCCATTAGAATTTCCAAAAGGAATTTGAAACAAAGTACGAGTGAAAATTTTCACTAAAAAGTTCAAGATAGTTCTAGCGCAGAGGAATAGGAATTCTAAATGAAAAGAGAACTGGGTATACAGAACAGGGAGCAGATTGAGAAACGAAATATTTCTTTCACAAACAAAACCTAATGAGGAATTGAAAAAAATCTTAAATGCCAAACTAAACCTTTTCTCAGATTTTGTAAATTACAAATTTACTTTAAATAGTACTTACTCACAGAACACGATTCTTTCTTAAACATATACTATTGCATGGTTACGTTCGACAATGCAATGATCATGACAATTAACCCTCAAGTATTTCGACTAGATATCTCGTCCAATATCTACAGGGCAGTTTTCGTCGTGAAGACTAACCACCAGGAGTGTTAAGTGCATGCTGTATACTTAGAATCCATCGAGGGGACAACTCAGATGCCCTAAGCACAGAACAACCTCGTGCAATTCCTCATGTACTTCGGTCTTGGTTTCTTCCACTGTAGATAGGTATTTTCATTAACATCGCACTATAGCAACACAACGTGCTATTGGCGACGGTCCGGGATCAAACCCAAAGGGAAAGATACGAGGACAACACCACGTAATTTTGAACCACGGTCAGATGACGAGGCAACACCTGAGCTGGCACCCCACTCTCCAAACTTCAATACCGCACCAACGTGAGGACACTTGAAACCACGGCAGATTTAACGTGCACCAGCCCCCTTTGTACACGACGGTCTTTGGTTGGATTCGAACTCGCAACCCTCCGGTTGCTAATCCGTTACTCTTCCAACCGGGCTACCGCGGCCCTTTTGCACTGAAGAGTTTTGGTGAATGAGAAAGACTTGGGACTGCTCCAGAGCAGTTCGCAGACGACTCACCTGAGGATCACCATTTCCTGATCACTTAAACGTGATCAGGAAAACAGGGGTGGCCGAAATACTGGCGCCGTTTTCCTTCAACTTTAAATAAACAAACCCAGCAATAGTTTTTTTCAATATTAATAATTTTAAACTTATTCTTGCTTTGTACGTTCGTGAGAAGATAACAACTTACTTTTGAATCTGCACATTTCTACTGTAGAATATTCAAAAAGCACTCATCGAGGGTGTTTTGAGGGGAATCCACGTGCTCGAATCCTCCCCGAAATGACGTTAGGGTGGTCCGGGAGCAACCCCAAAGGAAAAGACCCGAGGGTTTTCGATCCACGGTCAGATGACGAGGTCAACACCTGAGCCGGCACCCTACTCTCCAAACTTCCAATCCACACCAACGTGAGGACATTTGGGGACACGACAGATTTCACATGCATCAGCCCCGGTGTACTTGCCGGTCGTTTGGTTGAATCCAGCTTCGAACACGCAACCCTCCGGTTGCTACTCTACTAACCGGACTACCGCGATCATACGGCGTTTAGGGAAACGAGAAAGACAGGGCCATCGAATTATTTTCTGAATATGTGTTTGATCAAGGGTGTTTGTTCATTCTCTGAAAATAAAATGTTTTTGAGAAGAGGTGACAAGTTTCGCTCAGGGACTTCCCTATACCAGAACGGACGACGGGATGGACGATTGGCGGTATGTTGTCGAGGGGTGTGGAAATGGAATCACACATTCTTTTAAGACGCTGATCTCCAGTACCCCTCGATATATCAATAAAGCAAAAGAATACAAATTATGCATCACATCTACCTTTTTAAATTACTTAAACCTCGTTAATTTACGTTCGTTTATAATTACGTAAACCCCCTGAGGGGTTCACACGCATATATCCGATCCGCATCCTGCACTCCTCCCTGCATGACTCCTGAGCAGCTTCAGCCTTTTTGACCAACACAATCCTTACTATGATTCTTTCAACGGATGAATGTACTTGTTTACTCGCCAGGTGTGTTGTGGGGGAAATCTCGCGACTCAGAGGGTGGAACTAACACTAAATCGGGTAGAATAGTTTGGAAAAGAGAAATTCCTTCCCGCCCCACTTTCGCGACGCCCAAATCTCTCGACCACTTCAGTTTAGAAGACAGACTGCTCGAAACGCCGCCTTTGAATTCTAAATCAAAGAGAACAGATCGATATTTCCTCCGCTGCTCGCAAATTCAGAGGACAAGCAAAGAACGATATAGCAGATTGTGCGATACATCGATACTCTAAACAACCTATCTTAAAGAATTAAGGGAGGTAGTTGAATTAACATTGCACTGGAGCAATACAACGGACTATTGGGGACGGTCAGGAATAAATCATATTTAGCCGTTAGTTAAAAAAGAAGCCGAAAAAAGGCACAATTGAGCAAAATATTCGCGGCTTTGTTTAGGGCTGTCACAGTCAAAGCATTTGCTAAATGGCATAAATTTTGAAAAATAGCAAAAAAGTCTTAAACACTATTTTAGGAGCAATTTTAGTTGCCGAGATAAAAATCAATCGGCTAAAGTACAAAACGTGCTAAGTATGAAACAGACGTTGATCTCTCCAAGAAATTTAAATTTTAAAATTAAAAAATAAACATGCAATTCAAAATTTGTAGAATTTCTTATTCGTAAGAAATCCGGTGGTTGGTATATCGTAGATGCGTACTATAATTTTAAGACAAATTCTTCACTTATCCAGAGGAATACTGACGCCTCTATCAGTAACTGGATTTTAGAATTAATAAATGAAATTATATTTTCAGAGGATATTGTTTAAGATACGTAAATTACCTTGGGCCCTCCATCAGAGGAATGCAGACGGGCCACCCCCAGGAAAACACTTGCCCAGGCATTACATCTGTCCTCGGATCGGGAAGCTGTCGAGGTTCTCATGACCTTCTGATGCAGGGGCGTGGAAACACCGGGATTAGCATGCCAGGACAGAGACGAACTCCCCCTTCAAAAGATGAGACCAGAGTAGATTGAAACCACGAAAGACTCTCAGATTTTGGCGAGTCTCCTGGCTCCGGCAGATGTTGAATAGCTGTACCCACATACCTTTGAATTAATCTAATACGTAAATAACTTTTAAATTTCTCTATTCTAAATAAATATTTTATTGTGCAGTCTTACACTTAATTAAACACAGGAAACGTTACAGTACCTATTTCCATTATTGCGTTTCAAAAATCACTCCCTTGAAGCAAAAATATATATTTCTACTTGTGAGGCTTACTCAACTTATTGCGAGAAGTTGGGATGCCAGAAGCTCAACCATAGGTGAATTTCTTCATATAAAATGGTGCGTTTGATATTTATCTCCGGCATGAGAAATTTTCCCCCTATTACTAATGACTAGGCACAATAAGGGACAAAATGTTACTAGTAAAGGAGCACCCTTCACAATGGTTGAGCCATCGCTACTCCTAACAAGGACAATCACTAGCATCCATGATCTTACAAAACCGGGATTCGAACCAGCGACCTATTGGCTGGCAGACAAGCGCTATGATCCCTATACCAGCTAGAACTCATTATCACAGGTCCTAGCTAGACAGAGAAAAAGCGAGATTGAAACCAATCAAAAATAAAACGTCTCTTCGATTCGCAGGGGTCAGCCTTAATTGAATGGCACACTCGACGGTCCGGGATGAATCGAAAGACAACGCCTCGTAATTTTGAACCACGGTCGAAGTCAAACCTGAGCTGGCATCCCACTCTCCAAACTTCCACACCACGCCAACGTGAGGACATTTGCAACAGCCCCTATGTACACGAAAGGTCTTTGGTTGGATTCGAATTCGCAACACTCCGGTTGCTAGCCCGTTACTCTTCCAACCGGGCTACTGCGGCCCACCAGGAGGGTACAATCAGAACGTAGAGCGGGATGGACGATTGGCGGTATGTTGTCGAAGGATGTGAAAACGGAATCACATTCTTTTAGGACGCTGAGCTCCAGTACCCCACGACATATCGCTAAAGCAAAACAATACAAATTATGCATCTAACCTTTTTTTAAATTACGCTTTTTTAAATTAAAGCTCGTTAATTTACGTTTAAATTACGCTTGTTTAAAATTACGTTTACCCCTGAGGGGTTCACACGCATATATCCGATCCGCAGCCTGCACTCCTCTGAGCAGCTTCAACCTTTTTGACCAACACAATACTTACTATGATTCTTTCAAAGGATAAATGTACTTGTTTACACGCCATGTGTGTTGTGGGGGAAAGTAAACTGCATTTCTAGAACATCTCGCGGCTCAGAGGGTTGAACTAATACTAAATCGGGTAGAATAGTTTTTAAAACAAATTCCTTCCCGTCCACACTTTCGCGACGCCGAAATCTCTCGTCCACTTCTATTTAGACCGACAACTCGAAACGAGTCGCCTTTGAATTCCAAATCCAAGAGAAACAGATCGATATTTCCTCCGCTGCTCGCAAATTCCAAAATCAGGGGGCGAGCAAACAACGATATAGCCGATTGTGCCATATATCGATACTCTAAACGACCTATCTTAAAGAATTAACGGAGGTAGTTGAATTTATGTCGCACTGGAGCAATACAACGGGCTATTGGCGACGGTCAGGAATGGTCCCGAAGGGAAACATTCCGTTTAAATTCAGTCGTCCTTTATAAGCAAAACAGCCTTTTCGTCACAATTTCTTTTCAGCTAATAGTAATCATACTTAAATTCAGTCTGCCTCTAAAAACCCACAGAAAAATTCATTTAGAGCCTGCGTATGCATTTAAGAGGGACACGGTACCCTTTGAACATTTTTTTTCATATTCACAACAAAATGTTTTCCCTTGTTCCAATACACACACACATTAAATATATATTACAAAAGAAAAAAAATCATTTTTACATTTACAATAACTAGAAAATTAAATTTTTATAAAAATATTTCAATATTCGTACTCAGTGTTCAAATTTTAATTTTTTTTCAAATATTTTTTTACTTACCTTCCATGAAGTGTTGGATACAATTTTGTGCATGGGATTTTGAGTGTATCACTATTATTTACTTTTTTTTATATTTTTGTAAACACTGAAAAACAGCAATAGTTGATTTCATCTATATTTGAAAAAATAACTATTCTTCCAAATCCTTATTCCATGCACAAAGTTATTAAATATATCATAGTAAACAACCATTTTTGCATTTCGCCAAGGCCAGAATTACACCTTTGAGGCAGGGTTTAACGTGCACCAGCCCCCACAAACGTGGTGGTCTTTGATTGGATCGAGTTTCGAACTCACACCCCTCCGGCTGCTAATCCGTTACTCTTCCAACCAGGCTATCGCGCCCACAGGCATCAATTTTGAGTTGAATCTCACTAACTTGTAAGTGCTCATTGACGGAATGTATAAAAGAGCAAGAAAATAATATTAATGAGGAAACAAAATTTTAGCAATTGCTGTTTTTTTTTTAATTTAGAAAACAGTTTAGCAAAATTGCACTTTCAAATCTTTCCCTTTTCTGACATTAAATGAATCCCTACACTAAAATACACTACTTAACACAATAAAGCATTTTTGAACCAACACTAAATAAAATATTGAAGTTTAAAAAAATTAGGATGAGGTGGATAACAAATCTTCGAAGTTTTTATTGAAACAATTACTGTCCCCAATTCATTTAATTGGATATTTTTACCATACTTTCAGATCCTTTACTGATGTGTTTACTTTGTTTTAACTTCCAATGCTATTTTATGGGGCAGCATTCGCCCCAAAGAAAGTGGCAAGTGCATCATACTGCTTTCATGGACTGCTTTCGTGTGGGCATGTATAATTTCATTCATGTTCTTGGGCCCCTGTCGAAATTGGAGCCCTCTAGCGGTGAAACTAATACCATAGGACTCTTGCAAACAGGTTGTAGTCTACTTTAATCATTGACATTACCCCACCCCCTCAATCCAAAATTTTAAATAAAAATTTCTTAGCATTTAATAAATTACAAACAATATACATTTAATTTCAACATACTTAAGTTATAACAAGCGAGAAATTTAAGTTTGCGATTGTTTGTAGCATTTTCTACTTCATCAGGTTTTCCTCTCTCCAAGCAATTTTTCATATTTAAGGCTACATTTCACAGATCGAACCGTGGCAGCACAGGTAAAAAAAACTTTAAACGAGGTATGGGTGGACCCAGTTCCAAAAACATCATATTTTAGCTAACCTTTACATACTATGACATCGATTTTGGATGGCGAAAAATTAGACGAGTCTCACAAAATGACTGGTTTTGGAATGCAGGCTAAACGAAAGCAGTTCTTGTAAAACCGAAGACTTTTCAAATTTGTAAGGACTTTTAGCAAACATTTAAGGCTACCTCAACGGTCGTTTAAAATCCATAATTAAAAATCCCTCCTTTCTAAGGGAAGTGGGAACACCGCTCATGGTTAAGATTCAATAATGCGATGAGAATGACAATTATAGGTAATATACTTACAAGTCTTTCAGACATCATAAACATCGAACGACCACTAGCCATCGTCAGTCCACATCAACTACGAGTCTTGATATCATCATTCGTTACTTCTAGAACGACGTCTTCCAGAGCACACTGAAAGATAGCCCAACGTAGGCCCCAATGGAAAAGATAATTGGAGCCTGTGGAAACACAAACTAGGGAACTTGAACATCAAATTTGGAAGGCAGGCTAAGTATCGCCATCACGTGTATCTGGATCCGGAGATGTCGACCTATTAGATGTTTCAAGAATCCGAAAAGTGAATCACAGGTGTTTCTGTGATTGTTTCCGTATTTTCTCGAGTATAAGACCTCTTCGCTTATTCCAACTATCCTAATCGGTGAAGGGCTTCATCATTCACCAGAACTTAGAAACTGGTTTTGCTATAACTAACACTTAAATTTGTTTCAGATATGGTATGCATGAAGATTTCTGTCCAACTGACGTTTTCTCGGTGAAATAGATAAACACAGAAGAAAAGTTTTACTGGCACAGAAGAGAGAAACACAGGAAGTTGCACGAGGGAGGTTGTACATCTGTGAATTCAAGGTCAGTATCGGTTGTACTGCATATTTTATAAGAAATTGACCGACTCTTCGTAAAAGTAAAAAAGGGGTCCAATTCGCGAGGAAATACGGGATAATTTACTTTCTTCAATTTTATGCTATCAATAATGTGGCGTAATATTTAAAAAAATCTTCCATGCCAAACGAAACCTTTTCTCAGATTTTGTAAATTTCAAATTTACTTTACATAGTACTTACTCACAAAACACGATTCTTTCTTAAACATATACTATTTCATGGTTACGTTCGACAATGGAATGATCATGACAATTAACCCTCCAAGTATTTCGACTAGATATCTCGTCCAACATCTGGTCAATATGGCTTAGGAGATATCTTGTAGAGAAAACTGCCCTATTACTCCAAGGGAAATGAAGATCAACGTAGGCAAAACAAATTGTCGCTTGCTCAGAACTCGTGAGTTTGGAACAGGTTTTTTCCCAAGAGACTGGACAAGGGCAGTTTTCGTCGCGAAGACTAACCACCAGGAGGGTTAAGTGCAAGCCGTATACATAGAATCCATCGAGGGGACTACTCAGATGCCCTAAGCACAGAACCACCTCGTGCAATTCCTGATGTACTTCCGTCATGGTTTCTTCCACTGTAGATAGGTATTTTAATTAACATCGCACTGGAGCAACACAACGTGCTATTGGCGATGGTCCGGGATCGAACCCGAAGGGAAAGATATGAGGATAACCACCACGTAATTTTGAACCACGGTCAGATGACGAGGCAACACCTGAGCTGGCACCCCACTCTCCAAACTTCAACACCGCACCAACGTGAGGACACTTGAAGCCACGGCAGATTTAACGTGCACCAGCCCCCTTTGTACACGACGGTCTTTGGCTGGATTCGAACTCGCAACCCTCCGGTTGCTAATTCGTTACTCTTCCAAACGGGCTACCGCGGCCCTTGCACTGAAGAGTTTTGAGTGAATGCTTGGGCAGTTCCCCCCCCCCTCCAGAGCAGTTCGCAGACGACACCCTTTCCTGATCACTTAAACGTGATCAGAAAAATAGGGGCGGCTGAAAGACTGGCGTCGTTTTTCTTCAACAAGCCCAGCAATAATTTTTTTTCAATATTAATAATTTTGAACTTATTCGGGTTTTGTACGTTCGTGAGAACATTAGAATATTCAAAAGGCACTCATCAAGGGCAAGGGTGTTTTGAGCGGAATCCACGTGCTCGAATCCTTCTCGAAATGATGTTGGGGGTTTGTGCTTTTAGCCTGTGAAGCTAGATTAATTCTGTGGTTCGTTATTCCTAATTATGTTTTTAATTCCCTTGGAACGGTCTCCAGTCAATTTGATTTTTTCCACTTGACCTTTTTATTTTTTGTCTTTTAAATTCGTATAGCTTTGCTCTTACAATTTTAAGCGTTTTAGCTTCATTTTTGTGCTGCGATTTTTCAGTTTTGAGCTATCAGAAACACATGGATAGTTATATCAGAGAAAATCGAGGTTTTGTACATCTGAATGCGTCGTGACTGAAAACAGTCAAAAAAAATTATTAAACACAATATGCAGTTAATTAACGTCACACTGGAGCAGTACAACGGGCTATTGGCGACGGTCCGGAATCAATCCCAAAGGGAAAGACCTCGTAATTTCGATCCACGGTCAGATGACGAGGTCAACACCTGAGCCGGCACCCTACTCTCCTAACTTCCACACCAACGTTAGGACATTTGAGGCCACAACAGATTTAACGTGCGCCAGCCCCTCATACCCGTCGGTCTTTGGCTGGACCGAGTTTCGAACTCGCAACCCTCCGGTTGCTAATCCATTGCTCTTCCAACTGGGCTACCACGGGCAGCAATAGAAAAGGAGATGACAGATATAAAAAGGGAATTTCTTAGTAATCAAAACACCCAACGTAATAAAATATTTTTGAGAAGCAAAGAACGAAAAATTTCCAAATAAAAATTAAAAAAACAGCTTTTAAGAAATATTGATAAAATAAAGTTCTCAACGAGCTGATTCGATAAGCTCTTGTATTCAAAGTTTCATATAGCTTTGTAAGCACTAATAAGCTCACAACCTCTATTCTATTCCAAGCCTTTAAAAAGGCTCTCCACTTTTTGCGCTAAGATTGTAAACTCACGCCAACGTATTTTAAGCTTTCCATAAAAACTTCTCCAAGTTTCACATAAGCTCTAGTAAGATAAAAGAAGCACAACCAACCCTAAACTGGTTTTCAAACCGCTTTTATAAGCTCAAAAGATTTGTCTACACTCCAGCCTTTAAAAAGGCTTTTTCAAGCCTGTAAGCTCGAAAGATTCGACCAACTCTCTTCAAAGCTCTTCACAGCTTTTGACTCATCAATGACTACAATATACATACACTAAGATAGAATACAAAAATATAAATATGAAAATACGAATATGCATAAAAATACCATAAAATAATATAAATTCAAAATAGATTTTTCAAATACACAATATATATTCAATTAAAAAATAAAGCTATAAAATTTAACTGCATTTCCAGCCTTTAAAAAGGCTTTTTCAGCTTACAATGATGCAGAATACCAAAATATGAAAATACGAAGGAACAAAATACTACAAACTAATATAAATTCAAAATAGATACAGCAAATACAATATATATTCAATTAAAAAATAAAGCTAAAAAAATTTAACTGCACTTCCTTCCAGCCTTTAAAAAGGCTTTTTCAGACGTCAGCTCAAACGATTCTACATCATTCCACCGCAAACTCTACGAAAGCTCGTCACAGCTTTTGACATGACTGCAATATACTTATACTGATACAAAAATATGAAAATACAAATTTAAAAATAGAAATATCAAATACAATATAATTATACCAGATTCATATCCAAACTTTCAGACACTTTTTTCCACTTTTAAATCTTATACGTCATTATCTAAACCTAGATTCGAGCCATTTCGCATTAAGTCACCCAGATTTTAGAAATTAAAAAAATACTAAAAAAAGGTGCCATACATAAAATATTCTGCGGAGTGCGAAATGTTAGAAGATACAGAATGGCTTTCGGACTTTGCATTTTTCACAGATCTTCTTTGTCATGAGCAACTTGAATGTCAAGATGCAAGGGAAAAATCAATTTATCGACGATATCTGGGCAGATAGCTAAGAACGACTTGTCTCATTTCTCGAGGTTAAATTCAATACCCTCAGTAAATGAAGAGAAGCTTAAGAATTATGAAGATGGCTTGAAAAAACTGCATTTTGAGTTCGAACGCAGATTTCAAGATTTCAGTGCCATTCAAACAGAATTGGATATTTTTACCATGCCTTTCAACGTAAATTGTGAAGCAGTGAGGTCAGATTTGCAGCTTGAATTAATTGAGTTGCAATCTAACAATCATCTCAAGCAGCTGTTTCTAAATATGCCAAAGTTAGAGTTTTACAAATCATTATCGAAAGTAAGTTTCCCAAATTTAATATCTCACGCCCAGAAAATCAGTGCTATGTTTGCTTCATCTTATATATGTGAACAAGTGTTTTCAACTATGAACCTTAGAAAGAATTATTTCAGAAGTAGACTGACAGATGAGCATTTAGCCTCGTTCCTTAGAATCAGTACATCTCACTTCGAACCTCAATATAAGGAACTTTTAAAAATGAAATCGCAATTTCATTCATCTCATTAACATATTTAAATTGTAATACTTGTATATTGTTTTTAAAATTTTAGAAAAATTTATCTTGGCCCGCCAAACTTTTTTTTTTCGATTTTTGGCCCGCGACCGAAAAAGTTTGCCCATCCCTGCTCTAGTGGTAGGACATTTTAATGGTCTGCATCTCAATTTTTTACATGAAATTTTTGTTTTAAATGTTCCATTCGATAGCCCTTATTGTTAATTATCTTTCTACACCCTAATTTCCATGACTTTTGTAGTATCGAGTGGTATTTTGTCCCATTCTTGTTATTTTCCAGTCCTTTTTACAACTCATCAAATTTCAAAGTATAGGTCCGAAAGATTGATTTTTCGGTCGACGTTTCGATGGGTGAAACATCTGAAGATTTAGCAGGAATATTAGTAAAGGGTATTTATTGACTCGATACCAGTTTCTTGTTTCATTTTTTCCAAGAATTTAAGTCGATTTAGATGTGTGGGCTGCTTGCTTTACCCTGATGCAGTTCTACTGATCGTTGGCACTGTGGATAAAGATATGGTATTTCCTTTTTGAATATTGGGGATAAAATAGTCTTGATTATATGTGGGAGTTGATTTTTACACTTTTTCCCGCTAATTTTCCATTATATGCAAAACCGGCAACAATCATAAATCTCTTAGAAAGTTCTCACGTTGACTTGGCGGATTCTCTTAAAATTGGAAGATCTTATCTTACAAATATTCTCAGAAATGTTTTCTTTTAAAGAAGTTTTTCCACTTTCGTCTTAAGGTACTTATCGTACCTTTAGACGAAAGTGGGTACCTATTACCGAAAAACCATGACTTTTACAGCATTTTCCTTGGAAACAGCCTTCCATCCATTGCTTATTTAAAAGCGCCATTTTGAAAGTAAACAAAACTCTTGAGTTAGCAGACGATAAGTCGTACTTTAACTGCTGTGAAAATAAAATTCTTTCGTAGGGCATACAACTTTTTACAACTCATCAAAATCGTTCAAAAAATGTCCGAACAGCCTCTGTATAGACGATTATGAGTTTCCTTTTCGTAGTTTTAAGGGGCCATTTTTATTTCAATGGAAGATTTTGTTTCATTATACTAAAAAGATAACATTCGCAAAGCCTCAGTTCAATGTTGGTCAATTCTAAAGTGATCGCAACAAATTTCAAAGTATAGTTTCGAAAGATTGATTTTTCCCGTCAGAAAACAATAAATATATTGAACACGGTAAAAGTATTTATAATTCCCAAGTACCCAAGACATATTTGATATAAAAACCTCGAGGTAAATATCCTTAACACCAGACATGTTAAATTGAAAATTTTAGAAAATTCGACTTTCATGTTCGAGTATTTAGAATAAAGCGTATAAAAGGCCTTTCGCAAAGAATTCACCGAGAATTGTTATTCGTTTATATTTACACTAATCAAAACTTTTAGTAATGGGAGTCCAATACTGAACGTGATTGTGATATTAAATTTCAAAATCAGTTTTATATAACGAAATTAAAAAATAAATAGCAACACTTCAAGTTATGTTTTGAATTTTAAAAATGCATCGGTCATTTTGATTTTAAAATGGTAAAATATTAATGGCTGCATTAGGGGTACCTTAAATATCAAAACTTAAATTAGCAGCAAATATTAAACTAGGTTTCAATTAAGTTCATCTTTCGTAAGATGTTCCTGCTTTTTCACGAGCAATGATATAATGTCTATTTTACAATAAACCTTTTTAATTCACGGATCTTTCAGTATCCAAGAATATTCATAATTTATACCGACAGTTAGGCCTCGTTCACATGAGGCGTTTTACGTCTAAACAAAACGCGGGTAGCCAAAGTACATAGAGTTCTACTGGAGTGTTCACATGCAGAAATCGCGAGAATCCAAGCTCTAGACGGCTTCGGCGCTTCAACAATCTCCGGTCGTTCTCGCGTTTTGAGAAGCATGTTTCTTCTGCAGCGTTCACATGACACGCGTTTTGATGGGCGTTAGGGCTTTTTTATTCCTCTAGTCCAAGTTTCTATCTTCGCGATCGTTAAAGATAGTGAAAATTTCAACGGATTTGAAATCTGCGGAAAATTTTACACCAGATCGATACCTGAAATGTGATTTTCTTTAAATAATTTTTCAACTGTAACTTTAAATATTTTCACGATACTCATTTGACGAATATATCAATTACGAACACAAAAGGGAGTATTAATCTCGTTTTTATAGAAAAGATATAGCTTGATTGGAGTATTTTGTCTTAATCCACTGATTTATATTTATGGCCATTAAAAATAGGATGAAAAAATTGAATCGTATTCGATATATTGAAGAAATTTACCCTACTTTCACACAAAACTTGCAAAAATGTGATAGTTTATAACTAAAGAGGATAGTGGGTAATTTTATTTCTGAGAATAACGCATACCGACAACTGTCTGTTCTAGTTTTCATGTGCTGGCAAACGTCTTTAAAATAAAGCTTAAATTAAATATTCAATTTAAAAGCTAAACTTTAGTTATTTTTCATCAACGGGTGAAATGCGTAAGATAAGTTTCATTTTTCACATCCTCGTGTTACATTGAACTCGATATCACTTTTGAAAATGAACTTAATTTACTGTGAGCAAATTTTTCATAGAATTTACATTTTAATCTTGCAGTTAGTGTTATTACTACTTTAATCAAAATTTTTATATTATATATACGTGTAGACGCAAATTCTATTACCAATATCCTGGTTTTCGATATATACTGTTTTTTGGGTTTTCTTTCAGATTTTTTAGTTTTAACAAAATTTTCTCGTTTCATCGTGGGGTTTAATCAAATTTTAGTTGAAATATTTCCGTCATTATTCCATTCGTGCTACAAAACCCCTGAAAGAGGGTAGGTTGGAGGGTTAGTAATCGTTTCGGATAGTTGGAACTCAGGGAAAATTGTGTTTAAAAATTAAAAAACTAATTATTGTTATATGTGTTATTTGTGCTGATATATTAAAATGTTTAGAGATAGGTTTTAAAGAAGTAGAGAGATTTATTTGAAGGAAAATTAAATAAAAATTAGCTATAGATCGTAGGAAACACGATAAAACCTGCAAAAATAGCATAAAAAAAGGAAGGTTATCACCAGTGCCGGATTTTGTTTGCGCGTCATCTTTTGATAGTACTTCGTAGACAATGCCATATAAACAGAAATTCCGTTTCCAATTTCCTGGTTCTAGAAATAACGTTTTTTGGGAACATATTTTTACTTTACACTGTCAATTTTAAGGAAATTGTTTGGTCATTTTCCAGTTAGTTTCGTTTTTAATCAAAGTTTTACAGAAATATTCCAATTTTTCATACGCAATTTCGCTTTTACAATAAAACGCATTACAAATGACTCATCTGCTAGCTTCTTGAGCCCAAAAAATCCGTGATCACCCCTTAACACAAAACAAATCCTACTATTTTTATTGGTGGGTGAATCATGGACACTGGAGAGTGAAGGTTATTGGGTTTCTTCCTCTAGTCTTGACAGTAAAAAACGAATACTTTAAGATTTTAGAGTTAATGAAAATGTTTAATAATGCCACAATTTTAACTACATAAAGCACTGCTTCTCTGTGATCCGCTGGCTCTTACCGGTTCCTATGTCCAAAATATCCCGTCATTCGAAAAATTTTGAAAAACGTACGAAAAGCTAACGTTCAAAAATTTACAACCGAGGTTCATGGCATTGTATACTATACGTTACGAAAGATTTACCTGTTTAGGCTGTCACTTCTGGTTAGCAAGTCGATTATATTACATTTATTTATGTATAAAGGCTGAAGTTCAAAAACACTTTATATCCTACTTTTAATGGCTATAAAATTAAAACAGTTGATAAGGGGCAACAAAGTATCTTATTAAAGTACATTCCCTTTAAAAACAAGGTAATACTTCCGCTTAGTATAAAAGGAATATCTGAAAAAAGATTAGTTTCGACTATTGACAAAAAAATAAGTTTTTCAAAGAAAATCATGATTTTGGTATGGATATAACATGAAATTTTACGCTGATTTGAAATTTTGACTATCTTTAACCATTCAAAAGATAGAAACTTGGATTAAGGGAATAAAAGAACAATTTAATGCATAACGGAAACTGACCTTGAAACGCTCTAAAATTCTTATCCACGTGAACGGGGCCTTAGCGACGATCGAATCATAGTAAATATTGTCAGGTTAATAGGTTCAAAAATTCTGACCTATTGAATTTTCTTAGAATATTTACTTTTCGTCTAATATTTAATTCAACTTAACATTGAATTTTGTTCCCATTTTATGAGAATCCTATTCTATACTAAGTTCAGTCAACATCTGCCTAAAATTAAGCATGTTTTTCTCACGGTTAACAAGATGCCATTCCAAACAAAATCTTGAGCCTCTTTCAAGTTACCATGATTGTAACATTGTTTTTACGCATTACGTGTTAATCAATTTTTGGAGCCACCGTATTTTTCTGTCGGATAATTCAATCAAATTACTAGTATGCAACTTATGAATACAACGATACTATATTGCAGATGTGGAGTATTGGTCATTTTGTTTAACTTGTAACAGAGTCCGAAAACTAATTTTGCTAACGATAGATGGTCACGAAAAAGTTTCTTTTCCGTATTTAAAGGGGTGGTATTTCAATTAACGTCACACTAGAGCAACACAACGGGCTATTGGTGACGGTCCGGGAAAGATCGAGGACACCACATAATTTTGAACCACCTTCAATTGAGCCCTTAGAATTTACAATCTATCGAAAAAAGGCTAAAACCGAAATTGGTCAATTCCCAAGTACCAGAAGACAAATTTGATAGAAAAATCCCGAACTAAATATCCTTGACACCAGACGTGTTAAATTGAAAATTACAAAATTCGACTTTTACGATCGAGTATTTAGAATAAAGCGTATAAAAGGCCTTTCGCAAAGAACATTAATCAGCTTCGAGAATTCCGTTATATCTATAGACGTATCAAAATTTTTACTAATGGGAGTTCAATACTGGACACGTGATGGTATAACTCATCTATTTGGCTGTAAAAAGGTCAAATTTCTAAATTTAAATTTTTGGAAGAAAGGTTAAAAGGGTTGTAAAATTTTAAACTTTATCCTATATCACGAAAGCCATAGTAACTCCTATTCAATGTTTCGAGTACAATCCTATTGAAAATATTTTCTTACGAAACTTGCCGAATAGATTGAGAAGTTGTCATACGTAAATTAGGAACAAAATTTTATTCTTAAAACTAATTTAATAAGATGTCCCTAATACTCTTTTCCACCATTTTCATTTGATATTCGTGTTTTAGTAACTCGTTAGTACTTTATTGTTATGAAACAATTTACTTTAAAACATGCATTTTTCATGATTTTAACGAAAGTTGGTTGCCTGATCACTTGTAATTGCTGTTATTTTAGGAAATATCTTAATATTAGTTTTCAATCTCAGAAAACGGATTAAATTTCAAAATCAGTTTTAAAAACGAAATTAAAAAATAAACAGCAAAAACATTTTTCTTCGAGTTAAGTAATCATTGAAATCTTAAGTGTTAGCAAATAAATTTCGAAATCAAATATATAAAGATGTTATGAAATTTAAAAATAATCGGATATTTTACCATTTTAATGCTCCAAAAAGTGTATTACGGGTACCTTAAATTTAAATTAGCAGCAAATATTAAACTAAGTTTACCTTTTGTAAGGTAGGTGCAGCTAGTCTTGCTTCTTAACGAATAAATGACATGAAATGTTTCATTTTACCATAAAAATATAAAGTAATATTCATAAACCTAGATTGAAATGTTCAACAGTCATCCAAAGACCTCTCAGAGCAGCGGTTCTCAACCGTTTCTTTCACTCTAAACGACCACTAGAATACAGTAGAGCTAACCAACGTCAATTCACAAGGTATTAACTATTTCGATCGGTTTGGGGATGTCAACCTATTAAAATTAATATAGCATTTCATGCATAGCAATCGTTATTGAATATTTAAGAGTACCTTTCTTTCGCGAATACATCTTTATTATATTTAAACTAGTGATTTTAGACAGTTGTCCAATTCACATTTAATTTTCAAAGTAAAAGTAGACCCATGCAATAGAAAAACTTCAGCAGACTTTAAATTGTACTATTCTCAATGTATTTGATCTCAAAGGAAACGCTTGTCAAAAGCTAAAGCAATGATTCCACTTGGAACCGATCACTAATATCAGATCTCCAACTGACTAGATTGAACTTTAAAAAAGTACTTTTGGAAGTCCCTTTACAAGTTACTTATCAACTTTTTACAGATCTTCAACTCGACGATAAGTTCTTTGACTTCTGGCGATAAAATTTAAAGGAAAATACAGTTAATGAAATTCCACTTTCTAGGAACTAAAGTTAATCTATATTTAAGCAGCTTTTGGAGAGCAAATATATATATATATATATCTAGAAACATCTTTCAATTGTACTGGTTTGTATAACAAAACTATTACAGAACTGCTGTCAAAGAAACCCTACTTCCATTACTGTAAATGTGTCAGAAATGTAAAAATATGCGATTTGAATATTTAACATATAAAATGACCACAATGAGTCCGCCTGTTTCATTCTACTGTAGTTAAATTATAAGGGTGGGAGAGGTACATTCATTGGAATACCACAGGTTGAGAACCACTTGTTCTAGAGACAGGTCATCTGGAATGCCTCGTCCGGGAAAGGACAGGACATCCCAGGGTTGAAACGAGCATACACACACTACCGGGAAGACCCCGGCTGGATGAAGCTTTATGTAAATGCAAATCGTGTCAATGAGGACCACACATCATAGGGTAGGTTTGCCCATTAAGAGGAACACATGAGTACAGTTCATGGCAAGAGTGGATGATGTTACTAGGTAACTCGGGTTCAGTTCGTAAATGGATGCAGTCAGAGTTCTTGTGATAGTATACAGAAAAAGGATGGGAAAGAGATGAGAGATGCTTGTCATTCTGGGAGAAGTTGGTGTCCATCAGTGAAGGCACCTGTTGGCGACAGTCTGGGATCAATCGCAAAGGGAAAGATCAAGGAAAACACAACGTAATTTTGAATCACGGTATTATGACGAGATAACACCAGAGATGGCAACCCACTCTCCAATCCTGAAAAAGTGAAAGTGTAAGACCAATGCAACTCAAACAAATATTGCGGTTATCTACTTTAAAAACTGTTTGTGCTCAAAGAAATGTTTTTTTTTTCACATTTGTGAAAGTTGAATGAGTGTAATGAATACTTCCACATACTTTTTCGTGCTCAGTTATCAGTCTGAATTTCATTTTAACTAAACACACTAATTACAAAAGTCGGTTCATGCAGTAACCCAATCAACTTATTTGAAAAATAAAGTACGGTAGAAAAGCCATGCTAGAGCGGGATTCGAACCCAGATCTGTTGAATTGAGATTGGCAGTTACTCGGTCACCAGTCATGTTTACTGATAAAATGGATTGGATTTTTGGGTTTTATAGCGCAAGGTCCAAAAGCGGACAAGCTGCGCCATACTGACAAAGTGGTACAAAAATATTGCAGCATCCTCTTCGACTAAGTTGCCACCGAACATCTGACGATTTCATCCAACCTGTTTACTTGAACATCGTTACGAAGTATATACTATATGAGAGTTACTTAAAATTAGTTCCGTTAGGGCTACGGGTAGGTAGGAATTTTAATTAACGTCACACTGGAGCAACTTGGAGAAGTTCCGGTATCAACCCTCAAAGGAAAAGATCCGAATCGGGCACGGAAACCGGAACAAATGTTTTTTTTGTTATGCATGTACCATACACATAACCAACACAAATTTATTTCGTGATTGCTATTTGAAAACATTTGAAATTATTTAGTTCCCATTTCATCACAATACACTTACATTCAACAAATCCAAGTGTTCTTCATATGAAGATCTGAATTCAACCTTTGGATTGAAGAAACTGTCCGAGTGCAAATTAAGATCTTCCATCTATCCAAGGAACTCGATTCAAGAATTGCAGCATCACTAAAAACAAGAGCATTAGCATTAAGAAAATAATATTTGATGTCACATTTGCTTAATTTCAAAACTATTAACAAATCAGGTGAAATGTTAGTTTGTGAGTAGCATTATTTTATTACCCAACCTTCAACAGAAACATCTGACGTGCATAAAAAACAAATTCGCGAAGCACTGACACACGGAGCAATTATCCATTAGCAAAGAAATTATTCAAGAATTAAGTAATTTCATGCGCTAACATGCATGCAAATACATACAAAGAATAATTTCATGCACTACCATACATGCAAAGTGCTTTGTTCAGACCCCTAAACAAAAGCAAAAGTGGGACCCCAAGAGCAAGAAAGGTATCTTAGTTGGATATCTGGATGATGTTGATGGCTATTGTGTATGGGTTGAAGGTGCACGGAAGATAGAAAGAACAAGAGATGTAATATTTTCTCCCGAATCAGTGTCAACATCAGTCATTGGAACTATACCAAGCAGGGGTGCCACCAGGGGGATCGTGGCGCAAATTGCACCATCAGAATTTTTTGGAGGGCATTTTTTCAGGGCGTTTTCTTTTGGAATTTTCAGGGTTGAAATTTTTCGGGCAAAAAATTATTTGATAATAAACCTTTTCATTGTTATATATGTAACATCACGCAATCACGAAGACTCTTGCGTCAGCCATGTGACATTCCGAAAGACGCAACCAGAGAGCATCATCCAGACCCCCAGCAGCAACGTTGCAGCCAGCCATTGGATGAAATCAACCAATGATGATCAGCCAACGCCCAAGGCGCAAACACCTACGCAGAAAAGGAGCAGAGCTAGTAAAAGATGAAGACGGTTAAGATGTAGCTCAGGAACTGGCTAATTTGCAATCACCCAATAGCTTTAATTTTCATCTGTATATAGTTTCACATGTAAATGCTTATATCCTAATTAAATTGCTTAAAATGATGAGAACTCCTGCCTCCAATCCATTAAAACCAAAGGACGAAGCAACCCGTCCATAATACATATATATATTTTTTCATAAGTAGACTATCTCTGAATTTGTTTAAAAGACTACTGTTTCCTGCTATGACAACAATTTCACTATAGGAAGTTATTCCATAATTTTTTATTGAGCAAAGCTTAGTTGGCAGCGCTGATACTCTGCCCATTCATAAACATCTGACACCTTGAGGTTTTCCGTCACCGTTACGTCGTGTGGATCGCTAGTAGTCCCATAGACAAGATAAAGCTAAGTCACCAGTTGAAAGCAGGTAGCCGTCTACATTTTGTGTAGTGTCTCTGAGAAGGAAAGGAATTTTAGTTCAGTGCTGTTCGATTGCTGAAAACGTCACTGAAGATTTAGAAATACAACCATCTTCATCAAGTATGACTCAAGGCATAGATTTTGAAAACCTTGATGAAAATGAAAGTCAGGAAGAAGTTGATGAAACTGAATTAGGACACGGAGAGGTAGAATCATGTAGCAATCCATCTGCTGAAAGACCTTCAGTTTCCATTCAACAAGAGGAAACTAACTGAAGATTCTCCTGATGATAGATTGAAAAACCCAAGAGATCCAATATCATATGCCAACATCAAACTGTCAGCTGAGGAAATAAATAAAGCACTATATTTGGAAAATCAAGATTTGTCTTGTCACTTTTCCTTCAATAGGTGGAAGAATATTCCACCCACCATGGAAGAATGAAGTTTTATCAAATAAAAGTGTAAAAGTTAGAAAATGGCTGGTATAGAGCCAAGAAAAAGATGCCATATTTTGATTGTCATGTACTGTTTTCCCTCCCACGTGAACAGTCAATATGGGGAACAACTGGCTATAGAGGATGGACAGAGCATAGGGGGATCGGGATATTGTGCTCCATGAAAAATCTAAAACCCACTTAGCACAAATTGCGAGGATCCAATGGATCTCTCAAAAGAGGATTGATTCACATTTAGCTGAACAATCAGATCAGTTAGTCCATCTAAATCGAGAGGTGCTGTCTGTTGTCATCGATATTTAAGTGAAGAAATGCTTAAATTTCATAAAAAGGATGTAGCAAAAGAAAAACTCATCGGTCTTTTCAGGCTATTGAATAAATATTGTCCTGATGCTAGGGTATACCTTGAAAAAATTGATAAAGCTAGAACTGAAAAAGGAAAGCTGGGGTCTAATTTCTTGAGTTATCGAAACATTTACGATGTAATTAACATGAGTGACATCATTGCTTCAAAAATCAGATAGAATAAAAACGACTAACATTTATTCTAGACTCAACTCAAGACATTAGTAAAAAAGAATGTTCAACATTAGTGGTTCGTTATATTGATCATACTGACCCGCATGGTGACCCAAAGGAAAATGTCAAACCTGAAGAGCAGTTCATTAAGGTTTTCATTAGGAGATACCACAGGCCAAAATCTTTTTAAAGAAATAATGAAATGCATGAATTTACTTGGTCTTGACCCAAGTGGAATTGTTGGTCAAAGTATGGATGGGGCTGGTAATATGAAAGGAAAATTCAATGGTGTAAAAGCGCTAATCCAGAGAGAATGTCCCAAAGCTCTCTATATATGGTGTTCTTTGCAGATTTGCGTTAATTTTGGAAAAATCTATGGACATATGCCCCCAAATGAAAAATCTATTCTCTTTTAGAGGAATTATGTCTTCATCTCAGGTCATACAAGGCATGACCTTTTTACTACAAACTTGGACAAAGGTCCAACCAAAATAAGGAGACTGAAAAAAGTGCAAACTACAAGATGTCAAGCAGAAATGATGCAATGCAAAACAGTTGTCACCTGCTGACACAATAAAGGAGACGTTGCATAGTTTGTTCATTGACAAAAAAGCTGCTAATGAATCAAAGGCACTGGCAACTGGCCTGTGGAAACAAATGACCGAATTTGAAAACATTTGCTCGATACATGTAGCCTCAGCTATTTTCAAAATATCACCAATCACAATTGTTCTACAACCAAAAATAATTAATTATAGCAGTGTGTCAAAAATTGTTGATAAAACCTAAGCTAACCTTGTAAAAATGTGAAGTGAGTCGGAGTGGAATATAGTGAATGATTCAATTATTGCCTTTGCTGATGTGAATAATATTTTGCAACGCCACGGCAGAAGCAGAAAATGTAAGAGGTTTATGCATGAAATGTCTATTGATGGAAGAATAGATGATCCTCTTAAGAGGATCAAAGTGGAAGTTTATTTTCAAGTTCAATGACAGATTCTGACAGTTCTCTTTCTATAATCTCACAAATGGCAGTGCTTTCACATGAAGAAATTTTGAAAATTGCAAGAGAAAAAGAAAAGCAGCGATATAAATTCTTGCCTGATTCTTCATCAGTGAAATACTTGTGTGGGTTTTACGATCTTGAAAGTGACAAATAAGAGGAACTAGAAACTCTTGCAAAAGGTTACTCCCTCATAAATCGACACTTCCGACCAGATTTTAGAGAAAGAAAAGTGTAAAAATAGCAGACAGGGAACCTGACGTTTCAGGAGGTGAAGGTGGAAATGAAGTTGAACTCCGTAAAGATGGAGATGAAGATTCAGACCATGATGAGTTGCTTTTGTCTGTTGATCAGTGGGTAAAAAGAGGCTTTATTAGGCCTTACAGATGCCTGCAGTATATGTCAGCATTTCCTCAACTCACCATTGTATCGTATCCTTTTATCGTTACCTGTCACAAGTAGCTCAGCGGAAAGAACGATGAGCTGTTTAAAGATCGTAAACAGGTTAAGAAGCAGCTTAGGGGACGATTGGTTGTCAAGCTTATTGATACTATCATCTGAGAATGACACACTCAAGAACATCACAAATGAAGAAATTATCGAAAAGTTTACCATATCAAGTGCACAGAGAAAAAGCTTCTATTGAAATCTTAAGAATTTATTTTCTGGTCATACTATAAAATTTTGTCAACCTAGAGTGTTCGAATGTTTTCTCTTCCCTCTGCATAAGATAGCTGTTTTTCTGTCACTACTCTAAAACAATTTATTTTTAAGGTTTTATGAATACTTATGCAACTCAAGTAATCATTACGATAATACTCATATCATTAGTTTTTACACATTTAGTACGTTTTTTCAATATCTGATTATTAAATTATTGATCTTCATTGATGTGTTCCATTTTTTTATATTCTATTCTTCCATTCACTCAATTTTAGAGTTTTTATTTATACAAATTTTATTTATACAAAAGGTAAGGTAAAATACCTATTCTATTCATATAACATTCAGAATCTTTCAAAACAACTGTTTTTACTATATTAGTTATTTTCATTTGCAAAGTGTAAGTAATATCATTGATTATACATTAAATTGCTGTTATAAATATAAACTTATCATTTTCCTAGCTGTTCTGGTTTTATTTATCTCATCCAAATTTATCTCTTAATTTTATTTATCTCTAACTGATTTACAAAATGTAGAGCTTTGTGTGGATTCAGTTGGAAATTTGAGATTTCTGTAAAGGTTATATGGTTAACTGGATTTGAGGGGGCGGTAAAGAAATTTTTTGGGGGGATTTGTGCCATTGGGCTTGAGGGGGATGGGCACCCCTGATACCAAGAACCACATTTGGAGGATCTGTCAGTGATGAACCTGGTTCATTTAACAGTGCTGATGTTGGATACGATGCTTCTAGAACTGTCTCAAACAGTACAGTAGCTGAATCGGACAGTTCTAGAGTGGACTCTGTTTCGGATGATTCTTCTGAGGATACCTAACCTCAACAACTCAGAAGCCGAGACCAACTGAATGCTTGATAGAGTACTGCATTGCTGAGGAGATGGAGCCAGAACACTACTATCAAGCAATAAAATCAGAGAATGCCAGTGACTGGCAAGATACTATGAAAGAGCTTAAATCCCTAGCAGATAATAAAACTTGGTATCTGATTCATCTGCCAGAAGGCAGACAAGCCATTGCTAACAAATGGGTCTATAAAATAAAACTGCAAGCCAATGGTAACATTGAGTGATGTATAGCCCGTTTAGTCGTCAAGAGTTTTCTCAAAAGGAAGGTACTGACTACTACGAAACCTTCAGCCCAGTGGTACGATTCGAGTCAATTCCTGCAGTGATTGGGGTTGCAGCCAATGAAGGTCTAGACCTGGTGCAATTTGACATGAAGACAGCATTTTTGTATGGAGCATTAAAGGAAGAAATCTACATGAAACAGCACATGCGATTTGATGACGAGTCTGGCAGAGTGTCGATTGATGAAGTCTCTATGGATTAAAACAATCGCCCACATGCTGGAACACAAGATTTAAAGAATTCTTGGAGCGGTACGGTCTTAAAGAAAGCAAAACAGATCCATGTCTGTTTTGTGGTGTGGATCAACATCAAAAGCTGTTGTTGCCTTATATGTTGGACTGGTTGCCACTACTCCAAACATCAAGAGACATTTCCTTGAGTAATTGCAACAAGAGTTCAAGGTAACCTACAAGGATGCAGAACACTTTCTAAGTTTAGAGATTAAAAGACTGCAGTGGTGACATTGTTGTTACTCAGCAAAGCTATGCGGAGAAAGTACTGAAACATTTTTTCGTGAGTGAAGCTAATCACGTGTCTACTCCAATGGAAAAGGGATAGCTTCCAGGGGAAAATACTACAGAAATAAATTCTGAAAAAATTCCATACAGACAAGCTGTCGGCAGTTTAACGTAGATGGCTGTAGGTACCCGCCCTGATATTTCATTTGCAATTTCATATTGCTCCCAGTTCCTGGATTAGGCTGATCAAAGACATTGGTCTGTGGTTAAGCGGATACTAAAATACATTAAAGGGACTGTTTCTTTTGGATTATTGTTCCAATGTGGTTTCCAACCAGGTATATTAGATGCATATTGTGATGCAGACTATGCCAGTGACGTAGCAACCAGAAAGTCTGTTTCTGGTATCGTCTTCAAGTATAGTGGAGCAGCAGTAGGCTGGGCCAGCCGTCGACAGCAATCTGTTTCTCTAAGCAACAGAGGCAGAATATGTTGCTGAAAGTGAAGCTGCCAAAATGGTTTGGCTGAAATGGTTGTACGATGATATTGCTCCTTTGAGAACTATTGCTACACTGCAAATTGACAACGAAGTGTTTGTTGTTCGTTTGTGTAGGAATCCGGAGTTCCATCAACGAACAAAACAGACATCAAGTACCATTTTCTGCAGGAAAAATGTTTAAGTGGCGGGTTAAATGTTGAGCATATTGCTGGTGACCTGCAGGTTGCTGACATCTCAACAAAAGCTCTGCCTAGGAAGCGATTCCAGGGGTTGAGAAAGGCCCTAGGTGTTATGGACATTGCGGAACTAGTTCAAGGGGAATTGTTGGTATAATGAACTTATTTCTATTGTCCAGACCACCTATATATATCATCGTAATCGATGTTTTCTTGTAATGTAATGCTATATCTGGCAACACCTCTAATGTTGTCGTTTTTCTGCCGCTTGTTTATTAAAAGGCTATCATATTATCTGTTAACTGTTTTGTTACTTCAAATAAAACTAATTTGATAAAAACTCTGGTTTTATATTGTAAGGAGAAGCTATCTCAACATAATTTAATAACTCGGTCACTAGTCATGTTTACTGATAAAATGGATTGGATTTTTGGGGTTTTACAGCGCAAGGTCCAAAAGCGGACAAGCTGCGCCATACTGACAATATTGCAGCATCCTCTTCGACTAAGTTGCCACCGAACATCTGACGATTTCATACAACCTGTTTACTTAAACATCGTAACGAAATATAAACTATATGGGTTACTTAAGATTAGTTCTGTCAGGTGTACGGATAGGTAGGTATTTAATTAATGCCGCATTGGAGCAACTTGGAGAAGTTACTGGATCAACCCTCAAAGGGAAAGATCCGAATCGGGGTACGGGAACCGGAACTTAAATGTTTGATTTTTATTCTTTTGTTATGTGTGTACCATACATATAACCAACACAAATTTATTTGGTGATTGCTCTTTGAAAAAATTTAAAATTAAATTATTTAGTTCTCATTTAGGATTATACTCATTTCATCACAATACACTTACATTCAACAAATCCAAATGTTCTTCATATGAAGATCTGAATTCAACCTTTGGATTGAAGAAACTGTCCGAGTGCAAATTAAGAGATCTTCCATCTATCCGAGGAACTCGATTCAAGAATTGCAGCACCACTAAAAACAAGAGCATTAGCATTAAGAAAATAATATTTGATGTCACATTTGCTTAATTTCAAAACTATTAACAAATCAGGTGAAATGTTAGTTTGTGAGTAGCATTATTTTATTATCCAATCTTCAACAGAAACATCTGACGCGCATAAAAAACACATACGCGAAGCACTGACACACAGAGCAATGATATATTAGCAAAGAAATTATTCAAGCATTAAGTAATTTCATGCGCTAACATACATGCAAACACATACAAAGAATAATTTCATGATTACCACACATGCACAAACGATGCATGCACTAAGTAATTTCATGAACAAACATATGCACTAAACAATGACGCATGCACAAACAAAAGGACAACACAAACAAAAATGACAAAACAAAAAGAACGCAAACGACCACACACAACAAAGAACTTTCTATCTGAGGTTTCCAGGTCCATTTCGTGGAAAGCCGAAATTATAGTTCGTGAATGGTCCAACTTAATTCGATCTATAATTTTGAAAAATTGAAATTTTAAAACTATTTGAGATTTTTTAAAATTTTAGGCAGTGCATTCGAGATGTGTTCTGGAGAGATTGTGAAGCCGTAAGCGGTTCCCGATGGCGCTCCGGCTGATCTCTGGCTCAGTATACTCAACCTATGCCAGTTTGAGAAGGGAAGCAGCGGCAAGAGGAATATTTTCCCCGACGATAGATTCGAGGATTTGTGATCTCTTGTCTATGTGCAGCACAGGTAGACATTTGGGTGAAACTGCATAAATTGTTTGAACAGAAAAACAAACAAGCTCAGTATGCATGTCAACTACAGTTCTCATCCTTTATAAGAGATTCGTCAGACACAATGGCTATGCATATAGCAAAGTTGGAGCGTATTGTGTCAAGGATAATCAAGCCTTCAAATGACTGTCATCATGAGCAAACTGCTTGAAACTGTCAACTGATTTTGAACCTCTCAAAATGGCATCATGCACAAGGCCTGAGGAGCAGCAGACACTGGATGAACTAAAGAGACTCTTGGTTTCAAAAGAGCAAAGGAAGTCTTCTGAATCCTCCAAGGAATATGAAACTCCGAACTCTGGAAGGAGTGCATCCAAACCTGACAAGGCAAACAAGCAGGGGAAGAAATTCAAGTGTGGCAAGCCAGGCCACATGAAAAGAGACTAAGCTGATGAAACCTAATGAAGTGTTCATTAGTGAATGCCTTATGGCTAAAAGTGATAACTCATGGGTTATTGACACTAGTGCTACACAGCATATAACAAACAGAAGCGACTGGTTCCAGACATACGCAGAGTATGAATGCCCAATTGAAGTGCGTGTTGGGAACAGCTCTACAATGAAAGCCTATGGCATGGTGTTGTTCTGTCCAGATGCTTGTCAATGGCAGCTGGAGGAATAGCATGATGGAAAATGTGCTGTATGCTCCAGAAGCATCAAGGAACTTGTTCTCTGCGAGTCAGGCTCTGGACCACGAATCAAAATTTAACATGTCAAATGACAAGTGTGAATTTGTCAAACAAAAAGGTGTTGTATGTAGCTGTAGGAATTCGCTCTGGCAACCTTTTTAAACTGTTGTGCAGGGTAGTGAACAACACAGCTCACAGCAGCTGTACATCTGTTGCTGAAGCTCAAATTAATGAGGTAAGCTCACTTCAGCTGCGTCATGAACGTTTGGGAAATTTGAATAAGCAGCATGTATCTAAGTTGCTGCTCTCTGAGGGTATACAAGTGAAAGCAGACAAGGAATTTTGTGAAGCATGGGTTCTCGGTAAACAGCAGACTACCTTTTCAGTCGTCAGCAGCATGCAAAAGATGTTGGTAAACTTATATACACTAATGTTTGTGGGTCTATGGAACAGGAATCAATTGGTGGTTCTCGTTATTTTGTGTGTTTTACAGATGAGTACTCTAAATTTAGGAAAGTATTTTCTGAAACACAAATCGGAGGTGGTCGATAAATTGAAGGAATTCTATGTATTCTTCCAAAATCAAACAAAAAAGTCAATCAAGGCAGTTCTCAGTGATGGTGGACTAGAATATAACAGGAGCTTCAAATATCTTCTACAGGAAATGGGTGTCAGATAACTGTAACTGAACTGGATAACTGTAACGATCCCTAACTAGAACTCAACAGACTATGTTGATAAGCAACACGTTCTTGAATGTTGTATGACATATACGTTGTATCTTTCTCATAATTGTTAATTTAATAAAGGATACGTTAAGTGATTAATATGTATTTTTATATTACATTAATTAAGACATCACTGACAATCCACATGACAAGACATGGTGTCAGAATTTAGAGAATTGAATTAGATTGTGATCGGCATGGACTTTTGAACTTGCGGTGCGTATTACTATTGTGGAGCCCCAGGCGAGCTCAAGTTTTCTTCTGGAAATATAAAAGAAAGCTGGAAGAAGTGGCGACAGCAGCTAGAGAATTATTTGCTGGCTACGGAAAAGGACTCACGACCGGACATAACAAAAATTGCAATTCTACTAAATCTACTCGGTAATGAAGGCGTAGAAATCTTCAATACATTTAAATTTGAATCGCCATCCAGTCGAGACAACTTTAATGATGTGCTTGAAAAGTTCTGTCTACCAAGGCAGAATGTTGTATTTGAAAGATACAAGTTCTTTTCGTGTGTCCAACAAGAGGGACAATCCATTGATAACTACATTACTCAACTTAAAACTTTGGCATCTACCTGCGAATTTAATGATCAAGCAGATGGCCTAATCTGTGACAGAATTGTGTTGGGAGTCCGTGACAATGGACTGAAAGAACGTTTGCTGCGTGAACCAGTTCTAGATGTACAGAAAGCTTCTGAAATTGTCAGAGCTGCGGAAGCAAGTAAAGAACAGCTAAGATCCATGAGAAAGATGGGAGCAATGTCAAGCAAAAGCAGTGTGCATGCTATAAGGCATAAGAAAAATACAAGAACTCAGTATTCTAAACAATCATCGGAACATGACTAAGAAATGTGGGAGACGACATAAGTCAAGAGAGTGCCCTGCATATGGAAAAGTGTGTTCCAAATGTAAAGAAAAGAATCATTTTGCTGTTGTGTGTCCACAACGTGCCAAGAAAGTGCACCAAATGGACAAATGTGAGGAAGTAACATTTTTATTGACTCTGTAGGCAAAAACTGTGTTAACCCTTCTGGCAGCGTGGTACCTCAGTTGTGTTGATGAAAACGGCACCCCGAAAAAGCGAGTTCCCCTTTAAAGTGTCAGGGTTTGGACAAAGGGAGTGCTTTCCCCTTCTTCAGTCAATTGGTCTCAGCAGTAGTCTATTTAGACCGGATCATCAAAGGAGAGCGATGACAGTGATAGATAGCAAAGCCATGTGCTACTTCACAGGTTCCAGAATACCCTAAGTTTACCTAGATTCTTCTCAAATGCTTGTAGAATGATTTTCAAATAGTGAAATAATTCAGGGGTCCAAGATACATTCGACTGATCCATACAAATATTCTTATACGTGTTTGAAAAAAAAATATTTACTGTAACAATGGGAAACTTTGAAATTATAAATTTATGTATTTTTCTTTTAATGATTAATTTTCTAATTGTAAATAAGTTAAATTCTAGCATTGATTTTCTTCCCTACAAAAGTTTGCCTCCATTACTCAGATTTACAGCATAATTTTTGTATAAATGAAGAGATGAAATTATTTATCGCAGTTGAGTTAGACATGAGACTTAAAGCAAAGCTAAACAAAAAATATTCAATACTTGCTTTGTTAATGTAAAATATCCTAAAAAGCAACCACAACGGATATTACCCCAAAGGTTTTCAGATTTTGGGTGTTCACATATCCGTGAAGAAATGAGTAGAATCAAAACGTACACATATGGTAAACTGAGTTATTTTGCACAAATAACTTTTTAAAGAAATGAAGTATGGGACGTTTGGAATCTTCTTGATCACAATTTTGAACGACTATTTTTATTAAATTCTAATGGTCTAGTTATTTCATTTCAGACAATCCCCGAGAACCCCAATAGACTAAAATGGCATCCGGATAATTAACGATTCATAGGCGCAAGATACAGAATACAAAAATGGAGGAATTAAGTAAATCTCGAAACATTTGTGATTTGTTTCTTATAAATGGTTGAAAATAATTTTATAAATCCATACAAATTATTTGAGTGATAATGGTTTGACGTTGCCTCAAACAGTTTTACATAAAAAACCTAAATTTCAACCAGCATTTTCGAGGATCTGTGTCATTTATTTTGTCTTCCATTGAAAATGAGTAGCCCAGTTGGAAGAGTAATGGATTAGCAACCGGAGGGTTGCGAGTCCGAATCCGACCAAAGACCATCGCGTAAAAGGGGGCTGGTGCAAGTTAATTCTGTCAGTAACCTGAAATATCCTCACGTTGGCGAGGTGTGGAAGTTTGGAGAGTGGGATGCTAGCTCAGATACGATCTCGTCATCTGACCGTGTTTCAAAATTACATGGTGTTGTGTCCTTGGATCATTTCCTTCGGGTTTGATCCTGGACCGTCGCTAATAGCCGTTGTCTGGCTCCAGTGTGACATTAATTAAATACCTATCCACTGAAAATGAAGTGTTTCTCAACCGCCGGTCTCAGCCAATTACCTTGCCCTAGCATTAGTTATATCCTGGGATTTGTCACTTGTGATATCTAAGGATTTTTTATGATGAAATATTTTATAGTGATAATATTCGGAGAATATTCGTGAATGGTGCCAAAATGTTCACTCAGAAAGCCTCAATAACATCTGTTATAGATAACATCACTGACCAAGTAACTGTAAAGAAAATTTCTCCACTGAAAATGAAGATCAAAGGGGAAATGAATCATCTATCTGGGTCTAAATCTGATAATACTAAATACTGTTTCTTCGCAAGTTCTCCTAGCAGTGTACGTTTTCGTTTCGAAAATCGAGTGACGTGATTTTTTTTTAAAGTAATAAGCCCTAAAGATTAAAATTTTAATATGAATAAGAGACAAGGGATTTCGCTTAACTCTGGTGTACATAAGTCTCGTGTGGAAAGTGTTTATAGCCCAACAAATATAAATATTTGGTGATCAGAATGAGAAGAAAATCAGCGCAAATTATTTTAATTTTGGCCTGAAAAAATTACAAGATTTCATTAGTCCAGTGATTGATATTTAATTTCCTCCTCCATTTCCTTATAACCATGACATAATTAATATTGTTTTTTAATGCATGCACTTTAAAAGAATTTTAAAGGTATTTACGAGTAAATTTGTTCAAACCGGACCCTCTTATAAAACACTATCTGAATTACCCGGCATCGATCGAATTGTTTGTAACCCATCGTATTATTCAATAGTAGTCCTATGGGGATTTCGAATTGTTTTGAGATCTCTCTAGACCCAGGACAAATCAAATGGAGTTAATATCTAGACTATGTTTCTTGCAGGGTTTTAAAGAATGAGTATAGCAAATTTGATATGAGTTGATCAAACTGTTATAGTAAGGATAATCAATGTCATTTCTATGGGGATTTCGAGAGCAACGGATTAGAAAACAGAGGGTTGCGAGTTTGAAACTCGGTCCAGCCAAAGACCGTCGGATACACGGAGGCTGGTGCACGTTAAATCTGTCATGGCCTCATGTTGGCAAAGTGTGGAAGTTTGGAGTGGGGTGCCGGCTCAGGTGTTGTTCTTCACCGTGGTTCAAAATTATGAGGCGTTGTCCTGGGATCTTTCACTTCAGGATTGATCCCGGATCATCCCCCAATAGCCCGTTGTGTTGGGTCCACGGGGACATTAATTAACTACCTACCTATTTGGATTTCGAAGTGTTTTTAGCCTCTTCTCCCGACCCAGGACAAATAGAACAGGATTAATATCCTGTATAACCTATGTTTCCCGCAGACCAAAAATTGAATGTACTAAATCTGGTGTGAATTCGTCTTCAAAATATTCAATGTTATTCCTAAGGGGATTTCAAATTTCTTTTCGCCCCTCTGCAGATCTAGGACCAATTGAACGGGGTTAATATATAGCCTATGTTTCCAGCAGGATTCTATAGAATGAATGTACCATATATTTGGTGTGAATTGTTCAGACAGTGATCGTAAAAATACTTAACGCTATTCCTATGGTGATTTCGAATTGTTTTACCCCCTCTGCACACCCAAGAAAAATAGAACGGGGGTTAATATGTAGCATACTTTACCCATAGGGTTCTGAAGAATAAGTGTATCAAATTTGGTGTGGATAGGTCAAACGGTGTAGATTTGTATAGAGGACAGAAAGACGCCAACTCAGCTTTGTATAGATGTCTATCCCCTTGTTACATTATGTGCGTTAAATATATTTTATTTCTGATCTGAAATGTTTATAATTAAATAGAATACTGCAGGTAAAATAAGAAAAGCTATACAAATACGATGATTTGGGAAATTCAGATTAAAAAAAAAATTTAGTCGCACCTGCTAGTAGCATGGTGGTGTTAAAGAATTTTAAAGAAAAGTACGAAAGGAAATACGAACAAGTACGAAGTACATTTGCCAAGACTGGCAAATGTTGACAATTTTAGGGCGGTAGGACGTCTCATTACCTTCAAATGGTAAAAGTTCGATATAGGTATGTTCTAGGCATATTAAGACTATATTCTCTCGTTTGATAGTGATATCTAGGAGGTGTTCTAGAAGTGACATACAAGAGCACACCACCCCTTAAAAAACTAAATTATGTTTTGTGCAAATTACATTCATACGAGGCGAAAGGTCTTTACCCATAGTTTCTTTTTTTTGCAAAACATTTTATTTAACATGATTTTCAAAGGGTTAATTATCCATTGTTAATTAATGTTTGTGAGAAAGAACCAAACTAGAAGTTTTGGAATTTTTAAATTCTTTATCGCATCGATGGCCCGCAGGTAGCTGGCTTCACCAAACCTATTTGAATTCCGTCAATTATCGCACTTCATCAAGTTTCCAATAAGTAGAGAAATATTAAAATAAACAATTGTGCGTAATTTAAAATGTATGTCTTGTGATTTTGGCTGCATCAAAAATCATACCTTTAATTTTCAATCTTTTCCCCTGAATTCATGTCCTTTCGTGTTGTTATTTGCTTTTTGTTTGGTAAATTTTAATCGTACTTCAAATGAAGCATTTAAAAATGTTTTCATCTCAAAAAGTAAAAGCAAAATAGCAGTGAGAATACATTTTCGAAAAGTGCGTGTGGGTTCCAAATTTCTAATTCAACTTCTTTTTCCCGAAGAACCCAAAAATAGACACTTCCAAAGTGTAGCTTAACAAAGACAGGAATGCCGTCGTGATACTCAACAAACACGCCAAAGGCAGCGACTCGAGGGAAGCATTTTAGGGATTGTCCGTTCCCATCAGGACCCCTCGCACAAAAGGTCTCCAGCCACGCCCTCTCATTAGAGGACACGGGTGGTTGAGGGGAAGGAAAAGTGACCGTTCAAAGATTCTCGGGGTTGACACTTAAGCTTACATTTTGGTTTACGAGATATCTCGGGGTTGACACATAAACTGGCATTTTGGTTTACGAAATATCTTGGGGTGGCCGCCTGAAGGGTTAACATGATAAGTCAAAAATCTTGGTGTAAAAATGTAACAGTATGTGTAAATAAGGTAACAACCTAAGTTAAATTTAAATTAGATACTGGGACAGAAGCGAATATATTGCCTTTAAGTATATTGAAAAGTGTGAATTCTGAATTTCATGTGAAACCAACGAATATAATTCTTATGTCTTATGGTGATTTTAAGATAAGACCTAAAGGTACTGTAATTTTACAATGCTCTACAATCAAGCATAAAAACATTCCATTAGAATATTTTGTAGATGTAAATTCACAATCTATCTTAGGGTTAAATGCATGCTCAGAATTAAAATTAATTGAAGGAGTTGATGAAATCAGAATTGAGAAGAAAGACATTATTTTAAATAAGTATAGAGAACTATTTAAGGGTACAGGAAAATTTCCAGATGAACCGTATTGAATTGTGCTAAAAGATAGTGCTATACCTGTAGTTCACCCACCTAGGAGCATTCCACAAGCTCTACAATCGAGATTAAAAGAATCATTAAATAATTTAGAAAATGAGGGGATCATTTCTAAAGTCAATAAGCCAACTGACTGGGTACAAAGTCTTGTGGTCGTAGAAAAGCCTAATGGAAAGCTACGTTTATGTCTGGACCCCAGAGATTTAATTAAAGTAATAAAAAGGGAACATTATTTAATTCCTTCAGCAGAGGACATTATAAGTAGACTTGAGGGACAGAAAATATTTTCAGTGTTAGATCTGAAAGGTGGATTTTGGAAAGTGCCACTGGATGAAGCGAGTTCTGAAATTTATACATTCAATACCCCATTTGGTAGATACAAATTTAATAAAATGCCATTTGGCATAGCTTCAGTCCCTGAGGTTTATCAGAAGAGAAATCAAACACTGTTTGGAGACATTCCTGGTGTTGAGATTTATTTTGACGACATCATCATTGCAGGTTCTGATGAAATAGAACATGATGCAACTTTGCTTAAGGTTCTTGACAGAGCTAAAAAGTTAAATGTTAAGTTTAATCCCGAAAATTTTTAGTTCAGGGTACCTGTCAAATCATATCTAGTTCAGGTTTAAAAGCTGATCTGGGTCATATTAAAGGTATTATTGATATGCCAACACCTAAATGTAAAACTGAAGTAAGGAGATTGTTGGCATGATAAACTTATCTAGATTTATACCCAATGTTTCAAAAGCTACTGCCCCCTTGAGAGGAATTACAAAGCAGAATGTAGAATTCATTTGGGATAAGGAAAAGAAGCTTTCAACAAAATTAAAACATTGTTAACTAATACCCCAGTATTAAAGGTATTTTCAGGGTCAGAAGATACAACAATTCAATGTGATAGCTCAAAAGATGGGTTGGGTGCATGTTTAATACAGAAAGATCAACCAGTGTCTTTCGTGCCGAGGAGTCTAACCAACAGTGAGAAAAACTATGCTCAGATCGAAAAATAATTATTGGCCATAGTATTCTCATTTCAAAAGTATCATAACTTAGTATATGGACGTAAAGTAATCATACAAAGTGATCATAGACCCCTGTCATCAATTGTAAAGAAACCGATGCATCAAATATCCTCTAGAATGCAAAGAATGTTACTTAAACTTCTAAAATATGATTTTGAGATAGTATATGTGCCAGGTAACCAAATGTACTTAGCTGATACATTATCACGTGCATTTTCAGAAAGTGAAAAGGTTAAAGATGCCCCTGAAATGTTAAACATGGTACATAGCATCACAAAGTAGTATCGGATAACGTTCCATTTAACAGCTATAATTATAAGCAACTTGCCAGGGAATGGGATTTTGACTATGTTTTTATTAGTCCTCACTATTCATAGAGTAATGACATGGTTTAAAGAGCTGTAGGAATTGCCAAGAGTTTGTTCAGAAAAGCAAAAGAGGGAAATAAAGATTATCATGTAGGACTCATGGAATACTCCTATATCACAACTTGATCTGTCCCCAGCTCAAATGATGTTCAATCGTCGACTAAAAACAAAACTACCAGTAACAACTAAATTATTAAAGAATGAAATTTTTAATAATACTAGAGAAAAATTAGTACGAAGGCAAGAGAAACAAAAACTATTATGATAAAACAGTTCATCCTCTACCAGAGCTTAATCCAGGAGATAATGTGAGCATACGAAATTATGTAAATAAAACATGGGAACCAGCTCAGGTCGTATCACAAGAAAATTCTGTTCCTAGATCGTATCTTGTTAAAGACAAGTCGGGCAGAATTTTCAAATGAAACAGAAGGCATCTTAGAAAATCTAAGACACCTTTTACTGAACAAACAGATCCTAATGATATTAAGGATAGTGATAAAATATCACCAAGCCCAAATGACATAAGCAGAACTAGTGCTCAAAGTTCGAACAAATCAAATACCACAAGGACAAGTGGTCATGTTATTAAGAAACCTTCACATTTACCAGATTTTGTTTAGTGTAAATATATTGGTTGTTTCATAATTCATTATTGTTAATTTGTGTAATTTTAAATTAAGAATTTTTGTGCTTTGTAATGTTGTAATTTTGTTGTGCATAATTTCAATATGTATTGATGAACACAAAAGGGAGGATGTCAGATAACTGTAACCTTGGATAACTGTAACTGTAACGATCCCTAACTAGAACTCAACAGACTATGTTGATAAGCAACACATGCTTGAATGTTGTAAGACATACAAGTTGTATCTTTCTCATAATTGTTAATTTAATAAAATATAAGTTAAGTGATTAATATGTATTTTTATATTACATTAATTAAGACATCACTGACAATCCACATGACAGGACAATGGGAGCTCGGTTTTGTCACAGTACTCCCTATGCTCCTCAACAAAATGGAGCTGCTGAACAAACTAACTGAACACTAGTAGATTCGGCAAGGTCAATCATGATTGCCAAAAACTTACCAAAATCATTGTGGGCAGAGATGATTAATGCTGCAGTGTACATTTTGAATCGAGCTGGAACCTCGGCAGTTAAAGGAAAATCTCCTTATGAACTGTTCTTTGGCAAAATTCCAAGACTAAATCATTGGGATAGTATGCTTTGTTCAGACCTCTAAACAAAAGCAAAAGAAGTGGGACCCAAAGAGCAAGAAAGGTATCTTGGTTGGATATCTGGATATCGTGTATGGGTTGAAGGTACACGGAAGATAGAAAGAACCAGAGATGTTGACAGATTCGGGAGAAAATATTACATCAGTCATTGGAACTGTGAGCTTGTTTAATGTCGCGAGAGGGCGCCACTGTGAGTATGGTATGTATAGACGTTTTTGTTGCAGTGTAAAAAGAGAGAAGACTGTCTGGGACCGTCCGTTGCGAATGTGATTTTACGGAGGACCAGTTGGTTGATTGATGTGAAAGAGGCACAGTTTGGCATGTATATATATTAATTGTACATAAAGTTGTATATAAAGATTATTAGATTGAATTTCTGTGTTGTCATCCATCGAGACGCCTACATAGAAGTTTGTCAGTTGGAAATAAGCGACAAGAATCATAAGTGGGATATTTGACCGTGGATAGAACAATTATATGTATACAACAAAGACTTAATCAATGTGAAGTTTAAACTAATCACCTGAAAGCCGAACAACGCTGTATGTGCAAACGGAACTCAGGACCAACTCCTAACAATTTAAGAGGGTATGTGGCATGAAATTTTTGAAACTCCGTCTTGGTGCAATTTATTTTTAATTTCTGTGTGAAATTGTCGAGTTTATTTTTAATTTCTGTGTGAAATTGTGTAAAGGAGTTTATTTTAGTTTGTGTTAAATTGGTTAAGAAACTTTGAAATAGTGTGTAAAAATGGCATTTCTTGCAAATTCGAAAAAGGTAGATTTAATTTCTTTAGCGGAAGAATTAAATATAAAATTACCTGATCACGCAGTCGTTGAAATTAGAAAGTTAATTACGAAAAGTAAGGGTTATAATGAGGAATTCACGCGTGATTTGTTAAAAACGATAGTAAGTACCAGAGAAGAAAATCAAAAGCTAAACGAACGTGAATTAGAAAGACAGCTAAACGAACGTGAATTATAAAGACAGTTCGAACTAGAAGAATTAAGAATAGAACAAGGTAACGTATCTAACGAAAGCGAAAATGGAAACCAAAATGAAATTTCTAGTAATTGCATGATTACTAAAATAATGCAACGATACGAATTGAGGGATGGAGACATTAGTTTTTACCTTATATTGTTTGAACGACAAGCGAAACATTTAAATCTAAGTCCTGAGAATTGGGTTAGTCATTTGGTTAATTTATTACCGTATGCAATTAACCAAATTATCGCGAGAGTTCCGGAAAAACTTTCAAATGACTTTGGATATATGACTATTACTATTAAAAAAGATAAATTAAGTCCGGATAAATTCCGACAGAAGTTCTTTGACCATGCCAACTACCCAAAAATACATGGAGATTTCACATACGAATTACAAAACTACTTTGACGTGTGGTTACGCGGAACTAAGGTAAGTGATTTTGATGGTCTTAGAGATCAAACAGATCATAACAGATCAATTAAAAAGAAAAGTTCCCGTTGTAATGAAAGAACATTTCGTGGACGAATGGGTAAAAATAGTTAAATCATCAGAATTAGCGGATAAACTAGATCAATATGAAAATGTACGAAACGAAAGTAACTTGTCCAAATTCAAAAACGGAAATCAAAATATGTGTGAAAAAAAATACGAATTTATGTCTAGACCGAGAATGAGTCAGCTGGGTATGAAAGAAAAACAAATCCTAGTTTCAGTAACAGACGATATACAACCCGAAGTAATAATAATAAATATAATAGTCAGACAGAATGGTGGCGTCCAATGCAGAAGCAGAAAGATAGATGTTTCATTTGTAATGAAAATACGCATTTCACTATAGTGTGTCCAAGACAAAAAAATAAATTCGATCAAATTAGAGAGCAGGGTGTTACCAGACAAGGAGAAAGAATTGAACGGAATGAAGGAAGCCACGTGTCGAAAATAGATCAGTTTAGTGACGACTAGTGAGGGCGGAATAGACAGTGAGACATCATCTTATGTTAAAATTGCATGGATAAATAAGGGTTCGTTGAATTTTGCAGCTCTGATTGATACTGGGAGCGATTCCGTTATTTGTAGGAATTGTGTAGCGAAAAAGTTAGATCTAAAAATGAGAACCAGCTTCGAACGTAATGTACGGATTTGGGAATGTCAAATTGTATGCCGCACGCGCACTAGGAAAGTCAACAGTAGATATTTCCTTGGATGGCGTTGAAAAAAGGTTGAAATGCTTATTGTTAGAGACGACGCTTTACCGCACTTGTTAATTGGGAGATCATTTTTGGATCGGGAGAACACATCATTTGCTCGCATTGGGAATAAATTTCATGTTTATTATGCAGAGGATAACCCGTTTGCTAACATGGAATGTGAAAAGAATTCTGAAGTAAGATAATTGAAAACATCTAGTAAAGTGTTACTTGAAAGAAATTCGGTGAATTTTGTAAGGGGTCAGACTACTTTGGTAAATGACGGCTTGGTAATTATAGAGGGAGAAGAAAGGTGTTACGATTCTTTGTTAGAAATAAAAGATGGTGAAACAATAGTTCCAATTAATATGGGAAATGAGAATGTTTTATTGAGGAAAAATCAATGTGTAGGAAGAGTTATTGAATTAGACCCCATTTGTTTGGTTAGAGGAGATTTGTTACGTAAACGTGATAAAGGAAAATAAGCATTTAATCGAAATGAGTGAAATTAAATTTGACGAAGGAACATCAATTGAGAATAGAAGTGAAATTTTGAAGTTAGTCAATGAGTTTAGGGACTGGAATTGGGTGAATTACGGTGTACAACGCTAACTAAAATGAGTATTAAGGAAGTAGAGGGGAGTAAACCCCATTAGTGTACGACCCTATAAAACGAATGCAACTGAGAGGGGGATTATCAAGGTTGTAGTGAGGGAATGGAAGGAAAACGGTATTGTTTCTGAAACATGTTTGCCGTATGCTAGTCCGGTACTGTTAGTCAAAAAGAAAACAGGGGAGCACAGGTTAGTTGTTGATTACAGGAAATTAAATAATCAAACAGTTAAATTTAAATTCCTGTTACCTAAGCAACTTCCACAATGTTAGATTGCAATTTGTAAATAGCAAAGCTTTGTAATAGAAAGTGCTTTGTAAATAGCACGGATATTTACAAATACCATTGAGTGAGGAATCAAAATTAAAAACCGCGGATTAACACAGGATGAAACGGGTCAATTTGAAAGGATGATTTTTGGATTGGCTAATGCAGAGGCGGAGCTTCAGAGGTTAATGCACCATGTCTTAGAGCGACTACTGAACACAAAAGCTGTGTTATTTGGATGATATATTGATACCAGCCAAAAATTGGTACGAGATGGTAGAAAGACTGAGAGAAGTACTTGAATGTCTAAGGAAAGCTAATTTGACACTCAAATTACCTAAATGCGAATTTGGGAAGAAGGAAGTTGACTTTTGGGGTTTTGTAATCAGTGAAGAAGGAATAAAGCCAGGAGTAAGGAAAGTGGTAGCAATAGCGACCTAACCACAACCTAAGAATGTTCACGAAGTTCGCCGTTTCTTGGGTTTGACTGGTTTCTTCAGAAGATTTGTTCCGAAGTATGTTGAGAAGGCAGTACATCTAACTTGTTTAATTCAAAAGGACAAGGTGTTGAGAAGTTAGTTTTAAATGTATTAGTGCTCCTCATAGATGGCAGCAAGGTCCCCTTGTAACTATTGGTATATGTGTTCCTTTAATAAAATTTCAGTCTAGCTTGCTCCACCTAACAGGTATGTTGTGGCTGTTTTTATTCTTGGGCTCATGCTATTAGTTATTTTATTATCCACATAACTGTTTGAGTAGGTTTTTACACGGACTTTGATTAGACGGAGAAGCAGGAAAATGCTTTTAGAGATCTCAAGGGTAATCTAACCAACAAACCGATAGTTGCTCATTACCAGCACAAAGCATTGACTGAGGTACACACCGATGCTTCATCTGATGGACTCTCAGGTATACTCCTACAAAGAGGAACAGATGGTTGCTGGAACCTAGTGTACGCTGTCAGTAAAAAGACAACACCGGCTGAAAAGAACTATCATTCTATCAAACTAGAATTGATGGCGATTGTGTGGACTTTGGACAGACTTCGACAATTCCTGCTCGGAATAAAATTTGCTATCGTCATCGATTGTCAAGCCTTAGTCTATATGAACGCAAATTAGTCGACAAATCCTCAAATTGCCAGGTGGAGCAATCTTATCAAGAATACGATTTCGAAGTAAAGCACAGACCAGGTATAAAGATGCCTCGTGAGGATGCAATGAGTAGAGCTCCTACCTTAGAAGCTGATGACACGATGACTGAATTGATCGAAAGAAATCTAGAAGTTTATCTAACGATGTCCGTTGACGAACAAATCCTCATGATTCAACGAGGAGATCCTGAATTGGATAAGATCATTTCCATTTTCAAGAAAGAAAAATTTGAAAGAACAAAAGCCGACAACCAAATTATTGCAAATTACGTTTTCAAGAGAGAAAGACTGTATCGAACCATAAAAGACAATGGAAAAGAAAGACTGCTTTACGTTATACCTAGATCCATGTGCAAAAGTACTGTAGTCAAGTTTCACGGTCTAATCGGACATTTTTCAGTTGACAGAACTGTGAGTAAAATTAAGGAATTGTATTGGTTCCCAAGAATGAAGCATTACATGAAGAAACACATATCGATGTGCTTAGAATGTTTAGTGAACAAGGTTCCCGGAGGTAAACAACAAGGACTGTTACATCCTATTAAGCCTGGAAAGAGATCATTTTCTGTAAGTCACATCGATCACTTGGGTCTATTTGTAAGAAGTTCCAGAGGTAACCAACACTCACTGGTCATCATCGATAATTTTACGAGGTTCTTACGATTGATACCTGTGAAAAGTAAGAAATACAGCTACATTCAGAAGGCATTGAAAAACTTCATCAACGACTTTGGTTTACCAGATCGAATCATTAGTGATCGGGGTTCCAGTTACACCTCACAAGGTTTAGAGAAGTTTTGTCGAGAAAATGGCATAGCTCATACTCTAAACTCCTCAAGATAATGGGATGGTTGAGAGACCTACTTGCACCATTATCCCAACCATAGCAACATCCATGGAAGACCAGACACAAAGACTGGGACTTGAGAATGAAAGAAGTGGAAAGAAATCTAAACAATGCCTTAAACAAAACTAACAAGACTCCTTTCCAAATGTTACAAGGCTACTCACCAAGATTTAATGATGGAATTTTACGAAAACAAGCTGATGAGAGTGAAGAAGGATGGACTGAACCTGCGGAGAAGCTCTAATACCGACAGGAGAACTAACAAAAACCCAACCAAAATATCGAGGTCCTTTAATATTAATGATGTGCTACCAAGCGACACCTACAGAATCACTCAACTTGGGGAAAAGAGCAAGGGACATTCTTACACCACTACTGCACACGTAAGCCAGTTAAAGGCATGGCCGAACCAAACTGATTCTGGTACAGAGGACTCATCAGATGGACTCAGTGATTTTTCAGGCAACAAACTTAGTGACTCTGAACTGAGACATAATCCAAAGCGTGCCTGCTGTACTAAGACAATTTTCTACGGAAAATAATAATTAAAAAAGGAACTAACTAGTTGAATATAACTGATTCAACTATTTGTTTATATTGAATTTAACTGATTTATTTGTTATTTGATGATCTTTTTTATATTGAATTAATTGATTTATTTGGTTATTGCTGATTTATGTAGTTTAATATCATGTGCATGATTTCTATAATTTTCCAATCATGTTTATTAATATACTTATTTTATTTTATAACATTAGTAGCACATTCGAGAGCGAATGGTTGTCAGGAAAGGCCGAATGTGAGCTTGTTTAATTATAATTTGATTGTTGCGAGAGGGAGCCACTGTGAGTATGGTATGTATAGATATTTTTGTTGCAGTGTCTGTGGCACCATCCGTTGCAAATGTTATTTTATGGAGGACCAGTGGGTCGATTGACATGTGAAAGAGGCACAGGGTGCCATGTATATATATTAATGTAACATCAGGTATACGCAATCACGAAGACTCTTGCGTCAGCCATGTGACATTCCGAAAGACGCAACCAGAGAGCATATTGCATCATCCAGACCCCCAGCAGCAACGTTGCAGCCAGCCATTGGATGAAATCAACCAATGATGATCAACCAACGCCCAAGTCGCAAACACCTACGCAGAGAAGGAGCAGAGCTAGTAAAAGATGAAGACGGTTAAGATGTAGCTCAGGAACTGGCTAATTTGCAATCACCCAATAGCTTTAATTTTCATCTGTATATAGTTTCACATGTAAATGCTTATATCCTAATTAAATTGCTTAAAATGATGAGAACTCCTGCCTCCAATCCATTAAAACCAAAGGACGAAGCAACCCGTCCATAATACATGGGGGCTCGGACCACTCCATAATAAATGAGAGCTCGGACTAACTCCATAATACCGATGCCAACCACGACAGATGATGCCTGAACCACCTAAGACGATGCCAACCACCACAGATGATGCCTGAACCACCTAAGACGATACCTGAACCACCTAAGACGATGCCAGCCACCAAAGATGATGCCTGAACCAACACGGAAGATGCCGGAAACCACAACGATTGCTTAAGATTGAAGGAAGACGACGGCGGAGACACGACAGTTACACGACGAAACTTCAAGCCAGTACGGCCAGGTCACCACAAGACGGATTTGAAGACGATACAACATCGATGTCCTGGACCAGAAAACGCCTCTGACGAAACTGCCTTCCTGTCGAAATATCTAGTGGGCTATCAGCCAAAAAATTTGGATTACCATCAGATATCATCTTCGTCACATCTGTGAGTACAACCTCATTTTTTTGTTTGGAATTTTAGTATTCACCACAATGACGACTCTCACTCTCAATGAAATTCCATTTATCTCCAAGGGCTTAACGAATGCCAAAACAAAAGTAATTAAGATGTTGCATTTCGTAATTTTTAACTCTTTTGGCGACCGAATGAATCGGAAAAACTTACGACTGTTTTCTGGATTTGACCCTGAATTTACGAGATCAGAGGAATCCGAGAAGGAAATTTTAACATCTTTAAAGCATACCGATTTAATTCTCGTATGTGATTTTTTGGGTTTGAATTGTAACGGCTCACCCAAACAGCTGTTAAATGCAATTGACGACAGTCTAAAGGATTTCGAGCTGCTCAAATCAACAACAGAAATTGAGTCGGATTTTGAAGAGCAGGAAACGGATCCGATAGACTCTCATCTCTTTCCTCCCTCTCGTGTTGAAACCAGAAGTATACAAGACGATCTAGCTCAGAACGCATCAACATACATCGGTCAGCCGAACGATCCAAATCAACGCGTTAATTCTCCAATCGTGAGAAACGAAACAATAGCTGAAGACCATGATTCACCACACAACGTCTATCACCGAAATTTGTTTTCCTCAGCTGCTTCTGAAGGTCACATCCCAGATCCTTTTTTCTCGCCCGCAGAGACTAAACAAACTTTCGCACCAACTCCTTTCGCTGGTGCCAGTGGATTCGTTCATATAGGATTTCAGGACTTTGCTAATTCCATTCCAAAGTTCCACGGAACATCCGATGCATTTGGAATTGAATTATGGCTAAACGACCTCGAGGAAATATTTTTTCTGAACGGAATTGTCAATAATTCTCACCGAATAATTTTTTGCAAAAGATGTCTTTCTTCTTCAGCCCTTAAATATGTTCAATCCTTACATGGTATTGTGACATGGAATTCTTTAAAACAGAGTTTACTCGAGGAATTTTCAACAAAACTTAATAGCGCAGATGTCCATAAAATGTTGCAACAAAGGCGTTTAAAGTATAATGAGTCATTAAGTGATTATTTAATTGATATGAGAGAAATTGGCTCACGTGCAAATATTGATGCATCTTCTATTTTTGATTATGTTATTAATGGAATTCCTAGTTCTGCAAATAACAAAATAATACTTTATGGGTGTAAGACATTTCCCGAATTCAAAGAAAAGTTACGAATATTTGAAAGACTTTACCAACAAGATAAGAGTTACAATAAGAATTTTTCTTGCATTTCAAATGAACGCCATAGAGATGTCAGACAATTGCAAGATAATAAACGAAATTTTGAGAAGGGTAACCAAAATTTTGAGCATAAACCACACAGTACTCGAAATCAGATAATCTGCTTTAACTGTGGCCGTCGGAACCACAAATCAAGTGCTTGTCCATCTAGATCTCCGAAATGCTTTAGTTGTAATTCTTGGGGACATAAAAGTGACGCTTGCCCAAAAAACACATTCTCAGCTTCATCGAAATCTAAACCTCCAGCTGACCACACCGTTAACTCAGTTACTCTTAACGTGGGTCCAACATTGAACTCTATGCAAATTGAAGTTAAAATTAACGATGTTCTCCTAGATGCCCTTGTAGATACAGGTTCGCAAGCCACTATTTTACAGGAAACGTGGTATAAAAAAATTGCATCCCCATCGCTATACCCTTCGCAAATAACTTTCACTGGTATTGGAAAACAAAGAATTTACCCTATTGGATTTTTTCAAGGTTCAATCATAATTGACAACACTTCATTTCAGTCACACATACACGTTGTTCGTGATGACTGTATACCTTTTCCACTTATTTTCGGAAATGACTGTATTCAGCAAGCTAACTTTTCAATTGGGAAGACTGGAGTTAAATTGATCAAAGATGAACCAAATCTGCTCATTAATTTGGTCAACACTGAACTCATTGATTTGAGTCATGTTCTCAACGCTGAGCACAAGATTGAGTTACACAATATGATTAAGGACTACACTCCACACAAAGTAAAAAGCACTGATATCAAGATGAGCATTGTCCTCTCTGATGACATTCCTGTATGTCATCGTCCGAGACGTTTACCCTTCACTGAACAACAAATCGTTCGTGAACAAATACAAGAATGGTTAAAAGATGGTATAATTAAACATAGTTATTCAGAATATGCTTCAAATGTTGTTCTATGTAAGAAGAAATCTGGTTCTTATCGTTTATGTATTGATTACAGACAACTTAACAAAAAGATTATTAGAGATAGGTATCCACTCCCTGTCATTTGTGATGTGTTAGACAGACTTGAACAGTCACACGTTTTCACAAATTTAGATCTTAAAAATGCTTTCTTCCATGTAGATGTAGACCCTTCGAGCTCTAAATACACATCCTTTGTCACTTCAGATGGACAGTTTGAATTTTTAAAATGTCCATTTGGTTTGAGTTCAAGTCCTGGAATTTTCCAACGCTTTATTAACACTGTTTTCCGAGATTTATTAAATGACAACACACTCGTCATTTACCTTGACGACATCATCATTCCATCGAAAGACGAGGCTGAAGGTATCGCCAAACTCAAACGTGTTTTGACAGTTGCCTCTGAATATGGCCTTAAGCTCAATCTAAAAAAGTGCAACTTCTTGCAAAGAAAAATTGAATTTTTAGGACACGTCCTTGAGAAAGGAACAATTCAACCTTCACCTTCTAAGACTCAAGCTGTCCAGAATTTTCCTGTGCCTAACACCGAAAAACAAGTGCAAAGTTTTCTAGGCCTAACCGGCTATTTCAGGAAATTCATTCAAAATTATTCTATAATCGCCAAACCACTGAGTGATTTGTTAAGAAAATCCACTCCTTTTCACTTTGGTTCCCAACAAAAAGAAGCGTTCCAGACTCTCAAACAAAAACTTTCGCAAAACCCAGTTCTACACATTTACAACCGCGATTCTACTCTAGAATTACACACTGATGCTAGCTCACATGGATTTGGAGGTGTTCTCTTACAGCAATCTGATGACGGAAACTTTTATCCCATCCACTATATGAGTAAAAAAACTACACCACAACAAGCCAAATATTCAAGCTATGAACTTGAAGTACTTGCAGTCATAGAAGCGCTTAAGAAGTTTAGGATTTATCTCCTTGGAACAAAGTTCAAAATCATCACTGACTGTGCTGCATTCCAAAAAACGATGCACAAGAAAGATTTAACACCAAAAATCGCCAGATGGGTCATTTTTCTCCAAGATTTTGATTATGAAGTCGTTCACCGACCCACTACACAAATGAAACATGTTGACGCACTAAGTCGTTATCCAGTCATGATCCTTTCACAAGACTCCATCACACCAAAGATCGCTGATGCACAAAATCAAGACGCGTTCATTTCAAGCATCAAGAAAGTCTTGCCACACACACCAATGAATGATTTTATTGTGAAAAACGACGTGCTTTACAAAATTGTAGACGACCAAGAACTTATAGTTCTACCACAGTCTATGCAACATGAGATAGTGCAAACCACGCACTCACAAGGACACTTCGCTATCAACAAAACAGAGACACTCGTTAAAAAAGATTTTTTTATTCCTAATTTAAGGAAAATAGTTGAAAATGTAATTTCCAACTGCATACCGTGTATTCTTTCCTCAAGAAAGAAGGGAAAATCTGAAGGATTTCTTCATCCCATCCCCAAAGGTAACGTTCCTTTGGACACGTACCATATAGATTTTCTTGGACCTCTCCCGTCCACCAACAAACAATATCAATACCTTTTCACCGTAGTAGACGCCTTTACAAAATTTCTTTGGATCTATCCAGTTACGACGACATCAGCTAAAACAGCCATCGAAAAATTAACTGTGCAAGAAACCAATTTCGGCAACCCTTCACGTATTATCACCGATAGAGGAAGTGCTTTTACTTCAAATGACTTTGAAACGTATTGCCGTGACGAAAACATTGAACTAAAACACATAACCACTGGTGTTCCCCGCGGAAATGGTCAAATTGAACGTATGCACCAAACGTTAATCCCTGTTCTTTCCAAGCTTAGTATCGATGATCCAACTAAATGGTACACACATGTTCCACACGTTCAACGCATTATAAACAGTACCACTTCAACAACAACTCAATACACTCCATTCGAGTTACTTATTGGCATAAAAATGAAGAATAAAACTGATCATAAAATCAAACAAATTCTAGAACAAGAATACTTACAAACTACTATTGACGACAAAAACGAACTACGTAATACAGCCAAGAAAAACATTTTGAAAGTACAAGAAACTACCAAGAAGCACTACAATAAACGCAGAAAACAACCCACAGCGTATAAAATTGGTGACCGTATTGCTATACAACGAACCCAATTTGGGACAGGCCTGAAACTAAGACCTAAATTTTACGGCCCGTTTGAAATTACACATGTTCTACCAAACGATCGGTACGACGTACGAAAAATCGGTTCCCACGAAGGACCAAACACAACATTCAGTTCTGCTGACCTCATCAAATTTTGGTCAAGCAACTGAACTGAATTGACATTTTTACTTCTTCATTTCAATTTTCATCATTATTCATTTTGTATTCTTACTTAATGCTAGTTCCTCGCTACTTCCATCGTTTCCATTTTCAACAAACTTCTTCAACCCTCATGATGAGATCTTCTCCCCAAAGACGAATATGATGCGACAGGACGAAAGGGAAAATTGAGAGGAAAAGACGCCTACGACGCATCTTTCTTTAAGACGACTGCAAAGACGAAAGAAGATCAAAATATAAGACGACACCTTCCAAAGACGAGAAAAGTACGCAGCTTTGAAGTAAAGTTGCAAAAGACGACTTTTCTGAAGACGAACTTTCTAGATGTGCCAGAGCATCCCAAATATGCTCACTGCTGCATTTCTTTTGTTATTCCTCTCTCTTTCCGTTTCTTTTTGTATTTTCAGACACCTAGCTGTGCAGGAGGTCCTGCAGGGTCGATGGCCGAGTGTAACATCAGGTATACGCAATCACGAAGACTCTTGCGTCAGCCATGTGACATTCCGAAAGACGCAACCAGAGAGCATATTGCATCATCCAGACCCCCAGCAGCAACGTTGCAGCCAGCCATTGGATGAAATCAACCAATGATGATCAGCCAACGCCCAAGTCGCAAACACCTACGCAGAGAAGGAGCAGAGCTAGTAAAAGATGAAGACGGTTAAGATGTAGCTCAGGAACTGGCTAATTTGCAATCACCCAATAGCTTTAATTTTCATCTGTATATAGTTTCACATGTAAATGCTTATATCCTAATTAAATTGCTTAAAATGATGAGAACTCCTGCCTCCAATCCATTAAAACCAAAGGACGAAGCAACCCGTCCATAATACATTAATTGTACATAAAGTTGTATATAAAGATTATTAGATTGAATTTCCGTGTTGCCATCCATCGAGACGCCTACATAGAAGTTTGTTCTTGGAAATAAGCGACAACAGAACTATACCAATAACCACATTTGGAGGATCTATCAGTGATGAACCTGGTTCATCTAACAGTGCTGATGTTGGATATGATGTGACTGGAACTGACTCAAACAGTACAGTAGCTGAATTGGACAGTTCTAGAGTGGACTCTGTTTCGGACGATTCTTCTGAGGATACCCAACTCAACAACTCAGAAGCAGAGACCAACTGAACGCTTGATAGTGCTGCATTACTGAGGAGATGGAGCCAGAACACTACTATCAAGCCATAAAATCAGAGAATGCCAGTGACTGGCAAGATGCTATGAAAGAGCTTAAATCCCTAGCAGATAATAAAACTTGGTACCTGATTCATCTGCCAGAAGGCAGACAAGCCATTGCTAACAAATGGGTCTATAAAAATAAAACGGCAAGCCAATGGTAACATTGAGCGATATAAAGCCCGTTTAGTCGTCAAGGGTTTTTCACAAAAGGAAGGTATTGACTACTACGAAACCTTCAGCCCAGTGGTAAGATTTGAGTCATTTGGTCCTGTGATTGGGGTTGCAGCCAATGAAGGTCTAGAACTGGTACAATTTGACGTGAAGACAGCTTTTTTGTATGGAGCATTAAAGAAAGAAATCTACAAGAAACAGCCCATGGGATTTGATGACGAGTCTGGCAGAGTGTGTCGATTGATGAAGAGATCAAGAGACATTTCCTTGAGGAATTAATTGCAACAAGAGTTCAAGGTAACCTACAAGGATGCAGAATACTTTCTCAGTTTATAGATTAAAAGACTGCAATGGTGACATTGATGTTACTCAGCAAAGCTATGCTGAGAAAGTAGTGAAACGGTTTTTCATGAGTGAAGCTAATCACGTATCTACTCCAATGGAAAAGGGACAGCTTCCAGAAGATACTACAGAAATAAAATCTGAGAAAATTCCGTACAGACAAGCTGTCGGCAGCTTAATGTATATGGCTGTAAGTACCCGCCCTGATATTTCATTTACAATTTCATATTGCTCCCAGTTCCTGGATTAGGCTGATCAAAGACATTGGTCTATGGTTAAGCGGATACTAAAGTACATTAAAGGGACTGTTTCTTTTGGATTATTGTTCCTATGTGGTTTTCAACCAGGTATATTAGATGCATATTGTGATGCAGACTATGCCAGTGACGTAGCAACCAGAAAGTCTGTTTCTGGTATCGTCTTCAAGTATAGTGGAGCAGCAGTAGGCTAGGCTCGACGTCGACAGCAATCTGTTTCTCTAAGCACCAGAGGCAGAATATGTTGCTGCAAGTGAAGCTGCCAAAGATAGGTTTGGCTGAAATGGTTGTTCGATGATATTGCTTCTTTGAAAACTATTCCTACACTGCAAGTGCTATTCGTTTGTGTAGGAATCCGGAGTTCCATCAACGAACAAAACATAGACATCAAGTACAATTTTGTGAGGGGAAAATGTTTAAGTGGAGAGCTAAATGTTGAACATATTACTGGTGACCTGCAGGTTGCTGACATTTTAACAAAAGCTCTGCCTAGGAAGCGATTCCAGGTGTTGAGAACGGCCCTAGGTGTTATGGACATTGCGGAACTAATTCAAGGGGAAGTGTTGGTATAATGAACTTATTTCTATTGTCCAGACCACCTATATATACATATATCATAATCAATGTTTTCTTCTAATGTGATACTATATCTGACAACAAACACCTAATGTTGAGTATGTTGTCGTTTTTCTGCCGCTTGTTTATTAAAAGGCTATCCTATTATCTGTTAACTGTTTTGATATTAAAATAAAACTCATTTGATAAAAACACTGGTTTTATATTGTAAGAAGCCATCTCAATTTAATTTAATAACTCCGTCATCAGTCATGTTTAATGATAAAATGGATTGGAATTTTTGGGGTTTTATAGGGCAAGGTCCAAAAGCAGAGAAGCTGCACCATACTGATAAATTGGTACAAAAATATTGCATCATCCTCTTTGACTTAAGTTGCCACAGAACATCTGACAATTTCATCCAACCTGTCTATTTAAACATCGTAACGAAGTTAACTATGAGAGTTACTTAAAATTGGTTCTGTCAGGGGTACGGATAGGTAGGTATTTTAATTAACGTCGCACTGGAGCAACTTGGAGAAGTTCCGGGATCAACCCTCAAAGGGAAAGATCCGAATCGGGGTACGGGAATCGGAACTTAAATGTTTGATTTTTATTCTTTTGTTATGTGTGTAAATTTATTTTGTGAATTCTCTTTGAAAACATTTAAAATTAAAATTATTTAGTTCCCATTTGGGATTATACTCATTTCATCACAATACACTTACATTCAACAAATCCAAATGTTCTTCATATGAAGATCTGAATTCAACTTTTGGATTCAAGAAACTGTCCGAGTGCAAATTAAGAGATCTTCCATCTATCCGAGGAACTCGATTCAAGAATTGCAGCATCACTAAAAACAAGAGCATTAGCATTAAGAAAATAATATTTGATGTCACATTTGCTTAATTTCAAAACTATTAACAAATCAGGTGAAATGTTAGTTTGTGAGTAGCATTATTTTATTATCCAACCTTCAACAGAAACATCTGACGCGCATACAAAACAGACGTGAAGCACTGACACACGGAGCAATGAACCATTAGCAAAGAAATTATTCAAGCATTAAGTAATTTCATACGCTAACATACATGCAAACACATACAAAGAATAATGTCATGCACTACCATACATGCAAAGAATAATTTCATGCACTACCCTACAAGAACAAACAATGAATGCAAAGTAATTTCATGATCAAAAATATGCACTAAACAATGACGCATGCACAAAAAGGACACACAATAAGCACAACACACAAAAAGGACGACAAAACAGAAAAGGACGACACAAACGAAAAGGACGACACAAACAAAAAGGACGACACAAACAAAAAAGGATGACACAAACAAAAAGGACGACACAAACAAAAAGGACAACACAAACAAAAAGGACCACTCAAAACAAACAACTTTCTATCTGAGGTTTCCAAGCCCATTTCATGGAAAGACGAAATTATAGTTCGTGAATGGTCCAACAATTTTGAAAAATTAAAATTTTAGAAGTACTATTTGAGATTTTTTTTAAATTTAGGGCAGTGTTTCCGATTAAAACCCTGAGAGTCACAAGATATTCAAATTGTGTAGTATTGCTTTTACCCTGCAACACAATGTTTCAATAACCAAATCTATTGGATGAAGGAATCCGAGGTAATATTCTATTGGTCAAGAGGGTTTTAGCAAGACGCGTGAAAGAGCCACATTGTCTACCAAAAGGTACTTCATGGAGTTAGTTTTTGTAGTGGCTTATTTTGCAAGTACAAAACTGGTGTAGAAGACTGAAGTTTGCAGAACGGATATATGCATGTGAATCTCAGGGTTAAGGGCATTTTTATCCCTTTGTATCAATTCTTAAAAGGGACAAAAAGGACTATTTTTAAAAGCACTGACAGCAGTGATTATGGGACATATATCGTACTATGTATTTATTACATACAGTGCAAGAGGAAAATAAAAAAATATCAATCCTTAGTTTTTAATTATCACCAATAACAAATCTAAAATTATAATTAGTAATTATTCGGGATGTTTTTTTTTCTTTACTTAAGAAATGCACATTAATAGGTAAAAACATTTTCTATAATAGTTGATGGAAATTCTTCAAATATTTTCAGTGTTAAAAGCATTTTTAAAAATTAATGTGCATTAATATTCGTTGCCCACTCTTTTGATGATTAGTGAAAGCTAAACACCTTATACCGAGTATGAAAATTAAAGGAAACTCAAGAACGAAATGTTTGTGATCACTACTTCCATCTCTTCACGTTACGTTCATACATGTCACGTCATTGATCGCACTCAAATTCGATCTTAAAAATCAAAGCATCGAATGTTCTGGAGACAATCGAGAACAAATCTTTGTAACAGTGCTATTATTTTACGACTGACTTTTTCAAAGCAGAGAACTGAGTTCAACTACTTTTCAAGGGTAACTATGAAAAGTAGCCATTTATATTTATGTAATTCATTCTTCTTCACAACTGGTATAGAAACGATTTTCAAACCCTAGTCAAAGACAAAACAAGGAGCTTGTAGAAAAGCCTATAATCCTGACCAAAATTCAAGAATAAAGGAACTCTTGGTGTTTTTCACACTTCCCAATGAAGTTAGGGGAATATTAAAATAATACAAGTAAAATGAAAAGGTAATCGTATTTGTATGTTGCATAACAGTAAAATACGAGTCCAAAAATATTTGAGGTTGTCGTGGTTAAGTGAGTTTGCCCACTGCGTTAGCAATCTGCTAGTTTAAGGGGGCGCAGATTCGATTCTTCCCTGGGTGTATTTCTCCTTTCTGAGTCGTAAAACTTTGTGTTATGTCCATTATATTTGAAGTCTTGTGTTTAGAGAAGCATGGACAAATATAGTTCTTGAGCCATAAAACCCAACCGACCCAAAAGATTTCGCGAGTCTCCTGACGTCAAATATCGTTGCTTTGGGTTTTATCATTTTTTTTGCCACCAATAAAAAAAAATTAGGGGATTCAGGCTTCCACTGACAATACGCCAATATCCATGTTCTTTACGGAAAGTGTTTGTGACAAATCATTTAGAAAATAGTATTTCTTTTCCTATCTTCTGATCAAGATTTGTGTTCTTACAAACAGCAATTTCAAAGCCCAGAGCATTTGAGTTTGGGGGTGAAAAATAATTCGTACTATTTATTGATGAGCAAGAATACTAAATCTTCTCAAGACTTTCCTTTAACATTCTGAAACCAAACTATTTCATCACGAAAAAGGATGACAAGATTCTATTCCCTTTAGTTACGATTTTTCATAAGTGCACGGAAAGTTTTCCATCCAATTAAACATGAAAAAATATTTTTCTTGCATTAATTTTCTATACTAACTTATTTTTGGATTAAAAACTTAGTTGATAACTTTATTTAAATGGAAATATTTATATTCAATCGCATAGATTTGCATGTTTCATAGCACACAGGCTGTTGGTTTAATTTAGGTTTGCTCTGGAGTAACACGAGCTATTGGTGACCGTAAGGGATCAATCCCGAAAGGAAAAATCTGAAGACACCTCGTAATTTTGAACCACGGTCAGATGACGAGGTCAACACCTGAGCTGGCACCCCACTCTCCAGTTTCACACCATGCCAACGTGAGGACATTTGAGGCCATGATAGATTTAAAGTGCACCAGCCCCTACATACATAAAGGTCTTTGGTTGGATTGAGTCTTGATCTGCGACTCAAACTATCATGGCCCCAGAACCATGTAGCACAGAGGACCTGCCTCATATTGACTTTAAGGGGTGGTCGATTCACATTTGCTTTGCTTCACTAGGGAAAAATCTTGAAATAAAACCGAACTGGGGACGCATCAAGGAATCAAACCCTTGAACTATCATGCACCGGTCTACTAATGTGCACACAAGTGGTGCTTATACCCACCCGCTCAGCCACCAGATGGACACTGCTATTCTTCTCTTTTATTGTTATAAAAACCGATCGTTTCACACCCGTGTTATTTGTCTTGTTATTTTCGTGCTGATCAATATCATAACACTAAACAATCTTTGGTAAAACTCAAAAACATGGTAACGGCCCATCACTGAAGTTGCGACTCAAATTTAGTCGGTCGCCAAAGGGATATTTGGATAGGCCACCATATTGGATACCTTCCACTTGCGAACAAAAGGAAACGCATGTAGCAAACTTACGATGAGTTACCATATAATTCGAACTTCCTCTATTATTTTGAATTTGGACTATACTTTAACGCGTAAATAGAGGACTCAATCGATTGGTTTAGATTTTATGCCGCAAGATTATAAATTAAATAAATAGCAGCATAAAGCAAAAGCCAAAAATTGAATCAGATGAGAAATTTAATTTACACGCTTAAAAATTTAATTTAGAAAATGTAGACATTCCTGTTTAATTTATTAATATAAAATTTAGATACTTGAAAGACCAATTTCAATGCAAAAAGATTTGAATGGGAACGTTCCACAAGCAAATCCTATACATTTTGAATCGTACTCGTGGAACTTTTGAGAGGATGTTTGAAATTATAAGCGATTAAAATGTGATGAACAGTTAACAGTTAAGGAAGTTGGGCATGATTGACCTAATGGGCTCTCTCAAAAGATAAGGTAAATGAGTATGTTCAATGTGAAGGGCAGAACAGATTAATATCGGTTCTTCGCATCGCAGATACTGGTCACTTGTAAATTGTGGGTTTTATGTAATGCAACTTGTTATTGACTTGCAGATTCCAAAGTTCATAAAATATTTTGTGGACATTTTGATGTCAGTAAAAGGGACAACTTGCTTCAATGGAACGGTAGCAACCTTCAAAGCAGGCAGCAAGCTCGTTATCCTTGATGACATGATTCTGGACCTAACAAAACAGAATAACAAAATCCTTGCTTTGGGAGGTACGCAAGATGACACAAGATAGCAGTTGATGGTATAATGCTCCGAATTTGTAAAACTTTCGAGCTGTCAGTGCAAACTTGAAGGATACCAGTAGATATCGACTTAATGGTAGAACAGTATTTCAGCAGCATGTACGGAGCAGGAAGTATGAAGGCTGTAACTAAAGTGTTATGGAAGACGATTGCACAGCCTACATAATTTTTCGAAATAGCCAGAACAGAACCTGGCACGCATAGTGGAAGTTTTCCGGGGCAAATTGAAGGTAAGCAGCTCTCCTGGTGTTTTACTGAGGTACCAGTGATGGAAAGGTACTGGAGATGATCTGTGCAATTGCTTTTTAAGTAAAGAAATATTTGTTGGAAAATAGCTGAAGCAGTGTCGCTATTAGTCTACAGAGCGAAAGAACTGATGTAACCTATAGTTGGAAAATCTCGTGGTAAGAGTCAAAATCTCAGTTTGTTGGTTTAAGGTTTGAATTGCTGATGAAATTTGCAAACTCGTGAAAAGTTTGTAAGCAACAGGGGTGAGCGTCGTAAAGTTGATTCAAATCAGGGGCAAGAGTCATGCTTAAAGGAATGATATTGTTTATCGTTGATAAGGTCTTAAAATAATCTTTTATGCTACCATCTTCAACTCATTCTAGAACTTCAAGAAATAATTAATCATGAAAACCCACTCGCTGTTACCATGTTGAAGTTCAGTGGTTGTGAATAAAATGAATGGACATGTTACTATAAAAAAGAAATGTTTATACACATAAGCAAGGAGAAAGGGGATTTATGTTTACCTTTTAGATCATTAGGTATCCTAACAAGTTAACTGCCAAAAGTTGACACTTAAATTCAAACAGATGGAAAGGCGATCACAGATAGTATCAAATAAATGCTCATGATTTGTTTACGATTTTCACAAATATAACTGAATTTAATTAAATTAATTGGACCATATACCCATTCCTCAGGAATGCTTACCCTTCTGGCAAATGGCAATTTTTCCAAAGTCAAACAACTAGTTATAAAAACTGTTACTTGAAATTTTAAATGACCGCAGCACCAGAGATGAAATTGCCTACTATTTAACATCTTACAACATGGACGGTCAAAGAAACTCAAAAAATTGGACTCAAGAATTGGCTACTGCGACACATATGGACGCTTAGAAAGGACAGTGCTTAATGAACAAATAACTGGTCAACTATTAGAAAACTGGAAAGAAATTTCAACATTAGTTACATTTTTAAAATACTTAGGAAGGTAACAGTTTGGTAAAAATGCTTTTAATGGCCATTTCTTTTTCTGATACCAAAGGAATCCACTTTTTATATTTTCGCAAAATGCATTTCATAAAATATATTTTTTGATATATTGAAAACTTTGCGAAATCAAAACTAGATTAAAAAAGACGATGTAAGATTTTATGAACATAAAAATGCGAGTTAATAAAATAAAATCTCGATATTTAAAAACTTTTTACTGAAATTCCAGACACACTTAACCATCACCTGTTGGAGAATAGAATCCAGGAAAGAAGTAGTAATTTTTTCATTCAGGCACAAGCAAATTTCAATTTTCCTGTCATCACACATATTTAATGATAACCGCATACATTCATTTTTATTATAAATTATTTTAGACTCAATTGTGATTAAAGTCGACAAGCAAACTCCATCGCGACTTGGAGTGCAAGAAATGCAATGCCGCAATTATTCGACTAATGTACTTACTGGGTTAATCCAGCTCGCAGAATAAGGAGAATACAAACCATCCAAATTTTCAGATTCTATAAGTATATAACAAACACTTGATGTTGTCAGTTCATGCCAACCCCACGAGTTTTGATGTAATTATTTCTTCTAAGACGTCTTCAACATCCTCGTCTTTCCTGATGATAACTGAAAAAGATCGAAAAGTTGCTCCATAGAGCAGTTAATTGGGGAAGGCTTTTGCAGGTTGAAGCAAACTTGTTCGCTTGAAACAATTCCGAAAGGCATCCAATCTATCACCACTTATCCAAAAGGATACCAACAAAATACCCACATTCATGTCAGAAAATTAAAAGTACAATTTTAATTTACTATAAAAAAATAATACGCAATTTCAAGCATTCGATGCAGAAAAGTTGACTGCTTGTTTCGAAACTTTCCACACCAGCGAATTGACTTTCTGGAGTCGACCTTTTAAGATTTAGAACTGAGAACCCGATTTCATAGAAATTGTTTCAAGTGATTTTCCCTCGCAATACCAGTTTCCTAAGTAGTTTAGGTATCTTTACAAATCTCAGCATAAACTGTTTCCACTCTTATTAATTTGATGTTATTCCAGATAATTTTTTTGTATACCATTTACTCCAAGTGTAACAACTTTCACTAAGCAATGCTGACCCACCCAAAACCAATGCTGAATTGGTTAGAGAAACATTTTTAATAACATTTATATTCCATTCACATGCTAATAGCAAAATTATAAATGCCATCATTTTGTCTGAATCAGTATTTTACTTATAAATAATTACTTTCTTAACCTTTCAGGGGCAGTGAGATATCTGGCATAGCACATGTTTCGAATGTTACAGAATTATTGAGTATCAAGATGCTATAGTATTAAATAGTGACACCTTGGGGTATTCTAGATAGGAGATGAGACATTAAAGATGCCAGTCACTTAAAAATCAAATTTCTGTTATGAGCAAAATGCATTTCATACAAGGTAGATCCTCATCCTGATATTTTATCTTGCAAAACATTTTTACTGTAGTGGCACTCATCAAAGGCTTGAAAACATTGACATCAAATAGAAAGAAAAAATTATTGTAATACTTAAAAAAGTGTGAATGAAAACATTCTGAAAAAAGGGAAATGAAAATTCTAAATCAAAAATAAAATGGTGTGGCTAGAACAAGAACAAAGTAGGAACTTAAATTCTGGTAGGGACACTAGGATAGGGGGGACTGACTTAGTCTTATTTAGTGTACAGTTCCTCATAAAAGTAGTTTATTTTCATTACTTATATACATCGAAAGATGTTGAAAAAACATTTGATAATTTCCTCATGGTAAAATTGTGCATTTGAGTACAGAATAATATCATGATGGAAATCTCTGCAGATCTACCCAAAAGAGTGATTGAGATTTTTTTAGTTTCTCTTAAAAAATTATCAGAGGCTTTTTGGCACAAACACTTGATTATGCATAAAGTATAAGCCAAAAAGCTCAAATTCCAACTTAGATTTTAAGATAGGGAACCAATGATTAGTTTTAATTCTTCGTGGTCAATTAACACATTTTAATCTTTTCTCTGAATTATGCTAAGAAGCTATAAGAGTTAATGCTTAGAATTAAGAAGCTGCAGGATCTAAGCGGTTGCATTCAAATGCTAGAAGGTCGAAACTGGCATAAGAATTAATGCCTCATGTTCTCCAGATTGTCAATACTGAGCAATAAAAACTGTTCCGTATCCCCATACATGAACTGCAGTCATCGAGCAGAAATCGCTTTATAGCATATGTACTTTAGTGGCCCGGACTATTATTCCCAATCATGTGTTCGATCCATTCTTGAAACATGGGATTAAATTAGAAACTTCCATTTCTATTTCTTGTGGTTTGCTCTGTCGATGTACCCAATCTCTAAGAGATATCTGGGTTTCATCTCACACTTGAGGTGTGACTGCAGTCAAGTACTGACTTAAGCAATGTATAGAATGCCTGGCGTTTTGGGGCAAAGTATGAAATAGTCCCGCTAATGACGTTTCTAATGTCACATGGCAAAGGACGTGACTTTTGAAGCTCGCCTCAGATGGAGAATTCCCCATTTGCATTTCAATTTCAGGCTTTGTTCGGAAGTGACGAAATACGCTACTTTGAATTTGTTCAGCAGACTCTAGCCCATATTGTTCTGTATAAAAATGAAAGAGCAAGGTGTAGTATCCGAGAAGGAATCATGGCATATTGACATGCAACGACGATTCTACGATGAACTGTCTAATGTGCGAGCCAATACAACAAAAAACAGTTTTTCTAACCTAAACTACTTATGAGATACAATGCCTAGGGAAAGTATATATAATATTAAAATAATCTGCTTTTCATATATTACCGGTAACATACATATATAGAATAGAAATATATCAAAATACAAATGGCAATAAAAAAGTATTTTTGATTATATAATTACAAATAGAGATATCAAATATAACATATTTACTTAATTTAAGAAAATATTTATAAAAATCATAATAAAGACAAATTTCAATCATACGTAAAGCAGCACGTTCCAATCAGCAGTCGAGAAGAATAGAGAACCTGTTGACACACGTGCCAAATCAGGTGTCTGGACACGTGTTCAAGTCTGGGCTAGAGGAAGAACTTCGGTTCCATTCCTCTTGGGACGCTTTTTCGCTCGCTTCCACGTCAATACACTCGTGCCACTATTCATGCCACTGCACGTCAAGTCACTTTTGTTATCGTTGCTATCATGTTGGAAATACAGGTGATTATGCACTAAGGCAAGCATTTACTATTGAAGATACGAGCTTTATTTGAGGACTTCTTACTAAAAATGTAAAGTAGACTTAAGAGAGCTTTCGCCTTCGTCAATTTACCATTTTCAATTAATTCATTTCTATAATTTTCATGTGGGTTGTAGTGTGGCAGGTCTTCTGGGGCGTAATGCTACAGCTTAGTCTCCAGGCTTCATACGATGACCTTTTACGGCTGAACGTTCATGTCTTAGTTGTGTCGTTCAGAAGAATGAAGGGTCAGACTAATGGGAAGAGAGCTTCCAGCATTTGTAAACAAAATAATTTCCATGTCACGTGAGTCCTTTAAGCTCTTTTATTTTCAGCAAAGTTAAAATTAATCGCATGACTTTATTATCTCATTCTAAAAAAGAACACTACGTCAAAAGAGGAAATTTGAGATTTTCTGACCGTGACCTTAGATGAGAATAAATTTCATTTCGTGAACAATTAAGGTATAGCGTTATTAGGAAGTCGGTTGTGTTATGGAATGGTAATTGAATGTACCATTACTTTTGTTAGTAAAAGTAATTATAAACTTAAATACAGTTTGTTAAATATTCTCTGAATAAGTATTTCTAAGACTTTTAATCCCCCTCCCATTCCAGGGACATTTTATTTCATGCCTGCAAACATTTGGTCTCAGTAGTCATGACGTATATGCAAGAGACAGACAAATGACAATCTGTAATCGCAGAACTCATGGGATAGAGAAAAAGGATTGAAGGAAAGCAAACTACACAAATCCCATTTGTCGTTGCTTCGACAGTGTAATTCCATTATAAAGGAAAACTTACTGAAATTGGTTTTCCGAATTCGGATTAAGCTGTTCCCATAGTCATCCACAATTCCGTATCAGCTTTTCACAACCATAGAAACAATAGACATTTAGTATTAATAGGTAGGTAAGATGACAGAATATTTTAAATCTGATGTTCTGAATGTTTCTAGTAACGAAGTACTAAGACACCAGATTTTATGGGAATTGGATGTTTTTATATAGAAAGATGATCCCAACTTGCAACAGAATTTATATATTTTATCAATCTGCATGCCAACTGTAATATAATTCAGTTTTTAGATACAGGAGGGTCTAACATTCTCAAACCAAACTATTTCGTCATGAGTGAATGTTGACAAGATTCTATTCCATAACATAAATTTACTTTTTGGATTAAAACTCAGGTGCTAACTTCAACTTAAATGAAATATTTATTATATTCAACTGCATCATCAGATTTGTACGTTTTATTTTAGAAGTTGGTAATTGAATCAGATAATAAATTCAATCTACACACAAGAAAATTTTGAAAAAGTACAAGTTATGTTGAATTTTTTTTATTTTTAATTAAGATATTTAAAAGACTAATTTCATGTATAAAAACAAAAAGATTTGAATGGGGATTTTCCTATCAATTTTGAATTGTATTCTTGAAATTTTTGAGGTGATGTTTGAAAATGTAAACGATCAGAATGTGATGAACACTTAAGGTACTTGGTATGATTGACATGATGGGCTCTCCCAACAAAAGATGAGTTAAATGGGTAGATCTAATGTGAAGGGTGGGACAGATTTACACCCGTCCTTCGCATTGGAGATACTGATCGCTGGTGAATGATTTTTTTTATAGAATGTAACTTGCAGATTCCTAACTCACCATAGTTGAAAAAATATTTTGTGGACAGTTTGATGTTACTAAAAAGGACAGCTAGCTGCAAAACTTTCACATCAGGCGTCAAGCTCGTTACCCTTGTTGAAAACATGATTCCGGACTTAACAAAACAGAATAACAAAACCCTTGCTTTGTGAGGCAAGCAAGATAGTAGATATCTGACACAAGATGGCAATTGATGTTATAATACTCTCTGTTGTAAAACTCAAATTGTCAGTGTTAACTGATACCAATATCTGCTCAGTGGCAGAATAGCATTCCCACAGTATATAAGGAGCAGGAAGTATGAAAGCTGTAACTATAAATAGTATTATAAAAGACGATTGCATAGCCACAAATCTCTTATAGACTCAACCGTGAAAACTGGTAAATAGGTATCATACTGACAATGGTTTAAACGAAATATTCGTTGGAAAATAGCTGAAGTAGTGTCTGTATTAGCGTACAACGGGAAAGCGCTGATATAACTTATAGATGGAATCCCATGGTGGGAGTCTAAAAATCCCAGTTTGATGGGACGTGTCATTTGGTTTGAATCACTGATGATGAAATTTGCAAGCTCGTGAAAAACTCGTTAAGTAACAGGGACGAGCATTGTAAAATCGATTTAAACCAGGGGTAAGAGTCATGCTTCAAGGGATGATATTGCTTGTTATTGTTGATAAGATCTTAAAATAATATTTTATGCTACCGTCTTCAACTCTTTCTAAAGCTAAGTCAAGCAATAATTAATCATGAAATCCCATTCGCTCTTACCATGTTGAAGTTGAGTGGTCGTGAATAAAATGAAGACATGTTACTAAAAAAAGGAAATGTTTGTACACATATGCAATGAGGAAAGGGATTTAGGACACCCAATGATCTAAAAGGCAAACATAACAAGTTAACCGTAAAGTTGAAGCAAATCAAGGAGATGGAAACGTATTTCATATATTTCGTCCTGTGGAATCATAAATGCTATAGATTTGTTTACGATTTTCACAAACATAACTGAATATAATTAAATTAATTGGACCATATACCCATTTCTTAGAAATGCTCACACATCTGGCAAAAGACAATTTCACCGAAGCCAGACAACTTCAAGATAAAAAAACTGTTATTTAAAACTTTAAAGGAACACAACACCAGAGATGAAAACCCTAGTATTTAACATCTCACATGAACGGTCTCAGAAACTCAAGAATTGGCTACAGCGACATGGATGCTTAGAAAGGACATTGTGTTTAATGAACACATAATTGCTCAATTATCACAAAACTGGAAAGAAATTTCAGCATTAGTTACATTTAAAAAATATTTTGGAAGTCAATAGTTTGGTAAAAATGCTTTTAGTGATAATTTCCTTTTCTGACAAGGAATTCACTCCTTATGTTTTCGCGAAATGTATTTGCTAAAATACATTTTTCAATGCATTCAAAACTTTGAAATCAAAACTAGATTAAAAAATATGCAAGATTTTATGAAATAAAAATGCGAGTTAATGATGAAAAAAATATCAATATTTGCACTTTACTAAAATTCAAGTACGACAGAAAAAAATCTCAATAATTTTAACCAAATTCACTACTCAAAGCTCTTTATTGACTGTCACAAAGTGAATATTCTTGATATATAAATTATATTGCCATCAATTGTTTGGCAGATTTAAAAAAAAAACATTTTTGAGTGAGAAATATTTTTAATGCCCGACTTGATTTTTCATTCAGGCATAAGCAAAATTCAATTTTCGTGTCATCAGACAGATTGAATGATAGAGGCATAAGTTTTAAGATAGAGTATTTTCGAGACTCAATTGTGATGACAGTACACAAACAAACTGTCGTGTGACTAGGTAGATATTTTAATTACAGTCGCACTGGAGCAACACAGCGGGCAATTGGCAACGTTCCAGGATCAATCCCAAAGGGAAACATCCAAAGACATGATTCGTGATTCCTATGATAAAGCAGATATAATGGCGGGCACATGCCTCCTTTGTGACACTTTAGAAGTGCTTAACTTTGATACGAAGACATTAGAAAAGGATGTACATGGGGCGTACATCCTTTTCTAATCCCTGAAGTAAGACGTGAAGTTTGAACTTTTACAAGACGAGTGTTTTACTATTTTCAATGTCATCCTTTGATGGGATAATACGATCAATAAATACTAAGGCACTTAAGTGTAAGTAGTATACTTATGCAAATCATCCAAATTTTCAGATCCTACACATATAGAAGAACCACTTGTTATTCCTTTTCACGTCACCTCACGAGTCTTGATATCATTTGCTCCATAGAGCAGTTAATTGGGGAAGGCTTTTGCAGGTTGAGAACTGGAGCAAACTTGGTGGCTTGAAACAATTCCGAAAGGCATCAAATCTATATTTAGAAAGGATACCAATAAAATTTCCATTCATGTCAGAAAATTAAAAATAAAAATTTTAATTTCCAAATAAATTACCAATTACATAAAATAGTAATACGCAATTTCAAGCGTTTGGTGCAGAAAAGTTGACTGCTTGTTTCAAAACTTTCAACAGGCGCAAATTAACTTTCTGGAGTTTTGACCTTTTACAAATTAGAACTGAGAACTAGATCTCATAGAAATTGTTTCAACTGATTTTCCCTCACAATACCAGTTTTCTAAGTAATTTAGGTATCTTTACATTAATCTCAGCATAAAATGTTTCCACTCTTATTAATTTGATGTTATTCCAGATAATTTTTTGTATCCATTTACTCCAAGTGTAACAACTTTCACTAAGTAATGCTGACCCCCACAAAAGCAATGCTGAATTGGTTAGAGAAACATTTGGTTCTTAAACACTTCAGAGGCAGTGAGATATCTGGCATAGCACCTCTTTCGAATGTTAAAGAATTATTGAGTATTAAGCTGCTACAGTATTAAATAGTATGACACCTTGGGGTGCTCTAGATTGGCGATGACACATTAAAGATGCCCACCTCCATCTAAAAATGCAATTTCTGCCTATGAGCAAAATGCATTTCACACAAGGTAGATCTTCATCCTGATCAAAGGCTTGAAAACATTGACCTCAAATTACAGAAAAAAATTATTGTCATACTTAAAGATGTGAATGAAAATGTTCTGAAAAAAGAGAAATGAAAATTCTAAATCAAAAATAGAATTGTGTGGCTAGAACAAGAACAAAGTACGAACTCAAATTCTGTTAGGGACACTAGGATAGGGGGACTATGACTATGCAGTCTTATTTAGTGCACAGTTCCTCACAAAACTAGTTTATTTTCATTACTTATTCCATTATACACATCGAAAGATGTTGGGAAAACTTTTGAATTTCCTCATGGTAAAGATATCTATAAGAGTTAATGCTTACAGTTAAGAAGCTGCAGGATCTAAGCGGTTGCATTCAAACGCTAGAAGGTCGGAACTGGTATAAGAATTAAGGTTTGGTGCCTCATGTTCTCCAGATTGTCAATACTGAGCAATAAAAACCGTTCCGTATCCATACATGAACTGCAGCCATCGAGCAGAAATCGCTTTATAGCAGATGTACTTTAGTGGCGAGGACTATTATTCCCTATCATGTGTCTGATCTTGTGGTTTGCTCTGTCCAAGCACAATTGCATCGTACGTAGACGATGTACCCAATCTCTAAGAGATATCTGGGTTTCATCTCGCATTTGAGGTGTGATTGCAGTTAAGTATTGACTTAAGTGGGTGACAACTAAAACAGGAACCTCTGAAAATTCAGAACACCTGCATGGAAGGCATACAGATTTCTCTCGAATAAGTAAATAAGCTCGAATGATTCGATAAACTCACACCCGACTTCGTGAGAATCTCAAAGTGAGAATGATCTGTTCATGAGAGAAAAAGTTAAAAGCCGAGCCGATGACGTATTCAATTCAATGCCGACAAAACGTCTTTGTTTTAGAAATGTCTCCCCACAGCAATGCGTTTAAGGGTGATCAATGCCACAGCGGTAAATTTAGTAAAAATGCACAACACTACTCCTTGCTGACATGAGCGGGACCGAAAAATTACCGTTATTGCTGATGGGAAATCCAAAACTCCACGCTGTTTTAAAGTGAAAACACTGCATGTTGACATGCAACGACGATTCTACGACGAACTGTCTAAAGTATGAGCCAATGTAACAAAAAACAGTGTTTCCTAATCTAAATTACTTACCAAAAGTTAGTAGAGGCTTTTAATATTTTGCCTAAATAGCGTATTATTCTATATGCCTAACGAAAGTATAATATAAAAATAATTCGGATATTTCATACTTTGCTTCATTCATTGAAAACGCCAGGCATTCTGTACAATGCCTGCTTTTCATACATTGCCAGTAACATAGAATAAAAATATATCAAAATACAGAGGGCAATAAAAAATATTTTTGATTATAATTAGATATTAAATATACTTAATATGTTAAATAAAAGAAAATATTTATAAAAATCATAGTATAGACAAATTTCAAACATACGAGAGGTAGCATTCTTCAATCAGCAGTCGAGAAGAGAGAACCTGTTGACACATGTGACCTCGGGTGTCTGAACACCTGTTCCGAGTCTGGGGTAGAGGAAGAATTTCTGCTCCATTCCTTTTAGGACGCTTTTCCATGCTCTGTCCATCCATACCACGTCGATACACCAGTGCCACTGTTCATGCCACTGCACGTCAAGTTACTTGTTATAGTTGCAATCATGTTGGAAATACCGGGGATCAAGCACTGAGTAAAGGCAAGCCAGACACAAGTCCAGTATCAATCATGCTATACAAAAATGATTAAAATGCGACCAACGTGTCGCCCCAAAATGAAAGGCATTCTATACAATGCCTGCTTTTCATACATTACCAGTAACATACATATATAGAATACAAATATATCAAAATACAAATGGCAATAAAAAAGTATTTTTGATTATATAATTTACAAATAGAGATATCAAATATAACTGTGCCCATTGCATGTCGATACACCAGTGCCAACTGTTCATGCCACTGCACGTCAAGTCACTTTTGCTATCGTTGCAATCATGTTGGAAATACAGGTGATCAAGCACTGAGTAAAGGCGAGCCAGACATAAGTTCAGTATCAATTCTATGTCGATACACCTGTGCCAATTGTTCATGCTACTGCACGTCAAGTCACTTTTGCTATCGTTGCAATCATGTTGGAAATACCGGTGATCAAGCACTGAGTAAAGGCAAGCCAGACATAAGTCCAGTATCAATTCTATGTCGATACACCAGTGCCAACTGTTCATGCTACTGCACGTCAAGTCACTTTTGCTATCGTTGCAATCATGTTGGAAATACCGGGGATCAAGCACTGAGTAAAGGCAAGCCAGACATAAGTCCAGTATCAATAATGCTATACAAAAATGATTAAAATGCGACCGTGTCGCCCCAAAACGAAAGGCATTCTATACAATGCCTGCTTTTCATACATTACCGGTAACATACATATATAGAATACAAATGGCAATAAAAAGTATTTTTGATTATATAATTTACAAATAGATATCAAATATAACATATATTTACTTAATTAAAGAAAATATTTATAAAAATCATAGCAAAGAAAAAATTTCAATCAGACATGAAGTAAATATAATATTAAAATAATTCAGATACTTCATAATTTGCCCCAAAATGAAAGGCATTCTATACAATGCCTGCTTTTCATACATTACCGGTAACATACATATATAGAATACAAAATACAAATGGCAATAAAAAGTATTTTTGATTATATAATTTACAAAGAGATATCAAATATAACTGCCGATTCCATGTCGATACACCAGTGCCAACTGTTCATGCCACTGCACATCAAGTCACTTTTGCTATCGTTGCAATCATGTTGGAAATACCAGTGATCAAGCACTGAGTAAAGGCAAGCCAGACATAAGTCCAGTATCAATAATGTTATACAAAAATGAGTAAATGCGAAAACGTGTCGCCCCAAAACGAAAGGCATTCTATACAATGCCTGCTTTTCATACATTACCGGTAACATACATATATAGAATACAAAATACAAATGGCAATAAAAAGTATTTTTGATTATATAATTTACAAATACAGATATCAAATATAACATATATTTACTTAATTTAAGAAAATATTTATAAAAATCATAGCAAAGAAAAAATTTCAATCATACATGAAGTAAATATAATATTAAAATAATTCAGATACTTCATAATTTGCCCCAAAATGAAAGGCATTCTATACAATGCCTGCTTTTCATACATTACCGGTAACATACATATATAGAATACAAATGGCAATAAAAAGTATTTTTGATTATATAATTTACAAATAGATATCAAATATAACATATATTTACTTAATTAAAGAAAATATTTATAAAAATCATAGTAAAGATTTCAATCATACATGAAGTATATATAATATTAAAATAATTCAGATACTTCATAATTCGCCCCAAAACGAAAGGCATTCTATACAATGCCTGCTTTTCATACATTACCGGTAACATACATATATAGAATACAAATGGCAATAAAAAGTATTTTTGATTATATAATTTACAAATAGAGATATCAAATATAACATATATTTACTTAATTAAAGAAAATATTTATAAAAATCATAGTAAAGATTTCAATCATACATGAAGTATATATAATATTAAAATAATTCAGATACTTCATAATTCGCCCCAAAACGAAAGGCATTCTATACAATGCCTGCTTTTCATACATTACCGGTAACATACATATATAGAATACAAATGGCAATAAAAAGTATTTTTGATTATATAATTTACAAATAGATATCAAATATAACATATATTTACTTAATTAAAGAAAATATTTATAAAAATCATAGTAAAGATTTCAATCATACATGAAGTATATATAATATTAAAATAATTCAGATACTTCATAATTCGCCCCAAAATGAAGGGCATTCTATACAATGCCTGCTTTTCATACATTACTGGTAACATACATATATAGAATACAAAATACAAATGGCAATAAAAAGTATTTTTGATTATATAATTTACAAAGAGATATCAAATATAACTGCCCATTCCATGTCGATACACCAGTGCCAACTGTTCATGCCACTGCACATCAAGTCACTTTTGCTATCGTTGCAATCATGTTGGAAATACCGGTGATCAAGCACTGAGTAAAGGCAAGCCAGACATATGTCCAGTATCAATTCTATGTCGATACACCAGTGCCAACTGTTCATGCTACTGCACGTCAAGTCACTTTTGCTAACGTTGCAATCATGTTGGAAATAACGGTGATCAAGCACTGAGTAAAGGCAAGCCAGACATATGTCCAGTATCAATTCTATGTCGATACACCAGTGCCAACTGTTCATGCCACTGCACATCAAGTCACTTTTGCTAACGTTGCAATCATGTTGGAAATACCGGTGATCAAGCACTGAGTAAAGGCAAGCCAGACATAAGTCCAGTATCAATTCTATGTCGATACACCTGTGCCAACTGTTCATGCTACTGCACGTCAAGTCACTTTTGTTATCGTTGCAATCATGTTGGAAATACCGGTGATCAAGCACTGAGTAAAGGCAAGCCAGACATAAGTCCAGTATCAATAATGTTATACAAAAATGAGTAAAATGCGACCAACGTGTCGCCCCAAAACGAAAGGCATTCTATACAATGCCTGCTTTTCATACATTACCGGTAACATACATATATAGAATACAAAATACAAATGGCAATAAAAAGTATTTTTGATTATATAATTTACAAATACAGATATCAAATATAACATATATTTACTTAATTTGAGAAAATATTTATAAAAATCATAGCAAAGAAAAAATTTCAATCATACATGAAGTAAATATAATATTAAAATAATTCAGATACTTCATAATTTGCCCCAAAATGAAAGGCATTCTATACAATGCCTGCTTTTCATACATTACCGGTAACATACATATATAGAATACAAAATACAAATGGCAATAAAAAGTATTTTTGATTATATAATTTACAAATAGATATCAAATATAACTGTGCCCTTCCATGTCGATACACCAGTGCCAACTGTTCATGCCACTGCACATCAAGTCACTTTTGCTAACGTTGCAATCATGTTGGAAATACCGGTGATCAAGCACTGAGTAAAGGCAAGCCAGACATAAGTCCAGTATCAATTCTATGTCGATACACCTGTGCCAACTGTTCATGCTACTGCACGTCAAGTCACTTTTGTTATCGTTGCAATCATGTTGGAAATACCGGTGATCAAGCACTGAGTAAAGGCAAGCCAGACATAAGTCCAGTATCAATAATGTTATACAAAAATGAGTAAAATGCGACCAACGTGTCGCCCCAAAACGAAAGGCATTCTATACAATGCCTGCTTTTCATACATTACCGGTAACATACATATATAGAATACAAAATACAAATGGCAATAAAAAGTATTTTTGATTATATAATTTACAAATACAGATATCAAATATAACATATATTTACTTAATTTGAGAAAATATTTATAAAAATCATAGCAAAGAAAAAATTTCAATCATACATGAAGTAAATATAATATTAAAATAATTCAGATACTTCATAATTTGCCCCAAAATGAAAGGCATTCTATACAATGCCTGCTTTTCATACATTACCGGTAACATACATATATAGAATACAAAATACAAATGGCAATAAAAAGTATTTTTGATTATATAATTTACAAATAGATATCAAATATAACTGTGCCCTTCCATGTCGATACACCAGTGCCAACTGTTCATGCTACTGCACGTCAAGTCACTTTTGCTAACGTTGCAATCATGTTGGAAATACCGGTGATCAAGCACACTGTTCATGCCATATGCAAACATCAAACTTTCATCATACACTTTTTCCACTTTTAAATCTTATACATCATTATCGAAACCTAGATTCGAGCCATTTCGCATGTCCCCCAAAAGAAATTAAAAAATAATTAATTTTAGAAATTAAAAAAGAATAAATAAAAAAGGTGCCATACATAAAATATCCATATTGAAATGATTGTGCACAGTAATAGCATTTAACCTTTAGAAGGGCGGAATAATAAAGATGAAAGAATATGGAAAGGTGAGTGAAATGGAAGAGAGGATGGATCACTGGGTTACCTCGGGGTTGTGAAACCCGTGTTTACTTCAAGAAAGTAAACCCCTGAGGGCAAATCCATTCAAAATCGTAATCTGCTGAAATCTACTTTCAAATTAACCTGGACTTGTGAGCCTACACTGAAAAAAATTATCCACAGAACTATTACAATTTTTCTTTTCTCAGGGCTTCCACTCTTCAAGGAAAAAACACTTTTTGAGGTTATTTTTCATTTCAAATTGCAATAGACTAACAAGAGTGAACATGTGAAGATACAGTTGCAGTTTGGGTTCCAAGGGCCCAGTTTTTATAAAACCCAATTTTTTAGTAAACCTATAAATTATGCCAGTTTTGGATGACACAGCCTTTAAAGGTATACACTACTCTCTCTCTCTCTCTCTCTCTCTCTCTCTCTCTCTCTCTCTCTCTCTAAGGAACCCTCGCTAAAAAGTAAAAAGAAAAATCAAGTCTTATTAAGACCAGTGGGAACCCTGATACTACATGAGGGAAAGTTAACATTTGCACTTTTTTTAAAAAAAATAGAAACATGCGTGGTGATATTTCTGCTTTCTCCAATTTATTTTTGACACATCAGAATCAATTATATGTAAATAGGACTCCTACCTATTCGAATTAAATATGCTACTAAACAAGTAAAATCCTGTTTCAAATTCGGTGGTTACAATTGTTTACTTGATCATTAACCATTTCTGTCACTCGCAGTTTTTCGCTATTAGGATGAGCTGGTAACAGATGACTAATTAAATTTCCTAATAGAACACAATTAGGGAAAGCAAAAAATATAGGAAATTTCAATTTAAAAATTGTTGTAATTGCAGCAGAATCTGACAAACATCTGAAATCAAATTTAAGAGGCTCGTGGGTCCCAAGAAAACTAATATATCTTCTAATACTGCATGAGCAAGGACTGGAATTTAAGTATTTTGGGAAAAATGTGAACATGTTTCAGCAATGACATACATTTCTAATATCAGCTAGTTGAAACAGCTCTGCAATTATATAGGAGCAATAATGTTCACCCAGTTCATACAATACATTATTCAGCAATTTAAATTGAAGCAGTCTGTTTGGTACCATAGCCTGTTTACCAGTATACTATTCATCTCAACTATTCACTTGCAGTGATTTAGTTTTAAATATCAATGTAAAACATCTTGTATTCTAACAATTAAATTATCATAAATGAAATATTGCTTGATATGCCACCAAGATACACGAACCGACATTTTCTAAAAATATACTATTTTGTCTAGTTTCCTTTAAAAGTATTCGAATATACGTAGAGTTCGGAAAATCCTTTTGACTCATTCCTATAAGTGGATGCACTAAGTTTTACAACGTCCAAATAATCATTTTCTATTATGCATGGACAATCAACGTTAACAGTCCTTTTCCTGGAAGCACATCTGAATTTCAATGTGCTATAAGACAATTTAAACAGTACTTTAAAGTTTGGTTTTACCTTGACATTAGTATCCAATAGATGAAAATCCTTACATTTCAAGCATGTTAAAATCACCCTTCTCCTTAACACGCATCTTTAAGTTTTAGAGAAGGTAAGCAAGTCTTTCCTGTCGTGGTACTGACTTTAATACATAATTGGCTTATAACATATTGTACATTATTTAGCAGCAAAAATTGGTAGTGCATAATTTTTACTTAAAGCATTGAAAAGACAACATAGTACTTTCAAATGGGGTTTCAATTTTAACATTAAAATGTTAAGATGGAACACCATTACACAAAGACGTCAGTTATAAACATGAGAACTTGGATGTGTTAGAATTTGCAGGAGGGCACCCAAATACCTTTAAGGCTCTAGTTGACCTTTTGTAAGTCATGATAAAAGGCCAAAGATGGTGAACCTGCATAGCTATGACATACCCTAACCTTCGATCAAATGAATGGACTGAAAATCTGGGAGTGAAGGAAGTTATCACAGAATGATTTATCAGATTTGAAATCACGCATTCATTGCAGTTAGAATTAATATAACATTGGTTCAGGGTAGGAACAGTCACTTTCTCCATTGGGGATCAAGGCAGAAACTGTTGTGCAAATCCAAGATAATGTGACGTCACAGAGAGGGAAGCAGGCCTTTCCTAATTTTTCAGGAACCTTACAGGAATAAGTTGTGTAATTCTTTGTTTAAAATTCTTGGGACAGGCTGAAGGATGGCAGGACATCTCCATAAGAGTAACTATGGGCATAATTGCGATTTCGGGGGCAATCTAAAACACATACTTTTGTTGAAAATTATTAGATTGTACTGTCTTTTTTAGGGGAGGGACCAACTTCCACCTTGAAACTGGACAATTGCGCACCTTTAACCAAATATTTTTTGCCATACATAATTTAAACTTATACCAAACCACTTCTTATACTTATCAGCTTTAAGATCAAAATGGCTACAAGCTAACTACATGTTACTGTGAGTGAATACTCACTGATTTTTAGAAACCTGCATGCATCACAAGTCGATTTACAAAATGTGCCATTTATATTTCTATGGACCACTCAGGCATCATGAATCTGATATGGCCGTATTTCTAAAACTGAGGAATTAAATTATAAAGATTTGAGTTTTGTGCGAATAACGTAAACTGCAAATCAAGTGGTGTAAAATAAAATATAAAACTAATCAATCAACTAAATAAAAAAGATAAATAAAAATAAAAAGCTTTAAAAAATTTGTTTAAAATTGATAGTGAGATGCTGATGTGTTAGCAACCAGGAAAACCATGAAACATTTCTCCAGAAAAATTTTCTAGGTCTATATATAGGTGAAATCTTGAAAATGTGTGTACTATACACATAAAAAATACATATCCAAAATGGCAAATAAATCTAAACTTTTTTTCAAGTTTCCACAGCATCAACTCTATAATTAGTAATAAATATTACCATTTATGCAAAGTAAAATTATTTTGATTGTTATAAAAAATGAAGTCTGCATAGATGTTTTTTTATGGCACAAGTGCCTGAAGAGATAAGATTTCAGACTGAATTCTCTGATAACCAGTCATGCCTTGCAAAGATTCTTGTAAATCACATCTTGGATTAAACTATAGTTAATAAACATAAAGACTTAAGCAAGTAAATTCACCGAATTTGACAGGGTACTGCATAAGTTATTTTGGCAAGATATTAAAATCAATGAGGAATTTCTGAATTTTTGTGATTTGAGATGTACTGATTGCTCAGAGGTTGGTTGTTGATCAGTTTTACTTTTTGAAACAATTATTTGTCCTTAAGTGAAAATGGTCACTTAAACCTTTCTCAAATGAAGCAATCATTCTGTTTGGTGATTTTTTAAGGATTGAAATGTTCAATAGAAATGAAAATCAATTGTAAGTATTTCAAGCAATTTTGGCCTGTTTTATTATAGAAGGGAAAGCATACCAGTGTATTTTTTCAAATTTAAGTATTGGTGGGGAATAAAAGAACACGACTAAACACATATTCCAACTGAGCTTGATCTCAAGTGTTCTTATTATTCATCCTCAAGTAATAGGCTTAACACACATGGAACGTTTAACTATCTACAAGAGACAGAAATACAACCAGGGTCAGTTACAGGAATCGAACCTGTGCCTCCAACAGCTCGCAACCTGCTAGAGTAATGAGTAAACATTGAGCCACGGAGGCCATAGTAGAAAGTGTTCAAAATAGTGAGTCCTTAAGATTGAACCAAATAAATTATTCTGCATTTTGTATCATTACAATATTCCAATACATTGACAAGATTCCCTCAAAAATGATCCACTTAGAAGGGTTTGTGATCTCTCTTCCATCCTAGATGAAAGATTGAATGTCTCAATAGAGATGGGCGATGGTTTTGTGATACGTCCAATATTACTGGTCAGTTATTGGTTTCGACAGAATAACGATTGTCAGGAATTTGGTCATTATTTCAATAAATAGTTATTAAAATAAATTGTTTCAATGGTTTGAAAAATTCATAGGATGCATTTAACTTAAAAGAAGTAGCTATATAATAGGAGTTTCATATCATATACACTATACAAATAATAATTAAAACCCAAAATGGCGGTATTAGACAAAAGGGTTTGACAAAGCACAAATCTGAATAATTCGTTTTCTTGCAGGAAATTATGGGGAAAGAATTAAGAGTTCTCTTTTTTAAATTCAATTACACTTTGCCAGGGTACCATACCCCATTTGAATTATCCAGAAACTTTAGAATGGGAACATCTAACGTCATTGGTAGATATCAAAATATTTTTGTAAACGAAGAGCTAAGCTGATTAATTAATGAAAATTTATTCTATCAAAATAGTAAATCATTCTAGAAATCAACATGGAATCCAGTCAATAAATGCTTGATTAGAATATAAGTGATTATAAAAACAGTCATTAAAATATCGTCCAACACATAAAGTTCTTGTGGCCTTTGTTTTGCATCAACCTCTTAATAGGAATGAATGATGAGATATACATGTGATATTGTCGAAAAGAATATATTTTTGTATATTGTGAAGTCATAAAATTTTGTCAACTATGGAAAATTTGATCCCAGAATAAGGATTACATTTCATAAATGCTTTATGCAGTTAATTAAATTTACAAAATCATAATGCAATACCATAGCGCATAATTATATTTTACAGGAGATTCTAGACTTCTTAAACTTAATGCACGATATTACAAATAATTGCTTTTAAAAATTCATTTTCGCAGAATGGCAGGTATAAAAATGTACAAAATCACCAATTTTATCACATTAAGTTTATTTCTTTAGTTCTACCTAAACCTAGTGTAATCAACTTAAAATACTTTGAAGGTACAACTCAGTCAGCTTTTCTGTTCCTGAACTTTTGGATGGAATTCGAAACAAAAAAAACCTAGTCGAGGATTTATTTTGTCATCTTACAGCAGAACAGATTAGTTCAGTTTATTTTTAAAATTTAATTAATTTAATATCTATCAAGGTATTCTTAGATATTTTGCAATGATCATTGACAGAAGTTTTCAGTCTAATGGCTCTGATATATTCAATAAAAAAAGTTTTTTAAATTCATTTATACAATGACACTAGTTTTACCAGCATAAGACCTTCAACGTTTGACTCGTATCTTAGGCAAATCGTGTCCTGGAAATTTATACTTTCACTTCGATTGCTATATTACGCATAAAAACAGTGGCTGAAGTCTACATGTTTGACAGTATGTATGCACTTTCTTAGTTGGATGGGTAAGTCACTCAAGGTACGTTCATTTTGATACCTCTATAAACTGGTGTGTACTTATTTTCCACAGCGCACTTTCCCTAAGCTTTTTGTAGTTGAGAGCAATGTTGGAGAACGAAAATACGTTGCATATAAGCAAAAGATAGATTTATCGTGAATGTGCATATTGCACCATCCGTTAATTGTTTAATTATATATATATATATATATATATATATATATATATATATATATATATATATATAGGATATCGTATGCATCCAGCAATAAACTAGAAGAAATCGTTCCCAAATAGAATGCCAGCTGAAAGGCATAGATAGGCATAGTGACGAGACTAGATTTGGGAACAATACAAGAAAACATACTTTTATTAACATTGTCTCCAAAATAAAAATTTCTGTTGGTAAAACTAGGTAACTTAGTATTTGATTTGAAAGTTGAATGGATAATAGATAGATTAATTACAGCCAATAGCAAATAGTGGACAAAATGTTTCTCCAGTTGTGAGCAAGAGAAATATAACCAAGAAAATACTTATAGCAAGAGACAGCAAGTCTATGGATCATTCATTTCTTTGTTCACTCAGCTGATTGGAAGAGTAGAGCTCTTCCAAATCATAGAGAACATCACAGGAAATGCTAAGAACCAAAAGCAATGACATGGAGCAGAAGTTTTTTAGGGTTTAATTAATTGAAAAAGAAAAATAACCACTTTTAAACACCATTTAACCCTTTCATAGGCACACCACCCCAGAAGGGTTTTGAATAGTTTCCTTTCCTCAGTTCAAATAAAAAATTTATTTTGACCATTATTGACAACATTTAAATTACATTTAATTGCATTGAATTTTTTAATATAAGCAATTGTGAAGATCAAACAGAAATACAATACTAAATCCTAATGTGGATACTAGTAAGAGATCAAACAAGTGGTACAAAACCTTAACAGTTTGAAGAGAGATAGTCTAATAATTCCAGACATGCATGGTGCAACACAATTTTGAAGAGAAAAATATATTAATTTAACACCAGATTATAAGTAACTGAACGATGCCCCTACATGAACTACCTCGAAGGAGAAATCAACTTTCATTCTTAGAACAAATATCTCATAGTAAGACAGAAAACCACTCTACGCAAGTATCCAAGCCATGATCACTCCGAGATCAAACACCCTGTTAAAATCTTTAGTAGCATCATACATGTATATATATTCTAGCAAAAACACTTAGATATTTTTTCATTCTGCCAGGTTGTTTAGAAAGTAAAAATGGAGGAACAGGACATGTATTTTTACTTGCTTTTCCTCTCTTCTGAGCTTAGTGCATTTCAGATAGAAACAATAATTTATGAAACAGAATTTCGAGATTAAATTTTTAACATTGAAAAAGTGTAATTGTATCGAGGAATTTTTGAGTTTCAATTCAGATAATTTTAAAATGCATTTTATAGGAATTTTTAGGTACTTAATATATGGTTACTACATACAGAAAGCCATAATTGAGACTCAAATAATGTATAAAGTAGAATCACAACCCTTATCACTGCAACCAGCAGTAATGCTGCCAAGCACAAGCTTGCGTTCTATGCATGCTAACACATTCTTGGACAGATAATTAAATAATTTGACACCGCTCGATCGACCTTTAGCTGGAACAAGAGTATTCTGTGAGTATAAACTATTACAGCATCCTGTGAACCTGCTGCCAAAAAAATACTCAAGTGCATAGTTTGTAAAAATGGTTCTGGGTGTAGAGCTTGCTGAGGCCAGGGGCTTAAAGCACTAAAGGACACTTTTCAATTGAGGCTAGAGTTTAGATAAAAAGGGGAGGGGGTGAGCCCCCACAGCCCCTTTCATATTGCAAGGTCCATCTACATGGTATTTAGCCTTCAGACTACGGGCAGTACCAAGTCGTACCATAAAATTTTTCCTTCCAAGAGCGGCTCGGTACAGATGCTGTACTAAGATTTTATCCCCTTTTAAGTGACCGCTGACATCGATCACCATTTGTGAGCTGTCAGCAACTGGTCCTAAAGAGGAACGGTCCTTTTGTTCGAAACCCTACCCTGTCGATCATTCTGTGAACGCTGGGAAACTCATAATGTCGCGCCGGTGATATATCTAGCATGCCAAACACTATGAAAGGAAAGTGCGCTAGGTGGTCAGTTGTAAGTCATTCACGACTCTCCCAAGTTCTGTAGGGGATGGAAGACAAGAGAAATCTGCCGTTCTGAGACACAGGTAACAAAATTTGGGGGCTGCAGTGTAAGGAATAGGCTCACTGACCTTTTTCATCCCCAAAATAACTTTTGGAAACAAAAAAGTTATGCCGAAGTCTCAAATCAATTCGAAGTCAAATGAACATGTCTCAAAAAGTAAAAAATCAGTAATATATTCATTCTTGATATGTGCTTGACAGTCGTTCGAAAAATAATGACATAGCCTAGAAAATTTGCATAAGCAGTGGTCTATATTACGGGTCCAGCGAGATAGCATTAGAGTCCCTATTCTTTAAATTAAAGGGCAGATTAAACAAACAATGCTGCCATTAGTGACATCTTAAGCATAGTATATGGCTTTGAGTTTGTAGTTCTAAGCCAGAAGTGATAGTGATTACAGGTTGAAACAAATAATCACATAGGGCATCGCCATCTGATTTTGTGTATAGTATCACTTTTCCCTTGGTCAATTGAAACTTTTTTGTACACATGGACTTGGCCAAGATCATATGCCTTCTCACTAAAGCTGCACAATATAGAAATGGTTATATTTGCAATGAGTTTCGAATTGGTTCAGCAGGGAAGAAGCAATTTGATTATCAAGAGAAATCAAGTGCTTTCATACCTAATCATTAAATTAATTAATTAAAGAAAATAAATTAATTAGAAGTTGATCAACATTTCCTTACTTCATGTTAATTATAATCCCAGTGCAGCTAACTTAAGATACATAAAAATCACAAATGGCATTAGAAAAATGTGCTTCGAGTTGGATTCCTTATAGGTTTTCCAGATTCGTGTTTTGAATATATAATTAAAAGGATTTTAAATTCATCTTCAGGTCATCACGTTATTCAGCATCTAAATGAAAAATGTTACGAGCGCTTAAACCTCCTTTTAACCTTTGCCAACTTTCCTGACACAAGCAGTTTAATTCAATGTTACAGTCGAGTTCAAAACTTAAAGGCTTGTCTCAAGTCAATGATCTTTTTACTTCTTTTGTAGAAAAAAAATACTGGTGCCAAAACAAAAGGAAGCGATTGATGAGAAGAAAACCAAAAGACAAACTCTGAATCTTCAAGCTGAAAATACACCCACTTTTTCAAGGTATTTTGTCAGTATAGCAAAGTATAAATCAGAGAAAAGTATACTTTTAAATAACCGATTTTAAAATAAAGTTACATATTCATCGAATCAAATGGATATTGCTGCCTCTGAATTTAAGAACATGTTCATAGACATGCAATTGATGCAGAAAATTCAGTACCTGGAATACAAAAACAAAATATAGGGTTCGGGTGTGACAGATTTAAAATTCTTTTCAAATGAAGTTAGCAGTAGTAGATTTTCCCCTGTGAGAATAAGGACATTTTAGCATTTTATAAGGTTTTAAAAAGGTTTTGTAGCTGCTTAATTTTCTTATATACCCCAGATTCCCTTGATAACTATTAAATATGAAATCAGCCTCAATGCAGTTCCCTCTTCTAATGCTGATAGCCTCTCATCAGAATGCTCACAGAATAAAAGGTAAGACACAGGTAGGTTGGTCGAATTTAAACTAGTACACTCATTTAAGCAAGAGTATTCACAAGTGTGCATATCTTTGTTTCAAGATCCAAAATAAATTCGGAGTCCTTGCATATTTCGTAAAAGTACGATTGCAAAGAGAACAGTTACATTCGAAAGCTGAATTAATTGAAATGAATGAAATCCCTACATTGTTATAACGAAAACATTGTTACAGAATTATTTCAAAATGTAGCAATCAACAGAATTCTTAAATATTTATTGTTTTTGAGTATATGTATAGTATAGCATTAGTAATCATTTCATTTCTTAACAATAGGAATTCATGATTAAAGTAAAAAATAAAGCTCACTCTTTATTTGAAAAACAATGCCTTTTTCAGCTTTCACATTTTTCTTTAGTTCGTGAAAGCTTAACATTTTAGTTAAACGTATTTGGAAAAATTACTTTAATCTTTTGATACCCTTCAAATAATAAATTATTTTTACAATTTTTTTCAATTAGAATAGATTATTTTGTGATAAACATCAAATTTTATTGTTACTTATGTGTCAACTTTAATTGAGGACGCCAATGCAAGACCCTGACAACTCCATTTTTTTCAAACACATAATTTGGAATTTGTGGATATTAATTTAATGATGATTAATAATTAATGTGCATTACTGTTAAGCAAAATACGATTTCATGACGCATCTTACGTGTCCGGGCAAATGGGGTTAAGTCAAAATGGCTACTTTTTAGAATCTTAATTCAAATATCTTTCTCAAATATTCAGGAAGAAAAAGAAGCATGTCATGATACAAATAATGGTAATTTTGTTTCGTACAGTTTTGATTTTAAGTATACATACTTTTTTAAAAATTATAACGTACTTGACTCCTTTGAACAGATCAAATGTTCAACTTAACCCCTTTTGCCCTGACACAGAAGATATATATCAATCTATATTTTTCAAACGCAAAAATTTGTCATGATCTATTTCACATGCCCAGTTCTAGAGTTCTCTGGTTCTTGCACCAGCATCCTCGATAATGGTTAGCTTAAAGTAGTCACTAGAACAATAAAATTTGGCAAATAAAAGTAAAATCAAGACATTCAAAAAGAGTAATAGGCAAACTTGCGATAAAACTAGCAACATCAATTTATGTGGTAATAAAACATGAATGTATAATTATGATAATCTCAAACCATTTTTAGATTTAAACTACAGCATCAAGTGAAGATTTATACATGCCAATTTCCATGTTCTTTTATGCCAGTTTCATACTTCGAACAATCTCAAAAATAGTCACAACTCAAAAATGAAGTCAATTTCACATTAAATATAACAATTCATTTTATTAAACTATAATAAACTGAAGGTTTGAAAAACCTTCAGTTTATTAAGAGTTTAATAAAATGAATATGGGAAATGTGTTAAAATTTTAACCAAGATACAAAGCCAAGAAAAATGTACTTAGATTTTCAATTTTTTAATTACTGTGAAATTATTTTTTTGAGTTGTCACTTTTCTTGAGGTGTGATGTTAAATTGTATTAGACTTCAGAAGAATTAGCACAGAATCAAGTATATTTTCTAAAATCATACAAATTTAATAAATTTATAAATCAATGTAATATATTGAACTTGCTCAGGGTGTAGTTTTTCTCCATCTCACACATAAATATTTTCTCAACAATTTTAAATTTAATTAGGAATAGTTGTTTTAAATTATACAATTTCTAATATTTGATGACCCAGCTGCAAGTTCTCCATGACAGTATTACATGAAAATAAATGAGCAATATTAATATATTTCAATAGTTACATTAAAGTTGCATTTTTTAAGTCACAATACACCACTGCCTCAAAGAGCTCTGGGAATATTGCATACACACCTGGACTCACATGAAAGGTAAATTTTAGAGTTTTAAATTTATGTACTTCTAGAACACTGCCCAGTCTCAATTTTACTCACTAACCCTGAGGATAGTGTTGAAACACTCCATTTAACTTTGGAAAACAAAATCGCTTATTGGAAAATTAAAAAATATTTGCACTTATTCAAAATTTTCATTTATTTGAAATTTTAGTAGTGCTATAGTGTTTAGATATATAGATTAGATTACAGATTTCTTTGTCTTTTATTTGTTGAATTTTATAAATACTTTTTTACAATCCATTTTAAATTTATTATTGCTTCAATTAAAATTGTTTGATTCCAAACTTATCCTTTTTGGTAAGTTTCTAATCAAATTTATTACTAATCATTTTCATAAAGTTAATTTTATAAAAACATTGCAACTATTTCTAAAAGTATTTAAATTTTGATAAAAAATTTAAGAAACAAAAATTTGGTCATATACTAATTTTACAAGTTGCAATAACTGAAATGTTGTAAAAACAGTAAAAAGTATTTTAACATTGAACAAATAAAACACTGCAGTGACTCGTATTCAGAAATAATTATTTTCTTTTTTCACAACTAAACATTTACCATTACTATTAACTCATCCATGACCTAATGAAGAGATTGCATAAGCAAATTTCTTTCAAGTTCAGTATTTTGTCAATACAATTTTAGTTGCAAACATTACTAATGAAATTTTAAATTAAGCATGCCAAATATAAAATGCATAATTTAAGACAGAAAGGAAACAGGCTCTTTTTCCAACGTTTTAACTTCCATCAAGTTAAAACGTTGTGATAGTTCTGATAAAAAAAATAATTCAAAATGTCTAACTTTTTGGACTGGCAATTCAGTTATATTGATCACATTCTTTTATTAAATATACCTTCATATAACATGAAGGCACGATTAATATGAAAATGTATTTGGTTAAGAAATAAAAACTAGTAATTTTTGTTCAAAATTCTATGAACACAAAATAACATTAAAAAAAAGGCTTATGCATTTTATGAAAAGTACGAGGGTTGTTTGATAAGTATAGTAAAACAGCAAGTTAAATATTTTCAGGCAAAATCCATTTAATTCCTCACAAGTCTCCATTGAGGACTACAAACTTGGTCTGAATTTACTGATCGCCCAGACGACAGCAAGGCACTCCTTTTCGGTTGTAGAATAGTTCTTTTCAGCGGCTGTCAGGGACCTGGATGTGTAGGCTATTGGTCTTTCCTTATCATCTTGGACCTGTATTAGTACTGCACCGATGCCATAACCGCTAGCATCTGAATGTATCTTCGTTTCTGCGTTTGGAAAGAAATGCCCCAAAACAGGTTCACTTGTCAGTAATTTTTTTGAGTTGCAAAAGATACCCTCTGTGAAGTGCTCCAAGAAAACTTTACATCTTTCTTCAATAAGTCATGCAGGGGCTTTGCGATATCGGCGAATTTTTTGACAAATCGTCGGTAATACGAGCACAGGTCCAGAAACCTTCGGACATCTGCGATATTTTCTGGAACAGGAAAATGTTACAGCAGCTATCTTTTGTGGATCGGGATAGATCCCATGTTGATCAACTAGGTGTTCCAATATCGTCAATTTCTTTTTGCCGAATGAGCGGAATGTTGGAATTCAGTCAGTCCTGCACATTTCAAAACTTTCCTCAAGCATACTTAATGTTCTTGGAAATTTGGTGCATATGCAATGATCTAGGTAGCATAGACAGATATTCCACTTCAGGCCCTGTAGTAGTGTCCATCATCCATTCAAATGTAGCTGGGGCGGTGCATAATCCAAACGGCATGACTGAATTCATAGACCATCTGATGTCATAAAGGCTGTCTTTTCTCTATCTTTGTCATCAACCTCTATTTGCCAGTAGCTGGACTTTAAATCCATCATAGAGAAAAATTTTGCACCAACTAGGCAATCCCAAACATCGTCGATGCGTGATAGTGGATAGACGTCTTTTTGGTGACCTTGTTCAATCTTCTGTAATCGACACAAAAGCGCCATTCACCATTTTTCTTTTTCACAAGTACGACTGGAGATGACCATGGACTGTCTGATGGCTGTATCATGTTTTCTTTTAGTATCCTTTGTACTTCGTCTTCAATTATACGTCTCTCAGTGGCTGATATACGGTAGGGTCTCTGCTTGATTGGGGTGCTGTCATCTGTGTCGATCTTGTGTTTCACAGCATTGCATCTGGATTTCTTCGATTTTCTGTTAAAGTAAAAATGTTACTTAATTCTTCCAGCAGATTCAATAACTCATCTTCCTCAGCAGTAGTCACCTCAGTATCTAAAATTTCTTTTAATTTTTCTCGAGTTAATCGCCTTCTCGACTTGTCTCTTAGAACCTTCTCGATCTTCATCATTCAGAGAACAAATGGCGTAGTTTGATACTGTCGTTAAGCACGCTATGTTCATCCCCTTTGCAGTTGGTATCGACGAGAGTAATTTGTTACCCATACTTTACAACAGCCATTGTCAACGTTAACAATTGAAGCTGGTATAGACAGCTCTTTCACGCATGAGAATTTTGTTGCCAATAATCATAGTTTTATCTGCCTCTGGAATTTCTGGATTAAGAGCACATATTTGCTTTACCGAATTGGCTTCAATTAAGTAATCTGTTGTGGCAAACAAGGAGCAATCTGATTTACTTGACACTATGTTGTCTGGAAGGATTTCTGCAAGTTGAAGTTCTTCATTTCCACAATCTATGACATCATTGGCGCAGAAAAAGTCCCACCCAAGTATCATTTGGTGGCTACACTGCGGAAACATCAGTAATTCAAATGGTTTCACAGTCCCATTCAAGTTGACTTTTAATACACAGCATCTGAGGCGGCTACAGGTTTTCCACAGGCAGTTTTCAGTACAGGTCCATTCTCAGAAAACAGGAGTATTCAATTGTCCGCATAATTCTTCAGATATGACGGAGTAATAGGCACCTGAATCAACAAGGGCTTTTACATTGTCCATTCACTGTGATATAGGTGGTATTCTTTTTAACTTGGTCGTAGTGTACGTCGGAGGATTTTCTTCAACTGCGGCCTTCCCTCCAACACAGGTCGCCTGAGTTAGTTTTCTCATTAGGTCGGAGTGGAGAACGGCTGGAGCGGCGTACAGGTGACTGACTGTTGGCGGTTGAAGGTGCGGTGATAGTAAGGTGAACTGCTTCTGAAACTGGAAGTGGGTTGTGCATAGTTGTCGTCAAAGCTGTGTAGGGACTCAGTGTCAATTTCTCGTCATGGGTTGGATGTTCTGGCGGCTCTTGCATCTGCAAATATTTGTCATCTCTCCCTACAGTACATCAGCATGTGTCCTGGGCGTCCGCAATGGTAGCAGATAGGCACAATATTGGCAGCTCTCAACAGGTGTTATGCTGTGGAATGGCGCTATTTCTGGCCTGACGTCTTGGCTGTGGCCTAACTGGAATTGAAAGTCGGGGAGTGGCGTTGCATCTCCTTGGACCTGTGAGTGGTGCCAGAGCTTCCATAACTTCATCCCGGACCATAGATGCGATGTCCGCTGGTGATTCAGGGTTGTCTTCATGTAGCATTGCACTTCCGGCAAGAGCTGAAGCTCTTCCCTGACAATGGTACGTACCAGCGATTTTATGTCGCCGATGTCTGTTTCGACAGACACTGCAGACATTAGGCAGCCTCTGGAATCTCGGGTAGGGCAATACGTCTTCGTCGGAGGCTTTCTGTTTGACGGCAGCGTTTCACAAAAGCATCGACGGTCAATAGTCCTGAACCAACAGGATCTGGTACAAGTCCTCTGCAATCCCCTTCATAAAATGGGCTACTTTCCCAACTTCTGGCATGGAGGGGTCAATTTTTCGGCACAGAGCGAGTGCGTCTTGGATGTATGATTCAGCCGTCTGGTCGATTTGCTGTGCACGTATAAGCAAGTCTCTCAGCTTGACACTTTATGTCATCTGTTTGGCAGAACATGTTGTTCAGGGAATTCCTGAACGCAGTCCAATCAGTGAAAGTGTCCTCATTGTTATCAAACCATTGTCGGGCTGTTCCGGCGAGATAGAATATAACGTTCGCCAGGCACATCTGTTCGTCCTAACGGGTATAGCTGGCGATTCGTTGATTGGAAAGTTCTAGAAATTTGCATAATACAGAACGTAAGTACAATCTTGAAGAAGTGAGAAACACAAATAAAAATTTGTTTTTAGGCAACTTGCTTCTAGTGGGATTCGAACTCGTACCTTCCGCTTTGCAGTCAGATACTATACCAACTGAGCCACAATATTTAGTCAGAGGGAATAAGTTTCGCTACAATATGCATTCAGGACTGCAATGACATTCTTATTCCGAGTTTCTTCCCAGAGAACCACATTTTCAAGTTTTGGAACAAGATGTTGCACAGGGAGAATGAGGTATGGAGAATGAGGATGGGGAATCAATTCTCAAAGTCAGCACTGCAGAGTTCCAACTTGTGGGACGGTGCATTGTCTTGGAGAAAGAGCACGTTTTTGAGCAAATCTTGGCCGTTTGTTTCATTTCTTTGAAAAGGTCCAATAATGTGATAATAGGCTCTTGTTATTGTTTTCCCCTTTTCCAAGTAGGCAATTACGATGATTCCTTCATATACCGAAAACAGAGGCTATCACCTTTCCAGATGACAAAAAGATCTTCACCTTCAGCGCATTTCACTACTCAGTCCAATGTTGACTGCTGATTGAATTCTGGTGTGTAGTGGTGGACCTGTTTCATCCAGGTACAAATCGACACAACATATAGCCCTGCAGATTGTGGTTGAACATTCAAATGTTTTTCACAAGTTTTTGGTAGACAGTCATGAATCACAGCATTTATTGTGCAGATTTTTTACCTGCAATTTTTCATGCAGGATATGGTGCACTATTCAATTCAGATGTCTAGTCTCAGATACAGCTTAGCCAGGTATGGTCCTTGCACTGTCACAACAGTATCATGTACTTTAACTCAGCGTTTTTCCACGATACCATGGATTTTTTGCAACGATATCCGCCATGGTGGCTTTAACTGGGTGCCCAGAAAGCGCTTCATCTTTAGAGTGCATGTTTAGCCTCATTTCAACTCAATACAAACATTCTCAAATGATGGTGAAGTTCGCATAAACTTAATGCAACTCCTCTGATATGGGCGGTCGTCCACTTTTTTAAAAATAAAACTGTATTATCACTTCACGGAATTTTCCCGTCTTGTGGTAGCTGCTCCAAACGTCTAAAGAATGCAAACAAAGCATCGCTTCTAGATGAAATTTGGCCCAGCAGCTTGAAGGGCGACACTTGCCAGCAGTGATGTCACCATATTAATTGTAGTGGCATCTCAGAAATTTACCAAACTTATCAAACCCTCATATTTTAAATTAAAGATAAAATTTTTATGAAGATCAATCTCAAAAGCATACAGTTTAAAAAAAAAGTACTTTAATTAAAAATTCTATTACTTAATTTTTAAAATGCGTCATTGTTTTATATAAAACTTTATTTTTTTTTAGATTTAAAATAGATATTTAATACACTAAAATTCTGCAGAAATCAATTAAACATTTATAACTTTTTAAATTTTAACCTTTAATTTTTATTTTCCAGGTGTGTTCTTAAAGCTTTATATTTACCCTCATACAAAAATGACTAAATATACAGACACAAGCTAGAACACTACATTCAGATCAAGGAACACTTAATTACAATAAGTTTCTGCAATTATTTGTGTCCTTTTGTTCTAGGATGGTGAATATCACTGTTGCAGAAGTCATAAACAAAGTAAGAGATCAATTCTTGTGACAGTTTTGATCCCATACGGTCAGCCATGATGACAGAATTGTGAGAAGTTGGCACAATGAACCCGAAATATTGTTCAAGTTCAACAGGATACACTACATTGAGTAATAATGTTCAATCTTGGCAGATGAATGCAATGGACAATCAGCGTTTCTCTGCAGTGTGGAGGATTTGCATGTTTAACCCAGGACATTTTAAGGAGCAGGTTAAGTTCTGGAGCATGTGCTACATTCAATTCAGACTTAAAAATACCTCAATTGAGGTTTGTTAAGTAAGGTGATAATCAGGCAGTCTCTACAGCACACTATTTCTATAGCTGTATTTTAGAACCCATTTCCATTGGGAACATGTAATCTTATTTCAGCCACCATTGTTAAAGAATGTTAATCACTGTGTTGTCACAACATTGTTGAAGTCAGTGGAATGTTCAACTTTCAGAATAAATGTTCAATGAGCATTAACAGTCATCAAAGTTCAAGTTCGAGCAGTGCTCTGTTCTAGAGCTGGCATACATTTATACAGTAATATATTGTAAATATAGTCCATAAGTGACTTTCAAAGTCCATAAGTTTAATCCATAAGTTCTACACAATCATCTGTGCTTCTATATTGCAATTATAAGATATATCAAAATAAATACAGCTTCATTTAATAATAGCGAGTGTCTGTATACTTGATGTGATTTAGTGCACAATAACATGAGTATTCCCACTCTTTTTACAGTTGCTTTTAAGCAATGAGACTTAACGTGGTGTGAAGGAAATGAAAAAGCTTAGTAATAAATTAAACACACATGTGAGGTGCTTACATTCAAAAACAAACAAATCCACTTTCTTCACTTTGCAAAAGGAAAAGATATAATTATTAAGCAGCCCAAATAAAAGTTACAGAAAAAAAACAATGTTTTGGACCATGCTATTTTTTATAATCCCAAACTGGATTTGTATGGTTTTAAATGCAAGATCCTCATGTAAAGGTGAAAAATGTATGGCAATTGTGAACAAAGAAATGTGGCATGTATAAATATTCACTTGGCTCTTAAATTATTAATTTGAAAGAATCATAATTTAAGGATTTTAATGTATTAGAATTTTTTATTTAATAATTTTTTTGATTACTGATCAAATGCTGGATTGCAATTTTTTAAAGTACAAAAAAAACCATTAGTTTTAATTAGATATTGGTAGCAGTACTTCAATTTTTAATGTGAAATAATAGAAATGTTCTAAACCTTTAAGCATAACTTTTTATCCAATTACTTGAATATTTATGCATTCATAACTTAATTTATAATTTGGAAACTCCAAAGAAAGTACTGCACACTAAAAATAACTAGTTATTTTATGATTTAAATACAATCTCATAAAAATTATCACATTACTTTTTAATTTATATTTTACACAAAGGACAAGATGCATTAAAGTTCATTAGATTCATGATTTATATTTTGATTGCTACATTTTAATTATACAGAAGGAAGATAATCCTTTTCCATATTGTAAAAACTGCATTTAATAAGGTATATCCAGAGATCACAAAAAATCTAGAGCTAGTAGAAAATGCAGTAGAAAGTCATCAGCAAAGATTTTTCAGGAAGTGTTTTACTTTTTAAATCCACATTTTCATAAATGTCTTCAGTATTACCTTTTTAAATTTCAATTCTTCCTTTAACAAAAGCAATACAAAAAACCTTTGCAATTTTTTTGACTTGTGTACCTCTCTAGAAAAGATACCTGCAGCTCATTTACAGCCTAATTTCTAAAAATATTAAAATTTTACATGGTTTTTAAGTGAATTGTCTACAATTCAATTTCAAGTTATTTCTCTGAAGTTTTAAACAGCTTTTAGTAATTTCAGCTTATAGGGTTTCCATTACATACTCCATTGATTAATTTCTCAAATGCAATGCACTTTTAGTTCTAATTTAGAAAATTGAAATTTTGTACATAAAGCCTCTTGGTCAGATATAATAGTGCCTACTACACATTTAGAATTGTTACATGATAAATATTCATCTGTATCATGAGCAATGGACACCAATTTTACTCGGAAGTTCACACACATAACAAGATATCAGTGTACAAATTTAAATTACTAAAACCTTAAAATGGAATGAGGTCGTGGTGTTGCAATTAAAGTAAGTCGTCTGGTCATAATAAAGGCCCTTCACTATTTTGCAAATACTTACCTTGTAGTTGTATTTTCATCTTCATTTTAAATAAGATTGCATGTATATGATTTTGCAGTGGGAAGGATTTCTTTTATTATGATTCCATTGATATATCAGCCTAAGTCCTGACATACCCAGTTAACTTTTAAAAAGTTCAAAGAAACCAAACAATGACCAAATTCATTAACCTTTAGCTAGTCAGTCAGTTGATGCTTTCACTGCTGGCATCCATTTGTTTTTTTAAATAGTTGTCTTACTTTTGAGGGATTATTAATTAGCATAAGAGAAATGCAATGTGCTGCCCAGTTTTACTAATTGGAAGGTAGTACAAATCAGTTGGAGTATAAAATTAAATAAGAACTGATAAACAACTGAAGTTGAAAATCAGCAAGAGAAAGGAAACCTCAGAGAAAAAAATACTCATTGTGCCGCTCACAGCTGTTTTTGTTTAAAGAGGAAGATTCTTCCAATATTTTAGAATTTGCCTTATTCATTCAAGGTATGTTTGCTTAGAGCTGCAGAGGAAAATCTGACATTTACTAAAAGTTCAAAGAATTTCAAAGCCCACACCTTGATTAGAGATATCAAATTAGAGATAAAAGATCTTTGATGCCATTGTTTAATGACATGTAAACAGACAAGTTTACTTTACATCTGGTCATAAAGTAAAATTTGGAAAAGGCAGCATCTGTTGATCTCTTGCGCATCAATCACTCAAGTTTTAGCACCTTTTTCTCTCCATTAAAAAGTGTACTTGGTAAAAAATAGTTTCAGTTCCCATACAGGACTGGTAAGGAACTTTATGCGATCCTATCACAAAAAAGTAAAAAAAAAAGTAATCTTAACAATTCGGATAAATTATTTCATAAAAAGTTAGCTATCTCAGTTTAATGATAGAATTGATAATGAAACTTCCCTTACACCAGCAAGATTTAAAACTAATATCAAAATCCAAAAAATTTCTCAACAGAATTATTTCAGAATTCAAAAGCATGCGTCAGAAAACAATCATTTCAAGCAAAGTATAGTTAAGAGAAAATTACGCTTGTCTACTGCATTTCTGATGGCCTAGCATCTATGTACTCATGAAACAAAAGGAGTATATTGAGAGAGCGTGCTCAGGAATTGCAGATCTTAAACTAATTTTAAGTACCGTTTCTTAAAGCTGTCATGTGTATTATTTTTAGTTAGTTTAGGACAGACCACATACCAGTGGTGTAGGAAAGGGAAGGTGCTCAAGAACCCTCTCTTCGTCAAATATCAAAACATTTTCTTCGTGTCAAACTGAATCACGTGATCTCCTTGGAAGTAAAATTTTAAAAGTTCATTACAAATATCAAGATGAATCTGAACCTATAAAAACCATCTCAAATCACACTTTCTCCAAAAGACTGTAAATTTTATAGAATCCATTTCATTGTTGCAGTTCTTACAAATACAGTGGACTCCCTCTTAACTAGCCGCCACTGACCAATTATGTACTGTAAATACAGTAACATGTGTTTAGTTTTTTCCAACAAAGGAAGTTCTTCCAGGTTAAGTTTTCTTAATTATACATATCATATTACATTAAAGTAGGCTATATACTTAGTTTTATTCTAATAAAAACGATTTTGGGAGTGTATTTTAATGTTATTAAGGAAACGACGGTTTAACAGGCCAAATCGTTATCCGTTCTGGGTCCAGGTCCTGAAGTGGCCAGTTAAGAGGGAGTCCACTGTACATACATGAAACACATGCAGTGTTAGCTCGCCACCACATCTGAAAACTTTAATGCATGAACACATAATTTTATATACTATTAAAAAGGTGTCATGTATTGCAAACTTTATAATTAATCCAAATAGTACATTAAATTATTATAAACGCTCAATTATTATTGCATTTTTTAGATTAGCTAAGGTTTTTGGTGTTTGGGTATGAAACTACTTAAGATTCCTTTCATAATATTTTCAATTGATATGCCTGTCACATACCGTAAAACCCTGGGAATGTTTATCAAATGCTATCTCAGCCAGCCGTATACCCAGATACATTCCTTTTTAAACAATGTGGACAAAGTGGAAAGTCATTGCAGTTTCTGGCACAAACAAATCCTCTAACGGAGAAAGCTAATCTGGAAGCAATTCTTAACCATCAATAAGACAGGTTGATAGCTTCAATAATTGGTCTGCTCTATTGGTCAATTTCTCTAACAAATGGACTGTCAATAGAAAGAACACAGCTTAATAAATCCTACACACAAGTACGAATCAAACTAAAACCCAACTTATTTTATTTGCTAAAAATTCAGGAGTACGATTTTACAATCCTGCAATCTTACAGTGCAACAAAATGACTCCAGCTGAGCCGAACCTAGTAAAGGCTGGATGTTTGGGGGTTTTATGGTACAAGGTTAAGTAATGAACATACACACAAGTTTAACTGACGCAGAAGAGAGAAGGAAGCCAAGTAAAGGCTTGGGGAGCAACATACTTCAAAAATTCTCTATGAACAGACACCAGAGAATGTCTAATGTCTGCAATAAAATCTTCCAAAATGATCAAGGCTATTTGCAGTAGCATTCTATGCAGAGAAATGGAGTAATTTTAGCAAGTCGGTTGAATTTTTGAATCAGTTGTTGCTGAAATAGTTCATTAGCCTACATCTGAACTAGAGCAGTCGTTGATGCAAAGATAAACCAGGTGGGTTTAGATAAGTTAGCTTGAGGCTCCACTGTTTATAGGAACGATTAAAGCATTCAGCAAAAGCTTATGTAATTATGATTAACAGTTCACTTCTATCAGCTTATGTTAATGTAACTAGACACTAAATATCTTATTAACAAAAAATTAAATTTAGCCCATTGAATCATTGTGCCAAGCAACCAACCTACACTTTACTACGTAACAAGAGGTGTGAAAGTGACTTTAGGTTTTCAATTATTGCAATTAGATTTGTTATGCAATAATCAAAATACCTGTGTTTTTAGATAGTTTAGAAAACTTCAGAAAAGAAAAAAATATATCATTTCTTAAAAGTTACACAACTTCTTAGTCTGTCATGGAAAGGAACTAAATTTCTTTACGGGACATATTTATCAAATCTGTCAGTATCATACGCATCGTTTCAGTTTTTGCCAGGCCATACAAAATATATCCTGATTTGATACATCACATGGCATCCCCTCCCGATTCCTTTAACACAAATTTCTTGTTCCATACATTTCCAGTTTCCACATTTAGTTTTTACTTCTTATTCTACATATATGTAATGTACATGCACTTGCTGTTATGACATAGGTGCAAACAAATGAAAAATGCTAAGCTCAAAAAAGGTTTAGTTTTATTTGAGCTTCCAAAATAAATCATGCAGTGGATAGCAATTTAATATCAAGCGTCATATGAAGAATAGTTCTCACAATTTCCCTGAATTTTAATTAACCCTCCCTTAATCAAGCTACTGGCTAGTTTTTCTTACAAATGAGCACAGAATTTAAGAATGGCAGAATGAAAATTAGTGTTTTCAGTTTTTGGGAGAATAATTCAGTTCCATGGCTAGAATTTGTGAATTTGGACACAGAAATTTCTCGAAGATTGTGCTATTTGATGTGGGGTCAACCCTGTTACGTTTATTGGCCACTTACAATCAAGTAGAAGATGAGGTAAAAACATGAGTAAATTTAAGATTTAATATAAGATTCAGACAGCAAGTTAGATCTTTTACTTCTCAAACACCATTAAACCTTTGTTTCATTGGAAGCAAGACACCAAGTTGGTAAGTTAACTTGGGTTTTATGACGTAATGCCCAAAAATAAACGTGCTACAACCAATATAGGTCTAAATAACATTCCATTAAATTGAAAGGCAAATCACCATTAAGATATATTAAAACTATGTAGGAAACATGAAAACAAAGTAACACTTTAATCCAAAACTACAGCAAGCCAACATTCAATTTAAAGTATATTGTAATCATAAAAAAGTAAAATGCACTGACAAAAACAATGATTAAAATTGATCTGTTGACAAACACATCTAGCCTGTTCTTACATTGGCAAAAATTAGATGTAAAAGGGTAGGGTGTTTGACATCCAGTTCGAAAAGATACCATGTCACTGAAAAGAAATTTTTGAAAAAAATTTCAGCTGACTACTTTTTATGAATGAGGGAAAGAAAATCATCTTTCCAAAGAATGGTTGGCAAGAACATGGGCTTTATGATAACCCGAAAATGGATTATGTATACTTGTATGCATATGGCAAACAGAAAATTAGAATATTGTTGAATGAATCATAAACATTCATAAAGCACCACATTAATGGTTATACAAACAGAAAACCTTGCTTGTTATCCATAAGGGAAATTTCAAAGATTCTCCAGGTGGAAAATAATTAGAAAATTGAAGTCGGCATATTCTACTAGAAAGATTTCGACCTTATCACGATTCTGTTGCATCTATCACCAAACACTACTTCAAAAAAGGTGAAACTTGTGACATAAAGTGCATTTAAAATTGAAAACAGTCAAGATCGCAAGAGATTCGAAAAAATTCAGGAACATGTTGATGAAATTTTAAAACCTATTTAACATCAGTAAATCGACATAAAAATTTTAATTTGAAAATTTGCTTAAAATTCAAATTGGTGAATTGCAGATTTCAGAGGCATTTTAATTCTAAATTAATCACTAAAAATTGGTAATTTTTCTATTAACTTCTGTTTCAGATTAAAAATACGCATGTTCAGATTAAGTACTCTAATTTTTTCCAAATGATAGCTTTTCACTGCGCTTCACACAAGTCATGCTTTTGGTTTTGCACGCAACTGTCATTTTTTGTTATACAAGGGTTAACGAGACTGGGATCAATAGCTAAAACTGGATTCTAAACCACCACAGACCGGGATTCAAACTCAGAGCCTGTTGAAAAGAGGGTCACCACTAAAACCTATCAGGTCTCATAAAGTCATAGATACAAATTAAAGATATGAATTGTTTCAAGGCCCTTTATTCCATCAAGATTTTTAACTGAATGAAGAGAATCCAAAAAATAGAAGGGATTCAGTTATACTCAAGTTTTTGGTTCTGCTGTAAATGACTTTAATATAATTTACCCTTAATCACATGGCATGTAGAAAGGATTGAGATGAAAGAAAATTGATTACCCTTTAACAAAACTGCAAATACAATAACAATACAGAATGGAATATTGAGATATCTACCAAATTTGTTGCTCTGCTGTTTTTGCTACACGAGGGCTAATTAAATTGGGGCCTACTACACCAAATTGAAACTTGCAGTCAATATATTTGACTGTCTAAGTGTTAATTCTCAATCATGACAGAATGAACAGACACTGGGATACAAGATATCTAGACCGAAAAATCAACACTCCCTTTCTAATTATGTACACCCTTTCTATTTAATACTTCAAATTATGTTTCTTACATTTGGATGTTCAACTTCCAAAATTATTGTCCTGAAAAGCCAAAATGTCTTTTTGAAAGAAACTAAATTAATTTCAAACACAATATCAATGCCACAGTATGCTGATATACCAGTATAAACTCACTAAATTTTTTTTGCCAAATAAATGCTTAAAAATGTAATTTTGGTGAATATTCCTGACTTATAATTTTCTTTTAGTTTAATTCTTCTAAATGATATTTAACAATAAAAAAAAACGAAAGCAGCCACATTGTAGGTTTCTGGAAACAATTTTAAAATCATTACATATAGGAGTGTATAAAATAAGATTACAGGGAAATTAGATTAAGGCAAACAACAGAAAGGCAGATCACCGATTATCTTGGGGTTGCAAAGCCAGTGTTTACTGAAATTAAAACCACTGAGTGATATCTTAAACACGGAAATGTTATTGACTACTGAAACTTATTAACTACTGAACACTTGCTTAATCGAAACTGAGACAATTTTAATTATTTTTCCAGTTCAATAACAATTTAAATTTGTCATGTTAACCAGTTTCATATATCTTAAACCATATGCTGAATCATGTACTCCCTTAAATTTCTCAACAATGAAATAAATTATTATATTTCACAAAATAATTATGGATCCTACAAGAAGTATGTTTCCACTTTTAAACAGTATAAGATATTTAAAAAATCATGAGAAAAAATATAACCGAGTTTCAATAGAATAGGGAATTTTTTTAAAAGCTAAATGCATATTTGCAATGCATAAATGAAACAAATTTGTGCAATGAAAAACCCTTTTATATCTAAAATGAAGAAATTTTGAACTGAAAAAAATTATGATAGCTAATCGAGCAAATTCTTAAATATTATTTTAAAATATCATATCTGATACATTTATAGAATTACCCAATAAAATAAGAAAAATATGGATAGTGTCCAAACAAACTCAACACTTCTCAGGTTGTAGCGAAAATAGGGAATAGATTTTAGGAAAGCCAATAGTGGCAAAAAGTAAAGATCTGTCAATGTATGAAAAATTGTCTCATCTCTAATTATTGCTATCATTGATAAAACATAGAATGGTTAACTTAATAAAGGGGGAAATGGCACTAGATTATGGAAAATAACTTATGATCAAGAAAAGGGATTCAACCAAATACCTGATTCAGTAGTTGGATAAGTTTCTTGCTGACACTTGACACAGAACACCTGATTTTATTCATATTGTGAAAATTAAAACCAATACCAATCAAACAAATGAATAGGTATTGAAGGGTTCAAAATGTGATGTAAAATCATTTAAAAATATTTTTCTATATTTTTATTTAAATGAAAATACTCTAAATCTAAACAGTGTCAGTTGAAATTGACAATCCTTTATTTTGATCTCCTAATTTTGATCTGATAATTGCAAGGTACCAAATTATAAAATCCTCAACCAAACCAGAAAAATTCAAAGAATCTAAAACTTAAATGTGTTGTTTTGCACTTATGTTGTTGATTTAAATTACCATATTTAATAGATACAAATTTTTAAGCTGGCAACCTTTGGGCAATCGTAAAAATCTAATATTGTCTTCTAAAAATTCTACTTCGAAACTCAAGACTATTTCTTCAAATTGACAATGCAATGTAGAGTGAAACTAACAGTTGAGTTGTACAACAATTCTACAGATAATATATATTTTAAATACGGAATATGCAGATAAAGACTTAAATCAGATATTCTGTCTAAAGTTTAAGGAATTCATTCTTTCCTTTTCTTTCAAGATATCTTTTAACTACAAATACTGATGAAATTTTGATAATATCCTAAATGATTAATCCATCAACTAATTTCAGTGGGTAGAAGATTATTCTGAAGGTTTTTCTATACAGAATTTTTTCCCAGTTTAAAATTGAAAACAGACAAAACACATTTTAGACAATATGAGTGAAAGCACTTTATGAGTCGTAGGAAGCTTGAAGTTTTTTCAATTATTACTAACAAATTTCCAGATTACTCATCAGGAAATTGCCATCAGCATCTCTATATCAAAATTTTAAAAGCATATAGCAACGCTTTTTAATGCTCACTACATAATAAACTTAAAAATAAAAAACAGCTTGATTACTTAATAGTTTTTATAGCCTAATAAAAAAGAAAAAATTTCTGAGAACTTGGAAACTTCCAAACTCAATTAAGTTTAATTCTAATTTATAGCCCTTTCATAATACTTAGTTTTTTATTTTAAATGCACTACAAAAACATAAAACAAATTAAATTGAGTTCAGTTTATTTAAGTTATTTATTTAGTTTTTAATTATTAGTAAATTACGTTTCATTCATAAAACCCCTTGTTCTATACATAATTTGTTTGGATCAACCCTCTTTTATGCACATGAATTTTAATGTTGCATTCAACAAAGGAGATTAAAGTGAACAAATGCGTTTTTTTAAATGCATACAATTGGTGCTACAACTTTGCAACATCATATACCATCATGTTTCATTCGAGAATCCATCCTTAATAGGAAATTTTTTTTATTTTTGAAATTTACATTTTTTTTAACTTAGTAAGACTTTTTTAGATGCTGGTCCACATTCGTACAATACACGAAACTGTAAACTATCAACCAACCAAACTGTTATTTACAGATAGATTTATTGTTCAACTATTTTGTATTATTAAATTAATAACTTACTAATTAACAGAAGTATCTGGATTTCAACATTGTGTGTAATTCTATCTTAATTCATTCATGTAGACATTAAAAGACGTGTTAACTTTCTACAGCAAAGCATTCTATTCTGATGTGAAAATATACAAACTAGATTTTATTTAGAATGTTCCATTTTAAGAAAGTATTGATATTAGCAAGCATAATTCATCACTTTGTTAGCCTAGCTTTTAGATTATTATTTTGCGTTTCCCAGAAATTTATGGCAAACATCTGGCTTCATTAACTCGTCTGTCTTTTAAAGAGCTTTATTTAACACTGAATTAGTCCCCCAATGAAAGCAAATTATGGTTTACATTTTGAATCTAAAAACTAGATTGTAATACTTTCAAGACTTTGGATTAGAAAAATAATACATTTCAACTCTTGTACCTGATTACAGGCAAGGACTGTTAAATCGTATTTTAAGTCATGCACAATAAGATTTTACCAAGCATAATCTTAACAAGGGCACTAATAAGTTTTAAACAAAAGAAATTCAAAATAAAGCAACAATTGGAATACAGTTTGTATTAATTTATAACTTGGTAATAGAAAAAAGGTTTTATTTGTAACTGCTTCTAATCATTTTTGGGACACAGACTAATTAAATCCAGGACCTGAAACTAAAGAGGATTCTGAATAACTACAAACATCCATGCCTCGACCGAGATATGTACCCAGTCTCTTGAATCGAAAGGCCAGAGCACTACCCTTTCGACTACCAAGCCTATACATAAAAGAAGATAACAAGAAAATGATGCATTTTAGTTCTTGCCCAATTACACCAGTTATTTTCTTGATAAAACCATGTTATTCATTTTCTTGGTGGCACATGCTGTCAAATTTACAATGCTTCACAATATTTAGTAAAAACAATCCTTTAGTAATTACTAATCTCAATCCATGAGTACAGCATTTTAATTGTTCTCCAGAATTCTTAAAATAAGATCTTTGAGTTCTGGTATGAAATATAGAGCCATGAAATTAAAATTTATTTCTGAGATACTCCATTTTTATCTCATTGCTTGTAAATGATTATTTGAATTGCGAATTCCACAAGCCCAGAAACTTTATGGCACTCAAGATTTTAATGAAAAATTAATTTAAATACGAGTTTTAATACATTTAATAGAAAAATTTGCAAAATAACTAAATTGAATGTATTGAGTATTTTTTACAAGCTGGAATGCAACATTGATTCTACTTCATTCACGAAGTCAATATTGTTGTCCAGCAATCACAGGAACGTTGTTTTGTGACCAGCATTCACGGGGCCCTCGTGACCACCAGTCACAGACAACATTACCCAGAAAAAGACATTTAAAAGATGGAGCTTAAAATTCAAGAGTTTATCAGAAGTAAACAACAAACACAAGCTAAGTTTTACAATATAGAACTTAGATAAATATGGTTTGAGGATTTCAAAATTAATTTTTCCCTTACTTAGCTCGGTTTTCAGATTTTTCATTCAGTTAATGAAATTAATGAGATACATAGATAAGAGTATATTGGAGATTCAATAGCTTTAATAGGGTTGCATGTGAATCACTGTACTTATAGATTGAGAAATTCAGAACATCTTGGGTTTTGTTGTCACTATGGTCATTTTTTGTAACATGGGGGTTAATTTAACCAAATAGTATCTGAGGAATTAAGAGATTTATCATAAGCGACTAAAATGCAATCGGTTTAATTATTATGCTTTCTGTTTACAAATTAAGAGACAAGTCAAATTATGGCGTGTCTAACTTATGAATCAAAATAAGGCCAAAAATGTATTATATCCAAGCTGATTAAATTTTGTTTCCAAATATAAGATTTTTAAAATGCTTTTCTAACATTAAGTATTTATTTGTGGAAAAGTTCATTTAATATTCTTGGGGACCACACAAGCCTCATCGACAGAAGGAAAAAAATCTAAAATTATATAGCTTGCTCATTCACAACCATAAATATTATGGATTACACTTTTAGTTACTTTTTAAAAAATCCATGAATGCACAATCACTGAATACATGATAAAATTATAAAGTTCAAAATATACTTTAATAAGGTATAAAAGATTCCCACCCAAATTGTGGACAGTTTGAAAATATTATGGTAAAGATTTTTTCAAAAAAGAAATTGACCCTTTATGCATTCTCTGCATGGTACTGACAGAGAATACAGTAAAGCGATAAAACAATGAACCCAAACTTCATGCGAAATGGTCTCAAAAATAGGAAAAGACTAACATACAAGATTTAAAAATGGAAAAACATGCAACTCCTACCTCCCACAACGAAAGTCATCAGATGCTTAATCCACATTTCAGTTCTGAAATAGAGAAGTACAAATGAAGGAAAAGGCAAGTACAATTGGAGTTTTTATATACAAACACAATGAAAAAAAATTTTCATATAGCAATCAATATATCAATGAAAATAACGGTGACAAAATTCGCCCTATTTTAAAATTCTAAGAATTCCATAATATCTAATATTCAATGTACACCTATTACAGCACATAACCTACTTGTGTGACTTAAGTATTGAACATAATGTAGTGCAGGAAGATAACCTTTATCCAGATAATGAATCAAGATTTAATGTAACCAGCAAATGTGTAGTGCTGTGAATAAACATGTTTTTCGTTGGTTCAGGATTTTATGGTGCAAGGGCATATTTGGTCAAGCTGCTGTGAAAAGGATGGAGGAAAGAGATCGCTTGGGTATCCTGGAGTCACGATACCTGTGTTTCCCATTCAGTGAACCTAGTGGGAAAATAGATCACTAGAGTACCACAGGTTTGTGAAGCCTGCACACACCAAAAGATGTACCCATGAGGGATAAACATGTTTTTGAAATTTAAAATGTGGACTTATTACATGGACATGACTTGTGATGATGACCCAATGATAGAAGCCAGTCATCTAGATGACAGACTGAGTCTCTCCACTTTCGCTTAAGACTAGGTTGGTAGGTTTGGGTTTTATGGCACAAGGTCTGATAGCCGGCAAGCTGCCCCAAACACAAGATAGAGTTCAACCCAGTAGAATATAAATACTCAAATTAATAGTCTATCTAAAAGTGGATTAAAAAATAGGTACATTCAATACTTTTTATAACATAAAATAGCATTTAAACACAAAAGTATAAGAACAAACCTCGTCATGAACATAAAAATAATGAGTGACAGTTAAAAAATTTTGAAGTCGGGTAGTTTAAAAGACATGAAAGATAAAAATCATTAGATGTAATTTAATAATTCTATGCTTTGTAAAAATTTAAATCATGTGAACTGAACGACGCGCAAGACTCGGGAATCTGAGCGGAGTGGTGGTTGTGACATCACCGAAGCAGGCTCATATCTCAAGTTCTGGTTCGTAACTCAAGGCAAAAAAATCGACCTAATGACAGCTCATATATCAAAAACCTCGTATCTCAAGGTACCACTGTATATTGTACATACAACATAATAGCTAAAAAACCACTTTATTGGTCATGGAAAAGATTCTTTTGATCAAAGTCATACCTGGTTTCAAAGTCAAGGAAAAAAGACTGCTTGCACACTGAATGCAATCAATGTATACCGAATCACCACCCAAAAATCTATTTGATACAATTAGCTTTTGATTTTCAGTGTCATTTTATTTACACATTAAGCTAGTCTGTCATACAATGGTATCCATAAATGTGTTGCACTTTTTAAATTTAGGCCCTAGATTACAGCATTCACAATAAACTCACTTAAATATTTGTAGTACCTGAGCAAGAACCTAATTTATAGTTGCAAATTTTTTATACAGAAACATTTACCATCGAGTCTTTCTTGAAAATGGCTTGAAAGATAATTTATTTCTATCTATTATGGATGCAGAGGTAAGATCTATACCAAATTACAGAGAAATGTCAAATAGTTTAAAAATTTAGATTTGAATACATAATTGTTATCTACATAAATAATGGATGAATCTGGCAAGTTACTGTTTAGAAATAAATTGGGAAATTTATTTTAAAGGTACTGAAATTTTAAACCCATTTAAAATTGCAATCATGTATTTTCATAGTTTTCTGAAGTATTCTACCCATTTAATCCAATATTTTGAATATTTATAGATTCCACTTCTTGGACACAAAATTTTTAAAAAGTGTTTACTTTAGCATATAATTTCGATTCATTTGTTGGCCTTATCTACATGGCACATTTTTTGTTTCTGAAGAAATGCAATATATCAAGGAGTTACAGAACAAGAGGATCCTTCCTACAAGCACATAAAACTCAATAGTTAATGACAAGTAAAGCACATTTGTCAGCAGTCACGACTGAATTCAGTGAAGTGTTTCCTAACACACGACTTAATTATATAACAGCCTTCTGACTCGACATTAGGTGGGCCACGATAGCCCAGTTGCAAGAGCAACGGGTTGCGAGTTCAAAACTCGATACAACCAAAGACAACATGTACGCAGAGGCCAGTGCACATTAAATCTGTCATGGCTTCCAATGTCCTCACGTTGCAGTGGTCTGGAAGTTTGGAGTGACGAGTGAGTCAGATGACGAGCTCAGGTGTTGTTATCATTTGATCGTGGTTCAAAATTACGAGGCATTGTCCTTGGATCTATCCCTTCGAAATTGATCCAGGACCGTTGCCAATAGCCCATCGTGTTGTTCCAGTGCGATGTTAATTAACTACCTACCGCCTCGACACATTGGGTGTTTCCAAGTTCGAAAGATTTTTCTTTTTTTTCCTAGTTGCTTGAATATCAAGAGAGCACTTAAGCTACAATCCATTGTTTACCATACCATGAAAACTGACCATCTTTTAAACACCAAACATATATAGATATTCTTGTGTACATATATTCCAGTTAAAATAAAAGTACCTCAATTTTTCTCTCGTCTTGCTCTTCTTTCTTCCCTCAACTCTTTCTTGATTCTAAAGAGATATACATGAAAACAATGAAGTGATTGTCAGCACAAGACAGAATGCAATCCAATAAAACAGTTCAAATACTTAAGAGTAGTAGTCAGATCTATAATAAAAGTATGAATGAAATTGTGTAGGTTCACTACATTTAAGACAACTAAGATATTTAAAATACTTATTTAAAAGGGTAAAGATAATGAGTTTTTTGTCGATGGTATTGTAAAGCCCTTTCAAGGCCTATTCAAGGCTCTTTAATTTTAAAGGCCACATTTTAAAGATTGTTAAGATTAATGCAAGTAAAGAAATGTTCACTAGAAATGAAAGCCTTTTTTAAGTCCTGTGGGAATCTTTATGACAATGTCCCATAAAAGTACATTTTAAAAGCTTAAGTACTTTAGAGAATGCACATAGCCTGATAGATGACAAATCTGCTTATGATCAGATCCAAGTATTATAGGTGGCAAAAGGGATCCTCATAACATGGATAAGGCCATGACAGATTGATAATGTTGTAATTCATTGTAAATATAAATTCATTTGTACACATTGTTAGAACGAGGTTATTTAATCACCTAAAATTTGCTACAAAATGTTGACTAAAAATGTATTTACTATCCAAAGAGCAAAAGTAATAAAACCAAAGTCGAAACATTCCCTATACAGCACAAAAACTTTTAAAAACGCATTTTTCACTCTTATTGCAGTTTCTCTGCCAAACTGAAAAATAGGTCCTATAAAAGAAAATTGGTAAATCCTGTCACATTGAAAGTTCGAATTTTACAAACCAAAACATTCATTAAATATTTTATAGTTTGCCATAGGAAAGGATTTTTCCTGTCCTGAATTACAAAAAAGCCAGACCCATGATCAACAAATCTTCAAAACGATTTTCAATGGACTGTCAAAAGTTAGAAACATGTCTTCACTTTATGATTGTTCAGTTTCCAAAACTTGAGGGAAAACTTTTTCAGACTGGTAAAAAATGGAGCTTTAGGGGGAATACAATTTTCTTTGAAAACACCTAAATTTATAAAATGGCTCGAAACATGAATTAAAAATGTCTTAAAATGAACAAACCCTTTTTGCCATAAAAATAAAGGGAAATGAATTAAAATTCAAAACACAAGCACGTTAATCTAAATGTTTAGTTTTCCATGACATTCACTTGACTGACATTTCCACATAAAAAAGTATCCTTATCCTTGATTTATTTAGACAGTTACACAACACTAATGGTAACCATGTTTTGAATTAAAAAACTTTAAGGGATAGCAGGGTAAACAAGGCCATTTCATGTGAATAAATGAAACTTAATAACATAATAGTAATGGATCACTATTATTTCACAATAAAAATCTACTATTAAACTATGTATTCATTCTTGCTCTATTCATACTACTTACATTCACGATTAATGACAAAATTGGACCTCACCAATCTCAATCTCAAGTAAAGATCATCACATTCTGGTCTAAAAAAGCTTTAATAAATACTCTTGAAAATTTTGACTTAGTATTTCACTTGCATGAAAAGAAATTGGAGTATTGAGCACAATACACAGAAACAATTTCAATTTTAATGGTTGAAAAATTAAGATTCTCAGAGCGCTTCAGAATTCATAATTATACACACACCAGACCTAATAAAATGTCAACTAAAGTGAATATTATAAAGAAAGACAAAAATGTAGAACATTTTTGCAAAATTTATCACAGCCTTACCTTCTCTGCACTCTCCTAAATCCCTCCTGCCACCTCCTAAATTCTCTCTCCTCCTGCTCCTCCTCAGTGAGCTGAAAAACAAACATTTCCTCACATCAGATTATGCATTCCTTTATTGACAACACTTTTGACGGATCTGAGTTGTATTGTTTACAATTACCATCAGCCATACAAAAAAATTGCTAATCACCTTTTTTGTATATCATAATACTCTTGGATTACAAATAAAAAATTAAAGCATTTCATTAAGTAGTGAGAAAGAGCAGTGTGGATTTAAACAAACCCATCAATTTTAAAAAGTAAAAAACTATTTGAAAACATTTTTTATTAGGAGAATATAAGAACACTAAGGAGAAGTAAAATTACCTTTGTTACATTTCGGTGGAAATATTTTTGAACAGAATTTAAATTTTATTCTGCAAATTTAGAGGATTACACACACACCTGTAGGACTTTGTCAGTAGTCTAAATCATATACAGTAGAACTCCAATTATCCGAACTCGTTAAACGGATTGCTTTGAGAAAAAAAAAAAAAGAAATCAGCAAAATCCGCATTTTAAGTTTCTTATCGGTGAATGATAAAGGTGAGCTAGGTGTAGCGATAGCGGATACACAGATGATGAGTCACTAGTCCTGTCACTTACAGTGTGGCTTTGGCTTTCAGTTGTTTCGTTTGTTACTGTGTTCCATCTTTCGTGTTCTGTTTTATTTGTTTTACTGTGCAGTATAGCTTATCGTTGGGAGACGAAATAAAAATTAAAAATCATTGAACAATTAGACAGAGGAATGTCTGGTAAGCAGTTAGCTGAGATCTATAGTGTGGGAACATCAACAATTTCCGACATTAAAAAAAAACAGGTCTTTAATTTTAAACTTTGTCCTGGAGAGTGAAGGTGGGAGTTTGTAGAGAAGAGCTATGAAAATGGCAGAAAACAAAGAACTGGAGGAGGCTGTATTCAAGTGGTTTCTGCAGCAGCGAGGAAATCCTTTTTCTGGGCCGATCGTTTGCAAAAAGGCGAAGCTTTATGCTGAGAAAATCGAAGGTTTGTCTTCTTTTAAGGGGAGTAATGTTTGGTTACGGAATTTTAATTCAAGGCATGGTATCCGTGAGTTCAGTGGCGAGAAGCTATCAGCAGACCCTAAAGCAGCAGAAAACTTTATTGAAAAACTCAAAATGGAAATAAAATCTTATGCCGAATTTTTATATAATGCAGATGAGATAGGCCTTATCTGGAAGGCTTTGCCTAGAACTTAAGCTTCTAAAAGGGAATCTAGTGCTCCTGGTCATAAGGTTAGTAAAGATCCCTGCTATCCGTTTAACCCTGCTAAATTGTGCTAACTCTATGGGATACCACAAAATATCCCTTCTGTCGATAGGCAAATCGAAAAATCCCTGGGATTTCAAAAATGTGAAAAAACTGCCCCTCTTACAAGAATCAATCAAAGGCCTGGATGATTGCTGCTGTTTACCGGATGGTACGACGAAGTTTTCATACCAGAAGTAAAACATCAAAAGACCTTAGGAAAGCAAGGCAGTAAGGTGTTGTTAATCACTGACAATGCACCCACCCCACAGAACACCTTGAAAGAAAACGGACGTTTCAAAACACTCTTCTTGCCGCCAAACGTAATGAGTTTGTTGCAGCCGATGGACCAATCGGTTATGGAATCTATGAAGAGCAATTACAGAAGACAACTGTCAAGGAAACTTTTGATAGAAGATGAAGGCATTGTGGCTCATCACATAAAGATTGATTTAAAAGACTGCTCTTACATGGTGGCGGAAGCATGGAGTTTACTGAAGTGAACGAAATTGAGAGCTTGGAACAAATTGAGAGGCATTTCAATCAAGGAGGAGGTACAGAAAGAGGTAGAAAGGGCCTTGAAAAGCAGGAGGAAGAGACAGAAGAGGACGAAGTGTCAGTTGACATAAGAAACCATATTGAAAATTCCTGGATGTTCCGAGTGCAGTGCAGAGGACGTAGGCAAGTGGCTGGTGTGATTCTTTGGATCCTGGATTCCAAATTCTCAGTGACAAACTCGTTCAAAGTGTGCGAGAACTAACTCATTAATGACCCGGAAGATGCCGACGACATTGCTACTCAACCAGACGCAGGACCGTCAGCTAGTAAGGTGTTTGAGTGCCTTGGTACAGCGCTAAAATGGATGGAGCGGCAGCCTGAGTGCGACCATCTACAGCTTCTCACCGTTAAGCGGATGCGAGACTTGGCTGCACGGAAACAAGTAAAGACAGCGAAACAACTGACTTTGACCGATATGTTCGAGCAATGATACATTTTAATACAGTAAGTACAAAATGTAAACAATATTGTTTTCATGGTCATTAAATTACATTACATACTAAAGCAAAATTCGTTTTTTACTAAGAAATAACCTTTTCGTGAATTATCCAATTATCCGGATATTTGATTATCCGGATGGGGTCTGGTCCCAATTGATCCGGATAATTGGAGTTCAGTATTTTATTAAAAGAATGAAAAGTAATTTAATTTAAAATTTGGTTTCATTTCGTTTGTCACTCTAGAATTTTTTTGTAAAAAATGAGTAAGGGATGTTTTTTAATGAAAATATACGATTTTTTTTCTGAATTTCTCAATAGACCAAGTAGGAAGCAGCCTAGGGTGGGAAATTTTGCAATTTTCTCAATGAAAACTAACCTTTAAATACCAGTTTAACACTTTGAGCCACACATTATTGTACATCTTGCTGGTATATTCTTGGGTAAATTTCTTGGTAATAAATCAAGAAGCACCGAGACTGATAACGAACTACAAACTGAAAAACTTTGGAATAAACTATACAAGTGAACAACATGATTAATATATAAATTACCCCATTATCACAATCAACATCGTATGCAGACCTATTAAATGAAAAAGCATAAACTGATGTTATCAGTGTCTAAATTTTTCATTATAGGAAGCAATGTCTTGGTTCAGTTGGCGATAAAAGCACCCTTAATATATCAAATACAAAGTAAGCATATCACTTCATGCAAATAGCATACCAACAGTACTTCAATAAAGTTTTATTTAGCGGATGATACTTTTGCAGTGACAAATGAAACATTTCACCTTTTAAGTGAATTGAATGAAGTTTTCATTAATGTTGTATTATCCAAAAATGTTACGTAAAAAGCCACTATTCAACTATGCAAGAGAATAATTTGAAGAGAATAACGAAATATTTGAGGTCCCATGCTGCTTTTCTCAGGATAAAATAGCTGAATAGATCACTGAAACCAATTCCCAATCCTAGAAGTATTTTAGCATCAAATGAAATTTAGATCTTTTGGAGAAGTATTAATTTTTCAAATCAACACGACAGAAATCTTTTGATCCCTTGATAATAATTAAAGTACCATCTGAACCATTATGAGAAATATTTCCGCATGGCAGAAACCTCCCCACCTGTTGGGATGACAAGACATCGCCTTTGGTTGTGTCTGATTACATTCTGGGTTTCCTCGAAATGTGGCCTTGCCTACATCGAGTATTTATTCCACTTGTAACATAGGAGCTTAGGTAAAACTTGGGAGTTTTAAATTGGGGAGCCTCTACACTGTAGGCATCTTTCCACCATTGAAACCTTCCACATTGAGATGAAGGGTGGAAGTCACCAGAGCACCACACACCCTTCCCTAATCAGAATTCCCCTAAATCACCTCAACTCGAGTTTTTCACCTTTTCTCAGACTGGATTAACAGCGAGCCCTGTGAACATGAATTGGACTCCTAAATGTATCAAATTCGTTACTTTTTCACTCTTATTTCCCATTTTCCAAATGCTTAACATGACTTATCCTTTCTTTTTGTCTTGGTAGTTTTTTATTCAATGGATTAAAGTTTCTTATTAATTATTATGTTTGCTGAAATTCAGTAGGTACTCTGTAATTGATACGTCCATCCCTTTTTTATCTCGCGATTTTCCTCAGTGGTGGCTTTGCAAGAAATTTAGTTCTCTTGCACTGATTGAAACCGATTGTCTGAATGAAGATGAGAGGGACACTGATTTGAGGCTGGAGTGCCCCCAGAAGTAAATTCAAATGTCATTGCTATAGCCTAGATTTCCATGTAAATTATCCAAATTCCCAGCATAATAAAACTAAGATTTATATTTTACTGGAAATCATGAGAAAGCTTATTTAACCACAATATTTTTCTAACAATTTTAACTCAACACCATTTTTTCCTAATCAATCAGTTGCAGTAAATTTCAGACAGGGCACACTTCCGACATTATCGAGAAGTGTCGTCGAACAGGGAACATCAACTCTGACTGCAATTCACTTAAGTTCTGCAATTCCAATTACTTTTTCACTATGGGTCATGAAGTAGATGGGGCACTCCAAAATAGTTAGAAGACACTGCCAGATCCAGGGGCAAGAAGATGAGGGCTGCCCTTCTCTTTAAGTAATATTTTTGTTAGAAAGTCAAAATTGCACACAACACAAATTCTTTGCTCATAGCCTTCTTATTCAAGAGTAGTTCTTTGTAAATTGAAAATGCAATCAGACAGTAAACGCACGCTAATGCCCCAATACATTTGACTTTTAACGAAAATTTTTCAGCTAGCATCTTTTACTTTAAACATGGTTGAACATATTTGTTTTGAAGTCAATTGAAAATTTCAGTTTTAATTTTTCCATAACTAATGAATTTTTGTAGAGGGGGTTATGATGTATACCACAAAGTTTTACCGGCACAAAAAAAGGGAAAAACACCCAGGGAGGAATTGAACCTGACAGGAATCGAATCTGCACCGCCTACAACTCGCAGGTTGCAAGCAAAGTGAGCATACACACTAAGCCACGAATTTCTGTAGAACGTGTGGAGTACACACAAAATTTTAGAATTGTTTCCCCCACACATAAAGTCCTTTCTCCCATTTTGTAATCAACTCCAACCAGCTGTTTGCAAAGCAGGTGTTAGTCCTGTTATATGTTGCATTCATAACCATCCCCTCATGATTCTAACAAAGATAGACGCCTGCTCACCTGCTGCTGTGTTTCTTCTTCCTCCTCATACTCAATGGGCTGAGCCCTCAATTCTCCTTGTCCAGTATGCGTTTCAATACCATGGACGACTAGGATGTGAGTTCTGTACCCTTCAAGAGTCCAAGATACATAATCACATCCTAGTGCGTCACATGGAATACTCTTTTCTGATAGGTATTCTGTTATGTTCTGTATTTCCACATCTGCTTCTTCCTATTCATAGGTAATGGAAATTACATTAGTAAGAATAAATAGCAAAGAATATGTTTAATATTAAAAAACAAAACATGGTACTTATTGGCAGACATGCAAATCACAATGCACATCATGTGTAACTTTCAATGATTCCCAGGACGTAGATTCACAGACTAATGGCAGGGTCGCCAAAAATTACGAGTTAACAATATAAATAAAATGAAAATAATATAGATAATTTATTGTTACTAAGATAATAAAGAGCAAATAAGGAATTTAATTTGAGGTGTGACATTGCATTGATTTAGCAATTGTTTTAATGTTTGGTTCCATTTTCGTAGTTGCAAGATTGATTCTAAATTTTCATTCTTCGTCAAGCTATTCCTATTTTTCAATTAGTTAGTATTCATTAATGAAAAAGTTTGTTCAGATATGCATGTGCAGTGCCTGGCACCACAGCTACTTTGTTGTGCATATGTGCAATTTTTAAAATTACATGCGACTTGTTAAAGTTAAAAATAACACATGGTGAGGTGGACCATCAGCCAATCAGTGGAGGGTCATGGTCTGTGCATTCCTGCTCTTGGGCTTAGCACTCCTTCTGGTTGGTTGTTTCGAGGTTTTATGGCGCAAGAATATTTTGGCCATGCTGCGCCAGACACAACACATACAATATCAAGCAATACACATACACAGTGAAAGTTTTACTGACACAGAAAAGGGAAAAACCCAGGGAGGGATGCACCTGACAGGAATCAAACCTGCACCGCCTACAACTCGAAGGTTGCTAGTGCAGTGGAAACACCCACTGAGCCACAATTGATGGGCTCAAGAGGAATGGGATTTAGAATTTTAAGGCACAAGGTGCTAATCAAAAGGGTGCCAGATGCAGTAAATTAAACAAATAGCAGCATTATGCTAAAGGCTAAAAAAGAAGTCAAGAATTGACAGAAGTATAAGAATTGATTTACGTGCATAAAATTTCGAGTGTGAAATTTGAAGGATTGAAATGTAAAAGAATTTGAAGTAGTCACGACTCCTTCATAATTTAAAAAATAATTAGATGATAGTTAAAACCAACCATACATAAAAATGTGAAAAGGTTTGAATGGGGATTTTCCCCAACTCAATCTCGCAGATCTGAAATGGTACTTATAAAAAATATAAGATGCTGACAATTAAAGTCAGGAGAGGCAATTAAAATACAACAGAAAAAGAAATGAGCATGAGTTACAATTGGGGGCCCCTTTCAAGAGGGAGTTTGTAATTTCTGGAAAAAAGTGTTGTTTAACATTTGTATTCAATATTACAAAATGCTATGGGTGCTCTTCACTAACAATCTTACTGAACCATACCACTTACTGAACCTTAAATAAAATAAACAGAGCTTAAATTGAAAAAAGCTCTTAATATTTGCAAAACCAAAACATTCGTCTATATCAGGGGTCTCCAAACTATGGCCCACGGAAACACATGCATGCAATTTTTCGTAAAATTGTAGATTGTAAAAATAATTCAAATTCAGTAGTCGCGGCAATTCAAGTGTTGGTAGGTTCGAGGTTCCGTGTAATTCGGGCTGGTTTTATGGAAAATAAACTATTACAAACTATTAATAAATGACTTTCGTTACCGAGTGCCTTCAATTTAATAACGCTTTCCGCTTTCTCATTGATGTTTGCCTTGTGTTCTTTACTAAGGTAAATGAAACCCTTTCTAAACTTCAATTAGATCTAAAAAACTAAAAGGCGTTATCACAGATGAAGGTAAAAGTATGTGTGGCGGTAACACAGGATTAGTAGGACATGTATGCAATGCTATTCAAAATGCTGGAGGTGAGAAACCAATGGTTTTTCATTGCATTATCCATCAACAATCCTTGTGTGGGAAAAACATAAATGTGTTGAAAGTAATGCAGGTAGTTGTTAAGACAGTAAATTACATCCGATCCCACTCTCTTAAACACCGGCAGTTTAAGAATTTTCTTTTGGATATTGAAAGTAAGAGTTTCAGACTTTCATGGACTCTAAATTGAGGTCTAGAGGAATTGATGTGCAATTCTTCATGATTCTGGGACACAAAAACCTAACATATAGTAAACTCATCACAGGAAAATATATAACAAATTAATTTTCTCTATCAGCATAACTAGAGGGTATTGATATAACCAGAAAGGGCTCTGGGCTTGGCCCCCATGTCTTTCAATGCAAGAGCCAGGAACAGTAACTCGTTTTAACATGAGATTTATTACATAAGATTTTCTTGGAGCAGGGAATCCTTACCTCAGACAACCACCACCACCCCTCCTCGTCTACTATTTCCTCCTCTGGTTCACCAAATTCCTCTTCCTCATCCAACTGCTCTTCAATTCTCTCATCGATGTCTTGCACTCTCTCTTCCACTTGCAACACTGCTTCCTGCTCATTCTCTGCCTACACAAAAATGCAATAAGATAATAAGAAAAATAAATGTAATAAGGTGTTATAACACAAGCATATATTAACACACTGAAATTGCAAGCACATTCAAGTGATGCAATAACCTGCTTTACTAAAAAATTTCAGTTTAACACAGAAACTAAAACGTTCAATTCCATTTAAAGCATACTTTTTATCATAAAGGGATGTTTGTATTATTTTCTTGTTCACACATTTTAAACCACCTAGTGTCACAAAAGAATGAATTATTTAGTTTTTGCACATTTTAGATCATAAATGTACATTTATACAGAATTTCCTAGCATTTTTGTTCATTTAACAAGAATATTTCCTTTTACTCTTATGTTACGTAATTTTCATTTTGTGAACAAATAATTGTTTAATTTTATAAGTGCAATTTGCAACTTTCTTGAAGTTAATAGCATATTTATGTTCATCAGTTCACATTGTCCACCCAAATATATTCACGGAGGTCATGAAACAAAAACCTATTTTATAAGTAAAAAGCCAAAACTTGGCTCCAGCAAAGGCCACAAAACTAAAAATACCAGTTTCTAACAAGACAATTTAGAAAACTGCCCTACTCAAAAATAAAGTTCATTTTAGCTGCACTAGGGCTAATTCGATGGAGGCTTCTGCCTTAGAGTGAATTTTAAAATCAGATTTAGTTTTTCATACTCTATGGTCACTTTTATTAGAGTATTAGTTAGACTAAGGCCTACAACTTGAGGTAGATTTCGAACTGATACAAACATTCATGCCTAAACCAATATTCAAACCCTTAAACAAGGTGTAGAATACTAACTACTCAGTTACCAGGCTGGCATTAAAACACTTTTATTTCAAACCAGAGCCGGTAAAATCGAGGTAAAATCAGGTACCAGGCTGAATGTAATTGTGGTGGATTTTATTTTAACATTGCTATGCTTTTTACAGTTTAAAGATTGCATGATTGTTCAAAAATTTAAATGGATCTTAGATCAGTTTCTTACATCGGGCGCTACCGCCACCCTTTGGGCACAACAGGTGGTAGAGCCCACTTTGAACATTTTGGGAATATTTTTAAGGAATGTTAGGGGCAAAGCCGGTCACAGGGGAGGGGTGTTGAAGAGCAAGTGTTGGCGATAACATGCTAAAAAGATGTGCCGCCTAAAAATTTTTAAGCACACATTTATCCACTTGACCAAACAGACACTAGTGATGCACTGTTAGTTGGTTGTTCTGGATTTTATTGCAAAGGTCATATTTGGTGAAGCTGCACCAAACAGAAAACGTCAAGTAAAACATGTAGTAAAAGGGGAATAGAGTAGTGTGATGAAAGCAGTAAAAGATCTCTTGGTACCCCCGGGATCATGACTCGTGTTAACTAAAGACAGTAAACCTCATGGGGAAGGAACAGATCTATAAAGTACCTCGGGTCTGTGAAGCTTGTACACACCTAAACAAGATATGCCCTGAAGGCACATCATAGTAAAATGCAAATTATAACTGATTGGTCTAAAAACAAGGCAACGGGTTGTAACAAGTGGATATTAGCATGCATGCATTTACACTTATGCAGGTTCTTACAAGAGTAGTGGCAGGAATCTATATTACGTCAAGTTCTATGGTCTATACCTGAGGTTCTCAAACTTTTTCAGTCACAGAGCACCTTTGAAATTGGAAATTCAACGCGGAGCACTAAATTTTATCTCGCAGCTATATACTGTACTTAGTAAATAGAACGACAAAATAGCATTGACGATGCAAAGTAGTTTCATCATTTAAGCTTGCAGGACATTAGATTTCACCGTTTAATTTTTTTTCTGCACTAATTTCCCATTGCAGACGGAAAACACACACGTGAAAAAAACATTTGAAAATAAATTCAGGGCAAATATTGCAGATCCACAATTTGTTATTTCATTAATTTGGCATTATTACATTTGTTACAAATTTTTATTTGGTTTCATGAAACAGAAATTTAATGAGAAGGATGAGGCTGTTTTGATTTGCACAATGAAATTATTTCTGGCTGAATTTCGGATAATTGCAACTGAATATCTTGCTCTGCATTGAGATGTGATGCGTGTTTTGTTTTAGTAGCGGCGTATGCGGAGAATCCTGTTTCACATAAATAAGTGGTTGCGAAGGGCAGGAGAATAAGTTTCGCTTTATCTGATAGGATTTTAAATTCATCTTTTAGCGTACACCAAAAATCTGAGATTGATTTCTCAGTTTCAAACTTTGATCTTATCGCTGTATCTGATGTCAAAATCAAGCAAGCATTCATATTTCTTTGATGTCAGAGAGGATGGGTTTTTGGATATAGAGTATGGTGTTACAACCCAAACTTTTCTTTTGTTTTCATGCAATCCTTTTGGAAAATAAGAGTTCAAAGTATCAATCAAACGCAAGAGATGAACTTCAAACTCGTTTAAGATATCAGCAGGAATGTATGATTCGAGTTCTCCAAATCCTTTTGTTAGTGGAAAACAATCCAGGCTTCCGTTTTTGATTGACTCTACCCAATACTTCAGTTTCTTTTTAAATCCTTCCATTTTATCAATAGCATCAAAACCAGTTACTGCTTTTCCTTGAAGTGAAAGACATAAATCATTACTTTTTGTAAAAATATCTGCTAAATACGCCAATTTCTTTAGCCAACGATCATCACACAACTTCTCTCCCAAAGCAAAATCATTGTCACTCATGAAGATTCTGACTTCATTCCTTAGTTAAAATGCAATGCCCCTTAGTTCAAAGAGGCGCATTAAACTTTTACCATGGGAGAGCCACCTTATTTCTGTATGAAGTAAAGATGCATGCAGACTCCTTTTGAACCTGGTATTCTTAGGTCGTGATTTTGTAAAATTTATTATTTTAAGTTTCATCCAGCACTTCTTTTATAAAAGGTGGCATTTTCTTCCTCGCAAGAGCATGTCGGTGAAGTACGCAGTGGCTACTGCTGCACCCCTTGGCTTTTTCTTTTATTTTTGTGATTGCAGCCAGCGATCCATTGAAAGAAAATCGACGTTATTCCCCGTATCACACTAATTTAGTGTATTTGAAGAAACCCCCACAAGACAGATATTTTGTCATCAAAACGAAAAATCTGTGAAGCAACAGAAAATTGATTTTTAAAAATAATAAATTACATATAATGAACTTTATAATTTGTCTGTTATCGACTGAATGTTGACTAACTAAAATGCAACTGATTTGAGAAGTGAGTAAACCACCAGTTTTATAATAAAAAATCTAATTGTTTCTGCAAACGCAGAACTTTTTAAATTTTGAGTGCTCCAAATAGAACTCTACAAGAGAATTTTTACTATTTTCCTGCTATATCAATTATTGCAAATTCATTTAATTAATGGAATTGTATATATTACCTCAGCAGGTTGGACTTCTGGCTCTGGCGCAGGGCACATACTGAAAACAATGGAATACAGTAATGTGTTAGTCAATAAATCACTTTTAATCAGATTTATAATCATTAGCTATATAATCAAGACACATTGAGCACTAAAACATTCACTGGTTATTTTTAGAGGGAAAAACGACTGAAAATAGTGCTTGAGTGACTATTTCAATTTTCTTTAACTGTCAGGCAAGAAATCTGATCTCATTCAATTCATCCCACTAGAAATTTCCAGAAATCAAATACAATATTATCTAATAAACTCAGTTGGGAGTGAAGTTTTTAATCTATTCTATTTTCACCTGTTATAGTACATAATATTATGCAACTATTAAATTAAGATACAGGACACGAGTTCATGGGATGAAAACAATTAAAATGCAAAAGATTAAGCTCTCAAGACAATTTATAGTACATTCAATTGCTAAAAGGTTGAATGAGTTGTGTAAAAATTTATATTCGTTCTTTAATTATTCCATGTGCAAATTTTTGAACACCTTATTATAACAGCTATACTTGTAATGTAAAATACCTCTGGTAGTATGTTTGCATAAATAGGAACAATTTTGCAAATAAAGGAGCAGTCATCTTGCTAACTTGGAATAGGTGAACGAGTCCTACAGCATATGGGCTTCTCATAATTCTCAACCAACTTCGATTCATTCTGGTTAGCATGAACACACGCAAGTAAAATAAATGATGGTCAATTAAATAAATTCTCTAAAATTTTGGTCCCCGTACAAGTCATGAAATCTGAACTGAAGATGAAACCCAAAGATATATAATTTGTGGATCAATGAATGGTCGTCATCCATAATAATTATGGTTAACACAAAACATTTTAGTAAGTGTTGTGACGTTCGAGTCCGCGACTGTCAAAATTGCGTTCTGGGACTTCGAAACAAGAACCAGTGTCCAATCAGAACAATGTTTAATGGTCAGTATCATAAGTTCAGTTTGTACTTGGTCAACTTGAATGTTCATGTGCGATTTCTATCCCTTATACGTTAAATTAGAGAACAAGTTCCTAGCAAATTAGTTTTCAATTCAGGAAAACATAAACAGTAAGCATTAGCACAAACTTAGAAGAAAAAATTTCGAATTTAATTTTACTTATCAGACAATCTGATTCCGATGAACAAAAATTGATTGAACTTAAAGAGAAAAATTCCTCCCTTCTTCCAGGACGATTCCCTGAATTTATTACTAACTTCATTGGTTAATTTACAACTGATAACCATCTAAGATATTCACATGTCTGTATATGGTATCAATGCTTCAAAAGTGGCAGAGAAATACTGAGCGACTATTTGGAGAAATAAGATTGAAATATTACTTTAATATTAGTTGTCAAATATCTTTTTGAATCACTTATTTCTACATTTGGATTCCTTGTCATACAATTATGGATCACTAGATTAAACAGTGAGCTTTTTAAAAAGCAATTAAGTCAAGATATTCACTTGGCATGAAATTTTCATTTCTAACACAGGGCCCCATCGAAATGAAATCCCAGTAACACTTTTAAAACAGAATGAATGGTACACTTCAGAGGTTTTACTAATTTCACAATGCAGACTTTAAAATGAAGATACTGAAAATTAAGGAGTAATGTGAGGTTTCCACATTAAAGTGTTAAGTTTAGAAAAAGTTTTAGACGAATTAGTAAAAAATATGGAAAATACATTGGAGTTCGTAAGGAACTGCAATTAAATTACCTCTCAGGCTGGCTCCTGGCAGCAATTCGTGCAGATCTTCTTAGCCTGTCAAGAAATAACAATTAGTAATTTTCATCAATTGTTCTTAGAATTATTTTTTATCAGTAAGAAATAAATCATAATAAAATAAAGGTCCCTGATGCTTTCATGCCAGTTCTGAATTAAAAATTCTGAATTCAGAACAAGACTTCTGCTTAAAAATAACTTTTCCCAACAAATATCCCACTTCAAATCATAAAGAAAGGGAAATTTTACTGATCAGGGTTTTATTCATCAATAATTATTGCTTTTTTTTCCTGATATTTTAAGTTTGTTACTATTCAAGAACCCAAACGAAAGCTACGTTATGCTCCTCTTAAAGAAAATTTTTTTCATTAAACTAATTTGTTTTACACTTTTTATTTAAATTATTTAAACATATTTTGGCTATAAAACTGAATTGGAGGCCACAAAATTATCTGTGCCTATAGCCTTGAAATTACTTGGTTCGCAACTGATTTGATCGATTAAAAACATTAGATTTAGAATGTGAAGTTACCTGGTTGCGTCTGTTGGTCCCCTCTTCATCTTCTTTTGTTTCCTAAAAAAGAACTCCACCAAATCAACATTTTTGCCATTAAAAGAAATGCATACATGTTTTGACAATCTAAGTACTGATAATATAAGAAAAGCAGGGAAAAGATTTGAACGAGTGTAGTAAAATAGAAAAGGGAGGTGCTCAGACTCCTGCATATCACATTTTTCTCATGAATGACAAATTACATTATCTCTCTTTAAGAACAGATCTTACACATAACAAAAATGGATAAGAGAAGAGTCTTAAAATTTAATTAAAAAACTGACTTGAATATCATTTTCTCAAAAAAAAATTTAAGATTCCTTCAAATTCATCTCACTACGGAAAGTTTTTCATATCACAGGGTCCACAACTCACACACATCTTTGTTCTTCCATCTGTTCTTAATAAAACAGTTCATTTGTTAACATTAAACAAAAAAAAACAATTTTCATTTGTAAGCATCTAAAATCTAGGTCTTGAGCAAAACAGATCAGAGGCGCGCTCCGACTTATCCATTTCAGGGAAATAAAATTATAAAATAAATTTTTATGAGTTTTAGATTGTTTTAATAAAATCAATGTGAGTAAAAATGTGTGTAATTACATGTGCAAGTACAAAAAACTTCTGAACTTGGAGAAGCAAAAACTTGAACATTTCAATACATAAATGATAAGTAATTGTAAAATAATTCGTTTGTTAATGTTTGAAAAATTGATTCCTGGAGAAATAATTTAAACTGAAATCTTTGCTCTTAGGGACATCTTAAATGCATCCCTTTATGTGTAGATAGATTACATTGAGTATTGAAAATTTTAGACTTGCATCCATGAATATCAAGACAAAATAGAAGCACAGGAGTAATATACTAATTTCATCAAGGAAATACAATTATTAATGTGTTCTAGACTATTACTTGCAAATGGGAAAAACTATATTATGGATCACAATAGAAACCTGATTTAATCACAACATTCATCAGTTTGGGTTGGCTGGGTTTCTTGGTGCGAGGGCCATATCAGGCTAAGCTGTGTCAAGCAGACAATGTCAATTAATGGACATACACAAGGAATGTTTAACTGACAGAACAGAAAAATAAACCCAGGTAAGTTACAGGAATCGAACCTGCATTAGCTGCCTACAACTCGCAGGTTGCTAGTAATGGGCAAACGGTAGAGATTAAATAACCACAAGACCCTAAAATTCTGGGGCCTTGGATAATTTTCAGTAAGGTTCTCTGGTCAGATAAGAATGTAGGCCTGAAGGAACATTTGATCTACAATAGACAGGACCTTCGTAAATTATTCTCAGTGCTTTCTCAACATGATTCAAACTATAGGCTTTCTTAAATTTGGTTAAAACCGAATAGAGTTAGAAATTTTTCACATGAAGTTGAGAAGCAAAACTACCTTTGAAATTGTTTCTAAATAAATTTAAGATATTTCCAAAGTTAACCAATTTTTTCCAAGCTAATGTAAAAGGAAATCTTTCCATAATTTGAAAACAAAAATTGTAGGTTTTCAAAAATTTAGTTCCTTTTATAAAAACAAAATACTTAGATGTTACAAAGGCATTTCAATCAATTGTGTTTTTGCAACATGTTATGCATTCAATTTCTCCGATAAAACTCATGCATGTATTAAGAGACTTCTACTTAAAAATAACTTTTTCCAACAAATATCCCACCTCATATCATAAGGACTTGTTGAAATTTTACTGATCAAGTTCTTATTTGTCTCTAATTGTTGCTTGTTTTTAGTCCTGATGCTTTTAGTTTATGTTAATAATAAAAAAGCTATGTAAAGCTCCTGGTTTAGAATAATTTCGTTTTGTTACACAAAAAACTTGTTTCATACTTTTTAATTTAATTATTTAAATATATTTTGCTCATAAATTTAAATAATTGGGGCCACCAAATTATCTGTGCCTATAATCGTAATGACTGATCCACTGATTTACTCTATTTAAAAGGCAAAAAAAAGATTTAGAATGTGCAAGGTTACCTCTTCTTTTCCTCTTCCACTCGCCTCCTCTTTGTTGAGGGACCTCCATCATTGTCTGTCTTTCTCTTTTGTCTAAAAAAGAAAAAGCCAATACATCAACATTTTGTCCTTTAAAATGAATGTATACATGTTTTGGCAATCTAAGAAAAGCAGGGGGCAAGATTTGAATGAGAAGTAGAAAAGGGAAGTGCTCACACTGAATAACACATTTATCAATGTGACAAATCATGATTTCTCTTTACGGTTCAGATCTTACTCATTCAAAATATGTATAAGGGAAGAGTCTTCAAAACACGATTTAAAAATTGACTTCAATCTCCTTTTCTCAATAAAATAACCAAATTTTAGGTTTCCTTCAAATTCATTTCACTACTGAAGGTTTTCCATGTGCAAACAAAGCAAAGGTCCACTTCTCCCACTCATAGAAACATCTTAGTTCTTTGATCTTATTTTAATTATCAATACAATAGTTCATTTATTATTAACTTAAATTATGGGAAAGATAATTTTAAATGAGTCTATAGATTAGCTATTTTTTCGAGCATTTGAGTTTCAACTTGATTTCCCTTCATAATTTGACTTAAGAGATTTATGATTTTGCATAGAATGGAAAATTAAAAGTAAAAAGAGGGGGAAAACTGTAAAAATCAACTCCCACATATTATCAAGACCTTATTTTATCCCCAATATTCAAAACAGAAATACCATATCTTTACCCAAAGTGCCAACAATCAGTAGAAATGCATCAGGATAAAGCAAGCACCACACATCTAAATCCACTATTAAATTCGTGGAAAAAATGGAACAAGAAATTGGTATCAATAAATACCCTTTACTGATATTCCTGCTAAATCTCCAGATGTCTCACCCTTTTGTGAGAAAGGGTGAGACAAAAGTCCAAAAGCACCTCTTGTGCTTTTAAAAAGAGAATTATTGAAACGGCGACCGAAAACCATTCCAGGATTTTGGAAAACTTGGAACAAGAACTAATAACATATTTTACTCAAGTTATTACTTTGAGTATACTTAGACATTTTTCATAATCTTTGATCTATTGATAAATGTGAGAAAATTTAATTTAAATACAGAAAGCTTGAACTAAAACTTAACTCTATGGGCTTTTTTGGCTGCAAACATTTCTACAATGTCCTCAAAAGATAGCTTTGAAGCCAACTTGTGCTCTATTGATGATGTTCAGGTTGGTTAGTTGTTGTCCTGTTAAGTTTCTGGGGTAATTTTTTATGATCTTTAGTTGCTAAAACTCCTTTCATTTGAGGCGACTGAGACTGGTATTGTAAGGAAAATTCTCAACGCTGTCGTTATGTTGGTGGATACGTCTTCAAGTCCGTTCTTGTATATTAATGTCAGAAGACTTGATGGTGTAGCCGTTTTCATATTAGGGCTTAAATCCAAGGCATGATACTTAACACTCCACTTCAATCGCTAGCTAGTCCCTGTCTTCTTTATATGTTGTAGCTAACTAAAGTGCCTGGTTCTTCAATTCTTCTCCATTCATTGTGTCAAACCAAGCTCCATTGAGGAAACCAAATAAACCATTCATGCTTTGAATGACTTGAAACCTTTGCCTCAGTTCATTCAGAATCTGATACATTATTTGTATAATCAATAATCTGAACTTTTTCTGAGAATTCATAGCTTTCAACTTCGCCCTTCTCATCAAACATCCACTTCCTCCTCCTTTAAAAAGAGGATCTAGGTTAAGCTTTCCTACTATTTCTTCACATTCTGCATTTAGCTCCTTTTATAGTTTTTGGTTTTTGTAGTCTACTAATAAGTTTTCCCTCTTCATTTTTTATCATATGTAAATATCTATAGCTAAAAAATAATCAGCCAATTTAGCAAACCCCCAATACGGGGCACATGCCCTGTCTGCCGCCCCTAGTTACGTCCCTGTTGCTATCCATTCTTCTATCCACAGCATTTTTTACTATTCAGAAGGTTGTCAATTAGAGAATCTTACATGGAACCCATGGAATATTTACCCGGTAGGATAGAAATACCAAGCTAATCAATCAACAGAAGCCAAGCATCTACCTGATTTGGTTTGACACTCAAGTCATTTTTGTTAAATGGTGGCTAATAAAATCCAATACGAAAGTTGATTCCAAACCACTATGAATTTCCATGCCATGACAGATTCGAACCCAGAACCCATTGGACAAGATCACTAACCACTCGGCTCAAGGCTGGCATGTCCTGGAGGAATTGTATGGAGAATCTGCATTTGTGTTACTCTGATGGAATTAGAAGCCCTAGCACCAAAAAAACTTGTATTGAACTAAGAAAGTCTCTTTAAAATCTTATACAACCAGTGCTTTTAGCATATCAATCTGCTTGAGCAGTCAGGTGGTTGGCCAAGCTCTCCCTAAAGTAGCTAGTTCATTTTTGCTGGTTGCTTTGTTTTAAATCAGCATAATCGAAATTTCACTACAAATAAATTGTGAAGAAATATCTAAAACCAGTTAAGAAAAATCCAAAACACATTGTTCATTCGATATTAAGGCAATTTGATTGGAACTAAAAAAGACTGGGCCAGCTGCGAAATTGTTCTCTGAACATAATGCAAATGTTTAAGAATGCTTAAAGAACGAACGTACTTCCAGGCCTTTAGGAACATGATGACCCTTCACATTTGATTGGTTGTTTGGGGGTTTTATGTCGCAAGGGCCATATTTGGCCAAGCTGCAAACACAAGACAGCGAAGGAAGGGACAAAAGCAAAAAGGAGAAGGATAGGCGAGGGTGAAACAGAAGAAAAGACAGATCAATAGTCCCTCGAGATTGTGATGTCTGCACACACTTAAAGATGTGCGCCTGAGGACCCTTCACACTTGAATGCTCCCCATTTAATTTTCCCAAGTAACCTCAGGAGAACCTGGAGACAGTTCTCGTATTGTTATATTCCACTGTATGTCAAATTTAGTGACAGAATAGGTTTTCTTTCCCATCCTGATGACTGACTTGCAGCAAACCAGATAACGAAAATAAAAGATAATTTGAACTTTCAAAAAGAAAAGCTTTCACCAACAGAGTCCTTAACACGTAAAAGGTGTACTAATGTTACAAAAAAAGCTTGAAATTATAAATTTCATCAAATTTGAATCTCAAACATTACGATAAGAATATATAAACAAAGGGAAAGAGCCTTCAGAAAATAACTTACACCCTTCTTGGTACATCATCATTACAGGTCGAGCTCTGGACCTCTTCCACTTCTTGTGGGCTCTAAATGAAAAATAAAATACATTAAGGATATTACAAAAGAAACATTTAACTTTAGAAAAACTAAAAGAGAAAACAATGTAAAGACGATAAGACCTTGATTTACTTGGAAAAACAAATGAACAAGAACATTTTATGAAAATTACCCCATAATGCATTAAATAAATGATTCCAGGAAATCAAGAACTAATGTGATATAACATGAATATTAGATAACATTGGCTGGGAAAAGCCAATTCCCCATTATCATTCTTTTCATAACGGATACTAAGTTCATTGCAAAATAATTATGACAACAAATACGCGAGTCAAAATAACTAAATTATTTAAATATTAAAATGAATTCTGCACATTTATAAGTATTGGATATGTAGATATTTAAAAAATAAGAAACCAACACTTTTTAGGGACCCCAAAGGTCCTTTAGGCAACGCCAATTGAAAACCTAGACACCAACAGAGCCCCATTGTTCCCCCATAAAATAATCTCCAATTATTTAATTGGTACTTCCTAAGGGACAGAAGCATTGGTCATCCTGATTGTCAAGAGGATTGCATTCGCTAGCACCAAGAGACTAAAATTTCAAGATAGCAAGGACTTGGTTGGGTTCAATGGCACAAGGGCCACATTTGTTCAATTATAAATCAATACCTGTTAGATATGCCTCTAACCGTAACTGTTTTCCTATGTAACTGTATTGCCTACTCTGTTGTTCCTTTACATCCTGCATGCTGTTCTTAGCTGTTTAAGATATTTTTAATAAACTATTTATTTAACTGCTTAACACTGATTGCTTTATTATTACATTTTGGTAATATGTTTAAGTGATTATGGGCCCAAATATGCTGATTTGCACATCGCTGAATAGTCTTTGAAAAAGATATGTATCGTGACTGGCAAGTCATTAGGCTTATTAAGTTCCTGATCGTCAAAGGTATGTGCATTCTGTTCAGCTTTTTGTCGATGAACTCTAACATGGAGAAATTCAATTTCATTGAGAAGTTAGGTGAAAGGAACAGGGTGAGCTGGAAATTTGACATTAAACTGCAACTCACAGAACAGAGAGCCATGTCCATAGTACTGGGTGAAATGACTAAGCCTGAATCGTCCACAGTATTTGTAAGAGGTTGAAAGAAAAGCATATGCAAACTTGAAAGCTTACCAGGAAGCAGATGCCATACCTCAATACATAATTGGCTCTACAGTTAGCCTGAGCCTAAACAGCACATTTTAACGTGTGAAACGGGAAAAGAAATGTGGGTATGCTCTTCATTGTGTTTATGAGCAGAAACACGAGCGAAGGTTAGATTTGCTGTACCCCAACTTTTCAACTACACAAAAGATCCGATCCCCTGGACAATATCGCTACCCATGTATCCAAATTGCAGAGAATTTGGCAGGAACTGCAGGAAGAGCTGAGGAATGAAAATGTGCAGCTATCAAAATCTATGTGGCTTACCAGTTTTGAATACACTACCAAATGAATACCTGGAATTCAAAAATGCCTGGGAATCTGTTCAGAACAGTGAAAGAACTCTTTCAAGACTTACTGAAAGGTTACGTCTTTATGAGCAACGTTTAGAAGCGAAACGTCCTTCCCCTGAAAGCAAGAGTGTGGCTTCTGTAGTGAAGCCAAATAGCAGTTATGGCAGAAAGTTCCGGAAAAAGCTGCAACTAATCCAAAAGATGGAAAGAAAATGAAGTGCTATGCATGTGGTCGTCTTGGACATTTGAAAAATAACTGTTATTTACTGAAAGCTGGAAATAATGCCGATAAGGATAAATTGAAGTTTGGTCAAGCCTTTATGACTGCTGAGCTGAAGAGTCAAGACTACTGGCTTAGACCTCGGGTGCTTCACATATATCATCCAAGTTGAATTGTTTTTCCTGTAATGAACAATTTGATATCCCAAAGTCATTACGATTAGGTGATGGAAGATCCATGTTTGCCAAAGGTATTGGTGAGATACAAATTGAAATGCTTGTTAGTGGTGAATGGAAACCTGGTTCACTCACTAAAGTTTGGTATGTTCCCAACAGTAATCAAAATCTCCTTTCATCTGGTGCTGCATTAGACAATGGACTTTGTGAGTATGCTGATAACAAAGTACGAGAGCTCAGGAACAAAAGTGGTGAAACTAGCCGTTGGCGTAAGACACAAGTGTTTACAGACTTCTTTTAAGTGTTATAATTACTGAATCTGCGTGTGGCTGTCGACAATGAGTCTTCAGTTATGGCATGAGTGTATGGGACATCAAACTAAGCGCCGTGTTCAAAAGTTCCTAAAACTCAAAGGCATTGATGTAAAATTTGACAGTGAATTTTGTGATGCCTGTATGTATGGCAAGATGTATAGGCTTAGCTTTGGCTCATGCCAAGAATGTCCTACAAAACCTGGTCTTGTTCATGCTGATGTGTGGTCCAATGCCTGAAAAGTCACTGGGTGCAAATATACTTTGTGGAAATTTAAAGATGACTATTCCAAATATAGGACTGTTTATATGATGACGTTTATATGATGATAAAAGAAAAGTCTGAAAAAGTCATGTTGTCTAGGTTTTTGAGAAGTTAAGACTGCTGGTTATACATTGAAAGAACTATTTACTGATGGAGGTGGAGAGTTCAACAACTCTGATGTCCATGATATTGTACAGAAAGTTGGACTAAATCATCGAACATCCATGTCTTATACTCCTGAACAAAATGGAGTAATTGAAAAGGAAAACAGAATTTTAGTTGAAGCTGCAAGATCCATGCTGCATGCTGGGGGGGGGTATTTCAATTAACGTCACACTGGAGCAACAATGGGCTATTGGTGACGGTCCGGGATCAATCCCAAAGGGAAAGATCCGAGGACAACACCACGTAATTTTGAACCACGGTCAGATGACGAGGCAACACCTGAGCTGGCACCCCACTCTCCAAACTTCCACACCACACCAACATGAGGACATTTGAGGCCACGACAGATTTAACGTGCACCAGCCCCCTTTGTACACGACGGTGTTTGGCTGGATTCGAACTCGCAACCCTTCGGTTGCAAGTCTGTTACTCTTCCAACCGGGCCACCGCGGCCCGCTGCATGCTAGGGATTTACCAGAAAGATTGGGGTGAGGCTGTTATTCAGCTGCATGTGATTAATTGCACAGGTCCTTCTCCAGAGGAAGGTAAATCGCCATATGAACTTCGGTTTGGTAAAGCCCCAGCAATTCATCATATGAAAATCTTTGGTACAAAGTGTTTCGTACATATCCCTAAACAGAAAAGGAACAAATTCGACAAAAAGGCTTTGAAGGGACATCTTGAGGGATACTGTGGAAATGAAGGATATAGAGTATGGATTCCAGATAAAAATGAAATTATTTTATCAAGGGACATTGTTTTTAAAAGTGAGGTTACTTCACAGAAAATGTTAGTGAATCAGATTCCTATGCATTCTACAGAAAATTTGTGTGAAATTTAAAAGGTAAAAATGAGTTTTATGTTGAGATTTGATATGAAGTAAATATGAATGAACATAAATATAGTAAAATAGCTTTAAAAATGAGTGATGAGCAGGAACAACAGATGAAATCTGGTGCAGTTTAAAAGGTATGATAGATAAAACCATTATTTGAAATCTTAAAAAAGCCAATGTAGTGTGTAAGCATTATAATAGATTTGGATAGGAATTTTCTCTTACCAAACCTTGCACGTTAAAATTGAATTGCCGAATTACTTTCGACAGTGCTGGTTAAAAACTGGGCGATTTTATTAAAATATGAATGGTGAAAGGGACCACCCACACAATACACACAGATGCACTCCTAATAAAATATGCCCGTGAGTAGAAAGTGTGTACAATATGAAAGTGTGTTAACACTCTTGGTGATTGCCCCGATGAGGTATCTCATTATTAGCTAACCTGATCAGATCTTGTGGAATATATTGTCATTCGAAGGAAACAAGATAATTGGAAGAAAACTGACCAGATCTTGATCTCATCATCAACCATATCTTGAAAAGATATCTTGTCACTGTCAATAATCGGTCAAATCAATGGATGAGATATCTCCTCAAAACAATGTGGAACATTAAAAAAGCATATCGGAATAACAAGAATGCAATTAAGGCCACAATTAAACGGCGATGAATGCCACAGCACTTCTTGTTTGTAAGCTCCAATCATTTTGACCCTCATAACAAAATGTCTGACAGCATGACCAATATCATAAACACAAATAGGTTCAAAGCATTTTTTTGTCATTGTATCAGCTTGCTCATTGCTTGCTATCTTGACATGTCCAGGTGTCCAATAGAAAAGGATAGCAAAGCCAAGCTGGGTAAGTCTAAGATATAATTTAAAATAGCAAGAGCAAGCGGTTGAGGTGAGTCAGAAGCAAGGCAGTCTATGATACTCTTTGAATCTGAATATTATAAATTTACCATTTCTGAGTGGATGTTTCAAAGCTATATACAGCACACAAAAAAAATTCAGCTGTAAATACAGAGAGCATGCAGAGTAGAGTAACTCATGATAGTTGAACAGCACCCTTAAGATATTTGAAATCAAAGATAAGTTATCTTACCGTGTTGCTTTTTAATATGTCCCTAAGGACAACCCTTGGTTGCCATACAGGGAGCTGTAGGGCTGCTGGTGTGGGTACCTGGACGGGTACTGGAGCAGAAGTCGCAGCGAGAACTGCAGCAATGGCTTGCTTCACTGCTGCCTGAAAACGAATAAAACTTGTTTTAAGTACACTGAGTATCAGTGGTACCAACCACGGAAATAATTAGGGTAGTTCCTTCATGCTTTTGGAACTCTACTTTGTTGGAATGGTGCCATTTCAGAGTTCATGAAACAGATTTCCCACTTTAAACTTCTGGGGTAAAGAATTTGATTTTGACAGAATAAGTAATAGTGAAGTCAAAGTTTATGTATAGCAGCTACTTATATTATTATTATGGCTGGGTTACTATTAAAACTAGACATGTACTAGATTATATAAGCTTTCCAAAAAAATGTCAGTCAAAACTGGTTAGAAGTCATGCAAAGACTGCAGGTAGAACAGATGTTTGAACTCATAGGAGGCAACCTCTCAGAAAATCAATTATGGGTTTTTGAAAATATAAATTTGTATTATTTCCCCATTCAAAAAAATGAGATCCCTTAAAAACCTTCAATTTTACAAACCCCTTAATGGAAACTCTAAAGGGGTTTGTGGATTTGGAAGTTAAGTTTAAGATTGCCTGAGTACAAAACATAATAGATTAAAAATCTAATTTGTAATGAAAGCACAATTTGGTGAAGTGGGTTTTTCTAGAATGTAATCATATAAGCACCACTTACAGTGTTTACTCTTCTCTGCTTCTTCTTCTTTATCTTCTCCAGGGAAAAATTAGGACTGGGCTGAAAAACAATTAAAATGTCAAACATTTCAAACAGCTTAATTACACATACAAGTGAAACATGCATTTTTATACAGGGACAAATGCATTATTTCATGACATGTCGTACGAAAATATATCAATTGCTCAATATATCTTAAGTAGTTAGATTGGCCAAATCTTAAAATTATTTTTGTTGACTCCTTGCTGTAAGTGGAATTCCTGCTGAAAATAACTGATAATTTTAAGATTGCACCTACTAAATCAGAATAAAATGACATCTAGTGATTTTAAATATGATGAAGCAGGTTGGCTTCCAAACTTTAAGTCTGAAGATGTTATGACCTAGTTTTAAAAATAATGTTTCTAATTTTTGCATTTTTAATGCTTGATTACAATTTAAAACCATTTACATTTTTAATTCTGAAAATTAATGAGCATGTAGCGTAGTTAGTAATATATGTTACTAAGATGCTGTCATTTTGTCTTGGATTAAGCGATAACAGGCGCATAAACTGTGAGCAGGGTCAAATGGTGTACCAGTAAACTGGTTGAAACCAACAGATGAACCCTATCCAGCTGATTGACTACTTGGTGTTTTACAGGGCTGCCAGTCAAGGCACTAGTGAAATAGCAGCATTAGAAGCATAAATTCTTAAATATAGCAAGGCCTCCTTTAAGACTGTTAACTTATTAACTAAAACTGCCACTAGTCTTCTTTGAAGACTAGTGGCAGTGTTAGTTGCCTAGAAACAAATTGAATCAGCTAAAACACAAAATGTGCTCATTAAATTGAATGACACAGATGTTGATGCCCAAGATATTTAAATTTTTAAATTAGAAACTAAATATTTTCTTCATACGAATTTGAAGTTCCAACACTGTCGGAATTAACAGAGAGAATTTCTAGCAATTCCAAATACCATTGTGACCAGTATTCAAATTGAAATAGATTTTTAGTGCGCCACTTATACACAAGGCAAAATAAGTCATGAAAAACATTCCCCATACAGATGTATTCATGACAAACAAGGATTCATTCTAATGGTAAAAAAGGGGGCTTTATTTTTGTTGATCTTAAGTTATTTTTTAAAAACAAGTGCCAAAGTGTACGAAAAGTTGCCAAACAAGTAAAATTATTGTCGGTTTACAAGTGAAATACTCAAAATTTTCAAATATGAGTTTTTTAGTTTTTCTAGACCAAGAATGTACCGTATGGAACTTTAGACTGGTGAAGTTCGCTGTCATTTGGTCTTTTCATGAAGGTCAGATTTCGTTTGTTTCTCAAACGAATGAATAAATGTAGGAGCGGAAATCGCTCCTCACGAGCAAAGTAAGGTCCATGACCTCAAGACGCAGCCCGCGTGGGGCTCCAGAAGTTGAACCCGAGTGGGCGGTTTTGGGAATGTTATAAATATGTGTGTCGCCCAGGAGCGGGGGGATTTCCTGACATGTAAGAGCTGAGTGCTTGAGTCGAGCAGATTCGCTCGCTATTATACGGGTGGCGTCCCGGGACATATATGAATATCCCGAATATTTTTCTCATGTATCACTGTACATATCTCATCCCATCATTGATTGGTACAATAAAGTAGTTTAAAAACTTCGAATAGAAGTTCCGACTTGTGAATCATACCCCACCGAGCCATTAATACTTCTACATAAATGTACATTATTTGGCATCATTTAATACGTTTCTATAGTAATATATATTTATAATAAAAGTACTCTTCTATGAATAATTGATAAATTGTATAAATGCTAATGTGAAATAAAGTAGTTGAAAGAATTGCAATTTTCGCATCACTAGAAAATAACTCCTCCTCCACTTCGAACTTCTTTAATTTTTTATTCTATGTTACTTGTAAGCTAAATATATGAACTTTAGAGATGATTTTGCTAAAATATACCTCTAGTTGCTAAGGTTGCAAAATAGTCACAAAAAGTGGGCTGTCAGTTCTGGTATTAATAATAAGTATAGATTTTTGTCAGGTATTGTTGTCTGTAGTTGAGCTTCTTAAAAATCTAAATTAGTTTTACTCAATTTATAACCAGTGGCTTAATTACTCATGATTTTACTGTAATCAGTAAATAAAATAAGAAAACAAAATTAGGAATAAAACTGACCACTTAACAAGAGGTAAAAGTAAACGACCAGCCATTGGCTGATATTGAATTATTTTTCCAAGTCAATCACTTATGGGAAAAATATTTATATTTATCTTGCACAAAAGCTCAAAATTAATTCTAAGAAATGGAATTTCTTTCCATGTAATTCATTTCTATATAACTAAAAAATTTATTTTGCATGCTCAATGGAATGCTATTAAAATGGTTCAATCCTTCAATTACAAGTCAAGTAATAAGGGTTTTATGTTTGCTGTAAAACTACCACCCTATAAATTACAGGAGCTAAATAGGTGAAACAGATCTGGTCGAAAGTTTATTTCAATGGAATTCAGATCCACCCCATGGGGTGTTTGCAGGTAACTGGTCCCCAACGGTTGGTTGGATCTTATTGTACAAGTGCCATTTTTCTAGTCAAGATGCACCAGATAGATAATTAATCAAAACTTAAAATTTTTAATGCAGAAATTTGTGATATCAAACTGAAATTATAGTCAAGGTATAAATTCAACATTAAGTTTTCCAATGGACATCAGTGATAAATTAAAATAAATATACAGTAGCTCCCAAAAGTGTTCGTACACTTACGAATTTCAATAAAATACTGCTCTATCCATTAATAAAAATTAATATTTCAGAATGGGAATTTTTTAATAACATCTATAACTTGTTCGTAACAAAACTACATAAAATATTTTAAAAACATAGTAGAACCTTTTTTCGAAAAATCAATACTCAAAAAGTAACAAAAAAGTTATCTCACAAGTCTTCGCACACTTTAAAAAAATCTCTACATATTAGTAAATATTGTAATATTTCGGCAAATTAGTACTTAGCAGGATATCCTATTGTTGAAAAATGTATTCTATTTTTTTTGTCCAGTGGAAATAAGACATACAACTAAACTCTGTTAATTTTTATGTTGTTCGAGCTGTTTACAAAATTAGAAGTTGTATTTTATTGCCAAGCAAGTGTTTTTTAATATTTTTCCAAATTTAATTTCTTCTTATGTATAAATAAAATATTTATTTTTTAAAGTAATAAATAATTATTAAAAGAGATAAGATAATTTCTGCAGTTATTAAAAATTTATTGTAACAGGTTATGGGCCCAGGATACTTTTCTTAACCCTAACACCATTTTTTTCTTGAGAAAAAGAAAATGGAACAGATCATGCAGAAAATTGAACCTCTTTAAGGAAGGGAAAACTGGGAAGATTGGAAATATTTGATTCAGATCAAATTAAAAGGAATTCCAAATGCAATGTAATTAATTTCAGGAAAATTAAAAATTTCTAAATAACCAAGTGGCAGTGCAACATTAGAAGAAAGAAATGTCTACAAGACTTGGAAAAATTTAACAAGACACAATCAGAAATAATGTTTTTATTAGTTTCAAGCCTTGAGTCCCAAACGTTAGAGCTCAAATAAGAAATCTTTTAAGCCCAGATGAGATTTGGACAGAACTCCACAATCTTTTTGCTGGTGTAGAAGAAAATAAAGCCTTTGAAATTTGTTTGGAGTTTTTTGGTTGTAAATGGAAAGAAAGTCTAGATATGGCTGGAAACTTGTCTTCAACTAGGCAGCTTTGGAACAATCTTCAAGAAATAGGAAAATGTCAAAACAGCAATAATGGAAAGTTGCCACCAATTTTTCTTATATGTAAAATATTTGAAATTCTACCCAGAGATTATTCAAATTTTCAAACTTGGCTTATGATTCATAAAGATAACGAAAGGAATGTGGACAATCGCATCAACTGGCTCTGCACAGAAGCAAGCAAGTTAACCTAATTCAGAAAGTGTTGATCGGGAAGCCTTAACAGTCAAGAAAATTGTCAAAGATAAAGTAAATGAATAAAGACAAGAGGTACACATATCCATGCAATTATTGTAAAAAGAAAGGCCATTGGATTAAAGATTGTTATAAATGGATTGCTGATGGAAGACCAAAAAAGGAAGAAACAAAAACATAAAATTATAAAAATAATACAGGAACCTGAAGGGAAGTAAATGCATTTATGCTATCAATAGATGATCATGCATTTGTTACAGAAAGTGATGACAAAGAAAACTGGTACCCCTTTGATAATGGTGCCACAAGACATATTACTAACCAAAATCAATTTTTCAAAACTTATAGTGAATTTGAGCACTGTCAAAGTAAGTTCAGCAAATGGACAAGAAGCTAAAGTTTTGGGTCAGGGAACAATTGAAGTTGAATCATATATGTGGATGGAAATATTCTTCATTTAACTCTTGAAAATGTATGGTATGTTCCTGATATTAAGAAAAATCTTTTTTCAATTCTGCAAACTCACGATAAACTACTCAACAGTGAATTTATCTCAGGACCAAATAGATGTAGCCTAAAGGTAAACAAGAAAACATATTTTAATGGCTATCGTAAAGAGAATGGAGGACTGTTTAAAGTGGAAATGAAAGCAAAATCATCAGTCGACGGAAGCAAATTTCATAGATCCAAATATTTTGCAGCTTTATCATGAAAGAATGGGTCATCAAGATAAAAGACATATTAAAGTTCTTATTGAGAGAGAATTGAACATAAGGACAAACATCAAAGATGAACATTGTACATGATGTATAAAAGGAAAAATGCATCGTCAGAAATTTGGAACCCGACCACGAGCAACCAAGCAGGGAGACACTGCATGGAGATATTTGTGGACCATTTCAAGTTCCAACAAATTCAGGCTTTCGTTACTTTGTTTGCTTTAAAGATGATTTTTCTCGAATGCGAATGACTTTCTCAAAGAAATGTCAGAAGCTCTGGAAAAGTTAAATCAAGTGCTTGAAGAAGCAAAAGTTGAAGGTCATCCGATCAAAGAATTCTGCAGTGACAATGGTGGAGAATTTGATAATAAACAAATGAGAATGTTACTAAAGAAATATGGTGTAAGACAGCTGTTTACAACACCATATACTCCACAGCAAAATGGATGTGCCGAAAGGGAGAATAGAACCATAGTTGAAGCAGCTAGATCTCTCATGTATTCCAGAAAGATTTTTCCACAAAAGTTTTGGGCAGAACTAATCAATACAGCAGCATATATACTAAACAGAACTGCGAAGTCCTCGGTTGATGGAAATTCGCTCTATGAAATATGGTATGACAAGAAACCAAGACTTAAGCATTTACGAGTGATTGGAACTGCATGTAGTGGATGGATTCCTGATCAAAAGAGAAACAAGATGGATCCAAAGGCAAGATCTGGAATTCTAATAGGCTATGATGGTGATGATAGCTACAGAATTTATGATGAAATAAATGATTCGGTATTTCGATGTCGAGATGTAATATCCCACAAGGAAGAGTTTTCAAATCCACTACCAGTGATTGTAGAATCAGAAGAAACTAGAGATGAAGATATTGAAAATAAATCTGAAGATCATTTAAGTGAACAAAGGGAAACTGACAAGATAATGGTGACACAGCAGATCAAAGACAACTTAGGGATAGATCTAGAATTAAGAAACCTTCAAGATATGATGATTATAGTTTGCACTCAGTATTGGAAAATATGGATGAACCAGAAACCTATGATGAAGCAATAGGACTAAACAAAAAGATAAGTGGTTACATGCTATGGACAGTGAATTAAAATCTCTAAAGGAAAACCAAACTTGGGAGTAGTTGATTTACCACCTGGATTCAAGCCGATTGCATGCAAATGGGTTTTTAAACTTAAAACTAACCCGGATGGCTCAATAGATAAATACAAGGCAAGATTAGTAGCAAAAGGTTTTTCCCAACGTAAGGGAGTAAACTATGAAAAGACATTTAGTCCAGTAACAAATAAAAATACTGTCCGTACCTTAATTAGCGTAGCAGCTAGTGAAAATATGCACTTAATGCAATTTGATGTTTCAACAGCTTTTTTGTATGGAGAACTTTCTGAAGAAATCTGTCTCAACCTGAAGGCTTTAGTGATGGAACAAATAAGGTGTGTAGGCTAAACTGTAGCTTATATGGACATAAGCAAGCTCCTAGATGTTGGAATGAAAGATTTGGAAGTTTTCTCGCCAAGCTCGGTTTCACTAGAAGTGCATCTGATCCTTGTTTATTTATCAGAAATAGAGAAATGTGTGATCTTAAGATCATACTTGCACTCTATGTGGATGATGGTTTAGTTGCATCAACAAACCAAGATGAAATAAATAAATTCTTAAATGAATTGAAAACAGAATTTAAGATTACCTTCAAACCTGCTTCATTTTTTGGGGGGCATTGAGATTGAACAAAGAAATGATGGTTCAATAAAGATCACCCAATCTAGTTATATTAAGAAAATGTTGGAAGATTTTGGAATGGAAAATTGCAGAGCAGTTTCAACACCAATTACTAATGATAATTCTCAAGATAATACTGATATAAAAGGGAATTTTCCCTTTAGATCAGCTATAGGAACTCTACTATTTTTAGCAACTGGATTGAGACCAGATATAACATTTTCCGTTAACTATTTAGCAAGAAGTGTTTAAAATCCTACCAGTGCAGATATTGTAAAAATCAAGGATATTCAGATATTTAAAGGGAACACAAGAAAAAGGTATCATTTACAAATCCAACTTTAACCAAGGACATTTAGAAGGATTTAGCGATGCCGACTATGCTGGAGATGATAAAACCGGACGTTCAACAACTGGTATTGTTTGCCTGTATGCAGGTGGAGCAATATTGTGGACAAGCCAAAGACAATCTTCAGTTGCACTCCAACAGAGTTTGTTTCTTTTTACAATCTCAAGTCTCTCCTTCACCGATAACCTCTTAAAGTTATAGCACTTTTGCAAAGGATGAGATTCCGATTTACACAAATCACATTTTGAGGATCTGAAATCTGAAAGGAAAACCTTTGGAACGTGTTTTGAAAACTTATCTGGATGTTTCGGAGGGAAGTACGACGTGCCTAGAGATGAGGAAAAAACGTCACATTCCTTTCCTAACACTTGTGGTTTCATCCAAGATGGACATAGGTAGCTGTTTGTTTATCTAAAATTTCAAACATTTTATCAGAAACTGTAAGCTGTTTTAAGCTTTCAAAATCAGTTACATTTCTCAGCTTAAGATAGTAATCGAAATTTGCAGTTAATCTAAAAGCGAATTGCACGTACCTTTCGTTTGATTGGCGATTAGCAAGTTTAAAGTTTTCCAAGCATTTCTGAGGTGTCGGATCAAACTCTTTTAACACGATCGATTTAATTTTTTCATAATCTCTTATTTCATCATCCCTTATGCAAACTATAACATTCGAGGCCTTTTCTCCGAGTAAATTAAGTAAAATCTCAGCTTTGAATTGTTTCGGGACACCTTTTGTGTCAAACGCTTCCGGTTTGCTCGGAACTTTAAGGGTCAACGTTCTGATATTTTTTATAATTGAATCCAACGATTCCGAAACTAATAAATTCGAATCCCTATCCACTTTTATCTCAGATTGAGCTTTAGTAAGTTCAAGCTCAGCTTCTATTCTTTGCAACTTAATCTTTTCCAACTCAAGTTTATAACTTTCGTCAGCTTTCCGTTCCGAAATTACAGATTCTAATAGATCCTTTACAAATTGGGGATCAGAAATATATTTAGGATTGGTTTTAATCTTATCTTGGATTTCGGTTTTGGTCATTTCATCTATTATGACCTCACCGAGTTCTTCGGCCACATAAAAAGATCTCTCTTATTTACTCTAAACATTTTGCAAACTTATTTACAAAATAATACTCAAGGTAGGGAAAAAAGAGGTACTCACTCAGCGATCCCACTAATAAATTCGGGTATTCACTAAACCGAAAACAACCAACCACAAGCACTTATTAATTAACACATCACTATGCACATGAAACAGCACAAACAGATCGTATAAATCCATAGGACCTCCGGTCGCTCGGACCATGTTTTGTCGCTAGCTCAAAAAACACACATGGACTGAAATAGACTTTATTTTTAACTCTCAACTCCTTCAAAACTTTGGCTCCAGGGCGCACTTTCTCGTTGACGTTACGTCACTGTTCGCAACGCCACCTCGCGATAAGAGTCTATACAATAATGATTCGGTTTTAATAGACATATCGAGCAGTAGGAATTCCCAAAACATATTCTTATTTAGGTGAAAAATACCCGTAAATTAAAATGTTTGCTGCACGAATTTTATGCTATTTTGGGAGTACGTACGTACTTGTGTGAGCAACTATTTTCGTCCATTAAATTAAATAAAACGGCCTACAGATCCAAGATTAACTGATAAACATCTATCTGCCATAATGAAGATTGTCTGTTCTGTCTGAATCCAGATATTGGAAAACTATAGGAGGAAAGCGCTGGCAAGTTTCCGGCAAAAAAATTAATTTTAGTTTTATAAATATACATTAAATTAAATAAACGTTTAAATAAAATCAATTATATAGCAATATTATAAATTATTACCCTAAATTCACTTAATTACATAATGTGTTTTAATTATCCTATCCATATTCCTGAATCCTCACTTCAAAATATAATTTTAAGAAAATTAGTAAATGCGTTGTGGCCCGCGTGAATCTTGCCAGTTGCATTAAATGGCCCATGTTTTAATTGAGTTTGACACCCCTGCTGTACAAGATAGACATTAATATAGCAATGAACAGCATTAACAAAGTGAGCTGCAGCAGGGCCTGCCATTTGTGAGAATAGCTAGCAAATAAATTCTTAAAATTAGTATCAAAAATAGTCTGCATAAAATTTATTTTAGTCGCAATTTAAGTTGCTCAGATACAAATAAATCGACAAATACATAAAATGTGCTAACTGCGCATAAGACATTAAAGGATTCGCCAAGAAATTTACACTTGGATAGTAAATAGTAACTAAATATGTTCTTAATATGATATAATTTTAATTTCCAGACTGTATGTAGGTAGTTGAATTAACATTGCACTTTAGCAACACAGCCCAATTATTGACGGTCCGGGATCAATCCTGAAAGGAGAGACCGAGAACACCTAATTTTGAAACACGGTCAGAGGGCGAGGCAATACCTAAGCTGGCAACCCACTCTCCAAACTTCCAGTGAGTGCAGAAAGTATTCGTTCAGTGCGAATTTTAAAGTGAAAAACACGGTTTTAACATTTAAACTCAATGAAAATAATTATTACATGTTCGAAAAATCTTTTACAAAGTTATTTTTATCCAATAACCAAAATATACTGAAAATTATTTTTTAAAACTTTACTGCAAAAAAGGAAATGGGTTTCTCTCAAGTAAAATGTATTCGTACACACAAAAAATGCAAATTTATTTTCACGTTTCGTGATTGGTTTCAGAAGTACAAGGTAGGTAAATAAATTGGAATGCTAGAGAGTATATATATATATTCAGTAAAAATTTAGCTTGAAATTTGTTTTCTAAGTACTGTACGAAATGCATACAGAAAAGCAGGATTTCACGATCGAGTTGCTCGGAGAAAATTCTTCGTAAATGAGAAGAACCGCAAACTGCGCTTGGCATTTGCACAAAAATATCTGCAAGAAAGCCCAGAATTTTGGAAAAAAGTTATATTCTCAGATGAGAGTGAATTTAACATTTTTGGGTCCGATGGTGCAAGAATGGTGTGGAGAAAAGCAAATGCAGAGATGGATCCAAAGAATCTTTTTCCAACAGTGTAGCATGGAGGGAGCCTGTGCTTGCTTGGGGATGTATGAGTGCGTCTGGTGTAGGAAATTTAGTAGTAATTGACAGAATCATGGACCATAAGATGTAGCCATTTCAAAAAATAATTTGCAGTCCAGTTCCATGAAAATGGGACTTAATCGTGATTATGTTTTTATACACGATAATGATCAGCCGTAAATACGCGGCTCTGGGTGCTGCATAATGCACCAAAATTCATGACATTTCCTCCCAGTCTCCAGATATCAACCCAATTGAGCACCCTGTGGGATGTTCTGGATAAAAAAGTACGACCAAGATCAATTTCCAACAAAGATGATCTTGAAAAGGCTTTTCAAGAATAGCATTTCATATCCAGCTCGTAACTTCAAAACTGGCCAAGTCTACGCAATGAAGGCTCCAAGCAGTGAGTTATTAAGGCAAAAGGATACCCAACCTGGTATTAAATACAAAATATTTGATGAAAACAGCAAATTTTTGTTAACTGTACAAATAGTTTTTGCACCACTAGACAAATGGAAGTTTATGTTTTTTTGTTATAAATATATGTATAGTTGCATTTTTTAATGTAAAGTCTTGTAGAATACTAAATAAATACTTGTACATATTCATTAATTTTTGGGCATAGATTTTAAGTTACAGGCATTTTTTAAACATACGCAAAGTGCACGAATACTTTCTACACTCACTGTAGGTAGTTGAATTAACATTGCACTTTAGCAACGCAGCCCAGCTACTGACGATGGTCCAGGATCAATCCTGAAGGGAGAGACTGAGAACAACACCTCGTAATTTTAAATTTTGCGGGCGAGACAATACCTGAGCTGGCACCCCACTCTCCAAACTTCCACACCATGCCAGCATGAGAACATTTGAGGCCATGACAGATTTAACGTGCACCGGCCTTTGTGAATAGTTTCGAACTTGCAGCCCTCCTGTTGCAAATCCGATAGTACTCTACCAACAGGGCTACCTAAGCCCCGAAATTTCCAGTCGAAATTTGCAGCATTTCTAGCAATTGCATGTACTAACATTATCAAATTAATTATACTGAAACAGATTTATATTACAGCAAAACAAACAAGCCATAATTTACCATTTATGGATGAATTTATAATTTGAAATGTTGATTTTTACTTCTAAATTTGAAGGAACATTTTTGTTAATTTAGTACAAATATAGTTCATTTAGGAGTGTAAATAATTAATGTATTCTTCAGACCACTGCTCAGAGCAGTTATTTTGAGAATATAGAACCTGGTATCATGAAGCAACAATACAAATTTGGAACAAATTTATGGACTTTTTGATACTGTTCAAAAGTTTTTGATCAGTTAAAAGAGCTTCAAAATATTTTGGAAAATATTAAAATTTAACTTTTGATAACAATATATAAATGCAACTAAATATAAATATTATGAATAGTAAATATAAATTAATTATAAACTCATCACTGAAATCACTCGCATATTTAAATTAAACTCAATTACTTTAATACTAGACAATTTCTTACACTCCAGAAATCAAGAAATCGGTGTTAAAAATCTCATCAGAAAAGTAGAATTTAACAATACTTCAAAATTCAAAAGCCAAATTTTTAAGTCTCTTGTACCATTATATATAGTTCCCATATCAGACTTAAGAGATCTTATAACACAAGGAAACATGTAAAAAAAAGCTGTTTGGAATACACTAGCAAAAAGGTTGTGTGCTTTATTAAGGCCTCACTATTTCTGTACATCTCAAAGGAGTTCTTCAAAGAAATTGAAAATGTTTTGAATTATAAAAAAACTCAGTATTTTTTAAGTTAAAAGAATAGTTTTAAAATTGAATTCCATCAAAAAATACTTTTTAAAACAATTTATGTAAAAACAAACACTAAAACCAACCTTTGGCTATCAGTATTAGAGAGGAAATGATTTCAACAGAATTTTAAGTTATATGGAATACATTTTAAAGTTTGCAACTATTACATTACAGCATATGCTTTTATACTATATTTTTCTTTTACCAATTACCTTCAAGTTTTTCAAAGTGTTTCCTGTTTTTTCTCCACTATCAGTTTAAAATAATTTTTCTTTTGGTTCGAGGTAACCTGCATTGATTCTTTTTACCTCTTAACTTTTCCTTATTGTAGTTGACTGATTCACCAACACTCAGTTCATTTTCAAAAATAAATGTCATGTGGTTCAAAAATAAAATGCGAGTTTCACTTAACACTTTCATAAAAGCTAATACAAAATGCATCTTCCGTTTTAAACGTGGATTTTAGAAAGTAAAATACATACAAAAAATAACCACAACTACCACAAACTCCAATCCAGGCATTTGGATCATTCCATGTGAAAACTCATTTTGAAAAAAAGGTGTTGCATCAGTCATGGATTTTTTCAGATTTTTACCAGACAGACATGGCAGTGAAACCCATAGATCTCAATTACTTAAATAATTTGTCCAATATTAGCTGAGACACAGGAATTTAAAAATTGGTCGATTTTACAAAATGGTGGACATCTTGGTTGATTGATTTGGGGTTTTATGGCACAAGGTCCACTTTGGCCAGACACAATATCAAGGGTGGATTGCATCACTGTCTATAAATGACCCTAACTTGAGAACTAATAGTTCAAATTTCGGTACCAAATGGAAGTAATTTATATCAGTATATATACTACAAAACAATGGCGATTTTACACTTTAATGGATTTTTTACAAGTGAAAAAACACTTTTAAAAACAGTCGACTATAAAGAGCTATAGAAAAAAGAACCCTCATTTTTTCTGAAACTGTAGAAGTATTAACTAACATGAACTTCAATCTGAAAAAAATTTATAGGTAAAATTTTTTGTTCCTGAATTCCTATTCTAATGATAGCATATGTATTTCTAAACAATGGTCATCTTACAGTGCAAAAATGACAATAGCTTAAAAATAATGGTCAAATTTGAATTTATGATTATTTGTTTTGCTAATTCAAAGCAGGCTCACATTAATGTAAAAATATCAAGACAACCTCAAATCACAGTTCTATGTAATTTTTAATTTATTGTATCATGGTGTCTTTGGAAAAGTATAGTAAGTACCATTGAAAATAATTGTTTTTATTTATATAAGTTATTTTTAAAAAATACTTTAAAAAGTTTAATGTATTTAATTACAATATTCCTGCTCAAAAATTTACATTTATGTTTAGAACTCGCTTTTATTTGTAAAATTATCCATATTTCAGTTTCATTCACAATCTGCTTGAATAACTCATTGCTTTATGTGGGCATTAGTTTTTTTACAAAAGCTCAACGCTACTAATAAAAAATGGATGAATTGAGTCTGCATACTGCTATCATCGCAGATTTTTCTGAAAATTATACCTGCGTTATACAAGATGCAATTCAAAACATTCATTGGAAAAACTCGTAGCAACAGTTCATCCTTTTCTACCGTATATTAAGGCTCTTGTTCATGGAAAATCAGTTTCTATAAGTGGCAATTTAGTGCACAACACTTCAACATTTTGGACTTTCCAAAAGGTAATTGTCAAACATTTAATCATACAAGTTCCACAAATTAAAATGCATATTGTATTTCAGTGATGGAATCTCAGACCAATGCAAAAATAAGTTAGAAAACTTAATTTTGTCAAAAAAAACCATGGTGTAAAAGCAGTGACACTTTTTTGCCTGTCATGGAAAAGGAGCTTGTGACTATTGGTGGCACCATAAAGCCACTAAAAGAAAACCTTAAGTGTCCATGTAATGATGCAATATTAGATGCTTTTGGTTATGCAACTTGCGAGTCCATTAAATGAATCGATACAAACAAAAGTCGGATATAAGTTTCCAAAGTTTAAGGTTTCTGAACATTTGTTGCTACCATGGGATTGGAGAAAACCATCAAATTACAACATTCCAAAATGAAAAATATGTTGCACGTGTGTATGGAATTCATTGATGGATTGGAAAGATTTTAGATTGTTGAGAAATATTACAAAATTATGTTCATGTTTCCTCATGGACCAAGTGCATCCTATACATTGCCAAGAGCCCTTAGACACATTAGATTCCTTATGAATAAAAAGTAAAATTCCTATCTCCTTCCTTATTTACAAGAACCTGTTTCTTCTAATGAGAATTAATTAATTCAACTTTTGTTCCAAAACTACAAGACAAATGGAATCAATGTTTTTAACTTTACCATTAAAATTAACGTGGCACCCTTTTTCATTTCTTAAAATTTTCTTGATAATGCTATCAACATATTGTTTAGTTCTTTAGTCTTTAAACATGTTCTTTAAAAAATTTCCAATGCCCAAAAATTTTATTTTATTCATTTAAAGTACACGTGATTACATTTACTACAAAGTTTCTAAAAAAATTGGATCAGCTAAAAATATTTCAGTAATGTCAAAAATATTTTCTTATATTGAGCTTGTTTTTATTTATGTATAATAATGGGTATTAGTTATATATTTGGGACTATTTCAGTATTTTACTATTTCTAATTAAGTTAAGAAACAAGTATAAAACTTCATTTATTTGTAATTTTAAAACAATGTACCCTAAGCATAAATGTACATACATTTTAACGTAAATATTGTAATAGATTATAAAACATTACATTTTTAAAAGTATTTTAAAAAGAGGTTAAGTGAGAAATATAGATTTTTATTCATCAAAACACTGATTAAGCATTAGTTGAATTGGTGGGCAATACAACTAATGCTTTTTTCAGATAGGTAGACCTGATAAATTGTTTAACAAATGCTAATTTAAACTAGGCAAGCGACATAAAATAGTGCCGAACTGCAACTGCCTTGGTCGGGGGTTCGAACTCGGAACCTGTTGAACCGAGCGCCAAAGCGTTGGATTCAAGGTCGAGTTCGTTGATTCGGATTTAATAGGTCAGGGTCCAGTGCTGCACTACGTCAAATGCAAGTCCAAATTAAAATCAAAATACAGTAATTACTCAAAATGTAAATTTCGATTAGTCAAAAAAAAGTGTGGACACTTCAAAAATCTAAGACTGAGCATGACAAAATATGCATGAGGTTATCCCTACTATAAAGCTAATCTAAAACCAAAACCATTTACTTAATTTTACAAAATGATAAACTAGATGCACATTAAATATTGATCATTGTAAATACTGTCCTTTATTAAATGTGATATTTGTTTCAAAGCTGTTTCTAGGCCTTAATCCACTAGCTACTTAAATTCCATCTCGCAACGTTACAGTACCTAACACACGGCACGAGTTTGAAAACCTATCCCCACCGCCTGTTTCAGAGTCGGATGTTCAGATTGAGATTCCTTCATTAGTATTCATTCTAGAGAAAATTGAATCACTTACTTTGCCCCTCTGTTGGCTTCTAAGTTTCATCCTGGACGAAGAAAAGAAAAGTCTAATCAGAGAAGAGTTCTGGCTTTGAGCTACTGCTCCGTAACACGTAGTTGGTAACACATAAAAAAATTATATTTACAAAAAAAATACAGTATAAGATTAGGATATAAAAGAGATATTAATTTAAATATATATTATAATTAAGACATTTAAAATTAGAAAAAATATGTACAACGACGATCACAAAATCTTGTGCAAGGGCATATCAGAGGAGCGAAAAATTAAATATCTTAGCGCACTCTAATTAAATTTGCAACTGATAACTAATGGGGAAACTGAAGTTGAAGCACGGATTCAATGACGTCAGAACAATTTTCTAAACCGAAACCTTCAAAGCTCCACTATTGGCCAGGAATCGTTGCAACCCTCCTGCAAAACCACACCCTCCATCAGAAATACTTGTTAGCACATACGGGCCAACTCGCCAAAGTTTAGTGTCAGCATCAGCGAGATGCATAGAAAATTTGCATATCAGGCGCCTTCTTCGCAAGAGAACGAGTTTTTCAATGAAATTTTTAACGACGAGAGCAAACCATGGAAACCAATTCAGGGAGCAGGCTACGAATTTTTAATAAGGATATGGAACTACAAATTTTTAATTCAGATGGATGTAAAGCATGCGACATTTCAATTGAGTTGCTTCTTCAAGAAGGGAGGATTCCTATTACCTTTTAAACGGCCCCTCACTTGGAAGGGCTACGGATTAGCAACCGGAGGGTTGCGGGTTCGAGACTCCGTCCAGGCAAAGACCGTCGAGTACACGACTCAAATGAATACGGGGCTTGTGCACGTTGGCCTCGAATGTCCACACGTTGGCGTGGTGTGGAAGTTTGGGGAGTGGGTGTTATCTCAGGTGTTGTTATCGTCATCTGACCGTGATTCAAAATTACGAGTTGTCCTCGATCTATCCCTTCGGGACAGATCCCAATAGCCCGTTGTGTTGCTCCAGTGTGAGGTTAATTAAAAACCTTACCCATCTTTTCTGTTCTTCGGAAATTTAATTTTTCATATACCTAAAAGCTACGGTTGATGAATGCAATGTCCTGATGATATAGGTTTGGTTTTGTTTGTCGTTCTACACGAGGGTTCGGTCATCCAGGGTTTGGTTTGGATTGTCACTGCGGTCATTTTTGCTACACGAAAGCTAATTATACTAGGACTTAAAGTGGATTCCGAACCACTACGAACATCTTCGCCTAGGCGAGGATTCGAACCCAGAGTCTTAAAACGAGAGCCGGAGGGTTCGTTGGGCTTTAGGGCCATATTTGGCTAAGATCCGCCTAAACACGTCAAGTAGTGGACATAGACACGCCCCATGAAAGTTTTTAAAGACATAGTAGAGAAAATACACTGAGGGCAAGGTATTAGAATCTGACTGGCGTTGTCTACAAGATGCTAGTGCCGTGGGCAAACTCACTGAGCCACAACCCCATTCTCATTTACCCGTGACCTAACGTGGAATCTTAAAAATATCCATGTCTAGAGTCGAACCCTCTCGAATTGAGGTTGGTTGGATTTGGTTTTATGGCGCAAGGGCCATATTGAGTCATGCTTCGCGAAACACAAAACAATTAACATCGAGAAATGTACATACACACGAGGAAAGGTTTTACTTGCATAGACCCAGGCCGGAATCTAACCTGCGCCGCCTACAAGGTTGCTAGAGCAGTGGGCATACCCACTGAGCCAACACGGCCCCTAAATGTAAAGGTAAAATTTTAACTGAGAACTTTACTTTTTAAAAGTGATTAAGATGGGGTGTCCCCATCTTGGATAAAACTTTGTAAATTTCAATTTGAAATCTTATCAATTATAGATGCGATCTTGAATGATGAAGGAAGGTAAAAAGGGATGGGTGATCCAACAAAATTGGTGATGAATATCGACGATAAAGATGTTTAAAAAGGTGAACAAGTTAAAATATGGCGTATGGTTAATGGTTGTTGACAATGATGGAGCGGTTTCATTCAATAAGCAAATGTCTATGAGTGAACCTGGAATGGCCAATGCAAAAACGAGTAATCTAGATGGTAATGACGGCAGGAGTGTTATATATTGGTGCAGTTTGTTGTTCATCTGCTCGCTCCAGTCTTCGCGCCATTTGTTCCACACGATGTCTCGAATAAAATGACGGATATCATCATATGGAACGCAAATGCTTTTAAAGTTTATGACATTTCTTGCTGCGACATCAGCCAATTCATTGCCAATTATTCCGACGTGTCCCAGTATCCAACAAAATGTGATACCGAAACCACGTCGGATGAGCTTGTTATTAAGTTTAAAAATATCCTTCGCCAAAGGGTGTTTTAAAATATCTCCAAAAACACTCCAAAACACTTTTAGAATCTGTAAAGAATAAAATTGCCAATCCCAAAGTGTGAAATATATCTTATAGCTTTATACAAAGCTAAAAATTCAGCCGTAAAAACAGAAATGGATGGTAATGAAAAACTAAAACTGTCTTGGCCGCAAACAAAGGCGCAGCCGACATGATTGGGCGATTTTAATCCATCAGTGTATAGGGCTGTGTGATCTTTAAAATGATGACGATAAGAAATAAAAAGTTGGCGATCCCAAGGACAACACTTCGTAATTTTGAACCACGGTCAGATGGCACCCCACTCTCTAAATTTTCACACCACGCCAACGTGGAAATTTGAAGCTACGACAGATTTAACATGCACCAGCACCGTGTACACATCGGTCTTTGGTTGGATCGAATTTCGAACTCGCAACCCTCCGGTTGTTAATCTACTCTACCAACCGTGCTACCGAGGCCTCGCAGATTATATAAGTGGGTGGCAGATAAAAGCTATCCTAGGTAGTTGAAATCGGACTTTTCCAAAATAATCACTCTTCCCAAATGTGCTGGGGCAGCGGTAGCCCAGTTGGATGTTCGGAATCTGTATTAACCCTTTGGTTCCGGTCAAATTAATCTTTGTGTAGTTAAAAACCAAACTATCATTGAACGGCAAAGGGACTGGTGCACGTTAAATCTGTCGTGGCCTCAAATGTCCTCACGTTGGCGTGGTGTGGAAGTTTGGAGAGTGGGGTGCCAGCTCAGGTGTTGCCTCGTCATCTGACCGTGGTTCAAAATTACGTGGTGTTGTCCTCGGATCTTTCCCTCTGGGATTGATCCTGGACCGTCACCAATAGCCCGTTGTGTTGCTCCAGTGTGACGTTAATTGAAAATACCAAAATACCCATTGAACGGCAAAGGAGAAATCAAATAAACAATTTTTAGTTAGGTAGGTCGGTATTTCATTTAACGTTACACTGGAGCAACACAACGGGCTATTGGTGACGGTCCGAGATCAATCCCAAAGGGAAAGCTCCGAGGACAACACCACGTCATTTTGAGCCACGGTCAGATGACGAAATATTTAGTTACGATTAATTCTTTAAAGAAAGTTGCTTAGAGCGAAGTAGTTAAAATAACAATGTTATTACAAATTTGGTAAAAACAACTGTTATTGGAAAATATGTAGTTTGAATAAAAAATTTTAAAAGGTAACTTCAAAAATGTCTCATCATGTGTGTTACGAAAGTTCTTTAATCAAATAAATGCATTTGGAAAAGTCGAAATTGCTGACACATGAGTGGTCACTGTTAAAATGAAGGGTTAATGTCAATTTCTAACAGTCAATAATTGTTCAATTTTTATTCTCTGTTTGTGTTAATTATCGATCCCCTTATCTGTTAATATAATCGTTCTTTATTAGAGGCTAAAATTAACTTCGGAATATCCGGATAATCGCATGTTAGAAACAAGCAGAAAGGAACTTTCGAAAATGAGCATTTCAGCGTACAAGAATTGGCGATTTTTGTGGTGCCTTTGGCAGGCAATTATCGCTCCAGCTGAAAAACTCGAAGTCGATGAAAGAGGCGTGGCCTCAACTCGCACGTGCCAAGTCTGATTGGTTCGCATTTCGGCACTAGTCTTGGCTGTCGAATCTCCGGAGCGTTCTTTGTTCGTCATGGAATGAGAACTGAACGGGAAAAGGGCGAAATCCTTGAACACCGAATTCATAAGACACTGAAGCTGCAGTTTTAAAAAGTTTCCACGTTTTTTTGTGCGACCAATCCCACGTTCGAGGCCATGTGCTGCGCAAATCCTTCAAAATCTCACCCCATTCCAACGTTATCAAAACCTCATGCTTTCAACCTCTATTTTTTTAAGTTTGCTCTCACGAAAATAGATTAATTACAATATCAGTGTTTTTCTTTAAGAGGAATTAATAAAACTGTTGAACTAGATAAAGTTGCAATATAAAATTACAGATTAATTTACAAGCAAACTGCTCATCTGTCATCGTACTTTTTCACTCATCTGTAATCGTACATGTAATATGGAGGGGTTATATATCTCAAGGATCCAGTATACCAAAATACAACAAAACAGATTACACGAAATTATAGCAACAAGGATTACACGCCCCTTAGACAACCGATCTTGTACTCCGGAGTCACTCCCCTTTAGTCTACTCCCTCTTGATCAAGGGAGCTCCGCTCTTTTCGAAGAGAATTATTCAATTATTCAAAAACGCTGTAAAAGTCATGGTTTTCTATATCTAAAGGTACGGCAAGTAATATAAATGAGAAAGGAATAAACGCGTAAAAGTGGGAAAAATACTTTCAAATACGTATCCAAAAAAGAAAAGAATTTCTGAGAATATTTGTAAGGTAAGATCTTTAATTTTAAAAGAGAATCCGCCAAGTCAAAGGACTATTACAAAGTCATTAAAAGTTCAGTTTCAAGTGTAAATAAAATAATTAACAGTGATTTGAATCTTAAAAAGGCCAAAAAATACAATGTTCATCGTCTATCTCCACGACATATTGCAGAAAGCAGAACTCGCTGCAGAATTCTGTATGAGAAACATTTAGCTGGAGAAAGATGGAAAAATGTTGTGACAATAGACGAGGCGTGGGTGTATTTAAGATTGCAATAAAAAAGAACAATTCATTATCATAAAAGAGGAGAAAAATCTTAAAACGTGGTTCAACTTTGTAACTAACGTGAGAACTTTCTCTATAAGAGATTTATGATTGTTGCCGGTTTTGCATATAATGGAAAATTAAAAGTAAAAAGGAGGTGGAATGTAAAAATCAACTCCCACATATTATCAAGACCCTATTTTATTCCCAATATTCAAAAAAGAAATACTATATCTTTACCCAAAGTGCCAACAATCAGTAGAAATGCATCAGGATAAAGCAAGCAGCCACACATCTAAATTCACTGTTAAATTCGTAGAAAAAATGGAAGAAAGTGGTATCAAGTCAATAAATACTCTTTACTGATATTCCTGCTAAATCTCCAAATGTCTCACCCTTTTGTGAGAAAGGGTCCTCTCATCTTTGAACTGTAGATATTTGAAATGTTGATTCCAAGTCAAATTCTTATCAAAGCTGAGGCCCAGGATTTTGATTTTATTTACTTCTGGAATAGGAGTATTGTTAATTTTTATGTTGCATTTATGTTTTTCCGAGAAAAATTGACAACATTGCATTTGTTCAAACTGATTGTTAATTTCCAGCGGCTACACCAGTTATTGATGATTTTAATAGTTTGAATAGCTTCTGTGGATTCGGTTAAAATTTGATTTTCACTGTAAATAGAAATGTCATCAGCATACACTAAACATTTGACGTGTAAAGGGATATGTACAAATAAAAAATCAAGAAAGATGAGAAAGAGAAAAGGTCGTCCTTGCGGTAAACCTCGAGAGCTGTTTTGCTTCTGATACAGTATTGCGCCACCTCACCTGACAAGTTCTTTGGTTAATAAAATTGAAAATCCATAAAGCCATTTTTCCTGTGATTCCTATTTTAATAATTTGTACATGAGTCCATCTCTCCAAACCGAATCATAAGCTCCCTTTAGGTCTATGGAGTCGAAAACTATATCATTTTTTTCTAGCTATTAGTATATCATTGTGGATATGAGTTAAAAGTGTAATGCAGCTTCTGTTTTGCAGAAAACCACGGTTATTTTTATTAATACATTTCCTGTTATAGTAGATGTCGTCCATTAGTCTATTAAGAATCATGTGCTCTAAAATTTTCGCAAAGGTGGAGGTTAAAGAAACAGGCCTATATGAGGTTATGTCCAGTGGATTTTTATGTGGCTTTCAGATAGGGACGATAAGAGAGTGGGTCCAAGACATGGGGATAGAGCCGGTGGCAAAGCTGTAATTAAGAATTTTAAAAATGCTCTTCTGGATATTTTCAGGTGATCTTTTGATCATAGTAATCGTACTTTATCCCTCCCTGGGGTTGATTTCCTTATTTGAGAGATAGCTTTGGAAAATACATTCCAAGAAAATTCCTTATTCAGCGCATTGTTATTGTTATCCACAAAGCTAAGGGGAAGGAAGTCTAGATTCTCATCTGAAGTGTATTGCTTGTTAAAAAGGTTGGCTTGCTCCCGGGGAATGGATCTTTATGTTGTTGAATTGAATATTATAAGCATCCTTTTGTTGGTTGGCTGGATCTTTTAGTCTTTGTGGGATTTTGTATATATTTTTGTCTTTAGCGACTGTTTTGCAGGTTGTATACCATGTAACGTCTTGATTCACGGGTAGCTAGACTAGTTACCATTGAAAATATCCGATTCTGGACTAAATTGGTTTATTTTACAATTTGTACAAAAAGTCGGAAAATGAATGTAAAGTTCATTAATATTAGTTCCTTGGAAGGTCCAAAGTTCTATCGAGGCGCTTAGGGCTGCTGGCGAGCCTCACAATTTCGCTCGGGGAAGTCTAACGCACGGCTACGGGTGAGCCTATTCTCAACACAAAATTACTCGAATGAGTACAGAGTTCCAAGGCAGGAAATCTCAGTCTTTCCGGACAGGATCACTACTAGGATGAGCAGTTACACGGATCTCTAGGAGGGTTCTCCTTTACGGCTACGGTCGAGCCTTTCTCACTAAAATACTCCGGCGAGTATAGGATCCCAAGGTGGGATAAATGCACAACAGTGAACGGATATTCACTTCAAGCTCCAAAAACGGTCTCTGCTGACCGCCTCTCTCCAAGCTCTCTCTCTCTCTCTGATCCTCTGTCTCCGTCTCTCTCTCTGGTCCTCTGTAAAAAACTCTCTATATGTTGGGTGCTTATCGACTCCTCCTTTCCGTTTCTGGTCCGCCTTTTAGTCGGTGCTGGATTGGGTGTTGAAGATTTCTCACGTTCTTGATTGGCTGTCTCACGTTGGTCTTTCCCCTCAACTTTTACGACAGACTTCGGCGGACTTGAAAGGGGACCATCAAACCCTGTCGGAAACTCATCATCATTTATCTCTGTCTTCTTGGTCTCGAAATGTCGAAGAGAGCGACAGAAAGGCGCCTGCCCTTTGTTTTGAAACCAGAACGATTTCCGACCCCTGCTGGCTGGCTGTCGTTAAGAAATCATTAAGAAGATGTTTTCGGGTGGTCGTTATGGTGTGTGGGCTTTTCCTCTCGACACTTGAGTCAACAAGACTCCATTTTCCCACGTTGCCGTGGTGATCGTTTCTCTAGATGCCGTTACAACCAAAATTCTTTTTTAAGTTTCTGCATCAATTCTTTTAACTTTTTTATATTGATCCCAGTCAGTTGTACTCATATTTTTTTAGTTCTATTCAGATATTGTCTAGTTTTGGCTCTTAATTGACTGCATTTAGAGTATTCCACCAAGGGGCCCTGGGTGGTGGAAGTTCTTTTTTAGATTGGGAACTCTCAATGGCCTTCTGGAAAGTTTCGTTGAAAAAACATGGAACACTGAGAAAAGTTAGGTTATCATTTAAGATTTTGCTAAAGATGTTCCAATTAAACTGTATAGTAAAATTACGTCTATTGTTCGTTGGTGTATTATAGGAAAATTTTATGGGGAAATGATCACTCCCAAAATTGTCTTGATGCACCTGCCAAGAGGTTATTGAGGTACAGTTGTTGGATATCAAGGTGAGATCAATAGCAGACATGATACCCTCGTTACTGATATGAGTTTCAATTTGGTGGTTGAGTAAAATTAGGTTCTGGTTGTTGATCCATTTTATTAAGTTTCTTCCGCTGGTGTTATCCTTGAAACCCCAATTACTGTGTTGCGTTGAAATCTCCAGCTAGAATATAAAGGTTATTCGGATCCAATCTGAGATCGTTGAGCATCCTTTCATCTCTAACTCCTTTAGGACAATAAATATTGATGATGTGTATGGCTGTGTTGTTATGGTGAATTTTTACTACTTGGAATTCGAAAAATTGATTCTGTTCCTCTTTGATGAGTTGAACACTGATGTTTCTATTGACGGCTATTATTATCCTTCTCTGAAAGGACAGGGTCGATCAAAACGCGAAAAATGTTTTTTTAAGAGTAAATCGATTATTTGGTTTTAAAAAAGTTTCTTCTAAAATTAAGATGTCAGCCTGGTTAAAATATTAATTGTAATTTAAATCAAAGCGGCGCGCGCTGGCGCCTTGGCAGTTCCATTGTATGAGGTTAATTCCAAACACGGTTAAGAGGAAAAAAATTCAACTAATCAGGCAGTGGGAAGACCTATTTATATTCCATTTTGCCACTTATGAGAGATTGTTCTAGTGGAGATTGTGAGTGTGTAGGTTTTTTTTGTATTTAGTATATTCTTAGAATCTTCGCTTATTCGTTTTATTTGTGGTATTACTGTTATTATCTTCTATATTTTTCCTATTTTGTATTAGATTTTTATTTGCCATTCTAGCAGTTTGTCTTTTTGTGATTCCCCTTCTCGATCTTGAGTGATTTTTGTCCCTTATTCTCTTCCTGTATCATCATTTCATTTTCACCTGTAGTATTTTCTCGAGTTTCATAAATTACATTTTCTTTTGGTATTATATTGTTTTCAGTCATTTGTGGTAATATATACATTTGATTTCTTTGAATTTGTTCGATTGTAGTTAGTATTGGTTTTAGTGTTTCAAGTATTATTTCTTTTATTTCGCTATTTTTTATTACTTCTCTGTGTTGATCTTTTTTCTGTTGAGTTATCGCCTTAGGGTATGAGGTTGCAAGTTTATTTTTAGCATCTATGTAGGATATTAAGTTTTCGTTTTTATATTTCAATATTTCTACTTCTTCCTTTCTCTTTTCGCAATTTTCATCATCTATTGCAATTTCTGCAACATTTTTTCCCTGATTTGTGCACAATGGTCTTCTGAACAGATTTTACATTTTTTGTTGGATCATGCCATGGCCAAATAGCCAGCAGTTTTTGCATTGCCTTGGTTTTTCTATGAATAATTTCAGTTGGTGCATCATAATCCCAATGTGCACTTTATCTCCAATTTTTTTCGAGGGGTGGGGGTGTCGAATTTTATAGTTTTTAACGGAATTTTTATTTGATTGACATTTTTTTCGAATCTGGTTATATTTGCGATTTTAATTCCTTGTTTTTCTAAATCCTCAATTATGTCTTCTAGTGTTATTTCTATTTCTATTCCATTTATAATATATTGTGTTATTAAATTGTCCTCCGTTAATTTAGTATCAACTGTAGTATCCAAAATATTTTTGATTTTGGAAGCTTCGTGGGCAGCGACCTTACCTTCTACTGTGATGATAATGTTGTTGTTTCGAGTTCGTCGGCATACTATGATGTTCTTGGGTACAGAAAAATGTTTATATATTTCTTTTTTAATTGTATATGGGTTTTTATTGAGTATAGGTTGTGTTGGGCGAATGATGAAAGTGAAAAATATTAATCCCCTCATCACTGCAATAATCAATAAGGTCATTGACTTGTAAACGTCCAGGTGTAAGTGTCGCCCCCGTTGGGCAGGACGTCAAGTCGTCACTCATTAATAGGGGGTTAACCTCTGTTCGCTCAAAATAACAGTCAGCCGATAAGAGAATATACTACTTACCCAAGTAGCAGAAACAAAAGTAAAAGGGAAATAATAATCTCAAAAAGACCAAAGAACCAAGCAGCCAAGAACCTTCAATTTCCACAAACTCCAGAAATTGGAAAACAGAATTCTCACAAACTAAGTAGCCATTCGTCGCAACATCGTTTTCGCAATCCTTCGCAAGCACAAACTCTCATCTAACTTATCTAACTTTCTTTAAGCACAAATGACTGCAGTTGCGATGTGAAAGTAGTGTTCAATTCTTTTGTTAACATGCAGATATTTGCAACAAAATGACTGCGCCATGAATCCGTGTGAAATAAGGAGGGTTGGTTGTTTTGGGACTTGATCAAATATGGCCCAAACTCAACTTGAAGTAAAGGGGGGGGGGAAGAGGTATCAGAGAACAGAGTAGTGGGATGAAAAAGATCACTTGGGTATCACGGGAGCTCGATCCCCGTGTTTACTAAAGACAGTAAACCCCAAGGAGTGATATAGGGAAGCAGCCATTTTTTACTTCCCAACAGAAGATTCCGAAACTGAATGAACCTTGAACAGTCTCGGGGCCGCGGTAGCCTGGTTGGAAGAGTAACGGATTAGCAACCGGAACGTTGCGAGTTCGAATCCAACTCAATACCATCGTGTACAAGGGGGGGCCTGGTGCACGTTAAATCTGTCGTGACCTCAAATGTTCTCGCGTTGGCGTGGTGTGAAAGTTTGGAGAATGGGGTCAGTTCTTGTCATCTGAGCATGATTCAAAATGACGAAGTGTTGTCCTCGGATCTTTCCCTTGGTGATTGATTGACCATCGCCAATAGCCCGTTCTGTTGCTCCAGTTCAATGTTAATTACCTACCTACCGTGGGATGAATGGATCCCTGAACTAAATCTTCAAAACTAAAGCTGAAACAATAATGAAATATCGCAGCTTCGGTAATGATGTTTCCTTAACAATAATTCTTTCCAATTTCCTGTAAACCCTCTTCGGAATGCTATGTTACTCAGGGGACCGCAGTAGCCCGGTTGGTAGAGTACCCTATTAGTACCCGTTAGGAGGGTTTTGCGAGCTCGAAACTCGATCAAACAAAAGACCGTTGTGTAAGGTCCAATCTGCCCCAAATGTCCTTACTTTGGGTGGTGGTGAAGTTTGGAGAGTGGGATGCCAGCTCGTCATCTGACCGTGTTTCAAAATTGCGTGGTGTTGTCTCGGATCTTCCCCTTCGGGATGGACCTATAGGTAATAGATCATCTTTTTATGCGAAACTAAGCATTTGTCAAACTTCACTCTAAAGGTCTTCACTATAAAGGTCTTCCCCTGTGTTATTTAGCGCTCTTGTCCTTAGGCTCATGGTTCGGTCTTGTCTTGGATGTTTGTAATGGTTCCAGGGCTGCAACAGAGGAAGGTGACTTTTGGTGCTATTTTTCAATCTTGGCGACTAGGAGGATCTTTTTAAGTAAAGTCGGGTCTCATGTTCCTATAGTCTAAATTTTGGCGACGTTTTGGTGAAAATTCACCAAAGGTCAACGAACATTTTTGAACTAATAGTGGACAGGGAAAATATTTTTCAGATTTCTTTTTTTAGAGAAGTTTCCAAAGGAGCCAATATCGAAGTTTAGGCACCAAGCCGTACGAAAGAAAAAGATCTGTGGTTGCTAGATTGTCGTTAATACAGCAAGAAATTATTTCGTTTTTAATTTTAAAATTCTTGGCACGATCATCAGCGTCTGTTTCATGCTTAATTAGCACATTTTGTGTTTTAGCCGGAAGAGCAACGGATTAGCAACCTGAGGGTTGTGAGTTCGGTCCAACCAAAGACCGTCGTGTACACGGGGGTTGGTGCACGTTCAATCAGTAGTGGCCTCAAATGTCCTCACGTTTGCCTAGTGTGGAAGTTTGGAGAGTGTGGTGCCAGGTCTGGTGTTCTCGTCATCTGACCGTAGTTCAAAATTACGTGACATGGTTCTTGGATCCTGGACTGTTGCCAATTGTGTTGCACCAGTGCGAGTTTAATTAACTACTATTTACCTTTTAAAAATTTAGGCTATCATTTCAGAAGTGCTTTCTCTGAGATAGCGCTGGATTTTAAACTTGAATATATGGCAGTATAAAGGTATTTGTGTATTTAAAAGAGTCCTTCCATAGCCAGTTCATGATTGAGTATGGAAGCTCAGTTAGAATTAGAAAGAATAAATTTAGAGAGGTTGAGATATGGAAGTTCGCTTGGCAAGGCTGAGCAAGTTAATGTAAATTCTGAGATAGTGAGTCAACTTTCAATAGAAAATTTCATTCGTAGTGAAAGGGAGTGTTCGCACACTAACACTCCCTGTTCCGAAAAGGCCAGAGGGCTGAAATTTATTTTTCTGGTCACTAGAGAGAGCATTCAAAACCAAAAGACGAATTCAAAGGGGAAATTCTGTTGAATCTCTTAGGAGAAAAGGCCGTTAATATATTAGTTTACATTAAAGACGAGGAGATAAATGATTACAATAAAATAAGAAGTGCAGTTCTAAGAGAATTTGAACCGACACCATTGATCTGTTCACAGAATTTTCAAAAAGCCAAATGAAACTCATGTTTATGAAGTCAATGGCAAATGAAATTCATGTTCAGTTTGCATCGCGACTGGCAACCAATTGGGAACAATATTGTAAGCTAAGAGAAGGTAATGATTTTAATTCTTTAAAAGGATTAATTGTTAGTGATAAGTGATATCAAATGCTTGATCGAGAAACATATAAACATAAAGCAAGAACAAAGTTGGTTTGAACCCACACAAATGGGCAGAGAATGCGACATGCTCTTTGCTTCGATAGGAAAATCGCTTGCCTAGACACTGTGAGGATTCATTGACAGACCCTCAATTATCCCTCCCAAAGGCAAACCCGCCGACAGGTCGTAAAAAAGCCGGACAATACATTTCCATCTCTCTGGCGCCAGACGGTCGGGACTTGGATCGAAGAGGACAAAAGGAGATTCGTTCCGTAAAAGAGCCCAGGTGTTTAGGAGTGCACCTGCCAGGTGATTAAGTCCACCTGCTAGGTAATCAAGCCACCTGCGCTAAGTAGCTGATCCCATTTTACGTCAGAGAGTCTCTACCGAATCAGCAACCTCAAAAATGAGCAAAGTAAAAACGAACCAATTAAAAGTAAGAACCAATCAAGAACGAACGAATCGGGAACCACCAGCGAACAAAGGCTGGGAGGTTTCAAAAGGAAAAGTAGGGAGTCGAATCGGGAGTTCTTGCCTGTGATCTCGTTCGAGAGGCTTAACTCAGCGACCCTTCGAGCGGTCACTCCTTTGGGAGAAAATACATTTCTTGAAGACGGTTCTCTCAACCTGAGAGGACGCGTTCTTGTAGCCTGGCGTAGGCTGCCCATTTCGAGTTCTTGCCTGTGATCTCGTTCGAGAGGCTTAATTCAGCGACCCTTCGAGCGGTCACTCCTTTGGGAGAAAATACATTTCTTGAAGACGGTTCTCTCAACCTGAGAGGACGCGTTCTTGTAGCCGGCGTAGGCTACCCATCTCGAGTCTTGTTTGTTTCCCGAGCTAACGTCTTAGCTCAGTGACCCTTTGAGCGGTCAACCCCATTAAGGAGCTCTTAATAATTTGGAAGACGGTTCTCTCACCCTGAGAGGACGCGTTCTTGTAGCCTGGCGTAGGCTGCCTATCTCGAGTTCCTGCTTATTTCTCGTTCGAGACTTGAACCAGCGACCCCAGCGGAGCCGTGCCTGTCTTGTGCCGATCCGACGACCCCAGCGGAGCCGTGCCTGTCTTGTGCCGATCCGACGACCCCAGCGGAGCCGTGCTGTCTTGTACTGACCCGACGACCCCAGTGGAGCCGATCCCTGATTGTGCCGAACCGACGACCTGCGGAGAGTTCGGTACCGACTTCTCGTCCGGCAGTGAACCTGCCTTGTCCTGTCGTCCAGTGAGGATCCAGTGCTGATCTTGTGAAATCGTCACCCGACGAGTAGAGTTTCATCTAGAGACTGTTGAGATACCTTTCTCCAACTCAGAGACTTTCGTACGTCCTGAGATTTCGACACCCTGTCGCATCCAGTTAGCAGAGGCGTGAAAGTGTCGTGTAAATAGATTCTAATATAGTCAAGACATTGTTTTAAATAAAATTATCGTTTGTTATTTAAGCTAGACTGTTCTCTGTAGATTTGAATCTACCACGCTACTCAGAGAATCACTACAGTCTACTTAAATTATTGGTGGCAGCAGGTGGGATTGTTAGCCATTAAATAAAAAATTGGCAACCACACCTTTTGCGTAGTAAGCCCACCCAGGATTTATTACGTGAGGACATCCAGTCCAGAGGCAAACTCAAGAAGAGTTGTGAAGTGAGAAAAAGCAGAACCATCCAGAACTGCTACAACGTGAAGGACATCCTGTCCAGTGTTGAAAAAAGTGTTAGTGTGCCAGTGAAAGAAAAAAAAACGAACGCCCGTCTGACATCCCAACAGAGGCAGAGCAGAGACCTGTCGCAAAAGCAGAGCCAGTCGTCAGACAAGGTAAGCTTGGCATTTCTTTAGAGGCAATTTAATAGATTATTGTTTTAAATTGTTGAGAAAAAAAAACTGTTGTGAAGAGTGTTTAAATTTTTAAATTGATTTAATTGTGGAATCCATTCTAAAGAAATTCTGATTACTAGTGTATGCAAAGTCGCGGAAACGTTAGGATTTAATAATTGCAGTAAATTTGTAGTGAAGATTTGGAAATTGTCAGTTTAGCAATTGCTCGAATAAGTTCCAGGGCTGTGGATGATCTTGTACCTTTAGCACATAGTTAAATTAACTTAGATTGTGAAGTATCTACGCAATTGTGAACTACCTAGTCAAGTTGAATGAAATTTAGTGAACTTGTAGTAGAGATTATTATTGTGTATTATTTTAAGTAAAAATATTTTAATATTGCATGAGTCTGGAAAATAGTTAAGGCTTAGGAAATTGACTGCATTGTGTATTATTATTTTATGTGTGTATTGTTATTTGAAAATTGAAGTTCAGAATAGTTGGTGATTGAATTTTGTAATTGTGTCACTGGGAAAATTTAGTGTAGAACCATGGCGTTTTTAACTAAGCAGAAAAAGGTAGACTTGCAGAAATTAGCATACGAGTTTAATGTTGAGTTTGGTTCCGACGATCGAATCATCGATCTAGCAAGGAAAATACAGGGATGCAATGATTTTAGCGAGGAGAGCGCTAAAGATATGATAGTTAATATCATAGAAGAGAGGAAATTGGCCGAGGCTAGAGAAGAGAGGGAATTGGCTAAGGAAGAGGAAAAATTAGCTAAGGAAGAGGAAAAATTAGCTGCGGAAAGGGCTTTCGAACTAGAGAAGCTAAGATTACAACAATCGGGAGAAGTAAATAGTTTAAGTTCGTCTAGCCATGATAGCGGGAAACCGTCTAAAAACATTAAATCAGTCATGCAAAAGTTTGATGCTGACAAAATAGATATGGCCTTGTTCTTAACTCTTTTTGAACGCCAGAGTAGAAAATTAAAAATCGAGTATGACGAATTGGTCTCACAGCTGCTTAGTCTGTTGCCGATTGAAATCGCGGAGATTATTATTCGTGAACCCGAGGAATTGAGTGATGATTATGATCATGTAAAGTCCGTACTTCTCGCTAGATTCAAGCTTAGCGCAGAATCCTTTAGATGCAAATTTCAAACGCATCAGAGACAAAATGGCTCTTTATGGAAGGACATGATCTTCGAACTAAGAAGCTATCTAGAAGGGTGGCTTAGCGGAATCCAAGTTGAGGATTTTGATTCTCTTAAGAATCTGATGATCGCTGATCAAATGAAAAGAAGGGTACCGGCCGACATAAAGGACCACTTTATTGATCAATGGGGCGAGTTGACCGAACCGAGCGCATTGGCTGAGAAGCTAGACGCGTACGAGTCAACCCGTCGAGTCAAGAAACAGGTGTTCTCCAAACTACCGGAGAAAAGGGCTCTCGACCGCCCAAAACCTAGTGAAAAGCCGAATCAGGGAAAGAAATTCGGGGGGGGGGAGAAAAATCACGGAAAGGACTGGAGATCGGGAAGTAAGGGAACCAACACAGAATGGCGGACAAGGGAATTTGAGAAACGTAGTGGCCCCGTTTGTTTTAATTGTAACTTACCTGGTCATATACGCCCTCAATGCCCCGAGTTAAAGAAAGTAGCGGAACCCTTAAATAATCTTGCTACGAGCGCAAATTTTGCTCCCTCATTTGAGCCTTATTTAAGCAAGGCCAAAATAAATGATGTTGACATGGTATTGCTGCGTGATTCAGGAACAACCATTGACCTGGGACCCCTAGACTTGGTGAAACCTGAGGATTTTACAGGCGAGCACATTTGGGTTAAGCAACCTCTGGACAACCACTTCAAGTGCCTACCTTTGGCAAGAATTAAAATCGAAAGTCCAGAACTCGGCGTAATTAGGACTAAGGCAGCAATTGTAGGTAAATCCGTCGAAATGCGACATTACCTCTTAGGAAATTCCACCCAGGAATTAATTGAATCGCAGAGAGTAAAACCAGAACTGGTAAACGCGATTATGACTAGGAGTCAAACCAAACGTCTGAGCCCTGAACAGACTGTAGTTGAGGAAAACCAGACAGAAATAGATCCACTTGAGGTAACGGAACCTGAAAATGAACTAGAGGACGAAAATTTGGGGATAGAGTTACCACCCTTACAGGAAAATTCGGAAATCGAATTAGTAGGCATTCACGCTGAAACTTTTGCCAAGGAACAGCAGAATTGTCCCGAACTCAAATCTATTTGGGATAAGGTCAGGCAAAATAAAACGAGTGAGTTCGTGATTGAAAAAGAGCTACTCTTTAGGCAGTCTAAGGATCATCGAGGCGAAGAGCGGAGGCAGCTATTAATACCCGCTATATATAAAAATAAAATTTTAAGCCTTTGTCATGATGGGTTCGGATCCCACATGGGCAATACGAAAACTAAAGATAAGCTGTTGCGCTATTATTTCTGGCCCCAGTGTATTAAGGAGATCGAGGAATATGTGAAATCGTGCGATGCTTGTCAGAAAGTCGGGAAATCCTCGGAACAAAAGAGAGCGCCCCTTAAGTTAGTGCCCGTGATCACCGAAGTGTTCGCGAAGATGAATATAGACATTGTGGGTCCCTTGCCAATATCACCGAAAGGGAACAAATATCTCCTGACGGCTATTTGCCTTGCTTCCAAATACCCGGAAGCTATTCCTTTATCAGCAGTGAACTCAGAAACCGTCACTGATGCCTTGCTTGCTATCTTTAGTAGAATAGGTTTCCCCAAAGAACTACAACTGGACAATGCTACGTATTTCACTAGCAACCTCACAACTACCTTCTTTGAGAGGTTTGGGATTAAGGTGTCCGACTACCTTCGGAAAGGATTTTTTGAAATAATTTGAAATTTGACTTTTTTTGTGCATTATATTATAGAATATGGTTAAAAACTTAGAGAATAACATATAAAAAAATAATTAATAATTTTTTTAAAATTTAAACCCCAAAAAGGGGTGAAAAATAGACAAAAACTAGCACCACCGCAAAACATGATAACTTAAATTTAAATTAAGATATTCTTATTTTGTAAATTTTATTTTGAAGATTGAAACCTCCTTTAGGGAATGTACCTCTCACATCATTGTAAACCAGTTCTTTTAAAAACTGGAGAGGTTCAAGTACAACCAAGAAGAAAATCTTCCATAAATTATAGCAACGCATAACTTTTATAATTAAAAATAAAAAAACTAATTAATGCACAATTACAGAAGTGGTACATTCCCTTTATAAACTCTTTGAAAGTATTCCTACCAAATTTCATAACATTTGAAGCATAACTTTTTGAGTTTTCATGTTTTGCGTAAAAGCAAAATTCTAAAATGTCAATTTCAAGAAAAAGCTAAAAACAAAATTCAATAATGAATCTTACCTTTAAATGGAGAATGTAGCTCTAAAATGATCCTGATTTATAAAGATCACCTTCTATAGAAGTTAAATCAACTACTTTTTTTTTTCCTAATTGCCCTCAAAACCTTCCTGCGCTTCTTTGAAACGGGTGTTGTATGGCGCTTGGAATCACTGATTCTAATGCGATCCAAACTTTGGTAACCTTTTAATGTGAAGTAACCAAGATTTTCAATGTTCATCTTGCTTAAAACACTGGTGCAACCCTCAAATCCATCATTATATTGTATTACTGCATCATAAGCCCCTAATTTTACAGTTTTTAGGCTGACGAAAACCTCCTTCGGAACTCTCTGCCAAATAACACCATTGAAACTTTCATTGGCATTTTGAGTTTTGCCATGCAGACACTTATTCAAAAGTTCTCTGGTGCAAAGCTCTAAATACACTGGTTTGACTACATTTAAAATATTGTTGGGCAAACCAGAATGCTTGAGCTTTTCTGGTTCTTTCCCTTCGCTTACAGCTCGCTGGTAATAGCACCAACTGTCTACACCAATAGGGCACTGGCCATGCATCGGTTTCTTTGGTGATGAAGCACAATGAAACAAAGCTGCAATTACATTTTGCTGCATCATTTGTAAGTTGCCCACGTTAGAGCGAATCGCAATGCCATAATAATTTTGTAGTCTGTCGATAAAGACATCTGATAACTTGCCTTTACCAGACAGACCTTTGGTTTTGCTTTTCAATTTTCGCAGACGTGTACCCACCCGTTTTTGAATGTGCCCAATGCATTCCAGTTTTGAAACACTTTTTTCGCCATATGTGTTTTGGACGCACAAATAGCCTTTAGAATCCCCATCACCGTAGTATTTCGTGTACTTCAGCTTCCGAGTGCTCACTGACCTCTTGAAAATTCTGTCGACACCAACAGTTTCCATCTTTGCTGATGACCCTTTAAAATTGCACTGGCATATATGGTCAGCTTCCTGTGATTCAAATGACGGGTTTCTCTTCAGTTTCTGTAATCTTTTGCAAATTCTGCTGTATGAGGACATGACTTCTAAATCGAGAACCTTTCCCGTGTCAATTGAAATGGCAGCAACACAACCATTCAAAGAAGTGTACCCTCTACGCTGCCACGTTCCATCTACAGACACGCCGCATTCACTGTCTTCTCCCTTTGAACCAACTTCATCAGCTGCTTTTAACATTGAAGATTCAGCAACCTCGGACACAACTTTCAAGAGTTTCTCTTCATGGATGTTATACGCAGCTTTAGAAATTGGTGGCAAATTCAGCGTGGTGCACAGTTTATACGCTGAAGAAAATCCCTTTCCAATCTGCCTCATCCCATAAACTATTCTAGAGTTCACTTCAGGTACATTTTTGTTCTTTTTGGAGGAGGCAAAGCCTTTTACAAAATCACAATTGTGACATTTCAAAGAGAAGTGTGAGCACAATCCATACCTGGAGTCTTCAACTAAATGCAAACCAGAAGCAAAGCATTTGGGACATGGAAGCACCAAAAATATATTTATTAAAGTTTCCAGGTCGAAAATCCGATTACCACACAGTTCCTCATTCAAAACTTCGAATTTGGAAGAGCTAGATGCTTGCAGTTTTGAAGCACTGGCTGTGCACACTGGATCTTCAAGACTGTTAGTCTTCAGTGTTTTAGAGTGTTGATTACCTTTGAAGTGGTGTTTCTACTTCCTGGCAATACTCTTTCCCATTTTGTAAAGAAAAATCACTTTATGCAAGAAGAATTATCAAGTTGTAGAACTTTTTGAACGCACGATCGAAAATCACGAGTTCAAATTGTGTACAAACTGAAACTCAAGTTTGATGCCAGATTGTGAAGTTAAACATGATTGCCAGATGTATTTTTGTGTAAAAAGTAGTTTTTTATTTAATTTTTTTTAATTAATAAAAAAAAATCCACACTTCAGAGCAAATTTTAACGCTTTAATTTGTTAAAATAAGAATGTAAACAAACTTTTACGTTCACTTCCTGTTTGCAGAAAGGCACTTCCGGTTTTAAAAAGTGTCGACTATGTAGTATTAAAAGACCTGTATCTTACGTTCTATGCATGGTAGGAACAAAATTTAAACAGATTTGGAAAGATAAGAAATCGGGCTTTCATATTATATCAAATTTGGAAAATCGCAATTTCCGCCGAAAATCGCGTTTTAAAGGTAGTCGGATACCTTAAGGTGGTGCGTAGTTCGATCTATCATCCGCAAACGAACCCGGTGGAACGGTTCCACCGGACCCTAAAGAGACTTTTGAAAGCGATGTGCCTGGAGCTAAAAGAAAATTGGGAGGACGTACTTCCATCGGCTCTCTTGGCTTTGCGGAACGTCACCCATGCGTCAACCGGTTTTAGCCCCGCAGAGCTAATTTACGGGAAGAATTTGAGAATGCCCGAATCCATTTTATTTGACAAATGGTGCCAAAGTCCCCCATGTGAAGACATTGTCACGGAGTACGTATTCCAGTTGATAAATCGATTGCGACGGTGTCAACAGGTAGCCACCGCAACCGAAACGGACGCAAAAGTTAAAAGGAAGTCGTACTACGACAAAGGATCGGTGAAGCGCGAGTTTAAAGTAGGCGATCGCGTCTTAGTATTGTCATCTTGCCAACAAACAAAATTCGCCGTAAAATGGGTTGGTCCGGGAACTATAGAGAAACAGCTTTCGGAGACCAATTACGTTGTTAAGATGCCAGGGAAGGTAGAGAAGGTACGAGTGTACCACATTAACTTATTAAAGCCATACCACCAGCGGATGGAAAGCGTAAATGTTTTGATGAGCGAAGTATTCTCTCACGACACCGTAGAATCTGATTTGGATATTCAGTATCCTATCGCAGATCCGAATATTTTTGATTTCGGAGAGGTAGTGAAAAACAGTAAATTGGAAGAGCGATGCACGCAGGATCAAATCAATGAACTTGGGAAATTGTTAAAATCCCATAGGCAATTATTTTCAAATGATCCCGGTAGGACGAATCTTATCGAACATGATATCGATTTAATTAGTGACAAACCCATTAGATCGAAACCCTACCGCACCTCTCCTAGACAAACGGAAATCCTCAAGTCAGAAATTAAGAGGATGTTGGATTTAAAAATCATTGAGATCGGGGAGTCCGATTACACTTCCCCTATGATTTTAGTAGAGAGTCCAGGACGTGACCCTCGCCCTTGTGTCGATTATCGTCGATTAAATTCCATCATTAGGACGGAATATTATCCACTGCCTAATATGGACGAGCGAATCGAACAAGTGGCAGCCGCAAAATATATAACGGTCATAGATCTGACCAAGGGATATTGGCAGATACCCTTGAGTCTTAAGGCACAAAGATTGGCCGCTTTCGTGACTCCATTCGGGTCATATAGACCACTAGTTCTTCCGTTCGGACTAGTAAACGCGCCATATTGCTTCTCAAAATTCATGGCTCAACTCTTACAAGGGTTAGATGAATTTTGTGTACCCTACTTAGACGATGTAGCTATATTTTCGCAAACTTGGGAGGAACACATCAAACATCTCGATGTGGTTCTTAAGAAAATCACGTATGCGAAATTAACAATTAAACCTGCCAAATGCAAGTTCGCACAGAGCAGTGTCAAATATTTGGGACATATGGTAGGGAGTGGATGTAGAACTCCGACTGAGGCGAAAATCCAAGCGGTAGTTGATTTCCCCACACCCAGGAATAAAACACAGATCAGACAATTTTTAGGTTTGAGTGGATATTACGCCCGGTATATCCAAAATTATGCCATAATAGCCGAGCCATTAACGAGGGCATTAAAAGGAAAGAATAGAAGGGAGGAGGTAGAGTGGTCCACGGAATGCGACTCAGCTTTCCGAGAGCTGAAAACGAAACTCACTGAGAAGCCGGTGTTGTACGCCCCAGACTTCTCAAAGGAATTTATCCTCCAAACTGACGCTTCCAACCAAGGAATCGGGGTAATCATGGCACAAAAAGGGCCAGATAAAGTTGATCACCCGATATTATATTTAAGCCGGAAGTTTACCGACACAGAAAAGAAATTCTGCACTACCGAAAAAGAATGCGCAGGCATTATTTACGCAATTAAAAAGCTGCGGCATTACTTGGACGGACAACGCTTCACTATTGAAACGGACCACAATCCGTTAGTATTTTTAAAGAATAACTCCGGGAATAACCCGAGATTGATGAGGTGGGCGTTGGCTTTACAGCCCTTCAATTACCAGATCATCCATAGGGCTGGGAAGGACAACCAACATGCAGATTGTCTGAGCAGAATGCTGTCGGAAAATTAAATAATACCAAAAGTACCGATTTAAATTGTACATAAACCCCAGTATTTGATTGAACTTATGTGATAAAATATAATTGTATCACAAGAGTAGGATGTAAGAGTATTGTAAATAGTAGATGTAACTTGAAATTTAAGTGTTGAAATCATGCTAAAATTTTGTATATAAATTCTTAAAATTGTTGCCTCTAATGATGTGTCGAGTTGCCATGTCTAACCCTTGCCTTATAGATTTTGCCATACCACAAAATCTTTCTTAGGGGGGAGGGGTTGTGAGGATTCATTGACAGACCCTCAATTATCCCTCCCAAAGGCAAACCCGCCGACAGGTCGTAAAAAAGCCGGACAATACATTTCCATCTCTCTGGCGCCAGACGGTCGGGACTTGGATCGAAGAGGACAAAAGGAGATTCGTTCCGTAAAAGAGCCCAGGTGTTTAGGAGTGCACCTGCCAGGTGATTAAGTCCACCTGCTAGGTAATCAAGCCACCTGCGCTAAGTAGCTGATCCCATTTTACGTCAGAGAGTCTCTACCGAATCAGCAACCTCAAAAATGAGCAAAGTAAAAACGAACCAATTAAAAGTAAGAACCAATCAAGAACGAACGAATCGGGAACCACCAGCGAACAAAGGCTGGGAGGTTTCAAAAGGAAAAGTAGGGAGTCGAATCGGGAGTTCTTGCCTGTGATCTCGTTCGAGAGGCTTAACTCAGCGACCCTTCGAGCGGTCACTCCTTTGGGAGAAAATACATTTCTTGAAGACGGTTCTCTCAACCTGAGAGGACGCGTTCTTGTAGCCTGGCGTAGGCTGCCCATTTCGAGTTCTTGCCTGTGATCTCGTTCGAGAGGCTTAACTCAGCGACCCTTCGAGCGGTCACTCCTTTGGGAGAAAATACATTTCTTGAAGACGGTTCTCTCAACCTGAGAGGACGCGTTCTTGTAGCCGGCGTAGGCTACCCATCTCGAGTCTTGTTTGTTTCCCGAGCTAACGTCTTAGCTCAGTGACCCTTTGAGCGGTCAACCCCATTAAGGAGCTCTTAATAATTTGGAAGACGGTTCTCTCACCCTGAGAGGACGCGTTCTTGTAGCCTGGCGTAGGCTGCCTATCTCGAGTTCCTGCTTATTTCTCGTTCGAGACTTGAACCAGCGACCCCAGCGGAGCCGTGCCTGTCTTGTGCCGATCCGACGACCCCAGCGGAGCCGTGCCTGTCTTGTGCCGATCCGACGACCCCAGCGGAGCCGTGCTGTCTTGTACTGACCCGACGACCCCAGTGGAGCCGATCCCTGATTGTGCCGAACCGACGACCTGCGGAGAGTTCGGTACCGACTTCTCGTCCGGCAGTGAACCTGCCTTGTCCTGTCGTCCAGTGAGGATCCAGTGCTGATCTTGTGAAATCGTCACCCGACGAGTAGAGTTTCATCTAGAGACTGTTGAGATACCTTTCTCCAACTCAGAGACTTTCGTACGTCCTGAGATTTCGACACCCTGTCGCATCCAGTTAGCAGAGGCGTGAAAGTGTCGTGTAAATAGATTCTAATATAGTCAAGACATTGTTTTAAATAAAATTATCGTTTGTTATTTAAGCTAGACTGTTCTCTGTAGATTTGAATCTACCACGCTACTCAGAGAATCACTACAACACCTTTGAATTGTAACAAAACTTCAACTAATCACATCTCAACGCGCGTAATGATTTTTAAATACATCCCTCCTCATTTAAGACGCGAAGAGTTAAAACCAAGGCTTAAAGACAAAATGAGTAGGAAAATTGAATGCTACATTTGTGTTGAAAACCATTTGGCCCGAGAGTGTAACAAAAAGTACCCCCAAACAAAAACAAGCGAAAGGAAAGAGAGGGCTGTCGTAGCAAAGGTTCTTTCGGAACGCTTCAAACCACATTTAACCTTTGAAGCAGGTCACCATCTTCGTTAAGGGAAGAGAGATAGAATGACTCAACTGTTGGTCATAAATTCTGACTAACGTGGACAGCGATGAATTTGGGAAGGTTGATTGTGAGATGCGCTGACAGATAAATTACATGCGCAGGCATTGATACCACCGTCTGTATGAGTCATTATGTTCAATAAACAGCGAAGCGCCAGACGGAACAGTAAACAAGAGATTTGTTTATTTCAATGAGGGGAGTGGCATCCGTAGACGTTTTTATGCATTCAACAAGTGAAAAGGAAATGGGGACGCTATGTCTAGTGGAGAGGAAAAAAACGGTAAGAGCGTAGTCGTGGAAAATAATGAAAATGATTTAGACGATTCTCAATTTCTTTCGGATCATGTTAAACTAAAAGACGAGCCGAGTAATTGCAAATCTTTAGAAAGGGTGTGCGAGGAATTAAAGCAAAATAAAGGCAATTTTATTTTCTCGACGGATTAATCTATCACAAAGACAAAATTCTCGATGAACAAGTGGCACAATTAGTTTTACCACAGAATAGGTTAAATAAAGTTTTAAGATTAGCTCATGAGTCAGTTTTCGGGGGCCATATGGGGTAAGAAAACTAAAGAAAGGATTAGATATCATTTTTATTTGCCGGGCATGAACAAAAATATTTCTGAATTTGTCCGGACTTGCAAGCAGAGACGTAACTAGAGGGGGGCAGGCGGGGCATCTGCCCCGGATTGGAGGGGGGCGAGTATTTTTTTACTATAGATATGTATACACGTATGATAAAAAATGAAGAGCAAAAACGCCTTTAAATTCATAGCTTCAAAGAGGTGGGGTGCAAATACCAAACACCTTAAACAAATAGGTAATTCTACTATCCGCAGCCAATTTGATTTCGGAACTCCTTAAGTACAGCTGCAGATTCACATTACAAGAAAATTAATCCAATCTTCAACTGCATGCTAAGAATTGCTACTGGCCTACCTAAATATACTCCTATTGAGATCTTGCATGCTGAGACTCAATCCTCATCTTTACAACAGACATCAACTCTTAAATGTAATTTTTTCATAAAACATGTTTGCCTGAGAGAGTGGTCTCCGATATACGACCTTATTTACAATCCCCCTTTTATTATACATGTTCGATGGAAAAACACTAACAAACCTATATCTGCAAATACGATCAATTGTTTCGATGGTCTGTGCATCACTAAAAGAACCTTGGTGCCCTCCTGCTCCTGACTTTGATTATAAAATATATCTCCAGAATTTTTCCCATTTCAAAATAAGAATCTACCCGATAGTGCAAATTCAAACCTCTTTCTACAAACGTTTCCGAATCATATCATCACAGGGACGGACGACTCAAAAACTAGCACAACCAGTTCATTTGGAATCGTAATTCCCAAACTATTTGTAAAAAGAAGCTACTCCGTGAATGCTTTAAATTCAATTTTTACAATAGAAGCTATGGCAATTTTTAAGGCAATCCAAGACTGGGTTGAAATACTTATAGTATAGTACTTATAGTACTAATACGTATTTTAATAAGCGATAGCTACAGTGTATTATCTAGTTTGGAAAATGTAAGTAAATATTCAAGCTGTTTCATTTTGCAAATTCACAGAATATTAAGCAAAAAAAGCCAATACAATAATATGTTAGTGTGGACCCCTGGACATAAAGTTGCACCCATAAATGAAATAGCCGATCAGGTAGCTCGAATGGCTGAATTGTTTAACGTCGCTGAAGGTGTCTCAGCTGAGGACATTATAAAAGATAAAACTGAATACAATAATGAGATTTATAATCAATGGAAAAGATACCATAGAAGCGATCACTTTCCTCATGTTAACCCTAAAAGTTTATGGTATGAAAACATTTTATTAAACAGAAATTACGAGACCCTCTTTCAGAATTTTCGGGCAAATACCCTGATGGTAAATTCTATTAAAAATAAAATCAAACTTTCAGACACCCCTAATTGTCTCAGATGTCGCACCTACGAAGATTTAGATCACATTCGATTCCACTGTCCAACTTTCTTAAAAGGTCGCAAAAAATCTGCTACGTACTCTCCGCTTTGAAGATTCCACATCCTTTGAATGATATCTATTCCAATATTTCGTTGACCATTTGTAATGGCCATATGCTTATTTTTAAGCTCTAATCCTCGATTCTGATTCTATACCATTTCGAATTATTTTTTTTTCTCTAGAGGCACAAGGCAAAACAGTCGAGCCTCAATTTCTGCTTCTTCCAGGGGAAAAGCATCATCATAAGTTAGGTAGGTAGTTAATTACCATCGCACTGGGGCAACACAAAGGGCTATTGGCGATGGTACGGGATCAATCCCCATGAGAAAGATCTAAGGTTGGTTGGTTTGGGTTTTATGGCGCAAGGTCCATAAGTGGACAAGCTTCGCCAGGAAAGATCGAAGGACAATGCCTCGTAATTTTGAATCACGGTCAGATGACGAGATCAGACCTGAGCTGGCACTCCACTCTCCAAACTTCTCACACCAAGCCAACGCTAGGACATTTGAGGTCACGACAGATTTAAGGTGCACAGCCCCGTGTATACGACGGTCTTTGGCTGCATCGAGTTTCGAACTCGCAACCCTCCGGTTGATAATCCGTTGCTCTGCCAAGTGGCCCCACAGTTAGACAAGGAAAAAACAACAAATTAAAAACTGTACTTCCATAAAGATTGCGTCGTAATTTACCGGTTTTGAGAATATTGGGAATTTTCAAATTTTAGTATTGTGAGTACTCATACCTTGATCGAACCCAGGGACTGTTGAATCAAAGGTCAAAACAGTGTGACCGTAGGAAAGGTTTAATTCCATTCACCCAGATTATTAAAGAATTTCTTTTCCGACGAATGCTACTTCCCGTTCCATAAAATTCGTAGCTCCCTGGCCCACAGCTTAACAGGCTCTTGGTTCGTATCCCGGTTCAGACATGGATATGCGAAAGTTCATTCATCACGCAGGTAAAATACATGTTAAGTGTGAAAATAGTCAAACAATCAATAAGCTTAATGTTCATTTTGCATTTCGGTTGGAATAAGAAATCTGAAAGGATTGGGCCTACTCCAAAATTATATCTTTAACGCGTGCACCATGAAGTGTTCATACACAAAAAAGTTAAGTTGGAAGAGTAGCGGATTAACAACAGGAGGGGTACGAGTTCGAAACACGATTCAACTAAAGACCGAGGCTGGTGCACGTTCAATCTGTCGTGGCCTGAAATGTCCTTACGTTGTGTGGAAATTTGGAGAGGGGTGCCAGCTGAGGTGTGACTTGGTCGTCTGACTGGTTCAAAATGGCTTGGTGTTGTCCTGGGATCTTTCACTTCGGAATTGATCCCGGACCGTCGCCAATGTCCATTGTGTTGCTCCAGTGCGAAGTTAATTAAAATACCTACCTCCCCCTCTACTATTCCTTTATCCATCTTTTTTTCCTTTAACGACACTTTTCACTTGCCCTGTTTGGCGCAGCTTGACCAACTAAGCCGCTTGAGCCATAAAACCCCAAAACAACCAACCAGCTCTGGTGTTGACCTCGTCATCTGACCTCGATTCAAAATGACGAGGTGTTTTCCTCTAATCTTTCCCTTCGGGATAGATCCCAGACCATCGCCAATAGCCCGTGGTGTTGCTCCAGTCCGAACTTAAGTAAATTACCCTACCTACCTTGCAAAAATGATCCCCTCTCAAAACAAAATAAATGCCTCTTTGAAACTTAAGGTAGGTAGTTAATTATCGTCGCACTGGAGCAACACAACGGGTGACGATCAGGGATCCATCCCGAAGGGAAAGATTCGAGGGTAACGCCTCTTCATTTTAAACCACGGTCAGATGATAACACCTGAACTGGCACTCCCACCCTCCACACCACGCAAACGTGTGATCATTTGAGGCAACGTGCACCAGCCTCCGCGTACACGACGGTCTGAAAATAGTTACGAACTCGCAACCCTCCGGTTGCTAATCCGTTGCTCTTCCAACTGGGCTACCGCAGAACCCCTTTCGCCCGTTGTGTTGCTCTAGTGCGCTAATTAATTACCATTACTGCAGAGCGCCCTTTGAAACTTAAATAGTCAAAAGATAAAGCTCAGATCCTCAGACAAGAAACTTTCTACTTAACAGTTTAGTCCCACAGAAAATCGGCTGGATTTTCCTGTTACAAATGCACTCAAAATGACGCGGTGTTTATTTTCTTTCAACCTCTGAACTGTCACTTCGAGATCCACTCCCATGCGTTTGTTGGAAAGTGCTGCGCTTGCAGAAGTCGTTGGGTGTGGAACAAGTGCCCTTGATTGTCAGGATGTTTAGACTATTACGGCGATTATTATTCAAATCGAAGGGAAAGCGTCAACTGTTGGCACCTCGCATAATGAATTTGAATGTGAATGTTTTGGGCTTGGATGGAAAAGATGTGGAATCAGCAGATATTTTTTTTATCAACCCCGAAAATGACATTGCCAGAGATATCGAGGTTTCGTTCGATTTTTCCATCCCTTGCCTAACGAGTACTAATTTAATTAGACCCAGATCTGCGCAGCTTAAAGCAGACACAACAAGGAATACAACACAGCAGTGCAGATAAATAGTTAAGACACGATATGGAAAAGAAACGGCGCCAATTTGGAAACGGGAAAGAGTTTTAGAATTATTTTTTGTGCACTCCTTCCATTCGGTGGTATGAGGAATGAGTAATCTTTTGTCAATCCTTTGACATTAAAAAGATTTCTGGTAAATTAATTTTAACCCTCCTTTAGTCGCACTGATCCCGACAAAAGCACGGTTTTAAATGTTATGCAATAGCTGACTAAAAATGAATTCATAAATTTATAAAATACACTTTTTTAGTTACTTGTTTTTTTAGTTTTCTAAAACAGGTGGTTCCATACCTGTAGCTCTGGGGGTTCCGCTCCAGGAAAATAAAATAAATAAAAATTAAATGAAATAAAGAATAAGAAACACAAAAAGTAGAATCAAAATAAGAAAACTAGAAATTGCATTCTGAACAAAAATTTGCCAAGGTCAATTTCGCGCCTCCTCTAGCAGCCGTTTAAATGCAGAACCAGACATTCGCCTGCAATTATCATCAATTACACCTAAAAATGCTACCACCGGTGTCTGATTAAACGTTAATACATTATATGTTGTTTTAATTTAGGCCTACAGTTGCACTTTAGTAAAATTAAACAGGAATTGTCTAATGAATAATAAAAATTTCGAATAACAAGTAATGAACGAATATGCATTTGAATGATGTAATGATTCAATTGGAGGAACTGACTTTATTGTTGCTCTCACCAATAATAGAAAATCTGTTGCAACGCAAATGGTTTGATTTATTGAACTTTGGAAGAACTTTTATGTATGGCCAAGTTTTGACACTATCGTGTGTATTGGTGGTAGTTGAGAATAAATTGGAGATATTATGGTACACTTAAAAGTTTTCAAAATATAATTTGATTGCAATTGTGTCTCCTCTCTTCCTCCTCCTGTAACAGTACTCCTAAACACCATTCACTTTTAAGACAAGGTCGGCCCAAGAGGATCCGCCGTTGAAATTGGTTCGTAAAGGGCTCCGCTAGGTCAAAAAGGAGTCCTCCATAGTTTGAATTTGTTTCGCAGAACCGCTCAATGATGATTGTAAATAATACAATTTCTGCGATTCGTTTAATTGATCATTAGCATAAATGAGAGAATTAAATTGCATTTTGAAAATATTCGTCTTCAAACTGACCAAAAAATTTAGGTAGAGGAATATCAGGTAGTTTCGCTTTCACATTATCCTTAGAGGATTCATGAGGCACATCATTTAAAGATAATGCACATTTAATTCTGGTAAATCTTACCTGCATATCTTAGACGTTCGTCTCCATTTCATCCAGAATTTTCTCATTTGCTTGAACATCCTCATCATCCAATAAGGCGTAACATACCTCTCGAATATTCATTAAGGTGTTGCTTGAAGAGGTCAAAACTTTCACCATAGATTTCTATCAAATTAGCAACTTGGACATTTTCATTTCTTAAGTAGTCTAAAAGTTTTCATTTTTAGCGATTCTCGTTTCCGGTCGAGAATTTTCAAAGTAGCCATGATAAATGCGGGATTTCCAATGAAACAGTCACTAGAGTTCTTGAGCACTTTTCGATGAATCGAAAGCGTAGCGAGAATTTGTAATCAGTCCTAATTTAATACCGATGTAACCGTACTGAGGCTTGACGATGACCAATCTTTGCGATTCAAAAATATGGAATAGGTCGATCAAAGTGGACTGTAGTTTTTATTTAGTTTAATTAATTGATCTATACATTATTTACAACTTGAATGATAATTTCGAGCATCATAGCTCTCTTATGACAAGAGATTTTGACGTTTTGTAGCGTTCTGAGAGTAATACAATAAATAGACACATTTTTCTTGGAACTATCTATTAACTTAATTTTAACGGAGCTTTAAATTCGAAATTGGCAATTCCAAGTGTTCACTAGTCAAAAAGCGTGAAAAATTTCTTTCGGTAGAAAGTGTAGCAATTTTTATATTGGAATTCTGAGAAACATTTTCTGAATGGGGCTATATTTGGGAGTAGAATTTCCGTCGCAGCGGAGTTATTGGCAACGTATCAATCCTGAAGGGTAAGAACGAGGACAATACATCGTAACTTTGAACCACGGTCAAGACAAGGAAAATTCGTTGTATCCTCATACAAGCGAAGTTAAATTTGCTTCGAAGCCAACAGATCTTAAAATGGTGTGAAAAAATGATTAAAAAATCAAGCAAATCAGATTTATTTGATTTAAATCAAGATTTCTTTTATTCATATCGAATTTTTATGATTGAAATTAAATCGCTGTCCCAATAAGTGACAACTTGTTAAACATGATAAATGCAAATCAGTGTAGTTTCTAAATAGTTTCGATTTCTGTTAATTATATGATGGTTTAGGTTAAAGAAGCAAATCTTTTAAATATTTAAAACAATTAAAAGTTCCCTTGGGGCCTTTATTCTTCCATTTAATACCATTTTATGCTCCAAATATATACTTAAATTTCTAAATAAATAACTATTTTAAAGGATAAAGTTTAATTTTAAATTATATAAATTTAATACCTTTTAATTTACCGGCAATTTTATTACGCAATTTGTTTCAAAGGCAAACTGTACGTTAAATTAAACTGTCGTTATATGTAAGTTTAACGAGTTCTTTCTAAAAATACAGCAGGGTGGTGGTGGTCGTAAGATGGCCCCTTGTGAGTGGTTTTTCGTCTTCTACACAAAACCCTAAAATCCAAATGAGTTTCCCCATTTCTGATGAAGATACAATGCTTTGGCAGAGAAAATTGAAAAACTTAATTCACATTGATTTGAATTTTCCTAATTGCAGGCATGATTACAAGATGAGTATTTTGCTTTATGTGAATGTTATTTCTATTTAAGATGTGTTTTATTAAATAAGCTAGGAAGTGAGTGGACCCTGTATTCGTTTGTACCATACCGAAAACCAATGTTAAAACTGCGCTGATTCCTTTATCAGAAACAGCAAATTCCGTCTCAAAAAAGCATCAGTTCACGTATATCCACCTTTCCGTGCTTAAATGTAACGGAAAATTAAGTTAGTCAAAATTAAGAGAAAAAACTGCTATGTGTATGGACTGGCCTATGGAATAAAACTTTGCCTCTGCTATTTAACAGATTTACGATTAATTAATGATTGAATAGGAGTGCGAAAAAAATTATTCTAAAAATCTTTTCCATTTCGCCTTCTATTTTTCAGTTGGAAACTGCTGACATACTCCCTGTTATATAATTAAAATATAGCCTACAAATCAAACCTAACATCGATTGGTCCCTTTCTCATGAAATGCATTATTTGGAGTATATAAAGAAACATCTGCTTCCTTCTATCTATCAAAGCCCATTCTGGACAGCTAAAATCTTGGTCCTATAATCCCCCTTACTTTTTTAAAATTCTAAATTTTTCAAATCTCTCTTTTTCTCAATTTTAATACCCTCTCAACATGACAATTTCCATTACGTCAAGCCCTACGTTCGTTACCGGAGATTAATGCCCCTTCGGTGTCATGTGCTTCATAATCTTATTTAAAACCTCCTTTCTATCGAAGCGAAAACGTCGAATCCCAATATTAAAAACATTTCAGTCGCAATCGCATACAAATTCATGATTAGTGGAGCCAACAGTTCGCACTTTCGCCGGATTTGAACACTCATCGCTGATCTGCGCACTAATAACATCTGCATTGTAATGTCTAATCAGCATTGTTGTGTCTAAACAGCCTGTAATTCAAGGGAACTTTATTTATCCCTTCCACTCGACTTTGCACCGTCAGCACTTTCACAGAAAGTGGGGGTGAGGAGAAACCGAACAGAGGTCGAGAACCAATCACTGACTCATCATATTTCGAATGCAGCTGCGACGATGCAAACGATTTTCCGAGATGCGACTGGAGCTAGCTGAAAAAAAAAAGATTTTTGTCTTTGATTAATGAGAACTCCATTTAATTGAGGTTTGCAATCCGTTTTCGCTAACGGGTTGATCTTTTCAGAGATTTTGCTTTTGTATATTGACACTTTATGCACAATATTCAAAACATAATTTGGAGGGGCCCCAATATTCTCAGATTTCTGTTCCAATCAAAAGGCCGCGAATGCTAAATGAACATTTAAATTGATTGATTTTTTGACTATTTTCAGACTTGCCCTTGCGCCATAAAACCCCCAAACCACCGGAAGAGAAAAAATAGAGCAATCTAGCGTGGTATGTTTAGCTCTGTGCTTAGTAGAAGCAAAATTAGTAACTAAAAAATAACTGGTATTATTAAATATTATTTAAATAGCAGTTTCCAAGTCACACAGCATCTCAGACGCTTTTACTCCGCAGTTGATTATGAGTAAACAAGGAGTTATATTTCAAGGGAGCGCGGAAGAGTGACGGATTAGCAACCGGAGGGTTGCGAATTCAAATCCAATCGAAGACCGTCGTGTTCAAAGGCGGCTCGTGCACTTTCAATTTGTCGTGCCCTCAAATGTCCCCACGTTGGCGTGGTATGGCAGTTTGGAGAGTGGGGTGCCAGCTCAGGTATTGTCTCGTCACCTGACCGTGGTTCAAAATTAGGTGGTGTTGTCCTCGGATCTTTCACTTCGGGTTTGATCCCAGACCGTCGGCAATGCCCGTTGTGTTGCTCCAGTGCGACGTTACTTAAAATACGTACTTACCTACAAAATACCTACCTAACTTATATTTCAGGAAAGAAATTGAGGGAAATCAGGAAAGAAGGGATATTATATACATCCCTTAAAGCATTGTAGTCGCTGGAGTTGAAGCCCGCGATACTCGGCTGTTGGGAGGGATCATTTTACAAGAGAAGTTGTAATGTTTGTTCTTCGAGCATCGGACGAGAATAGTTATAGTTAATCGTTGTGGACCAATGGGTGATTTGCAGTGAAGCGATCAGTCAGAGTGGTTATAGAAAAGGGGTAGTTGTATCTATTTCGCGTGGGGTTCTTGGATAACGCTGTTTTTGTAGTAGGAAATAGTTAAAGAATGTAATGGAGAGTTTTTAAATATGGAGGGGAAAGGTTTCAAATTTTTAGTTGTTAAGGATGATAACATTACCACGTACGTAAACATAATATACCAAGGGGTATTCCTACTAATTCTAAGTATTTGGTTGTGGAGATAGTTAAGTTTTTCATATGGGTTTTTACTGCAAGCCCCAGATTGGGGCTGCGTAGGTGATAATGAACTTCAGAATTTTTTTTAAATAGGAGAGGTTTGTTGCTTAGGGAGAAAAAAAATTATTGGGATTTATTGTAGGTAACCTCAGAAACTTTCGAGGAAACGAAAAGAAGTTACGGGGAGAAATGGTGAGGGAGGAGCCCTGGCGTACAAATAAATTTACATGGGCATGGGCACCGCAGGTGACCACTTACCTCCCGACACGAATCAGGTTTAAGTGGTGTCTAGGTCACCTACGGGAAAGTAGTCTGAATTTACCTATTGGGAGACGGCTGTGACCGAAGTCATCACCGTGGCCAGACGTTTCGGCTTCATTCCTTAAAGCATAATTGCATAAATTTCAATTTTAGATCAATGTACAAAAATATTTACAAGATAAACCAAAGATATTATATACATTAGCAAGTACAAATATACAAAAGCACAACACAATAATTTACAATTTTTCCTTAGCACAATTCCTATATGCGGTATTTGCATTGTTCACATTCACTTCTATCACTCATGGATTTTTCGTCCCTATTGGGTTACATGCAGACTCATGTTTATGTGCTTTGCTATCGTTTAATAATGTCAATGTTTTCCGTGAGGAATTGCATTATTTTCTTAATTCTATGTAGCGCTGTATTGTTTTTTGCCGTATTCGCGGCCCAGGCTCCATAATTTGTTTGGGTGGGTGCCCGTACGTGATTACTACACTACGGGCACCCAAAGACATAATAGTCGGGGGTGCCGATCTCCCCGCATAGGCACTGGTCGCTTTCGGTTATGTGGAACCTATGCAGGTAACTGGGGAAGGGACCATGGCCTGTAAAGAAGGATGTCACGAACGGTCCACATGGTTGTTTGTTTGAGTTGGCCTTCAACTGGAATGTCCTTCTCCCAGTCTCTGCATCCCAGTTTTCCTGCCAGGTTCTTAGTGACAGTTCTCTCATCTTTCTTTTTGAATGGCTCTTTGGAAACTTCAATGATAGCTGAAATGATGAGTTGCCTATGGCTGCTGCCTTTGCAAACTGGTCCGCCCTCTCATTACCTTGTGTGGACCTTTACCGACTAAATTTTTATTCGATCTGTATCGTGTTTAATTTTATTCCTGATGTTGTGCACAATTCTGTCTTTATTCTGAAACCGTTGGATTGTCTTAATGGTTGAGAGGCTATCTGTGGAAATTTGGCAGATGTTGTGGTGCTGAAGGACGGCCCAGTCTACGACGAAGAGTAAAGCAATTTTTTCAGCCAGGAAGACCGAATTTTTCTTCTTGGAAGTACTGGACCACGGTAGCCCAGTTGGAAGAGCAACAGGAGGATTGCGAAATTAGGTTTAGCCGAAGACCGTCGTGTGGAAGTTGGGAGAGTGGGGTGCCAGCTCGTTAGCTGAGTATAGGTATTCTCGTTAGCTGACCGTGGTTCAAAATCGCAAGGCGTTGGATTTTTCCCTCCGGAAACTGATCCCGGACCGTCGCCAATAGCCCGTTGTGTTGCTCCAGTATGACGTTAATTAAAATACTTACCTACCTTAAGAAATGTTTCCCGGACCGTCACCAATAGCACGTTGTGTTGTTCCAGTGCGACATAAATTCAACTACCAACCCAAGTATTTCTTTCGGCGGTTAGCGCTCTAGGCCTTGGTTCAATAGGTTCCTATTGGTTGCTCCAGTGCGACGTTAATTAAAAAAATTACATACCTACCTCAATTAGGTTCCAGGTCTGGGATTGCCATGGCTCAGTGAGTTTGTCCACTGCGCTGGCAACTTGCGAGTTGTAGGTGGTGCAGGTTCGATTCCTGTATCTACCCCGGGGGTACTTAGTGCCAGTAAATCCTTCCTTGTGTGCATGTCCATTTACTTGATGTTGTTTGGTTCACGTTGACGTGGTGTGGAAATTTAGAGTGAGGTGCCAGCTTAGGTTATGGCCTCGTCATCTTACCGTGGTTCAAAATTACGCTGTCCTCCTATCTTTCCCTTTGGGATTGATCCCGGACCGTCGCCAACAGCCCGTTGTGTTGCTCCAGTGCGACGTTAATTAAAATACCTGCTTACTTACCCAAGATCGCGGCCTCAATTACAATTTGGAATCAGCTGAATACGAGTCGTAAAATGCATCAATCAGCTGTTTTAACCCTAGAATATTAGAGTACATAAAATCTACGTTTGTTTATTAGTAGTGAATTATTAACGATTGTGTCCTAGGATTAAGGTTAAGTATCCTCATGTAGCATAAAAGACCGTATAGCGACTACCAAACAAATTAACGCCCGCGTTTTTTCGTTTGTGTAAATTAATCTTTCATTTTATATTTCAATTTTCTCTACTTGAAGGCAATTTATTATTTCGCTAATAAAGCTATTCATCGAAGAGTAAGTAGAAATAAGTGCTAAGGTAAAAAGGTTTCAGAGCGTGAGAAAGATTGGAAAACACGAATGAGGAGTGGTCTCTGAATTTTTCTTTTTAAACTGCAGCGTCAAGTGTTTTTGAAAATTCGGTTCTCAATGACCCCGAGATAAGAACTAGCAATCTTCGTGCTATAGGCGATGCATTCCTCCCATGGCCAAATATGGCACTTGCGCGCCAGAGTAGGCGCCTTTCGTCGAGCTGAGTATTTTGAAGGTTGGGGCGATAAATTTCCGCCAACGGCACCTCAAAAATCGCCAATTTTTGAGAGGACGAAATACTTGCATGTGGGATAGGGCAGAAGGAAAAGCAAAAAACGGTAATTGAGTTAGTTATAAGAAACAGTAGAAAAGAAATCAATACGTACTTACAATCGATTCACATTCAAAGTAGTATTAAGAAAACATGTTACATGATTTTTTTATTTGAATTACAACGGATGTAATTAAAACTTCTTACCAGAAAATTTTTCGTTACTTAAAAATGGACTTCGTTTAATAAATCTTTAATTGTATCTCAACTTGTATTTAGTGTTAACATCTACATGCTTCAAATTTAACATGATCCAAAAAAGTTTCTTTGCAGTTTATTTTTGACTTTGCTAATTGCCGGTATAAATACATTAAGCAATAAACAATTTTTCTTAGCAGTGTATATTTTGATGTTTAAGTTTAATTGAACAAACTACATGCACATGCAACGAATATGCATAAAAAGTATAAAAATGAGAGCAATGAAAATTAAATAAAACAGTTTTTTAATATACTATATGAGAAGTGGAATAGGGAAATAGTTATACGTAGAGAAAGCGAACAACCTATTGGTATATTCAGGCCATCACAATGTTTTTCATTTAACTCTTGGCTCTCAAATAAACCGTCTCTGCTTAAGTAAATTTTAACATATTGAAAAAGACATGTATATATTTCCCATTCTCCACATAGCCATTCACCCCTGCTAATAATAGTAAGCGTCCCGATAAAATATTAAGATAACTACTTATAAATCTGATCATATGGTGAAATGTGATATGAGATTTTACTGCTAAAATTTATGTTTAGATGAATACTGGTACTTGGGAAAACATTTCATAATAGGATAAAGGAAGGTAGGTAGTTAACGTCGCACTGGAGCAACACAATGGCTATTGGTGACAGTTCAGGATCCATCCCGAAGGGGAAGATCTGAGGACACCTCGCAATTTTGAACAGTCAGATGGCAAGGAAATGTGATGTTATAAACCGCGATTGTTTTCTTGAGATAGTAAAAACATTTGAAGGAAGTCTTCCACTCTTTTAGAGTTATACAAAACCGTCAAATGAAATATGCTGAACAGTGTTATTTTCAAAGAATAAATATACAATAACATGCAAAAAATTACTTTCCCTTTCAATTACGAATTGAAGCTTGCAGACAAAATAAATATACGCTTTATATTTAAAAGCCTTTAGCTGCATCCAAATAAAAGTGAACTCGAATGATCAAAGTTCACGCGATGTAATCTGCAAGCATGATCGCATGGAAGATTTTTATGGAAGCTCCTGGTTACCCAATGCTGAACTTGTAGATTTCAGAACATAGATAGGTAGGTATTTGAATTAAAGTTGCACCGGAGCAACGCAACGGGCTATTGGCGACGGTCCGGAATGAAACCCGAAGGGAAAGATCCGAGGACACCACGGCATTTTGAACCACTGTTAGATGACGAGGTCACACCTGAGCTGGCACCCCACTCTCCAAACTTCCACACCACGCTAACGTGAGGACATTTAGGCCACGACATGTAGAAATTTGATAGAATACCTGTGAAACGGCCTTGAACTTTGAATGGCTCATTGTGGATAGGCCCCTTGAGATTTTTGCTGTAACAGCATGTTTCAGTAGACATTGTAAATCACGCTTATGGAATCAAAGCAGGTCAAAGGTTTTCCAACAATCTATCGATTTCGTGAAATGTATGCAATCGCCTTTCAAACTGTATGTCCGAATGCTTTTGGCTGAATAATATGTATTCACTGACATAATCTCTTTAAATAATTAATTTTCCGAGTAAGAACTATGTAGGTTTAATGTAGTAAGATTTATGTAGATTATAAGACGGGTGGTATATCCTTAACTTGTAAGCTTCATACAAGTATAGGAGTTTCTTATAAACTTTTAAAAGAAATTCATTCTTCTAAAATTACAGAATTGCTAACAATGAATGTTGGATTCTACTCGAGATATCTTTGTTTTTTACATTGCTCAAGTTGTGTTAAGTTTCCCATAAGTGGGGGGCAAGCTCTGACCTCGTCGTCTGACCGTGGTTCAAAACTACGTGATGTCCTCAGGTCTTTCCCTTCGGGATTGACCATTTCCAATAGCCCGCTGTAAGACGTTAATTATTTACCATTACTTAGTATAAAACGGTAGTCTCCAATTTTGCATAGAAGAAAGTTCTCTGTTCAAGACAATTGATGAACGAGTGTGTTGAATGGTAAATTCTATAACTTCCTTAAGGACGGTTTTTTAAATGTCGCTTAAATGTATGCAACTTTAATTTTTAGATATTCTAGTACATATAAAGACTATTCTAGTGTATATAAGGCTATACTTTATTAACTTTCTGATGGTTGGCTTGACGAGGTATTTAGCCTTTAGCAAAACCATGAGCAAATAATGTTGATAGACGAAGTATCTCGTCATTAGAAGAAAACTGACTAGATCTTAAACTCGTCGAAAAATCTCGATGACGACATATCTCATCATTAGCAAAATTAACCAGATCTTGATGGACGAGATATCTTGTCGAAACCACTTCAAGGGACACATCGAACAAGTAGTACTCTATGTGATGTGCTTGTAAACATTTGCCAACATGGAAATAAACGTCGTTTTCCACGGAATTCTGTCATTGGTTGCGTGCAGCGCTCTCTATTGACAAAAGATTGAACTAATTTTTTTTCTCTACCAAAAAAAAATCCCCTTTCATGAGAATAACGTTATCGCAAACCGCATTCAAATATACCGATTCCTTCAATTTTTATGAATTTTTAAACTATTTCGGAATTTATGGGACACCCTGTATATATATAAATTTTAAAGCTTATGCGCCTTGTGTTATTTCACTTAAAATAGCGCTACTCCAATGTCTGTCAGAGGGTTGCGAGTTCGAAACTAGGTCCAACCAAAGACCGTCGTGTACGCGGGGGCTGATGCACGTTAAATCTGTCGTGGCCTCGAATGTCCTCACATTTGCGTCGTGTGGAAGTTTGAAGAGTGGGGTGCCAGCTCATTTGTTGACCTCGTCAACCTTGGTTCAAAAACTACGATGTGTTGTCCTGGGATTGATCCCTGACCATCTCCAAAAGCCCGTTGTGTATCTCCAGTGTGACGTTAATTCAACAACCTACCTGAAACTGTTATGAAAGTGTGTTTACTGAATCCAACTTATCCAAAAGTACTCCTTTTTACGTTCATCTTTTCTGAATTAACCATCTTGCTTATTTAAATAAAATATCAAAAATATAATTATAATTTTAAAAAGATGCCACAAATTTATCGATACATTTTTAATGAGTACAGCTCATTATATTTATTAGAAAGGAATGGCTTTTATTATTTATAAAAATACAGGACGTAAGGGATAAGTTTTAAAACTCCCCTAAATTATTCAGAACCAACAATTGTAAAAAATAAAATAAAGAACAAAGCTAAAAATTTACTTATAAAGTATAATGAAATGGAACTGTTGCGCAAATAGCCCGTTTTGATGCTTCAGTGCGACGTTAACTATCTACCTACCTTTCTAGTAAAGTACTGAAAACGATTTTTAAATAGATCACTGTACAAATTAAGATATATATTTAAAATGATCCAGGAGATCGGCAAAGAAAAGGAAACGTTAGAAAAAATTGGATACTACTTTTTGTGTTAAAAAATAATTTATTAAACAAAAATATCACATTCTTATGCATATTTAATTCATTCCGAACGTAAAAGGAGTTAATCTGACCGTAATTTGTTGGGGGCCGCGGTGGCCCGGTTGATAGAGTAACGGACTAGCAACCGAAGGGTTGCGAGTTCGAATCCAGCCAAACACCTTCGTGTACAAAGGGGGCTGGTGCACGCTAAATCTGTCGTGGCCTCAAATGTCCTCACGTTGGCGTGGAAGTTTGGAGAGTGGGGTGCCAGCTCAGGTGTTGCCTCGTCATCTGACCGTGGTTCAAAATTATGTGGTGTTGTCCTCTGATCTTTCCCTTTGGGATTGATACCGTCACCAATAACCCGTTGTGTTGCTCCAGTGTGACGTTAATTGAAATACCCCCTTTTATTTCATCCTTTGAGTTATTTGAGTCTCCGGGAATTAAAATGCTTGAAAGTTCCCGTGCGCTCTCGGGCAGTTTCGGTTTTCCCCGTCCGATTATTTGAATATAAAAAGCGCTCTCATCCCGCGCGCTTCGTATTTCCCAGCCAATAAAGAGCGCGAGAAACAACTCAATTACTTGTGTTGCAGGGCTTCCCTGCCGAAATGCCTATTGATCGGAGTCGCTCGCCTGCTCCAGGCTCATCTCGGAATGGGGCTGAACCGCGGAGAAAAACCGCCGCCCGGAACACCGAGAGGTCACGCACGCCGGAACGCCGATATGGGAACACCGGCGGATTAATTAGATGAACTACCTGATGCGATCCGTCAAAAAGTAACAAGTTAACCCTTTGAAGGACACTGTTACAAAAAGTTTTTTTGAAAAAAATTTTACGAGTGATGATCCAATCAAAGAATCATAAAATAGTGTCACCAGCTATTTTCTCAACACTATAATTTTTTTATATTTTTGATGAAATTTTTTGAAAAAAATTACGAGTGATATGATCGTAATTTTGTACGTTCATTTAATAATCCCGATATTTTTTGGATGCCGATAATTTTTTTACTTTATTCGATATTCCAATCACGATTCGCCTTGTTCTATCAAAGTTATCTGAGCATTCTTCAGCGAGCTGATATGAAAACTTAAGCGAGTTTCCTTGTTTAAAATTATTATAGAAATAATTCGATCTATTGTTAATGGTGACGCAATATTTTATGATCTTTCGATGTTGTTTTGAAGGGCATTTTGCTAGAAACTCCGATACTTTTTGGATGCCGATAAACGGTATTCCAATCATATTCGGCCTTGTATTCTGTCCAAGTTATCTGGACATGGCTTCAGCGAGCGAGTTTGCTTGTTTTATTATCAGTGTGAAATAACTCGATCTAAGTGTAATTTTTATATTGTTATGGTTAAGAAAATAACTGTTCCCCTATTTTATGATCCTTTAGTGTTGTTTTGACCCTTTGAAGATCATTTCGTTAGAAAAAAAACGTTTAAACCTATTTGCGTTCGTATTGCTCATAATTTAAGGACTTAATTAATTGAGGCCATCAAGAAGGATGCTTTTGTCAAACCTAGGATTTGGATAGTCTTGACTGCTTCAACTGTGAGATGAAGTGGAGGGATGACCGTTGTAACACAAAGCGCTGGAGAGGAATAAATCCCAGATATGTTCAGCAGGAAGCATCGCTGAATTGATGCTAGTGATTTAATGTGCCTATTCCCCAGTTTGAACCCGCAATTCTCTTCCTCCTCTTCACATGGGCACTCCAGTTTAATTTCCCATCAATTGTAACTCCTACGAGTTTAACGGAATTGCAATAAGTGATGGGGGAATTTCCTAAAGATATCTTAGGTTTCGATACAAGGCGGGTCTTTTCACCGGGGTACAGTTGCTTTAGTAGATTACTAAAGAGAAGGGTTTTTGATTTGCTCTCGAAAGATGGAGGCCCTTTTCGTGTATCCAGGACTGGAGCCTTCCGAGTGTTGATTTAGCTGTGGTCTCCAGGATACGTCGGGTGCGGCCAGTGAGGATGATGGTCACATCGTCAGCAAATGCTTGTACGTGAGATAGGAATCGGCCTACAATTCGCAGGTTGCTAGCGCAGTGAACATGTTCACTGAGCCACGACGGTCCCCTTGACATGATACTGTTTAAGAGACAAAATGAATAAGTACTATCGAGCTGTGCAACTGTTCACAAATTACACTTTAAACAGAAATAGTGCACCGTTGTCAAAAGTTGATAACAGACTGACGTCCCCAATAAACACTTTCCCTACCAACCACCTGCGATCGTGTCGCCAGTCAGGCGGAGGAAGTTATCAGACATTTTAGTCTCATTAGAACTAAAGCATGGACTGACAATTTAGTCTTATAGAGTATTAAGGTTCTAATTGCGCCGGTCAATCTGGCTGAAACTTGTTTTATTCTTGGCTATTTTAAATACGCTTATTTAAAAAATAAAATAAAAATATAAAAGACAAACAAAATTGTATTTGTTAGAAAAAACTGTAATATACAAGTTTTTAATATTTATGCACTTACTGCATTCGGAGTTTCCCGCGAAGCCAATCGGAACGCCCACTTTACTTTTTGTAAACAAATCTCCGTGTAAGTACTTTTTCATTTCAGTTCAAATACGCGGATATTTCAATAAGTACTTGCATGTTTATTTCAGGTATAATATTCAAATATGTGGATGGCAAGCAGATCGAAATATGCAAATATACGTACTATATAAACTTATTTGAATTACTCTTTCCTTTGAACGTCTAGATCGCTTATTATTGAGTTGATTATGTGTGATTTGGTCATTTGACCTGACTTATTTTATATTAGATTTTATTTCGTTGTTTGACGTGTGCTAGATACACATACGAAATGTACTTTTTAAAAGTTTAAATAAATAACTTTTTTCGAGTACCGATTTCTGGACTTTTTAAGGCTGGCTGAATTTTTTTATTATTAGCTTAACAGTATTAATATATGTAAAAGAATTTGTTCTGTAGGTAGGTATTTTATTTAATGTTGCATTGGAGCAACATAACGGTCTATTGGATTTGTTCTGTAAAATTAGGATTCACTCAAAAGGGCACTTAAGGACCTAGCCCACAAGTTCACCCTGGGTTGGCAAAAGACTATATGTAGTCTGAAAATATTCTTAATTTTTGACTAGGACTGCATCTTATGGTACGATATACACTGCTGGCCACCGTAAATGCAACACCCTGAAGGAAGCATGCAAATAATATGAAATTTACAACATGCATTAGCGGAAGTGAGATATGCAAATGATTAGAATTTCAGCGCAGACGCACATCACGCGCGCCTGTGGCGCCACTTCAAAGCGCTATTTAAGGCTTGGAGATTTCGACGATTTCAAGTACGGCAATTGTGTTTTTCTTGTGGTTTTTTCAAAAAAACGATCAATTATGCCTCGTAGAAAACAGCGATCATCTTTTGATCAAGTATCCGAGTTCGACAGAGGAAGGATAGTGGCCTACCGAGATTGTGGATTATCTTTCAGGGAAATCGGTAGTCGTGTTGGACGAAACCAAACAACTGTAATGCGGATATGTGATCGTTGGATGCAGGAGGGTACGACGGACCGACGTGTTCGATCGCATCCACCTCAGTGCACCACTTCACGTGATGACAGGCATATTGTGCGTATGGCAGTGACGGATCGCTCAGCCACATCACGAACCATAGCACAGCACATTCAGTCTGTACCGCATCATCCAGTGTCTGCGCGTATCATTCAACGCCGTTTACAGCAGAGTGGTCTGTCCGCAAGACGTCCATTACTTCGTCTACCCTTGACGCAGAACCAGACGTTTCCGCCGCCAATGGTGCGATGAAAGAAGGATGTGGACGGCAGAATGGAATGAAATTGTCTTTAATGACGAGTCACGCTTCTGTCTGCAACACCACGATGGTCGGATTCGAGTCTGGAGACACCGCGGAGAGAGGATGCTGAACAGCTGCGTTATGCACCGCCACACTGGTCCTGCACCGGGTATTATGGTATGGGGCGGTATTGGATATCACTCTCGCACTCCTCTAGTACGCATTGCCGGTACTTTAAACAGCCAGGCGCTACATCTCCGAGGTGTTGGAGCCAGTTGTCCTTCCTTACCTTCAGGGCTTGCCCACAGCCATATTTCAACAGGATAATGCGCGACCACACGTGGCACGCATTGTTCAAGGGTTCTTCGTCAATCGCCAGATTGAATTGCTTCCCTGGCCAGCTCGCTCTCCGGATCTTTCGCCGATAGAAAACATGTGGTCCATGGCTGCTCAACGATTGACCCAGAATACATCCCCAGCTGCCACACCAGATCAACTTTGGCAACGTGTGGAAGCTGCTTAGTCTGCTGTACCCCAAGAACGCATCCAAAGTCTCTTTGAATCAATGCCGAGGCGTGTGGCAGCGGTGATCTCCAACAATGGCGGCTACTCTGGCTACTGATTTTGGCAGGAACCACACTTCACAGAAGTCTATAAATTTAATCATTTGATACTTGGTCAACATGTTATCTACAAAATAAATTTTGTTGTGATATCTCGTCTTTCTTGGTGTTGCAATTTGGGTGGCCAGCAGTGTAGATTAAAGAACCCTACATACTCGTATTTTTCCGATCGATTGTATCTCGTTATGATTGCAGACGGAAATGATTTTCCAACTATTTGGCTGAATTGCTTACCCTCGCATGTTAAAGCTATTATCGCTGTCAGTAGATTCAGTAACGAAGCTTGCCGACTAGGTCCACTCAAATGGTTTAAAAGCTTGAATATAGAACAAGGGAAAGTCAAAAATTATCCACTTTATTTTTTCAATCTATTTCTATCAAACAGATGTAGGGGTTGAACAAGTTCGTCATTTTTCTAGTCTCCTTGCACTTGGTCCAGCGGTCCACAAGCTTACATACTCCCTCCAAGGTTTTTGGTGAGTCGCCCAACCATTTATGCACTGCTTCCCCACTTTGTCTAATCTGCGGAGAACACACAACATTGTCGCCGGTTTGCCTGTACCACTTCTAGAGCTTGATGAATCTTGTCAGTGGTTGACGGGCGTCATGCTCCTTCGTGCATCACACTTGTCCAGCCTCTATTGAGCTTCTCGATGTACTCGCACAGACTTCTACGTGGTAGAGCACTGTCCCCGTATTGCGTTCTAAGCCTCAGATGAATTTCAGCCCCTGGCACACCTTCCGACCCTAGAAATCGGATCACTGCTCTTTATGGTGCACACTGCTAGCAAAGTGGTCATGTCTACGCTGAAGTACGAAAAATGGCGCTATCGAGGTCAAACTTCGGTAACATGACCACAGTAGTATCAACTCTGAGCATGTATGCGCAGAAGGCAGCGTGACAAACTTAGTATGTTATAGCGAAAGGGCGGATAATTTTTTATTTACCCTCGTACATTATATAATGCATGTATTTGACAACCTATTTGATGCAGCTTTTACCATATATTTACAGCCCATTTGATCTAATGCACACAGACCGTCTCCACTGAAAACTATGTCTTAACACTAATGTAGTAACAGTACAGAACTCACCAATAGCTAAAAGAACAAAATTCTCAAGGAAGGCATATCTCCACATTTTAGGTAGGTAGTTGAATTATTGTTGCACTGGAGCAACACAACAGGCTATTGGCGACGGTCCAAGATTAACACCTGAGCTGGCACCCCACTTTCCGAACTTAATGGCCATGACAGATTTAACATGCACCAGCCCTCGCACATGACGTCTTTGGTTGGATCGAGTTTCAAACTCGCAATCCAGCATTCAGATTTGATTTTTTTAAAATGACATCTTTCAGTGTTTTTACATCACACAGTAAAACTTAATCTCGTTTTCCATCATGTACAAAAAAAGTAAATAGTAAAATCCTACATTTTTCAAAACAAAAACTTTATTTTGAAATTATATTACAAAGTATTACAAAATTCATACGCATATGGCAAGCTTTATATAAAAAAAACTATACAGAAAGCTTTCGAAGACTTCTACGTACAGTCCAAGCCACGTAAAACCAAATGAACGGACGAAGTTATGGTCACTGAGAAGTTACATGAACAACTGACGCTCGAAATAACATTTTAATTCATGTCAAAACATGCATTTCCTTTGCACAAAGAAAAGGTTTCTTAAAAATAAACCATTTTCCACATACTGCTATCTACAATAACATTTAAGAATCCATTATTTTGCAGAAACTATAAATTTTGAAGTTATTGAAAATCGAGATAGATCTTAAATTTAAAGTGCTTCTTTCCTAATTGAAAGTTTCAATGTACAATTTCTCCATTCAGTAGATCATCCTCAATCAGCCTCTTCTTTCATCTTTGAACTGCAAAAAAAGGAAGAAAATTATCCAGATTCTCATTCAGGTATTCAATTGACTCAGAAAATTATTAATGGTTAATAGGTAGGCATCTTAACTAACGTCGCACTGGAGCAACACAATGGACCATTGGCAACAGTCCGGGACCAAACCCGAAGGGAACGATTCGAGGACAATACCATATAATGAGGACATTGAAGGCCACGAACAGATTTAACGTGCACCAACCCCCATGTACACGAAGGTCTTTGGTTGGATCCGAACCTGCAACCCTTTGGTTGCTAATCCGTTACTCTTCCTTACTAAATGGTTTATAGAGAGCAGTTGCTTAGGACAAGAATTTAATACACAGTAAACGATATCCTTTTAATTAACACAATTTTCCCTGCACAGCCTTATCTTTTGGCTTGAATTATTAGATGCTAAATCCTAATGGCTTAGATAGTATTGTGCATTCTGTAATGATTTAATATGAACAAGCAAACTGCTACTAGTATACTTACTGTGTATACTTGTGAATGTATTTTAAATTAATCTTTAACTGTAACTATGGAATGAGATACCTTACTTTTTTAAAGAGAGATCGTTTTTCTACTGAGTTGCTCACTTTTGTGATCTGAAATGCTTCATGTAAAATTAATTATGTAATTGTAAAACAGAAATTAAATTTCAACTGAATTTTTTCAATCCTCAATACCAGTAAAAGTTATAAAAATGAAATACAAATTACATATCCTTCACTTATAAAAACTGTTTTTTTTTTTATGGTATAACAGTGGATTAAACCAGGATTTATAGCCCTTAAAAAGGATTCCAAACTACTATTCACTCAAATAAGAATTTTTAAGCTTTCACGAAAAAAAGTTGATCAAAATGTTAAAGCATTGATGATCTATTTATATGCTATGCATCGCACAAAACAAATTTTCGATACTTTTGTCCATTAGGTTTAGAAATATTTATTACCCAAATGTTTACATTTTTAACCATGTATCCCCAAAACTAGATATAAGATTTTCATTCTTTAATATTAAAAGTAATTGGAGTAATTTTCAAGGACTTCCAAGATCCTTAGAATAGTGGTTCCCAAACTTTTCAGTCCAAGTTCTATTCTGTTAACATAAAAGATGGTTTTTAAAGTGTACATTCAAACCACCTTTCCATAAAAATCTGTTGTATATAAGGCATTTCATTTTATGGGTCCTTTTTATCCTCTCTAAAAAACTAATTTTATAAAATCACTGCATTCAAAATAATATTTTAAAGATTTGAAGACCCTTTGAAAATTAAAAAATTTTGAAGACTCCTTGAGATTATAAAATTAAATGGTGCACTTGCATAATACCGTAGTGATTCTTATTTTCATCTTAATATCGAGTTCTGAAACAGAAAGAAAAACCGAAATAAAATAAACAGTTGATGTTATACAAATTATTATTTATAAAAACAAAAAGGCTATCAACTTTCATATTTGTAATATAAACATCAAAATACACTCATGCTCATACATTAAGGATACTGACAGTTTGTACGAATTAAGCCTAAAAAGCACAACAAAATTGCTGTAAACATAAAGCCTGGTTAACACAAAAAATGGTACATGCACTACCACAGTACCCAATAAATAAGGGAAATGCTCCCTGGAGCAAATGGAGAATACATGTCTCGTGTAGAAAAACTAACAGTATACAGCTTGTATGAAGGTTAATAGGCTATGTTTGCCATGTGTTGCAAGACGTCTGGTCACGCTGAGCACCAAATTATCCAGCTCTTCTTGGGGTTGGCCACGGGTCGGCAAACTTTTGAGACGGAAGAACCAAACTTATCCCTCACAACAATTTAAAAATTATTCGAGAGCCATAAATATATTTTTACGAGTAAAGAAAAGTTAAAGTAATATTATAAAAAGTTTATATTTCAATTGCATCTTTATTAAATGAAGAAAAATCACAAAAAATTACTCTCATTGGATTCAATCAACATGAGAAATGAGCTCGCATTTCCTTAGAAAGTTTCTGTATGCCAGGTTTGTAACTAGTTGGTTTTAATTTAAGACAAGATTCCAAGTTGGCATCAGTAATTTGGCTGCTCAATTTACATTGAATGAAATTCATGTCAGAAAACGATTGCGCACATAAATATTTAGACCCAAACATACTGAGAACACCAAATGCAAATATTTTCAACTCATGATGCGAGTCCGGAAGACTATTCCAAGTATTGAAAATCATCGAGTCTGCTTTCTGTTAGTTTTTTATAGAAGTCTGCTTGTGTTGTGAAATCAGACTTCATTTTTCTTTTTCCAGTTCTATTTCAGTACCAAGACGTACAAATTTGGAGCTCCATAAATCTTTGTCGTCCAGCATAAGTATTTCAAAATTAGCCCTTGTATTTTGTATTTATGTACATTTTAAATAACGTCACACTGGAGGAACACAACGGCCTATTGTCGACGGTACGGGATCAATCCTGAAGGGAAAGATACCAGGACAACACCTCGCCATTTTGAACAGCTCAGGTGACGAGGCAACACCTGAGCTGGCACCCCCCTCTCCAAACTTCCAAACCACGCCAAAGTGAGAACATTTATGACTACTACAAATTCAACGTACACCAGCCTCCTTTGTACCAGGTGATCTTTGGGTGGATTTGAACTCGCAATCCTCTGGTTGCTAATCAGTTACTATTACAACCGAGCTACCGTGGCCCCAAATTAGCTGTGCAAATATCCTAAAATTTTAATTCCTTCACATTGGTGTTAAGACTATTTGTAATAATAGATAGAGTCGCTTTATCATTTCTGAATCCTTTGAAGAAAAGATTATCTCATGTTTAAAACTGTTGTCTTGAAATAATCTTTGTTAATAAGGGCATTGTTTCGCCTCTGTGATATCGAGACAAATTTGGGAAATGAACAAAAGTTCCCCTCTCTAAATCTTCAGTGAATAGAATCAATTTCTTTTCAAACGAAATAACTCCTACCATTGAAATATCCCTTGACTTGAAATTGAAGGTTGAGCAGATTCAGTTGTGACGTAACAACCACCAAAGTACAATTTTCATGATTATTGATCTGTTGATTCTGGATATTGAACACCCTTGTTGACGGGAGTGTTTATTTTTTAAATTTTATAAATGAAACTGAAGTGGTTTTACTTTCATTTTTTCTTCAGAGGCCAGTTCTTCCCGGGCCAGTTTGCTGACCCCTGGGGTAGGCCATCCCACTCTTGAACCAATGCTATGCGAAGTTCCAGAATAGACCTAGGAGGTGGATGACATACTGCAACCTGTCGCTGAACACGTCCCATGCATATTCAATCGGGAGAGAAAGCCAGCCATTCCAAACGGGTGATATCCTCTTCAAGGCATTCGCCACGATAAGGACGAGCGTTGTCCTCCAAAAAGATAAAATCTGCACTCATTGCACCCCTGTACAAACGAACATGTTGTTGCAGAATGATATCCTGATAAATCTGGCCTGTCATGGTTCCACTTTGGTCACAGAGAACTGTTCTTGAACCCAGGATAATGCCACCCCAAACCAGAAGTCCAGCGCCACCGTAACAGTGGTGTTCAATGACATTTTCTTCGTTGTAACGGGTCCCTGGTGCTCTCCATATGAAGATAGGACGCAAGTCAGATTGCAGGGAAAACCTGGATTTGTCAGTAAACACACAAGCACACTGTGCTGGTGTCCAGTTAACATGTTCTCTGCACCAGGCTAACCAGCACTGGCAGTGAGCTGCTGTGAGTGGAACACATCTGACAGGCCTGCGGGCATATAGGCCATACTCTCCCAACCGTCTGTACATGGTATGTCTCGAAACTGGTATACGTGGATGCCAACAGCTGTGAGGACAGGTCTGCTGCTGTACTCTGCCTGCTTCTTTTGGCAGTTATTGCCAAATACTGGTCGTCTTGCGGTGTTGTAACCAGGGCATGACCTGTGCTGCAGCGTCTACTTACGTTTCCATCCCCTTGGAACCGCTGCTACAGCCGATATGATACTCTGTGGGATACTACCTGGATTTCCTGGGATACTACCATCTATGTGCGACCATATTCCATATAACCGATAACTCTGCCATGTAAAAAATCGTCCATGTGTGTCCTCTGAGTCATAGCTATTTGTCTATGGCAATTACACGCTGACTGTACTCATCTGCAACTCATCACGGCAACGATTCCTTTTACACACTCCACAGACTGCTGTTTCTTATGACATACTTTCAGTGCCATGTTGTTGCTTACTTCAGCTTGAAACACAAGCACGTTATTCCAGAAGAGATGTGTGGTTCTATTCCATCAGAAATTATTGCTCTAGCGCACTTTTTCTGTGATTCTCAAATATCCTTAATTTATGAGCATGAGTGTATATACTTTAATCTTAATGTGAACAATGAAGCTACTCTTTAACAGTTACCTCAGGTAGGTAGGTAACATTGCACTGGAGCAATACAACGGGCTATTGGCAATGGTCCGGGATCGATCCGAGAACACCACGCAATTTTGAACCACAGTTTGACGAGGTCACACCTGAGCTGTCACTCCACTTCCACAGCACACCAACATGAAAACATTTGAGGCCACGACAGATTTAACATGCACTTCCCCCTTTGTACACGATGATCTTTGGCTGGATTCGAACTTGCAACCCTCCGGTCGCTAGTCCGTTACTCTTCCAACCGGGCTAGCGCAGCCCACAACAGTTACCTCAGAACTGTTTGGTTTAATGTCTAATTTCAAAATTGAGTCATTCTCAACTTCAAGTCAATTTCAAATCAATAAATACTGGATTCTCCACATTGTATAAAATTCTAGCATTTAGATTTTGGAACTTAAAAGAATCAGAAAATAATGAAATATTTTATCTTTTGTTGGAACTGAGTGGCCTGTTCAAGGTGAGAATTTCTTTTGCAAGGTGAGGAAAACTGTTGACCTGGTAAAAATTTCCATTTTAAAGAGTCTTTGATAAAGAAGTTGTGGATGTATTTTGGGGGGAGAATGAAGAAAAGGTAGACTGCAGCAGTACAACGGGATATTGGGATCAATCTCTCTTGAGAGATCTGAGGATAGTTGAGAAGAGAATGAAGAAAAATAAGTAATAAATTACAATAAAAAGGCAGTGCTAATCCGTTACTCTTCCAACCGGCTACCACAGCCACAAATGTCTTTAAAACCTTGACACCTGGATGCATTTCTTCACTCTATGTCTGGCCAGCTCACAAGATCTTAGAAAATTTTCTTTGAAACGGAAACATTAGGCGAGTTTTCTATTTTGGCTAGTTAAGTATTGCATGTTTTCCTGCAGACCCTGAGACCATGTTGCTGATACATAAGGGGTGCGCAGACCACTCTTTGGGAACAACTGCTTCAGTAGAAATTTAATAAAGCATGCAGAATAGATTAACTAAATATTTACTGAAACAATAAATACCTTGCAGTCTGTTTTCCCAGTCCTTTTTGAGTTTTAGCTGTCCTGGCACCCCTTAAGCAGGTAAGGGGATCACTGGCAGCATTTTTGCTATTGGATTGCGTGATCAAGAAAGCCTGCAAGAAAGTGGAAATGATTACTTAAGCTTTGCTCATTGGCACGGAAACACGAATTTCAAATTGAAATGTGTGAATTTTACATAGTAACTTGGGCAGCGATAAGTATTTGAAACCTAAAAATGTTGAAATACTGTGTCCTAAAACATAATTTACCCCTATTGGTCGTAAGTCACCTATGATGCAACTTTTCCACATCAGTCGTTACTTGTTTTGGCATTTTTATGGTACAAGAACTATATTTAGTTCAAGCTGTGCCAAATGCAAGACATCAAATAAAAAATGTCATGAAAGGGGAAAAAAGAGGGATTTGGGAACAAGTTAGTGGGGTGAAAGCAGAAAGATTGTTTTGGTATCAAGGGTAGGCAGGTATTTTAATTAACGCTGCACTGGAGCAACACAAAGGCTATTGGTCAAGGTCTAGGATCAATCACAAAGGGAAAGATCCTAGAACACCAAGTAATTTTGAACCACGGTCAGATGATGAGGTGACACCTGAGTTGGCACCCCATGCCAAAGTGAGGACATTTGAGGCCACAACAGATTTAATGTGCACCAGTGCCCTTTGTACACGATGGTCTTTCATTGGATTCGAACTCGCAACCCCTAAGGTAGCTAATCCATTACTCTTCCAACCAAGCTAACGCAGCCACTGGGTATTCCAAGTGCGACCCCTGTGCTTACCAAAGACAGTAAACCCCATGTGAAAAGAAAAGTTAACTACAGTACTTCGAGGCACTGAAGACCATACACACCTAAACTAGATGAGCCTTGACGGCTCCACGTCAGTCATACGTCTTGTGGGTGACAACTTTTTTTTTAATAACGTCAGACCTCTCGGCCTTCAAGGGGGTGAACTGACTGCTACTTGTAAAGGAGCACCCAGTGGAAGGACCTCCATTGGTAATTTCAGGGACAATATCACCAACATCCATGTGCTCACAATCTGGGATTCGAACCCATGACCTACTGGGTGGCAGACAAGCAGTATGACCACTATACCAGTTAAGCGGCCAAACTAGACAAAATGTACGTGTAATTGATTTTTCCATTTAAATACATACACAGACTGTTATTTCAGTGATTTTTAGCATATGTCAATATTTAACACCAAGAAAGACTATGAAAACTATCAATTTAGAAAAGGAGTGTTAGTAATAGCAAGATTTCTGAAGACTTTAGTGATTAAGAAAAGGCACTTGATTCTTGTGATGATTTTGACAGCGACACAAGTCATATTTCAGCCAAGGAAAATAATTTTACCCATGCAATACTTAAGTAAAGGTAAAAAGAGTGAAGCAGAAAATGTTGGTGATTCTAAAGACTCGACTGAAAACAAAATGAAGATGAAATCGATCTTAATTTTGATGACTTCACTTTTGCAGTCAAAGCATTCAGTCTAGGCAATTTTTCACTTTTTTATATTACCTATTTCCCATTATATGCTTTTTATTATTAGAGGTTGCAATGAACTATATTGGTCAACCAAAGGTTGGCACCTGCAATACTTTTTTCATCCATTGGTCTTCCAAAATATCTCTTAGAGCTCTGTTAACTATTAATATTACATTTAAATACTAGTTTAACAGTCAGCCAAAGGTCTCTGCATCACTACTGCAATGCATGATTTGATAATTATTACGATTAGACTTCAATACCCCAATTTGCTCTATAACATCTCGCTGCATTTCCACAGCCATTTGGTGGACGTCGTGATCCGAGCTGTTGTACATGATGGCATTCTGGAACATCAGCAGCATGTCCCTGTGGAAATCGCTCGTCGTCTTCACCACGCCATTATCGATGTTCTTCTTGATCAGAGACAAATCCATTGGTCTGCAGGAGAACAGAGCAACGTCAGTAACAGAAAATAAGCAAATTTTAATCGAATCTAAGCCTTTTTCAAAAACTGATGACAATTAGGATGAGATTAATTCAAAAAAATATTTAATACACCTAAATCTTGGATTCTGACACTAAGATAAGTAGACAGTAAGTCATTAAATTTTAGAAACTAGACATTCGGCAATTTAAGCAGTTTATGATTTCTTACATCTTAAAAATGTTGATTAAAGTTCTAAAACAAACTTTAAATCCTGAAAACATTTTTAAAATTTGTCAATGCTAAAATCCTTTTGACCAATACAGAATCAATGAACACAACATTACAACAGATTAGACAAATATTTATAAAAATTAACCTACTTATGAACAATACTCAAGTAGCCAGGAGCAACATCATTGGTCACTTTTTGCAGGAACACATTTGCATTCCTGTTGGAAAAGATTTAAACATGTTAGAATTTTAAAATATTATCTTACTAAATCGTTACAGGTAAAAATAATGTCATCAAAAGATATAAGTCAACCATCTTAGGAAAATCTCTGAAAACGGGGGGAAATAAGGGTAAGCTTGGAATAAAGAAACAGAGGAAAAGAAACTAATCTGGGATTGTATTTTTAAAAGACAATTTAAATCTATTTTATTCAGCTCATAATTCAGAGAACAGTGCCTGAACCTAACTATGCTCAGAACTTGAGGTATACTAAAGTTCACGTTACTTAGTAAAAGATGAATTTTACAGCATCTTCACCTCAAATAACAAAGGTTCAATGTAAATGGCCTATATTATTTATATAGCACTATTTTACATTCATTTCGTTTTTTCTCTCATACTAAAGCATGTCCATGCATAATCATAAAGTTTATAAAATTTAGTGACTTAAAAAAATTCTCCAAGCTTAATTAGTTGAGCTTAAATGTTCAGATAGAATATATTTGTTAAATTTACTACAAATTTATGTAAGTTTTAAAGATTATAATTGGAAAAAAATTCTGAGAAATGCAAGGACAATTTTGGCAGTTAAACACAGATATTGTGCTTTACGAGCATAATTTGGTTGGTTTGTTGGGGTTTCATGGTGCAAGGGCCATATTTGGCAATGCTGCACCAGATACAAGACATACAATATCAAGCAATAGACGTACAATAACAGCAATAGCACACACAATGAAATTTTACTGACACAGAAGAAAAATACACACAGGAAGGAATGCACCTGCGCCGTCTACAATTCGAAGGTTGCTAGAGCACTGGAAATAAATTCCCACTGAGCCACGAAGGCCCCACGAACATAATTTGATAAACCAAAAATAAACTTAACAGACCACCACATAACCTCTGTACTAATTCAGGGATGGCAGTAAAAGCATTTGAGATATAGCAGCAAAAAAAGCCTCCTCTTAAACCTTTTTTAGTAGTAATTATAGTAGTTGCTTAGATACAAAATGAATCGACTAAACCATAAAATGTACTTACTATGAAACAGACGTTCAAGTTCTTGCAAAGAAATTTAAATTAAAAAACTAAATATTTGCTTAATAAGGCTTTCATAATAATTTAGAGACCAGATTCCAATGTCTTTGTTTCATGGTTGCCACAGATTGATGCCTAACTTTCGATACTGGCACCCCTTGGAAAATTTTCTCACCAAAGACAAATCCAAAATATATTTTTTCTGTCCACTATTAGTCTAAAAAAGAGACTAAAATTTTCTCAGACCTTTGGTAGATATGTATTTAATTAACATTGCACTGAAGTAACACAACGAGCTATTTGTGACGGTACAGGATCAAACCCGAAGGGAAAGATCGAGGACAATACCACGTAATTTTGAGCCACGATCAGATGAAGAGAACACCTGAGCTGATTCCCCACTCTCTAAACTTCCACACCAACGTGAGGACATTTGATGCTACGACAGATATAACACGCACCAGCCTGCATGTACACTATGGTCTTCGGCTGGACCGATCAGGGGTTTAAGAATAACTTACTTGTGACAGGAGGCTTCCCTCAGTACTATACTGATTGCTTTCTTCCAGGCTTTGTACTCAGGACTTTCTCTCTCCTTCCTATAATGATAAGAATGATATATTTAAAATTATATTCAATTTCTTCAAGGTGCATCTGTTTAAATTAAAATTTCATGTTTGAAATACCGTTTGAGTCTTGGCTGTGTTCCTGTAGAATGAGAGGCACTTTTGTTTGTGCTCACTGACTGGTTGTCCCAATTGTCAGACTCGTACTCAGACTCCTCTGAACTGGACACAAATAAACTAATTACTTGACGACCACTTATAATAGTTTATACATATAATGATGAAAATCACTTAATATTCAAAGCTATTTCAAATAAAAACTAAGTAACAATAGTAGTTGAATTAGATAATGACAATCTGTCAAATTTGCTTGACCATACAGAATGCTCTACAGATCAATCACAAGCATAAAAGCGACACTGATTTGCCAAGAGTGAAATCATGCATTACATTGCATATGCAAGAGATTTTATTCATTGTATTATGACAGGCAATCAGTTAACAAAACAATAAAGTAAAAACCATAAGGCATTTGATTTCAAAATAAATATTCCATATATTCAAACTGTATTGACATTTTTATTTAATCTTAAGATAAATTTGTAGTTTCAATAACTGAACTTTTATGGCACTAATTATGGTATAATTGAGCTAATTTAACCCCAAGTATAAATGCAATGATACAAAAAATTTTAATATAAATGAAGTTGTTTTAGTGTGCAGAAACGGAGATGAAGTCAAAGAAAACAAACTGCTAACTGTCAAGCTATTACAAACAAGCTTGAGACAACTTCATTTGAGTGACTTTCTGAATGCCCTAACACTACTAAATGAACCAAGTTCTAATCTAGATATAACACTGGTAACATAGACAATTCTTATAACACAATGTGAGATCATTTCCTCAAATAGAGGCTATTTTAATGACCAGAAGGCTCAAATCATCTCAAAGCTATCTACCACTTCATCATAGAACCCAGAAGTAGCAACAATTGCTTGAAGCTCATAATTTAAGGGACAATATTCCTTTTCTCTCTAAAATTACGTTTTTGGAGGATTTTTCATTGATGAAACTTTGCAATCAAATAATTCCAAACTTTATACCAAGGCTATTATAATTCCAGGTATTAAAAAAATCTTAATTATTTTCATGAAGAATCAAGCATACAATCCCTCCTTGAACATGATGCCAAGCAAAGTTTCATAGTCACTGGTTGGTATGATTTCTCAACTACAAGTGATCTTAAAAAAGCGAATAGTGTTTTACTTTGTACACATGTAGTTATTGTTAATGAACCAGAACAATTTTTATATATTTTGTTCTGGTTCTATATTTTTATAATTTGAGGAAATGATAACCTGTCAAATCCCAAATCATCAATTTAGCTAAAAAATGACGGAATTTTTTGTTACAAAATGTAAACACATCACATATTGTCTTTTGGGGGTTCATCGAACAATAAAAGGTTGTTTTGCTCGACATGCTGTAAAAGTTTCCAAGTTGATCAATCTGATAAATTTATAGATATCATGCCAACCACTCCCAAAACGCTGCTTGAGAAAAACAAGCTTAAATTCGATATCTGCGCACCAAGTCTACATTTGCAAACATATGCTAATGACTTATAACTGGGTGTGATTTAAAATTAGACACACCTGAGTTCATAAAACATTAAATTAAAATAACATAAAGTACTAAATCGTTCTTTTTGCTGCAAAATAGTTCCCACATACTTGGGAAAGAAAAAATCAGATCTGATTCTGAATTTATTCCTACTAAACTAATAGTTAAATTAAAATTTCTTTAAGGGCTCAAAACAGACATCTACAGGGTGGTTCAAAACTTCCCATAGAAACTTTGGTAGGGAACACAAAATAAGTCGCATTCACATAAGGCAGTCATAAGCACAAGATGTGCTGGAGGTACACTAAAGTTCAAAAATAGAAGATAGCAAGTGTGTCAACATTTTTACATAGCCCAAACTTTAGTTTGACAGTAGGCATTTACTTTGTTTCACAATAAGTACTCAAAGTTGCAACCATCAACAATAATGCACATCAGACACAGTCCGTGCATGGATTGGTGTACAAATTGGTCAACTGTCACATTGTTGAACAGTGCCTTCTCTAGAGGGTCGTCACAGCCAAAGGACTTGTGAAATAGTAGCAAAAAAGCCTCCTCTTAAACCCTATTTTAGTAGCAATTTTAGTTGCTCAGATACAAAAAGAATCGACCAAAACATAAAATGTGATAATTAAGTATGAAACAGAAGCCGAAGATCTCGGCAAGAAATTTAAATTTTAAAATTAAAAAGAAATATTTTCTTGATGTTCTCATAGCAATTTAGCAATCACCGATTCTGATGGTTTTTTTCATGGTTGCCACGATTTGGCATCAAAACTTAGAATTTGGTGAGATTTCTCCCTGAAGAAGAATCCAAACACATCCACTTGCTATTAGTTGAAAAAGGACTACATTTTCATAAACTTTCGATGGCATTTAAAAGGCATGCCACAATTTTCGAAAAGTAACCAAGATTTTGAAAATAGAAGCTTTTGAGATTATTTTGCTTAAAAACATACCCGCTAAGGTAGGAAAATAGAAGCAAAGGGTTGCCTCTTAGGTTGCCTATGGCAGCCCTGCCTCAGGCAAATCTAGGTGGCGTTTGCAGACTAGAATCCCTGTGTGGTAGGTAGTTAATTAACGTCACACTGGAACAACACAATGGGCTATTAGTGGCGGTCTGGGATTCATCCCGAAGGGAAAGATCCAAGGGCAACACCTTGTAATTTTGAACCACGGTGATGAGAACACCTGAGCTGGCACCCCACTCTCCAAACTTCCATACCACGCCAACGCGAGAACATTTGAGACCAAGACAGATTTAATATGCCCCATCCCGAAGGGAAAGATTCGAGGGAAACGCCTTGCAATTTTGAGCCATGGTCAGGTGACGAAAGCATAAGAACTGGCACTCCACTCTCCGAATTTCCACACCACGAGTACGTGAGGGGACATTTGAGATCATGACAGATTTAAAATGCCACAGTGTACAAGCTGGTCTTTGACTGAACCGAGTTTCAAACTCCAACCCTCCTGTTGCTAATCCGTTGCTCTTCCAACTGTGCTACAGCGGCCCCTTCCTGTTTGAAAATGATTTAATTTTGCGTTCTCTACCTCCCCTTAAAGTTTGGAAACACCCTGTATAAGGGAGAAAAAGTTATCTTCAAAAGATCTACCTTTGCGAGACAGGTTCAGAGCTCTTGGGACTGTTGTGCATCCAATCTTGTTTTCCAAAGTGTGGGGGTTCCTTTTCCTCTTTGACTTCACTCGTCGAAGGAGGGGAAAAGTCGGTCGTGATGGAGCCCTGGAATGATTCACCTCCTTCCACGTCCTCGATCTGCTTGTCCGATTCTGCGGCAATGGAGGAAGACGGGCGACTGTCGTTGGTCTCCACCTCCATGTCAATAGGAGTTGCAGCATTGAGATCCTGAAACAAAAAAAATGGTGATGTGTCAAACATTTTAGACATATTTCAGACACAATTTATTTAGTTACTCTTCCTTTTGCACAGAGTCTACCCAAGCAGTAAAACAGATACACAAATAATTACTTTTTCATCTGTAGTGTCTTTGTCTGTACCAGACACTTCTTCGGAGTCTCTTGAACCCGTAGAAAGATCTTCCGTGTCTACATTAGAAAGCTTACGCTCTGAAAATTTGAACAGAAAAACATTTAGATCAAAAGGTAACAGGAAGTAAGCAAAACATGAAATTTACAAACTAAAGCATTGCACAAGGTTTTATCTAAATAAAGAAACATATTTTTCAAAGCATGATTTATAAATGAGAATTGAAAGTACCTTTTCGACCTGGTAGGTTTTTGCCTGCAGAAATCTTTTTGGGTGGCTGGATTTTCTTTTTGGGTATCTCTATTCCTTTCCAGGATCGCTTGATACTATCACTTGTGCCCTAAAAATATAACGATAAAAATACACATGCGATCACTTTTCTATGATCAAATCATACTCTCCTGAAAATGTGTTTTAATTCAAGGGGGCTTGTTTCAATATTAACTAAAATCTGAAAAGGCAATTTTTCTTTGTTGCAGAGAAAACAATGTGACACAACAGTCTAATTACAAAGCTTTGGTCGATAAGGTTTGTTTTCCTAGTGGTTTATGTGCACCAAATTTCATATTTAGATTAAATAAAATATCACCATAATGCTACCAAGGGGAAACAGAAATATCAATTGCTAGTGTCTAACATTAGTGACATGGCGTAACATATTGCTATGCCTCAACACTATAAATTACTGTTGTGGTGGTGGATAGTTGTTCGACTTCTTTAGATATTGTGTGACCCTTTTCAATCAATTCATACACTCTGTTGCAGCCAAACGCTGTACCCGTACTGTGATGAAAGTCTAATTTTGGCCCCTGATACACCCTCAGACTACAAAAACTCGGCATTGCTCTTGGGTTTGGAAGTTTTATAGCGCAAGGGCCATATTTGGCCATGCTGCGCAAGACGTACAATATCAAGTAATAATCATACACACGCATGAATGGTTTTACTGACACAGAAGAGAGAAATACTCCCAGAGAGGAATGCACCTGAAAGGAATCAAATCTGCACCACCTACAATTCGAAGGTTGCTAGGGCAGTGGGTATACAACTGAGCTGCGATGGCCCCTGAAATGAAAGCAGAAAAAGAGGGAACAGAGTAATGAGATGAAAGAAAAAAAATCGCCAAGGGCTCATGAAGCCTGTACACAAAAAAAGGAGATGTGCCCCTGGGGGCTTGGTACAAATGGAAAACTGATGAGTGGCCATGTTTAACTTCACTGCAGGGATAATACAACTGACCTAGCAACTATAGAGATAAAATAGAAACCTCTCCCAGCAATGCAGGCAAAAATGACAATACTACAAACACGCGTATATAATGGCATTATTACGGATAATTATTCCCTTACCCTTGTATTTCATTTGAGATGAAACAATTTTCGGTAATTAAATTACTAAGTGGTTTACCAAAATCGACAATGCAAAAATACCTTCACAGCATCTCCTTTTTTCTCACATGTTTCTTCCCACTTCTTTAATTTATCTTCACTGAGTAGATGGTTTGAAGCCTCATCTGATGTCAAAGAATCAGACATCCTTTCTTCATCGGAGGTGAACAGGGACTTTCGAGCTTGAAATAGAACCAGACAAGTACAATCAGAACACACGATACACTGATATTTGAACAATTAGTTCTCAGTTTACATCAGGACAGTTCCAATGTCCAAACAATGATCCCATCGATCAAGGCTTACTCAACGTAGGCATTTAAAGTCCGAAGACAGTTATAAAACTAAAGCAACTACCACACATTTTAAAAGCCAATTGAAAGGGAATGGCATCAATTTAGTTGAATCAATTTCATTTTGACAAATTTAAATATAGGTATAAAAATTTAAATATTTATTTTTGATTCATTTAAATATCTATTGCATGTATGTTTTAGTAAATATTACATAAAATAAAAACGCATTCTTTAAATTCTAGCATCACCTTTCTAAACAACATTCCAAGTCAAATTAACTGCCTTTAGATTAGTCCAGTTAACAGCAACTACAAACTTTAAAATTCTCATAGGAAAGCACTAAACACCATTTACATTTAATATTAACACAAAAGCACTTAAAACAGAATGAAAGGTCTTTTTACAATCTTTTTTTTAAGGGGTGGATGCTTTTCTAGTTCTTTTAGAATAGCAGAAGCCCATACAGGGAGTATACGGTACAATTCAAAGTACTGGTACTAAAATGGTAGATTTAAAACAGCTATAAGATGCTATGCAAAGCTTCATTCAAAAATTCTAGTTAGATTGAGAAACTTCATGTCACACAGAAACCAAAACATCTTAGATGCCAAGACATTTATATTAGTTGTAATGATTTCAAATGTACTTAAGTGGCATTTACGAATACATATCTTAATCAGTTTAATATTAAGAATTGCACACAATAAGCATTCAACAATTTAAAATATCAGAAAGTTGCAAAATGCGAGAAAATGTTAAAAATTCAATGAAATTACGAAACCATTCCATGCTAACTCTTCCGAAAGCAGTCATGAAGTGAAATCGAGTAGATGGGAAATAAAACCTTGTATGTCTATATATATTAAGAACACAGCAGTGAAGAGAAACCCATGTACATGGATAGTAAACAACATCAACATTAAATTAAAAATGCAGGTTGTTAATTCCCCAAAAGCATGTGAAAGATGTGCATTTAAAAACAATATCTCTAATTTATGACCTTATTAAACTAGATAAAAAATTATTTAAATCCATCATTGAGAAAATTTCAGTCTTTCAGAGATACTTTAAATCTTTTTTTTTTTTTTAGCAAATGCAGGGCTCCCACAGTCAAACTTTTGAAACAGCATAAATTTCTTAAATAGTAGAAAAAGTTTCCTCATAACTATTTTAGTTGCTCAAATACAAAATGTGCTAATTAAATATGAAACAAGACATTGCAGATTTTGCCACGAAATTTAAATTTTAAAATTAAAAAACTAAATATTTTCATGACAATTTAGAAACCACAGATTCTGCTGTTTTTCTTACATGGTGCTAAAACTTCAAAATTGGTCCCTTGGAAAATTTCCTATCTAAAGAATGACTCAAAAAATGTTTTTGCCTGCCATTAGTCAAAAGAAAAGGACTAAATTATTGTTGACCTTTGGTGAACTTTTAAAAAAATCACCAAAATTTTGAATTTAATAGCTTTTGAGACAATTTTGCTAAACTCATTGGGTTAAAACCTGTCCCACCTTTTACTTAGTTTTTTATGCATGGTGGGATATTTTTAACCCACCTCAAAAAGTTGAAATTACTCAGTCATACAGTTTAATATTTTATTTAAAGCTTTTCAGAGTTGGCAATGCTATGTACTAACATTAAATGTGTAAATAACTGAAAACAAAAATTTACACATGCCAAAACGCATTAGAAATTTGTTGACACTGTTGTGATTAAGGTTGGCGAATTGTGTGGTGCAGTGAATTGTTGTCTTTCATAACAGTAAATGTTCTTCTTTCGTAAAATTTTATAGTGAATAAATTGTTATATAATAAAAAACATGTTATTTAATGTTTACTAAATTTGAAGCTGAATAAGTGAATAAACAATTCTGTGCTACATGGGTTTTCTTTTCTTTAAAATCGTAAGTCTCAAAGAGTTAAAAGATACTCCTACTTGCCAGGGTTGAAAAATAGTAGGAAAAAGTTGCCTTTTAGTCACCAGTGGCACCCCTATAAATGGATTAAGTGACCAAAAATTCGAGGCTGAAGTATTGAGAAGAAATAAATCAAGGAATCGGAACATACAAATTTTGGATGCGGCCAAACCAAAGAAATCCAAGAAAATTGAATAAATTCGAAACAGAAAACAATGAAAGTAAAGAGAGAAAAACTGCTTACCTGGTGTCTGTTGAGAAGCTGCCGCCCTTGCTTGTTTGTTTCGAAGAGAAGTCAAGGCTTTCTTCTCAGCAGTGGGTGTAGTGGGAGTGGAAACTGCCTCTTCAGAGTCCTGGCATTAGAAAAACACAGCATAAACCATATGAAATGTTCAAAATCAAAAATAGCAGTCATAATATGCAGGGGATAAAAGAAATTATATTCAGACATGTCAACATACCTCCACCCAACATAATAACATTGACAAATTAACCTATTGAATCAGTTTCAGAACAGATAATCAAATGCAAGATTTCAATTCCTGTCAAAGCTACATATAATATAGTTGAAATTCAAAATATTTGAATGGAATATTCTGAAATAGCACTTTTGTCTCAAGTTTTCTCCTTGGTAAAAAATTTAGCAAGGATTTCCAAGTGTAATTTTTGGTGGGGGATTTCCCCACAGCTGTTTCAGGAAATACTTTCTAATTATCGCATTCAAGCACAAATAAGAGTTAACTTCCAAAAGAATGTATAAATAATTTTAAAATTAATATTTTTTAAAACACTGATCATTGAAATAATTGTTTCAGGACTTGAGTAGTTTGTTTCAAATTTAGACAGTATTATATCTTTGTAATGAGCCAACACTGAAACCATGTCTACTATCTACACTGTATTAATATTTAGCTTTCATTCTTGGGGCCTTATTCAGATATTCTGCCAACTTTTCTTAATTGTATTTAAAGACAAATTTATCACTCCTCAAATTTCTATTATATATCATATTCAAATTTACTAAGCCAAAAAAATAATATAATTGGATTAAAGCATTTAGTTTTTGCATATTTTGCCTTTACAATTTTCTCAGTCTATGTTGTGAATTTATATTGCAGCTTAAAAATTTTGTTAAGTTTCATTGACACAAGAATGCACCTGAGTTTATATGAACCTGTATATTTACAATTTCTAGAATAACTTCAATTTAATTTGTTGTTTTTTCATTCCGAGATTAGAGACTGAGTAAACCAAACAAATTATCATCACCCATGAATACACATCTACGAATCACAAACATGTTTAATGGCTGCCAGTGAAAAAATGATGAGAAAGTGAAAATGTTCTCCAAAACATGTTTTATTTCAATTAGTTGAGCAGTACTACCTTGAATAATATTTCCGTATCTTGCTCCTACTTTTCAAATTAAAATCACATTGAATATGGAATCAGGATTATTTACTCTGCATGTAATGCATGAAATTATTTACTCTGCAAACACCTACAAATTTCCTGTACCATCTTAATTTGAGGACTAAAGATATGGATAATAAAAGAGAAAATTAGCAGTTGCTCAAAGAGCAAAACATTTCAGTAGTTATTATTTAGCTACCTCTCTAACAAGGCTGAGCACTACAAATTACTAAACTGCTCATAGTAATGAAATCCACTTTGATAAGCAATATTTAAACAATAGCATCTAGTCTTTAGGCAATCACGAATCTTAGTAAGCCATGGTTAGTTAGACATTCTAAAATCATTTTTATTTCATGACAGCGAAAAAACCTGGCCACCTGATATTGATTCCAAAACCACTATGTATAAACTGGGATTCGAACCCAGAACCCATTGTGTAAGATTTTCTAATGGATTTGACGAACCATGTGTATGTAACTTCATGTTATTTCTCTCAATTGCTTGGTTTGAAGATCTCTGGATGAAAGTCACATGGTATTGGGAGTCAATCAGCATTATTTACATAGCAGCATCGATTGTGATGTCACATTAGTTCAGCTGTGTGGCTCTCATCTTTAGGTGGCGATGCCAAGATGATTCCAAGAAAAATCGACACAAAGTGCAGAAAAGAAAGATGCCTAAAGTAATTTCTCAAAATAAAAAATAATCAAAAGTGCCAAATTAGTGACAATTGTGCCAAATTGGACATTTTATGTAAGCAGAAAAAGCAACCCTGCTCTCTACTACTGTTCTATGCAGTTCCAATTTGGCGTGATCAATTTGGCAATATTTCACACAAAATGGTGCCAAATGTAAAAGATCAATTGCACTTTTTTGTGTTTTAGTTATATTTGTATGTTTTTCTTGCTCCATTTTGTGCCAAAGAAGGTTTTTAGGACCATCTAACCAACCATTGATTTAAATATTTTTCTTTCATGGTCGCCTCAGCTTGGCACCAAAACTTAAAAAATCTGCGTCATTTTGAAAATTTTCTCCCCAAAGAAAAATTGCGAAAATGCTTTATATGTTCGGAAGACTGGGAAACAAAGTGTTTTTTCGGAAGACTTCCTGAAAAGTTGGCAGGTATGTAAGTGATCCATCTAGTTACTTTGAAGGTCTACGTTTGTGTGTAACCAGACCTTCGTTACAAAACTTATGACCACCATTAAAAAACTAATAGTCCATCATATTTGTACTGTCATATTAATGAGCAGGCAGGTAAGATATTTACCTGACCAGATGATAATTTTGGTTTGGAGTCATCTGATCGAGAATCTTCCTTCAAGCGGGGCATGTAGCATAAAGTGTTTGCCGCCTGGTATCCCACAGAGTTCTCTTCAGTACTTTCGGTGAACTCGTACTGATCTTTGGGATCAGATTGCTTCAGGGGGGTGTTTTTAGTACTTCTGCCACGTCCTTTCTTGCCTGGAAGATATATTTTTAAAAACATACTTTCAAAATGAATGTGACAGCAAGTGAAATGAAGTTAATTAGTCATTCAAAAATCATGTTAGTCATAAGATCAATTAATCATGTTAGTAGGATCAATTTTACACAATTAATAACTTTAAAATTATTTTCATTTACAAAACTTCTTTCTTGACTAACAAGGAGTTTAATGTGTTTATTTCATCAACAATTTTTAATGAGAAAATTCTTCAAGTATCTAAACTTTTGAGATGCATGAAAGTTATATGTATATGAGGCTATCAGAGCAAGAGTGGCCTAACCCACAAAAACCTGAAAATACCTTAATAATTATTTTTGCAATATAGATTTTAATCCTCAAATCATTGTGGATAAATAAAAAATATATAACAAATGGTGCCAAGAAAATTGCATTTATCTCCATTGGGTATGTTTGTGGATTAGACCACTTACTTGCTCATATATAGTGCTCATATATAGCTTTCTTCACACCATTAACTTTGCTTGCGAGAAATACTCTCATATAATACTTCTACCTTTTCAAAAGAAATTTTCAACATTTTACCACTACTGTACTATTCAAAGCAGGTAGATTTGAGGTAACAGATATGATTTTCCAAGAAAACACCTTTTTTATTTATTTAAATAACTACAAATAACATATCCATCTCTGAAAATAGCAGCATCTTAAATACAATTTCTGAAGATACCAAATTTGAAATTTTTTAAAAATGTTAAGTGAAAATTTTGATATCCACCCATTAAAAATCACATTCTATAACATTAACTCCCCATAATCCAAAAACAGTAAAAAAAATGACCGTCGTCTTACCTCTTCTTCCAGAACGCCTGACAGGAGCTTCATCTTCACTCAACTCTTGGGGTTTCTCGATCGAAGTCCTTTCATAAAGTCTGGGTTTCTTAGCAAGAGGTAATTTGGTTTCAGTCACTTTAGCAACTTTTGTTTCCTGATTTAAAATGCAAAATGACATAAGCTACAGTATTTAAAAAGTATACACACAAGTGTAGCAAAAAAAACTTGGTAACTTCAAGCAACAAAACAAATCAATTTATTTGTGCCTATCACTACCCACTCACCATTTGGGAGAACTTACCAGTCGATGGATTTGAAATGCACATATTTAGAGTGTGTATAAGGGTGATTCAACGAACGGTGCAGATTCAAACCCAGAACCTCTCACGCTGCTTCGTTTCAATTAACAATCCAATTAAACAAAAGTAAAATGAGATCTGTCAAGATCAGAGCACTCCCTCTTCCCATGGTTGATGATTACCCACCAATAAAAAGCATATAAGAGCTTTGTTTTTACATTGAAGGGTAGTTCAGGGATTTTTAGTGCCAGAATCTGACAGTTTTGTAATGTGTTTTATGTTAAAAACGAAACTATGAATAACTAGATAATATCAACAGAAATCAGAAATTTGGTTAATGCCCGGGACAAAACAAATCATTATGCTAAAAAATCATGGAAAATGACCAAAGATCAACTATGACAAAAAATAACCTAATAAATTGTACATGAACTGAAGAATCAGGAAATCACAATCTTCATGGGCATTGTATTTCCCCCTAATGCCCAACCACTGACCTCTTTGGCACTACAGGGGGTGAACAGGTTCGTTTGTTTTCCCTGCACAAGGGCTATATTTGGCCAAGTACAATACAAGCAATGAATATACACACACAAATAAAGTTTCTACTAACATAGAAGAGAGAAATACAAACAGGGAGGAAACGAACAAGTGCCACCTACAACTTGCAGTTTACAAGTGCAGTGAGCAAACCCACTGACCCGTGGTGGTTCCCCCTGGCCCTGGTTATGACATGATCAGACCATTCGAGCAATTTGTAATATTCAAAATTGCATTTACTCAACTTTTTGACTCCATGGTAGTGGTACAAATTCTCTAATTTAAAGTTGATTGTGTAATTGGATAATTCATATCACCAAGTCAATGTGTTGAACTGAGTGTAACTTAATGGGCACATGATTGTCCAAGCACAAGACAAATATCAAGCAATAGACATACACAGAATGAAAGTTTTCACTAACACAGAGAAGAGAGAGAAATACACTCAGGGAGTAAATGAACCTGTTCCGCCTATAACAATGCTGTAAGCAATTTTGTAGCCCCAGGGCTTAACTGGAAGCTATTTGTGAAGGAGCACACAGTGGGCAAATCTCCAAACAGGGACAATCACCAACATCCATGTGCTTACAAACCAGGATTTGAACCCAGGATCACTTGAGTGGCAGACTAACACTATGATCACTATACCAGTTAGGGGTTCGTAGGCATTGTCAACAAAGTGCTAATAAAATGCATCAACAAAATCTAGGCTCTAGTGATTAGGTTCAGAAAACATTAAAACTCAAATATCTTATATAAAAATAAACAGTACTTTTCAGTTATCTCCAGTCACATATTTTTGATGACTAAAGACATCATCAGAGCCATTTGCATAACCTTGTGCTGCCATCTGTGTTGATGCTTTTATTATTTCACAGAAACTAAACTTAATTTTTATTTAACTAATTTCATAAAAAGTGTCTTTTCATAATTTACAATTTGTAGCATTTGTAATACTAATGTAATAAATTATCATGATGGTGATCATATAGTAGCACAATTGCTCACATTAGAACAAATTCCAAAATTATAATTGCAGTATATCGAAACCAAAACTTCATTACCTAGAGTAATAAAAAAATGCACAGAACATGAATAAAGTATGTTTTAAGTAGACATTAATTGTTGCTGTTTTTCTCTAATTCCTATCTAAATCATACAGATAATACATCAAAAAAATTTCAAATCTAATTATTGAGCAAATTTTGTAGGTATTTTAATTAACGTCGCACTGGAGCAACACAATGGGCTATTGGCGACAGTCCAGATCAACCTCCAAAGGGAAAGATCCGAGAACACCACCACATAATTTTGAACCATGGTCAGATGATGAGGTCACACCTGAGCTGGCACCCCACTCTCCAAACTTCCACACCACGCCAACGTGAGGACATATGGGGCCATGGCAGATTTAACATACACCAGCCCCTTTGTACACAAAAAGTCTTTGGTCGGATTCAAACTTGCAACCCTCCTGTTGCAAGACCATTACTCTTTCAACCGGGCTATCATGGCCTTGACCAAATTTCATAAGAAAAACATCTAAAATGCATGAATTCTTTTTCTTCATACATGAAATATAAGCCCGTACCCATAATGCTAATGGCACATGTAAATGTAATAGAAGCCAAAGTTTAATTTGTTTTGTAGCATGCATTAGGCACATCCTTAAATAAATCTTATAAAGCATTGATACATGGCAGCACAAGTAAATGTAAATATAACCAAAGATGTCTCTTTTGTCACCAAGAAAATGCGAGACTGGGAAGTGCCAAATAAACCACTTAACTTATAATAGGACACAAGCTAAAATGCAACTGTTTAATGCTTAATGAAACATTTTAATTTTTACCTGCTTTACAGGTACTTCTGGCTCTTCGGGTACTGCGGGAACTTCAGCGACATGAGGAGCTGGACTCTTCGGTTCCACCTTCAAATGAACAACTTTCTTTGGAGATTGCAGTAACAGTATAGTTTCAGAACTCTTCTCAGGAACTTCGTCTTTCTTCATTGTAGTCCTACTCTTGTAAAACTTTTTACTAGATGCCTGAAATTATGAGTTAATTTCGCTAGCAATCTCAAATAGATAGAAAAATAACAAAATCAAATCTTAAATTAAATATATTGAAAATATGTCGAATTGACGCGGAAAAATAGCAGGTCTTCACTGGGATATTGACTATTTTTTACTGTTTTGATATTCAATAAAGCGAATGTTCTTTGTCACTTCATATGCTAATTACAAAGTTAAATTCGTTCTTAAAAACTGTACAATTTTTCAAACATATCAAAAGGGCAACAATTACAACTAACATAAGCAAAACTAAATGTTCTCGAAAAAAGATCAAAGAGCATTGAAACATTTCAAGAACAAAAGATAATACATGACGTTTGTGTAGTTGTGTACGTTTTTTAAGAAATTCAGTCATCCAAATGTTCACAAATGCTGCAACACAGCCAAAAAGTGATCATCCTATAGCATCTGTTGTATTATAGTGGGGACAATCTAGCAACTTCGGTGACACTTGAAACTGCAGTGAGATTTTGTCAAGAGGTTTCAAAGAAACAATGAACATCTATGGAAAAGATTACAACGACATGAAAATCGAGGCCTTTGAAGAGGCCATGATCATCCCAAAATTAAGTACAATAACCACTTGATATATCCTGCTTCTTGGTAGGAAGGAATTTTTAATCAATGCCCCACTGGAGCAATACAATGGGCTATTAGTGATGGTCCGGGATCAATCCCGAAGGGAAAGTTCAAGGACAACACCACATAATTTCGAACCAGCCACATGACGAGGCAACACATGAGCTGGTACACCACTCTCCAAACTTCCACGGCAATCTGAGGACACTTAAGGCCACGACAGATTTAACGTGCATCATCCCCCTTTGTACACGACGTTCTTCGGTTGGATTTGAACTCGCAACCCTCCTGTTGCTAATCCGTTACTCTTCCAACTGGGCTACCACAGCCCATCTTTGCTTCTTGAGGACAAAAAGCACTATAAACTGAGGAGAGCGACATAGCGGAGGCCGAGAAAAACTTGCTAATTAGGAATTAAAATGGTGCATCACACACTTTTAAGTTATCATGTTAAATGTTAAGAAAAATCGATTTTTAAAGTTAAGTCTTAAGAAAAATCTATGGTAAAATCTTTAAAAATGATACTAAGTATTGAGAGAATATTTAAAAACATTCCACCTCCTCCACACTTTTGAGACACCTAAATCTTTCTTGCCAATTCAGTTTAGAATAACTACTTGAAACAAGAGACCTTTGAATCAAATCAAGACTCTAGAGCAGTGCTTCTCAACCTTTATGACAGTGGCCAGGTAAATCCATTTTTTACTAGACAAAGACAAGGGCCGTCTCAACAAATTTACTCATATCTTTCTAATTTTTTTGGAGTTTATACATTAGACTAAGTATTAATTATGAAATAATCATAAAGAGCATTAGTACACTTAATAGTGTGGCATGTTGACAAATATAAAATTACTAGTTATAAAACACGGGACAAACTGTAGTTTCCTCAAGCCCATAACATTAATTCATTTGTGTTGACTTTTACTGACAAATCCCAGATCACCAAAAATTTATATTTGTTGTAGCACTTTCAATGAGAAATTTCTAAAAACCAATATTAAACAAAGTGCCTGTGTATCTACATCATTAAATTTTAAATCCGAGGGCTTTTAAGAAATCACGTCACTCGGGTATCCAATCAAGAACTTACGCTATGCAAAACTTGAAGAAACGGTATCAGGGCTGCCACAGCCAAAGCACTTGAGAAATAGTAACATTAACAGCATAAATACTTTAAAATAGTAGCAAAAATCTCCTTCACAACCATATTTTAGTAGCTCAAATACAAAATAAATCGGCTAAAACACACAATATGCTAATTAAGTATGAAACAGGTGAAGATCTTGCCAAGAAATTAAAATTTTGAAATTTAAAAAATAAATATTTTCTTAATAAGGTTTTCATGATTATCTAGCAACCAGATTCCAATGCTTTTCCTCCACGGTTGCAGTAGCTTGGGGCCAAAACTTCGAAATTGGCATCCTTGGAAAATTCACTTTCTAAAGGAAAATCTAAAAAATATTTTTCAATCTACTATTAGTTTTGAAAAAAGGGGATTAAATTTTCAATGACCTTCGGTGAATTTTCAAAAGAGGAAGTCCCCAAAATTTGGAAAACAGGAGCTTTAGAGATGATTTTGTTTTAAAAACCACCTAGCTGCCAAGGTTGAAAAACAGTAGCAAAAAAAATCACCTGTGGCAGCCCTGCAGTATTCAGTATTAGTAGATTTGAGAATCGGATTGACTGCTTGGATCTTCAATTTCAATCAACAAATTTTCTTTACTCGTACTTTCTTACTGATGGCCACCAACATTTGCTACACATGTTATTTAGGTATTCCAAGACTGAGTTTTTCAACATATTCCATGGACAGAATTCTTCTCAGTGTTCTTCAATATGAAGTATTCATTCACAAAAAATGCTTAGGAAACAAAAACGACAAACTCCAGGAGAACTTCTCAAAGCCCTGTATAATGGCAGGTAGGTATTTTAATTAATGTCGCATTGGAGCAACTCAATGGGCTATTGGTGACGGTCCGGAACCAATCCCAAAGGGAAGGATTTTAGAACACCACCAAGTAATTTTGAACCACAGTCAGATAGATGATGAGGTCTGACCTGACTGACTTTGGAGACCTCTGAGCTGGCACCTCAGTCTCCAAACTTCCCCACCACGCCAACATGAGACATTTGAGGCCATGGCAGATTTAACATGCACCAGCACCCTTTGCACATGACGGTCTTTTGTTGCAACCCTCCGGTTTCTAAACTACTACTCTTCCAACTGGTCTACCGCGGGCCCCCTATATAATGGATGCCAGGACGTGGTAACAGCCCATCGGATGAGAAACACTACTCTAAAGATACAGATTGAGGTTTTCGGGTATTCACTGAAGGACAAGAAAGAGTGATAGAGCCAATAAAACAAGGAGTGTATTTATTAGGTTCCTGTTGGGAAACCTGCACTTATCTTAACTTACCCCTTTGTCATCCTCTGAAAGATCTGTGATTTTAAAAGCAGGATCAGGAATGATTGGCGCAGGAAGAGATTCAGGACTTGGTTTTACATTTACAGAAGGGCTCGTTTTCTGTTTGGTTGCAAGAGAAGTGATTGATGGCTTTTCACTGACATCAGGACCAGATGGAATACTCTCTGCCACTTTTTCAGTCACGGTTGGTTTTAATGGAGAACTGGCGATCATTACATCCACCTTCTCCTTTTGTTTTTCTATGTCTGGAAGATAAAATTTCCACTTTTTCTAAACTGCCTTTTTACACAAGGATTCAAGAACAAAAAATGAAAAGCTACACTGAAAATTATTAGTTCTCTTAGCACTAAAAAGAATTGTTTTGCACTGAAGTCTTCAGTTTTTTCAATATGGGTAATTCACGGTTTAATCCTCTGAAAAGATCACATCCAATGTGAGTACTTAAATAAATATGAAAATATGGACAGTAAAACTGCTTTTCGAATGACATTAAGAGACAAAATTATATCAATTGACAAAATGACACTTAAAAAACTGACTGATAAAATGACTAGTAGGTAGGTATTTTAATTAACGCCACACTGGAGTAACACAACGGGTTATTGGCGATGATCGGGGATCAATCCCAAAGGGAAAGATCTGAGGACACGTCATTTTGGACTATGGTCAGATGACGAGGTCACACCTGAGCTTGCGCCCCACTTTCCAAACTTCCACATACACCAACGTGAAGACATCCGAGACCACGACAGGTTTAATATGCACCAGCCTCTTTGTATACAATGGTCTTTGGTTGGATTCGAACTCCCTTCAGTTGGCAAGCTGTTACTCTTCCAACCGGGTTACAGCGGCCCAACAAAATAACCAATACCTAATTTGAGGACAATTTTATTTTATTTATACGGAATACCCTAGAGATAAGTAAAGCATGAACTAGATCCTTTGATTTGCTGGTATAGTTTGGGTTTAATGGTGCAAAAACAGACAAGCTTTGCTGATTTGGATTCAAGCATTATGTACGTCACATGCAAAAATAGTGTTAGACAAAGAGCTTGGTTATCAGGGTTGTCATACATGGTGTAATTATTGCTTAAATGCTAAACAGTTTGTTGAATATAGAAATTAGTTTAATTATAGAGCCAAGTTTTGTTCATCCAACTTTAGGAAATGCTCATTTTTAAAGCCTATAGATAGAAATCAGAAATCTAAATGTTCATTTAACATTATAGTAATCCAAAAGGAATGCACATACATCCTTTTGGATTACTATAATGGAGATGACAAGGCTATATACACAAATTTATTTCTGAATGCCAGCCTAAGCCTTCCTTTAATTCACATCCCAATACTAAAATTAAAATAAGTATTGAATATCCACCTACAGCTTATGCATACATGTGGGTATCTGGAGATAAAGTATCAGAACATACCATTTCCTGTGATCCAAGACGTGATCAAGAACCAGGGTGATGATATTGAGATCAAGGTATGTAGGTAGTTAATTAACGTCGCACTTGAGCAACACAACAGGCTATTGGCGACGGTCCTGGATCAATCCCAAATCGAAAGATCCAAGAATGCCCCATAATTTTGAACCAGTCAGATGACGAGAACAACACCTAAGATGGTACCCCACTCTTCAAACTCCCACACCATGCCAATGTGAGGACAGATTTAACGTGCACCAGCCCTCGTGTACATGACGGTCCTTGGCTGGACTGAGTTTCAAACTTGCAACCCTCCGGTTGCTAATCCATTGATCTTCCAACTGGCTACTGCGGCCCTACAGAGGTTTAGACAGGACATAGAATGAGTCAGATCTCAGAGATGATGGAGAACCCTAACGGTTGCAGACAATCAGGCACCACAAGTATGTGATGTAACAATGAAAGCTTAATTCCCTGGTAAATAGTTTCTCCTAACCATTGCAATTAAACGCATTTGCTAGCATAGAACATCTCATCCTTTTATCGACGAATAAGAGTTCTACATACATTACACACTGCATTACTTTCTTTGCATCAAAGTATGATGGTAAGTCAAAAATTATCTGCACTTTCGCTATAACACATCTTACTACCTTCTGAACAGGCATGCTTAGAGTTGATAATACTGTGGTCGTGTTACCAAAGTGTGGCCTTGATAACATCATTTTTCTTGTTCCTGCTTCAGTGTAAATATGGCTGCTACCCTAGCAGTTTGCACCAAACAGGAAGAAAGAGCAGTGATCTGATTTCTAGGGTCGGAAGGTGTATCAGGGGCTGAAATTCTTCAGAGGCTTACAACACAATGTAGACAATGCTCTACCACGTAAAAGTTTGTATGAGTGGGCCGAGAAACTTAAAAGAGGAAAGACAAGTGTGATGCACAAAGGAGCAGGATGCCCATAAACCTCCACCACTGACGAGAAGAATCAGCAAGCTGGAGAAATGATACTGGCAAACCAGCAAGTTGCCATTGATAATGTAGCATGTTCTCTGCAGATTAGACAAAGAGGTGGGGGAAGCGGTGCATAAGTGGTTGGGCAACCAACCGAAAACCTTGGAAGGAATACACAAGCTTGTGAACCGCTCGACTAATTACATCGAAAAGAAAGACTGTAGAAAATGAACTCGCGTTTAACCCCTACATTTGGGTAAATAGATTGAAAAATAAAGTGGGGATAATTTTTGACTCTCCCTCATATATTCATACACTAAAAGTAATTCTCACCAATAGCAAGGGGTTGTTCCTCTTTCTCCTTTTCCTCGAAGGCCTGGTTAATACTCTCGCAGACAGCTTCAAGGATATCGATATTCTCTTGAGAAGTATCGTCCAAGCCACCCTTAAACTTAGACGGACTCTCTTCCTCAGATGAAGTCACCTTGCTGTCCACTGGGATCGTCGTAGTTGCGTTTTTTTTGTCCGAGTGTGAATACGAAGTCAAGCTCTTCTGCAGTACTGAAGGTTCAGAGGGAGTAGAGACGAGCGTCTTAAGCACCACTTTTTTGGACTCTATGGGGGTGTCTGGTGTCTTCACAATCTCAGGGACTGCACTGGGTTTAGGGACAGACAAAACAGGATTGGGTGCCACTACAGTTGTGATCACAGGTGTCAGGGTGGTGGGTGGATCCAGCACAGGAAGAGGAGGCAGTCTTCCTGGAGCACTTGGAGGCATTTCCAGAAGCTTTGATAGAGTTGGGGCTGAAAAATAAAATAACACATCTAGTTTAATTATACTGGAAAAGCATATTAATTCCATGCACTATTCTCAGCTAAGGAACTTGCTGTGCACCTTAAGCATTTCTAATACAAGATTAAGGTACTTAAGGTGTAAGTATACATTAGAAGCTTTTTTTTAATTTTGACTTTAAAAATCCAATTTTTTCACAATAGGTCATTGGTTTGTACCTAAACTCATTTCAGTTTGAAATATTCAGATTAATCTAAACATTAATTATCTAATTTAGATATAATTAGCTAATTAACATGATTTTTGATATTTTTCATGTTTTGACCCTCAATCAAGTTGCTAGGGAGAATGGGATTTTTTTCCTATTTTTTTTCACCAAAGATTTTTTCAGTAATTTTGACAAGTAAAAATCAACTAAAAATTCATTGCTTAACCAATAACTTTGACCGAGCATCTACTGTATTATATAGATTAAAATGATACAAAAATAATTATAATAGATAAATTCATTGTGAGTTATCACTGTTTGAACAAAGCATTATATTGCAAAAACACAGTTCTTCAGAAAACAAGTTTAAAGGTTTGGAAAGATGTTTGTACATGGTGACAGTACCTAACAAAAACCCTCATAACTAGAAAACTATTTCGAATATTTACAAGAACTTGGTATCGTTCGAAAGCCAAGGAGTTGGAAAATATTTTGAATTCATAAAAAGTATCAATATTCTAGTCAATTTTCGTGATTTCTAGTGTATACATACACCTTAAGATTAAAAAACCCAATAAACTAGGAAATAGAATGGCATGATCACATCGTATGAACCATCTAAGACTGCTTGTTAGAGAAACAAGATTTGAAAATCTTAATGGGGTCATTAAATGCATTGGGTTATCACACAAGTATAAAATGAAGCATGGTCATCAAATGGTCAACCAGAATGATTGCTTTGTTATAAGTGATGGAAAAACTTGTAACCTACCTGACAAGCATGCAGAAGTGATTGGAGATGACTGCAGGGTGATTTTGCGGCTCTCGGACAGATCGTGCTGCTGGAAGAACTGGTGGCTTTGGGGAAGTGTTGACGTCGCTAATTGCTGTGCTGCAGCAGTGGCCAATGCACTAGTTGGGTTGAAAAATGGCTGAGGTGATGATACAGCTTTGGGAGAAATCTGTAGGAAAAAGGAAATATACAAATCTAATAAAGATCATCAAAAACGTGATTCAATTTTTCAAAGAATATATAAGTTTTACTGAAAGGATCACTGTCAACAAAACAAGTAAATAAAATACCCCCAAAACACAGCTCCAGTCAGTGACTTTTCAGAAACTTGGATGCTCTACTTCATTGGTTCCGTAAGTACTTTATGAAATTTAAAGTTAAAACAAGAACATATGGCCAATCTTTTTAATACTACCAATTTCATATTTGAAGTGTCTCATTTAAGGAATAAGAAACATACATTTAAAACTTCCATCTCAATATGTATAACAGTAATTTAAGAGTTCCAAAAACAAAGCAGAGAACCTTAATTTGGGCAGACTTACAAAAACTCTCTAATAAAGGTAACTCTTCAAAATTAAAATACAATTTAACCAGTTCAGTAAGAACAAAGACCCACATTTGCTCCATTAAAAAAGCAATTCAAAAAAGAAAAAGTACTCTGCTCTTTGTTACTGTTATATGCTAGATGGTAGTTCGAACTTGGCAAAAAAAATTTGGTGATATTTTACACAAAGTAGGCCAAATATATGTAAAAATAAGCAATTAAATATTTTCTTGAGTGTTTAAGATGTTTTGGTTAAAACTTTGTGCCAAAGAAGATTTTTATGACAATCTAGGCAGTCACTGATTCTGATATTTTGCTTTCATGGCTGGAGCTAAAACTGAAAAATTGCCACCAATACAAAATTTTCTCTCAAAGGAAATATCCAGAAAAAATAATTTTACCTTCAGAAATTCCAAAAGGCCAAATGTTTTACCGGAAGACTTCCTAAAAAATTGGCAGGTATGCAATGCCATTCCTTCATTGATTGACCCCAGTGGTGCCAAATGCTGCATTTGGCGTCATTTGAAAATTTCTCATATCGAAAAGAAAAACACAGGATATTTTTCCATCGGGAAGATCAGTAAAAAGGTGGTTTTGTGGTTGATTAGTTTTGTGGGCACACACAGGGGCCATGTTTGGCCAAGCTGTGCCAAACACAAGACAATATTAGGTAATTGTGAAAAAAAAGGATGTAGAGAAAGATGACTTGGGCATCCTGGGGTCGCGACCCCATGTTTACCAAAGCAGTAAACCCCATGGGAAAAGAATAGATCTCTAAGGTACCTGAGATTTGTGAACACACCTAAAGATGTGCACTCGAAGGGAGTGGTTTTCTGGAAGACTTCCAGAAAATCCTAGAGTTTTTTACAGGTATGATTTGCTGTTCAGGGAATCACTCCATAGAAACTTACTTCTTTAACTGGTGAAATCTGAATGGGCGTTGTGGATGATGGCGTATTTTTCAAAAGTGAATTCAAGAGCGGAGATGATGCTGGAGTTGGGCGTGGTGATTGGGGGACAGAGGACCTAGGGGACGCATCTCTGGATTTCAGTCCTGCAGTGTCCACTTCGACTTTGGAATGTTCAGTTCCTATTGTGGTGTCAGACTAAGCAATAGAAATAAACATCAGCATGAGAATCAACAGTATTTAGATAAGTATCAAAAATCTAACATTTTGTAACCCAGAGTATCAACCTTAAGTAGACAACAATATCATTGAATTTGACTAAAACAGAAATGAAATTTTAATTTAATCAGAGGGAAATTATATTTGTGCCTTGGTAGATAAAGGACAATGTCCGTTTTGCAATTTTTGACAATGCATTATTTTTATCCTACTTTTAAATATTTTTATTCGGCATACAAAAAACACTTTCCAACATATAGATTGCTTCATAATGTATTGATAGGACAAGGGTGTTTTTTCTAGTATAGCTTTCTTTACCTTGAAATGATTTGTAGACATAATTCAAAATCAGTGACTATGGGCACTGCCCCTTTTACTACCAAGGTACAGTTGGTTGTTTTAAGGTTTACTGGCATAAGGGCCATATCTGACCAAACAAAAGACAATGTCACATAAAAACTACCAAGGTACAGATACAATGTAGGTATATGTAATTTCTTTTTTCCCTTTGAGGCAAAAAAAATTACAAATTTTTCTTTCATAAAGCTTCAATTCAATTAGAGCAGTTTTCCTTAAGCGAACACTGAAGGAATATCGGGGCAATGCTAGTCCCAGAGGAAATAGAAGGAAGTTGAGGAGCAAGAATGGGCAGTAAGACCTTAAAAATATTTTCTCCCTAAAAATGTTTTAAGCAAAAGTTTTTTCACTTGATCATACAGACACTCATTACAGTGATGTGTTGTCACAAGAATTATACGTCGTAAAATGAACGTTACAAATGATCGGTCTAAAATGCAAGACAACATTTCGCAACAAGCAAGTGTTAGCATTCATGTACGAGGATAAGTCAAAAATTATCCACACTTTCGCTATAACACATCTTTAGGTTTGCCATACTGCCTTCTGCGCTTTCATGCTTAGAATTGGTACTACTGTGGTCACATTACTGAAGTTTGAACTTGATAGTGTCATTTTTCTTGCTTCTTCAGTGTAAACATGGCCGCTCCGCTAGCTGTGATCTGATTTCTAACGTCGGAAGATGTGCCAGGGGCTGAAATTCAACGGAGGTATACAACACACTATGGGGACAGTTCTCTACCATGTAGAAATGTGTTTGAGTGGATCAAGCTTAACAGAGGCTGGACAAATGTGATGCACGAAGGACGCTCGTCAACCTCCACCACTGCAGGGTAGATTCAGCAAGCTCGACAAACGGTACTGGCAAACCACCATCGACAATGTTGCGTGTTCTCTGCAGATTAGACGGGCAAAGCGGGGAAGCGGTGCATAAATGATTGGGCGACCAACTGAAAACCTTCTTGGAGGGAATATGTAAGCTTGTGGACTGCTGGACGAAGTGCATCCAAAAGGAAGACTATGTAGAAAAATGCCCAACTTGTTCAACTTCTACATTTGTGTAAATAAATTGAAAAATAAAGTGCAGATAATTTTCGACTTTCCCTCGTATTTGTGGCTATTTTAAACATTAGTGATTTTTAATTTTACTGATTAGATTGATGCTTAACTTTGAATAATCGTGAGCAATTTAATGCATTTATGTGCAATTTATTTCATTTTTATTCATAGCTTTACAGTTTCAGTTTCGAGTTATTTCCAAACTAGATTTTGGGAATTCTAAAATTGCACACACAACTACAATAATTTGGTGAAATTCAAATATTACAGGCACTACACTTGCTATTTATTATTAGTTGAGATAGTTTTCCAAATGGGGCAAGAAAAATTGTCTCTAAAAAGGGGACAGTTGAGTCAAAAAAATTTGGGAAACTATGAGCTAGAGTAACATTATCATCTGAGCACACTTAGCTGTGAAATGCACTCAATTTGAATACAAATTTACTATTTCAAATTTTTAAGTCGAATTTGTATCTGGGGTTTAAGTGTAGTTTTCAAGTCATCAGCTTATGATCCAGGGTACCTCGAGGTGACAAATTAAAAAAAAATCTTAGAGAAATAATTTGCACACATATATAAATTAATAAGTGAATTGACAGTCTAGCATCATATACTGCATATATTACAAAAATGTAGCTGAAAGGTTTCGAAAATGTAGTTAGTTTATATAAATATGTATCAATATATATTTTAATAGAATACTTTTATTTGTCTTAGGTGCTTAACATAAACAATCAATTAAAGAAACAAAATCGGATATAAATAGCAATACTTTCCCCTTGAAACTTTTTTGGCACCAAATTACAGAAAAAATAAACATTAAAATTAAGAGTGTATGTTGTATTACAAACAATTTTTTTACTGATACAATTCCAAGTACGTATTGTACGACAAATCAAAATTTATTAATGAAGACAACTTTTTATAAACAAAGCTAAGAATCAATTAAAGAAAAGTGGCAAAGGTCAAAAGAGAATAAGCCAAACAATATGTGAAATTAGTGCAATCATCTTACTAAGGAGCAATTTTCACTTTTAAAATTAATGAATTAGATTTATACTCACTTTATCAAAATGTGATCATTTCTTTAAAGTTGTACCAAAAATAATCTTAAAAAAGAAACACAAAAAAGATGTGAGATGCGAGTGGTGCAATGTTTTTGGATGAGAATGAACAGAACATTTTTTGCTGTACTTTTCATACTACAATAAGCAGTATTCTTTATTTTGCAATTTGCAATATAAAATTTATAAGCAATAACTTTATTAAGAATACTGATCAATACATATTACTAAATAAATTCATGAATTTTAATTAAAATATTTTTTAAGTTTACTATACTTTAAATATTTAAAAAAGTTTGTTTAATATTCAAATTATAATAAACTTTTTTACTTTTTTTAATGTTTACATTTCTTTATCATGAACTTTCTCTATTAACATATTATAATTGTTTAGTAAAAAATTAAATAAGTACAATAATCCTTTACCTTGCTCTAGGGGTTTGAAATTAATATTTAGTAAATTTGTATTATCAAATCTAAGTTCTAAACTGTGAGGTTGAAACAATGACATAGGTCTTGTGTGGGCATCAAAATCCATAAGTAGGATATTCTGCTGTAGTTTAACACAGTTACATGAAAAATTTCACATCCATTCTCATCCAAATAGGTTACACAGATTGCAATAGGGCTTTCAAAGGGCTACCAGTCAAAGCACTTGAGAAATAGTAACATTAGTCACATAAATTTTTTTTAAATAGTAGCAAAAAGTCTCCTCTTAAACCCCATTTTAGTAGCTCAAGTACAAAATGTGCTAATTAAGTATGAAGCAGATGTTGAAGACATTGCCAAGAAATTTGAATTTTAAAATTAAAAACTAAATATTTTCTTATCTAGGTTTTCATGGCAATCTAGCAACTACAGATTTTGATGTTTTTCTTTCATGTATGCTGCTGCTTGGTACCAAAACTGAAATTGTCATCCCTTGGAAAATTTTCTCACTAAAGAAAAAATATTTTTTTTTTCGCCTGCAATAAGTTCAAAAAGAGACTAAATTTTAGTTGACCTTTGGTGAATTTTCAAAAAAAGTTGCAAAAATTTTGAAAATAGGAGCTTTTGAGACGATTTTGCTTAGAAAGATATCCTTAGTCGCCAAATTAGAAAAGCAGCAGCAAAAAGTCACCTGTGGTAGCCCTGCTTTCATAATTTGTAGCATCACATGGCATACTACTTGAATGCAATTTCAGCACATAACAAAACCAATGCCCAGATAAATCAAATTAGTTTTTAACTGGATGTATTTTTTCTATTCTGATAGACTATAAAATACCCTCTTATATAGTAACCTTGGATTCAAAGGTCAACATGGGAACGCTTAATTTATCTTCTTGGTGCTTAAAAATTCTGTACTGTGCCCAGATTCACATAACCACTAAACATGTACATGTTAATCTGTGGTTACAATACAGAATTTTGCCCTCAGTTGGGTTTTAAAAGGCAAAATCAAATGTCCACTTATGTGGATGCCAGATACAAGGAGGTTAAACAAATCTTTGGAAGCCCTTATCCTTAGTTTTTCATCTAAAAATCACAATAATCAAGAGGTTTTGAATTTACGATACTTAATTCTTCGTCTAAGATTGCGACCTTGTAAAACGAGTGCAAGAAAGAGAGCTGCTCGAGTACCTCTTTCAAGTGAGATGCAGCCATGCTAGTGCTATGAGTTGTCAGAGGAACAGCGGCAGATTTGAGGAGAGATGTTAGCAGAGGCGAGATACCGGCCGAGGGGATTTTCGACGGAGAGAGAAAGACGTCGATTTTTTGCTCGGAAGTGGGATGGTGAAGCAGAGTTTCAGCTTTAACCTTTCAAAACAAGGGATTTGGGGGTAAAAGAGGAAAGCACACTTCATTCAGTTCAGAGAAGTGCAGCAGACAGAGAAGCATGAGAAAGAAGCATTACAAATACCTTTTTCAGATGCCAACTGCAAACGACTGCTGTGAAATCAAATAATTACTCCACGAAAAAGAGCATTTTTTTACTTAAGACATGTGTGCCAGAGGTATTTTATTCAAATTTAAATTTATGTGACAATTAACAAAGATGGTAACTCACACACATTTAAGGATGACCTATAATTAGATGTTCCAGGAATTGTTGCGCTGATATTTTCAAACGTTATAGTATTATCTATTTATTATTAAAAGTGACATTTTATTCAATATTAAATAAATACAGTAACTATGTAAACAATGCATATCTGTAATTTTTTTCATTTTGCTATTTTAGCTGCATTAATCTGATAAGTATTTTCATAATATAATTCAACCTTTTATCATAAAATTCCCATACTCTTTCAGTAATGCAAGCATTTTTCAGACTAGTATTTTGGATCATACGTAAGAATCAGTTTCGACTTTAGAGATATGCAATTTCGAAACACAAATTTAAGTGACACAAAATAAGGCGAAATTTCGTTTATTGGCGAATTGTAATAAAATACATCAATTATATACATCTTGTATATAGATAACTTGATGTGTTGAAGGGGAGTTATTTATGCACTGCAAGATACAGCAATTGCATAGCTTCTATTATTTGTACTTTTGCTATATGGTGAAGGACGGTTACCTAAAACTACCCTTTTACATCAAAGTTAGTATTAAACAAGCTCAAGCATGACACAGCATTAATGTGATAGTTACCATTTCAGTTAACCATCACCTAAAATTCAATTTGAATAAAATTCTTCAAATGCTATGCTACAGAGTAATGTCCAATAAGAAAATTGTCTGCAATAAGAAATGCACCACTAACAAATGGCTAATTAAAAATTACAATAATTTTCCTTGGTGTAAAATTAAACCCTTTACCAAGAGTCTCTCGAATACCTTTGAGCACCCCATTTTGAGTGAAATGCTGTCTTCATGAAATAATGTCATATTCTTTACTACATAGCTATTTTAAAAGTATTTCTTCTATTCTTTTCAAAATATGGTCTTTGAGGTTTTTAGTAACAGTAACTACAAGCAACTAATTGAGGTTTATGAATTAAACAGCAATTCATATGCGTTGGCATCTTAGCATAACATGCAATGAATTCTTAACATTTTGGAACTAGCATAAGCTTAGAAAACAAAGCAGTTAGTAACATTTATTTGGAAACAGTTTAAATTTTTAATCAAAAACCTACATGACCATTTACTGCAACCACAAAGAAAGTGACAAATCATCATTTCATACAATAGTTTTCAACAAAATACAAATGAGAACTTGGCATTTATCTGTAAGCATGCAATAAGTTAGGCAGCTTTTCAGCAACACAATCTTGATCATTTCTATTGAACTGTTGCAGTGGATAATTGCTCTGTATTTAATCATGGTAGGAAAAGAGAAAACATGTATTTGGGAATTGGCAGTGGAAAATGTGAAACGAAACTAAAATATTTTTAAACTAAATTTTTCTTTTAACTACTCTAATTCAGCAAGCACTTTTTGCAAGAATTGAACAGAAATGCAAGTTTTTCAACACTTTCCTTCATCTGGTTTTTAGTTTGTTGCAAATACAAAGTAGAATAATGGCATAATATCAAATAAATTAGTCATTGCATAATTAGACAACTTTAAAATATGGTTTCTCTGCAACATTAATTTCTCTCTAATTCAAAATAAAGAACAATATTTTTGTTTGAATTTTAGTCACAAGTTATTGTAATTAGAATTTACTAATGTTAATTTCTAATTGCAATAGCTTAATTCTGAATTGAAATTCAACCAGAGAAACATATCTGAAAATATAATTAGTGTATACCGTTACTCAATATTAAGGCATTTATAACAAGTATAAATTTGCATCCTGCATCATAATGAGAAAGATTATTTTAATGCCCTAAAACTAGATTATGAAAGTTTTATCTAAAGTTTCAGGACTGACTTTAGTTCAGAATAAGAGAGGTAGATAGTTTACATCACACTGGAGCAACAACACAACAAGTAATTGTCAACTGTGTCCAAGATCAATCCTGAAGGGAAAAATTCAAGGATAACACCTCAAAATTTTGAACCATCAGAATTAAAAAGGTTGAGTTGATGTTTATGGTATGAATTATTAGTTTATATGAAAAATGTACAGGTGTTTTTTAAACCTGTGTACATTAGCAATTGCTAGCAGAATGTTGACTTAATATGTAGTTCTTACACTCCTCAAGGTAGATTACCATTTATGTAAAAGTGGTATTTATATAAAAATGGTGTTCCTTAACTTTTAAAAGGTAGATTTAAAACATGAAAAATATGGAAATGAGAATTAAAATATTCAAACAATAGTCAGATGATAAACCAGACCATCTTCGTTTCCAGCATAACTAATGAATTTAATTTACACATGCATAAAATTTTGAAAGTGTGAAATTTAAAAGATTGAACTATAAAAAGGTAGGTAATTAATCAATGTCAAACTGGAGCAACACAATGGGTTATTGTCGGCGGTCCTGGATCAGTCCCCAAGGGAAAGACCCGAGAACAACACCACGTAATTTTGAACCACGATCAGAAGACGGAGTCACACCTTAGCTGGTACCCCACTCTCAAAAACTTCCAAGCCACACCAAAGTGAGGACATTTGGGGTCACAACAAATTTAACATGCACCAGCCTCCTTTGTACATGTCTGGTTGGATTTGAAATCGGAACCTACCAGTTGCTAATCCGTTAATCTTCCAACCGTGCTAACGTGGCCCGATTGAACTATAAAAGCATTTGATAAAATAGATTTGAGACATTTTTAAATTTGGAAAAAATTAGACGACATTTGAAAAAACCAACTGAAGGTAAAAATGAGAAAAGTTTTGAATTGGGATTTTCCCAAATCAAATCTCAGATTCAAAATTGTACTTTTAAAAAATTTGGGACATTGATGATTAAAAACAGGACAGACAATTAAAATATGATAAACAGAAAAGGAGTCGAGCATGAGTTGCAATTGGGCACACTCTCTCCTAGTTAATACTCCTGATCGAGGTATGAACAATAGGAATATTAAATAAGAACATGCTTGCAAAAGTTTCAAGATATATACCTCTTTGAGGGAGGTACTAACTGCAGACAAAGTGTGGGAACCAGGAGTCGTGGATGCAATGCTACGTAGAAGTGACGTGAGTAATGGAGACGTCGGGGCAACTGAAGACGGAAGCGTCACTTTGGAGTCCAGTAATGCATTCAAAGTGATGGGGGTGTCGACTTCACTCTTGATGTGGACAGGCTTTGAAGGTGATGTATACTCCTCACTTGTGTTCATCTACATAAAGATTAATTGTCCCAAGAGGCATTAGATATAGTATGGAAGTACACAAATGATAGAAAAGTAATAACGAAGTCATCACTTTCGGACTGACACAATCAAAGCACTGTCAAATAGTATATATATATTTTAAAATAGTAGAAAAGTCTCTTAAACCCTATTTTAGTAGAAATTTTTGTTGTCCAGATACAATATGAATTGGTTAAAGCACAAAATGTGCTGATTAAGTATGAAACGGACATTTAAAATTAAAAAACAGTTTCAAATAAGGTTTTCATGAAGCCTTTCTTTCAAAACTCCACAGCTTGGTGCCAAAAGTTCGAAATTGGCATCTTTTGGAAAATTTTCTCCTTTAAGAAAAATCTGAAAAATACTTTTCTGTATACTATTATTAGTTTATAAAAAGGGACTAAATTTTCGTTAATTTGTGGTGAATTTTCAAAATAGTTAAAATTTTGAAAATAGGAGCTTTTGAGACGATTTTGTTTAAAAAGATGCCTCTAGTCACCAAGGTTTAAAACAGTAGCAAAAAATCACCTCTGGCAGCCGACATTTTTATATAAAAATGATTCAAGTCATATCATGAACTTCGAAAAATATGACAAGGACCTAATTTTGCTAGACAAGCATTCATAAAGAGCCTAAACAAAATTGACATGTGGAAAGGCAGAAAATTAAAATGAAATACAAAAATATATTTCAGTAAATAATTAAATTCCTAAAAGATAGGAGAGTAATAACTAAAATTTGCTTTTAAATCACCACATAACTGAATGGAACCTCATTGACCCAGCAGCTATATATCATTACCACCACACCGAAGACACCAATCTGCAAAATTGATGTTTCTATTGTACAAAAACGTGTTCAAAGTTTCAATGCTTCGGGAAAAATCTAGTTACGACTTAAAGGTTGTTTTCTCATAAAAAAAAGGCATTTTCACTAAGAATCAAGATGATTCGTGGCTTTGTCATAATATAACACATGAAATGGCGACTTGGAAAAAGGCAGTTAGGTGAAAATTGCCAAAATGAAGATTGGTGCTTTTGGCATGGTGGTAAAGGTGTATAAAAGAACAGCAGTATAAATTGAAAATTTTAGAATTATGCAAATAAATTTGGTTAAATAAAAAATGTTTAATAAATTTACAGTATGCAATAAAAAAATGAATGGGAAATTTTAAGTGAATTTTGAGCAACTTTTTGTTTAAAATAAGGTTAGGTAAAATTCAAGGACCTTTTTAAGAACCAAACAACATCTCGATATTTTTCAAGTACTATCCAGGATCAATTGAACCCTGAATAGTGTAATAAGTAAATAATGCAAAAAATCTACATATATAAAATAAATTCTTTGATCTAATTTCAGTTGGAAAGATGAGGTAGGTAGGTATTTAATTAACATCACACTGGAGCAACACAATGGGCTATGGGTTGGAAAGATGAGGAAAAGCTTTTCTCTGGAAAGAATCATGCAAAAGAATAAATATCACCAGAGAATATTTATATGCTCAGCACCCTTAATATACATAGAATATTTAAATACTTAGCTTTAACCATTGCAAGGTGGTGGGATGCCAGGCATTCCACCACCCTTAAAACAATTAAAGCAAGAAAAGGATAACATAAAACTGATATGTCATTGCTCAAGTTTGGTTGTTTTTAGGTTTTATGCCGCAAGGGTCACTTAGCCAAGCTGCACCAAACACAAGACGAGGTCAAGTAAAGAATATCGTGGAAGGGGGAAAGAGGGATTTGGGGAATAGAGTAGTAGGAGGAAAGCAAAAATGATAACCTGGGAGAGCGATCCATGTGTTTACTCAAGACAGTATAAACCCCATGGGAAAAGAAAAGATCACTAGGGAACCTTGGATCTAAACGGTAATTGGATCTAACACGCCTAAAGATGTGCCCCAAAGGACAGTTACTCAAAGAACACAAGCAAGAAATTTTGAAGACTTAAACAGAGTAACCGCAGAATGTACACCTTCATTACTGTAATGATCATGTAAATTTTAAATTTATCTTGGTATTCATAAAAATAATATCAATTAATGAAAGTACTAAAAAAATTACATAAATGATAAGAGTTAACTCTACTATCACTTTTGAGCTTTCTTTTAGCTTTAATTTTACTTTACATGTATGTATTAAAATGCCAAATATTCACATAATTTTGACTGAAACAAACATCCTGTCAGTAGTTTCTTCTTTAAAATATTTAGGGATTTTTCATCATATGGTAGTATCAGGAATTGATGTTAAGTAATGTGTAATAGTTTCAAAGGCTTTAAGAACTTGTATTTTATTAGGTGGTGAAAGAATCTCCTCTTTTTCACTTTCATTGCACATATTTTCTCTCATGCTTTTTATAAAAATTCTGTAGTTAGATCTTTTATGGTCGCTTCAGAACATACTGCAACATAGATATCTAGTCTTTTATGTCAGTATCAGTGCATCCACTTTTGTTTATGATTTCAAATAAATTAATGTCAGAGTCCTCATTTTTTACTTCTTTGCCATCAAACACCCTGCATATTCAGACTTTTCCAGTGCCAAGTTATCCTGGGTAGCATTTGAATTTGCAATAAGTAAACAAGGGTTTAATTACATTCCCATCTAGAAGAGCTAGATAGAACTGAAGGAAATTGATGGTCAAGGTTTTACTGCACTGAAAGTTTACTAATAAATTTTCACAAAAAGTTTTGTAAAGAAGATATTTTGTGAATTTCTGTAATCAGGTAAATAAGTTAGGGACATCCTGTATATATGATCATACAAAGGTAAAAGATTTTAGTAGAATAGTAAAGTTCTAAAACTATCACATAATGGTTAATTTGGAATTAATTTCTAGATTTACAGAAATTAATTGGTTAATTTGTTGACAGTAAAAAAGATTTGTTTCTGGTAAGAGATTCTGAGCACACCTCTTTTTTAATATTGTTGATAACTTCCTCCACTACAGCATGATGAGGGTTGTTTTCTGCGAGGTCTGAGATTGACAGTTTCTTTTTAGATTCAGAAGCTTTTGAAGCTGCTTTGCCCTTTGTTATACGACTCTTGTTTAGCTTCTTAGTGGCATTCAAATTTTCTCTCCTCATCAAGTATTCGTTGAAATTTTCTTCCTCTTGCTTTTCGCGACTGTGGAAAGAAAATTATAACAAATCTGTAAAATCTATTACAACAGGAATACCAGAAATTTTAAAATATAATTTACTAAATTTTTTATTTGTTACTATTACTCGTTACTTGCAAAGCTTTCTTTCTTGTTTGAAAACATTCAACAATTACATAGAGAATACATAATTAAAACCTTGTGAGCATAAATACACGTTAAAATAATCAAAAGAAAGAAAAATACTCAATTTTCTAACAAAAACTTACTCTTCGATTTGTTTTAATAACTCATCCAGGTTATCATCAAAGTCACCACTTTCAACCATTTCTATATATGTCTTTAAAACACTAAAAGGAAAAAATATTAACTTAAGCTTTGATTCCGATAATTACCTATATTAAATAAGCAATAATGCCAAATTTATATAAATACATTTTCACAATCAATAAAAATATAACAAGAAAAGGATAAAAATCTCAAGAAAAATAACCACGAAAGGTCAAGGTACTAAAACCATCGATGCAAATAATACTGATGTCATATATAAGAAAAGTCCATAAAGAATCAATGACAATATACTCAAAACCAAAACCATTGTTCTGATTAAAAATTCTAAAATTCAGGTTACTACTTTGTTTAAAAAGTTTATCATTCCTAACTTTTATAAAGGATCAAGTTAACTCTCATGTGCCTAGAAAGTCTGCAAGACTTTTAAGGGAAAAATTGGAAAGACAATTTCTATTCCAAGAAAGGAAGGTAGGTAGTTAATTAACATCGCACTGGAGTTGGTTGGTTGATTTGGGTTTTATGGCACAAGATCCAAAAGAGGATAATCTGCACCAAACACAAGACAGTAAAATTAGGAAATGAAAAAAAGACTTTAAACTAATAACCAGACCAACATTAAAACAGAAATGCAATAAATAAAATCAAGCGATACATAAAAATTATATATGAAGGTAAAATTTTAACAAGAAATGGAATTAAAATATTGTGTATTATTTTGTCTACTTTTAAAATTTGGACTTTTAACTGAAAACATAAATGTAGGATCCCAATGTTTCCACCAGCGATCACTCAAAGCAGAATTGTAACTTATTTTCATTTAAAATATCAGTTGAGATTGGAGAATAGATCAAGATGCTTCCACATGCAGGTGGTTGAATTAACATTGCACTGGAGCAACACAATGGGCTATTGTCAGTTAGATGGTCCGAGATCAATCCTTAGGGGAAAGATTCGAGGACAACACCTAATAATTTTGAACTTTGGTCAGATGACAAAGTCACACCTGAGCTGGCACCTCACTCTCCAAACTTCCACACCATGCCAACATGAGGACAACTGAGGCCACGGCAGGTTTAACATGCACCAGCCCCTGTGTACGCAAAAGTCTCTGGTTGGACTGAGTTTCAAACTCACAACCTTCCAGTTGCTAATCCGTTACTCTTCCAACTAGGCTACCAAAGCCCTCCACCACACCATGCAGGTTCAGCACCAATGAAAATAACAAAACCATGTGACAGTGTGTAGGCTGTGTCATAATTTCTGTGTAACCTCTTCTGTATCTAATTTGAATATGGAAAAAACATGCTCATTCTCATTGCCATGTAATCCACACAGCTTATACAATCTTCATCACACCCTAGACACCATACTAATCAAGTAAATATCAAGGGAAGTCATGCATTTACTTAGCAGTCGCTTTGGTCTGTTGATTTAGCCAGGCTAGTTCATTTGTCCTCTTTTCAGTGAGATTCTTGACCAGCAGGGCTTCCGATGTCTCTCGCTCCGTCCTTGGCAACGTCTTCTTTCTGTTGTGAAAAAAAAAACATTCATAAGAGAAAGGAACAAAAATAAATTCATGAGAAAAATTGAAAAGAGAAAAACAGCTTACTTTGAGTCTTCATCTATTTCACTTAATAACTTTGTGTACTGCAGAGCACAATTCTATGGAAAAACAAAATTTATTTAAATACCAGTTTTCAAAAACATAAAAATGCCCAACGTTAGAAACATAGCCATAAAATCCACCTCTTTATTTTAAAAAAATATAAATTGGTGAAGATTATAAGCAGAATTTCTTTCAAAAAGATGGAATTCTTTTTTATTATCTTGAATACACAGAAGCTCTCTTTCAAGCATTTAAAGAGGACAATTTTAAATGGTCTAGGGACTATATATAATTTCGATTATTTTTTAAGTTGTATATTTTTTCAAAAAATACTAAAAATCAAAAACTAATTTGATTAAAAAATTAACTATATTTGCAAACCTCACTCCTCAAATGATCAATCATCATTACAAAGAGGATGAAAAAGTAACCTAGTTCTCAGCTGCTTGCACATTGGCAGCAGAGCATAGTTGTCCCAAAGCAAATGTCATTATATGCCATTGAATTTTATGATTTGATTATTCATATTAACTTGTACAAATTTCTCGAACAGAATTTTCCGCAATACATTTATCTTTGTGGTATCTGGACATTCCTTAGATGGTTATTTCGCCATTTTATGGCACAAGGGTTACATTTGGCCAAGTTGTGCCAGACAAATTCAAGTCAAAAATGTCAATAAAAGGGGAAAAGAGGGATTGGGAAATAGAATAATGGGATGAAAGCGGATAAAGACCGCTTGGGTATCCCAGGTGTGCAGCCGTGTGTAATAAAAACAGTAAACCCAGAGAAAAGAAAGATCACTATAGTACCTTGGGTCAGTGAAATCTGTACACACCTAAAGGAGATGTACCCCAGAGGGCAGCATTCCTTAGAAGTTGCCAGCTTTGCATCCATAGTATCAAGTCAAAATTGGTTTCCAATTTATCAATCAGGGCCTGGTTATAACAGTGAATGTTGTTGACATGTCGTCTTTTTGTCCGCACTTCAGAGAATGTCCGCAAATATAGAAATTTAGATGGCAATTTGATTTTTTGAGATTTTTAGATTATTTTTAAAGTTTTGTCCTGAATTTTAATCACATTTTTGTAAAAACATTCCTGTCACAATCTCTCATCCATGATACTACAAATAATTCAATTGGAAACTTCTAGTACCAAAACAAAATCAGTGAATTACCTTTCCACACAGGACTATATACACTTTTCTATTGGTGTGGTGAGTCATTGAGTACTTTTTAATGTTTTTAATACATAATATATATTTTTAATATATAAATTATTGCTAAAACATTTTATGTTTAAGACAAATTATTCTGTTATAGAAGCTATTTTCCTGATAGAAAATAATCTAATTTTAATGAGATAATTGATTTTCAGTAATGATACACAGAATTTCAGTAATGATTACATAGAACTTTGGTAATGAGGTTATATTTTTAAAACTAATATTTAAACATAACTAATACTGAATTATGCCTTAACAGACATTGTGGCAGACAAATATATGAAAATTTTTTTGTAGTCAAAACAATTTGCAATTAACTTTGTGACTTACAGAAGATCACAAAAGCATTCGTCCACCTCTCATTTCATACTATTTTCTTCAATTTCGTAAGGATGAATTTAAAATTATAATTCAAACTTTTAACACAGAAAAGCTGTCTTTGATTTCAACATAACATCAAAATCAAATTATCATACCTGAAAATCTTGGAAAAAGCAAAAAATTGCCTAGACTGGTAAAATTAAAAGTAATCAAAAATAGGTTGTTACGAAGAACGTACATATTTTTTTAAATTCAGAAGTAATACAAAATAAGGTGACATTCAGTTTATGGGCACTTTGGCTCTCGCAGTGAAATACAGCAACCTGAAAAATACTCATTTGCATAAAGGATTCATAAGGATTGAAAATTTTTCATTTAAAAATTGTAAGTTACATATGAATTTTCCATCCGAACATGGAAGTCAGTTCTAGCCTTCGGCTCTTTCTAAACTTCGTTACCTAGTCCCTATTTGCCGTTTTTTCCTTTCAAAGCTTAAATTTTGGTAAAATTCTTACAATCTTGGCCCGACTTCAATTTTTTTTTTGTTGCCAAGCCACTGTCAAATAACAGTGGTTCAAAAGTATGCCACATGGTTTTGCGGATAAAATATGAATTGGAATTTTCGAATTGTCACACGACCTTTTGTGAAATAAAAAGGGAAGGGTAGATCACAAACTCGGTGAATTTTGGCAGCAGCACCATGTTTTCATCAAGTCGGATTTTCTATACTAATTTCACTACTCGCCATAATTAAAGGTGAAAATTCATATTTATGGATTTTCACCTTTCGGTGGCATCATTTGCATTCTTTAGGCCAACACAAAATCCAAACCCTGGTTCTATTTTTCCCTATAATGTAAAATTCTATGCATGCAGAAAGGAAAAACTTTGAAATTATGAGAATAACAAATTTTACTTTACTGATAACTGGATAAAAACTTTATAACTTTAAATAGCTCACTTTTGGTGTGTACCAGTCAGCTGGTCGAGTTTGTTCACCGAAAGGTTTTATGGATCTTGCAACTGATACCCTGAAAGAACAAAAATATTTTCAACAAAGTTTAGAAACAAAAAATTTAGATACACCAAATGATAATTTTAAAATAAGTAAAAACCTTTAACATTTTAAGCCATTAAGCTTGACATCCTTCCTCTTTACTTAAGCTAAAATTTAAATGAATTTCATGTTTGATTATACTTCTACACACAGGTATTCTTTTTAAGATTATGATGGTTGGATAGGTTTTATTGGCGCAAGATCCAGAAAAGGATAAGCTGCGCCAAACACAAGATAGAATGCTACCAAGTAAAAAGTTAAAATATTGTAGTCAGACCAATAAATAAAAGTAGATATGAAATGTCAACTGAGATTAAAATACAATGAAAACAACTAAGATCTAAGAACAATGAAAGCAACAAAGATTAAAATATTAATTTAAAAAGGGTAAAACTGAGTTTATATCGATAGTAATATTGACAACTGATGATGGTTGGTTGGTATAAAAGGTATAGATAAAAATATTTATATAAAGTTTAAAAATCCAATATGGTATAAAAATTTAAATAGATTTGGGTGGAGATTTTCTCCCAACAAATCTTGCAAGTTTAAAATTGGATTGTTAAATAAATTTCGATGATGATGGTTTAAAAACTGGACAATTGATTAAAATATGACGAACGATAAAAGGTACCACATATGCGTGTGAAAGGTACACCCAATAAAAGATGCATGTGATTAAGATTATATGAACTTGGCATTAAAATTATTTATTTTGTTTAAGGTAATGAATCGTCTCACATTTTTTAAAACATACAAGTTTAGAGCGATACATTAATGTGCAGACAGAATGATTCACATGGCAGTGATTAAAACATAAGAAATTATAAGATCAAATGCATTCTTATTTTACATATTAAGTTAAGAGAATAGTTATATAATGCATTTTGATTAACTTACCAGTTCCTATCGCTTCTTAAAACTGAAGTAGCTAGGAAAAGCAATTCCCCAGTATCCCAATGATCAATGAATTCAGTGCCTGAAATTTACAATTTTATATAAATGATTTTTTTCACTTTGAAAAACACTGAAAGAATTAAGAAAGAGGAAAACAATTTGAATATTGAAGAATACATATACAGTAAAATCTCATTTAATTGTCACTACGGTTTGGTTTTAGGGCACAAAGGCCATATTTGGCCATGCTGTGCCAGACACAAGACAGACAATATCAAGCAATAGACATACGCACACAATGCAAGTTCTACTGACACAGAAGAGAGAAATCACCCAGAGAGGAATGCACCTGACAAGAATCGAACCTGCGCCGTCTACAACTCTAAGGTTAGTCGTCACTGTGGATAAGTAGTCAATTTTCTTGTCTCATCTTACATTTTTTCAATTCCCTTACACTTTTTTTTATCATTTACACTATTTTCTTCTATTGTTGAAAATTTACAGTAATAAATTTAAAATTAATGATAATCACAGTAATACACATTGAGTACAATCTGTGGTTACACAGCTTAAGTCGTCAAAATTTCTTGGTCCCTTGATTGATGATTCCTCAAGGTTTTCTGTAGTGTTTCGTAATCAAAAAAGGTTTCGATCATTAACGCAGGGGTTGCTAAACTTTTTTAACTGTTAACTTTTCTAAACTTTTTTAACTTTCAAGAGTTTCTTGACTTTTTATCCCGACCTTCTCTATTTTACCATTAAGTAATTGTAATAGGACAAGTAAAAAAGCCCATGTGAGTTTTTAGATTGTTTATTTTATAGGTAGTGCATATTGTATGTACAATATAGTACATATTATTATATTGGCTTAACTTCAAAGAGATATGTTTTTGTTTTTAGTGTCATTCTTATTACAAATTGGATAGGAAGGATAAATAAAATTTAAAATATAATTTAGATAATAAAATAATAATACAATCTTCCTTATAAATGTAAAAATAAGACTATTATTAAATTAGTATACAATTTACTAATGTTGTCAATGTGAAGGGTGTACTTTTGTGACTCTTGGGAAGATTAGCAATGTTGGGTTCAAAATTATTAAATTTCAGCCTTAAATCATCACGGAATTCTATATTCACACTCTTAATTGCATTGTCATTCAGGATGGAGGCAATCTAAGTTTACCAAATTAAATATTACCCGTACAATGTCTTACATTTTTCTATCAACCCCCAATCTACCCCTGAGCCCAAATCGACCTATTAATCTAACAATGTTATATCGATACCTGTGGGTTGATATCGTCCACTGAACTAACACTTCGAACATTGATTGGAGCCACGTTAAGATATTGGGCTGGACATCAAATTTTTTACCCTTTATGAAATACATTTCCCAATTCTAAAAATTTTAATGCTTCTGAATTTATGCTCTGCTTCATTATCACTTCTAGCAATTGATCACCTGGTCAAATATTGGATACAGGTTCATTTTTTATATTTAATTTATCTCAAATTACATACTTAATCATTGCGAAATATCTAACTTTGAATTTAAAATCAAAGTTTACCTAAATTCCAGTAATTCCCAGTTTGGTCAATTACTTGAACACATGCAGTTTTGTTCTACCAGTAGATTGACCAGTTTTTATAACTTACATATGAAAAATAACTATGTACATTATAATTAGAGATATTTATTTACCTTCATGTCAAATTTTAATTTGAAACAAGAAATAGAATTGAGATGAATTAAAAGATTGAGACATCACTCCTCAGAACAAGTTGGCTATACTGTAATTGCCATAGATCCCAGCAATTTGACGTGACTTTATTTTTTCAAAAAACAAATTAGGGAACTTCAGATAGTGACTTTTGTGTATGAAATAAACTAATTTGCTTGTTTTAATGAGAAATATAGGGAAATGGTCAACTACTGGTCAGGGACTGGCTGGTTCGCCCTGTTCCTTTTTAATTGACAGAATAAGAAAAAAAACCATTAAGAAATTGTGAGAGGCAGTGCAATATTTTTTCTCTGCGTAGTTATAGTAAGAAGCTTGGAGATTATCCCTCAATCAATTTTTGGCGCGAAAGCGCGTGTGTGTGTTTATAAAAGGGTATTGTAAAGACTACACATTTTTATAACATTAATAACCAAGACATGCCCTGTTCACAGTAAACAGGAGTTTCGAATGTTAGCTAGCAGTTACCAATCCATGAACAAGCGCACAGCGGTAAGAAACAAAAGAATTGAATATACGCTTTTAACGCCGATTTCATTTTAAAATAATTAAAATGCAAGTTAAAACTGGTTAACTTACCATCTTCGCCGTCTACTTCCAATCGATTGAAATATTCATTTGTTTTGGTGGAAGTGCCTTCGACGAAAGCCATATTGAACAAAAGAAATCAGCAATGAAATTTCATAAATATCCTACGAAATCAAACGTGTGCCATGCTGCATTTGAAAAGATTTTAACCATGCTCTAAATTAAAGAAATGGTTGAAGTCAGCCCTTGTTCCGAACTGCAATTTGTAAACAAATATAATATGTTGCCAAACGATCGCTAAAACTTTTTCTCTGAATTATCTTACAGTAAAGAAGTAGAAATAACGTTTAATGCTAAAAAATAAAAATAAATATATAATAAAAAGAAAAAAAGCATATATTTTATTTTCTTCCTAATAGTTATCTGATTCAATATAAGTTTAAAAATTCGCATTAATGATACTGAATATCAAAAACAACATCTTATCTCGATCATTGTAGATTTCATGTTTTCTATCATATAACCGTAACCTTTCTGTTTCGATTATTAGTTATTTATTACGGATGTATTAAGCTCAAAAAGTCATTGATAATTTTAAAAATTCGCTCATCTACCTTTTCCTCATGAAATATTTCTCGAAGTAGTCGATAATCTTACGCTTTCGTCTTGAAGAATGGCGTGCAAGTTTCATGCAGTATTTTAAATATTAAATTCCTTGACCCGATTCGTGGTCTGTTGGTGATAAAGCTTTGTTTTACATTTTAAAAATGTCATCACCCAAAAATGATATTAACTTGGAGGCGATGTGGAGGGACTTAAAGGCAGGTATAGAACAGATTTACGCAAATGATATTTCTAAATCTGATTATTTTCGTCTTTATACTTTAGTGTATGATTTTTGCACAAGTGCCACCTATGGATGCACTCCTTCTAACAACCAGCTGCACAAAAAACTCACCCTTTTTTTCCGAGGCCACCTTCACAGTGTCTTCGAAAAGTGTGAAGATTTCATAGATGAGCCTCTCTTGATGCATTACATGCAATTGTGGCAGGATTACCGCTTCTCCAGCAAAGTGTTGAGTGGTGTGTGTGCTTACCTGAATCGACACTGGGTCCGTAGGGAGCGAGAAAAAAGTCGCGTAGATGTCCTCGAAGTTTACCACCTTGCTCTGGTCTCCTGGAAAGATTACCTTTTGGAACCTCTGAAGAGAAGAATGTCCAGTGCTGTCCTCAAACTCATCGAGAAAGAGAGGAATGGAGAAACTGTCAACACGAGATTGATAAGTATTGCTTTGAATTCATACATCGAAATGGGAATCAACTGTGCCGACCCATACTCTGAACATCCTAGCTTATACCTGTATAAAGAAGCATTCGAAACTGCTTTTCTCTCTGAGACTGAATTGTTCTATGCAACAGAAAGTGCATCCATAATCCGTAAAAATCCAGTGTCGGAATTCATGAAAAAAATTGAAGTGTGGTTCCAGGAGGAACAGAGGCGGGCACAACTATATCTACACGAATCTACACTGGAAGCCCTCGTCCGAATATTGGAAAACGTTGTGATATCGAAGTACATGGACACGTTTCACGCAGAATTCCAAACCCTGCTAGCTTACAGTAAAACAGAAGATCTGAAAAGGATGTACCAGCTCCTGTCCCGCGTCGTGGGAGGCCTGGACCAACTCAAAATGCAGTTTGAAGATTACGTGACCAGTCAGGGCCTTCAAGCAATAGAAAAGTATAACGAATCCGACATCAATGATCCGAGAAGCTACATCAATGCCATTCTGGAAATATACCAAAGATACAACTCAATTGTCATCACTGCGTTCGAAAGCGAAGCCGGCTTTGCCACTGCTTTGGACAAAGCATGTGGGAAGTTCATCAACAAGAATGCAGTGACCGAAAGCAGTGGGTCGTCGAGCAAGTCCGCCGAACTGTTAGCAAAGTATTGCGACCTCCTGTTGAAGAAGAAACCCAGCGATGCCGAAGAGATGGAGGTGGTGGACAACCTAAACCAGGCAATGATCATATTCAAGTATATAGAAGAGAAGGATATATTTCAAAGCTTTTACAGCAAGATGCTGGCCAAGAGGATCGTCCAGCAGATGAGCATTTCCGGCAATGACGACGTCGAAACGATCATGATCGCCAAGCTCAGAGAGGCCTGCGGCTTTGAGTACACAGCCAAGCTGCAGAGGATGTTCCAGGATGTCTGCGTGAGCAGAGATCTCAACGAGAACTTCAAGAACTCGAGAGGGCCCCTCGACGTCGACTTCAGCATCAATGTCATCAGTTCCTCATCCTGGCCTTTCAACCAGACTCTCGCTTTCTCCCTGCCCCAGGAGTTGGAACAGAGCGTCCAGCAGTTCACGACCTTCTACTGTTCCCGGTACAGCGGACGGAAGCTGACCTGGCTCCATGGCATGTCCAGAGGTGAGCTTGTCTCAAAGTGTTTCGACAAGCCCTATGCTTTCCAGGCATCGACGTTCCAGATGGCAGTGCTACTGCAGTTCAATTCTGCGAACACCCTCTCTTTCGTCCAGCTGGAGGAAAGTACGGGGATCCGGTCGGACATCCTGCTGCAGGTTCTGCAGGCGCTCGTCAAGCTCAGACTGTTGAAGGGCCTCGAGGAGATTGTCCTGACGACGACGTCCTCAGTGTCACTGTGCATGGGTTACAAGAATAAAAAACTGAAGGTCAACATCAACATGCCCATCAAGTCGGAGATGAAGTCCGAACAGGAGACGGTGCACCGGCACGTCGAAGAGGATCGGAAGCTGCTGATCCAGGCCGCCATCGTCCGAATAGCGAAAATAAGGAAGGTCGTTAAGCATCACATCCTGCTGTCCGAGGTGTTGAACCAACTGTCCTCGCGGTTCAAACCCAAAATCCCCGTCATAAAAAAGTGTATTGACATTCTGATCGAGAAAGAGTACTTAAAACGAGTCGAGAAGGACTCCTACTGCTATGTGGCATAAAGTAATTATATCTTTCCTTTGGAGGGGGTTGACTCCGATTTGTGTACTATACAATTTAAAAAAGTATCTTGTAAAAATGTATTTAGTAACAATTATTACAAATGAGAATACTTATGTACTTCACAATTCATCAGGTCAGCTGTTCATGAAGCCTCATTGCTCATGGATTGTGTTCATTAGCATGGTCGATGTGCAATACTGTTATTTGCAGCTAAGGATTGGGGGTTTATTTAGAATCTGGGGGTTTTAGCCGTATGTTATTTCTTTTATTCAATCCGTTTGTAGAAAGATTTCAGAATGCATACTTTATGATCATCAAATTCATTCATCAATGTATTTCCAATTGCTTCAGTTTTTAATTTCAAAATGTTCTCAACCAATCAATGCTTGTGTGTCACTTATTCCATAATTTTATTTAGTATGTATTTTATGTTTCCTGACCATCAGTATTGAGATTGGGCATTTTTAAATTATTGCAGTTTTTGTACAGTCAACTGACATATACATTACTCTATGCTGAAATAAATAAAAAATTTACTTTGTAAATTTGCTTAGATTTTTTTTAAAGTTTATGCTCATTATTTTCTCTATTCATTGTAATTGCTTGGTATTCCCTTATTTTCCTTTAGTATACTTTTCTCGTAAATGTCAAATTCATAGGATGGGAAACAAATATTGTTTATAGTTAGAAAAGTTTCAATTATGATAAGATCTCAAAATTATTCAGAGGAAATATGAGAATTAATAAATATTAACTTTAATTGGACAGAAAATATTCTTCACTTAAAAAAACATTTTGTAAGCAATCAAAACGAAATGTAGAATTAAAGGATAAATGGTTTGAAATCAAGCAAGACTAAAACTTTATTCTTTTGATTTCCAAAAAATGCCTTTATTTTGAGGTGTTCAACAAAATGTATAAAAGAGAAATGTTAAAAGTCCATATAAAACAATTCCAATTCAGAGGTATTTTGTACTGATTAAATAATATGCATTTCCATATCTTACTAAATGACTCAGTTTTTCTTTCTGCAGCATTTAAATCTGGTATTTTACAAAGTTCCATACTAATGCTCTTGATACAAATGGTAACAAATTGAAAACATTAAAATTCCTTATTCCGTCCTTGCTCAAACAAGAAAACATTTGTTCTTGATAAGATTTCTTATTCCAATGTAAAATATGTATAATTTTACTATTAATCATACTTTTTGTTTGCTAAAATATTTTTTATGCATTAATATTGATCAAATGAAGATTAAAGAATTTTCTCAGTTTGAACCATGCTAAAATCTTGCAGCTTACCTATACGAAAAATTTCTATACAATGTGGTCTATAGAATGATGTCCTACTTTTATAAGCTCTGTAGAAGCTCAGTTTTATTTCACGACTTGACTTTTCTACAGAACTCCGTAGAAATGCGTTTCTATAGAATCAGCTTGTTTTCTCTGTAGAAGCGAAACTTTTCTGTATAGAATTCTGTGAAACATTAAAATTTTGTGTACAGGTTATCTGTACCATAAGAAGTACTACCATTACTAAGTCAGTGATTGTAGTCTCTAAGAGTAGGGCTTATATACATTTTGAGTAGGGGGCTGTTATAGATATAGTTTTATTTTGTTTTTAGTGAATACTGGCAGTGGAAAAAAATAGTCTACTTATGTAGATTTTCTTGAGAACAAACAAAAATCTTGTATCCAATTTGTTATTGAGTGCACTAGTGTGACAAACTTGAATACATTTCTTCATGCATCTCCAGTGCTAAATGTGAGGTTTGTTCCTACTGCATTAAATATTCAGGCTTTGGCTGGAACAGTTCCCAACACAGACTGAACAACTACTGAATGCTAATCTGTGAAGTCCCATTGTTTGTATTTACAATTAGGCTGGAGATTTGCATTCATCACCTGCATATGTATTTAGTCAAATATGAGCCCCTCACGAAATACAAATTTGTATCTCAAGTACATGTTCTCTGCCAAGCACTTGTTGAGAAAGTGTCATTTTAGTGTCTAATCATCAAACTACAATGAAACCTCGATAAGTTGTCACTCAAGGGACCAAGAAATTTTGACAACTTAAATGGAATAACCATACTCAATCTATATTACTATAACTATCATGTAAATTTTTAATTTATCATGGTATTCATAACATATAATATAAATTAATGGAAATACTAAAAATGACTTAAATGAGAGATTAAAAGTTAGCTAGAACATTTTTAACTTTAATGCTACTTTTCATATGTATTATAACTCCAAGTACTTGTCTATTTTGGACTGAAATGAACAGTTGTCAGAATAATTAACTTTCTTTAAAACATTTAATGCTTTAAATTTATCGTAATATCTAATGTTTCAAGAACTTGTTTTATTATGTATTGAAAAAATTTCACTTCCATCATGCACTTTTTCTAAAAATTCCATGGTTAAATCTTTTAAGGTTGCTTTGAGAACATACAACATTGTTATCGATATATATCGTATGTAGTCATTTATGTCATACCAGTATTGTATACATCCACTTTCCTTTACCACTTCAAACAAATTCAATAGAGAATCAAGATCAGAATCCTCATTTTTGACTTTATTTTGTTTGCCATCAAACACATCCTGCATGTTGAAAAACTTTTCCATTGATCCATGGTAGCATTTGAATTCACTATGAGTAAACGAGGTGTATGGGTCAGTCTCGCGTTCCCATATCTGGGATTCAGACCCCTCGACTACCAAACAAGTTGTCAATACTTCTAAATTATCTCGGGCCCTCCATAAGAAAAATGCAGACAGGCTCCAGACAAATGCTTGTGTTTGATGTTCTGTGGAAATCAGGGCAAAAGAGACATTAAATCTGTCCTCGGGTCGGAATGTAATACGACTTCTTGCTCTCCCTTTCCGTTATCATCCAGAAGGGGATTGGTAATTGTCAAACGCGTCTTTCTTAACGATTCTGAGATCCAAAGAAATGGTCTCGCTGCTTTGGAGGTTCTCATCACCTGTGGCAGGTGACGTCTAGACCACTGGGATGAACATTCCAATACGGAGACGTACTCCCTCCAAAGATCAGGGTGGGAGAGGACTGAAATCACGAAAGGAATTGACGCATCCTTAAGACTCAAATCTTGATTCTGCGGCAGATTCGGTAGTTAATAGCTGTGCCCTCGTCCTTTTTAAATGATTCTTCATAACTTGTAAAAATAATCTACAAATAAATGTTTACTTGTTCTGTAATCAGTGTAGTCTAAATAGACACCAAAACATTACAGAGGGTTCAATTACAGTGCCGGTTTGTGAGAGTTAGACTAAAATATCAACTTGTCCAGGTGCCAACTTATCAAGATTTTGTTGTATAGCATTTATCAAACTCTAAGGATACAATACGTTAGAGTTTGATATTGATAAATACATAAAAATTAACTATTTTTGCTTTTTGTGTGCTGGAAAAGTAATTAGAGTAAATATTTAAAAATATAAATTGCGCAATTTAACAAATAAGTTTATTTTCATATTGGAAAAATGCAAAATCGTATATCACTTACCTGAAAATGGAACATGTGATGGAATATTTAACCCTCTGAAAGTCGAGATTTGCGAGTAGTGTTTTGTTTTTAACCCACAACACACTTATGACTAAATAACCACTGTTATGAAGTTCGATACCAGGACTGATCATAATTTAATCCATGTGATTTGAACCAAATTGAAAACAATAACAATACAGCTGTTTGAGAGATTGAAATCTACAATCCGACCCTTCCACAAAATAAGAATAGACCACATAGAATCCTTCTGGGTAGCTGAAATCCCACTGAATTTGTTAATAAATTACATTCTTAATTTTTATGATGAATTATTTCTTGTTTTTTAATTCTTGTTGGCTGTAATCAGCAACATTTTAACTCAGATTATTTAAACTATTCGATAGTTATCCCCTAATTTTCAAAAGTTCAACTATCAAGGCAGGTCCAAATTGTCAAGCTTCAAGTTCAATAACGAAATTTAAGCCGTGGGCCATGGGCTCCAGAACATATCCATCAGTTCGAATGTTCGTGTATGATCTGTATCCCTTATATGCTAAATTAAAAACAGTTCTTTTGGTTGAAAGGTTAAAAGAATCCATGGATTCTTTCAACCTTTGAAAATGTTAAATTGGCCATTTCCTTAAAATAGAATTCTTTAGTCAAATTCTATTGCTCCTTTAATTAGACAATAATTTGGAAAGATAATCTTTGTCCTTTCCTTAAAATAGAATCCTTTGGAAAAGATGTTTTGCTAATTGCAAGTTTATTATGAATCGAATGAAAATTTTTAACCTTTTAAACAAAGAAAAGGATTACACATTACAGTACTTTTAATTGGAATCTGATTCATGAAAGTCATTTGCTAAAGGTGTGTGATGTGCAATCTTTATTTTTGAATATAATGACTAACTCTACAGACAAGTATATTTCTGTGTCCTAACTCCTAGTTTTCGAAATCCCTTGCTTTATGGTAAGTATCGATCTTTCTGATTTATTATTTCCAGATATTTTCCAACCGAATGTTTTCATTTTTTTAAAAGATCGAAAACACTTAGTTCATTGCGCATTGCTGAATATTTTAACACTGCAATCTTTTATTTTGAGTTCATGCTGCAAGTGTTTCACTTAAACATAAATGAAACGAACAAATTGCTCTGAAACATCAGTTTCCAGTGTTTGACAATCAACTTCAAACAAGCAATGAATATGTTCAGAATGATATGTCACACTTGGAGCAACACGACCAGACGGTCCGGGATCAATTCCAAAGGGAAAGACCCGAGGATTTTGAACCACGGTCAGATGAGAAGAAAGGACTAGGCATTTTAGGTAAGGAAAGGGGAGAAACTAGGGAGGCTTGTGGTGAGTGGGTGTGCTGCTTCACGATAATTGGTCCCTACATTTGAAATCCCTTTTCAATTTTGTTATTACTTTTTCCAGTAAGTAAATAAACAAGCAATTTCTCATTTTATTTCACCCGCATTCTACTTAATTAACCCAAACGGGCACTGACCTGATACGAAAAGCGCAGATGAGGGAAGGAAGACATTCATGGAATTTAAGTTCAAAAATATCTGATAAAATGATACTGTAGATCAGGGTCTCCAAACTACGCGCGGAAACCCGGCCGATGCAGCATGCAATATATATGTGTGTTGTTGGCCCGCCTGACTTCCAGGATCTTTCAATCTGGCCCTCAAGTGAAAAAGTTTGGAGACCACTGCTGTAGATGATACTAATTAGGTAGTTGAATTCACGTCGAATAAAGATCCGAGGACATCTCGTCATTTCGAATCACGGTTAGATGAGGGCACCTGAGCTGGTACCCCACTCTCCAAACTGAGGACTGCGCCAACGTGAAGACATCTGAGGCCGTGACAGATTTAACTTGTACCCACACATACACGACGGACTTTGGATCGAGTTTCGAACTCGCAACCCTCCGGTTGCTCATCCGCTACTCTACCGCGGCCTTATATTCTAAGGTATTTTAATTAACGTCGCACTGGGGGGGGGGGAGCCCTATATTCTAAGGAAAGGAGGAAATAAAATCTCTCCAAAGGATTCTATTCTATGGAAAGGAGGGTCCTCAGTAGCCCAGGTGGTAGAGTCTCAGATTGACATCCGGAGGGTTGCGAGATTTCCGACATAAAATGTTTGTTTAAATTCCACATGCACAAACCGTACCATCTTTTTTAACTACCTAACCACATTGCTCTAAACGGAGATCTCGATTGTGAAATTCGAGGGAAAAGAAAATCCCCCACAAAATTTTAGTAATCTGATTGTGACTTCTTTCTCAGTTCTTATACCTCGGTATGTGTGCCTGAAACTTATCAAGGCATCGGGTAGGTAGTTAATTAACGTCGCACTGGAGCAACACAATGGGATATTGGTGACGGTCCGGGATCAAACCCCAAGGGAACGATCGAGGACAACACCGCGTAATTTTGAACCACCAAGGCGAAACCTGAGCTGGCACCCCACTCTCCAAAGTTCCACGCCAACGTGAAGACATTTGAAGTCATGACAGATTTAACGTGCCCCTTTGTACACGATGGTCTTTTGGTTGGATTCGAACTCGCAACCCTCCAGTTGCCAATCCGTTACCCTTCCAACCGCAGCAATAGCCCGTTGTGTTGCTCCAGTGTGACGTTAATTGAAAATACCAACCAACCGCGGCCTGAATATCGAGGGAAAAGATCGAGTTGGAGAACTAAGAAACTGGAAGAATTCCACTTAATTATGAGATCATGTGTGGATTGTGACGCTGACGTCACTTGCGAGAAGTCTTCCTCCGTGTCACTTCCGCACGGATTCCCTTTCTTCTGCGTTCTTTATCCTCGAGTTCTTCGGAATTCGGCGATTGCACGCGGTGGCGAACAATTACGTATCCATTATCAGAATGTGTCATGGGATACAAAGTGTGCAATTTGTATAAATCACCGATTTGTTTGAAACTGATAAAAAGTGCTTTGGCTGAGTGAGTGGCGCAACGCTAGGTCGGTGAGCTCACCCAGTTTTTCGAACTGAGCCTTTTCTTAACATCTGCGGTAGCCCAGTTGGAAGGGTAACGGGTTAGCAACAGGAGAGTTGCGAGTTCGAATCCAACCAAAGACCGTCGTGTACAAAGGGGAGCTGGTGCATGTTAAATCTGTCGCGGCCTCAAATGTCCTCACGTTCCTGTTGTATAGAAGTTTGGAGATTGAGATGCCAACTCAGGTGTGACCTGTCTAATGGGCATATACATCCCAGAGATTAGATTGTGTCAATAAATCCTACTTTTGAATGGTTTTTACGTTTTCAGTGTTCTTAAGGAATTAGGGAATAAAATAGGGGGGGGGGGTATTTCAATTAACGTCACACTGGAGCAACACAATGGGCTATTGGTGACGGTCCGGGATCAATCCCAAAGGGAAAGATCCGAGGACAACACCACGTAATTTTGAACCACGGTCAGATGACGAGGCAACACCTGAGCTGGCACCCCACTCTCCAAACTTCCACACCACGCCAACGTGAGGACATTTGAGGCCACGACAGATTTAACGTGCACCAGCCCCCTTTGTACACGACGGTGTTTGGCTGGATTCGAACCAGCAACCCTTCGGTTGCTAGTCCGTTACTCTTCCAACCGGGCCACCGCAGCCCGGAATAAAATAGGACTCAAGAAACCTGGCAATACTTTCAGATTGCAAATGGCGGACTTATGGTTTTGAGCACGCCCATTCATTTAGATGAATGAGTGACCGGAAACAAAAAGATGGTACAAAATGAGACGTTAGTTGCCCATTTCCCAGTACACTATGTACATGAATGGAGTTGTGATGAAATGGCTACTTTTTAGGGTCATGGCAGAAAATCAGACAAGTGGTGGAAAAAGATTTTTAGTTATGATTTGCGTTGTGAATGCATGGATTACGAAGTGTGCTGTGGAACAGAACCACTCTTATCATTCATGGTCCCCTTAGCTGAGCAACTCATAAATGTTGGAAGGGAGAAAGCAAACACAAAAAGAACGCGAAAGTACGGTCGTCCGTCAAAAAGAGCAAAAACTACTAAATTAAACTACTTTTCAGGGTTAAATTTTAATCATGCGAAAGTCGAGGCTTAAAATACCTACCTAACTTCTGCAGTGAGTTTGCCCACTACGTTTGCAATATTCGAGTTATAGGCGACGTAGATTCGATTCCTCCCTGAGTGTACTCTTCTGCGTCAGTACAGCTTCCCTTATGTGTGTGAATAGCCCGTTGTGTTGCTCCAGTGTGACGTTAATTAAAATACCTACCTACTTGATATGGCTGCGCCATAAAACCCAACCAACCTTGCTTTTACAAAAATTATCATTGTACGTACTTGAGTGGTGTGACGGCCGTACTCTTGCACAGAAGCAAAGCTATACTTTTTGGATACGTAGTTGAACTAATGTGGCAACTCGACGGTCTGGGATTTATCCCAAAAAAACGCCTCGTCATTTTAACCTCGGTCAAGGTCAACACTGGCACCCCACTCTCCAAGCTATGCTTCTCGGAGACAGTCCAAAAGAAAATGTACGAATTCAAAATGAAGATAAAGTATATTGATTTAAACCAGGGGTGTCAAACTCAGTTAAAACACGGGCCATGTAATGCAATGCAACTGGTAAGATTCACGCGGGCCACATCAAAATTTACAAATTTTCTTAAAATTATATTTTGAAGTGAGGATTCAGGAATACAGATAGGATAATTAAAACACATTATGTAATTAAGTGAATTTAGGGTAATAATTTATAATATTGCTATATAATTGCTTTTATTTAAACGTTTATTTAATTTAATCTATTTATAAAACTAAAATTAATTTCTTTTACCGGAAACTCTTGCCAGCGCTTTCCTCCTACTAGTTTTCCAATATCTGGATTCAAAGAATTTTTCACCTAAATAAGAATATATTTTGGGAATTCCTACTTCTCGATATTTGTCTTATAAAACCGAATCATTCTGGAAATCAATTAATTCCAGTTGTATCGAAGTGGGAGCATTTTCAACTTCAAAGGAAAAAGGCCTAATAGAAAAAGAAAAAATGTTTGTAACTCTTTGAAATCATTAAAACGTTTATCGAATTCGTTTTTGATTTCTTCAATTTTACCACACTATTGTAAAAATGAGCAAATTTGATTTTGTGCTTTTAACTGCTCACACGTAGGAAAATAAGTCAAAACGTTTTTTGTAGATGATTTTTAAACAAAGTCACAGTTAACATGACGAAATTGTGTGTACGGTGCTGCCTCGATCTCCCCAAGTGCTATTTTCTTCGTAAAATATTGTCCTGCTTTTATTTTATTTCAGAGCATCGTGGGCCACAAAAAAATTACCTCGAGGGCCACATGCGGGCCGCCAGTTTGACACCCCTGATTTAAACAATTAGACAAAAATACTTACAAAATAAGTGTTTGAAATTAGTCATCGACCATGCTTAAAATTACTAAGAAGGCGGGCATCACGCAAGGTTTATAGAATTGAGTATAGTACCAAAAACCGTGGGCATCTCCAATGGCCACTGCTCCAAGAAGGTAGGTATTTAATTAACGTTGTACTGGAACTACTCAACGGGCTATTAGCGACGGTCTGGGTGGGTAGGTAGGTAGGTATTTTAATTAACGTCACACTAGAGCAACACAACGGGCTATTGGTGACGGTCCGGGATCAATCCCATAGGGTAAGATCCGAGGACAACACCAAGTAATTTTGAACCACAGCGACGGTCTGGGATCAAACCCGAAGATCCGAAGACAACGTCATTTTGAACCACGGTCAGATGACGAGGTCACACCTGAGCTGGCACCCCATTCACTAAACTTCCACACCACGGCAACGTGAGGACATTTGAGGCAGATTTGACGTGAACCAGCCCCCACATATACGACGGTCTTTGGTTGGATTCGAACTCGCAACCCTAATCCGTCACTCTTCCAACCGCGGCCCCCAAGAAGGGGGGGGGGAATTTCAATTAACGTCACACTGGAGCAACACAATGGGCTATTGGTGACGGTCCGGGATCACTCCCAAAGGGAAAGATCCGAGGACAACACCACGTAATTTTGAACCACGGTCAGATGACGAGGCAACACCTGAGCTGGCACCCCACTCTCCAAACTTCCACACCACGCCAACGTGAGGACATTTGAGGCCACGACAGATTTAACGTGCACCAGCCCCCTTTGTACACGACGGTGTTTGGCTGGATTCGAACTCGCAACCCTTCGGTTGCAAGTCCGTTACTCTTCCAACCGGGCCACCGCGGCCCTCCCCCAAGAAGGAAGGAAAGGCGTCCTGTATTCACTTTACATTTGTGGGAAGGTAGTTTAATTTGAACCAACTCAATGGGCAATGGTCCAACCCCTAAGGGAAAAATCCGAGTACAACATTTCGTCATTTTGGTCAGATGACGATGTCAATACATGGGCTGGCACCTCACTCTCCAATCTTCCCCACCACGGCAGAGTAAGGCCGTTTTACGCCACGACAGATGTAACATGCACCAGCCCCGACGGTCTTTCGTTACATCGAGTCTCGAACTCGCAACCCTTCGGTTATTATCCGCGACTCTGCCCGGTTGGAACAGTTTGGCGGATCAGCAACCGGAGGGTTCGAGACTCGGTGTAACGAAAGACCGTTGTGGGCGTGCGTTAAATTTGTCGTGGCCTCAAATGTCCTCATGTTGTTGAAGCTTGGAGAGTAGAGTGCCAGCTCAGGTGTTGACCTCGTCATCTGACCGTCGCCAATAGCCCATTGTTTTGCTCAAGTGCGACGTTCATTAACCACCCACCTTAGTATGTAAGCCAAACGAAAATTTAGAATCAATTGCACTTTTAAAAACCGGTTGGTCCTAAATGGATTCGCTCACTGCTGTTTAACGTATGTCCTGTCTTGTGTATGATAACATCGTGAATAAAATACGCAGTGGGTGCTTGTAATGTTATTTATTGATTGTAATTTTTTTTTTCTATTCACACGGCTAGTCCGCACAAGCTAGAGACATAACTAGATTTCTCATATCAATTGAAAAATTTTAATCTCTATGTTTTTGTCTTAAATTTAGATCATTTAGGAAGATTGGAGACAAAGGCCTGATTCTGCAGCAAAGTCTCAAGAAAACCAAACCAAACGGCTAGTCCACTATGGTACATACCAAAACGATTGCCCAATCACCTTTAATTCAGAAGTTTTGAAAAGTATACTCGTGGCACAAAAATGATCCTCCATCACGAACCAATGTCCGTCGGGTGCTGGTGCACGTTAAATCAGCCTCAAATGTCCTCACGTTAAGCGTGGTGTGGAAATATGGAGAGTAGAGTCAGGTTTGACCTGTCGTCTGACGGTGATTCAAGAATGACTAATGAAAATGATAAGAGAAGCTGGCGACAACACAGATTGACTTATTTCAACTCGAGGTTTCCTTTCTATTTATTTTTGATTCTGATGAATTGTGGATGTTTTATTCTGGTGAAATAGCTGTAGATCAGAGGTGTCAAACTGGCGGCATGTGGCCCCTGAGGTAATTTTTTATGGCCCACGATGCTCTGAAATAAAATGAAAACAGGACAATATGTTATGAAGAAAATAGCACTTAGGGGAGATCGAGGTAATACCGTACACACAATTTTGTCATGTTAAAAATGTGAGCAACTATTTTCGTCCATGAAATGAAATAAAACGGCCTACAGATCAAGATTAACTGATAAACATCTATCTGCCATAATGAAGATTGTCTGTTCTCAGTCTTTGAATCCAGATATTGGAAAACTAGTAGGAGGAAAGCGCTGGCAAGTTTCCGGTAAAAAAAATTAATTTTAGTTTTAGAAATACATTAAATTAAATAAAAGTTTAAACAAAATGCAATGATATAGCAATATCATAAATTATTACCCTAAATTCACTTAATTACATAACGTGTTTTACCCTATTCCTGAATCCTCACTTCAAAATATAATTTAAAGAAAATTTGTAAATGTGATGTGGCTCGCGTGAATCTTACCAGTTGCATTAAGTGGCCCCTGTTTTATTTGAGTTTGACACCCCTGACCTAAAAATGGTCCCTGCTGTAGACCATTTTTATCATTTATTTCAATGTGCGACTACCAGTTTGGTACCTTACGTTTAAAGAAACTGCAAGAGCATAGAAAGTTATCCATTTCGATAGATACGAACACGGAATTTTGTTTGCAATGGCTGTGTTTGCGAAATGGCAATCACTTAAATAAACATTCAAATCTTGTTTCATGAAATGCCTTTATCTTTTTGTCACTAGAAGCGTTGATGCAATATGAAGGAATAAGAGGTGGATCAATCAATAAAGGATAAACAAATTCAATCTTATCCACTTCGTGGTGAATAAATTGTTAATTAGTTTTAAAAGGTTATTTTACTAAAAGAATGCATATGTCTTGCTAAATACATAGTATATTACAAAAGGCATAACCTTTCCATTTTTTGCTTAAATCCTTTAGTATTAGATGTTTTCCACCTTCTCACACTCCCTTTTAAACCCTTTCATTTGAATATATGTCTCAGCCATCATTGCCACTTTTTCATTGCCAAACAAATCCGCGGTAGCCCAGTTGGCAGGGTAGGGATTTCCAACTGGAGCGTTCGAAACTCGTTCCAACGGAAGACCGTCGTGTACGTGGGACTAGTGCATATTAAATCTGTCGTGACCTCAAATGTCCTCACGTTAGTGTGGAGTGGAAGTTTGGAGAGTGGGGTGCCAGCTCAGGTGTGACCTCGTCATCTGACCTTGGTTCAAAATGACGTGGTGTTGTCCTCGGATCTTTCCCTTCGGGGGTTGATCCCAGACCGTCGCCAGTAGCACGTTGTGATGCTCCAGAGCGACGTTAATTAAAGTACCAACCTACCCAAAGAGACTTGCGCATTTTAATGCATTATCAAAGTTTTGTGTGACTTGTTAAAGTTAAAATAAAACACAAGGTGGGGTGGGCCGCCCCCAAATCAATGGAAGGCCGTGCATCCATCCTTTAAACTCTCTCACATCGCGTTTTCAATTATTTCTTCATGTTAGAAAAATTTTCTTTATTTCACTCATCTTCCAAAGTTGTTGCTCTCGACCATTCAGTTCTCGACACGCTTCACAAATTCGCTCGAGTTCTCATACCAGTATTATGACTTTTCCTCAAAGAGAAAATGAAGTGACATGCTTATCTGGTTCAATACCGTAACGCGCCGCTGCTTCTGCTATTCGTTCTATTTCTCTCTTTTCGTATGCTGATATATTTCTTTCCTTCGATTACGTTCCATAATCAGCAGAGGGGGGGGGGGGGGCTACAGTACTCGAGTCGTTGCCCTTTTTAATCTTGGAGCTAATTTGGTTCTAGAATTTGTGGAAGCTCGTGGAGAAAAACAATAAATAATCGCTCTTTCAAGGGCGATGGGACGTCCACCTGTTTGCAGGGCTGGGCCGCGGTAGCCCGTTTGGAAGAGCAAAGGAATAGCAACCGGAGGGTTGCGAGTCCGAAACTAGGTCCGACTAAAGACCACCGTGTACACGGGGGCTGGTGCACGTTAAATCTGTCGTGACCTCCAGTGTCTCCTCCCGTTGGCATGGTGCGAAAGTTTGGAGAGTGGAATGCCAGCTCAGGTGACCTCGATCTGAGCGTGGTTCAAAATTACGTGGTGTTCTCGGACTTTCTCTTCGGGTTTGATCCCGGACTGTCACCAATAGCCCTTTGTGTTTCTTCAGTGCGACGTTAATTAAAATACCTACCTTTGACAGGAACTAACATTTTTATAAATTCAAAAACAAAAAATTTGCATAAGGGGCCATCTTCGTATTAAATTGAGCACCCACTTCATAATTTCCAATGGAAACCCCTATTTAGGCACACAATTTCAAATCCATATCAATTTTTAACTTCAGATACCAAATTTCATGTCATTAGGTCTTAACGTTTCGAAATTATGAGTATAGAAAGATTGGAGCTCCTAATGTTAAATCAGTTTCTCAGTCTTTTATGGATATCTTATAATAATAAATAATATTTCTACAGCACCGATATTTTGTGTACCATGTTACTGTTTAACAACTCAAACAAAATCCACCTAAATTTCCATCTTTTATTTTATAAATAATTTTTAGTATGCTATAATAATAATTAAATTAATGTTTGAAATATTATGAATTGGAACCTTACTATATTTTGATAGGAATCGATTCAGAAGGACTTCTAATATCACCATGCAAAATTTTAGCTCATTCCAATTGTTAGTTTTTGAGTTACGTTAAATTTTCCTCTTTATTGCGATTTTATGGGGCAACCAAAAGTTTAAGTGCTGTCCTCGGATATCTCTCTTCTCCCGACCGTCGACAAGAGCCTGATGTATTGCTCCAGTGAGACGTTAATTCAACTACCTACCAAGTTATTAATGATGAAGTGTAAAACATAGGTTCCCAACGGGGGCGGTAGCACCCCCCAGTGGGCGCTGGAGTCTTCCATGGGTGCGGTAGCGGGCCCAGAGGCAAATGGGGGGGGGGGCGTCAAGGCAGCCAAGGGGGCCGGCCATGGATAAAATACTTTGAAAATACTGTTTTCATGAAAAAATATTTTACCTACAGTGGCTCCCAAAAGTGTTCGTACACTTACGAATTTCAATGAAATACTGTTCTATTCATTAATAAAAATTAATATTTCCGAATGGGAATTTTTTAATAACATCTATAACTTGTTCTTAATAAAACTACATAAAATATTTTAAAAACATAGTAAAACTTTTTTTTTTGGAAAATCAATAATCAAAAAATAACAAAAAAGTTACCTCACAAAAGTCTTCGTACACTTTAAAAAAATTTCTACATATTAGTAAATATTGTAATATTTCGGCAAATTAGTACTTAGTAGGATATCCTATAGCATCCACAACAGCTTTTAAACGTCTGAGAATAAAGTTCACAAGTCTTTTGGTAATTTCTGCATCAATGTTCCACCATTCTTCAATCATTACTGTGTTTAGTTCGCTTTTTGTTTTAATGCCGTGCCTTCGTACTCTAACCTCCAGTTCTCTCCAAATGTGTTCTGTTGGGTTTAAATCCGGCGATTGAGGTGGTGTTTTCAGAACTTGTGGACAATTATAGAGACACCAGAGGCGAACGTTGAGAGCCGTGTGCTTAGGATCGTTATCTTGATAAAAAACAAAGTTGTTTCCAATACCCAAATTTTGAATGATAATTTCAAATTGTCTTTTAAAATATTTAAATAAAGAGCATGATTCATTATGCCATCAATAAATACCAAATTATCTAGTCCTGATGCTGACATGCACCCCCCACACAAGGACACCTCCACAGCCATGCTTTACTGTTCCAACTAAGTTCTTGGAATTTAGTTCCTCATTCTTTCTTCTCCATACAATTATACGTCCATTGGAACCAAACATGTTAAATTTGCTTTCATCTGCAAATAAGACATGATTCCAATATGTTTCGGGCTTATTTATCATTGATTTTGCGAAGGAAAGCCTAAGCTTTCTATTTTTGGTACTTACAAAAAATTTTCTTCGGGCAGAACGCCCATTTAATCCAGCTGATCTGAGTACTCGTCGATCAGTTTCAGATGAAATTGAAGTAGAAAATGTTTCAGTAAATTCTGTAGAAATTTTTACAGCACTCAAATGTGGATTTTTCACAAATTTTCTAACTATAAATCTCTGATCACGTTGAGTTAACTTTACCGGATGACCTTTCCTTACATTGTTTTCGATCCGATTTTCTTCTTTAAAGCGTTTTATCACATACTGCACCGTAGAATGGAATAAATTTACTAACTTAGAGATATTCCGAACTGATTTACCACTACTATGATGAAAAATAATCAATTTTCGAATGCTGTTCGTTGTTTCCTTACGACTACGAGCCATTTTTAAATAATAAATAGAATATTACGAAGTAAGCAAGCAAAGATTAAAGCCAAACAATTTTTTAAATATCACCACAATGCAAAAATTAAAAAAAAAAGCTATAAACGATAATTTTATTTATGAATTTATCCGAAAATATTTCGGTGTACGACCACTTTTGTGGCGTGTTCTTTCTCTGCCTCCTTGCATTTTCATTTTTATAAAAAGAAAATGAGTCAATATATTTTTTAAGAATATTAGGTTTTATACAGAATCACATGTAGATGATATGAAAAAATATTGGACTTTATATTCGAATTCAATTCCAGGCTACAGCGCTTTTTCTACAAATTTTTAAAGTGTACGAACACTTTTGGGAGCCACTGTATCTCTAAAATTTTCATCTTATTGTTATCGCGTAAATAAGCATTAAAAAATTAAATTAGCATTAGGTATACGTATACCTAATTCGGTTTTAGTATTGTCGATGATAAGTTTTTGCAAGTTGGTAAGCAAAGACGCGATTCACGCAATCAAGCATGTTTCGACAAAAATATGGGAGCTTGTTATGACTTGTTTACAGAGCAAGTGCACCGGCATCGCAAACAAGTGAATGAGTTGATGCGTGCACATCAAATCTATAAAAGACATGGATAGCTAGGAATGTCTCATTATTTTTGTGTGCTTCGCCAATAATCCCTATTTGTGAGTTATAAGTGATAGAAGTCATTAGCCATAATATTATATCTATAAATCTGTTGAAAAGTTAATTTATTGAAACCGTGGTAATTTTTCTCTTTCAGCATGTCTGAATCTACTAAGAAATGCCGGCAGTACAGTATTGAGTATTTGAAATATGGATTTGCGCACTTTCCTACGAACCAATCATTACCTATGTGTTTAATTTGCCAAAAAGTTTTTTCAAATGAAGCCATGAAGCCTTCTAGGCTACAAGAGCATTTGAATAAAATACATGCTGATAAAAAGGACAAAGAATTATCCTATTTTCAAGGACTGGGAAAGAAATATTTAAAACAGCCAGCTATATTAAACCTTGTTGCGTCGTTTTCTAAACAAGATGGGCTACTTCAAAGAAGTAATAAAAACTGTTCATCATAAAGACAACATCAGATATCATCAGGAAAATACCTCTGAGTAATAATTCAGCGCAAAGAATAAATGAAATGGCTAAAGACGTTGAAATATCATTTTGCGATTACTTGAAGACTTGCAAATTTTCCATTCAACTCGATGAATCAACTCTACCAAATAACGAAGCACTACTCTTATACGTACGATTCATAAAAGAAGAAAAAAAATTGTCAGGAATTATTATTTGCTAAAAAATTAGAAACCTATACAAAGGGAGAATCGATATTTAATACCATGAATAAGTTTTTTAAGGGAAAGAAATTCCTTTTCGTAATACTTTATCAGCTGCTACTGATGGTACTCCAGCAATGAAGGGGCGTCATTAAGGTTTCATAGCGCATTTGAAACAAGCAGTACCAAATGTATTCGCTGTACATTGTGTTATTCATCGTCAGCATTTTGTTGCAAAAAATCTGAATGAACGCCTGCATACGTCGCTTGATTACATTATTAGAGCAGTCGATAAGAAAAGAAGCAATTATTGAGTGATAGACTATTTGGCCAACTTTGTAGTGAAAATGATGAAGATTATTATCGCTTGCTGCTGCACACAGAAGTTCATTGGGTCTCAAAATGTACTTGTCTGAATCGTTTTTACAATCTATTTGACTCAGTACTAGATTTCCTTGAAAACAGACGAAAAACTGCGCGCAAACCTGATTATATCCAAAAATGATATAGCTTATTTGACAGACCTGTTTAAAATATTTAATGAAGTAAATTTACAATTGCAAGGTGATGAGTTGAATTTAATTAAAACAATAAACGTCACAGTTGCTTTTATGGGGAAACTTCTGTTCAAATGAAATTTAGGTAGAGGTGAGAATACAGTCACTTTCCCACGTTATCAGCAGTCTCTGCAAAACAGGAAGATTTACTTACTGCCAACACTTGGTCTTTCTTCATGCTGATTTTAAGGAGCGATTCCAGGATATTTTAGACATGAATATACCGAGTTGGGTTTTAGATCCTTTCGCTACTGCAGATACAGCAGAATCATCAAATTTAGAAGAGGAACTGGTAGAAATTTTTAATAAACAATTTTCTACTTTTGATGGTCTTTTTAATTTCTACTTTGTGATTATTAATAGATAGATAGATAGATAGATAGATAGATAATGTGCAACAATATTTTAATATTTGGTATAACTATTATGGGAGAGGGGACGTCGAATTTTTTTCCCTTGTAAATGGGACGGTGGTCCAGAAAAGGTTGGGAACCTCTGGTGTAAAACGAAAGAAAATTTTCAGTTTTAAACTTGAGTGAATTTCAAGAAATCGGCCGTTCAAAAATTATCTATAATAAATTTTGGAAGCCCGTCTACTCCTGCAAGGATGGCAGGTAGGTAGTTAATGACCGTCTCACTGGAGCAACACAACTGGCTTTTGGCGACGGTCCGGGATCTATCCGGAAGAGGGAGATTCGAGGACAACGCCTCGTAATTTTGAACCACGGTCAGATGACTAGGCTGGGTTGACTACACCTGAGCTGGCACCACCCTCTCCAAACTTCTACACCACGCCAAAGTGAGGACATTGGAGGCCACGAGAGATTTAACGTGCACCATCCCCGAACACGACAGTCTTTGATTGGACAGGGTTTTGAACTAGCAAACCCCGTTGCTCCTCCAACTGGGCTACTGCGGCCTTGAAACATCGACAGAAAAGAGTGGAAAAGACTTCACTAATTAAAATCTCTGATTTTCCTTCACACTCGTATTTCACTCAATCGCGACGGCAGTGATAAATAATCCCCTTAATTTCGCAAGACATACCGATGCCAAAAGAATAATATAAATAATCAAGAACTCCTCATCAAGCGGCGAGCGTATCGAATTTTGAGGCTCCCAGTCGTCTGCTTTTCGAATTAATTGCAAGTCACGTGATGGGAGAAGAGTTCGAAAAAGGCGCAAGGCATGTGCGGCTCACGAAAAAAGGTTCCTTCCAAAAAAGTTCCTTTTTTCGCAGTTTCCGAAAGGTGACTGCACTCCTTTTTGCGGTTTCCGAGACCGATGAAATGATGCAAGATGTATTTTCAGGTATCGAATGACACATTGTTTGGCTTTTTATTTCCACTGATGATTTAAGAATCGTCTTGTATATATATTGGAGGGCTGTGCATCGTTTGAGAACTATTTGTGGAACAGAACAATCCGCTTGAGAAAAATGAGATGCAAAATCGTTTGGGGTGTCCTGGTGGTTTTCGTCACCTGCTGGAATTATTTGGGAGAATGTGCTCCTTTGAGACAAGAGAAACTTCCTTCGAAAGAAATGGTGAGTTTTTTCTCTCGAATTTTCACATCCCGATTTTTTTCCTCACAAGCATCTTTTAAGAGAAAGTGTCCCTGCTTGTAACGCGTGTGTAGTTACTTTTTACCATTCACCATATTTTAATTTATTGTTCTGTTTTTAATCGTCGCGCCAGTACTTATTTAGTAGCACAATTTTAAACTTGTTGGATTTGGTAGGAGAAAATTCCCACCCAAACCTCTTTAACTCTTTGAGGTAAGGTGGGTTAAAAATTATCCCACCTTTTGCTTAGCTTTTTATGCCATGGTGGGATATTTTTAACCCACTTCAAAAAGTCGAAATTACTCATACAGTTTAATATTTTATTTAAAGTTTTTTCATTGAGTTAGCAATGCTATGAACTAACGCAAAATGTGTAAATAGCTGAAAACTAAAATTGACACATGTCAAAACGCATTAGTAAGTTGTTGACACTTGTGATTAAGGTTGGCGAATTGTGTGGTGCAGCGAAGTTTTGTCTTTCATGACGGTAAATGTTTTTTTCTTAAAAATTTATTATGAGTGAATAAATCGTTTTATAATAAAAAAAACATGTGATTTGATGTTTTATACTAATTTTGAAGTTGAATAAGAGAATAAACAATTTTGTGCAACTTGTTTATTTTCTGTAAAATCGTGTCTCTCAAAGAGTTAAAATTCTTACATAACATAATATTTTTTAAATTCATTAACATTTTTTAATCTGATGTTTTTATCCTTCATGTTTTTTAAACATCACCTCAGTAAAACCTTATTATTCCATATTTAAATGTGCTATTACTTTTTATACGTAGACCTAAATATTTTAAGTAATGAACCTACTTATTCTCAATACATTTTTATTGCTGGATAGACTATTTGAATATTTTATACATTTTATTGGGTCAAACATCGTCTTGCGTTCTGCGCAGCTTGTCCGCTATCGGACCTTGCGCCCATAAACCCAAACCAACCACCCCCACCTCGATTTTCTTTACTTCAAAATATTTTCGTTGCATCCCGGTGTTTTCTTTTATAGTATTTTATAAAATTGAAAATTCTGGTTTGCAGAAACTATTCAGAGGCGGTTATTTTCTAAATGAGAGGTGCAAACTAAAAATCTGTCATTTAAAACAATTGTACTCTTATGGAACAGTCTTTCTTTTCACTTCTGGAATTTTCATTCGACGTCCTACTTTGATTTACTTCAGAAATATTTTTTTCCTTCATAAGGTCATTGTAGAAAAATACGAAAAATATAAGTTTAAAATTTTTATTATTTTAAAAACTTCAAAAAAGTAAAATTAAAAATTGCCAGAAAATTATTTTTGGTTGAAAAATCATTTTGGTTAGTAGTTTTGAAAGGTTGTATTTCTTAGAGTCACACGCGTCTTTTCCTTTTTTCTGAATAAAAATGTTATGTTAAAATTTAAATTTTTAATGTGATGATTAAAACATGACAAATAATTGCTAATAAATTCCATTCGAGAATGACGGCCTTCATTCTACAAATGCTTTGTTTCTTTCCCTAGAAACTTTCCCTTTGGGAAGATTATTTTGCTCTTTTCCTTAGAAAGGAATGCTTTATTAAGATTTTATTGCTCCTTTACACAGAATATTTCCCTTTGCTCCTTTATTTGAAATGGAATTCTTTGAAAAGATTCTATTGTTCCTTTCCATAGAATCTTTCCCTTTGGGAAGATTATTTTACCCATTTTCTTATAATAGAATCCTTTATAAAGATTCTATTGGTCTTTTCTCTTTGGAATAAAATCATTTGAAAAGTTTTTATTGCTACATTCTTTGGAATGGAATCCTTCGAAAAGATTCCATATTGTTTCTTTACATAGAATCTTTCCCTTTCCAAAGATTCTTTTGCTCCTTTTCTAAGAATAGAATTATTTGGAAAGATCTATTATTCCTTTACATAGAATCTTTCCTTTGGGGTTCTATGGCGCAAGCGCCTAGAATACTTTAGAAAGGCTCTACTTGTCCTACCCTCATCTATAGCTACTTTGCTTAGAATAGAATCCTTTGGAAAGATTCTATAGTTGCTTTGCTTAGAATAGAATCCTTTGGAGAGAATCTATAGCTACTTTGCTTAGAATAGAAACCTTTGGAAAGATTCTATAGCTACTTTGTTTAGAATAGAAACCTTTGGAAAGATTCTATAGTTACTTTGGCGCAGCTTTTGAACCAAAAAACCACACCATCCCATCCAATCTATAGTTACTTTAAATAGAATAGAATCCTTTGGAGAGAATCTATCTGTCCAAATTGCTCAGAAGTCATGTAGTCAGAGTGCATGGGGGAATCATGCGTGTGAACCCCTCAAAGGGTGGTTAACTCTCTGATTCTTGTGGCAGGAGAACTTCATGAAGCGCTTTGGGTACATCGAATCCGGGCCGGACGTCGCGGACGCCTTGTACACGGTGGCGGGCTTCAAGAGCGCCATCCAGCTGATGCAGAAGTTCGGGGGTCTGCCGCAGACGGGGGAGCTCGACGAAGCCACCCTGAACCTCACCCGGGCGAAGAGGTGCGGTGTGCCCGACATTGTACACCACCGCAGGAGCAAGAGGTACACTATAGGCTCGGAGGCGTGGAAGAAGAAAAAACTCACCTACTTGTAAGTTCTTAATCCTCAAAATGATGGAATTTCAACATTGATCTGTGAGAGTTATCGAAATAACCGAGCTTTTCTTATGGAATTATTTTATTTATATTTTATAGTAGTCTTTTAAGACGTTAACTCTTAAATTTTTTTCAATATGTATCCTTGTTCATTGCGTTCAGGTGTCAACTCGTCACCTGATCCTGATTCAAAATTACGTGGTGGTGTTCTCGGATCTTTCCTTTCGGGTTTGATCCCGGACCGTCGCCAATAGCCCGTTGTGTTGTTCCGGTGCGACGTTAGTCAAAATACCTACGTACCTTGTTCATTGTGTATTGTTCCCCTAAATTGTATATACACTCATGTCCAAAATTATCTTTACATGCATATAACATCACGGATTTCTCAGAAACTGTGAACTATAATTTTATGAATTTATGTGAAATGATACATAACATCATAACACATAAATACAAAGGAAAAAATTTAAGAGCACTGCATATGATATAAAACTATAGCATGAAACAATAAAAATGACAATATGCGACAAGGAGATTACAGAAAAAAAAGAATAACTCAAAAAATTAAGGCTTATGAATTTAATATGGAGTGTGATCTCCCCTGACATGTACACACATATCACAACGTGTTTTAATGCTGGCAATAATGTTGTTAACCACAGTTTGGGGAATTAAGTTCCCCTCCTCCAGCTATGCGGTCTTAAGGCCATTTATATCTCTAGGAGGAGGATGTCTCCGTGCAACTACTTTTTCTAGGTAGCCCCATAAGTTCTCTATCGGGTTCAGATCAGGAGATTTTGCTGGCCACAGTATTCGCTCAATGGGGCTTCACTTTCAAGGAATTCGTCAACGAGGTTTGCTCGATGTGGACGAGCATTATCGTCCATAAATAAAAATTCAGATCCATATGCACCTCTGAAAAGTCTTACATAAGGTTCTAAGACCTCATCCCGGTATCTCTGGCTGGTCACCAATCCGCTGTTGAAAACGTGTAGGGGCGTACATCCATCGATCATTATTCCTACCTATATACCTACACTACCAAAATGGTCACGTTCCATAATGTTTGAAGGAAGATTTCGCGTTCCTGACTCCCTCCAGATGTAAACACGTGTAGAATCAGATGTTAAACTAAACCTCGACTCATCAGTAAAGAGAACATGGGTCCATTGGCGTTCACTCTAATTCTGATGTTCTTTGCACCAATTAAAGCGATCCCTCTTTTGTTGTGAAGACAATGAAATACATATCCTTGGCTTTCTGGCATAAAGGCCTTTTTCATTAAGCCTTCTGTATACAGTTTGTCGTGATACAGCAGTTCCCGTGGCGGCTGCAACCTCTGAACTTAACTGCCGAGCAGTAGACTTCCAGTTGCGACGAACAGTTATTGCCAGATATCGATCTTGAGAAGCAGTTTTATTCATTTTACGACCTTGTCCAGGCCTCCTTACAACAGTTCCAGATTTCTGAAATTGTTTCCATAGCGTAGAGACTGTCTGTCTTGAAATATTCACACATCTCGCTGCTTCCATGATTGTCTGCCCTGCTTCTAAACAGCCGATAATTCGCCACTTCACAGATTCTTCCAAATGATACTTCGGAGCCACAACAAACCGTCTTGAGTCCTTACACACTGAAATCAAACGCTGTATTGCAGAAATTCACTCATATATTCACTTTGCGCAAAGCGCTTGATTCACCGTCGGATGACGTAACGCCTTCATTTGCATATCAGAAACCGTTTGATCACTTTTGCTAATTAGGCTTTTCTTTCACACATTCCCTGCAACATCGATTGGATATTTCATGGAATATCATTATTTTTGGGTATGTAAAGATAAATTTGGACATGAGTGTAGTTTGTATCGTTATCATTTTGTTCGCTGTAAATTTAACAAATTTGTAATCTTTTTTTACATCATAGTGTATTTATCTGCTAGCATCTCTTGTCCTTCAGTTACCTTATGTTTTTATGTGCCATCTTCTACTGTCCTATCCCAGTCATGGGTAGCCCATGGGAATAGCCCATTGTGTTGCTCCAGTGCGACGTTAATTAAATACCTACCTACCAGTCCTGGTTAGAGCGCGTCTGCTATTGATCAACCCCTTCGTAAGGCGGACTATGTAGCTGAAGGTAGGTAAGTATTTTAACTAACTGAGCAAGACAACGGGAGATTGGCGACGGTCCGGGATCAAAGGAAACGTCCTTCTGGCAGATGGCGAGTACTCCATCAGGATCCGCTTATAGTTTTGCTAATGGCTTTGTTAAGACAACCACCAGGAGGGCTAAACATTTGCATTTGTATGATAAACTACTCGTCTGCTGAATTTCCGGTAAAACCAGCAACTCTCTTGCTGTTGCATTTTCCAACGAACGGTGGCCCGGTTGGAAGAGTAACGAATTAGCAACCAGAGGGTTGCGAATCCAAACAAAGACCGTCGTGTACAAAGGGGGCTGGTGCATGCCAAATCTGCCGTGGCCTCAAACGTCCTCACGTTTTCATGGTGTGGAAGTTTGGAGAGTGGGGTGCCATCTCAGGTGCTACCTCGTCATCTGACCGTGGTTCAAAATTACGTGGTTGTTCTTTAAGTTTAAACAACACAAAGACGAATGTGCATACGAATTGGAATACGAATAGATTAGGAATTGAATTGGGTACTTACCTCTATTTCCCAGATTGACGATATGGAGAGGCAAGAATTGAAATACTGGACGCAAAAGAATACAAACTTCAGATAACAATTTAAAACTGGTTTAATTGTATCAACAAGACATTTTGATTGATTCAGCGATTTAAAGTTCAGTTTGTAGCAGGTGTACGGATTCATTCGTCCGACCCCTTTAGCGTCCCAGCCAGAATTGACACGTAGCGCCTTTCTTCCCGTTGACCCCCCGGAACGAGGAAAAAGTTTAGGTTCGCACTCGGGGAGAGTTTTTTTTACTTCTTCTCTTTACCTTTCGCTTCCCCCCGTGTGACTCACTCTGGCGTTACTCCACAGTGGTGTTGTCTTTGGATCTTTCACTTCGGGATGGATATAACCCGTTGTGTTGCTCCAGTGCGACGATAATTAAAATACCTACCTCTTCTGTGTGAGTAAAACTTTCATTGTGTATGTGTCTTGATATTGTCTGGTGTAGCATGGCCAAATATGGCGCCATAACAGCCCAACGAGTGCATATTCGATTCCTCTATTGCAGTTTGGCCAACTGGCCACCCGAGTTGGAACCGGAGCTGACCCGAGAGAAGCTGGCAAAGGCCCTGGAGGTCTGGTCGGCAGTGACCCCACTGCGGTTCGAACCGCGCGAAAGCATGGACGCCGACCTGATCGTGGCCTTCGGGCGAGGACCTCATGGAGACGGGTACGCATTCGACGGCCCCGGCAATGTCCTCGCACACGCCTTCTTCCCGTACGAGCACGGTTCGTACGGAGGGGACGTCCACTTCGACGACGACGAGAACTGGATTGACGGATCAACGACGGATAAAGGTCTGTATAAAATACAATAAATGTAGGTACTTGAATTGAAGCAACACCATCGAAAAGGGAAGGATCAACACATTTTAAACCACAGACCGCGACACCGTCGAAACTCGGTCCAGTCACAGACCGTCGTGTATTAACACCAACAAACATACCGTGCCTAGTGTCGTGAGACACTGTACCAGTTTAAATAAATGTGGTTGGGATGAATAGAGCATGCCACCGAGGTGACATGTCTATCCAGAATTTAGAGCACATTACATTTATACATTATTATATCTATACAGTAATTACATCTATATTATACTAAGTTACACTATATATATACAACATGAGAGAAGAGAAAAAGTAGGTTTTTCAGTCTCTTTGGATGATCAAGTCCTGATGATTCTCAATGAATCTCACCATGTTAATAATTTTGATCCTCGAGCCCTTGGTATTAGCAATGTTCCTGAGCCATGCGATTTGAAGGTGGTCGGCAGGCGTCCTCATATGCCATGATGCTGTAAGGGGGCAGACTGTGATGTAATGTAGAGGTGTGCCGATTTCACCACAGGAGCAATTTTCTGAATTGATATTTTTAAACCTCGTTAGGTAGGATGGAAACGGACCATGCCCTGTGAAGAAGAGTGTCTCTTCCCTGGTCCAACTTGAAGATTTTAGTGACACTCTTGGCAACACATCATGTACCATCCTACCTGTTTCTCCTTCATCCCATTCTTTCTGTCATGCACCAAGTAGCCAGCTAGTGGTTTCCCTCCTGCAATGACTTCTGGGCCATTTCAATTTCACCCCTTCATCAATGCACTCCGTTGTGGTTGCCTCTTTTGCTAACCTATCTGCTTCTTCGTTTCCTTCATGACCCGCATGGGCTTTAATCCAGCCTAGACAAATTTCCTCGTTATTTAATAAACATTGTATTCTTCGTGACAGTGGACTCGGCGTTTTTGGATTTCTAAGTGCCAGGAGACCAGCTCGGCTGTCTGACCAGATCTTTACATTTTTATCTGCTCTTGCTTCTGCCGCTTTTATGGCTGACGTGGGCTCGTGCACGTTAAATCTATCGTGGACTAAAATGTCCTCCCTGTGGGGTTCCAGCTCAGGTGTTGGTTTCGTTATCTGGCAGTGGTTCAAAATTACAAGGCGTTGTCCTTGGATTTTTCCTTTCGGATTGTTGATCCCGGACCGTCGCAGATAGCCAGTTGTGTTGCTCCAGTGCGACGTTAATTAACTACCTATCTACCTACCTTAAATACAGTACAGGTAAATAGTTGAATTTACGTCGCACTGGAGCAACACAACGGGCTATTGGCGACTGTCCTGGATCAATTCGAAAGGGAAAGATCCGAGGATAACGACTCCTTTTGATGTAGTCACACTTGAGCTAGCACCCCACCCATCAAACTTCCACACCACGCAAATGTGTGGACACGACAGTTTTAACGTGCACGTACACGACGGTCTTTGTTTGGACCGAGAAAAAAAATCATTAGATGAATGTGGTATCCAGGTAAACTAATACTAACTTATATCGGAAATAATAACTATGCAGGGGTCTACCAGTACTAGATGTGTCCAGCCATTGTTAATGTAACGAGAACGCTTTGCACGCAATCGACGTTACTTGGCAGCTGGTTGGCTGTTGAATTAACGAGCAGCACAACGGGCTATTGGCGTTGGTCCGGTATCAATCCCGAAGCGAAAGATCTGAGGTCTAGACTTCGTCATTTTGCATCACCGTCAGGTGATGAGGTCATTATCTGAGCTGGCACCCCACTCTTCAAACTCGCACACCACGCCAACGGGAAGACATTTTTGGCCATGATAGATTCAACGTGCACCGTCCCCATACTCCAAAAGAGGTTCTGAACACAAGTCGCCTCGGGACAACCCCAGGCACTCGAGAATGTGGTCTGGGGAGGCCTGGTCAGACTCAGGTTGCGACCAGTGCAAAATGTGAGACACCTCAGATGAAAGCGGGAGTCTGAATATGTTTGAGAGCAAGAGATCTTCCGTGGCGATACCAAGAGTGTACCGATCCATGCCTTCTTATCAAGATCTTTCTGATAGAATAAAGAAATGAGTGGGTATCGGACGATGGTTCATCCTTCGCCAAATCATCCGCTACGTCGTTTCACATGAAGGGATCCACTGTAGGTGCACCTCACAGAAGGATGAGACATGATTGAATTTGTGAAGGATCGATTAGATAGATGTTGGATGGAACTGAGACTGTATACAAAATTCAAACGACCTTTGGAACAGACATGATGTAATTAAGCCCTTCATCAGTGAAATCACTTCAGAAAACTGAACACAAGTCTGGATTTCTTTTCTTGATTTTTACAGTACCCTTGTTTGGAGCTTTAATAGTGGTCTCACTTTGATGTGGTATGTTAGTTTCAAGAATGGGGTGCCAGCTCTTGTGTTGACCTCGTCATATGAAGGTGATTCAAAATTACGAAGCATTATCTTTTGATCTTTCTCTTTGGGATTGTGTTCCCAGACCGTCGCCTATTCCTCCAGTGCGACATTAACTACCTACCTGCCACTAAAATAGCGTTAAGAGGAGGACACTTTTTTGCTCCTATTCTATAAAAGTTATGCTACTAATGTTATGTTTTCGCAAGTGCCTTGGCAGCCCTGGATATGTATTATGCGAGAGCATTTCGGTAACAAGAAGCAAAATCTGTCTCTTTTACACTGAAAATCCCTCTCATACAACCTGTAGGCAGCGATGGCCAGGTTGGAAGAGAAGCGGATTAGCAACTGGAGAATTGCGAGTTCGAATTCAACCGTCGTGTACAAATTGGGCTGGTGCACGTTAATTCTGTCGTGATCTCTAATGTCCTCACGTTGGCGTGGTGTGGAAGTTCGGAGAGTGGGGTGTCAACTGAGGTGTTGTTCTCGTGGTTCAAACTGACGAGGCGTCGTCCTTGGATCTTTCCCTTGGTATTTGATCCCGGACCGTCGCTAATAGCCCGTTGTGTTGCTCCAGCGCGACGTTAATTAACTGCCTACCCTCACAGTAACTTGACTTTTTATTCGTTCCAGATGAGGGGGTGGACTTCTACACAGTTGCCGCTCACGAGATCGGGCATAGCCTGGGGCTTGCCCATTCTGCAGTGCCGGGATCCATCATGTTCCCCTACTATAAGGGCTACGACTCCTACATGAGGCTGGACTACGACGACATTGTCGCCATGTATTCCTTGTACGGTAAGTGTAACGGTTGCCACAGGCGACTAAAAGCACACTTTTGCTACTCTTCAACTTCGGAGGTTTGGGGTATTTTTTAAGCCAAAATCGTCTCAAAAGCTTCTTTTTTCAAAATTTTGGAGCTTCTATTTTAAGTTCTTTAAAGAAAATAAAGACAAACAAATTCAAATTAGCTGGAGTAAAAATTTTAGAATATTGGAAATATTTCTAAAAAATTGTTGTGCTGGTCAAAATGATTCTTTTGTGATGTACATTGCATGTGTTTTTGAACCAAATATCGATCTACTATCTTTGGCGACTAGGGGTATCTGCTTAACCAAAATCCTCTCCAAAGCTATTTTTTTAATTTTGGTGCTTCTATTTTAAGTTCTTTAAAGAAAATAATAATAAAAAAATTTCAAATTAGCTGGAGTAAAAATTTTAAACATTGAAATATTTTTAAAAAATTGTGTGAAGGTAAAAATGATTCTTTTGTGATATACATTTTATTTATTTTTGAATCAAATATCTATCTACTACCGGGCTCTAGAACCAAGTCATACTTGGTTCTAGAGCCCGGAATTCTTTTAATATTCTAACAGAGGGGAGGTGCTGTTTCTAGGCATAAAAACATATTTTAATCTCACACACAATACTTCCATTTTCTGGGACTAAATGGGCAAATAATATTGTGAAATGCGTCTTACTGATTATTAATATGGACGAATTATTGAAATTCCCTTCTCATTCAACTTCCAATAAATTCATTCACAGCGTTCACTTCTCAATTCTAACGTCGAATTTTGAAAATCATTTTGAGCCAAGGGCCGAGGATTCGACAAACCGGATTTGACTCGTAACTCGTGCATTTCGTGCGACTCTTAGTTTTTAATCCGCCTTTTTTTTTCCTTAATTTATTTTTTGCTTTCGATTCGCTGGCGTCGAAAAGAGTTATTTTGGTTCCAACTTCAATTGAGCGACCCCCAGATAGCTGTTCCAAACCAGTTTCGTTCGGAAGGCATTCTTTTCCGAAAACTCCTTTTTTAAACCAAAACCTGAGATTGAGTTGAACGTAGAATTATCTTCTCTCAGAGGTAACTAAACTCTATAAGGCAGAAAGATAGCCGCAGACAAGGTCCATTTTACTTAATTGTAGATCTCCACTTTTACCACATCGCTGTGGTGCTTATGGACAATCCATTTTTGTCCAATTTTACAACCAAGCAATTTAGACAAGACGATATAGGTGACATTTTTCTATTAGCATTCATTTACATTTTTATAAATAGACTGCCTTTTAACATTCTAAGTGTTCTGCCTTTTAACATTATATACAAGCTTACTAACATTATATACAAGCTTACTAACATTATATACAAGCTTACTAACATTATATACAAGCTTACCAGCCCCTTTGTACCGCCGTGTACAAAGGGGCTGGTGCTCATTAAATCTGTCGTGGACGGAAGTGGACTCACGTTAGCGTGGTGTGGAAGTTTGGAGAGTGGGGTGCCAGCTCAGATGTAGTTCTCGTCATCTGACCGTGGTTCAAAATTACGAGGCGTTGGCCTTGGATCTTTCTCTTCGGGATGGATCCCGGAGCGTCGGTAATAGCCCGTTATGTTGCTCCAGTGCGATGTTAATTAACTGCCCCGGGCGTATATATACTCCTTTCCGAAGTACGATCCTTTGCATTGCGCTGCCACCAGTAATGGCTTTGGAATGCAATAAAATGACCTTGACAGCGTTTGCGAAGGATTTACTTATTTCAGAGAAGAGGGGGGAGGAATTGGAAAGGGGGTGTTTCTGGAACGGTGAAAGTTCAGCTGTTATATAACTACGCGCGCCTGTGTGAAAAATGGTGGCACTGGGGAGGGAATCTAGGTAAGTTTTCCTCGGCAGGTAAGGGGTGTTTTAACTACCTACCTACATTGGATATAACTTACAATGTTAAAAGGCAGTCTATTCATAAAAATGTAAATTCACATAAATGAATATAAAATGCTAATAGAAAAATGCCACCTTCCTCGAGTCCCCAACGGTCTTCGGTTGGACCGAGTTTCGAACCCTCCTAATCCAACTGGGCTACCCTGGCCCTCAAGACCAAAGGAAAAATTGACTTATATCACAGGCACAGTAAGGAATCATTCACTTCACACGCATAGCAATGGAAAATGCTTTTGCCATTAGCGCAAAGTCCAGTTCCAAATTTAAAAACATCTTCCAAAAAACATGCACAATTATTTTACTAAATATTTTTTCCCTTTGGACATCGGCGCTCAGGGCCTTAACCCCATCACCTCCCCCAGCTAAATCTCTTCCCCCCTCATGTGAGGGGTCCTGGAAAACGAGATTAGGAAACCGGATGAGGGTAGGTTGGTAGGTATTTTAATTAACGTCGCATTGGAGCGACACAACGGGCTATTGACGACGGTCCGAGATCAACCCACGAAGGAAAGGATCCGAGGACCATTTAATTTTGAACCGCGGTCAGATGACGAGGTGACGCCTGAGCTGGGGCACCCCACTCTCCAATCTTCCACGCCGACGTGAGGACATTTGTGGCCACGACCTATTTAACGTGCGCCAGACCGCTTTGTACACGACGGTCTTTGGTTGGATTCGAACTAGCAACCCTCTGGTTGCTAATACGTTACTCTTCCTACCGGGCTACCCAAATCGGATGTGGGGATTGGGATGAATTTTTTTTTTTAAATTAGGCCTTCTTTTCTTACAGTGCTGGACTCCAACTTCGAAGACGAAACTAGCACAGTTGGCGACAGCGGCGGTGCACCTGTTGATCCCGACGACACCTACCCCGAGGACGACGACAGCGACGAGAGGGGTGACGATTCCGACGATCCTGATGAATCTGATTCCGACGATCCTGGTGAATCTGATTCCGACAATCCCACGGATGAAGACATAGGGAACGGTGTAGAGTCGGACGAAGAGAATCACTATGACTCTGATACAGCGAAGGAAGATGAAGATTCAAGTCACTCAGAGGGAGGCGAAGAGGACGGCAGGGATGAAACACGTGTTGAATGGGATGGCACGTCCGAGGAAGGCTCCAGGGAAGCCGTAGACGAGGACGTTATTGGTGACAATGATGATGACGTCATCTATACGGACGAACCCGTTTTTACAGAGGTATCGGATGATGAATTGAGCACCGTAGGTAAGTTCCGTAATAATCACTCTCATTTGTATCCTCTGAATGGCAACGAAAAACATAAATATGCCAGAACTTTTTCGTTAATGCTTCACATTGCATCAGAAATAAATGTACGTCGTCGACATTATTGACACCATGGCGGAAAATGGCATAATATTTCAGTGATAAATGCCGAATATTTATGTTCCCCTGTGTCTAAGTTCTAACTTCACGTGGTGTGGAAGTTTGGAGAGTGGTGGTGTGCCAGCTCAGGTGTGACCTCGTCATCTGAGCGTGGTTCACAATTACGTGTTGTGTCCTTGAATCGGGTTTGAACCAGGACCGTCGCCAATAGCCCGTTGTGTTGCTCCAGTGTGACGTTAATTAAAATACAAATACTGAGTTTCTAAGTTCTCACTTAGAAACATGAAGCGTTTTCGTTGGAGAAATCCCAGACGGAGAAAAATATTTTTGCAATTAAGATCGTTTCAAGTTATCGAACATTATTACAATACCACAAAACTTTTAAATAAATATTTCTGTAATGATTCCCTTTAGATTCTAGCGCATGCTTTCATCCCCTATTGATTCATCATCTGATTGGTCCACACGATATAGCAATAGACTTTGATGATTTCGCCATTTCTGTCCCCACTCTACAGAAATGTGCATTCCCACTTCTACCCTGCCATAAGATGTTATATCACCAAATGAGAAGACAAGATGCCAAATCGGCCAAACAAGTCAATTTTCACGGAGTAAGCACGTGACTACTAGTCGACATGTTGGTCGCACTTTTTGAAGCTCCTCTCACACAATAGCAATGCTTAGTCTATTAATATTTCACGTCTATGATCCCAACGCTCTGACTTAGAGTTTGATGACAGTCTCTTACAAAAGAGGGGAAATGAGAATGATAGACTATGCGCATGGACCCACTGCGCACAGTATCTGGACTATGCTAGCTTCAGTAGAAACCATGGGGTAGGTAGAATTAACGTCACACTAGAACAACACAACGGGCTATTCGTGACGGTCCAACCCCCAAAGGGAAAGATCCGAGGACAACACCACGTAATTTTGACCCAAGGTTAGGTCACACCTGAGCTGGCAACCTACTCTACAAACTTCCACACCACGCCAACGTGTGAGGAGGATTTTTTTGAGGTCACGACAGATTTAACGTGAACCAGTTGAGGCTCAAAGGATTGGACATTCGTATTCCCCGATTGGTTTCTGGTCATGAAATGAAAATCAAGGACGTTAAAATAGAAACTGACGCCTCACTCGTTCTTGTATTAGATTTTCACGAATTAGATTTTTTTGCCAGCTAATTAATTTTTTTTTACTACGGGGTGCTAGACTTCTATGGACACTATACCAATGCCTGCAGTAATTGTAAACATTCATATTCAACAGGTGCCGGAACAGTTCCCTTTACGACCGAGGAGCCTCTCACTACCCCGTTTCCTGACGTGAGCGGGAAAATTCCAAGAATTCCGTCGGGAAAGAAGTCTGACATCTGCGAAGGATCCATCGACGCAGCAGGGCTATTCCGGGAAGAGCTTTTCGTCTTCAAAGGATCGGTAAGGTCGAGTGAGCTTCTGTTTATTTAAGCCACTGACTGTTAAATATCACCCTTGAGATCATCGTCACCAATGAACTGTGCCTTTCTCCCCCAGTAAATTTAGTTTCACAGCCATATGATATTTAGATTACTAGCTGTAAACTCCGTTGAGATAACAATACAACGTGCTCTAGAAAACTCCTTTTTGTTGCCAATAGCAAAATAATATTAATAAAAAATATTTTTATTGAATTCTGAAACTAAGAAAAAATTAAAACATTAATTAAAATCGTTTGCAAATCAAGTATCAAACTTTTACTTTTAAATGAACAATTATCGTCTGATAAAATATAAATCAGAATTTTTACTTTGAAATCAACATCGTTTAGTATATTCCTAGGATTTATATATTTACTAGACTCGGGGGCTTGTGAATTTAATCTCTCAATCTAGTATTTAATTTTAGCTATCGGTATTACGTCATGACTTAATATTTATTGTACACGAATAATTTCTCCCGTGAAAATATTTGAATATAATTTTATTTATAACTAACCAATGATAAAGGCAAGGATATAAAAAGTGATTCACGTTCATCATCACAAGTTTGCCTTTTTATCAGGATAGATAATTTTTTAAACTTATTTCACATTCCAATCCTTTCAGCTTTTTAAGCGCAATTGATAAACACATCAGGAAATATACTTGGGAATGATGAAGCAATTACTTGAAGTCTGATCCTTGGATATCTGAGAACTATGAGTAACTAAAAGAATAAAAGGACCAAGAATTCTTATTTTTTAGATTTGGAACATTGCTGTAATCATGCCTTCTTTTCGAAAACATTTGAAATGTCAACATCAGTCGTTTTTCTGACAGTTTGTTTTAAAGTCATAAGATAAACCTTAATTAATAATCTTACCCTCGGAGGTGGTTCACACGCATATATACAGTCTGCAATATTCACTGCATGACTGCTATCCTGTTTTGACCCTCTTGGCCAATAGAATCTTTGCTAAGATTCTTGAAACCAATAGTTGTAGTTATTTAGTCATTTTGGGATGGGATGTGGAAAAAAAGCGAAACTCTATTCTACTCGGAAATCTTGTGACCCTCAAAGGGTTAATCACCTTGAATTATATAAAAATTTCGTTAGAATATGGTCTAGAATCCTATAGAATGTGGTCTAGAATCCTATAGAAATATGGCCCGTTTTTCTATAGTCTTTAAAATAACCTCTACAGAAAGTCTATAGAAATATGACCCGTGTTCCTATAAGCTCTATAAAAGTAACCTCTATAGAAAACCAAAGAAATATCTATAGAAAGTCTATAGAAATATCCATAGAACGTCTAGAAACCTCTATAGAAAATCTATAGAAATATCTATAGAAATATCCATAGAACGTCTAGAAACCTCTATAGAATTCTGTAGAAGCTAGGATACTATAGAATGTGGTCTAGAATCCTATAGAAATATGGCCCGTTTTCCTATAAAGTCTATAAAATAACCTTTTGTTTCACTACTTTACTTGTAGACCTTCTCTATAGAATTCTATAGAAATGCATTTCTATGGAATCAGAACTCGTTTTATCTATAGAATTCTATGGAAATTTTTTTCTATAGAAACGAAATTTCGTTTCTCTATAGAAATATCTAGAGTTCTATGGAACTCTGTAAAGCTCTTTCGTAAGGGTACTCACGTTCTGAGAGAATCTGAGAACGTTAAGTTGAGAAAGCTTTACATAACTCTTAGGACATAGATTGGAAACAACACCGAGAACTACTCCCGCTATTATGTCTGCTCCTGTCTACCAGAGAGCCTGTTCTATTAAGGTGCATGCCTTTTGCTACAGTGACCGCCACCACTTCAACTTAGCTGCAGGAAGAAGGAGTCTTGTCTCACTAGGGGAGAAAACTATATGGGGTATATCTCCCAGTCCAGTGAGAAAGTGTCAGAAAGTGACTCACAAAATAGGGGGAGAGTTCTTTCAAGATGCCTCATGTTAATGAGGAACCCTTTGCACTTTCAAGATGAGGAACACTTCTCAATGGATTGTCCTTATCCCTCCAAGTGGTTTTGACGAGATATCTCGTCCATCAAGATCTGACCAATTTTATTAATGACGAGATACCTCGTCATCAAAATATATATTGCCGATTTTTATAATGAAGAGGGGCCTCTGTAGCCCAGTTGAAAGAGCATCAGATTAGCAACCAGAGGGTTGCGAGTACGAGGCTCAATCCAGCCAAAGACCGTCGTGTACATGGTGGCTGGTGCACTTTAAATCTGTCGTGGCCTCCAATGTCCTCACGGGTGCGGAAGTTCGGAGAGTGGGGCGTCGGAGCAGGTGTTGCCTCGTCATCTGACCGTGGTTCAACATGATGCGGTGTTGATCTTTCCCTTCGGGATTGATCTCGGACCGCCGGCAATAGCCTGTTGCGTTGCTTCAGTGCGATGTTAATTAAAACACCTAAATACCTCATCCATAACAACCTGTTCGCTTTTGCTAATGACTAGATACCTAGCCAAAACAACCACCAGGGCGGTTTAAGATAGAAAAAAATGAATTTGCGCATTTTAAAGTTTGCCACGGTGGTTAAAAAAATCTATTTAAAAACAATGGGGCTCAGAAAATAAAAACAATTTATATCAAATAGTTCTTTTCCCTTAATAAATGTTCGTCTCTTTCATTCATGTAACACCCAATCTTATCATTGATGCGATATATTTAATTGTAGAATACGGACATTTTTGTATGATTCATGTTTGGTTTTAATTGTTTAGCTCATGTGGCGTTTCCATGATCGGGACAAGAGATTTCCAGGATATCCGGTGGATTTCCACGATTTCTTCAGTCGGCTCCCAAGAGCAATCCAAACCATAGACGCAGTATATCAGCGACCGAATGATTACCACATCATTTTATTCACAGGTACTTACATCTCGCTTTTATGCACCAGCAGCAATTTTACGAGTTGATAGAGTTCGATATGTTAGAAAGAAGATAGATATACATATAGATAGATAATAAGTTATCTATATATAAAAAGGTAGATAAGTTGGATGGAAGATAGATATACATATTTTCTCGTGATACGATTGTTTTCAGCTATCATACGACTATCTATATTCTTTCCTGACAACTCGCCCTAGCCCACGGATTAGCAACGGACGGTTGCGAACTCAGTCCATCCAAACACCGTATACGGGGCACGTTTAATCTGTTGTGGCCTCAAATGTCCTAACGTTGGAGTGGGGTGTCAGCTCAGGTATTGTCCTCGTCATCTGACAGTGGTTCAAAATGATGAGTCCTTGTATCTTTCGCTTCGGGATGGATCCCGGACCGTCGCCAATAGCCCGTTGTGTTGCTCCAGTGCGACGTTGATTAACTACCCACCTACCTACAACTAATTGTTCGGTTATATCTCGATGTAGTTCAAAATTGAAAGGAAGCATAATTCTGAAGAATGCCTACTGGACTGGAAAAACCTATTTTATCAATTAGCCCTGATTGAAATTTTTTTTAAATACCAGACCAAAGATCAAAATATAATATTTTTTATATATCCGCTAGATGCGCACAGGCATGCGCCGATTTACTTGCCACAAGACCGATGTTGGACCAGAGTGGGACTTCAGGTAAGTGAACACATGTGACACGAGCATCTGACACGTGCATACATATCCCGTTTCTTTATATAAGAAAACCAAGGTGGTACGTTCACGAAGGCAATCACAGAGGTTAACCCTCCAAGTGGTTTTGACGAGATATTTCGTCTATGAAAATCTGACCAATGTTGCTAACGACGAGATATCTCGTCATCAAGATATTGCCGATTTTTTTATGATGACGAGATCAAGATTTGTTCAGTTTTCTTCTAATGACCTCGGCCATCAAGATCTGGTCTGTTTTTCTAATGACGAGATACATCGTCGAGACCACTACCAGTAGGATTAAGAGAGGGACACCTCTATTTTCGAGGCCACCAGAAGGACGAAAACAATGACACAAATCTAGTATGTATCTTGGAGTGATTTCCCAAAATACTTTTTTTAATATACTCTATTTATATTCGCCACTTATTTTTAAATCGAGTTCCCTGGCCCGACTCAATTGCATTCCACTCTTAGAAGCCTGTGAATCAACATCTAAATTTGGTAATCATACAATTTTACTCGCTCTGAAGTTTCTCACATACTTTTCTATGCGTATGGCACGCCTTAGTGCATCGTGCGTGCGTCCAATGCGATATTTGTCTAAGGCGAGGTTTAGGAGAACCTGGGCCTAGGCCCTTAAGTCTCCTGTGAAGTACAAGGATATATCAAAAAGTAAGGTGAATTTGTCTCTAAAACTCAGAGTTTTTTGTGTAGCTAATTAATTTGTTTATATGTTGCAAGTACCAAGGTGATAGAAGTGTGACGGCTTGTCGAAACTTCTACGTCAACCCGTCTGGTGCTTAGGGCAAATCAAAGATGGCGCATCGACTTGAGCATTTCTTCTCCAAGGAGGAGGTGTCATTCGTTTTTTATGGACCAAGGGGAAAAACATGTAATATTCATTGAGAATTGTTGGAAGTCTATGGAAAGAGTGTTATGTTGCAGAAACAAGTGTATGTGTGGTATAACGACAAGAATGTGGCTGTCGTCGATGCCATAATTCGTGGTTGCATCATATTGCAAATGCATTGAATAGCTCATATGGTTCAGTGAGCAGTATTACCATTTGTTTGGCCCCTGAAGAAACACCTCCGTTTCCATACACTGGAAAAGGCACAACACTTACCTGGTTAGGGAACCTGGAGCAAGATTTCTTTGAAAAGGGCATGAATGAGTTGGAATAAATGCTTAGACCACTATGGTTCCTTTGTCGAATGATAGTGTGATACGATTTGTCAAACATAATAAATTTTCATATATTTATCTGCACGTTTTCCTGTCAATCAAAAATTCACCTTACTTTTTGATACTTCTTTTTACCTGCTAATAGCTGAACAAATGCGAGTTCGTCAGCTTTTTATAGGTTTTGCTGGAACTTGGAGAAGAGGTGTGGAGGGTGGGGCACCAATCAGATGACTTGTTTCCTTCTCGGTGGGTGGAGCTTGCCGTTAAGAATCGCAAGGCACTGCTAGCTTATGTTCTTCTGTACATACCTTTCACGCAAACTCGTGTATTCGATAGGTAATCTGTTCTGGGACTTCGACGGCAATCGATTCACACCGGACAGTCCACGAAACCTGTCCGCTCTCGGATTACCCATAGATTTAGACAAGCTGGACGCTGCCATAGTGTGGGCTAAGAACGGCAAGACGTACTTCTTCAGGCGAGACAAGTACTGGAGGTTCGACGAGGACAACAAGCGGATGGAAGGAGGATATCCGCAGAGGATCACGCGATGGAGAGGACTTGTACCCAGCGTCGACACCGCTTTCACTTGGAAGGATGGTAAGGCTTCATTTTGTGAATATCTATTTACTTCATTTTTATCCTTACTGTCCGGAAGGTATCCAAGGGATAGCCCGGTTGGAAGAACAGATCCGATCCAACGGAAGACCATCGTGAATTTGTGAGGTGGGACCTCATCGTCTGACCGTGGTTCAAAATGACGAGGCGTTGTCCTTGGATTTTTCCCTTCTGGGTTGATCCCGGACCGCCGCCAATAGTCCGTTGCGTTGCTCCAATATCACATTAATTAACTACCAACCGGTCATTGTGAATTCGACGATCTCGCAGAACATGCACTCACGCAAGTGCGTTCTAGCCCCCAACAAAGGGTTTTTGACTTTTCACGTATGTCCTCTTTCTTTGACTGCCAAGTAACGGGCCACGCTGGCTTGGTTGATAGAGTAGCGGATTAGCAACGGAAGTTCGAAACTTGATCCAACCAAAGACCTGGTGGTTGGTAAATCTGCCGTGGCCTTAAATGTGTTAAACGTTGGCGTGGTGTGGAAGTTTGGAGAGTGGGGTGCCAGTTCAGGTGTGACCTCTTCATCTGACTGTGGTTGAAAATGACGAGGTGTTGTCCTCGAATCTTTCCCTTCGGGATGGATTCCGGACCGTCGCCAGTAGCCCGTTGCGTTGCTCCAGTGCGCGTTACCAACCATCTGCCAAGTAACATCGATTACGTGCAAACTGTTCTCGTCATATTAACATTGACCGGATACTTTACGACACATTTCTAACCAGCAGACTTCTACGTAGTAATTAGCTCTGATAAAATTTTTTACTAGTTTATCTGGATACCACATTTATCTAACGATTTCTTGTGCCAATAATGCGTTGGAAATAGAATTATTCAACTTTTCTTCGATGTTTACGAACCTCTCATAACCTTTCAGTCAAGGAAAAATTCCCCATATTTTCATCCAGCAAAAATTCTATAGTTAAAAGGGGTACACTATTGTGTTCCACGCAAAATATTTCTACCTTTTTATTCCACATGACGCATATTGTCATTAACTCTGTCGGTCTGTTACAGGAAAGACGTACTTTTTCAGAGAGGATTACTATTGGCGCTTCAACAACCAGAATGTATCAGTAGATGCCAGTTACCCGCTACCTATAGCGCCATATTGGTTTGGATGTTACGTGTGAGTGATTGACTTTCGGAACGGCGATTCATTTTCGAGACTCATTTTTAAATGGGAGAAAAAACAGCTGAAAGATGTGATCTCATGATAGATGGACAGACTATACTTTGGAATCATTTTTGTGGAACTTGTAATATCAATTTTTATTCGAATAATAATTTTCAATACATTCGGAGGAAATACGTGTCAGAAAACGAGAAAAAAAGTTTTTCCTATTTCATTCATCAAAAGAAATCAGAATAGAATTATTTACAGCAAGCAATATTTGAAGCATTTATAATGGGTCATTCCATATGAAATGAGGAAAAACCTGTGGCCGTATGGCGACGGATTTTCATGAAATTGGGGAAATGGGTTTAGTTTATGCATAAATAACGATATACAAAATATTTTGGCTCAAAATGAAACATTTTTGAAGTTTCAGGCATTTTAAGGACTTGCAACTTTGAAGAGCAGTTGTGAAATCTGATGTTTCGTGTTTGAATATCTCTTTCTCAAAAATTACTTAACGTAGACAACAATATTTCACATTTTTGTAATCTGAAAATTTTTCTTTTCATCTATTTGGAAATAACAATTTTATACATCGTATATAATCTGAAAAGTAGCGAAAAAAAGGGAAAATAGACGATTTTGATAGAATTAAAAAGGTTTCTATGGGCTAAGGGAATGTAGCATCGTTGAAATTCATGTCAATTACAGTTTTAGGTATGATAAAACTATTGCTGATGTTTTAAGTAGGCTTTTATTTCCTTCATCTTCAAAACAGCAAAGGGAAATTATAATTCCAATTAAAATAGGTATACAAAACCAAATGAAGGAAAGCTCTATCGAAAACATTTTTTTGAGGAATATAGTTTAATATGTTTATTAATTGTTGTAAAAAATTACAACAATTATTACTGTTGTAGAAAAAAAATTCAGGATTGCATTTTGAGTCCCAAAGCAACAGTAACAAAATTTGTAACACGCAACAGATTGGCGACTGAAGGTTTCGTCGCCAAAGGACTATTTGGATAGGCTTACGACGGGTTACGAAATTACATAATTATTGCCATAACTGGTAATGTTTATCATCGCCTATTATAGCATTCCCCTTCTTTCTATGCAGATTGCCGTTTCAAATGACAACAGTAAAATGTAAACAATGAAACCCAATGAACAATGAAATACCAAATTATTTTTAACTTAAGAAGAAAATAAAAAATCAGAACATCAAAATTACCATTAAAAGCTTCAGCTGCGATAAAAAAGTCAGATTTACATCTAGTTAAAAATATTCCTGGGGCGAAAATAAGTAAAATACAATAATAAAAATTCCAGGACATATAATAGGCATCTAGTCTATAATGTTGAAAAGTTTGATGTTTTCGGAGCTTTCCTTCACAGTTAAACATGTATTTAAAAAGTGAAAAAGTGAATTTTTCCATAATTTTACTTTTTTCTTAATAAGGAATAGAATCACAATCACTAAATTACACCAAGCTGTTACTTATAAGAGCTTCGTTAAGAATAATTTTTTATACTGTCTCCATTTTTAGAGGTGCTAGAGCGATTTGAAATTTGTAACAAATTGCTCTATTTTTGTCTTTTCCTCAGAAATTTCTATTTTCGTCGATCTCTCAGAACGAGCAGTGACGGCTATTAAATTATATTCTAACATTACCCGAAAGACCTTTTACTGAAGAATGTAATGATATAAAAAAATTTAATTTGTGTCACACACACAATAACTTATTGAAATATAGGGTCTCAAACAGGCTACTTATAGTGTTAAAAATCTATACATGTGTGACCTTGAACTTTAAAATTTTATTAAAAATAAAATATACATTTCTGAAGTCTAATATTTTGCAGTTCCTCATTACTATATGTCAGGGGTGTCAAACTCAATTAGAACACGGGCCATTTAATGCAACTGGTAAGATTCACGCGGGCCAAATCACATTTACAAATTTTCTTAAAATTATATTTTGAAGTGAGGATTCAGGAATATGGATAGAATAATTAAAACACATTATTAAGTGAATTTAGGGTAATAATTTATAATATTGCTATATAATTGCTTTTATTTAAACGTTTATTTAATTTAATGTATTTATAAAACTAAAATTAACATTTTTTACCGGAAACTTGCCAGCGCTTTCCTCCTACTAGTTTTCCAATATCTGGATTCAAAGACTGAGAACAGACAATCTTCATTATGGCAGATAGATGTTTATCAGCTAATCTTGATCTGTAGGTTTATTAATTATTATCGGTAGATCATTATTTCATTTCATGGACGAAAACAGTTGCTCACACATTTTTAACATGACGAAATTGTGTGTACGGTATTGCCTCGATCTCCCCTACGTGCTATTTTCTTCATAACATATTGTCCTGTTTTCATTTTATTTCAGAGCATCGTGGGCCACAAAAAAAATTACCTCGGGGGCCGCCAGTTTGACACCCCTGCTATATGTGATCTATTTAAAAACTAATTTTAATTAAAATCGGTGATATGTCAGCCACAGCGGATGTGCACATTTTGCATGTAATGACCTTAATACTAGAATACAGTACATTTTATACATATTCATAAATGCATTACTTGATCAAAGTCTTATACCCATAATTCGTGAGTTATTCTTACGATAATTTCCAGCATTAATCTCTTTGGATCAGTTTACACGCGTAAGTTACTTCCTATAAATGCTCAAAAGCTAGGGAAATAGCACTGCTCGAGAAATATTTTTCATAAAAATTGTACGTATAATTTGTATTTTTTTTAAATAATCTACATATGTTGTTGAAATATTTCTTACCCGCAAGGAATAAGATTTTGTATTCAGCGGAATTTTTTAATGTTATTTTGTCATGAACTTTTGTAATAAAGATATTTATTTCCATATGCGTGGTATTTATTTTCATATCCATATTAATACAGCCAAGAAGAAAGCATTAAGTGCCGAACCCGCCGGCCGAGTGGTTAAGAAACCGCTCGTTAAAGACTGGCGGACCGAAGGGGTCATTCGAGGGTTCGATGCTCTAGTGTTGGCAGTTCGAAGGCTTTTCATTTGCGCCATGAATATCGAAAATGCTTTCTGACGACATGGTCTCCCGTGTGCTTTGAAGTACTAAAATAGAATTCATGGGTACCAAAACAATTCCAGTCAATGCTGCCGTGCTCGCCAAGAAAGCTGTATCACCAAGTGTGGTCAGTTATAGGCCGCTTATACAGAGTGTCCTAAAAGTTCCCGTACTCCAACTAAAAAAATCATTTGCCCGTGTTTTTTTTAATTATTGAATTTTATCGTGTGCTTATAATTTTATGGATTCTTTAATTTTTATCGTTTGGTTTTCTTCTCTCTCAAGTTGTGCGATAATAAAGTTCCATGTCATTTTGTTCTTCATTGCAAAATGAATTTATCACGCATTCAGAGAATTGTGCTGCTTGAGGCTTATTTTGAATGTAAATCATATGAAAGATGTAAAGAATTTTGGCGACATAAATATCCAGATGATGCAATACCGAGTAAAGATACGCTACATCAACTCGTTCGGCGATTTCGTGAGACAGGTTCGGTGGAAGACCGAAAGTCGTTACACCAGACTTTGTGCAAGAAACTCAACGTAGAATATTGCCATCTCCTCATCAATCCGTGAGGCGTTTGTCGCAACACATGGGCACATCACGTGGATCGACACAAAAGGCTTTAAGAGTTTTGCATTTTCGTACTTATCGTGTAAAAATGTTACAGGAGTAAAGTCACCGGACAATGAGAGGCCCCGTTTCATTTATGCAAAAACCTTTACATTCTCAAAAAATTGGCGTTTGGTGTGCCGTATCACGCAAAAGGATTGTTGGGCCTTTCGAGTCAGCTGTTGATGGCACTGTATACAGAGAACTTATCCAAAATTTGTTGCATTATTAGAAGTGAATGAACGAGATTCTTGGTTCCAACAAGACGGTGCAACCTGACATACAAGTTATGAAACCATGGGCATGCTTCAAGATTTTTTTATCGATCGACTCATCTCCAGAAATCTTTGACCACCTCGATCCCCTGACTTTTTTCTGTGGGGATATTTAAAGAACAAAGTTTATGAAGATAATCCCCAAACAATAGATGATCTGAAAATTGTCATTACTCAAAGGATACAAGAAGTCACTCCCAGCATCTTGAAACGACTTCAGCTTTGCCTCCAAGAAAGGGGCGGACATTTTGAACATTTATTATAAATGTGAGTTCAAATTTTTTTCCTACGTTATTTTAAAAGTGCTTTTCACTATTAGCATAAAAATAATTGTCTTAAAGTTTGTTGTTTTTGTATAATAAATTCATGAATCGTCAGTACGGGAACTTTTAGGACACTCTTTAGAATACTTTATATACCTAAGAAACAGTAGGAGTGCTCAATCAACAGTTGGTGGAGGGACCAGATTGTAATCTTCAAAGCATTTCAAAACTTCGTGAACAAAGTACAAAAAGAACGACAAAAACAAATTAAATGCATTTATATCGGGATAATGTTCACAAGCGCCACCTCTATTTGCTAGAGGACGCTGTTCGGCAGGTGGCCAGTTTGTGCCGTCGTCATTTAAGACGCTGGCGCTGTAAGGGTAACATGTATCATTTCACAAATGCTGAAGTAGCGGATATGCATTAGAGTAAGGAGCAGGTAGGTAGGAATTTTAATTAACGTCATACTGGAGCATTATAACGGGCTATTGGTCACGAATGCCTTCAGACGTGTGCAAAATCAAGTGAAAATAGAATATTCCATGAAGCATCTCTATATTCTCTCAAGTGGCGAGGTAGCCCGGTTGGAAGAGTAACGGATTAGCAACCGGAGGGTTGGGAGTTCAAATCCAACCGAAGACCGTCATGTAAAAAGAGGGCTGGTGCACGTTAAATCTGTCGTGGTCTCAAATGTCCTCACGTTGGAGTAGTGTGTAGGTTTTTTAAGTGGGATGCCAGCTCGTGATCTCGTCGTTTGATCGTGGTTCAAAATTACGTGGTGTTGTCCTCAGATCTTTCCCTTTGGGATTGATCCCGGACCGTCACCAATGGCCCTTTTGCGTTTCTCCAGTGTGACGTTAACTAAAATACCTACCTACCTATCCGTTTTGGGCACTTCTGATGCAAAATTCGCTTCTAGCGCGTTTGGTGTCTGTCTGTCCACCTGTCTATGTGTGTACTCGTACTACGTCCAAACGGTTGAATATGTTTTCATGAAACTTAGCATGCCGTGAGTACTTACTTTCATTTAGCGACTGGACTTGGTTTAGTTGGTCTATCTGTCCGTCTTTCCGTTCTATGTTCGATTTTGTGTTTGTGTAAACATCACATAAAATTTATTTAATATATTTTAATGCAATGTTCTATGATACACCATATTTTAGTTTAGTGAATACATTATTTCAAATTTCTCTGCTTACCTATTTAGGCAAGTTTCATGTTAAAACGACTGAGTAACTCTACTTAAATCAAACATAATTTGGTAATTTTGGAGTAGCTGGAAGGTATATTGACCATTGCAATTATTTGGATTATTTTACAGTGCTGTGAAAAATCAATTTTTCCACAAACTATTTTTATGGAATTTAATTCTAATACTTTATTTATTTTGAGCCTTATTTTTTCTTTACAAAAATAAATAAATTCTGAATATTTGGGACAAACGATAAAGAGAATAAAATTATACAAACAAAGCGTTTTAAAATAGGACTGGTAGCTAATATGGAAAACCTTGATATTTTTCATCGTTTGCTTTTTTTAAATTTATGTCCGTTATATTTCAAGAATCTATTCTGTAGTGAAAAAGCAGATACATTCATTACTTTTCGTTCGAAGCTTTTTTTAAATCTGTTTTAAGATGTATTTCTGGATTTTCAATTTGATGTTTTGCGTTCAATAACTGTAATGAAGGTAAATAAGGGTTTAATTAGTTTTATAAACATTTTTAATCATTGTGTGATAATTTTGGGAAACGCTTTTTTTAAATGACATACAAGGCATTTATATGCATACCCTGAACTATTCTATGAACTGTTGGTAACATTAGCACACTCTAGACTTTTCTTTCTTACGAAAAATTTAAATTCTACCAAAATGTTAAATATGACATTTATTTACATTTATGAAATTGTGTATTTAACAATTGTGTACCTTTATTAGAGTGTGGTAGTTGTTACATGAGATGAATAGGAATTACAATTTATTAACGAAAGCGGAAGTTAGTTAACCAATTCAATCCGGGTAATTCTCTCTCTCTCTCTCTGCTAGTCCTAAATAAATTTAATACTGAATATGCTTAGATAGTTGAAGAGCAACAAAACAACCAATCATCCGAGTAAGGTGAAAGTGAACCCACAAAAATTTTACTTTGCAATTAGTACTAGTTTTATAGCAAATCAACCAAACTTTAACCAGTCATTAACTTATACCGTTACGATTGAAAAAATATTTTTGAAATCGGAAAAAATTATTCTGATTGGGAATTCGCGTTTTATCATTTGTTCAGTTTACTAACGGCTCTTCTATTAAGAATAAATGAATTTCATAAAAGTTATTCCAGCTATTTTTGGCAACCAAAATCAATCGTTCTCATTCTATTAATTTTTTTCCAATTAAAAGCAGAAGTGTATATCTTTTAGCTCATGTACAAGTTCGTGTTGATGATCTGTAAATAGCTGGATGAAATTAAAACGAGACTAATTTTGTCATAAAAATTGAGCCAATTATTTTAACATGGTAAGAAAGCAATTCATTTAACATTCATTTTGATTAATTGCTTTGAAATCGTAATTTAATAAAATTTTTCTTCCTTGCTATTATTTCATAAATAATTGTGTTGCAGAAACGCATATTTTTTCTAACTAAACCCATTCAGACATTTTGCAACAAAACATCAATTTTTATGCCAAATAGAAACCGCTTATAAGAATTTCAAAAATCTAACTTTTGCTTATATCTCATGTCACCATTAAAGTAAGAGATTACGTTAGAAAAAAATTATTCGAGTACAGAAATTATTTTAAAATGGTTGTGCCCAAAAAATTTGTATGACAATTCAATAACATTAGTAAATATGCAAATCTTGTAGCTAGAAATTTACTTTTTATTGCTAAGTCGCTTTTGAAGCGTTGATATATGCAGATTTGGGAATATCTGAGATAATTACGTCAGTAATAAATAATTTTTATGATTTTATATTTCCTTGTAAATGATAAATTTGATAAACTATTAATTTAATAGCTGTTATTTTATTAATACATCATAAAAGTTATCTATGCACTTTTAATATCGTATTTGAAAAAGCTGCGAGAAAAGAAACCAAGATTTTCGGTAGGAGTGGACTTGCCCATTATGACAACTGTAGACTGTATGGCAACTGCACAAAGTAAATGTTGATATAAATTTTACTTAGAAATATAAGGCAAATTCAATTGAAGATTTTGAGGTAGAGCTATGATATGCGCAATGTTCGGTAGCAACGCTCTTTTCACGTTTTTTGGCTCATTTTTTGTAGCGAGTTATGGTAGGTGAAGGCAACACATCTTTGTTATTGCCGTTTTATGGCAATCTCGGCAAGCGAAAAGAAAAAATTTTTGTTTCGAAGAATGTTCTTTTCATTAACGTTAAATTGTGTCCTTTGATTTCATTGGTTCTTAAAAAAAATTCTGTCAATTCTTTTCCGTTTCTAGTAAAGCTAATGTTTCTAGTAAAGTCCAAGCGTTTAGTTTGATTTTAGTTACGGTCACAGTTAGGGATGGGAAATACTGTTCTTTTCGGCGAACAGTTCTTTGCGACTCCGTTCTTTTTAAAAGAACTGTTCTTCAACCTGTTCGGTTCACCACTGTTCTCAAATGTCTACTCGAAATGTGCAAGTTTTGTTCCTCCTCCTAGACAATGTGGCGCCAGCAGTTTTCGCGATAGACAGAAAGGGACCTAATTTGTTGACATATCATCTTTGTTAGTACATACTTTGTAGGCATGCATATATAAACAAAATACAAATGACTCTCTCTCTCTCTCTCTCTATATATATATATATATATATAATCGATTGATTTTTTTATGGCGCAAGGGGCAAATCTGTCCGAGCTGCGCCAAACTATCAGTAATTAAGAAAAAATCAGAATATATCCGTAAATTTGAATAAGTTCTTGCAAATCGAAACGTTTAAATTCTCTCTGGGTTCCCAGTGGCAACTAATTATGTCCCACATCTGAACCATCTCAAGTACAGATTCCCAGATATGAGGTGCCTAGGACAACAAATTCGCAAACGAAAGTAATAATATTTTTAGATTTTAATATTTTTAAGTCAACAAAATGGTCATTTAAGTCGATAAAACGAAGGTCCGCGATTATGCAACAGGGAGTTGCCCTTTAAAAGATTATAAATACTTAAAAACCGCATATCGGGATTACCACTTGGAAAGTGAAATTAATTTGTCAGAAAGACAGGTCAATTATTATATAATCTATCTAAACACGTTTAAAACATGAAAAATATAAGCCAAAAAATCACTTTCGCTTTTCAACACAGTTATGGTGGGAAGCTTGTTTCCGAGATCCCTAAAATCGTAATAGCTGACTTAATGAGATCCCTTTTCAACTTATAGAGAGAGCATGACACCTGATCCAAATCGCCCTTTCACAGTAAAATATTTGCTTTCCATTTTGTAAAATTTGGCTTTAAAATAAAGTTAAAAGAATTGCAAATCCTAAGAACGAGTAGAGGCGACACCACCAGAGAGAAAGCTGGACAGCAAAATCTTGATGAATAATATTTAAAAAATTTTTAATTTGCTTAAAACTAAAAATTCATCACCATGTCATTGCCTAACAATTATAAAATTTCACAATTATTACGCTAATCTCGCAAATTTATCAAACGTCGGGGCTTGGTTCAGTCGAGAACAGTTCCGGGAGCAGTCAGCGAGATCAGCTCCGCGAACAGTTCATCGAGAACGGAGAAAAGGTCCGAGAAAGAACAGGTTCGGAACAGTTTGAGAGCAGGAATCAATTCCCGAACAGGAAGTAGTCTCAGAGCAGGGAGTAGTTTATGGACAGAGAACTGCTGAATGAATCAACAGGAAACAGTGAGTCAAGGACGAACAGCTGTGTTTCGGACTTAGCATAATTTAGAAAATACGAAAATTTTTAGCGAACTTAGAAAAGAGAAACTACTTTCTTTGTAAAATTCCCAAACTCGTAATATTAAAATCGAAGTAGAAAAAAATTCTAATGTTTCTTTTTACAAAAAAACCCCGGAGAACAGGGTTTTGTGAAAAGTGGGAACAGGCTGTTCCCGTTCTTTTTGAAGAACAGGTTGTTATTTTCCCCCCATCTCTAGCCAAGGTCCAGTGCAGTCGCATCAGGTTATAGATTGTTTCTTGCTATTTTCTTTTGAAAATCGTTACCTTTTTCTATTTGAACATGCCTTCTGTATTTAATGTTGTAGATAAGTCGTTAGTTTTCTAATCCTTTTCCTGAAAAAAGTTTCCGCTAAAGCTTATTACTTTCCGTTACAAAAGACGATTTTTTATAAGAATTTCTTTCTTGGCGACGTAATAAGTGCGCCATAAAACACGCCAAGAGCGTTGCCGCCAAACATTGCGTATATCATAGCTGTACCGATTTTGATTTTTCGAAGTTTCTATTTCACACATACAGAAAACATTTTACAAAATTTTTACATAAATGCACGACATTTTCAGACCAACGAAAAAAGTGTTTCATTAAATACATTTCAGAAATTTAAAACGAACTTTCGGATTCCTTCGCATATTTTTAGTTGCACAGTACTTGAGAGAGAACTTGGTAAAATGTCGAACTTCGCCATTTTCGCCTCATAATTTCACTCCATCGAATAACTTTATTTGTAGTTCTATTAAATAAAACGGGTAAAATCAAATGTAAAACTACTAGCACATTTTTAGCAGTTACAAAATGTGTACTATTTAATCTCAAACAATCTACATTTCAGGAAGTCTTACAAATCAGCATGAGATTTTTTGCTCTAATTTTCTTACTTGGAACTTATACCCTGCCTTCTGGAGTAGGTAAGTATAGCACTTAAGTTTATCGTATATAATTCTAAAATAACTAATTTTTTCTAGTTAAATTATAAAAAACGAGGTGTGATCATAAGTATGAACGACTGAATGTTTTTAAAATACACAGAACGCCCTATAAACTTGAAACTTATTATCTTCAAAGTTTAACCCTTCCACAAAGTTATTTCAGAACTACATCTACATTGGAAGTCATTTTGGAGCTCATATTTTGAAGTTAGGAGCAACTGTGTCCTCATATTATGTTGTATCTTGAAATCTTTGCCTTTAAGTGATATTTTATTTCAGTGAACAGAAAAAAATTTGCAAGTAGTCTTCTAACAAATAAGCTGGTTATTCAGTTTTTAGATTGCATAAGGAGCCCGTAGAACAAAATAATTATAAATACATTTTGAGATTTTTTTGTTTTACATTAAGTAGTTTTTCTGAATTAAAATTATATATTTAATATATAATTATATATATATATATAGTATAATTATGTATTAAATTATATATTATGAATATAAAATTATCTGTACTATTCAGTTTCTTTTTAGCTTTGGGAAATATCGTTTAAAATGTTTTTAAATTGTAAACATTTCCATCTGGAGACTTAAATAACTTTTAATGGATGATTTCTCAAACACTTAAAACTTTTATGAAGTAATAATGTTAGAACTCTCGTACATGTTCAAGCAGTTTTTATGAATAGTTAAATACATGTCTGAAATTAAGAAACCTTGAGCAATTTGCATTTTCAAATAACTTTTTGGCTAGCCATGCCAAAAAATATTAGTAAAATAACTGATTAAAATATCTTCTCAACTATCGAATAATATAAGGTAAATAAATATAATACATATAATTAAATTCAGGGCAAAGGTACATGAAATAGAACACATTTTAACGTGGCAAGCAATGGAAATGTCGCTAAACTCCAGGTTACCTGAATTTTGTTTTGTTTTCTGTTATTAAAGGAACCATTGCCAACATTACATTAAAGCAGACCAACCTTTTCTGGACCACCGCTATTTTACAAGAAAAAAAAATTTTCAACGCCCCTTCTCCCATAATAGTTATACCAAATATTAAAATATTGTCGCACATTATCTATCTATTAAGATTCACAAAGTAGAAATTAAAAAGACCACCAAAAGTAGAAAATTGTTCATTAAAAATTAACACAAAAATAGCAATAAAAATTAGTGAGATGGTTGAGGCTGGCGGAGTTTTATCAATTTGTTAATGTAGGGTTCCAATTTTGTCACCATCAGTCGCAAATCGCCACGCTCAGTGATCTGCAGTCTGTTCCTTTTCTTAGAAAGCAAATTTGCTACTGCACTGAACCCACGCTCAGCCAGATACGATGAAGGAAATGCAATTAAAAATTTCTGTACCATTTCCCACAATCCACGGTAGAGTGGTGGTATTGATTTTTGAAGCCAGAACTCTTGGTATCCATTTCTGAATTTTACTTTTAGTTCTTCGTTAGTTGCGAGTTCTAAGAGTTCCTCTTCAAAATTTGATGATTCTGCTGTATCTGCATTAGCGAAAGGATCTAAAACCCAACTCGGTATATTCATGCCTAAAATATCCTGGAATCGCTCCTTAAAATCAGCATGAAGAAAGACCAAGTGTTGGCAGTAAGTAAATCCTCCTGTTTTGCAGAGACTGCTGATAACGTAGGAAGTGACTGTATTCACCTCTACCTAAATTTCGTTAGAACAGAAGTTTCCCCATAAAAGCAGCTGTGACGTTTATTGTTTTAATTAAATTCAACTCATCACCTTGCAATTGTAAATTTACTTCATTAAATATTTTAAACAGGTCTGTCCAATAAGCGATGTCATTTTTGGATGTTATCAGGTTTGCGCGCAGTTTTTCGTCTGTTTTCAAGGAAATCTAGTACTGAGTCAAATAGATTGTAAAAACGATTCAGACAAGTACCTTTTGAGAACCAACGAACTTCTGTGTGCAGCAGCAAGCAATAATAATCTTCATCATTTTCACTACAAAGTTGGCCAAATAGTCTGTCACTCAATGAATTGCTCCTAATCTTATTGACTGCTCTAATTGTTACAATAAATTTTTAATAACTGCAGAAATTATCTTATCTCTTTCAATAATTATTTATTTACTTTAAAAATAATTATTTTATTTATACATAAGAAGAAATTAAAATTGGAAGAAATATTAAAAAGAACACTTGCTTGACAATAAAAATACCACTTCTAATTTTGTAAACAGAGCTCGAAAAAAAAAACATAAAAATTAACAGAGTTTAGTTGTATGTCTTATTTCCACTAGAAAAAAAATAGAACAATATATTTTTCAACACTCTCCCTTATTGTCCAATTTTTTTTTCACAAACAGGATTACTCCAATCCAATCTTTGCATTCAGGGTATTAAGCTTTGGCTTGTGTAGTGGTTTTGTGAGTCCATCTGCTAGTTGATTTTCAGTGCTAATCTTTGAAACTTCTATTTCTCCTTCCTGTACCTTTTCCCTGACAAAAAAGTGACGCACCTTTATGTGTTTGGTTCTCCTATGGAACTCCGGATTCTTTGCAAGTCTTATTGCTGCTTCATTGTCTATCCAAAGAATTGGTGTTCCTTCAACATCAGTCATTTCTTTTAACAATCTACTAAGCCAAACTAAATCCTTTGTTGCTTCACTTGCTGCAACTATTTCTGCTTCTGTTGTTGAGAGTGCAACTGAAGATTGTCTTTGGCTTGTCCACAATATTGCTCCACCTGCATACAGGCAAACAATACCAGTTGTTGAACGTCCTGTTTTATCATCTCCAGCATAGTCGGCATCGCTAAATCCTTCTAAATGTCCTTGGTTAAAGTTGGATTTGTAAATGATACCTTTTTCTTGTGTCCCCTTTCAATATCTGAATATCCTCTTGATTTTTACAATATCTGCACTGGTAGGATTTTCAACACTTCTTGCTAAATAGTTAACGGAAAATGCTATATCTGGTCTCGATCCAGTTGCTAAATATAGTAGAGTTCCTATAGCTGATCTAAAGGGAAAATTCCCTTTTATATCAGTATTATCTTGAGAATTATCATAAGTAACTGGTGTTGAAACTGCTCTGCAATTTTCCATTCCAAAATCTTCCAACATTTTCTTAATATAACTAGATTGGGTGATCTTTATTGAACCATCATTTCTTTGTTCAATCTCAATGCCCAAAAAAAATGAAGCAGGTTTGAATGTAATCTTAAATTCTGTTTTCAATTCATTTAAGAATTTATTTATTTCATCTTGGTTTGTTGATGCAACTAAACCATCATCCACGTAGAGTGCAAGTATGATCTTAAGATCATTTCTATTTCTGATAAATAAACAAGGATCAGATGCACTTCTAGTGAAACCGAGCTTGGCGAGAAAACTTCCAAATCTTTCATTCCAACATCTAGGAGCTTGCTTAAGTCCATATAAGCTACGGTTCAGCCTACACACCTTATTTGTTCCATCACTAAAGCCTTCAGGTTGAGACATATAGATTTCTTCAGAAAGTTCTCCATACAAAAAAGCTGTTGAAACATCAAATTGCATCAAGTGCATGTTTTCACTAGCTGCTACGCTAATTAAGGTACGGACAGTATTTTTATTTGTTACTGGACTAAATGTCTCTTCATAGTTAACTCCCTTACGTTGGGAAAAACCTTTTGCTACTAATCTTGCCTTGTATTTATCTACTGAGCCATCCGGGTTAGTTTTAAGTTTAAAAACCCATTTGCTTGCAATCGGCTTGAATCCAGGTGGTAAATCAACTACTTCCCAAGTTTGGTTTTCCTTTAGAGATTTTAATTCACTGTCCATAGCATGTAACCACTTATCTTTTTGTTTAGTCCTTATTGCTTCATCATAGGTTTCTGGTTCATCCATATTTTCCAATACTGAGTGCAAACTATAATCATCATATCTTGAAGGTTTCTTAATTCTAGATCTATCCCTAAGTTGTCTTTGATCTGCTGTGTCCTGCTGTTTTACTATTATCTTGTCAGTTTCCCTTTGTTCACTTAAATGATCTTCAGATTTATTTTCAATATCTTCATCTCTAGTTTCTTCTGATTCTACAGTCACTGGTAGTGGATTTGAAAACTCTTCCTTTTGGAATATTACATCTCGACATCGAAATACCGAATCATTTATTTCATCATAAATTCTGTAGCTATCATCACCATCATAGCCTATTAGAATTCCAGATCTTGCCTTTGGATCCATCTTGTTTCTCTTTTGATCAGGAATCCATCCACTACATGCAGTTCCAATCACTCGTAGATGCTTAAGTCTTGGTTTCTTGTCATACCATATTTCATAGGGTGACTTTCCATCAACAGAGGACTTCGCAGTTCTGTTTAGTATATATGTTGCTGTATTGATTAGCTCTGCCCAAAACTTTTGTGGAAAAATCTTTCTGGAATACATGAGAGATCTAGCTGCTTCAACTATGGTTCTATTCTCCCGTTCGGCACATCCATTTTGCTGTGGAGTATATGGTGTTGTAAACAGCTGTCTCACACCATATTTCTTTAGTAACATTCTCATTTGTTTATTATCAAATTCTCCACCATTGTCACTGCGGAATTCTTTGATCGGATGACCTTCAACTTTTGCTTCTTCAAGCACTTGATTTAACTTTTCCAGAGCTTCTGACTTTTCTTTGAGAAAGTGAACAAAGCGCATTCGAGAAAAATCATCTTTAAAGCAAACAAAGTAACGAAAGCCTGAATTTGATGGAACTTGAAATGGTCCACAAATATCTCCATGCAGTGTCTCTCCCTGCTTGGTTGCTCGTGGTCGGGTTCCAAATTTCTGACGATGCATTTTTCCTTTTATACATCCTGTACAATGTTGATGTTCATCTTTGATGTTTGTCCTTATGTTCAATTCTCTCTCAATAAGATCTTTAATATGTCTTTTATCTTGATGACCCATTCTTTCATGATAAAGCTGCAAAATATTTTGATCTATGAAATTTGCTTCTGTCGACTGTGATGATTTTGCTTTCATTTCCACTTTAAACAGTCCTCCATTGTCTTTACGATAGCCATTAAAATATGTTTTCTTGTTTACCTTTAGGCTACATCTATTTGGTCCTTAGACAAATTCACTGTTGGGTAGTTTATCGTGAGTTTGCAGAATTGAAAAAAGATTTTTCTTAATATCAGGAACATACCATACATTTTCAAGAGCTAAATGAAGAATATTTCCATCCACATATGATTTAACTTCAATTGTTCCTTGACCCAAAACTTTAGCTTCTTGTCCATTTGCTGAACTTACTTTGACAGAGTGCTCAAATTCACTATAAGTTTTGAAAAATTGATTTTGGTTAGTAATATGTCTTGTGGCACCATTATCAAAGTACCAGTTTTCTTTGTCATCACTTTCTGTAACAAATGCGTGATCATCTATTGATAGCATGAAGGCATTTACTTCCCTTGAGGTTCCTGTTCTTGTATTATTTTTATAATTCTTTGTTTTTGTTTCTTCCTTTTTTGGTCTTCCATCAGCAATCCATTTATAACAATCTTGAATCCAATGGCCTTTCTTTTTACAATAATTGCATGGATATGTGTACCTCTTGTCTTTGTTGTTACCTTTCTCATTTACTCTATCTTTGAAAATTTTCTTGACTGTTAAGGCTTCCTGATCAACACTTTCTGAATTAGAGGTTAACTTGCTTGCTTCTGTGCAGAGCCAATTGATGAGATTGTCCACATTCCTTTCTTTATCTTTATGAATCATAAGCCAAGTTGTTTGAAAATTTGAATAATCTCTGGGTAGAATTTCAAATATCTTACATATAAGAAAAATTGGTGGCAATTTTCCATTATTGCTGTTTTGACATTTTCCTATTTCTTCTTGAAGGTTGTTCCAAAGCTGCCTAATTGAAGACAAGTTTCCAGCCATATCTAGACTTTCTTTCCATTTACAACCAAAAAACTCCAAACAAATTTCAAAGGCTTTATTTTCTTCTACACCAGCAAAAAGATTGTGGAGTTCTGTCCAAACCTCATCTGGGCATAAAAGATTTCTTATTTGAGCTCTAACTTTTGGACTCAAGGTTGAAACTAATAGAAACATTATTTCTGATTGTGTCTTGTTAAATTTTTCCAAGTCTTTCTTGTAGACATTTCTTTCTTCTAATGTTGCACTGCTACTGGGTTCTTCAGGAATCTTTAATTTTCCTGAAATTAATTCCATTGCATTTGGAATTCCTTTTAATTTGATTTGAATCAAATATTTCCAATCTTCCCAGTTTTCCCTTCCTTGAAGAGGTTCAATTTTCTGCATGATCTGTTCCATTTTCTTTTTCTCAAGAAAAAAATGGCGTTAGGGTTAGGAAAAATATACTGGGCCCATAACCTGTTACAATAAATTTTTAATAACTGCAGAAATTATCTTATCTCTTTCAATAATTATTTATTTACTTTAAAAATAATTATTTTATTTATACATAAGAAGAAATTAAAATTGGAAGAAATATTAAAAAGAACACTTGCTTGACAATAAAAATACCACTTCTAATTTTGTAAACAGAGCTCGAAAAAAAAAACATAAAAATTAACAGAGTTTAGTTGTATGTCTTATTTCCACTAGAAAAAAAATAGAACAATATATTTTTCAACACTAATAACGTAATCAAGCGACGTATGCAGACGTTCATTCAGATTTTTTGCAACCAAATGCTGACGATGAATAACACAATGTACAGCGAATACATTTGGTACTGCTTGTTTCAAATGCGCTATGAAACCTTTACGACGCCCCGTCATTGCTGGAGCACCATCAGTAGCAGCTGATAAAGTATTACGAAAAGGAATTTCTTTCCCTTAAAAAACTTATTCATGGTATTAAATATCGATTCTCCCTTTGTATAGGTTTCCAATTTTTTAGCAAATAATAACTCCTGACAATTTTTTTCTTCTTTTATGAATCGTACGTATAAGAGTAGTGCTTCGTTATTTGGTAGAGTTGATTCATCGAGTTGAATGGAAAATTTGCAAGTCTTCAAGTAATCGCAAAATGATATTTCAACGTCTTTAGCCATTTCATTTATTCTTTGCGCTGAATTATTACTCAGAGGTATTTTCCTGATGATATCTGATGTTGTCTTTATGATGGAGAACAGTTTTTATTACTTCTTTGACTGCCGGCAAGATTAATTCCTCGCCAATTGTGTGTGGTTTTCCCGCTTTTGCGATTAACAATAAAATATATGAAGCTAGTAGTCCATCTTGTTTAGAAGACGACGCAACAAGGTTTAATATAGTTGGCTGTTTTAAATATTTCTTTCCCAGTCCTTGAAAATAGGATAATTCTTTGTCCTTTTTATCAGCATGTATTTTATTCAAATGCTCTTGTAGCCTAGAAGGCTTCATGGCTTCATTTGAAAAAACTTTTTGGCAAATTAAACACATAGGTAATGATTGGTTCGTAGGAAAGTGCACAAATCCATATTTCAAATACTCAATACTGTACTGCCGGCATTTCTTAGTAGATTCAGACATGCTGAAAGAGAAAAATTACCACGGTTTCAATAAATTAACTTTTCAACAGATTTATAGATATAATATTATGGCTAATGACTTCTATCACTTATAACTCACAAATAGGGATTATTGGCGAAGCACACAAAAATAATGAGACATTCCTAGCTATCCATGTCTTTTATAGATTTGATGTGCACGCATCAACTCATTCACTTGTTTGCGATGCCGGTGCACTTGCTCTGTAAACAAGTCATAACAAACTCTCATATTTTTGTCGAAACATGCTTGATTGCGTGAATCGCGTCTTTGCTTACCAACTTGCAAAAACTTATCACCGACAATACTAAAACCGAATTAGGTATACGTATACCTAATGCTAATTTAATTTTTTTTAATGCTTATTTACGCGATAACAATAAGATGAAAATTTTAGAGATAGGTAAAATATTTTTTCATGAAAACAGTATTTTCAAAGTATCCACGGCCGTCCCCCTTGGCTGCCTTAACGCTCCCATTTGCCTCTGGGCCCGCTACCGCCCCCATGGAAGATTCCAGCGCCCACTGGGGGGCGGTGCGGCCCCCGTTGGGAACTCTGCATTAAAGGAATATAAAGATTTTGAAGATGGACCGAAATAGCAAACCACTAAAAATTCAACCTAACCCCTTCTAATTATGCAACTTTTTTTCAGTTGCCGATGATGATTTTATGCTAATGCAACCATCGTATTTTGAGTCACCATCTGACTTCAGGAAGCATAGAGCGAAGAAGGTAGAGGATACGCCCCTCACCAACCCAGGCGGTTCACTTTTGAAGAGGATCCTACCACCGCATATCACCATCCTCCTTCCACCTATGCCACACAAAAGTCCCGTGCAGTTCTGGAGATTCAGGATTACCATGAATGCCAACAAGCCGGATGGTCAACTGGGTAAATTTATCTTTCTGCACCTCATTAAACATTAAACCCTCCAAATGGTTTCGACGAGGTATCTCGCCCATCAAGATCTGATCAATTTTGCTAATAGGCTTTCCTAATGACGAGATATCTCGTCATCAAGGTATTGCCGTTTTTTTATGATGATGAGGAAGATCTGGTCATTTCTCTTCTATTGACGAGATATCTCGTCCATCAAGATCTGGTCAGTTTTGCTAATGACGAGATACCCCGTTGAGATCAAACTTCCCAAGTATTTTAAAGGATGATGAAGATGTAGGAAAACAAAGTATCCCTTGGCCTAGAATTGGTGGCAGTTTGGAACAGTTTCTTTTGCATCAGGCTGGGCCACTGCAATGTGGTTTTCGACGAGAAAACCACTAGGTGGGTTAATCATTTTTGGCCACGCACTCAAACATAGTAATTGGAAGAGGTGTTTTGTTCTCTTTAATTAATTTACGCTGATTAAATTGGTTTTAGTGCGTTTATTTTGCATGAAATATATTTCGGGAAGATTCGAAACCCATGGGCACGCCCCTGCGAATGAACTAGAAGACGACTATGAAGCGACTATTTCTTGTCCCCTTCCCGTTCAAAGACACTCCCCACCACATACATGGGTTCTTCGTTTGTTTCAGAAACCGATCGATTGCTGATATTAAATGAGCATTTTGTTGGCAGGTATTTTCGACTATTCACAAACCTCTCTACGTTTCCCTACGGGGAGCCGCGGTAGCCCAGTTGGAAGAGTAGCGGCGTAGCAACTGGAGGATTGCAAGTTCGAAACTAGGTCCAACCAAAGACCGTCGTGTACGCTGGGGCTGGTGCACGTTAAATCTGTCGTGACTTCAAATGTACTCACATTGTTGTGGGAGTTTGGAGAGTGGGGAGACAGCTCAGCTGTTGACCTCGTCATTCGACCGTGGTTCAAAATTGCGAAGAGTTAGTTGTCCTTGGATCTGTTCCTTCGGGGTTGATCCCGGACCGACGGTCATAGTCCATTGTGTTGCTCCAGTGCGACGTTAATTAACTACCCACCCTACAAATTTTCGATTTATACAGATTAAGCTAACTTATGCAGTTTTCTGTATAATCCGGAACATTTTTCGGGGAAGGACAGACCCCTACTCTGAATACGTCCCTGCTAAATTCTACGATCTGAAGAGTATGCACAAATGGTTGAATTTAATCCAAGTTCTTTCTACATTTTCCTCATTTAAGTACAGTCCCGGAAGAAACGAACCATCCCCTTTATTTCGAGCACTATTTATAGTAGAACAAATTCAAAGATATCATTCAATAGGGAATAACACCCTCTTCAAACTCAAATGCAAAAACAAATTGCATTGTCTTCATATCAAATTTTGTACAAACAAAATTTTGAATGGAAACACTTTCATGCCTTAATCAGATTCGGCATCGTTAAATTTGTCCAAGTATGAAATTTCATGACTACTATCTTTATATCCAGAGAAATTCAATGTTAAAGTTGCTGTCAATTTCAGGGATCATCTCTACATTGAAAATTGCTATTCATAGAATGAGATTAATTGCAGTTATAGTTACCCGAATTTCAAATTTGAAAACAATTTAAACGTATTTGTCAGCGTGTGCAAACGATCCGAAAATTATTATATTTATTATGCAAAGGAAAACGATTGGAGAATTTCATTATTATATTTATTATGCAAGTGCAAACAATCCGAGGTCTGTCATATGATTTTTAAACTTTTGGTTGCCCAATAAAATCGCAATAAAGAGGAAAATTTAATGTAACTCAAAAACTAACGATTGGAATGAGCTAAAATTTTGCATGGTGATATTAGAAGTCCTTTTGAATCGATTCCCATCAAAATATAGTAAGGTTCCAGTTCAAAATTTTTCAAACATTAATTTAATAATTATTATTGCATACTAAAAATTATTTATAAAATAAAAGATGGAAATTTAGGTGGATTTTGTTTGAGTTGTTTAACAGTAACATGGTACACAAAATATCGGTGCTATAGAAATATTATTTATTATTATAAGATATCAATAAAAGTCTGAGGAACTGATTTAATATTAGGAGCTCCAATCTTTCTGTACTCATAATTTCGAAACGTTAAGACCTAATGACATCAAATTTGGTATCTGAAGTTAAAAATTGATATGGATTTGAAATTGTGTGCCTAAATAGGGGTTTCCATAGGAAATTATGAAGTGGGTGCTCAATTTAATACGAAAATGGTCCCTTATGCAAATTTTATGTTTTTGAATTTATAAAAATGTTAGTTCTTGTCAAAGGTAGGTATTTTAATTTACGTCGCACTGGAGAAACACAAAGGGCTATTGGTGACACCCGAAGAGAAAGTCCGAGAACATCACGTAATTTTGAACCACGCTCAGATGGCGAGGTCACACCTGAGCTGGCACCCCACTCTCCAAACTTCCACACTATGCCAACTTGAGGACATTTGAGGCGCTGACAGATTTAACATTCACCAGCCCCCTTTGTACACGACGGTCTTTGGTTGGATTCGAACTCGCAACCCTCCGGTTGCTAATCCGTTACTCTTCCAACCGGGCTACCGCAGCCCGTTAGTTCCTGTGAAAACAGTAGAGAAAATTTAAATTTTCTCTACTGTTAAAATTGCTCGAATGAGAAGGGGTGGTTTTTTTTTTTTCCACGACTGTACAATCACCCAGTACATCAAAGCACATTTCCTTAATTTCAGCATCTCAAAATGATACGAGACCTTTGTACGATCATAATATGGATGAACCAAAGGTCTTCCTTCAAGAGCACAAAGAGACAGAAGCACGAGGGAAAAGCTACGACAGCCCAGTGGTAAAGATGATACACGCCTTCCCCTTCTTATTGAATCCTAAATGGCAGCATCACGAGCGTATGACCGCACCCAAAGGAAAAGAGGACACCCGTGAAGAATATTCGTTGCTCAAGCAACACGAGAAAAATGGCCTGGTATTACTTAAGAGAAAGGGTAAGTTCATGTGAAATTACAAAGGAGTATCAAAAAGTAAGGTGAATTTTTGACTGACAGAAAAACGTGCAGAGATAAATATATGAAAATTTATTATGTTTGACAAATCGTATCACACTATCATTCGACAAAGGAACCATAGTGGTCTAAGCATTTATTCCAACTCATCCATGCCCTTTTCAAAGAAATCTTGCTCCAGGTTCCCTAACCAGGTAAGTGTTGTGCCTCTTCCAGTCTATGGAAACGGAGGTGTTTCTTCAGGGGCCAAACAAATGGTAATACTGCTCACTGAACCATATGAACTATTCAATGCATTTGCAATATCACTCACTCTTCTGCCTTCACGAATCATGGCATCGACGACAGCCACATTCGTGTCGTTACACCACACGTACACTTGTTTCTGCGACATAACACTCTCTCCATAGACTTCCAACAATTCTTGATGAATATCACATGTTTTTTCCCCTTGGCCCATAAAAACGAATGACACCTCCTCCTTGGAGTAATGCTCAAGTCGATGCGCCATCTTTGATTTGCCCTAAGCACCAGACGGGTTGACGTAGAAGTTTCTACAAGCCGTCACACTTCTATCACCTTGGTACTTGCAACATATAAAAAATTTAATTAGCTACACAAAAAACTCTGAGTTTTTGAGACAAATTCACCTTACTTTTTGATATATTCTTGTATTTTAGAACTTGTGTTCAGGGCTACTGTTTCTCCCAGCCAGTTTTGTCTGGAGTGCAGTTCTTTTGCGAAAAGTTGCTAATGCTATGCAGTGGCATGCATAAAGCTAGTTATCTTTTCAAGGTAGTTAGTTAATTACAGTTGCACAGGTAGGAGGTAGGTATTTTAATTAATGGTAGGTAGGTGGAGGTAGGTGCAAGAGCAATATTTGGCCATGCTGCGCCTGACACGAGACATACAATATCAAGTAATATACACACACAATGAAAGTTTTACTGACACAGAAGAGATACAACCCAGGGAGAAATGTACGTGACAGAAATCGAACCTGCGCCATCTACAACTCGAAGGTTGCTAGCGCAGTGGGCACACCCACTCAGCCACGACGGCCCCAGAAAGATCCGAGGACAACATCTCGTCATTTTGAATCACGCTCAGATGACGAGGACACCTGAGCTGGCAGCCCACTCTCCAAACCACGCCAACATGAGGACATTTAAGGACCTGACAGATTTAACGTGCACGAGCCCTCATGTACACGACTGCAGAAATATGATGGGGCATGGACTCCACGAGCTTGCGGTAGTATTCTGTAGGCACTGAACACCATACCTGTCTGTACAATACCAAATTTATATCTCACCCACCTATTTTTCAGGGGCTACGGTAGCCCGGTTGGAAGAGTAACGGACTAGCAACTGGAGGGTTGCGAGTTCGAATCCAACCAAATACCGTCGTGTACAAAGGGGGCTGGTGCATGTTAAATCTATCATGGCCTCAAATGTCCTCACGGTGTGGTGTAGAAGTTTGGAGAGGGAGTGCCAGCTCAGGTGTTTCCTCATCATCTGACCGTGGTTCAAAATTACGTGGTGCTGTCCTCGGATCTTTCCCTCTGGGATTGATCCCGGACCGTCACCAATAGCCCGTTGTGTTGCTCCAGTGTGACGTTAATTGAAAATACCAAATACCAAAATTAAGTGTTGTCCTCGGATCTTTCCCTTTGGGATTGATCCCGGACCGTCACCAATAGCCCGATGTGTTGCTCGAGTTTGACGTTAATTAAAATACCTACCGAGGACAATACCATGTAATTTTAAACCACTGTCAGATGATGAGGTCACACCTGAGCTAGCACCTCACTCTCCAAGCTTCCACACCATGCCAACGTGAGGACATTTGAAGCTATGGCAGATTTAACGTGCACCATCCCCCTTTCTATGATGGTCTTTGGCTTGATTCGAATTCGCTATCCCTCAGTTGTTATTCCGTTACTCTTCCAACCGAGTTACCACGGCCCTGCTAGTAATGGATGTGTAGTTGCAACCATTGTTACAAGTAAAAGACAAATATCTTTTGCTGCATTTAGAATTTTTAACATTAAAAATAAACTTTGTAAGAGTGGGGTGAGGTGAGTGCGAACCTAAATCTTCAAAATTTACATTCAGCCAATTCCTATGCCCCAGTAATTTTTGAAATTTTCATATTTTTATCACTCACAGAAACTTTCTATTATGTATACTCTAATTTGTTCAACTTACCATTGATATAATTTGATATTGACCTAATAAAACAGCATTGGGTGGGTATGGGTATTTTAATTAACGTCACACTGGAGCAACACAATGTGAAACAGCATTGAAAAGTGTTTTAAAAAATACTTTGCAATACTATATCAAGAGGTCGCACTTGCTGCACATGATGGGGCATGTGCATACCATGGAACTGTTTTCTGTTTGCAATGTGATAGTACTGAAAGCGGACAAAAGAATAATTTTATTTGTGCCCTTCTTTGGTTTGCGCAACTGCCCTGCAGAAATTAGAAGCATTCTGGCTGCAGAACTTATCTATAGGTTGGTTTTATATGGTGCAAAATAAAAAAAAGCAGTCTGTGCCAAAAAAAAGCAGTCTGTGCCAAAAAAAGCAGTCTGTGCCAAATGCAAGATAGAATGCAACCAATAAAACAGTTAAAATATTTAGAGCAGTAGTTAGATTTGAAATTATATAGGTACACTACATAAAAGACAACATTAAAATACTAATTAAAAAAATAAAAATAATGAGTTGATAAAAATGAATAATGATGAAAACATTTATATGAAGTTTAAAAAGCCAATGTTGTATAAAAGCTTAAATAGATTCGGTTGGTGTTTTTTTATGGTGCAACAGCCATATTTAGACAAGCTGCACCAAACACACAAAAAACGTAATGTAAAAAAATGTAACATAATATAGCAGGTGGTTGCACTCACGAATGAGACACATTTGATATTCAGCGGGTGCACCCACCCAGAAAAAGCACTTATCCCACCTCACCTTATATCATATCAGTGTTATTGAAAAAAACTTTTTTAGATACACACAGCTATTCCAAAAAGCCAGAAAACATCACCCAGAAGGATTATTTCATGCATTTCTCACGTGCCTGGTCGATTGATTGGAGTTCGGTGACACTGCACCTGATCTTTGTATTGGCCACAGCTTTCCTCATCACGATTTCAGTCGCTTTATGTCACTCTGCAGTAGCAAGTACTCGAAGCAATGGAAAGGAATCAACCATCACACTAGATTCTCTCAAAAAGGTGAAATTACTGAACAGCGAAAATAGCAACATGTGTTGAAGACTTTGACCACAGCAACTGACTGCTTCGAATACTTGGAAATAGTTAATTATTAAACCATGAACTGACAAAATTGTATGGCAATAAAAACTAAATTCTGGAATGACGCATATATTAGTTCGAAAGTTATTCAGTGTAATGCTCAAAACTAAAGTACACAGAAAATTGTATTAGGAAATTTATTAGCTTACACTCGATAGAGTTTGAAAGGATTCATGATAAAAAATTAATGCATGCAAAAAAATCCATCAGGGTTTTTAATATTGTTCTTGAATGAAATAATTTTTTCCCACTTATACCTTTTTTCAAAACCTCAACTGACCACTGCAATTTCTTACAATGACTTCATTTTCAAAATAGCTCATAATTTTAAGTTTTAGATGCCCAGTTTTGTCCTGTGTTAGGATTGCATCAACTGAAAGGGCTAGTTAAGGCAAAAGTGGATGTTAAATACTTATTTTCATATTTTTAAAAAATTTGGTAGAGCAGTTGCAAATGTTATTTAAAATTCACAAAGTTTTAGAAAAACTATCAAGCAGTTTTTCAGACATTAAAGTTTGGTTTTTTCCTGACCAGTTTTTTAACAAATTTAAAGTACTCTATGTGCCCTTGTATTTCAAATAGGAAATCGATATTTTTCGAGACAGTCTAACAATTCATACGAACAAAGTTGGCGTCCTCTCAAAAAACTAGTTTGACAATTAAAGAAGGAAAAATAAAAATGTACGTAATTAGAATTTTTTCTTTATACCATTTCAGAAAAAAATTAATCAGAAAATATCCTGATTTTAAAATTCATACCAACTTGTTCTTTGTAAGTATGTGCAGAAAACATGTAAAATTGGAAAATAGAATTATGGGTAATGCTTTGCATGATTGTAAGAGAAAAAAAATTGCACTTGAGAAAAACAGGTTTTAAGCTGTCAATTCTGTCATTCTTGTTTACAAAAGATATTGATACCTTGACAAATAATTATTAGAATTACAAAAACTTTTTGTTAGACAAGAGAATGTAGAATTTATTCCTGTAAAATGTTGGAAATGGGTTTTTCATCAATTTTGCCATATTAACCATTTACTGATCCCTTAAAAAGAGCACTTTTAATTTTGCGATAAAAGAAAAATCTAGTTCCTATTAAGTTAAGCATTACTTTTAAAAACTTTTATAACTCTCCAATTTGTTTCTTAAAAAATAAAACATACATAATTTTACATTTTTCATTTTTTTATTAAAATTAAAAACCTTTACAACAATGATACAAAATATACTATGCACAGAAGAAATTAGTTTCAATGATGGGCCTTTTTTCTTACCATCCAAATCCTATCAAAGAAGGAGGTAGAAGGATATTTTCAAACTACAGCTTTCAGTACATTGTTAGTGTCATGGGCACACATGAATTTGTTACTCAATGATGTTCTTCATGCAGTGAGTCCATAATATAAAAATAATATTTATAGAATCAGCAATTAATCATCGTCATCCCCTATATTTGGTGAACACTAAAAAGAAAATAACAGGAGTTCAGAAAACTATTTAGTTACAAAATAATTTTAAGTAGATATAGAACACATACATCCAGAGCTTACAACATAAATGTCTAAAGCAAGATAATTTTTGTTCAAGTTTCAAAGTCCAATGAAAAGCTATCCAATTAGCTAGTTATTCCAAAGCTATCGTTATGGACAGAAAAATAAAATTAACTGACACTGTGATGATACAATACAAAATTATTTTGGAAATTATATTAATTTACTTGCACAGACTATTTACAATTAATTCATGAGTGAACATTGGAAGCAAAGCAAGAAAATGTAAACTTTCAAAATATTGGCTGTACAGGAGACGTCTGACCAATGCTGTCTTATTTGTTTTTCGATAGAACAGAGAGGGAGATTCATTGATCTCAGCAGGAGGGGAAACTTCATAGACACCTGTATTGTTTCAGCCCTCATTAAGAGGACATTACAACTCATTTAGTTCAAACCTCTCCCCTTCAAAATGGACTCTTCTTGAGTCAAAACACTTCTCTGAGTAATTCTTTTACTGCTGGAAGCATTTTTCAGGATCTCCACTAAGTGCTTTGTGACATTTCTTTTTATTTCCCTGCGCTTTGAAATTTTGCCCTTTGTGTGGCATCTCAAGTCAAGGAATTGGACAAATGTTGCCTGGAACAGGGCTGCCAGTCAAAGCACTTGAGAAATAATAGTGTTAGTAGCATAAAATTTGAAAAATAGAAGCAATAAAAGTCTCCTCATAAACGTTGTTTTAGCAGCAATTTGAGTTGCTAAGATACAAAATGATGCAAAATTTGCTAGTTAAGTATGAAAAGGATGTTGAAAATCTCGCCAAGAAATTTAAATTTCAAAATTAAAAAGTTAAATATTTTCTTAATAAGGTTTTCATGATAATCTAGCAACCAAATTCCAATGTTTTGTTTCATGGCTCCACTGCTTAATGCCAAAACTTCGAATTTGCCATCCTTTGGAAAATTTTCTCCCTAAAGGAAATTCTGAAAAATACTTTTCTATCCACTATGAGTTAAAAACAAAGGATTAAATTTTTGTTGACCTTTGAAGAAATTTCAAAAACAGTCGCCAAAACTTTCAAAATATGAGCTTTTGAGAGAGACGATTTCACTTTGATAATCTTAGTCGCCAAGGTTGGAAAATAGTAACAAACAATTGCTTGTTGCAGCCCTGCTGGAATGATGTCAGGGAAGTAGAACTCCTGAACCTTTGTCTAACTGTATATGGCCAAAAATATCTGGACTTGGTGCAATGCTTACACTGGAAGGTATTTTAATTAATGACACAATGGGCTATTGGCGACGGTCTGGGAACAAACCCGAATGGAAAGGTCTGAGAACACCATGTAATCTTGAACAACGGTCAGATGACGAGGTCACACCTGAGCTATAGCCCCCCACTCTCCAAACTTCCATGCCAACTTGAGGCCATGGTAGATTTAACGTGCACCAGCCCCCTTTGTACACGAGTCTTTGGTTGGATTCGAACTCATAACCCCTCCAGTTTCTAATCCGTTACTCTTCCAACTGGGCTACTGGTGCCCATGCATGCACTGGAAAATTAATGCAAGGGATCTTTCAGTTGCTACTCTCAGATTTGTGGCCTCTTTCTTCTAACAACTTCTAGATGATGGAAAACAGTCAGGTAATAAATATTCCTTGTTGCCAGTTTGACCCTAAGAAGCTTATTCATAATGCATTATGCTTAGGTTTTCCAAAACACTGTTGACAAGAGCTTTGTGATTGCCGTTACGACCCTAGAATTTTCCAATGAAATGACCCGACCCCAGTATCAGGCACAAGTGACACGGAATAGACATTAGGTCATGGTTACTATGTTGAAAAGATAATTTCACAAGACGATATATATTTTTGTAAGTTTCATTGTGTAAAAGAGAATTGTTTTCACATCCAAACAATAAGTTCAAGTTTCAAAATAATGCTTAACTCTGCACCACACTCACCAGATACTCCACAAAGCAGCAGTGCGAGCCTTCTACTTTGATCATATACTGCATGCAAAGAAATCCCCTATCATCAGTACGCATGGATACTTTGGACGATTGGATGAGCGCTCTAAAGGATGGTTTGATCAGAGATATCTGATATCTGAAAACATAAAATGAAATTAAATAAGTGGTATAGCATTGTCCTAAAATGCAAAAAAGAGGAAAAGACATTTTTCTATTGGAATATGATGAATAATTTGTGTGCATTAGGGTTGGCAAATTAATATTCTCAATACTGGTAAATTACTGATAAAAATACTGGTATTTTGTTTAACTAGATACAGGTTTTTAGTTATACTTTTTCCCATAACACTAGGTGAGAATGTAGAACTTAAATCAGGTATTCTTTCATACAACATTCAATTGAAAAAAGTTTTAAATGTGTGTGGATAATCTAAAATAATATCAAGGTATTTCGTGTACTGCATACAGAAGTACTACTATAATATTTTTGTGCAACATGCAGACCTATTTCTTTGCCAGAAGTATATGTACAAACAGCGAAAAGAAAACAAGTGGTTTTAAATGTAGAATAGTAATCATTTTTCATGTAAGTCAAGAAAACAATAAAAAAATAAGTGATTAATCAATAATCTGTTTAACTATACATACCTATTTTTTGCAGTAGACGTACATTCAAATGATTCAATCATATCGGAATCTTTTGAAAAATTGATCTAGGAAAAAAATTTTAATGTTAATGAACCAAATTATAAAAACAGTTGATAAATAAATGGAAGGAATTTTTCTATTCAGTGATTAACTTAATATATTGTACATGAGCAAGTTTGAAAATATCTGAAGTTCAGATTCTCAATTTGAATGCAAAGTCATAAACAGTTTAAAATATAGACACTTGATTTTAGCACTTCAGTCTATGGTTTTTGCCAATATAAATGCAGTTATAACAATTTTGTTAATTACAAACAAAATTCCAAAATATTTTGAGTAGAAACTCGAGTTTTTCCTCAGGAAACTTCTTGGAATTTTCCCCATTGAGTTTCAAAACCCATAAATGTTTAAATTATAGGGTGGAAATCAGTTGATCTTTAGAACAATCCAACAAGTATAATTGTACAATAATAGTTACACAAGAAAAATTTATTTATTAAATTAATTTTGCTCTCATAACACTTGTTCGAAAATATTTATTTCATCATGCATGTTTTCATTGAAGAAATTGAATGCAAAAGAATATTTTTATAATTCACTGTAGTTGTTCTTAGTATAAAATTGATTTCTTTACATGAATTGTTGCAAGCGTTCCTTTGGTAGAAAGTTGAAAATAAGGCTCGTCAGGTGACATCAAAATCTCTAGAACTTCACTATTCATGTCCAAATCACCCCACACCTCTTTTAAGATTTCCGACTGAAAAGAAATAACAAAAGACAGTTTTAAATATGACATTTCATCTGTTTTAAATGTAATCAGCTGCAGAATTCATATTTTTTACACTGAAATTTTTGTTATTTTTATAAGTGCATGTGTGATGCAGTAGAGCTTTGCATATTAAGACTAATACGAAACAGAGGTTATATACAGATATGAAAAATATTCTAATAAAGTTTTCATTTTTTGGTAGCTAGTAATTTAAGCTAGGAAATTTAATTTTTCTTTACAGAACTTTTCTCTATGATACATATTTAGAAGAGAATAAACACTACCTTTATAACAAATTAAGTTGCATACTTAGGAACAAATACATTATCTAAAAACACATATCAATGAAACACATTTTCCGTTGGAAAGCAATCCTGCAATTTTCTCACATTCCATCGAAAGTTAGTTTCATCAGAATGTTTCACATTGTCCAGATTATGTTTGATTAGTTTCAGAAAATTGGCAAAACATAAAAGAAAGCTTATTTGATGTCTGAAATAATACCAAATAGAACCAAAAAGTGGTGAAATGCATTTTGGATGGCAGATAACGAATTTGTACTAATTTATGGATAATCTAAGAATCACATAATATATTGTTGGCTTAGAGCAGAAACTCTTTAACTGACATTTTTTCGGAGACATTAAATGTTTTCTTTCATGATGGTTGGATGAGTTTTAGTGCAAGGGTCATATTTGGCCATGATGCACCAAACACAAGACAGACAATGGCAAGTAATGGACATACACAAAAAAAGTTTTACTGACACAGAAGAGAGAAATACACCCAGGGAGGAATCAAACATGTGCAGCCTACAACTCGCAGGTTGTTAGTGCAGTGGGCAAACCCACTGAGCCACAATGGCCTCTTTTTCATGTTGATTAGAAATACATTGTCATATTATAATTGGTTTAAAAGATATGTTACACTACATATAATTATAATTTTTGACATAAAAACTAATAGTTAATTTGTCAATTGTTTTTGTCAGTTAAATGAATTTTTGTTCTAAGCTGACGATATGGTATTAAATTATAATTCACACCAGATGAGATTCTGAATATAATTTTTTTAAATGTGTGAATCACATAATAAATCAAAACTGAAACATTTATAAATACATATCAAACGAAAATAGAAGGGTAAGATTATAAAACGTATATTCAGAAGTTAAGGTTGTGATTTTCTCCAGAAACCCACCTGCATGATTATTTTGTTAATGACTTTCGAAGGAGTGAACTCGAAATCAAGTATATCATCAGGTTCCATAGTTTGCAATTTGCAATCAGTGATCACTCCATTTTCTTCTAACCTGCATATTTAAAACAAAATGAACAAAGAAATAACATTAAAAAATTTCAGAGAATATATTACTTCAGTTTAATGTGGCGATCACATCATTTCAACTTATTTTTTAAAGTTTGTTTTTAATTTTTCCATTAATCAATGAAATTTCCCTTTTTTAACCATTTTTTACGTGAATACATCTTTAAAATTGAAATCTATGGAAACGCTCGCTGCATTACTTTCAGTCATTGCCTCTATCTATTTATACATATAAAGTTTAAATAAATAATTTAGTTGTCCATTTATTTGCACTCCAGCTACTTTGGATGGATAATTACTATTTTATTTTGAAATGCTAAACAAATGTTGTGTCCATAAGTGTAAGGAAATTACACTGGAGAGCTGAAAGTTTCAGAATTCAGTTTTCCAAAAGATGATAATACGAAACGGAAGTGGATTGTTGCTACACATAGAAATTTCAGGCCTTAATCGTATTTTAAAGTGATTCCTTTTTATGTTATTAACATCTATTTAAAATAAATGCTCATAGTATATACATAATGAGTTTAATGTTATTTGATTCAGAAGATTGACTGTCAAACTATTGTGCAGTTTAAATCATAGAAATCATTTGAAACGCAAGTAACCTGTGATTTATGTCATAAAAATATCGCTTTATGTCCATTTATTTCTTAACACTCAATAGCATTGAAATATTAAAAAAAAAAAAAAACGGATATTAAACTATAAACAGGTTTCTGTCTTTACATTCTGTATGATTCCCTTTCTTAGTTTCCTCTTCAGAAATAATATAGCTAAATGAAAAAAAAATTTTATTACCCTTGCATTTAAATCTGAACTTACTGTAAATTAATTTTTATCAGTAACATTGCATAACCAATATATGAACGAAATATCCAGAAATTTAAGCATAAAATATGAGGACTGGGTTCAAAAACTTTGTCATCAAAACAAAATTCAAAGGATCAAAATATACCCAACGTCAATTTTGAACCTTGTTACCAACATTTCTAAAGAATAAAATTAATATTGCATAAAAAGTATTCTATTGACCTCTTTTAATTTTCACATACAATAATTTCAACAGAAAATATTAATTAAAATTCTCAACAATACACTTACAGTAAAATTAGAGGTGATCCATAACCTGAATAACAAATTTTAACGGTGGTTATAGAACCTGGATTATTTTTACTGCCAAAGACATTCAGGCATTCCTGTTGAAAAAACAATGTTTAGTATATTAGTGAATACATTGGTAAGGTAAAGATAATTAAAAACAAGTTGTCTGTTTACCAGCAAGACATTTAGATTGACTTTAAAAATGACTGTCTGATCCTTGATTTCATATTCATGAAACAGGGTTGACTGAATGTAAGCATTGGCCTGTACAGATTTAGTATCTTCAACTGTAACTTTCAATCCATCAGATGTTGCACATACTGTAGCAATCTAAAAGAAACGAAAATAGATGAATGCAGTGGTCATTTAATCTAGAATTCCTTATTTGAAGCAATTTGATGTACAAATAAAATTTTTAAATAATAAAAGTAATATACTAATATATAGAATAAGTTGTGTTGACTGAGTCACTAGCAATTAATTGAGCAGGTGTGTTTATTTGAGGTATGGTATAGGTAGGTATTTTTAATAAACGTCGCACTGGAGCAACACAAGGGGATATTGACGACGGTCCAGGGTCAATCCCGAAGAGAAAGATCCAAGGACACCACATAATTTTGAACCATGATCAGATGAGGTCATACCTGAGCTGGCACCTCTCTCCAAACTTCAACACCAGGCCAACGTGGGAACATTTGAGGCCTCGGCAGACTTAGCGTGTACCAGCCCCCCTGTAAACGATGGTCTTTGGCTGGATTCGAACTCGCAACACCTCCGGTTGCTAATCCGTTACTCTTCCAACCAGGTTACTGCAGCCCCATGTTTATTTGAGACATCCTAAAGAAAATTAAATTATGAAAGCAACTGGTTTTCATCTAAGACTGTTCAATTTGGGATATGATACAGCCTAACAATTATGGTTTAAAGGCACAAGTAGGGTGAATAACTCTCGCCTTGAATTTAAGAGGGATTTAGCTGCGACAAATTTCATGCATTTTTAGAGGTGTGGCATAACTCCAACAAGTGTTCATGAAATGGATATTAAACAAAAAATTAATTTAATTTGTAAATAATGTACAGGTCATAATATAAACTACAAATTTCATGTTTTCGTCCTAATAACCTATATGGCGTTGTCCACTGATGCAGAACTAAGCACTTTTTATCCTGTGCAAATTTCAAAAACTCTCAAGTGCCATATTTGGCCAAGACAAACAATATCAGGTAATGGCCACACAAAGAAAGTTTTACTGACAGAAGACGTAATAATGGTAATTAATCAATGTCGTACTGGAGCAACATAACCGCCTATTAGCAAAGGTCAGGAATCAATCCCAAGGGAAAGAACCAAAAACACCATGTAATTTTGAACCATGGTCAGATGACGATTTGGTCACCAGCTGAGTTGGCACCCCACTCTAAACTTCCACATCACGCCAATGCAAGGACATTTGAGGCCATGACATATTTAACATGCATCAGCCCCCATCAACACGATGGTCTGACACAGAAGTGAGAAATACACTGTCGAGTATTTTCCTACGAGATGGCGCACGGACAACCCGACCACTCGGGTATGTCACCGCGCTTGTATGTTTATGTTCAAAGGGCTGCTTAGCCACCCCCTGTTTTCGTTTATCTGTCACTAGTGATGGGACTGCTTGCTGAGAACCAACCTTGCAGCTTCGCTCTCCATTGTTACTTGTTAATAAATCTGTTATTTATTAATCCTGAGTTCTATTCTGTTAAATCACAGCACAGAATGGGATCTATTGACGTCTCTGAGCATACACCCAAGGAGGAATCGAACCTGTGCTGCCTGAAACTCACAGGCTACTAGTGCAGTAAGCATACCCACTAAGCCATGACAGCCCCGGATTGGATGTTTGGTGGGAATATGTAATCTCAATTTTACGATCTGATCGTGAATGAAATATACAGGAGAAATAGAATGCCAATGAGGGCTGAGAAGATAAAAAAAAGAGGTAATTAATTAACATCGCACTGGAGCAATACAATGGGCAATGGGCTATACAATGGGACGAGATCAACACCAGAGCTGGCACCTCACTCCAAACTTCCACACCATACCAAAACTAAGAAATGTAGCATCAGTCGCTCTCCTGCTAATGTCACACATACAGGTGCTATTGCCCAATACTTAAAAATGTTTAAACTGGAGTATCACATGGTCATTAAGGGGCTGGAGTAGCCCGGTTGGAAGAGTAACAGATTAGCAACCAGATTAATCAACAAAACAATGCTCAAAACATTACACATTATTGGTTTTAATTATAGAATTCCTGAATAAAGGTCATACTTTGAAAAAAAAATAGTTTTTATAATTCATTTCAATGTCTACTTTTCATATTCTATTTCTCATAATTGTAATTTCAATCAAATATGTATTCAATTTATTAAAAAGGACAATAAATCAAGTGATAGTGCTGGAAATTAAAATAGCAGAGGGATATGTATTCTTTTATAAAAAAAAATAATTTTGATATAAATGCCGCTGAAGAAACAATAGCTTTTTATTTTAAAATATGAAGCCAAAAATAAATTATGAAACAAATATAAAGTAATAAAAATATCGATAGCTTTGATTTTCACAAAAAAATTAATTATGTGTACAAATGATAAAAGTAGATTTGTTTTCATTGTCACAAATAACCTTAAAAGTAAATATTTACAATTTTTCAAATTTGAATTTTCCTCACAAATTTGAATGAAATTCATAAAAAGTCAGTGATGCTTGACATAAAACAAAATATGTAAATGGAAACATTCAGGCAAGCTTGATACCAAAAACACAAAAACGAAGAAAAAGAAAGGACAGAATAAAAACAACAAAAAATAAATTTTTCTGAAACTTTTCGAAATGCATGGGTGAAATGAAATAAAAATTTTGACATTTGTTGGGACACTAGTATTTGGTTGGGCACTCACGTCTCTAAAATGAATAGCCTTGAGTAAAAGCGCCAAATTTCGGGTATTGTCTATAGATGCTTCCAATACATATTGGTTGTCTTGATCACTGTTTCGACGTTGTAATCTGGAAGTCATTTTTAACAGAAAAACTCTCCAAAAAAATATAAACAATATACATTTGTCAATATCGAAATTACCGCCACATTTTTACATACATATTCAGCTCGTTTTTAAAAGCAGACGATATTGTTTCAATCACGTGGTTACAGGTAGAACAGAAACCAGATTTATTAACCTGAAAGATGAGCGAATTGATAAAGTAAAATCTGACCGTGGTTCAAAATTACGTGGTGTTGTCCTCGGATCTTTCCCTTTGGGATTGATCCCGGACCGTCACCAATAGCCCGTTGTGTTGCTCCAGTGTGACGTTAATTGAAATAACAATAACAATAACGATAAAGTAAAAAAATGGATCGCAAAGGATTAAGTTTATGCGACGTACCCTAAAGAAAAGGTCTTGTTTACAACGTTATAAAAATAGCAGAGGCGCTAAATTTAGATCAAAACTCGGCCTTTAGACTTCGATGATTTCGGTCACGGATCACAGAAAGTCGAAGGTTTTCATCGTCATCGTCGGCAAATCCGAAACTCGATTTTTTTCTGCTTCTTGACATCATTTCAGACATGAATATCTTAAATTGCCATGCTGCTTACGTGCATTTTAATTCATTTTTCAAAGCGTGTGTTTTATGATGAAGTTAAATCATCGTTATAAAGGTAAAATATTTCTTGTCATGCTGATTCTAATTTATCTAATTTTACTTGTAAAATATACCACCTGTGCAATTTAAAAGTAACATTCTTTCAATGAATTTCAAGATATAGTGTAATTCAGTGTGGTATGATTGCTTCAATGTTTCTTTTTGCTATCAAAAAACATGTTGACATTAATATTTTTTCAACCCAAACGTTTGGAACCTTTGTAGATTTGTGTATGTCAAATGCCCCGCATTTGGATTTGATATAATTTAAATTTGACATTATATCCATTTCTTTTGTTGCTGTGTAATTTTATAAATATCTTTATTCTTTGGACCCTTGCACTGTTTACAATGTATTGATACAAAACTACCTAATATTTGATGGTAAAAAAAAATGTAGGAACTAGTTACTGTTTTTAACTTTTTAGTTATAAATTCTTTGAATAAACAAATCAGTTCGATAAATTACTGCTTATTTCAAAAATTGACCTAGAAAAAAGTGCATTTTCTTTTTCACCCGAAATAAAAAAATTTCATAAATTTAGATGGTAGTCTGATGTAAACTAGATCAGAGCAAGTAGATTTGGGGACAGTTTTTATAAGTTATAATAATAAGATTTGCATAAATCAAGTGCCTAAAATTTCTTCCTCAGAATATTTCTTTGTATACAGAATGTGTATGGAAAAAGTTCAAATAATACTTGTGTGGAAGTTTAATTATAACTTCAAGTTACTTGCTTTATGTTATTTACACAGCTATCACAATAGTGGTATGAAAACATTCCTTAAGCTATTATGACAGGCTTCTAAAACTTGAAAACAAGAAATGAATTTCTTTTATGTCAGTAGGAAAAGTTTGTATGGTACAACTTCCTCATCTAAAATCTTAAATATAAACTTGGATTAAGTCCATCTACTGTTGCTCAACAGGTACTCTAATTATCCTAATGTGGTGAATGAAAATAGTTTTCACAGCTTTTATTTTCAAGGTGGCTATAAATAATACGCAAGTCCTGGGGTAGTAAAACTTCATGGGCTGCTTGCCAAAGAATGGTGTACTTATGCAAGAATGAATGAGTGTTTTGTTGATGCAGTCTTTAAATTTTGTCAAATTATTTAACACACCTCAGGGAATAAATTATTTATGTTTTAACTTTAATAACTGTTTAAACTGTACAAGTAATCCAATATTTTGCTTGAAATTGATTTCAAAAATGTAATTTTGAGTGGCAATGCCTTTCAGTATGGATGAGATAGTTTTGGTGACCAAAACTTTGAAGAAGTTGACATCTGAGGTAGTTAATACTTTTATTATACATCATAGATTAAATTGAGAGATCACTACTCAAAATTTTGAATAGAATTTAGTGCATAAAAATGAAACAATTTTTGTATTCATTTTATAGTTCTTTTAGTGAGATTTTTAGAAAGAAATTTTTAACAGTTATGTGTATTAGCATTTCATTTTATATCTGAAGGTAAGGTTATAGTCACAAGAAAGCATTTGTTTGTAAATTACGAAAAAAGAAAACATTTTCTTTAATTTCTGTAGGGGCTGCGGTAGCCCAATTGGAAGAGTAACAGATTAGCAACCTGAGGGTTGCGAGTTTGAATCCAACCAAAGACTGTCGTGTACAAAGGGGGCTGATGCACATTAAATCTGTTGTTGCCTCAAATATCCTAAAGTTGGTGTGGTGTGGAAGTTTAGAGAGTGGGGTGCCAGTTCACACAGGTGTTACATCATCACCTGACTGTGGTTCAAAATTACATGGTGTTCTCGATCTTTCCCTTCGGGTTTGACCAAGGACCATTGCCAATAGCCCATTATGTTGCTCCAGTGCGACGTTAATTAAATACCTACCTACCTTTTATTTCTCTATTTAAAAGTTGTTGCTTAAGGTTTTTTTATTTTTTCAGGGTACACACTGAATTGCCTTTCTGGCATTTATGATGTTGAGACGTGACCACACGCTGAGACCTCCTCTTCGTATAACAGAATTACTTCAGGTTAGTTGCGAAATCTTGTATCTCCATTTGTTTGGGTTCTCATTTCTTGTACAAATTGGGTCATATTTCTACAAAATAATATTTAAAGTTTTATATGAATGCAACAGACAGTAACTTTAGGTATGCAATACCACTAAGCCATAAAAGTATTATGAATTTATACCCTTTTTTTGACATTTTATGTCAAAATTCTGAGTTATGTGCTTTTCTTACTAAGTCTATTTAAAAAATTGTTTTGAATCAAATCAATGCTGATAAAATTTCCCAAGGAAAAGTTAATCTTCAAATATAAACTGGCCACCACATTCACTCACCAGATTATGTATCTTTATGTAGAGAAAATAGTATAGAATTAAGTGATGTCTAAAGGTAGAAAAACATTTACAATTATAGTTAAAGCATTTTATATGATAATGAGGAAATCACTAAGTGCAATAGAATGCTAAAGTAATGTAAAAGTAGAAAAACATGTTATACAATTGTAGTTAAAGTGTTTTATGATAAAGAAGAAATCACTAAATGCAATAGAATGCTAATTAATGGTGAGGCTTTGGCATGATTAAAATTTTTTTTTGCCAAGCAATCCAAATGATAATGGTTAACAATGCTAATGTAAGATGCCAACTTAGCAAACTTTGGTGTCTCAAAAAAGGATTTTACTCAGTCCTAGTTTTACAAATATTGGCATAGATATGCAAAAATTGTTTTTCTATATCGATTATTCATCTCTTCAATTTCTAATTGTATTGTAAAAGTGAAATAAGGCAAACGAGTTTGATTATTTGTATATGTGTTTTTTTATTTAGTTGACACATTTACGTATACCTCTGGAGCACATAACATGGCCTCGTGTGACAATGACATCAGATCAGTGGATCTGTATCCGGCACTCTTTGTTGTAAGTGGTAAACTATTGTAGATTGTACATAGCAGTTAGTTTTTGCATGCTATTTTTCTATACTTGTTTAGAAGTTTTGTATAAAAAATTAGCTTTTGTACAAATACACAAGAATTCTAATTTAATCGTGACAAATCTAACTCTTAGCATGGGCCAGGATTTCATAACAAAAGGGGGCCAAAGTTAGAAGTTCAATTTTTGAGCCAAATGAAGTGGACATTATAATTTTTTCATTTCACTAAAGCCTTTATATTTTACAATTAATCTCACAATTATGTAATAAGAAGGACAAACACATAAAAGGTGATGTATCTCAATTGATATAAGTAATCACTTTTTATGTGTGATATATCTTTTTAAACTCATTTTGTCCACCAAATATTAATGGCAATTGAATGCTAAGTAAGTAGTCAAATTTTGTTCCTCGAAATTCATATTTTACTTTTCCGTCAATTTAGAAGCATGATTTGTAAATAAATATGCTAGTAGTTAATGTCAATGTAAAAAACAAATTTATAATCTTTATGCTTTCATATTTTCTAGTAACTTATTAATTTAATAAACTTAATGTTTTTTATTTTAATATTAAAAAAAAATTCTATGTATTTTTTATTTATTTACTGTAAAAATACAAAACCAATCCTTCGGGAGCTTTGGCTCTCAAGTCTGGCTATAATACTGAATCTAACAGAAAATAATACATCCAACCTTTGCAATAGCAATTTATTGTATTAAAACAAAAATTGTGGTAGTTCAGTTTGTCACTTGACTACTTTTATTAAAGAAATCATACATATGGTTCTTATTTGATACAATTAATTTAATTGTTTGTGTAGCATTAATCCTCATAGTATTGTATGCTTTCGAGAGATGTATTTGTAAAACTTGTAATCAGGGTTGCTTAATCAAACCTCTAAGTGACCTCTCTTTCAAGGAACTGATATTATTGAGTTAGTGTTCGATTAAACAATATTATTGTATTATTGAGTATTAACTGCCTGTATTATTGAGTTAGTGTTCGATTAAACAATATTATTTTGTTTTTACATTGATAGAGGATCCAATTTGGAAAGTGTAACAGCAATAACTGTTCTCAATCCTCATCACTCACTACCTCAAACATGGAAAGCAGTTGCAGACTGTGCTCAGATGAACCCAACAAAGCCTATCATTGCAGTGAAAGGTAATATTAGATTACCCTCAATTACAGTTGGAAGAGTAACGGTCTAGTAACCAGAGGGTTGCGAGTTCAAATCCAACCAAACACCATTATGTACAAAGGGGTTTGGTGCACGTTCAATCTGTCGGGGCCTCAAATGTCCTCACGTTGGCGTGGTGTAGAAGTTTGGAGAGTGGGGTGAAAGCTCAGGTGTGACCTCGTCATCTGACCATGGTTCAAAATGACGTGGTGCTGTTCTCTGATCTTTCCCTTTGGGTTTGATCCTGGACTGTCGCCAATAGCTCATTGTGTTGCTCCTGTGCGACATTAAATACCTATCTGCTATATGTTTAATTACTATCAAAGCATTTCTTTTGATGAATATAAATTTTATTGTAATATTAATCATTTTCATAAATTTGTTTATATTGTATACCATCAATTATATTTCAATGTGTTTTTACTTGTCCATTAAACATGATCATAAAATCAAATTGTGAACAAAAAACAGCATATATAAATGATAGTACTTTAATTATAATTTTATTTAAACGTATCTATATTTTAGGTTTCTAGAAATTAATTTTTACTTTCATTTTTATATATCCTTTATACTCTTTAACTTCCACATCTGCACATTTTCTTATATAATCTATTTTTAATCATGTTTTTACTGTATTAATTTTAATACAATAAAAATCTTATTTTTGTTGAATTTATATGCTTAAAAATATTTGGAGAGATGTCAACTAGTATGGATTTTTACCTTTCATAACAACATTATGAATTCTGGACTTGCAGAAAATTTGACTAACCCATTTAGGGAAATTTCTATTCTTTCAGTTACTAAACTTGATTACAATTGTCAATTCATCCAATAAACAAAACTTTTCCTTACTTTTGTTACTTAAACTACAGATCAAATTTAGAAATGTCATGAACTTTTAAATAACTTATTCTGTGTTATTTTTAATTAACTTTTGGATTGCTCATTTTGAGGTCAAAACAGTCTAGGCAATTTTTCTGTTTTATATCATCTAAAAAATGTGTTTTCAATTTTATGTCAAAATAAGATGTAGCTATTTGCAGACTCAAATGAAAAAATATATTTCCAATCGTTTAATTTAAATAGAAGTTATTCTAGTGTTTCTGTTTCTAAACCCTACATACTCTGCAACATGCTTAACAATAGAAGAATTTTGAAGTTATTAAATTAATTGGATTATAATAGAATGATTCTCTGAAGCAAGATTAATGTAGCCAAGAAAGCAACAAAACTAAAAAAATATAACTGTTAAACTCACATATGTATTTTTATTGATTGTCATATTTATAAAAACTGGAATATTGAAAAATATTCCAAAAAGAAATTGTATCACTGAAACATTTCAACAGGTTGGCATCTCTGTATTTGTTATTTTGTAGTTCTTAGTTGTGTGTTTGAAGGAATATATATACTCAATTTTCATTTTTGCAATAAACCTTGTTTACTGCTTTTATAAACAGCTGGCTCAACTTTCCAAATCTATGATCTCAGAAGCCGCAAATGTTTGCACAGGTGTTCCTTGACTTATTGCATTCACTTTTGGACATGGGTCAACTCGACCACAATTGTTGTAGTTTCCGATACTTCTGTTTATCATTGGTATCTTGAGGATCGTAAGTAGAAAAAGCAATCCTATATCTGTTTTTATGATTATTGAATTTAAATTATATTTGCAGTACATGTAGTATGTAAACACAGTCAAGGATGTTTTTAGCTAAAGTTCAGAACCTGTTTTACTCATTTGATGAGAACCAAGTTTTAGTATATTTGTTTGATCCTGAGATAAAAGTCTTGTTTTATGAGTTTATAGGCATTTGAAAATTATGACATTTAGTGAATGATTACTTGTGAAACTAAAATGATTTATTTGTAGCAAAAATATTATAAAAGCCATTTAAACAAATAAAATATGTCTGAATATTGAGGTATAATGTTTAGCTATAACTTGAGTGACTTTTCAAATAATCCTTGGAAATTTGTTTAGACAAAGTAACTTCAAGCATAGGTCCTGATCTAATTATTCCTGTTTTGCAAAATAAAGACAGTGACAAATCAAACTCTTGAGATAAAGTAGAACACATCGTAGTATGGAATGCTTCTTACATTCAGTGTGCATTGATGTAAATAATTAGGAAATTTTCTGTTTTAAGAACTCAAGTTTTTCACTATTACTGTATATATTTTCATTACAAACTAAGTGTTTTACTGTCCTGGTTGAATAAGTTTTTTTTAACTCTTGTGCAGATTTATCTGTAACACATAAAACTACTTATTCATTCATAAGTATCAAATACTACACTATATACCAGCCTCAGATGTGTGTATTAATATTTTACATAATTATTATACAGAAATAACAGTACATTACACATACTGTTATTTCTGTATAATTATTATTCTGTACAATTATTCTGTATAACTATGCATTATTCCGTATAATTATTCTATACATTCATGTACTGTACATTACATAACAGTACATTTAATGTATACATTACATTAAAAAAAATTTCACCTTAAAGTTCTACAGTTTATATAGGTCATAGTTTAAATCCTGGTCCTAATACAGATGTTTATAGTACAGAATAGTTTCAAGCTGTGTTCCAGTCAAAAATTAGTTAAGCAAAAATGGCCATAGAACAACAAATGTAAACCTATAGCATGCATAAATATTTAAATTCTAACCTAAGCATACTTTAGTCTTAAAATTTAAGTCTTCTAAATTTGTGAATCTATTTTGTAAATAAAAATTAAAACTTTGTTTCGTTTGAATTTACAGAGAGTCCAGTCCCCATAAAAATATTCTGCAGGGATTCACGCATGAAGAATGCTCAATTGGTGCACTATGTTTCAGATTCGAATATGAAATGGTTTGCCTTAACTGGATTATCTGCTGAAGTATGTTTTGCCTTCAAATTTCAAGTTTCTTTATGTGCTCAAATTTATCAAACTATCTTACAAGATCTAACTGGAAAAAACTACAGTGATATAAGAATTACTCCAACTGTGGAAAAAATTCTTGTTTAGTCATGCATTTATCAGATGGAATTTCAATATATGAGATTTTATACACTCATCTGATTTTAGTAGATGTTTTGTGGAAACAATGAAATTTTATTCCTTCTCTAGTTTAATTTGAAGGGTTGAAATATGGAGAAGTAGTGTTCTTGTGTGCATACATTCTCTTTTTTTTAATAGAATAACGGAAATGGGATGAAATGTAATTTTTGTGGAATGTGATCGATTAATTGTTTTAATCTATTTTTGTTGTCATATATCAAACAAACATCAATGAAGATAAATCCATAAATTTAAATATGAAACTAAGAGAATTAAAATGTTAATAAAAAATCGTTAGCAAAAAATAATGCATGATATTTACCTAATAAATTTGCAAAATATAACAAATTTTAGTTTTAAATGAATAATTGTTTGATTGGAACTTTCTATGAATAATTATTGTTTGATAAAATATGAAACAGAATTTTTACTTTTCAATAAATATGGTTTGGTAAAATATATCCCTGGTATTTTACAGCTGTAGTTTTTACATATATTTGGGATACCAAATGCTTCTAAACTAAGATGCAAATCTTTAGTGTCGAATACGTAAGCGTACATGTGTGTGGGCGGTGTATTTAACCACTTAACGCATTTACCCGTGTTTGACATGGGCGAAAGTTAGTGGCAAATTTGCACATGCCCGTGTCTCTCACGGGCGCTCTTGTATCTCACGTTATTTTATTTCTAATGCCCGTCTGAGATCCGTTCTAGTAAAAATAGATAGGCTAGATTAAACTTATACCATAGATGGCATAAACTTATTTATCATAGATGATTTACCACTTATTTATAGATGGATATTAAACTTATTTACTGTAGATGGCACCACTATGCACCATTTTTCTTGTGTAAACCAAGTGGTGCATTTTGATGATTAGCTATAAGTTTGTTAGGAATTCTTTGTTATAAAGCAGTTGTTTGGTGTGGAAAAGGTAATATATCCATTTTTATTACGTTAAATATCATAAAAGTAAACAGTTAACCATAAATTAATTTTTACTAAGTGTTTTTGTAACTTGTTTAGAAAAAAATCTGATAATGAGCGACTCTGACGATTTTGAATATGCCAATTTATCAGAAAGTTTCAGCGATGAAAGTGATGATCTCTTGAGTGATGGAAGTGAATCTGAAGTTAATATTTTATTATTATTAATATTTTGAAATTCAAAATAAACATGTAATCAAATCGTTTACACTTTGTATAATAATTTTTTTATAACTTTTACCCCACCCCCTGCAGTTGAAATTGCAAAAAATAACTTACACTATATCTATATATATATTCATTTTCTGTCAAAAAAAACTTGATCATTTTTTACCAGTTTTTCCGAAAAAAACTCGTGCTTTAAGTGGTTAAAGAACAGGCTTTCTAAGTGCACATGACAATTTCCGCACTTCATTCACTCGCACACCTCGGCGAATTTCATGGTGTGTTTTTTTGCAACATTCGGTGAAATTCAAAAGCAAACAGTTAAAATTAGTAGCCACCTACTTTCGGATGATGGAATGAGGTGGCGAATTGTTGGGAGACTGGAGCAGGGTAGGCTCAAATGCAAATTGCTAGAGACTTGAATGTAACGCCTAGCTTCATGTCGAACTTATGGAAACAGTTTAAGGATACCAGATCCGTAGAGAGATAGCCACGATGGCCAATGAAGATTGATGTTTGTTCATTACAGCAAGGCAGGAGTGCAACAGCCTCTCAGATCTTGTGACCTTCATGTGGCCACAGGAAGCCTAGTTTCAAGGGTTACTGTTTCCAGAAGACTACATGAGAGATCTGTTTACAAGACCTGCTGTTTGCGTCCCTCTCACTTCTACACTCAGGAGAGCCCGTTTAGCATGGTGCAGAGAACATCAACTTTGGACCAGGGATTAGTGGGGGCCGTTCTATTCACTGCTGAGTCCAGGTTCAACCTAACCACTGATTCTCGACGTATGTTCATCTGGAGAGAACTAGGGACCCACTACCTGTTTGCCAACATCCGAGAAAGAGACCACTATGGCAGTGGAGGTTTGATGATCTGGACAGGCATCATGTTGGATGGGTACACAGACCTCCATGTCTTTGACAGAGGCTCTGTGACTTAGTTGGGGCCCAGCCCCCTCCGCACTGACTATTGCAATTACAGAGTAGTGGGAGAGGCCCCAGAAAGTTACAGTAGGTTGTTCTCAAAGCAAGGACGAAACTAACATGACAAGAAGTCTTAAAGACATTCGTCGGCACTCAACAACATGGGCTGAAGAGTAATATTGCGTCTCACGTCATATATTGATCGGAGGATAGAATAGCCCTTGACCTTGAGACTCTGACTGCTGTGAGATATAGGGATGAGATCTTGGAGCCCTATGTTTGCCTTTTCAGGGGTGCAGTTGGCCCTGATTTCATTTTTATGGACATTTGTCCACATAGGATTCATCTGGTCGACGAATATCTGGAAAGTGAGGATATTTGTCGGGTGGATTGGCCAGCCAGATCTCCAGACCTAAATCCTAAAAAGCATATCTGGAACACTCTTGGGAGGGCAATTGCAACTCGCAGAACCATCCAGGACCTGAAAACAGTATTGCTGGAGGAATGGGACTGACTGCCACAGAGACTCAAACTGCCTCATTTTCAGTATGAATTCACGTTTTGAGAGGTGTATAACAGTAAGAAGGGACCATACCCCCCCCCCTATTAACCCATTTTTTTGTGTTGATATTGTAACCTGTTTTAGACCTTCCTGCACTGATGAGTCTTACGAACGATCACGCATGTGTACCATAACTGTTGTATGGTTATTTTCTTGTATTATTTCAACCTATGTACATAACTAATTTCATTAAAATGTGTCAGTAGTTCTGGAGATAATCGCCCAAAAGTGAAAATTCTCTTAATTTTGAACACCAGTGTATTCATATGCATGAAAATATTCGAGATTCTAGTCGGACACACATACAATGTTATAGATCTGATACATACCAATACTTGTTTATAAATAGATATTGTTGGTTTTTTTTTTGATTTTCAAGTGAGCAAAGATACTTTTTATGAGGATTTGATATGCTTTCTAACTTTCTCATTTACTTATTTATTTTATTCTAGTTATGGGAGGGGCTATCATGGCTCATTACCCCCACTGCACTAACAACCTGCGAGTTGTAGGCAGTGTATGTTCGATGCCTCCCTGGGTGTTTTTCTCTCTTCTGTGTCAGTAAAAACCTTTCTTGTGCTTATCACCATTACTTGATGTTGTCTATCTTGTGTCTGGCACCTCATGGCCAAATATGGCCCTTGCACCATAAAACCCCTCTAGTTGTGGGATCTATGGGGTTGCATTTAAATCTTATTTGATATTAGATAACTGTCAATGATGCATTGTTTGTTAAAATATTGTGTTGGTATTTTACCAAATTGATATTTCTTTCATATTTTAATTTTCATCTTTTGAGTGAGCGTTTTTCTTTTTTTAGGACAACCAAGTTTTAGGACTCACTCAAATCTATTCAGTTGATCACAATTTGTGCCAGAATATAGAAGCTCACAGTGTTTGCTTTACTTCTTATCAATTTAAAGGAAATGTTCAACCGTCTTGTGTTCTTGTTGCAGCTTCGAGAGGAGCAGACATGCATGGAAAGGTACATACTATTGTATTGATAACTGCTAATAATTTGAAAAACTGAATATGTAATTATCTATGTAGTGTTAGCATATAGTAACCCCTCAATATATTATACTTAGGGTCAAGGAAATAGCTCATGCCAAGGGGAGCAATAAGGCAAAGGGTTTATTAGAAATAAAAAAGCACAAGTTATAGTACATTACATAAGGTGATTTTTTAAATTATGTAAAAGTATGTTAAACATAGTATCAACAGTAAAACCTTTTGAAATAGTACTGAATATGGTAGAATAATTTTTACTCAATTGCTTGTCTACACTTTTTGGACACCAAAATCTTTTCCTAATTCAGTTTAGTCTTTCCGCAGTAGCTGAGATATATGCTTTTTTGTAACCTTAATAGGGCCTGTTGGAAAAGTAAGGGATTAGTAACCAGAGGGTTGCAAGTTTGAATCTAACCAAAGACCGTCCTGTACAAAGGGGGCTGGTGCACATTAAATCTGTTGCAGACTCAAATGTCCTCACATTGGCTTGGTGTGGAGAGTGGGGTGCCAGTTCATGTGTTGACCTCATCTGACCATTGTTCAAAATGACTTGGTGTTGTCCTCAGATCTTTCCCTTCGGGGTTGATCCTGGATTATCTCCAATAGCCTGTTGTGTTGCTCCATGTGATGTTAATTAACTGCCTACCTGTAACCTTAATGGTCTCATCGGAGGCTAGGACTATTTTTGGCTTCCAATGGGTAGAGGGGTTTCGAAAACACGACGATCTGAGCTATCCAATTCATTTTAAGTTCATTCAAAAGTATCTCTTCATGCTAAGACTTCCCATTCATTACTTCACTTAACCTGAAATTTGCCCTAACAGTGACACAAGGTGTTTTGAGTGAGGTAGAATTGAAAAGGACAATGGACAAAAAACATCAAAATGAAATATAGTTTCACAATTCATAAATTTCTGTTTCCTTAAAGCTCCAGGACCTGCATTAGGAAGTGTGGGACCAATTTGATCAAGATCTGAGGAGGCCCCAAAAATATTAAAAAGAAAAAATTTTATTAAATGTTTGAAATGAATTCAATTGTGTAGTTGACAGTAGAAAACATTTTTAATGTAAAAATAATTGTAAGTGTCACTAAATAATTTTGGGATAAAGTTTAATAATAAATTTATCTTTTCTGAATCCCATTCATAAGGGGGGCCCTATAAAGTTCAATTTAATTTTTAAATGTTCTGAGTAAAATATGTTATGGTTATTTTCTTGACAGCTGCATGTTGTCGAACTAGGTCCTCATCTGAGTGGAAACTTAGCCTACACATCGCATACTGGTACTGTTGAATTTTCTGATGAATGGTATCGCTATGATTTCCCCTCATCTGTTCAGGTGAGGCAGTGAATATTTTCTTTCGTTTTATTCCAATATTTTAATTAGAATCTGACGCTCCTGTAAACCTTCTTATATAAATATAAAAAGAATTCAAATGAGATTGTAATACATTCCATTAATTTGAATTCAAATGCTACTAAATTTGTAATGATTGTGCTGTGTGTCGATTTCACAAACACACCACTTCAGTCTGATCGAATCAAATTAGCAGAGTGACAGCCGAAAAATCAGTGATGCCAATTATTTTTTATTTCCCTTATTTCTCTCCCGTTTTCTTTCTCGCTCCAGTGACGCTCATTTAATATTTGAAGAATCCTTTAGAAAGTTACATCATGTGTGTCCGCCTGACAAATTACAGACAAGCTAGTTTAAAACAATGAATCAGGAAGACCAACTCCCCTGATTGACAACCCCAGAAGAAAGCAAATAAATAGTGTACAGGAGGGAAAACACTCTTTTACTTCAGTCTGATTATGCAGCAGATTCTGGAGTTTCCGGGTGATTTTTCGCCACTTTGAAACATGACAAAAGGGGATCCCCAAGAGACGCCATGTCTCTTCTATAAGCTAAGTTTTTTATATTTATCTCGAGATAATTCCCTTGTGTAGTTAAGATATTGTCCACGCTACACTTGATTAATTAAACTTAATATTCGTTTTTCTTGTGTCGCTTTTCAAAACTATATCCTTTTTTTTTAATCTTTTACGGCGTCACCCTTTGGTTTTTTTAAACTTGATATACTGATATCTTATCGATTATTTTATATTATATTCTTGTCGTGAATTTTGTGCAATGTTTAACCAAGAACTTTTCTCTAATTTGTTAAATAAAATTTAATTGTTAATTTTTAACTATGGTTTATCTTCCTTGCCATTTATTGGTTATTGATTGTCATGATGTGGTTTAAAGGTTAAGTGTTAACTTATGAATAGATATCTAAGTCCTCCACTCACACAGTAGTGCGAGCAAGATTTGCCTAAGTTTGGTCATGATTTAATCAAATCAAAATTCCACTATACGATCAATTACTGCTGTTGGGTCCTTACATTCGAACCTTACATATTTACAATTCAAATTAACCAAAAAGGACCCAACAATTGTTTAATGTGTGGATTATCCTTATTAGTGTTAACTCACATTTAATTTTGGGGGCGAAACTTTAAAATGTTTTAATCAATGTATCTTAACCCACATTGCTTTAATTTTACCAGAAATGTAGTAAGCTCAAATACGTAATATGAGCTTACTACATTACTGGTAAAATTATTAGTTTTAGTAAATGGTTAGTTTTAGTGGTTTTTAATAGCATATACATAATTAAATTTATAGACAATTACTTGTATTTTTTAGGCAACAATATAAAAAATCATATTAAGGTGTAAAATATGTACTAAAAATTTTTATTCCAAATACATGATGGTCAGTACATATTAGGAATAGGAAAATAATAATTTTTGTTCTACAGGGGATAACAGTTCCTACGCTATGCTTTGAAAAATTTGTAAAAACTCATTCTGGAATATATCTAAATTGCAGAAAAGCTAATTAACTTATGAGCATATTGCATAAAATTGAAAATAAGTTTTAAAATCCAGATAATTTAGTGTATTTCATAAACTATTTTAAATGAATTATTGTGACTATCGAACCTTCACATATCAAAATGGTCTATTTTTATGTTTCCTTATGACTGGTGGGAGTTTTTGAATTTATCAAAGTAATGGAATCAGCTGTAAAACTGTTGACTTGATCATGCCCTGATAATAGTGAAAAAAATGCAGTGACAATTTTTTGTGTGATAGCCATTCAATGATGTTATGTATAATTCTATTTCATTAATAGGCCTGTGAAGTTTGGATATTCCTTCTCACATGACTTATAGGATGATTCCTCTGCGTGGGAAAATAATGAGTACCTGTGGTACTTCCAGTGTGAATAGACTCGAGTCATCAATGAGATTGATCAGTGTTGAAATTGTCAAGAATCAAGTGTTTCGTTTTTTGTATGTCATATTGTATTCTTCATGTGTGCTGTTATGTGATGTTTTAATAAATGTGTCGTGTCAAATAGCTCTCCCATCAAATCCTGCGTGGCTGTGCCACTGTAAATGTTTGGGGTTCGTAAAATCGATGGAAGAACTATTTCTTTGGCATGACACATTTATTAAAACAACACATAACAGCACACATGAAGAATACAATACAACACAAAAAGCGAAAAACACTTGATTCTTGACAAGTTCAACACTGATCAATCTCATTGATGACTCGAGTCTATTCACGCAGAGGAATCATCCTATGAATCATGCGGGAAGGAATATCTAAACTTCACAGGGGCTATGTTTACTGTTAAGTTAAATCACTTACTAAATTATGTTATGCATATATAAAAAAAGTGCTAGCACACAAATCGGTTTCTTGCTACTTTGTTATTGTTTGCTCCATGTTTTAAGACTTTACTTTGATATGCAGGCCAGTTCCAAATTGGGTCTTGTGTATATAGTGACAAAATATGGTGTTATGCATTTGTGTGATATGGAAACTTGTGCTACCCTCTGCAGTGTCAACCTATGCACTGATGTTATTTTTAGTACTGCTTTCAACAAAGAGACAGAGGGTATAATAGCAATATCCAGAAATGGACAAGTAAGTGACTTTTATTTCCTTCAAACTCAATATGCACATGTTTATGAGTTCATTTGTAAAGCAACCATGCAAAATGATTCATTTTCTCCTATTCCGTCCATCTGACTACGTCCATTTTCTCCTTCGTCATCTGACTGATTCAGGGCCTAAGTAGCCCGGTTGAAAGAGTAACGGATTAGCAACCGGAGGGTGGCAAGTTCGAATCCAACCAAAGACTCGTAAAAAGGGGCTGGTGCATGTTAAATCTGTAGTGGCCTCAAATGTCCTCACGTTGGCTTGGTGTGCCAGCTCAGGTGTTCTCGTCATCTGACTGTGGTTCAAAATTACGAGGCCTTGTTCTTGGATCTTTTCCTTCGGGATTGATCCCAGACCGTCGCCAATAGCCCATTGTGTTGCTCCAGTGCGATGTTAATTCAATTACCTATTCTTCTACGAGAGAGATGACATTACTTTTAGTATGCCATAGTTGTGTGTTATCCTGAAGCCATACATTTCTTGGTACAGAATAAACTAACCTGCCAAGTCAAATCCAATTATCAAAGTCACGCCTAAATCTTACAATCGAAAAGGTTACTAAAACATTTTTAGTGCTACTGCTGGTCTAATCTGCCAGAAGTCAGATTCATATTTCATCAAATAAGGACTCATTTAGAAATTTGTGAAATCTTTGTGTCGATCCTAACCAAATTGCAGGCCACTGTAGTCCGGTTGGAAGAGTAAGGAATTAGCAACTGGAGGGGGTTGCGAGTTCGAATCCAACCACTGTCATGTACAAAGGGGCTGGTGCACATCAAATCTGTCATGGCCTCAAATGTCCTCATGTTGGCATGGAGGAAGTTTGGAGAGTGGGGTGCCAGCTCAGATGTTGCCTCGTCATCTGACCGTGGTTCAAAATTATGTGGTGGTGTTCTCTGACTTCCCTTAAGGATGGATTCTGCACCATCGCCAATAGCCCGTTGTGTTGCTCCAGTGCGACGTTAATTAAATACCTACCTATATTCTTCAATCTGATTTAACAATTCTTATTCAAATCTGCAAACTAAATCTGAAATCCATATAATCTTTTTGTTGGTAGTTTTCTCATGTTATTTTTGTGATTGAAATTTAATTTTTGTAACAATTATTTCCAATACTATAGGTGTTGTCAGTTGAGCCAAAAAGAGAGCAACTTGTGAAGTATGTATGGGAAGTGTGCAAACGGCTTCATATCGCAGAGCGCTTGGATCAAGTTCTCAAGGTGGAAGAGTCGTAAAACTGAAATATGCTGATTCCAGCAAAATTGCAATGAATAACGCAATCGGTGATACTAATGAATGGAATTGACCGAAGTGCAATATCATCTATGTAAAGCACTGTAGACTTGCTCTGTTCAATTGTAAGTAATAATCAAATTTGTAAATCTCTAAATTTGTGGTTTATGGATTGATAAATTTGAATCTCAATTTATTTTTCATGACAAAAATTTCTAAGCTGAGATTTTTATAAATATGAGTGTTTAGTAAGTTCAATATCTGGATTGATATTATGTGATGATATACAATGGACATATAAAGCGATTTGCTATTCAACGCACCAATATTTGAAATTGATTGAGTTTAGCTATTAATATAAATTTGTTTTAGTTTGGAAGCATACTGTTTATAAAACTAAAGTAATTTTGAAGGTCAAGAAATTCTTGCACTTGCAATGAAGGTTCCTTACTTAAATACAGACTAATAATCGTCACTTTTTAATACCAAAATAATTATGGGACACTATAGATACAAATGAAGCATTATAGTGAAGGAAAATAAAGTGGTTTCAAGTAAATTTTGCAGATATAAAGGTAGTTATCTTAAAACCAGGCGCAGTGTATGCCTATTCGTCCTGCAATAATTGCATATCTGCTCGAAGGACACCAAACCAATGCCAGAACTGAGTTATTAAAACTCTACTCAGTCTATCACTGATGCACTATTATATACTATTACATATTGTACAATTGTAACCTGCCACATTCAGTGTAAAGCCCTAAAATTGCATCAAAGGGAATTCTGATAACACTTTATTGGTTTGCATGAAATTATAAGAATAATAATACTATTGTGTTAATGATTACTTTATGTACCTTTTATTTTATTTATTTGAATTGATTACATCAAATTTTAGCACTTATGTGTATTTGGAATCATGGAAAGAAAGAAATTCTAGTAATGGGTACACTTTTATAATACCCTGAACCATGTGAATCTTGCATATTTTTTAAAATGCATTTATGAAGAAATTATCGTGGGGGTGGTTCACAATTCATAATACTTTTTTAAATAATTTTGAATCCATATTGGTATCAATTGTAATCTGATATGTCACTTTCTTTAATCTTTTAACTAAAGGGTAAGCAACAGATGTATCTGCATAACATGTCTAGATTGATAATTCAAAATTTCTTTTTCTCATTTTTACATACTTTATAAAATTTTGATCAACATCATGGGTCTTGTTTTATCGGATTTGCTTTTGCTTAAGATCCCTAGTGTGGTAATAGAATCAGGATAGTTAAATAATTACTTGACACTCATGCATATAATTTTATGTGATTAACAGAATTTATAAGTATCTATAATTAGCAGGAGAGATTGAACTTTGGCACGTAACTCTTCTTGGGTAAATTGAAAATACAGTGGATATTAATCCTTAGCACATAAAATTTTGATTGTAAAAAAAAGGTTTAAAACATTTCTCAGTCAAACAAATATTGCCTGCAGCCTGGTAACGTTTCTTGATTCTGTTGAGATGTACATCAATTCCAGATACTGAAAATTGCACATATGATCTGATGAAATTTGCTTATGAGTTTCTTATTAGAAATTGGTCAGAATCACGAAAGTTTTGATTGATATCTAGTGAATGGTACTTATTTATTGAAATTTATTTTGAGATTATATTAATATTTTTTAAACTATTTTTGTTCAGCCATGTAAATCAATAAATAATGGTGTGAATTATTAAAATTGCTTTCATTGCATTAGAAATATGTGCAGCACAATGTTTAGTCAATTATGAACAAATGTTTCTGTATACTTCAAATCAATTATATTTTGTATTTATGTATTGAGTTCACTTCTGTCCTTTTTGTATGCAATTTTATTTTAAATTATTTTATTTATAGATTATTTATTTTATTTCAAAGGGCCTTTTAATGCTTGTCTTTTAACACTAGCCACACTTAACTTTAACATTTATGTGGTATTCATTTTGTATTATTTCATGATCATGAAGTGCATCATAATTTATTAACGATTCATTTGTGTGACACTTATCTGTAATTTAGGGGTTTTGTGTGAAGTCATTTTTAATTATTTAAGATTCCCTATGGTGGCTATATAAGCATGTTTGGGGGAAAATAAATGTAAACTGGGAAGACATTAAAATGAATATTTTTATGTAAGATTGATGTCACTGAAGACTGATCATTAAATTATACTGACTCAAGCTTTGAATTATTTCTTAGTAAACAAAAGCAACATGTATAAAAATACACATTTTAAATGTGTATTAGGATCTTGAGATATAACATAAGTTGACCAATCAACCATCATATATCAATTGATAATTCATTCTTTGAAATTTACTGGCGAAGTTCTGGGCAAAAAATAAGCCAACTCACATGTTCAGAATATGTACAGGAAACAAGTATTGCTACAGAAACACTATGGCCACCTATATTTAGCTTGATAGAAAATGTCTCTAATAGGTGTGGCTATTTCGTCATGGTTGGATAAAAACAATCATACTCTTGGAAGCTTATGATGCGCAGAACATTATTCTAGGGATAGAAAATACACTGAAAATATATTTCATGCTCTTAGACATTCAAAACTCATTTCATTTGAAATAAGAAAATTCAAAAATTTAGTTTCTGCTCAAAAAGTAACCTGGAAAATGAAATAAAAAAATCAATTGAGATGTCTTGTTTTTAATTAGTTTTCAAGCTTTACAATGATGTATTACTTATCTTTGTAGTTGTTCAGTTAGTGTGTTCATCATCCCAAGTGTTTTAAATGCCTCTTAAGGGTGATTTCTCAAAAGTGACTCATTTGTCACATAACGTACCTTTACAAAAATCTCACGGTCACTTAAAATTTTTATGAAGTTATCTTAAGACTAACATGTTTTATAACCAGAGCTTTTTGGGGTATTTGAATATATATGTAAAATATAAGGAAAATTGCTTATTCAAAAAATTTGTCAGCATATATGTATTTAAATTGAAAATGTTAACACAACAAAGTAACAGATTGAAATATACACAATTATCCAATAAATATGTTAAAATATAGTGCCTATGATTAAGTTCTGAATAAAGGTACATCAAGGGTAGATAGGTATTGAATTAACATCATTCTTGAGCAGCACCTCATAATTTTGAATCATGGTCAGATAACAAGGTCAACACCTGAGCTGGCACCTCCACACCATGCCAATGTGAGAACATTTGAAGCCACAACAGATTTAACATGCACCAGCCCCCGTGTACACAATGGTCTTTGGTTGGATAGTTTCGAACTCGCAACCCTCCTGTTGCTAATCCACTAACCAGGCTACCACAGTCCCCAGGTACATGAAGGGAAGCAATGAGGGTGGCTCTATTCTCAAGGTTACCTTAACAAATCATCACAATCCATAGTTTTAGAAAGCCTACAGTACTCTTACAATTTATTATAAGCAAATTCAATCTTAAGTCGGATATTTATACAGCATGGTATGCGTCTTATAGAATACTAGAGTGTTAAACGCAAATCTATTTAAAATCCGATTTAAAAAACATTCTACAAATACAATTTTTTACAAACCAAAAGCTAAAATTCAATAAAAGTTTAATTTAATAAAACATTTCATACAAAATAATGCATTTTATATAAGACAAATAGCAGTTTGATAATCGTAAGTTTAAAAATAAGTAGATTTCAATTTGATATCACATGTGTGCTCGATCCTTCTCTCAATGTAAATCCATCTCCATAGCCATAGGATGGGAACAACTGTTTAGGCCTTGAATTGCACATTGGGCACAGATTATTACGGACACTGGAGGATCTCATCCAAAATATTAGATTCTGTCTCTCACCACATGTAATAGGTAAAGCTCCATGAAGCTGCCGTCCACAATGAAATATTCCATATCCTACTTTGTGGGGAACTGTTATGCAACTGGATTTGGAGATCGGGACTGTGTTTAGATCGCCAAAATATAGCTCGCCTCCCTCAAATGCAGGGCCTAGGCAAACATTCAGAGTGATCTGTAAGAAAGTATGATTACAAATATGAGTATACTGATAAATTTGATGCTTTTATATTTGAAGTAGAGATCACTAATACACATGTATCTATGAATTTGTCTCAACTCATGTAGTATTTAGCATCCATTTGCCTAGGCTTACAGATCCATACTAGACATGGCCACTGTGTCCTAGTTGGTAGAGTTGTGGTAGGTAGTTGAATTGGCGTGGCACTGGAGCAACACATTGGGCTATTGGCGGTGGTCCGGGATCCACCACGGAGAAAAAGATCCAAAGACACCACGTCATTTTGAACCAGTCAGATGACAAGGTCAATACCTGAGCTGGTACCCAACTCTCCAAACTTCCATACCATGCCAACATACCATTGGGGATCATGACAGATTTAACATGCACCAGCCCCCATGTGCATGGGGTGTTTGGTTGGATTGAGTTTCGAAATCGCACCCCTCCAGTTGCTAATCTGCTCTTCCAGCCTGGCTACCACGACCTGGTAGTCATGGATTAGCATTCAGTGGGTTGAGTTCAAGACTCGATCCAACTAAACACCATTGCATATGTTAGGGCTGGTGCACGTTAAAGCTATCATGGCCTCAGATGTCTTTGCATTAGTATGGTGTGGAAGTTTCGAGTGTGGTGCCAGATCAGGTGTTGACCTCGTTATCTGACCATGGTTCAAATTACAAGGTGTTATCCTTGGATCTTGCCCTTAGGGATGGATCCCATACCATCGCCAATAGCCATTGTGTTCCTCTAGTGTGATATAATTTCAACTACCTATCTACCATACTACATGTGTATCCAATTACAGAGATAGTCAAGCTCCCTGAAGAAGGCAGTCAAGTAGCATGGCGCAAGGGCTATATTTGGCCATGCTGTACCAGACACAAGACATACAATATCATAATAGACACAATGAAAGTTTTACTGATACAAAGAGAGAAATACACCCAGGGAGGAATGCACCTGACAGGAATTGAACCTGCGCCACCTACAACTCGAAGGTTGCTAGCACAGTGGGCAAACCCACTGAGCCATGACGGCCCCACATAGTTTTAAACCAGTCTATTAGTTAAATTAGGGGACGTGGTAGTGCATAAACAAAGTGCTTTCTTACTTTTGTTGTGTTTGGCGCAGATTCTGTTTCTAAGTTTATCATTCAATGCCAAGAGTTTAAACAAAACAAATGCTTAAAATATTATCCATTTACTTTCTATAAAAATTATTTTCATCTTCTAGTGCTAAAATTATAAACAAGAAACATTCAACTGCTTCAAATTATGTTCCAAATTAACTGCTTGGAACCCAGTCATAATTGAAACTACATATGTACCTTTAGTACACATTCAAATCTGATCTCTAATTTAGTCATTTACAAGAGTTTATACAGAGAGGGAAAAGAATAGAGAAGTACAAAAGAATTTAGAACTAGAAACATGATGTGTGTAATAAAGAGACTTTAATTCACAACATTTAATGGATTTTACTTTAAAAATTGAAATATTTGATAACAGCATTTAAAAAGTATTTTAATCATAGGGCCAAGATGGAGCTAGAACATTTGAGTTTAACAATAAATACCATTTTTAAAATACAATGAAATTTTACCTCACTGTTGTCATAATGATAGCCTAAATCCAAATCTTCACTCATTTTATATCTAACAGTAAAAATTTTATGAGAATCTAAGCCATTTCCTCTCCAACTTGGAAATAGAACTTCAGCCAGTGAATCCATGTATTTTTCTCGTAAAACAAGGGAAAAGTTATCATGAAACCCCAACTCGTCGAGTAGAACCTGTTTAAAAAATCATTAAACATTAATTATAAAATAAAGTAAATTACAACTTTTGGTGAAAAGTCACATTAACATAATATGAGTAATGAATTAAAATCACCACAGAAATTTTTTAAATATATGGAATAGTAATATTTACCCCATGATAATTCATAGAATTGGGTCTTCCTTTGGGCATATCTGATTCTGTATAATAGTTTAATTCTTGTAAAAGTTGATTGCAAAACTCTTTTGTAAACACTGGAAACCCATAGATTCCTTTTTCTGTTCAACATAAAAATAAAACTTCCATAAACGTATTTAATTTTGTAAGAAATTGTATTCAAATCATGTCATGAAAAATAATAATGAAATGTATTTGAATGATAATTCCACTAATGTAAAATTGTCATTGTGTTCAAATATCCAAAACATAACAGCATTTAAAAATGTTTGATATATGAAATTATAAAAGAAAGAAAATCTAAATAATAAAATGTAGTTCCTTTGGAGTGTTTTGTATTCTTATGGTTTTGTTATGTAATTTTTCATTGTTTCACTCTAAAATGAAAAACAATATCTTTCACCCATATAAAAAACCATGATACAAAATTAATACTAAAATCATCTATACCTTTCAATCCTAAATTTGGTCAAAATCGTACAGTAAAATTCAGATACACAAGAACTCTAAATTTGTAATTTGGCAATTCTCACCAAAACAAGTTACTGTCAGTGTCACATTACATTTTATACTGTAACAAATCATATGAACAATAAAGAATTGAACAGTCTAAAACATCAAGATTATTTTAAAAAATTATCCTGTTTAACTTTGGGGCCATGGTACCTGGTCGGTAGAGAAGCAGATTAGCAACCGACGGGTTAAGAGTTCAAAACACGATCCAATCAAGGACTTCTGTACATGGCCTCTAATGTCCTCACATTGGTGTGGTGTGGAAGTTTGGAGAGTGAGGTGTTGACCGTCATCTGACCATCGTTTAAAATGATGAGGTGTTGTACTGCATACAATTTTTTTACAGCTCATCAAAATCATTCAAAAAATGTTTAAACAGCCTCTGTATTTATCATAATTAAATATCCTATTCTAAAGCAAGTCTGTTGATTTTGATTCAGCCCACATATCCCGATATCATTTGATAAAACCTTTTCATTTCATTTGCAGCGATTATAAGCATGAAAGAATATACCAAACATGCTACTCTTAGATTATTTGTCAATGAAATATCTTAGAATTAATTAGGTATTTTATCTTGTACTAAAAATGAGATTGCTGTAAGTTAATCTATTTACCTTTGAAATCAAGCATTTACCATCTAAGTTTAATAAAAACAATTTGGACTAGTGGAATTAATGTGTGGTGGCGATATCAGGTATTGTCGGGGAGGGGTTTGGTTGGTCGGTGGGGGTGCCATGGCGAGTTCTTGCCCCGGGTGGAAACGAGCCTAGTTACATCTCTGTCCTCGTGAAATGCATAGAATACTGTAATATTCCATAAATAATATAACAGACCAAAAAATCAATTGATAATGAGAAATGATCCTTCACTATGAAAGTCAGGCATAACTACAGGAGTCAACATGAGTGGCAGCTCCAAGCACCAATGTCCCATGGGGCAACATTTCAGAAATAATGAAAAATTTTGTCATTTCACTTTGAAAAAAAAAGAAAGCAATTAAATTTACAAACTGTAATCCTAACTCAGCACATTTAGGGTTTCTGAGCGTTCTGAGGCTATTTAATAAGGTAGTGAGAAATTATTAGACATACCAATTTTTTGTGACAATTGGGAAAGTTCAGAATGTCCTAACTAGACTGAAATGTCAATCTACTCATTGCCCTCACACTATGAGTAATACAGCAGTTCTACCATTCACAGTATAACTAATAAATCGTAATGCTTTTGATTAATTTAATCATTGAATTTAGGTACTAATTTTGAGGTTTATGAACTTAGTTTTGTAAATAGTGTGTTGTTACTGGCATTGAGGTGAAATCAATAACACCCTTTATCTATAACATGCAACAGATTTGAGAATCCTTGAAGTACTGCCACAAGTACTTGCATTTTAGGATTTACTTTTGATATTTTGCTATTCAGAAACACTACAGTAACAAAAATTAAGCAGGTAGTAGAACTTCAACAAGACATTACATTTTTAAGGTTTATAATAAATAAAATATTTTCAATATACCAGACACATTTTGGTAGGAAATATTAGTGTTATTAATCAGACTTACCCTCTGAAATCACATCTATTAACTGCAATGTCTTTTGTAGGTTTGAGCTCTTTGCTGCATTTGCAAGTTTTGCAAACTGAGGATGAATAAATTTCTCCTAGTAAATACAAATAAATTGAACTTCTTAAACCCGTAATAAATTCTGCAAATATTATGGTATAAAATAACTACCTCCAGTACGTGAATATTAGAATTTAATGGCTTGTAAAATTCCTCAAGGTAGGATTTTCTTTCTAAAGCTTGCTTTTCAATACTCTTTCTGCGATCAATCTCTTCTAGAATCTGAAACATTAAAATTAAGTACTGAAAAATAAATACTATTACTAATTTAAAAGAAATCTAAGTAATACAACAGGATTCTTGGAATGCTTGTAAAAACATTCTACATTTGATAAATATAAAGTAAAGTGTTTGTTCACTGGCTAAATTTGATATGAACAGATGAAAAGTACAAATGTTTTTCAGAGATTTAAATAAAAGGGATCAAATTGAACATTTGCCTTTGATTTTACATACTTAATTCACTTTAAATTATTTTATGGTTACTTTATTGTAAATTAAAATTCAGTATTATACAATATTTACAAAAACCAGAAAGGATATAGACGATAAAGCAACTAATTTTTTTCTAAAAGAACGCCCTTTTGTTATCTCCATATATGCATTTTAATGTATGTATGGCTATAACAAAAAGACTAACAGATTATTTAAGTAAAAGCAACTAAGAAAGTCAAAAACATTAATATTATGAGTTAGAAATATTTTGTGAGTTGTTAAGCACGAAAACGGAGGAATTTAATCAAAAGCGAGTAATACAAAAGTTGCAAAAGTATACCTTTTTCAACAAAAGATATCTTTTAGTTACAGTATCACAGCCTAAGCGAGGAAGAATCTGAAATAGGAAACACTATATTATTTTTAGAGAATATAGTAAAATAATTTAAGCATATATGTTACAAAATAAACTCAAAACTACCAAGACTGCGGGCTTAGCGTACATATTCATTTAAAAATGACTACTTTATGTTTGACTAGACAAGATTGGAATAAAATATTCTATCCATCTTTTGAAAATTATGCTTTAAATGTAAAGTTAAAAACGTTACTTCATGATAAGCAGCATCAAACTGATCTGTGTCTAAGTACTTAAAATGAGTGTTATAATCTTTAATATAGATATTGTGAGATAAATAACATCCACAGTAATGAAATGAAGGCATGACTTCATCACAAATCAATTCTATTGATTTAGAAACAATCCATGCTATCAAACTAAATTAGTCGATGTCTAAAGTTTGTGCAGACAGACGACTTTTGTAGAAAACAAATTCAGTTTTGTTTTAGAGAAACATTTGCGTGGTTGAAGTGAAGAATTCGAAAATAGAATGAGTTTTTTTTTCGTCTGCGCGGGTGCATAACACAAAGTGGTGGACTAGTATTCGATGATTTTGTTTACAAAAAATTTAAAATTCAACTAAAATGAAAAATAATTTTATAAATATTCTTTAAAGCTGCAAATCAAATGCAAATTTAAGAACAGCGTTTTAGAACACCGATTTAGAATTTGTGACACATTTCAGAAGGGTGGCAACTCTATAAGTAGGTGGACCAAAAATGAATGCGAAAGTGCGAAATGTTTACAAAAAGTCTGAAATAATAATTTTTGTTTAGAAACCAAAAACATTAAAATGAGTGCCGGTTCAAGATGGGGTAGTCGAAGAAAAGATGAAATCGATCTTAATCAACTCCTTTCTGAACTTGATGAGGTAAACATTTTTAAATTACTAACTTTTGTGTTAGTGACAACGTAAACAAACATGAAAGGGAATAATTTGTTAGTTAAATTCGTAGAATATGCGATCCAGTTTTTTCGAAAAGTTTAAAAAAACAATCACTATCTAGCATAGTTTTTGGATTTAATATCCTTTGATTATCAATTTAATGGAATATCTACACTTAAGGTTGGACGCAGAAAATTTGGATTGTAGGGTTTGAGAAATTGTTATTTGATTTCTCAGAAGTGTACATGGAATAATCATAAGTTTCCGTTTTTACACAGGGCTGCGAAAGGGAACTTCAATATATATCATAGACTTTCAACATGTACAGTTAAATTACCGTCGATGAACTAAAATTATGTACAAATGGAGTTCAAATCGTGTGAATGTGTTTCTACATTGTTTCCGAAAGGAGAAAATCTATTTTTTAAATTTCGATTAGGAATTTGAGCTAAGCTAAATCCATAAAATTTATTGAATTTTGGAAAAGTTAATTATTGAACTATACCTGTATTCCATATGGAATGCTAGAAGAATTCACTTTTGATGGATATGATTGAAAATTCCGTTGACGATATTTAATTCGGCGACAATATTAATTATAATCCTTCATTTTAACTAGTTTTATGAAATTGTGCACTATAGAATTTTTTTCTCATGCTACAGCACGAGTGGGAACTGTTGACTTTTTTTAAAATTTTAACATGTTGAACATCATCTGAGTTATATTTAACTCATACTGTGTTTGGTCAAGAGGCTATGTGAGTTAAATATAAATCCAACCTTGGATTTACATTCCGTGAGTTGGATATGCTTCACATTTACCATGTAGTGTAAATACTTGAACTTTCTACTTGGCCTCCCTGACACATAACCAGAAGTTGACCCAGATTTTTTTTTCTTTGAAAACTGATTTTTGGATGCATTGATGAATGTAGTGCATTTAAAAAACAAACCAATAATAAAAGTTCATAGGTTGTTTTCCCATAATTCTGCTACTATTGTAATTTAGAATTTTGTTAATTCTAAATTACAATAGTTGTAGTCAATTAATTGTGTTAATTTAGAATTTTTTAATATTTATTTTAGACTAGAAAAATTGCTATTGTCTGGAAATTTATTTTGAAAAGGCAATCAGTTAAATGAATCATTTGAAAGTAATGTGTTGTGCAAGTAAGCAAATACTTTTGCTATGTCATGGCACAAAATGTCAATCTAGTTTTAAGACTGTTTATGTACAGCTTTCGGAAACTAGAAACTGAATATTCCTTAACAGTTAATAAATATGTTGCATCAAAACTGAAGGCATTAATTTCTAGGTGTAATTCATTATGCCTATTAAGTATTAATAATCTTTTTCTTAAATGAATTATTTATTTCAATTGTTGTTTCAAATATGAAGTCTTAAAATTGTAACAATAGCAGTTTATTTTAAAATCAGTTTTTCTTCACAGAATTAGCTAAAATTTTTTCAAACTAGTAAAACATAATCTAATATCTACATTCTATCAATTCATAATTTTAAAACAAGGTTCAAAATTAGTAACCTGTTAGATGTATTCTGCAGCTATAAATTTCATTTGGATGTCTGAGTCTTTGGATGTAGTCATCGTTTTTTAAGATAAACTATTCAGAATTATTTGCTTGTTTCGTGAAAATACTGACCCATCAATCATTGTTGTTATCTATGCTCTTATTTTTATACAGGCTGGTCAATGTTCAGAGTCCAGGCCCTAGTCATTATACCGTGTCTATACACACTCATGAAAATAAATTTAAAACTGCACCCAAGTAAACCATTTCAGTAACCGAGAGAAAATGTTTAGGTGTCATTGAAGCCTGATATTCTCAAATCTGCCACAGGTGACTTTTTGCTACTGCTTTTCAACCTTACTGAGCAGGGATATCTTAAGCAAAATTTCCTGAAATCTATTAATTTCAAAATTTTGGCGACTTTTTTTATTTTACCCATGGTCAATGAAAATTTAGTCCTCTTTTATTTAACTAATAGAGGAGGTAAAAAAAATTTTTTTTTTCTTTTGTGATAAAATTTTTCAAAGGTTGGCAAGTTTTGGCAACCATGAAAGAAAAACATCGGAATCTACTTGATGGATTGTCTTGAACACTTTATTAAGAAATTTAGTTTTTAATATTAAATTTTAAATATATTGGCAAGATCTTCAATGTCTGTTTCATAATTAGTACATTTGTGTTTTAACCTATTAATTTTCTATCTGAGCATCGAAAATTGTTATTAAAATAAGGTTTAAGAGGAGACTTTTTTGCTACTAGGTACTAATGCTTTGGCTGTTACAACCCTGCTTTCTTCTAATTTCTAACCTTGTTTTCAGCAATTCAAACTTGACTTCCTTTTCTTTAGCTTTTCGCTGATGAGCCCTTTGATCCCGAGGATTACGTTGATCGTCTGTCTCTGCGTATAGGAGGTATTCAAAGTGATGGAGAGAACTTTGATCCAAGAGCCCTTCATAAAGCATTTGACCATGCCATCCTGCACCTTCAGGGATATTACGAAACAAAGCAGCGTCAATGCAGCTGTTTGGAAACCATATGTCGAGAAGAGGAGAAAGCCCACTGGGACAAGACAAAGGAGCTGATTCAGAAAAATAAAGTATGTTGAGATCAAATTTGGCATGAAGTGCATAGCATTTATTGTAAAAAACTACTAACTTTATAAGAATTTTGTCTCTAAATTATTTCTCATCTTATGCTGGTTCGTCGAGAAAAGTAGTAGTTTTCGAAACGTTACATACGTACTTTCGTGTCAACCATTTCCAACAAACAAAAATTTTCACCATTTGTGTGATTTAGTGCCAGGAATGGATAAGTATAACATCACAACACTTTCATAAAATCTTCACCTTGGTTTTATGTAACCCTTATTTATAGCCATTTTTGTTTGTAAAGAAGGATATATAAGTTAACTGATATTTCTCTGTTTTTGCCTCATATATATTTTGAAAAAATTATTAGAATTTGGTTCCTACTTCTACGGAACAATATGCTGTGAAGTACTTTCAAAGTTACAGCATCCTGCCATAAAAAAGTATGTGGCACTAGGCTCAATATGGAGCTTTATTGAAAAACATTGAAAGACGGGTTCGGCCAAATGGTGAAATAATAAACAATGAGGAACCACACGACAGCACTTAAATTCGTATTTATTTGATTCGAAATTAAGTATTCATATTTAGATGACTCAAAAATGACTCATTTGTTACTATTTTAAATGCAGTTGGGGATTTTTGACCACCGAAATGATTTGCGATGGTCAACGGGATAGTACGCAAGTACCTTCAAAACCTGAATAGGCAATTAGAATTTTAACTGTCAAAGCTTTAACTTAGAACCAATTATGACTGAACAAGAAGATTTTATATTAGGCTATATTGCTCTTTATTACTTGTTCTGTAATGAATTTTCATTTTGCATAAGCAAAGGAAATCTCAGTCACTGTTTCGAACAGCTGTCCTTAACTGAATTGGTACAACAGATTTGGGTGACTCAAAAGTGGACAGAAAGCAATTTATTTGCAAACATATTTTACCATATCTCCGTTTCACATTAAAACATTCTAGAATCAGTTTTATACTTGTAGTTTTACAAACCTTTAGTTTAAAAATTAATTCAACGTATAAGTTATGCCTGTTTATTTCTTATCACTCGGCCCTCGTTGTTTGGGCTGTTTTCTTGTCCTCTAAGAAGCATGATGTTTCAAGGGATTACTGTATTTAATTTGAATAGCTGTTTTCTTCCAAAGAGAACTTAGATAAGATCTCTCTTGTTTCGTCTGTTTTCCTTTAAAGGTTTTATTACACATGTTTTAAAAACACAGAAACCAATTGTGTTATTAAACTTTAAATAAATTAATGTTGATACTAAAGTGTAAAGTTAATTTGTTTGTTACAAAATAAATGCTAATCAAAACTTTATGTAATGAATGTAGTTTTAGTGTTACATGTTCATGGATTTCTTGTATATGTGCATAATCAAATCAACTTAGGAATTGATTATTCACACCAATAAAATTCTAACTGGTGCTTATTGGTATCATATCCATGCTATTTTTATTTTAGGATGCTTATGAGACCTTCCATGAGTTGGACGAAAGAATTGACTTTGTTGCTACTAAAGTTGTTCACTTGGGTGATCAACTTGAAAGTGTGAATACACCCAGAGCTCGTGCTGTAGAAGCCCAGAAACTGATGAACCACTTTGCTGAACTATTGAGTCCAGAACCAATTGTTGATGGTATTTTGAATGATCGTACAAAGGTGTATATTTGATTTTTATAATTTTCTAATCAATTTGGGGTACTTTTGCGTTATAGCCATACCAATAAACTTCGGTGCCAATTTGGTGCATTTTGCTTATTTCTTAGCTATATTTGTTTTCATACCAGCTTTTATTTTGTGGTGCCAGTTTAGCTTATTCCTTTGTTAGTGCAATTGGCTCATACTTCAATCTACCGCTGTGTTGTGATTCATTTGAAGCTGTAATTCACAGAATTCAATAGACGTTAAATCTTGACTTTATAAATAAATGAATCGTACGGCAGTAACGAAAGGAATGTGTGATCCACTAAACCACATTTTTGTTCAGACACCTTTTTCTTCCCGGCATGAACGAAGGCTACATAACCATTCTGGCTTCGAGTCACATTTTAATTTTATTAGGTTAATCGAACACAATCTTTTTTTGTGAAGAATATTTCTTTCTTGAAAAAAGTACTGCCCCTTGTTCATCTCTTGGCAAATCCCAAATCATGAAATTCGTTGCACTAACAAAGGAATAAACTAAAATGGTGTCAAAACACAAAAAGCTGGTATGGAAAAAATAGCATCAAGAACTCGTTACCTTTTGACTTGTTCTGTCAATTCATTTCTCATAAAATAGTTTTTGTCCATAAAAGTATGAGATGTGGAATAACTAATGGTCAAGTTGTTAAGTACTGAGTTTGAAAATGATACATTTAATAATGATGATGTCATGATTTCTGACATACTGACTCCAATCGATATTGTCTTGAAATGCTGTCCAAGCAGTTGAACAAACAAATGAAGTAGACAAATTATGCATTGCAAACAAAAGGAAATTTAACATGACACGCTAATTCTGAGTATATTTTCCTTTCTAAATTGTACTTGTCCTAAACAAAAATAAATCTTCCTTTATTTTTTATATAGTTTAGACAACAGCTCATAAACTATCATTTTATTGCAGGAGTTAAATTTTAATCGAACATTTCAAAGTGTCTTATTACTTTACTTATTTGTGCTTCTGCATCTTTCAAAAATATCTAAACATTTTGCAAGAATGGTTTTAATTATTTTTCTTATGTTCTCATACTTTTTCTACATTTAATTAAATAAGCTGAGGATTAATTTTCCATGATTCCATTTTTATTAATCTTGTAACTTGATTACACCTAAACTACCTGAGCTTCATAATGATATGAAAGTTTTACACATCATTATACGAGGAAAGTTAGAGCTTTGTGAAGAAACATCAGTTACACAAAAATTGAGTTTGCAAAATGGGGTAAAAGCCATTACAATATTCCTGGAATAAGATATGGTGCAATTCTTATCAGTACTTATTTTTACAAAGACAATATTTTATCTCAGTCAAATTTTTTTAATGATAATTATAAATTCTTTATATAGTAACAAACATATTGTTCCTTATAGCTCTACGAAGCTGCAGACATAATTCAAAAGCTTCATTTAATAGCTCAGGAGTTGCCTTCTGGAAAGTATGTATTGCTTACGTTTTTTGCTTGTAATGTTAAATTTTTTTTCTCATCATAATACATAATTATAAAAGGATGATCGTGATGTTCGTATAAATGTACATTTCTGCTCATCATTCAGTGTTTTAATTGGTCATAAAAACACTTTAAATACATGTTCGCAGTTGCACAGGTTCCTTTATAAAAATCTATCACAAACTTAAAGAATAAAAAGTGACTAAATTAGGCTTTAAGAGGAGACTTGCGTACTTTCTTATCGACCATTTTTAAACAAAAATTGTCGCCAATTGTGTCATTTAATGCCAATAATGGATAAGCATGACATCACAGCACACTCATAAGATTTTCACCTTGGATTTATGTAACACTGATTAATAGCCATTTTTGTTTATATAAAGAAGGATATGTTAACTGCTTTTTCTGTTTTTTGCCTTACATTTTGAAAAAATGATTAAAATTTAGTACCTACCTTCTACAGCATGCAGTGGAGCATCCTGTTATCGAAAAACGTGTGCTTTAATGGGCATGATATGGAACTTTATTGAAAGACTGGGGTTTGGCCAAATGGCGAAATAAAAAACAACGCTGAACCACGTGACAACACAGATTCGTATTTAGACAAATTTGTATGGCACTGATTTCACAAAGATGATTCATTTGTTGCTATTTTGAATGCCATTAGGGATTTTGGGCTGTCAAAATGATTAGCAAAAGTGTGGCATAATTGTACCAACTTTCTTGGTCGAGGGGATAGTACTTACGTACTTTCCCATCAACTATTTTCGACAAACAAAAATTGTCACCAATTGTGTGATTTAGCACCAATAATGTATAAGCGTGGTCCCCTAATTATTTTCAAAGTTACTGCTTCCTGCCATCCTACATCACGCTTCTCCATTATTGGCGCTAAATCACACAATTGGCAGCATTTTTTGTTTTTCGTAAATGGTCGATGGGATATTACATAAGTAGTGGAAACTTTAATTACTACTATTTTTTAAAATTTATGCTATTATTTCACAAATGCTTTGGCTGTGGCATCTCTAATGGTTGTTATAGAATTTACAATGTCTTCAGAGTCCATTCATGTGTTTGTGTTTACCAGCATTGACTAACATCATTTGGAAAATCTGTTAGGGCTTGTCTGTAACTGAGAGCATGAGTCCTGCATTATTGAGCAGAACTTTGGTATCCATCTCATATTTTGATGTATTACAGGAAACATTTTTCCCATTTAAATTGAGAATGGTTTTTAATTTAGTCAAATATTTTTATGCCTTAGATATGGATCTGTTACCCATTCATTCAGTTGTTTTGCCTCATATATCTTTCAATTGATTTGAATTGAGAGTTCTTGTTTACAAATGTTTGCTTTGTCTAAATGAAACTGCATATATATCAACAGGCCCAAATTTGAGAAAGCCCGTCAGAGGATAGCTAAGAAGTACGATGAAATTGAACGTGAGCTTATTGATGAATTTGTTAAGTGTCACCAGTCTGACAACCGAACTAAAATGAAAGAAGTTGCTGGAATACTGTCAAATTTTAAAGTGAGTCTTTAAAAACTATTGTTTGTGTTGTGTTTTGAAATCAGGTTTATAAGAAAAAGCTCTTATTCCTTTAAGGAATGTTCTTAATTTCTTGAATTTGAATATTCCTATATTTTGGTATTAAATACTTGATTTAGTAATATAATGGTACCTTGAGAAACGAGTGCCCCAACATACGAGTTTTTTGAGATACGAGCCGTCACTAGGTCGATTTTTTTTTGCCTTCAGTTACTATCCAGAATTGAGATACGAGCCTACTTCCGTGACGTCACAGCCACCACTCCGCTCAGATTCCCAAGACTTGCACGTCGTTCAGTTCACATGTTTACCTCACCTGATGACAGTTAACTTCTGTCACAAAAATCAATCAATTTCTTTATTTGGTTTGACATTTACTGTCAACTGCCACCAGGAGGCCAGAGTCCCTTCTTTTTTCCATTTTTCTTTTCTCCAACCAGATGCTTCAATTCTGAAAATGGAAAAAACGGGGTGCAGTTATTTAGCTAATTTTTTTGTATAACCATGAGTCTAAAGAAGGTGAGTGTGAAGAACAGTGATGAGAAAAGGAAAAAGGTAATATCCATGGAATTAACCACTTAAAGCACAAGTTTTTTCGGAAAAACTGGTAAAAAATGATCGAGTTTTTTTTGACAGAAAATGAATATATAGGTATAGTGTAAGTTATTTTTTGCAATTTCAGTTGTGGGGGGTGACTAGGGGGTGGGGTGGGGTAAAAGTTATAAAAAAATTATACAAACAAAGTGGTAACCGATTTGATTACATGTTTATATTGAATATCAAAATATTAATAATAATAAAATATTAATAATAATATATGATTAATAATAATAAAATATTAATAATAATATATTAATAATAATAAAATATTAATAATAATTATAATAATAAATAGGTGATTGAAAAATTTCAACTTTTGACCAATACATCCTCACCTCAGGTTTTCTAATTATACCTTGTAGTATAGTTATGGCTAAAAATATATATAATTCTTCCATGGTAATTGGTGACCATTAGTTCGGTGACGATCCTGGATGTTGAAATGCATAAAAAAAGCCAAAATCTCGTCATCATTATCTTCAGATTCACTTCCATCACTCAAGAGATCATCACTTTCATCGCTGAAACTTTTTGATAAATTGGCATATTCAAAATCGTCAGAGTCGCTCATTATCAGATAACTTTTTCTTAACAAGTTATAAAAACACTTAGTAAAAATTAATTTATGGTTAACTGTTTACTTTTATCATATTTAACGTAATAAAAATGGATATATTACCTTTTCCACACCAAACAACTGCTTTATAACAAAGAATTCCTAACAAACTTATAGCTAATCATCAAAATGCACCCCGTGGTTTACACAAGAAAAATGCTTCATAGTGGTGCCATATATGGTAAATAAGCTTAATTATAATCTAGCCTATCTATTTTTACTAGAACGGACCTCAGACGGGTCCATTAAAGTAAAACTAAAATAACGCGAGATACAAGAGCGCCCGTGTGAGACACGGGCATGTGCAAATTTGCCGGTAACTTTCGCCCGTGTCAGACACGGATATATGCGTTAAGAGGTTAAAGAATGAGATTAGACAAACATGAGTAATAGACAACAACACAGTATAATCGCACTTCTACGATATGTACTATTCTGAAGCAGAAGGACTCAATAAAGGCTATAACTCCACTACAATATTTGTTCATTATAAATACATTATTATAAAAAAATTGGAGTGGTTTTTGGGGGGCTGGTATGAATTAATTTTATTTCAATTGGAAAAATTGATTTGAGATACGGGCATTTTGACTAACAAGCTCGGTCATGGAATGAATTAACTCGTATCTCAAGGTACCACTGTATATACATTAAAACCATTAGTAAAAATCCCTTCTTTTGCTTTTTGTTCTAAGTCCTATATTGTCTTAAAATATTGTTTAAAATTGAGTTTCTCTTGGGAATGCGTAATAATTTTGCATACCAAAATTGTATTTCATTTTTGCAGTTCTTTAGTATGAGAAAATTCCTGTTACTATTGTCTGAAGGTTTCTGCTTTGATTATATTGTTGCCTTTTTATTACAGCTAAAAGTTAATGACATGCTTTGAAATTGTTCTGTTTTTCTTATCTGCTATTTATTCATCCTACAATACTATTAAATAAAATGCCAGATGATTCAAATACAAACTAGTTTATATTAATTCATGGTTGAATCCACTTCATTCTCAATAAAAAAAAACATTAAAAGTTCTTATTAGAATCGTAAACAAACTGGGATCTTCAACATTAAAAGGAAGTGCAAACTCTCAATGCAGAAAATACAATTTACAGAAAAACATAAATGACCTAATAGTTACGACTTGCTTGAGTAACAAGCAAATATGTATTCAGAACACTCTTCATGATGTCATGAAATTAGGTGAATTATAACAAATACCGTATGAAAGAACTGAACTTCTAGTATTATCCAACATAAATCCATCATTTAACTTGATAATACCTCAAGTTAATTAGACAAACACTTTACTGTAATAAAAGTTTATATGTTCATGTTTTGCTGTTTTATAGTGTTCAAATTCTTGCTTAAATTTGTCTATCAAAATTAGCTATTTAATGTGTCTTCTGAGTAAAAACATGTTTTAAATAGTTATTAAATATAAAACCCCTCATAAAGTATAAGTATTTAATGTTGAATTGTATTTATTTAAATTTTATAATGATTTAAATTGTTTGATTAATGTAGTAAATATTCAATCAATTTAATTAAAGTTTTGTTACTATTGGAATTTTTCAGTTAAAAACAAAGTATCATTCAAACTAAATAACGTATGAATATCTGCCCTGAAATATCCCTCTTCTGCAAATTGCAAATAAAAAATTCTTATTTCAACCATCTTTTTAAGTACAGAAATATGTATGGAGAAAAGTGAAATATAAACAATTGTGTTATCTTTCTGTAGATTAAGTTAAGAATATTATAATTTTGGTACTTTTTCAATTTTAGGGCTATTCTCAATGTGTGGATGCATTCATTGAGCAAAGACAAATGGTATGTATTAAAAGTAATTCAAATAATTTGATTTTAATTTAAGGTATATTTAATTACAATTGTTTAAGACTATTTTGTACTTTTTGTAAAACAATTTTTATATTTTGCAATTTAACAGTACATTTTCAGTGTTTCATTATATGTTCGTCAGTGAATTGTTAGTATAAGCCTTTATATGGTGGTGAAGTATGTGAATAGATAAAAGTTTAACTGGAGATATCTGTGTTCTACTGAGACACATATGTAAAGTTTGTAACTGTAAAAAGAAACCCTATTTCAAATTCATAATTTTTTTATGACCAGATCACGTCACACAATGAACACAAATATTAAAAACCACAACTGATTAAATTAACTGATGGAAAGCATCTAAAATAGAACTAAAAATCAGATGAATGAAAAAGCACTAAGTTTCCAAAAAAAGGGGAAATTATTTTTATTGAAAATATTCAATCTGTTTCTAATGATGCAGATCTCAAAATAAATAAATAGTGTAAATTCAACCACCTACCTTTACTTATATTTTAACCCAAATTGAAACCTTAATTTTTTTTTATAATTTATGGTTAAATTAGATTATTTCTATAACTAAACTTATTAAAAAGAAGTAAGATGTACATTTTTGAGTGAAACAACCCTATATTTATTTCAGAGTCTACCATCATGTGGTGATATTTTAACAAGAATAGTGCCTTCTTGTGCTGAAGCATTGATTGTCATGAAAGAAGTATTTAACAACCCAGACCAAGTGATGTCTAAGTACATCCTGAACATATTTCACGGAAAATTGCAGGTTTGCTGACATTTGTATTCATCAATATTTATAAGTGCCAAATGAATGGTATTTCAATCATGAACATAAGAGAAAGCCTTTTGATCCCATAAAAGTATTTTTATTAAGAAGAGGTTATAGTAGGTTGGATGCAAAAGTTTGTCCTTTTTTTGACAAAAATTGGAGAAATATTTTATTTACTAAAAATTACATTTAATCAACAGAGTTTGTGTTGTTCGGTTCGATGACCTTTCTCCATCTCTCCGGTAGCTGCATAATCCAGCGCTCATAGAAGTTCTGAGGTTTCTGGCTAAAGAACTGATCCAGGTGACGAAACTTTCTGAACCACTTACGGCACGTGGAATCTTCAACGGCACCCTCACCATACGCGACACATCTTATTTTGCGTCTGCTGAGCATTCTTGCCTTTTCAGAGATAAAAAAGCAAACTCTCAAAAATGCTCTTTATTTTCTGCCATTTTTAATGCTTAACAAAATTTAAAAAATATAACCCAATAACAATTTTTTTCCCAAGTACTTGCTGAAATTCCTTTTTTCAAACAACATCAAAACATTACATGTGTGAAGTAGATAACACTTTGGTTTTGCGATGCAATGCCATCTAGTGCCAAAAACGAGACAAACTTTTGCATCAACCCAATATTTTACTGTTAACTCTATCCTTGACAATTAAGTATATCAGAACAATAATATTTGTGATAGAATACATTTTATATTTTTACTGCTCATTCAAACTCTTATCCACCTTTAAACTCTATTTCACTACTGTATGTAGCACAGAAATCACCTCTATTGCCTAATGGTAATGAATGGGTATAAACAAATAAAATCAACTGCTAGAGTTCAATTTCCAATTTTGCTGCTTCATTCAAGTATACTTGGAGCTACAAAATAATGAAATTGTTGAATGGGACTTTGCTGTTCTAATTTATTAAAAGGAGGCCAATTTGAATGAGAGGAAGATAGAGAAAATGAACGCGAAAATAGGCTTCGGCATAGATAAACGGTGATTCTTTTGTAGAAGTAAATAGGATGCACTTGAAATCGACATCTAGAAGCTTATAAACATGATTTGGTGGACATTTTAGGGGAAATATGAAAAACCAGTAGAAAAATCACTGGATGCAGTTTTCTTTTTTTTGATCAATTTTATTCATTCATAGTCATGAACAAGTTATTATTATACAAATGGTTATATCAAGTGTAGTATGTGTTGTATAGATTTAGTTCTTTTGCTTCTTTTTCATCAATGCAGCCTGGCTAGTTATAAAATGTGATGATTAATATTATTTCACTCTCATGAAATTAACTTACACATATATCTTTACCACCACGCCAAAGGCGCAAATCTGCAAAATTGACATTTCTACAAAAACGCATTCAATGTTTTGGTGCTTTGGGGAAAATGGACTCAAAGGTTGTTTTCTCATGAAAATTGGCATTTCCACTAAAAATCAAGATGATTTGTAGCTTTGTCATAGAATAAAACATCAAATTACGATTCGAAAAATGCAATTAGGTGAAAATCGCCAAAATGCAGATTGTTGCTTTCGGAATTGTGGGGTGATTTAAGTTATCATGTAATGCACATTCCTATTCTTTCAAAATAGTCCTTAAATGGCAAAATTCAGTGACAATTACTTTTTGAGTTTTGCAAACATCCTTCACCTTATTAGTGTCGATATTGGTGAAACATCTGTTGAAATATTTTATTTTAAATTTCTATCACCTATTTAACTAGCATGTTTTGAAAAAACGATATTCTCTAAGCACCTGCCATTTTTCAAAAGCATTATTCTTCCTGTTATCCTCAGCATCATTGTGTATTATTTCAGACTCACATCAAAGCAGAGTTGATGGACTGCGGGGATCCTGACAGATATCTTGAAAAATTTGAAAGACTTTATTTCAGGTGTGTCCTGCTTTTCTTTTGCTCTCTCTGTTACTACTTTTAAGCTTGTTTTATAATCTTGACTTATACTATTAAGCAATGCCTAGTGTCAAGGCTCACAGAAAAATATAAACTTCATTGGATTGAAATTACATTTATTTGCATTGATTGCTGTACTATCCTAAGTACAAAGAAAGAGTTGTACTATCCTAAGTACACAATGAATGGTTTCTGAAATGGAACGCTGGCAATATCGTCTTATCGCGTCAAGACATCAGGCACTGAGAAGTTGGCAACGTTCTTGGCGCTCGCCAAATACATGAAAAGTTACATCCATTAAGAGTAGTGCCAACAACTGTCACGGAGATACGTGCAACGCGAACACCTTGGTTGTGGCACTGATGACAAGATGTATCATTTGTTTTCTTATTTATTTGACAGTAGTATGAACCCTTAGGATCGGGCTGTATTTCTGATGTGAAGCAATACGTTAAATTAAGCAATACATTATTTTATTTGCTATATCTTTTTGGTGTAACTTGTAAACTATGAATTGTTTGAATTGAAATCAAATAAATTCTGTCAAATTGGCCCAGTTTGTTTTAAGTTGCTCTAACACTCACATTTGTACATTTGTATTCTTGAGTTAATAACAGTAAAACATTTAGATTTTTAATAATTCTTCGCTTAAAAGCAATTATTTGCTGTTTTTATGTTTATAAACTATAATAAAATAGAACAAGCAAGTTATTATTAATGAATTGTCATGTTATATATTCTTTTAAAATATTTAATGTATGACATTCTTGTTAATGAACAATTTTAATGAAACTAAAATCAACATTTCTACCAAAAGAAATTTTCTGTAATTACTTTTATTTTTTTTTAGTTTCTTTACGAATTAAACTATTATTAAGAGTAATTTTTTATTAAGATGTTAAAATTTTCATACAATTAATAATTCATGCTCAATTTCTGCTTTTCAGGACAATGAAGCTTATAACTGAACTAACGAACTTAAAGATAGGCTGCGATCCTTCGTTTTTAAACAAGTTGACAAAGAATATATTCATGCGTTATCTGGAAAATTATATTACAATTGAAGTGCGATGTCTCAAAGATAAATGTGAAAATACTTTAAATATGTACTATAATTCTAAAAATCACCAAAAGAAGCAAATTCACTTTGGAGGGTAAGTTGGTTTGTTTTTTCTTTTATACTCATTTTCAATTGTGTATTCCAGTTTCATATGAATGTTTTGTAATATGAATACTTGTCATGCAGAGATTTACTAATGGATTAATTTTCAATGAATGCCATTAACCCATTTGATAGTCTCGTAACATTGCTAAAGTAGCTGTTCATGTCAACCATTTTTAAACCTGTTATCTCTTCTCCAAATACTGCATTTTAATTTTTTAAGAGAATGGGCTTGAATAAAATATCTAAACATTTCACTAGCATGCATTGTACATAAATTGACTTTTGTATTTTTGACAAATGGTTACAAACAATATAAAATAAATTGCTATGTGATTCATCTGTCAATTTTGCCTCTAAATTGAAATATGCTTGTTTCAAACTGCATAATATTGCTATAACTACACAGAAGAGCACACTGCTCCAACAAAGTTATGCTGTCTGATTAAAGAAGATAATGAGTAATCTGGATGATAGAAATTAGTTTAGTAAAGTGAGTGAATGAGATTTAATATTAAAACATGACTGAGGTATGCTCTTTTTACCATGCACTGCATTGAAAATAAGAATTCATACCAGTTAGAACAATACAAAATGTTGCTTTATATTTCTGTTTAATTGTATTTCATTTGAAAGGAATAAAAGGTGCATGTCAAAGCTTATATCTATACATATAAAGCAGAGTTGGGCTGTCTGTTCTCTATACAAATCTACACCGTTTGACCAATCCACATCAAATTTGGTACACTTATTCTTTGGAACCCTGTGGGTAACGTAGGCTACATATTAAACCCCGTTCTATTTGTCTTGGGTGTGCAGAGGGTATAACATCCCATCATCCTGAACAGAGAGCACTTACTAGGGGGCACTCTCTCACGGTCTGGCTGTGCAGATGACATCAAAGTTAACATCTACAGCAGTGATTCTCAACCTTTTTTTTGTCGCGGCACACTTTTAACGATTTCAAAATTTGGCGGCACACAAAGAAAAAGATAAGTTTAAAAGTTGTTTACTTACCTATAATACACTGTGTAAAATAGTTTATGATAATAATTGTGAATGTAAAATAAAATAATATAATATGTACTACAAAAACAACAGTACGTTAAGGGATTAATTACAAGGTAATAATAAGAATACTTTTAATGAGAAATTTGAGCTTGATGTTTTTGATAATTTCTGTTAGTAAAAAGAGAAAATAAAACTATTCTCATACTTCTTTTTCACTTCCTTTATACATTATTTGATTGAGGGGTGGAGGTGGGGATACTGGGAACACTTGAAATTTCTTCACGTTGGGGCGAATATTTCACTTTATGAAAGGTCACAGTTATCGAAGATAAAAACAGTTAAAAATATGGTATTTAACTGTAAAAACAACAGTTTTCTTTTACAGTGTACCTTTCTTTAATTTAAACAAACTTTACTCATAATAAAAAAAAAATTTAAAAAAAAAACATTATAATTTTTACTATATACATTTCTAAAATTTGGCGGCACACAAAAGTGCCGCGGCACAGTGGTTGAGAATCACTGATCTACAGGATAACCTTGGAGTTTTTGTCAGAATCAGTATGGTGCAATCACAGATGGGTGCGGTTGCACTGAAAATCGCTCAGTATATTGTTTATGTATCCCGTCTGGTAAATTCTTAAACTGTCGCTTTGTTATTGGAATGTAAATTTTTATAATATAAGATTATTTTTATAGAAAGTGGTCTTTTTTTATCGTCGATAAAAAAAGTCGATATGTACAGGGGTTAAGGACAATTCGAAATCCTCATAGGAATAACATTGTGTATTTATACAATCATGTCAGACCAATTCACACTAAAATTGGTACATTCATCCTGTAGAATTCTGGGGGACACATAGGCTATATATAACCCCATTCGATTTGTCCTTGGTTTGCAGGGGGGGCTACAAATAATTCGAAATATCCATGGGAATAATATTGAGTAATATTAAGATGAATTATAAACAATTCAACCCGAGCAATGCTGGGTAATTCAGCTTGTAAGGTATGAAGTAATGACACTGTCATCAATAGGTATAAACAATTAAGAAACATGAGTGCAGATCTACTCGATTTTAGTCAATGAATTTGTTTTTCGTTTCTATTCACCTTTCAGCATCCACGATCTCCGGCGCGATATCCAGGCCCGCATAGGGTCTCGAACTAATATTATTAGCTCTGTTGTGGATAATTATGGAGGAGAAACTTTCCTATCTGAAGAAATTGCTATGAATATCCTCCAGGACTGCAGAAAAGCATTCAACAGGTGTCAATTGGTAAGGATTTACACTCTTGAAACTTATTACTCTACCCAAACTTAATGTTGAGTTTCTTTTATAATTCAAAAGAGTCTCGACAAGTAACCCAAACTTAAAAGTGTCTTAGAAGAAATAAGAATATTTATCTATCAAATTTGGGTCAGATCTATTGGTCAGGTATGCCTGAGACTTGCATGGGAAGTACATTACTTTGGCTGCTTCAAATCTCGTGTAACATTCAGATATTTTTCAAAGTGACTATTTTTTGTTTCAAATGAACAATACAAATCTGTGTTTCTTCTATTCAATAATTGGCGTGGGGTGTTTAGAATACATTAAAAGGAACTTGCAAGTATTCGCTGAAACGACTCTTATGACTTAACGACTTTCTCTCCACAGGAACTTTCAAAGTACCAGACTATAGCAAAAAAATAAAAAACATGAGAATGAAGACCAGAATTCTGATCCATTAAATTAAAAAAATTGTTTAAATTAAAAATACAAATGATCAGAACAAAAAACTAGAAAAATGCAAATTGCAAAAGATTACGAATATAATGGCATATCAAGCTCTGAAAGGAACACAAGCTTGCATAACAAAAAAACTCCAAAGAAAATTATTCAGCTTGCTGTCGATAAATTCTAAAAGCAAGCAGTTGCTTAGCAGCGGGAAAGAGTCTTGTGTGTCTCACAACAATAAGTAAGTAGTATCATTATTAAAAATTTTAAAGGTGAAATGCATTGCTTCTAGATTCCAACTTTGAATAAATTTCAGAAATTTTACATTTTCGTAATTTAATAATGATTATTTAAATGGATAAGATGTGAATAGTTTGTCTCGTGTTTATTGACAGTACCACATGCATATTGCACATAGGGTGAATTGCATGTTGCATCGGATTGCATATTGGCACTACCAATAAGCGCTTTATATCAGTAGTCAATAACATTTGCTCTTTGTAGTTGTTCCCATCATTAATTTGTTTGGCACAGATAAAGGAACATTTGTCTTTGGCCTCTTAAGATATGCACTTGGCAGGTTGTTAGTTTTTCAACAATTTAAAAATGTTGCCCTTTTTATTGCTAATGGTAATATATATATATATATATATATATATATACATATATATATATATATAACATTGTTTTATAAAATTAAAGCAAATATATTTCATGTTAAAATTTTAGATTATTATATGTAGAAGTTAACATATTGTGATGTTTGAACTCACAATATGTCATCAATTTAATTAGTCATGAGTTAACTTTTCTAAAATTTCAACACAATTCAATTATTTGGCAGTTTTTATGTACTGAAGGACTAATGTTCATAACCACTTTTTTGAAGAATTGTAGTTTCTAATTACAAATTTGACTCGGCCACTTTAATATAGTGACAAATTATTTTAGGTACAATTTTTTGTTGATATTTTTTATAAATTAAAATGTTTTAATTCCTTTAAGCTTTCAAAGCAACCTTCAGAACTACCTGGAAATACTGTTCTGCTGTTTGATGTCTTGCTACGTTATTTGTTTGAGGAGCATGTTTCTTATGCTCTTGAATTAGGTTTATTAGGTAAGAAAATATTTTTAATTAAAGTTTTACACTCCCAATTTTTCTGTATACTCTTGTGTTTCATCACAGTATATACAATGGGTTAGCTTAGCATTGATTCGATAATTTAATATTCTTACCTTGACTACAAACAGAATATGAATTTTAGGTCAGTTGATATAACAGCATATGTCATACAGTTCTAATATGTTTTAAATTTTGTGTGCATTATAGGGACTGCGGTAGCCCAGTTGGAAGAATAGCTGATTAGCAACCACAAGGTTGCAAGTTTGAAACTCTATCCAACCTGACCCTCGTGTGCGCAGGGGTGAATCCATGCTTAATATTTTTGTGGCCTCAAATGTCTTCACATTGGTGTAGACGTTTGGAGAGTGGGGTGCTGGCTCAGGTGTTGACCTTGTCATCTGATCATGATTCAAAATGACAAGGTGTTGCCTTCGGATCTTTCTCTTCGGGATTGATCAGAGGCAGTTGCAAAAACCCCATTGCGTTGCTTCAGTGTAACATTAATTCAAATACCTGCCAACCTTGTGTAAATTGTAAGACTCATATTATTCAGAGATGCGAAACATTGATTTTCTGGAATTTTTACCTTTTATCACAGTGAATGGAGAACATTAAAAATATAACTTGATAGATTTGCAGTCTTTTTGCATACCTTACATAAATTAGTACTTTTAAATTACTCGTTTTTAAAGTCAAAATAATTCTAAACAATTTTTGGCTGCTTCTATATCATTAAAAATATTTGGATGCAATATGTTTAAAAAGATATCGCTATATACAAAGGCAAAAATTAAAATTGGTATTGGATTTAACTGGTGCTTAGTTAAAATAAAAATGATATGACTCTATGTTCCGTACTCACTGCCAGGAAAACCTCTACCTGCTTTGAAAAACGCTTACAGTAGTGATAGAATGTTGAAATATAGGTTAAATGATGTTTTTATAATAACTCTAAAAGAGAAGAATTATTGCATTCAAGAAAACAACAAAACTAATATCTAAGCATGTATATATAATTTTTTGTATCTTTAATATTGATTAAATTGTCACAATTATAAAATATGGTTCGTAATATAACATTGAAAACATTTGGAAAAATGCATACTGAAACATTTAAAATTACTTTTTGAATTCGTGAAACACCCATGAGAATTTGGCATCGCCATATTTTCTTCATCTTAAATCAAATTCAAACTAAAACTTATGTGAGCTTTATGATTTATAATCCTATATGTGATTGTAATTTTAATTATTACATAATCAGCTGTTAAGTAATTTATCATAAGTTATAAAGGGATTGAGAAAAATCTTATTAAAAAATTAGGCTTTCAGGTTGACACAAAAATCAGTCATTTTGTATATTTTACTGCTGTATTTCCCACCTTTATGCATTGCCAATGCAGTTATAGTCCATTTCAATTTTTAAAAATGCCATTAGGTCTATGTAATAAGTATTTTTTACACAGAAACCATGGCTATTGTGTTCATTTTAAGTTTTTACAAAAGCTGGTTGCCATAAATTCAATGAATGACGATATCAACTCTCACAATCGATGATGATAGCACCACACAATATCACTATTAACTTTAAATAGAAAACTGCCCGTTTTGAATTTTCCATTTGTAACTTTTCTCTCTATCACTTGTTAATCTAAGTTATTTGCATCATTTATTTATTAATAATTGTCATCTGTTTAGTAATAGTTTTTACTTACCGTTAGGCATTAGATTGAATCATGGAATCTTAATTTAAAAGAATTTTTAAAACAGATTTTGAAAATGAATTTGATTTTTTGTTTCTTGTTTAATCATCTATTTGACTATAAGTATTTATTCTGGCACTCGTGCTTGCATAGTTATATAAACATGCATTTATACAATTTTTAATCAAACATCAAAAGATTGTATTCATCACTTACAATCCTCTTACAAAAGAATACAGAGGTAAACAATTAACAATATTTTGCATTGTTTTCCATTTTCGTGGATCATGCAAATAAAAGGTTTAGCTATTTGTCACACGAGCGCTTATATCATATTTTTACATTACACATACTATAAAGATTTGTTTTGTCACTGCTCCTTGTTTGCTACATGAGGGCTTATTAGACTGGAACCTACTGATTTAACACTTTGAGGCACATGATTTTAAAGAAGAAAAAAGCAAGTTCCACAAAATTGTTTATTCACGTATTCAGCTTCAAAATTAGTATAAAACATCAAATAACATTTTTTTTAATTATCAAACGATTTATTCACTCATAATAAATTTTTGCGAAAAAACATTTACCTTTTTGAAAGGCAAAAATTCACTGTACCACACAATTCGCCAACCTTATTCACAACAGCGTCAACAACTTGCTAATGCATTTTGATGTGTGTCAATTTTAGTTTTCAGCTATTGACACCTTTAGAGTTAGTTCATAGCATTGCCAACTCTGAAAATCTTTAAATGAAATATTAAACTGTATGACTGAGTGATTTCAGCTTTTTGAGGTGGTTTAAAAAATATCGCACCATGCATAAAAAGCTAAGCTAAAGGTGGGACAGTTTTTAACTCCAAAGAGTTAAATGGATTCCGAACCACTATGAACATCCATGCCCAGACTGAGATTTGAACCCAGAGTCAGATTTTCTATAATAAAGTCTTCTAGTTCAAACCAACTATCGAGTTAGAATTTGTATTAGTGTATGCATTGACTGATTTTCTCTTGCTATGAGTACAAAATATTTCTCTCTTCAGCTATTCCTTTAGCTGAACCCAAGAGTTCGCCTGAAATTTATTTCTTTGATGTGATACGGCAGTGCAATGCCATCTATCACTTGTTTGAAAAACAATTTGGTGATACTGTAGTTCCTTTAGTCATGTAAGTATGAAAAGGCTATTTTATATCCTTAGCTCTTTTGGGGTTTTTTGGCATTTCGTTAAAAATTATGGCTTGTGTATTTGAATATATATGGACTTTTTATAATTTTCTATTGTTTCTTGGGACATTAGACTAGTTTTTATAAATTTTTTTGTTTAAAAATTTCTTCCCTAAGAATTAAATGTCATTTAAACTTTAGTTCGCTGATGCAATTTCATGATTGTACTCTGAAACGTTTGGTAAACCTGTTTCTGTATTTTGCTAAATTCAGCAAAATTTTTACTGGTTGCCGAAATTCCTTTAATTGAACTGGACTGTTGTATTTGTATTCGTAGATAAAAAATATTGGCTTAACACCTGTTGTGTAGTTTGATTCTGTAACTGTCAAAAGTCGTGAGATTTGATTCTGGGGGACTGTTGAAATTGTGTTCTTTAACTTTAACTGCATCAGTGTTCAATCAGAACAGTGTTAAACAGTCGCCGTCTTATAAATTCAGTTTGTACTTGTCTTCAGCTCACACTTCAGCCGTCATCTCGAATATTTGATCATCTTGATCTGTATCTCTTAGGTTAAATTAAAGATTAAGTTTATTTTGAAAATGAGTTTTCTATTCACAAAACATAACACTCCTCTATTGTAAGCATTACAAATGCAATAGAGCCCCACATATTCAAAATGTGCCTATCCAAAAATTCAAATTACTTTCTGTTTAATTTCTTTGTTTCTGTTTATTGGATTAAATATTAAAAATTTTACCTTGATGTTTTACCTAGTATTTAATGAAAAACAGCTTTCAGAAGGTATTCAAAGAGGATGAATGAAAATATAACCTGTCTTCAGTCTATTTTTAATCTTCTCGTTTGTTTTTCAATCTTATTTAGATCCACCCCTAAGCATGGAGACTGTTTGCAAAAGAAAAAGAAAACTATTGAAGAAATGGAAGGAAAACTTCACACCGGGCTTGAGAGGTGAAAAATAATTTATTCTTTTTAACCATTCACACATGTGCTACTAAAAGATAAATTATCTGAAAAGTGTATTTTAACCCAAAATGTCCGGTTTCCATCACAGTTGTCTAATTTTTGTAGTTTTTCAAGAGCAACTTGTATGCATAGATAATATTCCTATCAAATTTATATGCCTGTTTGCATGTGCTGTTTTTATTCTTTAGGTGTATTACGTCTGTTTTGGGATGGGTGAAATTTCTTCTCCAGTCTGAACAGAAGAAAACTGACTTTAAACCTGAGTCCGAGATGGCAACGTTTGATGCTGACAAGTCAACTGCTGTATGTTCCATATTCGTAAATATAAAAAAACATTACTTGTGTACTTTCCAGTTGACCATTTTCGAGAAACAAAAATTGTCTCTAATAATGGATAAGCGTGATGTCACAACACTCATAAGATCTTCGCCTTGGTTTTACGTAATACCGATTAATAGCCATTTTTGTTTATATTAAGGATTTGGTACCTACCTTCTACGGCATGCAGTGGAACGTTCTGCAATCAAAAAATGTGTATGTTAATGGGCATGATAATAGAACTTTATGGAAAAACTGGAATTCAGCCAAATGGTGAAATAAAAACAATACGGAACTGCAAGACAGTTAGATTCGTATTTAGGCGCATTTATATGGCGTCAACTTCACAAAGATGACTCATTTGTTGCTACTTTGAATGCTATTAGGGATTTTTGACTGCCGAAATGATTTGCTAAATTTTGGCGTAATAGTACGTAACTACCGAAAAAAACTTAACGATTGTTCTACTTTTGAAGCAGCAAGTGATATTGTTATTATAATTCTATTATTTTAATTACAAACTTAAATGTGGGTCAAAGGGAAGTAAAAAGTTCCCATTTATGAAATTAGATTGATTTTATTGTTAGGGCCATGGTAGCCAAGTTGGAAGAGTAAAGGATTAGCAACCGGAGAGTTGCAAGTTCAAAACTCAGTCCAACCAAAGACTCATGTATGTGGGGGTGGTGCATGTTAAATCTTTTGTGGCTTCAAATGTTGTGGAAGTTTGGAGAATGGTATGTCAGCTCATGTGTTGACCTCGTCATCTAACTGGTTCAAAATTACGAGGTATTGTCCTCAAATCTTTCCCCTTTGGGATTGATCCTGGGCCATTGCCAATAGCCTGCAGTGTTGCTCCAATTCAGCATTAATTAACTACGTACCTCTACCTACCATTTCATTGTTTTTAGTGAACATTAGTATCATGCATCAATGATTAATAATTTAGGTTTATTTTTCTTTGGAGTTTAATATAAATTATATTAGTTGACATTTAACAACGTAAAATGAATAAATCCCAAAAATTAAACCATCTGGATAGTTAGAGTTCAGGTACTGGATTATCGACATGTACATTTTTGCTTTACTATATATAAAGAGCACATGTGACTTGTAGTTTTTTTAATTAACTGTTCATTATATTTTGTATTACAATTAAATCTTCTCACCTACAAGTTGAATTTTGAAATCAAGTATTTTCATTTTAACCTTATAAAAGTATTTCTTCGTATATGTTTTCTTCAAAGTATTAGAAATTTCTTTCAAAATTTAAAAAATAATTTATATCTATTTAAAAACAGTTTGTATATGATCAGTGTGGCTTTACGTGACTTTGCAATGTTTTTCTTAATTTATTTCAGGCTTGTAGCTGTGTGGTAAAGTTTATAACTGAATATGTAAAAAAAATAAAAGTTACCCTTGATGGGAAAAACGTGGAAGCTGTTTTGACAGAGTTGGGCACGAGAATGCATCGTGTGATACTTGATCACCTACAGCAATTTCAGTACAGTTCTATTGGTGAGTGCTTCTGTGTTTTCGAAACAATGGCTACAATAATACAACCCTCTCTTAAATGTTCTTCATTGTCTTTAAAGAAAGTGCATTTCTGACAACTTGTGTGGTTTGGTCATAAAATGTATGGGGGCAATAGTGGCTCAGTGGGTATGCCCACTGCACTAGCAACCTGCGAGTTGGTGGCGCAGGTTCGATTTCTCCCTGTGTGCATTTCTCCCTTCTTTATTAGTAAAACTTTCCTTGCGTGTGTATGTAATTCATTGTTCCGGGTATGTTGTCAATTTCCTTGCGTGTGTATGCCAACACAGCATGGACGAATATGGCCCTTGCGCCTTAAAAACCGACACAACCTATTCAATGTACGGGTTTTGACTGAATTGTAAAATTAGATGGGCATATTGTAAAATTGTATGATTTTTGGCAACATTTTAAAATCAATTTTTTAAAGGTATCCAATAGACGTGTTTGCAGAGATTCCAACAAGTACACATTTTCCTTTAGTTTCTGTTCTATTGCACAGACTGGAAAATTCTACACTAAATAAATTTTCAATTCTCAAAGTTCGTTTTACTTCTAGAAGTTTTGTGTTTCACCAAGTTGTGCATTTTCTGATAAAATCTCCAAAAATTCAAGCTCAGGGGCATCTGTACAGGCTTCACGAAACCGAGGTCCCCCAATGATCTATTCTTTTCCCATGGGACTTACTGTCTAGTAAATACTACTGTTGCGCTCCTGGATACCCAAGCAATCTTTTTATTCTTTCATCCCTCTACTTTGTTCCCCAATCCTTTTTTACTTGGCATTGTCTTGTGTTTGGCACAGCTTGACCAAATATGGTCCTTGCGCCATATAACACCAAAACAGCCAACCAAAATTTCAAGAAATCAGAAAAGGTTATTGATTTCACCTTAGTGTATCAATTATAGTTGATGTTCATGGTTCTTCGTTCCTTCCCCTAAAATTTAATAAAAAATATCACTAATCAGCAATTATAAACACGTATAATATAAAAAAGTGCAGAATATTTTGGATCTATGTATATTTGGGGGTGCTTTAAAATGTATATTATACCATCATACATTTGCAGATCTATGCATGTTTTACAAGCTCGTGAAAATTGCTAGATTTCCAAATTTGACATGTTGGCAGGTTTGAAAGTGCAAAGATGTAAAAAAAATTGTATTTCTTTACTTTATTTGTTTCAGCGTTAACTATGTTGGGGAAGGAAGGAATTCATACAAGAAATGCGTCTTTATTTCGATAACACCAAAAAGTTCTCTAAACTCAATCAATTATGCATATTTTAAAATTTAATAAATTTCAAAATGGTATTTATATTAAATTTATTTAATAGTAATATAACTTTAAGTTCTGGTTGTCTTTGGGGTATAGTATTGTTACCTTGTTTTTTTTAATAAATTTAATAAAAATAAGGCTTTGAACTGTTAAATTGAAAAGTATACATAAATCATTGAGTTTAGAGAACTTTTTATGTGTTACCTAATTTAACATGTATTTTTCTCTTGGGAATTCATTCATTTCAAGTCTGCATTACTTTTATCTATGCGTTATTTGTAACCAGAACATCGAATTTCTTTAAATTTGTATGTTTTGACTTAGATTAGTTTAATAATAAAAGTTTAGGATTGTTATTGGGACAGTTTTAGGAAAAACTTGTCAGATCTAAAGTTAGTTGAATTGCGTTCTTTGATCTTAATCTTTTTTTAATTCCTTTAGGTGCAATGGTCGTAATATGTGATTTAAATGAATACCGAAGATGTGTTCGTGATTTCCAGATACCTTTATTAAATACTTTATTTGAAACTTTACATGCCTTATGCAATTTACTTGTTGTGGAACCAAGCAACCTGAAGCAAATGTGCACAGTTGATCAACTGGTATTTATATTTTATAATATTTTTTGCTTGTTAAAATTTCAATTAGAATAAAATATGAGAATTTGCAACTTTAGGGTATTTTTTTCATTTTTCAAGATTTTGGGTTATTTTTTGAGTTTTTAGCTCAATTTTCCTATTTATCTTGGATTTTAATCACAATTTTGTTGAAGCATTCCTTTGTTGCTATCTTATCTGCGGTTTCATTTTTTACTTCAAAACACATTACAACTGAAACTGATCTACCAGCTTCTGGCACCCAAAAAATCGGAATTGGTCTTCAAAGCAAAACAAACCCTCTATATACTTTTCTGTTGGTGAGTGAATCATCAAAACCACAAAATGGGTGTCTCTTAATCTGGACAGAAAATCACATTTTGATTTTCGAATAGTTAACTTTCTACATTAGTGCTTACTACTAGATTTTAAACTGAAGTGATAGTCATAGCATACAGGTTAATTGAAACAGACAATAATGCTAAAAATAATCCAGATTCATTTTAGTGGTATTGCACTGGTCATGCATTGTATTCGACGAAATACTTCCTGTTTAAATTATCACGTCTGTTTGGTAGATTACTTAATTGAACTCTTGCAACACTTTAAACCTGTGAGGCTGTCAAGAAAAATATTCAAACTTGCATGAAAAACGTTTGGAGTTTTAATGCCTTTGTGTATGCAAAACCATTTTATTTAAACACCACTAGTCTAATCGAAACTATTTTCAAAGTGTATAAATTACGTTTAAGTCATTTTTTCATGGTTTTTTGGTCAATTTTGTACACTTTTTAGGTTAACTAAATTTGGACTCTTATTAAATATATTTATTATGCCCTAATAAAATAAAAAGTATTGTAAGGGTATAGGGCCCTAGAAAAAGTAGCTCCACTGTGCAGTAAATGACAACACTAACAACCGATCCAGATTTGGAGCCTTTGTGGCTCAGTGGGTATTCCCACTGCACTAGCAATCTATGAGTTGTAGGGCGGCACAGGTTCGATTCCTCCCTGGGTGTACTTCTCTTTTCTGTGTCTGTAAAACTTTCTTTGTGTGTTCACATGTCCATTATTTGACGTTGTCTGGCACAACATGGCCAAATATGGCCTTATGCCATAAAACCCAACCAACATTCACAAATAGCTCAGTTCGCCCTTTGTAGTGTCTAAGGCCCAAGAGGTTAGTGATTGGGTATTAGAAATGAAAAAAATTTAAACATTTGATTATTGGCTATGAACATAATGCTTGAAAATTTACTTCTACTGATGAATAGAAATCTTGAATTATAATGTCTTTCCTACATGCATTAGAATTACATGTTATTGTCCTCGGATCTTTCCCTTCGGGTTTACTCCAGCGTGACGTTAGGGCTGCGGTAGCCCGGTTGGAAGAGTAATGGATTAGCAACCGGTGGGGGTTGAGTTCGAATCCAACCAAAGACTGTTGTGTACAAAGGGGCTGGGGCATGTTAAATATGTCATAGCCTCAAATGTCCTCACTTTGGTGTGGAAGTTTTGAGAGTCTCCACTCTCCAAACTTCCACACCACACCAGCTGAGGTGTTATCTCGTCATCTGACTGAGATTCAAAATTACGTGGTGCTGTTCTTGGATCTGCCCTTGGGGATTGATCCCAGACCGTCACCAATAACCCGTTGTGTTGCTCCAGTGCGACGTTAATTATACTACCTACCAGTGTGACATTAATTAAATTACCTACTTTAATACATTGGATAATCTAAAGTAAGATTAATTTGTTATTAGCTTGTGAGAAACTAAAAGTTTGTTGAGTGTTGTGTATTAATAATGATAGCATTTCATTACATTTAGACCATGAAACTTTAATTATTAAAAAATTAAAGTATACTTTTGAGACCGAAAACTAGCGTTGTTTTCAATGTGATAGGATTTTTCTTGCGTAGTACATAGATTATTGTTAGTAAAAGATTGTATGTGTTATTCTCCCTAATCACAAGTCTTATTGGCTAACTACTTTATACCTGTATATTAAGTGCGTTAGGGAAATGTGTATGGATTACTTTATGCTATTAAAATAATTATCCCTCTTGTTTTGCAGGCATGTCTTGATCGCACTGTGTTGATGAACTTTGTACAGTTGAGAGCTGACTATAAAACAGCAAAGCTTGTCAATCAGTTCAGATAGTTGTATGGATGAATAGATTTCTCCTTTGTATATTATATTTTCTAATAAATTATAGATTTTTCTTATGGGTAGTGACTTTCTTTCAGTTGTACATTGAAAAGTATACCATTTCGTTGTGTTCTTTAGTGTGATTTGAGAAAATTTTGCTTTTATACAGAATTTTTGCTTTACTGTAAAATAATTACATGGAGCATAAAGGTTTGAAAGGTTCATGAAAATTGTGTTTGGTTTTTACTTAAATCTTTAAAGCTATATGGAGCCTACATTTTCATATTATGATTCATTTTGATTGGGAGTGGCTTGGGTTTTAAATTGCTGCTGCATTGTGGACAATATATCTGAATAGAGTCAAAATTTTGTGTCTGATTCAGCATAAACAATATAAATTCATTAATTCTTGCAAGCTCATGTTTGATTGAACATGTGTGTGAGACAGCCTCAATTATAAGTTGAATTTTAACTTATTTATATAAGGAAAAGAACATCCTTTAACATTAGAAGAAACTGTTTAATTCAAATTAGTTTTAGGATTCAAAACCTACATTTTCAATGGCGTGTAAAAGCACTTCTGAAGGATACTGTAAAATCAAGGGACTTGTTAATAATTTTAATGTGACTAATTAAGTGCTACAATTGATACAAGAACCAAAAATAAAGTAACAGAAACATTAAGTACCTAAAGAGGTATTTACAATCCTCAGCATTAAGTGTAATACATTAGAACAAAGGCTTAGCAATTATGTTATTGCTAAGCCTTTGTTCTAATGTGTTAGAATCAAGTATGAGTGACTTGTATATTTACAGGGCCACCATGGTTCAATAGGGTTGCCCACTGCTCTAGCAAGTTGTAGGTGGCATAGGTTCAATTCCTGTAACTTAACCTTGGTGTAATTTCTCACTTCAGTGTCGGTAAAACTTTCCTTGTGTGTGGATGGCCATTATTACTTCACACTGTCGTGTGTTTGGTGCAGTTTGGCCAAATATGGCCCTTGTGTGATGAACCCTTGAAAACCCAACAAATCTATATTTAATAAATATTAAATTACCTGCCAAATATAGATACTTAATGGTCTTTAATAATCGTAAATTATTTTCTTTTATAATATAAGAAATGTACTTGTCAATTTTAAATGAAAATTGCCTGCTTACAGGTTTGTTAACATACATTTCTTATGAAGAAATATAAAAATATCTTGATATTTGAGATTTAATTTCAATGACATTTATGCATTATAAAAACGTCTGAGGGAACCTAATGGGTATGCAGACTTGTATATTTTTTATAATTAAAATTTTTCTTCTATGTAGAAACTGGAAAATATGTATTCCAAGCTCTTATCCACATCTTCACTCAGGTGTCATTAAAACTTTACAATCAGCGAGTCGAAAGTACTGCAAACTGAATAAAATAAAGAACAAATAACCAAATCTCATTTTGTTTGAAATTTTTTTTAGATTCGGAAAAGCTCAATTAGATATTATATGTAGTTGCCATTTACTATTCGGATATTTATGGTATTCTACAATATTAAGATTGGTTTTTGATAGGTATACTTACGTATATTAATGAAGAACATTTTTGAAATATTCAGTATTAACTATCCCAAATTCTTTGAATTCCTTTTCGGACTTTCGATTCAAAAGATTGGTTCGAATCACAATCATGGCATAAATGTTCAGATTCCCTTTTAAGCTGAACGTCCGGGTCTGATCAGTCCTCGTGTAGTTTTACAATGTCTGCTATACTTTTGCAAATTCACTTATTTTAAATGAAAAATTAATTTCTTTCATGAAAATTTCATTTGTCTTCAAATTTTCAAAACGTATCAATAAAGGAAAACTTAAAGTATTTATTTTTTGTTTAGGCGATTTTTCATGTCGGTTATTTTGCGGTAAAACCGGTATTAGATAAAAAAAAATTATACGAACTTTCCACTTTTGAAAAAGGGAGAAATATATATATATATGTCACATTTTATGAAAAAGAAAACAAGACATACTTGTATATTTTCATTCTTTTTAATGAGTATATTTTGAATGTTTACCATCGTTGATTTATGTATGCTAATGAAAACATACGAACACATCAAAAGTTATTTCCCAATTTTTTTCGTTTTCTTTGGCTAATTCCTATTCATTTTCATCTAAGACAAAAAGAATCCTATCATTTATCGTTAAACGAATTCACGGTATTTGGCTTTAAGCCAATACGAACCAAGCCCAATTAAGGATATTCCATAGGATGTCAGCACTCAGGCGTTTCCTTTAATTGGGCTGTTGACAAAATACTCATACATTTGAAAAATTCTGGTTACCACCTTGAAACATTGACCATCAAATGTTGTCGAAGGTATATATTTAGTTGCCTTTTAAGCTTTTTTGAAGCCTCGTATTTTGGGGGAAATGCAACAATTGAAATTTTCATCGATTTGATTTGTTTCTCCGTCATCTGACCGTGGTTCAAAATTACGTGGTGTCCTCAGATCTTTCCTTTGGAGATTGGGGCCGCGGTGGCCCGGTTGGAAGAGTAACGAACTAGCAACCGAAGGGTTGCGAGTTCGAATCCAACCAAACACCGTCGTGTACAAAGGGGGCTGGTGCACGTTAAATCTGTCGTGACCTCAAATGTCCTTACGTTGGCGTGGTGTGGAAGTTTGGAGAGTGGGGTGCCAGCTCAGGTGTTGCCTCGTCATCTGACCGTGGTTCAAAATTACGTGGTGTTGTCCTCGGATCTTTCCCTTTGGGATTGATCCCGGACCGTCACCAATAGCCCATTGTGTTGCTCCAGTGTGACGTTAATTGAAATACCCCCCCTTTGGAGATTGTTCCTGGACCATCGCTACTAGTCCGTCATATTGCTTCAGTGCTTCGGTAATTAAAATACGTACCTATCTTGATTTGTTGCTCAACTGTCTGTTTTGCTACACGAGAACTAATTCGATCGATATATTTTTGAAAACTACTACTAGTTTTGATTCTCATCGGGTGACAATTCGAGCTGCAATCACAAACATGGTTTCGATTTCGAGTGAAAAAATGTAGCTGAATTAACGTCACACTGAAACAACATAACGGGCTATTGGCGACAATCCGGGATCAATCCCGAAAAAACTAGGACAATTCAGTTTATAAAAGAAATCGTATTACAATGTAACCGTAACCTTATTCTGTCGCATGGATACGATACCAATGTTTTGATAGTTGGAGGTCATTCCAAAGTTTGAATGTACGTATCGGTTGATATATTTCGAAGGTTGCTTGCTTTTAATATGTTAACAATTCTCTTCACAATTTTGAAAACAGTTCATTGAGTTATAAAGTTTTTGTACGGTAAGCGGCTTTAAAAATTCCAATAAATTTTACTCGTGCCCTTATCCTCTGTCGTTTTCTGTTATGCTTCACTTTCTGTTTCTTTTTTAATGTGTTATATTAACCAAGCTTCGCCGCTGTCCTTCTAAAACCTATAGTGCATAAAATAGTCACTGTTTTGCCGATAGCATAACCTAAGTAGTAAACGAATAATCTAAAACGTGTTTGTGTATATTACCTAATTCTTAATATCGCTCTACTCTCGTCAGGTTGATAATATTTTAATTATCCCTATTTCCTCCTCTTGTATGAATTAAATATCCTAATTACTTTCATAGTTTTAGCGTGCCTATTGGATACTATTTAAGCGTAACCGGCACATTTGTGACGTGGGAAAGAAAAGAATCGTTCTTTCTTTTATATCGTTGCCCATGCTAATAACGTTTTTAGTTTTAATAAAAATTTAATGTACATAAAACTAGGTTGTGACTGACATCTATTGAATTAAAAATAATTAAAAAGAAGCATAGGAAATAGTGTTAAAAATTCAAGATATGAAATTTCACTAGATTAAAGAATTGGAAACAGTTTTAAAATGGGTGGTGAAAAACTGCCATTTTAGGTTGTTTCTTTGAAGGATTTTCAGTGTAAACAAACCAGATGGTCTGAAGATTTTACCTCTGCTGTCCAAATGCTTATTGTATGATATACTGGTTACTTTAAAATAGTTTATTGCTGTTGTGACAGCATATGGCTTTTTTTCTAATTGACATTGACATCAATTCAGAAATTATTCGGTGGAATTTCTATTGTCAAAGTGCTGAAATCATATTAGAAAAACAAGCCAACTGGTGTCCCATTCAGAATACATATCGCAGCTAAAACACTGTCGCCACCTATATTTAGCTTGACAGAAAATGCCTCTCGGGTTTTATTATCAAAACATTAAAGAACTTCTGCTTAATAGTTTAAAGAATTATTGCTCAAGCTTAAGTAATTCCTCTTAGTATACACATTTGTTTTATATCAATGTTAATTCTTTTATTAATTTCTTAGTAATAGTTGTGTTGAAGTTTGTACTCTTAAAAATAGTAACTTCACGAGTAAAAGAGAGTAGCTAGTTTGTCAAAAAGACAAACTAGCTGCTTATAAGTTCCAATTTTATAATTATATTAAATCATTCTTTTAAAAATGTACATAAATTTGGTACTTTTCCTTTATGGCCATACCACTCTTCTCGTATAATTCCAGTCTACTGCTGTGTTGTTTTTCATTTGAAGACACAGAATTCAATAGAAGTTTAACTCTTGACACCATAAATAAATTAATCATACAGCTGTAACAAAAGGAATGCGTGATCCAATTAACCACGTTTTTGTTCAGATGCCTTTTTGTTCCCAGCACAAACAAATCTACATAACCATTTTGGCTTCAAGTCGTATTTTAATTTCATTAGGTGGTTATTCAAACACAATTTTTTTTGTGAAGTATATATTTTGGAGAAATAGTATTACCACTTGTTCATTTCTTGGCAAATCCCAAATGATGGAATCCATTGCACTGACAAAGTAATAAGCTAAAATGGTGGCAAAAACAAAAAGCTGGTATGGAAACATATAGCACCAAAAATAAGGAAATATGCACTGAAGTTTATTGGTATGGCAATAACGAAAAGGTACCTTTGTTTCTGATAACAGTATTTCATATAGTACCTGAAAAAAAATTTCTGTTGGATCAAACAGAAGAGCCTTAAGCATTACATGTTGGTTAACAAATGTTTGACATGAATGTTGGAAATTTTTTATGTTGATCAACATATTAACTGAATCAGAATGTTGATACTATTGATCACCATTGTATTTTATTCTTTTCCTCTTTTGTGCCAACATAGTTTTTAAACTATTTATAATTGGTTTGACTGCGTATTAAATTTTGTTTTGATATTATATTGAGTCCATATACCTTTAAAGTCGTAGCTTTCATGAGTTTTTATGGACTTAATTGAATCTTGTGTTTAGTGCAGATTATATTCTGGATCTTACAGAGTATGCCTATTTAAATCAAGTGATTTTTATTTAAGAAATCCTTGATTTAAATCAAAATTTTAAATTTCATTTTCCTTTCTGTATTAAGTTTATGAAAATTCAAACTGAAATAACTATCAACAAGATGCATGTTATTTTATTCAAATAAGTTAAGAACTATATCAAATTAGTTAAGTAGTCTGTTGATGAAAAAGTAGACACTTAATCACAATGAAAAAATTTGTGCATTACCACAAAAGTATTCAAATTTAATTGGGAAATTTTAAGCATTGATCCCTAGGAGTTCTTTACACTGCTAGCATGTAACATGTGTGGAATTGAAATTTGGAATGCCAAAGTTAATTTGCCTATCTGATGATTAAGTATATTGATAAAGTATATTATGGATTGAAGTGGAAAGCTATTTTAATGATTAATTTTTTTTTATTGCAAGCTCAAAATTCCATGCAATTGGCATGTTCTGAGATAATGCTATTACTTATGCTTCATATAGAAAGATATATATTCATAGAGAAAACTTAATTTTCTTGTATGCTATGTATGAACCCTTTTTGTGCTTTGAATATAGCTTTGAAATACTTATCAGTGCTCAGAAAATTTGAAAAATGGGTATATTGGATTTCAATTTGCGTATATTTTCATGTTTTGTCTCATTTTTAACTACTTACAAATAACATTTTCCCACAAATAAGTACTTTTTGCAAACTAAATATTTTTTACTGAGAAGTAGGAACTTTTGCATGAATTTTGTTGCAAGTTCCTTTTATTTTATTTTTATTGGTAACATGATTTTTCTTTTCAAAAACAAGTCTTTAACAAATTAATTACTTTATATAAAAATAACTTAAGAAATTCTATACATTTATTCATATATGTTAAATATATAATGTAAAGAAATTCTGAAACGTCTGATTTTTTTATTAATTTTATACAAAATTTATACTATGGTGTTAGTGGCGTCCTGCAACATTATTTATCTACATCCAAAAACTTTCATGCCACTGGTTATGGGTGAAAATCAAACTAATCTAAACCTCTTGAGAACCAGATATGAAAGCATTGCTTATCCATGGCATTTGTTGTGCTGTTCTATTTATTCCATCATGTGATTAACTTTGCTAATTTCTATATTACGTTTTAATCTTTCAAAAATTTACCCTGCTACATTTCCTAATACATTAATATTATTCATAGATATTAATATTTAACATAAATTAAAACTATCTAGAAACTACACTCTAATATGCCTGTCTTATATCCAACAAGTTTAAACGTACTGGCAAGGGATTAATTAAAATCATCAAGATCCGATTTTAAAAAAAATCTATTTTAAATAAAAATAAATCCGATTTTTATGACTTTTTTAATCGTGATTTTTTCATACCCTGGGATTTTGTGCCATAGGACTCAAACCTAACAGGACATTAAACTGGCAAATATAACTTTTGTACCTTTTACTCTTCAAACCAGTCTTGGATAAACTTCAAATTGGGCCGTGGAGCAATGGTCTGTGGAAGAGAGAAGCCCCTGCCATATCGTAGGAAATTTACCATAACCTAGTTTATGCAACTCAAATTTAGATTTGTGGGGATTACTGTTGAAGGAATCAATCCCTCAGCAGGAATTGTCTCGGATCCTTACGAGAATCCCTCTGGATTTTTCGGTGAGAACAGTGCAGTCAGAAATAAAGTGTTGCAGTAAATACCAAGCTCGAATATGTTTATCTGCTTGGGGGAGTTAGTATGTTTTGTTGCTTAGATCTAACACGATGAGCACTATTGCAGTCCGTTCCTTGAATGAATGCAGTTACTTATCACCTTATGGTGCAGCTCTGGTGAGAAGGCCTAGGAGGAGTCCATTTCTAAAAAGACAGCAACCTTGAAAAGATTGCCATCCACTGGGCCTAACTAATAAGGTTCACAAACCACGCATTTCTCCTAAACTCTATCCCAGTTACAAAAGTAATTGCACTTCGTTTTGCTTTTAAAGCTCATCGAGGGTCAACTGTCTAATTGAATTTATTAGAATGCATTCTGTATTGACCAGTGGTGGGATTTTTCTGTTCAAAATTTTGCAACACAAACCAAGATTCAGTGGTTTATAATTGTATGGATTTTAGGACATCTCAAATTTAAAATTCTTACAATATTTGATCAACATCATCTACTCCATAAAGTTAAATCTAAAAATTTTTGTATAACATTTTGCCACTTGTTATTAAATTTCACTTGTGATTGCAGTTTGACTGAAATGTCTATTTTATTAAAAGAAAATTGTTTTTATGAAGAGTTATTAATCTTGTGTAATTTCTTTTTTTTTTTCTATTTCACTTTTCCCCAACTTTGAATTAAGTAAAACTTTCATTCAAATTTATCTCACCAGACGCTTTATTTTATGCACAAAGATTAACGATTAAACTAACTTTTTTGGGGAAAGTACAGTAATTTATCGAAACGAATTCCCATCTTTTATTGTTTTTCCTTAGGTCAGTCTCTGTTCTTCAATTCTTTGTCAAGATAAACTATTGTTGAAATTCGACTTTGACCTTGAAATTCGACTTTGACCTTGAAACTGCTGCAAGAAACTAGTCAACATAATCATTTTAGAAAGTCGAAATGGGTCGAAAAGTAACTCTCGCAACTTGTACACTGAACCAGTGGGCAATGGATTTCAAAGGAAATTACGAGCGAATCCTCCAAAGTATCAGGATAGCCAAAGAGAGGGGTGCTACGTATCGGTGTGGTCCTGAACTGGAGATTACTGGCTACAGCTGTGGTGACCATTATTACGAAAGCGATACCCTGCTCCACTCTTGGGAAGTTCTCGCCAAGCTCCTTCAAGATCCCATCTGTAAGGACATGATCATTGATGTCGGAATGCCCGTCATGCACAAGAACGTCACCTACAATTGCAGGGTAGTGTTTCTGAATAAAAAGTTGCTCCTCATTCGCCCCAAATTGATCCTCTGCGATGACGGTAACTATCGAGAAACCCGTTGGTTCACTGCCTGGACGAAGACGAGGCAAACCGAAGACTTTTTCCTGCCCAGGATGATTCAGGACATATGCGGTCAGAAAACGGTATTAATCGGCGACGCGGTCATCGCCACCCTGGACACCTGCTTGGGGTTCGAAATTTGTGAGGAGCTGTGGAATCCAAACAGCTCCCACATCGCTCAAAGCTTCGATGGCGTCGAAATCATAGCCAACGGTAGCGGCTGTTACCACGAGTTGAGGAAAGCTTACGTCGTGGTCGATTTGGTGAAATCGGCGACCGCGAAATGTGGTGGCATTTACTTGTTTTCTAATTTGAGGGGGTGCGACGGCGAAAGAACTTATTTTCAAGGATGCTCCAACATAGCGCTCAATGGACAGATGGTGAGCATCGGCAAGCAATTTTCACTTCAAGATGTCGAGGTTATCACTGCCACTATGGACCTAGAAGATATTCGTATCTACCGTAACAATATTCGTAGCCGCAACGTTGTGGCCTCTTTTTCACCGCGGTTCCCTCGAGTTCAGGTCGATTTTGCCCTGTCTTCAAACGATTTGTTCTTGCCCATCTTCGAGCCCAAAGAATGGCAGTACCACACGCCCGAAGAAGAAATCGCCATGGGACCCGCCTGCTGGCTTTGGGATTATCTGAGACGCAGTGGGCAAGGTGGTTTTTTCCTACCCTTAAGTGGAGGCGTGGACAGCAGCAGCACGGCTGTCATAGTACATTCCATGTGCACTCTCGTTTGCCATGCTATAGCCGAGGGGGACACTGGTGTGTTGGAAGACCTCAGGAAAATAATAGGTGACCCCAAGTACAAACCGCTGAACCCCCGAGAGTTATGCAACCAGATTCTAGTGACATGCTACATGGGTACAAAAAATTCTTCGGAAGAGACCTGCGCCAGGGCGAAAGATTTGGCCTCTCAAGTTGGAAGTTACCACATGAAAATTAAGATCGACATCATAATTGACGCGATTTTGACTGTTTTCACCTTAGTCACTGGTGTCACCCCTAAGTTCCGTGCTCTTGGTGGTACCACGAGGGAAAACCTGGCGTTGCAGAACGTGCAGGCTCGAGTGAGGATGGTCATGGCTTACTTCTTTGCCCAGTTAGTGTTATGGACTCGGAATCGATCTGGCGGTTTATTGGTGCTAGGTTCCGGAAACGTCGACGAGGGTCTCTCTGGGTACCTCACGAAATACGACTGTTCGAGTGCCGACGTCAATCCGATCGGCTCCATCAGTAAAAAAGACTTGAAATCGTTCCTGAAGTACGCCATTTTCAAGTTCAGCCTGCCGGCCTTGGGAGAAATCCTCGACGCTCAACCGACAGCTGAGTTGGAACCTCTGGTGGACGGGAAGCTGGTGCAGACCGACGAAGAAGACATGGGCATGACCTACGACGAACTGAGCATTTACGGACACTTGAGGAAACCCGGCGGATGCGGACCGTACTCCATGTTCTGCAAGCTTGTGAACACGTGGTCGAATATCCTCCAGGTGCAAGATGTGGCCGACAAAGTGAAGCACTTCTTCCGAAGATACTCCATCAACCGTCACAAAATGACCGTTCTCACGCCCTCGTATCACGCCGAATGCTACAGCCCCGATGACAACCGCTACGACCAGCGGCCCTTCCTCTACAACGTCAAGTGGGAGTGGCAGTTCCGTGCCATAGACGTCGCCGTGAAAAGATACTTGAAAATGAAGGAAGACCGCATGCAGGAGATGGGGAATCTGGTTCACGGAAAGATGCATCATTTGAAAGAGAGCATGCTGGATAGGAGCTTTCCGGACGTCAGCAGCAGTTCATCCCTTCATGATAATTTCCCCAGCTCTGGCAGATTAGGAGTCGTCGTTTCAGATACTATTCCCAAATGCTCAAAAGATACCAGTTTTTTGTCCAAGCCGCATGTGCCACACAAACGTAGTTCAATGAGTTCATCGGTTCATTCGGATGTTTTGTCTTTCTGATGAATATTTAGAAGAAATGTTACATTTTAGTAACCCAACTGCCGTATATCACGCACCATTAGTTCTCGAAGCTGCTACCTCCCTGTGATAATATGGTCGACTTTTAACCTTCCGTTGGTCGCGGGTCTATTTTAGCAAATGAGATCTCGATGCATCACAGGTGTTAATGTGTTGAACATTTTAATGTATACCAAAAAACAAATAACTTCAAAAATTTGTTATTTTTTCATTGAGTGACGTTGAAAAACTTTGGAAAAAAAAGTCAAAATGCACCTGTCAGAACCAATGCGGCTAACGATGAGTTAAAGTATTTTTCATCTTAGTTTGTTTTAAAATCAATTATTAAAAATATCGAGTTAAACGAATATAAGTTAATTATATTACGACTAAGATATCGTAGTCAAATTTATAAAAGAAAAATAATAATTGTATGAACACTCGAATGTAATTAAATTGTTTTTCAAAAATTAACTTTTTTGTGCGACTAGCCATTTTTCAACTGTGATAAAGTCAAGGGCATTAAACAAAGTATCTTGTGTATAAAATGGACAAGGCTTACTAATTTTAACACTTCATCTTTGATGGATCCGAGTCGCAACTTTGTGGACTTCTGGTGTGTGCTTCTGTGTACGAATTTGCTTCTTATCTTAGTCATTTCTTTAATTTCCTCATGTCGTAAAAGCAGAAAGCATTTGTCTTTTCTTCAAAGACTGGATTAATATGAACGAACAGATATACAAGTATTTTGCATGCATAGTAAATACTATATATAAGTCGATCTTTGCAAAGATATATATTTTTATGTTATTAATATTTCATCTACATTTTAAATGTCTATTTATGTATATATATCATAGTTCTTATCTGTTTACGATCAAATTACTTGTATTTTTTTCTATACAATTTATGTTGAAGTTTTGTATTTGTTTGCATCGAGTGTTTATTTCATTATAGAATTTAACGATCAAAAACTTTAGTATCGGTAAAATAATCCTAAACTTATTCGGTTATGTAAATACAATCATTCGTTAAAACTAGTTGTGCTAAGACGTATAAAATTGATATAAATTAAAAATTATGGTATCTTGTGGGTTTATGTTTAAAAGCTTTGTGGCCCTTGGAAAATTAAAATCTTAAAGCGAATTACACTTTTACTCAAATATATTATACAGAAGTACAAATATAATGTGTTCAATTGTGTGTAAAATTGAAATAACTTATTAAAAATTGTTCCTGTTCATGTAAAGTTAATAACGAGAAAAGCATTAATAATTTCGAAAGTCAAATGGAGAGAAGCGATTTATATATTCCTTTGTGGTATGGTAAGTTTAATTATAAATTATTCAATCTAAAACTTATGTTACGACTTGATCAAATGGTATACAAATCAATCCCTCGTCTTAACACAACCTTTCTAAACTGGGGATGCAAACTACGACTGAATTTCTTTCCCTTTAAAGTATTAGTCACAACTATGAAATATGCACAATCGAATTTACGACAGTCATCGAAAGATTGAGCGACGTCTGTAAAATCGTCTTACGAAACAGTACGTGTTTGTTTCATCCTGTTTGCAATCGTGATGTCCTGTTTTATAAACCTAATACACCTATCCCTCGATTTACACGGTAGATGCGTTCCACGACAAATCGAAACCGTGTAAAACAAGGCACTAGGAATGACAGTATGGAAATGAAACAATCTACTTTAATGACGCCAATGCTAAACGCTACGCAATACACTTCTTGTGACGTCTGTGCAGATAATTAATGGGTGCGTTCAATGTCACTCAAATAATACAAATATTTTTTTTAATTTATAAAATTTAGAAACCGTGTAAAAGCGAAACCGAGTACCGTGCAAATCGAGGGACAGGTGTATTTGGAAGTTGCAATTTAATTGTGAAGCATAGAACGTGCTTGCGTCTATTGTTGAAATTGTGTTACCTGTTTTGTATTCCCAAATTGTTTATTATTGAACTGTTCTTAATTTTTCTATTTTACTGTATTTAGATATTTAATTTCAGAGAATAAAATATGTAATAAATTATTTTATGCGATTTATTGGTACTTGTGTAAAAACCTGTCGACAATGAAAGTTGGCGCAATTCCAGCCAAACTTCAATAATTTCGGCAGCCAAAAATCCCTAATTCCATTCAAGATGGCAACGAATGGGTCCTCTTCATTGTGAATCCGACACCACATAAATTCATAAAATAGTCAACTGCATTCTGTTCTGTAGTAGGTTAGTCCCAAATTTTAATCATTTTTTCCAAAATGTGAGGTGAAGAAACAGAAATAACTTAATAGCTGATAGAACTCTTGTTTTAAAAAATGGCTAAACAAGGTTACATAAAACCAAATGTGTTTGACTCACAAGCAGAAGGAGCAAAATAGGAAAAACCGTGTTTCATTTCACGCTTTCCATTATTGGCGGAATATCGCATCATTTGGCGACATTTTTCTGGTTTGGCGAGAATGGTCGACGGGATTTTACACAAGTACCGATTTATTCATACTAAGAAGTTGAAAAAAATGGCAGTTTAGAATTGAATTTTGCCTAGGTAATATTTAGGGCTGCCAAGTTCGTTATCAATTAAGCTCAATGTGTTATAACCTGTTTTAAACTTAAAAATAGTTAATGAAGTTACATAACTTATTCTAATATTTAAATTCAGTACAAATATGCGATACAACACATTTCTCTAAAATATGGTTGTATAGAATTGTTTCACTATCTCGAAGAACTGGTTTTAGCATCAAACCGTTGATTAAATTCCATCCCTTTTAAATTGTACATTCGTTAATGGAAGATTATGTTTGACTAGTAAACAATTAAAAATTTTCTTGAAATATATTTGAAATCTCAGAAAATACCAAAAACCGTAATACTCCAAAAAAATATTTGACACTAAAGGTAAATGTTGATTGAGTTAACGTGGTAAGCATTAATCGATACCAATATTGAATGAACACAATAATTTTTCGGAATTTACTTGTTCTAATCAAGTTTGATTCATCTCAAAGGAATCGTAAACAAAATGAAACTTCGAAAGGAAACGGAAGTTGAGTTTTTTTCATTTTTCATAAACTACAACCAATTCCGTAATAGCCAACATTTAATTTAAAAAGGAAAACACCTTAACTAATAAAATAAATTGACTAAAATTTACTCTACAACAAATTTATATTACACTAGCTGAATTACCCTGCGTTGCTCGGGTTGAAATGGTTAAATGTTGCTTGAAAAGTGAATTAGAATAATCACTTTTCTTTCACAGAAAACTGCAATCATATAAGTTGTACGGAAAATACGTTTTAACTTTTTCATAGCTTCTATGTACTTCGGACGCAAATATATGCATTTAATTCCTGAATATATTGCAATATGTAAAAGATTAAGACATAAATACGAACAGAAACGAAATTCCGACGAAAAAATGGAGAATTCTAAAAAACGAATGATGCGCAGTGTCGAATTTCGACTGCCTGAGTGTATTCTAAAATGGAGCAATTCGAAAAAAGACATTTGAAAATATTGATAAAAGACTATAATGATTTATGAAATTTAGTAATGCTCATATATGACTGCAACATTTCGCTGTGTTAACTCAAACAGACAAACTCTGGATTCTAAATCAAATTTATAAAATATTAATTCTGGTTTGCCAAATCTAAAATAAAATTACGCTTTTATGATTAATGAGTTGAAGTTTTTCGTGTTCCATTACAAAATGTAAATTATGAATAATGAAATATTTTAAACATCCTTTTTTTATCAATCAAATATTCATGTAAAAATATAAAACTAATCAGAAATAAAATAATAATTCAATCGCATACATCCAGCATCTCGGTACTCCAAATACATGGCCCTTTGTTATAACGTCAATCAGTTTCAACTGCTTCTGTTTAAATACTCTCGCAATCAAGTCGTGGCGCTCACTGGGTAATTGACCATTGGTAAGAACCTCCTTGATCTCCGTCCAAGTCGGATTGCAGGTGAAGGTGATAAATAAGTGGTCTCCCGTACGTCATAGCATCTTGCGTATATTCGTGCATGTGTCTGGGACTGCCTGTAAATGTAGCTGGTAGGATGACCAAGGCACAGAGATTTTCAACGTTCCCGTCATTTGCCACAGCATCTCTCAGGTGAATATATTCGTCAACTCTCAGTTTACGTTGATTTAGACGAATGTAAAAGAGACGCTCACTCTCGACTTTTGTGTACATATCGACGATGAACTGATGAAACAATTGCCTGCAGTTCAATACGTGGTACTGCTCAGTATCTCGAACCATTAATCTACGCATAGAAACCCATCGCTGAAACTTTATTGCTCGTTGTTTCACCTGTTTGGTTGATCTTCCTCAGATTAAAATGATATCCATCTTCACCATGTGGGGAATATCAGTGGGTACTGCAGAGCATCAAGATCGATGTGTTTCCGAAATGCGCTGCAATGATTCACCTCGTTGAATAACGATATCCCGTTGATGGAACTCATCGCCTGATATAACCACCGCGACTTCATCTACTTGAGGAGAGTTAAAGCGCCGCTCGTGTTCACCTGCTGGTCTTCGGTCTGCTCTTATGATTACTTTATATTCTTCTATTGGCATACGTTCCAATGCTGTTTCAAACGTTTTAATAAGATTATTGTGCTCATGAAATATCCTCTAAGTTTAACACAATCTGACGTCTTGTTCCCGAGATGTAGGTGCACCTCTGATCAGTTTCCATTTGTTCGTTTTGAATAAAATATTGTAGAAATTTTGGTGGTTGATCTGGCAGCGGAAGCAACGATCCCGCTATATGATAAATCTGACCTTGCACCTTGAAGTCGACGGAAATCCGGGCTCTCCAACAACTGATGTGGCGCCGAATGATGTCATTTGGAAACATGATTTGTATTTTCTGATGTTACTAAGAAAATGCTTCGACTATGACGTATCTCCTGATGTGTAAGTCAAAAGTTCTTGTGGTGGTGGTTCCAGTTGGCAGAGATTAATTTTTCTATTTTTGAAGCAAATACCAGGTAGACTCGATGGCAACACTTGCATGCAGCGAGTAGTCTGTGAATCGTAGTGAAATCCTTCCAATGCTAAGCTAAAATGGTGCGCAGTCCGTGATCGTTTGACTCTATCTCTCTGATCCTGTAGTCGGACCTCACGCTGCTGTGCCATCTCTGTTGCTCTAAATGTAGTAGCTCTCGCAATCGCAAGTCTTCTATTCCTCTCCTCCGAAGTTTCTTGACTACGCTTATCTTTCATCATAGCCGTTGACTGTACTCGGTCGATCGCCTACCGCTTCCTTGGTGGCATTGCTACAAAGAAATATGTAAAAGAATAAAAAGTATTTCATAAATTAAGCAAAAGGCACATTCTCACTGAACAATGAAATCTATTATAGAAACAATAAAAAGCTAAAATTAACGAAAAAACAAATTCAAAATTATGAAGTACTTACATCAGTTTAGAAATATAAATCCAAAATGTACACTATCACTGTCGAATAAAGTAGGAAACACTTATAGAATCAACTAAAAGAGCGAATTAAAACTCAAATTCACTGAAAGATGATAAACTGGAAGACTTACCGAGTTAGCTTCCCTTAAATACGACCAGCTAAGTATCGAGGTGTTGGAATGTTCTCCATCATGAGTCCAAGAAAATTTCCGTTTCCCCAACTTTCTAGAAAGTTCTACAGTTTTATAAAAAAAGTAAACATTAATTCTGGTGCTGCCAGATACCGAGTAGCAAAATTACGCTTTTATGATCAATGAGTTTTTCTTTTGTGCTTTTCGGAATAACGGTGCTTGGGTTAGAAATAAATGTAATCGGTGTAGACAAATTAAACTGAATAGATAAAAAATTTTCAAAAAGCAGAAGGTTGATTTTACAGAATTTTTAAGAAAGAAAATCACTGCTTTTAACGGAGGATTCACATGTATCTATTCCGGACATTTTAAAATAAATTACACGCCTTACCTAAAAAGTTTATGAAACAAAATTCTACAAATCATTACGTATTCAATAAATTCTTTAAGGTGTCCGACTACCTTCGGAAAGGATTTTTTGAAATAATTTGAAATTTGACTTTTTTTGTGCATTATATTATAGAATATGGTTAAAAACTTAGAGAATAACATATAAAAAAAATAATTAATAATTTTTTTAAAATTTAAACCCCAAAAAGGGGTGAAAAATAGACAAAAACTAGCACCACCGCAAAACATGATAACTTAAATTTAAATTAAGATATTCTTATTTTGTAAATTTTATTTTGAAGATTGAAACCTCCTTTAGGGAATGTACCTCTCACATCATTGTAAACCAGTTCTTTTAAAAACTGGAGAGGTTCAAGTACAACCAAGAAGAAAATCTTCCATAAATTATAGCAACGCATAACTTTTATAATTAAAAATAAAAAAACTAATTAATGCACAATTACAGAAGTGGTACATTCCCTTTATAAACTCTTTGAAAGTATTCCTACCAAATTTCATAACATTTGAAGCATAACTTTTTGAGTTTTCATGTTTTGCGTAAAAGCAAAATTCTAAAATGTCAATTTCAAGAAAAAGCTAAAAACAAAATTCAATAATGAATCTTACCTTTAAATGGAAAATGTAGCTCTAAAATGATCCTGATTTATAAAGATCACCTTCTATAGAAGTTAAATCAACTACTTTTTTTTTCCTAATTGCCCTCAAAACCTTCCTGCGCTTCTTTGAAACGGGTGTTGTATGGCGCTTGGAATCACTGATTCTAATGCGATCCAAACTTTGGTAACCTTTTAATGTGAAGTAACCAAGATTTTCAATGTTCATCTTGCTTAAAACACTGGTGCAACCCTCAAATCCATCATTATATTGTATTACTGCATCATAAGCCCCTAATTTTACAGTTTTTAGGCTGACGAAAACCTCCTTCGGAACTCTCTGCCAAATAACACCATTGAAACTTTCATTGGCATTTTGAGTTTTGCCATGCAGACACTTATTCAAAAGTTCTCTGGTGCAAAGCTCTAAATACACTGGTTTGACTACATTTAAAATATTGTTGGGCAAACCAGAATGCTTGAGCTTTTCTGGTTCTTTCCCTTCGCTTACAGCTCGCTGGTAATAGCACCAACTGTCTACACCAATAGGGCACTGGCCATGCATCGGTTTCTTTGGTGATGAAGCACAATGAAACAAAGCTGCAATTACATTTTGCTGCATCATTTGTAAGTTGCCCACGTTAGAGCGAATCGCAATGCCATAATAATTTTGTAGTCTGTCGATAAAGACATCTGATAACTTGCCTTTACCAGACAGACCTTTGGTTTTGCTTTTCAATTTTCGCAGACGTGTACCCACCCGTTTTTGAATGTGCCCAATGCATTCCAGTTTTGAAACACTTTTTTCGCCATATGTGTTTTGGACGCACAAATAGCCTTTAGAATCCCCATCACCGTAGTATTTCGTGTACTTCAGCTTCCGAGTGCTCACTGACCTCTTGAAAATTCTGTCGACACCAACAGTTTCCATCTTTGCTGATGACCCTTTAAAATTGCACTGGCATATATGGTCAGCTTCCTGTGATTCAAATGACGGGTTTCTCTTCAGTTTCTGTAATCTTTTGCAAATTCTGCAGTATGAGGACATGACTTCTAAATCGAGAACCTTTCCCGTGTCAATTGAAATGGCAGCAACACAACCATTCAAAGAAGTGTACCCTCTACGCTGCCACGTTCCATCTACAGACACGCCGCATTCACTGTCTTCTCCCTTTGAACCAACTTCATCAGCTGCTTTTAACATTGAAGATTCAGCAACCTCGGACACAACTTTCAAGAGTTTCTCTTCATGGATGTTATACGCAGCTTTAGAAATTGGTGGCAAATTCAGCGTGGTGCACAGTTTATACGCTGAAGAAAATCCCTTTCCAATCTGCCTCATCCCATAAACTATTCTAGAGTTCACTTCAGGTACATTTTTGTTCTTTTTGGAGGAGGCAAAGCCTTTTACAAAATCACAATTGTGACATTTCAAAGAGAAGTGTGAGCACAATCCATACCTGGAGTCTTCAACTAAATGCAAACCAGAAGCAAAGCATTTGGGACATGGAAGCACCAAAAATATATTTATTAAAGTTTCCAGGTCGAAAATCCGATTACCACACAGTTCCTCATTCAAAACTTCGAATTTGGAAGAGCTAGATGCTTGCAGTTTTGAAGCACTGGCTGTGCACACTGGATCTTCAAGACTGTTAGTCTTCAGTGTTTTAGAGTGTTGATTACCTTTGAAGTGGTGTTTCTTCTTCCTGGCAATACTCTTTCCCATTTTGTAAAGAAAAATCACTTTATGCAAGAAGAATTATCAAGTTGTAGAACTTTTTGAACGCACGATCGAAAATCACGAGTTCAAATTGTGTACAAACTGAAACTCAAGTTTGATGCCAGATTGTGAAGTTAAACATGATTGCCAGATGTATTTTTGTGTAAAAAGTAGTTTTTTAATTAATTTTTTTTAATTAATAAAAAAAAATCCACACTTCAGAGCAAATTTTAACGCTTTAATTTGTTAAAATAAGAATGTAAACAAACTTTTACGTTCACTTCCTGTTTGCAGAAAGGCACTTCCGGTTTTAAAAAGTGTCGACTATGTAGTATTAAAAGACCTGTATCTTACGTTCTATGCATGGTAGGAACAAAATTTAAACAGATTTGGAAAGATAAGAAATCGGGCTTTCATATTATATCAAATTTGGAAAATCGCAATTTCCGCCGAAAATCGCGTTTTAAAGGTAGTCGGATACCTTAAAGAAAGTTGGTCGAAATATATACACCAACTTTCCTTGAAAATCATCCTTGAACTCCTGAAAATCTTTCTTCAATTTCCTTGTAAAAATAAATATTTTAAAATATTCTTTCTTCATCAATAAAATATCTATAATTTATTTACATCATGGGAAGAACTAAAAAGTCAGTTCGAACATAAATATTGCAATTTAATTTGTTTCGGAAAAAAATGTTTTTCGATCAACACTGGTAAAGCAACCATAGCTGTCTAAAGCAATAAATCTATGCTCAATGTTATTTCTATGGCGATTTCGAATAGTTTTTAGCCCCCTAGGACCAATAGAACGGGGGTTAAGAGTTAGCCTATGCTGACTAGTTAAGAGTTAGCCTATGCAGTGTTCTAAAGTATAATTGTACCAAATTTGGTGTGGATTGGTCAAACGGTGTATATATATATACATCGTATTTTATATATATAGATAGAATAATGAAAATCTACAATTATCGCTAGATATTTCTAATCGGCACCATAGCCCGTTGTGCTTCAGTGCGACGTAAATTCAACTGGCCGTGATTCAAAATTACGAGATTGACGTCGCACTAGAGCAACACAACGGGCTATTGATGACGATCCGGGATCAATCCTCAAGGGAAAGATCCTAGGACAACTCGTAATTTTGAATCACGGTCAGATGACGAGATTGTCATCTGACCGTGGTTCAAAAACATTTGACCATTCAGAGATTCTCCTCGGATCGTCGCTAATAGTCCGATATATTGCTCCAGTGCGATGTTAATTCAACTACCTACCTTCCTCTGCCAAATTGTCGGTTCAGTCAGATCTATTTACGAGATCGCCGTGGCCCACGGAGCAAGAAAAACCTGCAAATTGCAGACGACGTAGGTATAATTCCTCCCTGGGTGTTTGATTTCTCTTTTCTGTGTCAGTAAAACTTTCCTTGTATGTGTGCATTCATTTACTTCACGTTGTTTCGCGTAGCTTGGCCAAAAAACCTAACCAGATCTATTTACAGTCTTATCTTACAAATAGGGTACGTTTTTATTTTAGAACTCAAGGGAGCTAACGTTTTCAGATACAAGTTCGGAAGTCGACACAATGCGGACAGCTTGCCTTGCCGTTTGCACCCTCAACCAGTGGGCCATGGATTTCACGGGGAACTACGACAGAATACTCGAAAGCATCAAGGTGGCTAAGGAGAGGGGAGCTGCCTACCGCTCTGGCCCAGAGTTGGAGATCACTGGCTATGGATGCGGCGATCACTTCCTGGAGCGCGACACGCTTCTCCACTCTTGGGAAGTTTTGGCTCACCTGCTCGGCCATCCCGCGTGTTCTGACATCATCGTGGACGTAGGCATGCCCGTCATGCACAAGAACGTCGTTTACAACTGCAGGGTGCTGTTCCTCAACAAGAAGGTCCTGCTTATCCGACCAAAGACGATGATCTGCGACGGGGGCATGTATCGCGAGAGTCGGTGGTTCACGGCTTGGTCCAAACCCAGGACGATGGAAGATCACGTCCTCCCGGAGGTCGTGCGGAAGATCTCTGGGCAAATGTTCGTCCCCATCGGCCAAGTCGTCTTGGTCACGTCGGACGCCAGCATCGGCTTCGAGATCTGCGAAGAGTTGTGGAACCCTCGAAGTAGCCTCGTGGGCCATTTCCTGGACGGCGTCGACATAACGGTCAACTCCAGTGGCGGCTTCCACGAGATCGGCAACACTGGAGCCGTACTTAGCGTCATCAAGTCGGCGACATCTAAATGTGGCGGTGCTTACTTGTTCTCCAACCTACGGGGCTGCGATGGTGAGAGGACGTTCTACCACGGCACATCCCACTTGACTCTGAACGGAAAAATAATGGCTATGGGAAAGCAGTTTTGTCTTCAGGATGTTGAAGTAGTTACTGCTTGCTTAGATCTCGACGACGTTACGAACTATCGCCAGCATATCAATCGCCCTCATGAGTCGGATCCTCAATATCCAAGCGTGTATGTTGACTTCTCCCTTTGCACGTCTTGTTTACCAATGAATGGCTTTCACGGCGACATCAAAATGCCTTCTTACGAAGAGGGCGAAGAAATGGCTTTGGGACCTGCTTGCTGGATGTGGGACTGTCTGAGAAGTGGGTTCAAAGGGGTTCTGTTGCCATTAGATGGAAGCGTTGAAAGCACCAGCAGTGCCGTCATCGTGTATTCGATGTGCAATCTCATTTGTGCTTCTGTGAAAGAAGGAAACCGTGCTGTTCTTGGAGATCTCAGAAAACTATTGGAGGACCCAAAATACATTCCAAACAGTCCAGAAGAGTTGTGTAATCTGCTTCTAGTTACTTGTCATATGGATACCGAGAAGACAACCAGCCTCAAAACATCTTATGTGAAAGATTTAGCCTTCCAAATTGGAAGTCGCCATTTGGATATTCGGTTGGATACTATAATTGATACGATCGTCTTCGTACTCAGTTTTCTAACGGGCGTTGTGCTGAAAAACAAAGAAAAATCTGACGAACAAAGCTATCCTTTCCTTGCGATGAAAGAAAGAATGAAAACAGTCATGGCATACCTTTTAGCTGAAGTCGTTTTTTCTAAATCCAAAAAGCCGTCTGGTCGTCTTTTAGTTCTGGGGATGGGAAACGCCGAGACTTCTCTCTTAGGTCAATTTGTTAAGTATGGACGTTGCTCCGGGGATTTCAGTCTAACAGCGGCAGTTAGTCGATCCAATTTGTTGAAATTCTTGAAATATTCAATGAATCGTTTTGGTCTAAGCTCGCTGAAAATCATAATCGATTCAGCAACCAACCAAGAACGCAAAGATACTAGTGATCTGACCACTGCGCAAGGCGGAGGTTTGAAATTGTTCTCTAAATGCACAAGCTCTTTGCAAAATGGGAATGATTCAACTAGCGATGATGGATTTGAAGTGACTACCAGAACACTCGAGAACAGTGATATTTCTAACGAACAATTCGAAGAGTTAGAATTGTTCGGAAGATTGCGTAAAGGAGGTTATGGGCCATATTCCACATTTTGTCAGCTTGTTCCCAAATGCTTCCCGAAGGAATCTTTGGAAGATGTTTCGACAAAAGTGAAAAGATTCTTTTCTTTTTATTCTTTGCATCACCACGCTGTGTTTACTATCGCCCCATCTTATCACGCGACCTGCTATGATGCTGCGAACTTTTGCTATGACCAACGACCCATCCTTTATAAAGGTGACTTTTCTTGGCAGTTTGGAGCTATAGACAAAGAAATAAGTGAGAATATGAAAGGTAGTATTTGAAAAGTATTTGTGTATTCGCAAAACAAAACGACATTTTGCATCAGGGGCAAGTGAGGATGATGCCACTCTATCTAAAACAAAATTTCCGCATATTTCCTCTGAGCGGTTTACACGCATAATTACACTTTATAGCCTGCAGTATTCCCTGCATTATTTCTAAAGAGTTCTGGATCAATAGAATCTTTCCAAAGGACTCTTTTCTAAGAAACATTCCAAAGGATTCTATTCTAAGGAGTAATGGTATAGGCCAAAGGATTATATTTTTAATTAAAGGACCAATAAAATTTTTCCAAAGGATTCTTTTATTAAAGGACCAATAGAAATAACCAGTATAATATTTCCAAGGGTTGATGGATTCTTTCAACCAGTAGGTGTGACTAATTGAGTCATTAAGTGGGAGCATCACAACGGGCTATTGGTAGTGGTCCGGGATCCATCCCGAAGGCAAAAGATCCGACTCATCAGTTTGAATTACGATCAGATGACGAGGTCAACACCTGTGGTGGAAACCCACTCTCCAAACTTCAACACCACGCCAACTTGAGGACATTTGCTGCTACGACAGATTTAACGAGCTCCAGTTCCCACGTACACTTTGGTTTTATCGAACTCGCAACCCTGCAGTCACTGACTCGCTAATTAGTAGTCATAATGGACTACTAATGGATTGCCTTTAATGTAGCGTAAGAAATTAGGTTTTTTTATACTATTTTACCGGGAAAGTAAGTGCAGTTGTAGTTAAATAGTGTTATATAACATGTGTGGAACATTACAGTGTCAAGGTGATAAAGGCTTTCGTCAAACAACACGTTTACCGTGTGTCCAAACCGATTTCTTTAGGCTTAACCACGAGGCTATTCAAAATGCCCTTTAGATGCTGTGTACTTTCTTGCTCTGGAAATTATGGATAGGGTAATGCACCAAAAGTGGCGGTTTTCTCCTTTCCAGAGGATGAAAATATTAGAAAAAGATGGCTCAGGGCGATTCCAAGAGCCGACTTTACACCATCAAAACGCAGCAAAGTCTGCGAACTTCATTTTCAAATTAAGTTTGCATGTTTGTTATGACTACTGATTAGTGAGTCGCGTGATTGAAACGTCAGAGCGGTCTGGTCTTGTTATCTCGGTGGTAACGATCAAAGGCGGAAGATGTCCGTTCAACGGAGAAGATTTTCCTAGCATCCAAAAATACAATTCACTTGTACACCATTTATTCGCCGATTTCACCGTTCTTGTCGATAATCGCGTTGGAACCTAGAAGTTCTGGAAGTGAGTATTATCAGCATTTGTTTGGTCCATGGAATTGGTATTGTGTGTGATGGTGGCTTGTTGTGTGCTGCCAGAAAGTGATTACGAAAATGGAAGACGCAAAGGGAATTGAACCAACTCCTAAATGTTCAGGTCAGCCTGCACGCTTTTGGCAAGTAGGTAGTTCATTTACTTCGCACTGGAGCAACGCAACGGGCTAATGGCGGTCGGGAACAATCCCAAAGGGAAGGATACAAGGACAACGTCTCGTAATTTTGAATCACGGTCAGATGACGAGAACACCCGAGTTGAGATGTATAGTTTAATCTATAGTTATTTCACCAGTCTTTCTCTTCACGTGAATTTACCTCCGTGCAACAGAAGAGGGCCATGGTAGTCCAGTTGCAAGAACAACAGGAGGGTTCCTAGTTCGAAACTAGGTTCAGACCAAGACTGTCGTGTACACGTAATGCACGTTAAATCTGTCGCGGCCTCGAACGTCGGCTTGGTGTGGAAGTTTGGAGAGTGGGGTCCCAACTCAGGTCATCTGACCATGGTTTAAAATTACTAGGCGACATGTGATGCACTGTTGGAAATTTTCATGAGAACTGGAATACCAAATACCATAGCAAGTGATCAAGGTACGAACGTTATATCGAAACTTACTCAAGAATTCATGAATCGTTTAGGATCCTCTCCTAGATTTTCGGTACCAGGATATGCAGCCAGTAATGGACTTGTAGAAAGATATAATCAAGTTCTTATAAAATGCACTTCATCATGTTATCCGAACAGATCTTAGTAATTGGGATAAATACTTTCCGTTCCTGTTTGAGAAAGATATAATCAAGTTCTTATAAAATGCACTTCATCATGTTATCCGGACAGATCTTAGTAATTGGGATAAATACTTTCCGTTCCTGTTTGAGTATAGAGAAGTTCCTAACTGTACTACCGGAGTATCTCCATTCAAGCTGATGTATGGCCGAGAAGCAAGAGGTCCTCTATGTGTGTTGAAGTCTAGCTGGTGTGGAGAAATTCCTATACCTTTGAATATGGACAAATCAGTTGTAGATTATCTCCAGGAACTCAAAATAAATCTCGAACGAGCAACCGGCCAAGCCTTACGTATCACATTGGGAAAACAAGCCTACACGGATTTTTTTAATCGCCGCACAAGATCCAAAGAATTTAAATTAGGAGAGCAGGTTTACTTACTAATTCCAGATTCTTCCAAGTTATATGCAGGATGGACCGGACCTGGGGAGATTGTCGAGCATCCATCGCCGCATTCTTACAAATTGAAACTTCCTGACGGAAAAGTACGACACTGCCATGTAAATAAGATAAGGAGATATTACCCAAGAGTGAATGCTGTAGGTATTGTTTTTGAAGATGATGAAGAATTTGGTAAAATTCATGTTTCTCCTAGAACTGTGCATCAACAACTGTGATAAAATTTGGAAAATAAATTTATATGATCTACATGAGAAAGAAATGTTGTCGCTTATTTCCAACTGATAAACTTCCTATGTAGGCGTCTCGATGGATGGCAACACGGAAATTCAATCTAATAATCTTAATATACAACTTTATGTACAGTTAATATATATATATATATACATGGCACCCTGTGCCTCTTTCACATATCAATCGACCCACTGGTCCTCCGTAAAATAACATTCGCAACGGACGGTCCCAGACCGTCTTCTCACATCACTTACTCAAACCGTTCTCTTACACTACAACAAAAACGTCTATACATACCATACTCACAGTGGCGCCCTCTCGCGACAATCAAATTATAATTAAACAAGCTCACATTCGGCCTTTCCTGACAACCATTCGCCCTCGAATGTGCTACTAATGTTATAAAATAAAATAAGTATATTAATAAACATGATTGGAAAATTATAGAAATCATGCACATGATTATCAAACTACATAAATCAGCAATAACCAAATAAATGAATTAACTCAATATAAAAAAAATCAACAAATAAATCAGTTAAATTCAATATAAACAAATTGAAGTTAAAGTTGAATGAGGTGTTATATTCAACTAGTTAGTTCTTTTTTTAATTATTATTTTCCGTAGAAAATTGCCTTAGTACAGCAGGCACGCTTTGGATTATGTCTCAGTTCAGAGTCACTAAGTTTGTTGCCTGAAAAATTACTGAGTCCATCTGATGAGTCCTCTGTACCAGAATCAGTTTGGTTCGGCCATGCCTTTAACTGGCTTACGTGTGCAGTAGTGGTGTAAGAATGTCCCTTGCTCTTTTCCCCAAGTTGAGTGATTCTGTAGGTGTCGCTTGGTAGCACATCATTAATATTAAAGGACCTCGATATTTTGGTTGGGTTTTTGTTAGTTCTCCTGTCGGTATTAGAGCTTCTCCGCAGGTTCAGTCCATCCTTCTTCACTCTCATCAGCTTGTTTTCGTAAAATTCCATCATTAAATCTTGGTGAGTAGCCTTGTAACATTTGGAAAGGAGTCTTGTTAGTTTTGTTTAAGGCATTGTTTAGATTTCTTTCCACTTCTTTCATTCTCAAGTCCCAGTCTTTGTGTCTATGGTCTTCCATGGGTGTTGCTATGGTTGGGATAATGGTGTAATTAGCTCTCTCAACCATCCCATTATCTTGTGGAGTTTAGAGTATGAGCTATGCCATTTTCTCGACAAAATTTCTCTAAACCTTGTGAGGTGTAACTGGAACCCCGATCACTAATGATTCGATCTGGTAAACCAAAGTCGTTGATGAAGTTTTTCAATGCCTTCTGAATGTAGCTGTATTTCGTACTTTTCACAGGTATCAATCGTAAGAACCTCGTGAAATTATCGATGATGACCAGTAAGTGTTGGTTACCTCTGGAACTTCTTACAAATAGACCCAAGTGATCGACGTGAGTTATGGAAAATGGTCTCTTTCTTAATAGGATGTAACAGTCCTTGTTGTTTACCTCCGGGAACCTTGTTCACTAAACATTCTAAGCACATCGATGTGTTTCTTCACGTAGCGCTTCATTCTTGGGAACCAATACAATTCCTTAATTTTACTCAGTTCTGTCAACTGAAAAATGTCCGATTAGATCGTGAAACTTGACTACAGTACTTTTGCACATGGATCTAGGTATAACGTAAAGCAGCCTTTCTTTTCCATTATCTTTTATGGTTCGATACAGTCTTTCTCTCTTGAAAACGTAATTTGCAATAATTTGGTTGTCGGCTTTTGTTCTTTCAAATTTTTCTTTCTTGAAAATGGAAATGATCTTATCCAATTCGGGATCTCCTCGTTGAATCATAAGGATTTGTTCGTCAACGGACATCGTTAGATAAACTTCTAGATTTCTTTCGATCAATTCAGTCATCGTGTCATCAGCTTCTAAGGTAGGAGCTCTACTCATTGCATCTACATCAGTACATCAGCTTTACTTCAAAATCGTATTCTTGAATAAGATTGCTCCACCTGGCAATTTGAGGATTTGTCGACTTCTTTGCGTTCATATAGACTAAGGCTTGACAATCGATGATGATAGTAAATTTTATTCCGAGCAAGAATTGTCGAAGTCTGTCCAAAGTCCACACTATCGCCATCAATTCTATTGATAGTTTGCTAGAATGATAGTTCTTTTCAGACGGTGTCCTCACTCAATGGTATTTGTAAATATCCGTGAGCGCAATCTAGCGTTGTGAACATTGTGGAAGTTGCTAAACACTTCAGTAAGTCATCTATTCTAGGTAACGGGAAATTATCTTTAACTGTGTTTGATTATTTAATTTCCTGTAATCAACAACTAACCTGTGCTCCCCTGTTTTCCTTTTGACTAATAGTACCGGACTAGCATACGGCGAACGTGTTTCAGAAACAATACCGTTTTCCTTCCACATTCCCTCACTACAACCTTGATAATCCCCCTCTCAGTTGCATTCGTTTTATAAGGTCTTACACTAATGGGGTTTACTCCCCTCTACTTCCTTAATACTCATTTTAGTTAGCGTTGTACACCATAATTCACCCAATTCCAGTGTAAAACAGTCCCTAAACTCATTGACTAACTTCAAAATTTCACTTCTATTCTCAATTGATGTTCCTTCGTCAAATTTAATTTCACTCATTTCGATTAAACGCTTATTTTCCTTTATCACGTTTACGTAACAACTCTCCTCATTAACCAAACAAATGGGGTCTAATTCAATTACTCTTCCTACACATTGATTTCCCTCAATAAAACATTCTCATTTCCCATATTAATAATTGGAACTACGGTTTCACCATCTTTTATTTCTAACAAAGAATCGTAACACCCTTCTCCCTCTATAATTACCAAGCCGTCATTTACCAAAGTAGCCTGAGCCCTTACAAAATTCACCGCATTTCTTTCAAGTAACACTTTACTAGACGTTTTCAATTCTCTTACGTCCGAATTCTTTTCACATTCCATGTTAGCAAACGGGTTATCCTCTGCATGATAAACATGAAATTTATTCCCAATGCAAGCAAAAAATATGTTCTCCCGATCCAAAAATGATCTAACAATTAACAAGTGCGGTAAAGCGTCGTCTCTAACAATAAGCATTTCAACCTTTTTTACTTCAACGCCATCCTAGGAAATATCTACTGTTGACTTTCCTAGCGCGCGGCACACAATTTGACATTCCCAAATCCGTACATTACGTTCGAAGTTGGTTCTATTTTTAGATCTAACTTTTTCGCTACAGAATTCCTACAAATAACGGAATCGCTCCCAGTATCAATCAGAGCTGCAAACTCCAACGAACCATTATTTATCCGAGCAATTTTAACATAATATATGTTGCCTCACTGTCTATTCCGCTCTCACTAAACTGTGATCTCTTTTCGACACGTGGCTTCATTTCGTTCAATTCTTTCTCCTTGTCTTTTAACACCCTGCTCCCTAATTTGATCGAATTTTTTTGTTTTGGACACGCTCTAACGAAATGCGTATTTTCTTTACAAATGAAACATCTACTATCTTTCTGCATTGGACGCCGTCATTCTTCTGACTACTATATTTATTATTATTACTTCGGGTTGTAAATCGTCTGTTACTGAAACTAGGATTTGTTTTTCTTTCATACCCAGCTGACTCATTCTCGGTCTAGACATAAATTCGTATTTTTTCATTCATATTTTGATTTCCGTTTTTGAATTTGGACAAGGTTACTTTCGTTTCGTACATTTTCATATTGATCTAGTTTATCCGCTAATTCTGACGATTTAACTATTTTTACCCATTCGTCCACGAAATGTTCTTTCATTACAACGGGAACTTTCCTTTTTAATAGATCTGTTATGATTAACTCTCTGAGACCATCAAAATCACTTACATTAGTTCCGCGCAACCATTCGTCAGGGTTGTTTTGTAATTCATACCTGAAATCTCTCCATGTATTTTTGGGTAGTTTGGCATGGTCAAAGAACTTCTATCGGAATTTATCCGGACTTAATTTAAACTTTTTTAATAGTAAATCTTTAATGTGTCCATAGTCATTTGAAAGTTCTTCCGGAACTCTCGCGATAATTTGGTTAATTTCATACGGTAATAAATTAACTAAATGACTAACCCAATCCTCAGGACTTAGATTTAAACGTTTCGCTTGTCGTTCAAACAATATGAGGTAAAAACTGATGTCTCCATCCCTCATTTCATATCGTTGCATTATTTTAGTAATCATGCAATTACTAGAAATTTCATTTTGGTTTCCATTTTCGCTTTCGTTAGATACGTTACCTTGTTCTATTCTTAATTTTTCTAATTCGAACTGTCTTTCTAATTCACGTTCGTTTAGCTTTTGATTTTCTTCTCTGGTACTTACTATGGTTTTTAACAAATCACGCGTGAATTCCTCATCATAACCCTTACTTTTCGTAATTAACTCTCCAATTTCAACAACGACTGCGTGATCAGATAATTTTATATTTAATTCTTCCGCTAAAGAAATTCAATCTACCTTTTTCGATTTTGCAAGAAATTCCATTTTTTACACACTATTTCAAAGTTCCTTAACAATTTAACACATAAAATAAAGTAAAAAAACCAAGTTTGCGAAACGAAAGCCCTGTGCAAGCAGAGTTATATTGAAAAAACTCAAAACGTCAACATTTTTGGACTTTTTTCGGGTTTTGCTCAATTCTCTGTTCCTATGCATCGGAGAGCAAAAGTAGTTAATAATATAGTAGAAGCCAAATTTGCTACAACTTTTGTATTTATGATTTTTTTCTGTGGGTTATAGTTATCGAACTACAGAGCAGTGAAAGTGTGATAATTTTTGAAAAATCTAGAAAAAGTTCCCATAACATCCGTTTTCGCTAAAACTTTAAATAAATAAAAGAGTAAGACAAACAATTCCATCCATATCGTCAGAAACGGAAGGTAACAAATCCTCTTTTCTTACAGATCTTATAAGAAAAGCTATGAAAGAGTTCTCTACCTTAAAAATAAATAAAAAAAACCAATATATTAGCTTTTAAAAAAACTGACATTTCAGAAGTGTATATAAACGCTCATTACAGGGGCGAACCTCGTTTTCGTAAAATTTATCAATATTTGTTACTGCTTCACCCCTTTCTGCGATATTTTAAAAACAAAATTTAACAATTAAATTATCAGTCCAAAGATTTTTTTTTCATTACCAATGGCTAGGGTAATCATACTACATGTTATGTGATTGATGGGGGGTTTTATGGCGCAAGGGCCGTATTTGGCCATGCTCAAGACGCAATCAAGTAATAAACACAATAAAAGCTTTTACTGACACAGAAGAGAGAAATACACCCAGGGAGGAATGCCTGCTTCGCCCTGCTGAATACAACAGGAATTGAACCTGCGCCGCCTACAACTCGAGGAGTGCTAGCGTAGTGGGCATACCCACAACCACGACGGTCCCAACTTTAAACGAATGTGAGTTTATATGACTCAGTGGAGTCAAGGGGTGAACCTTATTACTTTCTTATCTCAGTCTTTAGTAAACTAAACATTAAGATCTCTACACTACATTCGGAAATAGAAAATTGTTCATTAAAGCTGTTAAATGAAGTTATATGATCGTTCTTTTAAGGCATTTTTGAAATCAGCATCAAAAATATAGATAATACTTTAACTACACATATAATATACTAACATCTCCCCAATATATCGTGCATTCGATTATATTGTTCTTTTTACTGGTCCCTTGATGAATTTTCGGTTTCTGAAAACGGGAAATTCTGATCAATTCCTTTAGCAATAGATGATCAAAAGCACTTGTTTCAAGTAGTTATCTTGAATTGAATTGATCAAAAAGATAACACTACAAGGGGCAAAATAACGGCTGCTCGTGAAGGAGCGAGCACGCAATGGGTGAGCCGCCTCTACTCTTAACAAGGACAGTCACTTACATCCATGTGCTTACATACCGGGATTCGTACCCGCGACCTACTGGGTGGCAAACAAGCGCTATGACCAAATCTGACGGTCTGTTCACTGAATGAAGGAACCGAAAGTAAAGAACAAGGCGTAAGAATTGGTCCAGTTAATCATGGATTGTGCATACGTTGAGCACAACGCAAAGAACAATGCGTTTCGATTTTGATTAATAAGATCCTGTCGTTGGAAAAGCCCTAAATTAAACTCCACAACATGAAATTTGTTAAAATTTATAAATCAATAAAATTGGGCAAATGAAAATTTAAAATCAAATTGCCAATTGTATAGTTTTATGGGCAAGAGCATATTGCTATTGTGTTTCAGTTTTGTTGTGTGAATAGGTATCCTCGTTTCCTGAAAATATTAAATGTACTAAACTAATGTAAAAGGGGAAAATATTCAGCTGTATGCAAGTAATCTTCGTTAATATAAAAATTAAATATAATTTCAATCTAGCCATTGAAACAGCTGAGTTAGAAAACCGAAACTCAAAAGTCAGGAATGTGAACTAAATATTTTTATGTACGATGTTCATAGTTAATTTTATCAAATTTCTGTGTGAACAATTTAGATCAATGCAATATCATTGTAAAATCCGTTATTAAAACTAATGCCGTCGTTTATTAAAAAAACAATGAAAACGTCTATAAAAATGTAATACTGCAACTGAGAAAAAAGGATCAAAGTCGAAAATGTATAGGTCTTTTATTGAATTCCTCTGACAATGAGGGATTTTGGATGAGGGAATTTTCTCACACATTGTCAGAACAGTGGAGTAGAGAAATTATCCACACGCTTAGGCTAATTGCGGCCGAGTGTTGCAGCAACTTAGCTTATAAGCAAAGGAAATCCCTTGTGCCTTGACTGGTTGACAAAGCTGTATCCAGGAAGGTAGAGCCTGTCCTAGCAAGCCCTGACTTCAAATTGAATAATTGAGAATGTCTCCAGTTCATCGTGGAAAACGATCTACGGTGGGTAATCATCGAAATATTTTAGATGAAATTTGCCCCCTGACATGTTCCGCTGAACGTGATTTTTCAGGGTTGAAATGAATTACATCTTTAGATCGCAAGGGCTTGATAATGAAAATTTATCATATATTTCATTGTAGTACAACGTCACGCAAATAAGTAAACAAATTATTTTCATTTAAATAAAGTTTAATTTGGTTTGTCGTTCTATTGATAATTCTTTGCTACACGAGGGCTAAAAATTAGATATGTGTACTTTAACCTAAATATTAAAATGTCGGTTTGAAAAGTATAAGTTTTCGCCAATCACAACAGGTCTGGAAACAGAGATGAATTTGTTGACACACAGTCTATAGATAAATCTGTCTTCTGTTTCAGATATTGAATCCAAATTGTTATTTGGCTAACAACGTGAGTACTAAAATTTGATCAGTCCTGCTCCATTTCGAAAAACTAACACAACCCTAATTGTTAACCTGTTTTTAAGTACGTTTAATTATTCTTAGTTAATTAATTATCAAATTAAAATCGTACAATTGGTTGCCATCCCACTAGATCTCTGACGAATTGAAAATTTTGCAACGTTTACAAAAAAATGAGTACGTGGTTTACAAATTGTCATGTCAATGAAAAAAGTGCGTTAATCTGAACCACTGCTCTTGACATTGTCACCAGGGCCCGCTGACCCTGCCACCGTCAACCGACGAGTTCGGTCAGGATTCTAAGACATATATCCATTTCTTCTCAGAGTGCCTTTTAATGAGTCTATCCGACTGATGTAAGGGAAGGCTCCCCAAAGTCTTTTGTTTCCAGATTTTTAGCAGATAACCAGTGAAGGTTTTATTGCCATGTCATTTACGAATTTCTTCGTAAATGATGATGATTTTCTGATGGGTCTCGGGAAAGCATGGATAGGGATTTGGGTTTTTTCAAACCTACATTTTGAGTCTAAATGAAGGTCACATAACGCTCAGTACAGCTAAAATACTCAGAATTTAGAGTGGTCAGGAGAGTAAAAGAATTAGTCATTCCAAAATATTGGCTATATCTGTAAAAAGGTATTTGTGGGACCGAAAGCAATGTTTCCAGTTGAAAAGGCCGTATTGAACAAAATGACCATAGAGCGACAATCAAACCCCAATCCAAATGAAATCGATTAGTAAATTTTGGTATGATTTATAAAACTATTGAAAATGTATCTCATTCAGAAACACATGTTTTTGAATCCAATTCTTTGGAAACATTACTGTAACTTGATCTTTCAAATTTACCACAAACCCCGAGCGAAATCGCTTTAAAAATAAAGTATAATTTCAGAGTAAATTTTGTGGATACTAATCATTTCTGTACATTTTGGATTTAAAACTTTGTAAACTCGATTTTTGAGAACATTTCAAACATCTTACAAGAGGATGTTAACTTCCCTTTCACTTATGATAGTTTGTTTTTACTATACTTTTAATCTTAATGTACTTAAATCCAACAAGACTCAATCATTTCAGACTCAAATCAGATTTCAGGCATCGCGGGAAGAAAGCGTATTTTTACTATAATAGTCTTCATAGTATGTCTCCTTGTATGTGTGTAAATTCTTTTAAACTTATATTAATTGCCTCACTTTTGTGATGCTTTTTACTTAGTTCACATCTAATAAATCAAAAGCGTAGTCAGGAATTATTTTCGGAAGGGGTCCAAAATAGAAAATTTATTTTTATGGCCTTTGAAGATTTAGATTTATTTTAAAAAGGTTTTCTTAATTTTTTTATTCCTTCTTTGAAATAAGGGATTATTGTAGGCATGGAAAATAACGCATTTCGTCAGATCTGAATACAGGAATAATATTATAATAGTCGTGTTCACAGATTGTTATCACGACAATTAATAATATTAACAAGTGTTCAAAGTAGTATGGAAGCCACTTGGCCGTCAAATCCAAGATGGCCGCCGTTTGATAAGGAGTTGACTTCTGATAAGGAGTTGGGGGAGGATTGCTGATAAGGGGGCTTTGAGGTGGTGAAATCGTTGTAATTTGGTGGGGGAATGAGAAACCCTATTATTTTGAATTAAAAAGGAAGTTCGTGGATTCGAACTGGGGACCATGGGATCTGTAGTGCAGTGCGCTAGCCGTTAGGCTGTAAGAGAGTTAGCTTTGGGTGGTGAATTAATGTAGTGTTTGCTTTTTTTCTTAATACTAGGAATGCGTTATGGGACTTGGTTTTATTTGATGAATAATTAATTTTTATTTTGCAATTAGTTGTAAGTGTGTTGGACTGGTGGCGCCATCTAGTGATTTTAAAAGAAGTTAATCTAAGGAACTTTCTTATTTTTGTTATTCATTCTGGGAAGGTGCTATGTTTAGAAAATGGTTTGAACAATTGTGGTACAGCCATCTGGTGGTGGAAGAAGTAACAATTAGTTTTAAAAGATTTATTTTCTAGCTCTAGACTTGTAGCTTGATACTTTAGACTGGAGAATTTTTTTTTTAAAGAAAAAACAATATTATGAGGGATTCGAACTCAGCAAAAGGTAATCGCGGCCGCCCGTTTTACACAAGCACTTTAACCGTTCGACCACGATCACCTACTTTTTAGAATACATATAGAATACTAGCTCGGGAAGTTACATCTTAAGGGAGTGAAAGTATGTGTTCTCTTTATTGAGCCCTTATGAAGAATGAATATGAGCATAAAACCCATAAAGTTGAATTATATATATATATATAACAAATTCTCTTGAGGAAAATGTTTAAGGACATGTTTTGTAAGGAAAATTATTATTACAATTTGAGGGGAGGACTTTGAGATATGAATAGGACACACAGGCATAACGGTGTATGAAACATTACATTTTTAGGTAAATGATAGGTAACTAACCGAAGATTTATAGTATACATATTATAAGCGATGGCAAGGAAACGTATAAGATTGATATTATTAGAAGCCTCTGGAACTTGTGAGAATATGACTAAGGATTGTTTTTGCACGTGTAAGTTAATTAAGATAACAGAAGGAGTTAAACACGTAGTCACCGATAGGATACAAGCTTAAGTAAATGAGAAGCTCTGCTATTTAGGAGAATGGTGTTGTTTTTCTGATTGTGAGAAAAGCAAATGAAACTACATCATGCCAATGAATCACATATGACATGCCCGAACTGGAACTTTCTATAGGGGTTTTAGCTATGAAATAGTGACGAAGGGATTATCTTAATACTCTAACGTTGGAACTCGGAACATAAGTAATTGAGGCCAACCAATATATGCGAAGATTTTAAGCGTATGAACACTACATGTAAGATAGAATTTATAATACGGAAACCTTTTTTATATTTTAATGAATTTATATACAACATGAGCTTGAAGAAAATGTGAATGTTTAAGGGTGAATGTTTTGTAGGGAAAATTATTATTACAATTTGAGGGGGGAGGACTTTGAGATATGAATAGGACACACAGGCATAACGGTGTATGAAGCATTACATTTTTAGGTAAATAAGAAGTAACTAACCAAAGATTTATAGCATACATATTATAAGCGATGGCAAGGAAACGTATAAGATTGATATTATTAGAAGCCTCTGGAACTTGTGAGAATATGACTAAGGATTGTTTTTGCACGTGTAAGTTAATTAAGATAACAGAAGGAACGGAGTTAAACACCGAGTCACAGATAACGATAGAAACTATTTGATAATAAGAGGCTTTTTAAAGCATAGTTGGAGCATCTTGGGTCTTTGAATTACTTTGCATCTTGTTTTGGGGTTTTTCTGCCCTTTTTTACTGTTTTTAAATAAATCATGGATTCTAAGGACATTAGACCTGCAAAGAAAATGCGTGCAGACAAAGAACTGTGTTTGCAGAAATATTCTAAAGATTCTTTATGTTATGAGTATGGTAAACTGTGTTTACAGATCGTGAAGGCTGGGCATATTTTCGTCGATTGGAAAACGAATTAACGTACTTAAAGAAAGAGGAAACTACTATTGAAATTTATGGTAAAAAATGTACTGTGCCTCGGCAACTTGTAGCATACGGAGACGTAGGAATAAGCTATGCCTTTAGCGGATCTTGTATTGCAGCCAAGCCTTGGTCTCCTTTACTATTGGAAATTAAGGCAGAAGTGGAACAAATAATTGGTACACGATTTAATTTTGTGTTGGTGAACCGTTATAAAGATGGTAAGGACTGCATAGGTGCCCATAAAGACAACGAGAAGGACTTGGATCTTAATGCACCCATAGCATCTGTTTCATTTGGACAGAAAAGGCAATTTGTGTTTTCTAGAAAGAACTACAATTCTTTAAAAATTGTTCTGGAAAATGGAAGCTTGCTTGTGATGAAGTATCCAACAAACCAATTTTGGTTTCACAGCTTGCCCCGTGGGAATGCATTATGGCCTAGAATAAACTTAACGTTTCGTAAAATTCTTGTATAAAGCAGCAATAAACCACTTATGTGCCCCCGAACTAGAACTCAGTGTCGTACACTAGACGATATTTGGACAACGTTGCAATTTATCTTTGCCTTTCTGAATAGTATTTTTATAAATGCTTATATCTTGTTGGTTTTAAATAAATTTTTTTAGCGTGTCTTACCACATATACTGTATTTAGGACTTTTTTATTACATAATTTTATAAATTGTTTTTAAAATGCAAGATCTGAAATGAAATTTTTCTTTGCTATAAAGATTTATGTTTTTAAGTTAGATGTTTTTACTCAAAAATTAATTATACATTAGATGTTATAGCACATATTTTTAATGCAGAAATTTTGTTTTAAGTATTGTACACACTTAAGTAAGAGTAAACTTTTGAAAACTTTACAAGACCCGTACTATGAACGTACACATTTTGAATAAGTTGTAATTGTATTGAAATCATTTATGCTATAAAATCTAAACCAACTGTTATTTTTTAATTAATCTTTCCTTGCATATTTTTTAAAATAAATCTTCCTAAATTTTAGTGATTTAATTTTTATTATACAGATTTACAAACTGTTTTTGGATGAAATATAAGGATTTATATTTTTAAAAATTAGATGCTTGTACTCTTAATTATATATTAGATACTATTACACATATTATTACATTGAAGATTTTTAAAAACGTTTAACAATTGAAAATATATATACTTTAAATATTATTACAAACATTTAAATGTAATTTGCTTTTTATTTTTAATTTTACAATTAAGACATTTTTTAAAAGTTTGATTCTTAAAGTGTGTTTTATGCATAGTAAAAAAAAACAATACTAAAAAACATGTAAGAGTAAAAATATTTTATACATTAATTTGAAACTTTGCAAGACCCATACCATGTTTCCTTGCACATTTGAAGTCGTGAAAAATAGTTTATTAAAACCATTTGTCCTTGAAGTTCTAAATTAAATGTCCTTTTTCTTTTATGCTTTTGCAAACCACACATTTTACTAAATATGAACTTCCTTTTATTTGAAAACCTTATGCATATTGTGCAGTTTAAATTGCAGAGCAAAATTCCAATACTGTACGAAGCTATAAAGTATTTTACAAGATATTTCATATTGTTCTCTTAATTTACATCTAATTCATTACTACGTTAAAGTGGATAGCATGTGAGTTTTCTGTTTTTAAAAATAATGTGTGCACATCTGTACTGCTAAGCAAATTAACTTCTGCCTTTTCTTGATATTTAATGCATAATCTAAATATTTACGCACACCGCTGATAGTTTTACACATGAGTAAAATTAAATAATAACTGAAATTTTAAATATTAGTGTGAATTTTAAAATGAACAAATATTGCTGACGTATTGGATTAAATCTGAATTCTATGTATTCTCAAAACAACACTGCAAGAAAAAACAGAGACACTTCTTAAACAGATTGAAGGAAGTCACATGGAAACAAAGTAAATTAGAACACTTTTTAAGAGAAAAAACATTGATTCATATATTTTACAAAACTAATACATTGTAGTAAAAAAGAACTTATTTTTACATACTTGCATTTTTTAAGAGACACATGTTTACGACGAGCCAATTATTAAATGCCATCACCTCAGCTTTGGGGCAATGCAAATTATTTTTGTGATGACCACATGATAGTTTTTGGATCTTTTTGTTGCTACTTAGTGCACATAGTACATCGAATTTGGGACACCCGTATTGTTCCAAGTTGATATTCGGAATATTCAATGCATCTAGGCGTTTCTTTTCCACACAACCACCTTTGTAAGCAACTAGGTAGTGAGTGGCACTCTTGGTCTGCTCGTACAATTCTAAAAGCTTAGAGTCTAAACTTTCTAAAGGAGACACACTTTCCCATGCCACGGGACAGAAAGGGAGACCACATATGTAATTTTCAACATATCGAACAGTTTTTTTTTTATCTTTTGCACTCAGTTTATGCTTATAAGGCGATAAGTTAAAACGCTTGAAGCTACTTGCGATTTTATGGCGATGTATGCGTATTCACGTACTAAGAAACCCTCTTGAGTCTGAAATCCGTCAAAATCCACAATTGCACAAATATTAAACATTGCTATTGAAATATGCTAGCTGTTCTTGGAAAAAGAATTGTAAACTAGAGGCACGAAGAACTGGACTATATACACTTGCTAATCAGTGAATAACACCATACACTTACTAATCAGTAAAGTTAGAATTTATCTTAGTCTTATCTTTTGTGAGTAACTATGAGCGCATAAGTGAAGAATGTACTCAGAAAACATGTGCTTGTGATAATGCGCCAAGTAAAATTGTGTGTTGTAAAGCAAGAAGATTTTAACGAAAGGATATACTTAAATGTGCATGTGATTTTTCTTTTTTACTCTACCACTAGTATCTTAGACAAGTATCAGATTTTGTTTTTTAAAAAATGACGAAGAGAAACTTTTCAACACAATCTGTACTATAATTTTACACTTAAGAGTAACAGAGCATAATATAATTTTAAGGAAAATGAGTAATCAGTATGCAAATTTGAAGCCTAAAGTTCCAAACATGTCTATGCTCAATAAACGCCTATCTACGTTTAGAGATTGGCCACGCACAGATGTTGACATTAGGGACTTGGCCGAAAATGGATTGTATTATACGGGTGTCTCGGACGGGGTTAGGTGCTATTGGTGTGGAGGAGGGCTTGAAAATTGGCAAAAGGAGGATATAGTCAGACACGAACACATAAAGTTTTATCCAAAATGTTTGGTAGCCCAACAAGGACCGATTGTTGACCCTAGATTAAAAGGAACACCCATAGATGAAATTGTACAGGTGTTGGATGAAACAAACAATAATGCCAATGTTTTTATAAAACCTTATGTAAAACTTTACTGCTCATACAATGACAAGGACGAACGACTTTGTAAAATTTGCATGGAATCGGAAATGGATGCTACTTTACAGCCTTGTGGTCATCTGGTTACATGCATGAGATGTACGAAGAGTCTCTCAACGTGTCCTATGTGCCGAACCAATATTTTACGTAAAATTAAAACGTACATTTGTTACTAAACAGTCTATTTATTAGTACATGTAGTAGATGCAATTTCAAGTGATTTATTGAACACAGTGTGGAAGAATTGTAAAAGGGTGGTTTTGAGTTGAATGTCATGAAATTAACACTTGTACTACAGCAAAAAAAAAAGACTAATAAGGAAGTTTAAGACTTTTCTAAAAATCATAAGACTTTTATCAAGGACTTGTGGAACAAATCTTGTAGGAAAGACCTTTTTTACCCCTTATAAATATATTGACTATTTTTATTATTATTTGTTGTTTGTTCATTACATGTTAAACCTATTTACTAAAGAGGAATTTTAAAATGCGTTAAAAAAGGAGTTACTAAATGCTTTAGGAAAAATGTGTAAATGTACTTTAATGCAAGAAAAAGAACGCTTGAAATAAATATTCATCTTGCTATTATTTTTAGTACTTATCAATCATCTTGGTGTATTGTTTATTTTCTAAATTAAACCTTTCGTACTTTTAAATCTTAAAACAAAAAGAAAGGAAAAGTAACCATCTAGAATAGTAAACGCCAAATTAAAAAAAAAAAAACATTTTAAAAAATATTTTCTTATAATTTTTTACCTTAGCCTTTTTTGTTGTTGAATAAACATTGTCATACAAAATTAGTATATTTGTTGTGTAGAATATTTTCTGAAAACACTGAATTGAAGAAAAAAATCATTTATTGAAAAAAGAATCAACAGTTTATACATATTTGTAACAACATATCTTACAGGTCTTTTATATACATCTCTCTAACAGTATTGAAAATATCTGTGGTATTCAAATTCTCAAAAACATTTTCCTCCATTATTATGTAATAAAAGTTTAACAGTTTATTGCTCTGTCTTACAAAATTAATAGCAAACTCTTTCCAGTTAACAGCACATAAAGCAAGGGCGAAAAATTCACAAAAGCGTTCGTCAACGCTCATCGTCATACATTTATGTACAGATTGATTGACAATTTCATTCTTACAGCCTAAACAGTCAAAAAGAATATTTATATTTTTTGACACAATATCCTTTAGGCACTTGCAGAGAGAAGCTATGACTTCTCTCCAACAATCAGATTTAATGGTATCACTGCAGTAAGGTTTGTAACTTTCACCAGGAAAACATTTTTTGATTTCCAGTTTCACATAATATGGCAACAAATACGTCAAAAGCGATATCTTCAATACATCTAACACATTGCCGTAGATTTCACACAGTTTAAAATACTGATCAGAATTCATAAACACACAGTTGGGCGAGAACTGAAAAGTATAATTTCTTTTCTGAAATACACGTTGTAAAACTAAGTGCATTTCCCCCACATCAAACACTTTAGAAAGGCAGACTTCTTTTTCTATAACTTTAACGTTGGAGGCAGTTGCAAAAGCGAAAAATGTGCTCAACTTTTGCATTAGAATGTACCATGTTTTTGGATGCAGGGAAACACAGTCCTTCGTTGGTTTCAAGACATTGTTTTCATACAAAGCAAATTTACGTATGTGGACACGTGTGGAACCGTTGAAGTTATTGATTAGCACGAATAAATAGTCACCAAGGTGAAACACATTGTCAGGAAGTGATTGCATCGTCAAACTTAAGCTTTCCCTTGGAAACACCTGATCGTTGAAATACATTCTTTCACACACTTTGGGTCGATTTGTAAAACGCATCATTTTCAGAACTTTGAGGTACACGTTTTCAATAAAGCTTCAACTTAACCAAGAGATAAAGGCGAGTTCATTAACGTTGCTTGAAATTTCAGTTTATCGGTTTTTATTGTTATCAGCTCTAGAATCATATGACGTAGAACGACTTTATCTCTGCAAAAAACTGAATCAAGTGGTGAGTTGCATTAACTTTGCTTGAAATTTCGGTATATCGGCTTTTATTATTATCAAATCTAGAACCTACCAAGAAATTATATGATTCTAGAGTTGATAAGTACTAAAAATAATAGCAAGATGAATATTTATTTCAAGCGTTCTTTTTCTTGCATTAAAGTACATTTACACATTTTTCCTAAAGCATTTAGTAACTCCTTTTTTAACGCATTTTAAAATTCCTCTTTAGTAAATAGGTTTAACATGTAATGAACAAACAACAAATAATAATAAACATAGTCAATATATTTATAAGGGGTAAAAAAGGTCTTTCCTACAAGATTTGTTCCACAAGTCCTTGATAAAAGTCTTATGATTTTTAGAAAAGTCTTAAACTTCCTTATTAGTCTTTTTTTTTTTTGCTGTAGTACAAGTGTTAATTTCATGACATTCAACTCAAAACCACCCTTTTACAATTCTTCCACACTGTGTTCAATAAATCACTTGAAATTGCATCTACTACATGTACTAATAAATAGACTGTTTAGTAACAAATGTACGTTTTAATTTTACGTAAAATATTGGTTCGGCACATAGGACACGTTGAGAGACTCTTCGTACATCTCATGCATGTAACCAGATGACCACAAGGCTGTAAAGTAGCATCCATTTCCGATTCCATGCAAATTTTACAAAGTCGTTCGTCCTTGTCATTGTATGAGCAGTAAAGTTTTACATCAGGTTTTATAAAAACATTGGCATTATTGTTTGTTTCATCCAACACCTGTACAATTTCATCTATGGGTGTTCCTTTTAATCTAGGGTCAACAATCGGTCCTTGTTGGGCTACCAAACATTTTGGATAAAACTTTATGTGTTCGTGTCTGACTATATCCTCCTTTTGCCAATTTTCAAGCCCTCCTCCACACCAATAGCACCTAACCCCGTCCGAGACACCCGTATAATACAATCCATTTTCGGCCAAGTCCCTAATGTCAACATCTGTGCGTGGCCAATCTCTAAACGTAGATAGGCGTTTATTGAGCATAGACATGTTTGGAACTTTAGGCTTCAAATTTGCATACTGATTACTCATTTTCCTTAAAATTATATTATGCTCTGTTACTCTTAAGTGTAAAATTATAGTACAGATTGTGTTGAAAAGTTTCTCTTCGTCATTTTTTAAAAAACAAAATCTGATACTTGTCTAAGATACTAGTGGTAGAGTAAAAAAGAAAAATCACATGCACATTTAAGTATATCCTTTCGTTAAAATCTTCTTGCTTTACAACACACAATTTTACTTGGCGCATTATCACAAGCACATGTTTTCTGAGTACATTCTTCACTTATGCGCTCATAGTTACTCACAAAAGATAAGACTAAGATAAATTCTAACTTTACTGATTAGTAAGTGTATGGTGTTATTCACTGATTAGCAAGTGTATATAGTCCAGTTCTTCGTGCCTCTAGTTTACAATTCTTTTTCCAAGAACAGCTAGCATATTTCAATAGCAATGTTTAATATTTGTGCAATTGTGGATTTTGACGGATTTCAGACTCAAGAGGGTTTCTTAGTACGTGAATACGCATACATCGCCATAAAATCGCAAGTAGCTTCAAGTATTCGTTTTAACTTATCGCCTTATAAGCATAAACTGAGTGCAAAAGATAAAAAAAAAACTGTTCGATATGTTGAAAATTACATATGTGGTCTCCCTTTCTGTCCCGTGGCATGGGAAAGTGTGTCTCCTTTAGAAAGTTTAGACTCTAAGCTTTTAGAATTGTACGAGCAGACCAAGAGTGCCACTCACTACCTAGTTGCTGTAGTGATTCTCTGGGTAGCGTGGTAGATTCAAATCTACAGAGAACAGTCTGGCTTAAATAACAAACGATAATTTTATTTAAAACAATTTCTTGACTATATTAGAATCTATTTACACGACACTTTCACGAATTTCTATGCCTCTGCTAACTGGATGCGACAGGGTGTCGAAATCTCAGGACGTACGAAAGTCTCTGAGTTGGAGAAAGGTATCTCAACAGTCTCTAGATGAAACTCTACTCGTCGGGTGACGATTTCACAAGATCAGCACTGGATCCTCACTGGACGACGGGACAAGGCAGGTTCACTGCCGGACGAGAAGTCGGTACCGAACTCTCCGCAGGTCGTCGGTTCGGCACAATCAGGGATCGGCTCCACTGGGGTCGTCGGGTCAGTACAAGACAGCACGGCTCCGCTGGGGTCGTCGGATCGGCACAAGACAGGCACGGCTCCGCTGGGGTCGTCGGATCAAAGACACTCTCCGGGCCCACTCACCGTTAAGTGTAGAGCGTAATGTATGGCCCGGAGGTGATGACCTCCACCGCAACACGAAAGGGGTCCACCGCACCCAGACCCGGAGCAGCATTTATTTTAAATAAGCAATTACAAAACATACAAAGCGTAACAAAAGCGTAACAAATACGTTACAACAAAATGTAGACACAAAAAGCGTAACAAAAGGTGTGACAAATTCGCTACTACAAAACATCGTCAAGATATACAGTTATATTGGAACATATTCCTATGGCAAAATCCTTGAATAAAAGGAGAAAACAGGGTAGTGGGTGCCAATCCAACATCTACCAATGAAAATCCTCAGCCAGAATCGGCAAAACTAAAAACCCCACTCTGACCTGCAGAGGGGGCAGGTTATAATACTAAGAGAGGACAGTTTTCAAAGCCATAAGGAGAAGGTTCTACTACGGCACCTAAATTTACTGGGGAACCGAGCGTGCAATAGGCTTATAAGAGACGCCTGCTCGATTCCCCATTATAATTTTAAAGAATGGCTTATAAAAGGCGCCGGAAATAATATAAAAGTAGTAAAACATATACAATATAACAGGAGACCAAGACACACAGAAAATAAACACAACAGATACAGGACACAAAAGAAATCAAGTCAACAGAATACAAGACCAACACCACAAATACAATAAAATTACAAAGAGTAAAACATTAATGAGACATGATAAATATACAATGAAAAATGTTAAAACTGTAGGAAAAATAAGAAAGACAAAACAGATCTAAAATTCAATAAAAGACATAAAATGAATGGGCACCTAGTGCCACCATTCTTACGAAATAAAAAACACAGAACACACAGCCATCGGGCTCAATTCCAAAGGTTCAGGTGTCCGGGGGGCCGGCCACCATCGCCGCGGCCGCCAGCACGCAGGACTTAATTTTAAATGCCGAGCCCTTATTTAACATAATACTTCGGAACCAATTTGGCTTTAATTCCTGGCTCGGCCTAGTAATGTGATGGTCCCGCGTTGCCGGACAGTCGAAGAGATAGTGGTCGGCATCCCCCACCGCACCACAATTACACAAGTCGGAACGCCTGATTTTAAAACGGTGGAGGTAGGCCATGAAAGGGCCATGGCCCGTCAGAAACCACACCAAATATCGGTCCGAAACTAGGAGGTCGGGGCAAAATCCCTCGGGACAAAATCTCTGGCCCTAAGGCCACTCACCGCTGCGTCATGGCAGTCTTGCCAATACTGGATTTTAATATCTCTGATCTTCTTTTTCAGTGAGTTGATGGGGAGAGGGACCCCAAGATCCACGCCGCGGACCGAGGCAAGCTTGGCGTGCCCGTCGGCAAGCTCGTTACCGACGAGCCCTGCATGTGCCCGAACCCAACTCAGGCCAAAGGTATTAGTATGATGGGATATTGATTTTTTTATGTTTATTAGGTAGTTAGACTTATTATTATATATATATATATATATATATATACTGGATTTTAAGGCCTGAATTGCACTGAGACTATCGCTATAAATATTTATTTTCTTATTAAATTTAATAGCCCATTCTATTGCTTTATAAATCGCCGACAACTCCGCCTGAAAAACGGAGTTGTCGGCCTGGAGTTTAAATTCAAGGATTTGTATTATTTTGTTTTTATCCAAGATGCATACCGAGGCCCCGACATTCCCATCAATGCCGGAGCCATCGGTATACACCTGGTAATCAGATTTAGGTATGGAGCCCCGAATGTCCAACCTAAGGCTGGACATCGGGACCCCATGACAAGAAATATTAAAATCATAATCGACAGGCGATAGTCCCAGCACCGGGTCGGGCTGCCGTCTTCTGACAATATTAAAATTATTGTACAATGACAGCAGGGTCACGTGGAGCGGGGGGATACCGCAGGGGGAGTCGGAGGGGGAGGTAACATAGGCCCTGGAGATTTTTAGTAGAAAGGATCTCTGAATGGACATGAGCCTCTTTTTCTGTTCATTATTTAATTTACCTCCCCAAATGCCGGCCCCATAGGTCAGGATTTTCTCCGTCACAGAGAGATACCACACCTTCTGGAGCCGGCCACCGACCCCCCACCCTCCGCCTCCAATCTTTTGGAGGGAACCTCCAATTTGGTAACATCGGTCTCTTAGACTAAGAATATGGTCGCTCCACGTGAGCCCACCGTCAATTGTAATGCCGAGAAACTTAACGCTATTAACTATTTTTAATGAACGGGAGTCCAATTTAAATATTGGACTCCTTTTTAATTTAGTAGTTTTAGAAAAAATAACTGACCGGCACTTGTCGACCGAGAGACTCAGTTTCATGAAAACAAGTTTATCATAAATTAATTTTAAAGCAATATTGGTGTTCTCCTCCAGCAACCTTCGCGTCCCACCTGACGTTATTAACGCCAGGTCGTCAGCGAAGGCCTGGAGGTAGTATAAATCGGAATTAGGGGTCGTCGGATCGGCACAAGACAGGCACGGCTCCGCTGGGGTCGCTGGTTCAAGTCTCGAACGAGAAATAAGCAGGAACTCGAGATAGGCAGCCTACGCCAGGCTACAAGAACGCGTCCTCTCAGGGTGAGAGAACCGTCTTCCAAATTATTAAGAGCTCCTTAATGGGGTTGACCGCTCAAAGGGTCACTGAGCTAAGACGCTAGCTCGGGAAACAAACAAGACTCGAGATGGGCAGCCTACGCCGGCTACAAGAACGCGTCCTCTCAGGTTGAGAGAACCGTCTTCAAAAAATATATTTTCTCCCTAAGGAGTGACCGCTCAAAGGGTCGCTGAGTTAAGCTGATCGATCGAGATCACAAGCAAGAACTGACGATTCGACTCCCTGCTTTTCCTTTTGAAACCTCCCAGCCTTTGTTCGCTGGTGGTTCTCGATTCGTTCGTTCTTGATTGGTTCTTACTTTTAATTGGTTCGTTTTTACTTTGCTCATTTTTGAGGTTGCTGATTCGGTAGAGACTCTCTGACGTAAAATGGGATCAGCTACTTAGCGCAGGTGGCTTGATTACCTAGCAGGTGGACTTAATCACCTGGCAGGTGCACTCCTAAACACCTGGGCTCTTTTCGGAACGAATCCCCTTTTGTCCTCTTCGATCCAAGTCCCGACCGTCTGGCGCCAGAGAGATGGAAATGTATTGTCCGGCTCTTTTACGACCTGTCGGCGAGTTTGCCTTTGGGAGGGATAATTGAGGGGTCCATCAATGAATCCTCACATTGCTTACAAAGGTGGTTGTGTGGAAAAGAAACGCCTAGATGCATTGAATATTCCGAATATCAACTTGGAACAATACGGGTGTCCCAAATTCGATGTACTATGTGCACTAAGTAGCAACAAAAAGATCCAAATACTATCATGTGGTCATCACAAAAATAATTTGCATTGCCCCAAAGCTGAGGTGATGGCATTTAATAATTGGCTCGTCGTAAACATGTGTCTCTTAAAAAATGCAAGTATGTAAAAATAAGTTCTTTTTTACTACAATGTATTAGTTTTGTAAAATATATGAATCAATGTTTTTTCTCTTAAAAAGTGTTCTAATTTACTTTGTTTCCATGTGACTTCCTTCAATCTGTTTAAGAAGTGTCTCTGTTTTTTCTTGCAGTGTTGTTTTGAGAATACATAGAATTCAGATTTAATCCAATACGTCAGCAATATTTGTTCATTTTAAAATTCACACTAATATTTAAAATTTCAGTTATTATTTAATTTTACTCATGTGTAAAACTATCAGCGGTGTGCGTAAATATTTAGATTATGCATTAAATATCAAGAAAAGGCAGAAGTTAATTTGCTTAGCAGTACAGATGTGCACACATTATTTTTAAAAACAGAAAACTCACATGCTATCCACTTTAACGTAGTAATGAATTAGATGTAAATTAAGAGAACAATATGAAATATCTTGTAAAATACTTTATAGCTTCGTACAGTATTGGAATTTTGCTCTGCAATTTAAACTGCACAATATGCATAAGGTTTTCAAATAAAAGGAAGTTCATATTTAGTAAAATGTGTGGTTTGCAAAAGCATAAAAGAAAAAGGACATTTAATTTAGAACTTCAAGGACAAATGGTTTTAATAAACTATTTTTCACGACTTCAAATGTGCAAGGAAACATGGTATGGGTCTTGCAAAGTTTCAAATTAATGTATAAAATATTTTTACTCTTACATGTTTTTTAGTATTGTTTTTTTTTACTATGCATAAAACACACTTTAAGAATCAAACTTTTAAAAAATGTCTTAATTGTAAAATTAAAAATAAAAAGCAAATTACATTTAAATGTTTGTAATAATATTTAAAGTATATATATTTTCAATTGTTAAACGTTTTTAAAAATCTTCAATGTAATAATATGTGTAATAGTATCTAATATATAATTAAGAGTACAAGCATCTAATTTTTAAAAATATAAATCCTTATATTTCATCCAAAAACAGTTTGTAAATCTGTATAATAAAAATTAAATCACTAAAATTTAGGAAGATTTATTTAAAAAAATATGCAAGGAAAGATTAATTAAAAAATAACAGTTGGTTTAGATTTTATAGCATAAATGATTTCAATACAATTACAACTTATTCAAAATGTGTACGTTCATAGTACGGGTCTTGTAAAGTTTTCAAAAGTTTACTCTTACTTAAGTGTGTACAATACTTAAAACAAAATTTCTGCATTAAAAATATGTGCTATAACATCTAATGTATAATTAATTTTTGAGTAAAAACATCTAACTTAAAAACATAAATCTTTATAGCAAAGAAAAATTTCATTTCAGATCTTGCATTTTAAAAACAATTTATAAAATTATGTAATAAAAATGTCCTAAATACAGTATATGTGGTAAGACACGCTAAAAAAATTTATTTAAAACCAACAAGATATAAGCATTTATAAAAATACTATTCAGAAAGGCAAAGATAAATTGCAACGTTGTCCAAATATCGTCTAGTGTACGACACTGAGTTCTAGTTCGGGGGCACATAAGTGGTTTATTGCTGCTTTATACAAGAATTTTACGAAACGTTAAGTTTATTCTAGGCCATAATGCATTCCCACGGGGCAAGCTGTGAAACCAAAATTGGTTTGTTGGATACTTCATCACAAGCAAGCTTCCATTTTCCAGAACAATTTTTAAAGAATTGTAGTTCTTTCTAGAAAACACAAATTGCCTTTTCTGTCCAAATGAAACAGATGCTATGGGTGCATTAAGATCCAAGTCCTTCTCGTTGTCTTTATGGGCACCTATGCAGTCCTTACCATCTTTATAACGGTTCACCAACACAAAATTAAATCGTGTACCAATTATTTGTTCCACTTCTGCCTTAATTTCCAATAGTAAAGGAGACCAAGGCTTGGCTGCAATACAAGATCCGCTAAAGGCATAGCTTATTCCTACGTCTCCGTATGCTACAAGTTGCCGAGGCACAGTACATTTTTTACCATAAATTTCAATAGTAGTTTCCTCTTTCTTTAAGTACGTTAATTCGTTTTCCAATCGACGAAAATATGCCCAGCCTTCACGATCTGTAAACACAGTTTACCATACTCATAACATAAAGAATCTTTAGAATATTTCTGCAAACACAGTTCTTTGTCTGCACGCATTTTCTTTGCAGGTCTAATGTCCTTAGAATCCATGATTTATTTAAAAACAGTAAAAAAGGGCAGAAAAACCCCAAAACAAGATGCAAAGTAATTCAAAGACCCAAGATGCTCCAACTATGCTTTAAAAAGCCTCTTATTATCAAATAGTTTCTATCGTTATCTGTGACTCGGTGTTTAACTCCGTTCCTTCTGTTATCTTAATTAACTTACACGTGCAAAAACAATCCTTAGTCATATTCTCACAAGTTCCAGAGGCTTCTAATAATATCAATCTTATACGTTTCCTTGCCATCGCTTATAATATGTATGCTATAAATCTTTGGTTAGTTACTTCTTATTTACCTAAAAATGTAATGCTTCATACACCGTTATGCCTGTGTGTCCTATTCATATCTCAAAGTCCTCCCCCCTCAAATTGTAATAATAATTTTCCCTACAAAACATTCACCCTTAAACATTCACATTTTCTTCAAGCTCATGTTGTATATAAATTCATTAAAATATAAAAAAGGTTTCCGTATTATAAATTCTATCTTACATGTAGTGTTCATACGCTTAAAATCTTCGCATATATTGGTTGGCCTCAATTACTTATGTTCCGAGTTCCAACGTTAGAGTATTAAGATAATCCCTTCGTCACTATTTCATAGCTAAAACCCCTATAGAAAGTTCCAGTTCGGGCATGTCATATGTGATTCATTGGCATGATGTAGTTTCATTTGCTTTTCTCACAATCAGAAAAACAACACCATTCTCCTAAATAGCAGAGCTTCTCATTTACTTAAGCTTGTATCCTATCGGTGACTACGTGTTTAACTCCTTCTGTTATCTTAATTAACTTACACGTGCAAAAACAATCCTTAGTCATATTCTCACAAGTTCCAGAGGCTTCTAATAATATCAATCTTATACGTTTCCTTGCCATCGCTTATAATATGTATACTATAAATCTTTGGTTAGTTACCTATCATTTACCTAAAAATGTAATGTTTCATACACCGTTATGCCTGTGTGTCCTATTCATATCTCAAAGTCCTCCCCTCAAATTGTAATAATAATTTTCCTTACAAAACATGTCCTTAAACATTTTCCTCAAGAGAATTTGTTATATATATATATATAATTCAACTTTATGGGTTTTATGCTCATATTCATTCTTCATAAGGGCTCAATAAAGAGAACACATACTTTCACTCCCTTAAGATGTAACTTCCCGAGCTAGTATTCTATATGTATTCTAAAAAGTAGGTGATCGTGGTCGAACGGTTAAAGTGCTTGTGTAAAACGGGCGGCCGCGATTACCTTTTGCTGAGTTCGAATCCCTCATAATATTGTTTTTTCTTTAAAAAAAAATTCTCCAGTCTAAAGTATCAAGCTACAAGTCTAGAGCTAGAAAATAAATCTTTTAAAACTAATTGTTACTTCTTCCACCACCAGATGGCTGTACCACAATTGTTCAAACCATTTTCTAAACATAGCACCTTCCCAGAATGAATAACAAAAATAAGAAAGTTCCTTAGATTAACTTCTTTTAAAATCACTAGATGGCGCCACCAGTCCAACACACTTACAACTAATTGCAAAATAAAAATTAATTATTCATCAAATAAAACCAAGTCCCATAACGCATTCCTAGTATTAAGAAAAAAAGCAAACACTACATTAATTCACCACCCAAAGCTAACTCTCTTACAGCCTAACGGCTAGCGCACTGCACTACAGATCCCATGGTCCCCAGTTCGAATCCACGAACTTCTTTTTAATTCAAAATAATAGGGTTTCTCATTCCCCCACCAAATTACAACGACGTCACCACCTCAAAGCCCCCTTATCAGCAATCCTCCCCCAACTCCTTATCAGCAGTCAACTCCTTATCAAACGGCGGCCATCTTGGATTTGACGGCCAAGTGGCTTCCATACTACTATTCAAAAATTGATTTATTGAAATTTGTTTTTCATTTTACCGTTACTTTTAGAGCGCTGTTTTATACTTACATATTTGATTACAAAGACAATAAATTAAGGAACTTAAACATACAGCATTAAAATTATTACATCTAAGTTGTTTGAGAACAGAAATGACTTTACAGGTATTGTTCGCCAAATATTTGTTAAAGAAAATACAATCTAAGGGACTTAAGCCCACATAGACCCCTAAATGCAGCCATGAATTAAAAAAAAGAGGATATTTTTGCTTTTTCGGATCTAGGGGCTGAAGTACCAACCCTGTACATAGGCCAATGATATAAAAAGATAAATTTGCTTAGTTTGGGTCTAAGGAGCTTAAGCCCCTGTAGTGCACCCATGCATTAAAGAAAGGATGTATTTACTTTTTCTAGAGGGGACTTTAGTTCCCCAGCCCTTCACTCATGAAGTAAAAAGGATATATTTGCTTATTGCAAGTCAAAGGCGCTTAAGCCCCGTAGTCACATTCATGAATTAAAAAGGACATTTATTTTTTCGGATCTAGGGAGCTTAAACCTGTCACCCCTTAGCTCCCCCGAGGCGGACTCATGAATTAAAATGATATTTTTTCGGGATACTTGCTTTATCGGGTCTGGGGGGCTTAAGCCCCTCCCCCGTGGGTTCGCCTATGATTCTATAGAAGTCTTAATATAATTCTATAGAAATTTATTTCTATGTAATTAGAACTCGGTTACTCTTTAGAAATCTCTATAAAACTATAAAAAATTTTCTATCGAGCCAAAATTTCTTTTCTCTATAGAAATATCTATAGAATTCTACAGAGCTCTGTCGTTCCCTATCAAAATATTTCGTTAGAGGATGAGACTCTGTCCCTCAAAACAACCAACACTAAAAGGTTTGGTTGATAAATTTTGGAATTAAAGTCTTTATGGAGTAAGCGAGCGATAGAAGTGGGAAAATTTTCAAACTTTAATTAGTAAAAACATTGAAAAAATATACCTTTTAAAATGCTTGCAGAGTCATAAAAGTTTACAAAAACATTCTTCTGTGGATAAAGCATAATTTGGGACAAAAGAAATTAAAAATCGTTAGCTTTCCGATTACGTTGCTAAGTATTAAATGCCATTGTTGACCATAATTCCTTGGAACAAAAATCACATCGGGATGGAAAAACAGGTACGGGGATTATTCATGAGAAAGTCAGACTATAGATTCATTCTGGGGATCGTCATTAAAACTGAAGTTTCGCCAAAGCTTCAAAAAGTGACTAAGAATTAAGGAAATGAAATTGAAAACGTCGGCATTGAATAACAATGCCACCGGTTAACATACAGGAATGATTGGGATCTATGATATTCTCAGTAATTTGTTTGCCTGATAATGAAAACGATTATTGCTTATTATGACTAACCAATATTAAAGATAGTTTTTATTAAAGCTGACCAAAAAATTCACATTTTTAGTAAAGCGATGGGAAAGTTGGGAAACGTGATAAAAACGCAACTGTGCCGTTCAAACCATCACGTGGTGCTGTCCTTTTTTAGGAACACATTTTCAGATTTTATAAACATAATTCATTATAAGCAACACGAAAAAAATTATAAATGAACTAGGTAGGTAGGTAGTTGAAAAACGTCACACTGGAGCTACTCAATTGGTTATTGATAAATGAACTAAGTTAACAAAATCAGAAAACTTAGTTTTTCTTTATTAATACAAATAAAATTGAATTATTAAAAAATTGTTAGATTTCAGAAACAAAAGCAAGCGTCCCCAAATACCTAATGCACCCAAAATACATTTATATAGAAGTCAGCCTTATTGAAAATTAATTTTCTTTTCCTTTCCTACCGAAAGATGGACACAAGGCTAATATCACCAACAATCTTTCAAAAGATTCGAATTCTTAAAGAAACGATTTTCACACTTGTTACACGGTGCACTGAGATTTCGTCCTGTATGGCAGTGGTGCGCAAACTATTTTCATTTCCGGCCCCCCAATTTTGTGTACTATTTTGTCGCGACCCCTAGATGGACAATAGACGTTTTTTAATCATCAACGTAGTTAAAGTTGAATTCTTTTGGGGATTTGCGTTTATGTTTGTGTCTTATTAGAGGTCTGAATAAAACACATAATTTTACGAAGCAATGGTTTTATTTATGCATATGGGTATAAATATTTTTTAATGGAAAATACTTTAAAAAAACTTACAACATAAAAATTCAATGTGAAGTAAGCGCTTGCAAAGAGCTCATGATTGCTTCTATGTTTGGATCTGTATTGGAAATCCTCTGGATCCAATCGAGATCGACATTTCGTTTTAATGGCAACTAATTTTGAAAAGCTGGTTTCACATAAGTAGGTCGATGCAAACTGAATCAAAATATTAATTCCCTTTTTCTTCAAATTGGCATATTCGTTTCCAATCGATAACCAAAATTTTTGGCAAGTCAGAGACTTAAATTGAATGCGCAGTGTTTCGTCGCTTGAAACATCAATTAACTGTTCTTTTTCATTTAAAGAGATATTGGATTTAAAAATATCAAACGAAAATGGATCACGTATTCAACCTGATTCACTATCTGGAAATTTTTCGAAAAGTTTTCTCCCAATTTTATCATATGACGGGAAATGGTGTTTTCAAATATCAAGAAATCTATATTATTTTCTTTAGTAAATTTTGAAAAGCACAGGAACATATCTGTGTTGTTTTTGTACAATTCTCCTTGCCAAAGTATCAGCTTATTCTTAAAAGCTTCAATTTTACTGCTCTATGTTAAAATATGTTTGTATTCTCTCCCTATAGACTTAAATTCAAATCGTTAAATTTTTCGAAAATGTCAACCATGTAACTGAGTTTTCCGAGCCAATCTTCATTAATGAATGAACTTGCCAATATATGTTTCTTTTCTACCAAAAAATGTAAACTTCGTTTCTCAAATCGAAAATACGTCGCAGTATTTTGCCGCGTGAGAGCCATCTGACTTCGGTATGTAGTAATAATGTCTCATACACAGAACCCTTCTCATTACAGAGTATTGACAAGAGACGACTGTTAAAGGCGCTTTTAATGTAATTAATTACAATAACAACATCCTGTAATATCTTGTGCAATTCTTCATCAATGTCTTTTGCAACAAAAGCTTGTCTATGCATCATGCAATGGTTGAATACTAGTATATGGGGAGCAATTTTCTTTATTAACCCTCTTAGTCCTTTATATTGCACCTGTTAATGCTGCAGCACCATCAGTGCAAACCGCGACATACCTGTCCAGGTAAGGTCAGTTGTTTCAAAATATCTATTAATAATTTCAAATATTTTCTCTCCATTTGTTTTTCCTATTTTTTACAATTTAAAAAATCTTCTGATATGATTTCTTCATAAACGTATCTCACATAAACAATTAATTGAGACAGTTTAGAAATGTCAGTAGTTTCATCAAGTTGTAGAGCAAATACAGGAGAGTTTTGTAATAGATTTAACAGAATTGATTCTATATTACGTGATATGGCGGAAATTCGGCGAGAAACGGTATCTCTTGATAATGGTATCGTTTTTAAATCGTTACCATATTTTTCTTCATGCATAATTGATGTCATTTTAATTGCTGAAGGAAGAATGAGTGATTTTCCAATTGTATGTGGTTTCAAAATTTTCCCTATTAAATATGAAACTTCTAAGGATGCCCGTAAAGCCTTCTCAGGAATTGTGTATTTTTTCAAAAATACATTTAATTTTTCATACTTTCAGCTCGTTTTCTAAAAAATGTTTCAGATTTATTTGCTAATGCTTTATGCTTGGTTTCCAAATGTCTTTTTAATTTAGCAGGTTTCATACTTTCATTTTCTAATTTATCCCTGCAATTAACACACAACGGATATTCTTTCCCATTAACAACGCAATATATAAATCCATATTTAATAAATTCTTCTCGATATTTTCTCAATTTTTTTATTAGATAGCACATTTCGTTCGATATTTTTTTATGTAGAAACAGTGTCATTGGATTCATTCACAGTTTTTCTAAGTTCATCGGATGTTGGTCCATCATTCTCATTTGTATTGTCATTCTTTTCATTTTCTGGACGTTGGGTACCAATTTTTAGCCATTTATCTATCATGAGGGTATTAAAACTAAACAAAATTATAAATATACAATATTTCATTTCTTTGGTTTGTTCAATCACGTGCGGCTACCACGTGGGAAGAAAATAAAGTCCGGGATTACTCTGTATAAATCATGTTTATTTGTAGCTTATTCAGACGAGAATTAAAGAAAACTTAATTATAAGAGAAACATCTCTATATACAAAAATTGCACATACTCGCTACTTAACTCGCTACTTACTCGCACTTAAAATAAAACATACTCGCTTGTTTCGCTACTTAAAATAAAAAATACAACACTGAAGTAAAAATTTACACATGGTAAGCGAGGCAAGTAAATATCTCAACTGGTGTTGCCAGTCGAGCACACATCTATATTGTACCCAGAGGTTACAGTGAATCATAACATACAAATATTGGAGCTTACTTAAAAAATACAAAACAAGTACAAAATTAATTATAGTGATTTAATATAATTATGTTTAACATTACTTACTCCAAAGATGGGAAAATATATATTTAAAAATTACAACTAGAGTTTATTTTTCAAAATTCATCTTACTATGATCTTAAATTTTTACACGCACTTAAACTGCAAAAGTAGGCTTTCTTTAGTGCGCCGTCATCTGTAATCTAAAAACAGAACTAACTGTTCTCTTACACGTTTTAAAATAGTAACTGTTACAATAAATTTTTAATAACTGCAGAAATTATCTTATCTCTTTTAATAATTATTTATTACTTTAAAAAATAATTATTTTATTTATACATAAGAAGAAATTAAATTTGGAAAACTATTAAAAGAACACTTGCTTGGCAATAAAATACAACTTCTAATTTTGTAAACAGAGCTCGAACAACATAAAAATTAACAGAGTTTAGTTGTATGTCTTATTTCCACTAGAAAAAAAATAGAATAATATATATTTTTCAACACTCTCCATTATTGTCCATTTTTTTCTTCACAAACAAGGATTACTCCAATCCAATCTTTCCATTCAGGGTATTAAGCTTTGGCTTGTGTAGTGGTTTTGTGAGTCCATCTGCTAGTTGATTTTCAGTGCTAATCTTTGAAACTTCTATTTCTCCTTCCTGTACCTTTTCCCTGACAAAAAAGTGACGCACCTTTATGTGTTTGGTTCTCCTATGGAACTCCGGATTCTTTGCAAGTCTTATTGCTGCTTCATTGTCTATCCAAAGAATTGGCGTTCCTTCAACATCAGTCATTTCTTTTAACAATCTACTAAGCCAAACTAAATCCTTTGTTGCTTCACTTGCTGCAACTCTTTCTGCTTCTGTTGTTGAGAGTGCAACTGAAGATTGTCTTTGGCTTGTCCACAATATTGCTCCACCTGCATACAGGCAAACAATACCAGTTGTTGAACGTCCTGTTTTATCATCTCCAGCATAGTCGGCATCGCAAAATCCTTCTAAATGTCCTTGGTTAAAGTTGGATTTGTAAATGATACCTTTTTCTTGTGTTCCCTTTAAATATCTGAATATCCTCTTGATTTTTACAATATCTGCACTGGTAGGATTTTCAACACTTCTTGCTAAATAGTTAACAGAAAATGCTATATCTGGTCTCGATCCAGTTGCTAAATATAGTAGAGTTCCTATAGCTGATCTAAAGGGAAAATTCCTTTTTTCCAAAAAGTCCATATAAGCTACGGTTTAGCCTACACACCTTATTTGTTCCATCACTAAAGCCTTCAGGTTGAGACATAGATTTCTTCAGAAAGTTCTCCATACAAAAAAGCTGTTGAAACATCAAATTGCATTAAGTGCACATTTTCACTAGCTGCTACGCTAATTAAGGTACAGACAGTATTTTTATTTGTTACTGGACTAAATGTCTCTTCATAGTTTACTCCCTTACGTTGGGAAAAACCTTTTGCTACTAATCTTGCCTTGTATTTATCTACTGAGCCATCCGGGTTAGTTTTAAGTTTAAAAACCCATTTGCATGCAATCGGCTTGAATCCAGGTGGTAAATCAACTACTCCCAAGTTTGGTTTTCCTTTAGAGATTTTAATTCACTGTCCATAGCATGTAACCACTTATCTTTTTGTTTAGTACTTATTGCTTCATCATAGGTTTCTGGTTCATCCATATTTTCCAATACTGAGTGCAAACTGTAATCGTCATAACTTGAAGGTTTCTTAATTCTAGATCTATCCCTAAGTTGTTTTTGATCTGCTGTGTCCTGCTGTTTTACCATTATCTTGTCAGTTTCCCTTTGTTCACTTAAATGATCTTCAGATTTATTTTCAATATCTTCATCTCTAGTTTTTTCTGATTCTACAGTCACTGGTAGTGGATTTGAAATACGGAATCATTTATTTCATCATAAATTCTGTAGCTATCATCACCATCATAGCCTATTAGAATTCCAGATCTTGCCTTTGGATCCATCTTGTTTCTCTTTTGATCAGGAATCCATCCACTACATGCAGTTCCAATCACTCGTAGATGCTTAAGTCTTGGTTTCTTGTCATACCATATTTCATAGGGCGACTTTCCATCAACCGAGGACTTCGCAGTTCTGTTTAGTATATATGCTGCTGTATTGATTAGCTCTGCCCAAAACTTTTGTGGAAAAATCTTTCTGGAATACATGAGAGATCTAGCTGCTTCAACTATGGTTCTATTCTCCCCTTCGGCACATCCATTTTGCTGTGGAGTATATGGTGTTGTAAACAACTGTCTCACACCATATTTATTTATAAAATTCTCCAACCACCCTTCCAAGGAAATATCAGAGTAGGATAATTGATTTTCGAAAAAATAAAAAACGAAAAAATAATACAAAATATTAAAAAAAAAACACTTTTCTTTATAAACATTTTAATATGATTTTTTAAATTAATCGTTTATTATTGCCCTCCGAGCACCCTACTGAACTGTCCTATATTTAAAAAATATGTTATGTGCATACCCGATTGCAAATTTTACTTAAAATTAGCAAAAGCAATATATAAACAGAATTACAGAATGCACTTGAATGAACGTAAGAAGCAGCAAAACCGAACTACTGAGGCACAGACGGAAAGAACTGCACGGTCCTAGCTATGATCACAGTATAGACTAAATAGCAGGGGTGCACACCTAGATTAAAAGAGCTGTAGTAAAGATGGCCACTGCTAAACGTCAGACCGACCCAAGTTGCATATGAATCCCACCGGAGAGCAGGTAAAGGGCATCTCAAATTGACAATTATCTTTTATCACTATGTCTGTTCGCCTGTCGGTTACCGAAGTATAGGTATTATATACTAATACAGACAATTGTTTTCGTAAAAAAATATAGTTCTTTTTTTTATAAATAATATTATCTCATTTCACTACTTTACTGGTACCTGATACATGTTGAAGAAAAGCCTTACATTTTTTATTGTCAAATAAATATCTTTGAATTTGACGACCCACAAAAATTTTCAAGCGACCCCCAGAGGGGTCGCGACCCACAGTTTGCGCACCACTGCTGTATGGTACCCATATTCGAATCATTTATCGCTCTTCTCCAATTTAACACGCATTGACCTGAAATGCCACCGGTCCCTGCGGTAAGACTTGTGTATATTTGAAGCTTGTGCTACCGCATCTCCATCTATCCCAGAATTAAAACAAATCTATCGACATCGTTTGAATAAACAACCTACCCCTGTAGCATAAACTTAAAATACACATATAAAATAAATAAACAAACCGCATCTTGTTCGGTTGTTATGGAAACGAAGCTAGATGGTTGCCATGGTAGTATTGCGATACATCCCACCAAGGGCCCCACCGTCTATGCGATTTCTCGTTATTTAGCAGACCACGACTTCCTATGGCCGTGAGGAGCCGTCGTGGCTCAGTGTGTATGCCCACTGTGCTAGCAACTTGCGAGTTGCAGGCGGTTCGATTCTTGCCAGGTGCATTCCTCTCTTTCACTGTGTGTATGATATTACGATCTTTCCCTTTGGGATTGATCCCGGACCGTCCACCGTTGTGTGCTCCAGTGTGATGTTAATTAAAATACCTATCTGTGTTTGTGTCAATTACTTGATATTGTATGTCTTGTGTCAATTAACTGATATTGTCTGGCGCAGCATGGCCAAATATGGCCCATGCGTCATAAAATCCCCAAAACCAACCTATGGACGTGATCCCTCTGTATGCGTGGCTATTTACCTAACAAGCCTTGTAACAGTTAACTTTTACTTCAACTTCGTGATGAAAGTAAAAATCTCCAACTCTCACGTAACTGGTTCTTTCACTTGCTGGATTTTATCTCGGTTCCCGCTCAAATCTGAAACAATGCAGTGTTCGGCACATCGTATGCTATGAAATTACCTCACTAAATTTTTTTAAATAATTCCGAAAAATCGTTTTCAAAAAAATTGATTCTGTATTTCCCACGAATTGTGTAAGTACGCAATTTATTTTGTCTATTAGGTTTTGTGGAATTTTACTTATTTGATTGCTTTTTGATATTTATTCCACGTTCTATAATTTATAATTTAATATGAGCTATTTCTGAGAATAATATTGTGTAGATAGTCTAAAATTTTCATTGTTCTTTAGAACTAGATTATGTTCTAGTTTTAAAGTTAGTCTTCATTCGTGAGTGCACGTTACTTTCTTTTCGTTACCACCCTTCTAAAAACTTAACTATATGCGATTCTATTGAATTATTTTTTCATAACTGTCAACATTCGATTATTGAATTCATTATGGAATGAGGTTTCAATATTACTAGTTTTGAATGTGAAAAGATCTGCAATTCTTGTATGTTAATCAAACATTCCATACTTTGTTCAAAAACTTGAAAAATTCATGGTTTTAGAATGAATTGATTGAAGTTAAAATCTCAGCTCAGTTAAAGGGTCTTTTCCCTGTTTCGACTCAAATCGGAAATTGTAATGCACTATTGAACTCCAAGAGAACTCCATTCGTATAGTGTTAAACTGAACTCTTACAAGAATCGTAGAACTGCTTATTGTATGTTATGAAATTACTTCACGCCATGTTTTAAATTGAGAAAACTCGTTTTCATAAAATTGATTCTTAATTTCTCACGAATTGTGTAAATACTCTATATTATTTTCTGTTGGGTTTAGTGGAATTGTACTTATTTGATTAATTTTTTGCCATTTATTCCATGTTCTATAATTTGTAAGTTAGTATTTGAAGTGAATTGTTGAGAGTGAATATTTTTATGTGGATAATCTTAAAATTTTCATTGTTCTTTAAAACAATAGATTGTTTTTGTCTGAAACATTCATGAGTTCTATTACTTTCTTTTCTTACCACGCTTGTAAACTTTTATATAATTCTGTTTATGAGTTATTTTTTCTTAACTGTCGACATTCAATTATTGAATTCCATTATTTAAAGAGGTTCAATACAAGTTTCAAAATTATTAGTTTAGAATTTGAAAAGATTTGCAAATCATATTGTATGTTAATCGAGTGTTCCATATTTTGTTCGAAAACTTGATCTATTCATATTTCTAAAGTTCATTGGTTGAAGAGAATGTGGAACATTTGGGGAATTTTTAAAAAGTTGACTTCTAATTACCTGCAGCAATAAGTGTTATAAAAACAGAATCTTTTTGTAAAACAAAAGTATAAGTATCTGCATGTAACTGCAATCGTTCCCAATCTTCATCTCTTGCACGTTTGGTGTCTATGTGTGTGCCCGTACTATGTCCAAATGGTTGAATATATTTTCATGAAACTGCATACTGTGAGTACTTGCATTCATTTAGTGACTGAACTTGGTTGCCTGTCCGTTAGTCTGTCCTTCTCATTCTGTTTGATTTTGTGTTTTGTACAAATATCACATAATTTATTCAAAACATTTTAATACAATTTTCTACATTTGAAACGATATTTAAGTGTAGTGAATGCATTATTTAAAATTCCTTTACTTACATATTTAAACAAGTTTCATGTTAAAACATCTGAGTAACTACTTAAATCAACCATAATATGGTAGTTTTGGAGAAGATGGAATGCAAATTGAGCATTGCAATGACTTAAATTGTATTAACAGTACTGCTGAAAAATCAATTACTTTTAAAAAACTATTTTTGCAGAATTTAAATTAAAATACCTTATTTATTTCTTTGCAAAATATTGATGTTCTATTGATATTTTTGCATTTAATGTTAACCTGTTTTGAATTAGTACTTCATAAAAACTGAAATTTGACTATTTTTTAAAGCTATGGTCATTTTTGCACTGTAAATGACTGCCGATTTGAAATACATATGCTATCATTAGAATAGCTTTTATTCAGAAACGAAGAACTAAACCTCTGAATTTTTGTCAGATTCAAGTACATATGTTAGTTAATACTTCCAGAGTTTCATAAAAAAATAAGAGGATTCATTTTTTTCTATAGCCCTTTAAGCCGACTTTTTAAAAAGTGATTTTTTTCACTTTACATGTAAAAAAGGTCCACTGAAGTGTAAAATTGCCATTTTTTGTGGCTTATATACACTCCCGAAATAAATGGCTACCATTTGGTGCCAAACTTTTCAATGCATCTTTTCCAAAAAACACTTAAGATAAGCAAATCTTTTAAGTTAGCACAAAACTTGGATGTATCACATTTGGATGTATCAATTATTTTGGGGGAGGTGGACAAAAACAGACATGCAAGAAAATCTTGCTTATTAGAAATAAGTCATCACCATAGTGTCGCTAATAAGTTACGAAAAAAGCATTTCTAGATCATTAAATTTTTGAGCTACTTACATAATATCTTTACAGCTATAACATGCCTGAGTACAAAAGTATTATAGAATTTAATTTCACATTAAAATATGAGTGAACATGTTCTGTGTTGAAAACGACAGCCAAGTGTATGTACATCACACAAAAAGAAGTGTACCCTCAGGGGCACATCTTTAGGTGTGTATGAGCATCACAACCCAGAGGTATCCGAGTGATCTTTTCTTTTCCCACGAGGTTTATTGTCTTTGGTAAACACTGGGGTCATGTTCTCCTATTGCCATAAGTTGTGGGAGCTTCCATTCTGTAAGATAGATGGGGATGAAACAGGTTTTTCAGATGAGGGGGAAAATGCAAAAGTGGACTATTAATAAGGTCATCCCATTCTTGTACACAAAATAGAATTTTGTTGTATTAAGTTAGGACATACCCACATGACCACTCCTGGGCTAGTGTTGTCACTATTCCTGACTACCAGCTGAGAAGTTACTTGGTATAGAAGAGAGGCTTGATTTATCTTAGGCTTCAATACCCAGTAACCTATATTTTACACAAACAGCAACACTGGGTCTAGGATATTTTATATTGCATCGAAAATCTCACAGATGGTTATTCAATCCTCTGACAAACTGAAGAAACAGATTCAAGTAGAAATCTACTTCCTAATGCCTGATGATCATTTTAGACTCAAAATCCTTATCTGCTTTTCTTCCTCTATCCGTGAGGAGGATAATCAGTCATCCCAACTCTTCAAAGGTTTCTCAGACATAGAAGATGATTTCATGAGTAGAGGGGAAAAAGCAGATAGGCCAGTGGCTTTGTTTCTGCATTATAGGTCGGTATAGTCATCAGAGGGTTGAAAGTAAAACATATATGACTAATGTCAATGATTGCTAATTTCAAAGTCTAAGTATATATCTTAAAAGTGATGGTGTGTTATAGCTAATAAAATTAGATTACAGCAAAATCACTAACCAGGGTATGAAAAAATCACGATTTAAAAAATATCGGATTTATTTGATTTAAATCCCATTTTTAAGATTTTATAATTAAGGGGACATACTTTGTGGTACTGAATATGAATAGACTACAGTATAAATAACTAGAACATCGTAGAAAGTAAGCTACTACAATTTTAATAATTTAAGTGAATATGTTTTGAGCATCTTCACTCAACACATGGTAAATGGTTTAAAATTGGTCATGTGCAATTTATAGTCATATGGAATGTTTAAAACAAAACCGACACTGATGATCAGGCTTGTGAGTGACAACTATTGGTCAAAGGCCCAAGATGAAAATACTTGTCTGGTAATTATGATCCCAATCAGCAAATACTGTTAGTCTTCAAAGGGAGGGTGATTTTCAATATAATTTTGAGGTGAACTCAGTACGAGCGAAATTCTTAACTTATTTGAATAAAATAACATGCATCTTGTTCAGTATTTCATTCTCACTATTATTAAACATAAGAAAAAATGAAATTTAAAATTTTGATTTAAATCGATGATTTTTCAATAAAAATCATCAGCATACCCTGTCATTAACAATTGAGGGGGTCAGAAGCAAAGGGATGCAAGTGACAAAAATGTCAAAATGAGTTGGATGCATGGAGAGATTCTTTATATATATATAGGCACATGGCTGACTGGCCGTGGATGGTTGGAGCCGTCATGTGTACTGGTACTGCCATGTAACGAGAAAGATAATCTGCTCAAGAGATACCGTCTTTGGCTTGGTGCCAAAGTGATGCAAGTCGCTTACGTCTCTGCCCCGAAATAAAACCAGTGTTGCAGTCACTTGGTTGGCGGGAAATGGCTATGATGGTTGGTTGATTTGGATTTATAGCGCAAGGTCCAATATCGGACAAGCTGCGCCAAACAAGAGATTAAATGTCATTCAATAAAATCAGTCAAAAAATAGAAATACATTAGAGAATATTAAGACTGAATAAAATGTTTTCGATGTTGTGAATGAACATAAAGTAGGTGAAGTGATTCTATACAGATTGGTCTTAAAAGTTTAAAAAGATTTGAGTGTTCAATAAAATGTGGATAGGATTTTCCCTATCCACAAGAAAAGATAAAAAGGTATGATTTGATATATATTTAAAAAGTGATAGTTGTATACATGTTTAAATTGCGGAAAAGTGTAAAAATGGAAAAGTGCAGAGTGGGGAGGATTACCCTGCAAGACAGACAAATTAGGCGAGGGCGTTTTAAAATGTGTAACGTAAAAATGCCAGACCTGGACAGGAAATTAAAAAGTGAGATATAGTCAGGTCTCCATTGCAATAATGGCAAAAAGGAGAGCTTACTCCTGCCAGTAAGACCGATGGGTAATCCTCGTATGACCAATGTGAAGTCTTGTTAGAATTACATCAAGACGACGAAGATATAAAGAGGGCCAGGGTCGTGGAACCTGCAAGTCACCAACAAATTGCATTGTATAAAACCCATTATTCATCAATGGCCATTATCTCCAGTGTGGAGGACAGATGTTCAAACTGACCTTTGCATTGGACACACACGTTTCACTCATCGTCATCTTTTGTTGGGTGAGAACCCTCTGTTCATCATGCTCTTTAGATTTTACAGTTTCTCATTTTAATTATATGTCCTGCTTTTAATCCTCATCGCTAAAAATTTTTTTTGTACAATTTTAAACTTACAAGATTTGGTTGGGGAAAATCCCCATCCAAACCTTTTGCATTTTTACGTTCAGTTGGTTTTTTACACCTCATCTAATTTTTTTCCAAGTTCACAATTACTCATCAATCTATTTTATCAAATTCTTTTACAATTCCATCTTTTAAATTTCCAACTATCAAATTTTATGCATGTACAAATTAAATCATTAGTTATGTTTCAATGGTCTTGTTTTTATCATCTGACTATTTGTATATAGTTATTCACATCTACACATTTTACATGGTTTAAATTAAATCTCTCTTTTATCTTTATCTTGGACTCTTGATTTTTCAATGTTGCACTTTTATTGGGTTATATTGTCTTGTGTTTGGCACAGCTTGTCCGCTTTTGGACCTTGCGCCATAAAACCCTAACATCCAATCCTACCTGCAATCACGAACCTTGCCGAAGATCTAACCAAACTGGAATCTGAAGATGACTAGTTTTGTTTCATTTTTTTATCACCTGTCGACAAATTTTGGTATACTTAGCACCTGTTTACGATTAATAATTTTTATGGTTTCTTAAACATTTTTTTACTTTTATCATATGCTTATGTTGCTAGTGTTTTTTAAAATTATTTTAGTATTAATGAGACACTGTATACTTTTTCATTATATTTATCGATTATTCTATCTATTATCAGTTTATTTTCCTTAGAAACTGGTACATTAAACTGTTTTAAACTTCCCTTAAATAGTTCCTACAACACTAGAATACCGACTGGCAATAAACTCTCGGAAGCAAAGGGGTGCAAAGTACACGATTGCTTGAAATAACCTACAGGTAAACAAGCATGGGATAAATCAAGATGAAAGATAGGAAGGAACAAGGTTTGAGTGCTCTAAAAATGTTATGGTTGTTCTGTTTAAGTGTTCGCAGAATTTCCTAAATCAACTTTGAAGCTCTTTTTCTCAAAAGTCAGTTTTTTCACTTGCATCCCTCTGCTTCTGACCCCCTCAATTGAGATTGTTGGAGTTCTCATGTTTACTGATAAACAGAAAAAATGTTCATCTATTTGATTGCGAATTCAAAACAGATAATAATTTTTTACATTTACCTGCCTTATTCATGACTTTAAGAAATTTTAAGAAATTCTATTTATTATATCCTCTTGTAGCATCATTGTTTTTTCATTTGATGAGTGTAATGTTTTTTAAATGTTGGTTTGGTACAAATTTTAAGGTTTTAAGTGATTTTTAGTTGGTGCACATACTGAGTGTTATGACCTATTCACTGCATTTTAAACTAAGTGATTTACTATTTGTAAATTTGCATAAGATTAAGTGTCGAGATTGTTTCGAAGAGACATGAAATTTTACCGTCTATTGAATGCCTAGAATTTGTATTGAGTGTCATTTTTCTTTGAATTGGAACAAATAATTTGATTTTATAATTTTTTACTAAGTATATACTGTTTTTTTTGTATGGCATAAACATCAATGTATCCAGCCAGGATATGTAGAAAACCTTTACATCAACTATTTAATCATTTCAAGTATAAACTTATAGGACATAGAGAGAAAATAAAGGACATGTTAAATTAAGTGACTTATTAAGAATGAGAAGCTAAAAACATTCAATTATAGTTCATATGTATTCATCAGATCATGATGCTTTTTATGTAAATGATTTTCCAAGATCCTTTTCGGGGCCAAAATTAATAAGCTTCCTTTGAATAGCAATTAGTCAATGTTTTTAATGAAAAGAAAGTAATTAAGGATTGTTTGATATCAAAATTTCAATATATCCATTGCATTTTGAGGAAATGTAAATTTTGTAATTTGTAAAAATGTAATTTTAATTCTGAGGCTAATTGATTAATATGATTTTCCCTCCTCCAGACTAAATTGTAAATTCACATAAGTTTTGTTTCCTATTCACACACACACAATTGATTCTGAAGAAAGGCAATCAAATTAAAATATGCCATACAGTATATTTTGTAATCAATGAATATACATAAGTAAACTTTTTATATGCTTCTCTTTGAACAATAATCTTACATCATAAAATCCCATTCCTTTGAACAATGATAGAATTGCAAAAATGTATTGAAAATATCTATTGATTGTCCACTATAATATTAAAAAATGGTTAAACAATAAAATGGAAATGTTTTCAATAAAAGTTATTGTTTCAATTCATATTCATGCAATGGATCTTTCTTCAGCTTTATATGTATGCATGTGTAATGCAATTTTTCAGGTAAACTCGAAACTTGCAAATTAATTTTTCAAAAATCAGATATCACTGTAAAACACCAGCAACTCGGTCAATTTTGATTTTCCGGATTACCAGGAGTACTTGTTTCTTATATCCATCGATGATCTAGCTCAAATCATAAAAGTGATAAATCTACAGCAAATAATAGATTTGCCAACATGGTTTTCCTGTTGCTTCAAAATTTTTTAAATGATTCTGGAGAAATATTGTTGACTTGTGGCACTAGAAGTGATTGGATTTTTTGGCTAAGGGGACATCCTTGACATGACTATTTTGTCTCTTCGTAACCTTTTGTCAAAGATAATATTGTAATAATTTACTTATCTTTTCTTTTTGAAGGTGGTAAATTTGCTGTCCACCCAAAAATCCTGACTTCGAGATGTCAACTGCAATTCACCCCACCTTATCCAATGGAAATGGATTCCACACTCAAAGCGGCCCATCAGAGAATGGTCATGAAAACGGATCTATTGATTTTGAATCCAGTAATTTGATTACAGATGCAATTTTGAAGGAAGAACGCCGCTTGGAAGAAAAGATGGTGTTGGAAGAGGAGCAGCTGAGGCAGAAAATAACTGAAAAGGAAAAAGCATTTGAGCTCAAGAAGGAAGAGGAAGATAAATGCTTCAAGCGCCTTCATCTCCTGCTAAGCCGGAGCAGTGTCTTCGCCAAGTTCATGGCTGATACGATGAAAGAGCATGAAAGTGTCACGTTGAAAAAGGAGGAAAAAAGAAAACAGTTGGACAATGTAAATAAATCAAATGGCAGTGTAAAACGGGGTTTGAAACGCAAAGCTAATAGCAATTTAATACATAAGAAGAAGAAAGACTCCAGTGTTAGTATGTTAGATGTTTTCAAGAAAGAAAACATGGAAAATATGGAATTCGATGAAACCCAAAATTCCTCTGATGCTACATCTAACAAAAAGATCTTGGAATCTCAGCCAAATCTGCTCTATGGAGGTATCATGAGATCATATCAATTGGAGGGCTTTCACTGGCTCAAAACGCTTTTTGAAAATGCAGTCAATGGAATTTTAGCTGATGAGATGGGACTTGGGAAAACCATTCAGTGTATAGCATTAATAGCTTACTTAGTAGAAATGGGAGTTCCTGGGCCATTTTTTATTTGCGGCCCTTTGTCCACTGTGCCCAATTGGTGTGCAGAGTTTAAGAGATTTACACCTGACATACCAGTGGTGCTGTACCATGGTACCAAGTTTGAAAGAGGGGAGTTACGATCAAAAATTCATCAGAAGGTCAAAGTCGGGGACTTCAGTTGCTATCCCGTTGTAATAACATCCTACCAAATTGCTCTGAATGATGTTGGGAAGCTCATGCATACAAAATGGAAAATGCTTGTGTTGGATGAAGCTCATAGAATAAAGAATTTTCGATGTAAGCTCGTTGAAGCCCTTAAGAAATATAATTCAGTTCATAGGCTCCTCTTAACTGGCACACCTTTGCAAAATGACCTATCTGAGCTGTGGTCATTACTAAATTTCATTATTCCTGACATTTTCAACGATCTACAAGTTTTCCAAACGTGGTTCGACGTACACCGGTTCACGCAGAAAAGTGGTACTCAGGAGATTATCGCCCAAGAACAAGAGAAGCATATAGTGTCCACCATCCATCAAATTCTTACTCCATTTCTCCTACGGAGGACTAAAGCTGATGTGGAACTGAGTTTGCCTCCTAAAAAAGAAGTCGCCGTTCATGCCCCGCTGACTAGCCTGCAACAGGAGTATTACTCTTCATGTCTCAAGAAGGGCATTCGGGCCCTGTTAAATGCAGAAGCTATAGAAGCTGTAGATGTCGTTGCAGTCCAAGAACTGCCAAAAAGAAAAGGAAAGCGAACAAGCTACTTTGGATGCGAAAATGAGGATGATTTTCAAGTTCTTCCCATCGTTGCTAATAAAGTCGATTCTAACCAGACTTTTTCTGAAGTCCACCTGAAACTAGGTACTATTCAAATGTGCCTGAGAAAGATATGTTCCCATCCCTATTTGGTATCTTATCCTTTAGATCCTAGTACTGGGGACTATCTCGTGGACGAGAACATTGTCAAGACCAGCGGGAAGCTTCTTGTCTTAGACTGCATGTTGAGCAAGTTGAAAGAGCGGGGCCACAAAGTCCTGCTTTTTTCACAGTTCGTTAGTATGTTGAACATTCTTGAAGATTACTGTACTTTCAGAAATTACAAGTTTTGTTGCTTGAATGGACAGATGAAACTGGACGACCGTCAAGAACAGGTGAAATCATTCAATGAAGACGAATCTGTTTTTATATTCCTTATCAGCACAAGGGCAGGAGGGTTAGGTATTAACCTTACAGCCGCCGATACTGTCATTATCTACGATTCAGACTGGAATCCACAATCTGACTTGCAGGCACAGGATCGTTGCCACAGAATCGGGCAAACGAAACCTGTCGTGGTGTATCGTCTGTTGGTGCCCAATACCATCGATGAGAGGATTATAACTCTCGCAAGTGCTAAGAGGAAATTGGAGAAAGTGATTATTCAAAAAGGTCGCTTTGCATCTGCTAAGACTTTGGAAAACGAGCAAATTGGAATCACCGAAGAAGAACTTCTAGAACTTTTAGAGTCATCTGATATCAATGGATTTGTCAAAACGGACGAAAACAGTGTGTTAAAACCTGAAGAATTGGAAGAGCTCTTAGATAGGAGCAAAATGGTGTCGAAAGCTAAGTAGCTTTGTATTTAGAGTTATTGACTTGTAAGATACATTTCATGTGTCAAATAACATTGCTCTTTTCTCACTGTCAAAGCTTTTTAAATACTCTTAAACCCAAATTATTCTGAAATTGATTTGTTCATCTCAAAATTAGATGTTAGACACCATGAAAATTGTACTTGAAATTTTTTTTTCTGTAATAAGCATATGCTAACAATTCCTATTTTATTTTGGAAATTACTTTAGAAGTTGTAGGTTTAATTTTTTCCCACCAATTTATGTTTAATTTATTGCCTTCATTTTACTGTCGCATTGTCAGGCATTTAAGCTTAACACAAGAACAGTTGATAGTGAATCTTCAGTTTAAAACTTTTTTTGTAATGTATTCAATATCACTTTGAAATGTCTAAAGCAAAACTTCATTCTGTATTTTGTGTTCTTTGTATTTTATTAAATTTATTTCATAAGTATTCCAAAAGTTATTTCTATTGAGAAATTAATATTCCCTGCTTAGCTATTTCATAATTAGTGAAAAATCTTATGCATATGTTTCATCTATACATTGAAACTTTTCAACAGTATTTTAAACACATACATACTTTAATGTATCCTTTGTTTTGTGTTAATAAATGGAAAAATATATCAATTGTTTAATTTTCTAAAAAAAAATGTAAAACACTTTGATTAATCTTAACACATGTGAAAAGGTATTACTGAACTCAAATGTGATCCCACTTATTTTTTTATACCAGGAATTATTTAAGCTTTCAGGACTGACAGCATTTTTACAGAAGTGGTGTAAGCTACAACACTGTTGTATTTTGAAAGCAATGAAACAATTTTATCAAGATATTTAAAAGATATGAACACACTTATATGAAAGCCACATGATTTTGCTTTCGTAATGTAAGTTAGTCTTGGCAAATCTGGGTAACATTGAATAAGTTCACTTCTATACTTAATAATATGCTGGGAATTATTAATTTTTCTTGGCAAGCACCCAGGATTTCATTCTAGGAGGGTTGTCTAACGAAGTATAAGCTTCTCTTGATTGAAGTTAATAAAATTGAATTAGTACTTTATTAATCTTCAATAATTCACTAAATTAATAATTGATTGTGTAAGCAAAACTATCAGTCGAAAAACCAAATTTTTCAGTTTTTATTGAATGTATTGTTTTACATATCCATTATAGATCAATTTAGTCATTTCTACCAGCATTCATTCAAGTTGACTTATACTGATTTGACCAATGAAAGAATTTTTTTACATACTTGTTTACTTAATATCAATTTAAACAATTTTTGACGAACTGTTTATCTCAAACACGTTATATTTAATATATAACAACTTTACCTTCACTATGTATTCATTTTGAATTTAATTTTTAGTGCAAAATGTGTAAATTATAATCTATTTAAAAATAGACATACCTTTGAACACCGGCATCAATCACATTTTCATAAAGAATATTGCAAACCAAATATTGTTCTTTATCAAAGTACACGAAAAAAATGCATTTAAAAACACCAAAATGTTAATTCCATCATTTTATCTTTTTTAAGCACAAAAGCCCCTCTGGGTTTTTGTGAATTGAAATTCCCAAGTTAGTTTTTTTGTGACGTGTTCTTTCTCTGCCTCCTTGCATTTTCATTTTTATAAAAAGAAAAGGAGTCGATAATTTTTTAAAGAACGTTAGGTTTTATTCAGAATCACATGGAGATGATATGAAAAAATATTGGACTTTATATTCGAATACAATTCCAGGCTACAGCGCTTTTTCTACAAACTTTTAAAGTATACCAACACTTGGGAGCCATTGTATATAAAAAGCTAGTCGTGTGTTGAAGAAATTGGCATTTGGCCTTTTTTAAATAATTTTTAAGTTACCTTTTTAGCAGAATATTGTAAGCACTTTTGTAGTTAAAAATTTTAAAAATAATGAATTACGATATATAATTACACCAAATGAAGTAATAAATTCACACTAAGTACTGATTGTTTACCAATTTCACTTTTGTCTAAGATGAAAATTCATTTTCTTCAACTTCATTTTTAAAACATTCAATACCTCCCTTGCGTCATGCGGTTGAATTTAATAGTTTCCAAAAGTTAAGCATGCGATGCAAATTCGGAGCTTTGAAATCAGCTTCAATTTCATCGAATGAAGGTCACTAGTTGGAGAAGGGGGTATTTCAATTAACGTCACACTGGAGCAACACAACGGGCTATTGGTGACGGTCCAGGATCAATCCCAATGGGAAAGGTCCGAGGACAACACCACGTAATTTTGAACCACGGTCAGATGACGAGGCAACACCTGAGCTGACACCCCACTCTCCAAACTTCCACACCCCGCCAACGTGATTAGTTGGAGAAGGGAATATGCAAATATATGATGTGCCCAATCAGAATTTACTCTTCAGAAATATGCAGACATGGTTGAAGACGAGCCTTTAGAAGATGAGTTTAAACGTTGGTAGAAAATTTTTGAAAGACATCTGGTTATTTGTGGAGACTCAGACGATTGCTAGATTCATAAAGCGCTTGACCACCTAATTGAAGGTATGGAACGTAGCTGTGGAGCTTGTATGAAGATCAGGTGTGATCACATCCCTTGTTAAGGTACGTTTCGTTTCAGCTTTCTTTTAGTGTACGAAATGTGTTATACATAGTATATACAGTGAGTGTAGAAAGTATTCGTACAGTGCGAATTTTAAAGTGAAAAACGCGGTTTTAACATTTAAACTCGATAAAAATCATTAAAATAATTATTACATGTTCGAAAAATCTTTTACAAAGTGTATTTTTATCCAATAACCAAAATATACTGAAAGTTATTTTTTAAAATTTAACTGCAAAAAATAGAAATGGGTTTCTCACGCGTAAAAAGTATTCGTACACGCGAAAAATGCAAATTTATTTTCGTGATTGGTTTCGGAAGTACAAGGTAGGTAAATGAATTGAAATGCTAAAGAGTATATATATATAAAAAGTTAACTTGAAATTTGTTTTCGGAAGTATGAATTGTCGAAATGGGACGGAAAGGTACTGAGACCTCTGTTTTGGAAAGAGAAAGAATTTTAAAGCTTCGTAAAGACGGTAAAACTTTAAATCAAATTTCGTATGTGATTGGGAGACCCTGTTCTACTATACAGTCCATAATTAAAAAGATTTGGTGCCTCTTCAAGCTTGCTTACTCAGGCCCGCTCTGGTCGACCATCAATTCTCAACTCTTCGGACTGTCGATTCATCATTCGGCAATTGAAGAAAGATCCGAGAATAAGTGCTCAAAAACTTGTAGTTGAGCTGAGAAATACCCGAGAAAACGCTTCGGTAAGTACTGTACGAAATGCATGCAAAAAAGCATGATTTCACGGTCGAGTTGCTCGGAGAAAATTCTTCGTAAATGAGAAGAACCGTAAACTGCGCTTGGCATTTGCACAAAAACATCTGTAAGAAAGCCCAGAATTTTGGAAAAAAGTTTTATTCTCAGATGAGAGCGAATTTAACATTTTTGGGTCCAATGGTGTGGAGAAAAGCAAATGCAGAGATAGATCCAATGAATCTTTCCAACAGTGAAGCATGGAGAGAGCTCTGTGCTTGTTTGGGGATGTATGAGCGCGTCTGGTGTAGGAAATTTAGTAGTAATTGACGGAATCATGGACCATAAGATGTACATAGATATTAAAAAAAATAATTTGCAGTCCAGTGCCATGAAAATGGGACTTAATCGTGATTATCTTTTTATGCACGATAATGATCCGAAGCACATAGCCGTAAATACGCGGTTGTGTGCTGTATAATACACCAAAATTCATTAAATTTCCTCCCCAGTCACTGGATATCAACCAAATTGAGCACCTGTTGGATATTCTTGATAAAAAAGTAGGACTAAGATCATTTTCCAACAAAGATTATCTTAAAAAAGCTCTTCAAGAAGAATGGCATTCCATATCCAGCTCTGTAACTTCAAAACCGGTCGAGTCTATGCAACGAAGGCTCCAAGCAGTTATTAAGGCAAAAGGATACCCAACCAGGTATTAAATATAAAATACTTGATGAAAAACTGCAAATTTTTTTAACTGTACGAATAGTTTTTGCACCACTAGACAAATGGAAGTTTATGTTTTTTGTTATAAATATATGTATAGTTGCCTTTTTTAATGTAAAATCTTGTAGACTACTAAATACATACTTGTATATATTCATTAATTATTGAGAAATTTAGTTGCATAGATTTTAAGTTACAGGCATTTTTTAAACATACGCTAAGGGTGTACGAATACTTTCTACACTCACTGTAAATCATTAAATTATACCTAAATATATTTTGTTTTCCATAATTTTTTAGTCATGAAACGAAAAACAAATTGCCTATCTTCATGTGAAATTTTCACTCAAAATTAATGTTACTATTTCAGTTATGTGGAATTTACTGCCCCGTGCTTAACTTTTGAAAATCAGTGGACCAGGGGTGTCGAAACTCAATTAAAACACGGCCATTTATACAACTGGTAAGATTCACGCGGGCCACATCACATTGACAAATTGTCTTCAAATTGTATTTTGAAGTGAGGATTCAGGAATAGGGATAGGATAATTAAAACACATTATGTAATTAAGTGAATTTAGGGTAATAATTTATAATATTGCAATATAATTGCTTTTATTTAAACGTTTATTTAATTTAATATTTTTATAAAACTAAAATTAAGTTTTTTTACCGGAAACTTGCCAGCGCTTTCCTCCTACTAGTTTTCCAATATCTGGATTCAGACTGAGAACAGACAATCTTCATTATGGCAGATAGATGTTGATCAGTTAATCTTGATCTGTAGGCCGTTTTATTTCATTTCATGGACGAAAATAGTTGCTCACATTTTTAACATGACGAAATTGTGTGTACGGTATTGCCTCGATCTCCCCTAAGTGCTATTTTCTTCATAACATGTTGTCCTGTTTTCATTTTATTTCAGAGCATCGTGGGCCCCCAAAAAATTACCTCGGGACCACATGCGGCCCACGGGCCGCCGGTTTGACACCGTAGACCGTCGACCCTTTCAAGAAGTTTAAAAAGTTTCGAGAATAACAAAAGGCAATACTGTAATAGTTTTATTTAAAGTAAACCCTCAAAAGGGGTTTTAAAAATATTCAACAATATAATAGATTTCTACAGAAAATACTGAACGAAATTGAGTTGTGAAAGTTTGTGCTCCGATCTGATGTAGCCCAATCTATTTGGGTTAGAACTAAAATCTTATGATTTAATTCATTTGGTCTAAGCATCATAAAACTATGAACCAGTTTACAATGAACTACGAATTTCCGAAATTTTGGAAACTTGCATCTTCTATCTCAAATTCTCTCTTTTAAACTGCTAAACTCACTAAGTTCGATATTTTTTAATGTGCGACCTCTTAAAAACCTTGAATTTGTTCCTTTAAATTCTATTTTGTATTTAACCTTTTCAGAGAAAAATATTTCTGTATTCTGGAAATAATGTCAATGCTAGCTTATTGAAGCCCGAAAATTAGCATAGCTCGGTTGTATTTTAATTTGAAAGAAATAATTCGGGGGGGGGGGGAAATGAATCTGCGTTCAAATATGGATGCAACGATACACTACCAAATCCGCATCCAAATATGGATGCAATGAGTTTTGTCTGAAAAATTTTTTTAGAACTTTATCAATAGTAAAATGTAAGTTTCGTAAAAATCGATTGTATTCAACTTGGTTTCTTGTAAAAAAAGGGGCCGCGGTTACTCTATTGGAAGAGCAACGGACATCCGGAGGGTTGCGAGTTCAAATCCAACCAAAGACCATCGTGTACAAAGGGGGTTGGTGCATGTTAAATCCGTCGTGGTGTGGAAGTTTATAGAGTGGGGGTTCCAGCTCAGGTGTTGCCTCGTCATCTGACCGTGGTTCGAAATTACGTGGCGTTGTTCCGGACCGTCACCAATAGCCCGTTGTGATGCTTCAGTGTGACCGTTAATTAAAATACCTAGTAAAATAAGTTTCAACTTTGTTTCTTGTAAAAACCATTTGTACCAATGAATGTTTTTAAAAAAATTGAATATCACAGTAGAAACATGCCTAGACATCTCAATCCACAACTACTGACAAATATTTAACAAGGTTCCAAAAGACCTAGTTTTTCATTTTAGTCTTTGAGCCTTTAAAAAACTCAAATAGAATTAAGGTTGAAAGCACTTACAAATTTTTAATTTAAAAAAGCCTTAGTTGTTTTACAAGAACACTACAACTTTCATCTGCATTCAAAAACCAATGTCAATAATCATCCATGGTCAAGTGTCACCAAAAATAGAATAGGTTTATTAAGAATTAGCGGTTTTAACCCTCTTAAGTGGTTTCGACGAGATCTCGTTCGTCGAGATCTGACCAATTTTGCCATGGACGAGATCGCGTTAATCGAGATCTGACCAATTTTGCCATGGACGAGATCGCGTTCGTCGGGATCTGACCAATTTTGCAATGGACGAGATCGTGTTCGTCGAGATCTGACCAATTTTGCCATGGACGAGATCGCGTTCGTCGAGATCTGACCAATTTTGCAATGGACGAGATCGCGTTCGTCGAGATCTGACCAATTTTGCCATGGACGAGATCTCGTTCGTCGAGATCTGACCGATTTTGCCATGGACTAGATCGCGTTCGTCGAGATCTGAAGAATTTTGCCATAGACGAGATCTCATTCAAGATATTAACAATTTTTCTGATGAGATGTCTCGTCTGTATCAAGATCTGCTTATGGTTTTGCTAGTGATAACGGGGGGGGGGAATTTCAATTAACGTCACACTGGAGCAACACAATGGGCTATTGGTGACGGTCCGGGATCAATCCCAAAGGGAAAGATCCGAGGACAACACCACGTAATTTTGAACCACGGTCAGATGACGAGGCAACACCTGAGCTGGCACCCCACTCTCCAAACTTCCACACCACGCCAACGTGAGGACATTTGAGGCCACGACAGATTTAACGTGCACCAGCCCCCTTTGTACACGGCGGTGTTTGGCTGGATTTGAACTCGCAACCCTTCGGTTGCTAGTCCGTTGCTCTTCCAACCGGGCCACCGCGGCCAGTGATAACGGGAAACCTCGTCAAGACAACCACCAGGGGGGTTAAAAATATTAAAAATGCCATAATTTTTCCTTTGCTTGAAAAGTGGGAACTTTGCTTTATATTTTAACAACTGTATACTGAAATATAAAATATTCCGATATAAAAAATAAAGTTATCACAAAGAGCTTTTGAGAGAAGGTAGAAGATAAAAGTGCATGCCTTGAATAATCGTATCTAAATTTTCATTTTTCCAAATACATCTGTTTTCTATCAGTAAACAGATTTGATTTCAAGAATTTACCAATACATTAGGAATTCGTCTGCTTGTTGGTAACAAAGGTTCGCTGAGAACACAAATGGTTTATTTGTTGGTATAAGAGTTGTTCCATTTAGAAACTATTAGGTTGCTGACAAATACTCGATGGTCAGCAACATGGCATTTTCAGTTCTGATAACAGTTCTTTATTTGTTGGAAACTAAATACGTGGTTTTGACCGAGTCTCGTTATTTTACCGAGTCTGAGTTAAAACATAAACAAATCACTTCCACAACTGGCGTCTTTAGCGCGAATTTTGGTTCTGTTCGGTGCCGATAGCAGTGATAACGAGTTGGCGGGATCCTTCGTGTTTTTGCTTATAGCAACATTCTACTCAGCACCTTGAAAAACCGACTGATCCAAGATCGACCGCCTTTTCGTCGGAGTCGTAACAAAAACCTAGCTCACTTGAAAACTGCTGACAAGAATACTCGTTTGCCAGTAGCAGGTTATGTTTAATTCTTGATAACTGCTGGGTTGGTCGAACAAGGCAACAAGTGGGTTTGCGAGTTGTAGGCGGCGCAGGTCCGATTCATCCTCAGTCGTACTGCTTCAGTAAAAAGCTTTCCTTGTGTGTATGTCTATTTACTTGACGTTGTTTGGAGCGGCTTGCAAAAAACCCAACCAGTTAGCAACAAAGAGTGTCTATTTACTAACAAAGCATTTTTACCAGTCGGCAACAAGGTATTTGCAGTTGCTAATAACGTTAAATTGCTGTCAATACAGCTGCTGTAAGCTAAACTGCTGTTTGTCTATTGCTGGCAGCTAAGAATGTCCGAGTACAGGTGTCCAGTGCTTTACACCTTTATTATAAACACAATGAAAAGTTTTATAAGTTCCAATTTCGAAATCGGAACTTTGTAGAACGAAACCTTTTCACAATTCCCGAGGCCAGCCCTCCTTGGGCCCCTCGATTCCAGAAACCCCATCTATGTTTTTTTGGGGGTCCTAACATCCACTACAACGTGATAGGACGACCCCCTCGTGGAATACAATATTTTAAGTATTCGATGTTGAACTTGCAGAACTGAATAGATTTTCCTCTTTCGTTGTAACTTTTAAACTGGGAAAATAAACTGCACATTACAGAACAAAAACTTCATATTTCTCAAAATCTCTCCCTACACCCCTAGGTGGGGATGGGCTTGAAGAGTTTCTCCAATCGAAAACAATCTAGCCGCTGGATAGAATTCATTCAGTTTCAGCTTATTTATTCATCGTCCACATCTAATAATCTTAAACGTGGGAATTTTTTTTACCCTTAACCCTTTGTAAGGCCATGATGAACGCGGTAGCTTAGTCGGAAGAGCACCGTATTAGCAACCGCGGAGTTGCTAGTTCGAAACTAGGTCCAAACGAAGACCGCCGTGTACGTGGTGCACGTTACATCTGTATTGGCCTCACGTGTATTGGCGTGGTGTGGAAAGTTGTAGAGTGGGGTGCCAGCTCAGATGTTGTCCTGGTCATCTGACTGTGGTTCAAAATTACGAGAATCTTTCCCTTGGGGATTGATCCCGGACCTTCGCCAATAGCACGTTGTGTTGCTCCAGCGCGACGTCAATTAACTACTTTACCTTACCCATAATGGAGTCGAGTTTCAAAGTATTAAAAGGGAATACAATCATGCATTTGCTCTCGCAACAAAGCATATTTAATAGTCAACAACAAAGTGTCCTGTTGCTAATAGCATTTCAGTTTCTAGCAACGGCATTTTTAATAGTAGTTTCTGCAGTTGAAAACAATTCAGTTGCTTCGCAGAATTCGTTTGGTTGGTAAACAGTTTCCACCAAGCGCATTGAATCATAAAGATAATCCTGGTCCTTTTTTGATCTAAGTACTGTTGGTGGCGTTCTGCATTAAAGGAGGTGATGAGATGTTTTAAGCTGGGGGAAGATCCTTTTCAATATGTGAAGTTTCCTTACATCTGGTATACAGAGGTTCAATAAGCCAAAGCAGGCCGCAGAGAATAGACACTCCCCCTAGCAAGTGGAACAAGTGGTCATAACTTCCCATTGTGTCACGGAAGTAACCTGTAAATAAAAAAACAAGGATTAATATTTAAATTAAAAAACTTATCGCTGTTTCGCACTGCTCAATTAGGATTCAAAAGCCGTTTTGGAGATTGGTAGATTTACCATAATCGTAACATCATTATCGGTTATGATGGGGGCTGAGGTAGCCCGGTTGGAAGAGCAACGGATTAGCATCTGGAGGGTTGCGAGTTTGAAATTCGATCCAACCAAAGACCGTCGTGTACGTGAGTGCTGGTGTAAGTTAAATGTCCTCACTTTGGCTTGGAAGTTTGGAGAGTGGGATGCCAGCTCAGGTGTTGACCTCGTCATTTGACCGTGATTCAAAATAACGAGGTGTCCTCCCTTCGGAGTTGATCCCAGACCGTCTCCAATCAGTATCCCGCTGTGTTGCCCCCAGTTGATTCGACTACCTATATCGCATTGTGCAAACTTCATAAGTTTCAATAGCATCACCTCATTTTCATGTCAAATTTATCTACTTAAATATAACCTCAGATACCTTATATTTCAGCACCTTTGGTTTAACTGTTTCTGGATTATGAGAATGCAAAGTTTTAGCTTTTAATGTTAATTTAGTTGCCGGAAATCAGTCAAGCTCAGGTGTTGATCTCGTCATATGACCGTGGTTCAGAATTACGGGGTGTTTTCCTTGGATTTTTCCATTGGGGATTGATCACGGAACGTCGCCAATAGCCCGTTGTGTTGCTGTAGTACGACGTAATTCAATTACCTACCGGTCCAGTCGTCAGGGGGCTGGCTTGTGGATCGAAACGTTCCTGGTTCAAATCCTTTCCTGCCTGGGTGTATTTCTATCTTTTAGTAAAACTTTCATTGTGCGTGTATGTCTATTACTTGATATTGTATGCCTTGTGTCTGATGCAGCATGGCCAAATATGGTCCTTGCGCCATAAAACCCCAACCAACCTGGTTCAAATCCTTGGTAAGGATGTTTGCCCGCCTTGAATGAATGTATGGCCTCTATAATAAATGGGTAGTACTTAGAATGTGTGGTATGTATGTGATGAGGAACTCACCGCCGTGATCTACCATTTGATGCAAAATAGTTCACAAATCCATCCATGATGAGTTCAATTGGCTACGTATTATATACATAAAAAAGATGATTAAATTATCCTGGTTCGAATCCGCTCTAAGGCATGAATGCTTATCTGTCTGGAACATAGACGTGAAGTAAGAGTAGACAGCTTTGCTGTTGAGAGGAGCTTCAAAAAGTGTGACCAACATGTCGACCAGTAGTCACATGACTGCTCTGAAAAATTGACTTGGTTGACTGAATCGACATTTTATCGCCTCGTTTGGCGATATAACATCTTATGACATGGTAGATGTGACATTTCTAGAGTGGCGAAAAAGTAATGAAATCGCCAAACTCTACTATGGTGTATGGACCAATCAGAGATAATGAATCAATGGATTCGTTTCCACCCGCATACAAAAGCAGTCTAAGGGTCACGTTGCTACTAGTTTTGGACACATGATCCTGGGCATATAAGAAGGTTCTAAAATTGCTCTCTACTTTTATTTCCTCTATAGTCTAATGAATGTGTGACCTATAATAAACGAGTAGTGTTTAGAGTGCTATATATGGAGGTGTAACGTGAACCCTTTAGGTGCACCAGGATAACCCAAAGTGGTTCACCAATCGGCCCTTGTAGAGTCCTTATGAGTAACGTTCAATCGGCGGTATATGTGAAGAAAAGATTTAAATTAGTTAACACTTATTCCAGGAATGCAGCACATGTACGGAGTTATGGCACTTGCAAGAGATGCTCTTAGTATTCTAATAATCTGCTAAATGTATTTTAATTTATTATTTAACTGCAACTTTAATGGAACGATAAGTACTTTACATTTTGAATACAGAAAAAATCTTTTGCTACTGTTACTCGTTCGTATGTTTTTCTAGTATTCAATGTGGAACATTCCGTGCAGAATATTCCATGTAAATTTAATTATGTGATTGTTACAAATAAACGGACTACTACAACACACCTCATTCAAAATAGCGACATGAGGACCTACCAGTCAATATGGGCGTCACCAAGGAAACGATACCGATGGAAAAATTCATAAGTCCTATGGCCATCGGCAGTTTCCTCAGTCCCAGATACTCCTCCAACAGCGCGTAGAAGATGATGAGGTTGATGCCCACGATGAGACCAGCGCAGACGGACACCGCGGTGATCGCCATATAGGTGGTGCAGAAGGAGGTAGCCACCAGAAGGGACCCGAACGTCACCATGTTTACCATCATCATGTGCTTCCTCTGCACGATCCCACTGTCCGTGATCCAGCCTGACCCCAGGCGACCACACAAGTCCGCAATGGAGAACGTGGACACCAGGAACACGCAGTCCGTCCTGGGGATCCCCAGGTCCAGGGAAAAGTCCACTATGACGATGAGGTAGGTCATGTAAGACAGGAAGAAGATGGAGTAGTTGCTGGCGATGATCAGGAATATGGGGTGCTTCAGAATTTCGCACGCTGCTTTCAGAGGTTCCATCAAGCCCTTGAGCCATTTCGTTTTCTGCATCTCGGGTGCGGGGGTGCAGCTGCCATTGCGGATGATGGGACTGGGTTTCAGAATCGTGGGTGATGAGTGGTTGGAATCGCAAATCGAAGGCACGTAGATTGTCTGAAGGTTGATGTGAGGGTCGTATTCAGGTTTGGTGTCGATGAACCGAAGCTTCCCGTATTGGACCGAATCTTCATTGTCCGAGGTGATCAACATAGAATCTTCTGTCGATTGAGCGTTGTCTGAAGGGTGACATTGAGTCCTGGGATGGTCTTCGTATTCTCCTAGTCTACCACCAGGTTTTCCATTGGAAGTTATGTCTCTGTCACTCGAATAATCAGTTGGGGTTCCAGGAGTGCCTTGGTTCGTGGAATCCTGTTCTGTGTTCCTCTCTTCGCTGCAGGAGAACCGGACGGTCTTGTTCTGCTTCAGAATCCTGATTTCGCCGTAGCCGTTTCCGTTCAGCAGACTTTTGGTTTCTTCCGTTTCAGGTGCATTCTTTGACATCGTCGTGATGAAATTGAGATTCTGATCTCCTGGAAGAAAGATGAAGAGAATAATGTGTCAGATCATACTGGATATAACCGTTACCACCGAGATAACAAGGCCAGACCGCTGTGACGTTTCAATCACGTGACTCGCTTACTAGTAGTCATAACAAACATCGCCGCATGGTCGGCTACTTGTGGATTACCTTTAATGTAGCGTAAGAAATTAGGGTTTTTTATACTATTTTACCGGAAAGTAAGTACAGCTGCAGTTATATATTGTTATATAACATTTGTGGAACATTACAGTGTCGAGTTGTTAAAGGCTTTCGTCAAACAACACGTTTAACGTGTGTCCAGACCGATTTCTTTAGACTTACCACGAGGTTATCCAAAATGCCTTTTAGATGCTGTGTACCTTCTTGCTCTGGAAATTATGGATATGGTGATGCACCAAAAGTGGCGGTTTTCTCCTTTCCAGAGGATGAAAATATTAGAAAAAGATGGCTCAGGGCGATTCCACGAGCCGACTTTACACCATCAAAATGCAGCAAAGTCTGCGAACTTCATTTTCAAAACGATGATATCGTCCGGAATGTATCCAAATTCAACAAAAAAACTGGTGAGTGTTCTACCTTTTCCATGAAACGTCTCCGCTTAAAAGTTGGTGCTATACCAAGTATATTTCCGAATTGCCCTAAATATCTCTCGAAAACTTGTCCCACAGTTCGTAAAAGCAGGGAAGATAAAATTCGTGAAACTGAGGAATCCAATTTATTGAGAGCTATCAACGAAAGCAAATCTGAGTTCATTGCTCATCATGAATCTATTTCTTTTCAAAATTTTAATAGGCTATTAGAAATTCTGGATTCATTACCTCATAAACAAAATTGGTTTAAACTAATTGAGGAGTCAAAAGTTACTTTTTTCAAAATTTGTTTTAATCCAGGACCTACAACAAATTACACTGTTGTAATACATTCAAATCTGAAAATGGAAACATATTTATATGGCCAAGAAATTTCTGTAGATAACAATCAAATCAAAACACCCTGCCACGTTAATAATTTGGAAGTTATTGAAAATTGTTTGAATTTTATAAATGAAATATCAATGAAAAATTCTTCAGCCAACTATGATAATAGCTTCAAACAAATTATACATCATTTAAGAAATGTCTTGGTTGAAGTAGAGTGTGATGACCTTGATAAACGTGCTTCTCTCAATTTTCTTTCAGAACAGTTAAATTTTCTTGTTACTCCAAAAGAGAGATATCGTTATTCTGCAAATACAATGATTTTTTCATCCGTTATGCACTCAATAAACTCACATGCATACAAATATTTACGGCACTACAGTTCGCTAATTTTACCTCATCCATCAAAAATAAAAACTGTTTGTAATAAATTTTTAACCGATCCAACCGATGAAGATAGAAAATTGTTTCTCGCGTACGCACGTTCTCTTTTCAGACTTTTAGAAGAGCATGAGAAAAATGTCATACTGCTTATGGATGAAATTCATGTTCAACCTTATTTGGACTTCAAAGGTGGAAATATTGTAGGGAATGCATTTAACGGCAATTCTTTGGCTACATCCGCTTACGCATTCATGCTATCCAGTGTCACATCGAAGTTAAAGGAAGTTATTCATATATTTCCAACTTCAACCATCAGCAGTGACATTCTTTTTGATTGTATTCGAACAATTGTCACTAAATTAGAAGAGATAGGCTACAAAGTATTTTGTATTATCAGTGATAACAATGCACTCAATGGCAAAGCTATGAGGAATTTTTCACCGAAAAACCAATCAAGCGTAGTTTATCCACATCCATGTGACAACACACGCCCTATTTTCTTCTTGTACGACTCTGTTCATTTACTAAAATGTTTAAAAAATAATTGGTTGAATCATAAGAGTAACAAGATCTTAACCTTCCCAGACTTCGAGACAGGTGAGAAAAAAATTGCAAATTTCAATTCCTTAATATTGTTACATCAATTGGAGCATGATAAATTATTGAAATTTGGGTATTCTTTATCGCTGAAAGCATTATTTCCAACTACTTTTGAACGTCAGAATGTCAGTCTATCTTTAAAAGTTTTCAATCCATTTGTGAAAGAGGCCCTATTGAAATTTGGAACGAAAATAGAAAATTCTGAAGAAACAGCTGAATTCATAGATATTGTATCAACCTGGTGGAAAATTGTCAATGTGAAAACACCATTGAAAGGACAGCGACTTAAAGATAATTTCCAAACCCCTCTACTCGAGAATCCAGATGACCCTAAATTGTTATTTTTGCGGAAAATGATTCTCTGGCTTGATACTTGGAAATCCTGTGATTTTCCTCATAAACTTTCACCCCAAACCCATACCGCTCTTTCTCACACAATTCATGGAATGTTGGAAATTACGCAATATTGTTTACAAGAACTTAAAATGAATTATGTTTTGTTAGGAAAATTTCAAACAGATCCTTTGGAATATCGGTTTGGAAAATATAGACAATTATCAGGTGGTCAGTACAACATATCGATCAGGCAATTATACGAATCGGAGAAAAAATTAAGAATTCAATCTCTTTTGACCTTGTCATCACAAACTTTTGGAAATATACCCATAACCGGTTTTTCAGAAAACTTAGATTGTTCTTATGAAGAACAAAAACAGTGGGACAACTCATTTAATCCGGACATACATCTCGAAGTAAGTGATTTTCAACAAGTTGAACATGAAATGTCAGTGATAACTTATTTGGCAGGCTATTGTTGTTATAAAATTTTAAGAAACATAAAGTGTGAACTGTGTAAAACAGGGTTGGTGTATGATGAGCAAATGGTTGTTGAGGAAAATTATGATTTAATTAAAAATTTGAATCGAGGTGGTTTATCGTTTCCAAAAGATGGTGCTGTTCGTGTGGTTTTAATTAATTATATATTGTTCAACAAACTACTTAAATATTACGAGGATGAGTTTCTGAGCATTCATTACAAAAGAGATTTTATAATAAATTTTGTTTTTAAATACTGGCAGCTGCATGAATCAGAACATTACAAATTCAATACATGTGCAAATCATAAGCATGAAACCATTTTAAAATTCATTATTAATAGCACAACAAACACTCTATTGAAAAATTATTGTGAAAAATCCAACGATAGATTGGGCAAAAATAAAAAAAGGAAGCTGGATACTGTTTCTAATAAATAATTTTATTTTTATATGTATTTTTGACATTTTTTATAATGGTTTGCTTTGAAATTTCGTTTTCCATTTTACAAAAAAATCGAATGGGGTGCGACTGAGGGTTCAGTTCACGACTGGCAGCCCCGTTTAAACAGGAAACCCTCATTTACAATCTGTTTATAAGAATAAATTTATTCAACTTATGTACAGTTTTTTGTAGTACATCTGTTATTTCTGATGTTATATTGACATTTTTGAGGTTAAAGTAATGTTGACTGGTGATTATGTTGGAAATGTATGAGAGCAGAAAACTATAGCTTGTTATGAGACTCTCCTCCAGATAGGTAACATACTACATAAATCGTATTTTACAGTTCAATTGCTTTGATTTCCCATTTTTACAGATTTAATGAAGAAAACATTAATTGGATTTCTTTAGACTATGAGAAAGGGTTTTCTTTTCTTTTTGATTTATGGTCGCATTTGAGAAACTATGATATTGAGCGGTATTAAGCTTGATTGACTGTATTTTAGCGATTTTAGTTAATAAAAGTCATAAGCGAGTTTTTCACTATTTTTAATTGAATTTACGATATAATTTTGGCTGGTTTTTTAATAAGTTAGTGCTTTTACTATTTACGCACACTCTCTGTTATCGTTTGTAAATAAGGAAGAAAGACGCGAGGGTGTGGAAGTTTCATTCTGAGATTATCATAGTTTTGACTAGGGAAAAACCATATTTACAAACTGCTATAATAATTTGCAATAACGTATAACAATATTTTCCTGTGGTCTCGACGTATATAGAATATATTATGTATCGTTGTAGACGGATTTCACTGTATTAAGCTTTGAATATTCCAATACGGCTGTGGTCGTTCGTATCGCACGTATGACTACTAGGGAGACGCCATGACGGCAGCGGTCAGGCCTTGTTATCTCGGTGGTAACGATATAACTACACTGGAATTGCTCTATCAGGCCATTGTTTTGCACAAAAGAGTGCCAAATTAATAAGAGGTGCTTGATTATTTAGATTGCAGAGGTGCAAAGATGAAGCACACTTTTTGAGAGCTGGGGCAAATGTAGTTCATGCCATCCTCTGTTTAAAACAAAATTTAAGTATTTGAAATGATGAAACATTGTCTAAATATTGGGTTGATGCAAATGTTCGTCCCGTTTTTGGCGCTAAATGGTATTGCATCGCAAAACCAAGGAGTTGTCTACTTCACACGTGTAAAGATTTGATGTTGTTTGAAAGAAGAAATTTTAGCGTGCGAAAAAAATTGTGTTACTTGGTTGTATTTTTAAATGTTGTTAAGCATTAAAAACGGCAAAAAATAAGGATAATTTTCGACATGCATTTTATTTCCGAAAAGGCAAGAATGCTTCGCAGACGCTAAAGAAGATGTGTTGTGTATGGTAAGGATTGCACGTGCCTTAAGTGGTTCAGAAAGTTTCGCGAAAACAACTTTAATCTTAGCAATGCACCACGTTCTGGATAACCGACTGAGGCTGATGGCAGCTACCGGAGAGATGGAGAAGGGTCATTGAACAGAATGGCACATACTATATTGATTAAATGTAATTTTTAGTAACTAAAATTTTTCTTCAATTTTTGTCAAAAAACGGGACAAACTTTTGCACCAACCTAATAATTAGGTTACAAATGTGAATTAGTACACCATATTAATTTGTTAATAAATTATTTTTCATTCGTGATTGGAATGTTTTTTGACTGCATAAATACTAGTAAAAGTTCGAGCTCTTATTAATCCGTTTTAAGGACGAAAGAAAGAAAAGGCGTCCCTTGTCTTGATTTTTGCTCTCCAGACGTATATTTGTTGAACGAATTGTAAAACGTATAGAATGTAGCTTAGCTAGAATTATCGGATGGAATATTTTTATTAAAAGTTTGTTGGGGGAACGAATTGTAAAACTGGCAGAATGTATCTTAGCTAGAATTCTCAGATGGAATATTTTATTAAAAGTTGAACGAGTTCTCTCTCGAAAGTTAACAGAATGTAGCTCAGATAGAATTCTAGGATGGAATATTTCATTAAAAGCTCTTTTAACAAATCTTAAAGCTAACAGAATGTAGCTCAGATAGAATTCTAGGATGGAATATTTCATTAAAAGCTCTTTTAACAAATCCTAAAGCTAACAGAATGTAGCTCAGATAGAATTCTAGGATGGAATATTTCATTAAAAGCTCTTTTAACAAATCCTAAAGCTAACAGAATGTAGCTCAGATAGAATTCTAGGATGGAATATTTCATTAAAAGCTCTTTTAACAAATCTTAAAGCTAACAGAATGTAGCTCAGATAGAATTCTAGGATGGAATATATTTCATTAAAAGCTCTTTTAACAAATCCTAAAGCTAAGAGAATGTAGCTTAGCAAGATTTCTCGGAGATAATATTTTATTAAAAGTTTAAGGTGTATGTACACTAGAAATCACGAAACTTGACTAGAACATCGATATATTTTTATTAATTCAAAATATTTTCCAACTCCTCAGCTTTCAAAGGATACCAAGATCTTGTAAATATTCGAAATCATTTTCAAGTTACAAGGGTTTTAGTAAGGTACTGTCACCATATACAAACGTTTTTCCAAAACTTTATACTCAATTTCTGAAGAACTTTTTGCAATATACTTTGTTCAAACAGTCAACTCAAGAATGAATTGATCTATTATAATTACTTTTGTATCATAATAATCTATATAATACAATGGATGTTTTGGCCGTCAAAGGTATTAGTTAAGAAATTAATTTTCAGTTGATTTCTAAATGTTAAAATTCAGGAAAGAATCTTGATTTTTTTTAGACTTCCTTGATGAAAAGAATTGTAAAAAACTCTAGCAACTTGATGGAGGGCCAAAACAAGAAGAATATTAGCAATAATTTCTAACAGGAATTGTCTTTCTGAACACATTAGAATTTGAGACATCACTTAAAAACATGCTAATTTGCTAATTATATCTAAATTAGATAACCAATGATTAGATTAATCTGAATTTTCCACACTAAAATTAGTTTAAGCAAACTAATGACCTATTGTGAAAAACTGGATTTTTTTAAGTCAAAATTAAAAAGAAAATGTTCTACTGTATACGTACACCCTAAACCAGTGGTTCTTAACCTGGGGTGTGTGCACCCCTGGGGGGCGAGAGAAGTTTCAATGGCAACAGCGATTTAATAAAAGACGACAGGATCTGATGGAAATACGAGCCAATGCACGTATTAAATGGAATTTGAAAAACTGGAATAGTTCTATTGTACACAGTTAGAACCTTATCCATAGCAGCATTGCAGACACTTTTACCATTTGCCACCACCTACCTGTGCGAAATGGGATTTTCATCACTGTTGCATATAAAAACAAAAGCCAGAAATCGCTTAAATGCAAGCGTGGCTCTTTCAAAAAAGGAGCCTCACTTCAAAAGTATTATGAATAAACGTAGCCATTAAAAATTGAGATGTTTTTTGTATGTACAAGGTTATATCAAAAAGTAAGGTGAATTTGTCTCTAAAACTCAGAGTTTTTTGTGTAGCTAATTAATTTGTTTATATGTTGCAAGTACCAAGGTGATAGAAGTGTGACGGCTTGTAGAAACTTCTACGTCAACCCGTCTGGTGCTTAGAGCCAATCAAAGATGGTGCATCGACTTGAGCATTACTCCAAGGAGTAGGTGTTATTCGTTTTTTATGGGCCAAGGGGAAAAAACATGTAATATTCATCGAGAATTGTTGGAAGTCTATGGAGAGAGTGTTATGTCGCAGAAACAAGTGTATGTGTATTGTAACGACACGAATGTGGCTGTCGTCGATGCCATGATTCGTGAAGACAGAAGAGTGAGTGATATTGCAAATGCATTGAATAGCTCATATGGTTCAGTGATCAGTATTACCCATTTGTTTGACCCCTGAAGAAACACCTCCGTTTCCATACACTGGAAGAGGCACAACACTTACCTGGTTAGGGAACCTGGAGCAAGATTTCTTTGAAAAGGGCATGGATGATTGGGTGCCACGTTGGAATAAATGTTTAGACCGCTATGGTTCCTTTGTCGAATGATAGTGTGATATTTGTTAAACATAATTAAATTTTTATATATTTATCTCACACACACACACACACAGCAAGCACGCGCGCGCTTTTTTCTGTCAATCAAATATTCACCTTACGTTTTGATACTCCTTTGTATATGTATGTGTCTATTTTGCAATAGAAGTAATTTCCTAAATAAAGGAATAAACACATTTTTCATGGGAGGTGCGAGAACTTATTTTTAAATTCAAGGGGGTGCGGATCACTAAAAATGTTAAGAATCACTGTCTTAAATCGACAGCTGACAGAATGCAACTGAGCTCGAATTCTCTTGGGCAATGTTATATTGAGATCTGGTTGAACGAACCATTGCATCTTAGCGTGGAGTCATCATGAAATTCGTTTCTTACCTTTCTTGCTGATGTCGGGTGGGGCTTTCTTCTTGGCGAGCCACTCGGCGGGGCGCATGAGGGCGGCTCCCAGAATGCCGTGCAGCGTGATGCCGGCCATCATGAGGAAGGAGCCCTGCAGGCTGTACTCCTCGATAGCGAACTCCACGATGGGCGGCAGGGCGAAGGAGCCAGCGGTCGCCCCTGCACACGCAATGCCCGCGCCCGTCGACTTGTACTTGACGAAGTACTGGTTGATGATCACAGGCACCAGCGTCACGGCCAAGCCCACGCCCAGGCCTTAGGAAAATGCATTCAATTCAAAATTAAAATAATTATTAGAAAAAGGGGCCGTGGTAGCCCGGTTGGAAGAGTAACGGATTAGCAATCTGAGGGTTGAATCCAGCCAAAGACCGTCGTGTACAAAGGGGGCTGGTGCACGTCAAATCCGTCGTGGCCTCGAATGTCCTCGCGTTGGCGTGGTGTGGAAGTTTGGAGAGTGGGGTGCCAGTCATCTGACCGTAGCTCAAAATTACGTGTTGTCCTTGGTCTTTCCCTTGGAGTTTGATCCGGACCGTCGCCAATAGCCCGTTGTGTTGCTCCAATGCGACGTTAATTAAAAACACCATACCTATTAGAAAAGATTGTAGTGTAGGTCGGTAATTAACGTCGCACTGGAGCAACAAAACGGGTTATTGGCGACCGTCCGCAATCAATTCGAAGGGAAAGATCCGAGGACCTCACGTAATTTTGAATCAGTCAGATGACGGGGCAACACTTGAGCTGGCACCCCACTCTCCCAACTTCCACACCACGCCAAAATGAGGACATTTGAGGCCACGACGGATTTAATATAAATTATTACATTACATCTTGATACGGAGTATTAACGCCGATTTCACTAAGTCTTGCTATAAACTAGCGACACATTTAACGTGCATCACCCCCTTGTACTCGACGGTTTTTAGTTGGATTCGAACTCACAACCCTCCTGTTGCTCATCCGTTACCCTCCCAACCGGGTTACCGCGGCCCAAGATTGTAGTGTAATTGAGTAGCCTAAGGCAGACCAACATTTTATGAAACACTTTTTAGGGTATATTTTAAGTTGTAACGAAATTAAATCTTTATTAGAGTAATTTTAATGAAGGTATTATAACAAGCGAAGCTAAACAAATACAATAGCCTCTAGAAATAAATTTCTGTAATTTTAAGAAAAATAAGTATACAATCATGATTAAATTTGTATTATTTTATATCGTATAGCAAACAGCTATTTTAAAAGTCGAAACGTTATTTTTAAAGTGTTCCTTTCCCCTGGCGGAGTAGATATAATTAGTTAACATAATTTTATATTATTTAAAATACATTGTCACAACAATACTTTGTTTTATTTGAAAACATTAAAATTATCATTAATGTTTCATTCAGAAAAGTGATATAAGGGTTTATGTGCACACAACATATCGTATTGAAGTTGGTATATCAAATGTTTGTTATCTAGTCTAGTAATAGTCTTTAGCGACAGATGGCAGCACCAAAAAGAGTTCCACATCAAAGATTAGTTGTGTTCTGTTAAGTTTGTCCCTGTCGTCTTACCTTAAGTAATCAGGCTATATAAATAACTAATAATAATAGTCCAATCTTGGCTATATAATAGTCCAAGGAACATTTAAAATAAAAAATACAGAAAAAATATTTCGAGAGTTCTACCGTTAAATTTAACAGATACCTCTAACCTTTCATAATAAAAAGTAATCATGGTGCTTATAAAAAAGTTTAGAAACAGTAAATATTAGGTACAATTGTTCGTAATTATTGTTCTGCTTCAAGCAGTTTTTGACGTGAATACATCTTTTAAATCGGAACAGTACATGAAAAGTCGAGGGTTACAACTGTTTTGTTATTTGAAAACTAGAAGAAACATTCAGAAATATAGCGTACTTGATATGACCAAATGCTCAGGCGCAGAGCTTTGGTTGTGCCCTTGACAACCTACCATTTTAAAAGAATTGTGTTTAAGGGGGCCTGGGACTCAAAATATGAAAAAAAGTCCTTTTTTTATTATTATCTTAAAAAATAATATAGATATTTCTGAATAAAATAACACCTGCATTTTGTTCATTCAGTAGAACCGGAAATATTCGGCTTTTTATAACATGACAGCAGCAAATCAAACGAGCCTCACCCATCAGATAATGTAAACAAACTGTTTTGGAGTCTACTTTCTACTGTTTCAGCTCTATTTTTTCTAACTCAAATAAACTACGCTACGAGCACTTTTGAAGTGATCTGAATTGATCATCGTAATATTATCACTGTTTTTATTGTTGAATTTGCACGTTTTCGAATTTTCTGTACTATCCATATACCTTCAATAACGCTTTCCATAAAGGACTGTAGGCGGTTCAGGAAAGCGACGATGAAGTCTAAAAATATTTTTAAAAGGTATAGGAAAAGGTCCAACTTTCTAAAATTAAATTAAATGAAGCAGTAAAACTAAGAAGTAATACACAATACTATCCAGGAGGATTTTAAACAAACATAAAATATGCAAAAGTGCTTTTTAATAACTTGAATATTTTCATAATTTTAAACGCTCTTATTCTCCTTTTCTGTTAAATGGGATTTCGATAGTGAAAAATGGATATAACTTAAAAACTACTGGTCATAAATGAATGAAATTTTCTACAATTACTTTTCAAATATATTTCTTTAATTTGTCTTCAGCAATTGTGTATATATATTATTATTTTTTTTTCTATAATTTTTCGAACTTTGTATACTATGTGTTTTATGTAGTTTTTGAACAAAATATATTTTTTAATTTTTTCTAATTGTTTTAACCAAAAATCACGAAGACAGTTTAAAGTATGAACTTTTAGGTGTCAATTAGTGCAAAAATTAAGTGATTTGTTACAAAATATTTTAAGATATATCAATTTTGCCCAACGTCAAAATTTTTAAATTTTTTAAATTTTAATAAAAAAATTTGAAGTTTTGAAAATATAAAATAGTTATTATAATTGCAAAATACAATATATACCTGCAGAAAGAATTTCAGAACAAAAACTTCAAAATTGAAGATTTTAGAATTTTGAATCCCGGACCCCTTAAGCATGCTTTTTATGCTTTTATTGATTAAAGATATGCATACCGCACTCATCTAGTATGATTACAAAAACTCTGCAGCATTATTAAGCATGAAGCCATTGGTTGAAGGCAAAACATTTGTGCATGCGCTTTCAATATGCAGATGTCCCTGTTAACGTGGGGGCGGCCGTGGCTCAGTGGGTTTTTCCACTACACTAGCAACTTGTAGGTGACGCAGTTTCGATTTCTCCCTGGGTGTATTCCTTTCTTCTGTGTCAGTCATTGGTGTTTGTCCTTGACTTGTTTTTTATACTTGACGTTGTCTAGAGTTTGGCGCAGCATATGGCCCTTGAGTCATAAAACTCAATGTTCAACGCGATTTGTAATTGTGTGATCGCTAGAAGCATTCGGACTCACTAGGAAGCAGAGTCGTGAGTGCGTTGTGGACAAATTTTTGTTAATATGAGAATAGAAAAATAATTGTCCTGGTGGAGCAAGAAATTAAAATGTTAATTAGTATTGCTTGTGTTGATGTGAAATTTTTATTAATAACTGCTTATAGCGCATACTTATTCTGAACCAATTACGATTCATTTATTATGAAGACTTTAAAAAACCTACATTCTCTTATTTTGTCACAATCAATTTGAACCCTCCAAGTGGTTTCGACTCTCCCATCAAGATCTGACAAGTTTTGCTAATGACCAAGAGATCAGGTTTCTTCTAATGACGAGATATCTCGGATCTGGTCAGTTTTGCTTTACCTTAGAGAACCACCAGGAGGGTGATTAAATGTATTTACAAACTACGGTATTCGTCATCATAAAACTAGTTTAAATGAAGTTCTGCGAATTGTTTTCTTTATTTCGTTTTTCCATGCGTTGACATTCTACATGAGCAATTTCCTTCCAATGCATAACACTCCATTGCAATGACTTGTTTCTACTTGTCTCCGAAGACTATCAAATGTTTTCTTTATTTCGTTTTTCCATGCGTTGAATGCTTGACATTCTACATGAGCAATTTCCTTCCAATGCATAACACTCCATTGCAATGACTTGTTTCTACTTGTCTCCGAAGACTATCAAATGTTTTCTTTATTTCGTTTTTCCATGCGTTGAATGCTTGACATTCTACATGAGCAATTTCCTTCCAATGCATAACACTCCATTGCAATGACTTGTTTCTACTTGTCTCCGAAGACTATCAAATGTTTTCTTTATTTCGTTTTTCCATGCGTTGACATTCTACATGAGCAATTTCCTTCCAATGCATAACACTCCATTGCAATGACTTGTTTCTACTTGTCTCCGAAGACTATCAAATGTTTTCTTTATTTCGTTTTTCCATGCGTTGAATGCTTGACATTCTACATGAGCAATTTCCTTCCAATGCATAACACTCCATTGCAATGACTTGTTTCTACTTGTCTCCGAAGACTATCAAATGTTTTCTTTATTTCGTTTTTCCATGCGTTGAATGCTTGACATTCTACATGAGCAATTTCCTTCCAATGCATAACACTCCATTGCAATGACTTGTTTCTACTTGTCTCCGAAGACTATCAAATGTTTTCGGAAGAAGCAAAACTAAAAAAAAAATGATTCTACAAAGATGATGAAAGGAAAGTGCTTTTTGACAAAACAAATTATTTCGGGTTTCAACGAAAACGTTTCAGCTTCAACCCTCCTGGTGGTTGTCTTGACGAGATATCTCGCCATTTGTAAAACTGTCCGGATATTGATGGACGAGATATCTCGTCATTAGAAGAAATCTTACCTGATCTTGATCTCGTTATCATTACAAAGTCGGCAATACCTTAATGACGAGCATTTGGCAAAATTGGTCAGATCTAGATGGACGATATGGATGGTTAAGCAGAAACGATTCGGGCCATGGTAGCCCGGTTGGAAGAGTAACGTATAACAAACCGGAGGGTTGCGAATTGTAATCCAACCAAAGACCGTCGTGTACAAAAAGGGTTGGTGCATGTTAAATCCGTCGTCAAAATCTTCACGTTGGCGTGGTGTGGAGAGTAGGATGCCAGCTGAGGTGCGTCATAGGATCGTGGTACAAAATGACGTGTTGTCCTCGGATCTTTGGGTTCGATCGTAGACCGTCGCCGATAGTCCGTTGTGTTGATCTAGTGCGACGTTAATTCAAATACCTACCAGAAAGGCTTCAGCAGTATAGCTAGATAAGTGCGCCAAGCCTTCGGATACAAATCTTTGTCCTATGCGGGTTAGGGGACATCGGCTGGCAACCCTAGAGAGGGGAGTTATTTGGGGTTCTCTGAAATGGAGAACGGTCTGTGAGGAATAACTTGATCCGTTTTGAATGAAATTAAGGTAGTTTGCCGACTAAATGCTTTTAAATGCAGTATAGACCCCCCAATCCATTTGGCGACTTTTTGTCGTCGCCAACCCTGACGTTACTTGGCGACACTATTTAACAGATGTTGTGACGCTCCAAAATTAACGTCGTCTCAAATTATTATTTGATGTGGATTCATTTGGAAAGATCAGCATTCGAATTTTTACAGCCACAACATTTATTTTCACAAAACAAGGACAAGAACAAAAACAGACATTGAGACATATTTACAGTTAACTTATTTCATCATCCTCTGTTCTCTTTCAGAACAGAGCCGGAAAATAACTACACAATTTAACTTCTTCAGAGGCGCGCACAGCGCCCTCTTTAGCTTAAATTCTCATTGGCCGTAACAGATGTATTACAAAAAACTGTACATAAGTTGAATAAATTTATTCTAATCTTATAAACAGATTTCCTCTTCCCAAATTTGGATTCATCAATTTCTACAATTTTGTTAACCCCACCAATCTTCTCCGACGTTGTCTCGATGTAATATAAGATTTGTTCATTAACAAACTGCCGCCAATCGGCCAAGGTGTTACTAGCAAAACTATACTCCTCCTCAATTTCACTAGTTTTTCTCCCTTTAACTAATTCATGTCATTAAAAGAACCTCCTCCATAGGCATCTTACCTAGAACTAAACCATGATCCAGTCCTAACCGATTTCTCGCTACCGCAAACTTTCCCATCAACCATTTTTTTTGCATATCCACAAAAACCCATCAGACTTCGTTGATTTAGGTTTTAGCTTCATTTCCGAATTACACTTTGAACAAATCATCTCATTAGCTATCAAGCGCGCCTCCATTACAAAATCCAAAACCATTTTTTCCTGGGCCAAATGAATTAGAAACAAGCGATTAGCCAGGCCAGGGCGACCAAAAGTATGTCTTTTATTAGAAAATTTAAAACTAAATTGGCTCCCAATTAACTCCTGAAACTTTGAAATAGTACTTTCAACGGACATGACTACTAAAAAATACGATTAAAACGGTACAACCTGGCTCGAAATCCCTGGATCCTAATCGCGTCCTACTGCAATAGCTACTGGTTAACTAAATGAAAATGGTTATGGTACGCGATCTATATATATGTTACCGTGAAAGACCGAAATTGGAGAATGTTGACTTTCACCGGTGAATGTCATACCAAATACGTCGGTGAAAGATCGAATATTTCATTACATTCTTGTACATTCGGACCCTCACCGGTGTATGTCGACAATCACAGATATGCTCTGGTGGAGGTCGAAAAGAGAGGAGCCGAGGTTTTTTTTCCCGATACCCTAATTTATACTGAATGGATACTGCAGTGAATCGTGATCTTTTTCTTGAAAAGTTAAATGCATTAATTGCGGGTAAACGAGAAGACAATTGTTTTTATTTTTTTTTCAAGAAAAGTACTCTAAAATACTTTCTGAAATGTTACGAACCTCACAAAAACAATTTCCTCCTGCTCAAATTGGTGATACTGTACGAATACAAGTCCCTGATGTCGACCGTGGTCGTACAGATAGCCGAAATGTGTTAGCGGTTGTTGTTCGAATAGAAGACTCCGACTTCTATAAACTGGCAAATAAAAATGGTACCCTCAAGCAGCTTTACACACGTAATCAGTTCGTAATTTGTAAAGAAAAGTTACTTTCCATAGATGAGATTTCTTTTCAAGAAATGTCGCTGAGAGAAGCAGCTGCAGCTAATTCGAGAAGGGGGGGGGGCAAGGCTATACACGCTGTCATTGCAAAAGGAAGTATTCCACAAATAAATGCAGTTGTAAAAGCAAGGGACTCTTGTGCAATTCAGTGTCATAATAGTTTAAGTTGTTGCAATAAATAAGATTTGAATCACATAATTAAGTAAGTTTTTAATTTCTATTATTTTCTTTTCTCATTTAGAATGTACTGTTTGTTTTAAGTTCTTGGTCACTCCTCTCAGAAAGAGAGGCGAAAAAGTTACGTCACCCTTGTGACGTTTTATCGCGACTGAAATACGGAGAAGAAAATATAAATCTCCGACATGTTCAACATTCACCATTAGTGCATGGTGAATGTCGACATTTGCCGGTGTAAGTCAGAAATAAGGGTATTTAGCAAATATTTCTGACATTCACCAAGTGACTATGTGAATGTTGACATTCACCGGTGAAAGTCGACATTCTCCAGATTTCGGTCTTTCACTGTAACATATACATAGCGTGGGGACGCTGTAGGGTTGCTAGAATGGAGTGGAAAAAAGGTGGGGGTTACCAAAAACAACATAAATCGCAATTGAGAGTTGGCGACGTATAAAGTCGCCAAATGGATTGGGGGTGGTCTATACTGCATCAGTTCCAAGATGACTCTACAAACACATTTTCACTATAACTACGGTCCCTTCTCGGGCATGTTTTAGATGGGACCCAAAGGGTTTCGATCCACAAAGCCTATCCAAAGTATATAAGTAGTAAAGTATTATCGGTACCTTGAAGGCCTCCGAGGAATACGATGACGATGTAGATGTCCGAAGCGAACCAGCAGATGACGTTGGTGAGGGTGACCGTCATCACCCCGCAGAAGGCGATGGACCGGATGCTCCATTTGTAGCTCAGGGCTCCTGCTAATGGGCCTGCAGGGAGAAAAACATTTACCTTTTTACATCCTTCAATGACAGGGATCAATCCCCAAGATTTACTCGAGGATATTTGAGACAGATTTAATGTGCAACACGACGGTCTTTGATAGGATTCGTTTCTCCTCCAACCGGGAGAAGGCTTGGACTTGTTGATACAGTAATTTTCCACGAATACCACTGTTTGGTGAATTATTGATGCATTTAAACATTTCAATTATGTTTTCCAAACTTTTATTCCCGTTTGTATTATTATGACCCTCCCGGTTTCGACCATCGTTAGCAAAACTGAGCAGATCTTGGCGGACGAGATCATTAGAAAAACTGATCAGATCTCGTTACAAAAAAATTGACACCATCTCCTCGTCATCATTGGCCAAATGGGCTGGACCTTGATGGATGAGACATCTCATCGAAACCACTTGGAGGGTTCAATTTGAAATACGAATAGACATTTAATATTCGTAATATTTACATACAATTTTGCATGTGTGGGAATTTCTGAAAATTTCAAGTAGTTTCTTAAGGCCATTGATGTGGACTAATCAGCATTAAAAAAGATTTTTTTTTATCGGGCCTAAGTTAAAAAAGTTTAATTTTTAATAATTTATACATATATTTACATATACTTAACCCTTTCAGGCCTAATGGGCATATACGTCCCAGAGATTAGATTGGGTAAATAAATCCCACTTTTGAATGGGTTTTTACGTTTTCAGTGTTCTTAAGGAATTAGGGAATAAAAATGGGACTCAAAAAACCTGGCAATACTTTCAGATTGCAAATGACGGACTTGTGGTTTTGAACACGCCCATTCATTCTGATGAATGAGTGACCGGAAACAAAAAGATGGTACAAGATGAGACGTTAGTTGCCCATTTCCCACTACACTATGTACATGAATGGAGTTGTGATGAAATGGCTACTTTTTAGGGTCATGGCAGAAAATCAGACAAGTGGTGGAAAAAAATTAGTAATGATTTCTGTTGTGAATCCAAAGATCGTGTGGGCAGATTAAATCTATCTCAAATGTCCTGTTGGTGTGGTGTGGAAGTTTGGAGAGTGGGGTTGCAGCTCAGGTGTGAACCTCGTCATCTGACCGTGGTTCAAACGACGAGGCCTTGGATCTTTCCCTACGGGATAGATCCCGGACCGTCGCCAATAGTGTTGCTCCATTGAGAGTTTAATTCACATACCTACCTTGGTACCCTTTCATGTCTATTTCGTTTTACTGAGCATTTTGTGCTTTGCTATCTTTTATACTTTTTTTCCATTGTCACTTTTCTGTATGAATAAATAAGTAACGAGTAGAGATAAGTAATCAACTCTACAAAGTAACCCTGAGCGGTGCAGTTGAGCTAGTAAGGAAACAGGAGAACTAATCACAGCCTTCGTCGAGTGATGACTTCTCTTTCTACCCACTTTGACAATTTTTTGTGACGCACGACCAATAGACCATGTCTCAAGTGTGACAGAAACAGGTCTCCGATTGTCCATTACCTTCATTGTTACCTTAAATTACATACTTTCCCCTCTATTTTTTACCCTACCTGACTCAGTTATAAAAACATACTCTGTAATATTAAGTTTACGTTGTTAAGTCTACATGCTGTTGAGAAAGATAGTTTCATTTCTCAATGGTACGTAGCTGATTTAATTCCCAATTTTTTTCGAAATAAATTATTAGTTTTGTGGCGTGATTGGAATGATACGGACTTTTTCCCAAAACCGTCTTTTCTGTCGTACTTGAAGGAAATAAAATTAGATCTGTTGAAAGAACGTGGGTAGTTGAATTACCTTCGCGCTGGAGCAACACAACGAGCTGTGGCGACGGTACGGGATCAATCCCGAGGATCCGAGGACAAAACCTCGTCATTTTGAATCACGGTCAGATGGCGAAATCTCACCTGAACTATACTATCCCACTTGTTTCATCATTGACCGAGAGGCTAAAAGCGCCTCTGAGAGGTTCACGTGCATAATTACACCTTGAAACCTGCAGTCTTCCCTGCATGATTTCTAAAACAATTTTGAATCAATAGAATCTCTCCAAATGATTCTACTTTAAGGACATGGGCAACGGAACATTCCCAAAGGATTCTACTTTAAGGACATGGGCAGCGGAACATTCCCAAAGGATTCTACTTTAAGGACATGGGCAACGGAACATTCCCAAAGGATTCTACTTTAAAGACATGGGCAACGGAACATTCCCAAAGGATTCTACTTTAAGGAAATGAGCAACGGAATCTTTCCAAAGGTGCTAGCTCAGGTGTTGCCTCGTCATCTGACCATGGTACAAAATTACGTGTTGTCCTCAGACTTCCCTTCCAATTTAAAGTAATTATCTTTTTAAGGTTATGATAAAAAGAAATAGTATATACCGAGAAAGCGACAAATAAAAGGACAATTTTCAGAACCAATGTTCCAGAACTTGATCTTTTTTATGTTACATAAGTAACAAGATTGGAGAATCGTTTAGTTTTGGTACAATTTTGGTGACATAAAATTCGATTCATTTTATTGTTTTATTTTATTTTTGTCCTTCATTCGAATCGTTCTTCCGAATCCTTGGAACACGTGGAACTAATTATAGTCGCACGCTTTGCTGCAAGGTATGAAAGATACTCGTAAAAATGCTTTAAAATTCCCTGGATTCTAATTATTTCCATGTGAATTGGAGTTCCGCGATATGGGCTATCGCTGTTGTTGGAAGAGGAGCAAACGGAGGGTGGCGAGTTTGAATCCAACCAAAGACCGTCGTGTACAAAAAGGAGATAGTGCACGTTAAATAAGTCGAGGTCTCAAATGTTCTCACGTTGGCGTGGTGTGCACGTTTGGAGAGTGGTGTGCCAGCTCAGGTGTTGCCTCGTCAACTGACAGTGGTTCAAAATGAAGTGTCCTCTGATCTTTTCCTTTGGGCTTGATCCCGGACAGTCGTCATAGCCCGTGTGTTGCTCCAGTTCGACGTTAATTAAGTGCCTACGTACCCGTCTACTTATTTTACTTAGAATGATCACGCAAAAAATGTTTATAACTATATTTGATAAAAATATATTAATCATCGCTATAAAATATTTTCAGTAATGTTCCAATTTAAATTTTGTTTGAAAAATAAATAGTGGTCAATTACTGGCCTAATCACAATTCTGAACTTGGAGATAAAAATTCTATTAAGCTATCAAATATTATAAAAATTGTATAATAGCTCATTATAATCACCTTCCTTACAAGATACTAAGTACAAAAATCTTATTGGAAATTAGCACTAGGGGAAATTGTTTTCACTAACTGATTAATTACAGGATGGTTCATCCTAATTCTGGGGTCGCCAAACTTTGCCCCTTCAAGAGTTTCTTGAATTTTTATCTCTAATTTTACTTTACGTCAGGGGTGTCAAACTCAATTAAAACACGGGCCATTTAATGCAACTGGTAAGATTCACGCGGGCCACATCACATTTACATATTCTCTTAAAATTATATTTCGAAGTGAGGATTCAGGAGTATGGATAGGATAATTAAAACACATTATGAAATTAAGTGAATTTAGGGTAATAATTTATAATATTGCCACAGAATTGCTTTTATTTAAACGTTTATTTAATTTAATGTATTTATAAAAATAAAATTAACTTTTTTACCGGAAATTTGCCAGCGCTTTCCTCCTACTAGTTTTCCAATACCTGGATTCAAAGATTGAGAACAATCTTCATTATGGCAGATAGATGTTAATCTTGATCTGTAGGCCGTTTTATTTCATTTCATGGACGAAAATAGTTGCTCACACAAGTACGTACTCCCAAAATAGCATAAAATTTGTGCAGCAAACTTTTTAATTTCCGGGTATTTTTCACCTAAATAATATATTTTGGGAATTCCAACTTCTCGATATTTGTCTTTTAAAACGAATCGTTCTGGAAATCAATTAATTCCAGCTGTATCGAAGTGGGAGCATTTTCAACTTCAAAGGAAAAAGGCCTAACAAAATGAGAAATTTTTTTTTGTAACTCTGAAATTAATAAAACGAGAGCGTCGTGAGCCACAAAAATTATTCAGAGCCTCGTGGACCACGAAAGATTACCTCGTGGGCCACATGCGGCCCGCCAGTTTGACACCCCTGCTTTACGTCATTATAATAGGACGAGCAAAAAAAGACGCTTATGTCAGTTTTAAATTGTTTATTTTATAGTTAGTGTTTATTATATGTAGAATAGAGTATACATTATTATATTGGCTTATAACGTCAAAGGGATAAGTTTTTGTTTTTGACGTCCCTCTTAGCATCGTATATTTGATAGGAGGGATACATAAAGTATAAAATTTAATTAAGATAACAATAATACAGTCTTTGTATACATGAAAATAAGACTTATAACTTAGTCTGCAATTTACTAACGCTGTGAATGTGAAGGGTGTGACTCTTGACAAGATTAGCAACGTTGGGATCAAAATGAATCGGTTTCAGCCTTAAATCGACACGGAATTCTACATTCACTCTTAATTGCGTTGGAGATAATCCAAGTTAGCCGAATTAAATATTACCAGTACGATGATGTCCTATATTTTTCTATCAACCCCTAACAATGTTATATCGACCCTGGGGTCGATATCGACCACTGCACTAATTTTTAAAATATCAAAGAAATCTTATCGCTGCACCTCATTGCGAGAACCGATTTCGTTTCATATAATCTGCCCATTTGTTATTCCGTATGCATTTTATCTACGAACATAGCCACGTTCTCAATTGATGAATGAATTAAAAAATTCATTCGATATTCAATCCGCATAGATGCCCTCAAGGTAGACACTGTCGCGTCACCGATGGTAGAGTTGAGTTGCACTCACTCGAAACAAGACAGAAAGCAATCGAATGCCATCTTTCAAATATTCCAAACGTTCCCGCTCCACTGAAGCGCTCATTTAGTTCCAGAAAAGGACCGAATCTTTTAAAACCTGTCGAAACATATCGTCTGGCAATTTAGAGAACTCGGAATCCCAGACGGTCGTTTGCGATCTTAACGATTATGTTATTTTCGATGGGTGACAAATCCTTGAATACGGAATGAGACGGAAATACATTTTCGTTATAATTATTATATTCCAGTACATATTTGCTTTTCATTTCATAGCGCAGGAATCAAGGATGTTTCAGGGCACGTGTCGAGTATTACTTACACATGATCTTGATTTGCTAAAAATAGCTTTCTGTGTTTAAAAATAACGCGAATTCGATTTCGACGTGAATGTCACTTGAATAGACACCAAGGACACTAGGGAAATGATTTAGGGTTTAGCTAATGCCACACTCATTTGGTGATGTGATTTGTAAATGAGGGCGTTATTGACAGCTCATAAATCATGTTTCCTCACGTCTGATTTTTAAATTCTGGTCATGACAGGAAAACTGTTCTGTCTGCTCTCATTGAAATGGATCTGATCGTAGTTCAAAATTACGTAGTTTTCTCCTCGAATATTTGCCTTTGGGATTGATCCCGGGCCGTCGCCAATAGCCCGATGTGTTGCTCCAGTGCGATGTTGATTATAATACCTACCTTTTACATTTTTAATTTCAGAGAATGAACTGAACTTGACGGACGAATAATATGTACCGAACTATGCAAACGACGAAAAACAAAGATCAATTGTGTAACGATAATTGAAAGATAGATAGGTATTTTGATTAACGTCGACTTCAGCTGGAACCCCACTCCAAACATCCACACCACGCCAACGTGAGCACACCTGACAGATTTAACGTGCATCAACCCCTTTGTACATGACTATCTTTGGTTGGATTCAAACTCGCCACCCTCCGGTTACTCTTCCAACCGGGCTACCACGATAATTAAAAGGAAAAAAGAAATTCCAAATCGCATAGGACTTTTGATACGATATTTTGTTTGGACTTGAGAAAATTTTCCATAAAATATTTCGCCCGGTTCGAAGAGTAACGGATTAACAATCGGAGGGTTACGAGCTCGAAACTCGGTCCAACCAAAGACCGTCGTGTACAAGGGGGGCTTGTGTACGTTATATCTGTCGTGTACTCAAATATCCTCACTTTAGCGTGGTGTGGAAGTTTGGAGAGTGGGGTGCTTGTCCTTTTGTTTCCCGTCGTTTGGCGCAGGTTGTCCCTTTCTGGACCCTAAATCCAACTATCAACCAACCAGTGCAACCTTAATTAAATACCTACCATAAAATATTGCTTTCATTAAAATTTATATTTTTGGGACATCATAGAACGTGGCATAAACATCATCGAACTACATTTTTCTATGAAAGTTTATCATTTATTATTCCACTTGTGTTATGCTTTATTGTGTTTATCTTTAAAAAATAGTTTTTTAAATTTTCCCGCATCGCAATTTTTATTATTTTTTTCCTGATATTAAACGGATGAATAACTAGACGCTATTTTTAGGTAAGAATATCTTTTACCTCTAGAGCTATTTTAATAAACATTTCATTTTAAATAAACATTATCCAGTGTTTAGAATTAACGAACTGGTGAGTTGGATTCCATAGTCTACGTTTTTCAAATATGCTAATCTCGAACTGTTGCATTTCCGGAGTATTGTTTCAAAAAGGTTCTAATTTGACTATTTGAAATTTTCAAAATTTTTCTTAATACTAAAAATGCATTCTGCTCTAAAAATTCTCTTAGTGATTTTCTCACTGGAATAACTGCATTCTTTAAAATAAAACATGCAGTACTAAATATTTTGAGATCTTTTAAGTTGGGACATAATTTTAGCAACGTTCGAGGAAGCGATGTCATCTAGTGGCTTTCGTTTGTATATTGATCGCCCAAAGACAACCAAACCCTGTTAGATTTTAAGACCAGATAGATTTTTATGAAACGATAATTGTTTGGAAGAAACTCATGATTTATGCATTTGAGCTAAAGGACCGCGGTAGCCCGGTTGGTAGAATAGCGGATTAACAACCAGAGGGGTGCGAAACCCGATCCAACCAAGACTCGTGTACATGGGGAACGTTAAATGGCCTCAAATGTTCTCGCGTTGGCGTGCAGTGGAAGTTTGGGTGCCAGCTTCAGGTGTTACCTCGTCATCTGATCACGGTTCAAAATTGCGAGGTGTTGACCTCGGGGCTTTCCCTTTGGGAGTGATTCCGGACCGTCTCCAATAATCCATTGTGTTGCTCCAGTGCGTCGAGAATTGACTACCTACCATGACTTCTAAGGGGTTTTGGCCTTGGCCAATGGAATCTTTCCGAAAGGATTCTATCCTAAGCAAAGGAGCAATATAATTTTCCCAAAGGATTCATTCTCAAGGAACCAAGCAATGGAACAATTCCAAAGGGAATATCAATGTAATCAAGGAAATGATCAATGCAATATTTTCAAAGGATCTAATCTAAGGAAAGGCCCCAATAGAATCACTCCAAAGGATTCTATCAAAAGGAAAGGCCCCAATAGAATCACTCCAAAGGATTCTATCAAAAGAAAAGGCCCAATAGAATCGTACCAAAAGATTATAAAGACCAAGAAAATCTAACTAAAGAATCAATGGATTGGGTAAAAGAATCCAAGGTCTTTCTTCACCCAGTAGATGTAGTCCAGCCGAAAACTCGTGTACACGAGGGCTGGTGCACATTTAATCTGTCGTGGCGTCAAATATCCTCACGTTGGCGTGGAAGTATGGTCCCAAATTAGGAGTTCTCATGTGACCGTGGTTCAAAATAACTTCGGGATGGACCGTCGCCAATAGCCCTTTGTATTGCTCCAGTACGACGTTAATTAACTACCTACCCAATAAATGTGGTGATTATGATGTTGTCGAGTGAAAGCAATGCGATTAAAATGCAAGACTTACGCATCCGAACATTGCGCAGGAAATTAGAAATTTTGCACCGCCTCATAAATTCGCTCCGCCGAGAAAGGATAAGATCGTGGATTAAAGAACGGAGAGTGACATTGATCGCTTTCTTCTCTCGACGCAATCCCACTTAATCTGTCGGCTTTTAGAGCATTGAGAAAGATCCGTTAGTGCTATTTCATACTAGTTGACACAATCGTTTTGTTATCGAATGCATCGATATTATGCATCGATAGCAATCTCATTCAACGGCATTTCGAGGCCACTTCTGATGTAAGTTGGTTTTGATTTTCGTGATACGTGGTAACTTTTGATATTAGGATAAAAATACTCTTTAAGGTGTACGTATACATTAAAAGACTTTTAAAATTTAGACTTTAAAAATTCAGTATTGCCAACAAGTCATTGGCTTATACTTAAAAACATTTCAAGAAAAACCAGAATACGCTAATTATAAATTATCTAATATAGATATAATCAGCAAATTAGTATGTTCTTTGAACAGTGTTATCTCAAATTCTAATTTGTACAGAAAGAAAATTCCTGTTGGACATCATTCTTCATGTTTTGACCTTCAATCAAGTTTGAGGGAATAGGATATTTGTTTTCACAAGGAAGTTTGAAAAATCAAGACTTTCAGGACAATTTAAAAATCAACTAAAAATTAATTTCTTAGCTAATAACTCTGATTTAAGTTCAAAACATCCACTGTATTATATAGATTATTAATGATACAAAAATAATTAAAAAAGATGAATTGATTGTTGAGAATGAAGAAAGCATCGTATTGCAAAAACGCAGTTCTTCAGAAATTGAGGTTATGGAAACGTGTTTGTCTGCGGTGACAGTCCATAACGAAAAACCTTTGTAACTAGAAAAAGCATTCCAAATATTTATAAGATCTTGGTATCGTTTAAAAGCTAAGAAATCGGGAAATATTTTGAAGCAATATTCTGGTCAATTTTCGTGATATTTCTAGTGTATACATACACCTTAATAAATTAAGTAGAGCAACCTCACGAAATGTCGCACTGTCGAAAAATCGCGACATACGACGATAAAAATTTGCTCAGAAAAAGCGCAAATTACGTATTCCATTGTCCGTTTTTATTAAGGGGACACGGTACTCTTAAAATGACCAAAATATCGAAAAAAAATTTATTGCTTTTTTTTAGCTATACAACCCTTCTGATATGTGTGCAAAATTTCATAGCTCTAGCAACATTATTTTAGGAGTTATTTAAGCTTTTTCTCTTGGATGTAAATAACTGAAGCCAAAAATTAAAACTTTAAATGGCTTTTTCTCAGCTTTCTGTTTTTGATGACTATGAAGTGCTCAAATTGCTAAGGCTTTTTTTAAATTTGATTTAGAGGTTTGAAACTTTTTGTAGTTGTTCACAATAGTATATTCGACAATTCTGTGCATGGGATAAGAATTTGGACGAAAAGTTTTTTTTAAATTGACAAACAAAAATATTCTTGTTTTTTACAGTTTTTCACAGTATAATTTTAGAAAAAAATTCTAGAAAAATGAATAATCGGAATACATGCAAACCCATGCACAGAATTGTGTAAAATACTTCAATAAATAGAAAAGTGTAAAAGAAATTTAAAAGATGATATTTAAAAAAGTAGTAGGAATTTTAAAATGTTGATTTTTCTTCAAAAAAATTAAATTTCTGAATTATTGCTCTTGTAAAATTAAATTTTTTCGCCTGAAATATTCATTTTATGTGCATTTCACATAGTATACTAAAAAAATTTGCTACACATATGAAAACAAAAAAATGTTGAAAGGGTACTGTGTCCCCTTAATATGTTAATCTACAATACTGAAGAATCTATTTTTTATTTGGTTGAATACATTTCTATACAGGGTGCTAAGTTAAAATTCTGAGTCTTGGTACGTAAGAAATTTTGGAAATAAATCATGGTATAAAAAGTGAAGATATGACGCGCTTTTTGTTGCTATAGTTATAAGCGAAATATTCTAAAATTCTACGACACACGATTTTATTTCTTGATGATCAGACAAAAAATACGTATAATTTTGATTGATTTGCATAAAAATAACTAATTATCTACCCTTTTTGCTCCTCCCCCAAAGTGGGTTTTCTAAAAAATATTTTTGAAACAATTTATTCATACTTCGTAATATGTAAAAAGTAATACTGCAATGGATGAAACTTGAGTCGCCCTATCCAATTACAAGTTGAATACGACAATTCAAAACATAAAACTATACCCAAACACCATCACGAACCCTAACAAATGAAAGGATATATCGGGGAAAAATTACAGTTCGATGCTTCAAGTCTCGCACTTGACGATAGGAACTCGTGCTCTTTTTCATTTGAAAGTGCCAGAGGTCATGGAGATTTATGGTTCCTCAGACGGTGCTGCGCCAATCGCTCACCGGCTGCAGATTAAAGTTTTCGCAGTTCATTCGTTACAATACTCAAAGTTATTTATAGGGATATTACTTGAAATTTTTTGTGGGCACGCTTGTCAAAAGTTCCAAATAAACAGTTGAAATGCAATAAGTAGCACAATTGAGGTTAACAGAGCCAAACACCGAAAATGCCAAAATAATTATTTTTGGCACCTACTCTTGGCATTTAATGCCGCTTGCATTATAGATTTAAACCTCCACAAATCATATTTTTGGATGAATAAAAATATATAAGAAATGGGGTCAAGAAAATCGCATTTATCTCCATTGGGTATCTTCCTGTGCTAGCCTCAATTTAAGTGGTTTCACCACAAGTAAGGCACACCGGTTGAAAATTGCTGCGCAGATCATTTACGACTTTTTAATTTCCTTTTGGGGTTTGCCTGATGAACCGCGATTCCCTAATTGGACGCAATTGGTAGCTGGCATTTCCGAATTGTGGCAGAATGGCCCACCGGAAAATGTCACAATAACTAGTTAAAACAACATTTCACTCAATTCAACAATAATTAACCTTTTGAGAGGTTCACACACATAATTCCAATTTTTAACCTGCAGTCTTCCCAGCCTGACTTTTAACCAGTTTTGACCTTCTTGACCAACTGAATCTTTCCAAAGGGTTCTATTATAAGGAATGGAGCAATAGAATTTCTCCCAAAGGATTACATTCCATGGAAAGGAGAAATAGAATTTTTCCCTAAGGATTACATTCCATGGAAAGGAGAAGTAGAATTTTCCCCTAAGGATTACATTCCATGGAAAGGAGAAATAGAATAATTCTAAAGGATTCTATTCTAAGGAAAGGCGCCAACAGAATCTTACAAAAGACTTCTATACTAAGAGAATGAGCTATAGAATTTTTCCAAGCGATTCTATTAGGAAATGAGCAATATATTCTTTCCAAAGGATTCTAAGGAAAGGAGAAATAGAATGATTCCAAAGGATTTTATTCTGAGGAAAGAAATAGAATTATTTCAAAGGATTCTACTCTAACGAAAAGGAGCTACAGAATCTTACGAAAGACCTATTCTAAGGAAAGAAGAAATGGAATTTTTTCAAGGGATTCTATATGCTAAGTAAATGACCAATAGAATCCTTCTAAAGTTAGACTCTGGATTCTTTTATTCAATGGATGCGGCTATTTAGCCATTTAGTGTGTTGTGAGGCAAAAGCAACGCTAAAGTAGTACAAGGAATCTCGTGACGCCCAGAGAGTTAAGATCAGCTGCTAAATCTTTGAAAAAGTCACTCGAATAGGATAAATAATAGTGCCAGGTTCAGGGCGATTTTCGTATAATCGGAATTCGAAATCAGTCTCAATATTCCTTCCGATATCAGTCCCAAAGCAGACAGACAGGCACATTTATCGAACTATACCCGAGGTTCATTTCGTATTCCATCCTCGTCGTTCTCAACGGGGTCGCGCTGACACTCAGGTATGCATATCAGGCCTCAGCCGAGAACGGTACATTGGGTCCTGCCCCGGAAGGAGACGCGTCAAAACGTGACCACCCCAAGTTCGGGCTGCGGACCTTGAAACAAAAAACTGAAATCTCATGGACATTCACCTCTCGAGGATGCTGTCAAGAGAGACGGACGTGAATCAAAAGCTGTTCTTCAACGGTTTCGTTTCAGGTTTCAAGGCGTTGCTGTCAACTGCTATCTTGCTTTTGGTGATTTTCGGCTGAATGTTATTGTTCCTGCTCAAAAACCAGGCCACGGTAGTCCACTTGGAAGAGTAGCGGATAAGCAACCTTAGGGTTGCGAGTTCGAAACTGTCCAGCCAAAGACCGCCGTGTACGTGGAGGCGTTAAATCTGTCATGGCCTCAAATGTCCTGACGTTGGATTGGTGTGGAAGTCTGGAGAGTGGAGTGCCAGCTCAGGTGTTCTCGTCATCTGACAGGTTCAAAATGACGAGGTGTGGTCCCTGGATCTTTCCATTCGGGATAGATCCCGCACCGTCGCCAATAGCCCGTTGCGTTTCTCCAGAGTGCGACGTTACAATTACTTATCTACATCCCGAAGGGAAAATCGGAGGACAATATCTGGTACCACGGTCAGATGACGAGGTCCTCCCCCTGAGCTGGTACACCACGCCAACTTGAGAACATTTGAGGCCACGACATTAACGTGCTAATTGTCTTATTATTAATAAAGAATTCATTAGCATGCATTAAATCTAACGTGCACCCGTGAACTCGGCGGTCTTTGGTTGGACCGAGTTTCGGACTGCGAATCCGTTGCTCTTGGGCTACCGCTGGCCAACCTCTAATTCCACGGATAGTATGGAGCTACTTAAGCTTGATAAGGACCTATTGGTCCTTTTCTCAGAAAAGAATCCCTTGGAAATATTCTATTTCTCCTTTTCTTAGAAAAGAATCCCTTGGAAAGATTCTATTTCTACTTTCCTTAGAAAAGAATCCACTGGGAAGATTCTATTTCTCCTTTTCTTAGAAAAGAATCCCTTGGAAAGATTCTATTTCTCCTTTCTTAGAAAAGAATCCCTTGGAAAGATTCTATTTCTCCTTTTCTTAGAAAAGAATCCCTTGGAAAGATTCTATTTCTCCTTTCTTTAGAAAAGAATCCATTGGGAAGATTCTATTTCTCCTTTCCTTTGAAAAGAAGATTCGATGACGATTCAACGGTATATTGTTTTTGATAAATATCAACTGAGTGGCTGTTTCTATGGCTTTTGACGTAGGACTACGCTTAATTTATCGGACAGTATGGGATGACTTACAGTTGACCACCTGTTATAAAAATACAGAATGTCCTAAGTTCCCGTACTCCAGCTTTAAAAAATAATTTGACCGTGATTTTTTTTAATTATTTAATTTTAACGTCTGTTTATAATTTCATGGATTTTTTAAGTTTTATCATTTGGTTTTCTTCTCGCTCAAGTTGTGCGATAATAAAGTTCCATGTCATTTTGTTCTTCATTGTAAAATGAGTTTATCACGCATTCAGAGAATTGCGCTGCTTGAGGCTTATTTTGAATGTAAATCGTATGAAAGATGTAAAGAATTTTGGCGACATAAGTATCCAGATGATGCAATACCGAGTAAATATACACTATATCAACTCGTTCGGCGATTTCGTGAGACAGTTTTGGTGGAAGACAAACACAAGAGTGAAAGACCGAACGTCGTGACACCAGACTTTGTGCAAGAAACTCAACGAAGGATATTGCAATCTCCTCATCAATCCGTGAGGCGTTTGTCGCAACAAATGGGCACATCACGTGGATCGACACATAATGCTTTAAGAACTTTGCATTTTGGTGCTTATTGTGTAAAAATGTTACAGGAGCTATAGCCACCAGACAATGAGAAGCAGCTTTATTATTGCCGATGGTTCCGGAGATTTATTCGCAACAACATCAACATTTTGAACAGAACATTTTTCTCCGATGAGGCATGGTTTCATTTAAACGGTTATGTGAACGCGCAAAACTCCCGCATTTGGGCGACGACAAATCCCCATTCATTAATGCAAAAAACTTTACATTCTCAAAAAATTGGCGTTTGGAATGCCGTATCACGCAAAAGGATTGTTGAGCTTCTGTTTTTCGAGTCAACTGTTGATGGCACTGTATACAGAGAACTTATCCAACAATTTGTTGCATTATTAGAAGTGAATGAACGAGATTCTTGGTTCCAACAAGACCTGCCATACAAGTTATGAAACCATGGGCATGCTTCAAGATTTTTTGGTCGATCGACTCATCTCCAGAAATCTTTGGCCACCTCGTTCCCCTGATCTGAGCATCCCTGACTTTTTTCTGTGAGGATATTTAAAGAACAAAGTTTATGAAGATGATCTGAAAATTGCCATTACTCAAAGGATACAAGAAGGCATTCCCAGCAACTTGAAACGCGTTTCTAAAAGTATGCGCAAACGACTTCAGCTTTGCCTCCAAGAAAGGGGCGAACATTTTGAACATGTATTATAAATGCGAGTTCAAATTTTTTTTCCTACGTTATGTTAAAAGTGCTTTTCACCATTAGCATAAAAATAATTGTTTTTAAGTTGTTTTTGTATAATAATTTCAAGAATCGTCAGTACGGGAACTTTTAGGACACTGTAGTTCCCAATTGAAATCGTTACATCGCTAAAAACACGGTAATCATGTTGGTATATTCATAAACAGGCCAAATTGGCTTTACTGTTCATTTAAAACGCTTAACAAAGATGCTCCCATGAGCTCGTTCAATTCGCTCTCATGAGCTGGTACAGTTAATAAAACGAAAGTTCTTTATGGACCATACCATGAACGGGATATAACAAAGAAGTTCGCTATGGGGCACACTAATGAGCGTGAATAAGGAAGTTCAATATCGATTGCGTCGGTCACGCCATCTCTTGGCGACCTAAGAAAGTCGCCAAACTATCAAATGTCGCCACATTGCTGTTAGTTCACAAAAGAGTTGTACTATCCAAGTACACAAACAATGGTTTTTGAAACGGAACGCTGGCAATATCGACAAGAGGTACGTATTTTAATTAACGTCGCATTGGAGAAACAACGAGCGTTGGCTATATCCGGATTGGTTACTGTCATTCAATCGCTGACTTACTGTCAGGAAATCCACTGTTGCTAGGGTCATCGATGACGCAAGTCTCTCTGGTTCCGTATCCCGTATGTTACATCCATGTAACATATATAGGAAGATGTAGCATTCTGTCTATTAACCCTTCAAGTGGTTTCGAAGAGATCTCATCCATATCAAAATATGATCAATTTTGCTAATGACGATATATCTCGTCATCAAGATATTACCGATCCTTTTATGATCACGAGATCCAGATCTGGTCAGTTTTCTTCTATTAGCGAGATATCTCTTCCATCAAGATGTGGTCATCATAAAAAGCAACAGGCAATACCTGAATGCCGAGGTCATTAGCCAAACTGGGCAAATCTTGATGGACGAGATATCTCGTTGAAACCACTTGGAGGGTTAACCATAAGAAAGTATTTTGTATCGTATGAAAATGAGAGTCAAAAGTTGCTTTGAACATCGAGATAGCTCGAAAAACAAATCATCTATCCACACATAAACGTAACACATTAAATAAACGTAATCTCCGCCCTTCGTCACAGTAACCTTTGAAAGAGTCAATTTTTCCACTCACCATCCAAATAGAATGATGTTTACATTATGTAATGGGTATCTAGATTCAATAAATCTTTTAATCGCATCGAGGTCTTTTCTTATATGGCTCTAGAAATGAACTTGATTCACTAGCGATTGCAAAACCGCTTAACCGGGAAACCGACCCAAATTTCGAAACCGAAAAACCGGTTTTATGAAAGAAGGAAACCGGGTTTTCGGTTTTACGCATTGGCAACCCATAAGAGAAACTGTCCACAACAAGGTATACCATAAATACGCACACTGATGCAAGCAACTAAATGTTTAGTGTTTACTACTCTATCAGAATAAAAATTCTACATTATTACATGTCTGGTATTAATGCCACATGAGTCACATCACTTTCGTGTGACAACGTGACCTACTTCTCCGCTGACTAATCACAATAACATGTAGACGGATTCTCAGCATCAGTACCAATGAGCCAGACAGTGGTACCATTAAAATGTAAAAATATAGACAAGAAATTTATATCACATGTCATTTAGGAAGCAGCTCAACTCGGCTCTACCACTGCCGCAAACAAAAACAATCGTACTATCAAAACCCTTCTTATTCCACGGGACCAACGTAGTACAAGACTTTCTATGCATCGGCCGGCTCCCTGCGTGTAATGCCACAATGTCATTGCCAATTACTGCTGTTCATTAGGTAATTCTAATTTGAGGAATTGTTTGCTCAACCTTTTATAGTTTATAATGAACATATTTATTCAGAAATAAGAGGTAGGTGTACTTCACAAACTTGATTTCGCAATCGTACACCGGCAAGAAATAAAAATAAATTTTTCTTTTATTTCAACCTATAATAGAGCATGGCCAGTCATATTTCAGAGCAGTTTAAACGCAGCAGCGGTGATTATTCCATTGGTGTCATTATCTTCGTGAAAGAAATGGTCAACTAGCCAAATGCAAAAAATGTTCTAAAGAAATAAAATGTGTTAGCGGGTCAACAGGTGCATTACATAAAAAAGATGCATAGTATTTCCATTTTGAAAAGAAAAGTACCTATTTCGGAAGAAAATCCAGCAATATCATCTTCGACAAAAATAACAAAATATTTTAATAATCTAGTTGATGACACGTTGCCAGCAGTTTTATCAATAATGACCGCATTGGATGGACTTCCTTTATCCGTATTTTGAACTTCAACTGATCTTCGTAAATCTCGTTGCAAGGGGATTTCAAAATATTCCAAAATCCTCAAATACCATTCAGAAATTAGTGGTCGCCTATTCACACAAAATACGGGCAACTGTTGTCAGTGAATTTAATGGGCTAAAATTAAAAGGATATAAAGCGAGTCTAACTCTTGTCGAATGCACATCAGTAAGGAATCGACGATTTTTGAACATGAATGTACATTGTCAAAAACAATTTTGGAGTCTAGGTCTGGTTCGTGTACATGGAAGTTTGCCAGCTTCCATTTGTCGAAGTAATTAGAAGAAAATTGGAAGATTTTGGTCTGTGCCTTGATAAAGATATAGTATGTATCACTACAGACGGAGTGTCGGTCATGAAAAAAGTAGGCAAATTGATTAAAACTAACTCTGTCTAGCGCATGCCATTCAGCTTGGTGTAATAAAGTGCTATACAAAAAAGTACCTGTCGAAGTTGAAAAAAATAAGTCACAATCGGATAATGAACCTGAATCGGAATGTGATTCTGTCTCAGAATCTGAAGGAGAGAATATTGAATTGGATATTGACAATGAATGACGATTCGGAATTGGAAGATGAAAATTCATTTGAAAGTGGGTTCAGTATTGCTTACTCAGATGATGTAGAAGGAAATTCGGCTTCAGATGTTAAACATGAAACCATTTTACCACTTATTACAAAAATTAGAGTGGTGGTACTATTGTTCCGCAATTACCCGACAAAAAACGATGGCATACTGCAAAAATATGTGAAATTGGAATTTGGTAGAGTACTCATTGATTTGAGATTCAAAAACACGATGGAATAGTTTACTCACCATGTTGGAAAGGTTCAGCAAATTAAAAAGCCCTAAGTTCAGAAAGCCCTAATTGATTTGTCATCGAAAATTTAATTCTCTGAACAGGACTTCAATTTATTAATGGATACTATTTCTGCCTTATTGCCAGTAAAACTTACAGTGGAAGCATTATGTAGAGCAGATGCAAATCTATTGACTGCTGACGCTGCTTTAAATTTCATGTTGACGTCTTTAAATGATCTTCGCACTAAACTCGGTAATGAACTGAAAGAATCCCTAAAATTAAGAATTCAAGAAAGATACACTAACGCGTCAGCAGTACTTCAGTTTCTGCATAATGGGTATCGAACCGGTGATTAAAGATAGGAATATGTGTTTAAAAGGTTGTGGAAACCGGCTATCTGTCGGTATATAAATAACCTGATAAAACGTTTATCGCCGTCTTCTTTAACACTAGCACAATCCGATGCAAGGGATATCAACTTTGATGACAAAGAGGATGATGTGGAAAAATCTTTGGGAATTGACAAGGAGCTTGCTGATTCGGCATCACTGGATAATTGCACAAGTAGTGATTTTGAAACGGAAATTGAAAGAGATGTTGCAGTATTGAAAGGAGGGGGAGCCAAAAGCACAATTATGGAGTTGTGCTACAAATACTTGCTCACTATTCCACCGACAAGCGTGGAGTCGGAACGGGCATTCTCATCGTCAGGTCAACTCGTAACCAAAATAAGATCGAGGTTGAATGTCTCCATAAATTGTTTTCTGCGAGCACCCGAAAAGAATGCTAACTGTACTGGCAGGTGATTTTATAGCTCTCAATGTTAAATAATAATCGTTTTATGTATATAAAAAAGTTACATACTTAAGAAATAAATTTATTTAATGTTTGTTACACAAATATAGCGTTTTCGTATTTTTTTACAAAACAGGTTTTCGAGTTTTGGAAAAAATGAAAACCGAAAAACCGGTTTTGCATTTTACTGAAACCGTGCAATCACTAGTTTGGGCTATGGTTTTCATCTATTTGGATTTGCTTCCCATCCTTCATTAGGAAATACTGAGTAATAAAAGTACTTCAAATAGTTGGGATTTTTCATACAAATTATTACATTACATCTTGATACGGAGTTATTGACGCCGATTTCACTAAGTCTTGCTATAAACTAGCGACACATTTAACGTGCATCACCCCCTTGTACACGACGGTTTTTAGTTGGATTCGAACTCACAACCCTCCGGTTGCTCATCCGTTACTCTCCCAACCGGGCTACCGCGGCCCTAAGATAAGCTGGGATCAATTGGGATAAAAAAAGATAAAACAACAAATTTGTGAAATTAACACCGATAGAAGAATCACCACACTATCCAGACTGAAAACATCTACCATTGCTATACAGGGTGTCCCAAAAAGGTTGTTCCGCAATTTATCTTTTTACCATTTGGCGATAGGTAGGCAATGTAAATTGCAAAAGTACACCAAATAAGGTAAGTATTTAAGATATGTGAATAAAATTATCACGTGATAACAATTTAAGCGAATTCAGTTTTTAATTCATATACGACCCCTCTAGATAAAAATCCGAGATAGCAGAAATGTTCCTTACCTGCATCCCTATCGTTAGTAGAAAACTGCATTTCTGTAGGTTGAACAGTAACGGAGGCATAATGACGCAAAAAAGTTGACTTATACCGCTTGTGCACAGCTGTTCAAGCAGTCAGATTAGGGACCGTATAGACAATGCTAAAAAGCATTTTTTTCGGTCAGAAAGTGCAACATTGTGCAAAGTAATGTAGTATTGCAACTGCAGATGAAAATCGCAATGAATAATAATAGACAATGTAATCTTCAATAAAAATATTGTAGTGAAATGGTTTAAATAAAAATAAAAGGAAATTTACAACGCATGTTCAAAATGTTTTCCATCTGCAGCAATGCAGAACTTAGCTCTTCATTTTTGGCCATGGGTCGGTTTCCGTTCTAAATTAGATACGGCCCCCTTAAAATGGAACCTCTTGTATCTCCGTTACTATTCAACCTACAGAAATATGGTTTTTTACTAACAATAGGGATACAGGTAAGGAACATTTTTGCTATCTCGGATTTTTATCTAGAGGGATTGTATAAAAATTAAAAACTGTATCCGCTTAAATTGTTATCACGTGGTAATTTTATTCACATATCTTAATCACTTACCTTATTTGGTGTACTTTTGCAATTTACATTGCCTACCTATCTCCAAATGGTAAAAAGATAAATTGCGGAACAACTTTTTTGCGACACTCATTATACTCCTCATTGGAAAATTGGGTAGGTAGGTATTTTAATTAAAGTCGCACTGGAGCAACACTACGGGCTATTGATGACACGTCAAACCCGAAGGGAAAGATCCGAGGGCAACACCATGTAATTTTGCACCATGGTCAGGCGACGAGGACACACCTGAGCGCTCTCCGAACCTTCGTTCAAGGGGAGAGAGCGCATTAAAGCAGGATAAACAGCTCTGCATGAAGGCTTGAACATAGAGCTGCTGGGACAAATCATAAATATCCATAAAATCTCAATAATTTTACATGTTGAAATTCTGATCTCCTTGGCCGTAGAAGACTTGATTCTCGTGTTTTAGCATAGTCACGAACTCAACGTGATTTAACCCTTTCGGGCCTAATGGGCATATACGTCCCAGAGATTAGATTGGGTCAATAAATCCCACTTTTGAATGGGTTTTTAAGTTTTCAGTGTTCTTAAGGAATTAGGGAATAAAAATAGGACTCAAGAAACCTGGCAATACTTTCAGATTGCAAATGGCGGACTTATGGTTTTGAAGCACGCCCATTCATTCTGATGAATGAGTGACCGGAAACAAAAAGATGGTACAAAATTAGACGTGAGTTGCCCATTTCCCACTACACTATGTACATGAATGGAGTTGTGATGAAATGGCTACTTTTTAGGGTCATGGCAGAAAATCAGACAAGTGGTGGGAAAAGATTTTTAGTTATGATTTGTGTTGTGAATGCATGGATTACGAAGTGTGATGTGGAACAGAACCACTCTTATCATTCATGGTCCCCTTAGCTGAGCAACTCATAAATGTTGGAAGGGAGAAAGCAAACACAAAAAGAACGCGAAAGTACGGTCGTCCGTCAAAAAGAGCAAAAACTACTAAATTAAACTACTTTTCAGAGTTCACTTTTAATCATGCAAAAGTCGGGGCGAAAGGGTTAAAGGAACAAAAGAGGATTACCTACTGTCTTTTATATAGATCAAGACGATGAAATATTTCCCTTATTTCATTAATCCGGGCACATCGTTTAGTCTGCAGCCATAAATAGTAGGAAGTATCTGTCAGTTGCGGCAACGTTTTGTCAATGGAAAGCCAATCATAAATTTTGTTTCTTGCTCTAATCTCAGTAACAAAAGGATGTGTTTGGAATCCAAATGTTTACTAAGACTGAACTGTTGCCTGATCTCAATCCTACTCTTACAGTGGTAATTCTCCACTGTCTCAGAAAATTGTGCTTCAGTATTACACCTTATGAGAAACTAATCGGCTTTAACTAGACTGGAAGAATTACAAGCTTGGTCTGCCTTATTAGGCTATTTGAGAAATAGCTGTTTTCGCAAGCTTGGTATGCCTTAGACTATTTCTCAAATATCCGTTTCGTCGGGATTAGGTTTAACCAGCCCTACGAAAAACCGTGTTGGGTCCTTTTATAGGTTTTAGTATGTAGGTTCGAGTGTAAGAACTCCAACGAAAGAATGATCGTATAGTGGAAGACTTAAATTATCGTGACCAAACTTGCATTACCCTGCTCACAATACTGTGTGACGACTGAATTCGGTATCCCAGTGCGTCGAATGTCACTTAAACATCACAATATTAAATGATAACCAATAAAATAGTAAAGAAAGATGTTTCATAGTTAATTATTTTAACTAAAGGAAAGGTTCTTGAGAATATAATTACACATAAATCACAACCTCATTAAAAATCGCAAACTCAGAATGATTAACACATCCGATTCAATCGGATTGAAGTGGTGTGTCCGCACACAACACGTGTAAGATAAAACAGCACATCAGAGAATAGACTGATCTTAGACCGGGCGACCAGATACGACCATCCAAATATTTTGATCAGGCCCGCAGACAAGATACCGCCCTCCTAGTAGGTTTGCCCAGCGTGCAGACCAGATACATGATATTCCTAGAGATCTATTATGAGGAAATGAGCAATAGAATCTTTCCAAATGATTCTATTCTATGGGGAAAAGAGCATTATAATTTTTCCAAAGATTCTAGGGCCGCGGTAGCCCATTGGAAGAGCAACGGATTAGCAACCGGAGGGTTGTGAGTTCGATTCCAACCAAAGACACCGTCGTGTACACGGGGGCTGGTGCACGTTCAATCTGTCGTGGCCTCCAATGTCATCCCATTGGCGTGGTGTGGAAGTTTGGAGAGTGGGGTGCAATCTCAGGTGTTCTCGTCATCTGATCGTGATTCAAAATGAATCTTTCTCTTCGGGACGGATCCCGGACCGTTGTGATACTCCAGTGCGACGTTAATTAACAACCTATCTGGAATATCCTCGAGATGTGGAAATTTGGAGAGTGGTTCCAAGTCATCATCTGACCGCGGTTCCAAATGACGAGGTGTCGTCCACGGATCTTTCGGGTTTGATCCCGGACCGTCACCAATAGCCCGTTATGTTGCTTTAATGCGCGTTAATTAATTACCTCCATCCCACTTGGCAGTTTAGTCTCGAAATGAGCGAAACTGGCTAGATCTGAATGGACGAGATATCTCGTCATTAACCAGATCTCACCGAAACCATTCGGAGGGTTAAGCTTAGCCGAGCTTCCTCTTCGTTTCCTCAGCTTCATTTCGACGTGTTTCACTTATAACCGATACTATTTTCCCCAAAACTATAAAGTATATAACTATCTATCAGCAACCAAATCCATCTCACTACTCCGCTTTTTTCTCTGAATTAAAAGGGGCGAAGACCGAGTGACCTAGAAACGAAACACGTGATGAATGGAAGAAGAGTTGAGTTGTAGAAATGGCGGGAAGAGGTCATTCACCCGACGATCGATTTTTCTTCTCGTTCTCTTCGCGTTTGGATTTCATTCAAGAAAGTGTCACCATTTCGGAAGAACGACGCAATAGAATAGTAGCTTTATTTGTTTATTCTATTCGGAGGCGCACCTACGAGGGGGCCCTCACAGAGCGTATAAAAAGCAAACGATTACCATATTTAATTCATTGATTGCTTTGAAAATCGTGTTTTGATATTTTCTCTCATTGAAGTCATAACTAATATTTATTAATTTCTTTTACAGCCCACTCAGAAAAGTGTTAAATTTTTTATTTACTGGGATTGGATAAAATTTTAATGTTTCATTTATACGTTGTCACCTTTTCCCTTCAATAGGGCATCCTGGCTCGGTGGGTATGTCCACTTCGAGTTCAGGTTCGGTTCCTGTCGGGTGCATACTTCCCTGGGTGTATTTTTCTCTTCTGTGTCAGTAAAAACTTTCATTGTGTGCATACCTATTGATATTGTATGTCGTGTCTGGCGCAGCATGTCCTAATATGGCACTTGCGCCGTAAAAAGAAACAAACAACCAACCCTTCAATACAGCTTCTATTCGTCTTAAAACTGGTCTCTAGATAAGACTACGAAACTAGTCTAGAGAGGGCTGGGGCACGTTAAATCTGTCGGGGTCTCGCATATTTTCACGTTGGCGTTGTGTGGAAGTTTGGAGAGTGGGGCTCAAGTGTTGTTCTCGTCATCTGACCATGGTTCAAAATGAAGAGGTGTTGTTCTCGTCATCTGACCATGGTTCAAAATGAAGAGGTGTTGTTCTCGGATCGGGATATCGGAATGGTCCCCGGACCGTCAATAGTCCGTAGTGTTGCGTTAATTAATTGCCTACCTGAAACTAGTCTCTAGGTAAAGTATTATCTAATCTATGTGTAAAAAAATTAAAAAATCCCTCCTTAAGTTACGATAAAAATCTCTCCAGATTGATATCCTGTGTTTTGAAATGTCGCAAACTTTTCCCTCGAATGCTTTCGAATTACTCGTAAAAAGGGTTTTGTTTTCATAGAATTCATCTTTTTTTTTTGCAAAACTTATTTTACCCTTAGTTGTTAACCAAAAGCTACGAAATTGAAATAAAAAAAACCTCACACTGTAGACGACAATTTACGAAGTCATTGTTACGAAAATACTGATTTAATTTTTAACAAGATGCTGTTAGGCAAAGATCTCGAAACACGTTGACGGAAGCTCTTCATTCGGAAAACAGTGTCATTTCTCATAAATATCAGATACATTTGAGTCTCGTAGTAGATTCCAATTACGTCATTTGTCATAACCTTTGTTAAAAATAAGAGTAACAATCATTTCAATGTCGTTTACTGTACGTCATATACAGCAAAATTCAGCGTCTTTACAATTAGCTCCTCAAATCTTTACTATTTCCCTGTAATTTTTTGGTTTTGCCGAGTGCAACTGAAATATTAGTATGTAGTTGTGCCGAATTAGTAAAATTATTGGGGTATATGTATATACTAGTAGAATAACCCGGCGCTACTCGGGATGAATTCGTTAACTAACTTCCGCTTTCATTAATGTGAATTACCCCCAATTTCTATTCATCCCATGTAACAACTACCACACTCTAATAAAGATACACAATTGTTAAATACATAATATCACAAATGTAAATAAATGTCACATTTTATATTTTTGTAGAATTTAAATTTTTAGTAAGAAAAGTCTAGTGCCAATGTTACCCAGAATGTATAGAACAGTTCAGAGTATGCATATAAATGCCTTGTATGCCTTTTAAAAACAAAAGCGTTTCCCAAAATTATCATACAATGATTAAAACTGTTTTTAAAACTAATTAAACCACTATTTACTACAAAATCGATTCTTGGAATATAACGGACATAAATTTAAAAAAGCAAGCGATGAAAAAATATCAAGGTTGCCATATTAGCTACCAGTCCTATTTAAAACGTTTTGTTCTGTATAGTTTTATTCCCTTTATCGTCTGTATCAAATATTCAGAAATTTTTTTTATATTTCGTAAAGAAAAATACGGCTCGAAATAAATAAACTATTAGAATTTAAATTCCGTAAAAATAGATTTGGAAAATAAGTGATATTTCAGCAGCACTGGTAAAACAATCCAAGTAATTGCAATGCTCAATATACCTCCCAGATACTCCAAAACTACCCAATTATGGTTGATTTAAGTAGTTACACAGATGTTTTAACGTGAAACGTGCCTAAAAATGTAAGAAAAGAAATTTCAAATAATGCATTCACTAAACTAAAGTGGTGTATCAAATATAGAACATTAAATTAAAATATGTTCAACAAATCTTATGTGATACTTGTACAAACAGACAATCGAACATAGAACGGGAAGACAGACTTACGCAACCAAGTTCAGTCACTAAATGAATGTAAGAACTCACAGTATGCAAAGTTTCATGAAAATATATTCAACCGTTTGGACGTAGTATGGACACACACATAGAGACAGACCAAACGCGCAAGAGACTGATTTTGCATCAGAAGGGTCGAAAACGGATAGAAAGCTTGAAATATTTAATGTACAAACACTCCATTCTTATTTGTATAGATATGAAACGATACCTAAAACTAACCCCTAAATACAGTTCTCACCAGAGATTATCGTTCCCCTTTTGTCCCAGTCTCTTTTCGGCCATGTGGTCACTCTATCCCTTTGAACTCAAATTCACCTTCATGGAGTGCTTTCAGATAGCTTGTGTCCTCCGTCAAGCCACCGACTTGTACAGGTGAACTGGTCCAATAATCTTCATCCTTATCATTGTAAGCTATTCATTCTTTCCCTTAGACTCAAGAACCTCCATGCCCTAATGTCGCTACTTATAGAGGTCAATAAGCTGTCTGCCTCCAATCAACATTACATTCAGTATCAATGGATCATTCTCTTCGGTTGCTCTGTTACGACTAGAATTTCTGTTCTTATGACAAGTAATCAACTACCTGTGCGTAACAGAGGGTGTTTCTGGTACAAACTTCCAAGAGGAACACAAAATTAAACCATACCCACAAAGATGCCTGTGTCCAACGTTCCTTATCAATTTTCATGATCCCTAGTGGAAGAGTAGCGGATTAGGAGGATTGCTAGTTCGTATCCTACCACAGACCATCGTGTATGGGGGCTGGTGCATGTTAAATCCGTCGTGGAATCGACTGTCCTCCCGTTGGCGTGATCTGGAGAGTGTCGCCTCGTCATCCGAGCGTGGTTCAAAATGACTCTTCGGGGATGAACGTCGCCAACAGCGCGACGTTAATGCCTAACTGAATTCGTTTTGGTATAATCTTGATATAAGGTGAACAAGAGGGTAAGAGTGTATATGAAATGGGCGGTTAAAATAGGGGATACCACCTGCTGGAATTGCTTGAAGGAATCCTGTCGATCAGTTGGTCCGTCAGAGGTTTCGACAGGGAACGAATTAAATGGCCCCACCCTCAATACTATCACTTCAGTTCCGTGGCCCTGTCATGTGGGGCGAAATAGCATAGGAAAGTAGTGTTCCAAATTATATCATTGGTAATGTGAACAAATAGGCGCGATAGAAAGAGTTTGGGAGTGGTGAAAATTATACCGACAAATTGGTTGAAACAAGAATATTTGGTTGGAAATCGCCCCACCTAATTAACTAAAAGCACTTAGTTTAACTCTCCTGGTCTCGAAGAGGTCATCACAAAGAAATCGACAATTTCCTTATGACGAGATATCTCGTCCAAACCGCTCGGACCTGTACAAAAACTAAGATAGGTTGGTATTTTAATTACCGTAGCACTGGAGCAACACAACGGGCTATTGGGGACGGATCAAACCCAAAGGAAGAGATCCGAGAATATCACCACGTACCGCGGTCAAATGACGAGATCAACAGCTGAGCTGCCCCCCCCCACTCTTCAAACTTACACGCCAATGCGAGTACATTTGAGGCCGCGACAGATTTAACGTGCAGGTAGTACTTTCACAAATGTTGCTCCAAGTTAATTGACTACCCTGCGCCTGATGGGAATTAAATCCGGCAGGGAGTACTTCCACAAATGTTGCTCCAAGTTAATTGACTACCCTGCGCCTGATGGGAATTAAATCCGGCAGGTAGTACTTCCACAAATGTTGCTCCAAGTTAATTGACTACCCTGCGCCTGATAGGAATTAAATCCGGCAGGTAGTACTTCCACAAATGTTGCTCCAAGTTAATTGACTACCCTGCGCCTGATGGGAATTAAATCCGGCAGGTAGTACTTCCACAAATGTTGCTCCAAGTTAATTGACTACCATGCGCCTGATAGGAATTAAATCCGGCAGGTAGTACTTCCACAAATGTTGCTCCAAGTTAATTGACTACCCTGCGCCTGATGGGAATTAAATCCGGCAGGTAGTACTTCCACAAATGCTGCTCCAAGTTAATTGACTACCCTGCGCCTGATAGGAATTAAATCCGGCAGGTAGTACTTCCACAAATGTTGCTCCAAGTTAATTGACTACCCTGCGCCTGATGGGAATTAAATCCGGCAGGTAATATTTCCACAAATGGCTTGTTGAAAGATCTGTCCGACATTAAATAATTCCCACTCTATGTCTAACACAATGAAAATCCGTCGTTGTTTCTGAGGAATCCAAACGAGGTTTCGAGGGCAGCAACCAAAAAACCACGCGATGATATCTCGTCATGCTCTACACAAAGCGGCATTTTTTTCTCCTCTTCCACCAGACTGCGAGACGACTTGAAGAGAAAGAAAGCAAACTTGACAGGTGAGAGAAAGTGGGTTAGCCCTTAATCACGGGCCACGTAAATCAGCGTGTCCTGTAATTAACTCCCTTGTTTTGACTCTTGTTTTCATCTTTTTTGTCTTGAGGTAACATGCCAATTGGGTGTGAATTGTTCACCTTTGACACGGCACGTTCACGAACTTCTCCAACTCGGTTCAATTGGACGAGCTTGTTCTGGTAGGTGAGTATTTTAATTAAACGTTGCACTGGAGCAACACAACGGGTTATTGGCGTCGGTCCGGGATCAATCTCAAGATATTGCCAGTTTTACGATGAGGACGATGTCTGGTCAGTATTCTTCTAATGTCTCATCAAGACAACCACCAGGAGGGTTAATCATTTCAGGGGTGATGAAACGACTGGCCCCCGACCCCTTTAATTATAAAAGCGAGTAGTGGCAACACACTTTCAATTTCTAGCATATATAAAATCGAGCTTTTCCTCTTGTCTACTTTTGTTCTGATGACACCGAAATAGCTATAAACCAGTCTTATCGTCTCTTTTCCTTCATCTTATTTTGTAAGTCCTTTAAGAAACTATTCCCACTACTAGTTTATCTAAGTTTCTTATCTTTTACTTTGCTTTTTGAAACTGAATTAAAACAATCTTAAAATAATATGAAGAGTTGGATCGTTATGAGAATCCTTTTTCTTAAGTAAGAGGTAGGTATTTTTAGATAGGTAGTTGAATCAATGTTGCACTAGAGCAACACAACGTGCTATTGGCGACGGTCCGGGATCAATCCCAAAGGGAAAGTCGGAGGACAACAATTAATTTTGATTTACTTAATTGTTTTGCGTTGGCATCATTCATTCCCTTGTATGAATGGAAACTACTCGTTTTAGGCAACATAAATGGCATCTATTTAGATCAGCTAAAGTGGGCGATATAATATTGTCGAAACGGGGTCGATAGAAAAATCATCGTTGTACGGGTCATATTGAATTCGGTTCACCCTATCCTGAATGACAACGCAATGAGAGTGAATATATGGTTGAACGTGGCGATTGATGGTTGAAACTGATCCATTTCGAACCCAACATTTCTAATCTTGTCAAGAGTCACGAAGAATCACGTCATTAGCAAAATTGGTTGGAACTGGATGAACCAGATATCAACCACTTGGAGGGTTGAGTGCGTCGTTTTGTATTGGGTTCTACACCATTTATTGTCCACTGCTACTTCATTTTCTGATATTGAATATAAATTATAATTATCGTCTTTGTGCCTGAACCCTTCCCAATTTTTCGCCCATCAAGATCTGGTTAGTTTTGCTAATGACGAGATATCTCGTCAAAGGTATTACCGATTCTTTTACGTTGACGAGATCCAGATCTGGTCAGTTTTTTCTAATGACGAGATATCTAGTCCATCGAGATCTGATCAGTATTTTTTGGAGAGTGGGGTGCCAGTTCAGTTGTGACATCGTCATCTGATCATGGTTCAAAATTACGTGGTGTCCTCGACTTTCCCTTCGGGTTTGATCCCGGACCGTCACCAACAGCCCGCGTGTTGCTCCAGTGCGACGTTAATTAAAATACCTACCTACCTGGTCAGTATTTTTCTTATGACGGGTTTGGGACGAGTCTATACGGTAAATTGAGGGGGGGGGCAGGTCCAATGCAAACAATGCGTTCCCAGGATTGTCGTCTTTAACGCGAATTCGTGATCTTGACCAACGAAATTCTTGTTTTGACGAAATAAATAATCATTTATGGCGATCGCAATACGTGATTTGCGAATGGCAACCCTTCCCCTGCGAGCTTAAATACCTTTATAAAAATACTTATCCAAGGTCATCTGTCTTCTCACTGGGCAGCACTAGATCAAGGTCGACGCCAATGAGTGGTTACTGTTGCTACGGGCAACAACTCCTTTCGGACAAAACCCCATCCAATTACTTTCACCCACCAAGTTTGGGTCCAATATAAAAATATTTCCAAGGAATAAGAATCGAGGAAATTATGTTAACCCTTTCGCCCCGACTTTTGCATGATTAAAATTTAACTGAAAAGTAGTTTAATTTAATAGTTCAGTAGTTTTTGCTCTTTTTGACGGACGACCGTACTTTCGCGTTCTTTTTGTGTTTGCTTTCTCCCTTCCAACATTTATTAGTTGCTCAGCTAAGGGGACAATGAATGATAAGAGTGGTTTTGTGTTATGTTCCACATCACACTTCGTAATCCATGCATTCACAACACAAATCATAACTAAAAATCTTTCCACCACTTGTCTGATTTTCTGCCATGACCCTAAAAGTAGCCATTTAATCACAACTCCATTCATGTACATAGTGTAGTGGGAAATGGGCAAATAACGTCTAATTTTGTACCATCTTTTTGTTTCCGGTCACTCATTCATCCGAATGAATGGGCGTGCTCAAAACCATAAGTCCGCCATTTGCAATCTGAAAGTATTGCCAGGTTTCTTGAGTCCTATTTTTATTCCCTAATTCCTTAAGAACACTGGAAACGTAAAAACCCATTCAAAAGTGGGATTTATTTACCCAATAGGGAATGAAATCTAATCTCTGGGACGTATATGCCCATTAGGCCCGAAAGGGTTAAAGTGAAAATCAAGTGATAAATGTTCAAAGTGAGAACTTGAAAGGCCTTGGAGCCAAACTGTTGGTAACCCATTAATCACTTGAAAAGAGCAAACAGATATTTTGCATGTTAGATCTAAAAATGTTTCTTCGAATTTCCTTCAATTACTTCTCGATAAAGCCGCTTTCCATTTTTTGGATCAACCCTTGCAACTAATAGGAATAGCGTCATTCCTTCGCTTACGTGGTGCTAAGCACTCCACTTTGTAAACAGTAGCAGTTCATTAGGTATGTGAACTTGCATCACCACCATTGGGAACGACTATTGCAGTGACAAAATCTTTAGCTAAGTAGGTATTTTAATTAACGTCGCACTGGAGCAACAAAGATTTTCCAAATAGCTTGTAGCAGACGTGTCATTTCTATCGCCTTATTTGCCATGACAATGTAAAAAGTTTCATGAATAGGTTAAAAAGCTGACCAGTCATTGGCTCGAATGACTGGTCTGGGAAATGTATCGTCAAGTGGAAAAGTAAAATATGTATTACTAAACATTTTGTATCAATTGGACATTTGAGGAAATGTCATCTAGTGCAATACATGGATCCAATATCAGCAAAAGATCCAAGTGAGCTAGATTTTAAGACCAGGTAGATTTTTATGAAACGATAAGGGGTGTGGTTGCCCGGTTGGAAGGTTAGCGGATTGGCAAACGTTTCGAAACTATCCAACCAAACAGTTATGCATGAGTGCACGGTAAATTTGCTTCCAATGTCCTCATGTTGGCATGATGTGGAGAGTGGGGTGCCAGCTCAGGTGTTGACCTCGTCATCTGACCGTGGTTCAAAATGAAGACGTGTTATCTTCGGATAATCGGGATGGATCCTGGACCGAAGCCTATAGCCGGTTATGTTGCTCCAGTGCAATCCAACCATTTGAACTAAAAGCTACGCCCTTATTTATCAAAATTTTAGGGATTTTCCGTCTCATCGTCTTCTAAACGTCCGCTTTACCCAACCCGGATGCTTTGTCTCGCACGATTTCTTGATTTTAACCACAACAGAAAACAAATTCTATAGTCGTATTATGATGCAGGTAAGTAGGTTGGTAGTTAATGAACGTCGCACTGGTGCGAGGCAACGGGCTATTGGTGACGGTCCGGGATCAATCCCAAAGGGAAAGATCCTAGAACACCACGGTCAAACGACACATCTGAACTGGCATCCAACTCTTACACCATACCAACGTGAGGACATTTGAGGCAGATTCAACGTTCACCATCCCCCATGTACACGACGGTCTTTGGTTGGATTGGAACGGGCAAACCGCCTTTTGCTAATCCGTTAGTCTTCCAATCTGGCTACGGAATCAAAGGTTTCAGGGGCTATTTCTTGATTCGACCCCACGGGACACCATCTCGCGTATGTCGAAACTACAGCGGCTTACACATGAGCCGGAGGGGTTGCGAGTTTGAAACTCGATACAACTAAGACTGTTGTGCGTTAAATCTGTTGTTGCCTCTAATGGCGTGATGTGGAAGTTTGGGGCTCGGGTCTGCTCGTAATCTGTCCGTGATTCAAAATAACTAACCACATACAATTATTTCACTTTACGATTGGGAATTTCTTTGTTCACATTGTCACGCATTTTGCTGCTTTCTAAAGTTTAAACAATTTAATCTTTCTTGAGACATTTTGAGCAAGAAATATTTTTGCAACAGATAAATGGAAAATATTTTTTCCTTTGTTTACATTTTGAAGAATATACAGATAAATGGAAAATATTTTTTACTTTGTTTACATTTTGAAGAATATATAGATAAATGGAAAATATTTTTTACTTTGTTTACATTTTGAAGAATACATAGATAAATGGAAAATATTTTTTACTTTGTTTACATTTCGAAGAATATATAGATAAATGGAAAATATTTTTTACTTTGTTTACATTTTGAAGAATATATAGATAAATGGAAAATATTTTTTACTTTGTTTACATTTTGAAGAATACATAGATAAATGGAAAATATTTTTTACTTTGTTTACATTTTGAAGAATATATAGATAAATGGAAAATATTTTTTACTTTGTTTACATTTTGAAGAATATATAGATAAATGGAAAATATTTTTTCCTTTGTTTACATTTTGAAGAATATATAGATAAATGGAAAATATTTTTTCCTTTGTTTACATTTTGAAGAATATACAGATAAATGGAAAATATTTTTTACTTTGTTTACATTTTGAAGAATACATAGATAAATGGAAAATATTTTTTACTTTGTTTACATTTCGAAGAATATATAGATAAATGGCTTTTCACGGAAGTATGTATTTCGTTAACGTCACACTGACGCAAGACAACGGTTCGGGATCAAACCCAAAGGGGAAGAACCGAGGACAACACCACGTAATTTTGAGCCACAGTCAGATGACGAGGTCACACTTGAGCTGGCACCAACCTCGCCAACGTGAGGACATTTGAGGCCACGACAGATTTAACGTGCATCAGCCCCCCTTGTACACGACTGTCTTTGGTTGGATCCCTCTGGCTGCTTATCCGTTATTCTTCTAACAGGACTGCCTCATCCCTTGCGTTACGAGCAGTTATCGTAATTTATTTGAACTTTTCACATTGCACGCGTTTTGTAACTTTCTAACGAAGTTGAATGTTGAGAAATAAATTTGTTTTTGCGAAGATAATTATTTTTGCAGGAAATAAATGGAAAATATTTTCAGCATTTTTATTCGTTCACATTTTGAAGACTATACATATTCTTTACGGAAGTAAACTGGATTATTTTAGCAGTCTCCAGTACCTGCTTTTCAATACAGGTGTTTCATAGCCAGGTGGACAAACGAAGACTACACGCATTAAGATAGGGATTTATAAATAAAGTGGGTGTCAATCAAGTAGAACTGAAATCGTGATCACTAGGAGTTGGTTTCTAGATTACACTATTGTAGTCGTAAAGTCTTGAAATCGTGACAGTGCTTGTTATTTTTATTCAGATTTTACACTACTCTTCTAAATTCCCAGGACAACTAAATTATATTTGAATGGTAATTAACGTCGCACACAACGGGCTATTGACAGCGGGATCAATACCAAAGGGGAAGTCCGAAGACACCACTCATTTTGAATCACGGTCAGATGACGAAAAATCTCAGAACCCCTCCAGGAATTAATGTATCAGTTCTGTCGCAGATTTCAAATATGTGAGATCGATATTTATGAGCATGCTATGAGTTTATGGTAAGCGAAATTATCATTGAATTCTACAGGGTATCCCAGTTGGAAGAGTAACGGATTAGCAAGCGGAGGGGTGCGAGTTCGAATCCAGCCATGGACCGTCGCGTGCGATGGGGGCTGGTGCACGTTCAATCTGTCGTGGCCTCAATGTACTCACGTTGGCGTGGTGTGGGAGTTCGGAGAGTAGGGCGCCAAACTCAAGAGTTCTCGTCGCCTGACCGTGATTCAAAATTACGTGGTGTCGTTCCTCGGATCTTTCCCTTCGGGTTTGATCCCGGACCTTCGCCAGTAGTCCATTGTGTTGCTCCATCCGACGTTAATTAAAAACCTACCTAAATTTGTGTATTATGCGACACGTAGCACCTGAATTCTCGATGGGTGGGTAGGTATTTTAATTAGCGGCGCACCTCAGCTGGCACCCCACTCTCCAAACTTCCACACCACGCCAAAGTGAGGACATTTGAGGCCACGACGGATTTAACGTGCATCAGCCCCCATCGTACACGACGGTCTTTGGCTGGATTCGAACTCGCAACCCTCCGGTTCGTTGCTCTTCCAACCGAGCCACTGCGGCTCCGTGAAAGGAAAAGTGATTGAGGAATGGTGTAGTGGATGAAAGCTGAAAAAGATCGCTTGGCTATACCCGGAGCGCGACCCCCGTGTTTACGGTAAACCCCCATGTAAATAGAAAAGATCACTCGGGTTCGTGAAATACATGAAGGAGATGTGAGTGCATCTTTAAATGGAAGGGGTGTAATTGGTGCACGTGTAGGATGGATCGGCTGAGTGTAACAGCGCCTGGATTTCTCTTGGCCTCGAGTAGAATGTCTTCCATTTGTGTCTGATTCCCGGTCGAGCCGCATCCTACCTGGCAAGAAATGTTCCCGTTTACATTCAGTTAGGTAATTGAATTAACACAACTGGCGACTCATCCTTTTGAACCTCGGTGCGGTTCAAAATTACGTGGTGTTGTCCTCGAATCTTTCCCTTTGGGATTGATTCCGGACCGTCACCAATAGCCCGTTGTGTTGCTCCAGTGTGACGTTAATTGAAATACCCCCCCTTTTGAACCTCGGTCAGATGACGAACCTCTCTCCAAACTTCCATACCACGAGAGGATATTTCACGTCACGATAGATTGGATTGGCCCCAGTACACGTATCGTATTTCCCACTCGCAACCTCCAGGGTGCTACTCTTCCGACCGGGCTACCACGGCCTCCTTAATTACACGATATTTTATTAATGTATCAAAATTGATCCATTTTTAAATTTTGATTGTGTAATACAAAAATGATTCAAAGTATATCATTTACCTGTGGGAAAAAATTATAAAGCCATTAAAAAGTAATACTACTCTTACACAAATGTAATTATTGCACTGACGCAGTGTCACTAAAAATGTATTTAACATTGACAGAGGTTGTGCGAATTCTAAACTCGCGAACCCTTGCATAGAATTTGGGATACAATTTCAATTATGATTTATATTTTAAACCAGGGGTCTCCAAACTTTTTCACTTGAGGGCCAGATTGAAAAATCCTGGAAGTCAGGCGGGCCAAAACAACACACATAAATACATATATTGCATGCTGCATAGGCCGGGTTTCCGAGGGACGGACAATGACCCTTCGCGGGCTGGGTTTGACCACGGGCAGTAGTTTGGAGACCCCTGTTTTAAACGATAATAATTCATTGAAAAGTACCAATTCTGATACTTTTTCAAACAATTGATACTAAAGCTCCAATGTCATTACTTGCCCACACTTTTTTTACGGTAGGTATTTTAATTAACTTCGCAATGGGGGCAACACAACGGGCTATTGGCGACGGTCCGGGATCAATCCCGAAGGGAAAGATCCGAGGACAACGCCACGTAATTTTGAACCACGGTCAGATGACGAGGCAATACCCGAGCTGGCACCCGGCTATCCAAACTACCGCAGCATGCCAACGTGAGGACATTTGAAGCCACGACAGATTTAACGTGCACCAGCCCCTTTGTACACGACTGTCTTTGGTTGGATTCGAATATTTGGCCATACGATACAAGACATACGATATGTATGTCTTGTATCGTATACATACGATATGTGCGATACGTGCGACATACGATATCAAGTAATAGACACACAATGAAAGTTTTTACTGACACAAAGAAATGCACCCAGGAAGGAATCGAACCGCCTACAACTCGAAGGTTGCTAGCGCAGTGGGCATACCTACTGAGCCCCTAAAAAATTACGGAACTCAATTCATGTTAACATTTTTTTCTTGATGTTCGTTTGCCATGTGGCAACACAAATGGGAATAAATAACTGATATTCTAAAAATATTGGTGCGACAAAGGTCCTCGTAAAAATGTTAATGCGATGGTAAGAATGTGTAAATAGAAAATATGCAATAGAATACACACACCTGTTGAATAACAAAGGCAATTTAAAATAGTAAACAAAAGATGACCTACCACTGAGATTCCAAATGGCCATTCTGAGAGTGAAGGGCCACGATGCCAGGGCCCTTTTGACCCCGTAGGCGTCGATAAGGGCCACATAGACCACCCCTCCAGACCGGACCAGCCCCTGTATCACGAACGTCACCCAACAGCAAGCGGCGGCGATCACCCAACTCCATGCGCTGTCCGTTTTAACAGTTGCCATAGCGACATCTGACTCGGAAGTCCCGCTCTTCGACGCTCGTACCGCCTGCAGAGGGCGCTGGCTGCACTTACCTTGTTTCAGACCGCTTGGCTGCCGATTGTTGTAGAAAGTATTTTCGGAATTATCTTTTTTCCGGCGTCTGTTATTGTTTGGGGTTTCTTTTTTCGTTTTCACCTTCGTCGATTTTTAATCCGCTGTTACTTCTCCGGTTCGCGTAAAGGTTCGGAACTGTGTTGCATGACGAAAGCAATGACGAGCAGTTTTTTGTTCCGTTTCGAGTAACGTAACGATCCGATTGTTATCTAATGGTAAATAAACAAGGGCGCCTTTTCGCGTAATTCAGCCTTTAACGGAGCGGTAATTTTCTGAGGGTCGGTTTCCGGGGAAACTCGATTGGATCAAGGGGGATCGGGTGATTCTGTCGGCGAGGACGAATCGAAATCGTTGGGATATTATCGAATCGATTTGCACGATGTGTTTACTATTCCAAGCGATACGTTACAACCTCGAAAACACGTTTCGAAGTAGTTAAGATTTTGCGAAGCGTATATAAATAGTTTGGACTTGAAGGTGGTAAATAAATAAACTAGTGAACACGATTTTAATTTCTTCTATGTCGAAATCTTATTTTTGTTTGAAAATTACATTCTCACAAATAACCTTCGGTATGGTATTTTAATTAAGTCACCCTGGAGCAATACAACAGGCGATTGGTGACGGAATAACCTTCGGAATTTAAGGTTTTAGATGTTCCTTCTTGCGATGTTCATAGCGAAACCGTCATCTAACCGTGTTTCAAAATGGACGTGGTCTTCTCTTCGGGTCTTTACTTTCTGGTTTGATCCCGGACCGTCGACAAAAGCTCGTTGTGTTGCTCCAGTGTGACGTTAAGTACCTGACTGGTTATGGTTTTATGTGCACTCAAAGGCTTGCGGGTCGTGTTGGTAGGTAGGTATTTTAATTAACCCCACACTGGAATAACACAACGGGCGATTGGTGACAGTCTGGGTTCAATCCCAAAGGGAACCCCTGGGTCGTTTAACAACTCTAAACCAATGGTGAGTCGGCCCAGGGAGGGTCTAGAATCCCAGAGGGAAAGATCCAGGTACTTTTGAACCACTGTCAGATGACGAGAAAACCTGAGCTGGCACCCCACTCTCCAAACTTCCACACCATGCCAACGTGAGGCCGATGGAACGGCGCCTTTGTACACGACGATCTGTAGTTCGATTGGCTGCTAATCCGTTCCAAATGGACTTGAGAGGCCCAACCAACCACCTGAAGGGTGAAGTAAACGAACTCTGGTAAAAATGTCGTGCGGGCAGACGGAACCGTTCATTGTTTTCCGTCGTGGAATGCAGGGCGTCGTCCATTGTTGAAATGCGGAAGTCCACCGTGCGGGCAGAGATCGCAGACGATAAAAGAGTGCGTTCGTTCCAAAGGAGGACAGAGATTGACACCCCGCACGATGACCACACACATCCTGTCGAGAGCAGTCCGATTCAAAGGGGGAATCACTGAATCACCCAAGATGTCAGCAAGATTTGGAGTGTTAGTGAATCACTTAGTTGTTCAACGATCTCCAATACATGCATCGGTAACCCAGTTGGAAGAGCAACCGTAGGTTTGGGAGTTCGAATCCAACCAGATCGTCGTGTTCAAAGGGGGCACGTTAAATATGTCTTGACCTCCAAAGCCCTCACGTTGGCATGGTGTGGAAGTTTGGAGAGTGGGGTGCCAGCTCAGGTGTGGCCTCGTCATCTGTCCGTGATTCAAAATTAAGTGGTGTTGACCTCGAATCTTTATTTGAGGGTTTGATCCCTGACTGGAGCACATTGTGTTGCTCCAGTGCGATGTTAGTTAAAATACATACCCGATGTACCCCAAAAAAGCTTTGAAAACATTCTTTCTAAGCATTGGAGATATATTTTGTAATGTTCTTGTAGGTAGGTTGTTGAATTTATGAAGGAACTCAACGGGTTATTGGCGATGGTTAGGTAGGTATTTAATTAACGTCACACTGGAGCAGCAGAACGGGCTATTTATAGGTGACGGTTCGGGATTCATCCCGAAGGGAAAGACCCGAGGACAACACCACGTGATTTTGAATCACGGTCAGATGACGAGGTCGCACCTGAGCTGGCACCCCACTCTCGAAACTTCCACACCACGCCAACGTGAGGGCTTTGGAGGTCAAGACATATTTAACGTGCCCCCTTTGAACACGACGATCTGGTTGGATTCGAACTCGCAACCCTCCGGTTGCTAATCCGTTACCGCGACCCCAATATACGGTTGGAACTGCATTTATGTGCGTAATTTAAGAATCTGTTTGCATTGTAGGAAGAACACATAAGGCGACATTTAAATTTTATAAATGCTATCTGATCGAGATATGCTATGCCTATTCACGTGATTTGTTAGAATTCCTTTCTTTTTGAATGTGTGTAATTAGAATGGAATGGTGTTAATATGTGTTAGATTATTTTTCTAGACTTTTGGATGAAAAAGGATAAAAGTTCGTTTTGAATAATCAAATTTTCTTTTGTTATATACACCACGCCTTTTCGAAATGTTTCGTATATATAATCGCGACGTCTATACTTACAAAGATTAAATTATTACAATCGGTCCCTGTGAGAGGTGAGTGAAGGTAAACAAATGTTGTTTCAATTACAATTTGTTTTACACCAAGGTGTAAACCAACACTCATATATCGACCCCGCCCACCCAAGGATCCATTGGAGAATTTTAATACAATCCAAAGTAATGAATGCATTAATCAGAAATAAGTTAAAAACCCTTGTTAAAATGAAAGCCATTTGGGAGCCTTTTTACACCATTCTCACCAAGGTTTACCAGTTGATCACAATTACTGCTCGTATTTAACCCTTTCGCTCCGACTTTTGCATGATTAAAATTTAACTCTGAAAAGTAGTTTAATTGAGTAGTTTAGTCGTTTTTGCTCTTTTCGACGGACGACCGTACTTTCGCGTTCTTTTTGTGTTTGCTTTCTCCCTTCCAACATTTATGAGTTGCTCAGCTAAGGGGACCATGAATGATAAGAGTGGTTTTGTTTCATGTTCCACATCACACTTCGTAATCCATGCATTCACAACAGAAATCATAACTAATCTTTTTCCACCACTTGTCTGATTTTCTGCCATGACCCTAAAAAGTAGCCATTTCATCACAACTCCATTCATGTACATAGTGTAGTGTGAAATGGGCAACTAACGTCTAATTTTGTACCATCTTTTTGTTTCTGGTCACTCATTTATCGGAATGAATGGGTGTGCTCAAAACCATAAGTCCGCCATTTGCAATCTGAAAGTATTGCCAGGTTTCTTGAGTCCTATTTTTATTCCCTAATTCCTTAAGAACACTGAAAACGTAAAAACCCATTCAAAAGTGGGTTTTATTTACCCAATCTAATCTCTGGGACGTATATGCCCATTAGGCCCGAAAGGAGCCGCAATGGAGCAACAGACTATTAGCGACATTCCAGGGGAAAGTTCCGAGGTAATTTTGAACCACCGTCAGAGGTCACACCTCACCCCACTCTCCAAATACCTCGCCAACGTGAGGACATTGAAGGCCACAATAAATTGAATGACCCCTTTGTACGCGACGGTCTTTGGTTGGATTCCAACTCGTAACCCACCTGTTGCTAATCCGTTACACTTCCATCCGGGCTACTGGAAGCAGTGGTTTTTGGGTTTTAAGATCGAAGATAACATCTATTTGTTTACTTTATACATTTTTATGATTACTTCAAATTCAAAGAGAAAAAGAATTCGATAAAATATTTCCCTAATCGATTATTTATCCTAGAATAATTTATCTTTAACACTTAATTTATTTCCAACATAGCCGAAAAGAAACGTTTTCTTGCGGTTTATCATTCACAAGTAAAAGTAAAAGCTCAAATGATAATTATTCATTTTGGAGCCCAGTTGGCAGAGCAACGGATTAGCAACCGGAGGGTTGAGAGTTCGAAACTAGGTTCAGTCTAAGACCGTCGTGTACACAGGACTGACGCACGTTAAATCTGTCATGGCCTCACGTTGACGTGGTGAGGAAGTTTGGAGAGTTGCCATCTCAGGTGTGACTGCTTGCAGGTTGGTTGAGCGAAAGATAAAGTCCGACCATCAAAAGCTTAAGGCCACAGACAAAACATGGAGCAAGCTTTCGTCTGGCCCTGTTCCACCTAATTTGACACGACATTGCTGCGGCAAATTTTCGAATTTTAACTAAATTGCGACCTTTTAAGAGGACACTTACACCTCATTGGTGTGCATACGCTCCTTTTGCTCGGGGAGCTTTATGGATTTTAGTCATCTTTTCTTGAACTTTTTTTATCTGACGATCACATCTTAGTTGGCGACCTTTTAAGGTGTATATATACACTAGAAATCACGAAAATTGACTAAAATATCGATCTATTTTTTAATAATTCAAAATAGTGTCCAACCTCTTAGCTTTCAAACGATACCAAGATCTTGTAAATATTCGAAATAGTTTTCAAGTTACAAGGGTTTGGGTTAGGTACTGTCACCATAGACAAACACGTTTCAAAAACTTGAAACTCGATTTCTGAAGAACTGTTTTTGTAATAGGATGCTTCTTTCGAACAGTGATAACTCAATGAATTGATCTATTATAATTACTTTTGCGTCATTATAATCTATGTAATACAGTGGATGTTTTGACCCTCAGTCGAAGTTATTGGTGAAGAAATGAATTTTTAGTTGATTTTTAAATGTTGAAATTCCTGAAAAATCTTGATTTTTTTAGACTTCCTTCGTGAAAAGAATTGTAAAAAAGAACGTATTCCCTCTAGCAACTTGATGGAGGGTCAAAACACGAAGAATATTAGGAATAATTTTCAACAGGAATTGTCTTTCTGAACACATTAGAATTTGAGATATCACTGTTCAAAAAACGTGCTAATTATATCTAAATTAGATAATTAATAAGTAGTTTAATCAGAATTTTTCACACTAAAATGAGTTTAAGCACAAACCAATGACCTATTGTGAAAAAACTGGATTTTTAAAGTCAAAATTTAAAAAAAATGCTCTAGTGTATACATACACTTGTCGAGCTAATTTGTACTGGGCTGCCCGTATGAAATTATAGTCCCTGGACCTTTCCTGACCTGGTCATCTGACCGTAATTCAAAATAACTTCGGGTCTTTACTTTCGGGTTTGATCCCGGACCGTCGACAATTGCTCGTTGTGTTGCTCCAGTGACGTTAATTAATTATCGGCCGACCGATGTACACCTTAATTCAATTACCTACCAGAGAAGGAAAAGTTTCGTATAAGGAACTGCGTCTGGAATAAATAAAAGTTGCTACTCATTCTGACGAGCAAGAGTATTTTCACAAATCAATTTCAATGCAAACAATTCCGATTCCCAAGCCAGAATGTTCGGCCACCGTCTCGTCGACCTAGCCTGTAACCTTAACGGGTAATCAACCGCAGTCGCCACCAGAAGCATATAAAACAGCTGCTAAAAGCGAGAACTCATTTGCATGCGCAGATTAGCGCGTTCGAAAAAGGAAAGACGAACGATTGTTTTTTTTCGTTCCTAAAATAGAATACGTGTTCCCCCGAACGAAAGAGAGCTCGCTTCATTAGCATTCGGGGCGAGTATCGTGTTTTTTGTTGGTTGTTTATTGGCAACGAATGTGCGTCGGTGAGTTATTTCTCGTCTGTGGAGTTCAGTGAAGAATTCTGTTTGGAATAATTAATTTTCCTTGGAGTTGTGAAACAAAATGTTTTCCATTGTTGTGGATGATATGTAGTCTTACTATGAATGATAAGGCGTTTTTTAATGCAATATTTAATATTTGCACTAAATATAAAAGTGAACTATATATTCATAAAAGTCACCTAAGAATAAAGTAAATGGAGGAAATATAATTTTCAACGATCTATATATAAAGCAGAGTTGGCATCTGTCTTTTCTCTACAAATATACACCGTATGACCGGTCCACTCCAAATGCGGTACTTATTCTTTAGAACCCCCGGGGGAACCCTGCGGGCTACCATATTAAACCCCGTTCTATTTGTTCTAGGTGTGCAGAAGCGGCTAAAAACAATTCGAAATGGCTATAGGAATAACTTTGAGTATCAAGCTATTGCTGTACGCAGCTGTTTGTTTTACCCGTATTGATAGAAAAACAACTTTTCCAATAAAATTATTTTACCAGTATTGCTCGAAAACGATTTTTTCCAAAACATTAAATTATACTTATGTTTGGACTGACTTTTTATTTCTTCCCATGACATAAATAATTTATGAATATTTGATTGAAAAAGAATATATAAAATATTTTTAACATTACGTAACTTATACATTTTGAAATTGAATACGAAAAGACCAAAACGAAAACCTCATAGATCACAAAAGCGTAATTTTTCTATGTGGTATCTCGCAACACCAGAATTAATGTGTTTTATTTTATAAATTTCATTTAGAATTCCGTGTTTATTTGTTAGAAATGCAGAAATATAACCGCAAAGTTTCACTGTTTAAGTTTTATAAATGTTTTTTTCGTAAGCAAATCATTGTCTTTATCAATATTTTTCAAACATCTTTTTTCGAAATTTTACACGCTTGCTCACCTTTTTTTTTTCAGAATTCTACATTTTTTCAATGATCAGAATTTCATTTCTGTTTGTATTTATGTATTCCAGTATTTTACATATTGCAGATATATTTAGGAGTTAAATTTTAATGAATTATTTGTATTTTTTGCAAAATATCACTAGACATGGGTAATTTCTTGGCGGTATATGCATATTTCGACCAACTTTCCTTAATTCTTTGGTTGAATGTAATGATTTGTAAATTTGTTTCATAGAAATAAATAAAATATACAAATTAAAACCTTTTTTAAGTAAGGTTTGTAACTTATTTTAAAATGACCATAAAATTTTAAATTGCGATAGTTGTAGTTCAAAGATATTTCTAAATCTTTCTTTAAAAAACTTTTGTAGTTTGTTTTATATCAGGAGTGAGATGGGGGATATGAAATGGTTATATGGATGGTGATGCGTTCACCTTTTTAAAAACGCATAAATAAACTTCGACGGACCACAGCTGCCTTTTCTGCTTTTTATTTTGTACAACATATAAAGACAGCTAAACATTATTGAGTTGAAGCAATTGTGGGTGTCGAGATAAACATTAATTACCCACTTCTCGTTATTGCTGCTAACTTTGCAGCGTCTAGTAGCGTTACCACCGAGACGCTAGTAGTCAACTGGCGATGGGCTCAGTCGGCTCGGGTATTGCGCATGCGTGAACATTTTCGCCTCTCTGGTTGGCGCACGTGCGGCAACAGATGGATATATCATGAATACCTATTTGCGTCCTAAGTAAATTGTAGAAGCTATGAAAAATTTACTGTACACTTATAAATGATGTTTCCATTTTTCTATCAAAGAAAAGTAATTAGTCACTATTCAATCAACATTTAACCGATTCAACACGAGCAACTCCGGGTAATTCTGCTCTATTGGTGTGTAAATTCAACTACCGTTATACACAAAACATGAAATACGTTAATCAAAACTTAGCAATTTTGAAAGTTATTTATATTTTACAATTCAAGAAGAATATTTATGAATCAGGTTGGTTGGTTTTGGGGTTTTATGGCGCGAGGGCCATATTTGGCCATGCTGCGCCAGACACAATACTAACTAACTAACACCAACACACATTCCCGTGCCTAGTGTCGTGAGACACTGTACCAGTTTAAATAAATGTGGTTGGGATGAATAGAGCATGCCACCGAGGTGACATGTCTATCCAGAATTTAGAGCACGTTACATTTATACATTATTATATCTATACAGTAATTACATCTATATTATACTAAGTTACACTATATACATATATACAACATGAGAGAAGAAAAAAAGTAGGTTTTTCAGTCTCTTTGGATGATCAAGTCCTGATGATTCTCAATGAATCTCATCATGTTAATAATTTTGATCCTCGAGCCCTTGGTATTAGCAATGTTCCTGAGCCATGCGATTTGAAGGTGGTCGGCAGGCGTCCTCATATGCCATGATGCTGTAAGGGGGCAGACTGTAATGTAATGTAGAGGTGTGCCGATTTCACCACAGGAGCAATTTTCTGAACTGATTTTTTTAAACCTCGTTAGGTAGGATGGGAACGGACCATGCCCTGTGAAGAAGAGTGTCTCTTCCCTGGTCCAACTTGCCGATTTTAGTGACACTCTAGGCAACACATGATGTACCTGTTTCTCCTTCATCCCATTCTTTCTGCCATGCACCAAGTAGCCAGCTAGTGGTTTCCCTCCTGCAATGACTTCTGGGCCATTTCACCCCTTCATCAATGCACTCCGTTGTGGTTGCCTCTTTTGCTAACCTATCTGCTTCTTCGTTTCCTTCATGGCCCGCATGGGCTTTAATCCAGCCTAGACAAATTTCCTTGTTGTTATTTAATAAACATTGTATTCTTCGTGCCAGGCCAGACACAATACAGTATGAAGTAATTGACACAAGATATACAAATATTAAGTAATATTTATGAAGGAAAATAGTTATATTTTGAAGACGTGTTGAAGTGGCAGCGATATTTCGCAAGTTTTAAAAATGCTCTTTTGAAAAGGGGGTATTTCAATTAACGTCACACTGGAGCAACACAACGGGCTATTGGTGACGGTCCGGGATCAATCCCAAAGGGGGGGGGTATTTCCATTAACGTCACACTAGAGCTGCACAATGGGCTATTGGTGACGGTCCGGGATCAATCCCAAAGGGAAAGATCCGAGGACAACACGTAATTTTGAACCACGGTCAGATGACGAGGTTACACCTGAGCTGGCATCCCACTCTCCAAATTTCCACCCCACTCCGGACATTTCAGGACACGACGGATTTAGCGTGCACCAGCACCTTTTGTACACGACGGTCTTTTGGTTGGATTCGCAACCCTCCGATTGCTAATGCGTTACTCTTCCAACGAGGCGGTCCCGATCTCGTCCGACTTTTTGTCGAACGATAACAAGACTCTGGCTACCGAAGTAGCCTTAAAAATTGAACACGCAAAGAAACGCAATTCTATGTATCTCATAAATCCATATATTACTGAATTATACAGGGTGAGTCAAAATTGTTTTAACAAAATAAGAGGGGTGATAGTACCCATCCGGACGAACAATAATTACCATGGAACATAGGGTCGCATTCCACTCTGAGGCAGGAAAGAGTAAAGTCGAAAAGCGTCGAGCATAACAAGTCATCGCTTCTGACGTCGTTTTGTACCTGCTTACATAGCATATCTCCTAAGCAAGATGGCCTGGTCGGTAGCGCACTGGCGGACTTGTGGCTTGGCCTCCTCGCTCACCGGACCTCAACCCACTGGACTTTTTCTTCTGGGGAACATGAAATCTTTACTGTAAAAGACGCCTGTGGACTCGGCTGAAGATCTCGTAGCGACAATCGGTGTTGCCGCAGACAAAATGAACACATCAGGAATCTTTGAGAGGGTGCGCCAGTCATTCATTCGCTTTCCCAACACTGTTGTAAGTTCATGTTGAAATTCTAATTTGACTCTTTTCTGCCTCTAAGAGTGGAATGCGACCCTATGTTCCATGGTACTATCACCCCCCTTATTTTGTAAAAACAATTTAGACTGTATAAATTTCATAATTTGTACATTTTATTTAAGAAACTTTATTCCATTCCCGCGAAAAAGTTCATCACACGCAGAACGATGGGGGACGGCTTGACTTCATTTGTCATAAAAGGCCGCGGTAGCCCGGTTGGAAGACTAACGGATCAGCAACCGGAGGGTTGCGAGTTCGAAACCCGCCAAAGACCGTCGTGCACAAAGGAATGGTGCGCGTTAAATCTGTCGTGGCCTCAAATGTCTTCACGTTGCCGTGGTGTGGAAGTTTCGAGAGTGGGGTGCCAGCTCTGGTGCGGCCTCGTCATCTGACCGTGGTACAAAATTACGTGTTGTCCTCGGATCTTTCCCTTTGGGTTCGATCGCAGATCGTCGCCCATAGTCCGTTGTGTAGATCCAGTGCGACGTTAATTAAAATACCTACCAAAACTACTAAATGGCTCATAGATTGTTTGGATGGGGTTGATTAAATGGGTCACAGAGTGTTTTCTGTACCCTTTAAAAATTGAATGGGGTGTTTGTGTATTGCAATTGGGGCTATTATAAGTATTTTTGTATAATTTCTAATAGAAAAAACTAAATTCATTGTAATTCTGAAACAATGCACCTTAAGCATTAATGTAAATATATTTAACAGAAATACTGTAATTAAATATTGTAAAAAATAAAAATAATTTTTCTTCAAATACTTTTCCAAAGACAGCATGGGGCCACGGTAGCCCGGTTAGAAGAGTAACGGATCAAAGACCGTCGTGTACAAGGGGAGTTGGTGCACGTTCAATGTGTCTCAAATTTCTCACGTTGACTGGTGTGGGAGTGCCAGTTCAGATGTGAGCTGACCGTGGTACAAAATTACTTGGTATTGCCCTTCGGGTTTGATCACGGACCGTCGCCAATATCCTGTGCTCCAAGTGCGATGTTAATCAATAACTAACCTACCATTTTTTCTGTTCACATCACATCGTTTTATGTTTGGCTCAGCTTGGTCAAAAGTTGCGCCATCAAACCCCAAAACAACCAACTTATGGTATGTAGTGCCTTTAACCCTTTCGGGCCTAATGGGCATATACGTCCCATAGATTAGATTGGGTCAATAAATCTCACTTTTGAATTGGTTTTTACGTTTTCAGTGTTCTTAAGGAATTAGGGAATAAAAATAGGACTCAAGAAACCTGGCAATACTTTCAGATTGCAAATGGCGGACTTATGGTTTTGAGCACGCCCATTCATTCCGATGAATGAGTGACCGGAAACAAAAAGGTGGTACAAAATTAGACGTTAGTTGCCCATTTCCCACTACACTATGTACATGAATGAAGTTGTGATGAAATGGCTACTTTTTAGGATCATGGCAGAAAATCAGACAAGTGGTGGAAAAAGATTTTTAGTTATGATTTCTGTTGTGAATGCATGGATTACGAAGTGTGATGTGGAACATAAAACAGAACCACTCTTATCATTCATGGTCCCCTTAGCTGAGCAACTCATAAACGTTGGAAGGGAGAAAGCAAACACAAAAAGAACGCGAAAGTACGGTCGTCCGTCAAAAAGCGCAAAAACTACTAAAATTAAACTACTTTTCATAGTTAAATTTCAATCATGCAAAAGTCGGTGCGAAAGGGTTACAGCGGAAAGTCTCAAAAGTGCCATAAACGGGAAAATCGCTGCACCTTCCGCAACCTCGACTCTAAAGTGAGATGTCTCTTAAAGAAGCAATAAAGCCATGACCGTTGCCGTGGTTACACCTCTCCTGAAACTTGCGGCTGGAGAAGGAAATGCATTTGCCTACAGATCTTTTGCCTGAGTAGTTGCAAGAAATTTCGACACAGAAGATGAAGATGCAATTGGTTGACGAACAGCTGTCTTGTTCGTACGGACGGAAGCTGAATATTCGAGAAGTGTTTCGACTTCTTAATCGGCGTAGAAACATAAAACGTTGCACCTACCTGTTAATTTCTGCGGTTAATGCAACGTGAGCAAAATCAGGGGTCAATCCCGCGGGGAAAGTCCGAGGACAATCGGTTAGATGACGAGAACACCTGAGATGGTGCCTCACTCCAAACTTCCACACCACGCCAACGTGGACATTTGAGGCCACGACAGATTGAACGTGCACCATCCACCGTGTACACCACGGTCTTTGGCTGGACCGAGTTTCGAACTCGTAACCCTCTGGTTGCTAATCCGTTGCCCTTCCAACTGGGTTACCGTGGGCCCGATGCATCACAAAGTTTGTTGGTTGGTTTTATGGCGCAAGGGCCATATTTGACCAAGCTGAGAGAAACACAATACATACAACGTCAAGTAATAGACACGCAAAATGAAAGTTTTACTAACACAGAAGAGAGGAATACACACATCCAGGGAGGAATGCACCTGGCAGGAATCGAACCTGCGCCGCCTACAACTCGAAGCTTGCTAGAGCAGTGGACATACTCACTGAGCCACCCTGCATCACAAGGATAAAGATAAGGTGGATAGTAAAATACATAACCGAATTGATTTTTTTCAAAAACTAACATAAATGAAGTGCGGTTTTACTTAGGCTTCCCTCCAATCATTTCCCGGAATCCAACCAAAGACAAAGGGGGCTGGTGCACGTTAAATCTGTCGTGGCCTCATATATCCTCACATTGTCTTGGTGTGGAAGTTTGGAGAGTAGGATGTCAGCTTAGGTGTTGACCTCGTCATCTGACCGTGATTCAAAATTACGTGATGTTGTCCTCGGGTCTTGATTCAATTTGAAATGCACATGTTCTTAAGACCCTAAAAACAGGGTCCCTGTAGTCCAGTTGGACGAGTAGCGGTTATCAACCTGAGTTGCGATTTCCAACCAAAGACCGTCGTTTCGTGGTGGCTGGTGCACGTTCAATCTATCATGGCCCTCAAATGTCCTCAGGTTGGCACGTGGTGTGGAAGTTTGGAGAGGGGTGCTAGCTCAAGTGTTGACCTCGCCATCTGACAGTGGTTCAAAATGGTGAGGCGTTATCCTCGGGTCTTTCCCTTCGGGTTGGATCCCGGTCCTTCGCCAATAGCCCGTTGTGTTTCTCCAGTGTGACGTTAAATACTTACCTACCTAATAATTTTCCCAAGTTGGCATGAGTGTTTTCAATAACATCCAGTTACAATTTCAACATTTTATTCAAAACACGGAAAAGAAATTAAAGTTGACAAGAAATGAGACAACGTTCTTTATCATATGGAGGTAGCTATCGGACAGGTCGTAAACTTTCATGGACTATGGGATGACACACCTTTCATATCACTAGAAACTGTTTCGTCTCGATATTTGTCGAGTCATTGGCTCATAGTGCGAAGGTGGGCGGTGTTTGCGATGGAAACATTTTTCGAGGATCCACAATGCAGATGCGATTATCGAGAGCATCCCAAGGAAGTAAAACATGTTGTGGTAGGAGCCGACGTTGTCCCGAAAATAACCTGGAAGGTGAAGTTTATGTTAAAAATCATTTTGAAGATATGAGAAAAACCGCAAATTTTATCGCATATTCCGAGAAAAATGAGTTAACCCTTTCGGGCCTAATGGGCATATACGTCCCAGAGATTAGATTGGGTAAATTAATCCCACTTTTGAATGGGTTTTTACGTTTTCAGTGTTCTTAAGGAATTAGGGAATAAAAATAGGACTCAAGAAACCTGGCAATACTTTCAGATTGCAAATGGCGGACTTATGCTTTCGAGCACGCCCATTCATTCGGATGAATGAGTGACCGGAAACAAAAAGATGGTACAAAATTAGACGTTAGTTGCCCATTTCCCACTACACTATGTACATGAATGGAGTTGTGATGAAATGACTACTTTTTAGGGTCATGGAAGAAAATCAGACAAGTGGTGGAAAAAGATTAGTTATGATTTGTGTTGTGAATGCATGGATTACGAAGTGTGATGTGGAACATAAAACAGAACCACTCTTATCATTCATGGTCCCCTTAGCTGAGCAACTCATAAATGTTGGAAGGGAGAAAGCAAACACAAAAAGAACTCGAAAGTACGGTCGTCCGTCAAAAAGAGCAAAAACTACTAAATTAAACTACTTTTCGTAGTTAAATTTTAATCATGCAAAAGTCGGGGCGAAAGGGTTAAAATTGAAAATTTTATCACTAACAATGAATACAATACCCATTCGATATATCGAGCAATTGTTAGCAATTAGTTGTACCCGGATTGATTTTCGATTTGTAAACAGTTATCAGTTTTTAAAAAATTGGTAATTCAAACGATTTGTTTCGAGCTGTTATCTTAAACTGAATAACTATCTTAAGAAAGCCGTGTCTCAAGTATGGACAGGGTAATTTGTTTTTAATATTCCACTCATTTTGATATTATTTTAAGATTTATCATTGTGATTTGTTTAACTTCTAGTTGAACACTAGTTCAGGATCACCCAATTTCTCTTTGACCGTCAAGAGTTTCTGAACTTTTTATCGACCCTCTCTACTGTACTATTACGTAATAATTAGACAAGCAAAAAAGACGCTTATGTGAGTCTTTAGATTGTTTATTTTAGTTAACAGTGCTTATTGTTTCTTTAACAGAGTACATATTCTATTGGCTTAAGGTCAAGGGGATACCCTTTTGTTTTTGACGTCCTGCTTAACTTTACATATATGATAGGAGGAATAAATATAAAATTTGATTTAGATAACAAATAATAATAAAATCTTCCTTGTATATATAAAAATAAGACATTAACTTAGTATATGATTTACTAACGCTGTCCATGTGGAGGGTGTGCTTCGTGACTCTCCACAAGATCAGCAATGTTGGGTTCGAAATGAGTCAGTTTCAGCCTTAACCCTTTCGCCCCGACTTTTGCATGATTAAAATTTAACTCTGAAAAGTAGTTTAATTGAGTAGTTTAGTCGTTTTTGCTCTTTTTGACTGACGACCGTACTTTCGCGTTCTTTTTGTGTTTGCTTTCTCCCTTCCAACATTTGTGAGTTGCTCAGCTAAGGGGACCATGAATGATAAGAGTGGTTCTGTTTTATGTTCCACATCACACTTCGTAATCCATGCATTCACAACACAAATCATAACTAATCTTTTTCCACCACTTGTCTGATTTTCTGCCATGACCCTAAAAAGTAGCCATTTCATCACAACTCCATTTATGTACATAGTGTAGTGGGAAATGGGCAACTAACGTCTCATTTTGTACCACCTTTTTGTTTCCGGTCACTCATTCATCAGAATGAATGGGCGTGCTCAAAAACACAAGTCCGCCATTTGCAATCTGAAAGTACTGCCAGGTTTCTTGAGTCCTATTTTTATTCCCTAATTCCTTAAGAGCACTGAAAACGTAAAAACCCATTCAAAAGTGGGATTTATTTACCCAATCTAATTTCTGGGACGTATATGCCCATTAGGCCCGAAAGGGTTAAATCGACACGAAATTCTATATTCACTCTTACTTGCGTTTTCATTCAGGATGGGGGTAATCCAAGTTAAACCAATTAAATATTACCCGTACGTCTTATATTTTTCTATCGACTCCTGAGTCCAACTCGACAACTAACAATGTTATATCGACCCCTGATCTAGTTGAACAACATTTCAAGGCTTCCACAGCCAAGGCATTTGTGAAATAATAATATAAATTTTATAAAATAATAGCGCAAAAGTCTTCATTTAAACCCTTATTTTAGTAGCAATTGTAGTAGCTCAGATACAAAATGAATCGGCTAAGACAAAATGTGCAAATTAAGTATGAAAGACATTGAAGATCGCTTGAAGAAATTTAAGTCTCCAAATAAAAAAAAACTAAATATTTTCTTAATAAAATTTATATGAAAATCTAACCGCCAGATTCCGATATTTTTCTTTCATGATTGCCACGTCGTGGTACCAAATCTTCCAAATTGGGATCCCTTAGGAAATTTTGTCCCTAAGATAGTCGAAAAATATTATTTCCGTCCGCTAATAATTAAGAAAAAGGGACTCAATTTTCGCCGACTGTTGTGAACTAAGTAGCAAAGATTTAGTGACATTGGCGGTTTGGCGACGTCGACAAGATTGGGCGTGTCCGACGTATTCTATAGTGAACTTTGTTGTACCCTTTTATGGTATGGGCCATAACGCTTATTAATTATACCAGCTCATGGGAGCTCATTGAACCTGCTCATGGGAACTAATTGTAACAGCTTATGGAGCATCTTTTTTACCTTTAGTGAATTTTCAAAAAAATGTCGCTAAAGTTTTGAAAATAGAAACTTTTGAGACGATTTTGCCTTAAGATACCCCTGATCGTCAAGGTTGAAAATTAGAAGCAAAAAGTTGCCTGTGGCAGCCCTACACTAAAGGGGAGAAATATCGAAGGGTTACTCTATGAGCCAAAAATGTTCCCAAAACACCTTACCAATAATTAGCGGCCTGATCAAAGACGTGAACCCGTTCATGAAGCACATGCATCCGTAGGCCACCGCGTGTACCTCATGCCCCAAGTAGTCCACCAGCAGGATGGGAAAGATGACCATCGTGCATCCCAGTAGGACGCCGTAGCAGCAACTGACCACCACCAAGCTCCAGTAGTCCGTCGCGAAGGGGAAGGCGAAGAAAACCACCCCTATCCCGACCATCCCCGCCATCACGAAGCGCGAGCGGGTCAGCAACTTCCGGTCCGTGATCCACCCCAGACAGAGACGTCCCAACAGGTCTGACATGGCGAACGCGAACAGGATGTACTTGGTGTCCTCGTCGGCGACGCCCTGGTCCATGGAATAGTCCACCACGACGACCACGTACATGTGGAATATGAAGTAGAAGGTGACGTTGGTTATGGCCGTTACGTAGAACATGGCGGACGTGAGGACAGTCGAGAAAGAACCTAGGACACTCGATGGTGGCTTTCCATCTGTGGTGTCTTTGTCTTGAAGGGTTTGGTCTTGGGTGCTGTCACCAGCGACCTCTACTGGCTCCGATGTCTTCACCGTCTCCTTGAAGGCATTCTCGCTGACCGGGTAGAGATCCGAATCCCCGGACGAGTTCCTCAGCTTGAAGCTGTACTTCTTCAACGGGCCGGAACTAGGGATGGGAGACTTGAATCTGTTGGGGGGACGTTTGGCGGACGATACGCTGAAGCTGTGTCGCGCCGGACACGAGTCCGTCAGGTCCGAGGTCTTCACCTCGTCCGGATCGATCCGGTTCAGGACCTCCTCGCTCTTCGAGGTATCGACGATGTCGATGGCCACGCTCTGGAAGTCCCCGAGGGTGTCCTCGAACTCCTTCTCGGCCCGGCGGAGTTCGATCTGGAGACGGTCCTGGTTCGAGTCCTTCCGTTCGAACACTGACGAGGAGGACGTGCCCAGGCTCTCGTAGGATTCCTCGGCGAAGTTCGTCAGTTCGGTCGTCTGGAACATCGTCCTTTTGTTCAGCGCGCTGACGAGTTCGGCCTGCAGGTGTCTCTGGGGATCGGAATTGGGGTCGAGCGACGCGAACCCCTCCTCGATGGAACAGTTGGAAAACTTCTTGGGCTTCGAAACACTTTGAAAGCTGACATTTTGGGCCAGTGAAATCTTCCTCGGTGAAAGTAAACTGGCAGAACCTTCATCGGCCTCATCCTTCGGGATCCACCTGTTGGGGCGGGGGGTCATCCACGACGGGGGCCTCATGAGGGCCCCTGCCACGGCCACGTTGAGCACGATGCCCCCCGTGAGGAGGAAGCATCCGGACAAGTCGTAGTTGGCGATGAGATACTCGAAGAGGACGGGGAGGATCACGGATCCGAAACAGGATCCGGAGTTGGCGATCCCGTTCGCCGTGCCTCTCAGATTCAGGAAGTAGGCGTTGACTATGACCGGCAGGAGAGTGTTGACTAGGCCGTACCCGACACCTGAAAGAGAAAGTGTGATTAGGGGGTTTCAATTGTTAAATGTTTTATATGTATAGTCGATTGCTTCGACCGGAGTCGCCAAACTTCTTTGACCGTCGATCCCCTTCAAGAGTTTGACTTTTTATTGACCTCCCTCTATTTTAGTATTACGTAATTATAATAAGACAAGCAAAAAAGACGATAATGTGAGTTTTTCGATTGTTTATTTTATAGTTAGTGTTTATTGTATGTAATAGTATGTATTATTATATTGGCTTAACATTAAAAGGATACGTTCTTGACGTTTATCTTAACATTTGTTAAGAGGGATACATAACAAAATTTAGATAACCAAATAATCCAATTTTCCTTATGTATGTGAAAATAAGACAGTATACTAACATTGCCAATGTGAGGGGTTTGACTCCTGACAAGATTAGCAATGTGGTTTCAAACTTAGCCTTCAATCGCCAAGGAATTCTATATTCTCTTAATTGCGTTGTCATTCGGAATGGAGGTAATCTAGTGATCCGAATTCGATATTACCCGTATCATGTTTTTTCTATCGAACCCTGAGCATGAATCGATCCCTAGCAATGTTATATCGATGATATCCCTAGCAATGTTATATCGATGATATCCCTAGCCATATCGACAAATGTTCCAAATGCCTTGTAAGTGAACTCCATTCAATAGTTCCGGACAACGGTAGTCCGTTTGGAAGCGTACCGGATGAGCAACCGGGAGACTGCGAGTTCGAAGCCAACCGAAAGACCGTCGTGTACAAGGGGGGCTGGTGCACGTTAAAACTGTCATGGCCTCAAATGTCCTCACGTTGGCGTGGAAGTTTGGAGAGTTGGGTGCCAGCTCAGGTGTGAGACCGTGGTTCGAAATGATGTGGTGTTGTCCTTCGGGTTTGACCTCTGTAATACCTTGAAATCACTCTCAGACCATCGGTTGGTTGACACGAAAGAAAGTGTGGTGAGGAATCTTACCGAATATTCCGCCGAAGAGAACAGTGATGACTGCGAGGGAAGTGGTGAAGTAGCAAGCGGACACTCCGATGGTCCCGATGACGGCACCCGCGATGATCACTGGACGGACGCCGTACCGCTGCCCCAGGATGCCGGACAATGGACCTGCAGACAGAAACACATTACATGGCACTCCTGTAGAGACATTAGGTTACAATGGAAACATTTTTACGCTGCAGAAATTCAGGCTTAGCAGGGCCATGGAGGGGGACCCATGGTGTTCAAGTAAACTAGTTAACCCTCCAAGTGGTTTCGACGTCTGGTCCAGTAAGGTCCGGCTCATTTTGCTTGATAGTTGGTCAAGATATTGTAAATTTTATGATGATGGCGGGATCAAGGTCTGGTCAGTTCTAATGACGAGATATTTCGTCAATCAAGATCTGGTCAGTTTTGCTAATGACGAGGCAACCACCAGGAGGGGTAATTTAAAGACACAGTAAAAATATGGCAAGTCTTCATTTTCAGCGAATTTTTTTTGTTTCATTAATTTTAAAAATGTATTTGGATGACACTGACGTGTAGCACAATTTTTTGCATGACTACATGTATTTAACGATTCGCCAGATTATCACAGAAATCTGTTGCAGAATCTGAAACGACCGAAATACATATACGTTGCGTTCTAACCGTCATTGTGAACATTTTTCTGTTTTAAATTGAATGGAGATTTTGGGAATCTTATTAATACAAAGATTTAAGACAATAAAATCAGACGAGGACCGCTAAATTTTAAAATCGTGCTGCCATCTAGTTGTCTCGAGGAACAACACATACATTTCTACCAATACAGCTCAAAACTAAAAAATAGATAAAAGATTGAAACGACTAAGTTGCGTTTTTGAAGGGTAACATCGGGGAATAAGACACTATGAGAGCATTAATTATAAGTTCCACGTCTATCAAATACTTTTTGTAACGCAGATTCATAATTTTTTGATCTTTTCCTAAAAAACAATTTTAAATATTAACGTTTTGGTTCCTTGTGTTTTCTAATGTTTAAACGTGAAATTCTATTGCATGCAAGTTGAATAGTTTTAATCGTTTCATTAGCTGAAGAAAAGACAACTAAACCCTCAATGAACTATGAAAGCATTACCTTATAATGTACGATCTCGGACTAATGTATCTAAATACTATCAGATTAAAAAGGTACTCGTGTTTATATTTTCAAATGCTTAACAAACCGACATACCCGAATTTTAATTACTTTATTAAATAATTGTATACTCAAATAATTATGTACCTAGAATTGTAGGAACATCGAAATTTAGAGACATAATTCCCCATACTTGCACACGATTGGCATTTTGATAGAAAAAATATAAATAAACAGCACTTATGTATTTTTGCTTTGCTGTCTATAAACGAGAAACTCATTTCAATGCATTCTTGAAAAATGGAGGCGCCATCTGTTAGTAAAAGATACTCCCATTTATGAAGAAAAACTGTTGGTTAGTTTTGGGTTTTATGGCGCAAGGGCCATATTTGGCCAAGCATCTTTTTCTGGGCATATTGAGGATGTATTCATTTTCATCATGAGTGTTCGATTCTTCATCGCTATCTTCAATTTCAGATGCCTCACTTTGTGAACAGCTTCATCTTCAGGTGATAGTTCAAAGCTTATTGCATCTGATTCTATATCTGAGCACTCTTCACTTATGTTGGTTAGCTTTCCCAATAAATCACTTCTATTAGACATTCTTTTCATGAATGTAGGGGCAAATAATATAAAATGAATCACTGCATAGAGATAATAAGAATAAAAGTACTACTTTTTGTTTGCTGTGCAACGTAGATTTTGTGTCGATCGACGCAGTACTTATCGCTGGAAGAAACGGTACGCGCATCACGCGATGTTTGCGCACATGGCGATGGACAACAATGAAGCGAAAAGGAACGCAAAAACAAAGGAATATTCTCTCGAAAATATAAATGCCAAACTCTGATATCTAAATAAAATTTACAAAATTCAATAATAAAATTCATTGAATTAAGTTAAATTTCCCAAGCAGTCAAAATGACTGCTTTTGGGCAATATAGGTATAACACATACATATATCAGAAAGAAAGAGAGGGTGATAAATACAACTATTAATAAATGCACTTATATCATGTATAAAAAGTCACATAAAATCTAAGAAATCGTATCATTTTAAGTATATTTTTTTTCTAAACGAAATTAAAAAGCAGTCAAAATGACTTCCCTGGGCAATCTAGTGTTAATTAACATCTCATTTGTAGCAACACAACGGGCTATTGGCGACGGTCCGGGATCAATCCCCAAGGAAAGATCCGAGGACAACACTACGTCATTTTGAACCGCGGTCAGATGACGAGGTCACAGCCGAGCTGGCACCCCACTCACCAAAATTCCACACCACGCCAACGTGGAAACGATGGTCTTTGGTTGGACCTAGTTTCGAACTCGCAACCCTCTGGTTGCTAATCCGTTACTCTGGCTACCCTTGTGCGATACGTGTAAAATGCATACAGACCTGTGAGGTTGAGTACGGAGATGCAGACGCCCATAGGCCAGGCGGCCTCCTCCCTGGTCACCCCGAAGGTGGCGATGAAGGCCACGAAGAGCACCCCGGACGTCCGGAAAATGCCGGCCAGCACCAGGCTGCAGAAGCACGCCGCACACACCACCACCCAGCTCCAACCCCGGTCGGGACCCTCGGACACTTTCATTCTAGCTTTGGCTGAGGCTCATTTCCAAGCTCTTAGCTGCAAAGAAAAATGATATTTAATTTTGCACTAGGGACCGCCTGCTTCAATTGCGGTCCTGGTTGGTTCGGAGGGGCACGCCGTGGCTCAATGGGTATGCCCTCTGTGCGAGCAACCTTCGAGTTGTAGGTTCGATTCTTGTCAGGTGCATTTCTCCCTTCTGTGTCTGTCTATTACTTGATGTAGCAGCATGGCCAAATATGGCCCTTGCGCCATAAAACCCCCCAAACCAACCAACCTACCTGGTTGGTTCTGTTTTATGGTGCAGGGGACATTGGATTGGTTGTTTGGGGGGTTTTATGGAGCAAGGGCATATTTGGCCGTGTTGCGCCAGACACAAGACATACAATGTCAAGTAATAGACGCACACAGCGAAAGTTTAACTGACACAGAAGAGAGAAATACACCCAGGGAGGAATGCACCGGGACATAATTGGGAGGGACATATTTGGGGGGACATAAAGGGACATATTTAACTGCGCCAAACATCAAATAATGAACATACACACACAAGGGAAGTTTTAATGACACAGAAGAGAGAAATATGCCCAACTAGGAATAATAGAATCTGCCCCCTTACAGCTAGCAGGTTGCTAGTGCAGTGGTCAAAACAATAGAGGTGATTAAAATGTGAACGTGTTAAAATATGGCATGTGGTTAATAGTTGGTAATGATGCAGCGGTTTCATTCATAAACAAATGTCGGTACTTACGTATTAACCGCATGCCAGCGATTAATCGCCAAATCTGTTGGAAGGGATATAAGACGGAAGAACTGGAACAATCTGGTTATATTCACTGCCAAGTGAACCATAAATACAATTTCATTGATTCTGATTGATTTGCAAAACTTTTTTAGAACCACAGTTCAATGTTCGGTACGTAGTTGCATTAGATACTCGTGTTCTATTTTCTCTATTTTTACGTCGAAGTAAATTTTTAAGTAACGCTTGATCGTTATGAAATAATGTTGGAAGATATTCCCATCCCAATGGATATTTGGGGGCGAAGCAAAAGAAACATTTCTTGTTATGGTCCCCGATCGTAGTGCTACCACATTAATGAACGAAATAAAAAAACATTAAAGATGGATCGACCATTTTTTCCTACCCTAAGGGCAATTGCTAAATATTTTCCGCCCGAAACAAAACTTGGCTGATATTCGCCAATGGCATGCAGTTAATACGCAAGTACCCAAATGTCTATGAGTGAACCTGGAATGGCCAATGCGAAGACGTAATGAGAACATCAAGCCGTCTAGATGGTAATGACGGCAGAAACGTTATTGCTGAAAATATATTGTGCAGTTTGTTCATCTGCTCGTTCCAGTCTGCGTGCCATTTGTACCACACGATGTCCCGAATAAAATGAGATATCATCGCATGGAACGCGAATGTTTTTAAAGTTCGTGGCGTTTTTTGCTGCGACATCAGCCAATTCATTGCCAATAATTCCGACGTGTCCAACAGAATGTGACACCGAAACCACGTCGGATGAGTTTGTTATTAAGTTTAAAAATATACGCCAAAAGATGTTTTCGTGCATCAAACACTTAGAATCTGTAAAGAATAAAATTGCCCAAATTATTGATTGGTTAAAGTGACTATCCAGCATGCTTAAGAATACGCTGCGCTTCGACATTCAATCAGCCCAAGGCGATTCGTGATTGACCGTCTGTGATCTTACGACAGCGAACACATGCTGTGAAAGGGATACGGGGAATAGAGTATTGGGTAGAGCACTGGAGCATCACAACGGGCTATCGGCGACTATCCGGGATCCATCCCAAAGGAAAAGATCCAAGGACACCATGTAATTTTGAATCAGTCAGATGACGAGCAACACCTGAGTTAGCAAACCATTCTCCAAACTTCCACACCACGCCAACGTGAGGACATTTGAGGTCACGATTTAACGTGCACCAGCCCCCTTTGTACACGACGATCTTTGGTTGGATTCGAACTCGCATTCGGTTGCTAGTCCGTTACTCTTCCAACCGGGCTACCACGGCCCAATAGGGTATTAGGATGAAAACAGAAAGACCGCTTGAATATCCGAAGTAGGTAGTTGAATTAACATCGCACAAGTAGGTAGGCATTTATAATTAACGTCGCACTGGAGCAACACAACGGGCTATTGGCGACTTTCCAAGACCAACCCCCAAGGGAAAGATACGACAACACGAAAGTTTTAAGTACTATAACTGGCTCCACTCTCTACACCACGCCAATGTGAGATTTGCGGCAGACTTAACCCTTTCGCCCCAACTTTTGCATGATTCAAATTGAACTCTGAAAAGTAGTTTAATTGAGTAGTTTTTGACGGACGACCGTACTTTCGCGTTCTTTTTGTGTTTGCTTTCTCCCTTCCAACATTTATGAGTTGCTCAGCTAAGGGGACCATGAATGATAAGAGTGGTTCTGTTTTATGTTCCACTTCACACTTCGTAATCCATGCATTCACAACACAAATTATAACTAAAAATCCTTTTCCACCACTTGTCTGATTTTCTGCCATGACCCTAAAAAGTAGCCATTTCATCACAACTCCATTCATGTACATAGTGTAGTGGGAAATGGGCAACTAACGTCTAATTTTGTACCATCCTTTTATTTCCGAACCACGGTCACTCATTCATCAGAATGAATGGGCGTGCTCAAAACCATAAGTCCGCCATTTGCAATCTGAAAGTATTGCCAGGTTTCTTGAGTCATATTTTTATTCCCTTATTCCTTTAAGAACACTAAAAACCTATTCAAAAGTGGTGCTTACCCAATCTAATCTCTGGGATGTATATGCCCATTAGGCCCGAAAGGGTTAACGTGCCCTCTTTGGCCGGACCTAGTTTCCTATCCCTCCGGATGCTAATCCTTGCAACCGCGGCCGCCAAAACCTGTGAAAAATAAGGTCTACAACACGAGTCAGGTGATATTTTTAGATTCCCAATTCAAGACGAAACTCGTGATGTGAGACGAATCCGTACACTCGGATCAAGGTCAGAGGAACGAATCAGATAAGTGCCGTTCATCTCTGATCGAATGTCTGTCCGCGTGTTTGGAATTTGTTTACATGAAACGTTTCACGAAGCTTTTGCCAGTTCGCTAATTGGTTGTGAGCTCGCTCATCCTTTACTTACATTGAGTAACACCGGCGCGACAAACTTCATTAGCGAAGGATGGAAGAGATTCTCACTTCTAAGAAACTTCAAATTTAGATGAAATGTGAATCTTTCAGTTTTGTGTCTGTGGTTGACAGTTGAATTTAAATTATACACTGCAGAAGTCTTTAGAGCAGACCTGGGGTGCGAGAGAAGTTTCGATGGACGATTTAATAAAAGACGATCTTATGGAAATACGAGCCAATGCACGTATTCAAATGGAATTCGAAAAACTGGAACAGTTCTGGTGTACAGTTAGAACCTTATTTTTTAGACTTCCTTGGTGAAAAGAATTGTAAAAAAACTCCTATTCACTCTAGCAACTTGATGGAGGGTCAAAACAAGAATAATATTAGCAATAATTTCTAACAGGAATTGTCTTTCTGAACACATTAGAATTTGAGATATCACTTAAAAAACATGCTAATTATATCTAAATTAGATAACTAATGATTAGATTAATCTGAATTTTCCACACTAAAATTAGTTTAAGCAAACCAATGACCTATTGTGGAAAAACTGGATTTTTTAAGTCAAATTTTAAAAGAAAATGTTCTACTGTATACGTACACCTTAAACCAGTGGTTCTTAACCTTCTGCACCCCTGGGGTGCGAGAAAGCATTTCCAGGGGTGCGAGAGAAATTTCGATGGACGATTTAATAAAAGACCATCTTATCGGAATACGAGCCAATGTTCGTATTCAAATAGAATTTGAAAAACTGGAACAGTTCTGGTGTACAGTTAGAACCTTATCCATAGCAGCATTATAGACACTTTTACCATTTGCCACCACCTACCTGTGGGAAATGGGATTTTCATCACTGTTGCATATAAAAACCAAAGCCAGAAATCGCTTAAATGCAAGCGTGGCTCTTTCAAAAAAGGAGCCTCACTTCAAAAGTATTATGAATAAACGTAGCCATTAAAAATTGAGGTATTGTTTTGTATGTATACAGTAAATGTTTATTTTTCAATAAATAAATTATCTTGCAATAGAAGTAATTTCCTAAATAAAGAAATAGATCGGCAGCCCCTGCCGATCACTAAAAGGTTAAGAACCACTGCTTTAGAGGTAAAGTCGCTGAAAAAACCCGAATCACCCCTCTTCATTCGAGCAATTTTAACATTAGAGAAAATTCTAAGTTGGCGTTTGACAAGAGCTAATAAATTATAATCTATAAATTCAAATGCGCAAATTTTGCATAAGGAGCCGTCTTCGCATTAAATTGAGCACCCACTTCATAATTTCCAATGGAAACACCTTATTTCGACACAATGAATCCATATCAAAATTTAACTTCGGATACCAAATTTCATGTCATTAGGCTTTACCGTTTGGAAGTTATGAGTATAAAGATTGGAGCTCCTAATGTTAAACCAGTTTCTTAGACTTTGGATATCTTCCTAAATAATAATTCGATAGCGCTGATATTTTGTACCATGTTACTGTTAAACAACTCAAACAAAATCCACCCAATGTTTTATTTAATAGATAGTTTTTAGTATTCAAAAAAATTTAAATTAATGTTAGAAAAAATTATGAATTGGAATCTTATTATATTTTGATGGGAATCGATTCAGGACTTCTAATTTGTTGCAAAATTTCAGCTCATTCCAATGATTAGTTTTTGCATTACATCAAATTTTCCTCATTGTGGCGATTTTAGGGGGCAACTGAAAGTAAAAAATGTGAAAAACCTCGGATAATAATTCTCGGATCGTTTGCACTTGCATAATAAATATAATAATGCAATTCTCGAAGTTTTCACTTGCTTAAAAATATAATAATTCTCGAAACGTTTGCACGCACTGACAAATGCGTTTGAAATAGTTCAAATTTGAAATTCGTGTAGATATAACTACAATTAATCTCGATCTACGAATAGCGATATTCAATGTGGACATGATCCCCGAAATTGACAGCAACTTTAACATTGAATATCTCCGGATATAGAGTCTAAATATGAATTTTCATGGCTAATTTAACGATGCAGAATCTGATTAAGACATCAAAACAAGGTGTTTCCATTGGAAATTTTGCTTGCAAAATTTGACATGAAGACGTCCCACGGTATGCATTTTTTGCATTTGAATTTGTAGAAGACGTTTTTTTCCTATTGAATATCTTTGTATTTGCTCTACTGTGAATAGTGCTCTAAACAAAGGGGGTGGTTCGTTATTTTTCCGTGACTACATCTCCTTAAGGTGTATAAGGACTTCAAGGATCCCAGACGCTGCAGTGATCTTTTCTATTCACTTGGGGTGTACTATCTTTAGTACATACGGTCTCTTTCTTCCCTTTTCTCCCTCTTTCACATTTGCCACTTGACTTTGTGTTTGGCGCAGATTAGTCAGATACATGGCCCTTGAGCCACAAAACAATCAGCCACACTTGAGCAACACCTCGTCCCTTTGATCCACGGTAAGATGACGAGGTCAACACCTGAGCTAGCACCCAACTCCAAACTTCCACACCACGCCAACGTGAGGTCATTTGAGGCCACGAAAGATTTAACGTGCATCAAACCACCGTACACGAGTCAAGTTGGATCGAGTTTCTAACTTGCAAATCTCCGGTCGCTAATCCCCTACATGCCAAATGAGCTACTCCCAAATGTCGACGAGGGTTTTCCCGTGTAAACATAAACTAAACTATCAGAATAAAAACACTTGCACTTAAAACCCAATGTGATTTAACACCATTTTGAAAATTTTAGGAGTTAACTTTCAACAGACGATTGAACAACTTGATTTGCATTCGAGTAATATGCAATAGACCTTAATGAAATAGGTTGGCGTGGTGGGGAAGTTCGGAGAGATCAGGTGTTGACCTCGTCATCCGACCGCGGTTCAAAATTACGTGCTGTTGCCCTCGGTAGGTATTTAATTAACATGGCACTGGAGCAACACAACGGGCCGACGCTCAATTGCAAAGGGAGATATCCGAGGACAACGCCACGTAATTATGAACCACGGTCAGATGACGAGGTCACACATGGCACTCCTAACTTCCACGCCAACGTGAAGACATTTGAGTCCACGACAGACTTAACGTGCCCCTTTGTACACGCCGGTCCTACCTTTAGAATCCTGAGGAAAACAAACTACAAGATTATATCAAAAAGTAAGGTGAATTTGTCTCTAAAACTCAGTTTTTTGTGTAGCTAATTAATTTTTTTATATGTTGCAAGTACCAAGGTGATAGAAGTGTGACGGCTTGTAGAAACTTCTACGTCAACCCGTCTGGTGCTTAGGGCCAATCAAAGATGGCGCATCGACTTGAGCATTACTCCAAGGAGGAGGTGTCATTCGTTTTTTATGGGCCAAGGGGAAAAAACATGTGATATTCATCGATAATTGTTGGAAGTCTATGGAGAGAGTATTATGTCGCAGAAACAAGTGTATGTGTATTGTAACGACACGAATGTGGCTGTCGTCGATGCGATGATTCGTGAAGACAGAAGAGTGAGTGATATTGCAAATGCATTGAATAGCTCATATGGTTCTGTGAGCAGTATTACCATTTGTTTGGCCCCTGAAGAAACACCTCCGTTTCCATACACTGGAAGAGGTACAACACTTACCTGGTTAGGGAGCAAGATTTCTTTGAAAAGGGCATGGATGAGTTGGAATAAATGCTTAGACCACTATGGTTCCTTTGTCGAATGATAGTGTGATACGATTTGTCAAACATAGTAAATATTCATATATTTATCTCTCTCTCTGCACGTTTTTCTGTCAATCAAAAATTCACCTTACTTTTTGATACTCCTTAGTATATTTGGATTTGTGCAGGGTGTTTGGAGGCGAAAAACAATTCGAAATCCCCATAAGATTGGATTTTTGGGGTTTTATGGCGCAAGGTCCAAAAGCGGACAAGCTGCGCCCCATAGGAATAACACTGATCAATACGATGAATTCAACCGAGAAACGCCGGGTTATTCCACTAGTCTCAACTTTACCGGATTTGGATGAAGCAGTAGCTCCTCTCAGACAGCAGTCGTCAACGCGTTGCTCCACTTCCAGCTAAATGAGCGGCGAACCGGAAGTCGAAAGGAGCGATCGAGGGCATGAGGAAACTCTGGACTGCCGCCGCTCTTCAAACACATGAACACTTCCAAAAGGAGGAGTGTCTAATGCCATTAAGCAGGGGTATCAAACTCAATCAAAACACGGGCCATTTAATGCAACTGGTAAGATTCACGCGGGCCACATCACATTTACAAATTGTCTTAAAATTATATTTTGAAGTGAGGATTCAAGAATAGGGATAGGATAATTAAAACACATTATGCAATTAACTGAATTTAAGGTAATAATTTATAATATTGCTATATAACTGCTTTTATTTAAACGTTTATTTAATATAATTTATTTATGAAACTAAAATTAATTTTTTTACCGGAAACTTGCCAGCGCTTTCCTCCTACTAGTTTTCCAATATCTGGATTCAAAGACTGAGAACAGACAATCTTCATTATGGCAGATAGATGTTGATCAGTTAATCTTGATCTGTAGGCCGTTTTATTTCATTTCATGGACGAAAATAGCTGCTCACACAATTATAACATGACGAAATTGTGCGTACGGTATTGCCCCCTCGATCTTCCCTAAGTGCTATTTTCTTCATAACATATTGTCCTGTTTTCATTTTATTTCAGAGAATCGTGGGCTACAAAAAATTACCTCGGGGGCCACATGCGGCCCGCCAGTTTGACACCCCTACCATTAAGGACTACTTCAATCGTCGTGGAACTTTCCAGTGGACCTCGAGCCACTAAACACGACACAGCCAAATTACAATTAAAGGCGTTTGTCCTAAATTACAGGCAGGTATTTTAATTAAAGTCGCACTGACGCATCGCAACTGGTGACGGTCCGGGATCAATACCCAAGGGTGGGTGGATTTAAGGCAGGAATCGAACCGCCTACAGCTCAAAGGTTGCTAGAACAGTGGCCCACCCACTGAGCCACGACCAATGAATCCCCAAGGGAACGTTCCATGTCATTTCGAATTAGGGTCAGATGACGAGGTCAAACCTGTGACGATCTCCCACTCCAACCTGAATACATTTGACACCACGACAGATATACCAGCCCCTATGTACACGACGGTTGCATTCAAATTGGCAACCCTCCTGCTAATCCAACCTGGATACCCTTACATAATTAATGGATTAATCAGGGTAATTAACATCGTACTGGAGTAACACAACAGGCTATTGGTGACGGTCCGGGATCAATCCCAAGGGACATCCACCGGGCCGCTGTAGCCCAGTTGGAAGAGCAACGGATTAGCAACCTAAAGGTTCGAGACTTGGTCCAACTCAAAACCATCAGGTTGCTAATCCGTTGCTCTTCCAACTGGGCTACCGCGGCCCAATAAACATGAAGTGTTTAGGAAACGTCGATCAACTCAGCACTGGACGACGAGAAAAAATCCAATAGGTTTTCATTATTTTTCTTCTAAACATAATTTTAGCTAACCCCATAAGAATTTAGCCGTTATTATTTTTTAGAGAACGCTAGTTTACTAGAACGTTTGTTTACTAGGAACACGCAAATTGATGTTTGCTAGACTTCTAGGGTTGGCTTTGGGGTTTCATGACGCCACATTTGGCTATGCTACGCCAGACACAAGACATACAGTACCAAGCAATAGACGTACACAGTGAACCTGCGCCGCTTACAACTCGAATGCTAGAGCAGTGGGCATTAGCCACCGCGCTAGCCCCCTAGAATTTTAGGGTTAAGTAGCCATAAAACGCAGCAACATCCAAAATTATATGGGCGCAATTCATGTTAAATCATCCTTGAAATGAGAACAATAAACCACCAGAAACAAGGGCAGGTATGTATTTTAATTAACGTCACACTGGAGCAACACACAACGGGCTATTTCAGAAACAAGGGTGACCACAAAGCGATACAATGAAAAAGGGGATAGTTCCGTTTTATACGAAATTGAAAACTTTGTACACGAGCACAATTGGAATCAGGTTCCTGCGAAATTCTTTGGCAAATGAATTAAAACAAAGGAATGTTTTAAAATGGACGTTACAAAAAACCACAAGACGGCTCGGATACTTACTGCGGACGCCGTGACTGGACCACCATTCGTTGGGGATGTTTATCAATAAATGAACGTAAATTCCTCGATTAACCCTTGGAACAGGAAGTGACGTACGCCTTTCGCTGCCTCGTGCGCCGAAACATAAACAAACGGAACATTTTTTTGCTCTGCGTTGGAAGAGCGAGTAACAAATTTGGGGAATGAGTGAGTGTTCTTTAGCGCGTGAGATGAAACCGAACAGAAAGGTTTTGGAACCTTTGGAACACCAGTGGGGATCACTTGGGAAATTATTGAGGGTGATACTTTTTTATAAGTTCAATCTTAGTCGCACTGGAGTTACACTTTGGGGGGGGGGGGGGTATTTCAATTAACGTCACACTGGAGCAACACAATGGGCTATTGGTGACGGTCCGGGATCAATCCCAAAGGGAAAGATCCGAGGACAACACCACGTAATTTTGAACCATGGTCAGATGACTACACTTTGGGTTATTTTCTATGGTCCGGCATCAATACCAAAGCTTTGGTTGGTTCGTTGGTGCAACGGGCCACACTACACAAGACATTATCAGGTAATAGACACAGTAAAAGGTTTACTGACACAAGACAGAAATACACCTAAGAAAGAATGCTCCTGACAGGAATCCAACCTGCCCCACCTACAGCTCGAAGTTTGAGAGCGCAGTAGACATATCCACTGAGCCACTAGCCCCAACATTAACCCTTTCGGACCTAATGGGCATATACATCCCAGAGATTAGAGTAATAGCCCATTGTGTTGCTCCAGTGTGACGTTAATTGAAATACCCAAATACCCCCCCCCCCCCCCAGAGATTAGATTGGGTAAATAAATCCCACTTTTGAATGGGTTTTTACGTTTTCAGTGTTCTTAAGGAATTAGGGAATAAAAATAGGACTAAAGAAACCTGGCAATACTTTCAGATTGCAAATGGCGGACTTATGGTTTTGAGCACGCCCATTCATTCTGATGAATGAGTGACCGGAAACAAAAAGATGGTACAAAATTAGACGTTGGTTGCCCATTTCCCACTACAATATGTACATGAATGGAGTTGTGATGAAATGGTTACTTTTTAGGGTCATGGCAGAAAATCAGACAAGTGGTGGAAAAAGATTAGTTATGATTTGTGTTGTGAATGCATGGATTACGAAGTGTGATGTGGAACATAAAACAGAACCACTCTTATCATTCATGGTCCCCTTAGCTGAGCAACTCATAAATGTTGGAAGGGAGAAAGCAAACACAAAAAGAACGCGAAAGTACGGTCGTCCGTCAAAAAGAGCAAAAACTACTAAATTAAACTACTTTTCAGAGTTAAATTTTAATCATGCAAAAGTCGGGGTGAAAGGGTTTTAGGGAAATATGAATTCATAGGTAGGTATTTTAATTAATGTCACACTGGAGCAACACAACGGACTATTGGTGACGGTTCGGGATCAATCCCAAAGGGAAAGATCAGGACAACACCAAGTAATATTGAACCATGGTCTGAGGACGAGGAAATACCTGAGCTGGCACCCCACTCTCCAAACTTCCACACCACGCCAACGTGGACATTTGAGGCCATCGACAGATTTAACATACACCAACCCCGTTTGCACGACGGTGTTTGGCTGGATTCGAACTCGCAACCCTCCGGTTGCTGATCCGTTAATCTTCCAACCGAGCCACCGCGGCCCTCCGAAATGTAACGAAGATGGATATTTTTTTGCCAGATCTGGCCAAGAGTTATTTTTTCCGTCAAGTAAATTGACATATACAAATGGACATATGGACGAGGAAAGTTTTTTTGACATAGGAGAAATACACCCAGGGTAGTTAAGGAATCGGAGGAAGAACACGGGCAATTGGCAAAGGTCAGGGGTAGGTATGTATTTTAATTAACGTCTCACTGGAGCAACACAACGGGCTATTGCTCACGAGAGAATTTAACATTCCAAGCTACGCCACAAGGTTAGAAAAACACTAGAGCCATCTGTATTTAGCTTCACTGAAACCTTCATACAATTCACTAGAAATGCTGTGTATAGTGCCGCGCTAGCCTGGTTTGAAGAGTAACGGCCTAGCAATCGGAGGGTTATCCAACCAAAGACCATCGTGCTAAAAATAGTAACGTGACCTTTAGACTACTTTCGTCTGCCGGGTAGAAACGAACATTCATCGTCTGATCGGTCCACGGGATGGGAGAAGACGCCAATAGGTTTATTAATCATCTGATTGATTAGCGCGTCATAGTAGACTTTGGCGGTTTTACCAATTTTGTCGCCAATCTATAGACCCTATCGTACGTTTTTATGTGGCTAAACGAAGCGATAAGATATCAAATCTGCAACCTAGTCAATTTTTTTCCAGATCAGTCACGTGACTGCTAGTTGGTAACTTTTTGAAGCTCCTCTCAATAGCAATGCTCAGTCTACTTATATTCCACTTCTATGGTGTCTGACACCAACATAGAGTTAAGTCCAATCCAGCTTCTCGGACTTTCAATGACTCCCCTAAGGGGGTTAGTGCACGTTCAATCTGTCGTGCCTCAAATGTCCACGTTGGCGTGGTGTGGAAGTTCGGAGAGTGGGGTGCCAGCTCAGGTGTGACCTCGTCATCTGACCGTGGTTCAAAAGGAGGTGTCGTCCTCGTATCTTTGGGTTTGATCTCGGACAGTTGTGTTGTTCCAGTGTGACGCTAATTCAAATACCTGTACGTGGCAGAGAAATGAATGTTATGTGTTTGATTGGCAATAAACAATACAACATCGACCGTTACGGGATTCATTCGCCAATTCTGCAGCTTTAAGTATGCTTCAATTGAGGTGGGTGTTTTAATTAACGTCACACTGGAGCAACACAACGGGCTATTGGTGACGGTCCGGGATCAATCTCCCAAGGGAAAGATCAAGGACAACACCACGCCATTTTGAACCACGGTCAGAGACGAGGTCACACCTCAACTGGCACCCCTCCAAACACCCACACGAAGCCAACGTGAGGACATTTGAGGCCACGACAGATTGAACGTGCACCAGCCCCCTTGTGCACGATGGTCTTTGGTCTCCGGTTGCTAGGCAGTTACACTTCAAACCGGGGTATATTTTTGGATAATTTTATTTTAGAGGTGTGAAATCCATTTATGCTACATTCATTAAAAGGATTGAAATACAATGTGTTAAACAGCGGTTCTTAACCTATGGGTCGCGACCCAAAATTGGGTCGCGAAGCATATTTCTTGGGTCGCGCTGAGTCGAACCAAAAAAGTTAGTAATACACCAAATAATAAGTAATACCAACACCTCCTAGAAGAGTTATTCCCTAATACAAGTTATTCCCTAATACAATGTTTCGGTTTTACCGCTCTTCGCGAATGGCCTTCCGGAAGTGACGTCCAATTCCTGTCCTGAGGCTTTCTCTTCTAGGTGTTGGTAATACGCACGCCATTGCTTTGCGTGCGCGCAGACTCAGTAAGCTCTCTGTCAAAAACTCGTTTCTGCGTATTGTGTTGTGAATAACAGTGAAACGTGTAATAACAGTGAAACGTGAATACAAGCATTTTAGAAACAAATTTTGTCTTATTATTAATAGTGGAGTGATCAAGCTGCAGTGTGTATTGTAAAATTGTAATCACCCTAATAATGGCAAAACGTGAATACAAGGAAGCATTTTTAGAATTAGGTTTTACTTGCATTTATGATCGAGGAGTGAACAAGCCGCAATGCGTGTTGTGCAGTGAAATATTAAGTAATGAATCGATGAAACCGAACAAACTTAAAAGACATTTTGATGCAAAACATAAAAATTTTTCCTTTGAGGGAAAAGATCGTACTTTTTTCGAAAGAAAAGAAGCCCATTTAAAAAGACAGCGTTTGGATGCACCAAGTAGTAGTGGTTTTATAAATTCTGCCAAACAAGCTACACTTGCTTCTTTTCATGTGGCTTGGCATATTGCAAGACAAAAGAAACCCCATAATATTGCTGAAAAACTTATAAAACCTGCTGCCATTGACATGGCACGTATCATGTGCGGAGATGAAAGTTCAAAGAAATTACAAAAGATACCATTATCAAATGATACAATTCGTTTACGAATTAATGATATGTCATTTGATATTAAGAATCAACTTATTTCTGCTATAAAAATTGCTGGTTTATTTAGTATTCAACTGGATGAAACGACAGATGTAAGTAAAGATGCTCAACTCATGGTTTACGTGCGGTATCCAGGTTTAACAGATATACAGGAGGACATTTTATTTTGCAAACCAATGTCAACAACAACTAGAGGTGAAGATATTTTTCTTATGGTCGATTCGTTTTTTAAAGAAGAAGGATTAAATTGGAATCAGTGTTTCAGTATTTGCACCGACGGTGCAGCTGCCATGACAGCATCTCAAAAGGGATTTTCGACAAGAGCAAAACAAATGAATCCACAAATTATATCGATTCATTGTTTGTTACATAGACAAAATCTTGCTTCAAAAAAATTATCACCCGAATTATGTATCGTTTTGGATGAAATTGTTGCGGTAGTCAATTTTATCAAATCAAGAGCTCTTAACTGTAGAATTTTCCGAGAACTGTGTTTCGAATTTGGTGCAGAATACGAACATTTATTATATTATTCTGAAGTTAGATGGCTGTCCCGGGGCAAAGTTGTTCAAAGAGTATTATCATTACGGACAGAAGTCGAATTATTTTTGAGAGAAAAGAAACACCCATTAGCATCTAAATTCTCCGAGTTGAAGTGGATTACTCAAGTTGCTTATTTGTCAGATATTTTATTTGAAATAAATAATCTAAATACGTCTATGCAAGGACGTAATCATACTATTATTGAATTAACTGAAAAAATTACATGTTTTAAAAATAAACTCAAATTATGGAGAAATAAGGTTGAAGTAAAGAAACTTGCTTCATTCCCGACTCTTCATTTACTTGTTGAAGACAATAATATTGATATCACAGAAATACAGAAAATTATTATTAATCATTTAGAAAAACTAATAGCACACTTTGATCGATAGTTCCCTGCAGACGATGTTTTCAAATATAATTGGGTTCGAATGCCATTTAATTTTGATGTAAGTGATTTGCATGAGGAATTTGTTAATATTAATCAATTTCAAGAACAATTAATAGAAATACAAAGTGACCAAGCACTTCGATACAATTTCTACAAAAACACTGAATCTTTATGTGCTTTCTGGTTAAAATTAAAAACCGAAAAGCCAATAATTGTTAAAGAAGCCCTAAAAATATTATTGCCCTTTTCAACAACATATATGTGTGAGGCTGGTTTTTCGGCTGTGTGTAATCAAAAACAATTACCGGAACAAGTTAAATCCTGAAATAGATATAAGGTGCTCCTTGACAAGCATTCAACCGAGGTTTGAAGATCTTTCAAAATGTATTCAAGCACAAGGTTCTCATTAAAACTGTATGACTTGCATTTAAAATTTAAAAGACTTAACATATGTATTGATATTTCTTTTTTTTTTTAGGAATAAGTTAAAATGTCAATTATTTTCAAAAAGTTATAAATATATTTTAATTTGGTCAATAAAAATTATTAAAAACACTTGATTATTAATTAAATTTTCCTTGGATCGAAAAGTACTTTTGTTTATCTTTATTATTAAAAAAATAAATAAAAAATTTGTAAGTTAAAAAAAATCATCATCGTAGGATTGAAGATTTTTTAAAAATACGTTCTAAAATAAAGCAATGAAAAAATTTTGACTTTTTTTTGGGTCGCGACATGAACATATTTCTCAAATTTGGGTCGCGGCTTAAAAAGGTTAAGAACCACTGTGTTAAAGAGTAACCTCCTTTAGATATAAACAATTAAGAAAGTGTAACGCAGATTCTGTTGCACAGGTCTGCTAGTTTCCATTATTTTGAGTAGGTAGTTAATTAACGTCTCACTTGACATTTGAAGGACACGATAGATTTAACTAGCCCCGTGTTCTGCTGGACCGAATTAGCAATCCTCCGTGCAACAGCTAAAGAATAACAAAAAACAATGAAAAAGCTTAATGAAAAATTATTTATTGGTTTTGTACGAATAGTTTGAGTCATTCCTGTTTCTTTTCAAAGAGGCTTTCCAGTAGCCACAGCATAGATGCCACCACGGAGATCGTACCCAAGACGTAGAACATGCTGGAATAGGAACCTACGCTGTCTCGAAAGTACCCTAACGAAAGAGAAATTAAAGAAAATAATAATGCACTGAAATAAAAGAAAAACTCATCGAACTTCTGAATGAAAAGGCGGAGCACATCTTCATGTTATTTCTCCCGATCACTCAATTTGACTATCTGTCACGTGGTATTGGGAAAAGACACGAATCCTATGGTTAACGTGATTATCGAGTGACAGTTTGCACCTTGATAGCCAATCCGCTTGGCTCACGTGACCTGCGACCTTACGACAGCCGGCTCCGTTCATTTCATTGCAAAAATGAACTCTGAGATTACCGCACTATGCTACTCGTAAATCTATCATTTACCCCACAATATATTTAATGAATCTTCATCTTTCTAACGAATCCATGGAGTGTTGCAACCCTTAGTAAGATTCTATTGGTCTTTTCATTATAATACAATCTAGCCTATTCTGTAGAATACGATTCTTTGGAACAATTCTATTGGCCTATTCTGTAGAATACGATTCTTTGGAACAATTATTGCTCCTTTCCTTAGAATTGTTTGGAATGATTCTATTGCTCCTTTTCTTTGAATAGAATCCTCTGGAAAGATTCTATTGGTCAAGAAGGTCAAAGTTTTTTAGAAGTCATGAAGGCAAGATAGCAGGATGAAATTATACGTGTTGGTATGAGAGGGTTAAGACACTTATCACAAACATACTACCTAGAGATAAGATAAAGATTTAGTTTTCAGCAGCCAAATCTGAATTGTAGGTAATTTAGTTCCTTTATTGGGTGGAAGCACGAAATTTTGCAGCTACAATTTATTCAAGTTTCTTGGAAAAGTCACGAATTTTCTTAAAATTCTATAAAAGTCGTTGTACTAGTTCTTGTCCTAGTAGTCTGTCAGACATCCGATTAAAGTTGTTTTTCGATTAAGTGAACCTATGATTTTGATAAGAAAAGATCTCGAAATTTACCAATTTGAAATGTTAGAATGGCCCGTTGAAGTGAATCATGTCTAACGAGAAAACTATTGAGGCAAAACGTGCCACTAAGGGTATAAGGTTTCTTTAAGAAAATAATTTTGCAATCACTAGTACTTTGGGGATCTAAACAGAAACCTTGAGTTGTAATTAATACTATATTAAAAAGGTTTTTAGCAATATTTGACACCATTTTGGGGTGTCGCTTCAAAATGGATTTCATTACGTCTTCACAAAAATGTTTGTTTACTACTAGCTGAATATTTCTTTACTAAGCTAACTTTTTAAGAAATACCTCGTGTAATTAAAACAGATGCGTATACCTATAATGCGTAATAAACCTGAGGCATATTTCAATCCATTATACCGCAATAAGTCTCTTTTTTAAAATATATGAAAATTAATAGAAGTATATAATAAAATGTGTTCTTTTTGTTTTATAAAATATAAATCAGATCTTCCCCTTTGGGATTGAGAGCCATGGTAGACCAGTTGGAGGAGTAGCTGTGTTGGGGTTTTATGACGCAAGGTTCAAAAGTTGGAGTAGCGGATAAACAACCGGAGGGTTGAGAGTTCGAATCCAACCAAAGACCGTCGTGTACGTGGTGGCAGGTGCACGTTAGATCTGTCGTGGTCTCCAATGTTCACGTTGGTGTGGTGTGGAAGTTTGGAAAGTAGGGTGCCAGATCAAGTGTTGATCTCGTCAGCTAACCATGTTTCAAAATAACGAGATCAATCAATACGGGATTGATGGTCGCCAATAGCCCATGGTCTCGCTCCAGAACGATGTTAATTCAGCTACCTACCTACCAAAAAATTATTTTTGACACGTGAAAAATTTACCCCATCCTAGCAAAAATTGAAAAAATCTCAAATCCCAAAAAGATCATATATAAAGGTAGGTAGGTAGTCAATTAACGTCGCACTAGAACAACACAACGGACTATTGGCGACGGTCTGGGATCAATCCCGAAGGGAAAGATCCAAGGATAACTCCAATGCTGAGCTGGCACTCCACTCTCCAAACTTCCACATCATGCCAACGTGAGGACATTTGAGGCCACGAAAGATTTAACGTGCAAAAGCCGCCGTGTGCACGTCGGTCTTTGTCTGAACCGAGTTTCGAACTTGCAACCTTGATTGCCCGTTGCTCTCCCAATTGGGCTACCGCTGTAATATGTAAAAGTACTAACCTATCAAAAAGGGTCTTCCAAACGAAGCAAATCCGTTCATGAAACACATGCAACCGTAGGACACAGAGTGCAGCTCTATCCCCAAGAAATCCACAAGAAGTATCGGGAACACCACCATGGTACACCCCAGCAGGAGACCGTAACTGCAGCTGACAGCGACCAGCGGCCAATACCCCTTGGCCAAAGGGAACACGAAGAACACAATCCCGATCAGCACCATGCACCCCATCACGAACCGGGTCCGACTCACGAACTGTTTGTCCGTTATCCACCCCAGACACAGACGTCCGAACAGATCTGACAATGAGAAAGCGAAGAGGATGTACTTGGTGCTGCTGTCCGGCACACCTGTGTCCAGAGAGTAGTCCACTATGATGACCACGTACATGTGGTATAGGAAGTAAAAGGTCACGTTTGTGATGGCGGTCACGTAGAACATCGGGCAGGTCAGGACGGACCTGAAAGGCTGTACTATGTCCAAGCACTGGTTTTCAAATAGACCACAGGTTGAACCAGGACATAGGCATCGATTAGTTTCATCAGGATTTGCTGTGTTAATAGCATGACCTGAGGCACTTTGTATCTGTTTGTTGTCATCGGATTGTACCATGGCTTGTTTGGCAATAGTAGGACCTATAGTACTTGAGGCGCTTTGAATGTGTTCGTTATCATCTGGTTGTACCTTGGTGTGTTTGTTCTGTGGATCTGAACCGATTTCGGAAGGTAATACAGGATTTGCATTTGCTACAGGAGAATATTTAACATCGGTGGAAGAAACAGCACCATCAGAAGATTTTGCTTCGATGTCCATACCATTGGGACTCGATTGAACGTCCACAAGAGAACATGCCTTTGAAGTCTCCAAGAGTTCCGCATCTCCAAGTGTATTTTGTTTGAATAAATCCGATTCCATTTTTGGTACAGACTTCTCACAATCGTGGGAACTGATGCAGACAACCTTCTCGGACAACCAGGGCGGAGGTCGCATGAGGGCACCAGCGATGGTGATGTGTAGAACGATTCCACCTGTAAGAAGGAAGCAGCCAGAGAGTCCATAAGTGGAAATGAAGTGTTCGAATGCAATAGGGAGGATAATAGATCCTATGCAAGATCCGGAATTGGCGATGCCGTTAGCTGTAGCTCTAAGATTCAGGAAATACGCATTCAGAATGCCTGGCATTATGGTATTCATGAATCCATAGCCCACACCTGCAGAAAAGTGGTTTAATGAGCAAGTTTATTGTTTTAAAACAGTATTTAGACAGATATACAATAAAAAATCTTTCTGTCAGTTAATGAGTTTTTGCTCTAAGCTGACGTAAAATATGTTGAAAGATGTAGCATTCTGCCCATAAACCCTTCTGGTCTTGACAAAGTATCTTGTCATTAGCAAAACACATTAGCAGATCTTAATGAACGAGATACCTCGAAACCGACCAGATCTCACCATCATAAAAAAAATCGGCAATATCTTATATCGCGATCTGGTCCTTAGCAAAATTGGTCAGATCTTGATGGACTAGATATCTCTTCGAAAATACTTGAATGGGCAGAATGCTACATCTTCCTATATATGTAACATACGGCAACCAGGCAGACTTGCGTCAGTCACTACACCGATGACTCTAGCATCAGCGGATATCCTGACAGCAAGCCAGCGATTGAATGACAGTAACCAATCCAGAGCCAGCCAACGCTCGCGGTGAAGCATGGAGAAAGACGGCAAATGAAGAAACTGACAAATACCTGTGTTTGTGCATTTCTTTTTCCATCTAATTATTCCTTCATTAGTAAATTGCTCACCAGATCAACAATAATTAGAATTGTTTAAGAAATGTTGAGAGCTCTCCATTTCTTTAAAACCAAAGAGCGGAGCAACTCGTTCATAATACACACATATCGCCGGCTTAGAGCAGAAACTCATAAACTGACAAAAAGATTTTTTACTCCATCTGTTTAAAGACTTAGTTTTCTGGTAAAACATTTTAATAGTACTATATAGCCTTTAAACAGATTATAATATGACTATGTACTTTCCATCACCCAGCATTTAGTGTCTCCGAAAAATTGTCTGAGCTTCTGCTCTAAGCAGACGTTATTTTCCAATTTATCTGAATATTTTGACGTGAATACGTCTTGGAGGTCATCGGCAGAAACTTGAGCGTCACGAAAAGTGTTGATTTCTCAAATCCCCAAACTCCAGGGGGAATCAGCCTATGGGGATAAATGACCTTCCATTACACGATGGTAGGTGGGCCGCGTCGACCCCTAATCCACTCCCCCTCTGACCTTTGTATCGCATGGTGGGGGAAAAATGAGTCACATTTCCGGCATATGCTGGCCTGTGGTGTTGTGGCATATGTGGCCTCTAACTTCAGTTCTAATCGACGGATCGTGGCGAGTGCGGGCTTAAATTGAAGAGAACGACGAGTTCTACAATTCTATTTGACGGTGACAGTTTAAACCATTTGAGTGAAAATTGTGTGCAGTTGACAGTGAAGATTTGTCGAAGATTTCACTATGAAGCCAAAACATCATTAAATTTAAATTGCGGCATAGGAAACGTAAACAGGCTGGAAGAGAAGTTCAAGATGAACAAAATGATACCAAGAAGTCTAAACTTATGACATGCGGAGAGATCTAGAGCTTACCGAAATCGCAAGAAGGAGCAGGCGCGAGTAAGCTGTGACGTCGCTGGACCATCTAATGAGCTGCCACCACACTTGGAAACACCACCATCGACCTTACCTTTGTCAGGAACATCAACATCGACACCATGGCGTTTGTCTCGTACTTTAGCTATCACAGACCCATCATCCAAGTCGCCATAGAGTACTAAGCATTGCCCACACTCTAACACCACTGTTATGTATCCACCAAAACTGGTTAAATAAATAAATGTCAAACAAATACCCGCCGTCTTCATATCACCAGCGACCCACTTACCAGGTAGAGAGCCTATATAGATAGATAGATAGAGAGGTGACATACACCCGACATTTTCTGATTGGCTGATGCGGCCGGCAGCCATGTTTTTCCTTTTAAGGTCAGTTCAACATGGCGGTTGTACCTTGTTGATTGCGAATTTGGAAGTTTTGTTTGGATACACTTGTAATTTACATAATTTTGAAGGTAATAACGCTTTTTTTCATTTAATATAGATCAACCTACCAATTTAATGAACAAAATAAGGTGTAAACTGTTGATAACATTAATTTAGACAACTAAAAAGAAGCAAAGGTACATGTGTAAAATTCCGTCGACCATTCTAGCCAAACGATGCGATATTCCGCCAATAATGGAAAGCGTATAAAATTGTTTTACTAGTATTGCAATTTTTTCCGAAACGTTATATTTAAACAATTTAAAATTAGAATTATGTTTAAACTGATTTTTTTATTTCTTTCCACAATATAAATAATTTATAAATATTTGAATAGAAAATGGATATTTAAAATACTTAATTATTTACTTCATTTTCAAAATACAGTACATTAGGCCTACTGTTTTTATTAAGTTGCCATTCAAATATACTGTATTAAAAATAAGCACAAATTATTTTAGAAGAATAATAAGAAGAAGAATTTCAATTAACGTCACACTGGAGCAACACAATGGGCTATTGGTGACGGTCCGGGATCACTCCCAAAGGGAAAGATCCGAGGACAACACCACGTAATTTTGAACCACGGTCAGATGACGAGGCAACACCTGAGCTGGCACCCCACTCTCCAAACTTCCACACCACGCCAACGTGAGGACATTTGAGGCCACGACAGATTTAACGTGCACCAGCCCCCTTTGTACACGACGGTGTTTGGCTGGATTCGAACTCGCAACCCTTCGGTTGCAAGTCCGTTACTCTTCCAACCGGGCCACCGCGGCCCCCAAATTATTTTAGATATAGTATATTGGCGTTTTATTTCACAACATAACCGTTTTTTGACTGTCCCAATTCTCCGGATTTTTGCATATCCGGACTACGTCCTGCACTCAGTCGAGATAATTTGAGTTTTACTGTATTTCTATTAAGCATTTAAAGCTCTTTTATCTTATGAAAAAATGTTTTATATGAATAATTCGGAAAATTACAGGGCAAAATACGTTGCCTCACTTTGGATTAACATGAAAGTGTTCTAATTCAAATCTAACTCAATGCATGCAATTAAATTTTTTTTTATTCAGACCCCCAACCAGATTAAGTCCTGTATATTACTGGTTTATAGACTGTTCTGTGGTCTAAATGAGTAGCTCTTATGCCATGAGAATATTCAATCTATCAATATTTAAAACCCAATGCCAAACTCGCCAAACCCGAAGTCTTCATATCAAAATGAACTGATTAGAAACCCTAGTGAGACCGTTCATTTGTATAGCGTCCGCGTTGGCACAGCAACGGTCGAAAAACATGGCTGCCATTTTCCCTATGTCACCTCTCTATCTATATAGGCCCTCTATTACCAGGTATTCCGCCCTAAAGTCCTCACGAACCACCTTACGGTACAGTGGGGACTGTAACTAACAGCCTTTGTCCTTTGTATATCTAGTTAAATTATCAACTTTGTGGTAATCCCTGGATGAGATCATCCATATTGTTCGCACCGTGTGTATCTCAGTGACAGCTGTTGGCGCTACTCCTTAATTGGCGTAACTTTTCATGCACTTGGCGAACGCCAAGAACGTTACCAACTTCTCAGTTTTGTGCCTGACCTCTTGACGTGATAAAATGATATCGCTAGTGTTCCGTTCCAGGAACCATTCTTTGTGTATTTAGGATAATACTTTTATTTACAGTACAACTATTTTGTTTACTTTTGTGTATAATACGACTCTTGTTTACTTAGGATATTACTTTTGTGTATAGTACAACCCTTTTCCTTATTTAGGATAGTACTTTTGTTTACTTTTGTGTATGGTACAACCCTTTTGCTTACTTAGGATAGTACTTTTGTTTACTTTTGTGTAAAGTACAACTCTTTTGCTAACTTAGGAAAATACAACTCTTTTTGTGTACTTCGGATAGTACATATCTTTCTTTGTGTTTAGGATGGTACAGCAACTAGTATAAATAAACATAGTCCTTAAAGTTTGTGTTTTTGTTGACACATGATCAACTGTTTTTCTTTTAGGATGAGCAGGTTTGGCGATGTAGTTTGACCTTGAAGATGTTCAACTTACCGAAAACTCCCCCGAAGAGAAGGGTGATGAGCTTGAGGGAAGTGGTGAGGTAGCACGCTGAGATCCCCAGGGCGGCCACCACAGCCCCTGTGATGATGACGGGGCGGCCACCGAATCTCCGCGCTAGGATACCAGAAAATGGACCTGAAAACAACGATTCCCAATCAAAAAAGTATACAGGTAATGAAACCTTCTCCAAGGGGAGCTTAGAATCTGATGCGCAGTATAACCAATCGATCCAACTTTTTAAAAGTGATCATTGTTTTAGAGATGATTTTTTTACCGTTTAAAATAGTTGCAAATCACATGACTCGCTAAAACAGATTAAATTAAATAGTATACTTTAGGACAGTGGTCGCCAAAGTGGTCAATATCGACACCCAAGGGTCTATATAATATTGTTAGGGGCTGATAGAAAATGTAAGACATCATTGTACGGGTAATATTGAATTCAGTTTACTTGGATTACCTCCATCTTGAACGACAAAGCAATTAAGAGTGAATATAGAATTCCGTGGCTATTTAAGGCTGACACTTATTTCGAACCCAACAATTCTAATCTTGTTAAGAGTCACGTAGCACACCCTTCATACTGACAACGTTAGTAAATTATATACTATGTTAATAAAAATCTTATTTTCATATACAAGGAAGATTGTATTATGGTTATTTTATATATTATTTATCCCCATATCCAATATGTAATGTTAATGACGTCAAAAACAAAACCCTTTGACTTTAAGCCAATATAATAATACATACTATATTATACATACAATAAACACTAATTATAAAATAAAGCAATATTTTATTCTCACATAAGTGGGTTTTTTTGCTCGTCCTACTATAATTACGTAATAATAAAGTAGAGACGGTCGATAAAAAGTCAAGAAGCTCTTGAAGGGGTCAAAGTTTAACGACCTCTGATTTAGAAAGACCACTTTTATTAAGTAATAAGATGCAACAATAGTGTATACGGAAAGTACATTATCTCATAAAATTACCGATTCCAATCATACATTTATAAATTTCGGATTCAGAAGCTCTTTGACAATTATATTACTAGAGCAAAACTTATTATTTGGCTCTGCTTTCTTGTCATTTAAACGCCAAGTTAGGATCATTGGGGTTTTCCAATGTGCCATTTAGAAATGAGGGGACCGTTACATATTGAATTGCCGAGCCAATTTCACCGCAAACGGTTGGTGTAGAACTGGGTTAATCAAAGTGGTAACTTTTAATACTGTTATTCGTCTTTCTGAAAAATTGGAAAACGTGTCTTCCTTTATCTGAGTTTTCCAATTCTGTGGAGTTTTACACATTTAAGCAGGTGTGCCATATATAGATGATACTCACCCGTAAGGTTGAGGACAGAGATGCAAAGTACCATGGGCCACGAAGCCTCTTCTCTGGTAACGCCAAAGTCGCTGATGAAGGCCACGAACAGAACACCCGATGTTCTGAAATAGAGAGAGAAGGTAGGTATTTTAATTAACATCGCAACTGGAGCAACGCAACGGACTATAGGTGACGGTCCGGGATCAATCTCCCAAGGGAAAGATCAAGGACAACATCATGTAATTTTGAACCACGGTCAGATAGCGAGGTCATCACCTGAGTTGTGTGGCACCCCATTCTCCAAACTTCCACACCACGCCAACGTGAGGACTTTTGAGGCCACGACAGATTTAACTTGCACCAATCCCCTTGGGGGAGTCATTAAAAGCCCAAGAAGCTGGATTGGACTTAGCTCTATGTTGGTGTCTGACACCATAGAAGTGGAATATAAGTAGACTGAGCATTGTTATTGAGAAGAGCTTCAAAAAGTGACCAACATGCCAACTAGCAGTCACGTGACTGATCTGGAAAAAATTGACTAGGTTGGCATATTTGATATCTTATCGCTTTGTTTGGCCACACAAAAACGTAAAACCGCCAAAGTCTACTATGACGCGCGAACCAATCAGATGATTAATCAATCTATTGGCGTCTTCTTCCATCCTATCCATGGACCGATCAGACGATGAATGTTCGTTTCTACCCGGCAGACGAAAGTAGTCTAAGGGTACGTTACTATTTTCGGTCATGATTCCGTACTTTTATATTTCCTCTATGACCGAGACTCACCTGAAGATCCCTGCGAGGATGAGACTGGAAAAGCAGCAGGCGAAAGCGACAACCCAACTCCAGCCCCTGTCGGGGCGGCCACACACTCTGCCCATCGAAGAGGGTTTGGGTGCCCCAGAGCTCACATCAAGTCATACCCTCGCACATTCACAACTCCTATCTGTTGAAAGAAAAATAATTATTTCTGAAACACTGGATAATTATTTCAATTAACTCTAAAAGGCGGTTGGAAGAGCAACAGATTAGCAACCGGAGGGTTGCAAGTTCGAAACTCTGTCCAGGCCAAAGATAGTCGTAGTTATGTATACGGGGGCTGGTACACGTTAAATCTGTCGTGGCCTTAAATGACCTCACGTTGGTGTGGTTTGGAAGTTTGGAGTCGTCCTTGGATCTTTCCTTTCGGATCGGATTCCGGACTGTCAATAGCACGTTGTGTTATTTCAGTGCGACGTTAACTACCTACGTACCTTAGTAGTATGGGGGTTCCTTTACCGTCATTTTCAAGATGGCAGTCGTTTGATAAGGAGAGAGGGGGAACTTGAAGTAGATAAGAGAAAGGGTGAGATAACGAAGAGTTGGTTGACGCCATCTTTACAATGACGTCAACCAACTCTTCAGCCTATTTTCAGTAGCCATTTTAGTTGTTCAGATACAAGGTAGGTAATTAATTAACGTCGCACTGCAGCAACACAACGGGCTAAAGATGACGGTTCGTGTCCAATTCCGATGGGTAGGTATTGTAATTAAAGTCGCACTTGAGCAACACGAGCTATTGGCGATGGAACGGGATCAAACCCCAACGGAAAGATCCGAGGACAACACCACGTAATTTTGAACCACGGTCAGATGACGAGGTCACAGCCGAGCTGGCACCCCACTCTCCAAACTTACACGCCACGCCAACGTGAGGGCATTGGAGGCCACGACAGATTTAACTTACACGTCGCTCTTTGACCGGACCGTTTGGAACTCCGGTTGCTAATCAGTAACTCTCCCCTACCACGGGCCCTGTTCAAAAATAAAATGAATAGGCTTTCTCGCAAAATGTGCTTCCTAAGTATGAAACAGACAAGACATTCTCTTAATAAGGTTTTCATGGAAATCCAGATTCAGATATTTCTCTGTTGCACGGCTTGGCGACAAAACCCCGAAATTGAGTCCCTTGGAAAAGTTTTCCCTCTAAAGAAAAATCCAAATATTTTTAGTTAACCCTCTTCCCACAACAAAACTCTAAACCAGCGAGTGAGTTGGGAGGAGGTGGGTCCTCCGAGATATCTCGTCCATCAAGATCTGACAATGACCATATTTCTTCCCCAAGATATCGGCGATCTTGTGATGAAATAAATACTGTACCCCAGGGGTAAGTCCATTTTTGTCAGTTAGATGAACATAAAATGCGCTCTATCTAGAGGTAAAGTGTCTTCTGAATGAGTGATCGATTAAATGTTGAAGTCAAAAATGAGATTTCCTGAAATTACCACACTTTACCTCGGGGTGCGTTTTCTTCCATATCTCGTCCATACAGTTTTGAAAATGATCAACCATCAGGAGGAAAAAGCGTTCAATTGAGTAGCTTTTCAGACTAGGAGAAAAAGCCATGACTACCAAACGTCAGCTTTCGGTCAACAGATTGGAAAACACTTTATGGATGAAGATGGACTTATAGGGGAAGAGTAACGCATTAGGAACAGAAGGGTTCGAATCCAACCAAACACCGTCGTGTACAAGGGGGGGGGCACGTTAAATCTGTCGTCGCCTCATATTGGCGTGGTGTGGGAGATTGAGGTGCCAGGCACAGGTGCTGACCTCGTCATCGGACCATGGTTCAAAATTACCAGGTGTTGATCTGGGATCTTTCAGGAGTGGGGTCCCAGCTCAGGTGTTGACCTCATCATTGGATCATGGTTCAAAATTACGAGGTGTTGATCTGGGATCTTTCAGGAGTGGGGTCCCAGCTCAGGGGTTGACCTCATCATTGGATCATGGTTCAAAATTACCATCGGATTTTTCCCTTTGGGATTAATCCCAGACCGTCGCCAATGGCCTGTGCAACGTTAATTCAACTATCTGACGGAGGGTTGCGAGTTGGAAACTAGGTCCAGCCAAAGATAGTTGTGTACAAGGAGTCTGGTGCTCGTTAAAATCTGTTGTGGCCTCAAATATCCTCACGTTGGCATGGTGTGAAAATTTGGAGAGTGGGATGCCAACTCAGGTGTTGACCTCGTCATCGTATCGTAGTTCAAAAGTACGTGGTGCTGTCCTCGAATCTTTCCCTTAGGGGTTGATGACTGACCGTCGTCAATAGCTGTTGCGTTGCTAAAGTGCAACGTTAATTAAAATGGTACTTACGTATTAACCGCATGCCAGCGATTAATCGCCAAATCTGTACGTATTAACCGCATGCCAGCGATTAATCGCCAAATCTGTACGTATTAACCGCATGCCAGCGATTAATCGCCAAATCTGTTGGAAGGGGTATAAGACGGAAGAACTCGAACAATCTGGTTATATTCACTGCCAAGTGAACCACAAATAAAATTTCATTGATTCTGATTGTTTCGCAAAACTTTTTTTAGAACCACAGTTTAGTGTTCAGTGTGTAGTTGCATTAGATACTCGTGTTTTATTTTCTGTTTTTACGTCGAAGTAAATTTTTAAGTAACGCTTGATCGTTACGAAATAATGCTGGAAGAATATTCCCATCCCAATGAATTTTTGGGGGCATTTGTCCCAAAACATGAACGAAATAAAAAAAACACATTAAAGATGGATTGACCATTTTTTCCGACTGTTGGAAGGGGTATAAAGCGGAAGAACTGGAACAATCTGGTTATATTCACTGCTAAGTGAACCACAAATACAATTTCATTGATTCTGAAACTGGCACGCACACACAGAATATATAACGCATCCGGGGAAGTGCAAAATGGCGAAATAAAAAACATCGAGGAACATCTTGGCACCACCTCGAGTCCCTACCTCGCAGTTTGTAATGATAATGATATGTTTGATGCCATCCTAAGGGCAATTGCTAAACATTTTCTGCCCGAAACAAACTTGGCTGATATTCGCCAATGGCATGCGGTTATAATACGTAACATTAAAATACCTACCTACCATCACCTTATATCGGCGAATTCCAACCTGTGTTCCGCAATAATACCGGTATGTCTTACGGGTAGGTAGGTATTATTAACGTCGCACTGGAGCAACATAACGGGCTATTGGCGACAGTCCGGGATGAATCCAAAAGGGAAAGATCGAGGACGTTATTTTGAACAATGGTCAGATGACGAGGTCACATGTGAGCTGTCACCCCACACTCCAAACTTCCCCACCACTCCAACGTGAGGACATTGAAGGCCATGGCGGATTTAACGTGGACCAGCCCCTTTGTACACGGTCTTTGGTTGGATTCGAACCCTTCGGTTAGTCCATTACCGGTCTACCTGAAGTCACTTCGGAGCAAAAAGGTAAGTACTAATTTTTTTATTGTTAATGAACCCAAATGATATCCGATTTTGGGTCGGATGGGCAAGAATTTTTATATTTTTCACTGAGTTATTTCATGTGCCATGAGAAAATCGCTGCCCTACATGAATGTACTTTGCATAGGCAAATTTATTTCTTCATTTTCTTAAAGGGCCCCATTATGATTCCTTCGCACCTATACAGGAAACCTATACACCAGAACATCGAAATGGCCCTGGTAGCCAAGTTGGAAGACTAGCGGATTAGCAACCAGAGGGTTGCGAGTTGGAATCCAACCAAAGACAGTCGTGTACAAAGGGGGCTGGTGCACGTTCAATCTGTCGTGGCCTCAAATGTCCTCGTTGGCGTAATGCGGCAGTTTGGAGAGTGGGATGCCAGTTTAGCTGTTGATTTGATTCAAAATGACGAGGTGTATCTTTCCCTTCGGGATTGATATGGGAATAGGCGTTGTGTTGCTCCAGTGCGAAGCTAATTCCACTACCTACCAGAATATCGAGAGAATATTCATAGATCTTAGCAGTATTACCAGAGGGAAGAATAAAGCCAGCACTAACCAGTTGAAGGAGCTACCTGACGTCGTGTTGCTCTAGTGGCGTTAACTCACCTCCACCGCCTCTGAAAGGGTTGAATAATTAAAATTACAGAAACAAAAATCAAATCAATGCATTCTAAAGATGCTCGTATTCTTAACCGTAATAGTATCTTTCAAAGGTGACTTATAGCTTCGAACCATTTCGTTTCTCCATTTTCAGTGCAGTGGTCGGCTTACACATAAACTCCCTTTTGAAGTAATCAATGGTAAATCGTGTCCATTTCATGTCACTTCAATCCAATATGAAAAGGTACGAAGATTTACTGACGATGTTACCTTTAATTCAGCATATTTTTGGTAGGTAGTTAATTAGTGTTACACTAGGCAACACAACGGGTTATTGGCGACAATCAGTTATGCATCCCGAAGGGAAGGATCCGAGGACACCCTCGTTACTTTGAACCAGTCAATGAGAACACCTGAGCTGTCATCCCACTCTCCAATCTTCTAAACCACGCCAACGTGGGGAAATTTGAGGGCACGACAGATTTAACTTTCACTAGCCCCTGTGGAGCCCTACTTCAGACAAGCTATGGGTGGGTAGTTGAGTCCACTAGAGCATCACAACGGGATATTGGCGACGATCCCGGATCCATCTGGAAGGGAAAATTCCAAGGAAAACACCTCGTCATTTTGATTCACGGCCAGATGACGAGATCAACACCTGAGCTGGCAAACCACTCTACGAACTTCCACACCAAGCCAACGCGAGGACATTTGGGGCCACGACGGATTGAACGTGCACCAGCATACACGATTCTTTAGCTGGATCAAGTTTCAAACTCGTAACCCTCCTTGTGGCTCTTACAACTGGGCTTCCGCGAGATGACGAACAAGCAAAGGGGAAATATCCAAACAAAACATCCAAAAAAAGTCCCTTTGAAAACTAAAAGGCATGTTAAAATTGACTTGAGTACATTTGCCTCGATTTCAAAGTAACACTTATAAACAAATTCAATACAGAGAAGTTTTAGTTCACCTTCAGTAATCCATTTTGCAGCTCCGTCAGCTTCTTGCCAATGCAACAGTTGTTGGTCGAAGGAGCTCCTACAAGATGTCGACGATCCAGAAAACCGTGAGACACTGACGTCTTCCAGATTTCTTTGCCAGGACACCCCCCTTATCCTCCCCTCCCTTCTCCACCCCTCCTTCGTTCCTTCCAAAGAGGTTACAGTTGTCTTTTCAATTTGTGTTTGAGTGTTGACAGGAGAGAAAGCGGCTTCGTTTATTTAGGGTGAATAATTTTCCGCTGACGATTGACCGGGGTGAAGCTCGGGCTGCCAACTCACAGGAGATCCCAAAGTGTCTTCCAATTTACTTAGAAAAGTCTCCGGGTTTAGTTAGGGGCCGCGGTGGCCCGGTTGGAAGAGTAACGGACTAGCAACCGAAGGGTTGCGAGTTCGAATCCAGCCAAACACCGTCGTGTACAAAGGGGGCTGGTGCACGTTAAATCTGTCGTGGCCTCAAATGTCCTCACGTTGGCGTGGTGTGGAAGTTTGGAGAGTGGGGTGCCAGCTCAGGTGTTGCTTCGTCATCTGACCGTGGTTCAAAATTACGTGGTGTTGTCCTCGCATCTTTCCCTTTGGGATTGATCCCGGACCGTCACCAATAGCCCGTTGTGTTGCTCCAGTGTGACGTTGATTGAAATACCCCCCCGGGTTTAGTTGATACAAAAACTAGAACCAGAAAATACCTGCAAAGTGCTCGTCAAGCGTTATGGCGATTAGATCGATTCGACAGAATTGATGGTTGGTATTTTAATTAGCGTCGCACTGGATCAATACAACGGGCTATTGGCGACGGTCCGGGATCAGCCCCCCGACGGGAAAGATCCAAGTTATGGGCAAGGACCGAGGTTCAAGATCCGAGGACAACACGTCATTTTGAATCAGTCAGATGACGAGGTTACACGTGAGCTGGCACCTCACTCTAAGAAACTCCACACCACGCCAACGTGAGGACATTTCGGGCCACGACAGATTTAACGTGCACCAGTCCCCTTTGTACAGGACGGTCTTTGGTTGGATTTGAAGTCGCAACCCTCCGGTTGCTAATCCGTTACTCTTCCAACCGGGGCCTCATAGGGGGGTATTTCAATTAACGTCACACTGGAGCAACACAACGGGCTATTGGTGACGGTCCGGGATCAATCCCAAAGGGAAAGATCCGAGGAGAACACCACGTAATTTTGAACCACGGTCAGATGACGAGGCAACACCTGAGCTGGCACCCCACTCTCCAAACTTCCACACCACGCCAACGTGATGGGGCCTCGTAGGAAAGTTGAAATAGTTTTCAAATTTAGGTTGGAAGTTGAAATTACGTCGCACTAAAGCAACACAACGGGTTATTGGTGACATCCGGGATCAAAGCCGAAGAGAAAGTTCCGAGGACAACACCTCGTCATTTTAAACCGCGGTCAGATGACGAGGACATCTCGTCATTCCAAACGGTCAGATGACGAGGTCAGCACCTTAAGTTTTGCTGACACAGACGAGAGAAATACACCCAGGGTAGCTACAGGAATCGAACCTGCGTCCACTGCAGCTTGCCAGCTCAATGGCCAAACCCACAACCACCGAATTCGACGGCAAACTGTAGAGGTTCGAGATTTGTGAGCATTCTTTGTGATTCGGAGAACAACTGCGCATTAAGCGACGGTAATTTATTACGGAGGGCAAAAAACTACGAGTGGCACCTAAAAAACTCGGAACCTTTTTATCTTGGTCAGATGCCAAGAATCGCGATGTTTGCTTGAGCATCGAGTAGCAGATGGGGTGGCGTCAGATAAATTACCTATTGGTTTTCTACTTCATTTGGTGTTTCTTTAAAGATCTAGTTTTTTCACACAGTAAAACAGGCTCGAGGAATTTCGCCGACAGAAGCGGAGTAACCAGGGAATGTACTCAATCTGCATTGCTGTAACGATCAAAATTTTAATTTATCACGGAAACAAAAAAAGTTAACTTTTGATCTTCCTTTGAAAATTCCTTATCCGTCAATATACATAGACCGCAACAGCCAGGTTGAAAGGTAATGGTAATTAAAGTAGCACTAGAGCAACACGACGGGCTATTTAATATTTTAGTCACCTCCCCTATTACTATTTTCAAACCAATAAAATAGAAATGTTTATTTTTTGTACTAAGATAAAAATAACCATTTGACAATTGCGTATTTAGTTATCATTTGTTATCCGGTTCAAAATGTATTAAAATTTGGAAGGGTTGAGACATTTTAGAACGATGGCTTGCCCTAGCATGTCAGTAAAATTCACCATTTCTATCTAAATTTCAATAGCCCGTTGTGTTACTCCAGTGTGACGTTAATTAAGGGGGTAGGGTATTTCAATTAACGTCACACTGGAGCAACACAATGGGCTATTGGTGACGGTCCGGGATCAATCCCAAAGGGAAAGATCCGAGGACAACACCACGTAATTTTGAACCACGGTCAGATGACGAGGCAACACCTGAGCTGGCACCCCACTCTCCAAACTTCCACACCACGCCAACGTGAGGACATTTGAGGCCACGACAGATTTAACGTGCACCAGCCCCCTTTGTACACGACGGTGTTTGGCTGGATTCGAACTCGCAACCCTTCGGTTGCTAGTTCGTTACTCTTCCAACCGGGCCACCGCGGCCCGACGTTAATTAAAATAAAATACCAAATACTATCTAAATTTCATATATTTATCAATCCCGGACCATCATTAATAGCCCGTTGTGTTGCTCCAGTGTGACGTTAATTAAAATACCTACCTACCAAAATATTTATCAAGCGAAAAAAAGAAAACATTTGAAGGCCAAATAACGATCAGCGGCAGTTAGAGGAATATAAATACTAGTGAAATAACAAAACTCTCAACCTAAATCATTGGGTAAAATTAAATGCAACAATGAAAATAGACACACCAAAATCTTATCGTATATACTTGCATGCAGTTGTGGACTTAACTGTAATGGCCAAATTTGGAGCTATAGTTGGTACTCTTGCATCTTCAAAAACTCATTCGTAAAGGCTATCTGGATCAGCTCAAATCAAAATTTTCAAATTAATCATCCACATCTAGAATATTAAAAATCTCGTCTAACAAAACTATATTTCGACCAGTGTTTAAACATTCCATGTGATACTCGTTTCAAGTATAAAGTAAACAAATTTTTATTTAATACCGACTTATGGTCGTGAAATTTACCGCAAAAAAATTTGTAATCTTGAATGTCTTTTTCTTATCTGTGTAAAAAGAAGACAAATTACACTAAGTCATTGAGTTTGCAAAAAGTTTTTGGGCAATGGCAGATGGGTCCTTAAAAATGTCTTCATGTATGGCTCCAATGCAATTCAGGATGTGAAGGAGAAGCTTGTAATAAACAGCACTTTATACAGGTGGGAAAGGATTTCTGGCCTCAAAGAATGTCATCTTTTTCAAATGGCCAGATCGGAGCCTGGCAAGCACAGAGAAAGTTTTCCGGGGCAAATTGAAGGCAAGCAGTTTGTGAGGTACCACTGATGTTAAGGTACTAGAGATCTGCGCACATGCTTTTTAAGTAAGGGACAGATCTTGAACCGGTACAATATACAAGTGGCTGAAGCCAAGATAATTACAAGACTCATGTTTCTCACACAAAGGCTAAATCTAAAGTATTGTCCATTGTAGTGGGCGATGTAGAAATGTACTTCAAGATGAACTCACGTCCCAGTCTAAGAGATTTGTTTCGAGTAACATGGGGACATAGAAATGACCGCTAAGCACAATTGATATGAGGAATCATTGGATACAATTTTCCTGATGGAATCTGTAAAAGTTACCTCCAGGATATGGCGATTCAAATGATTTAAATCAAGTGATTTTCATTAAAAAATCATTGATTTAAATCAAAATTTTGAATTTCCTTTTCCTATCTGTAGTATGTTTAATACTGAAATAACTATGAACACAAGATGGCATGTTATTTTGTTCAAATAAGTTAAGAACTTTGCTCGTACTCAATTCACCCCAAAAATTATACGGAAAATCATCCCTCCTTTGAAGACAATTTTACAGTATTTGTTGATTGGGATCCATATTACCAACATGTATCACAAGCCTGTTCAACAGAATGGGTTGTTTTAAGCATTCCATGTGACTAAAGTTGTAGGTGGTGTATTTCTCTTGTGTCCGTATGTCTCTTGATGTGTCTGGCGCAGCATGGCCAAAATATGGCCCTTGCTCCATAAAATCCCAACAAACCAACCATCCATGTGACTAAATTGCACATGGCCAATTCTAAAGTCCTTCTCCATGTGATGTTTAAAATATATTCATTCAAATTATTAAAATTGCGGTAACTTGCATTCTTTAAGATGTTCAAGTAATTTTTTGTATTGTAGTCTTCATGAAAAAAATACACTTAATCACAACGAAAAGGTTTTCGGCAGTATCACAAAAGCATTCCAATTTTGCACATAAATCTTTATAATTGGCAATTTTAATATTTTCATTTTGTTTTGCATAATAGGTTGGTTAATTTTTATTTATATTTTATGCAGAATCCCTTGGAATTTGCACTGCTAGCATAACTATTCAGTATGTATGGAATTGAAATTTTTAGAATATAAGTTAATTTACTCATCACAGATAAGTGAGAATTCAGAAAATAGATTAAGGATTGAGTGGAAAGCCACTGAATTACGATTGAAATGAATTTTTTACTGTAAGCTCAAAAAATTCCACTGAATTGGCATGTTCTGGGGATATTACACTTGTTCTATGCTGTTCAGAGAAAAGCTTCGTTTTCTTGTATATGTATAAACCCTTTTTATGTGTGTGGAATGTACCTATGAAATACTTATCAGTGCTCAGAGAATATCATAAATAGGCATACTTGATTTCAATTTATGTATTTTCACGTTTTATTACATTTTTTACTGTTTACTTACAAATAACTTTTTCACAAATAAGTTATTTTTGCAAGCTAATTAATTATTAATGAGAAGTAGGAATTTTTTCGTGATGCAAGTTCCTTTTATCTTTTCTATTGGTGACATAATTATTTTCTTAAAAGGAAGTCTTGGACCAATTAATTATTTTACATAAAAATAATTTTAAAAATTCTATACATTTTATTCACATGATAAATATATAGCAAAAAAATTCTGAAATTTGTCTGATTTTTGAATAATTTTATACAAAAACTTATATGATGTCGGTGGGATCCCGCAAGGTCCAAAACTTTCACATCACTGGTTATGGATTAGAATCAAAATAATCTAAACCACTTGAGAATCAGATGGAAAAACATTGCTTATGCTCAGCATTTGTGGTTTAAAATTACGTGGTGTTATTCTCGAATCTTTCACTTCGGGATTGATCTAGGACCGTTGCCAATAGCCTGTAGTGTTGCTCCAGTGCGATGTAAATTAAAATATCTACCTGTCACGTGATTTACTTTATTAATTCCTGTCACGTTTAGCCAAATATGGCTTTTGCACCATAAAAACCCCCAATGTCGCGTTTTAATCTTTCAAAACTTATCCAGCTAAATTTCCAAAAAATTAATGTTACACATCATTATTTTAATGTTTAACATAAATCAAAGCTATCTAGAAACTACAATGCGATTTGCTCGTCTCTTGTCAAACAAATTTAAACTTGTATGGGCAAATTATTAAAATGTGAGTTAAACCTTTCGCCCCGACTTTTGCATGATTAAAATTTAACTCTGAAAAGTAGTTTAATTTAGTAGTTTTTGCTCTTTTTGTGTTTGCTTTCTCCCTTCCAACATTTATGAGTTGCTCAGCTAAGGGGACCATGAATGATAAGAGTGGTTCTGTTTCATGCATTCACAACAGAAATCATAATTAAAAATCTTTTTCCACCGCTTGTCTGATTTTCTGCCATGACCCTAAAAAGTAGCCATTTCATCACAGCGGTCAACTCCATTCATGTACATATTGTAGTGGGAAATGAGCAATTAACGTCTAATTTTGTACCATCTTTTTGTTTCCGAACCACGGTCACTCATTCATCAGAATGAATGGGCGTGCTCAAAAACATAAGTCCGCCATTTGCAATCTGAAAGTATTGCCAGGTTTCTTTAGTCACATTTTTATTCCCCAATTCCTTAAGAACATTGAAAACGTAAAAACCCATTCAAAAGTGGGATTTATTTACCCAATAGGGAATGAAATCTAATCTCTGGGACATATATGCCCATTAGGCCCGAAAGGATTAAATTAAATAAATCCGACAAAAGTTTTTCGTACCCTGGTTGTCACATTCCAAGTACTTGCACCTGCATTTAAATACTCAGGTTTCTTCACTCTATAAAATCTGCATTGTTCTGCATTAGTCAACTTGGGCTTTTCCGATTCCTTCTGAAATATTTTCCAATGTTTCTTCAACTCAGCTTATGACTTTGCAAATCCTTTTTATCAGTTATAGCTAAATATTGTAGATCTCTACAAATCGACACCAATTTCAACGTTCTATCTCTTTCGCAATCCAAAGTTATACTACCCAAATGGCAAGACAAACTCTATCCAATATACAACAAAATCTAAATTAGATTATCACTTACAGTTTACGAGATATAAAACCATTTTTGTTGTGTTACTAGAGTTTTTGTAGCCCCTATACCGGACTGAATTCAGACTTATTCATATAAAAATCAATCTGTTATGCATTATTAGGTATGAGAACTATTGAAAACGAAAACAAAGCAGTGAATATTGTAGATAAAAAAATTTAAGTCATTTTTTTTGCTGCAGGAGACCTAACTATAAACCAGGGAATTTAAGGACTTTTTAAAAATTTGGCAACATTGGAACAGATGCTCTCAATATTTTTGGAAATTAGGGTTACTTAAGAACTTTAAATAACTTAAGGGGACCAGTGCACAAAAATCTTTCAAAATTTCGATTATTTTTTTATGAATTTAAATAAATGTTTAAACTATTCTGCTTAAAATGATACATTATTTATGGAAATACGTTGAGCAGAAGTATTTTAAATAATTTTTTGAAAAATACTTGTACGTCAGTTTTTGTGATTTAAAGAGCTTCCATCTTTGTTTACATGTCTTGAACAAACGCCCAAAACGAGAAGCCCATAAGAAAACCTTATTTACCAAGCCACACTATTTAATTTATCTATTTTATTTTGTATCTATGTTGCTATATATCTGATTCTCAACTTTTGGAATGCTGTCTTCATGGCAAGACACAAAATTGTAATGAGAGTTTTAACGCTGGTCAAGAGTGCCAAAAAATGTTTTTGTTGGAATTACATGCCTAAAATTTGGTGTATATGATGCTGTGTGCACGTTTAATGAAGGGAACATCAGTCGGTGTAAAGTTTTAGAAAAACTGGGTATTGAACATGCGTCGTGCAATGAAGCAAGGTGACAATGAACGACTTATGTATGCCGAAAGAAGCTTTCGTACCTTAAGTACAATTGCAAAAAGATGCAAGTGCTCATAAGAATTCTATAAATAATATATGTGATGATCCAGATTATGGAGCTGGAAAATTTTGAGGTAGGGCCAATTTTATGCTTTAAACTTCAATATCTCAAAATGTGTATTTTTTTCCATAAAAGGAACATTTTTTCAAAGTCTATTCAAGCAAATATAAAACAATTGGTTTATAAGTGTATCATACCCTATATATTTTAACACAGGCATTCTTTTCTATCTGCTCAGAAAAGTTCATTTTGAGTGTTAGAAAGGATGAAAATTGGCCATTTAAAAAAAAAAAATTGGAGTTAAAGAAAAAAAATTACCAAAATTTCAAATTTTATAAAAATCCCTGTGTTAAAGTGTCTTCATAACCTGTATAAAAAAATTCAAGTCAATACACATAAAAGATTGAGAAAATGTTCCTTAAAATATGACCATTTTAATATTACAGAGATAGGACTGCACCGGTCCCCTTAATATAGATCCCAATAGCAAAAAACATGATGGAATAAAGTGACAAAATATAAACATTATTTAGGGGCATTTTATTATTAAAGTACCCCTTCAGAATTTACATGCATCTTCAGAAATGAATAACATTAACAAATAAAATGCCTTTCGTTCAAAATACATTAATTATTCAGCAGAGTGTAAGACGATATTTAACAAGATAAATTTTTGAAGAAATGTTTCAAACAAAACGTACATAATTGACAAATAGATCATAAAGCATAAAAATTGCGAATGATTTTCAGAATTAAGATGGATGGCAGACATGCAACAATATTTATAGGATTATTTTTAGACTACTAAATTGTTCCCTTTTCAAGAAAAATGTTATGTTGGATTATAAAAAAATTGACCTTATTCAATGGAATGCATAACCAGTTACTTAAGTGCAAGGTTGTTGATTAAGTACAGTTTATAAACTTTGAAGGTACACATGAACCAGAGCAGATTCCAACTATACATACATTCACGAAATATCACCAGTTAGTTCATGAACCCACTCGAAAATAACGGTTAAAAATCAAATCACCAGAAACTCACAAATTTTAAATTCACATTGCAACGTGCAGTTATTTGTTGCAGATTTCCAAAACAAATATAAAATGCAAAATTGCAGTTTTAAGTTTCAGAGTATGTGGAATCAAGGTAAAATAATGAAATCTGACACACTCCCAACAGAATGCCTTTGAAACTACTTGCATATAATCACATTTCATTATTTTACTGAATCACCCTGCATAGACAGGGTTTGAACCCAGAAGCTGTTCAACACATGACCATGGCACAAGCCACTCAGGAACTAGGATGAAATATTTTCCTTGATACCTTGATCAGGAGAAATGTATCTAACTAAATTTTGGTCAGTCGATAATTTAACTAGTGTATCTCATATTTATGTATTATGGACGATTTGCCTGTCCTTTAGTTTTAATGGATTGGAGGCGAGTTCTCACACTTAAAATTTTTTTAATTGAGATTTAGTAATTTATAAATAAAACTATATACAATGAAAATTAAAACAATTAGATAATTGAACTAATTCCTAACTGAATTAGTAGCAGAACAACATCTTCATTCTTTTCTGACTCCGGTCCTTCTGCGTAGGTGTTTTTGCCTTGGGCATTGGCTGGATCATCATTGGTTGATTTCATCCAATGGCTGGCCTGCTGATAGGATTATGTTGTTGCTAGTCTCGGATGATGCAATATATGCTCTGGTTGTGTCTTTCGGAATTCCACATGGTTGTCGCAAGTCTTCCTGATTGTGTATTTCACAATTTACATTTATACCAAATTAAAATTTTGATTGACTTAACACTGTTTAAAACTTTTCACTGAATTAAATATTCTATTGGGTTGATGCAAAAGTTCGTCCTGTTTTTGGCACTAGATGCCATTGCATCGCTAAACCAACGTGTTATCTATTTCACACGTGTAAAGTTTTGATGTTTGAAAGAAGGAATTTCAGCGAGTACTTGGGAAAAAGTAGTGTTATTTGATTGTTTTTTAAATTTTGTTGTGAGCATTAAAAATGGCCGAAAACAAGGAGCATTTTCGACATAGTATGCCTTTTTATTTTTGAAAAGGCAAGAATGCTTCGTAGACGCAAAAGATGTGTTGTATAGGATGAGGATACCATTGACGATTCCACATGCCGTACGTGGGTCAGAAAGTTTCGTCACCTGGTTCTAGCCAGAAACCTCAGAACTTCTACGAGCATGGGATTATGGAGCTACCAGAGATGGAGAACGGTCATCGAACAGAACGGCATATAGTATATGGATTAAATGTAATTTTTAGTAAATTAATTTGTTTTTCAATTTTTGTCAAAAAAACGGGACAAACTTTGCATCAATCCAATAGTATGACATCAACATTCAGTGAAGATTATGTTTGGTCAATGCAGATCCCACATACTTCAATTTTTCTTTCATTTACAGGCTAACAGACCTTGTGCCATAAAACCCAAACCAAACCAACCTTTTGTTTACAGAAATGCATCCTTGAACACAAGTGAATCTCAGTGGAAATTTTGCCAAATTTTACAAAAATACACATACATTTTTATATAATATATAAACTAAAGGTATATAATATATAAACTAAAGTTATATAATATATAAACTAAAGGTAACTAACAATGAAACAAAACTTGGATTAAAAACTTCCAATTTTGCAGAAGTAATGTAAGTAAAGTGCAATATATTAACAATTTTCCAAATTAGTCATAAAATAGGTTTTAGTTCTACCACTACTACAACTTATTTTAATTACTTTTAGCAAAATAAAGCACTATTGTTTAAAAAAATACCAGTAAAATATAAACATTATAAACAATATTGTACAGATGTCAAAATTACAAGCAAATGAAAATTGGACTGTTCAAGGAAAGAGACTGATTCCATCATCTAAATCCTCATATAAATTTTCAAAAGTCCACAGTTGAGGATAACTGGGGAAAGAGTTGGCGAGTTCGATGACTTCATCTGTGCCCGACTTCATTTCTTCATCTGAAGGGGAAGTATCTGAGCTTGGATTTGTTTCTTCTTCCATACAAGAGACTTCTACCACTTGGCAAACAGTTCTGGCAACAGCTGTTGTGTCGTGAAACCAGGTTTCTTTTGTCACGTCTTGTGAGAGAGGGCAAACAAAAACCTTGAAGGAACAGAAAACAAATTCATTAGTGGATTGAATTGTGAACAATAAAGGTCCAAAGTGTAGCTAAGTAGGAAGTCAAGCAGCAGTACAGGGGATAGAGTCCCCGACTTCTATCTGCAAAACCTAGCACCCTTGGTTGTGGGCAGTAGTTGGGAGGGTAACCACTTGAGTACCCTGTGACTCGACAATTGATTTAAAATTTAGTACTAGCTGATTTTTATGTACATCAAAAAAGCCCCTACATCTATAATTTTATTCATGAATTTTCTCTTCTGTTAATTTTTTTTTAAAGCAAACTTAATTCTAATTATGGTTGTTTTGGGGTTTTATGCAACAAGGGTCATATTTGGCCAAGCAGTGCCATATTTCTAATTATGATGTTGAGATGATATATCTGTGTCCTTTAAAAATATAACCTCTACTTAGAGATAGTTTCGGAATAAAATCAGGGGGGAAAATAAAAAAAATCCTTGCTGTCTAGCCCCTCTGGGCACATCTTTAGGTGTGTACGGGCTTCACGAACCCAAGTGAACTGCTCTTCTCCCATGGGGTTTACTGTCTTTGGTAAACAAGGGAATCGCAAGCGATCTTTTCTCTTTTCCTCCTACTGTTCTATCTCCCACCCCCACTTGTTTTTCCCTTTCATGTGTCTTGTGAATAGCATTGTAATTATGAACAATTTTGCTTTGAAATCCAATTATATATCATCTATCCTATCAAGATTTCATTTTGAGTTTTCCAATTTGATTTGCTCATTTTAAAATTTTACCTGTTAGAGAACAGTTTCTTAACACTGCAAACATGTAAGTGTGTACATGGAAAGAGTGTGTATGAAAAACTGAGATGTGAAAATCGCCTTCTAATATTAATTGTAATACTGCAACTACATTAACAGCAAACACTGTCTTAGTATGTAATATTCACCTGCTATGGAGGAAGCCGAAAATATAATTTGAGATAATTTTTGTAAAATGTATTGTAAGTAGCGGTATCCAAGTGGACTGCTTATGCATTTGCACCTCTATAGGAATTTTTAATGGTAATACAATAACCCTCTGTTAGATACCCCATTGCACCCCCTTTATCACTCCAGATTAACCCAAAAATATTAGGAAATTGAAATATATGTGGTATAGACTATTCTGTACTGAATTTTACAATTTTCAAAATATAATTACAATGTTTTAATATTGTGTAAAATCATATTTTAATCAAGAAATGTATTTTTATGATTTTCATTCTTTTAATGACCTTGTTTTATTGAGCTGATGTGTCCCCAAAGTATTTCATTGTACAATCCATGTTAACTTGCGAAGAAAAAGCATAAAACTCTCGAAACGGAAACAAAATTCAAAGTGTGAAACACAAAAAATTTGAATTTTTTATGACTTACATCTGATTCTTCATAAAAGTCAGTGACATCACTGAATTCAAACAGCTCCTCAAAATGTCGGAAGTCTTCAATATGTGGAATGTTAGGAACTGTTGCAACTGGCAGCTTCAAGAAGAAAAAAAAAATCATATTTATAAATCCAGATTTAAAAAGAAAAGTAACTAATATAGATTAGAAATGGCAATTTACAAAATAAAAATAGATGAGGATTATAATAGAAGAATAATGCCAAGCTTAATAAATTTTGAAAACAGTTGTTGTAGGTAATTTTAAAAAATGCAGCAGTATTAAAATCAACTTATATATTTTTTAAAACTAAATTTGAATACAATTATGAATGAATTGTTCAACTCTTCAAGCAAATTGTATTCAGGGCTGATTCCAAAGTCCTGGGAATTGTGTTATACATTTTTATTTTATTAATCTTTGTTTATGCTCAAAAATTAGGATGTAATATAATTCCAGTTTATCTGCATGCACTTGTCCAAGTGCAAAACTGGGGCCATCGTGGCTCAATGGGTATGCCCACTGCACGAGCAACCTGAGAGTTGCAGAAGGTGCAGGTTTGATTACTCCTTAAGTACATTTCTGAGTCAGTAAAACTTTGTGTGTATGTCCATTACTTGATGTTGTCTGTCTTGTATTTGGCACAGCATGGCCAAATATGGCCCTTGTGCCATAAAACCCCCAAAACAACCAACCCAGTGTTAAACTAATTTTGTATGCGATCTAACACCACATAGAGGTTTTTGAATTCCCAAAACAGATGCTAGTTGGGTTTTTATGCTGCAAGGACCATATTCGGCCATGCTGAGCCAAACACAGGGGACATGGTAGCCTGGTTGGAAGAATAACGGATTAGCAATCGGAGGGTTGAGAGTTTGAATCCAACCAAAGACCGTCGTGTACAAAGGGGGCTGGTGCATGTTAAATTTGTCGTGGCCTCAAATGTCCTCACATTGGCGTGGAAGTTTGGAGAGTGGGGTGCCAGCTCAGGTGCGACCTCGTCATCTGACAGTGGTTCAAAATTACGTGGTGGTGTTCTGGGATCTTTCCCTTCGGGATTGAACCCGAACCAATAGCCTGTGACCGTCACCAATAGCCCATTGTGTTGCTCCAGTGTGACATATATATATATAATTGAAATACCTACCTCCAAATTGAATTTGTTTACAATTTAAAGACCTTTTACATCACTAAAGGAACGCTAGCTGCCAACATTTGACATTTAATTGATATCTGAATCTGAGAGAACTAGAACTGCTCGATGATTTTGAGTTTGATCCTGGACCGTTGCCAATAGCCCGTTGTATTGCTCCAGTGTGGCATTAATTAAATACCTACCTACAGCGCTGGCTTTTTTATTTGAATTTATCGGCAGAAGGTTGAATAATTCTTCGTTAATTTTTTTGTTGTGTGAGCTCTTGTAAAAAGGTTGGTTTAATGGCTCAAAGGCCATGTTCGGCCATTCTGAGACAAACACAAGACATACACACACAAGGAAAGTTTTATTAACACAGAAGAGAGAAATAAACCTAGCAGGAATTGTACCTGACAGGAATCAAACTAGCTCGGCCTACAACTCACAGGTAGCTAGCAGTGGACATAACCCAGAGCCACTCTTACAAAAAGGTAAATTTATGTAGAAAAATTAGCTATGCTTTTGAATTAATTTAACATTCGAAGACATGGACTAACTGATGCCAGAATAGTCATTTTCCTACACCAATAAAGTCGCCAATACCCCTGTTATGTTGCTCCAGTACGATGTTAAATAACTACCTACACCAATAAATAGGTACAGCTTTGATATATGTATACTTTGGTGGCAATGCTTTTGGTGTACTTGTTATAGCGAGATATGGCATGTAAAGCCAATCCATCTTTATTAGTATTATTCCCACTTTTATGGCAATTTCGGCAAGCCGAAAGTTTAAATTTTCAGTTAGAATATTCTTTTCATTTCCATTAAATTGTTCTTTGATTTCATTGTTTCTTTTTAATTTCTTTACCCAATTCTTTTCCGTTTCATGTAAATTTGAGGAATTAAAACATTCAGTTTGATTTTAGTCATGCCCCAATGCAGTCACATGAGATTGTACCATTTCTTGCTATCCTCTATTTTTGAAAATCGTTCTTTTCTATTTTAACATGCCTTCTGTATTGAGTAAGTATAAGTTTAAGGGTATAGTAGATATAAGTTTCAGGGTGTTCTTTCGCAAAACAAAGTTTAATTTTCTGGTGATAGGGCAACTTTAGGAAGTGTGGGAGTGGCTGATCGTTTATTTTGTATACATTCATGTCAGGATAAGCAGCTTTTTTGGATTTTATCAATGAATCGGGATTAATTGAATCGGATTTTGGTGCAATAAATGCAATGTTCCAATGAAGATTGCTGCAAAAAAATGAATTTTTACTTGGTATTGTAGAGCTGTTCGCGAAAGCAAGGCTAATCATTTTCTGTTAAGAAAACTGATGTTCTTCTGTTTCCATTAATTTTCTGCTAACGCTTATTATTTTCTGTTTTTTCTAAGAATTTCTTCCTTGGTTACATAAAAAGTGTGCCAAAAAAGCACCAAAATCGTTGCCACCAAAGTATGCATATATCAAAGCTGTACCAATAAATATTTGAAACTTCTTTTTATTTAATCTAAACAAGAAGCAATTTTTTTGTCCATCTGAAATTCAATCTCACCACTACAACACTGCCACAAAAGTAAACGTTAAAAACTTAAAAAAGTAATACCTGCTGAAAACCTCGGTCAGTGTCATCAAGAGGATGGTGAAGACGTGTGGAAGAACCCATTCCTTCTGCAGGGGAATGTTAACAAACGAGGCATGTTCGAGGGTATCTTCAGGCACACAACTCCCTTCCTCTGGATTCATCTCCCATCTCGTTTTGAGGGAGAGATTTTCCTCTTCTAAGTGGTTGTGTTGCAGTCGCAGCTCCTCATTCTCCGTCAGTAATCTCATTTTCTGGAAAGGAAATGGATGTATTAGTAAGGAAACAGGGTTCATACAGGTTTCAAAGTAAAAAGTTAGCACCTTTCAACCTTTCTAGGAGAGGTGCAAAAACTTCATCAGATTCAGTTCACAGCATCCTTAGTGTGTCAGGTAGATAGGTACTTTTATAAACGTCGCACCGGAGCAATGTAATGGGCTATTTAGTGATGATCCGGGATCAAACCCGAAGGGAAAGATCACAGCATCACGTAATTTTGAACCACTGTCAGATGACGATGTTACACCTGAGCAGGCACCCCACTCTTCAAACTCATTCCTCTTGGAGTAATATGGAAGTTTTGTCTCAACGAGATATCCTGTCATTAGCAAAACTGACCAGATCTTGGATGAGATATCTTGGCGAAATACTTGGAGGGTTAAAAGAGAATTCTGAACCACTATGAACATACATGCACAAACGAAGAACAATAACCACTTAGCTATCAGACCTGAAATATAGGAATCTAGCTGAGAGTTTCTCCTGTTTGAACATAGCTTGCATTTTTTACTATCACAAATATTATCACTTGCATTACTCGTTTTTTTTACATCTATGTTATAATTTAATATTTAGTTATTGTGGATAGCAGTTTTTCATAAGAGCATTTAAACATTAATTTTAACTGTGACAGAGGATAAAAAGCGATCTATGTCATTGCAAGTTTGCCTTTTATGTAATAAGAGTAACCCTTTTCGACATGATACTGCCAAAAAAACATCACCGTGATGACAGATTATACTATTCACTCACCTCCATCTTCAAATTTTGTAGCTGCTGTTCGAGGAGATCTTTGTGAAGCCTCCATTTTTCTCTGGACACTTTCGCAGCCAATCTGTTCCTAAGTACTCTATTCCTTTTCTTTACCATTCTAGGAAAAAGGAATAACTTTAAATTCTGAAATATTATTTACATCAGCACATGCATATTTAATCTGGCTCTATACCAGTTTGACATAACCAGATTAAAATTCTTAAGGCACTTAAGTCTTAAGCGAAAGACACTGTCATGCCAAAAAGGTTGGTATAGCTATGATACATGCAATGTTTGGTGGCAATGCTCTTGGCACATTTTTGGTGCACTTATGTCACCAAGGAAGAAATTCTTAGAAAAAATAATATTTTTAAACAGAAAATAATAAGTTTCTTTAGCAGAAACTAATTGACGGGAAAAGTTAAAGCTTTTGAAAACTTATCTACAACACTAAATACAGAAGGCATGTTCAAATAGGTTGGTTGGTTGGTTTTTTATGGCACAAGGGCCAGATTTGGCCACATGTTCAAATAGAAAAGGTAACGATTTTCAAAAGAAAATAGCAAGAAACAATACAGCCTGATGTGACTGCACTGGACTGTGACTAAAATCAAATCGAACACTTTAATTCTTTCGATTTACATGAAACGGGAAAAAATTGGCAAAAAAATTTAAAGAACCAATGAAATAAATCAAAGGATAATTTAACAGAAATGAAAAGAACATTCTAGAATATTCAAAATGAAATTTAAACTTTTCCCTTGCTGAGGTTGCTATAAAATGGCAATAACACTAATAAAGAAGTGTTGCCTTCACCTGCCACAACTCGCTACAAAAAGTGTGCCAAGAGTGAACAGAATATTGCTTAAATCATAGGGATTTCGATTTTTTGTCGGCAAGCCAATGCTAAATGGTATGGTTAGCAATGCTGATTTGCGAACTTTTGCAACCACACTGGTGACTAGGATTGAGCAGATTTTAATTGTTGCATTTTGTTTTGCATGCATGTTAAGTTTTCAATGCAAAAATTTGTTTTTGTCATCAAGAGTTAATAACAATTGAATTCTGTGAATTACAGCTTCAAATGAATCCCAAAACTATAATTTTATGCTTTTTGTTTAGTCTTATAATTCATTTTTTCACTGCAATGTTTATTAATTTGTTTTGTGTAGGTTAGTCATTTAAGATGCACTAATTTAAACTACCTTTTTCTGTATTTGTTTATTAGTTGGGCAGGAAAGAAACGGAAATGAATGGTATGGCCAAAACGGAAGAGTACAGAATGACGAGTGGATCACAAAACAAGATCGGCAAAAAAGGAATTTATAGGTGCACAATCCAACTAACGACAGCTAATCTCGAACACTGTTTACAAAAACACTACCACGAAGTTTCATTTAACAGTCGACGCTCATTTTTAAGAACTCCATGGGGCCGATTCATCACAATGGGAAGTTTGTTACACAGGAATTCAAATGTATGATAATAAGACCTTCGTGTGGGTTCTTGCATTACAAAATCATACATTACACTGGAAGTATTAATGATAAAAAAATCAATACTTCACCTTTCCGTAGAAAGAAAAGAATTCTAAAAACAAACACGTACACACGAGTTGACAAACATAAGGACTACATACCTGTCGTTTAATGTGCTCGGAGTAAGTGTATTTGTTTTCCTCTGACTGGAAATGTTAATGTTTTGAATCGGTGTCAATATTGGAAGCTCAATATTCGACGATTGGGTGGAGCTTATTTCAGCTGCTCTCTGGAAAATGTTTTTCGTCGTACTGCTTTGCAATCTTGCCAAGTGAAACGGCACGGCCGTGACGTTTATGACTTTGAGCATATTTTGTTTGGAAATCTGCACGCGTTTTGCATAAAAACAGCGAACTCTCGAAAAAGCGGATGAAAATAACCGTTACACGTATGCGATGAGGATAGCAAAGAAAGTTGATTCAGCAGACGTCGGAGATATGTGCGCTTCCGTTGTTTAGGTTTGAGCTCGAAAAAATGAAATATTGCGAGGAGTTTCACTTCAGTTGAGAAACAGAGCTCGCACAGGATTGGTGGAGATATTATATGATGTAATATTTTATTGTCATTGCTGCTCTCGTGCAGGGAAATGTTTATTTTTTTCAGTGGTCTCCAAAGTGGTCGATATCTACCCTCAGAGGTCTATATAACATTCTTAGCGATCTATTTGGGATGAGGGGTAGATTGAGGGTCGATAGAAAATATAAGACATTGTACGGGTAGGTAAGTGTTTTAATTAACGTCGCGTAGGAGCAACACATCGGGCTATTGACGACGGTCAGGCCCGCAGACCGGATCCGGATATATTTCTTCAGCCCGCAGTTCAGATACCGTTCACCGAAAAGGTCCACCCCGCCAGCAGACCAGATCCCCCAAGGGAAAGATCCGAGGACAACACCACCAATTTTGAACCACGGTCAGATGACGCATTGTACTGGTAATGTTTAATTCCGTAACTTGGATTATACCTCCATCCTAAATGACAACGCAATTAAGAGTAAAACGTGGGAACAGTGACAGGAATAGTGCCTGTAAGATGGAGCAAGGTCATGAAAATAGTTACGGAGAATTTTGCTAAAAGCTTATTCCAAATTGGGATATCACACCATTTTCTGCAGATATTAAAAATATCGAATGTAACTTACAAGATGAAATTATTGGATTGTCAGTTGATCTTGAAACTAAAACGCTTTTTAAAAGTATGACAGTTACTTTTGGACGAATATAAATGTAGAAAAATATCCAAAACTTTCTGAATTGGTATTCCCCTTTTTGCTTGCATTTCCAAGTTCTTCCATTATGAACAAATATCAGATTCTATAACCTTCTGTCGACTACGATTCACACGTTTTGAATGATTGTTATTGCAGAATTTCTTTCTTTTTATATCTGAACCGCTTTGAATTTTGTGGATAACATCATCCTTGATTTGTTTAAATGTTTCACGAAATCTAGATTTCGCAGAATCTTTAAATCGTGAGCCTGAAGCTACATCTGACATCACTTTTGATCCAGTAGTTAATAAATGTTTCCCTAAATACTCTCCAGCTTTAATTAACATAGGAGTTATGAATCTGATTAAATTGGAAGAAGAGTCCATATCCTCTTTGATGTGACCTACACCTTAAAAATATAATCCACCACCACCTACTTGCCGACAATAATAGTTATCACAAGCTTTTTGATTTAAAAGCATCATTTAAATCCAGTAACCAAATGATCTCAATTGTATTACCAAGCTTTCTTATATTGTTCTGCGTCGGAACGAAAGTACTAACAGTGATTTTCCTCCAGTAAATATTATTCGATCTCCAGAACTGCTTTTTAATTCGATTTCAATACAATCTATATAATTTTTACGAAGTGGAAAATATAGAGGACTTTGATAATTTATCACTATTTGATCCGCCTTTGTTGATAACACTGGAATGATGCGAAGTAAAGGAGCAATCGTATCCCCCAAAAATGCGACTCAATATATATCAGAATAAACATATATTTCAGTTATTCCGCCATCTATTTCTAAGGGATAATCAGCAATATGTGTTCCTCCGTCAATCATAGAATTTTAAAACCTAACATATCCTTCAATCTATCTTGAAAATGTACGTTTGAAGTGTTAGGTACATGAAGTTTTACTTTATTATTCGGTAAATAATTAAATTTAAGATGTTTTAAAGAATCAACAACTCTTGTGCGTTTTTATAAAATCCAACTTCTAGATTTAAGTGAGCGGTTTTTCTAACTTTTTTTGTAACTGTAGTCTTATCTTCAATGCTTACGCGAAAGTATTCGTTCAATGGAGATATATCAAGTTTTTGAAAATCATGAAAGGTTTTACTTGTTAAAACAGTATCTTTAGTCATATTCAACATTTTCATGAAATTTGGAGCATAGCCCTTCAGGCGGCCACCCCGAGATATTTCGTAAACCAAAATGCCAGTTTAAGTGTCAACCCCGAGATATCTCGTAAACCAAAATGTAAGCTTAAGTGTCAACCCCGAGAATCTTTGAACGGTCACTTTTCCTTCCCCTCGACCACCCGTGTCCTCTAATGAGAGGGCGTGGCTGGAGACCCTTTGTGCGAGGGGTCCTGATGGGAACGGACAATCCCTAAAATGCTTCCCTCAAGTCAGTGCCTTTGGCGTGTTCGTTGAGTATCACGACGGCATTCCTGTCTTTGTTAAGCTGCACTTTGGAAGCGTCTATTTTTGGGTTCTTCGGGAAAAAGAAGTTGAATTGGAAATTTGGAATCCACACGCACTTTTCGAAAATGTATTCTCACTGCTATTTTGCTTTTACTTTTTGAGATGAAAACATTTTTAAATGCTTCATTTGAAGTACGATTAAAATTTACCAAACAAAAAGCAAATAACAACACGAAAGGACATGAATTCAGGGGAAAAGTTTGAAAATTAAAAAATTAAAGGTATGATTTTTGTTGCAGCCAAAATCACAAGACACATTTTAAATTACGCACGATTGTTTATTTTAATATTTCTCTACGTATTGGAAACTTGATGAAGTGCGATAATTGACGGAGTTCTAATAGGTTTGGTGAAGCCGGCTACCTGCGGGCCATCGATGCGATAAAGAATTTAAAAATTCCAAAACCTCTAGTTTGGTTCTTTCTCACAAACATTAATTAACAATGGATAATTAACCCTTTGAAAATCATGTTAAATAAAATATGTTTGCAAAAAAAAAGAAACTATGGGTAAAGACCTTTCGCCTCGTATGAATGTAATTTGCACAAAACATAATTTAGTTTTTTAAGGGGTGGTGCGCTCTTGTATGTCACTTCTAGAACACCTCCTAGATATCACTCTATCAAACGAGAGAATATAGTCTTAATATGCCTAGAACATACCTATATCGAACTTTTACCATTTGAAGGTAATGAGACGTCCTACCGCCCTAAAATTGTTAACATTTGCCAGTCTTGGCAAATGTACTTCGTACTTGATCGTACTTGTCTTTAAAATTCTTTAACACCACCATGCTACTAGCAGGTGCGACTAAATTTTTTTTTATCTGAATTTCCCAAATCATCGTATTTGTATAGCTTTTCTTATTTTACCTGCAGTATTCTATTTAATTATAAACATTTCAGATCAGAAATAAAATATATTTAACGCGCATAATGCAACAAGGGGATAGACATCTGTATACAAAGCTGAGTTGGCGTCTTTCTGTCCTCTATACAAATCTACACCGTTTGACCTATCCACACCAAATTTGGTACACTTATTCTTCTGAACCTTACGGGTAAAATATGCTACATATTAACCCCCGTTCTATTTTTCTTGGGTGTGCAGAAGAGGTAAAACAATTCGAAATCACCATAGGAATAGCGTTAAGTATTTTTACGATCACTGTCTGAACAATTCACACCAAATATATGGTAAATTCATTCTATAAAATCCTGCTGGCAACGTAGGCTATATATTAACCCCGTTCAATTGGTCCTAGATCTGCAGAGGGGCCAAAAAAAATTTGAAATCCCCTTAGGAATAACATTGAATATTTTACGATCACTGTCATACCAATTCACACCAAATTTGGTACATTCATTCCTTAGAATCCTGTGGAAAATATAGACTACATATTTAACCCGTTCTTTTGTCTTAGGTCTGGAGAAAGGCTAGAAACAATTCAAAATCCCCATAGGAATAACATTGAATATTTTGAAGACGAATTCACACCAGATTTAGTACATTCAATTTTTGGAAGTCTGCGGGAAACATAGGTTATACAGGATATTAATCCCGTTCTATTTGTCCTGGGTCGGGAGAAGGGGCTAAAAACAATTCGAAATCCAAATAGGTAGGTAGTTAATTAATGTCCCCTTGGAGCCAACACAACGGGCTATTGGGGGATGGTCAGGGATCAATCCTGAAGTGAAAGATCCCAGGAAAATAATTTTGCCTCATAATTTTGAACCGCGGTCAAGAACAACACCTGAGCCGGCACCCCACTCCAAACTTCCACACTTCGCCAACGTGAGGACACTTGAGGCCACGACAGATTTAACGTGCACCAGCCTCCGTGTATCCGAAGGTCTTTGGCTGGACCGAGTTTCGAACTCGCAACCCTCTGTTTTCTAATCCGTTGCTCTTCGAACTGGGCTACCGCTGCCCTCGAAATCCCCATAGAAATGACATTGATTATCCTTACTATAACAGTTTGATCAACTCATATCGAATTTGCTACACTCATTCTTTAAAACCCTGCGAGAAACATAGTCTAGATATTAACTCCATTTGATTTGTCCTGGGTCTTTAGAGAGATCTCAAAACAATTCGAAATCCCCATAGGACTACTATTGAATATTACGATGAGTTACAAACAATTCGATCGACGCCGGGTAATTCAGATAGTGTTTTATAAAAGGGTCCTGTTTCAACAAATTTACTCGTAAATACCTTTAAAATTCTTTTAAAGTGCATGCATTAAAAAACACTTATTAATTATGTCATGGTTATAAGGAAATGGAGGAGCAAATTAGCTATCAATCACTGGACTAATGAAATCTTGTAACGCGTTGTAAATTTTTTCAGGCCAAAATTAAGATAATTTGCGCTGATTTTCATCTCATTCTGTTCACCAAATATTTATATTTGTTGGGCTATAAACACCTTCCATAAGAGACTTCTGTACACCAAAGTTAAACGAAATCCTTTGTCTCTTATTCATATTAAAATTTTAATTTTTAGGGCTTATTACTTTAAAAAAATCACGTCACTCGATTTTCGAAACGAAAACTTACACTGTTAGGAGAACTTATGAAGAAACAGTATTTAGTATTATCAGATTTGAGACCCCGATAGATGATTCATTTCCCCTTTGATCTTCATTTTCAGTGGAGAAATTTTCTTTACAGTTACTTGGTCAGTGATGTTATCTATACAGATGTTATTAAGGCTTTCTGAGTCTGAACATTTTGGAACCATTCACGAATATTCTCAGAATATTATCACTATAAAATATTTCATCATAAAAAATCCTTAGATATCAAAAATGACAAATCCCAGGATAACCTCTTACGACCCGATATAACTAATGCTAGGGCAAGGTAATTGGCTGAGACCGGCGGTTGAGAAACACTTCATTTTCAGTGGATAGGTATTTAATTAACGTCGCACTGGAGCAAGACAACGGCTATTAGCGACGGTCGAGGATCAAACCCGAAGGGAAAGATCCAAGGACAACACCACGTAATTTTGAAACACGGTCAAATGACGAGATCATATCTGAGCTAGCATCCCACTCTCCAAACTTCCATACCTCGCCAACGTGAGGATATTTCAGGTTACGGACAGAATTAACTTGCACCAGCCCCCTTTTACGCGATGGTCTTTGGTCGGATTTGGACTCGCAACCCTCCGGTTGCTAATCCGTTACTCTTCCAACCAGGTTACTCATTTTCAATGGAAGACAAAATAAATGACACTGTACTGACTTGCTCAAAATTTTAATTACCATCACAAGGAATACTCCCTTTTTGGTTTAAACCATTTTAATGAACTCACAGACACAGTACAAACACGACACACAACATAAATAGAAAAGGTAGTATATATCAAAATCCACACATCTCAGTCTCGATCACTCTCCAAAAAACACAACCCACACGTCTCTCGCCACACTCGTTCTTAACTCTTTCCTTTCTCAAAGTCCTTCTGGCCATGCGCAAGAGCGCCATCTATCTTAGTCTGAAGTCTTTACAGACTTATAAACTCCTCCCCACAAGGAGGAAACTTTTCTCGAAGAATGAGGGAAAAGTTTTGATGACTCCACTGCCTGAAAAAGTCTCCAGATAGGTGCAGTCATTGGAAAAGTTCAAGAGTTCAAGTACACAAAATACACTGCACATGTACCAGATTATAGCAATCAGTGCCTTGAACTCAAAAATATTATACAAAAAATTATATACTTATTAAAAATTTAGGAAAACAATTTACACTAATGATAAGAAAAATTTAAAATTTTCACACATAATACAAATATCAAAATAAACAATAAACTTACTAATATAAAATAAAAGGATATGAGGTTTATGGGATGCGACTTAATGAATCAGCATTTTGATGCTGTTTCCCCCTCTTATGGACAACCTCATAATTGAATGGCTGCAGGATCAAAGCCCAACGTAAAAGTCTAGGGTTGGTTCCCGTATTTTTGTCCAGCCAAACAAGGGGATTATGGTCCGTCTGGATGATGAACTTCTGGTGTCCATCCAAATAACATCGCAGCTTTTGGATGGCGAACACGATAGCTGCGCACTCTCTCTCGATGGTACTGTACTTTTGTTCTGCATTTGAGAACTTCCGACTCAAGTACATGACAGGATGTTCCTCACCAATGTCATTAATTTGGGACAAAACGATGCCAATCCCAAGATTTGACGCGTCACATTGGACGAGAAACTGTCTCGAGAAATCTGGACTGTACAACACCGGATTCTCCGACAACCGTTTCTTTAACTTGTCAAACGCCTCTCGACAAGCATCAGTCCATATGACAGCAGCACGACGATTTTTTCCTTTCAGCAGATCTGTAATTGGTGCTGAGAGGACTGAAAAGTCAGGAATGTATTTTCGATAATACCCCGCAAGTCCTAAGAAAGATCGGATCTGCGTCTTAGTCGCAGGGGTCGGAAAGTCCTTTACAGTTTGGATCTTCAATTCTCCAGGTGTTCTCTGGCCCTGACCAACCAAGTGCCCAAGATACTTTACGTACGCACGAGCAAACTGGCACTTAGAAGGCTTGATGTGCAGATGAGCTGCATTCATCTTTTCTAAGACGGTTTTCAAATGTTGTAAATGATCTTCCCAACTTAGGGAATAGATGGCTACATCATCCAAGTAAGGGCATGCAAATTCTCCACAGTCTTTCAACAGTTCGGCCATCAAACGACTAAAGTCATAAGGGGCATTTTTCAAACCGAATGGCAATCTCAACGGTCGAAATGTCCCAAAACTGGTTACAAAAGCTGAATATCTTTGGGCTCGTTTACTCAGAGGTATTTGCCAATAACCTCGGGTCAAATCTAGAACGGTGATATACTTGGCAGCTGACACTTTTTCAACAAGCTGCTCAATGTTTGGCAGAGGAAAGTACTGGGTTCTAGTGACCTTGTTGAGTCTTCGATAGTCGATGCACGGTCTTGCATCCTTTCCTGGTACTTCTACCAGAATAAGAGGAGAAGTAAAATCAGATTCTCCTGGCTCAATGACTTTGAGCGACAGCATCTTCTCCACTTCCATCTTCAAAATTTCTGTTTGGCGTGGAGACATCTTGTAAGGTTTGGCACAGATGGGCCTCTCAGATTCAAGCTCAATGTCATGTTCAGTAAGATCAGTACACCCCGGCTGGTTTGAGAATGAGCTAGAGTATTTTGATAGCAACTCTCTCAGCTGCTCCTTCTGATCTTCTGACAAGCGACCATTTTGTTCTATGTCTTGCCAAATTTGTGTCATTTCCGAGACTTCAGGCTTCTGCTCGAGACTTGGAATGTCCTCCTCGTTGTCACAGTTCCTAATCTCTTTTAGACAGATTAAATTCACATTTTCGGGTCTCTGGAAATATGACTTGAGCATGTTCACATGGTACACATGGGATTTGTCTTTTTCTGGAAACTGCACAATGTAGTTGGTTTCGGAAAGCTGTTTAACGACTTTCCCTGGGCCGATCCAATGAACTGCCATTTTGTTAGGCCTAGATGTAGCGACAACCAGCACAAGGTCGCCTTCACAAAATTTACGCTTCACAGCCTTGCGATCATACCATAGTTTTTGTTTGTCTTTGGCGTTCTCCATGTTTTGGACGGCTAATTCTTGACACCTTTTCATGCGGTTTAGTAGCTTGAAGACATATGATACTACGCTAGTCTTCTCTTCCTCGCTTTCCGTCAAGTTCTCGTACAGTAGAGTCATGGGAGTCCTCAAATTCTGTCCATGAACCAGCTCAGCTGGAGTATATCCAGTACTGTCATGAGTAACAACTCGTAGAGCAAACAGGGCATGAGGCAAGATTTTCTCCCAATCAGGTCCTGACTCCAGACACAGGACTCGAAGAATTCTCTTCAAAGTTCTATGTAGTCTCTCCACAGGATTGCTCTGGGGATGATGTACGGAACTTCGCACTACTTTAACTCCAAATTTCTCCAGGAACTCCGTTGTGAGTGCACTTGTAAACGACGTTCCTTGATCGCTCCCTCGGGAACCCATCCGACTAAAGATTTGCAGGAAACTATCGACCACGGTTGAAGAACTAAGATTTGGGACAGGAACTGCATCGGGATATTTGGAAGACGTGCAAATTGCAGTGATGAGATACCGGTTTCCAGATGGTGTAGTAGGTAAAGGACCACAAGCATCCACATTAATCTTTGTGAAGATCTCCGAGATGACAGGAACGATCTTCATGGGTGCCTTCTTCTTATCCCGAGGTTTCCCGACTCGCTGACATTGGTCACAAGATCTGACAAATTCTTCAACATCTTTGTAACAATTCGGCCAAAAAAAAGTTTTAAAAAGAGCATCTTTAGTCTTGGTCACTCCTAAGTGAGCCGCTGTTCCTTCATGAGACAGTTTCTTTAATTGGTCCCGAAACTTCTCTGGAACAATCAGCAGTTTTCTCTGCGTACCATCCTTGTCACTTTTCAGATAGAACAGCATTTGATTAACGATTGCATACTTGGTTTTCTTTGCTAACTCCTCAGCTTCTAGGAAAAGTGGTTTCAACTCTTTACTCTTGCGCTGCTCTTCGACAAAATCATTCCGTGAGGCTTTAATCAGATCTGGAAGTGAGGCTTCTTCCGCCATAGGCAATACCTCTCCGTCTTCCTCTGTTAACACGGTACTGTCATTCTCTTCTCCAGGACTCGACTCAACTGGATACTCTTCAACTTCGGCTGTCAAAAGACTTTTCTGAGCTCTCGTCTGAACTGCATTAATAACTTGGATCTCCAGCTCCTTATCTTTTTTCATACTCTCGATCAGAGCAACGGTTTTGTTACTTAGTAGGTAATGCTCTTGATCCAGAAAACTGTCTCTTACAGCAGCTTTCGTAAGGACATGTCCCAATTCGCAGTTCAAATCAACTTCTGCAATGGGCAAGCAGACCGGGCTGTCTACTAATGGAGAAGCGAGCCACACATGCTCACCTGTGTACATATGTGGTTTGATAAATTTTCTGGGAATAAGATCGATGCTGGCACCAGTATCTCTCAAGATAGACATTTGGGCTCCATTTACTGTCCCAGCACTAGTATAAGGAGACATCAACTCAGGCACGTGTCTTCCAAAGACTTCATTGGCAGCTACTACTTCAGATCTCTTGAGCTTCGGGCATTGGGGTCACAGATGTGATAACGAACCGCATTCATAGCATCGGAGCTGTCTTCTCTTTTCAAACTCTCTTTCACGGTTTTCGTTGCTTGCGGGTTCGGTTTTGACCGGATGTTTGTTCTTGTCATCCTTGAATGGTACTTTGGGTCTACTTCCACTAAAATGTCCCTTTGAACCTTGATAGCCATACTTCTTTGGAAATTCCTTCTTCCTGAAACTCTGCCTGATGGTTTCGTACTCCTCGATCACTTCTGCCAATTCAAAAGGTGTCTTCAACTTCATCCATTTGTCAAGAAAATGCTCCTTGATTTGATCTGGTACACGATACTTCAATTGCTCGGCAACGATTAAATCTTTTAGTTGCTGAAAGGTTTCAATTTCCAATTCAGCAAGCCATTCAGTGAAGTAGCTGTACAGTTCATGAGCATAATTTCTCCATGTTTTCTCTGCTGTTTTCTGATGTCTGTAGAAACACTGTTTCAATTTTTCAGCGTTCATTTTGTATCGTTTCAGAATGAGATCTTTCACAACATCATAATTGTTGGCCACTTCAGGAGGTTCTCGGGCAAGCATGTTAGATAACTCGGCTGGCAAAACGGCCAGCAAATAAGCCACCCAGTCCTCCTTCGGCACTCGAGCCATCTCTGCTTTCCTCTCGAAATTGATCAAATACAATCCCATTTCATCCCCTTTTTCGTCAAATTTGGGAGTGATTTGGGTAAGTTGGATTTTTCTGTTTCTATCCGCCCCATTTTCAGATTCCTCTTCAGACCGGCGAAATTCCTTCTGAGCCATTTCTAGTTTTTTAATTTCGAGTTCATGTTGTCTGACCCTTTCCCGCTCTTGTCGTTCTTCTTCTTGCCTAGCTAATTCTTCCTCACGAATTTTTTCTTGTCTAGCTAATTCTTCCTCACGAATTTTTTCTTGTCTAGCTAATTCTTCCTCTTCCAGTCTATCTTTTATGACTCGTTCCATGATTATCGTTACCTCCTCCCGATCGAAATTTGGGCTTTTTAAAATTATTTGTTTAATATCCGCAACCTTGCACGAAGTTGGTACCTTCTCACCAATTTCTTCCGCAACAGCAATTAAGTCCTGCTTTCTACCAATTGCAAGAAATGCCATGATTAAGGGCCAGGGGAAACACTGTCAAAAACCTCTATTAAGGTATTAAATTCCAACAGAATTCACAAGACTTTATCAAAGAATTAAATTCGCTAATTCTACGTTACAACTTTCTTACCGAACAACCAAAAATCAATAGAAATAATTTTCGAACACATAAACAAATTAAAATTTTCATTCATTAAAACAATATCTTTTTTTTAAAGATGTTTTCAAATTGAGAAGAAAATAAACAGTTAAAGAAAAGTTCAACTAAAGAACAGCTGTTTTGAAAATAATACTACAATTAAAATACAATTCAGAATATAAACTCAACTTTCCTGTCTAATCAAGAAAAGGTATTTTCAGTTCAAAAGAATTCCCTTTTCTCTATGAACAATTGATTCACACTCAGAAGCATAAATGCACACACAAAAATATAAAACAGAATATCATTCTTTTCCTTTTCTTTTTTTTCGTCAACAAACACAGGAAGTGAATAATTCAAATCCACACTTTCAGATTATTTTTTTTTTTCGAGTTCTTTTTCTGAACACAAAATGGTCTCACATTTGCCAAATTAGTTACACAAAGCAATTTCAAATTACTAACAAAAATTTCCTTAAGTACACAAGTTAGACATTCAAAATTCCGCAAAATAAATAAACAATTCTAAGGGGTTTCTTAGTCATTTAAATGAGCAACAAATGAAAATGACAATTTCAAAACACTCCAAAACTCTTTTAAATGAATTTCCGATTCATTCAGAAATATAACAAAATATTTTCCAAAGCAAAATAACCCAAGACGCACTAAATATTGAAAATTCTAGGCATTTGGTGCTGTTGACAACACTCATCAAAAAGAATTATACTTGTAATTCAAACTATATACTTCTACACCAAATTTTTAATTCTATTTTGAATCATACAACAGAATCAAATCAAACTTTAACAACACTTCAATTGTCATCAGATAGCATCATACAAAAGAACACAAAACAAACTAGGCTATCTCAATTTAAAATTTTAAAATAATTCTCTTTTCTCAGAAAACAAAACTCAAACTGACCATTTGAATAGTTCTAATTCTAACCATTCAGAACAGAAAATTCTTTTTTATATACCACATGAGTGTCCTAAATTTTTTTTTTTTTTTTTACAATCAAACAAAATTTTAACTATATCAGTCTAGCTAAAATAAGAATAGTTTTGCAAATCAACAGAATAAATTTGCCTTTCAAAATCAGACAAAATTTTAACTATATCAACCTAGTTAAAATAAGAACACTTTTCAAAATTACCACTCCATTTTACCAAACAAAATTTTAACTATATCAGCCTAGTTAAAATAAGAACACTTGCAAAATTACAACTACCTTTCACCAAACAAAGTTTTAACTATATCAGCCTAGTTAAAATAAGAACACTTTTCAAAATTATCACTCCTTTTACCAAACAAAATTTTAACTATATCAGCCTAGTTAAAATAAGAGAGCATTTTTGCATATTACAACTGCCTTTTACAAAACCAAAACTGCATGAAACCAAAACAACGATTCTTCAATGAACCAAAACTCAACATGCAAAACTTTACAAATTACAATTAAAAAGGCACTGTTGCAAATGAAATCTGGTACTCACCCAATAATTTGCACTGGAGATATCAGCAATACCAGGATCGTATCCAAACGGCTGCCACCATTTCTTCGTCGTCTGTACTGACTTGCTCAAAATTTTAATTACCATCACAAGGAATACTCCCTTTTTGGTTTAAACCATTTTCATGAACTCACAGACACAGTACAAACACGACACACAACATAAATAGAAAAGGTAGTATATATCAAAATCCACACATCTCAGAGTCTCGATCACTCTCCAAAAAAAAACAACCCACACGTCTCTCGCCACACTCGTTCTTAACTCTTTCCTTTTTCAAAGTCCTTCTGGGCATGCGCAAGAGCGCCATCTATCTTAGTCTGAAGTCTTTACACTCCGGTTGGTAATCCGTTACTCTTCCAACCGGGCTACCGCTGCCTTTATCTAGGAAGGAAAACCAAACGAAGTCATCCCAGAGGAAGGACATTTTTCTCAATGTTCTTTTAACCCTTTCGGGCCTAATGGGCATATACGTCCCAGAGATTAGATTGGGTATATAAATCCCACTTTTGAATGGGTTTTTACGTTTTCAGTGTTCTTAAGGAATTAGGGAATAAAAATATGACTCAAGAAACCTGGCAATACTTTCAGATTGCAAATGGCGGACTTATGTTTTTGAGCACGCCCATTCATTCTGATGAATGAGTGACCGTGGTTCGGAAACAAAAAGATGGTACAAAATGAGACGTTAGTTGCCCATTTCCCACTACAATATGTACATGAATGGAGTGATGAAATGGCTACTTTTTAGTGTCATGGCAGAAAATCAGACAAGTGGTGGAAAAAGATTTTAGTTATGATTTGTGTTGTGAATGCATGGATTACGAAGTGTGATGTGGAACATAAAACTATTATCATTCATGGTCCCCTTAGCTGAGCAACTCATAAATGTTGGAAGGGAGAAAGCAAACACAAAAAGAACGCGAGTACGGTCGTCCGTCAAAAAGAGCAAAAACTACTAAATTAAACTACTTTTCAGAGTTGAATTTTAATCATGCGAAAGTCGGGGCGAAAGGGTTAAAACTGGGATACGTAATTACGATGTGGATACTTTTATGCCAGATCCGCTTTCCAATGTGAAATCAACAAATGGAGCATCCTCCGATTTTGATTTAATTTTTTTGAAACATTTTCATACTTCGTTTAAACTTTTGTACAAATCTGTTAATTTCTTTCAAATCTACAGTATTTTTATAATTGTAGTTCACAGAGATTTTGTCAAATATTTTTGTGGTTTGGGAATTCCAAACTTTAGAAGCTTTATAGTAAATAGATCAAAATAATAAAACATGACAATAGTGTAAATAGACCAGTGGTTGATGTCGACCCCCAGCGGGTCGATATAACATTGTTAGGGGTCCATTCGGGCTCAGGGGTCAATAGGATAATATGAGACATCATTATAGGGGTAATATTGAATTCGGTTCACTTGGATTCCCTCCATCCTGAGTGACAACGCAATTAAGAGTGAATATAGAATTCCGTGTCGATTGAAGGCTGAAACTGACTTTTGAACCCAACATTGCTAATCTTGTCAAGAGTCACGAAGCACACCCTTCACATTGACAACGTCAGTAAATTGTATACTAAGTTAATAAAAGTCTTATTTTCATACATGTAAGGAAGATTTATTATTGTTATCTTAAATTATATATTTTACATATTATTTATCCCTCCTATCAAATATGCAATGTTAAGAAGGACGTTAAAAAACGTATTCCTTTGACCGTTAAGCCAATATAGTAATATATACTATATTATGAATGCAATAAACAATTAAACTATTAAATAAACAATCTAAAAATTAACATAAGCGTCTTTTTTGCTTGTTTTATTATAATTACGTAATAGTAAAATAGAGAGGGTCGATAAAAAGTGAAGAAACTTGAAGGGGTGGAGGGTCAAAGACCATTGTGATTTAGATATCTTGTTTGTTAAGAGAATTTCAGCAATGTATACAAATGAAGTAACATTTGTGGAAGGCAGAACATTGTTTTATAGAAAATGCTTTTATCCTCTAAATAAATTTCTGTTGGACTTAAATTTCGTGAAATGAAACAAGTAGTATTAAAATTCACACAGGTTCGTTTTTGCTTAAATTTAGCTGAAATGAATGTAATGTTAAGTATAATGCAATGTTAAGTATTAAATGTGTAAAAATGAATTAATATTTTGTCTCCTCCACCCCAAAAAATAATCTCTTGTATCTGAATTTTGTGTAAAGAAACGCGTAGCATTTAGATTCGTACAGATTTGTTTTTGCTCAAATTTGTTTTGGCCGATGTGTAGTTAAAAATTCAGATTTAACAATCACGACTTAAAATCATTCATCTCGACTTATAATCACAGCCAAATCTATTCATAAAACGAGAGGACATACCGAGTTTGAACACAACGCAGTAAAATATGTATGTTCATATATTTTCAGTGACAAAATTAGATTTTAAGAAATATTAATTATTTTAAGTATTAAATATATTAAGAAAATAATAAAACACCAGAATTTGAACTCTAAAACACAATTTAATGATTAAAGTAAGTGGAGTAAAAAATAATTTGACTAAAAATTGATAGAGTACAAGGAATATTTATATATTCGGAGTAATGAAAAAGGAAATTATTTAGAGAAAAACACGTATCGATTCGCACAAATTAAACTATGAAAAAGATGTTTTCTTTCGATGTAAATTTTTCACTTTTAAAATATAAAATTAGTCAAAATATATATTGATTTAAAATATTTCAAAAGTCAGTTTTTATTCTACGTTACGCCATTTCTTTCGCTTTTAAATGTTTCACGTAAATTTTGAGGTACCACGGTAGCCCGGTTGGAAGAGTAACGGACTTGCAACAGGAGGGTTGCCAGTTCGAATCCAACCATAGACCGTCGTGTACAAAGGGGGCTGGTTCACGTTAAATCTATCAGATCTCAAATGTCCTCACATTGGCCGTGGTGTGGAAGTTTGGAGAGTGGTGTGCCAGCTCAGGTGTGGCCTCGTCATCTGACCGTGGTTCAAAATTACGTGGTGTTGTCCTCGGAACTTTCCATTCGGGACAGCCGCCAATAGCCCGTTGTGTTGCTCCAGTGCGACGTTAATTAAATACCTACCATGTAAATTTTGAACCTACTTACTTATTGCGTCAAGAGTCATGTATCAAGCATACGATAAGTAGGTATTGAACTAACGTCTCACTGGAGCACGCAACCGTCTATTGGCGACGGTGCGAGATGAATCAAGAGGAAACGATCCGAGGACAACGCGACGTCATTTTGAACCACGGTCAGATGACGAGGTCAGACTCGAACTGGCACTCCACTCTCCAAACTTCCACACCACTCCAACGTGAGGACATTTGAGGCCACGACATATTTAACGTGCACCAGCCCCCTTTATAAACGACTGTCTTTTGGTTGGGTTCGAACTCGCAACCCTCCGGTTGCTAATCCGTATGTATTAAGCATGCAAAAGAACTTATTTCTGCTTATCACATTCTGCAACATGATATAGAGAAAATAATGGAAACATAAGAGGAGACGAATGAAGTCGTAGCAAAACAATAGAATTGCTTCGAATGAAGAAATCTAAGGTAGTACTTCCTTTCAGTTCTGTTATGGAATCATTAAATGCTGTTGCTTGAATTTCTTCCAAATGGGTGGAATCAAGGAAAGGGAGATGCAATGAATCGTAATTGCAAGAAAATATTTCTCCATTAAAAAGATTTAAAATCATTGCAAAAGGTCACGTGATGATAACATTTGCCGCTAGACCTAGAATAAATTAATTACATCGGACAAAATTCATGAAACCCTTTTACACGTACTTCTTTTTTTTACAAAGGAAGGTTTTTTAGGAAATTTTGTAATGAGAAGAGAGATTTGTTTTATTACCAGCATTTATTAACGAACATTTCTGTTTGTAATGCAAATTCAATTGCACCGCATCATTAATTACCGGCCAGAATGAAAATTTTAAAGTACTAATATACCGAATATTAACATTTTGAGGAGGTTGTTTTTGAAAAACTAAAACTTTGCGATTGTATTAATTAAGCCAATAAAGCATTTAAATCATAATTGTACAGCAATGACAGAAAAAATTTTCATTTATATACAGGGTGAGTCTAAATTGTTTTTACAAAATAAGAGGGGTGATAGTACCCATCCAGACGAGCAATAATTACCATGGAACATAGGGTCGCATTCCACTCTGAGAGGCAGAAAAGAGTAAAGTCGAAACGCGTCGAGTATGAACAAGTCATCGCCTCTGACGTCGTTTTGTACCTGCCTACATAGCATATCTCCTGAGCAAGATGGCCTGGTATCTTCTGGGGCACATGAAATCTTTAGTGTACCTGTGGACTCGGCTGAAGATCTCGTAGCGAGAATCGGTGTTGCCGCAGACAAAATTAACACAATACCAGGAATCTTCGAGATCCAGTCATTCCTTCGCAGGTGTGAACTGTGTAACGACACGCCACTTTGAGCACTTGCTGTGAGTTTTTCTCTGATCAATCAATCAGATTGTGCAACTTTTGTTCATTCGCTTTCCCAACACTGTTGTAAGTTCATGTTGAAATTCTAATTTGACTCTTTTCTGCCTCTCAGAGTGGAATGCGACCCTATGTTCCATGGTAATTATGGCTTGTCTGGATGGGTACTATCACCCCTCTTATTTTGTAAAAACAATTTAGACTCACCCTGTATATATACAGTATTCCGCATTCCGGGACAAATAGAAAAAGTATCCCACAGTTGTTGAATTAAGTCTGGTACCAATAAAGGAAATGAAAAGGTAGAAAAACCGGGCCGCGGTGGCCCGGTTGGAAGAGTGACGGATTAGCAACCGGAGGGTTGCGAGTTCGAATCCAACCAAAAGGCAGTCGTTTATAAAGGGGGCTGGTGCCCGTTAAATATGTCGTGGTCTCAAATGTCCTCACGTTGGAGTGGTGTGGAAGTTTGGAGAGTAGGGTGCCAGTTCAGGTGTTGCCTCGTCGTCTGACCGTGGTTCAATATGACGTGGTATTTTTCTCGGATCCTTCCCTTTGGGATTGATCCCGGACCGTCACCAATAGCCCGTTGTGTTGCTCCAGTGTGGCGTTAATTAAAATACCTACCTACATACCTACCATTTCTCAATCAGATGTCGCCATGTGCAATTTGCGCAGCTTTGGCGATATGGATTCTTTTCTGGCTGTAAAGCTGTTCTTCTGGATGGTTTGAAGAGCAGGTGAATGTAGGATGAGTTCAACGTCCAGACAGTTGTCACGAAGCCTATGCTCTGGTACCATCACATTTCATCTTAATGCCTTTAAAATGTCCTGTTCTCTGTCTGGATAGTGGTGGTGGATTTTCTATCGGAGTTCATTTCACAAATGTGTTTAATTTTAATTTTTGTGGTATGAGTGAATTTCACCAAAGGATTAGCATCAGTAAGAAGTATTGGAGATTGATCCAATGAAGATTTATTTATGTTATTGCATTGCAGAAAGCAAAATTCAAAAATAAAATACTTTATAATAACAAAAGTGTGGACAGACGTTTATTAATCCCCAGATGAATCCCTTTTATTAGTCAAAAGACTTTGGTCCCGAGACAAATCGCAGGCATACCTCTTTAAATGCTTTTATTTTTCGAACAGGTAGGTAGGTACTTTAATTAACGTTGCACTGGAGCAACACAACGGGCTATTGGCGACGGTCCTGGATCACACCCGAAGGGAAAGTTCCCAGGACAACACGAAGTCATTTTGAACCACGGTTAGATGACGAGATCACACCCGAAGGGAAAGTTCCCAGGACAACACGAAGTCATTTTGAACCACGGTTAGATGACGAGATCACACCTGAGCTGGCACCTCACTCTCCAAACTTCCACACCACTCCAACGTGAGGACGTTCGAGACCACGATAGATTTGCCCCCTTTGCACACGACGGTCTTTGGTTGAATCGAACTCGCGACCCTCCTGTCCGTTACTCTTCCAACCGAGCTACCGCGGCCCATTTTTTTGCAACAGTGTCATTTGCAAGGAAACCCTTTTCCACACTCACTGCATACTGTACTGACTTGCTCAAAATTTTAATTACCATCACAAGGAATACTCCCTTTTTGGTTTAAACCATTTTAATGAACTCACAGACACAGTACAAACACGACACACAACATAAATAGAAAAGGTAGTATATATCAAAATCCACACATCTCAGTCTCGATCACTCTCCAAAAAACACAACCCACACGTCTCTCGCCACACTCGTTCTTAACTCTTTCCTTTCTCAAAGTCCTTCTGGCCATGCGCAAGAGCGCCATCTATCTTAGTCTGAAGTCTTTACAGACTTATAAACTCCTCCCCACAAGGAGGAAACTTTTCTCGAAGAATGAGGGAAAAGTTTTGATGACTCCACTGCCTGAAAAAGTCTCCAGATAGGTGCAGTCATTGGAAAAGTTCAAGAGTTCAAGTACACAAAATACACTGCACATGTACCAGATTATAGCAATCAGTGCCTTGAACTCAAAAATATTATACAAAAAATTATATACTTATTAAAAATTTAGGAAAACAATTTACACTAATGATAAGAAAAATTTAAAATTTTCACACATAATACAAATATCAAAATAAACAATAAACTTACTAATATAAAATAAAAGGATATGAGGTTTATGGGATGCAACTTAATGAATCAGCATTTTGATGCTGTTTCCCCCTCTTATGGACAACCTCATAATTGAATGGCTGCAGGATCAAAGCCCAACGTAAAAGTCTAGGGTTGGTTCCCGTATTTTTGTCCAGCCAAACAAGGGGATTATGGTCCGTCTGGATGATGAACTTCTGGTGTCCATCCAAATAACATCGCAGCTTTTGGATGGCGAACACGATAGCTGCGCACTCTCTCTCGATGGTACTGTACTTTTGTTCTGCATTTGAGAACTTCCGACTCAAGTACATGACAGGATGTTCCTCACCAATGTCATTAATTTGGGACAAAACGATGCCAATCCCAAGATTTGACGCGTCACATTGGACGAGAAACTGTCTCGAGAAATCTGGACTGTACAACACCGGATTCTCCGACAACCGTTTCTTTAACTTGTCAAACGCCTCTCGACAAGCATCAGTCCATATGACAGCAGCACGACGATTTTTTCCTTTCAGCAGATCTGTAATTGGTGCTGAGAGGACTGAAAAGTCAGGAATGTATTTTCGATAATACCCCGCAAGTCCTAAGAAAGATCGGATCTGCGTCTTAGTCGCAGGGGTCGGAAAGTCCTTTACAGTTTGGATCTTCAATTCTCCAGGTGTTCTCTGGCCCTGACCAACCAAGTGCCCAAGATACTTTACGTACGCACGAGCAAACTGGCACTTAGAAGGCTTGATGTGCAGATGAGCTGCATTCATCTTTTCTAAGACGGTTTTCAAATGTTGTAAATGATCTTCCCAACTTAGGGAATAGATGGCTACATCATCCAAGTAAGGGCATGCAAATTCTCCACAGTCTTTCAACAGTTCGGCCATCAAACGACTAAAGTCATAAGGGGCATTTTTCAAACCGAATGGCAATCTCAACGGTCGAAATGTCCCAAAACTGGTTACAAAAGCTGAATATCTTTGGGCTCGTTTACTCAGAGGTATTTGCCAATAACCTCGGGTCAAATCTAGAACGGTGATATACTTGGCAGCTGACACTTTTTCAACAAGCTGCTCAATGTTTGGCAGAGGAAAGTACTGGGTTCTAGTGACCTTGTTGAGTCTTCGATAGTCGATGCACGGTCTTGCATCCTTTCCTGGTACTTCTACCAGAATAAGAGGAGAAGTAAAATCAGATTCTCCTGGCTCAATGACTTTGAGCGACAGCATCTTCTCCACTTCCATCTTCAAAATTTCTGTTTGGCGTGGAGACATCTTGTAAGGTTTGGCACAGATGGGCCTCTCAGATTCAAGCTCAATGTCATGTTCAGTAAGATCAGTACACCCCGGCTGGTTTGAGAATGAGCTAGAGTATTTTGATAGCAACTCTCTCAGCTGCTCCTTCTGATCTTCTGACAAGCGACCATTTTGTTCTATGTCTTGCCAAATTTGTGTCATTTCCGAGACTTCAGGCTTCTGCTCGAGACTTGGAATGTCCTCCTCGTTGTCACAGTTCCTAATCTCTTTTAGACAGATTAAATTCACATTTTCGGGTCTCTGGAAATATGACTTGAGCATGTTCACATGGTACACATGGGATTTGTCTTTTTCTGGAAACTGCACAATGTAGTTGGTTTCGGAAAGCTGTTTAACGACTTTCCCTGGGCCGATCCAATGAACTGCCATTTTGTTAGGCCTAGATGTAGCGACAACCAGCACAAGGTCGCCTTCACAAAATTTACGCTTCACAGCCTTGCGATCATACCATAGTTTTTGTTTGTCTTTGGCGTTCTCCATGTTTTGGACGGCTAATTCTTGACACCTTTTCATGCGGTTTAGTAGCTTGAAGACATATGATACTACGCTAGTCTTCTCTTCCTCGCTTTCCGTCAAGTTCTCGTACAGTAGAGTCATGGGAGTCCTCAAATTCTGTCCATGAACCAGCTCAGCTGGAGTATATCCAGTACTGTCATGAGTAACAACTCGTAGAGCAAACAGGGCATGAGGCAAGATTTTCTCCCAATCAGGTCCTGACTCCAGACACAGGACTCGAAGAATTCTCTTCAAAGTTCTATGTAGTCTCTCCACAGGATTGCTCTGGGGATGATGTACGGAACTTCGCACTACTTTAACTCCAAATTTCTCCAGGAACTCCGTTGTGAGTGCACTTGTAAACGACGTTCCTTGATCGCTTTGCAGCTCCCTCGGGAAACCCATCCGACTAAAGATTTGCAGGAAACTATCGACCACGGTTGAAGAACTAAGATTTGGGACAGGAACTGCATCGGGATATTTGGAAGACATGCAAATTGCAGTGATGAGATACCGGTTTCCAGATGGTGTAGTAGGTAAAGGACCACAAGCATCCACATTAATCTTTGTGAAGATCTCCGAGATGACAGGAACGATCTTCATGGGTGCCTTCTTCTTATCCCGAGGTTTCCCGACTCGCTGACATTGGTCACAAGATCTGACAAATTCTTCAACATCTTTGTAACAATTCGGCCAAAAAAAAGTTTTAAAAAGAGCATCTTTAGTCTTGGTCACTCCTAAGTGAGCCGCTGTTCCTTCATGAGACAGTTTCTTTAATTGGTCCCGAAACTTCTCTGGAACAATCAGCAGTTTTCTCTGCGTACCATCCTTGTCACTTTTCAGATAGAACAGCATTTGATTAACGATTGCATACTTGGTTTTCTTTGCTAACTCCTCAGCTTCTAGGAAAAGTGGTTTCAACTCTTTACTCTTGCGCTGCTCTTCGACAAAATCATTCCGTGAGGCTTTAATCAGATCTGGAAGTGAGGCTTCTTCCGCCATAGGCAATACCTCTCCGTCTTCCTCTGTTAACACGGTACTGTCATTCTCTTCTCCAGGACTCGACTCAACTGGATACTCTTCAACTTCGGCTGTCAAAAGACTTTTCTGAGCTCTCGTCTGAACTGCATTAATAACTTGGATCTCCAGCTCCTTATCTTTTTTCATACTCTCGATCAGAGCAACGGTTTTGTTACTTAGTAGGTAATGCTCTTGATCCAGAAAACTGTCTCTTACAGCAGCTTTCGTAAGGACATGTCCCAATTCGCAGTTCAAATCAACTTCTGCAATGGGCAAGCAGACCGGGCTGTCTACTAATGGAGAAGCGAGCCACACATGCTCACCTGTGTACATATGTGGTTTGATAAATTTTCTGGGAATAAGATCGATGCTGGCACCAGTATCTCTCAAGATAGACATTTGGGCTCCATTTACTGTCCCAGCACTAGTATAAGGAGACATCAACTCAGGCACGTGTCTTCCAAAGACTTCATTGGCAGCTACTACTTCAGATCTCTTGAGCTTTGGGCATTGGGGTCTCAGATGTGATAACGAACCGCATTCATAGCATCGGAGCTGTCTTCTCTTTTCAAACTCTCTTTCACGGTTTTCGTTGCTTGCGGGTTCGGTTTTGACCGGATGTTTGTTCTTGTCATCCTTGAATGGTACTTTGGGTCTACTTCCACTAAAATGTCCCTTTGAACCTTGATAGCCATACTTCTTTGGAAATTCCTTCTTCCTGAAACTCTGCCTGATGGTTTCGTACTCCTCGATCACTTCTGCCAATTCAAAAGGTGTCTTCAACTTCATCCATTTGTCAAGAAAATGCTCCTTGATTTGATCTGGTACACGATACTTCAATTGCTCGGCAACGATTAAATCTTTTAGTTGCTGAAAGGTTTCAATTTCCAATTCAGCAAGCCATTCAGTGAAGTAGCTGTACAGTTCATGAGCATAATTTCTCCATGTTTTCTCTGCTGTTTTCTGATGTCTGTAGAAACACTGTTTCAATTTTTCAGCGTTCATTTTGTATCGTTTCAGAATGAGATCTTTCACAACATCATAATTGTTGGCCACTTCAGGAGGTTCTCGGGCAAGCATGTTAGATAACTCGGCTGGCAAAACGGCCAGCAAATAAGCCACCCAGTCCTCCTTCGGCACTCGAGCCATCTCTGCTTTCCTCTCGAAATTGATCAAATACAATCCCATTTCATCCCCTTTTTCGTCAAATTTGGGAGTGATTTGGGTAAGTTGGATTTTTCTGTTTCTATCCGCCCCATTTTCAGATTCCTCTTCAGACCGGCGAAATTCCTTCTGAGCCATTTCTAGTTTTTTAATTTCGAGTTCATGTTGTCTGACCCTTTCCCGCTCTTGTCGTTCTTCTTCTTGCCTAGCTAATTCTTCCTCACGAATTTTTTCTTGTCTAGCTAATTCTTCCTCACGAATTTTTTCTTGTCTAGCTAATTCTTCCTCTTCCAGTCTATCTTTTATGACTCGTTCCATGATTATCGTTACCTCCTCCCGATCGAAATTTGGGCTTTTTAAAATTATTTGTTTAATATCCGCAACCTTGCACGAAGTTGGTACCTTCTCAACAATTTCTTCCGCAACAGCAATTAAGTCCTGCTTTCTACCAATTGCAAGAAATGCCATGATTAAGGGCCAGGGGAAACACTATCAAAAACCTCTATTAAGGTATTAAATTCCAACAGAATTCACAAGACTTTATCAAAGAATTAAATTCGCTAATTCTACGTTACAACTTTCTTACCGAACAACCAAAAATCAATAGAAATAATTTTCGAACACATAAACAAATTAAAATTTTCATTCATTAAAACAATATCTTTTTTTAAAGATGTTTTCAAATTGAGAAGAAAATAAACAGTTAAAGAAAAGTTCAACTAAAGAACAGCTGTTTTGAAAATAATACTACAATTAAAATACAATTCAGAATATAAACTCAACTTTCCTGTCTAATCAAGAAAAGGTATTTTCAGTTCAAAAGAATTCCCTTTTCTCTATGAACAATTGATTCACACTCAGAAGCATAAATGCACACACAAAAATATAAAACAGAATATCATTCTTTTCCTTTTCTTTTTTTTCGTCAACAAACACAGGAAGTGAATAATTCAAATCCACACTTTCAGATTATTTTTTTTTCGAGTTCTCTTTCTGAACACAAAATGGTCTCACATTTGCCAAATTAGTTACACAAAGCAATTTCAAATTACTAACAAAAATTTCCTTAAGTACACAAGTTAGACATTCAAAATTCCGCAAAATAAATAAACAATTCTAAGGGGTTTCTTAGTCATTTAAATGAGCAACAAATGAAAATGACAATTTCAAAACACTCCAAAACTCTTTTAAATGAATTTCCGATTCATTCAGAAATATAACAAAATATTTTCCAAAGCAAAATAACCCAAGACGCACTAAATATTGAAAATTCTAGGCATTTGGTGCTGTTGACAACACTCATCAAAAAGAATTATACTTGTAATTCAAACTATATACTTCTACATCAAATTTTTAATTCTATTTTGAATCATACAACAGAATCAAATCAAATTTTAACAACACTTCAATTGTCATCAGATAGCATCATACAAAAGAACACAAAACAAACTAGGCTATCTCAATTTAAAATTTTAAAATAATTCTATTTTCTCAGAAAACAAAACTCAAACTGACCATTTGAATAGTTCTAATTCTAACCATTCAGAACAGAAAATTCTTTTTTATATACCACATGAGTGTCCTAATTTTTTTTTTTTACAATCAAACAAAATTTTAACTATATCAGTCTAGCTAAAATAAGAATAGTTTTGCAAATCAACAGAATAAATTTGCCTTTCAAAATCAGACAAAATTTTAACTATATCAACCTAGTTAAAATAAGAACACTTTTTCAAAATTATCACTCCTTTTACCAAACAAAATTTTAACTATATCAGCCTAGTTAAAATAAGAACACTTGCAAAATTACAACTACCTTTCACCAAACAAAGTTTTAACTATATCAGCCTAGTTAAAATAAGAACGCTTTTCAAAATTATCACTCCTTTTACCAAACAAAATTTTAACTATATCAGCCTAGTTAAAATAAGAGAGCATTTTTGCATATTACAACTGCCTTTTACAAAACCAACTGCATGAAACCAAAACAACGATTCTTCAATGAACCAAAACTCAACATGCAAAACTTTACAAATTACAATTAAAAAGGCACTGTTGCTAATGAAATCTGGTACTCACCCAATAATTTGCACTGGAGATATCAGCAATACCAGGATCGTATCCAAACGGCTGCCACCATTTCTTCGTAGTCTGTACTGACTTGCTCAAAATTTTAATTACCATCACAAGGAATACTCCCTTTTTGGTTTAAACCATTTTAATGAACTCACAGACACAGTACAAACACGACACACAACATAAATAGAAAAGGTAGTATATATCAAAATCCACACATCTCAGTCTCGATCACTCTCCAAAAAACACAACCCACACGTCTCTCGCCACACTCGTTCTTAACTCTTTCCTTTCTCAAAGTCCTTCTGGCCATGCGCAAGAGCGCCATCTATCTTAGTCTGAAGTCTTTACAACACAGATCCTCGAAAATGCTGGTTGAAATTTAGTTTTTCTTATGTAAAACTGTTTGAGGCTACGTCAAACCATTATCACTCAAATAATTTGTATGGATTTATAAAATTATTTTCAACCATTTATATGAAACAAATCGCAAATGTTTCGGGATTGACTTAATTCCTCCATTTTTGTATTCTGTATCTTGCGCCTATGAATCGTTAATTATCCGGATGCTATTTTAGTCTATTGGGGTTCTCAGGGATTGTCTGAAATAACTATACCATTAAAATTTAATGAAAATAATCGTTCAAAATTGTGATCAAGAAGATTCCAAACATCCCATACTTCATTTCTTTAAAAAGTTATTGGTGCAAAATAACTCAGTTTACCATATGTGTACGGTTTTGATTCTACTCATTTCTTCACGGATATGTGAACACCCAAAGTCTGAAAACCTTTGGGGTAATATCCGTTGTGGTTACTCTTTAGGATATTTTACATTAACAAAGCAAGTATTGAATATTTTTTGTTTAGTTTTGCTTTAAGTCTCTCATGTCTAACTCAACTGCGATAAATAATTTCATCGCTTCATTTATACAAAAATTATGCTGTAAATCTGTGTAATGGAGGCAAACTTTTGTGGGGAAGAAAATCAATGCTAGAATTTAACTTATTTACAATTAGTAGAAAATTACTCATTAAAAGAAAAATATATAAATTTATAATTTCAAAGTTTCCCATTGTTACAGTAAATATTTGTTTTTCAAACACGTATAAGAATATTTGTATGGATCAATCGAATGTATCTTGGGCCCCTGAATTATTTCACTATTTGAAAATCATTCTACAAGCATTTGAGAAGCACACTTGAGAAGATTCTAGGTATACTTCGGGTATTCTGGAACCTGGGAAGTAGCCCGTGGCTTTGCTATCTATCACTGTCATCGCTCTCCTTCGATGATCCGGTCTAAATAGACTACTGCTGAGACCAATTGACTGAAGAAGGGGAGAGCACTTCCTTTGTCCAAACCCTGACACTTTAAAGAGAACTCGCTTTTTCGGGGTGCCGTTTTCGTCAACACAACTGTGAGATACCACGAGAAGGGATAGATTAATCGAAACTCAAGTTCAACATTTTTTAAACTATGATTTATACTTTATTTTCCTTAAAATTGAATATGAATTCCGCTCTCCTCCAATTCCAGTCTGTATTAGATTATAATATGTTGAAAAAGTTCAAGATGCATAGAATTTAGGTCTTGATACTTATGAAAAAATTTTGTTATTCGTATTATAAAATGTCTTTTTGGATGATTGTGTACAATTTTGAAAAAATTATCGTTTAAGGTCTTCAATGGCTTTCTAAATAAAAAGCTTTCCGAAAATTTTATTATTCTATCTTCGATTGGTAAACTTAACATATACAGCAATTTTGGAGCCTCCTCTGCCTTAATATGAAGTTCATAATCGCGAGCGAGAGTTATGTTGATATTTTTTTTTGTCCAATGTTAAAACTACATTTTTTCCACATTTATCTTCAATATTTTCATTGATCATGTCTATTACTTGACTATCTTGATTTCCTTGTTCAATTTTAAATGTAATATATTATATTCAAGAAAAGCTTTCTCTTCAGGTTCTATTTCTTCATAAGTTACTGAATACTTATTATGATTTCCAATGTTAAACATGTTCGAGGAACAAAAATTTCTGATAAACCCACTTCCCACATACCATTAAGTATTATGGATCGAGCAAGTTTTCGAAATGATGCTTGAGTATTTTGTGGAAAATAATGCATACTTGAGTTGCTCGGTAACGTAACGTATGAATCAAACATCATTTCATCTATGATGATTTAACCCACGAATTAAATCGATCATCAAATCCTTGCCACTTCACGAAATACTCTTTCTTACTTCTTGAACCCTTAGTTTTGAGCACTTTTTCTACGTTCCAAAAGTCGTGTAATTCTTTGACAACTTTTTGAAGTTCCTCAACATAAAATCGTCCTTTTATAGGGTCTCCTTTCAGACCTTCTAGTTCCTATGTGTTTGGAAAAGATAAAACACATTTGTTTATTTTAAAAACTTCATTTGACCAACCAGGAAAATAATCTCGATGAAAAGCTTTCTTTGTTTTCGAAATTCTCACTAAATCACCATCATTAAAGGTATATTTAGAGTTATTAACTGTTTTTTGAATATTTGTGGTTCTAATTCAAGAGTGGCTTTTGATGGTGCAATGCCAATACTACGATGTTCGCTGTTATTATGACTTCACAAGTGATTGTAAAACATCTTCATATTTATAAGATTTTCTATATGTAAAAACTCTGAACATTTTATTTTACAATGTTCTGTTAAACCTCTCAACAATACTAGCCTTATGGTCACCTTCAGCAGAGTAATGATTAATATTGTGATTTTTAAACAGAGATTGAAGTTGGTTGTTATAAAACTCCTTTCCTTTATCACTTTGAATATTTTTAGGTTGTTGCGAGACTATCGGAATTACTTTACCGTCGTTCTCTACTATCTATAATATTAATCTGACTCCATATTTATCCAAACAAAACCACTTTTATTTCAACGACACTTCTCATGTTCTAAAAACGTCGCCATTTCTTTCATAACAAGAAAACAAAACCGGCAACCAACTCGTTGCCATTCACAAAAGCATAAAGTAAATTACAAAATGACTTAAACAAACCAAAAACGTAACATAAATAAACTAACTCTATATATTTGTACATCTAAGCATTATGAAGTGAAATGTATAGTTTTAATCCAAAATGAGACATAAAAACACCAACTTTTAACAGGTTCATCTCTTTGCAATAGATCTTCGAAAGCTATTTTAACAGCAACACCAGTTTTACTTTTGAGGGGTATTACATATGCATACTTCGAAAATACATCAATTATGGAAAGTACTTTATACCATTGTTACTTTCAGCAAAATGTTGTAAATCAAAAAGGTCACATTGCCATAAATCATTTATACCATATGAAATCGTTGATCTTCGAAAAAATTTATTCCGAATCGGTTTGGGCAAAGTGTATGTATCTTGAGCCATTAACCAGCGTTTTGTTTTCTGATGCGGTACTTTGGTTACTGATGAAAGTTTTTTCACCCCACCAAATGAAGCTGGATTTTTGAAATCGTAATAAGTTTATTCTAATATTTTTTCCATGTTTTCTTCCCACGCAGTTTTTTCTTTTTATTTTCAGACAAAAAATCCGAATTTAAAGATTCCAGATTTATTTTACTTTGCACCCTATCGATGTCTAACTCTGATTCAGAATTCTGAAATAATTTTTGATTACCAATCCATTGACTCGGAATATTTATTCCTTTTATTGCCTTCCAAAAAATAAGAAAATTATCTGGTTCCACACTCTTTTTAACATTTCTCATTAGGTACGAAAATAAATCAACAGCATTTGTGTTTTTGATAATCTCATCATCTTTAATCAATTCACCTTGTTCATTCCAAGTGTAGTTACGTGTACTTAGTTTCTCAGCAATAGGGGGAACGAATTTTTGAAAATTCCGAGGAACATAAAATGATATGAGACAAGATATTTTTGTCATTACTATTTTCAAATGCTTGTGTCTTTTCTTTCTGTTCTTCAATAGTAACACGTAATGGTTCTTTAGGTTCATTTACATGTTGATATTTCATAAGTTGACTTAATAATTTTGCTTTCATATCATCTGGTAAATGATTTCGTTCAAGCAAACTCGTTATGGCATCTTCTATTTGCACTTCAGGTACTTTAGGATGATACGCTGCAGCTAATTCTTCAGGAACAAGAGCCATTCTTCGAGTGGTATATTTCACTAATTTAAATTCGTTTCCCTAACGCTTTCCCAGCAAAACCAGCTAAGGCTGAGAGAATAGCTAGTAAAATTATGGGTAGAAAACCTCCTGTTTGATTTACGAGTTCCTTTCTTTTATTATTCAAGGGCAGTTTTTTGTTAGCTATTTTTCGTATAGATGTTTTAAATTTACGTAATTTGTTAATATTAACAGGTAAATTCCCTTCTAACACGTTCAAACAAATTTCACATAGTGTATTTGACTTTTATCAGCAGTTTGTAAAATAGCTCTCTTTTGTGTAGGAGTTGCAGTGGCCAATAATTTTAACAAATGATAATGTTTGATAATATTTTCTTCATTTTATAGGTAAATACACCGAATAAGGACCATTGGAATCGGGAAAGAAATTCTCTTGCAAACGATGTTCTTCTGGTGTTAGTGGATTAAGATCTATCACTAAATAACCATAAGGCTTTGAAGTTACTCTTTTATATGCATCCATAAAGAACGATGATTTGTTTCCATAAATTTGTCTAGAAAAACAACAAACTTGATTCAAATCTCGATTATTTTTAAATAGTATAATGTAATGTGTGTTTAGACTTATATCACGCATTACTTTATTTCGTGGGAAGAGATTTTGTAAGATTAAAATAACACTGATATTCCGATGATGAGAACCTACTGTAAACAACTCAGCAATTTTCTCATTTAAGTTATTCATCATATCATCAATTACTATTAGCGATCCACTTGGATAAGTTTCTGATAAACCTTGAAAGAAAGAAATTTTCTTCTCTTCAAGAAACCATGGTTGGAACACAGAATAACACCATTTTACACATTTAAAATCATAATCATAAACATTACGCTCTATCATACGTCTAACGAGGTTTTATTTTCCTGATTGGCTTGGAACTACTACAATACACGAACTCGGGTGAATTAACTTGTACATTGTCTACAAACTTGTTTAAACTCGTATTCAGTCAACTGTACTCCGATAACCATTGGTTTTATATTAGCATGTGTTTCTTTCCAAAAATATCTGATGTCATACACTTTGAGTTTATCTTTAAAGCAAACATGAAAATATAAACGTCTTCCTAAATGTTCTGAGTAAAAACATGTTGAATTACTCAAATCTATATCCTCATTTGTATTTCTATGATAGTGTTTTATCAATATTACTAAAAGTACTGATGTGATGATCAAAGCCACAATGGAAACACTTATAACTTTTAATTTGGTTATTCTCTTACAATCATTCATCCTTTGTAATTATTTTAAAATATCAGTGCAAAATAAGTTGTATATTACTTACTCTAAATCTATCAACTTTACTCTTGTAATGTTCATTCTAAAATGGCAAAATGATGATAGCAATATGTATTTATATAGGAACGTAAAAACACCGTAATCAAATTTCTTTTGTAACTTATCACAGTTTTACAAAATAAAACCTTCATTACATTTATTTAGACATTGTCATGCAAGTAAACGTTGGTCGTTGTCTAAACCATGAACAATTCGACCAATGTTTATTTAAGTTTCAGGTTCGATCCTACATATTAACACTGCTGCACAATAATTTTTATTTCGGATAATAATGAGTCATATCACTGCATCTTCGATGGATGTAAATGAATTCTTTCATCATCAAACAACTTTAACTCGTCATCCAGCTTTCACCTCATTGTTTCTATCTGACATTGGCGAGCGGAATCAGGCAAGAAGGTTACTTGTATGTTGAATTCATTCCCCAACATCGCTTCTTTCGCTTAAAAGTGGGTCAATCGTGATTTTATTTCGCTCTGCGATTGAGAGAGTGAAAACTCACTCGTTTTTGATTTAAACACTTTTTTGACAGCCATCAAAACCATACTACTCGCAACACTTAATTTAAAGAAGTAAAGAGGCCAAAGTTTTAACTACTTCATCTATCTTGATTCAGAACCGATTGTGATTACGTATGTTAACAGTGGATGTAAAATAATATGTCTTTATTTTTTGCTCAGGTTTGAGCGCCATCAAATGGAGATGTTGAAGGACTGGAGTCACTGGGCACTTTAGTGACTGCCAGTTTTTGAGTACTATCCTCCTCGACTATTCGAGCACCTATCTAAATTCTTAATCATGAGGATAGAGAATTCGGCTAAATGATTCGAAATTCTGATTAGGTCTAGGATATGAGATAGGATATAAGATAGAACATAAATTAGGATATAAGATAGAATGTAAGTTAGGATATAAGATAGAATATAAGTTAGGATATAAGATAGAATATAAGTTAGGATATAAGATAGAATATAAGTTAGGATATAAGATTTCATGGATTTTATTTCTGGGTATTTCTTTCAAAATTCTTCTGTTTTTATACATTCTTATAGCTGACTTTGTTTTCCAGATGCGTCATCAATAGCCTACAATAGCCTTTCCATAGCCCTGCACCATCCAAGCATCGCAACAGTACACAGACACACGTAGACATCGAGGTTGGGAAGCAGCAGGATCATAATACGGGATTGGAAGGGTGCGGCTCGAAGTGCAGCCACCTTCTCGTGGTGAGCCCTGAGTTTTTTCTGTCGGAAACAAGCCGAGAGCTACACACTTCACGACGAGCGAACACCGAATCGAGTGTTGCAATCAATCGTTCATCACTAACATTTTAAAAATTTTCTGGTTGAAAATGTGAGAAGGTAGTTGCAACATTCCTGAAAACCAAAATCGCAGCGGGGCTCTAATCTATGATTGAAGTCTCAAACCATTTGAAACCCGTTAATTGTTAACATTTCCTCATACTTGGACTTGTGACATCCACATTTACGCTCACATTTGTTTCTATCGTGTTTGAGCTTTCCTTTGTGTGCGAAAGAATTTAAAGATTTGAACTGCTTGAACAATCTTTGGATTAATTTCCTTCATAAAATGTATCGCATGTGTTTCATTTAAACTTACAATGAGAAAGAAATCATAGTTTGTAGCGTGCTCTCATTTGCGCATGTGCCCCGGCAAAAACTTGCTCGTGAAAAGTGTTGATACCTCAAAGCCCCATAACTCCAGGGGAATCAGCTTATGGAAAAAATGACCTACCATCGTGTAGAGCAGGGGGTCTCCAAACTTTTTCACTTGAGGACCAGATTGAAAAATCCTGGAAGTCAAGAGGCCAACAACACACACATAAATAAATCTACAGGGTGAGTCTAAATTGTTTTTACAAAATAAGAGGGGTGATAGTACCCATAAGTAAAGTCGATAGTAAAGAGTAAAGTCGAAACGCGTCCAGCATGAACAAGTCATCGCCTCTGACGTCGTTTGTACCTGCCTACGTAGCATATCTCCTAAGCAAGATGGATCGGACGTGGCGGACCTGTGGCTTGGCCTCGCTTACCGGACCTCAGCCCACTGGACTTTTTCTTCTGGGGGCACATGAAATCTTTAGTGTACCAGACTCCTGTGGACTCGGCTGAAGATCTCGTAGCGAGAACGCCGCAGACAAAATTAACACACCACCAGGAATCTTCGAGAGCCAGTCATTCCTTCGCCGGTGTGAACTGTGCAACGACACGCCACTTTGAGCACTTGCTGTGAGTTTTTCTCTGATCAATCAATCATTGTGCAACTTTGGTATCGTTCATTCGCTTTCCCAACACCGTTGTAAATTCATGTTGAAATTATAATTTGACTCTTTTCTACCTCTTAGATTGGAATGCGACCCTATGTTCCATTATTGCTCGTCTGGATGGGTACTATCACCCCTCTTATTTTGTAAAAACAATTTAGACTCACCCTGTATATATGGATATATATATATATACACATACACTTGTGTGTATGTGGGGGGGGGATGGACATTGGGTCAACTTCAATTTTTTTAAAGCTTACGAAATAAACTAGTTAATAAAATAGGTGTTTAAATAAAAATGTAGATTTATCCAAAGAAATAAAATTTATTCCTAATAATGTAAATGTACATATAAGTTAGCCTAAGGAAAAAATAACATTTAACAATATTCCTATGTATCATTCTTTGGCTTTCTTATGTACGTATGGGTCGTGTGGAGTTGCTTCTGGCATATAATGTCTGTCCAATTGGGTCAAATTTTGATGATCCTATCACTAGAATGGATTTCAACTGTTCGTCTGACAAGTTAGTCTTGTAATTTGATTTTACAGAGGTCATTTTTGAAAATGTCTGCTCGTAGGTCTGCTATAAGTCGATCCAAACACTGAAAGCACTGATCTTGCAAAGTTTTTTTTATTTCTTTGAAATCATCACCCAACGATCTGCAATGAAAGAAACTGTCAGAAATTTACTGTTATAAAATTAAAAATAAAAATAAACTAAATATAATCGCCTGTAAAATGAAAGAAGGTCCGCAAGAACATTCCTTGAAATATTCTTTCAAGAATTCATTTGACGTGAGTTCAATCAATTCAAGTTGAAACTGTTGGCGCATTTTTGATTTCACATTGGAATGGATTTTGAAATAGCTTGATCTTTTCTGCTGTAGCTGCATGATCAAAGTCCCTGCGAAGTGGTTTTCAATTTCCTCACGTAGTTTTGTGATAGTTTGTACTGCATAATGTGATGGGAAAGGCACACAAGTTTCACTAGCAAACTTCTTGCAAATTTCGAAGCGGTCCAAAATTGTCTTTCCCACTTGGTTTTCAAAAAGAGCAAGTTTTGTTCTAAAAACTTTCACTTGTTGGAACAAGTCGTTTACCAAGGACTTTTCGCCTTGAAGTTTAAAATTTAAAAAATTAAGATGAGTGGTAATATCAACAACAAATGCAAGCTTCCACAGCCACTGATGATCTGAAAGCGCTTCTACAGGCTTATCCTGTTCAATCATGAAAATGTCAATAGCTTGGCGCAGCTCAAAAGCTCAAAACCTTTGGAGCACCTTTCCTCTGCTTAGCCAACGTACCTCACAATGATATGGGACATCTGGAGACTTTCAATATCCGAAAGAAAATTCTTAAACTGCCGGTGTTTAAGAGAGAGGGATCGGATGTAACTTGCTGTCTTAACAACGACCTGCATTACTTCCAACACATTTATGTTTTTCCCACTCAAGGATTGTTGATGGTTAATGCAATGAAAAACCATTGGTTTCTCAACTACAGCATAATTGAATAGCATTGTAACATGCCCTACTAATCCTGTTTCACTGCCACCCATACTTTTACCTCCATCTATGGTAGCGCCTTTTAGTTTTTTAGATCTAATTGATGTTTAGAAAGGGTTTCATTTACCTCAGTAAAGAACGCAAGGCAAACGCTCTAATGAGAAGCAGAAAGCGTTATTAAATTGAAGGCGTTCAGTAAGGAAGTCATTTATTAATATTTTATAATACGTAGATTATTTTCCATTAAACAGGCTCGAATTACATGGAACCTCGAACTTACCGAGACTCTACTGAATTTGAATTATTTTTACGATCTACGATTTTACGAAAAATTGCATGCTGCATCGGACGGGTTTCCGCGGGCCGCACAATGACCCTTCGGGGGCGGTATTTGGAGACCCCTGGTGTAGAGGGAGGTCGATCACGTCGACCACTAATCCATTCCCCCTCTGACCTTTGTACCGCGTGGTAAGGGAAATGAGTCACATTTCGGACACACGCTGGCCTGTTTAACTGCTGTAACTTCAGTTCTAATCGACGGGTCGTGGTGAATGCTTGCTTAAATTGAAGAGAACGACGAGTTCTACAATTCCAATTGACTAATCGTCAGTTTAAACCATTTGTATGAAAATTGTGTGCAGAGGAAAGTGACGATGTGTCGAAGATTTCACTATGAAGCCAAAATATCACACTAAATTTAAATTGCGGCATAGGAAACGTAAACAGGTTGAAAGAGAAGTTCAAGACGAACAAAATGATACCAAGAAGTCTAAACCTATGACAAGTGCGGAGAGATCTAGAGGTTACCGAAGAAGCAAGAATGAGCAGGCCGAGCACGCGGCGACGTCGCTGGACCATCTAACGAGCTGCCACCACGCTTGGAAACACCACCATCGACCTTACCTTTGTTAGGAGCATCGACACCATGCCGTTTGTCTTGTACTTTAGCTATCACAGACCCATCATCCAAAGTCGCCATAGAGTACTAAGCATTGCCCACACTCTAACACCACTGTTATGTATCTACCAAAACTGGTTAAATAAATAAATGTCAAACAAATACCCGCCGTCTTCATTTCATCAGCGACCCACTTACCAGGTATTCCGCCCAAAAGTATTCACGAACCGAATTTTGCGGTGGGGACTGCCTACTCGCTGTATTTATCGAAAGCATGAGAGCAATCGTTCTGTTGATCGTTTTGCGATGCGTACCGTTTCTCGTCTGTCAATCAATGTTGCGTTGTTGGTTTCGTCCGATCTAGTCCGTAACTGACTAAAACAATCCTGTTTTGTTCATATTGATATTAACCCTCAGGAGTTCACACGCATAATTCCACCTTGAAACCCTGCAATAACTTTTGACCTTGACCAATATAATCTTTACAAAGGATTCAATTTTAAGGAAATAACCAATAGAATCTTTTCAATTGATTGTGTGTTCTAAGGAAAGAAGCCCCCACTACTTATAAATGCCACACATCTTTGTGCTATCGAACGATACGCGATAACTCCGGAGTTATTAATTGGTCACACTTATGTCACGTCCACCGTTGCTCTGTATCGTGCCATAAGAGCCAGTCAAAAATTACGTATATTTTCAAAATGATTCTATTCGTTCGTTAAGTGTTTAACTAACTTTTAAGTTTAGCTTACAATCAATTTCATCAGATGTATTTCTAAAAATTTACCTTCCGACTATCAAGGTACGAAAAAAATCCATGAGGATAAATCAGTTGTGGGATAAAGCATGCAACTTTGCGCTTTCGTTGACAATTTCAGGTTTTCTTGTAGTTGCAAGCCTGACAAACCCAGCGACTGGATGCCAGGGATTGCAGGACGATTTCGATGACGAAGTTTCGATCCAGATGTATGAAAACGGATTCGAAGCCTGAGCTCCCGTTACCCTGCCCAAACAGATAGGGCTCGACTACCTCGGTCGACTCACGCAGTACGATCAACTCCTTCGACATGGCTGCCTCGAGGCAAAGTATGGAGAAAGCCACTATAATATGGATGCGACATTAGTGACTGCATCTGCCCGATACATCCGACTTCGATACCATCCGAAGGAGCTCATCGTGGGGGTCACTAGAAAAGAGGGACGAAAACTGATTATCGACATTATTACTGATTTGGACTTACCGATTTGACTCATGGTTATGACTCGATTTTTGATACTCGGACTCCTTATTTTGACAACCTATATTTGACTTGTTTACTCTCTTGTTCATTTTACATAAGATTGAAAGACCGATTTTGAACGCACCATCGTTTTCACAGCTAAGAATCTCTAATAAGAATCTTTCATATTTCCGGAACTCATTCATTCACATCAAAGCAGCAATAGATTTAGAATATTATCAACAAGAACCACATTTATATTCACATCTTAATTCGGCAAAAATATATGTTTCCTACCTCCATTCTGTTTGACTTTCAGTTCATGAACTAAACTGTTTTTACTTATTCAATCAAATTATATGAATTTAAAAAAATAGTTGATGAAGAGAGACTTAGTTGCTGTCCAGGAGGAGAGGCCTCTCCACTACTGTCACTCGTCTTGGAATCTAATACTCCATCACGTATTAAATCATCGCGTATTAAATCTGCATTGCCGAAGACGAAGTGCTTTAAAAGAAAGATTTCCAAACGCGGGTCCTCTAGCACATAAGAGCAACAGTTGTGCACATACATTCTTTACAAGAAAATGTTTCTCCATGCACCTTATTCCCCCCCCCTTAAAAGTCTGGTGAGGGGATTTAGAGACTGTATGCTTCACACAACACTGAACATAAAAACAAATATCCCTTAAATTAATGAAGATACACAAAAATATAAATTTACTTAACCGTAATTTTTTTTATTAACATAATAAATGAAAAACAATTTAAAACAAATTATTCAGTACATACTAACGTTTCTTTTAGAAACAAATTCAGAGAGCAAAAGTTTTTCATGTTTATCTTAAAACTTTGCCAAGGTCGTGATTAAGTGACAGTCATGTCCGAGCTCATCTGCTCACGAACTATGTTGCTCACGACCATAATACTAAAATAACTTTGAATGTTATTCCTTAAGTTGCTCAATCAACTCAATCCTTACGTAGCTCAATCAACGGTGTTATCTCAGCATCGATGCTATCAAAATCTGAATCGGTGATGGAACAAACTTTCTAATTTGATAAACTCAAAATACCATTCCAAATATAATTTAATAAATGCTGATTTTCTTCCAAGAGTTTTAAGCTCAGTCTACTTATTTTCGTAAAGCAGTAACAACACGAGGAAAGAAAGTTCAAAGTTATTGCGTTCGTAAATATTGTTAGTCACATAAGATGGGTCGTCACTGAAGTCCTTAGAAATCATCAACCCTCTGATGAACAGATTTTCGAGTGTAGCTTTTTCCATCACACCTAATCATAGTATTGCTTTTTCCATCACACCTAATGACTAAATAACTACATTTATTGGGTGAAAGGATCCACGGATTCTTTCAAACTTTAAAAAGATTCTCTTTTGCTTGACCAGCGAATCCTTTGGAAAGATTCTTTTCGTCCTTTCCTTAGAATAGAATCCTTTAGTAAGATTTTGTTGGTCATTTCCTTAGAATAGAATCCTTTGAAGACGGGCCGAGGTAGCCCAGTTGGAAGAGCAACGGATTAGCAACAGGAGGGTTGCGTGTTCGAAACACGATCCAGCCAAATATCGTCGTGTACACGGGGACTAGTGCACCTTAAATCTGTTATGGCGTCAAATGTCCTCACGTTGGCGTGGCATCAGATGTCGTCATGTGACCGTAGTTCAAAATAACGAGGTGTTTTCCTCGGATCTTTCCTTTCGGGATGGATCCCGGACCGTCGCCAATAGCTCCAGTGCGACATACCTACCTACCATCCTGAGAATAGAACCCTTTTGAATCATTATACTCCTCCTTTCCTTGAAAAGGAATGAGGAGTACGATTCCCAGGAAAGATTCTATTGGTGGAATTATATATGTGCGAGGGTTGAACAATCCCTCTCGTCGACAGTCCATTGGTTTTTATGGCGCGAGGACCAGGGCGGTCCGGGATCAAACCAGAAGGGAAAGATCCGAGGATGTAATTTTGAACCAATGACGATGTCACACCTGAGCTGGCAACCCACTCTCCAATTTTTCACACCACGTCAACGTGAAGACATTTGAAGCCACGACAGATTTTACGTGCACCTTTTGGGACACACATGAAAAGGTTTACTGACACAGAGAAGCACCCAGGGGAGTTACAATAACTAAATTTGCGCTGCCCATGATTTGTAGTTTGATGTATATTTTGTTTAGATTGCGTCCGAATTAGTTTACTTGACGCCTTATGATTCTTCACAAGGGCTAGCTAGATTGGGACTAGGGATTGGCCTGTTCAACCGAGACAGATTGCTCTCGGAAGGAAAGGCCTTTCTGAGATACGAAGAGGTTATAAAATATTTTTGGATGTACGGTCCGGACGCAACTACTTGTGAAGCAAAAAAATGGAGAAAAGTGATTTTATTGAAAGAACTATTGTTTCAATTGTGTTTCTTTCCTTTACCAAAATATCCAAACGTTATTTCCCGGTCAGCAAGATATTTCAAAAACTAAATACTTTTAACTTACATCGCAATATTTTTTTTCTCTTTGTTGTAAAATAGAATTCAAAACACTTCCATATTTTTATTCAGTAAGTATAAGAGTACGATTGGAAGCTAGAGCACGGTCGAGTCCCGGCGGCGCAGTTGGCAGCGCCTCAGCCTGGCGTTCGGAAGGTACTCGGTTCGACCCCCACATATTTGATTTAATTTCACAATCATAAAAGTAATTTCACATCTGCATTAATTTCATAATTTCTTCAGTCACTCGTGCTGTTACACTTTCCGTCAACTGGCACTATTCGGAATTTCCGCTCGAAAAAGAAATTGTCGGGACTCAAAACTGTCTTCTCCGGATGTCCGGCAACCCGCTCCCGGGAAAACGGCAGCGTCGGGGGTCTTCGTACGCTGCCCCCGCCGTTGTCGTCGGTACCGGGGTCAGTGGAGGTTCGATCGGCTTCCGCACGAGGAGGCAGTTTTGCTATTTTTTCTCGACTACGGCATTCACGTGACGAACGTGACGACACACGTGACAGTGAGCGAAAGCGCCCTCTGGTGGAATTTCGTCGAACCCAGTGGTTGTATCCGCTGTATGTTCACCATTCTTCCAGATGTTGACCTCGTCATCTGACCGTAGTTCAAAATAACGAGGTGTTTTCCTCGGATCTTTCCTTTCGGGATGGAAAAGCCACCTCGAAGTTGGCTTTTGCACGAAGCAGACCCGAGGGCTGCAGGTTTTTATATCTTCAACTTTTGTATTCGGTATTTGTTTAACCTGTTGTGTTTAACGTTACCTTTCACTTTAGTTTCTGGTGGAACGACATGGAACCTGTTACTCGTACTACTGTTACGAGGTTATGCGCATCATTGGATGTTTACCTTTGCTGTAGTAGCAGACGGCAGAGTGAACAGTATTTATTACGTTCCGTATGTGTCTTTGTGTTCGGTATTCGTTTATATTTAGTTAAACCTTTCTCTTTACCCCTTGTAAGACTGCACCGAACCATTTATACGATCACGCACATACTTGTTGGGCGTTTACTTAGATTGATGCAGTCCTACAGAAAGTAGATCTGAACAGGCTTGGGCAAACTTCAGCAAGCATATCTTTGTTGCCTTCTCGTTATTTGTTGATCCTAGTTTATTTTATATCTTAACTTTTAAATTTAGCGAGTGTTATAGCGGATTCGAATATTCTTTAAATCTATCATGTTGGATATAAGTTCATATAGCGTGAGAAGTAGCGTGCTTCATTTCTAAATGAGAACTCTAATCTCCACGTTATGCGAGTATTGCATCCATCAATATACTTCTGTATATGTAGCAGTTACTTGATACTGTGTCGTGTCAATTATTTCATATTGTATTGTGTCTGGCTCAGATGGGCAAACATGGCCATTGTGCCATAAAACCCCAAAACCAATCATCAATATACTTCAACATGAACTGTTTCTTCTAAAAGTTAAAATGAAGAGCTGCACTTCATTGAACACTTTATGGAATAGAGTTGAAGAGGCAAATGTTTTGATTCCTTTGGCCATTTACTCCGTAATAACTCCCTAATAGAGTAGCAGCCAGTCAAGCTATGTACTGCGGTAGGTAGTTCATTAACGTCACACTGGAGAAACACAAGGAGGCATTGGCGACGGTTCGGGATCCATCCCGAAGGGAAAGATCGAGGACAACACTTAATTTTGAACCACGGTCAGATGACGAGGTCACCTGAGCTGCAAACTTCCACACCAGACCAACGTGAGGAAATTTGAGTTCACGGCAGATTGAACGCGCACCAGCCCACGTGTACACGACAATCTTTGGCTGGACCGAGTTTTGAACTCGTAACCCTCCGGTTGCTAATCCGTTGCTCTTCCAACTGGGCTACGGCGGCGGATCGAGTCATTTTGTGGCCATAGGCGCAGATATCTCTTCATGATTCATCTGAGATCTGTTACCAAAATATGTTTGGATAATTATAAAACAGGAAATCTGTCTGGAGCATCGAACGCTGAGCTGAAATTGCTTATTTTGTAGGTCAACGCAACTATTTGCAGTTCGTTGCGTCGTCTCCTTAGAATCAATTAAGCCACGGTTGGAAAAGCAGCGGATTAGCAACCGGAGGATTGCGAGTTCGAAACTCGATCCAACCAAAGACCTCCATGCACGTTAAATCTGTCGTGGCTTCAAGTGTCCTCACGTTGGCGTGGTGTGGAAGTTTGGAGAGTGGGGTGCCAGCTCAGGTGTGACCTCGTCATCTGACCGTGGTTCAAAATGACGAGGTCACACCTGAAGTCCATCATCACGTCATCGAGGTCACACCATCCGTGACGAAGTCCACGGATTTTTCCCTTCGGGATGGATTTCGGACAGTCGTCAATAGCCCGTCGTGAGTATATGGAAAATGCCGGTTCTGAAACAGGCGGTGCCGCGGTGCCGGAAGTGACGTCACGCGGAGTTGAGTTGTTTTCTCCTGCTACCGGAAGTGACGTCATGAAATCGGAAGTGGAGGTGAGTCGTTTTCTCCTGCTACCGGAAGTGACGTCGTGAAACCGGAAGTGGAGTTGAGGTGTTTTCTCCTGCTACCGGAAGTGACGTCATGTACCGGAAGTTGGGTTTAGTTGTTTTCTCCTGCTTCTAAAGATGACGTCATATACCGAAGTCGAGTTTAGTTGTTTTCTCCTGCTTCTAAAATGACGTCACATACCGAAGTCGAGTTTAGTTGTTTTCTCCTGCTTCTAAAATGACGTCATATACCGAAGTCGAGTTTAGTTGTTTTCTATTTAGTTTTTAGGGATCTGGCAACAGAAATATTTATCTTTAGCAGAATGGCAACGAATTTATCATAGGAAATGCATGTTATGAGCAAATTGCGGTGCCGTAAGTGACGTCACAGCGTGGGATGTTTAGCTGGTTAAGGGCTTCTTGACTACGAAGTGCGGTGCCTTGTGTGACGTCAGACTCAGTATACGAGAAAGGACTCGTTCTTGCATGTCTGATTATGTTCTCAATGCTGCTATGACATCACAGTCTGGCGTGTTCGACAAATTGCGGTGCCTTGTGTGACGTCATGACTTAGTGATACTTTCGGTACCCGTGGGGCCATCTGGCGATCAGTTTTAAAATGAAAAGAGACAATTTTTTAATTTTATATATAGAAAAATTATCTACTTTTTCAGGACTTGAACGCGTGACAAAAGATACTCGTCTCCGAGTATTTGATCAACTAAACCACTCGGCCACGAATATCTACCGATCTTAGCTATATAAATGTATTAGTTTTCTACAGAACAATCAGTCATGGAAGAGGTGAAGAAAGTATTCAACGACGTTGCTCATCCTGCTGGATTGGGAAATGTTCAAACTTTAGGGGGGGGTGGGGGGGTATTTCAATTAACGTCACACTGGAGCTACACAATGGGCTATTGGTGACGGTCCGGGATCAATCCCAAAGGGAAAGATCCGAGGACAACACCACGTAATTTTGAACCACGGTCAGATGACGAGGCAACACCTGAGCTATTCAAACTTTAGAAGGGACATCTTTAAAAAATTTCTTTAAAGACATAAGGTCTATGCTTCAAAAGGAACGTGCATATACTTTACATAAACGAATTAGAAAAGTATTTCCCCGTAACCGCGTTTACGTTTCAGGTGCACAAGTGCAGTATCAAGCAGATCTAGTTGACTTAAGAAGTCTTTCCAAATTCAACCAAGGATATTGCTATTTGTTAACTGTGATTGACGTATTTTCGAAATATGCATGGGCTATACCTTTGAAATATAAAACTGGTAAAAGTATAGTGGAAGCTTTTAAAATTATATTTAAGGAACGCAAACCTTTGAAATTGCAAAGTGATCGCGGTTCAGAATTTTTGAATACACGATTTCAGTCCTTTTTAAAATCTCAGGGAGTTCACTTCTTTTATACATTTAATGAGACAAAAGCAAGCGTTGTTGAGCGTTACAATCGCACACTTAAAACCCGTATGTGGCGATATTTTACTCATGCTAACACTTTCAATTACATTAATGTTTTGAAAAAGTTGGTTCACAGCTACAACAATACCGTTCACTCGAGCATCGGTAGAAAACCATCTAGCGTAAATATTGATAATGAAAATGAAATCCGTAAAAAACTTTATGGGGATGCACTTCAGATGCGTAAGAAACCTATTTTCAAATTTAAGGTGGGAGATATTGTAAGAGTTTCAAAGCAGAAAATAACGTTCGAAAAAGGATATGAAAGTAATTGGCCAGAAGAATTATTTGTAATACGCGAATTAGTGTCCAACCCTATACCCGTGTATAAAATTAAGGATTTGTTACATGAAGACATTCAAGGTACATTTTATGCTGAAGAATTGCAACAAGTAGCGAACAGTGAAAAATTTCCAGTGGATAAAGTTCTGAAGAAGAGGAAGAGGAAAAACGTGGTAGAGTACTTCGTAAAGTTTAAGGGATATTCGAATAAATTTAATGATTGGATACCTTCCAGAAATTTGTTTTCCCTATAAAAGACGTGTCAGAGTAAGAAAGCAATCATTTGTATAAAGAAAAATGAGTTTCTACATAACTCTTCCTAGTGACGGAAGCATTGATGTTTTCACTGATAATGCTCTGTCTCATTACATAACGAGACTTCCGAAGAATTTTGAACTGTCTGGAGAATGGGAATGCGGCATAGTTGAATTGATCTATCCAAAAATGTGGAATAATGTTACTCACGGTAATAATAAATATGAGTATGATTTAGGTTCTGGTGGAAAAATGAACTACAGTATTCCATGCGGTTATTATGAAACACCGCAAGACATTATAAACGCTTTTGAAAAACGCATTCAAATACAAATGAATTACAATAAACATAATAAGAAAGTTAAACTTCAGTTGTTTAAAGGTTCAAAGTTGAAACTGAGTGATGGATTAGCGCAATGTTTGGGTTTTGAGCCCAATAAAATAATTGGGGAAAATAATGTTTCTGAAACCTTAAGCATTGAGAGTCCTTATATAGCTAATCCTAATGTTGACTTACAATTGTTGTACGTGTATACCGATATAACTGAGTCTCAAGTGGTCGGTGGTGTCGTTGCTCCCCTATTACGCATCGTTACAGTTCGAGGTATGGACGGTCAGATGGTACACGAATTATTCGATAGACCTCATTACTATTCGATTTCTAGAAAAAATTTTCAGACCATCGAAATAGTTATAAAGACTCACATGGGACGATACGTGTCATTTGAACGTGGGAAAGTGATCGTGAAACTACACTTTAGACTGAAGCACTTATAAACCATGTATCAACCATATCATTGCTGCACTCGTTCTTACGAGGAATACTATTCAAATCAAGCTGGAAATGGTTTATCTTTCTACAAGGGAGTTTCTTTACAAAGAGGTAGCGGTATTGGAGGTATTTTTAGAAGTATGTACCGAATGATTCTGCCGTTATTCAAATCTGGTGCAAAGGCTTTTGGAAAACAGGCCTTTAAGATTGGGGTGGATATTGCCAACGACTACGTACAAGGGAAAAATCTGAAGGCGTCAGCAAAAGAAAGAGCAAAAGAGGCAGCAAGCGTTCTATCTGATAAAGCAGCAACCAAAGTGAAATCGATGGTTGGTGGACATAAAAGGAAACGTCTTACTAAGAAACGAATTCGAAAGAAATCTCGCAAGCAGAGCACGTCAGATATTTTCGGCTAGCCATAACATGGCTCTAATACGTAATGATTCCTATCCCTCAGTAAAGAGCGAGTTGATTTGTTTTTAACTCCTCCGACACAAACCAATAGAAAAAGGACAATGGTTGGAATACTACCCAATTGCAAATATACAAGATGAGTCACCCATAGAATTTAATATTTCGGGGAGCGGCGAAGAATACATTGATTTATCAGCCACGCAGCTTTATTTAAAAGTACGCATTTTAAAGAACGGCGCCGACTTACCCGATACTGAACCTGTAGGCCCTATAAATTTGTTCTTGCATTCCCTGTTTTCTCAAGTAGATGTGAGTTTGAATGATCGTCTGATTTCATCGTCCAGTAATACGTATCCATACAGAGCTTACATCGAAACTTTGCTAAATTACGGTTCGGATTACAAGAAAAGTTTTCTCACCTCGGAAGGTTTTTATAAAGACACTGCCGATCATATTGGGGAAAATGATCCATCGAAAGGAAACGAAGGTTTAAAGAAAAGGACATCAATGACTGCCAAAAGCAAAGTTTTAGATATGATTGGAAACTTGCATTGCGATATATTCCACCAAGATAGACTTTTACTGAACTTGGTGGATTTGAAGATTAGACTGATACGAAACAAGCCGGAATTCTGTCTGATGGCTTTGCAGAAAGCAAATTACAGCATCAGTATTGATCATGCTTCTATTTTTATAAGGAAACAAAAATTGTCTCCAGGTGTTCTATTAGGACATGCAAAGGCTCTTGAGAAATCAAACGCTAAATATCCCATTGATCGAATTTTATGTAAAATGTACGCCGTCTCAGGTGGAAGTTATAGTTTCCAGCAGGATAATGTTTTTTTCGGTGCTATGCCAAATAAACTAATTATCGCCACCATAGACAATGAAGCTTTCAATGGAAATTTTGAGAAGAACCCTTTGGAATTCAAGCACTATGATTTAAACTTCATCGGTGTGTATGTGGATGGAAATCCAATCGCTTTCAAGCCTATCACACCGGATTTTTCTAGCGATCAATATATAAGAGCATATAACAGTCTACTATTAGGAAGTGGAAAATTGATATCAGACAAAGGAATATACATAAATAGGGATGAGTTTGCAAAAGGATATTCATTATATTCCTTCGACTTGACTCCGGATCTTTGCGATGGAAACCACCTTAATTTGATACAACAAGGAAATTTACGCATAGAATTGAAATTCGCATCAGCTCTACCAAAGACCATTTCAGTGTTGGTATATGCCGAATTTCAAAGTGTTATTGAAATAACCAAGTCGCGCAATGTATTATGTGATTTTTCAATATGAATTCAATTCAAATAAATGAAATTCTGAAAAGAGATGCTTACACAAGACATTGTTTCATTGGCGTGTTTGCCTGTGATAATATTCCAATGCGATTGAATCATTATCCAGCAGCCATGGTTATTAACACAGATCCTGCTCACGAAGAAGGTACTCACTGGTTAGCAGTTTTTCTGAGATCGTCGAGAAATATAGAATTCTTTGACTCCTTTGGACGTTCCCCTCAAGTTTTCAACAATTACATCCGCTATTATTTAAAAAATTTTTCCAATGTGACGTACAACGATTTCCCGCTGCAAAACTTCAGAACAGCTGTTTGTGGACAATACTGCATATATTACCTTAAACAGCGATGTAGAAATAATTCTTTTAAGCAAATTCTATCTAAGTTTGGACATGATTCAATGAATAATGATATTATTATGTATAATTATGTTAAAAGAAACCATAATGTATATGTGAAATTGTTTCAATAAAAAAATATTATAAATTAGATGAAATGACTTTGCTTTCTTCATTTGACGCAATGAATCCTTTAGAGCTACGACATCCTTTTACTGCTCTAGTTTCAGGCCCGACTTCATGTGGAAAGTCATACTTTTTAAAAAAACTTCTCGAACAGAGGTGATTCAGGCAAATATCAACAAAGTAGTATGGTTTTATGGTATCTATCAGGATTTGTATGAAAAGATAACAAATGTGACCTTTGTGGAGGGATTCCCAGAGAATTTTAAAAATTATTTGGATGGAAATACACTCTTCATTATCGATGATCTAATGGTTGAATGCGGAAACGATAAACGTTTAACAAATTTGTATACTAAAGGCTCACATCATCTCAATCTATCAATCATCACAGTGACTCAAAATATTTTTCATAAAGGTAAAGAGTTCAGAGAAGTATCGCTAAACAGCCATTATATGTTTTTATTCAAGTCACGTAGAGATATCAATCAAATTACGCATCTTGGAAGACAATTGTATCCTCATAATACAAAATTTTTCATTGAAGCTTTTCAAGACGCAACAACGAGGCCTTATAGTTATTTATTGATTGATTTAAAACCTGATACCGAGGAGTCCATGTGTTTGCGAACCAACATATTACCAGGAGAAACAACGTATGTTTATCAACCACGACATTAGTTGTATTAATTTAGTTTGAGGTATGCCACCGAATAAGAAAGACGTTCAAAAACTGCTGGCCATTAGTGCAAGCAAACCTGAATTGAGGAAATCCTTGATAAGGAAAGTTCCGAAATCAACTTTGAAATGCATCTGTGAATATTGTTTAAATCTTATAAAAGGCAATGTGCCTTTAAGACCAGCTCAAAAAGCTCGATTCCGTCAATACAAAACAACCTTCAGAAAATTGGCTGATAAAAAATTACCGTTGTATGTGAAGCGCAAGCTTATTGCTAAGTAATGGAGTTTGCGAAAAAATTTGTTCTGGTACCTCATGATCAACTTTCAAAACATGTACCTACCGAAGAAAACTTATCGGATCTGGACAAAGAAATGTCTGCAATACTGAAACGCATGCTTTCTGACGATGAAAAAGTGAAGCTTTACCATCAAGTTCTTCAAAAGCGTATTCATGTTGAAACACATAATCCCTCTATTAAGAAACCTGTTGAAGAAATATACACAACTACTCCTGGTCAGAAACAGAGAGAAAGACTTCCGGTTCAGGAATCGTCCGAGGAAATCTATCAAAACGGAACCTTCAACTGAAATTCTTGATCAGCTGATATTAAATGCAGCGCCCAGAAATAAAAAGACTATGACTAGAAACATTTTATCATTTTTAAAACAGCACAAACACGTCATAAATGGAATGAGAGAGGAGAAATCATTCACAATGGGACCCTAATTCCAAACTCTAACGTGATCGACTTGATTCAATCTGTTGTAAAGGATCCACCAGACAAAGAAGAAATAAATGGATTTTCTCAATTCTTTAACTCCATTCACGAATTGAATATTCCAAAAACCTTTGTTAAAAATAATGGTGCATTTGTTAAAAATAAGCGTGTAACAAGATCTAATAATAAAATTAGGTCATGGATATCATATTAATAAAAGGAAAAAATTGTTATTTTTAGAGAATTACGTCGTCTTGTCTTTTCTTTTTTTCATTATATTCTGCTTTCTATGTGTTTATTGTCTACTGTTAGGAGCGTTCCTTTGAAGAAAATATAATTGTTAAAGTGTACATAGATTTTATTTCGAATGGGAGGGAGGGATCTAGTTGTTACATTGATATGCTTTGCGTTGATATGCATGTGAATCATTAGTGCACCCAAGCGGTGCTGCGGAGGGAGGGAGCGGCGGGGAAACTCTGAGCTAGATTAGTTGCTAATCCGTCTTATCTCGAATTCAGTTCTAGACATGTTATAAGCTGAAATCCACGCACATCTAACCATTCTGAGCTGCCTCTCGTCTCGATTTGCTTCAAACTGATTTGCTCCCTAGTTCTAGGCGTGTTATTCAGTTCGTGGACTATTTTTTTTAGTTGAATTGCATACCATTTTGCAATTTTGTATTCGTGAGAGTTCATCTACTTTGAATTGGTGTAAAAATGATTTCCTGTGAAGTTTGTGGAGTTTCTTTTACTGCCAAGAAAAGCCTTTTACGTCATAATAGAGCTAAGCATAGCGGCATAGCTTCATTCAAATGTAACGATTGCAATGCAGTGTTTAATCGGAAGGATATTTTGTTGCGTCATGAAAGAATTCACAGCAAGCAACCTGTTATTGCAAAGTCAAGAAAGCGTACAAGTATTACCAGTGAACAAGGGTCCGCAGTGAAAATATCTCGTCGGAAATCAAACCTTCTACAAACTGAGCGTGCATTCGAGGATCTAATGGAAACTTTCCGTCTGGACAACTCCGCCGGCTTCTTGGACATTCGACGATTTCTGATTTCACTGGAATCGGAAGTGTGCGACCATCTGATATATGTTCTGCCCAACAGCGAAGTCAAAGTTAATTTTCGTCTGTTTTGTAATTATCAAAAAACTGTGGAAGGTGGTTTCATCGAAGAAACAAAAAACTTCAAGACTCGCAATCAAGTAGTGCTTCAAACCACTGATTTGTGCAATTTTTATGAGAGTGCTTCTGACCAATTGTGTCGAGAAGCATCGGAGTTCGAGCAAAAAGAGTCCGGATGGCGTCTCGTTGAAATTTTGTACTTGGAACTGAGAAACAATCGCTACAATCCCTTAAGGGGAACTTCATATATACCTCTACCTACCACCATACGGCAAAAACAGGCTGTAGTGAATGTAAAGAACGAGGACACGATGTGTTTCAAATGGGCTGTTTTATCAGCTCTTCATCCAGCTACAGAAAATGCCTATAGACAAACCCACTATGAACAACATGGTGATTCTTTGGATTTTACAGGAATACAGTTTCCTGTAAGTCTCAATGATATATCAAAGTTTGAGAAGCTTAATGATATATCAATAAATGTGTTTGGCTACAACCATAAATTTAAAATTTTCCCATTACACATTAGTAAATTAGATGGTTCCATCCATATTGACTTGTTATATATGAAAACTCAAGCTAGTGCGCACTACGCATGGATAAAAAATCTTTCACGGTTAATATCCTCACAAATATCAGGGAGTGAAAAGAAAAAGTATATTTGTAGACGATGTCTGAACTCATTCGGTGCACCTGAACATCAAGTTTTATGTTGCTCGAGTAAAAATGCCTTCAGAAGATAGCTTCATTTCTTTTAAAAATATCAAACACCAACAAAAAATTCCTTTTGTTATTGTAGCAGATTTTGAAGCAATAACTGAACGCATTGATGAGTGCCAGCCAAACCCTAGCGCGTCCTTCACCATGCAATATCAAAAGCATAAGTGTGTCTCATTTTCGTATTATATTATATATTCGTATGGAGCCTATAAGCCTCCTGTGGTGTACAGAGGAAGTGATGCGCCTCAAAAGTTCATGGAGATGATTATGGGAGAAGCTGAAGAGATTGAAAAAACATACAAGAACATCGTGCCTATGGAGTATCTGACTGCCGAACGAAAATGTGAACATTTCAGCAAAACGAATTGTTATCTCTGTGATGGTAAATTTTCGGAAAAAAATCCGAAAGTATATGATCACGATCACATAACAGGAGCATACCGAGGGGCTGCGTGTAATACATGCAATTTGAAATTGGCAAGGCCAAATTTTATTCCTGTTTTCCTTCACAACTTATCTGGATATGACACACTTCATTGTGAAGGAGCTTGGCTTAGATGAAAAAACCATACACATTATTGCTGAAAACGAAGAGAAATATATTTCCTTCAGCAAGCAGGTGGGGAAAATGAACTTACGGTTCCTAGATTCCTACCGCTTTATGGCGAGCAGTTTGGAATCCTTAGTTTACAATTTGAAAAAAGATGAATTCCACTATATGAAAACTGTTTTCCCCACTTCACAAGTTGATTTGCTCCTGAGGAAGGGCGTCTATCCATATGATTACATGGATGACATGTCAAAATTTAAGGAAACGTCTCTACCAAACAAAGAAGCGTTTTACAGCCTCTTAAATGAATCTCACATAACCGACGAAGACTACCAGCATGCTCAACACGTCTGGAAAGAGTTTGGTATAAAGGATATGGGCGATTATACAGATTTGTATGTAAAAACTGATGTCTTGTTGCTCGCCGATGTCCTCCAAGCCTTTCGAAAAAATTGTTTCCAAACGTATGGATTGGACATGGCGTGGTATTTTACGGCTCCCGGCCTCTCTTTTGATGCTATGTTAAAGTTTACAGGAGTCAAAATTGAGCTCTTCACGGACTACGAAAAGTTGCTTTTTGTAGAAAAGGGCATACGAGGCGGAATTTCTCAATGCAGTCATCGATACGCTCGCTCCAACAATAAGTACATGGTCGATTATGAGGCAGGAAAACCTGAAAGTTATCTTCTTTACCTGGATGCCAATAATTTGTATGGATGGGCTATGAGCCAACCACTTCCACTGGATCAATTCGAGTGGATAGACATCTCATTCGATACATTATTGGCATCAGAGGACGATGGATTTGGGTATGTTTTAGAGGTGGATCTTGATTATCCTACAGAACTCCACGATACTCACAACGATTATCCCTTAGCTCCAACAACCCAAGTTCCTCCCGGCTCAAAAGAAAAACGTCTTCTCACGTTAGAAAACAAAAAAAATTACATTGTTCATTTTAACAATTTAAAATTTTATATGCAGCAAGGGCTTAAACTAGTAAAAATCCATAGAATTCTTCGTTTTCGGCAATCAGCCTTTTTAAAACCCTATATAGACCATAACACTAATTTAAGAGCAGCAGCCCTTAATACGTTTGAAAAAGACTTTTACAAATTAATGAACAATAGTGTGTTTGGAAAGTGCATGGAGGATGTGAGAAGAAGAAAAGATATTCGCTTATGCTGCAGCTCTAAACAAGTAGAGAAATTGGTTGCTAAGCCAAATTTCTGTGATAGAAGTATTTTTACTCCCGAATGTAATCTGAGTAAAACTGAGATAACATTTAACAAACCTATCGCAATTGGTATGGCAATACTTGATATTTCAAAAACTTTAATGTACGATTTTTATTATAATTATTTAAAAGTGAAGTATGGAAGAAAAGTCAGTCTCATGTACACCGACACAGACTCTTTTATACTTCACATTCAAACCCACGATGCTTATGAGGATATGAAAGAATCTCTGCATCTTTTCGACACTTCTGACTATCCTATAAATAATGTGTATGGTTTGCCTCAAGTGAACAAGAAGAAAGTTGGTCTGATGAAGGACGAATGCGCTGGTGGTATAATGATAGAATTTGCTGCACTCCGCAGTAAAGTGTACAGTTATCGAGTGCAAGGTGATGTCGTCAAAAAATTAAAAGGAGTATAAAAAGCTGCCTTGAAGAAGAGGATCACTTTCCAAGATTACAAAGATTGTGTGTTTCAAGGTAATAGAAAGTACACGACCATGCAAAGCATTCGTAGTGCGAGTCATGAAATCTATACAGTGAAGCTGAACAAACTCGCATTATCACCGGAGGATGTAAAGAGTGTAGTGATTCTCTGGGTAGCGTGGTAGATTCAAATCTACAGAGAACAGTCTGGCTTAAATAACAAACGATAATTTTATTTAAAACAATTTCTTGACTATATTAGAATCTATTTACACGACACTTTCACGAATTTCTATGCCTCTGCTAACTGGATGCGACAGGGTGTCGAAATCTCAGGACGTACGAAAGTCTCTGAGTTGGAGAAAGGTATCTCAACAGTCTCTAGATGAAACTCTACTCGTCGGGTGACGATTTCACAAGATCAGCACTGGATCCTCACTGGACGACGGGACAAGGCAGGTTCACTGCCGGACGAGAAGTCGGTACCGAACTCTCCGCAGGTCGTCGGTTCGGCACAATCAGGGATCGGCTCCACTGGGGTCGTCGGGTCAGTACAAGACAGCACGGCTCCGCTGGGGTCGTCGGATCGGCACAAGACAGGCACGGCTCCGCTGGGGTCGCTGGTTCAAGTCTCGAACGAGAAATAAGCAGGAACTCGAGATAGGCAGCCTACGCCAGGCTACAAGAACGCGTCCTCTCAGGGTGAGAGAACCGTCTTCCAAATTATTAAGAGCTCCTTAATGGGGTTGACCGCTCAAAGGGTCACTGAGCTAAGACGCTAGCTCGGGAAACAAACAAGACTCGAGATGGGCAGCCTACGCCGGCTACAAGAACGCGTCCTCTCAGGTTGAGAGAACCGTCTTCAAAAAATATATTTTCTCCCTAAGGAGTGACCGCTCAAAGGGTCGCTGAGTTAAGCTGATCGATCGAGATCACAAGCAAGAACTGACGATTCGACTCCCCGCTTTTCCTTTTGAAACCTCCCAGCCTTTGTTCGCTGGTGGTTCTCGATTCGTTCGTTCTTGATTGGTTCTTACTTTTAATTGGTTCGTTTTTACTTTGCTCATTTTTGAGGTTGCTGATTCGGTAGAGACTCTCTGACGTAAAATGGGATCAGCTACTTAGCGCAGGTGGCTTGATTACCTAGCAGGTGGACTTAATCACCTGGCAGGTGCACTCCTAAACACCTGCGCTCTTTTCGGAACGAATCCCCTTTTGTCCTCTTCGATCCAAGTCCCGACCGTCTGGCGCCAGAGAGATGGAAATGTATTGTCCGGCTCTTTTACGACCTGTCGGCGAGTTTGCCTTTGGGAGGGATAATTGAGGGGTCCATCAATGAATCCTCACAAGAGATTCGTTTCTGAAGACGGCATATCTACTTACGCTTGGGGCATCATCAAATACAGTAAGTAAAATACTTTTTATTTCCCTTTCTAAGATATTGTAAATAATGTTAAGTGAAAAGTAATCAACTGAAGAGTCAATAACATAAAGTATATATATTTAAATCTATTTTGTGTATTTTTTCCCTTAAACGTTACATTTAATTTGTAATAATTTCAAGGGTTTTTTTTTCCTACGCGTTTATGTATATATGTGTGTAGATATTTTGCTTGTATTCTATAAAAGTTAAAATACGTAACTATAAATTGCGTGTTCATACAAATATTCACTCATTTATGTTTTTAACAGGGGAAACTAGAAGAATTTAACAGCAGTATGGAACGTGATCAAATATTTAAACCGAAAATTATTTGCATTTTTTGTTACTTGTAATTTTAGAATTGGTCATGTACATTGAATATACAAACGAAAATCTTTCTGTGTTTTGACGAAGGCATTCATGTTACTGATCATGTAAATGGGATTTTATGTAATAGAACTTTGAAAATGAAAATTGGTCGGAAAATTACTGTTGCTTATAACAGGAGGAATTTAACTTCTATTTCATGACTTTGTATGTTAATGTAAGAGTAACCGTTTGAGAGGTTGCGTTACAAACTATTTACGAAAATGTGTCTCTTGTTTGATTGAGTGCTAAACTATTCTATTTGAAACTAAATCTAAACCTTGTTGAAAGATTCAAAATATCTCATTTGATTAACGTATGTCCAAAGAACTTAACCTCAGAATTGTAACTTTTTCTTTAAAGTATGTGGTGAAATAAAAATTCGTTATTTTAAATTCTTTATTAATCGTGTTTATTTATTATTATAATTTAAATCCTTCTATTTTTTCTGAAATAGTTTCTAATATATGCTTAAAATGTTTTTGCTTAAAGAAAAGATCTAGTAATGTGATTCTTATGTTAATTTGTTCTAAAAAATTAGACTTGAAGACATTTTTCATTTTTGAAGCATCTGATGTGATTACTGATTACTTTTAATGGATGGTAATGGGAAATGATTTTTAAGAAAAAAGGAAATAGTGTTTCTAATATATTTCTGAGTAAAACGTTTTTGCTTAAAGGAGTTTCTATTTCTAGTAATTAAGTTAAACTTAATTTTAGTTTATGTTCTTTAAATTAGATAATTAAAAATGGTATATTCTTTGAAACCTCTCAACAGTAATTCATGATTGTTTAAGAATAATTTTAATGACACACCATTGAAAAACATCAACATTTATTAAAAGCACGTAAGACGTTACTCAGTTACATTTATTAGAGAATACATTGTACTTATTTTTTTACAGATCTTTCACATACATATCTCTGACCTTATTGAACACGTCTGTTGTATTCAAGCATTCGAAAAAGTCAGAACCTAATATTATATAACAAAAGTTTACAATACTATTACTCTCTTTTACAAAAATCGAAGCAAATTCTTTCCAATTTATAGCATATAAAGCATGTGTAAAAAATTCACAAAAACGTTCATCAGCATTCATGTTCATGCATGCATGTACAGATTGACTGATAATTTCATTTTTGCAACCTAGACAGTCCAGAAGAATATTAATGTTTGTCGCTACACTATCCTTCAGGCACTTGCACAGTGAATCTGTAACTTCTCTCCAACCCAGAGGATTATCAGGATCTCCGTAGTAAGGCGTGCAAACCTCACTAGGAAATTTTGTTTTCACTTCACATTTCACATAATGCGGGAAGGAATATTTCAAAAGAGATATTTTCAGCACTTCTGATAGATTGTCATAGTGTTCACACAATTTAAAATACTGATCTGAATTTAGAAAAACACAGTTCGGGAGGAATTGGAGAGAGCGATCTCTTTTCATAAACACGCGTTGAATAACTAAGCTCATTTCGTTGGTATCACCCACTTTAGAAAGACAGACTTCCTTCTGTATTACTTTAACGTCGGAGACAGATGCATGTGTGTAAAAATTACTCACCTGCCTCATCAGAATATCCCATGTTTTCCGGTGTAGAGAGACACCTTCCTTTGTTAGTTGCAAGATACCATTTTCGTCCAAAGCAAATTTTCGTATGTGGACTCGTGTCGAACCAATGAAGTTATTAATCAGCACAAATGAATAGTCATCAAGATGAAACATGGTGTCAGGAAGTGACTGCATCGTTAGTTTAGGCACTTCCGAATAAACCAGTTGATCGTCAAAACGAACTCTTTTGCACACTTCTGGTTGATTGCTGAACCGTTTCATCTTTAGATTTTAGAAGTGAAAAAAATCAAGAAAAAGTTTTAGTCAACAAGTAAGAGACAGTCGATGTTCACCAACGTATATCAAATCTTAAAATGCAGTGGTCGACTTATAACAACAAAATTAAAGATAAACTGTAGATGACCAATGAAAAAATTCCTAGCAGGTTCAAAAGCGAAGTGAAATGAAAACATGACGTGAATTTCTCCTAAGAGAACTTGCAATGGGAACAAGATCAGACATGTAAGAACGAGTCCTTTCTCGTATACTGAGTCTGACGTCACACAAGGCACCGCACTTCGTAGTCAAGAAGCCCTTAACCAGCTAAACATCCCACGCTGTGACGTCACTTACGGCACCGCAATTTGCTCATAACATGCATTTCCTATGATAAATTCGTTGCCATTCTGCTAAAGATAAATATTTCTGTTGCCAGATCCCTAAAAACTAAATAGAAAACAACTAAACTCGACTTCGGTATATGACGTCATTTTAGAAGCAGGAGAAAACAACTAAACTCGACTTCGGTATATGACGTCATTTTAGAAGCAGGAGAAAACATCTAAACTAAACTTACGGTTTATGACGTCATCTTTAGAAGCAGGAGAAAACAACTAAACTCAACTTCCGGTACATGACGACACTTCCGGTAGCAGGAGAAAACACCTCAACTCCACTTCCGGTTTCACGCCGCCACTTCCGGTAGCAGGAGAAAACAACTCACCTCCACTTCCGGTTACATGACGTCACTTCCGGTAGCAGGAGAAAACAACTCAACTACACTTCCGGTTTCATGACGTCCCTTCCGGTAGCAGGAGAAAACACCTCAACTCCGCGTGACGTCACTTCCGGCACCGCCTGTTTCAGAACCGGCATTTTCCATATACTGTCGTGTTTCTTCAGTGGGACATTAGTTAGATGCCTACCTACCTCTTATATTATTATTTTATCTTGCGCTTGGCAGCAGCTTGTCCGTTTCTTGCGCCATAAAACCCCAACCAACAGCTGGTTTCTGAATAGCAATACGATCGCACATGGGGGGTCTAAAGATAGAGTGTATTGAAGCATATTCGCTTCACATGCATAACACTAGAAAATACTTCTCTAACAAGGAAAAAGTGGAGATCCATGTTCATTATCGACTCCAAAAGGAATTTAGAAATTCGCCCCAAAGACTTATTCAAAGCGGCTCTTGAGATCGTCTTTTCTTATATTAGGGATGAAAACATGCCATTTTTGAAACGAAAAAAGACTACTGTGTAAATAGTTTACACCTCCATACGTGTTACGTCTCGACGGGTAGGTATTTGAATTAACGTCGCACTGAACTGAAAACAGATTCGAGTGCATCGTAAGCGTGAATGAGAAGAAATCTGTTTTTTAAATTTAAAAAAATATATTTTAAGGTTTTACCACCGATTTTATTAGTACTTGTACATAATTTTTCATAAACGCATAATTCAATTCATAATTTATGCTTTTTAAATTCTTATTTTCGCGATCTTCGATGTATCATTCCCCTCGTTATATCGCACTTTTTTCTGGACCCCCAAGAAGCGGGATATATCGAGGAATTGAGTCGTCTATGAATGGCTACAAGTGCTCTTCTACAGCTCTCCTACTGATCCGTCTTGTTTACAGGTGTGAAGGATTCATAGCGATTGGGGATACGAAACTGCTTTGGATGATCTCGAAACGTGTTTCCGACTGCAGCTCCTATTTCTGAAGGTCAACAGATCAAGAAAAGTTTGGAGCCACTTCCGAGGTACAAGGAATGCTGGATACAGGGACGTACTCCCCGAAAAGTTATGAAAGTTGCACAAATAAATGCTCTCGTTATTTAATTGATGTCAATAGAAGTTTTGTTAACGCCGTAGGTAGAAAGAGCCGCGGTAGCCCGGTTGGCAGAATAACCGATTAGTTACCGGAGAGTTGCGAAGCTCGAATCCAACTAAAGAGCGTCGTGTGCAAAAAGGGCTGGTGCACGTTAAATCTGTCGTGGCCTCAAATGTCCTCCCGTTGGCGTGGTGTGGAAGTTTGATAGTGGGGTGCCAGCTGAGGTGTTACCTCGTCATCTGACCTTGATTCAAAATTACGTGGTGCCCTCGGATGTTTCTCTTCGGCTTTGATCCCGGACCGCCACCAATAGCTCGTTGTGTTGCTCCAGTGCGACGTTGATTAAAAATAAAAATGCCGTAGGTAGAAAATTCTTGGACAGGCCTAAAAATGCTCAAACATGTTTGAAGACTAAATGCTCATTTGGTCTGGCTGGCAATTGGACTGGTTACTAAAGCAAGAGAAGAACCTTATCCATGTGTTGGGTGATTGTCTGAATGGAAAGGGGAAGTAATCCCTTGTTCCATTCGCCTAGAAGTGAGACCTATTTAGAGACAGGACGCGCAGGATTCGAACCCTCCCTCAGAATGTTTTTTACATTTAAGTTTAAGATTGGTATTTTCAATTAACGTCACACTGGAGCAACACAATGGGCTATTATTTAAGAAAAACTGGTCTTAAAAGAACGGCAGTACTTTGCGGGGTTTTTTAGCAACGATTCGTCGCAAGACATTCGATGCCTGTGTACTTTAAAGATCACTCTCCTATATTGTGCCAAGAAGTGAACCTGTATGACTTAAGCATGATAGAGACCTTCTAATGAAATAGATGGATCACGTGGACGGAGTCGCTGTCGTAAGATCTCTGAAGGGTAAATCACAAACCGACTTGGCTATGAAAGCGCAGAATAGTGGTTTTGATCACGGTGGATAATCACTTTAACCAATCAATAATTTAGGATTCATGCTTTTACCCACAACCACGTGACAGATCTACAAACTGGGCAACTGTAAGAAGTAACATGAAGCTGCGGGCTCCGTCTATTTCATTTGAGGGTCAATGGATAGAGAAATTGAAAGATTTCCTATTAATTGTTGTATGTGCTATTGTAAACAATGTTAAGTGTTTTTTCAGCGAACTAGATAAATATGCAAACTATTTCAAGGTTTAAGCTTTCGTCACTTGCTAACGTTTGGTCAGAGCGTACCCACTAATGATATAATTTTATATTATCCCTCTGTGTATGTCTCTCTCAGCCAAGAACTTTTGAATTGAATGTAGTGAAATGTTTCGTGTAACGTCAAATGTTGTTTTGATTCAGATGTGATGTTTATGGCTTTGTTTCTTAATAAAAAGATGTGCAGAAAAATCTTGTTTGTATATTTATTCACTGACAAACCAAACTAGTTTGTATGGAGGACGTTCGAAATTTCAAAAAATAAAATTCCCTAAATTTTCATTGTAAATTATTAATATGGTTAATTTATGAATCGGCTAAACAAATATTGACTATATTAAAATTGTTTTGAAAGTATTAAAATCCACTTAGTACATTTGCTTATCCAGAAAGATTGTCAACAATTTAAGCGACAACACGAAATCATGAAAATTTTTCAAAATAGTCATGCATGTTCAGAATATATTAAAAATAAAACTTGCCGCCTATTCGCTTAGAGAAAAAAAAATCAAATTTAAGTAATTCAATTAATAAAGAGCATGAGAAGTGTTATATCACTTTAGTAAGTCAATTTAAAAATGTTTCTATTCCATCTTAATCGTAGGAAGCGAATTAAAAAGGGAAGCTTCTTTAAGCCCAGAACGATTTAACAAGCATCGAGTAATCGATATAGGGATGAAAATATTTTTTAAAATCAGCACTTCTAAAAAAAGCTCTGGAATTATGGAAAATTTTGCAACGCTATAAATCCAGTGGAATTAATGGATAGTTTATATTGATAAATGGGAGGGGGAGGGGAATTTTAATTAACGTCACACTGGAGCAACACAATGGGCTATTGGTGACGGTCCGGGATCAATCCCAAAGGGAAAGATCCGAGGACAACACCACGTAATTTTGAACCACGGTCAGATGACGAGGCAACACCTGATATTATATTGATAAATGAATCAATATGCATATGTAAAAATATTTACGGTAGTCGAATTTACATCGCATTGGATCAACACGGTGTTTGTCCGGGAAGTAAAAAACGTGAGAAAATTGGCAATCTCCACCTTTTAAGCCTCTTCTAAAGTTTTCACGAATTATGCACTATTTAGGATCGATGAAAAAGTAAACATCGATATGTCAATTATGATCGATAAATTCCACCATTAATAATCGACGAGCTCGTAAGAGTTGCAAAATTCGTCGATTTACCTCCTAAGCTCCAGGTGTTGAAGAAACTGACTCACAATTTTTTTTTTTTAAATTTCAATCGACATTATTTTGTAAGGGTTGCGTATATCCAAAAGTGCCCTAACACTTTTATCAGCTCATCTATATCCTTTGGATCTCTTAGCTGTCACGGGGGTCTCAGAAGGAAGTAAGGGGCCAAATTTCTGCAACATTTTGAAGAGCTCACATCGATTCTGTTATCGATTAAATCAGGGTAGGTAGTTAGCGTCGTACTGGAGCAACACAACGGGCTATTAACGACTGTCCGGGATCAATCCCGAAGGGAAAGATCCGAGGACGCCTAATTTTGAACCACGGTTAGATGACGAGATCAACACTTGAGCTGATACACCACTTTCCAAACTTCCACTCCAACGTGAGAACGATTAAATCGATTATATATTGACAAATAATCGATATCCCAAATGACTGCAAAATGTACAATCCAAGTTTTAGAAGGTAGGTGGAAAAGGATCAAATTCGTGAAACTTTTAAGTAGTCGGTACTTTTATCTATTGAAATTATCTAATTATCGATAATTGTTCTGTCTAGAAGTACCAGTTTCATTCGATTCGGAGGAAATTTAATTTCGTACCACCTTAATTCATAATTCTCTTCATTAAATTTTACTTTTCTTTAATTATTTCTAATAGCCCGTTATGTTGCTCCAGTGTGACGTTAATTAAAAAAATACCTACCTTTAACTATTTCTGACAAAAGCACCATTTTATTTAATAACTTACTGGGGTTTACTATTTAGAACTATTCCTCACACGTATCCTAGACTATTAAAGGTTGTATTCCCACTTTTTCGCATCACAAAATTTTATTCGACTCAAACGATGTTTTGGGTCAGTTTCCGTAGTTTTTTTTCGGGGAGTAAGAATTTCGCGTGGTCGCTTAAATGATTGATAGAATATTTTAGACAAGCAAATTCTAAATGGATTTAATACTTGAAAAATATGTATTAAAAGAGAATGTTTATTTGGTCATCACCCCCTCCCAAGTCAATCAATAACTATAGAAGATAATTCAAATTTTAATGAACTCGTGAAAAGAGCTTGGTTTAACAATGAATAATGAACAAATTAGGATTTTTCGTAATTTTTTATTTAGAAATAGCAAAAATTCCAAATCAATATACAATATTTAACGTTACAATAAACATTTCGCCATATTACACATGAGAATAAAGTTACAATTCAAAAAAAAGTGAAGATTTTTTCAATTTATCTTTTCCATAAAACATGAAAATCTGATGGTAGGTATTTTAATCAACGTACACTGGGGCAACACAACGGGCTATTGGCGACGGTCCGGGATGAATCCCTAGAAATCTTATCAAAAAATATTCTACGAAACTTAATCAAAATAAGTTTACACATTTTAATTTTAAAAGTAAAATATGCTGAAAGATTTTCAATATTCTTTTATTCAGCGAAATTTACTTTTTTGGATTGTCACTTTTCTCGGGGAGGTGCTACATTTCCTTCATTTCAAAAGTCCCGCTGTTTTATTTCAATTTCGTGCTGCCTCACTTTCAACCTTTCACGAGTTTTAACAGTGTTCGCACCCAAAATTCAACTTGGTAACCTGCATCACTTTTAACCCGCTGAGTTCTTGACCACTATATTCTTTCTTACGATTCTTTCAACCAATAGGTATGGCTGTTTAGTCATGTGTGTTGTGGGGTGAAATCACTACCAGCAAACCTCATGACGCTCAGAGGGTTGGTTAGATAATTTGGGTCAAAAAATGAGTTGGGTGTTCGTTTTAAATAAAACCCATAATCTTTCGAAGAATTGCTCTGATGATAATCCTAACTTATTTTTCTCTTATATGATTGCAGCAAAGAATCGTGAAGACTTTTATTTAACCAATCCAAACTATGATTGGTTTCCAACCGTTTTCCGTAGACTGGTTTGAATTCTGTTTTACCTCTTTCAAAACACATGCGAAAACAAATTGGACGTTTAACGACTTAGAGACAAAAATTAACTTCTTTCGCCTCCAACACGAAAAATACTTTGATCCCTACGGTTAGTTTCTTTCTCATGTATATTAATTTCATATTGCAAACAAACTTTTTCAAACTCAATAGAAAAAGTAAAGTCGTAAATGGAGATCACGAAAAGAAAATATATTTTAAGAGTACATAAACAAGACCTAATATTAGAAAGGGTCGCAAATATTTCCGCATTATGAAAATTTGGGGATATATCGGGTTATAATAATTATCAGCTTCCATTCTGAATCACCAAGAGTATTTAGAACGGCATTTCTTGTGTCTCGTATATATATATATAGTATGTATATATATATATACATACAAGTGGCTCCAACAACGAACTTTTCTTCAGATAAAGGTGCTGCAACTGGTAGTCGAGAAACAGATCATCCAAAGCAATTCGTCATCTGTATGACATCTGTTCGACAGAGGTTGAAAATTACGTGGCGTTGTCCTCTGATCTTTCCCTTCGGGGTTGATCCTGGATGCAAATACCAAAACTGTTGAATCCTCCATTCAAATAAATGCTTCACACCTGTAAAATAAAAGGATCAGTATGGGAAATATCGATGAAGACTTGTACCATTCACAACAGACTTAAACATATCCTGTCATTAGGATCAATTAGAGAAAAAAATGAAGTTGCTCGCTTAACAGCAGGAAGAAAACGGTAGATGAAATTATTTTTGTATAAAAAGTATTAATACAAGGATAACACAAGTATCAAAAATGAGAATACTTTTGGTTTAGGGATTGAAAATACTTCGATGGTTGGTTGATTTGGGCTTTATGACGCAAGGTACATATTCTTTTGATCAACAATTCCGTCCAATCTTAGAAAAGCGTAGAACATTTTCTGATTTTCTTTAAATGGTTTAACCGAGTTTCATAGAATACATTCAACAAAGGTGCCCGAGATGCAATGTAATCCGTATCGTGAGCTGAAGGGATCTTTTTATAATCATCACAATGATAAATAATCAACCGTTTTTTTGCATCCGTTGGCAACACTCCCCAAAGTAGATTTACAAAATTGTTGTTTCGAGAAAACACGCTTTAAGCGTGTTGAAAATTTAGGAATCAATGTAAGTTGATCAAGGTAGGAACAAGTTATGATGTAAGTTGGTCAAGGTAGGATTTTAATACTTAGTTCATTCACAATAAGATACGGATGCAACGATTTGTCTGGTTGGGTTTTATGCCGCAAAGGCCATATTTGGCCAAGCTGCGCCAAACACAATACAGCCAACGTTAAGTAATGGACATACACACAAGGCCTAACGATATGGATGCAAGGATATTTTTGCTTTGAAATGATACGCATGCATTTATACCCAACATGGTAGAGATTTGTATTGAAATCCGCGAGATTACTCCTTAAATTCAAGACGTACAATTCAGACAAACCATTAGTAGTTACAGCAAAAGATATTGCTAAGATAAAGTACTAGGTTTTATTAAGATTGATTTAATTTGTCGCTCTACCGTCATGTTTTGCTACATGAGGGCGAACCTTACAATTCATTTGTACGTTTGTAGCTAAGTCGATATAAAAAATGCCTTTACGGAACGATAGCTATTAACATGTTTAACAATACCGCATCTCAAAATCAATAAAATAAAACATCACAAGCACCTTATGTTATACAATCCCATGTACAGCGACGTGTTAACAGTTTGGATACTTGGGGAAAATCGAAGTTTGGAATAAATAGTAGATACAGAAAGAAAATATGTAAAAAAATGTAGTTATAAACTATAAATGGTTGAAGGTGCAACAAATTCAGAACAGATGCAAACAGAAGGTGGTAAAACACACTTGCTTAAATTAAAGTTTTACCATACTGCTCTCAATTCTACTTGTTTCAGCTTCCAATCACAATATTGACGCAGAAAATACAGATGCAGAAGGTAAAATGGTCACAAAATATCAAGCACTAAAACAGATAAAAAGGAAGGTAACGAACATGTATACTTGCACGATATGTCTACTTCCTTTAAAACGCCAATAGCCGTTGTGTTGCTCTAGTACGACCGTTAATTACCATTACCCCACCATCTACCTTTAAAACGCCAACTTCACGAAGGCGAACGTCCAACACAACGATGCTCATAATCCAACAACTGGTTCGACGAAATTCCACCAGATGGCGTTTTCGCCTACTATCACGTGAAATTTAAAAAATAACAAAACTGCCTCCTCGTGCGGAAGCCGATCGAACCTCCACTGACCCCGGTACTGACGGCAACGGCGGGGGAAGCATACGCAGACCCCCGACGCTGCCGTTTTCCCGGGAGCGGGTTGCCGGACATCCGGAGAAGACAGTTTTGAGTCCCGACTATTTCTTTTTCAAGCGGAAATTCTGAATAGTGCCACATGGCGGAAAGTGAGCGACTGAAGAAATTAATGATAATGTGAAATTAAGTCAGTTTCTTTTTCAGTTTTGAACATTAACAAATCAAATAGGATCCGTTTGACTAACGAAAATTTAGAATCAATTTTGCATTTAGCTACTACAAAAATCGAAACAATTGTCAAATCAATGCATCACGCATCCGATTAAATTCTTCATTTACTTTCTTGATAATACAGTAGTCTCCATTCAATGAAGTTCTATTTAACAAAACTTTCTACAGAATCTTAACTTTGTACGACATTTACGTGTTATTCCCCTTATTACGAAAGATAATTTCTATATAACGAGGTTTTTCTGACAAAATGTTTTTTCTGCAACGTTTCGCGACTTCTCATTTGTCGAAGTTCCAACAAAATCGGCTGCCGTGACCTCACACGCCCCTTGCTCTATAAGGAATTCCCACAACAAAGGAAAGGGAATTGCTTGCTTCCTTATCTTTGAGAAGGACCATATGGCACAGCAGGGGCGATGGAAACTATTCCACAAGGTAAAACTTGTTTTCGTTGTGGGCCTGACTGTGTAGGACACATGTGAATGACTGGTGAAGAAAAATTAAAACATTAGTAATCGGTAAAATTAAACACCCCAGATGTTTCAAAGGCCCAAAATCTCTAGAGTTGGACTATCATTTCAATAAAAAGTCATGGATGACTTCTAGAATATTTTAAGAGTGGCTGTCAAAATGGGATAAACAATTGGAACAATGTCGCAAAATTGCATTACTTATAGGCAACTGTCCTGCACATCCAGACTGCTTCAAAATGCAAATTGAACACAAAGTTTTTTTTTCTTCTGGCCAATACAGCTTCAAAACTTCAGCCATTGGATCATGGCATTATAAAAGATTTTAAAGTTCCTTATCGAAAAAGAATCCTCAAAAAGCTATTCTTGTCTTAGAGCAGTCAGTGCATAGACAATTGTATTAATTTAAGAATCTCCATATCAGATGAAGAAGGCTTGGCAAGTATGATGTGACTGCATCTACTATAAGGAACTGTTTTGTTAAAGCCGATTTCAAAAGTGATGCTGAATATGATGAATCCAAGTGCTTGGCAGATTTGAAAGAAAAATGCCAGTATTTGAGACATGGAAGCTGTCTAAGAAGGTATAGAGCCGTCTAATTTTCTACACGTAGATGTTACTACATCGTGATTGCTGAATATCCTACGGAACATGACATTGGAGAGTTACGAAATGTAATGAAGACATTAAAGTGAACGATGATAATGAAGAGGTTATTAAAAATCTTCACAAGAAATGCTAACAGCATTTGATATAATACACAGAGGATTAGTTTCAAGAAAATGTTAGATGTTTTAATCTTTATAAAAGTAAAAATTTTTTTATGAAAATTATGTTCTTTATAATAAATCTGTACAAAGCAGGATTAGACTTTTTACAGTTTAGGATGTGTTTAAGTCAATAAAGTGGATAGGTAAGTTTCAGTCTTTGTTTTTTCTCATTTTTATAACTTGATTTAAAAATTTCTATTTAACAAATTTTCTTTATAACGAAGTTTTTAAGTGGAACAATGAGACTTCGTTAAATAGAGACTCGACTGTATGATAAATTATAAAAATAATTAGATAAGATTAGCAGATCTCCCATAAGTCAGTGTATCCATGACCCTAGCTCTTATCAAGTCTGTACATGCCTTTTCTAAATCTACGAAATCAACTTGAAATACAGTATGTTTCACCATGTATTCTTTAAAGCACATTAAGACCTAACTTAATAAACGGATTAAGTGGGTTGATTTGGGTTTATGTGGAATATGATCCAAAATGGATAAGCTATGATAAAAGCAAGATAAATTGAGATTGAATCAATAAGTTGTGTGTTAAACATGTATTTAACGAGATGATAGTTCAAAAATGTGTTCACTGCAACATGTATAACAAAATACACATTAAATGCATTAAGATGCAGACTTCTTTCCTTGTCTATATTGTAGCTACTTAAGCCATCAATATTTTTAAATTAGCATATATCCATGTAAAAGTTTAAATGTGAACTTGTTTTTCTCTCAATACTATATAATAAGGCTTAAAGCTTAATGAAAAGGTTTCCTCGGGTTAGTTTCTCAAACTTGAATGAATATCAACTATTAAAAATCATTTGGTTTTGAAAGCCCATATAAATTTATTTCAAAATACATGAATAAGAACACTTCAGATATCCCTTGTGTAACTGTTGGAATCGGTCTCAACCGCTTCAGGACTTGAAATTATAGTGCAGTAAGGTGTATATACACATGAAAGTAGAAAGTTATGTTAATCTTGAGTGTATTTAAAAGATGGCAGAAGAAATAGTGCGAGATAGATGAGACATATTGATTTTGAATGCATGTTATGTTTGTAAATACGAGTTGGTTTCAACAAAATTAATTTTTAAATGTCTCATAAACATGTCCCTTGGCCTCAATTGATCAAAGCCAACAGTAACGTTTATTGTAAATATCACCACATTTATAATTTTTTATGCCCGATTCTATCCTAATCTATAAAACTAAATACTCACATTTATTAGAAACATTCACAAAATACACTAACGCGTAAGCTAGCTTAGCCTGAACAATGGAACATAATGTGGAACCTTAGCAATTAGGCTTCAAATCATCAAGAATGGAATTATACCTTACATATACATACGGATTTTTAAGCATAATTTACTTAAAATTGACCACACATTTTAAACTAAATGTTTAAGGCTTATACAGAATTGTACCGTAATGAAATTACTCGTAAACCTGTCAGAAATTTACACAGGTCCCAAGGCATATTCTATATATTCTACCCCGAATATATTCTATGAAAGAATATCAATAGACGGGCGAAGTGCCTTTGAAATTAGACTACTCAACTTCAAATCACCGTAATGAACATATTACTAGATTACTCTGAAAAGCTGGAATTACATTAAAAGTTTTTAGGCAATAGCTTAAGAGTTAATAAACCTTTACATAACCAATACAGCATATACAACAGCCAAAGACCAAAATGATGCATTCTTAAAATTGTCCACAGAATGATTCACTGTTCATAAACAGTCACAGGAGTTTTTCATGTTTTAACATTCGATATCCAACCAATTAACCCAAGGTTACACATAGGACGAAAAAATTTAAAAGATTCCGTTTTAAAAGTAGTTATTTATTTATTCAAATGCAAGTTAAATACTAACTAGAGCAACAAGTCTGATCAACAAGAAATTACCCCAATTCGTCCAGAATAGAGTATTAAGTTGTATTTGTAGAAGACATGGTTCCCACTTCTCGTGGTTTTTAAGACTACACATTGCACCTACCACATAATAGGGCTTTAAAGGCTCTTAAAAACTGAAATGAAAAGGCTTAAGGCCTATGGGAACCCTAGAAGAGTCAATAATCTGGCTACCATTTTACTAAGAGAAAAGGATGTTTTTTTTTACACCTTTTAAACTCAACAGAGATCCAAAATATCAAATTTGGTGTATTGAATTGAAATCAGATTGAATCAATTTCTAGACTCGTGCTGCATACGAAAATTAAAAGCAATTTTATCACAGAATACATTATCTTTTACACCATACCAATTCGATACTAAATATCTACATTGTAAAAGGTACCTATCTACTATTTCTCAAGATGCGATTTTCAAAAAGTAAACTTAACCCTAGTCAAAGAACCTAAATTTATTCACTAGTTTGGCATTCATTTTAATGAAGAGCACATTAAAAAGTGTAATATTTAAATAAGTAATTACAAAAAACACTTCAAAAAAATTTGATAAAGATTACCCGGCCAAAGGACCCCTCTCCCAGTACTACCTGAGGTTGGTATGTCCTACCAATGAGCATAGGGTAGGTGATCTCAGACTGAAAAAGTTAGTTAAGTAAAGCAAATTAAGAATTTGAATTTCTAGGATTGCAGTTATAAACACTACTCGGAAAGAGGAAATCGGTTTGATCCAAAAACTTATTTACCAAGGATCCAGTCATCCGCTTCAAGTCAAAATTACAAGCTTGTTAAAATCCGATGAAAACCAAGGATATCCAATTATTCCTATTTGAGGCCATTATCCTCGATTTTATGCGAATGTTATATTTCTAAATAAACTAAACTACAATCCACGTTGCGGTATAAATTTGTAAAATTAGTTAACCCTGATTGGTAAGATTATGAATACGTGTGAACTGTACGCAAATTTTACATACCTTCCCAATCTAAGATTAAGATCTCAGTATTCAAAGCAAAGACCATAAAAATTCCATGAAAAAGATGAAATTTCGAAATAAATCAGGTTTAAGCTTTTCAAAGGTGCGGAATTAAATAATTCAGAATATATTTGTGTCCTAAATATGTAAGTGGTAAATAATAAGCTCCGCGTTTCATTTAAGCTCTTAAAAAGTAGTTTTACTTAAATACGTTTAAAACTTTGAAATTCGCGCCCGATTGAATTGGATTGAAATCGAGCTCATGACATTTTAGCTCTTGCCCATGTACACACAGATACTCCCATAATAAAATATACACTAAAGATTTAAAAAAAAAAAAATCAAAAGTATCTTAGGCAATGGCAAAGTTATATTTCAGGACTAAATGAAAGATAGTGCATGCAATTTTGCTACTTTATATACATTAATGGCAGTCTTTACGCAGAAAGAATCGAGTTTTAAACAAACATATCCTAAAAATTTCCAAATTCAAATTTGCTATAAAAGTAATAACCTATAGAGGAAACTCGATTTTAAGATACACTACATATGGCAGCGAAATGAAGCAAAAGTTCAATTAAACGGATTATCAAAATTTATCTTTAATAGCATAATTTAAGATAACTTTACTACACGGATAAAAATAAATCTCTCTCAAGTTAAATGTTACTTTAAGAAAAAAAATTCATTGTACTTAACGTTGTTAGAGGCCATTTTCATTGCGAACAAGCAAGACGATGAATCATTATTAAGACGCATTCAAATGAACAGAATGAGAGCTCAAATGTGTGTTCAGGCTTAAATACATAAGTAATAATAGTTAAAGTTAAAGTTCAGAGCTGGTAACAGTTAAATTTAACATTAAGTAATATAATTTTTAAGAAACTAAAATAATTAAAAGAACGGTATCTTCCGTTTCAAAATCCACGTTGGCGTGGTGTGGAAGTTTGGAGAGTGGGGTGCCAGCTCAGGTGTTGCCTCGTCATCTGACCGTGGTTCAAAATTACGTGGTGTTGTCCTCGGATCTTTCCCTTTGGGATTGATCCCGGACCGTCACCAATAGCCCATTGTGTTGCTCCAGTGTGACGTTAATTGAAATTCCCCCCCCCCCCGTTTCAAAATTAAAGAATAAATAACTGAAATTAACATATAACAATATTAAAATTAGGAAGTGCAATAATAGAGCACACTGAGAAAATTTCTACACATCAGTTAATTTAAATATTTACATTTCAATCTAGAGTTGTTTGATGTACTTTAATATTTCACTTTTTAGTTTATTCAATCATAAAATTTATAAGCCAGTTAGAGTTTATAAGTCATCATAAAATTATATTATAAACGCAACAGATTACTTTCCATTTAAACTTTTGACAGGTCAAGTGTTTGACCTCGTCATCTGGCCGTGGTTCAAACTTACGAGGTGTCCGCGTACTGATCTCGGACCGTAGCTATTGGCTACGTTCCGAGATCAATTTTCGAGATCCGATTTTTGCTTCAGAGGTTTATTTTTTATTCAATACTTGGTAGGTTGGTAGTTGAATTAATGTCCTACTGCAACAACACAAGGGCTATTGGTTACGGTCCGGGTAGCCAATAGCCCTTGTGTTGTTGCAGTAGGACATTAATTCAACTACCAACCTACCAAGTATTGAATAAAAAATAAACCTCTGAAGCAAAAATTATGGGGGTATTTCAATTAACGTCACACTGGAGCAACACAACGGGCTATTGGTGACGGTCCGGGATCAATCCCAAAGGGAAAGTCCGAGGACAACACCACGTAATTTTGAACCACGGTCAGATGACGAGGCAACACCTGAGCTGGCACCCCACTCTCCAAACTTCCACACCACGCCAACGTGAGGACATTTGAGGCCACGACAGATTTAACGTGCACCAGCCCCCTTTGTACACGACGGTGTTTGACTGGATTCGAACTCGCAACCCTTCGGTTGCTAGTCCGTTACTCTTCCAACCGGGCCACCGCGGCCCCCAAAAATTATGGGATAAGACAAGCTTGGGAGGCAATCTTCAAATGGACATGTAGATATTCAAATTTGAGTCGAGACAACCTTGTTTAAGTAGCATGACACCACACAAGTCGAATTGTATGAGTACTTAATCAAAAGAAACAAGAACTTTTCACTTTACTAGGATGGGTGGTGTGGTGGGGGGGTATTTCAATTAACGTCACACTGGAGCAACACAATGGGCTATTGGTGACGGTCCGGGATCAATCCCAAAGGGAAAGATCCGAGGACAACACCACGTAATTTTGAACCACGTTTACTAGGATGAACCAGCCAGTCCCTAACAGATAATACCAGTAATTAATAATTTCATATTTTTCATTGAAACAGGCAAACTAGTCTATTCCCCAATACATTAAATTCCAAAGTTAATGGGGCCGCGGTGGCCCGGTTGGAAGAGTAACGGAAGCAACCCTTCGGTTGCGAGTTCGAATCCAGTCAAACACCGTCGTGTACAAAGGGGGCTGGTGCACGTTAAATCTATCGTGGCCTCAAATGTCCTCACGTTGGCGTGGTGTGGAAGTTTGGAGAGTGGGGTGCCAGCTCCGGTGTTGCCTCGTCATCTGACCGTGGTTCAAAATTACGTGGTGTTGTCCTCGGATCTTTCCCTTAGGGATTGATCCCGGACCGTCACCAATAGCCCATTGTGTAGCTCTAGTGTGACGTTAATGGAAATACCCCCCCCCCCCAAAGTTAATGCTTTGGGATTGATCCCGGACGGTCACCAATAGCCTATTGTGTTGCTCTAGTGCAGTGTTTCTCAACCAGTGTGCCACGAGAGATTGTCAAATGTGCCGCGAGGGTTTTTAAGAAATAATAAAAATTGCACGGGTTTTGTAACTTTGGTATTTTGGTATTTGGTATTTTCAATTAACGTCACACTGGAGCAACACAACGGGCTATTGGTGACGGTCCGGGATCAATCCCAGAGGGAAAGTCCGAGGACAACACCACGTAATTTTGAACCGCGGTCAGATGACGAGGCAACACCTGAGCTGGCACCCCACTCTCCAAACTTCCACACCACGCCAACGTGAGGACATTTGAGGCCACGACAGATTTAACGTGCACCAGCATTGTAACTTTGAATGGCCCGGTTGGAAGAGTAACGAACTAGCAACCGAAGGGTTGCGAGTTCGAATCCAGCCAAACACCGTCGTGTACAAAGGGGGCTGGTGCACGTTAAATCTGTCGTGGCCTCAAATGTCCTCACGTTGGCGTGGTGTGGAAGTTTGGAGAGTGGGGTGCCAGCTCAGGTGTTGCCTCGTCATCTGACCGTGGTTCAAAATTACGTGGTGTTGTCCTCGGATCTTTCCCTTTGGGATTGATCCCGGACCGTCACCAATAGCCCATTGTGTTGCTCCAGTGTGACGTTAATTGAAATACCCAAATACCCTGTAACTTTGAAATATTATTTGTAATTACCTCAACGATTTCTAAAAATAAATTTTAATTTAGTTTTCCCGCGTTTTTATTTGATATTAATTTACCCAATTGTAATTGACGTTGATTCAAATTGGCTCTTTCTTAAAATAAAAAAGGGCCACGGTGGCCCGGTTGGAAGAGTAACGGACTAGCAACCGAAGGGTTGCGAGTTCGAATCCAGCCAAACACCGTCGTGTACAAAGGGGGCTGGTGCACGTTAAATCTGTCGTGGCCTCAAATGTCCTCACGTTGGCGTGGTGTGGAAGTTTGGAGAGTGGGGTGCCAGCTCAGGTGTTGCCTCGTCATCTGACCGTGGTTCAAAATTACGAGGTGTTGTCCTCGGATCTTTCCCTTTGGGATTGATCCCGGACCGTCACCAATAGCCCATTGTGTTGCTCCAGTGTGACGTTAATTGAAATACCCCCCCCCCTCTTAAAATAAAAAAAATTGTGAAATAAGTAAGTTTTTAAATTTATTTAATGTGATTGCATTGCTGTGAACTAATTAAAAAATGTTTTATTCATTTAACCATAATGTACAAATATTTAATAAAATCTGGTAATTCACAAACGGAAGATAAACAAAGAGGTTTTTTTTATGACTACATCGAATTCGGATTCATCGCAATTGAAACGGAAGACCCTCAAATACCATTCTGTGTAGTCTGCAAAAAGAAACTTGCAGATAAAGCTCTCGTTCCTAGTAAACTGAAAAGACATTTGGAAACTTCACACCCAGAGGTCAAAAACAAACCAAGAGAATATTTTGAAAACCTGGAAGCGCAGCAAAATAAAACAGCAAAAAAAATTTTAAACTGTATGAAGATACCTGAAAAGGGATTGATTGCCAGCTACAAGGTTGCACAACGCAAAAAAGCACACAAGGATGCCGAGTCCATCATTGCACCAGCATTAGCTATCATTGTCGAAACAATGCTGGGAAAGGAAGCGACAGAGAAGGTCAAGAAAGTACCATTATCCAATGACACAATATCACGCAGAATCGAAGATTTATCTTCAGACTTAAAAAAAAACAAATTGTCGAGCATTCGAATAGCACGACAGTGAACTCTGGTCACTTCAGATTGATGAATCGACATATATCAGTGGAAAGCACAGCTCCTTGTTTCATTCGATTTGTTAAAGATGAAAAATTCTTGACTGAGTATCTTTTCGGCAGATTGGAAGAGCACGACGACAGGAAAAGACATATTTGAGCTTTTAAAAGAAAATATTTCAAGCTTTGGTTTGCTGTGGAAAAACTGCGCTGGTGTTTGCATAGACGGATGTCCATCAATGTTGGGAAACAAAAAAGGATTTATCGCACTTGTGCGCCAAGAAAATCGAAATATTATAAGCGTCCACTGCATGATTCACAGAATCTCTCGTTTCAAAATCTTTAACTCCAGATATGTTGATTGTTATGAACCAAGTCATCCAAGTGATCAATTTCATCAAGAGTCGACCTCTTTAATCCCGAATTTTCTCTCAGCTGTGTTACGGAATGGATTCCGACCACAAAACTCTTTTATCACACCGAAGTGCGTTGGCTTTCGAAGGGAAAGGTTTGGAAACGACTCATACACCTGAAAGTAGAGATGATTTTGCTCTTGGAGGTCGAAAAAACATCTTTTGAATTTTCTCTTCATGACGAGATTTGGTGGCTTAAAGTTCAATTTCTCTCGGACTTGTTTGAAAAGCTGAACTCTCTAAATTTAAGTCTTCAAGGTCCATTTGAGAATATCGTCAGATCAACATCAAAACTGAAGTCATTTGAAGAAAAATTAACATTGTGGAAATCTGAAATATCAAAAGGAAATTTTGAGTGCTTTCCGGGTGTCAATGAATCTCAGTCGAAAAAAAATAGCAGACGAAATTATAAGCACCATTGACGAACTTCAAACCTCACTTAAAAACTACTTTCCTTAGCTTTCAGTTGACAAATATCAATGGTTAATCAACCCATTTGTAATTTGCAAGACACCAAATTTGACAACAGAAAAAGAACAGCTCATTGATTTGAGAAACGATAAGTTTTACCGTTCAACGTTCTTCAAGAAAAATTTAGATGAGTTTTGGCTTTCTGTCAAAAATTTGTACCCTGCAATCAGCTTGAAAACTATTAAAATTCTTCTGCCTTTTGTATCTTCATGGTTCTGTGAATTTGGATTTTCAGCATTGACAGAAATCAAGTCCAAAAAGAGAGAAAGACTTTTAAAAGTTGACGATGAAATGCGAACTTGTCTGGCGACTTTGGTATTTTGGTATTTTCAATTAACGTCACACTGGAGCAACACAATGGGCTATTTGGCGACTTTGGAACCTCGTTTTGATTTAATTTGTTCAAAAAGAGGCTCAGCCTTCTCATTGAATAAATTTTGTAAATAAATAATTTGTTTTTGTATCATACAACTTTTACATTTTTTTTATATTCAGGTGTGCCGCAAATTCCAGATATTTTTAGTGGGCCGCCAACAAAAAAAAGGTTAAGAAACACTGCTCTAGTGTGACGTTAATTGAAATACCTCCCAAAGTTAATGTTCTTACAGTCAATAGACTACTAGAATAAAGGGTAACCAATCTGAAGTTCACTAATCTGTCTTTTCATGGATAAAAACTAAAAACGGAAGTCAAACCATCGAAATCTATGAAATCAGCATAGTGGACTAATAGCCCGTTGTGTTGTTCCAGTGCGACGTTAATTAAAATACCTACCTACCTATTGGTTGCTAATCCATGACTGGGCTGCTGTAGCCCGGTTGGATAAGAACTCGTAACCCTCCTGTTGCTAATCCGCTACTCTTCCAACCGGGCTTCCGCGGCACTACAAGCTCTCGTGTATCAGACAAAGGTATTTATCATCAAAACGCCTTCAAATCGCGAGAACGACCGGAGATTGTTGAAGCGCCGAAGCAGTCTAGCGCTTGGATTCTCGCGATTTCTGTATGTGAACACTCCAGTAGAACTCTATGTACTTTGGCTACCCGCGTTTTGTTTAGACGTAAAACGCGCGTTGGAAAACGCCTCATGTGAACGTATTATTGACTCAGCTGTTGGTCATAAATTCTGATTTCCTTCTTAACGCGGACAGGGATGAATTCGGGAAAATTGTTTTGAGTTCTGCTTTTGGCGAAAAAGTTGAAGTTAAATTAGTCAAAACAACGATCGCACTTAACAGTGACTCATTATTAAAGCATCCCATGGAATGTATAATAGCGCTAACTGATCAATTACATGCGCAGGCATTGATACCACCGGCTCTGTACATCATTATGTTCAATAATCAGCGAGGCGCCAAATGGAACAGTAAGCAAGAGATTTGTTTATTTCAAAGGGGAGTTCTTTCGTAGATGCTTTTATTCAGTCAACAATTGAAAAGGAAAAGGGGACGCTATGTCTAGTGGAGAGGAAATAAACGATAACAGCGAAATCGTAGAAAATAATGAGTGATTTAGACGATTCTCAATTTTATTCGTATTATATAATAAAAAAACGAGCAGAGTAATTGCAAATCGTTAGAAAGGGTTCGCGAGGAATTAAAACAAAACAAAGGAAATTAATATTAATCAGAGGATTAATCTACCACTAAGAAAAAAAATTCTCGATGAATTAGTGGCACAATTAGTTTTACCGCACGAAAGGTTAGATAACGTTTTAAGATTAGCTCATGAATCCGTTTTCGGGGCCATATAGGGGTGAACAAAACTAAAGAAAGGATAAGATAATTTTTACTGGCAGTGCATGAATAAAAATATTTCTGAATTTGTCCAGACCTGCAAGGGTTGTCAGCTTCGGAAAAAGGAAAAGGTTGGTGAAAGATCACGCCAATAGTTCGTCCGAAGCTTTCTTTTGAATAGGTTAATATTGATGCCTTTGGACCTATATATTGAGCCTCCATCCAATAGAGGACACAAATACACTCTCTGTATGATGGACCAGCACACCCGCGTTGGACTGAAGCAAAACCTCTTAGGACACTTTCAGTCAAGGCGGCAGGCGACGCTTTGCTATAGATACTTTCGAGAACTGGTGTTCCCAAAATTGTCTCTTGTGTCCAGGGAACAAACTTTAAATCGTACCTAACGCAAGAACTTTTGAAAAGAATTGGATCGAGTCCAAGATTTTGTTATCCTGGTTACCCAGCTAGTAACGGCTTAGTAGAGCGATGGAACAGTGTTGAAGGAAATGCTTCATCACGTAATTCGAGAAGTTGGGATCAACAACTACCCCTCCTGTTGTTCACTTATCGAGAAGTACATGACTACAGGAGTGTCACCTTTTAAACTACTATATGGCAGAGAAGCTCGAGGTCCGCTTTCATTTCTCAAATCCTCTTGGGCTGGTGAGATACACCTACCAACAAATACTTCTCAGTCAGCCGCCAATTATCTTCGAGAAATGAAGGTTAAAATGGAGAAAGCTTCAGAACATGCATCTTTGACTGCTGTTCACAAACAAAAAACATATGATTATTTTAACAAACGATCATCTGTGCGAAATTTTACAATAGGAGAGCAAGTTGTTCTTCTGTACCCTGATTCAAACAAGATTTACTCCAGATAGACTGGTCCTGGGGAAATCATGCAGCCCTGCCCTCCGCATTCCTAGAGAGAAATTATCAGATGGAACTGTAATTCATGTTTATGTGAATAAGATACGAAAATATCATTTTCGTTCCCTTGCAGTTGGGGTTTTATCTTCGAAGACCATGAATTCGGAGAAATCCACCCCACTCCTAGTTTGTACAGATATGAACGAGAGATGCTTGTGGAAGCTATATTTCAAATTGCCCTGGTATCTCTAGAAATGGAAAGACAATATTAATTATTCTCGATGAAGAGCTTTTTATAACAAATAGCGTGGCGTAATTTAGCAATTGCATTTCTATTCCTTAATAAAGAAAAACATGTCAAAAGTAAAATTTTGGAAAAATGCAATTTTTCAATTTTAAAATGTATTAAACTGAAGGAAAGCTCCGAAAATAAAAACTTTTCAACATTAGACCAAGATGTCTATTATGTCCTGAGGTTTTCATTATTGCATTGCTTATTTTTGCCCCAGGAATATTTTTAACTAGATGTGTGTAAATCTGACTATCACAGCTGAAGCTTTTAATGGTTAATTTGATCTGATTTTATAATTTACTTCTGAAGTTAAAAATAATTTGGTATTTCATTGTTCATTTGATGTTTTTCATTACTTTCATTTTGCTGTTGTCATTTGAATTGAACCTTTTTAATTTTATCAATGTTGAAAATTTTCCATTTTTCGCTACTAATTTATAATGTAAGTATATTTAAAATTGTTATTTCCAAACAGATGAAAAGAAAAGATTACAAAAATATGAAATGTTTTTGTTTACATTAAATAGGTTTGAGAAACAGATTTTCAAATATGCAACATTAAGCGATTTCACTACTGCTCTTCAAAGTTGAAGTTGTAAAATGCCTGGAACTTCCAAAATATTTTGGATAACATTATTTATGCATAAACTAAGCCCCTGTCCCAAATTTCATGAAAATCTGTCATACGGCCATAGGTTTTTCCTGCTTTTTGCTAATTTCATGGAATTACCCAGGTGTGATCTTAAATGTATCAAGTATTTTCAGCAGGAATTCCACTTGCAGCAGAATTAAACATAATTTAAGAATTCACTAATCTAACTACTCAAGATATATTCGGCAATTGGCGTGTTTTCGTATGGCATGTCAGGAAATAATGCATTTGTCCATTAAATGCATGTTTCACTTGTATGTATAATTGAGTTGCATGAAATGTTTCACATCTTCATTTTTCAGCCCTGTCCAGATTTTTGCCTGGACAAGATCAAGAAGAAAAAGAAACAACGAATAGTTAATACTGTAAGTAGTGCTTCCATATAATTACATTCTAGAAAAACACTCTTCCCCAAATTCTGTGGTTTCATTACAAATTAAACTATTATGCTGTATTATGTTCTGTACTTGGGCAATCTTAAACTTTACTTCCAAATCCACAAACCCGTTTAGAGTTTAAAGCGTTTGTGGATTTCAAGGGTTTTTAGGATGTATCGTTTTTTTAATGGGGGAATAAGTTTTTTCAAAAACCCATAATTTATTTTCTGGGAGGGGTTACCTCCCGAGGGGTTCACACATCCATTCTAACTGCAATCTTCCGTGCATGACTTTTAACTTGGATGTTTTTAGAAAGCTTATATAATAATCTAGTACATGGCTAGTTTAATAGTGAGCCAGCCATAATAATACAAGTAGCTGCTATACTTTGTGACTTCACTACTATTTATTCTGTCAAAAACAAATTCTTTACCCCTTTAAAGTGGGAAACTTGTTTCATTAATTCAGAAATGGCACCCATTCTAACAAAGTAGTATTTAATACAAAGTAGAGTTCCAAAAGCATATGAAGCAACTCCCCTAATTGTTTTCCTGGTTGGTGCCACTGATACCCAGTGTACTTAAAGCAGGTTTTATTTGTTTTCAGGCAGTGGTGCAGCAGGTTGCTCCCGCTGCAGTACTCACCCAGATGACTGCTCCTGTACCTGCACAGGTACCACCACCGACCAGAATATGTTGCCCAGGGCAACGTGCTGACTCACACGCTGGTAAAAACTTCATTTTTTTTCTTGTTGAATTTGCTTCCATTCTCAATAGTCACCATACACTTTACCAGTATACTGATTTAAATCAGCTTGGTTTAAATAATTAAATCAACTGATTAAAACCCTATTTATTTAAATTAGTTTTAACTCTTTTTATTAAAGTAGTACATTGTGGAAATTGGAATAACCTGGGGATAGGGTGCTTGTTTTCATATGTTTAAAACTTATCCTTGTACACCTCAACAATAAACCTTTATCAACTGAAAACCATCTGCTACCCTTTGAAAATACTTAGAGATAATAGTTCATTGATTGTGAGAATAATGGCAATTAATTCACTGTCATGGCTTAGTGGGTATTGCCAACTGCGCTAGCAACCTTCAAGTTGTAGGCAGTGTAAGTTCGATTCTTGTCAGGTGCATTCCTCCTGGGTGTATTTCTCTCTTCCTGTTAGTAAAAAATTTCATTGTGTGTCTATTACTTAATATTGTATTCTTGTGTCTGGCACAGCATGGCCAAATATGGCCCTTGTGCATAAAACCCCCAAAACAACCAACCCATGAAATCCCAAAACAACCAAACATGTTAATCACCATCTTTGTACACAGGGTCCATTGATATATCATGCAATATATTTTTCTCCTATTGACACCTGGGCAGAGGTAGCCCGGTTGGAAGAGTAATGGATTAGCAACCAGAGGGTTGTGAGTTCGTATCCAACCACTCGTGTATGTGGGGGCTGGTGCATGTTAAATCTGTCATGACCTCAAACATGCTCATGTTGGCATGGTATGGAAGCTTGGAGAGTGGGGTGCCAGCTCAGTTGTGACATTGACAACTGTGGTTCAAAATTATGTGGCGTTCTTGGATCTTTCATCTCGGACCGTCGCCAGGCGACGATACAGTTGACGTTGTGGACAAACTCATCGTTTCTCTCGCCAAGGCATGGAGCTGCCTGTCCACCCCAGAACGCCTCCGGGTCAGTGACGGAGTTTAATATTCTTGAGATGCCGGAGTTCACATATACAGATATCTGAGTATCTTAGATGGTTATCAGCTGTAAATTAACCAATGAAGTTAGTAATATATTCACGGAATTGTTCTGGAAGAAGGGAAGAATTTTTCTCTTTAAGTTCAATCGATTTTTGTTCATCTGAATCAGATTGTCTGATAAGTAAAATTAAATTTTTTCTTGAAAGTTTGTGCTAATGCTTACTGTTATATTTTCGTGAATTGAAAACTGATTTGATAGGAACTTGTTCTCTAATTTAACATATGGGATACAAATCGCAAACGAACATTCAAGTTGACGGTCAAGTACAAACTGAACTTATGATACTGACTATTAAACATTGTTCTGATTGGACACTGGTTCTAGTTCCAAAGTTCCAGAACACAATTCCGACAGTCACGGAATCGAACTTCACAACACTTACTAAAACGTTTTGTGTTAACGTAATTATATAATGGATGACGACCGTTCACGGATCCACAAATTTTGCCTGACAGTTAAAGAAAATTGAAATGTCACTGAAGCACGATTTTCAGTCGTTTTTCCCTTTAAAAATAACCAGTGAATATTTTAGTGCTCAATGTGTCTTGATTATATAGCTAATGATTATAAATCTGTTTAAAAGTGATTTATTGACTAACACATTACTGTATTCCATTGTTTTCAGCACATGCCTTACACCAGAGCCGGAAGTCCAACCTGAAGAGGTAATATATACAATTTCATTAATTAAACGAATTTGCAATAATTGATATAGCAAGAAAATAGTATAAATTCTCTTGTAGAGTTCTATTTGGAGCACTGTCAAAATTTAAAAAGCTCAAGGTTCCACTTTGATTTCCTAAGAATGGTATCCTGAAAGTTTTTATGTGGTTACTCTCAAATAGCTTGTGCTTTGTACTAGGAATTAAAACCCAAAACTTGGGTGCTAATTTTAATGTAAACACATTTCTGGCAATCTTTCAATTTTTGATTTAAAATGCCAAAATCAAATCAGTAAACACAGTGGATATACCTATGTAAGAGACAAAGAATTTGGAAAGTACTGAGATTATTTTCTGTTTGCCAGGGCACAGATTTCATGTGGAAGGCTAGTAATAAAAATAATCACTTGCTCTTTTTTGAAGCACTCGCTTTAAAATTTAAGAGCAAAAATTTTCATTTTATTCCATATTGTATTTTCATACATGAAAAGTGAAGTCATGGCGAGAAGGATAATTAAAGCAAGATATATGTTGACCAATATTACAGTAATTACTGAAATAATGCGTTCACTTGTTCTCTGAACATGACAGAAAATTGAGCACATGGATTATTGGAATCACATTTGGTGCAACCTGTTACCCTTCAATTTTGTATTCTCCGAGGGTAACTTTCAGACTTACTGCAAGGGCTGCTGTAGCCCGGTTAGAAGAGGAATTGATTTGCAACAGGAGGGTTGCGAGTTTGAAACTCGATCCAACCGAAGATCGTCGTGTACTTGTAGCACGTTAAATCTGTTGTGGCCTCACGTTGGCATGGTGTGGAAGTTTGGAGAGGGATGCTAGCTCAGGTGTTGACCTCGTCGTCTGACCATGGTTAAAAAATATGAGGCCATTGCAAATAGCCCGTTGTGTTGCTCCATTGCGACTTTAACTGCTTTAAAAGCATTTCTATTGATTTCAAGGCTTTAATGATAAGTCTACGAAAGGTGTCTGGTGCGTATATTCTTTATTGTAGCGTCATTAAAAAGAAGTGGGTTACTTGACAATGCAGATTATTCAAATAATTGTGGTATTAAAATATCATTGTCTTGAGCAGTTTTCTGAGATGGTTTGGCTCGATGGCCCTTAAATAATTTTTTTCAGCACACCTCTTTAGAAAATTTTACTAAATGAAATTAAATTGCAAGTGTGTCGTTCTGCTTTTTATTTTAGAATTTCACCAAAATATTTAAGTAGCTATGTATAATTTTATTATTTTTAGAAGCTAGTTTGGAAATAAAACAGCTCGGAATATAAATGATAAAATTAACATTAATAATGTTTTATTTGTGGAGGACTGAATAACGTTGCACTTTAATATTGTTTATTTCTTTGGTTCCTTCATGGGTTTATGTTAAAAGATTTAATAAAATTAGAATTTTAAAGGTTTTTCTTATTTCACAAGAGGATAATCCAGAAAAGAAATTTCATTTTCAATGAATTATATCTTCAAAGAAACTTTATTTCTAAAAACGCTTGGTTGAACATCGAAGTAGTTTCGATTACTATGAAGTAAACGCTCTTGGTGTTTGAATATTTCACTTCTTAACAAACTGTGTATGGGACTAACTAATGTAATTAATTTTAAGAACACAAAGAGTAGTCACTTTGAAAAATTTTTAGTATACAATTGTGAAGTTTTTAGAATTGATTACTACTCTTTAATGTAGCTATACGAGTATTCAATCTGCAAACATTCGGTGCCCATTTTCACTTGGGTCAACTTATATAAACATTACATATTGAAAACAAACAAAAGAACTTATATTCGTTTTGTCTTCGACGTCACCCTCGGTAAAAGGAAAAGCAGATAAAATAGGCACAGTAGTCTTAGTTCCAGATCTTTCCTTAAAAATAAAAATGTTGAAAATTAAATCAAAACTAAAAAGATACAAATATAGAAACAACTTTATTCCCACAAATCAATTAACATAAAACTTTAATTTCAGAATCAGTTTTAAAAGTATCCTGTAGTTTTGGATTTAGTCCGTAGTCAGCTGCTGGCAACCGTAGAAACTACGGACAATATGTAGTAGTTGGCAAGAATGGATGAGCACTCAGAAGAATAAGTGTTGAGACTCCAGATTCGAAGAGCACCGTCTAGATCGAACGCACTTGAGGGGAATGTTGTGGCACAACCCAGAAGACTGCAGCAACTTCTTGCAGGCAGCACACACGATGATGGACTCTGTTGACAATGCAGTAATGGAAAGATAAGGGACATTGTTAGAAAGATCCATGTAATATTACAATGTGCGATATACACATTTAGTCCAGTCACATACTGGAGGAGCATGACTAAATAAACGATATGCGAATGCGTATTACGTTTCTGTACTGAAAACATGCCATTATGCATGCGCATTTCAGCCAATTTAGTGTCGCAGAACTGATGTTGGACCAATCTGTGGCTTGCCTCACAGAGCTCAATGAACCGTACAAGTGGTTTCGACGAGACAGCTCGTACATCAAAACCTGACCAAATTTGCCAATTACGAGATATCTCGTCATCAAGATATTGCCGATTTTTTTTATGACGAGATCAAGATCTGGTCAGTTTTCTTCTAATAACGAGATACCTCGTCGAGACAACTACCAGGAGGGTAAATAGGACGGCAATTGGAGTTTCCTCGTCTTCAAGTCGGACATATAAATTTCCCCGAGATCTCTGGTAAGGCACTTTTAACCCACTTCACCTGAGCGTCAAGATTTCCGCGTGGGGTAGTTATTGTTGTTTGACCCCACAACACTCTCAATGACTAAGTAACCATATCTTTCAAAAGAATCCACGGATTCTTTCAACCCTTAGAAAGGTTCCACTGGTTCTTTCCTTAGAATCCATTGGAAAGACTTGCTGATTTCCTTAGAATCCTTTGGAAAGATTCTATTGCTCATTTCCTTAGACTAAAATACTTTAGAAAATTTCTATCTGTCAAGAAGGTCAAAGCTAGTTAGAAATCATGCAAGGAAAGACTGTAGGTAGCTAGGCGGAAATAGGAGTATGAACTCTTTAGAGCAGTGGCACCTTTTTAGTGATCGGCACCCCTTTGAATCTAAAAATAAGTTCTCCCGCCCCCTTGAACAATGTGCTTCTATTTCTTTATTTAGGAAATTTCATCTATTGCAAGATAATTTATTAATTAACCCGGGAGAGAAGCCCCCTCTGAAATTATACGTGCGTGAACCAGATTTCGCCCTCAGTAAACCCTCCAAATAATTTCGACAAGATCTCGTCTATCAAGATCTGAAAAATTTTGGTAATGACGAGATATTTGGTCAAGATACAGACGTTTTTTGTGCTGATGAGTTTTCTTTTAATGACGATTCCTCGTCGGGACGACCACAGGAGGGTTAAAAAGTTTTTCTCTCACCTGATTGCACACAAAATCTTCTTGGGTGTTGTTCTCTGGATGGTAGGTTAGCAGGTATTTTTATTAACGTCGCACTGGAGCAAGAGAACGGGCTATTGTTCTCTGGAATCTTTGAGCCTTCCGTCGCCTTCTAGTCGATTTGTTTCAGTCACTGAAGTCTTCAATCCAGGGATCCAATGGAGCCAGATACGCAACAAGAATAAAAACAAAAATATTAGATACAAGTATCAGGAATTAAGGTTTAATATTTTGCTAGAGTATTTTTATGAAGTGGCACCATTTTGTTATTGGAATAAATTTCAAATAAAACATTTGTCTTAGTTTTGTTTTTAATAGTTTATTTATTTGACGATTTATGGAACATTACATCGGCCTGACACCGCCTTGAACGCGCTGCAAATACAACCAAAGCACTCGTGAAATAGTATGATGCATTTTTAAAAGCAGCAGCAAAAATGTCTCCTGTTAAACCCTATTTCAGTTGCTTAGGTACTAAAAATGAATTGTGTAAAACACGAAATGATTAAATATGACAGACGCCAAGGAATTTAAAATACTGAATATTTTCTTAGTTTTCATTACAATCTAGCAATCAGATTCGGATGTGTTTCTCATATGGTTGTTTGCAATGGCTTGGCGCAAAAATTTAAAAATTGTGGTCGCTTGGAAAATTTTCTCCCTTTAAAAAAATCTAATTTTTTTCTCCTCCGCTATTAGTTAATAAAAAGAGGACGAAATTTTCGTTGACCTTGATACCTATTATAAAAAATCGCCAAACTTGTCGTATTGCACAGCGTAGTTCGACGTCTGAACATCACCTACCTCAATAAGATGGCAGCAGATGCAAGAAAAAAATCAGGACATGAAAGAATGATTAGTTTTTATAAATCGAGAACAATTTATTTGTTAAACTTCATGAACGGTCACTAGCTTTCCGAGAAATGTAGTGTTGCGTTCTCCTCACAACTTACATAAACAAAATTACCTCCCCTTACCACCTCATATTGGTTGAAAGAATCACAAGCAATATTCTAAACTGTTTGAAAAGCATGCAGGTTGCAGAACGCATATCCGCTATAAACTGAACGGATATACGTGTGAACTTCTCAAAGGATTAAATCAACTTTTTTTTTATTTCAACCAAATTTTTATAATTTAAAAATTTATATATTTTCTACTTTCCTTTTGTAAAACTTGCAAGTGAGGTTGGGGTAGAATCAAATGCATATGAAGGGTTTAGGAAATACAGCGGGGCATATTTACATATTTTTTTAAGATTTTCCCATTAAAATAACAATTCGAACAGCAGCGGATTAGCAACCAGAGGGTTGCGAGTTCAAAACTAGGTTCAGCCAAAGATCGTCGTGTACACGGGAGCTGGTGCACGTTTAATCTGTCGTGACCTCATGTCCTCACGTTCGCGGGGTGTGGAAGTTAGGAGAGTGGGGTGTCAGCTCGGGTGTTCTCGTCATCTGATCGAGGTTCAAAGTTAAGAGGCGTTATCCTTGGATCTTTACCATAACGAAATGAGTAAAAAATTTATTGGCGCGTGATAAAACAATATTTTAAAGATTAAAATTCCCCTTGTGGCAAGTCAGACATTAATCCTTTATTATAAATTCTATTTTTATATTAGAAATGTTAACTTGAAATATTCATACTTAATTAGGAAAAAAAACCTGTTTAAGTAAAGATAGAGCTAGGATTCTAATAACCCCCAAAATAATAGAAAATGCAGAAATGATGCAATTAAAATCTAGACAATTACAAAAGTGCTAAAGAAAAAAGACAAACATTTTTATTTTCTATCAATTTATTTTCCTAAGCAGATGACTTTAAAGAACAAAAATAAAATGACCTTGCCAAAATACTCTTTTAAAAACCGTTCAAGTTAGGGTTAGAATTTTAACGCCCCTAAAGTGATAGAAAATACTCAGTAAAGATTAATTTTTAACCTGAAAAATTAAAGAAAGGAGCAAAAGATCTAAGTTAAATTTCTGTTCTTATTTCCTATTCCTAATCCATGCATTAACCAACAAAGAAATACACTTTTTTGACAAAATACACTTGGAAATATAAATTAACTTGTTAGATTCCACTCTCAACTGGAAGATTATTCTAAACCAATAAGATCGCTTAAAGACATAAAGGAGTCTGACAAAAAAGGATGTTACTAACTAATGATGGTGATTCATGAAAAATAAAATAAATTCCTCCATAATTTGCTACTCTTCCAGCACGAATCGTTCCTCCATTGGGACTTGTCTACCTCACTTCTTCCATCGACATTAACTATCAGGAAGCGTTCAGCGAGGTCTTCAGGACAATAAGAAAACATCAACCTCTGCTCGAACCGTCAATGTCTGCCGGAAGTATTCTCTCAGCCTGGAATCTGTCGACATCTCCAAAACAAAGCCGAAAACCCGCGAATGTGGGAAACAGCACAAATCACTCCGGCATCTCAAGAATATTAAACTCCCTCACGGACCCGGAGGCGTTCTGGGGTGGACAGGCAGCTCCATGAACTGCCTTGGCGAGAGAAACGATGAGTTTGTCCACAACGTCAACAGTATCGTCGCCTGGGTGATCTCGCCAAAATCGTCGCACTCACCCAGTTCTGCCAGGAAGAAGACTGCACTAAGGATGGCGACTCTTGAGAAGTGGAATCTTCACAAGCTGGCCAGTCTTGCAATATCTTGAATCTTGACTCTCTTGCAATATCTTGAATCTTGCTCCCCCTCCGCAGAATCGCTCCTCCACTGTGACTTGTCTCTCTCACTTCTTCCATTGACAGTAATAATGAGGATGCGTTCCGAGGACCGGCAAGCGAGGTCTTCCGGACAATGAGAAAACATCAACCTCTACTCGAACCGTCAATAATGTCTGCCGGAAGCACCCTCTCAGCCTGGAATCTGTCGACGTCTCCAGAACAAAGCCGATACCCCCGGAAGTGGGTAACAGCACAAATCACTCCGGCATCTCAAGAATATTAAACTCCCTCACGGACCCGGAGGCGTTCTGGGGTGGACAGGCAGCTCCATGAACTGCCTTGGCGAGAGAAACGATGAGTTTGTCCACAACGTCAACAGTATCGTCGCCTGGGTGATCTCGCCAAAATCGTCGCACTCACCCAGTTCTGCCAGGAAGAAGACTGCTAGACTGCACTAAGGATGGCGACTCTTGAGAAGTGGAATCTTCACAAGCTGGCCAGTCTTGCAATATCTTGACTCTCTTGCAATATCTTGAATCTTGCTCCCCCTCCGCAGAATCGCTCCTCCACTGTGACTTGTCTCGCTCACTTCTTCCATTGACAGTAATAATGAGGATGCGTTCCGACGACCGGCCAGCGAGGTCTTCCGGACAATGAGAAAACATCAACCTCTACTCGAACCGTCAATAATGTCTGCCGGAAGCACCCTCTCAGCCTGGAATCTGTCGACGTCTCCAGAACAAAGCCGATACCCCCGGAAGTGGGTAACAGCACAAATCACTCCGGCATCTCAAGAATATTAAACTCCCTCACGGACCCGGAGGCGTTCTGGGGTGGACAGGCAGCTCCATGAACTGCCTTGGCGAGAGAAACGATGAGTTTGTCCACAACGTCAACAGTATCGTCGCCTGGGTGATCTCGCCAAAATCGTCGCACTCACCCAGTTCTGCCAGGAAGAAGACTGCTAGACTGCACTAAGGATGGCGACTCTTGAGAAGTGGAATCTTCACAAGCTGGCCAGTCTTGCAATATCTTGAATCTTGACTCTCTTGCAATATCTTGAATCTTGCTCCCCCTCCGCAGAATCGCTCCTCCACTGTGACTTGTCTCGCTCACTTCTTCCATTGACAGTAATAATGAGGATGCGTTCCGAGGACCGGCCAGCGAGGTCTTCCGGACAATGAGAAAACATCAACCTCTACTCGAACCGCCAATAATGTCTGCCGGAAGCACCCTCTCAGTCTGGAATCTGTCGACGTCTCCAGAACAAAGCCGATACCCCCGGAAGTGGGTAACAGCACAAATCACTCCGGCATCTCAAGAATATTAAACTCCCTCACGGACCCGGAGGCGTTCTGGGGTGGACAGGCAGCTCCATGAACTGCCTTGGCGAGAGAAACGATGAGTTTGTCCACAACGTCAACAGTATCGTCGCCTGGGTGATCTCGCCAAAATCGTCGCACTCACCCAGTTCTGCCAGGAAGAAGACTGCTAGACTGCACTAAGGATGGCGACTCTTGAGAAGTGGAATCTTCACAAGCTGGCCAGTCTTGCAATATCTTGACTCTCTTGCAATATCTTGAATCTTGCTCCCCCTCCGCAGAATCGCTCCTCCACTGTGACTTGTCTCGCTCACTTCTTCCATTGACAGTAATAATGAGGATGCGTTCCGACGACCGGCCAGCGAGGTCTTCCGGACAATGAGAAAACATCAACCTCTACTCGAACCGCCAATAATGTCTGCCGGAAGCACCCTCTCAGTCTGGAATCTGTAGACGTCTCCAGAACAAAGCCGATACCCCCGGAAGTGGGTAACAGCACAAATCACTCCGGCATCTCAAGAATATTAAACTCCCTCACGGACCCGGAGGCGTTCTGGGGTGGACAGGCAGCTCCATGAACTGCCTTGGCGAGAGAAACGATGAGTTTGTCCACAACGTCAACAGTATCGTCGCCTGGGTGATCTCGCCAAATCGTCGCACTCACCCAGTTCTGCCAGGAAGAAGACTGCTAGACTGCACTAAGGATGGCGACTCTTGAGAAGTGGAATCTTCACAAGCTGGCCAGTCTTGCAATATCTTGACTCTCTTGCAATATCTTGAATCTTGCTCCCCCTCCGCAGAATCGCTCCTCCACTGTGACTTGTCTCGCTCACTTCTTCCATTGACAGTAATAATGAGGATGCGTTCCGACGACCGGCCAGCGAGGTCTTCCGGACAATGAGAAAACATCAACCTCTAATCGAACCGTCAATAATGTATGCCGGAAGCACCCTCTCAGCCTGGAATCTGTCGACGTCTCCAGAACAAAGCCGATACCCCCGGAAGTGGGTAACAGCACAAATCACTCCGGCATCTCAAGAATATTAAACTCCCTCACGGACCCGGAGGCGTTCTGGGGTGGACAGGCAGCTCCATGAACTGCCTTGGCGAGAGAAACGATGAGTTTGTCCACAACGTCAACAGTATCGTCGCCTGGGTGATCTCGCCAAAATCGTCGCACTCACCCAGTTCTGCCAGGAAGAAGACTGATAGACTGCACTAAGGATGGCGACTCTTGAGAAGTGGAATCTTCACAAGCTGGCCAGTCTTGCAATATCTTGAATCTTGACTCTCTTGCAATATCTTGAATCTTGCTCCCCCTCCGCAGAATCGCTCCTCCACTGTGACTTGTCTCGCTCACTTCTTCCATTGACAGTAATAATGAGGATGCGTTCCGAGGACCGGCCAGCGAGGTCTTCCGGACAATGAGAAAACATCAACCTCTACTCGAACCGTCAATAATGTCTGCCGGAAGCACCCTCTCAGCCTGGAATCTGTCGACGTCTCCAGAACAAAGCCGATACCCCCGGAAGTGGGTAACAGCACAAATCACTCCGGCATCTCAAGAATATTAAACTCCCTCACGGACCCGGAGGCGTTCTGGGGTGGACAGGCAGCTCCATGAACTGCCTTGGCGAGAGAAACGATGAGTTTGTCCACAACGTCAACAGTATCGTCGCCTGGGTGATCTCGCCAAAATCGTCGCACTCACCCAGTTCTGCCAGGAAGAAGACTGCTAGACTGCACTAAGGATGGCGACTCTTGAGAAGTGGAATCTTCACAAGCTGGCCAGTCTTGCAATATCTTGACTCTCTTGCAATATCTTGAATCTTGCTCCCCCTCCGCAGAATCGCTCCTCCACTGTGACTTGTCTCGCTCACTTCTTCCATTGACAGTAATAATGAGGATGCGTTCCGTCGACCGGCCAGCGAGGTCTTCCGGACAATGAGAAAACATCAACCTCTACTCGAACCGTCAATAATGTCAGCCGGAAGCACCCTCTCAGCCTGGAATCTGTCGACGTCTCCAGAACAAAGCCGATACCCCCGGAAGTGGGTAACAGCACAAATCACTCCGGCATCTCAAGAATATTAAACTCCCTCACGGACCCGGAGGCGTTCTGGGGTGGACAGGCAGCTCCATGAACTGCCTTGGCGAGAGAAACGATGAGTTTGTCCACAACGTCAACAGTATCGTCGCCTGGGTGATCTCGCCAAAATCGTCGCACTCACCCAGTTCTGCCAGGAAGAAGACTGCTAGACTGCACTAAGGATGGCGACTCTTGAGAAGTGGAATCTTCACAAGCTGGCCAGTCTTGCAATATCTTGAATCTCTTGCAATATCTTGAATCTTGCTCCCCCTCCGCAGAATCGCTCCTCCACTGTGACTTGTCTCGCTCACTTCTTCCATTGACAGTAATAATGAGGATGCGTTCCGACGACCGGCCAGCGAGGTCTTCCGGACAATGAGAAAACATCAACCTCTAATCGAACCGTCAATAATGTATGCCGGAAGCACCCTCTCAGCCTGGAATCTGTCGACGTCTCCAGAACAAAGCCGATACCCCCGGAAGTGGGTAACAGCACAAATCACTCCGGCATCTCAAGAATATTAAACTCCCTCACGGACCCGGAGGCGTTCTGGGGTGGACAGGCAGCTCCATGAACTGCCTTGGCGAGAGAAACGATGAGTTTGTCCACAACGTCAACAGTATCGTCGCCTGGGTGATCTCGCCAAAATCGTCGCACTCACCCAGTTCTGCCAGGAAGAAGACTGATAGACTGCACTAAGGATGGCGACTCTTGAGAAGTGGAATCTTCACAAGCTGGCCAGTCTTGCAATATCTTGAATCTTGACTCTCTTGCAATATCTTGAATCTTGCTCCCCCTCCGCAGAATCGCTCCTCCACTGTGACTTGTCTCGCTCACTTCTTCCATTGACAGTAATAATGAGGATGCGTTCCGACGACCGGCCAGCGAGGTCTTCCGGACAATGAGAAAACATCAACCTCTACTCGAACCGTCAATAATGTCTGCCGGAAGCACCCTCTCAGCCTGGAATCTGTCGACGTCTCCAGAACAAAGCCGATACCCCCGGAAGTGGGTAACAGCACAAATCACTCCGGCATCTCAAGAATATTAAACTCCCTCACGGACCCGGAGGCGTTCTGGGGTGGACAGGCAGCTCCATGAACTGCCTTGGCGAGAGAAACGATGAGTTTGTCCACAACGTCAACAGTATCGTCGCCTGGGTGATCTCGCCAAAATCGTCGCACTCACCCAGTTCTGCCAGGAAGAAGACTGCTAGACTGCACTAAGGATGGCGACTCTTGAGAAGTGGAATCTTCACAAGCTGGCCAGTCTTGCAATATCTTGACTCTCTTGCAATATCTTGAATCTTGCTCCCCCTCCGCAGAATCGCTCCTCCACTGTGACTTGTCTCGCTCACTTCTTCCATTGACAGTAATAATGAGGATGCGTTCCGACGACCGGCCAGCGAGGTCTTCCGGACAATGAGAAAACATCAACCTCTAATCGAACCGTCAATAATGTATGCCGGAAGCACCCTCTCAGCCTGGAATCTGTCGACGTCTCCAGAACAAAGCCGATACCCCCGGAAGTGGGTAACAGCACAAATCACTCCGGCATCTCAAGAATATTAAACTCCCTCACGGACCCGGAGGCGTTCTGGGGTGGACAGGCAGCTCCATGAACTGCCTTGGCGAGAGAAACGATGAGTTTGTCCACAACGTCAACAGTATCGTCGCCTGGGTGATCTCGCCAAAATCGTCGCACTCACCCAGTTCTGCCAGGAAGAAGACTGATAGACTGCACTAAGGATGGCGACTCTTGAGAAGTGGAATCTTCACAAGCTGGCCAGTCTTGCAATATCTTGAATCTTGACTCTCTTGCAATATCTTGAATCTTGCTCCCCCTCCGCAGAATCGCTCCTCCACTGTGACTTGTCTCGCTCACTTCTTCCATTGACAGTAATAATGAGGATGCGTTCCGTCGACCGGCCAGCGAGGTCTTCCGGACAATGAGAAAACATCAACCTCTACTCGAACCGTCAATAATGTCAGCCGGAAGCACCCTCTCAGCCTGGAATCTGTCGACGTCTCCAGAACAAAGCCGATACCCCCGGAAGTGGGTAACAGCACAAATCACTCCGGCATCTCAAGAATATTAAACTCCCTCACGGACCCGGAGGCGTTCTGGGGTGGACAGGCAGCTCCATGAACTGCCTTGGCGAGAGAAACGATGAGTTTGTCCACAACGTCAACAGTATCGTCGCCTGGGTGATCTCGCCAAAATCGTCGCACTCACCCAGTTCTGCCAGGAAGAAGACTGATAGACTGCACTAAGGATGGCGACTCTTGAGAAGTGGAATCTTCACAAGCTGGCCAGTCTTGCAATATCTTGAATCTTGACTCTCTTGCAATATCTTGAATCTTGCTCCCCCTCCGCAGAATCGCTCCTCCACTGTGACTTGTCTCGCTCACTTCTTCCATTGACAGTAATAATGAGGATGCGTTCCGACGACCGGCCAGCGAGGTCTTCCGGACAATGAGAAAACATCAACCTCTACTCGAACCGTCAATAATGTCTGCCGGAAGCACCCTCTCAGCCTGGAATCTGTCGACGTCTCCAGAACAAAGCCGATACCCCCGGAAGTGGGTAACAGCACAAATCACTCCGGCATCTCAAGAATATTAAACTCCCTCACGGACCCGGAGGCGTTCTGGGGTGGACAGGCAGCTCCATGAACTGCCTTGGCGAGAGAAACGATGAGTTTGTCCACAACGTCAACAGTATCGTCGCCTGGGTGATCTCGCCAAAATCGTCGCACTCACCCAGTTCTGCCAGGAAGAAGATTGCTAGACTGCACTAAGGATGGCGACTCTTGAGAAGTGGAATCTTCACAAGCTGGCCAGTCTTGCAATATCTTGACTCTCTTGCAATATCTTGAATCTTGCTCCCCCTCCGCAGAATCGCTCCTCCACTGTGACTTGTCTCGCTCACTTCTTCCATTGACAGTAATAATGAGGATGCGTTCCGTCGACCGGCCAGCGAGGTCTTCCGGACAATGAGAAAACATCAACCTCTACTCGAACCGTCAATAATGTCAGCCGGAAGCACCCTCTCAGCCTGGAATCTGTCGACGTCTCCAGAACAAAGCCGATACCCCCGGAAGTGGGTAACAGCACAAATCACTCCGGCATCTCAAGAATATTAAACTCCCTCACGGACCCGGAGGCGTTCTGGGGTGGACAGGCAGCTCCATGAACTGCCTTGGCGAGAGAAACGATGAGTTTGTCCACAACGTCAACAGTATCGTCGCCTGGGTGATCTCGCCAAAATCGTCGCACTCACCCAGTTCTGCCAGGAAGAAGACTGCTAGACTGCACTAAGGATGGCGACTCTTGAGAAGTGGAATCTTCACAAGCTGGCCAGTCTTGCAATATCTTGAATCTCTTGCAATATCTTGAATCTTGCTCCCCCTCCGCAGAATCGCTCCTCCACTGTGACTTGTCTCGCTCACTTCTTCCATTGACAGTAATAATGAGGATGCGTTCCGAGGACCGGCCAGCGAGGTCTTCCGGACAATGAGAAAACATCAACCTCTACTCGAACCGTCAATAATGTCAGCCGGAAGCACCCTCTCAGCCTGGAATCTGTCGACGTCTCCAGAACAAAGCCGATACCCCCGGAAGTGGGTAACAGCACAAATCACTCCGGCATCTCAAGAATATTAAACTTCCTCACGGACCCGGAGGCGTTCTGGGGTGGACAGGCAGCTCCATGAACTGCCTTGGCGAGAGAAACGATGAGTTTGTCCACAACGTCAACAGTATCGTCGCCTGGGTGATCTCGCCAAAATCGTCGCACTCACCCAGTTCTGCCAGGAAGAAGACTGCTAGACTGCACTAAGGATGGCGACTCTTGAGAAGTGGAATCTTCACAAGCTGGCCAGTCTTGCCTTTCTGCGCAATCTTGAATGCTAGTCTGCACCAAGGATTGGACTCTTGAGGTATTAAGAGTTTGGCTTGTCTTGGTCTTCTTTAAATCTGTCTTTGTGGTTCAAAAATGATTCGAGTATTGTTTGACTCGGCTAGAAAATCCGTTGTCGGGTTTTCTTTATAAAGGAATACTTTTAAGTATTCACTGGATACATTATGGTTAGAATTTTCTTCGTTTACCATGTGTTCTTTATTCTTCCTTTTAGGGACTGGTCTTTTTATTTGATTTCACTATCTGTTTAATAACATGGCGTCTTCTCTTGAAATATTTTGACTTGTTTCTATGTCTTGTCTAAATTGGTCATTACGCTAGCGATATTCATCAGTGGTGGGTTTTGTCATTGCGCAATGGCCATTTATTTGGCCATGCTGCGCCAAACAACGTCAAGTAAATAAACTTATATATACAAGGAAAGTTTTACTGACACTGGAGAAAGAAATACAACGGAAGAATCACAGCCTACAACTATCAGGTTGCTAGCGCAGTGATTGAACCCACTGAACCATAACTCCCTATGTTCATCAAAATTTAGAAGTTTTAAAAAAGAAACGAAATGCCAAATCACAACTCTTTCAGTTACTTTAATTTCTCAACTATATTATATATTTACACTTAAATGAGTCGGATTGAATTATTGTTGCTGGAATATCTAGTTAAGGATACTAGGAAATATTACCATTGATCCAATCTTGCATAGATCCATGCTTTTCCATAGAAATGAAGCTGGTAGCTTTTCGAAAAGGATTTTACAGTACATAATTTTCACTCTGAAAATTATAATTTTGTAGAATGAATATGCGTTATTTCAAGATCAAACAGCTAAAAAGCAAGTTTACTCTAGTAATAATAAGTATTTCATTGCACACAAAATTTACTTGAAATATTCCGTTTTATAAAAAAATTTATCTGATATAAAAAATATCCTAAAAGCCGTGGGATGTTTTCTCAAGTTTAAACGAATATTGTTTGCTGATTTGAATCAAGAAAACAATTTTTTTTGAAGAACTGAGGGAATTAATTTGAATTATGTGTTCCATTTATAACAATATATAATCTAAAAATACATCTTATTTAATTAAAGCTCGTTTGGATCACGAGAAATTGTCGTTTCTACAAATTACTAGTTTAACTATAAATTCAAAAATTTGACTTCGATGCACATTTGCATCTCTTAGTCTAAGGAGTGAAGTTTAGAATAGTCTGTTCAAAAGATGTCGTTTAGCAAGGTCTATAAAAGTTTTAAGTACTAGACGGTTTGTCTACAAAGAGAAATTTGTTGTAAGAAAATATAATATTGCTTTTCTTAGAATTTCAAGTCTGAAGCATAACACTACGTCTTGAAGGAATCCTACAGAACAGTTTACAAAATTCAGTTTCACCAAACCATTTTCCATTCTCAAAATACGAAAATTAAAAACAAACACAAGATATAGCACAATAGTAGTGTTTAGTAGTTTCAATGAATATTATTTAATTTTTTAATTACATTAAAACATCACATAGAATACACATCCACCTGTACATAATAATTCGAGGTTTAGTTACGAACACAGCATCTTTTTTATAATATATAAATTGGGTGAGTTTGAAACAAGGTCCGATAGAATAACTTCCCATTTCTATTGCTTTAAAATTTTGAATAGTTAATGTGTTTCATACTTATAAGATTTTGGAAAGAAATATTCTAAATAATTCTATAAGTAATCTTTTTACTGGAATACGACACATCAATAGTAGATTATCTCTTCTTTCCATTCTAAAGGCCATGATTATCATGCTTTCCAATTTCCATTTAGAACACACATGTGTTTTTCCGTTGGTGTGCTCATTGAGTGCTAATTGAATTCTTACCATAAGAAAATTATATAATAGAAAAGGCTTACATCCTGGAAAAAGAGATGGAATACACATCCATCTGTACATTTTAATTCCAGAGTATCAGCAATACTACAAACACAATTATTTTTGTATATACTGTGTTAACATGGTAGTGGTAGAAACATGGTCTTAGAATTATTTCTAATTTTGAGTAATTACGTTGTATAAATTTTGAATAGTTAATGTGTATCAAACGTACACCACATTAAAAAATTCCTTGCAATAAAATGTTTTTAAAATTTAAAAAACATGAAACAATTCTGAAAATAAAATGTTTACTGGAATAAGATTTTAGCAGATGTTGATCTTAGTTCCATTCCAAGGACCATGATTATTCACCTTTCTACCATTCCCATTAGAACACACCTGTGCTTTAGCGTGGGGTAGCTCATTAAATAGTAATTGAATCATTATCATTAGAAAATTAGGCTTACATCCTGAAACATTAGATGGAATACACATCAATCTGTACATTATATTTCCAGGATTTCAGCAATATTAGGAATACAGCATCTTATTCTACTATGTTAATAATATGGAAGTGGTAGAAATATGGTCTAGAAATATTTCTATAAAATTTTGCTTTCTTACTCGTGAATTTTGTATATTTAATGTGTATCAAAAGCACACATAAAAATTAAATTTAATAAAAAGTAAAATAAAAGTTCCGAAATATTTCTGTACATATTTTTAATGGAAAAAGCTTTCAATAAAAGATATTGATCTTATTTCCATTCCAAGGACCATTTCTACAATCTACCATTCCCATTATTAGACACATGTGAATTTTACGGGTGTGCTGAATAAAATGGTAAATGAATCATTGTCATTAGAAAATTAGGCTTACATCCTGAAACATTAGATGGAATACACATCAATCTGTACATTATATTTCCAGGATTTCAGCAATATTAGGAATACAGCATCTTATTCTACTATGTTAATAATATGGAAGTGGTAGAAATATGGTCTAGAAATATTTCTATAAAATTTTGCTTTCTTACTCGTGAATTTTGTATATTTAATGTGTATCAAAAGCACACATAAAAAATTAAATTTAATAAAAAGTAAAAAAAAGTTCCGAAATATTTCTGTACATATTTTTAATGGAAAGAGCTTTCAATAAAAGATATTGATCTTATTTCCATTCCAAGGACCATTTCTACAATCTACCATTCCCATTATTAGAACACATGTGAATTTTACGGGTGTGCTCATTAAAATGGTAAATGAATCATTACCATAAGAAAATTAGGCCTACATCCTGCTTCATTAGATGGAATACACATCCACCTGTACATTATAATTCCAGGATTTCAGCAATATTAATAACACAGTATCTTTTCATACTATGTTAATATAGGAGTGGCAGAACATGGTCTTAGAATTATTTCCACATATAATTTTGCTTTCTTTACTCATGAATTTTTTATAGTTAATGTATATCAAAAGCACACACAAAACAATTCCATTTAATAAAAAGGTTTTAAAGTAAAAAACATTCTGAAATAATACTGCAAATACTTCTAATGGAATAAAACTTCAATATAGGATATTTTGATCTTATTTCCATTCCATGGACCATGATTATTCTACAATCTACCATTTCCATTAGAATACACCTGTGAATTTTTGTAGGTGTGCTCATTAAATGTTAAATGAACCATTACCATAGGAAAATTTGGCTTACATCCTGTTTCATTAGATGGAATATACATCCATCTGTACATTATAATTCCAGGATTTCAGCAATATTAGGAATACAGTATCTTTTTATACTACGTTAATAATATGGAAGTGGTAGAAATATGGTCTCGGAATTATTTCTATATAATTTTGCTTTATTATTCATGAATTTTGTATATTTAATGTGTATCAAAAGGACACAAAAATATTACATGTAATGAAAAGTAAAAAAGTTCTGAAATATTTGTACATAACATTTTTAATGGAAAAAGCTTTCAATAAAAGATATTGATCTTATTTCCATTCCAAGGACCATTTCTACAATCTACCATTCCCATTATTAGACACATGTGAATTTTACGGGTGTGCTGAATAAAATGGTAAATGAATCATTGTCATTAGAAAATTAGGCTTACATCCTGAAACATTAGATGGAATACACATCAATCTGTACATTATATTTCCAGGATTTCAGCAATATTAGGAATACAGCATCTTATTCTACTATGTTAATAATATGGAAGTGGTAGAAATATGGTCTAGAAATATTTCTATAAAATTTTGCTTTCTTACTCGTGAATTTTGTATATTTAATGTGTATCAAAAGCACACATAAAAAATTAAATTTAATAAAAAGTAAAAAAAAAGTTCCGAAATATTTCTGTACATATTTTTAATGGAAAGAGCTTTCAATAAAAGATATTGATCTTATTTCCATTCCAAGGACCATTTCTACAATCTACCATTCCCATTATTAGAACACATGTGAATTTTACGGGTGTGCTCATTAAAATGGTAAATGAATCATTACCATAAGAAAATTAGGCCTACATCCTGCTTCATTAGATGGAATACACATCCACCTGTACATTATAATTCCAGGATTTCAGCAATATTAATAACACAGTATCTTTTCATACTATGTTAATATAGGAGTGGCAGAACATGGTCTTAGAATTATTTCCACATATAATTTTGCTTTCTTTACTCATGAATTTTTTATAGTTAATGTATATCAAAAGCACACACAAAACAATTCCATTTAATAAAAAGGTTTTAAAGTAAAAAACATTCTGAAATAATACTGCAAATACTTCTAATGGAATAAAACTTCAATATAGGATATTTTGATCTTATTTCCATTCCATGGACCATGATTATTCTACAATCTACCATTTCCATTAGAATACACCTGTGAATTTTTGTAGGTGTGCTCATTAAATGTTAAATGAACCATTACCATAGGAAAATTTGGCTTACATCCTGTTTCATTAGATGGAATATACATCCATCTGTACATTATAATTCCAGGATTTCAGCAATATTAGGAATACAGTATCTTTTTATACTACGTTAATAATATGGAAGTGGTAGAAATATGGTCTCGGAATTATTTCTATATAATTTTGCTTTATTATTCATGAATTTTGTATATTTAATGTGTATCAAAAGGACACAAAAATATTACATGTAATGAAAAGTAAAAAAGTTCTGAAATATTTGTACATAACATTTTTAATGGAAAAAGCTTTCAATAAAAGATATTGATCTTATTTCCATTCCAAGGACCATTTCTACAATCTACCATTCCCATTATTAGACACATGTGAATTTTACGGGTGTGCTGAATAAAATGGTAAATGAATCATTGTCATTAGAAAATTAGGCTTACATCCTGAAACATTAGATGGAATACACATCAATCTGTACATTATATTTCCAGGATTTCAGCAATATTAGGAATACAGCATCTTATTCTACTATGTTAATAATATGGAAGTGGTAGAAATATGGTCTAGAAATATTTCTATAAAATTTTGCTTTCTTACTCGTGAATTTTGTATATTTAATGTGTATCAAAAGCACACATAAAAAATTAAATTTAATAAAAAGTAAAAAAAAAGTTCCGAAATATTTCTGTACATATTTTTAATGGAAAGAGCTTTCAATAAAAGATATTGATCTTATTTCCATTCCAAGGACCATTTCTACAATCTACCATTCCCATTATTAGAACACATGTGAATTTTACGGGTGTGCTCATTAAAATGGTAAATGAATCATTACCATACGAAAATCAGGCTTACATCCTGTTTCATTAGATGGAATACACATCCACCTGTACATTATAATTCCAGGATTTCAGCAATATTACTAACACAGTATCTTTTATACTACGTTAATAATATGGAAGTGGAAGAAATATTTATTAAAATTATTTCTATTTTACGTTTTTAATCATATAAATTTTGAATATTAGTTGTGTATCAAACAAAAGTACACCACAAAAAAATTCCGTTTAATGAAAAGATTTTCAAGTAAAAAATTCTAAAATATTTCTGTACATAATATTTTTAATGGAAAAAGCTCTTTCAATAACATTGATCGTATTTCAATTCCAACGACCATTTCTACAATCCACCATTCCCATTAAAACACCTGTGATTTTTCAAAGGTATGCTCAGTAAATGGTAATTGAATCATTAGCATAAGAAAATTAGGCTTACATCCTGTTACATTTGATGGAATATACATCCATCTATACATTATGATTTCAGCAATATTATAAACACAATATCTTTTAATACTGTTGATAATATGGGAGTGGCAGAACTGTCTAAGAATTATTTGTACAATTTTTCTGTCTTAGTTATGAATTTTGAATAGTCAATGTGTATCAAAAGTACACTACATGAAAAGAATTGCATTTATTAATCACTTTTTAAAACAAAAAATTCTGAAATTCTGCATATATATTTTTAATGGAATTAAGACTTAAGTAGAGGGGGGTAGATACTGATCATATTTCCATTCTGTGGACCATGATGATCCTTTATTTTCCACCATTCCTATTTGCACACTTGTTGATTTCTTAGGGTTTGATAATGATACATTCTTTCTAAGTATAACACACACACAATAAAAAAAATTGTTAATATTCATTGAAACATGATGTGGAATATATGGCTGTGCTTTATCATTTCAATTTCAGTGCAATTATGAACGACCCAATAGTTGTTCTAAAAACTTTTAATAATTTTTGCATGACTAAGATATATATTTATGAATGATTATTTTAAGAATGGAAAATATCTATTTTGTCAAACTTAATTGAATTGAGTAAGTGAATTTAATACGTAACTCGATTTTAATTAAACTTCCTGTCCATCAGAAATATTTCACATTTAAACAAACATCGATATCCCTACACATTTCGTCCTTTCAAGTGGTGTAGTTTTATGAAAAATTATGTGCAATGAGTTTTTAACGAGAAACTTTAACCTTTCGAACTTCATTAAATTAAATCCAAATATATCAAAAGTAGTGATTCATACCAAAACAGAAGGCATGGGAAAGGGAAATGAGTGAACAATAATAGATTTAGCCAGCGCAGACTAGATACGGTAGTCCATATATTTTCATCACTTCCGCAGGCATACAAAATATTTTTTTTGTCAAATTTTTATTTTTTTATTGAAAACTTAGCCACAAGATATTCAAGCGTGTTTTCAAGTTATTCCTGTTAAAAGCTACCTGTTAAAATAAATCAATTAGGTGCTGAATAAAACAACGGGTTTACACATTGAATAACCAAAACGGATTAACCAACAAAAGTGAACAACTCGCATCCGTCTTATCTTCCAAGTTATAGCCACACATGATTTGGCAAACATACTGCCATACATGTATATCAGTCCCTTTGACTGACAAGCTTAAACACCTTTCAACAAAAGCACTTCACCAAGGCCACATGCCTTCTCGCCGCACTCGGACTATATATCATTGACGAAAAACAAACTTAAAAACATACACCTCATTCCCGAGTATTTAATTTTAATAAACAAATACACACACTATATACATATAAACTAAATCAAAACTAAAAGATTAAAACGGTATAAATATGATCTCGTTCTCCAAAATAAGATTTAGAAATTGTTTTAAAATCATTTGCCTATGCGGTACTGCTTTGATATATACGGTTTCGTCGCAACGCTTTTTATTTCGCCAAGAAAGAATTACTTAAATTAAGAATTTTAAAAATTGAAAAAAAAATTCACACCTGGTTATTCTTTTTTACTAAGTAAGTATATTCATTTCTTTGCCTTTTTCTTAAGTATTGTCATAAGAGTTTGTCAGAAAATATTTTTTTTAGTTTAAAGATCTAATGGAACCAGGAATATGAATATGAATCTTACAAAGTGTCACATTAATTCTTTCAAATCAGAGTAATTTGGGCATGGTAAAATCAAATAAGGTAATGATTTACAAAAATGAATGAAAGATATTCAAATAATCGTTGCCATAACCCTCATAAAGCGGAGCTGCCTTTGCTACAACTCGCTACAAAAAGCACTCGCCAAAAGTGTTGCCATAAAAGTCATATCAAAGCTGTACCTGTACCGTCTAAGTCCGTAATTCTGTAGTCTGTTATTGAGAACCACATAAACGACGCACATACGAACATTTCGTATTAGTTGGTATGTCTTAAGCATCTCAGATTTCCAATTCTTCCTATCTAAAATAAATAAAGGGAATTTTGTAAAACGCACTGACCTGAATAGTTGCACAAAACACGTCCAGAAATCACATCAGAGTGGATAATTTTCCAAATGCATGGACGAAGATACCTAATAAAAAAATATATCATTAGGTATAGAAGTAAAGGCTATTAGGAGTATAACAAAATAAACGTTTATTTACGCAGTGCTTTTACCCTTTGTTTTACGTTATTCATAAGTAATCACCCTAAATGTGAAACAGAAGAGGTAGTTAATTAGCGTTTCACTGGATCGACAATAACGGGAGGAATGACGAAGGGAAAGAGCCAGACGTCTCGGTCATATGTCGAGAACAGCTGAGCTTCCACCCCACTCCCCGAACTTCCACACAACGTCAACGTGAGGGCATTTGAAAGCAAGACAGATTTAACGTGCACCAGTCGAGTTTCGAACTCGCAATCCTCCGGTTGCTAATTTGTTACTCTTCCAACTGGGCTACGGCGGCTCCGATTTGACACAAGAAACCCGCCATTTTAACGGGTTTGGTTGTTCTAGTGTCAAAGATTTGACGGAATTTCACAATTTTCAAATCGATAAATAAACAGGTTTAAAAATTCGTAATCTCTCCAATAACATTAACTTTCTTGGGATCTCTAGAGGTGGTGAGATGTTTAGGCTTTCATGAATGAAATGTAATGACAAATGAATGAAAAACAGTTTTGACTATTCAATTTTTGTTTTGTGTATAAAGCTGCTTAGAAATACATTATGGCATTGATAATTTTCTAAAGTAGTGAAAATCCACTTGAACCTTTCAGTTTTCAACCGTTTCGGTCACCATTTGTCTACAACAATGAACGTCTGGTTGGGGTTTTTAAGGAGCCACATTTGGCCGTGCTGCGCCTATCACAAGATAGAAAACATTGTTGGAATCGGTCTCTAAACCTCCGAAAAGTATTTGAAAGAAATTATATGGGATATGTGAGAGTGGAAATTTATGTTAATCTTATAATCTTGAGTGTATAAAAGAAGTATATGAGTATAACTTTGAAAGATGTTATACTCACCTAATTTGAGAAGAAATTTAATTAGTGGTGCTCGTATTGACCTTGTGGGAAACCAGATTAAATGGGGAAATAACAAAATGATTATTTATAATAGTTATAATAAATATTTGTTTACTGTTCCCAGAATTGGAAAATTGTATATCTTGAAAGGTTATCCCAAGATTAAAAATTATGTATATGTGACAGGTTTAGATCTAGAAAAAGCCCACCGTAGGTTGTCATATTAACATGCCCTTAATTGAAAATATGAGTAAAATTAATTGTGTAAAAGGAATTGAAAAACTTAATTGTAAAAATATAGATAAAAATTGTAAGATTTGTGCTATTGCTAAATCCACTAGAATATCCTTAAAAAGAAACTATATGTACGAAAGGAAAACTAAAAATGTTTTGGAAAGGATCCATATGGATTTGTGGGGGGTCCTGCTCCAGTTAACTCTCTAGGTGGAAACAAATACTTTTTATCTATTATTGATGATTTTTCACGTAAAGTAACTGTTTATATTATTCGAAATACGAATGAAGTTTTTGATTACTTTAAAAAATACTTGTAAAGCTGAAAGACAGCTAAATGTTAAGTTAAAATGTGTCCGAACTGACAATGGTTTAGAATTTTGTCACAGAATTTTAAAAGTTTTTAAATGATCTAGGAATAAAAATCGAAAGAATTTCAACTTATACCCCTGAACAAAACGGCGTTGCAGAAAGGTTCAATAGAACAGCCATGGATTGTGTCAGAGCTATGCTTCAGGACAGTGGTTTACAACCACAATTTTGGTCAGAAGCACTTTTAGCATTTATTCATACTAAAAATAGATGCGAACACAAATTAACTGAGGGTATATCACCTAACGAAATATGGACTGGTTTCAAACCATCAGTAAAACATTTTAGAATTTTTGGCTCTTTGGCATATGTTCATATTCCTAAAATACAGAGAAATAAATTACAACCCAGAGCAAAACTTGGTATTTTGACAGGATATGGTTTGAAAACTAAAGGTTACAGAATATATATTCCTAATGAAAAGAGAATAATTGAAACTGTCCATATTCATATCGACGAAAGTAAGAAAGCCGTTGACGTACTATTTGGTAAAAACTTTGAGTACGTTTCTTTTGATCTTAATTCTGATATTCCTATTTATCAATCAAATGAAAATATAAAAGTAAAATCGGAAAGTGAAACTCAAGTTTTAGATTCTAAAGATTTAGTTAAAACTGAACTTGAAATGTCTTAACATTTCAAATTGGCGAAGAATCGAAAAACCTAGAAATAAAAGCAATAGGATAGATGTATATTATTATTCTCCTGAAAATTTGAGAATGAGATCTTTAAATGATATTAAAAAGTACTGTACTGAAAACAAGATTAAGTTTGATCCTGTAAATTTCAATTTTAAGCCAGAGACTGAACATCTTAATGTGGATGTCTCTAACGTGCTATCTACTTCTAGTGATGAATCTAACTTTTTAGATCAGCAACTGTACATGTATGATCAGTGTTACAATGTCGAAATCCCCAAAGTTATGAAGAAACGCAAACAAGGATAAAATTAAATGGAATGCTGCCATGAATGAAGAAATTCAGATAATGAAGGATAGTAGGCAAGTATGGAAATTAGTGGACACCCCCCAAATACAAACATAATTGGAAGTAAGTGGGTATACAGTTTAAAAATGGACGAAAAAAATATACCTAAAAGGTATAAAAGCTCGTCTTGTTGCTCAAGGTTTTAAGCAAAAACCCGGCATTGATTTTAAAGATGTTTTTTCACCAGTTGTGAATTTTTCAATTGTTAAATTATTGTTTGTACTATTGATTTCTATGTTGGGTTGGTATCACTGTCAAGTTGACGTGAAAAGTGCTTATTTATATGGATACTATATACTTAAGGATACTATATACATGAAACAGCCAAAAGGATTTGTGCTGAAAGGATCCGAAAACAAAGTATGTCTATTGGAAAAGGCTATATATGGTCTGCATCAAAGTGGCAGAGAATGGAATTTGGAATTAGACGGTATTTTAACTAAATTAGGATTTTATCAGTTAAATTGGTGTAATTGTGTCTACAAATTTAAAGATGTAATTTTAATTGTTTATGTAGATGATATGGTTTTGTTTTCAAAAAGAGAACATTTGATAAATGACGTAATCAAATTATTGGACAAAAAATTGGATCTTACAGTCCTAGGTAAAACTAAATATTTGTTAGGCGTAAATTTTCAAAATATTGAAAATTCAGTTTATTTACATCAAATTACCTACATTGAAAAATTAATGTCAAAATTCAAAGATCTTCCTAAAAGTTTTGTGAATTTACCTTTTAAAGTTGGTTTAACTTACCTGATAAGGTTAAAGAGGAAGAAATAATTGAAAATGATTTAATGAGAAAATTTCTCTATCGTTCCTTAATAGGATGTTTATCGTTTTTGTCAGACAGATCCAGACCAGATATTGCATTTTGCCGTTAATATAATGTCTCAATATTGTAATGGTTATACTTACAAACACGGGTCTTACGTTGTTGATATTATGAACTGTTTTTCTCACAAAGGATTTTAAAATTAATCTTTCCAATGTAAAATGTTCAAATTTGATTGCTTTTTTTCTGATGCTAATTGAGATGTAATCTCACAACAGACATTCAAGCAGCGGCTATTTAATTTATTTTGGTAACATCCCAATATCATGGAAATCTTCTAAACAAAAGTGCATAGCTCTTAGCTCAATGGAATCCGAATTTATTGCACTAAAGTTTTATTTGGTTTAGTAGAATTATAAATGAATCAAGTTTGTGTGATTGCATAAGACCCCAAGTATATTGTGATAATCAATCTGCTATCTATTTTTCAAAAAAATAATCAAGAGAATTTTAAAACGAAACACATTGATATCAAGTACAAATTCATTCGTAAATTGTTAAAAGATGAACTATTCAACGTAAATTATATTTCATCGGAAAATAATTTGGCTGACTTTTTAACAAAGCCTTTATTGTTAAATAAATTTAAAAATATTTTGTTAGATTTATATATATGTTACCGTGAAAGACCGAAATTAGAGAATGTCGACTTTCACCGGTGAATGTCGACACATACCAAATACGTCGGTGAAAGATCGAATATTTCATTACATTCTTGTACATTCGGACCCTCACCGGTGTATGTCGACAATCACAGATATGCTCTGGTGGAGGTCGAAAGAGGAGCCGAGGTTTTTTCCGATACCCTAATTTATACTGAATGGATACTGCAGTGAATCGTGGTCTTTTTCTTGAAAAGTTAAATGCATTAATTGCGGGTAAACGAGAAGACAATTGTTTTTATTTTTCTCAAGAAAAGTACTCTAAAATACTTTCTGAAATGTTACGAACCTCACAAAAACAATTTCCTCCTGCTCAAATTGGTGATACTGTACGAATACAAGTCCCTGATGTCGACCGTGGTCCTACAGATAGCCGAAATGTGTTAGCGGTTGTTGGAATAGAAGACTCCGACTTCTATAAACTGGCAAATAAAAATGGTACCCTCAAGCAGCTTTACACACGTAATCAGTTCGTAATTTGTAAAGAAAAGTTACTTTCCATAGATGAGATTTCTTTTCAAGAAATGTCGCTGAGAGAAGCAGCTGCAGCTAATTCGAGAAGCGGGGGACAAGGCTATACACGCTGTCATTGCAAAAGGCAGTTGTAAAAGCAAGGGACTCTTGTGCAATTCAAAGTGTCATAATAGTTTAAATTGTTGCAATAAATAAGATTTGAATCACATAATTAAGTAAGTTTTTTATTACTATTATATTTTCTTTTCTCATATAGAATGTACTGTATAATTAAGTAAGTTTTTAATTTCTACTATTTTCTTTTCTCATTTAGAATGTACTGTTTGTTTTAAGTTCTTGGTCACTCCTCACAGAAAGAGGCGAAAAAGTTACGTCACCCTTGTGACGTTTTATCGCGACTGAAATACGGAGAAGAAAATATAAATCTCCGACATGTTCAACATTCACCATTAGTGCATGGTGAATGTCGACATTGCCGGTGTGTCAGAAATAAGGGTATTTAGCAAATATTTCGGACATACACCAAGCGACTATGTGAATGTTGACATTCACCGGTGAAAGTCGACATTCTCCAGATTTCGGTCTTTCACTGTAACATATATATGTTGAATAATAATACATCTGCTTAGGTTTTACAACCGATGGGGACGCATGTTGGAATCGGTCTCTAAACCTCCGAAAAGTATTTGTATTTGAAAGAAATTATAATGCCGTATGGGATATGTGAGAGTGGAAATTTATGTTTATCTTATAATCTTGAGTGTATAAAAGATTGCAGATGTATTAATGTATGATCATGATTAGATCAGACTTCTTGTTTTTAATATGTATGTTTTAAGCCATAAGACTTGGTTTCCTAATAAAATTTATTTTTAATACAAACTCTGGCTTCAATCGATCAAACCCAACAAACATCAAGTAACGGACTCTCACACAAAGAAAGTTTTACTGACACAGAAGAGTGACACTAGGGAGGAATCGAACCTGATCTGCCCTGCTTACAACTCGCAGGTTGCTAGCGCAGTGGACAATCTCACTGAGCCACGACGCCCCCCCCCCCAAAAAAAAAACTAAGGACACAATTCAGGATAAAACATACTACCCATTCTCCCATCATATAACTGCTACTTGTGAAATAGCATTAGTAGCATAAATTTAAAAACCTCTTAAACCCTATTTTAGTACCAAGTTTAGTTGCTCAGATACGAAATAAATTGGCTAAAACAAACTCTGCTAATTAAGTATGAAACACGTTGTAAATTTCTCGCCAAGGTATTTAATTTTAAAATTAAACAAACTAAATAATTTCATTAGGTTTTCGGTGCTTTTCTTTCATGGTTGCCACGACTTGGAGCCAAAACTTCGAAATTGGTGTCCCTTGAATAATTTTTCCCCTTAACCGAAAAATATTTTTTCCATCCGCTAATAGTTAAAAAAAGGACTAAATTTTCGTTGTCCTTAAGTGAATTTTCATAAAACGTTGCCAACATTTTACTAATATAAAAATCTGAAAAATAGTTTTACCATGGGCTAGTATTTAAGAAGGAACTAAATTTTCGTTGTCCTTTGGTGATTTTTCAAGAAAAGTCGCCAACATTTTTAGTCTCGCCAACATTTTTACTAATAGAAAAATATTTTTTTTTCATCCGCTATTAGTTAAAAAAGGGGATTAAATTTTCGTTGTCCTTTGGTGAATTTAAAAAAAAATCGCCAACTATGAAGTCTCTAACGTTGTGAAAAAAACTTTAGAAATGATTTTGCTTAAAAATACCCTTATTTTTTTTTCATGGTTGGAAAAAAATAGTAAAAAGTCGCCTGTGGCAGGCATATGCATACCATGTTAAAGATAAGATAGGACTCAATTTAAACTAGATCATTGTATTAAAAATTGATCTGCAGTCATGAGTAGAATTGTGAATCCATGCACCATCACAGCTGCTCACATGAACCAGAAAGAACATATTTTAACTCGATATGTCTACGGGGCCAAGGGTGTAAACGCAGAGCAGGTGAAAATATTTTTAGTTTATGTGAGACAAGAGGGTTCAAATAATGTGAGAAAGAGGAAAGAAATGAAAACATACTAATCTTAATGATTTAAGGGGACATCTTTTTTCGGCAAAAAAATTTATTTTTTAACATAGGGGTACCTGCCAGTAATTCACCGGTTAGTGCTCATCTTTCGTAAAAAAAAGTTTTCCCAGAGCTAATTTTGCATTTGCACTTCCAAGGGTTCTATACTTAGAATCTTGTAAAGATGGTGATTAATATGAGCTATAGAATTCTTAATATATGAGTTTATAGAATTTTTATCTCAAAGTTCAGAATAGGATTGAACATGTAATTGACCACTATTTAGTTTTTCAATTAAAATTGAACCATTTGTGTTAATATTTTAGTGATCATCAGTACATTTGTATTAAGTATAGCTAGGCTGAACATGTTTTACATATTCCAAGTAAAATTTATTAAAACTATCAAATATTAACCAAGTAAACAGATAATAGCACTAATATTTAACAAGTAAATTAGTTAAAATCTAGAACAAACTAATATCAATACTTAATATTCTAACAAATAAAATAAATGTTGCAACATTAAAGAATTCTTTGGAATTAATTATAGCAGAAATTAAAACCAATCACTGAATATTCCTTCAGATTCTCCAAAATACGTAAAAAAAAATCTACATCTTTATTGTCATTAGACAAATCAAATCATCCCGTACAAACTGCAAAGCATATCTTTTTGAAATGCGTTTTATACATGTTTCAGAGCATCTACCACACCCACAGCACATACTTTTATTTATTATATTAGTTTTGCCAGTTATCCTCACATTTTTCACAAGTCAATAAAATTTTTGGAAGTACTTCCTCTTTATATAATATCAGTTTGGTATTTTCTCTTTTGGTTTGAGGTAACCTGCTGTGTGTGTGTGTGAGAGAGAGAGAGAGAATTTTCTACTCTTAAACTTATTTCATCTATCTTACTCAATATGACTACCACCTTTTGTCCCAGCAGCTAACAGCTGGGGCAATCTCTATTTTCATTTTGAGCCTCCTTTCAGGTATGTCTCACTAGGGATATGTTATCTAGAATCAGAATGCAGAACTAACAGAAGGTTAAGTATAAATTAGGACACTATACACAATCTTTCCAGGTTAAAAGTTTCATTGCTTCTACATTTATCATCAGTGCTTGATCAACTCTTCCAGTAAATGACTCTTGTCATATACTCTTTACTGGATACAGGCTCATATTTGATGTTTGATTTACCCCAAACAATTGCCAAACACTTAGTCATCAGGAAATATTTAATTTAAGATTCAAAATCAAAGGTTGTCCAAAAATCCAGTAACTGACCAGCTTGGTCAATTACTGAAATACATGCAGTTCTGTTCTACCAGTGGATTGATCACTATGTTTTACTTATAATTAATTTCGATATGAAAAATGTATATGTACATCAAAATTAGTGATATTAATTTAACATTAGGCCAAATTTTAGTTCAAAGTAAGAAATAGAATTGAGATGAATTAAGATTGAGACATCATTCCCCAGAACATCTAATATACTGTGATTCCTTATAACCTAATGATTTAAACCTGAATTTTGTATTTATTTTATATCAATAAAAATACAATTAGTGAACTTGATTTGATCCAATTTATTTCAGTAATTCAGTGGCTATAAGAATATAAATTTATTTCATTGTGGAATAGAATAGTTAACTTATTTTAAAGTAAAATGTGCGGTTTGGTTTGGGTTTTTAAGGCACAAGGTCCGTTAGCAGACAAGCTGCGCCACACACAAACGCAAGATTAAATATACCCAATAAAACCAGCTAAAACAGACAGCCAAAGTAATAAAAGGCAGTCTAAAAATTGTTTTCAAATATTATAAAAATTGGCTAAATTAAACATTCCAAAAGTTGAAAAATGTAAATACAGGACGATTCTTTGTTTTCAACACAAGGAATGGCAGATTGTTAAAAAACTTTAAAAGATGAGAAATTATGCATTTTTAAATGGGACTTAACTATATGCATATGAAACAAAAATGACAACTATATACATTTTAAAAATCCAGAACATCGTAAGAAAGGAGAGTGGAGTGGGGAGGATTACCCAGCAAGGCAGACAAAATAGGGAAGCTTAAAAAACTGAATATATAAATGCCATAAGCCAGGACAAGTTAAAAGTCGAGATCGCAAACCCACTGAATCAAGGACACTGCGAGTAAACAAGGAAAATACGGCAATATCCTCTTGGAGCACATTTAAATGGAAAATGGATTTAATTAAGCATACAATTGTACTTATCGATGGCTTTGGACGCCATCGGAAATTTCGTTGAAAAAACGCGGACTTTCCTACGTGAAAAACCTTTTGCATAGGGTTGCCATAAAGCTGGACATCAATAATTGTCATATCGAAATTCCAAACTCTTTCTTATCACAATATTCTGTTAGAAACTAAAGCTGCCTTATAAATAATAGTTAAACTAAAAAAATTGTAATGATGCGTGACATTGAGACCAGCAATCTTTCGTTATTAAGCATCTTAAATAATTGAGATTGTGCATAAGTGGTCGATTAATTGGAAAAACCTGTTTTTGTTGCCGCGATATTTTTCCCATTTCGGAAACAAATTCTCAATTTTCTCCATTTATCTATTTCGTATTCAATAGCAATTTCTTGATTTAATTCCAAGGAGTGAAAAAGGTTAACTGCATCATGTTACAAAATATTTATATCTATAAATTTGTTAAACGAGTCGGTCATTAAGTATTAGAAGACTAAGTTTAACAAAGGGAAAGAAGGCAGTTCCAGTAATGAAGTTCATTACAATATCAATATTACTGAGCAATTCATATTTATCAATGTCGTCTATTTTCTTAACTTACCGATTGTGGCCTTTCCAATGCAAATCACGTACTCCAGCCGAGCTCCAATATTAGCTCAAGGAGAGGCCAGTCTTGCTTTGTAGAAATACGAGGTTGACACTATCAGTTTCAAGTTTAGGAAGAATGATCCATGTATTCTTTGTCCAACTCAAATCTGGTACAATTCTGCGAAACGAGTTAACGGTAACACAAAAATAGCCGAATCTTATCCTAAAATGGCGACAATAAAATCCTTTTAAGTACGTTACAAGTCCTTCTAAATTGTCAAAAGGCTCTTAGAAATCGAGACCTTTTCATTTTTCGTCATGCAACGAAATTTCAAACATTACAAATTAACGACTTTCCAAGATGGGCGTTAAGTTCCACAGGGGTTACATGAGTACTAAGATTATTATTTTCTCCACATCATTTCAGTGAAAGGTTTTCAATTATTCACGTAAAGCCGAGATTAGATTCATCGGACCATCAAGTTTTCGCCCTTGCTCTTTTCTTTTCAACCTTAATCGCATTTCTTAAGACCGAAGACTAATGGCAATATTTAACTCCGAATCAAGGCGAGCGGTAAATTCCACGGGGCTCGCTCTTGTGCTAACAGGGACTCATCACACCCCACAATGAAATATGCGAACTTTTTCCAATGGAGTAATTGGCAGCACGAAACCACGTGGTCACTCAAGTGCATCAATTAACTGCATAAAGTCCCTGTTGCGACGAAGAGGCTTGGCTCCAGGGGGTAGACATTCGGCGACTGGAAATCACGACGAAGACAAAACATCACGTGAACTTTGGATTGTTTGGAGAAGTGGAAAGGTCGATTTCGCTGACTTAACGAAATGAGACGTCTGTAATATATGATCAACAAGTTTGAAAAGTTTACATCTGCGTCCCTTAAAATGCAATGCGAGTGAAAAACACGGAGTGAATATTCAATGATTGCGTGAATCAGCGGAAGAAATAGCGTCCTTTGTACCTAGTGGGTGTAGTTCTTTTTGAAATGAACCAAGAGTGAAAATTTAGAGTAATTAAAGACAATAGAATGTCCTTCCAGTGGGAGATCCATTTATAATCCTTTTTATTCGGACGAAATTTAAATTTTGAGCTTGAATTTTTTTATTGAGTTTTGATCAACAGTTAGATGGTAGTCTCACTGGAGCAACTCTATTGGCGACAATCCGTGATCAATCCCGAAGTGACAGTTCCGAGAACAAAGCATCGTAATTTTGAATCAGTCAGATGCCGAGGTCAACACCTGAGCTGGCACCCACTCTCCAAACTTCCGCACCACGCCAACGTGAGGACACTTTAGACCACGGCATATTTAACGTGTACCAGCCCATGTATACACGACGGTTTTGGTTGGATCGAGTTTCGAACTCGAAACCTGCACTAACCCGTTACTCTTCCAACCGGCTATTACGGCCCATTATGAACAGTTAGAACAGAAGCCACATGAACATTTTATGATTTGATAGATTAGTTCTATAAAATTTTTAATGTTCGGAGATGTGACGCTTCCCTCAGAGAGGATATACAACCGAATCTTTTCCTAAGTAAAAGTAAGATAACACTCTTGATGTAAGAAGTTAATTTTCCTTGCAGTTAGGTCTGGATAATTATATTCCAGACCTAAACTGGGGGCCCTGCAGTGGCCAGCCCTGGTGCAAACACCTGTTCTAAACTGCCACCAGTTCTAGGCAAGGAACAATTTTTGGATTTTCATTCCTACTTGGAGTAGAGCCGCAAGAGCCCAGTTGGAAGAGCAACTGGTGGATCGCGAGTTCGAAACTCGTACCAGTCAACGGGGGTCTGCACGTTAAATCTGTCGTGGCCTCAAATGTCCTCACGTTAACGTGGTGTGGAAGTTTGGAGAGTGGGTGGCAGCTCATACGTTGACCTCGTCATCTGACTGATTCAAAATTACGATGCTTTCTGCTCGGATCTTTCACTACGGGATTGATCCCGGACCGTCGCCAATAGTCCTACCTAAGTAAATGTAAGCTTAACCCTCTCTATGGTTTATCTTCGCGTCCAAAAGTGCCCTGTAGTGGTCAGCCTCTGGTGCAAACACCTGTTCTAAACTGTCACCAGTTCGGGGAGAGGGAATTTTTTCTTCTTCTTGGATTTTCATTCCACCTTGGAGGAATAGGGCCTTTTGCTTTGACGAGATATCTCGTCAAAGCAAAACTGATCAGATTTAGATGGACGAGATATCTCGTCGTAACACGAGGGTCAACGCAGACTTGGGGAGACTTGTTACATAGTGCAATGTGAAACATGTAACAAGTTACCTTTCTGAAATGTTGCGGGTTCGAATCCAGCCAAACACCGTCGTGTACAAAGGGGGCTGGTGCACGTTAAATCTGTCGTGGCCTCAAATGTCCTCACGTTGGCGTGGTGTGGAAGTTTGGAGAGTGGGGTGCCAGCTCAGGTGTTGCCTCGTCATCTGACCGTGGTTCAAAATTACGTGGTGCTGTCCTCGGATCTTTCCCTTTGGGATTGATCCCGGACCGTCACCAATAGCCCGTTGTGTTGCTCCAGTGTGACGTTAATTGAAATACCCCCAAAATTGTGTCGCTCACGATTGCTAATACCTTTGGCTCCTAATCAGCTCTTGACAAAATGTAATTAAGTTCTGTGTAAAAAAAGCAATGTGTTTACAGACTTTCATCAGTTACAAAAAGGCATTTAATAATCTGTTTTATATGCACGCACGCTGTTCACTATTGCAGTACACATGATACTTCGTTCGATTTCTTTGGTTCTAAGTCCCTTCATAAGATTGGACCTTTCCCTTTGGGATTGATCCCGGACCGTCACCAATAGCCCGTTGTGTTGCTCCAGTGTAACGTTAATTGAAATACCCCCTTCATAAGAATCGAACCAAAGAAGGTCGTGTACAAAGGGGCTGGTGCACGTCAAATCTGTCGTGTCCTCACGTTGGCGTGGTATGGAAGTTTGGAGAGTGGGGTGCCAGCTCAGGTGTTGCCTCGTCATCTGACCGCGGTTCAAAATTACATAGTGGTGTCCTCGGATCTTTCCCTTTGGAACTGAACCCGGACCGTCACCAATAGACCGTTGTGTTGCTCCAGTGTGACGTTAATTAAAATGCCTACCTACCTAGAAAAATATAATGTAATGCAAATGTGATGTGTACATATACATGACTAATGACAAGACATGACAATTTTAGCTTTAACTTGATTATTTTATAGAAGAAATGTTTAGCCTTAGTTACAGTCGTAAACGTTTTTCCACGGAATGTTTTAAGATCCACTTCACTTCTGTGAAGCATTTTCTGTCAATAAGAGGGTTTTCGGTATAAATAAACGAACTCCAGGCGATTTGCGAAGATTTCGCTCCAACTGTCCAACTGCTATCGCATAATACATATTAGGATTACATTTTGACATTTAATTTAACTGGTAGGTATTTTAACTAACGTCGGCACTAGGGTAACAAAACGGGCTATTGGCGATGGTCTGGGATCAAACCCGAAGGAAAGAACTGAGGAACCACGTAATTTTGAACTATGGTCAGATGACTAGGTCTCCAAACTTCCACACCACGCCAACGTGAGGACATTTGAGGCCACAGTAAATTTAACATGCCCATGACGGTATTTGATTGGATCGAGTTTCGAACTCGCAACCTTCCGATTACTAATCTGATACTCTTCCAACCAGGACACCGCGGCTCCATACTTATGCATTGGAGGATTGTTTTTATTGAATTGTTTTCGGGGAATTCTTGAGTTTTGCAAAATATGTACCAAAAGGACTCGGTGTCATACAAATATAACCAAACCTCTCTCTACACAGTCTCCCATCCATCTGGTTGACTACTCAAAAAGAGAGTAGTCTGAAATTCTTTTCTTGAAGACGAATATGCGAGAAAGACCACTTCGTGACCTTTAAATGATCTACGCCTATTAACAGCGAAATACTTTTTGTCTGGAGTTGAAAAAAAAACATTTTCCAGATCACAGCTAGAATGGAAAGATCTTTTGAAATTCTACCTATTAAAATAAAAGTGAATGGGGCAACTGAAGATCAAGGTTGGGGAGGATTGCCACTTGACAAAATATTAAGGGATATGTTTTCTCGCCATGTGAATTAAATTGAGGATTATCGGAGGTTTTTTCATTTTAAATGCCGCGGCGCCTACATCCTTGGGATCGAAAACACATTTCGAAAAGGATGAATAAAACACAGATAAATTATTCTAACAAGAAAACAGAATTTGCAATTCTTTATAAAAGGCAAAGTTGCTGACTGTTCTCGATACAAATCTAAACCGTTTGACCAATCCAAACCAAATTTGGTAAATTTTTATTCTATTGAATCTTGAGGGAAGCATAGGCTTTATTTTTACCTATTTGTCCTAGGCGTGAAGAGGAGGCTACAAACAATTCGAATTCACCATACGAATAAAATTAAGTATTATTACGGGAATACGCAACGATTGTTTCACCTGTATTTCTGGGAAAGCAATTTTTTCAAAGCAAGCATACGTATTTCACCCAAAGTAGCGCATAGAAGCTATAAATATGTTAAAATGGAGTTTAAAAAAATACTTTCTGCTCTCCTATTTTTCTCCAATATTTGCATTTCCTGACACTTGCATTTTTCTGAGACAGAAAAGTGATTTTTCGGTTCACTTTCAACGTTTAACCAATTCAACCCGTCCCTGAGTGTATTTCTCTCTTCCGTAAAGCTTTCACTGTGTGTCTCGTACACTTGATATTGTGTCTTGTGTTAATTACTTGATATTGTATTGTCTGGCGCAGATGGCCAAATATGGCCCTTGAGCCATAAAACCCCAAAACCGATCAATTCAACCCGAGCAACTCCGGCTAATTCTGCTAGTCAAGTATAAAATTCAAGGAAAAAATTTCTAAGACAAATTAAACAATAAGTATCTTGCTTCCCAATAACCCCCGTGGTAGCCCAGTTGGAAGAGTGACGGATTAGTGACCAGAGGGCTGCAAGTTCGAAACTCGATCGACGTGTAAGTGGAGCACGTTAAATCTGTCTTGGTCTCACATGTCCTCACATTGGCGTGATGTGGAAGAATGGGTTGCCAGTTCGGGTGTTGATGTCGTCATGTGACCATGGTTAAAAATTACGGTGGTGTTGTCCTCCGATCTTTCTTTTCGGGATTGATTCTGAACCGTCGCCAATAGCCCGTTGTGTTGCTCTGGTGCGACGTTAATTAAATACCTACATACAAAATAACGGTGAAAAATAGATTTGGCCGACAGGGCAAAGCAACGAAGGAGATGTTTGACACCTATAACCAGAAAGAGGGCACTAGGGGCTACCCTAGGGGCCGTTCCTGATTCCAATACGGTGCACGTGGGCTGCAGGGCATTCGTAGTCTGTACAGTGCGAGAAGGCAGTCGACCTTGGGTTAGTCCACTTTGGAAAAGGTGTGAAAGCTTGCTTGGAGAAGACTGCCATACGCAAAAGCATAACTGGTGATCGACGAGGCTGATTTTACACCCGACAACGCGTCATCAAAGCCGCTTTTGGCAACAAACGAGGAAACTTCGAACCAGAATAGATAAACAAGATCTAACAATGAAAGCTTTATTCACGTGATCACCAGTCCCCTCATTTAACCAATTGACTCGTCCAAAACCACCTGTTTCGACTGCCAAGTTCCCGGCGGCCGGACTATAGTCATCCTCACAACGTCAGCTGCCTTTGCTCTCAGATAATGAGGGTTGGTGAGTAGGCAGGTGAATTAACGCCGCACTGGAGCAACGCAGCGGGCTATTGGCTACTGCCCGAAGGGAAAGATCCGAGGACAACACCTCCTGAATTTGAACCACAGACAGATGACGAGGTCACATATGAGCAGGCACCTCACTTACCAAACTTCCATACTACACCAACGTAAGGATATTGGAGGCCACAAGGGATTTAACGTGAACCAGATTTCCACGTACACGACGCTCTTTGGTTGAACCGAGTTTCGAATTCGCAACCCTCCGATTCCTTATCCTCTGCTTTAACAACCGGACTACCGCGGTCCTACAGATAATAAGGTGGGGGGGGGGGGGTTGGAAGAGTAAGGGATTAGCAACCAAGTATTGCGAGTTCGAATCCAACCAAAGATCTTCGTGTACGAAGGGGGCTGGTGCACGTTAAATCTGTCGTCTCCTCAAACGTCCTCACGTTGGCGTGATGTGGAAATTTGGAGAGTGGGGTGCCAGCTCAGGTGTTGCCTCGTCATCCGACCGTGGTTGAAAATTACGTGGTGTTGTCCTCGAATCTTTCCCTTTGGGATTGATTCCAGACCGTCACCAATAGCCCATTGTGTTGCTCTAGTGTGACGTTAATTAAAATGCCTACCTTCCGAGGACAACGCCTCGTCAAATTGAGCTACGTTCAGATGACGACAACAACACCTGAGCTGGCACCCACCCTCCAAACTTCCACACCATACCAACGCTGGGACATTTGATGCCACGACAGATTTAACGTACACCAGCCCCCGTATACACGACATTCTTTGGCTGGATTGAGTTTTGAACTCGCAACTCTTCTGTTGTTCTTCCAATTTAAAGATGTCCACACCAACGCGATGACATTTGAGGCCATGGCAGATGGAACGTGCACCAGCCCCCGTGTACACGATGGTCTTTTTGCTGGACCGGGTTTCGAACTCGGAAACCTCCGGTTGCTCTTCCAACTGGGCTACCGCCGTCAGTGGATTGGATTTCATGGTTCAAAATACGACATATTGCGGCATCCGTATGTTATATTGAGATGAAGTTACTAGAGCAGTTTAAGGTTTTAACGACATTTTTAAAAATGCCATATCTTCGGCTTACAGCAGGACCTCATTTATTGACATTTCTTTGAAGACACTAAATTCTTTCTTTATGTAAGTACATTATCATATTGTAACTTGTTTAAAACATATATAACACTATCAAAATAATTTTTACTTTTTGACTTTAAAACTAAAAGTTTTTAAACAGTTGTACAGTAAAATAGTAAGTATCCTTGTCAGCTAACGTGTTTCTACTCTAAGCCGACGACGATATAAGAACCGAATCTTCATTTGACTTAAAAAATGTGTTTCTAAGTTTGGGTCTCCGAAATTAAATCTCGCCTGTGGATAACACGGGTTGTACTTTTTTCATGTGAATCTATTAATTTATCATTCCTTGAAGCTTAGGCCCCGTTCACATGGACTTTTTGCAACGCGCGTTAGATAAGAATTTTCGAGCGTTACCATGTGAACAGCACTTGGGCGCTTTTCAAGGTCAGTTTCCGTTATGCATTAAATTGTTTTTTTTATTCCCTTAATCCAAGTTTCTATCTTTTGAATGGTTAAAGATAGAGTCAAAATTTCAACGAATTTCAAATCAGCGTAAAATTTTACGTCAGATCGGTACCAAAATCATGCTTTTCTTTGAAAAAATTATTTTTTTCGTCAATAGTCGCAACTAATCTTTTCTCAGATATTCCTTTTATACTAAGCGTATGCGGAAGTATTGCCTTGTTTTTAAAGAGAATATCACTTTAAATAAGATATTTTGTTGCACCTTATCAACTGTTTTAATTTTACAGCCATTAAAAGTAGGATGAAAATATTTCCCAACCTAAAATTGATTTCTCTCTGTAATCACAAGACTATTTGGTTAACTTAGAAATGTATAATGAGCAATAAAATGCCTAAAATAATCTAAAAAATATTCAAAATGACGTAAAAATTTGATATTCTTTCGATTTGTAAAACATCCGTTCCCTAATTGCCTGTGAATAAAGTGTTTTTGAATTTCAACCTTTATACATAAATAAATGCAAGATTATCGACTTGCTGACCAGAAGTGATAACCTAAACAGATAAATCTTTCGCAACGTATAGTATACGATTCCAATGCCATCAACCTAGGTTGTAAATTTTTGAACGTTAGCTTTTCGTACGTTTTTCAAAAATTTTCGAATGACGGGATATTTTGTACCTAGGAACCGGTAAGAGCCAGCGGATCACATAGAAGCAGTGCTTTATGTAGTTTAAATTGTGATATTAAACATTTTCATTAACTCTAAAATCTTCAAGTATTCGTTTTTTACTGTCAAGACTAGAGGAAGAAACCCTATAACCTTCACTCTCCAGTGTCGATGATTCACCCACCAATAAAAATAGTAGGATTCGTTTTGTGTTAAGGGGTGATCACGGATTTTTGGGCTCAAAAAGCTAGCAGATGAGTCATTTGTAATGCGTTTTATCGTAAAAGCGAAACTGCGTAAGAAAAATTGGAATATTTCTTAAAACTTTGATTAAAAACGAAACTGGAAAATGACCAAACAATTTCCTTAAAATTTTAAAATTGACAGTGTAAAGTAAAAATATATCCCCAAAAAACGTTATTTCTAGAACCAGGAAATTGGAAACGGAATTTCTGTTTATATGGCATTGTCTACGAAGTACTATCAAAAGATGACACGCAAACAAAATCCGGCACTGGTGATAACCTTTCTTTTTTATGCTATTTTTGCAGGTTTTATCGTGTTTCCTACGATCTATAGCTAATTTTTATTTAATTTTCCTTCAAATAAATCTCTATACTTCTTTAAAACCTATCTCTAAACATTTTAATGTATCAGCACAAATAACACATATATAACAATAATTAGTTTATTAATTTTTAAACACAATTTTCCCTGAGTTGCAACTATCCGAAACGAATACTAGCCCTCCAACCTACCCTCTTTCAGTGGTTTTGTAGCACAAATGGAACCACGAATGGAATAATGACTGGGAAATGTTTCAACTAAAATTTGATTAAACCCCATGATGAAGCGAAAATTTTTTGTTAAAACTAAAAAATCTCAAAGAAAAACCAAAAACCAGTATATATCGAAAACCAGGAGATTGCTAATAGAATTTGCGTCAACACGTATATATAATATAAAAATTTTGATTAAAGTAGTAATAACACTAACTGCAAGATTAAAATATAAATTCTATGAAAAATAAGCTCATAGTAAATTAAGTTCAGTTTCAAAAGTGATATCGAGTTCAATGTAACACGAGAATGTGAAAAATGAATGAAAATTGAAACTTATCTTACGCACTTCACCCGTTGAGGAAAAATAAAAAAATAATTAAAGTTTAGCTCTTTTAAATTGAATATTTAATTTAAGCTTTATTTTAAAGACGTTTGCCGCACATGAAAACTAGAACGGACAGTTGTCGGTAAACGTTTTTCTCAGAAATAAAATTACTCACTATCCATTTTATTTATAAACTATCACATTTTTGCAAGTTTTGTGTGAAAGCAGGTAAATTTCTTCAATAAATCGAATACTATTAAATTTTCTCATCCTATTTTTAATGGCCATAAGTAAAAATCAGTGGATTAAGACAAAATACTCCAATCAAGTTATATCTTTTCTATAAAAACGAGATGAATACTCCCTTTTGTGTTCGTAATGAATATATTCGTCAAATCCGTATCGCGAAAATAGTAAAATTACAGTTGAAAAAGTATTTATTTAAAGAAAATCAAATTTAAGGTATCGATCTGGTGTACAATTTTCCGCAGATTTCAAATCCGTTGAAATTTTCACTCTATCTTTAACGATCGCGAAGATAGAAACTTGAACTAGAGGAATAAAAAAGCCCTAACGCCCGTCAAAACGCGTGTCATGTGAACGCAGCAGAAGAAACCTATGCTTCTTCGAACGCCTTCAAATCGCGAGAACGACCGGAGATTGTTGAAGCGCCGAAGCTGTCTAGCTCTTGGATTCTCGCGATTTCTGCATGTGAACACTCCAGTAGAACTCTATGTACTTTGGCTACCCGCGTTTTGTTTAGACGTAAAACGCGCGTTGGAAAACGCCTCATGTGAACGGGGCCTAACGCGCGTTCGAAAAAGTCCATGTGAACGGGGCCTAAGGCCCCGTTCACATGAGGCGTTTTCCAACGCGCGTTTTACGTCTAAACAAAACGCGGGTAGCCAAAGTACATAGAATTCTACTGGAGTGTTCACATGCAGAAATCGCGAGAATCCAAGCGCTAGATTGCTTCGGCGCTTCAACAATCTCCGGTCGTTCTCGCGATTTGAAGGCGTTTTGAGAAGCATAGGTTTCTTCTGCAGCGTTCACATGACACGCGTTTTGACGGGCGTTAGGCTTTTTAATTCCTCTAATCCAAGTTTCTATCTTCGCGATCGTTAAAGATAGAGTGAAAATTTCAACGGATTTGAAATCTGCGGAAAATTTTACACCAGATCGATACCTGAAATGTGATTTTCTTTAAATAAATAATTTTTCAACTGTAACTTTAATATTTTCGCGATACTCATTTGACGAATATATCCATTACGAACACAAAAGGGAGTATTAATCTCGTTTTTATAGAAAAGATATAACTTGATTGGAGTATTTTGTCTTAATCCACTGATTTATATTTATGGCCATTAAAAATAGGATGAGAAAATTGAATCGTATTCGATTTATTGAAGAAATTTACCCTGCTTTCACACAAAACTTGCAAAAATTTGATAGTTTATAACTAAAGAGGATAGTGGGTAATTTTATTTCTGAGAATAACGTATACCGACAACTGTCCGTTCTAGTTTTCATGTGCGGCAAACGTCTTTAAAATAAAGCTTAAATAAAATATTCAGTTTAAAAGAGCTAAACTTTAGTTATTTTTTTATTTTTCCTCAACGTGTGAAATGCGTAAGATAAGTTTCAATTTTCATTCATTTTTCACATCCTCGTGTTACATTGAACTCGATATCACTTTTGAAAATCAACTTAATTTACTGTGAGCTTATTTTTCATAGAATTTATATTTTAATCTTGCAGTTAGTGTTATTACTACTTTAATCAAAATTTTTATATTATATATACGTGTAGACGCAAATTCTATTAGCAATCTCCTGATTTTCGATATATACTGCTTTTTGGTTTTTCTTTGAGATTTTTTAGTTTTAACAAAATTTTCTCGTTTCATCGTGGGGTTTAATCAAATTTTAGTTAAAATATTTCCCAGTCATTATTCCATTCGTGGTTCCATTTGTGCTACAAAACCCCTGAAAGAGGGTAGGTTGGAGGGTTAGTATTCGTTTCGGATAGTTGGAAATCTGGGAAAATTGTGTTTAAAAATTAAAAAACTAATTATTGTTATATGTGTTATTTGTGCTGATACATTAAAATGTTTAGAGATAGGTTTTAAAGAAGTATAGAGATTTATTTGAAGGAAAATTAAATAAAAATTAGCTATAGATCGTAGGAAACACGATAAAACCTGCAAAAATAGCATAAAAAAGAAAGGTTATCACCAGTGCCGGATTTTGTTTGCGTGTCATCTTTTGATAGTACTTCGTAGACAATGCCATATAAACAGAAATTCCGTTTCCAATTTCCTGGTTCTAGAAATAACGTTTTTTGGGGATATATTTTTATTTTACACTGTCAATTTTAAAATTTTAAGGAAATTCTTTGGTCATTTTCTAATTAGTTTCGTTTTTTATCAAAGTTTTACAGAAATATTCCAATTTTTCTTACGCAGTTTCGCTTTTACGATAAAACGCATTACAAATGACTCATCTGCTAGCTTCTTGAGCCCAAAAAATCCGTGATCACCCCTTAACACAAAACAAATCCTACTTTTTATTGGTGGGTGAATCATCGACACTGGAGAGTGAAGATTATAGGGTTTCTTCCTCTAGTCTTGACAGTAAAAAACGAATACTTTAAGATTTTAGAGTTAATGAAAATGTTTAATAATGCCACAATTTGAACTACATAAAGCACTGCTTCTCCGTGATCCGCTGGCTCTTACCGGTTCCTAGGTCCAAAATATCCCGTCATTCGAAAAATTTTGAAAAACGTACGAAAAGCTAACGTTCAAAAATTTACAACCGAGGTTGATGGTATTGGAATCGTATACTACACGCTACGAAAGATTTACCTGTTTAGGTTGTCATTTCTGATCAGCAAGTCGATTATATTGCATTTATTTATGTATAAAGGTTGAAGTTCAAAAACACTTTATTCACAGGCAATTAGGGAACGGATGTTTTACAAATCGAAAGAATATCAAATTTTTACGTCGTTTTGAATATTTGTTAGATTATTTTAGGCATTTTATTGCTCATTATACATTTCTAAGTTAACCAAATACAGGCTCTTGTGAATACAGAGAAATTAATTTTAGGTTGGGAAAGAAAGATTTTCATCCTACTTTTAAAGGCTGTAAAATTAAAACAGTTGATAAGGGGCAACAAAATATCGTATTAAAGTGACATTCCCTTTAAAAATAAGGCAATACTTCCGCTTCCGCTTAGTATAACAGGAATATCTGAGAAAAGATTAGTTGCGACTATTGACAAAAAAATAATTTTTTCAAAGAAAAGCATGATTTTGGTATCGATCTATCGTAAAATTTTACGCTGATTTGAAATCCGTTGAAATTTTGGCTCTATCTTTAACCATTCAAAAGATAGAAAGTTGGATTAAGGGAATAAAAAAACATTTTAATGCATAACGGAAACTGACCTTGAAAAGCGCCCAAGTGCTGTTCACATGGTAACGCTCGAAAATTCTTTTCAAACGCGCGTTGCAAAAAGTCCATGTGAACGGGGCCTAAGGCTTCCTCTGGATTGTATTGTAAATAAGAAACTCTTCAATATTGCATTAATATCCTTGTATTAATATCCTTCCTTACATTTACATTTAGTACGTAATAACTAAAAATCACACTCGATGACTTGAAATGAATGCTTAATTTATTGTGTGTGAACTAATTGTATTATTAGTGGAAACATTTCTTTGCTAAATTTAAACATTAATGTGAGTGTTTTCGTTATTTGTTTTATTTGTAAATCACTCTTGAATGAACACTTCTATCTACACATTGGCAATCTAAATTTTATGGTAAGTGAAATCAGGGCTCTTTTTCAATCTGTTAAATAACTCCACTTCCTTTACACCGTCGACTCAAATGGTTCCGTTTGTTTTGTCTATTTACGCAAGGATACCGAAAAGCACAAGCACATCATTAATTCTCTATAAACGAGGGAAAATACCTCTACAGAAAAACCTTTGGTATTGAGTTTCATCTCTATAGTGAATTCAAGGTTAAAACATTCGTCACTTTAACATGTATTTTTTGTTAGTGATTCTTAAAATGATTTGAGTTTTATAGAAACCAATCCGTCAACCATAATCCCGAGTGTGGGTTCTTTTGTTCCAGTAAAAGGCTTAGTTTTACCATTTAATAATAAAATATGTTTTAAATTCAAGTTCATTTAGGAGAGCATATTATGTTTACCTTGAACACAATAACTTAACATAAATTCCACTTTACTGTTATTGTCATTAATAAAATATGTAGCTAAATAATTCAATCAAAACGTTGTATAGAAAAAGGTCTGACCACGCATTTTTTAATTTGTAATGTTTGGTTTTTACATCAATTTTTTAAAATATTTTTGTAACGTTGTTTCACGAGTTAATTGCTTGTGAAAGTTTGCTTTGTATCATAAAGGTAACATAATTTGTAACTAGTAATTTGTAACTCTGGTTATATAACTTATTTAATTATAACTGATTATATCAAACTAGTCATTGAGTAACCATTGTCAAGTGTTTGGTTTACAAGGCATTTATCGAAGCGAAAATATACTTTGAAGTATTCTATAAGAAGTTATTTCTATTGCATTAATAGTAATGCCTTAAATGTAAAACTTTTCGCGTGCATCCGTTTAGATGATTTTGTATCAATATTCTTATCAATCAATTTAAATTCACATGTTTTTTGGGTATCGAAAAACTAGGGCGAAGTGTTTGAGAAAACTAAATTTCCTGGACAAAGTATGAAGCGCGAGCTGATGTAATGTGGGTAGCGGCTTATATAGCTATAACGAGTAATTTACAATACTTTGATGTTGTAAAAAGTCTATTAATAGTTATCGGTTCTCAAATTTTCTCTACGATTTCTTTTAAAATATGTGTGTTTAAGATTTCATGATCAACAAGAGTACATACTATTCATATTCTAAAACTTGCAGGATGTAAAATTTTTTTTTGAATACTGCTAAGTACTTCTGTATATTTGTAACTAAACTCCATTAGAATTATTTTTTGACGGGATCTATGGAGAATTCATTAACATTAATATTTGCTTCATTTGAAAACAAATTTTCTTGTGTATATTTGATGCATCCAAGTAAATTGTAATGCGACGCATATGAATAGTTATCTCAATTCAGCATTTATTTGCACAATGTTTTATTTTACAGAATTAAATATAATATCAGATTTAAAAAATCACTTACATCTTCACAGGTACAGAATAGTCAAAGAAAGTAGTAAGACAATCTATAAAAGTAAAGAGATACAAATTATTTGAGAATTGAATGCTCTTATATATTTATGTACACATAGTACTATATACACGAACTAATGCACTGGTAATAGATAAGTATGCGTATATGAACCAATATAATGCTATTCAATATCTAAAATGAAAGTGTGCAAAACTTGGTATAACTAAATTTTAGCAGTAAGAAGTTTTCAAGGAAAAGAAATGATGATTAAAAAACTATTTCAATAACTGTGCAAATTTAAATATATATAGGTAAGTGTTTTATTTTCATTTTGCGTACATTAAACGGAGGTGACCCTAAATCAAAAATAGTTTTTCTCTTAGGAGCTTCGCATAGACTTATCCTTATTAAAAGCAATCTTCACGCGAGGCACCACATCTAAATTGGCCTCATTATTTGACAGGAGTGGGAGGGCAAGATGGGTATCAATTCTGCAAATTGAATCTGGACCTTTCACTGAAGAGCATATTTTCTCTTTAAATCAGACAAATTCTCGTGTTTAAACTGACCATTTTATAATAACAGGGAAGTGAGCGAAGACGTATGTTTTTTGTAAGATCAGTTCCCTAACTCTCATGTGAAGGGATTGTTTTGGAGAACACTTCCTATTGAGGTTTCATTTTCAGAGAACTCGACACTTGAAGCTTATTTTACTGTATGATCACATGTCTTTATTATTATGTCTCAACTCAAGTGGATAATACAGATTACCCTACAGTGTAAATAATCTCAATAGCATCAGTATGACTCATAGATTTGATCCGAGCGAATGCATACGCTACATACATCACGCATACAAGAAGTGCTTTGTCTTATAAGAGGACTTTTCTGTGAAGCTAAATGTAGATGGCACTTTTTGTGGATATTGGGAAACCGGAAGTATCGATATAGTGGATATTGGGAAACCGGAATGTCCATATTGGGAAACCGGAAGTAAAATTATTTTCTTCCGGTGGTTTGTTAACACTGAAAAGTATTCTCATGCGATATTATTAATGCTTAAAATGCTACGTTTGATTTATTTTAAAGTCAATGCTTACAACTTAAGTATCATTCACATTATTGAGAATTCAGTTTTAATTTCTGGTTAAGGTGTAGACAATGATTAAAAGTACTCTTAAAATTTGTGATGAAAATATTGCCTATCTATATTTATTTCATCATACACTCGAATGAACTCTTAAATATCTTGGATTTTACGTGCCTTTTGTACCACTTTATGAATCATTGTATCAGTATTCTTGTTATAATTCGAAGGACGCATGTCGTTTTGGATGTTTTCACCTATAAATGAATTTTCTGTATAATTCAATGTTTTGTGCAGTCAAAATTATGCTATTCGAATCCCGAAATATTTTGAGATCTTAACTTTAACCATAACACTATTTTCATACAAGCTCTGACCTTTAAATGCGTTTTCCTCAAAGCAACGATTTTTCATATTCGTACTTTTGGCGTGGAGGAATTTTAAAGGAAAATGATCACATTTCTGTATCGTGAAAATCTTAAGAAACTAACGAAACGTTAGCAGTAAGAATTGAATCCGAAAAAATCTATTCCATCACCAGTGTCTTGTGACTGAGCACTTGTAAGCTAAGTCGGGTTTTTAAGACACCCCTTTTTTATTGTGTTTTGTTATAAAAAAGGTCTGACGCATTTTGCATTAAGTGTCATGACTTGGGCAATAAATAAAAGAAGTATTTCTTTTACAATTTATATTCCATGTTCTTTCATTGTTTTCAAAATGTTATTCAAATTCAGTCGTGTTTCTTTTTATAATTATCTTTTTGCATTACTTATTTTTTTGTTTCCTTTATGTTGTGGAAGTTTCGAGAGTGGGGTGCCAGCTCATGTGTAACCTCGTCATCTGACCGTGATTCAAAATTACGTGGTGTCCTCGGATCTTTTCCTTCGGGGACTGATCCCGGACCGTCGCCAATAGTCCGATGTGTTGCTCTAGTGCGACGTTAATTAAATACCTACTTGGCCCATTCGTGTGACCACTAATAATAAAATATTAGGTATCTATTTCTTCAATGCCAAGTCAATTCCTTAAATATCTGTAATTGATTAGTTGATATTTCTGGCTACTTATTCTAGTTGAACAGTTCATTCCTTTTTTGCTTGTCTATCTTAATTTTACCCAGCTAACTATACTAAAACTTGTTTAGCGTCTTGTTAAATCTATTTTCACTGGGTTCATTGATTAACCAATCTATTTTAAGAAGTTCAGTAGTAGTTTCACTTTTCTGGAAATTCTTTTAGGCTGGTAATATAATAATTTATCGAAATGCATTGCCTAAAAATGATATTCAAATAATTTATGATTATACTCTCAAGTATTACATGAATTCTAGTAACAGTGGCAGTGCGACCTGTAATACTTTCTGTAAAAGTCTACGTAAATGTACGTTATTATTTAATAACTGTATACTTTCATTTGGGTTTGAGCATGAAAAGTATTTCAAATGAGAGTAGAAACAATATGCCTTCCACTCATCAGGCCTGTTTAAGTGGACGGTTTGGAAAACACGTTTTCTAACTTTTAAATTGGAAGGCGGCATTTATCCTTCTTTTAATTTCAATGCTAAGTCTCCTTTGTTGAATCTCACACTAGGATTCAGTGAGTATACTTAAATGTTACTTCAGAACACTTTTAGTCGTGTGTTACACTGTATCCCATATCTTGCAATACTAACAAGTGAGTTAAAAAATTATAATTGGAATTATAATTTATTATAAATTGTAACTGGAATTTAATTTCATAGAATGGTGAAGAACACATTTTGAAACAATTTTTTTCAGATTATGGTGAAGTGTATAGTTGATCTTTAAGGTGGCACAGAAACTAATTTAACTATTTTTGCTTTGAACCTCCCCTCCCTTTGTGGAGACGTTCATACTGACACGAAAACTTCGCTCTAAATCCAAAATTTTGAGCACATTAAAAAATTGTTCTTTCATAGAGTTCAATATTTCATTTTCCCACGATTTCATCAATAAAAAGTAAATTTACAAACTCTTCAGCCAGCATACAAACACACACAATCACTGAAACACATCCATGCTTGGTAGTGGGTTCAATATGCTGAGGAATGATTCACTTTTATTGTTCTGATAAACCTATCATCGACCATCATGTTCAAGAAATATTGAATTTTCAGTTTTTAGCTAAAAACTGTGTTATGTTATGCGGCATCTGTATTGTTTTTGATTAAACTGAAATTGAAATACTTTTAGTTGTTTGAAGTATTCATTAACGCTAATGGATAGTCACCGTTTTAAATAGTTTTTAACATTACTACATAAGCTTGGAGCCTATTTTAGTGTAAGAATATCTTTGTCTTCATAATATGAATCAATTTAAATACTAGATAGTACAGAATCCTCTGCGAATACGGAAATAATCTCAATAGCATAAATGCGACGCATTGATTTGACCGGAGTGAATTCATACAATATGGGCATCACGCGAGAGAATTTGGTTTTAATTCCAGATTTTTAGGCGTAGACAATAATAAAATTATGAAATAAATACTCTCAAACATGCGCTAAAGAAAATGCAAAGCTTTTTATTATTGTAAGCTGTTATGAGTTAAAATAGTTTTGGAATTTTTCCGAATCTTGGTTCAATTTGTGAATCATTGTAGCATTTCTAGATTGTCATTCAATGTCTTATACACTATGTAAAAGGCACGAATTCGTATCTTAAAGAACCTAACTTGATATCTAAACTTTCATCCTAAAACTTTTTCTTGTACCTTTAACAGTTTTTCTTTAAACAACAATTTTAAATAATCGTGCCCTTGGCATGGGGCCGACGATGTCTTCCTGGGAAAATTTTAGTTAAAGTTTGGTGTTCATACTTATTGTTGATAAATTCACTTTAATGGTTCATAAACCAAAGTATTAAAGAGTCAATGGGTTGTTGACCCTCCTAGAAACACCCCTTCGACGATGCATGTCGTCATTTGCAAAAGCTGCCAGATCTTTATGGACAAAATATCTCGTCATTAAAAGAAAACTGACTATATCTTGATCTAGTAACCATAAAAAAAATCTGCAATATCTTCATGACGAGATACCTCGTAGTTATCAAAATGGGTCCGATCTTGATAGATCAGATATCTCGTCAGAACCACTTGGAGGGTTAAACCAAATAAATTATCTCTTGTTAAGCATTCAATTTATCATTAGACTCTGATATAGTAATATATTACCAAGTGAAGGGATCTAGGAATACATGCAAAATATCAAGATCACTCCTGCGCATAGTAAAGATTATGTTTCATAACTATTGCCTTGAGTATTAACATGTTTTGAATTACTGTATTAGAAATAAAACGTGTGGGAAATTACGTTCACCATCACGTGAATATGTACCCAGTCACCAATAGCCATGATCTACAAACACGCAGTAAACGTTGCTGCTAAGAAAGAGTTGACAGGTTTTAATCTGCTAATATTCAAAAGTAAATGCAAGATTTTCATTTAAGTTTTAAAACTCAGAGAAGAGTAACGTGATAATTCAATTAGCAGTTAGTCGGAATACAATTCCTGCAATTATGAGAAAAATGCTTTTCTTAAGCATCTATAAGACTTGTATTTAAAGCACAACCAAATGATATATATTTATATATCATATGGTTGTGCTTTAAATACAAACTAAATGATATAGTATATGTTGGTTTTAAATTCCCTGCACGTTGGGAAGAATTTACACGTTGAAACAGTTTAGTGGCATCTGTGAAATATAATTATGATTATGATGTGGAAGTTCGCATTCTTGTTAGGTACTCCTTAACGATACGTCCGTTCCATTCTGCGAAGTGCTGATTTGATTGGTTACCATGGATTCTAAAAATTGGAGATCTCTAGTGTTTAATTAAATTCATTGATATTGTACACAAGCGCGAGGAAGATTGCATAGAACAAGCCCACACTAGAGTTCGGTCCATTCAATTAATGCGTCAATGCTAAATGCAGAGGATACTCTTTAATGATCCGAGTGCATGTCAGCAATCGGGGTACATACGAATTTATTACAAGGGATAACAATCAATATGTAGATTTTTTCATAAAAGCAAAAAGACAGATTTAGTGTTGTTAGATTTTCATCATAATTTTAAATACATAAAAATAGCTAGATTTGAGGAAAAATTATTTTTGTGCTCCGCGCTGTATATAGCTTTAGGAAATGCAACTTCAACAAATATGTATACACCCCGTTAAGCTGGGAAAGCCGTACGGCACCGTTTGGTACCATTGTAAACGGGTTCAGAAATTTACGATTTCATCCTATGAAGATGAATGTTTTTCAAGTTGTGTAACAGATGCCGTTTTATAAGGAAGCAAAGGAACACTTTCAGGTATATTCGTAACAAAAATTGGCTTCTACTATATTGAAATTGAAATCAAAAGAAAATATAATTTCGGCTTTCCCGGGTTTAAACGAAAGAGGAAGTATCACTGAAATATTCAAGCAGTCAGAGTTTACTTCATAATAATCGAACCAACTTAAATGTTCGAACCAACTACATTTTCATGAATAAACTTTTTTGGATACCAAAAAACAATAAAAACGAACTTTCTTTCCTCGTTTACCATCTTGTGAGATAAAAAATTATTTAAAAAATCCAGTTTTGATTAAATCTTTTAACAGAAACGACCGTTATAAAAACGTACGGTATGAAAAAGTAACATTGAGCTACGTTTAAATGTCGGTCAAAGAGGTATATTATCGAATTGATTTTTAAAAATTAAAAGCATCTTAAGCAAATAACATTTATTGAGCTACTTACGTTTGAGAGACGTTTGAAAGTATCAGAAATGTTGTTCTAAAGATGATTATTTAATTTGCCGAAGTCTATATAACTGTTTAGTGCTCTAGATTTGGAGATTCGCTTTCACCTCACCTGCTCCGTGATTTATTTGAAAGTGCTTGAAATCGTTTCAAAACTTTCACTCGAATCTGTGAGGGTTATTCCTGGAGGACTCTTAAAGGACTCGGGTTCATGTTTGTATATTACATGGTCAAACGGGAGACTTTCAAGGGAGCATTACATAAATTTCCCCCCAAAATAACCAAGCATGCACGATATGTATATTCTATCCATGTTTCACTTCAAGTATAGCTGAATTATTTCTGTTAACATCTACTATCGAAGTTGTTTGAACCGAAGCAGAGGAGATAAGTATACAGCTTCCTTTCATTCGTATTTTTAGTGACGAAAATAGCGTATTTCAAACCAAATCAGATGTAAATTTGCCTCAGAATAGAGCAATCAGCGTTCACATAGAAAACCTAAACGAATCAGCACTTAAATGCATAGAAAATTAATTAGATTTTCAAAAAGTTTAATTTCCACGAATTATACTCTGTCCTCTTAAGATTGAAACTATATTTTTATAGAACTCTGAATTAAGTATTCTTCCTTTTCACCTGAGCAGCTCATAAAATTAACTGAGCAGCTCATGATCGATTAATATCAAGAATCCGCTTCTCTAGAAATCTGGACAACACTCTGGTCCAGAATAACAATTACTGCTGCTGATGCATTAGCGTCGCTGGCTTCAATCCAAGCTAACACACTTCAAGCCCCTCCCCGAATATGCCTTTTTAGCCCCATCAACGATTCAAAAAATTTGAAAATTAATCTAATACAATATCATTTAATAGAACTAGCCTTTGAACTCAAATTTTAATTTCTCGGCTGGTGAACATTTTTTATTTTTAACAAGCCCTTAATGTCTTTCTTTCTCTCAATAACCTAATGCAGATTAAAATGCGTCTGAGACTTCAAAAGTATGTGACTTACGATAAAAGGAAAACAATGTTATGGTCTTTAGATAACTTAAGGGTTAGGGCACAGTACCTTTAACACTTCGAAAAACTCAATTTTTCCATTTGATGTATTTGGAAAGTCTGAAATCTCATCTAAGTCTATTTATTATAAATGCCCAGCTAATATCTAAGGCAACTAATCGAGCGATAGAAAAATAACCACCACACCAGACTGAGAAAAGGACATTTTAAAGGCACGAAGATGAACAGTGATGGAACCAGAACTTACAGACATTGTAACAATTGTCTGGGGTCCACTTCCGTCAACTATCAAAAAATACCATCACATTTTCACAGTCGCCGATGCTTTCGAAAAATTAGTGTAGAGAATTATTTCTGATGGGCATTCACATCAAGCGAATTCCGAGACTACTGGAAAGAAGAAATTGACCATGTACTCATCAAAGCAGGAATTCCACGTAACAATGGACAGGTTGATCATACTTGTACTTTCAAGAGATGTCCCACCCAAGTGGTATATACACATGTTCCCGATCTACAAAGAATCCTAAACAGTACAACAACGAGAAGTACAAAATATCCTCCTTTCGATCTCATGTTTGGTAATAAAATATATGAAAATCAAACAAATACTATAAGAATATCAGTATTACGCCATCCAAGACAGAGAAGACACTCCGCGTCAGCCCCCCCACCCTCAAACAAAAAGCATACAGAAAATACGAGAAAACCGTTGAGAATTCAATCACAAATGAAACCTCATGTCCACAAAATCGGTCGCAATTCAAAGAACTCAATTTGGCTACGAACTAAAACTTGTCCTCAGGGGCACATCTTAAAGTGTGTACGGGCTTCACATCCCCGAAGTACCCGAGTAAATTTTTCCCCCTTTTCATTTTTTCCCTCGCCTACATCTGTCTGTCTTGTGTTTGGCGGAGTTTTGCCAAATATGGCCCTTGCACCATAAAACCCGTAAACAACCAGCCGGTCTAAAACTTGGATCTAAGTTTTTTGGTCACTGCGAAATAGTTAAAGGGAACCTAATGATCGGTACGATGTGAAAAAAACCCGTCAGCATGAAGGCTCAAACATGAGATCAACTGATGTCGATCGTATGAAGCCATGAAACTCAGGTTAAGACCTCATCCCAAATAATTCACTTTCCTGACAATGAACATTGACACGAACTGGCTTTATTTTTCTTCGGTTTCCCCCTTTCGGAATGATTTGTTTTTCTGTTAAGGAGGGTGAAACATTTTCTAAAAACAAAGCGACTAGAACTCTAATGAAGGACGAACCATTTCACTTGTAAGTCACGAGGAATCTTTGGGGCATGTGAACAACGATGACATCACCTCTACTTTTCAATTATCATTTTGGTAATAAGGAAGACTAACTTTGAAATTTTAATTTTTAAGATGACTCTTAATTTTTCAAATGACAAACTTTCAAATTCCTACAAATTTTCAATTTTTTCGGAAAGGCACACTTTGATATTGAAGACGTAAAGACGACGCATCCCAGACATGCTAAGCTGTGCTTTTCTTTTTTCTTTTTTTCTTCTTTTCATATTTTCTGACACCATTCCCACGGCCAGGAGTCCCGTCCAGACGGCCGAGTGTAATAGTGATATCCCGTGACTCGTCCCACTTGACACACGGACGGCAAACACCTGCGACTTTCGATAGAAAAAGACAACGAGTTGTGCGAGAAGATTCCAGCATTGTTGGAAAACGGCCATCTCTTCTTTGTGTTGTTTTAAAATACGTTTGCGCTTTGTGTCCCTAATTCTTATTTAAGAAAAAAAATCTTTTTCCTTTAAACGAATTTCAATCTATCCTCTAAACACCTGCTACACTAACACTGAACTTAACATCTGTACCATATTTTTGGCTTTAATTTGAATTATCATATCACTAACTCATTTCAATCATTATTGGTATCGCAATTAGTATATCTTGATTTGCTTGCTCTCAAAGTTGGAAACAAAGTAGAATTATAGGTATCTGCTTCAAAATTGACCATTTGTAATTTCACAGAAAATTACTTAATTTTCATTCAAGCACGCACAAGTTTTCTGTATGTTGTAGAGAAAAATAAACTTTAAACAATTTCATTTTGATATATCTAAAATTTTAGGAGTTTATCTAAAATTTAGGACATTTATCTAAAATCAAAAATTGAATATTTTTCGATCATAATTTGAATGATTAAAGGTGCTATGTTCCCTTAAAAGTATTAATTTTGATGATTTTGTTGAAGATTCTAATCGATATAATTTAAATTTTTGACTGTGGGTCTCTCAAACAGCATATACGAAACGTTAAGTTATGGAATCAGCAATCCTAAGGTTATGATATTACGTGAACTGTATATATCACAAAGTATTCGTTTGAACTATTTAATTTATTTGAATACATCTTTATCCTCGAGCCAAGAAAATTCATTCCTCTAATTCATTACCTTAAGATTTACAATATCTTAAAACGAGTATCGTAATTAAGGTTAGTTAGTAACTATTATCATAATTCATCTTATAAGATTCCCAAATTAAGCTTTAAAATATATCTTATTTTACTTTTGTGAAGAACCTGAAGAAATCATTAAGCAAATGGTGTCCAAAAATAATGAAGTCCTCTGAAAACACATTTTTGAGTATAATAAGACGAAATTGTTTCCTGTCGTAAACAAGTAATTAAGAACTAAAACTGTCGAAGATATAGGGGGAATAAATGCAAATAAATCTGAGAACTATTAATTTTCAGTTTTGTTTAAAATGTGTTCTTTTCACAGAAATTGAACGAATACTTTTGTATCTGTTTTAATAGGTTATACAAATTTTAAATAATTTTAGCAAACCCTTTCATAATTGAATTTTTGTCATAAAAATAGGAATACTGAGATTATTGTGGTTGGATTTTACATTGTAACTTTAAAAACATCTTTAAAAAGTAAATCTGTAAAACATTTGGAGCAATGGGATCATTACGCCAATTTCGTCTTCCAAACTTTCAGTAAAGGAATATGACGCAATAATTTTGTAGTTAAAGCGATTATTGAACATGCAATCGCATCACAAAGTACTATAGAAATTACTAAACGAATTAATTCATTCCTCTGATTCATTTCTTAAGATTTACAATACCTTAAAACGAGTATCGTATTTGAGGTTAATTAGTAATTATGATCATATTTTGTCCTATAAGCTTCCGAAATTCAGCTTAAAAGTAAGTCTGTTTTTACTTTTCTGTAGAACTTTCAGAAATCCTTAAACAGATGTGTCCAAAGTAATAAAATCTACTGAACATACACCTTTAAGTAGAGGACAACGAAACTGATTGGTTCCATGGTGTAAACAGGGGGTAATTAAGACTTGAAGCAGTCCAAGATGTAGGGGGAAAAATGCAAGTAAATCTGAGAAATATTAACTTTCAATCTTGTTTAAAAATGTTCTTTTCACAGAAATTGATCACTTTCGTGTGTTTATTTTAATAGGTTATGCTACAATTTTTAAATAATTTTGGGAAATCGTTTAATAATTGTTTTTGGGCCACGGAAGTAGGAATATTGAACTTTATCGTAGAGTAAAAACCTTGAGGTGACCGATTATTTTTGTCATCTTTAAGCGATGCAATTTCTACAAACGCGTAAAAAGTTAAACGAATGAGGTTAAGTGAAAAGTTAAATGAACGAAGTTAACTTCATGAGATAATCTAAGAGCTGCTTGTCAATGGATCTTCGCATCCACTAATTTTTTTGTCGATATAAAAATCCAGTAAAAATTATATTTCCTGAAATGTCTTCTGGTGAAAATAGAAATGAACTCGAAAATAAAAATAGTGAAATCTTTCAACTGAAGTGACCGCTGTAAAATCGTAAGGTATAAAAAAGTACCATTGAATTATATTTATATAGCGGCAAAAGAGATATATTATAGAATTGTTCTTGGAAAATTAAAAGAATTTTAAGCAAATAACATTGAGTAAAGTACTTATTTGAGAGAGACGTTTAGTTTCACACTTTATGAACAAAATTCTAACTATGGACTTAATTTTTCCACTGCTAACTGTTTGGTGCCCTAGATTCTGAGGTTTGTTTTCACCTCACCTGTTTGATTTCAAAGTGTACAAATCAAAACTTCCACTCGAAAGGTGAGAGTTTTGCTGGAAGACTCTTATGAGACTTGGGTTCATGTTTATATTTTGGATTGTCAAACGGGAAAACTTTTCAAGGGAACATTACATAAAAATTCCCAAAGAAAAACAACCAAACAAGTATGATTTGCAAATTTTATATTTTATATTCAAGTATGGCTTAATTATTTCTATTGTCTTCTATCAAAGTCGTTTCGACGGAAGAGGAGGTAAGCATACAGCTTCCTTTTCTCCCCACTTTCAATTGCAAAAATAGCCCATACCAAATCAATTCATGTATAAATATAACTCAGAATAGAGCAATTAGCTTTCACATAGAAGACCTAAACGAATTAGCACTTAATGCGTGAAAAATTATTATTTCAAAAAAGTTTAATTTTGCACGAATACGTTTAACGTATTAAGCTAAAACCAAACTTTTAATGGAACTTTGAATCAAGTATTCTTCCTTTCAATCTGTGCAGCTGATAAAAATCACATTTCAGAATAATACACTGTTTTGCTTTCTACACAATTCTCACATTCATATCTAAAATTAAGCTTCAGATTAAAAGCAAAAATTTATTTCAATCGCAGATTTAAAGCGAAAACCATTTAGTTGGTGTCCAGGTGGTGAGACTTCATTTGGTATATGTAGATAGAGCTGGTAAAACAGCTTATTGTCAACTGCTTTTTTTCCAACGACACTGTTTCGTCACAGCTTTACTATCACATCTGCATTAGACGAAAGTTTCAAGACTAGCTCTAATCCCTTGAAAAGTGGCTTACTATTCCTGTCAACGTCATTATAACTAAAGCCGCAATGTTCTATAAAGCAAGGCACTAATTATATATACCTCACCTTGTACTGTTCGATGACCCACGTCTTTGGGATCACGAAGTATAACATTTCACTTTTATCGCACTAGTTGAAAATGGTATCTCCTCTCCCAAGTAATACACTCACACTCTTAAAACAAAACTTAAGACCTACTTTGCCTCAGTCTGGGACATTATAGCAAAACTCTATATTAATGATATAACTGTCCACACTAAAATGCTTCGAATCATAACCGAAACACCATTGTACATTTCAAATGCTGTCCTCCACCACGATGTTAATGCTGACCCCCTTCCCAAACACATTAAAAATCTCTCCATTAAGTGCTGCAATACGCTAATAATGTAATCCAATATATATTGTAATATTCCACCCGAGCCAGACATATCTATAGCTTCTCCACCACTATCCTAAGTGATAGAAACAAATCCAAACACTCTGGTCCAGGATAACAAGTACCCGCACCCTATTGCTGATGTGTCAGCGTCATTGGCTTCAACCCAAGCAAACATACTTTAACCCCCTCCAAAAGGTCCCATCGTCAATTCTTGAAAGAATTCGAAAATTAATCTGACCAAGTATCTCTTGAGGAAACTACCCTTTAAACTTAAATTTTGATTTCTCGACTCTTCGTTGTTTTTTAACGCCTTTTCCAAAAGAGAACTATTCCTCTCAATGACCTAATGCGGATTAAAATACGTCTGCGACAAAAGTATGTGATTTACGATAAACGAAAACAATGTTATGGTCTTTAGATAACTTAAGGGTTAGGGCACAGTACCTTTAACACTTCGAAAACTCAATTTTTCAAATTGGTGCATTTGGAAATCTCTCCTTATTAATAGGAATCGGAAAGCACATTTTATAAAACCTCTACAAAAACAAGGGTATACCTATGCTTCTATACTACTTTATTCATTTTTTATGATGAAAATAGTAATTTCAACTTGGATTCCTTTTTTTCAGAATGAACATTTTTGACATTGCCCGCACACTAACACTTCTACCTCTGAGTATAAACGCTTGAAATATGGAGTGAAGATGTGTTTTAGAACAGCTTGAAGAGAAACAAAAGTTATTTGAAAGGGAAACATGTTTTGTTCATTTCTAAGGGCCAAGTAAATAAAAATTTTCTAAAATGCAATTAAACAATATTATAATTAATTATCTCTATGCACAACATTTTTGACAATTTTCTATTTAATATAGATTATACTTTTTGTTTTAATTCAAGTTATCGTATCACTAACTCATTTCCAAATTATTATTTGTAGGGGTTATTCTATTGGGTGTATTCTTCTGCAATGTGCGTTCTGATTTGTGTATATTATGGTCAGAGGAAAAACTTTCAAACGAATAGTGCATAAAAATTCCCAAGGAAAAATAACCAAATATGCACCACATGCATATTCTATCCATGTTTCACTTCGAGGATGATTGAATTATTTTTATCATCACCTCATGTAGTCTATGTGAAAATTTAGACAATATTCAAATTTTCTAGTTCTTTTTTTTGCATGTTATGGGAAGTGGGTTCAGTTTTGATAGAGAATTCATTTGACAGTATTTTCCAAGTTTGTTTCTCCATTCATTTCTCGGGATTTAGAATACCTTAAAACGAGTAACGTAATTGAGGCTAATTTGGAATTATTTTCATAATTGTCTGATAAATATTTCAAAATTGACTGAAATTCTATATTCAACCATGGAAACCATTAAAAACACTCAATTTTAAACATTCATAGGAGAGATAAATCAAGTGCGATTGTAGTGAAGTGTTCACTAAACTTACTGAACCCGCAACATGTCCAAAAGTAAGCAATTTCGTGGAAAGAATTTACACGTTGAAAGATTTCGTCTCATATTGCGAAATGCTGATTAGAATGGTTACCATGGATTCTGAAACTTGGCGATCTTTAGTGATGAATTAAAGTCATTGATATATTACACAAGCGAGAGGAAAATTATATAGGACAAGCCCATATTAGAAATATGCTCATTCAATTAATGCACCACAGCCAAATGCAGAGGATACTCTTTAATGATCCGAGTGCATATCAGCAATTGGGGTACACACGAATTTATTATAAGTGCTCAGAATCAATATGCAGTTATTGATCTTTAAAAAGAGAATTTTTTCAAATTTTAGCGGTAAACTAGAATTTTTTTCGCATTCTTGACGATGCGATACACAGTGCTATGAGTTGTTTTTGTTTGGACAACGGTTTAAAAAGTATTTTATTTTACTTTTGTGAGGAAATCATTAAATAAATGTGTCCAAAAATATTGAAATCAATTGAAAATGCATCTTTAATTAGAGTAGGACCAAAATGGTTACACCTTTTATATGGTGCAAACGGTGCTATTAAGACTTAAAGCTGTCCAAGATGTAGGGAGAATAAGTACAACTAAATCTAAGAAACATTAATTTTCAGGGTTTTTTGTTTCAAACGTGATCTTTCTTCAGAAGTTGACAGAATAGAGGTTTGTGGGTCTGATTTAAAAGGTAGTTTCCGATTTTAAATAATTTTAGCAAATCTTAATAATTATTGGATTTTTTCACAGAAGCAAGAAAAGGATAGATTTAATGTTGTTAGATTTTACATCGTAATTTTAAATACATAAAAATAGTTTAAGACTTGAAATAACAGATTATTTTGTGCCCCACTGTATATAGCTTCAAGAAATGCAACTTCAGCAAACATGCATAAAGTTAAACGAATGAGGACTGCCACTGAAATATTAAAACACTAAGAGAGTTTAATTCTTAATTATCGAAATTACTTAAATGTTCAACCAAACTTTGTAATGAATAAATTTTATTTTCTAGATATAAAAATGAAATTTGCTTCCTGAATTCTAATCTTATAAAACAAGGGAAGGATCTAAAAAAATTCCAGTTTTGATTAAATTTTTTAACTGAAACGACTGCTATAAAAACGTGCGGTATGAAAAGGAAACATTGAATTACATTTATGTACTGGTCAAAGAGGTATATAATCGAATTGTTTTTTTTTAAATTAAAGGCATTTTGATTAAATAACATTGATTAAAGTACTTACGTTTTAGAGAGGTTTTAAATAGTATTTAAATGCTGTTCTAAAGATGTATATTTAATTTTGCCGAAGTCTAACTGTTTAGTGCTCTAGATTTGGAGGTTCGCTTTCACTTCAACTGCACCGAGTTTGGTTTCAAAGTCCATGAAATCGATTCAAATCTTCCACTCAAAAGAGTGAAGTTTCTCCAGGAGGACTCTTAATGGAGTTTGGTTCATATTTGTATATTACGTGGTCAAAAGGGAAAACTTTCAAGGGAACATTTACATAAAATTTCCCCTAAAATAACCAATCATGCACGACATGTATATTCTATTCATGTTTCACTTCAAGTATAGCTGAATTATTTCTGTTAACATCTACTATCGAAGTTGTTTGAACCGAAGCAGAGGAGGTAAGCATACAGCTTCCTTTCATTCGCATTTTCAATGACGAAAATAGCATACTTCAAACCAAATCATATTTAAATTTACCTCAGAATAGAGCAATCAGCGTTCACATAGAAAACCTAAACAAATCAGCACTTAAACGCATAGAAAATGATATTTTTAAAAAAGTTAATTTTTCCCGACTTATACTTCCCCCCCCCCCATTAAGACTAAAACCAAACTTTTTATGTCCCTTTGAATCAAGCCTTCTTCCTTTCAATCTGCGCAACTCATAAAAATCACAATTTAGAATAATCCTAGGGTCATGCACGATTTCTTATACTTGCTTCCACACATTTATCTAATATTAAGCTACAGTTTGTTTTACCTCAAAAATAACACAGGCGAATGAAAATCAATCTGGACATTATTCTAGTCCAGGATAACAATTGCCCCTCCCCTCTCGCTGATGTGCCAGCGTCACTTGCTTCAACCCAAGCCATATACTTCAATAGGACTTTTTAACCCCATGGACAATTCTTCAAAGAATTTGAAAATTAACCTAAAGAAATATCACTGAATAAAATTACCCTTTGAGAATTCAAATATTTCTTGGCTGTTGAACCCTTCTTTATTTTTAAATTATTTAATTAATGTGTTTCCCAAAAGAGAACTATTTCTCTCAATAACCTAATGCGGATTAAAATGCGTACTCGACTTCAAAAGTATGTGATTTACGCTAAACGGAAAGGAATGTTATAGTCTTTAGATAACTTGAGAGGCATAGTACCTTTAAAACTTCGAAGAACTCAATTTTTCAGTTTGATGTATTTGGAAAGTCTGAAATATCTTATTAAATGCCCAGCTGGTAACTAATGGAACTAATCAATATGAACGAAAACATTTCGTTGGAGTATCTTCGAGCATTTTAAATGCTACAGATGTGAATACTAGAACTACAAAAAGAACGGTATACATGTTTCTATGCTGTTGTAATCCTTTTTTCACGATGAAAATAGCGATTTCAACTTCGAGGGCATTTTTTCTCCAAATGATCATTTTTGATATTGCGTGAACAATAACTCTTCGACTGTAGACACATGAAATATGCATTGAAGATGCGTTTTAGAACAGCTTGAAACTGAGCCAAAGTTATTTTCAAAAAAGAAACGTATTTTGTTGATTTTTAGGTGGCCATGTGAATAAAATTTTGCTAAAAAGAATAAAACAAAATAATAAATTAATTATATCTATGCACAACATTTGTGATTTTTTTCAAATTTAATTTCTATTACGTTTTTAGTTTTAATTTAACCCTTTAAATTCGAGAGAAGTCGAAATATAGGTACAGTTGTGTCCTGGTGTTTGTTTACTAGTGTGTTTGTGAAGTGGAACTCGTCCATTTTCCCAGCCTTTACAGGTGGTCTTAAATGCTCTAGTGTCGGATGTACTGTCAACAAGAGCCACTTTACCTCAGGCGCGTGGAGGAAGAAAGCCCCCTCCCCACACACTTGATAGCAGAGATAGCCCATTCAAAAGTTATAATTTGGAAGGATGATAATGCGATCTGTTAGAAGTGTTAGTCAAAGATGCGTATACCATAACAGTGGTTGAATCTTTGAAACCTCAAGAACACCGATAGCTGGAAGTAAGCCGTAATGGGTCTCTTACAAAGAGGAGGAATCCCGCTAGTTTCTCCCGTTGTGCCTAAAATATTTATAACTTTCTATGGAAAGTTCCTGAAAACATCCAGGAATCGGAAAAAATTTTAATGAGTCAACGAAAGGATTGGAGAAATAAATGTGCAGGGGATCTGAAACTTAGTATCAACTCAAATAAAATTAAACTTAGTATCTTCAGCACTGACAGAAAAATAGAGTCCTTTCATCCTTGAATCATGATTAACATAACTCAACATATTTAGGTGTTATGCTTGATACAGAATTACGTTTCAATCAGCGCCTAATCAAAATCTCTAACGAAGCTCTTAAAAAACTGAACATCATGAAAAGACTGTGATGAGACAAGACAAGATGGGGGTTCAAATCAAAAACTCTCAAGACCACCTATTCCACCATAATAAAACCAAGAATTGAATAGGCAGCACCTGTTTTGTCACCGTTTTATGCATCATTAAAGGGAAAACTTGATAGAATACAATCAAAAGCAACTAAAATATTTAATGGAGCAATCTCCTCCATAGATAACACAAAAGCTCAACAAGGCTGAACTGAACCTGCTTGCAGACCGAAGAAAATTGTCTAGTCAAATTCACAAATGGCATCAGAAGCTACTAAAATAGACACATCTCCCAAAAAGCCTTTGAAGACTGGATGCAAAAATGCCGACTTAACAGTCCATCAACTCGACAGTATGATCAGGAAATCAGGTAAGAAATATCACTGAACCATCACGATGTCGACCTACACGAAGAACCTTTGTCCCTCACACCAATGCCCTCAAAACAACCTAAATGTTCACCTCACAAATCCATGTACTAAGAACGAATTATCCTTAAACTTAAAAAAAAGTATTAAAACCATTAACGCTTCATCATCTAATAAACGTAGTGGAGCCTACACTGATGGGTCATCGGACACTAATATGAATAAAGAAGGTGCTGGCGTACGTCTACATATAAAGGCTGGAATTACATATAAAGGCTGGAACGGGAAGAATATCCACAAATTTCACCAAAGAACTCAGCCATAAATAAGGCTCTTTAAACTTATTTAAATCTCTCATCATCCTAGCAAGCCGAGGAAATTATTATCTTTACCTAATCCAGCGATTCTCAACCTGTGGGGCGCGCCCCCCTAGGGGGGCGCGAGCACACTAGAGGGGAGGCGCGAGAATATCCAAGAGAAAATATTATTAAAAAAATTGATTAACTGACTGAAAGGAAAGCACACATACACATAGAAAACAAAATACATTTCGACATATTTAACAAATAAAGTAAAACAACTTACTAAATCAAAACTTACTTAATCAAAACATACTAAATTAAAAACAAATGTAATAATTATTAGTGACTTCCTTGGGCCTGTCTTGCAGAGCAAAGTTTTTCGAAGGAAGGCTTAATATTAGAAATAGCCACTCTCAGTTCTGTTTCTATATTTAGCCGAGATCTATATTTTGTCTTCAAAGAAGCCACAGCAGAAAATCCAGTTTCACAAAGGTAGGATGTTGAAAATGGTAATAGAATGCGAAATGCCCTTGTTTTTAGTGCAGAAAAATCATCCTCTACTCCTGCCCAAAATTCAAATAGTGATTTATTACTAAATTGTCTTTAGGTTTCGCCACTTGTCGTGAAGTCTATGAATTTTTCTTCCTCATCAATTGAGAGTCCTTCGGGAGTCTTATGAAATGGATCCCTAACCCACTCGTAACTTGCTATCGGTTTGTCGTCAGCACGAAAATGCTTTTTAAAATTCTTTGCCAGCTTGGCTAAATGATTTTCAATGGTTACAAAAACAACTTTTACATGTTCTTCTTCAGCCTTGTAAGTTTTAGTACAATCATCCACATTTGCAAACATTGTTAGGTTTTTTTGCTTTATATTTCTGCTCCACAATTCCAATTTTCTACAAAAAGCATTAACTTTATCACTCGTATCCAACATATGTGCATTTGCTCCTTGGAGTTGAAGATTCAAGTTATTTAATTTCTCGAATATGTCGACCAAGTAGCTCAATTTCATCACAAATAAACTATCGCGAAAATTCTCGGCTTCCGGTCTGTTTTCTTCTAGGAAAATGGCGATTTCTTCTCTTAATTCATAAACACGTTGCAAAAATTTCCCACGTGATAACCATCTTGCCTCGCAATAAAATAGTAACGCTGAATGTACTGAACCCATGTCTTTACAAAGTGCGGAAAAGATTCTCGATTTCAGGGGTCTCATTTTTATATAATTTACTACGGTTACAACCGAGTTAACACAATATTCAGACCAGGACTCATTTCTTTCGAAGCCAAAGCTTCTCTGTGGATCATGCAATGTGTCCAGACGCACTGACGCGATTTTTGTTTTACAAGTGCTTGTATATTTGGAATCTTCCTGACATTGAACGAGCACCATCGGTGCATATTCCGACGCAATTTTTCCATTCTATGTTTGCCTCGTTCATAAAATCATTTAAAATAGCAAATAATGCGAGCGCTGTTGTTTTGAGTTCAATTGGTTTACAGAAAAGTAGTTCTACTACTGACATATTATCACAAAATCGAACATAGGCAATTAAATGAGCATCTTTATTACTATCTGTTGCTTCATCAAGCTGTATTGAAAACAATTTGTCACGCAACTTCGAGAAAAGCTGACACTACATATTCAGCTATATCACCAATTCGACGAGCAACAGTATCATTTGAAAGAGGTATGGACTGCAATTGTTTTGAAAAATTATCTCCAAATATAGTTTCTACAATCTCAATTGCTGCTGGCAAAATAAGCTCTTCACCAATGGTGTGAGGTTTTTCACATCTGGCTATTTTATATGAAACTTTGTAAGATGCAATTAAAGCTTTTTTATTCACAGACAAAGTTTCTTTAAAAAATGATTTTTGCTTTTTTATATGATTTTAATTTTAATTCGAAGAATTATCTGGGTTTGTTGACGTACTCACTATGAAGCGTTTCCAAATGTCGTTTAAGTTTATTAGGTTTCATGCTGTCTGCGGCCAATATTTTTGAGCAAATGATACACAGGGGCCTTTCTTCATTTACTTCAGTACTGGTAAACCCAAAATTTAAGTATTCTTGAGAATATTTTCTTGATTTTATTTTCGGAACCACGCTCGTCTGTGTACTTGTTGATGCTTGACTATCGTCTAATGCTCGCTTACTTCCGCTTAAAAATTTATCCATGAGTCTGCATAAATCTTCTGCCGTGAATATTTAATATGGTGAATTGCAATTAACACGAAAACATATATAACATACACATTCACGATAGATTCGATAGCGATAGAAGGTTCGACTCGAATGAGACTGGCTGGAATTGAAACTTGTGTTATCGAACATTTTCCTTCTTCCTATGAGAAAACATTTGCTCTGCGCATGCTCGAGACGGCATCGGTCGTGTGGATTCCCTTCCACAAACATTACTTATTTTTTCTCTTTTGTTTAGTCATGCTTCTGTTTTATTTCTTTTATTATTCGAAAAAATGTATTCCCAGTTTCTAAATTTAGCTCACCCCGTCTAGGTTAACTTTCATTAACGAATTTTTCTACTTTCATATTCTTTTAACGTTATCTCCCTGTTTGGCTTTCATTTCAAATATAATATTTAAATTTTCCCCGCTTTCATTCGCTTCATCTGTTCACCGCCCGCTTGGCAAAATGCCAGATGTGGTTTCTCGCCAACGTTGGCCCGCTTTTACTCTTGTTTTGGCAGTTACTTAAAAATAATTTAAAAACAGAATCCAAAATACTCAATATACATTATTGTTGTATACATTTTATTGTAAGCGGGGGGCGCGATCATAATTATGATTGAAAACTGGGCCGCGAATACTGAAAGGTTGAGAAACGCTGACCTAATCCAAATCTTCCTTAGAAGGAATGGCAACTCAAAGTGTGCCCAGGATGTCCATTCAGTTCTTCACCAACTCATGTGCTGGAGAAAAGGTACTCCAGTGGATTCCTGCACATGTGGAAATTGAGGGAAATGAAGTTGTCGATCAATTGGCAGAGAAAGTTAGAGAATTACATGCTGAATAACCTCAATAACTCTTACTGATGCTAATGCTTTGGAAAACTTAAAACTCGTATCACAATAAATCGAAAAAAAACAAACAATTTTCTGAAATTAACAGATAGAAAAAACACCACTACATATCCAGACTGAGAAAAGGACATTTTAAAGGCATGAGAATTAACAGTGACGAAACCAGAAGGGTACAGACATTGTAAAAACTGTCTGGGCTATGAACTCACACCTAATGCTATATTATTCTCCAGCCCTGCAATAGCAGCTGCTCGTCAAACCATCGATTACTATCTTGAAGAAGAGCTTTACAGAGAAAATAATCGTCATTGCCAAAGCTGTGCAAAATGACCACGGTGATATTTAACTCTGAAATGGACACAGCAAAAAAACCTCGTAAGAGTGGGGGTTATTCTAGTGAGCTGACTCCTCAGATATACGTTCTGGTTTGTTTATAACATAGTTAGCTTTGAAACGTATAGTACCATAAAAGTTCCCAAAGAAAAATCACCAAACATGCACGACATGTATATTAGGGTGGGTCACCGTCGTATGAAGAAAATGTTTTTTTCTGTTTTCTATCCGGCACAGCAAGAGAAGGGTGCAAAAGGGTCCCATTCTAATCAAATTTTATATTTTAGCTCACATAAAATTTGATTAGAATGGGATATCATCTGCCTCCGGATTGACTTTAGAAAACACATATTTTGAAAAAAAAACCTTATTTTTGAAGAGTTGTCACAGCAAGGTTAAAAAAGTTTAAAAATGTGTCTATAAAACAAATTAAAATTGTACGAGTAACATTTATTTATTAAAACAAAAGTTTACAAAAATGACATTTATAATATAATAATATTTCAAATAGCGTGAAAACCCTTCTTGCTATCGAATTTCAGCATGGATTTTCGAGACTGTTTTTTTATGAAGCCTTCTCTCTCAGATTTTTTGCACAATGTGGCTGAAGCTTCTGTCACAGTCCATCAGCTTGTGTGACATTGCAGGCGTAATAAAGACAGTTCTGCTTTTTGGGCGACAAACAGTTGGATGTCTTCGTCAGGTATGGATTTCAATATTGGTGGATCAGATATATTCTCCTGCCAGTTAATGAGATCGGTATAAGATGATGCATCAAATTTTACAGTAGGAAGTTGAAACAGTCGGAGTCTATTTTCCTGAATGCTGCGGGCTTTCAAAATGCGACGGGCTACCAGCTCACGGATGTACGGTTCAGAGTCGGTCAGCATTTCGATCAATAAATTTTCAGGGTGTGCGAAGTAACTGTTTTTTGAATTACGAGATCTATTTTGGCTTCAGTTCTGTGAGCAAATATCTTGTTACAACAATGAGTTTGAACAAGTGCCATGCTCCATCTTTACTGGAAGGGTGAATTTTGATAGCAAACCAGGTTGGAGCGTAAACCTTGACAACATACGTTGCAAGAATTACTTTTTTATAAGGAGATTCCATGAAACGTACAAACGTAGAATTCGATTAGCACGAGTTGACTATCGGGCATGAGACATTTTGCCTGGGGATTTGTTTATTAAATCCTTAGGAAATGCCTGCTGAAACCGCTGCGACTATTCTGTACAAATATGTTTGGTCTCTTCTAATACCTTGAACAGAAAACTCGGATAACTGTCGAAATACGGTGAAACCGAACAACGGGCCTTTTTTCACACATTTCTAGATCTTTGCCGATTCTCCCTGAAAATGTCTTGTGTCCCGATGTGCCGCCATCCATATGTAGAAACAAGTGTCGGAAGGGTAATTCTTTCATATGTAGTAGGCAGAAAATCCATTGTAACGGTTTACCTAACCTTTTTCAAGCAGACGTATGACACCTCCATATTTACCAACGTTCACTTTAGTTCCATCACACCCGCCACAAAAGACTCCATAGATATTTCTGATTCCAGAAAGAAATCAGTGATTACTTGTTCTATGTACACTGCTGGCCACCCAAATTGCAACACCAAGAAAGACAAGAGATATCACAACAAAATTTATTTTGTAGATAACATGTTGACCAAGTATCAAATGATTAAATTTATAGACTTCTGTGAAGTGTGGTTCCTGCCAAAATCAGTAGCCAGAGTAGCCGCCATTGTTGGAGATCACCGCTGCCACACGCCTCGGCATTGATTCAAAGAGACTTTGGATGTGTTCTTGGGGTACAGCAGACCAAGCAGCTTCCACACGTTGCCAAAGTTGATCTGGTGTGGCAGCTGGGGATGTATTCTGGGTCAATCGTTGAGCAACCATGGACCACATGTTTTCTATCGGCGAAAGATCCGGAGAGCGAGCTGGCCAGGGAAACAATTCAATCTGGCGATTGACGAAGAACCCTTGGACAATGCGTGCCACGTGTGGTCGCGCATTATCCTGTTGAAATATGGCTGTGGGCAAGCCCTGAAGGTAAGGAAGGACAACTGGCTCCAACACCTCGGAGATGTAGCGCTGGCTGTTTAAAGTACCGGCAATGCGTACTAGAGGAGTGCGAGAGTGATATCCAATACCGCCTCATACCATAATACCCGGTGCAGGACCAGTGTGGCGGTGCATAACGCAGCTGTTCAGCATCCTCTCTCCACGGTGTCTCCAGACTCGAATCCGACCATCGTGGTGTTGCAGACAGAAGCGTGACTCGTCAGTAAAGACAATTTCATTCCATTCTGCCGTCCACATCCTTCTTTCATCGCACCATTGGTGGCGGAAACGTCTGCGGTTCTGCGTCAAGGGTAGACGAAGCAATGGACGTCTTGCGGACAGACCACTCTGCTGTAAACGGCGTCGAATGGTACGCGCAGACACTGGATGATGCGGTACAGACTGAATGTGCTGTGCTATGGTTCGTGATGTGGCTGAGCGATCCGTCACTGCCATACGCACAATATGCCTGTCATCACGTGAAGTGGTGCACTGAGGTGGATGCGATCGAACACGTCGGTCCGTCGTACCCTCCTGCATCCAACGATCACATATCCGCATTACAGTTGTTTGGTTTCGTCCAACACGACTACCGATTTCCCTGAAAGATAATCCACAATCTCGGTAGGCCACTATCCTTCCTCTGTCGAACTCGGATACTTGATCAAAAGATGATCGCTGTTTTCTACGAGGCATAATGGATCGTTTTTTTTGAAAAACCACAAGAAAAACACAATTGCCGTACTTGAAATCGTCGAAATCTCCAAGCTTTAAATAGCGCTTTGAAGTGGCGTCACAGGCGCGCGTGATGTGCGTCTGCGCTGAAATTCTAATCATTTGCATATCTCACCTCCGTTAATGCATGTTGTAAATTTCATATTATTTGCATGCTTCCTTCAGGGTGTTGCATTTACGGTGGCCAGCAGTTTATTTAGATGTGCCAAAAGCTGGTGCAATATAACCCAAGAACTCCGACTCTGGTTCCATTATCAATGAAATATGCTCTTCAAGAATGCTCTGTCTATACATTATTCCGTCCTTCTCTGATATGATTGAAGTTTTATCGTTCCGTCCGTCGAAGTATAAAGCAGGTATTTGTAGGACTTTGTCTTCTTTCGTGGCCAATTTTCGTGCTACCTTACGTTTCCGGCGAAGCTAATTTTTTATCAATAATTTCCGAAGTGAAAGTGTGAAGAACATCTGAAGCAATAGCTGCCCCAGCCCTGTCTGATACTTCGTATCTATCACACGTCTTTGAAAATAAAGCTTTGTCTACTGTACTGTTTGTAGCGGTAGGCTTATCGACAGGAGCCGCCGACGTTAAGGCTTGTGACTGGCTGGAATACATCTTCACTGTCCGATTGACTAGATTCAGATGAAGTCGACACATTAAGCTTCTCTGTACTTTCTTTTTGAGGCTGAAACTGTGATTTTTGCCTTAGCATTTTCCTTTTCAAAGTGTTCGTTATTTTATTCGTTGTAACAATATCTACGGTTACAATCACCATTCTTCTAGTGGTTCGTTGGTCGATTAGGAAGCTTTTCTCTCTGACATGTAGTTTTTGTGTCTGGGACGAATGCACTCATCGATGTTCTTATACTTGCAGGATGAAATGTCAAACAATACCCCTTTACTGGTACGCGAAACTCTTCTAATTTCTTCGGTATTTTTAGGTGAGATTTTAAAAGGTTTTTTGCATTTCAGATGATACGCCTTCAACATCACTTTCACTCGTTTATGTTGGACAGTAGGAATGGAAGCTCTTGACCATATTTTTTTAATTTTTGCCATGACGATGTCCTCTATTTCCTTATACGTGGGTTCTTTATTAGCTTCATTATCACGTTTATCTAATGCCGGTTCCACTCATAGAACTTCATAACATCTTCGTATGTTGGTAACAAATTGCATATAATATCACTTGAATCACGAAACGGATATTTCCACTCTGAACGAGTACAATCCATGGTAAAAATGGCGCAAACGAGCGCAATACAACCTCGCCTTATTGCAGCTGGAGCTATACTGGAAACGTGGGAGGGGCGCGCGCACGCTCAGAGTGTTCCTCGAATCTCCCTCAGTCGACCCACCCATCCCTCACACTTGCAATCATGACGCATCGTCCATGTATGAAGAAAGTAACATTTATTGGTTGGAACACTAACTGGAACTTACCTCGAAAAAAAATCGAAACTTTGATATCAATCCGGAGGTAAGTAGACTTATGAGAATGTAATAATATTTCACATGTTTTTTTTTAGACCATTTAGCACCTTTTTATCGCTGTGCCCCTTAAAAAAGGGGAAAAAATAAAATGACCCACCCTAATGTATATTCTATCCATGTTTCACTTCAAGTCTGATTTCATTATTTTTACGAACATCTCCTTTAGTAAAAATGGGAATTTAGACAATTTTAAAATTTAATTTTCTAGTTCTTTTTTGCATGTTATGGGACGTGGGTTCATGTTTGAGAGAGAATTCATTTGGCAGTCTTTTCCAAAAAAAAGTTTATTTCTCTAATTCATTTTCTCGGGATTTAGAATACCTTAAAACCAGCATCGCAATTGAGTTAGTTAGGAATTATTTTCATACTTGTCTTATGTTTCAAAATTGACTGAAATTATAATTTTAACCACGGAAATAATTAAAAAAACTCTCAATTCTAAAATATTGTAGAGAGGGAAAACTCAAATGCCACTCTAGTAAGATGTTCATTAAACCTACTGGACCTGCAACATATTCAAACGTACGCAATTTCGCGGATAGAATTTAGAAGTCGAAACGATTCGTCGTTTATTGCGAAATTCTGATTAGAATGGTTTCCATGAATTCTGAAATATGCAGATCTTTAGTGATGAGTTAAAGTTATTGGTATCCTACACAAGCGAGGGGAAGATTGTATAGGAGATTCCCACACTAGAGTTCTGTTCATTCAATTAATGTGCCAATGCCGAATCCAGAGGATACTCTATAATGATCGGCAATTGGGGTACATGCGAATTTATTACAAGTGCTAAGAATCAATATGTAGTTAGTAATCTTTGCAAAAAAGGAAATTTGTAAAATTTTAGAGGTCAATTAGAAAAACAATTCGCATTCTTGACGATGCGATACAGCGCCCTGAATTTTCTTCCGGACATCGGTTTAAAAAGAAGTATTTTATTTTACTTTTCTGAAGAAATCCTTATATAAATGTGCCCCAAACTAGAGAAATCCATTGTTAATACATCTTTAAGTAGGACGAAATTGGTTCCAGTTACCTGGTGCAAAAAGTGCTATGGGATGTAGGAGAAATAAGTACAACTGAATCTTAGAAACCTTAATTTCAGGCTTTTGTTTCAAATGTGCTCTTTATTGTAGAAGTTGACCGAATACTTTTCACAAAAGAAACAGTTTTAGTGTTGTTAGATTTGACACCGTCATTTTAAACGCATAACAATAATAAAAAACGAGAAAACATATTATTTTTGTGTCCCACTGTACATAGCTTTGAGAAATGCAACTTCAACAAACATGCACAACGTTAAACGAATGAGGAGTACACTGAAATATTCAAACACTAATAGTTTACTTCATTATTATAGAATCTACTTAAATGTTCAACCAAACTTCTTTTTATTGAATAAAATTTCTTCGAATGAAAATTCAATAAAAATTAAATTTATTTCCTGGATTGTCCTCTTGAAAAATAAGAAAAGGACTTTAAAATTCTAATTTTCATTAAATCTTTTAATTGAAACGATAGTCATAAAACCGTGAAATATGAAAAAGCAACATTAAATTATATTTAAATGCCATTCAAAGAGGTGTATTATCGAATTGTCTTTTAAAAATAAAAAGCATTTTAAGCAAACAACATTAAGTACAAAACTTACGTTTGAGAGATACGGCTTATTTTAAGAGTTACAAACGATATTCTAACGATATATTTAATTTTGCCGAAGTCTAACTGTTTAGTGCTCTAGATATGGATCTAGATATGCTCTAGCTTTCACCTCACATGCTTAGTTTAATTTCAAAATCCATGAAATCGTTTCAAAACTTCCACTCGAAGGAGTGAGGGTTATTCCTGGAGATTTTTAAGTGATTTGTGTTCATGTTTGTGTACATTACATGGTCAAACGGGAACTTTGAAGGAAACATTACATAAAATTTTCAAAGAATAATAACCAAACAAGTACGATTCGCATATTCTATCCATCTTTCACATCGAGTATGGCTTAATTATTTCTATTAACACAGGACTTCCATAGGAGCATGGAAGTCCTTTGAGCCGAAGCAGAGGTGGTAAGCATACAGCTTCCCTTCCTCCTCATTATGAAAGACGAAAATAGTCTACATCCTATCGAATATGTAAATTGAACTCAGAATAGAGTAGTTAGTGCTCTCGTAGAAAACCTCAGCAAATTAGCACTTAAATGCATAGAAAATGATACTTTCGATAAAGTTTAATTTTTCACGACTTATACTCTGTATTAGAACCAAACTTTTTATGGAACTTTCTGATTGGCTTCTACGCAATTCTCACATTCATGTTTAAAATAAGTTACCTATTTTTTTTACCTAAAAAAAGCAAAAATAACAAAGGCGAACTGTAATGACTACTGGCCAATATAATAATAATACGACAATATTCAAATACGAACAAGCTTTGTTAGGGTAAAGTAAGGACATGTTTACATATATATAGGTAGTGTTACAGTTACAGTTAATCATGTTACAGAATACAGACGATTAATCATTACACGAACGAAAACCATTTCGATAGTGTCCAGGTTGTTATACTTCATTTGGTATATATGGAGATGGCAAAGCAGCTAATTGTCCACTGCTTTTCCCCACAAGACTCCACTGTTTTATCACAGCATTACTATCATAACCTCATTAGACTAAAATTTCAAGAATTTCTTAAATCCTTTTAAAAGTGGCTTACCATGTGACCTATTTCTGTGAACGTCATTAAAACTAAAGCCCCGATGTTCTACAAGGTAAAGCATAGATTATGTATCCCCTTTCCCTCGTACTGTTCGATGACTCCATTCTTAGAGCTGACGAAGTACAATATCTCGGTGTTATATTCGGTGAAAAGCTAGTCTTTTAATCAATGTAAAAATACTGCACCACATTCCTACTAATCTTTCGCATCGCTAGCCGATAATACACTCAAGTAATACACTCTTACTCCTTAAACAAAGCTTAAGACCTACGCAGCCTCAGTCTGGAGTTTTACAGCAAAACCCTACATGAATAATATAATTGTCCTTCAAGCTAAAATGCTTCGAATCATAACCTACACACCACTGTACATTTCAAATGATGTCCTCCACCACGATGTTCCACTTCACATTCGAAATCTCTCCATTATATTCTTCAATACTATTCCCCATCAGCTAACAATTTAAACCAAGATAAAGAAGTCTACAATTCACCCGAGACAGACATAACTATGGCTTCCCCACAACCACCCTAAATGATAAATTAATATCGAGAATTCGCTCCTCTAGAAATCTAGACAACACCCTGGTCCAGGATAACAATTACCCCCACGCTACTACTGAGGTGTCAGTGTCACTGGCTTCAACACAAGCCTATACAAACACTCCCTTCTTTCTTTTTAAGAAGCCCTTAATGCCTTTCCCCCCAAAAAGAACTATTTCTCTCAAAACCCAATGCGGATTAAAAGCGCTTGAGACTTGAAAAGTATGTGATTAACGGAAAGTAATGTTATGGTCTTTAGATAACTCAACTTTTCAATTTGATGTATTTGGAAAGTCGGAGATCTCTTCTTATTATTAGTCTATCAATTCTGAATAACAAAAACATTTAAAATAGGAGTATTTGGGAGCATTCTGAATATTACAGATGGGAATAGTATGATAAACAAAACAATTTTTATAAAACCTCTTCCAATACAAGGGTATACTTATGTTTCTATACTATTTTTGATCATTTTTTCATGATGAAAATAGTAATTTACCTTTGGAGTGCTTTTTCTCAAAATGAACATTCTTGGCATTGCCTGTCCGCACAATAACACTTCAACCCTTGAGAATAAACACGTGAAATATCGAGTAAAGATGCTTTTTAAAACAGCTTTAAAATGAACCAGTTATTTTGAAAAAGTAAACGTGTTTGTCAATTTTTAGGGGCCATGTGAAAATCTTGCTAAAAAACAATAAAACAAAATAATAAATTAATTATATCCATTGACAATATTTGTGATATTTTTTATTTAATATGTATTATGTATTTTTTAAATTAACCCTTTGAATCCGAGAGCAGTAGAAAGATAGGTAGTTTTGTCCTGAGGTCGGTTTTCTAGTGTTTGTGAAGTGGACTCGTCCATTTCCCAAACCCTTACAGGTGGTCTTACAACCTCCATGCTGGATTAAGTGTCAACAGGAAACACTTCACTTCAGACGAGTGGAGAGATGCTCGTTGAGGAAGAATGCCCTCCTCCTCACACATATTGAGGCTGGAGTTATTTTGCCAATCCTCGCAATTCTTCTGTACGGAAAAAATGCCATTCAAAAGAGATAATTTGAAATGGTAATAAAGCGGTCTGTTATAAGAGCGTTAAATCAAAGATGCGTATACCATAACAGTAGTTGAATCTTTAAAATCTAAAAAAGAACACCGATCGCAGGAAGTATGCAGTAATGGGTCGTTTCTCCCTTTGTGCCTAAAATATTTCTATTTCTATAGAAAGGGGGACGCTCTCGACAATTTCACACCAAAATACTCTGCGAGTGTCACACATGTCTGTACTATAACTATCACTACGGTTATTGCATTCCTTCTTATTAGCTCATGACATCTAAGTGTGCGGGAGATAACGGTACCTCTTCCTTTATCATAACGGTAGAATGACTCAAAACATACCACGCGGCAATCTGACTGGATGGTTGGTCGATTTGGGTTTAATGGCGTTAAGTGGACAAGCTGCGCCAAACACATGACAACGTAACACCCAAAAAATATTTAAGGTTCATTTGTCCAACCAATAATAAAAAGTAGATTTAAAAAATATAATATTTGAAGTAATTGAATTTAAAAATAATTCAAACGCCACGATTAAATAGTGAAATAAGAGATTATCGTCATCTTAGTTAAGAGCTGATGAATTTTAAGAAACGAGAGCTAAAAACAATAGATTTAATTTTAAAATATTTGGGTGTGGAATTTCTCCGATCAAATCTTGTAAGTAAAATTGATGAATTAAAAGAGTATTGGCGGTGACGATTAAAAAGTGGACAATCGATTAAAATATGTTGATTAGTAAAAGGGACCACACACAGGTACGGTCTCTCCGAATAAAAGATGTGTGTGTAAAATGTGTGTCATATTGAAGACGAGTTAATAGTACATCGGAGTGTCGTACAGGCAAGGCCAAAACGAAATGATTGGCCGGATATGATGGAGTATGAATGGTTCCCTCCTGACCACCGAAGGTTTTCTTTATAATTGTCACCGCCCTCAAGGAATGGTTGAAGCAATTTGCGTTTGAACATTTCGATTTTTAATATTATTTTAAATCTCCTCTTTCCAACCTTTAATTAGCTCTCCTATTGCAAAAACATGACCTTAGAGACGAAACCAATCAACCTGCCTTTCAGTATTATGTTACGCAATAGTTAGATATTTAAATCCGCTTGTTGGCAACACATACATAGGTATACTCGAACTGTTTTCATAATTCAGACCTTTCCTTTATTAGTAACTAATCTTGATAAACAATATTCTTATTCGATTGGTTGGTTTTGGGGTTTTATGGCGCAAAGGCCATATTTGGCCATGCTGCGCCAGATACAAGACATACAATATCAAGTAATAGACACACAAAATTCAGGTTTTACTGACACAGAAGAGAGAAATACACCCAGGGAGGAATGCACCTGACAATATTCTTATTCGAAAAATGTACAATAAGTGTGGCAATACTTTACTCTATGAATTATTTTGTAATATGTAATTGATTTTTATTCTGATTTACAGATTACCTGTTAATGTGTGTGTGTGTGAATATTCTACTTCTAAGTATCAGGTTGGCAACTAAGTTCCAGCCTTTTTTTAAATTTTAACATTCCGCATGTCATTAAATATTTTTGGCATAACGTTTTAAATCATTCGGATGTTTTGTTCTACCGGAATCTATGTTTTTTTTTGGTTCGAGTTAATTTATGTTAATTTTCAGATCATTAAAATGGAATGTCAAGTTGAGAAAAATGAGCATTTTCGACATCTCCTTCTTTTTGCTTTTAATCAAGGTTCTAAGGCCGCAAAAGCTGCTCGCGACATTTGTGCTGTGTATGGAGAGGGTGCCATAGCTGAAAGAACCGCTCGTGATAGGTATGCCAAGTTCAAAAATGGAAATTTTGACCTCAAAGACGCACCTAGTTGAGTTCGATGAAGAGCGATTAAACCAACTTTTGCACGAAAATTCGCGTCAAACGACAAGGGCAGAGAAAATGGAATGCTCCCACACTGCTATAGAGAAGCATCTTCACTCGATGGGAAAGGTTCAGAAGTGTGGAGCATGGGTTCCGCATGCTTTATGACAACAAAAATCAACGAGCCACAATCTCCGCTGGTTTGCTTGTTCGTCACCGCTCAACTCATGGAAGCAAGCAACGATTTCTTTGCCGAATCGTTACTGGCGACGAAAAATGATGCCTGTACATTAATGATATGAAGCAGCGCAAGGAATGGCTTAGCCCCGGTAAACAAGCGACACCGCGCGTGAAACAAGATCTTCATCCGCGTAAACGATGTTGTGCGTATGGTGGGACTGGGAAGGGATTATCCATTACGAATTGCTTGAACGGAACCAAACGGTCAACGCGGAACTCTATGTTCAACAGATGGAACGACTCAAAACGGCGGGAACTTAGTTGCCAACCCAATATATTAAACGTTAAAATTACTGCATTCATGTTATTTTTATCTAAAAGAAGCCTTCGCTTTTCATTATCTTAACATAATGGTGGATGTAGCGATGTATTTTATTAGTTTAAAAGATTTGGAAATTTTCGATAATTTATTTCTGCAACTACTGATTGTACATAAATAGCTTTCAATGCTATTTTTAGACGGAACGATGGTTCTAAAAGTATTTTATGATTACCCAAATTATTTTCTAAAATCAAATGGGAACTTCACCGCTGTAAGAAAAGAAGTAGACAAAACGTTGGAGATTAGTGAGCATATTAACCTCGCTTGGTAAGGAAATTATGATGTTTAAGTTATCTTTCTCTTATCTATTTTAAAACCCAAAAACTGATTTTTAAAGCGAATTAAACCCTTTGAAGCAAGTATTAGAACAACAACCCTATAAGTACAATTTTCTATAGATTTTACAAGAATCGACGGGAGTTCTATTAAAACAAAGCACTTTAAAAAAGCAAAGTAGTAACAGCTATTTCTCTTAAGATAATTAGCTCATTGACTTTCGCCTCTAAAGCAAATATGCTTTTCTCACAAAGAATGCGACAAAAGTTACAAAAAATTAGCTTTTTATTAAAGGGCTTTTTATTAAGTTACGTTTGCTGAAGACTGAACTACATGCTAACAAAAATTCAAAGAACATACCCCTTCACACAAAAATAGTCTCAGATATGAGCTATGTAAAATACTGCCATATTTCCATAAATGTTCCTCAGAAAAGACATCTTCCAGAAATTTAAATTATAAATGTTGGTCTTACAATTTTTTCTATTATTCTCACTAATGGATAAAAAAAATCAAACAAATTCAGAATAACACTGCCTTACAAATGTTTCCAGGATTGGTTTTTACTTTGAGCGACTTCTCCGTAAACAAAAAACAGTGCATGTCTTCCTAAATGGCAACCAAATTCAATCAATGGAAGACCTTTGACTTCCCCCAAGGAACCACGAAGAAACCCCTCGCCTAACTAGATTCACCCCTACAATGGCAGAGCAATCCGCCCGATAGGACTCCGTGGATAAAGGCGTTACTCATACCACACATTTCAATCATTATTGGTGTCATATAATTAGTATATTATGCATTTGTTTATTTTCAATGTCGCAAGCAAAGTAAAATTATAGATATCTGCTTAAAAATTGTCCATATGTAAATTGACATAGAATATTTTTCAATTTTCAGTCAAACACACAACTCTTCTAATTGTAGTAAAGAGAAATATACGAAAAAAGTTTATTTTGATACACATAAAAGTTTGTGAGTTATATTTATCTAAAAGCTCCAGTCTATGGAAAATTGGATACTTCCCAACATAATTTGACTGATTAAAGTACTATATTCCCTTAAAAATGTTAATTTGATGATTTTGCTGGCAATTCTGTTGGACATAATTCTCATTTTTGCCTTTGGGTCTCAGCGAAACGTTAAATTATAGAATCAGCAATACTAAGGTTATATCATATTTCGTGAACTATATATCACATAGTATTCATGAGAACTATTTATTTGAATACATCTTTATCCTCGAGCCAAGAAAATTCATTCCTCTAATTCATTTTCTTGAGATTTACAATATCTTAAAACGAGTATCGTAATTAAGGTTAGTTAGTAACTATTATCATAATTCATCTTATAAGATTCCCAAATTAAGCTTTAAAATATATCTTATTTTACTTTTGTGAAGAACCTGAAGAAATCATTAAGCAAATGGTGTCCAAAAATAATGAAGTCCTCTGAAAACACATTTTTGAGTATAATAAGACGAAATTGTTTCCTGTCGTAAACAAGTAATTAAGAACTAAAACTGTCGAAGATATAGGGGGAATAAATGCAAATAAATCTGAGAACTATTGATTTTCAGTTTTGTTTAAAATGTGTTCTTTTCACAGAAATTGAACGAATACTTTTGTATCTGTTTTAATAGGTTATACAAATTTTAAATAATTTTAGCAAACCCTTTCATAATTGAATTTTTGTCATAAAAATAGGAATACTGAGATTATTGTGGTTGGATTTTACATTGTAACTTTAAATACATCTTTAAAAAAGTAACTCTGTAAAACATTTGGAGCAATGGGATCATTACGCCAATTTCGTCGTCCAACTTTTCAGTAAAAGGAATACGACGCAATAATTTTGTAATTAAAGCGATTATTGAACATGCAATCGCATCACAAAGTACTAGAGAAATTACTAAACGAAGGAGATACCGCGCCTTCATGAAAGGGGGCTGCTGCCCGTTAAATCTGTCGTGGTCTCAAATACCCTCACGTTGTCGTGGGATGCCAGCTCAAGTGTTGTTATCTGACCGAGGTTCAAAATTACGTGGTGTTGTCCTCGGGTCTTTCCCTTGGGGATTGACCGTCGCCAAACCCATTGTGTTGCTTCAGTTTGACGTCAATTACGTACCTACCTGTAGTTATGCTTTAACTGCGTTTTGAGAGTTGTTTTTCATTGTCTTGTACAATGAAAAAGGCTCGGATCGAAGTAACGTGGAAGTTAAAAACATGAATTTTAATCTGAATTTGTCACCCGCAATAAACGTTACCGATTCCATCATTCCTGAAACAAATAGCAACTACTGGAGTAGCCTTCCTACGTATATTGCGAATCAAAGAGCACATGAAAAACAGCTCATCAATCATGGAATAAAATGCTGGCTGGTTCTCAACTCATTCCTGCATATGATTAATGTTGGATTTGGAGCAATATGGGCTAAGGCCCGGTGCACAAATCCGACTTTTAAACGTAGGGTGCCACTGCGGCACCGTAAGTGCGGTCTGACATATCTCCGCAGGGTGGACGTTGCGGCGACGTACGTTCACCTTGCGTGCAATAATTTGTGCCGTAGTTCCCCACGTCGCCGCGCACGCTCCTCCGGTCTTTCAGTACCTTGTTCACTATTGAGCGGTGCACACATCCGTTATTTTTAAAGTAAATGCGGCGTATTATTTTACATAAATTATTAATATTTTTATAGTTATGGCGGTAAATTTTGATGATTTGGGTATGGAATTGTTTATTGGCGAAGTAAAAGGTATCCTGTGTGAAATATGGAATATCGGCTGCAGAAAACTATCATGACCGAACAAAGAGAGGAGTGTGGATTGGTGTTTGTCGGGTGTTTTGTTTCCAATGGAGAGTCTCATCCAGGTATTTTGAGACATAATCTTGTCAGTAATTTTTCCCGCAAGCTCGTCAAATGATCGGACACTTATTCGGAAGTAATTAAAACACTTATCTGGGTTGTCTCGAAAATCCGCAATTGTATAAAATCTACCTCTTGTAAGTCTTAAATCACTAAATGGATATATCCAGTAACGTCTATTTTATTTCAAAATACATTTTTGTACACCAAGCGAAACAAACACGTTTCCTTCGATAGACATCCATCGCAACTGGCGGCCAAATGAGTATAGGTTTCACAAATACGACCGTAATTTCTACCCGATATTACGCATCGTCCTAAAATGAAGGGTTGAGGCCAAAACTCAAGGAAAAGGCGAATCTACAAAAAAAACATTTATTTACTTCACTAGACGCACCACAGACAGAAGCGAGATTCAACTCTCTTTTCGCCTTCCCAGCAAGCACTGCGCCGCCACTTACATAAAACCTAGACAAAACATTCTGGCGACTATTGCCAACAGGCAAAAAGGAAATATATTATGCACAATGAGAGGCCTTATTTCTGATAATAGGCGTCATTTCACGGTTGTGGGTGCATAGTCGGCTACGGCAACGCAGCGGTGCCGTACGTTTCAAAATCGGATGTGTGCACCGGGCCTTACGTGACTGTCAGTGCAATTTGGACGCTTGAGCTGACCAAATAAAAATTCGTTGATTTTTAGTGATAACTTGGAATGGGTTTCAATTCATTCGATCACTTAGGATCAATCGCCCAGAAGTCAAGTGATACGGAGAGTTAGGACATCATTTTGTGCTAAAACCGAGCACCTTCTGTGACTACAAAATCCATTGAAATAAACATGCTTTGACATTGTAACACAACGTTTTCACCTCTACGAAACCACCAAGGGCGAGGAACAACTCTGCCATCGCTACATATCAAACAGAATGAAACTGAAAAATAATAACTAGAATTTTAAACATTAGTGTTAATTTTAAGCACCACCTAGCGCTCCCATCAATAAAGATTCTATCACTTTACTCTACTTTGTCCACGAAATGGATCTCCGCCTTTGATCTTCATAAAATCCGCTATACGAAGACCACTACTAAGCCTTCTAAAGCTCATAATCTACATTAACTTAGAAAAAGGGACGGGCGACATAAATATATTCTAAGATGTGCGTAAACCAATAATTAAATGAAAAAGTTATAAGTCGATATCTTCTCCCTAGTGTCAAACCTTCAAGTGTTTTTCTGGAAACACTGGTTTGGTATTCGTAGATGAGTGTGGAAAAATAAACAAGAATACAAACCAATTAACTTGGAAAATAAACACGTAATCGAAGAAACTAAAACGAATTTCAAAACTATCCTAACTGAGCATTGAAAGAATAAGCGAAACGATTCATCGAAACCTTGAACGAATTCGGCAAATTATTAACCCTCCAAGTGGTTTCGACGAGGTATCTCGTCCTCAAGATCTGATCTGCTAATGACGAGATATCTCGTCATCAAGATAGTGTCGCTTTTTTGATGATGACGGCATCAAGATCTGGCCAGTTTTCCCCTCGTAATGATGAGAAATCTCGTCCGTCAAGATCTGGTTAGTTTGTCTGATGAAGAGAAACCTCGTCAAGACAACCACCAGGAGGACATACAAACATTTAAAGATCAACCACAAACATCCCCAAATGTCCAGAAAAGAAAAGTCACTTCAGTCGTAGAAGTGATCAACATAAAGACAAACTTGAAGATCCTTTGAAAATGGGAAACGGCACAATAACGCGAAGAATCAATAAAACCGATCCAATTTAAAGAAATAATCTTAGAAAAACCGTAGCCATGGGTTTATTTTTTCCCAGGTAGGGCCTTCCCTTATTTATTTTCATTTCGCTTTCAATCTGAAAATTATTCAGCTAGAAAAGTTCGCAATAAAAATCTATGGCTACAGAAATCACTCTTTAATTCAACCGATGTCTATTTCAAGGAAACCATCTAAAACCAGATCAAGTTTCATCTTAAAAATAAAAGTACAGGTTGACTTTTAATTAACCTACAACTTTTAACTGAAATAACTCTTGAGTCGTTGCACTACAAACATTTTTTATTGAAAAGAACATGGAAAAGGAATTGAATGGATAAGGTTTTCAAAGTGATAACCTACAGAGGTGATACAATAGCGCAACCTAGTCACAAAGTTGTCAGTCACAAATTCAAGAGTTTCTTTAATTTGCTTGCAAATGAGTCAGTTATGGACTTCTTGTAAACCAAATCTTTCAGATGACCGCAAAGATAGAAATCACATGGATTCATATCTGGTGAATAAGGTGGCCAATGCAATGTACCAGAATAACTTCTATGATTGCTCTTGTATCAATCACTTCTACTGTTCTAACAGTTACCTTTGCGCCAGCTTTTCCCTTCAGATCATCTTTCACGTAACCGAATTTTTCAAATTTTCTTATCAGATCTCTTACCATTGCTCTAGAAGACTTAGGTTGGTTTCTGAATGTTGCAGACCACTTCCGTAGCAATAGTGTTGCATTTTCACCACAAATACCAATTTTTTCACAATAAAAATATGATCTTCGGTTGAATAAAATACTTTGGGGGCATTTTCAAAATGGCGTAGAACTGACACGAAACAATTTCCTCTTTTTACACTCTCTCACTGCACGCATTTGTAGCGCCATCTAGTGACACTTGGAGAAGTTATTTCAGTTAAAAGTTGTAGGTTAATTAAAAGTCACCCGGTACATTCAATTTATATTAATTAGGTAGGTATTTTAATCAACGTCACACTGGAGCAACATAACGGGCTATAGGTGACGGTCCGGGATCCCAGAGGGAAAGATCCGAGGAAAAAATGTAATTTTGAACCATGGTCAGATGACGAGGAAACACCTGAGCTGACACCCCACTCCAAACTTCCACACCACGCCAACGTTAGAGCGTTTAAGGCTAACGTGCACCAGCCCCCTTGTACCCGAAGGTCTTTTTCCTGGACCGATATATGGAAAACCAATGATGGCTGAAAAACAAATACCATCATTCACAAGGGGCCCTGGATGGAAGAGGTTGCGAGTTCGAAACTCGATCTAACGAAAGACCATTGTGTGCTCCTGGTGTACGGTATATCTGTCGTGGCCTGAAATGTCCTCAGGTTGGCTTGGAAGTTTGGAGTGGGATGCCAGCTCAGGTGTTGACCTCGTCATCTGACCGTGATACAAAATTACTAGAAGTTTTCCTCGGACATTTCCCTTCGAGATAGATCCCGGACAGTCACCAATAGACCGTTGTGTAGCTCCAATGAGACGTAAGTTTAACAACCGACATACCTTTCTACTTCGTGTGGCCTGTGATTCAGTGTTTGCCCAATGCGCTTCTAGCGCTGTAGGTGGCGCAGGTTCGATTCCTGCAATTACTCTGGGTGTATTTCTCTTGTCAATAAAAACTTTCCTTTTGTTTCTTCAAGTTTGTCTTCGAAGGAATTAACTTATCAAAAGCGCTTTCCATGAATAGTCATGGGGCAACATCCAACCATCTACATCTATTGGTTCAATCTTGCATACGGAAACAAATCCGAAAAACAAATTTTAGACGTGGCTTACAATTCAGCTTTAAGAATCGGTCTTGGCCTTACCAAGATGTACCCCTTATTTAAACTCAAGAAAATATCAAACAAATCACTAGATTAAATCTCAACACTACTGGATCCGTCATGTAAACATAAATGAAATGTCTCCCTCTTAATACCATTTTCCATACCCAAATTTCAAAAGCAAATCAACAGAAAACTGTTCCCAATTTGCAATACAGTGAAATCTCAAACATTTTGACATTAATTTCGATCACATTGGAATTTTTATTTCCAACTAATCAAGGAAATCTCAGCATCTAGATCAAAATCCTAGATTACGACTTACAAATAATCAAACTCCAAAGATGATTAACCCACTATTTCAAAATTCCAAGACAGAATACTTAATGATTACCATATAATTGCCCCAGATGCTTCAAAATCAGTTACTTTCACGTCGATTGTTAGTCGGAAGAAAGCTTTATGGACGTGAATTAGTCTTTAAAATCGGTATGGGGGTCATCGGCAGAAACTTTAGCGTCACGAAAAGTGTTGATATCTCAAAGTCCCATAACTCCAGGGGGAATCAGCCCATGGGGATAAATGACCTACCATCGTGTAGAGAAAGGTGGGCCTCGTCGACCACTAATCCACTCCCCCTCTGACCTTTGGAGGGGGAAATGAGTCACATTTCGGACATACGCTGGCCTGTTTAACCGCTGTAACTTCAGTTCTAATCGAAGGGTCGTGGCGAGTGCGTGCTTAAATTGAAGAGAACGACGAGTTCTACAATTCCATTGGACCAATTGACAGTTTAAACCATTCTTGTGAAAATTGTGTGCAGTTAAAAGTGACGATGTGTCGAAGATTTCACTATGAAGCCAAATATCACACTAAATTTCAATTTCTACATAGGAAACGAAAACAGGTTGAAAGAGCAGTTCAAGAGGAACAAAATGATACCAAGAAGTCTAAACCTATGACAAGTGCGGAAAGATTACCGAAGACGCAAGAATGAGCAGGCCGAGCACGCGGCGACGTCGCTGGACCATCTAACGAGCTGCCACCACGCTTGGAAACACCACCATCGACCTTACCTTTGCCAGGAACATCAGCAACGACACCATGACGTTTGTCTCGTACTGTAGCTATCACAGACCCATCATCCATAAGGTCGCCATAGCATTGTCCACACTCTAACACCACTGTTATGTATCCACCAAAACTGGTTAAATAAATAAATGTGAAACAAATGCCCGCCGTCTTCATTTCACCACTTACCAGGTATTCCGCCCAAAAGTATTCACCAACCAAATCTTACGGTACAGTGGGGACTGCTTACCCGCTGTTTTTGCTTCCGAATTATTAACATTGATGCCATTTTCACTGCCGAAACTTAAGCAATTTTCCAAGTAACGGATTGCTTAACAGTTCCAAATACAAAATACGCTATGTATACTCCTACAGCAAATCTGTTCTAACTGATAAAATATCCCAAAATAATTCTCAGTTTAAGAAACAAATTGGCTCTGTCACATTTAAAAGCAACTAACATCACATTATAAAGAGCTAACTGAATTTACTGAGTTACAAGCAAATACCACCCGACTTTGGGAACTATTTCCGATTTACAAAATATTTGTAAATGGTCAAACAGACGAGGAGATATTTTTCGAACTAGATGCAAAATTAAAATGTTAATCACATTCTTATTATTACAATTCAATCTCGAAGAATCAACGAAAGTCCTACATGTAAAGATGATTTTATTTAGTTGCAAGAAATACAATAACGAACGAAAAAACTATTCCAATCCTTAAAATTTCCAAACACAATATACTCGTAACTTCTAGTAACCGTAGAATCCGATGATCCAAGCAGTTGTAATTAAAGCTACAGCTAAAGGACTGCTTCGATTTCTAATATCTAAAAATTCTGAACTTAAACATTCCTCGTACTCAGTAACGATACGCGAAATCTAAAACTTGAACGAGCTAAAGTTGTAACCATAAGCACACTGAACAATCTTGAAACAAAGCTACCTAAATTTGAACCACTTTGTAATGAATCAATCTTCTTTCTGGGTATAAATATCCATTGAAAATGATATTTCTTTCTTAGATTGTCCTCTTGTGTAATAAGAAAATGCCTTAAAAATTCTAATTTTGCACACACATCGAAAATAAAAACAATTAAATCTTTCATTTGAAGCGACCGTTATAAAACCGTAATCTATGAAAAAGTAACATTCCATTATATTTATATAGTAAAAATATATATTACGAATTGTTTTTTTTTAAATTAAAAGCATTTTAAGGAAATATCATTGAGTAGAGTACTTACGTTTGAGAGACGAAAGAAGTAATCTTATAAACGATGTTCTAAAGATGCATTTAGTTTTGCCGACTCTAACTGTTTAGTGCTCTAGATTTGGAGGATTGCTTTCGCCTCATCTGCTCCTTTTTATTTCAAAGTCCATGAAATCGTTTGAAAACTTTCACTCGTAGGAATGGGGGTTATTCCTGGAGGACTGTCATGGGATGTGGGTTCACGTTAATGTATTACAAGGTCTAACGGGCAAAGTTCGATGAGAATGTTTCATAAAAATGTCTCAAAGAGAAATAACCAAACATGTACGGTATGTAAGATATCCATATTTCAAGTATGATTTAATTATTTCTGTGAACATCTCAGGAGGTAAAAATAGTTTTGTCAGCAATTTTCAAAATTCCTAGTCCTTATTTTGCATATTTCTGTTTTAATGGTAAAAGTTTTGTGTCATTCAGTTGGAAATTATTGTTATTTTCTTTGTGACAAACTATCTGTCCTGAACAACAGACCAACGTTTGAGCTTTACAGCTTGTTAAAGATGCTGCTTAAAATTCCAATATGCCTCCTTTGTTAAAATATCATGGCTTTATTAAAAAGCACACTAAAACAAAAACTCTTTCAACCATTTGAAGCAATGGATCTTCATACCAATTCGTAACCCAACATATCACCTGATGCAATCAATGTTCACGTTTCCAAATCAAAGTTTAACATGAAATCATGAAAAGCATTAAAAGAAATTTGACTTCGAAGACAAAATGTTCCATAACAGGTTAAACCGAGATATTTTAAGTGACTCTTATACTGTAGAGGGTGAAAACATTAATATTTTTTTTTGTAAAAAATGCCAAAACCTTCATAACAACGACTAAATAAAGATTAAAAACTTGGAGAAATAACTATTTCGCCTCAGATAGACGATGCTGTTTCTCCTATTTCAAAGATTATTTATACATACTTCTATATATCTAAATAGAATGAAATAAATCAATATCATTATAGAGTTATATTTATAATCAATGTAATAAAATAATCATGACTTTAAGATTCATCTTTTCCCCTATCTTATTCGTATTTTCGAATAAAAATTGTGGTTCCGCATCGTATTTCACGGACGAATAAATAATTTTTTAATTAAAAAAATATAATTAATAGCTTCTTCATTTTGTGAAAGCAATAGAACTATGACTACTTTTCAACTTTCTTATATTTTTATGGTTGTGTTTGTTTTCCACTGTAATTGGACAATAATTGAGGTAAGAAAAATTTTCATGACAAGGAAAGAGCAACACTTTATGCAAAAGATTCAGTTTTGTTGGTGCTGTCATCTACAATTCAAGAGATTAACTATATATGATTCGAAAAATATTTTATCTGATGTTAATGATAAATACTTTTAAACATGTAAACTTTCGAAAAAAATGTTTGTTTCAAAGAAAATTATTCATTCAAAGTTTATTTTTCGTAAAAAAATCCAGCATTATCGAGGAGAAACACGGTAAAGAATGTTAGACAAAATTATTAATTGTTTGTGCTGCCATCTACCATAGAAGAGAGTAACTATATGATCGAAAATTAGGATTGCATCTGATATTAGTATGTACAGTCGCGGAAAAAAAAACCGAACCACCCCTTCAAATTCGAGCAATTTTAACAGTAGAGAAAATGGAAAGATAGCGTTCGACAGTAACTAACATCTACAAATTCAAATGCATGAAATTTGCATATTAAATTGAGCACCAACTTCATAATTTCCAATGGAAACCCTCTATTTTGACACACAATTTCAAATCTATATCAAAATTTAATTTCAGATACCAAATTTCATGTCATTAGGTCGTACCGTTTCGAAGCTATGAGTACAGAAAGTTTGGAACTCCTAATCAGTTAAATCGGTTTTAAAAATTAAATCGGTTTATCAGACGTTTATGGATATCTTCCTAAATAATATTTCTATAGCGATGATATTTTGATGTACCATGTTATTGTTAAGCAATCCAAACAAAATACAAATAATATTTTATTTTATAAATAATTTTTAGTATGCAGTAATAATTATTAAATTAATGTTTGAAAAAATTATGAATTGGAACCTTACTATATTTTGATGAGACTCTATTCAGGACTTCTAATATGACCATGCAAAATTTCAGGTCATTCCAATTGTTAGTTTTTGCGTTACATTAAATTGTCCTCATTTAGGCGATTTTGGGTGGCAACCAAATGTTTAAGAAAACGTCTGACAAACTTGAGGAATGTTTAGATTCTTGAAAAATGGTTGGAAATTTCATTTATGTATTCGAAAATACATTGCCTTTTATCAGTTATCTGTCGTATAGATGAACTCTACTAATCAATGATCAATTGAATTCACTCTATTCACTTTTTGGATGATCGGAAAATCAGTTCGATTGTATTAAATAATTGCAGGTATGCTTTTTGGTTCATACATGGAGACGAACGTTAATTAAAAAAATTAACATTTATTAAGAACACTAAAGATCATACAAAATTATACTGAACATCGATCAACACTTTCTCCGTTTCGAATTGTTCTCAATTCCAAAATCCTTCTTTTATCACATTTGAATCATGGTTGCAATCCACAATATTATTGTTTGAGCTCGTACAATAAATATAATTCTCGGATCGTTTGCACGCTCTGGCAAATACGTTTGATATAGTGTTCAAATTTGGGAAATTCAGGTAGCTATAACTAGTTAATCTCGGATGGTACGTATAGCGATTTTCAATGTGATGATTCCTGAAATTGGCAGGAATTTTAACATTGAATATCTCCGAATGTAAAGATAGTCAAGTCATGAAATTTCATAATTTAACGATGCAGAATAGGATTAAGCTATCAAAACAGGGTGTTTCCATTGAAAATTTTGTTGTTCGTGCAACATTTTATGTTAAGACGGTCCTTTATGCAATTTTTTTTTGCATTTGAATTTGTAGAGGACGTTATTTTTCCTATTGAATGGTATCTTTGTATTTTCTCTTTGAATGGTCCTCGAAATAAAGGGGATGGTTCATTTTTTGGGTTTAATTATGCGTGTTACGTAATTATGCTAATATGATATATACGTTTCTGAATGTATATATCGCCCCTCCGAGCGTTAATGATTAGGAAGTAAACTGCGCCATAGCATTATCCGGGGAAGAATGGCAAACTTCATGTTTTTATCATCTCCGCTTACTGAATTCATAGTGTTATGTAACAAATAGCCGAACTAGTTGGATGCATTCATTGTATCTCTTCCTATTTTTAAACTTTTGAGTTGTTGGGTAGCATAGTTGTCTTGAATCGTGATCCCAGTCCTGGATGCTCTTTGCGAGGTCAATTGATCTGAAAACATTGATATTCACAATTGCTATACTCATAGCCCTATCTGCTATTAAGCTATCTTTAAATAATGGACACTCGTATGTCGTTTCTTGTATGTCCATAAAATGTGGATTTCCTCATGCATTTCCTCTGTATCTCGCCAATTTCATTTGCTTATTTACACGCGTCTCTGAACTTTGTATGGTTTTATAATATTTACGTTAAATAGTTAATTAACTGGAGCAACACAACGTGCTATTGGCAACGATCCGGGATCAATCCCGAAGAGAAAAATTCGAGGACTACACCTCGTCATTTTGAATCACGGTCAGATAACGACACATGAGCTGGCACCCCACTCTCCAAACTTCACCACCACGCCAAAGTGGGGACATTGGAGGCCACGACAGATTTAACATGTACCAGCCCACATGTAACTATGGTCTTTGGCTAATCCGTTGCTCTTCCAACTGGGCTACCGAGACCCTACGTTAAACAGTTAAACGTGAAATTAAACGCATCACAATTAATTCAGAACTCGTGGATCATGCCTGGCTGTATGTATGCGTGCAGCACAAAAGCTCCCATGCAAGCAAGTGTTCAGAAATATTTTCCAGAGGGGGCGATGAGATCATGTCTCATCTATCACAATCGAAAGGCCGCAATATCAAATGAACATCACATTTAATTATTTAATGTCTGTTTCCAGACGCCGACTTGCGCCTTTGTATGACAAACTAAACTTCTGTTGACGCTGATTACACAAGTCTGGAAATAATCAAATATATTTGCAACGGAAAGTTTATTTAGTATCCGGTTACTAAAGCAAGCACAGTTCATCTACTTGCTAGGAAATAGTGGGAGGGACAGAACGATCGATCACCAACGATGAAGAGGGGATGGACTAGTCCACTCAAATAGACTTAATCAACCCAAGCACGCGTTTAGATCCGTATCGAACTCTCCAAAAGTGTATATTTTAACTGTTAAAAACAATCAAAACTACGCACTGAAGCTAATTTAACCCTCCTGGTGGCTGTCTCGACGAGGTATCGAGGTATTAGAAAAACTCACCAGATCTTGATAGAAATTAGTTGGTAATATTAACCAATTAACTGGCACAACACAACCCATTATTGGCGATGATCCGAGACCAATCCCCAAAGGAAAAATCCGAGGACACCACGAAATTTTGAACCACGGTCAGATGACGAGGTTGACACTTGAGCTGGCACCCCACTCTCCAAACTTCCACACCACGCCAACGTGAGGACATTTGAAGCCACGACAGAGTTAACGTGCACCAGCCCCCGCATAGACGACGATCTTTGATTGGACCTAGTTTCGAACTCGCGACCTTCCGATTGCTAATCTGCTACTCTGCCAACCCGAAATTAGTTGGAGAGTTAACGCTAGCATGAATACACCCCTGTTGTCTTTCTGATTGGTAGGTAGTTAATTAAGGTCGCACTGAAGGGGCATCGGTCCGGGATCAAACCCGAGGACAACACCGTGTAATTTTGAATTACGGTGAGATCATACCTCATGAGAAAGAGCCCCACTCTCCAAACTCCCACTCCACGGACAAAGCGATCTTTGTGATTGGAAACCCCTTTCAATTTTTGTGTGAAATGAAACCTCTACTTTTGCATTGAAAGGCCTCTAGGAAATGCCCTTCTCTGAGTGTCCCCCCGTGTCAAGGTGCAGCCGTGTCGGCCACATTCTCGCCTCAGTTTCCGCGCCTGATGGCTCTAATGAGGATGTCCTGTGGGCCGCGTGACCTCCACGAGGAAAGAGCGCAGCATCCTTGGAGCCCTCGCCGTGTGAGGCGATGTAGTTAGCGGCTTCCTGGTCACGTTAGCGGACCCTGGTGCAGAAACGAGGGCAATCGATCCCGATTCGAGTGGAGGACATTCCGAAAAGAAACAGCCCTCTGAGAAATTATTTTCCGGTAGCCTAGTGTTGCTTTTATCCCACAACACGCTTAGCCACATCTGTTGGGAAGCCATGGATAATTTAAACTTCAAAAAGATGCTTCCTTTCCTTGGAAGTGAATCCTTTGGAAAGCTTCCGCTGCTCTCCTTTCCTTGAAATAGAATCCTTTGGAAAGGTTCTGTTGATAGTTTCCTTGTAATAGAATCCTTTCGGAAATTATATTACTCCTTTCCTTAGAAATAAAATATAAAAGTAGAGTGAGCAATGGTAACCTTATTATGTGCCCAGGATCATGACCAAAACTAATAGTAACTTGACCGGTGGTATCCTTATAGTAGAATAATTTCAAAATTTTATTGCTAGTTTCCTTTTAATTGAATCCTTTCGAAAGGTTTTATTGCTAATTTCTTTAGAATAGAATCTGTTGGAAAGATTCTATTCCTCCTTTCCTAGGAAGTGAATCGTTTGGAAAGATTCCGTTGCTCCTTTCATTACAGTAGAATCCTTTAGAAAGATTCTATTGGTCGAAATCACAAATTTCAAAATCACCAAATGCGATTTTTAATTTTAGAGCTAAAAATTATTGAAATCAAACTATGTAGATAGTTAAAATAATTTTTAAATTGCGATCAATTTTGAGGAATTACATACACAGCAACATAAAACATATAGGTAGGTAGTTAATTAACGTTGCACTGGAGCAACACAACTGGCTATTGGTAATGGTCCGTGATCAATTCCCAAGGGGTAGAACCGAGGACAATACCATGAAATTTTGAACCACGGTCAGATGACGAGGTTGACACGAGCTGGCACCCCACTCTCTAAACTTCCACACCACGCCAACGGGAGGACATTTGAGGCCACAACAGATTTCACGTGCAACAGCGCCCGACCCTCTTTGGCTGGAGAGAGCTTCGAATTCGCAACCCACCTGTTGCTAATCCGTCTACTGTTCCAACTTAGCTATAGCGGCCCCTCAAATAAATTAGAACACACTAATTAATTTTTAAAATAAATTATTGTCCAGGGACTTAATTTTGCTTTACAATTAATCTTTGACCTCAGAGACGTTCGTGAAAAAATAGTTTTGTCGCTTTGTCTCTTCTCATTTCTGGATAGTAATGGATAACGTGGGGCTTAAAGTTGTATCTTAAAGACGAAAGTAGGCAAGTAGTTGAATTAACGTCGCACTGGAGCAACTCAACGGGCGACCGTCCGAGATCGATCCCGAAAGGAAAGATCCGACAACAACACCTCGTCATTTTGAACCACAGTCAGATGACGAGGTTGACACTTGAGCTGGCACCCCACTCTCCAAACTTCCACACCATGACATCGAGAGGACATTTAAGGCAACGACAGATTCAACATGCACCATCCCCCTCGTACATGATGGCCTTTGCTTGGATCGAGTGTCGATCTCGCAACCCTCCGGTTGCTAGTCCTCAACTCTTCCAATAGGACTGCTTCGTCCCCTGAAGATGAAAGTATTCACTTCACAAGCACATCACTGAAAAATACTTTTGTGCGAAACTTGAAAATATGAAACCTTTTTCCTAGAACAACCTCAAAATGTTTGATTTCATATTTTGGAACCGCTTGGTTCGTTGAGGGCCACATGCATCTCCCCCCGCGGAACTGGATTGGTAAAAATATTTGGATGCGTGCATGGGAAGGAATTTTCGATTCTCAGTTTAGAGGCTTTATCATCGATTTTGACACTAATTAGTAATGTGGGATGATGCATGAAACGATACATAAAATTAACCCCCTAAATTTAATTCTCATCAGAGTTAAGTCCCTTGACGTTCCCCTTTCCACGTAGTCTTTGTCATGCTGCGAGCCAAGTGGTCAATATATCTAGTCACCTCCTTTCACCTGTGCACTCAAGCCATCTCTCTAACCTTGACTTGCGACGGACCCAGTCACTCGAAATGTTTATCTCTTTCTTTCAAATTGCCTGTGAAAGATCAACTCACTTCTTCGTTAACCCTTTCGGGCCTAATGAGCATATACGTCCCAGAGATTAGATTGGGTCAATAAATCCCACTTTTGAATGGGTTTTTACGTTTTCAGTGTTCTTGAGGAATTAGGGAATAAAAATAGGACTCAAGAAACCTGGCAATACTTTCAGATTGCAAATGGCTGACTTATGGTTTTGAGCACGCCCATTCATTCTGATGAATGAGTGACCGGAAACAAAAAGATGGTACAAAATTAGACGTTAGTTGCCCATTTCCCACTACACTATGTACATGAATGGAATTGTGATGAAATGGCTACTTTTTAGGGTCATGGCAGAAAATCAGACAAGTGGTGGAAAAAGATTAGTTATGATTTGTGTTGTGAATGCATGGATTACGAAGTGTGATGTGGAACATAAAAACAGAACCACTATTATCATCCATGGTCCCCTTAGCTGAACAACTCATAAATGTTGGAAGGGAGAAAGCAAACACAAAAAGAACGCGAAAGTACGATCGTCCGTCAAAAAGAGCAAAAACTACTAAATTGAACTACTTTTCAGAGTTAAATTTTAATCATGCAAAAGTCGGGGCGAAAGGGTTAAGACGCCGACTTTCTACCAATGAACTTTCTTGACGGATCCAATAATCTTTCTATTGATCCTTATTTCCCTAGCGAGTCCATTTATTCATTCTTTAATGAACCCATTAGAATAGAGAGCTCAGAGCTATCCCAAACACTCAACACACCCACGTATTATGATGCTTCTACTTGTCTCTTGAAGTAATAAAGTATCGTGATGGAACTTTCTGCCTCTCCATTGGAGGAACCAACATTGCACTCTGCTCCAATGGATTCTTCTCCTTATACCACTTCCGCCGCTCTTGTCACAGGCTTTTATATTTTCTGACATGCACCCCCTGGATATAAAACGATTAAAGTAGGGTGTGCTGAAAATGATGGAAGGAGTTGTTTCAATAAATTAGGTTCACCATTAGAGCGTTTCGGCAGGAAACCAAAAAAGCGGGTAGGCACAGTCCTCACTGTACCGTAAGGTTTGGTTCGTGAATACTTCTTGCGTCTTCGGTAAGCTCTAGATCTCTCCGCACTTGTCATAGGTTTTGACTTCTTGGAATCATTTTGTCAATCTTGAACGGTTGTCTGAATTGAGTGTGATAGTTTGGTTTCATTTTGAAATCTTCGACAAATCGTCACTTTCCACTGCACACAATTTTCCCACAAATGGTTTTAATCATTTGTGGTCATTTAATCAAATGGAACTGTCATTTAATCAAATGGAATTGTAGAATCAATTTAAGCACGCACTCGCGATTAGAACTGAAGTTACAGTGGTTAAACAGGACAGCGTATGCCCGAAATATGACTCATTTCCCCACCACGCGACACAAAGGTCAGAGGATTAGTGGCCGACCTGGTCCACCCTCTTCTACACGATGGTAGGTCATAGGCTGATTCCCCTGGAGTTATGGGGCTTTAAGATATCAACACTTTTCGTGATGAGCAAGTTTCTGACTCCCATGCATGCACCTTAGACCCCCGGAAACGTATTCACGTCAAAAAGGGGCAAAATGATATGCTCATACTCCACTCTCAATAGTAAAACAGAAAACAATCCGTGCTTTAGTCCCGCCATGTGGGGCTAGTTCAACCCCATAGAAAAGCATTGAAAAGTATTGTTTTATTATAACAATGGTAAGATTTCAAAAGGACACTGAGAAAGAACTTTCGAAATAAACTCTTTTTTGAGTATGTGAATTTGGTTTTGAATAGAGGGCCGCCGCGGTCGTAAAGGCACCCAAAACAACTTATTGAGTTGATAAACAGTGTAACTTACTATTGGATATTAATATTATGTATTATAATCTTTTGCAGCGAGTTTTTCATTTGGTGAATGAGTTATGAACCACTATATTTAACACACCGAATAATAATGCTAACGTGTTAGCGGAAAATATATCTAGCCACGTGTTCAATTGATTTGACAATGAAATAATTTCCTAATTTAACAACGAGTACTAAATCAAAGTCGAGAACATCAGCCAGACAGCCCCAACAAAACATTTAAAAGCAACTGAATAGAATGCTGGTGCAATGCAGGAAGTGGGCCTTAAAAGCCACTCCATAACTATGCAGTAGAATTCAGCATATCCGCGCTCCGGAAATCCAATTTTTCGAACAGCATTTTGTGATTTGTTTTTCATCATCCGTTCTTTTTTCCTTTAAAATGAATTTAAAGAATGTTTTTGTCTTTGTTCCGTGTGAATTCAAGTGTTCTCAGAAAGGAGAAACCGAAACAAAACATCGCAACGTAGAAATTGATGGAGTGAATCACGTGAATACTTTTCCCTTCGAATTACTTTGATAGCTGAGATCGTTGTGACCATCGTGATGGTAATTAATAAACGTCGTACTGGAGCAACACAACAGGCTATTGGCGGCGGTACGGGATCCTTCCCTTCGAGGACACCCCCACGAAATTTCGAACCACGGTCAGATGACAAGATCACATCTGAGCTGGCACCCCACACCACTCGAACGGAATGGACATTTGAGGTCACGCGAGAGATCCTTTGTACTTAAAGTCTGATTGGACCGAGTTTCGATCTCGCAACCCTCCGACTGCTCTTCCAACGGGCTCCGATCGTTATGACGAGAGCGGAGAACAAGCAATCCAAACATCCTGGTTTGTGACCTTAACATAATTTTGATTTGTCACCAAGTGACATTCCATTAAAGCAGGGGTGTCAAACTGGCGGCTCCCCAGAGGTAATTTTTTGTGGCCCACGATGCTCTGAAATAAAATGAAAACAGGACAATATGTTACGAAGAAAATAGCACTTAGGGGAGATCGAGGCAATATCGTACGCACAATTTCGTCATGTTAACTGACTTTGTTTAAAAATCATCTACAAAAAAACGTTGACTTATTTTCCTACGTGTGAGCAGTTAAAAGCACAAAATCAAAGTTGCTCATTTTTACAATAGTGTGGTAAAATTGAAGAAATCAAAAAGGAATCCGATAAACGTTTTAATGATTTTAAAGAGTTACAAAAAAATTTCTCTTTTTATTAGGCCTTTTTCCTTCGAAGTTCAAAATGCTCCCACTTCGATACAACTGGAATGAATTGATTTCCAGAATGATTCGGTTTTAAAAGACAAATATCGAGAAGTAGGAATTCCCAAAATATATTCTTATGTAGGTGAAAAATACCCGGAAATTAAAAAGTTTGCTGCACAAATTTTATGCTATTTGGGGAGTACGTACTTGTGTGAGCAACTATTTTCGTCCATGAAATGAAATAAAACGGCCTACAGATCAAGATTAGCTGATAAACATCTATCTGCCATAATGAAGATTATCTGTTCTCAGTCTTTGAATCCAGATATTGGAAAACTAGTAGGAGGAAAGCGCTGGCAAGTTTCAGGTAAAAAATTTAATTTTAGTTTTATAAATACATTAAATAAAAGCAATTATACAGCAATGTTATAAATTACTACTCTAAATTCACTTAATTACAGAGAATGTGTTTTAATTATCCTATCCATGTTCCTGTGTGTGTGAATCCTCACTTCAAAATATAATTTTAAGAAAATTTGTAAATGTGATGTGGCCCGTGTTTTAATTGAGTTTGACACCCCTGCATTAAAGTAACGAATGAAATACAGATTGGAAAATGGTTGGACTGCTATCCACGTGGGAAGCCTCGACCATGCTTCCATGGAAATATTTTCAACTTTTATTTTTATAATTATAAAGGGCCGCGGTAGCCCAGTCGGAAGAGTAACGGATTAGCAACCGGAAGGTTGCGAGTTCGAATCCAACCAAAGACCGTCGTGTGCAAAGGAGCTTGGTGCACGTCAAATCTGTCGTGGCCTGAAATGTCCTTACGTTAGCGTGGTGTGGAAGTTTGAAGAGTGGAGTGCCAGCTCAGGTGTTATCTCGTCATCTGACCGTGATTCAAAATTACATGGTGTCCTCGATATTTCCCTTGCAGATTGATCCCTCGTCAATAGCCCGTTGCGTTGCTTCTTAATGCGACGTTAATTAAAATACCTACATTTTATAATTACACATTCATGATTGAACTTATGGGTGACCATAAGTACATAGGATTATCAAAAAGTAAGGTGAATTTTTGATTGACAGAAAAACGCGTGCCGAGATAAATATATGAAAATTTATTATGTTTGACAAATCGTATCACACTATCATTCGACAAAGGAACCATAGTGGTCTAAGCATTTATTCCAACTCATCCAAGCCCTTTTCAAAGAAATCTCGCTCCAGGTTCCCTAACCAGCTAAGTGTAGCCTGTTGTACCTCTTCCAGTGTATGGAAACGCTGCCCACGGAGGTGTTTCTTCAGGGGCCCAAACAAATGGTAATCCGAAGGGGCTAAATCCGGGCTATACGGAGGATGATCAAGAATTTCCCACTTCGATACTGCTCACTGAACCATATGAGCTATTCAATGCATTTGCAATATCATGCAACCTCACTCTTCTGTCTTCACGAATCATGGCATCGACGACAGCCACATTCGTGTCGTTACACCACACGTACACTTGTTTCTGCGACATAACACTCTCTCCATAGACTTCCAACAATTCTCGATGAATATCACATGTTTTTTCCCCTTGGCCCATAAAAAACGAATGACACCTCCTCCTTGGAGTAATGCTCAAGTCGATGCGTCATCTTTGATTGGCTCTAAGCACCAGACGGGTTGACGTAGAAGTTTCTACAAGCCGTCACACTTCTATCACCTTGGTACTTGCAACATATAAAAAAATTAATTAGCTACACAAAAACCCCTGAGTTTTAGAGACAAATTCACCTTACTTTTTGATATAACCTTGTATACTTAATTAATTTGTGTTTTAACACCCATTCAGGAGGGTTGTCACAAATACGTGTTGTGTGATTCTTCTTTAACCATCAATATTTATTAGTTTAAAGTGATGCTTCTTTGTGGGTGCTTGACTATATGTTTATTACAAACTTGACATGTGTGTTATTTACAATTCGAAATCTTTTGGACCATGCCAGCGAAAAGACCCTGGCACGTCTTTTCTCCTCCGTGTAAACTCCCCTTTTCCACCCCTACAGTTCTACTTTTTTCTCTTCACCCGGATGATCGTTCAAGGACACCCCCCGCCAACGTCCCTCGGTATCCAATGGTTCCTTCCGGCCAACATTCGTCTGTGTGTTAGCCGGAAAACCTCACAAGGGTTTATTGAGGAAGACTTGGTTAGGGAGGCTTAACCAGAGCAGTGAAAAATCCTTCTAATTAAGATATAGGTAGGTGGGTATTTAATTAACGTCGCACTGGAGCAACACAATGGGTCATTGCCGAAGGTCACACCTGAGCCGGCACCCCACTCTCCAAACTTCCACACCACGCCAACGTGAGGATGTTTGAGGCCACGACTGGTTTAACGTGAACAGCCGCCGTGTGACGGTCTTTGGCTGGATTCGAAATCGCAACCCTTCGGTTGCTAATCCATTACATTGCCAATCATGCTACCACGGGCTCCCTAATTAAGATATAAAACTTATCAGTTACAGGGCTTACCTCAGTCAAAGAACTCGTGAAATAGTAGCATTAGAAGCATCAATTATTAAAAATAGTAGCCAAAAAAGCCTTTACTTGAACCCCATTTTAGCAGCAACTTTAATTACTCATATGTAAAATGAATGGGCAAAAGCACAAAATATGCTAATTAAGTGAAGCCTTCGCCAAGAAATTTAAATTTAAAGATGAAAACTAAAAAAATATTTTCTAAAGGTTTTCATGACAATCTAGCAATCAGATTCCGATGTTTTCTTTTATGGTTGCCACGGCTTGGCTACAAACATCCTTTGGAAAATTTTCCCACGAAAGATTTCGCTTCGGGATTGTTTCCGGAACGTCGTCAATAAACCATTGTGTTTCTCCAGTGCGATGTTAATTAACTACCTATCCACGAAAGATCTGAAAAAGTATGTATCTTCATCCGCTGTTAGTTTAAAAAAGGGACTACATTTTCATTGGCTGGTGAATTTTCTGAAAACGTCGCCAAAATTTTTGAGGTAGGTAGGTATTTCAATTAACGTCACACTGGAGCAACACACGGGCTATTGGCGACGGTCCGGGATCAAACACAAAGGGAAAGATCCGAGGACAACACTACGTAATTTTGAACCACGGTCAGATGACGAGGCAACACCTGAGTTGGCACCCCACTTTCCAAACTTCCACATCACGCCAAAATAAAATTTGTCTAGTGTGGAAATTTGGAGACGCCTTGAAATGGTTGGTCATGTGGTGCAAGGGCCATATTTGGCCACCTTGAAAGGGAATAAAAAAAAAGACAAAGAGACGATTGTACTTTCAAGTGATTTTTATTAGACATTTCAACTGGACGAAAATAAATAAATTCAAAAATCGACACAGAAAGCAAATGGACACGACAGACAATTCCTAACTAATGAACAGACAGACACTGGCAATATCAACTGATCTTCAAGATTCATCAGAAAAACGTGTTGGCATATTTCCCTTTCGATTAAGAGTCAGCTTTGGAATTTCATTGATGCAATTTCACTTTGCAGAGTATTCGGAAAGATCGGAGTTTTTCATAATTTATAAACTGTGCTACAACTCGGCTCATTTTATTAGAAAAATATTTTCTTTTGGAAAAATATAACTCGACTGGATTCTCTTAGATTTAGACAGCAGCAATTTGAGTAACACTTGTACTAAAAGTGTCCAGGACAAAAATATTCAAAAATCCGACTTTTTTTCAGCTTTAAAACACCGTTTTTCTGCGATAAAAACCTTTTCAATCACGCGTGCGGAACTAAAAATATTGGTGTTGTAAAAAGCTATCAAATCATACATTTTGAACGTAAAGTTAAGCTGATTCTGGCAACAATAAGAATAACAACCAGAATATTTTGACTTTGAAGAACAGAAAATGTGACTGGTCACTATTCGTCTGTTATGTGTCTTGTTTTGTGTTGTCTTACTCTAAGAATTCGGTTTCGTCATTTTTCCTGATAGAATTATACCTGTAGTTTCGACATCTACCTAATTTAGAGGCAAGTGAAGAGTTTGTAATTATTTAAAATTTTATTTAATAAAATGCAACAAATACATTACCCTAAAAATAATAATTTTGAATCTTTTTAACAAGATACAAAAGGAAATTGTAAAGTTGTAGAGATCTTATTTAATTAAAGATTTGAATGTCCTGAAAGGTTTCCTTTTTTGGGAAAGTTCTCAACAGGGATTAAGATTAAACCTTTAGGTTTTCACACGCAATTCCTTGTTTTCAAATAAGTCTTCACAAATAACTTTATAAATAAAACAACAGAATTTTCTGTCCTAGACACCCTTACAAATTTTCATACTCATGGAAAGTTTAGAAAAGTTGATTTTGAAGTTCTTTACCTGTTTCTCTAATTTGGGTTCGATATTTTCCAATGAAAAACTTTAAATATGGCTTCAAATAGTGTACAAAATTCGCACCACATAATTTTCCTTACAATAAATTTTTAGCATTCAAGTTATTTTTTATATGCTGCATCGCACGAATAGAATATTAGTCAATTTGGTGGTTGTAACTAAATCACGCTTGAGTTATTAAATCAAACTCCTCTCTGCACATCAATAGAAACCTCGCTGTAATCTCAAACAATGAAATAAATAAATGAAAGTATAAATAAATAAATAAATACGATACAAACCTTCAACGTTACATTAATGGAAAACGTACCAACCTTTGCCCTTAAAACAGTAATTCACTTTAAAAAAAGAATTTGTTTAAAGTTTCCAAGAACCGTGTACATACACATACTTCTATAACCTGACCTGTCAGAAAGTTCGCTTTAAGAGAAGCTGATAGTTCTATAGGATAAAAGCATTTTGTTACCGTTAAGGGAAACAGTAACATCTGATTACAGCTAGGAAAAAATCCGTCATAGTATTGACGTGGTCATTACACGTAATGACATACTAAAATATTCAATGTATATAAGTGGTAACACATTAATGATAATTTTTAAAGAAATAGATGGAAACAGGTGTTAGAAAGTTATTACAAAAGGATTTCTTGGTAGACAAAGGTTATAATCAGGCAAGTATTCAGAAAATAATTTGGAGGGTCTTTCCGCCACTTTCTCAATTTCAATCAAAAGGCCATAATATTGAATTAACGTGAGTGACGTTCAATGACTGTTTTCAGACGTCCCAAGCGATAAACGAAATTTCGATTGATTAACCCTCCTAGTGGTTTCGACGCGGTATCTCTTCCATCAAGATCTGACCAATTTTGCTAATGATGAGGTACCTTATCATCAAGATAGTGACGGTTATAAGATCTGATCAGTTTTTTCTCTAATGACATTTCGTCCATCAATATCTGGTCGGCTTTGCTAACAACGAGATACCTCGTCGAGACAACCACCAGGAGGAATAAATTAGCTTCAGTGCGTAGTTTTGATTGTTTTTTTTTAAATATTTTTGGGAGAGCTCGACGCGGAATCCTCTGAATGAGTGCTTGGTTACTATGGTCTATTTGAGTAGACCCTCGTCTCGTCGTCCAAGAGATCGTCTTGTCCAATCCCTAACACTAGCACAAAGATGAACTCTGCTTGCTTTAGCAACCAGATAGTAAGTGAGCATTTCGTTTTCAACAATATTAGACTATTTTCAGACTTGTCCACAATTTTTGTACTTACGGGTCTAATAAAACTGATTTACTCGAATCAATTGACTTGAGCATTTAATTTGGAATATCAATAACATTTTCGGATCCCTCTGAATACGTTCCTGGTTATAATATATATTGACGGATAAAGTTAATTCCATACACATAACGGTACATTATTAATACGAGGAAAACAAAACCTTTGCTTATATGGTAGCTTCATAATTTTGTGCCATATTTATATGGAGTAATAAGAGAACTGAAAAGATTCTAGAACATCGAATTAAAAGTGTCCATCCTTATAATATTGTAAATGAAAGAATTGAAGAGTACACATATTTCAAGACTACAGTCAAAAAGAAAGTACTTTCTATTGAAGATGGATGCCAACTAAGAAGCATTTCACAGTTTATGAATTTTACCCCACAGAAAGTCACAATGGTTCCAACTGTAATGCAGACTTAGGATCAAATGAGCCAACTCGAAGACCTTTAAAATACCAATTGCATTGAAATAGTCATCAGCTAACACTTAAACATGGCCTCGTGTTGATTCTAATTCTTCACATAAATGAACGAAAGAAACATTTATATATAGCAACGTAGATGAAACAATTAAATAATGACCTAAATCCATTTTGTCGGTCCAATAACGCCCACTCGGAATAGTTTGATCGTGGACGTCGTCACTGGCATGATTAAAAAAAAGAATACGAAAGCGTAATGATAAAGTTTGTCGGTGAGAATGCCACAACGTCCGTGGAAGTTTTCTTGGAAAAAGTCGCGAGTAAGGCACACAATAACACTTCCGCATTTGAGTCTAGGTTTGTTGTCTTTGCAGGCATGCAAGACAGTTTCGCACCGGGAACATTACGCCTTGAACATTCAAACTATGAGGAACTCGTGTCCACTAGAGTTAGTGTTCGGTTTCAGACGTTTGGGAAGGCTGGAACGGTGGCGAGGTGTAGTACGGAAGAGGGGCTTCTTTGATCGCGATGGGACGTTTCCCGAGCACTTTGCCTTTGTTATTGTTCTTGCCACCTACAATGATGAGAGGTGACGTTATACGAGCTGATACTGGCACAGAAACTCCTCCTTCATGGGCAGGACCTACCACGGATCCTCCTACGTGGATGGTTTCCCCCCTTGGCGGATAGGTATCTTTGATTTGGTACCCATGTACCAAGCTGACCGTGGACGGTTCGTGACGCTTAACGACTTGGTGAGGCTCCGATTGCTTGTCCGTGATCTGTGCCTGTTCCTTCAGGAAGCGAGAATGGACCTCGGAGTCGTAACCGGGTGCCTTGAAGACGTTGGATATCACATCGATAAGTGAGTAAGGTTGCAGATGTTTAAGACGTCGTTCGTCTGTGTTCCGGGGACTTTTGTCCGAATCCAGGCTTCGATTGATGGTCTCGGTGGTTTCGTTACTATTGTTTTGTGTGCTGGCACTTCCTTCAAATCCGAAGGTCGAATTGTCAGAGACCGAGTGGTGCTCGATGGTTCCTTCTAGATCGGAGGATGACTTGTCTGAGTTCAGATTGTGTTCGATGGTTTCGTCAGCAGTGTTTGGTGGGCTGGTACTTTCTTCTAAATCGGAGGACGACTTGTCCGAGTTCAGATTGTGTTCGATGGTTTCGTCAGCAGTGTTTGGTGGGCTGGTACTTTCTTCTAAATCGGAGGACGACTTGTCCGAGTTCAGATTGTGTTCGATGGTTTCGTTACTATTGTTTTGTGTGCTGGCACTTCCTTCTAATCCGAAGTTCGACTTGTCAGAGACCAGGTCGTGGTCAATGGATCCTCCTACATCGGTGGACGACTTATCTGAGTTCAGATTGTGGTCGATGGTTTCACCAGCAGTGTTTTGTGTGCTGGTACTTTCTTCTAAATCGGAGGACGACTTGTCCGAGTTCATATTGTTATCGATGGTTTCGTTAGCAGTGTTTTGTGTGCTGGCACTTTCTTCTAAATCAATGTGCGTTTCGATATCACTGGCACTGGCAGATAGGCCTGAAACTTGAACGAGTATTGGGTAGGGCCGAGACTCGGTAGCCAGTATGGTTTCCCCCGCAGCATATTTGATCTTAGGCACTGTTTCAGCGCCTCGATTTTCCCCCTGAACATTGTCTTCGAGAAGGGCATGAGAATTTGAAGCATCAACAATCGATTGGTCGCTTGCTTCGGCACTGAAATGGATGGATGTCGAAATAGTTGAGGCATAGATGATTGAGGGAGGTTGTGTAACGATTTCAACACTCGGGACTGATTCGCTTTTTTCCTCTTCACTTCCCAAGGGGAAAATGTTTGGTAAAGTAGGTTCAAATACTTCTCCACCTTTCTCGGGACCTTCCTTCTGCTCTGAATTCGACAGTGGACTTGCATAATCGCTATCATTTTGACCGTTACTCACAGTGGTTGAGACGTTGAAATCGGCAGGTTTCTCTGGAATCGGAACGGCTAAAGTTGGTTCGAACCAATCCCCGCCCTTTTCAGGTCCTGCTATAATGCTTTCTCCATTTTCCAGAGAGATTTCAAGGTGTTCAGGATCCTTTGCCTCTTCGGTGGTTAGGGTTGAATTTGAAGTCGAGAATAAATTCGATAGATAAGAATAAATATGATCACCATCTCCTTGCGAATGATTCTTGCTGTTATCAGATTCGATTGGGGTGTGATCCGAAGATTCTGCATCTAGAACTTCAATTTCAGTTGCTTGAGATAGATTGGTATCTATTGTTTGTGAACCATCATCCGTGTCTTGTGTGTTTACATTTAAGTTTTGCTCTAAAGTGGTATTTTTAACATCTAAACCTTCTGATAAATCTGAATTATTTAAATGGTAGCTTGAGTATTTGCTGTTTCCCGTTAAGAAACCTCCACCAAGATATGCATAACCGTAAGTTTCAAGAGAATTATTTTGCTTGTAATCCTTCGATTGTTCTATGATTTCTGAACCCAAGCTGCTGTTTTCAATGTCAAGTTCGCTAGAAGGTTCTGAATGCTCGTCAAAGTTTCCTGATGGTTCAATCTCACTGCGATTCGATGCTGTTTCGATGGCAATAGGAGAAATTTCGCTATCAGTTGAAACAGAAGACAATGTGGTAATTTCACTAAAAAGATTTCCCAGGTACCCGAACACACTGAATTCATCGTGTGATGGAGTTATTTCAGATGATTCAGATGATGAATCGGTTTTGTTCGGTTGACCATCAGTCTGGGAATGATCATGCTCTTGAAGGTCACTCTCGAATGTCGGGGATCCAGTTGCTGTATCTACAGCAGCAGTGGAATCTATTTCATTGTTTAGTGTTGGGAGGTTGTTACTTGAGTCGTTTCTCTCAGTCTCCAATGCATCTAAATCTGATGTCGATGTATGGTTGTTGCTAAAGCCATCGTTGCTCTCTTCGCCACCTTGCTCATTGTAATCAATGTCTACACTAGAATTTTCAGACGTTGCGCCGCCATCGCGGTCGGCTTCCTCAGTTAGAATAAGTAGACTGTCGGGGCTGATTGAAAGATTCGTGTTCTCGTCATATTCGTGCATGGCGACCCCGAAATTGTTTTCATCAACCGTAGCGATTCCTTCATCAGAGGGTTGACCATCGATCTCTGGAGATTCGGGAACAGCTTTCCCTGATGTTTCCTCGGATGGTGTGAAATAATCGTGCTGTCCGAATAAGACCTGTACCTTTAATTTGCTTGGCGCGTCAGTGGAGACTTCTTGGTTTTGCCCATTCGACGACTCGGAATGGTCCAAAGCAGAAATTTCCTCTTCACTAAGAGGAATAGTAACGATGTCGGAGGGACCTGAATTCGGAACAGTTTCGTCGCTGTCTACAGTTTGTGGATACTCAACATCCAAAGCATCCGTTCCGTCGCTGTCTACAATTTGTGGATGCTCCACATCCAAAGCAGACACATCAGTTTCGTCGCTGTCTACAGTTTGCGGATGGTCCACATCTAAAGCAGACACATCAGTTTCTTCGGAAATCGGTTCGGAATCGTAAACCAAGGGGTCATCGCTTTCATTGACGGCGATTTCTTCGGAGTTAAGATGAAGTTCCGACGGATCACTGCGCTCCTCGTCATCGCTATTTTCGCGATTGGGTGTCATTTCGGAGATCTCGGTTTCAAAATCGCTGCTATCAATACTGCTGGAAGATCCTTCTGTTGTAACAGATTCGTCTTTTAGGAATTCGGATGGCGTGGGGGTTGTCTCCGAGCTTTCTTCTCCAGGCTCAGAGTCGGCGATGTTCTTGAAAGGGATGTCATGCTGACTCTTAAAACTCTCTGGTACTAGAGTTTCGATGTGGGTGCTTTCAGATTCAGTAAAAGGGCTTCCCGTGTCGTCCGTTTCTGTGTGCGATACACCATCGTCGGTTACAGTACCAATCATTTCTGGCGTTATCGCTTCTGAATTAATTTCTGGAAGATCTGAATCATGAGTCAACGACTCCGTTTTGTCATCGGAATTTTGAGGATTGAGAGTTTGATCACTAATCGTAGCCTCATCTACAAACGTCTCTAAGCTTGACGTTTCTTCTGTTGATTCTGGATTAACTTCAGAGTATGTACCAGCATTATTCAATCCCAACGTGGTTCCGAAATCTGTATGTTCCTCAGTTGAAGTGGAAATGGGAGAGTTGATCAACTCAGAATTGCTTTCTGCGTGTAGTAAGTCAGATACATTTCGAGTACCAACATCTTCCAGACTTTCGGGATGAGTTGTAGATTCATTACTGACGAACACATTGTGCGATACATCCTCCTCTGCATCTAGAACATTATAATCTACGCTAATTGAAGGTGAATGTGGTTCAGACTCTGTTTGGGAATAATCCATTTCATTATTCTCGAAGCCTAATTTGTTCTCTTCGTTCGATATAACATAGCCGGTGGTCAGCGTCTGGTTTTGTTCATTTTCTTCTTCAGGGGGAGACACAATTTCAGAGTCTTCTTCATTCTTGTATTCATCGGTTGTTAGAAAGGTGGCATTTTCGAAAATCGCCATCACTTCTGGATTGAAGATTGTTTCATTTCCAACGTTATCAATAAATGTAGGAGAAAAGTTATCGGTAGTTTCATTATCTGGAAGAGAACCGACTTGACTATTTTCTGAGTCTGGAAATTGTGGTTCCTTGTGGTCTCCATACTTATCAGTTTCATAGTCGGCTTCATTTGGGTTCGTATCATTATCGACATCATCGTTACTGCTAGTTAAGTTTGCAATTGACAAGTTATGAACCAGGTCTTCATTTTCTAAACTTTCGCTGAAAATTTCATCTAAGGAAACATTAGTGGAGCTTGATAGGTCATCAAGTCCGGCTTCGTTAGCACTAACAACTTTGGTGATATCTACACCTTCGGGAGTTGTAACTTCTGAAGTTTGGCCACTTTCAGATGATTCAGCATGCAAGCTATTTTCATGGGGGTCGTGCTCTAAAGTTAATGCTCCACCTTCCGAAGCTAACAAAGTTTCTGCTTCCTGAATATTTTCAGTTTCGTCTGATGTAATGCTCTCAAATGACAAGCCGTCCACTTTTGTGCTGTGTACTACATCGACATTCAATTCATCGGGCGCAGTTGTTCCAAGTCCTTCATTGGTATATCCTTGTTCTGTTGAATCGGAATCAGGCGATGAGTGCTCTGAAAGTGATGATTCACTGGCATTCGAATACAAATTTTCATCGATTGAATGTTCTGTTTCATTTTCCGCTATTGAATGGGCTGATGCATGAAGAATCTCTGAGATTCCATCACCGTGTTCCGGGTTGTTAGATTCACCCTGAGATAGAATCTCGGGATGTTTCGTACTCTCGAAAGTTAGCAATTCTGAGACGCCTTCTGTACTCGTTTCGCCCTGTCCAGCAACTTCAGTGCTCCCTATCGTAGTTGATTCAGTTTGATACGAAGAGGTGGAGACGCCATCAAAATTTGAATGTGAACTAATTTCAGCTATAAGTGAAGCATTCTCGCTGACTTCATCTGTGTGGGGTGATTCGCTTTCAGTTATTGTTTCGTGGGGTTTTGTATCATGGATCAATGTAGAGAGATCATATATGATAGAAGATGCGTTGAGATCTTCGTTGCCAATATCTGAATCGTTGTAGAGCGTTGAAGTTTCTTCAAATATTGGGCGATGGGGGAATTCTTGGTGATCCACAATTGAAGGATCGAAAACGTCGCTGGCTGGTATAAAAGTACCTTCTCCGGGAATGGGCGACATGTATACGAACTGGTTCTCTGTTTGGAAGCTTTCGTCACTTTCTACAATTTCTAATTCTTCAGTTTCATTTACAAATGGCGTTGTCTCGCTATCCAGAGATATTTCCTCCGTGCTGGATGCTTCAGAGGACGTTTGAGTAATAGACGTAATCTCACCATCCTGTGATCCAACTAACAAGACATCGCCGTTTTCGGTTAGGTGTTGGGTAGTGTCTCCACTAGTTACCTCAGAAAAAGGTCGAAGAGTTGTTACCGAAACTGTGTCATTTCCGTCTGCGGAATCATCTTCTGGAAGGTGAGTATCTGAAGTGTCGAGATCCTCACTCAACATAGATACTTCTTCGGTGGTTACTCTCTCGCTTTCTGACGTCAGAGGAATTTCAGTTGAGTATTCGGGTCTTCGAGTAGAATATTCGCTGAAGGTGTTCTCAGAAGGAACAATTTCAGACGAATCAGATTCGGAACTAGTCGAAGTCTCTTCAGTCACAGAATCATTTGTGACTGTTCCATCAATATGAGGATGCTCTGTGGGCACCCCTTCATGGTCATCTGATGATTCAGAATGTGATTCAGATGTGGTTGATGATTCAGATATTTCACCCGAAGCTTCTGTAGAGAGGGTTTCTGGAGGAACCACAGTGGACGATTGAGTTTCGGCGTGAATTGTATTTTCAAAACCTTTATCATTCGACTCAGTAGATTCAGCAATTTCTGTGTCATCATTTGGTGCATATGATTGGGAATGGTCTACAAATGCAGGAGAGTCAGTGAGATGTTCGGTGTCCACTTCAGTATATTCGCTTGATGTATGGAGTATTTCAGATTGCGGTGTGGTTTGCACAGGAAGTTGAGTTTCTTCAGCATCGGATTCATCAGTGTTTAGATCAGGTGTCTCTGATAATTCGACTGAGTGATCTGTAGGCAGTGTCTCATCCATGTTTGACGTCTCACTTGATGAAACAGACTCAGGTGTGGTATTATAAGTATCCAATTCTCCTGAGATTTCACTCGATTCTTCCGTTGATTGCTTTTCTTTTTCTGTCGTTTCTGTTGAAGTATGTGATTCTGTTATGACTGCAGCTTCAAGTGAATGGTCATGAGTAAATCCCTCTTTATCCGATGAGTCTGAGGAAAGTGTTTGTTCGTGAATGATCTCTGGCGCTAATGAAGATCCAATTGTAAAATCACTCTCAGATATGTCACCGACATTATCCGTAGACAAAGTTTCTCCGTCGGATATCTCAGTGTAATAGTGCGATTCGATAATTGCAGGGGATGCTTCGGGTAATTGACCAATGTTTTCTGTAGACACTACAACTTCCTCTTCTGGGACCTCAGTTGAAGATTGAAAGACATTGTCGGGAATAAGGGTTGATATATCTGGTTTAGTTGACAAAACATCCGTATGTAAGGGGAATTCAGTTGATGAGTGTAAACTGGTAGCATCTGTGGTCGATTCGGTTGTTGAATGGGAACCGGTAAAGTCTGGAGTTTCTGTGGAAGATTCGGTTGTTGAATGCAAATCGGTAATATCTGAAGTCTCAGAGGACGACTGAGTTGTTGATTGTGAATCAATAACATTAAGAGTTTCAGTGACCGATTCACCTAAATGCAAATTGGTGCTTTGTGTGGACGTTTTACTTGATGAATGTGTACCGGTTGCGGGAGAACTCTCCGTGGACGAAACGGTTATATCGGCAACGTCGGATGTATGTGTGGACGATACGGTTGTTGAATGCGAACCAGCAACACCTGAAGCTTCCACGGACGATTCAGTTGATGAATGTAAACTGCTAAAGTCAGCTGTTTCAGTGGAAGATTCAGCCGTCGACCCAGCGGAGTCTGAAGTTTCTGTCGAAACATCTAAGTGTTCAGTAGATTGTATATCTCCTGTCGAAACATCTAAGTGTTCAGTAGATTGTATATCTCCTTCTGTCGTTCCATTATCATGGGTTGTGAAAACTCCAGAGCCATCCAGATCTGATACTTCTTCAAAAGACTCAGAACTACCGACAGTCGGTGCCTTCTCAGTGGCCGGGGATACGGTGGATGTTTGCCAGGAATACTCTGGAGTCGTAGTCTCCAAACTGTGGTCCAGGATTGTGACTGTGGTCAGACCTCCTGTCTGTCCGTCCGGAACCGTATATCGTGTCGTTTCGGTGTAAGCTGTAGTCTGCACAGGCAGTATGGTGGTCAACGTGGCGACGTCGAAGTCTGAGATACTCGATATCTTCCCCTCCGAGAGTGTGAATTGAACAGAGACCCACGGTTCTGTGCTTGTTTCCATTGGGGGAGTAGTGAAATAGCTCGGACTGGTGGTCAGAATATCTTTCACTGTCACAGTAGTGCCAGGGGTGGTGAACTTTTCCACGTGCGCAGTTGTCAGGTTGACGAAATTTATTTCTTCCTGTTGTACTATGGGTCGCTGAGTGGGAGGTTGGGTGGGAGCGGAGGTCGTGCCTATGGGAAAAAAAATTAAATGATAAATGCGCTAGTTTAAGTATCTATCCTTTAAAATATAAGTGTGAATGAAAGTTATCGTTGAATCTTTTCCTCTTTTACGTTAGGATCGCTGTAGCAGGAAGAGTAGCGGATTAGAAAAACCGGAGGGTTTCGAGTTCTAAACTAGACCCAACCAAAGACCGTCGTGTACACGGGGGCTTGTGGACGTAGTCTCAAATGCCCTACGCTGGCGTGGTATGGAAGTTTGGAGAGTGGCGTGCCAGCTCATGCGTTGATCTCGTGATTCAAAACGACGTGGTGTTGTTCTCGGGTCTTTCCCTTCGGGTGTGATCCCGGCAAATAGCCCATCGTGTTAATGCTCCAGTGCGACGTTAATTTAACTATTTCCCCTCCTTTTACGTTATGTGGAGTATTTTTAAGACTCCAAGACCTCAGTTCTGAATGTTTCGAATCTGTCATTTAATCTAGTATGTATGAAAAGCAGAATTTTAATGTCTTTATTCATAAGTCTGGGAATTTTCTAATGGGACCAGTGCAATCGGTGCAAATTCTCACGTTTTTCAAGCCACGTTTGTGGAATACATACAATGATAGCTAAAAATTTTATCTTAGAGGAAAGCATACTTCAATTTAGACGTACTATCTACAAAAGAAAGTAGGTTAAGGCAGTTAATTAACGTCACACTGTAGCAACACAACTGGCTATTGGCGACAGTCCGGGATCCATCACGAAGGGAAGGATCGAGGACAACACCTGAGGAGGCACCCCACTCTCCACACTTACATCAATGTTGGTTACATTAGATTGAGGACATTAGATTTAACATGCACCAGCCACAGTGCACACAACGGTCTTTTGGCTGCACCTAGTTTCGAACCCGTTGCTAATCCGTTGCTCTTCCGACAGGGGTCCTCGGCCCCTATCTGGAAGGGAAATAATGTGAATTAAAAGGGAAATGTTGATATTTATTAAAAGCGAGACTTACTGAGTGGTGGACAGTGGTCGTATCGGGGGCAACACTCCCCGGGGACGTATTCTGGTGGGCAGTCCCCTCTGAAGAGGCAGTCGGCGAACGTGCAGGAAATGGAACTTCCGTGGCATCGGCAGGTGTAGCAAGCGTTCTGGAGATCCTTGATGAGTTCCCCGTCTTCGTAGACCCGGTTGTTGTGGACACATCCTGAGGAGAGAGGAAAGGTTTCAAATACTATTCTCGAGGTCGACTTGATTGTATAGAACAAATGGGGCCGACAGTTAAGTAAAAAGTATCATGAGCTCATATGCGACCTCTGATTAAAACAATAAATATCACAATAAATGTAATTAGCCCTACAAGTGGTTTCGACGAGATATCTCGTCCATTGAGATCTGACCAATTTTGCTCATGACCAATTTGCTAAGGACCAATTTGATTGTATAGAACAAATACCCGCGGAAGGCAAGTAAAAAGTATCAGGAGCTCAAATGCGACCTCTGATTAAAATAATAAATATCACAATAAACGTAATTATCCCTCCAAGTGGTTTCGACGAGATATCTCGTCCATTGAGATCTGACCAAATTGCTAAGGACCAATTTGATTGTATAGAACAAATACGAGCGGAAGGTAAGTAAAAAGTATCAGGAGCTCAAATGTGACGTCTGTTTAAAACAATAAATATCGCAATAAACGTAATTAACCCTCCAAGTGGTTTCGACGAGGTATCTCGTCCTATTTCTATGGCATACTCTATGGACGTAGAATGCTGATTTTAGAATAAACTATTTAATTTAATCCTGCGACATGTTGCAGAAGCTAATTTTCAGATTGTTTTTGCTCGAATCATAGTGATTAAATGGACTGAAAGTTTTCTATAATGCTACAATGAGTAACACTGCTGTGCTCTAGAGCCCAAAAGAAATTGATCTTCATTTCCAAGCATGTCCAGTAGCGTAACCTAACCAGGATGCCGAGATTAGATTCGGAAGCAAAAAACAAATCCAAAGCTTACACGTACGGAATATTTCTATAGAATTCTATAAAGATTTCTATAGAATATGGTCTATAAAATCCTATAGAATGATAGCCAGTTTTTCTATAAGCCCCTTGTTAAGTAACCTCTATAGAATCTCTATGAAATGAGCGATAGAAGCTTTCCAAAGGATTATAATGGACAGGAGTAGTATAATCAGGATTAGAATAGAAACGAGTAATGGAATCTTTAAAAATGATTCTTTTCTAAGGAAAGGCCCAATAGGATATTTCCAAAGGATTAAAATCTAAAGAAAGGAGCAATAAAATCTTTCCCAAAGATTCTTTTCTATGGAAAGGAGCAACTGAATCTTTCCCAATGATTCTTTTCTAAGGAAAGGACCAATAGAATTATTCCAAAGATTCTATTGTAAAGAAAGGACCAATAGAATCTTTCTAAAGGTAGAGGAAGGAATCCTTTGATTCTTTAGAAAGATGTGGTTATTTAGCAATTAAGTCTACTGCGGGGTACAAGGAACACACAACTTGGAAATCTCGATACGATCACAGGGGTAATAAACTATTATACATATATACCAATGAATAGATGGTAGGTAGTTAATTAACGTCGCACTGAAGCAACACAACGGGCTATCGCTAATTAATCGAATTAACTGTTCTTTTATTAATATGCCACAAAGGTATTCTATACAACTTTTGATAATTTATCTGAAAAATACATAAACCAACACATACAATTGTTAGGGGAGCTTTGGCCTCAAAGTCCCCTAAATTGAATCCATTTTCCAAGATCTCTGATAAACTTTCCGGGAGCCTCGAAATGAGGTGAATTATCTTCGACAAGACTCGAAGATCACTATTAAGTTAGATAGGTTTATAAAAAAGGCTTAGTAGGATAAAACAAATGAAAGAAAAATGCAAATCATTATAGTAGTGAAATTACTTTAAGCTCCCTTGATGGCAGGCGTATCGATTGCAAAAGTGATTTGGCTGTTGCGGAATTCGCAGTCTAGACTAAACAACACTGGCTAGTCTGTCCTAAGTGCCCTCCAGACATTCATTTAATCCTCTGAGCGTCCGGAGATTTCCTAGTAGAGTTGTGTTGTTTTTACCCCTTTTTTTTTAAACACTTATTGACTAAATTACCACATCCTTCTAAAGAATCCATGCATTCTTTTGACCTTTAGAGAAAGATTCTATCGATCCTTTCTTTATAGTAGAATATTTCGTTGGAAAGATTCTATCGGTCCTTTCCTCAGAATCGAATCCTTTGGAAAAATTTTATTGCTCATTTCCTAACAATAGGATCCATTAGGAACATTCTCTCGGTCCTTTCCTTAGAGTTGGTAGGTACTTCGGTTAGATTATATTGCACCTTTCCTTAGAATGGAATCCTCTGGAAAGATTCTTATTTCCCTTGAATAGAATCCTACGAAAAGATTCTTTTGAGCAAGGAGGTCAAGATTGTTTGAAGACATGTAGGGTAGACTGCAGGTTGCAACGGTTTTATCTATGCGTAAATTTTGTAATCCATAATTGCCGATCAGTTAAGGTATTAAGGAAGGTAGGTACGTAATTAACATCGTACTGGAGCAACACACCAGGCTATTGGTGACGGTCCGGGATCCATCCCGAAGGAAAGATCCGAGGACAACACCCCGTAATTTTGAACCACAAATTGTAATAAGGATGTAGAGCATTAATTTCTTTTCGTTTCGATTGTTTATTGCATTTTCTTTTAACTTATTCGTACAATTTATTGCATTTCTTATTTACTTATTCTGGTCGACAGAAGGTCTTTGTGATTTGACTAGTCTGGATTCTTCGTGCCTTGTTTGTGCTTATTTTAATGGATTTTGATTTGACTGTTTGTCTGGGCTAATAGACCTTTTGGACCACAAGGTGCTCCCGACCACCCCTTGGGTAAGATGGGTGGTCTGCAGGGGTGTAGCTAAGGGGCCCATTCGAAATGAATGGGCCCCTTAGAATCTTCTGCCCCTTTCGAATCTTCTGACGTTTGGAGAGTTTTAAAAGCAACGGATTAGCAACCGGAGGGTTGCTAGTTCGAACACGATTCAGCCAAAGACCGTCGTATAAGGGCACCGTTCAAAAGATTTCACTTCTAAATATATAAATTTTGTTTCGGAGGAAAGACACCATCATTTGTCCCAAAAACTCAAGGCCTCACCTCTGGTGCTCTGGACCTTAAAAAATAGAACAGGAGAGATTTAGGTGCAGAACTAAATTTGCTTTTAACTTCGTGATGCTTGTTAAACTGGTTGTAGAAATCCCTCCGAAAATGTAAAAAAATGTGAAATAAGTGTCCGCACAAATGGCGATTTCAGTAAAAAAATCTACTCGACTCTATAATTTCGAATGGTCCCTCCCACTATAATGATGGGGCAAAGGAAAGAGAAAAAGTATAAAATAAAACACTACTTTCGGGCCCCGTTAAACACCGGAAAAATTCCAGACACAAACAACCAAACAAAAATTTAAAAATCAAAACATTTAGGTAAAACGTTTGTCTGGAAATGGCAGAGAAAAATCTCGGTTGAAAGTATTGCTAACACGTAATTATCTCTGCAGACAGTTAAATGATTGTTTGACATAAACATGAAAAATTCAAGGACGCGAAATAACATTGTTTTTTCGAACTTGGAAGTTAAAAATGCCCGCCGTTCCATTTGGTCGAGATTCTAAGAATAAATAAATCGAAAGAACGCACTTAAAAATTCGTCGTGAAGCTTATAAGAGCAAATAATTGCAGAAATTTTTATTGAAACATTGGATTTTTTAATCCTCATGACGCATAATTATACCTCTCAAACTGCAGTCTTCTCTGCATGACTTCCAACCAGTTTTGACCTTCTTGATTAATAAAAAATCCTTCCAATGCATTCTGTTCCAAGGTAAGGAGCAACAGAATCTTTCCAAAGATTATATTCTAAGCAAATAAGAAATAGAATCTTTCCATTGGATTCTATTATAAGGAAGCACACAGGAATCTATCCAAAGTGTTCTATTCCAAGGAAGTGATTAATAGAATCCTTCCAATATATGCTATTCTAAGGAAATGACTAATAAAATACTTCCAAAGTATTCCGTTGTGAGGAAATAAGCAATAGAATCTTTCCAAAGGATTTTATTCTAAGGAAATATGCAAACGAATCTTTCCAAGGATTATAGTTCAAGGGTTGGTTGCATTGAGTTTTTATGGCACAAAGGTTATATTTGTCCAAGCTGAGCCAAACACAAGACAGCGTTAAATGATGCACGAACATACACACAATAAATGTTACACCGACACCAAAAGAGAAATGCATCCAGAGGGGAATCGAATCTGCTGCTCCTTCAACTCACGTGTTTCTAGTGCAGTGGAGAAATTCGCTGTCATGGCGGCCCTCTATTCCAAGGAAAGGAACGATAGAATTTTTCAAAGGGTTGAAAGAATGGTGTATTTCTTCAACCAACTAATGCGGTTATTAGTCATGTGTCACGACGCTCAGAAGGTAGGTAGTTAATTAACGTCCACTGGAGCAACACAGCGGGTTATTGGCAATGGTCCGGGACCAATCTCGATGGAAAAGACCAGAGGACAAAACCTCGTCATTTTGGCCCACGATCAGATGATAATGTCAACACCTGAACTGGCACCCCTCTCTCCAATATGCATACCATGCTAACGTGAGACAGATTGAACGTACATCAGCCCCATTGTATACGACGGTCTTTGGTTGGATTCGAACCCTCCGGTTGCTAATCCGATGCTCTTCCAACCGCAACCCTACACCTTTTTCTATACTTTTTAAATTGCTGATTTTTTTTCTAATGCCTGGCCAATTCCAGATTTTTGCGTGAGCGGAATTGGAAATGTGAACCACTCTGCGTTACCCATCACGAAGCGTCGCCTCACATACGTTATTGGCATTATTAAAAGGTAGTAAAGCACATAAACTAATGAGCCAGTGCATGTAACCCAATAGGGGCGAACAATCCATGAGTGATAGAAGTGAATGTGAACAATGCAAACACCGCATTAAAGATTGTGCTAAGGAAAAATTGTAAATTATTGCATTGTGCCTTTGTATACCTGTACTTGCTAATGGTTTATCTTGTAAATATTTTTGTTCATTAATCTAAAATTGAAATTTATGCAATTATGCTTTAAGGAATGAAGCCGAGACGTCTGGCCACGGTGGTGACTTCGGTCACAGCCGTGACTGTCGCCTCCCAATAGGTGAATTCAGATTACTTTCCCGTAGGTGACCTAGACACCACTTAAACCTGATTCATGTCGGGAGGTAAGTGGTCACCTGCGGTGCCCATGCCCATGCATGCATTCTATGTACAACCGTGAAATGCAAATAGACTGATTATTGTTTCTGAGAAGAGCTTCAAAATGTGTGACCAACAAACATGTCGACTCTAATCACATGACTTCTTCGAGGAAAATTGACTTGGCTGATCGATTTGGCATCTTATCGCCTGGTCTGGCAAAAAAAAACATCTTATGACGGGTAGGTCTTTCTATAGAGGGGCGGCAAAAAGGGTGAAATCGCCAAACTCTGCTATGCCGCGGTACCAATCAGATGAGTAATCGATGGATGTTCGTTTTCTCTTGTCCCGTGAACCAATCAGATGACGAGTGTTCGGTTCCACCCCGGCTGACGAAAGGAGTCTAAGGGTCACGTTACTACTAGTTTTGGTCACATGATCCTGGGCACAAAAGCATTACGATTATACTTTTTATATTTCCTCTATGGGTACAACCGGCTTACAGAGAGGTTACTCATTCACGATAGATGGACAAACATCCATGTCGTATCCCGGATTCGAAGCACGAATCTTTCGATCCAGCAATCTTACCACTAGACCGGTACTACGAAATATTAATAATCATAATCGCTACAAGTGTTTTCCTTCGAATAGGTTTAGCATTCTTGCTTCCTGATCAAAAGGTTAGAATCCATGGTAAGGGCATGGATGTCAGTCAGAATGAAAGTCTCTAAACGGCCTAGATGTATGGAATGCAGGGAGGAAGCCCCTAGGTACACCAGGGTAATTCAAAGTGCTTGAAAATTCTGCAATTGAAGAGTGCAATGATAATTAATGTTCAATTCTCCTAGCATTGGAAAATAGTGTTTTCCCAATCCAGCTGTTGGAAAAGCAACGGATTAGCAACCGGAGGGTTGCGATTTCGAAACTTGCCAAAGACCAGCCTCCGTGTACACGGAGACTGGTGTACGTTCAATCCGTCGTGGCCTCTCGCATTGGCGTGGTGTGGATATGTGGAGAGTGGGGTGCCAGCTCAGGCTCTTCATCTGACCGTGATTCAAAATGACGAGGTGCTGTCCTTGGATCTTTCCCTTGGGGATTGATTCCGGACCTTCGCCAATAGCCCGTTGTGTTGCTCCAGTGCGACGTTAATTAACTACCCACTTACCCAATCCAGTCATCCGCGTTTCGAAATACAAAGAAAAGATACTTCACAATACACGAAATTCGCTCATTTCTAAATAAACGAAAGTTCTTACCACAGACATAGTCCGGACAGCATTCTCCAGCTTTCCGGACCGCCTTGCACCCGGGCTTCGTGTCGCAGTCCCGGAGCACGCAGGAGAAACCAGGGGGTCTGCACGTGCACCGCTCGCACTGGTCGTCGGTCGGTACTGGATCCCCGTTCCGGTACACGTCCCCGTCAACGATACACACTGCAACACAAGACAAGTGTTATCGTAGGTCGAAACACATTGAAAAAACAATTTGTTTTTCCTCATAACATTAACCCAGTGAGTATGACTGCTGGCCAGTTCTGACCTTCTTGACAGATAGGATCTTTCCAAAGGATTCTATAAAATCTTTTGGAAGTATTCTATTGCTGATTTCCTTCGAATAGGATCTTTCCAAAGGATTCTATTCGAAGGAAATGAGCAATAGAATCTTTCCAAATGATTCTTTACTAAGGACAGGAGCAATAGAATCGTTCCAAATGATTCTTTACTAAGGACAGGAGCAATAGAATCGTTCCCAATGATTCTTTTCGGGCTAATTAGATCGGAATCTACCAACTGTAACCGGTAACCGCCGGGTAGTGTAGCATTGCTTTTATCGCACAACACACTTAAGGACTAACTACATCCATTGGTTGAAATATTCCACAGGTTTTTTCAATTGTTCCTTTCCTTATAGTAGAATCATTTGAAAAGATTCTATTGTTCCTTCCTTGAAATAGAATCCATTTTAAAGAGTCTATTGGTCCTTTATTTGAAATAGAAACCTTTGAAAATATTATTTTGCCCTCCTTGGATTAAGATCCTTTGGAAATATTTTATTAATCTTTTACTTAGAATAGAAAATAAGTGTCACATTTCATTTTTGTTTCGAATGTAATAGTTTGTTCCATTTTGAAGCAGACTGTACTAACGGTGACAAGAAATTCCAGCCGGAATATTTGGAATGCAACACCATAAAATAACTACATTTTAAAAGGAGAGGTTTATTCTGATACATTAACTAACGCTATAGTCTTGAGGCTCATCAGGTAATCTGAATCAATACGTAACGTGAAGTAAAAATAAAATTTTGCAAATCATTACAGAACTTTCTGTAGATCCAGATTAAGAGTATTTATTTTATCCATATAATTGAAACGAAGTTGTTTTTATCTCGTCTCTAATTTTTATTTACTAAATCAAGTTTAGAATAGTTGCTTTCAGCAAATAAACTGCACGTTACTGGTAATTTTTATTAAATCAAGTTTAGAATAGTTGCTTTCAGCAAATAAACTGCAAGTTACTGGTAATTTTTATTAAATCAAGTTTAGAATAGTTGCTTTCAGCAAATAAACTGCACGTTACTGGTAATTTTTATTAAATCAAGTTTAGAATAGTTGCTTTCAGCAAATAAACTGCAAGTTACTGGTAATTTTTATTAAATCAAGTTTAGAATAGTTGCTTTCAGCAAATAAACTGCAAGTTACTGGTAATTTTTATTAAATCAAGTTTAGAATAGTTGCTTTCAGCAAATAAACTGCAAGTTACTGGTAATTTTTATTAAATCAAGTTTAGAATAGTTGCTTTCAGCAAATAAACTGCACGTTACTGGTAATTTTTATTAAATCAAGTTTAGAATAGTTGCTTTCAGCAAATAAACTGCAAGTTACTGGTAATTTGGATCACCCGAACTACGTATAGTGAGCCTGCGGATGTGTTTTGATAGGAGCATGTAACTTTTTGATCATGTCACCTTCATACCTGTTTCCAGTTCTGATATAAGACAATAAAGATCAATCTAGAATCTGTGGCATCAGAGTATTCGAATAAGAATTTTGTGATTAAAAATAACATAGAGGGAGACTCTAAAATAGTTCATATCCCAAAATGGAACAATCCACGATGTAACATTTGAATGAAACGAAGGTTCTATCAATGAAACTATATAGAAGACAATTATGAAAAAAGTAGTTCACGATTTTCATCAATTTTACTGTTAAATAAACTCCAAAAATATAGTAAAAACAATAAAGGACTTACAACAACACATTTTGACATGGAAACGTGTTTAAATTCGTAACAGTACCGGGGTACGTGCATTAAAAGTCGAGTGTTACAAAAAAGCATTACAAACTATTTCGTCTTAAGATCTCCGATCTAGAAGAAATACCCAAAAGATAAATATAGCGTCGTGTAGACAAAGGTTGTCCGTTCCTGACATGTCCTTCGAATCGAGTGCGCATGCGCACTGAGCGGAGGGGATCCGAAATATCAATTCTAAGGTGGTGGGGGAGCTTTAGGAAAGTGACACTTTAGATTGCATGGAGTGAGGACCGCTTAAGTGGTGTCATTCGAAAGATATAATCACAGGCCTTTAATCAATAAAATGATCCTTCAATATTAATATCAAACTGCACTTTAATCATTCAAACTGTAAATTAATTGTTGAATATTCACTCTAAACCAGTGGTTCCCAAACTATTTTGGTCGTGGAACCCCAAAATTTGTTGCCAACGATCGCGGAACCCTGAATATTTTTTCGACAACGACTTTTCAAAATTTAATATTTGATATTAAATGAAACAAGTATTATTTTGGTATTTCAGATTTTATTGAATTAAACAAAACTAAAAAAAACATTCTGGTTGGAATGACAGTTACCGTTAATTATACAAGGGCATAATAGCTTTGGCGCAAATACACCGGTATATTGCACAAAAAAATACATAAATTTTCGTGAAGTTCAAATTGCTACCGATGCTTATGTTTTCAGTCGCGTTATTTAAAAATTTTAAATTCAATTTGGTGGTCGATTGTAAACTTTCCGAGGAAAATGTGAATATATTAAACACCATTCTTATTTTTTTAATGAAATAAAATTTGTCACACGGAACCCCTAAATTTTTTCGCGGAACCCCAGGGTTCCACGGAACACACTTTGGGAACCACTGCTCTAAACAATAGTCGAAATTTCCTTCATTCATTCCACAATCCGACATCCGGCCCGAGTTTCACCTCAAAACTAGTTTGTGTCCTCCACACAACCTACCAATTTTTTTCTTGTCAAATTTGGAGCACAATTTGCTAACAGTTCAATTAAAAATAACTCAAGCTAAGTTCAAACTAAACACTATTTCCAATTGGAATGCAATGGGAAACAAAAGTTCCCACACACAACATTCAAGCGCTATTTGACCGAGAAGAAATAGATGGGGAAAAACTGGTTGGAAAAGGTAACTGAATCAGAATTTGTTTCATCCATTGTCATCTCTCCCCTCGAATTCTCTGTAAACATTTGATAAATCTAAAGAAATAATACTTGTACTCACTTGTGTCATTGGCAATATAGAAAGCTGCCCTCTTTTGAATTACGCCTGAAAGAAAAAGTAAACATTTATCACTGAAACAAATTGAAGACACTCATAGAAAACTAAATTAAACCTAATTGAGCGTTTTATTTGCAGTTTTACAACACTCATCTTGCAGAATACCCTTTCCTATGATATTCTTTCGAGCATCTTTTTCACAACTAATTTAAAAGTATTTTATTAAAAACTGGAGTCAAGTTCATTGTTTTATTCGGACAAAAATGTTATAGAATAACAGAAACATGAAACTTTCGAACAGGATTTATTGTGCTAATTGGCGTACGGTTTAAAAATGCTTATGATTTAGTTAACCACCTTATGGTTTTCTTGACGAGGTATCTCGTCATTAGAAAAACCATCAGCTGATCTTGATGGACGAGATATCACGTCATTAGGAGAAAACTGACCAGATCTTGATCTCGTCATCATAAAAAAATCGGCAATATCTTGACTGTAAATTTGGTTGGTTATATTCGGGTTTTATGGCGCAAGGTCCAAAGTAGGACTAACTACGCCAAACGCCGGACAAAATAGAAGACAGTCAATATAAAAATCATGATAAAATATAATTTTTATTAGTGTTAAAACTTAACTCGTGATCCTTGATAAAAAAATTGACTTAAAAATTATAATGAATATAACATGTAATAAATAGGGAGAATTTTAGAGTTTTATGCAAATTATGCATGACAAAAATGACAAAAGATAGTATTAAGGATGCTTCCCCACAACTTTAGAAACATGTTTGAGAGAAAAAACACGTTGATCAATAGCTAGGTACAGATATGTCGAAATTTAAACTTGATGAAAGGAACAGATAGAAAACATATTCAGTAAAAACCAGTGAATAGTAAAAATCTATGCAGTAAAATGTATACAGTTTAAAAATTTAAAGGAGTATGGAATGCAAAAAGGTTTGATGGAGATTTTCTTCGATCAAATCCTGTAGATAGGTGGGTGGGTACGCAGTAGTGCAACACAACGGACTATTGCCAACGAACCGGGATCAATCCCCAAGGAAAAGATCCGACGTCATTTGGAACCACATTCAGATGACGAGTAACACCTGAGCTGGCACCCCACTTCCACACCACGCCAACGTGAGGACATTTGAGGCCACAACAGATTTAACGTCCCCCGTGAACACAACGGTGTTTGGCTGGAGACAGTTTCAACCCTCCAGTTGCTAATTCGTTGCTTTTCCAACTGGGATACCGCGCCCGGAAATCTGAAGGCGAGATTATCTAGTATCTTTTTAGAATTAGTGTCCACTATTCTAACAGAGTAGTTTTTATATTGCATTGTACGACGAAGTTGGATTACAACTAACGTTTGTCAATCACACAACTTTGTTAGAAAGAATGTTACCGACGAATCGACAACAAAACCAAAGCCGGGTTATCAAAAAACAACACACACTAAAACAAGCATAAAATTTTTCTTATCAATTAACCAGCAGCCCTGCACCACCCAGAAAAAGGCCATCGTGGTCATTGTTCTTGGGGGACGGGCAGAAGGAAGAATGGGAGATTCCATTCTAATGACAAGGTTGCCGGGACGGGAGGAAGGTCGGAGTGTTACTAACCCTTTGTTTACATTCCTCAAAAATGAGATGTGTAATTAGGAGGTACACAACACTTCTAATCTTCTTGTTGTCGGCCATTAGGAAAAAAGGAACGCTCGATTGTGCTCCAAGAGGGCTGAAAGGAAGAAAAAAGAATGGCACGTGAAAGAACGGAGTAAAAAATCGGGTTCCATTGTTCAGTTCGCGGTCATTGGCTACGCCTACGGTCAGTTTTTTTTAAAGTGAAGGAATAGGATATCTATATCTTACGACGAATGATTAGAATTCGGTTAATCACCTGATTGCATTACGGAGTAGCTCTTGGAACTTAAATGGTTAACCCTCTGATCGCCCCGATATTTCTAAGAACCCCACAACGAACATAAATGAAAGCATCTCTGGGTTGAACAAGAATGTCAAAACTGGTAGGAAGTCAAGATTGCAGAAGGGATTGATGCGTTTCAACCCCTTTACATTGAGGAAATCGGGAAGGGTTATGTAATTTTTTTTATCGCTAATGAGCGCTATGATTCCCTTTTTCTCATTTTTGTTCCTTTTTTGAAAAAAAGGACACATTTGTGTTTTGGATTTTTGGAACTGAATGCCCTCATGGATATCTGTTGATCCACAAAGACCCGTAACAGTGCTAAAATAAACACCTATTGTAGTCAACTGTCTATTTTCGCTAATGTGCAAACACACACACACATTTGAAGAAAGGCACATAGATACAGTTTCAATTTGAAGTCCCTTCTAAAACTGTGTAAATATCACTCCCTAAACTGTACGCTGCCACTGCCTAGACAGCTCAAAATTGCGATCCCTTCGGGATTGATCCCGAAAACAGTCACCAATAGTCTGTTGTGTTGCTCCAGAGCGACGTTAATTCAACTACTTACCTACCTTTAGCATTTACTTCATCTAACTCAACTTGATTTAAAAAAAGCACAGATTTAGAAAATTATCTCCAAGAATAGCCGTTTATAATACGGATATCGATTTAGCTTGTTTGACAAGAGCACCCGCATTTATCTTTATATATTACTTTTCTCTACCCCTTAGATCGAGATTGAAGGCCGGCTATTTTCCTCTCTCGGGCAGATCTACAATAGAAATTACTCCAGAGTACAGTTTTTCTTTTCGGGTAGTAATGACGCGATGGCGATTTTGCGGGCCCTTTCAATTTCACGGTCATTCAACCTCACTTCTTTCTCGCTTTTATATTATACTTACACTAAACAAACGAGCCTCAAAGAACCAGAGACACGGAAGATAATAAAATGGCCGAGAGAAAAGATCGTTTGGTACAGAGGTCACGTGGTTTCGAATTCTACGTCCTTTATTATTCGTTCTGTTTTTCCTACAAAATGAGGTTTTTCTTTCGGCGGGGGAAATTTCAATTTCAAATTATTCTCCCCTTGCGAATACGAAAATTCCGGTATTTTATTTTATTCCAAACCGTTCTGCAATTGGGGAAATAAAAGAGTTTGGAATAATGCATTGGGCATCGGTTTGGTGAAACTCGGTTTGTGACGTTTCGTGGATCGCGGTTGCCAACGCGTTGGAGATGACAAGCAATGGAAGCAGAAAGGATGCGTGTTTGGGAATATGAGAGATGGAGATTCGTTATGCATAACAATCAGATTTTTTTTCAAGATGCGCGTCTTATCTGGGGATTTCCGAACATTTTGGTCGCTTCGTGGAATTTCAAAATCCCTTCACTTGGCATAAACAAGGCCTAATGGATAACCCTTAAAAATCGTTTCCATATTAGGAATGCTTGTTTTATTTTCTTGTGTATTTTTTCTAAGACTTTTTCAAAACTTCGTTTTACATCTCAAAATAACTGAAAACGTTTTAGGGCCGTAGTTGCCTAGTTGTAAGAGTAACGGATTAGCAACCGAAGGGTTGCGAGTTCGAATCCAACAAAAGACCGTCGTGTACAAAGGGGGCTGGTGCACGTTAAGTCCGTCGTGGCCTCAAATGTCTTCACGTTGGCGTGGTGTGGAAGCTTGGAGAGGGGGGTGCCAGCTCAGGTGTGACCTCGTTATCTGACAGTGGTTCAAAATTACGTGGTGTTGTACACGGATCTTTCCCTTCGGGAAAATCCGGGACCGTCGTCAATATCCCGTTGTATTGCTCCAGTGCGACGTTAATTAAAATATCTACCTACCTGCTGTCTCAATTTGTTTAAATACAGTATGAGAGGGATTTTCAGTGCAAAACAAACATAACAGGACGGTCTGCGAAGATTGGGTTGAAAACTAAATAATTTAACGGGGAATATCTTGCAAATTTCATTTGAAAATGTGACCAATTAATTGGAAAACAGGCGCTGTACTATTTTTTATAAGTACTGAAGAGCGGAAAGAAGATTGTCTTTAAATAGGCCATTTAAAAGTAACCTCTAAAAGCTAACTTCATAAATACTGCGCTGTAATTGCAACACCATTGACTGACCAGACTTTTGTTTGGCCCTTCAAACAGTAATGTCATCCACACGCACTTTGTTTTGGTGTTGAATGAACACGTTTACAATTACAAACTAGAAGCAACAAAGTTTGAGAGAAATAGAAAATGAAAAGTTGAAAGAATTTAAAAATGAAACTTGGTTTAAAAATTTTAATGGACGGTACAGCGTCCGACCAAAAATACCAAAAGAGCGACCAAAATTCAATACCAAAGGAGCAATTCCCTTAGTCAATAGCTTACGAGCGAAAGACCAACAAATATACCGTTGTTTACAAAACGGTCCCATTCAATGACAGGGTTTGGAACTTTTTTAAAAGTTAAAAGGCATGTTAGAACTTATGCTGGTATTAATGCAATGAATGAAGTATCCTACCTACCTCAAAATCATATAGATGAAAATAATTACGGCAACATCATTAAAAAACAATTTCATAACAACAATGTTCTCCAATGCGAGACAGACGAGGTCAATTACCACGACTTGAAAACTTGCGTTAACCTCGAAGCAGACGATTTTATACCGTCTATTGGATCCGAATTCTGTTTGAATCAAATATTAAATACGATCTAAAATACGTCTTTAAAAATACTTTGATTAAGTGAACAGTGTTTTCCGCTCCGCAAGAATGAACTTGAATTTCGGGAAAGTCTGACAGGAGCGAAGCCAGTTAGCGCCAGTGCAAACGAAAACTCGTTTCACGCGCTGAAAAAAAAATAAACTTTTAGAATATGGAATTATGGTGAAAGTGTAGAATATTTTGTGCTGCGTCATTTAGTTGTAGATGGAAGGAATAAATGGATATTGTGGGTGTCGCATATCTATTCATCGGAGATCTACTTTATCCATTGGATGAAACTCGCTGGATGCTCAAAATAGATGTAATACATTTTATCTTACGCCCTTATATTTAAAATTGACGGACAATTTTCTTTGTTTAAGTGCAAAATCGAACCAGTAAGCGATATCAAAAACAAATGGGTCAATCTGTCGCTTATAACAATGAAAGGGCAGGCTAAGTGAAAACGGAACTGCTGAGAAATTGATTTATGCAGCTGGTAAACTTGGAAAATTATGCGCCATTTTTTCTTTCTTCCTGTTTTGCCTTTAGGTTTATTATGAAAAGAAAAGTAAGCGAGCCCTTCGTTCATGAGGTGCTGACTCTGCGGCGTTTTTATTCTTTTATTCGTTAAAAAGAAATCTGAAGTGACATTCAATAAATCAGATTAATAAAATAAACTAAAAACAGTAAAGCATTTAATTTTAGAACGAGAATATCAGTTTCAAGTTACGGGCTTTCGTTTTATTCCGCTTTAATTTATTCTGAGATGAATTTATAGTGTTTGAAGAAACTATTTTTGTGATGGAGGGATGCTTTTTGTATGTGTAAAATAAACCGTTTTCTTTTCTAAAATGGGATGTATAAAAATATTTCTGTTATTACTTATTAGGCAGTTATAAAAGACTTCACTTTTTGCTTTGTGTTGCGGTAAATGATTCGGAAGAATGTATGAGCATTTTTTATCTTATGTTTCATTTAAATTATCAAAAATTATTTATCATGGGTGATTTTTCTGGATCATCAAGTGATTTTTAGAAGTAGGACCTGTTGAGACTAGCTCGTTTGGTTGCGAGTTCGAAAAACTTGATCCAACCAAAAACCGTCTTGTAAATGGAGGTTGGTGCATGTTAAATCTGTGGTGACCTCAAATGTCCTTACGTTGGCGTGGTGTGGATGTTTGGAGAGGGGTGATGACAACTCAGGTGTAAACCACCATCTGACCGTGGTCATTTTTAAGCACAGTCAGATGGTGGTTTAAAATGACGAAGTGTTGTCCTCCGATCTTTTCCTTCAGGATGGATTCCGGAGCGTTTCCAATAGCCCGTTGTATTGCTCCAGTGAGACGTTAATCCAACTACTTATTAAATATGTATACGAAATAAAAATAAATACATTGATGAAAAATTTGCTTTTATAAATATTTTTGGCAATGCACATCATATTTTAATTTCAGCAGAAAAAAATATCAGCAACGAAGTGGCTAGTTAACGTATAGTTAATGAATATGTTACCGGTAAAGCTCGAAAACCGTTAATGTGCACATTTCCTAGGAAATCTGCTGATTAGCTGATTTGTTCCATTCAAGTGCGGAATCATCTACAAAATAAGTTTTACGCACTTTAGGTAATGTGCACATTAACGGCTCTCGAATCGTTAAAGTGCAAATTTGTTTCTCTAATTCCCTTTCCCTCCTCCTTCTCTTTCTCATTACGCTTGTATTTTATTTACATCTACTGGTTATTATACAAAATTACTTATAACTTTATGGGATAAAAGTATAGCGTGTTTTCAATTAGTAGTACCTAGTATACTGAGTTGTTTGTCTGAGTATTAATTTAAGCGTACAAAAGCGTCGCTGTTGTTCGAGCAAAGATCTTATTTTCACTTTAACGAGTGCCAAGAAGGTAATGTGCAGATCATCTAGGTCAGGAGTGTCAAACTGGCGGGCCGCATGTGGCCCCCGAGGTAGTTTTTTGTGGCCCACGATGCTCTGAAATAAAATGAAAACAGGACAATATGTTATGAAAAAAATAGCTCTTAGGGGAGATCGAGGCAATACCCTACACACAATTTCGTCATGTTAAAAATGTGTGAGCAACTATTTTCGTCCATGAAATTAAATAAAACGGCCTACAGATTAAGATTAACTGATAAACATCTATCTGCCATAATGAAGATTGTCTGTTCTCAGTCTTTGGATCCAAATAGTGGAAAACTAGTAGGAGGAAAGCGCTGGCAAGTTTCCGGTAAAAAATTAATTTTAGTTTTATAAATACATTAAATTAAATAAACGTTTAAATAAAAGCAATTATATAGCAATATTATAAATTATTACCCTAAATTCACTTAATTACATAATGTGTTTTAATTATCCTTTCCATAATCCTTAATCTTCACTTCAAAATATAATTTTAAGAAAATTTGTAAATCTGATGTGGCCCGCGTGAATCTTACCAGTTGCATTAAATGGCCCGTGTTTTAATTGAGTTTGACACCCCTGATCTAGGTGATCCGGGGATTACCTAGGTAATTTGAGAAATGAAACAATTTCCAGCACTGATAGGCGTAATTAATCTGCACATTACCTAGGTAATCTGCAGATTACCTGATTTCCGTACTTTAGCGGTAACAAATACATGGAAAACATTTCAGTGCCTCTGATAATTCGATCCTGAAAAAGGTAAAAATATTCACAATGGGCATCGTCAATCGGAAGCAATGGGGATAACTCCGAAGCTCAAAACGTAACCATTAAAACAAAAACGAACCATTGAAACGTAATTATTAAAACAAATTCAAACAATCGCAGCTATAGATATCCGATAAGAAGGTATCACTAAGGCTTCCTCTGCCTAAGGGAACGTGTGTGTAAACATCTTTCAATTAGGAATCTGTGTTTGCGTAACCCGAAGTCAATGGCCCAGCGATTGGTTCGAATAGGTTTCTGGCGCCATCATCTCGCAGACGATTTTTATAATTGATGCGTGTGGCTTTTTTTTATTAATCCGAGTAACCTGTATGTCTCTCATTCCAGAAACAGCGCCCCGCGGGGCAAGGTTCGGAAAGAGTGGGCATCGACTGCTCCGAACATTCGTTTATTTGAGGCAGTGGTGTGACCCCAGTTAATTTTTCAGTGGGGATGAGTGCGGCGCATCGGTGAATCGAATCGGTGAAATTTTTTTTTATTTGGCTTCACTTCTGTGATAGCAGGCGATTTTGTTGTCTCAATTTTTAATGTCTATACAGCGGCTGTTTATATACATTGAAAAACATTAGGTTTAAAAAAATGGAGTTTCTTTGAGGAAGAAGTTTTATGGGTGAAGAATTGCAAGGTGATTGATTTATAAGTAAGTAGGCCGTATTTAATAAAACTATCATAGCTCTTAGTTCTGAAGATATTTACAAAGCGTTGCCTGGCGCAGCAAGAATAAAAATAGAACGTTATGTAAATATAAATTGACTTCTTTAATGTTTTGCACGAGACAAGATATCAATGCGCACAAACAGAAACGATATTTTGTTGATTTTAATCGTTTTTAAACGCATATGGTTGGTTGGTAGTTGAATTAACATAGCACTGGAGCAACACTAAGGGCTATTGGCGACGGTTCGAGATCAATCCCGAAGGGTAAGATTGAAGACAACACCTCGTCATTTTGAGCTACGGTCAGAAGACGAGGTCCCACCTGAGCTGGCACCCCACTCTCCAAACTTCTTTCCCCCCCCAACGAGGACATTTGAGGCAAAGACAGATTTAACCCTGTCTTTGCCTCAAATGTGGTTTCAACGAGATATCTCAGGTTCCACAAATACCTAATATTCTCTATGAAGAAAGTATTTTTTTCATGCTAACTACTATATTGTAAAAGGAATTTATATATATATATATATATATATATATATATATATATATATATATATATATATATATATATATATATATATATATATATAATTTAACTCGAGACACATCCGGTAATTCTGCTATATATATATATATATACTAGCAGAATTACCGGATGTGTCTCGAGTTAAATTATTTCGATACAGATTGAGAATGGTCCGATTAATTTTTTTCAATCATATCAAAATATAACTGTCTCTTAAATCCTCCAAAATATTTTTTTAATTTTTTTAATATTTAAAATTTTTTCCATAATTTCATCGGGACGGAAATCCGTGCCACACTGTCAGTTTTACCACTTCGCTCAAATGCGCTTGATTTGAGTTATGGAGCATCGAAACATTTGTAGAACAAAAATTTAAAAAAAACCAGCAAAATTCGCAGCATTACAAGACGTTGAAGAACAGTGAATAGTCTTCGAACAAGTGAAGGTGATTAAATTAGGCGGACATTCAGTAACATGTCTGCGAAAACTTGATTGAGTTGTGTCATTACTTCATAAAAATAGTATGAATTAAACAGACTACAATATATAAAGTGCTGTTTTCTATTTTTGAACAATTTTATTAGGAAATATGAAATGAATTATTGTCAAAAAATGCTATAAAATTATTTTCCTTAAATAATGTTTTCTACGAAAGAGAAAGTGATTATTTTGGTCACTTTTTAAATATAAAGTTAAACCATTCAACCCGATGTAGAGTAATACTGCTAGTGAATAATGAGAACATATTTGAATCCATTACAAATGGTTAGGTGATTATAATATGGATTGTAATGAACTGTTTATATATTGTATGAGTTTAAATTTCCCTCTCTAAAATGCTAAATTTTGACTATTTTCGTTTGTTGTATGATTTGTCATTTTCCATATTTACAACTATGAATCCAATTTTTTTTTGTCATTTTAATGTCACTAGTTTTTCTTCAAAATATAAAAAATTGTCTCATAATATAAAAATTCATTAATCATGAAAAGTGTTTAAATAGTCGTTTCACTAATATATTAAAAAAAAATTATAACACTATAATGTCATAAGGGATTGATTTCAATTGTTCTTTACCAACTTATGTAAGCGATTTCAAACAAGCTTTACAACACACTGTCATTAATAGATGCAAGCAATAGAGCCATCTTCGCAGAACTAGTGCTTATAACTATTTCAAATAGATAAAAATAAACTCACCCTAAAATTTTACAAGCTTCCAACAGCTAATTTACGAGAGTTAGAAATGTTAAGGTGTAGGCAATTTGTAGTTTTCCCAATAATCGGAAAAGGTGATTTTAAAAAGAGATTCTCGGTACTTCTGGATTTGTAGGAAACAAATTAGCATCGTTATCTTGAGAAGTCAGATCAACAAGATAAACGAAAAGATTGTATTTACAGAATACATTTAAAGTTAAGAACAACAAAATCACCCCGAAAAGATGCTAATTTATCTACGAGCATCGTTACTTGATTCCAATTCCTGGAATCTACCTCGTGCAAGAATTGCATATGTCTGCGCCATTAACAGATAACAAGGTGAAAGAAAAGTTTTTTTACTTGTTACTTCTGGATGGATACGTGGTTAGGAAAAAAGTTAGCCAGATAAGAAAATAATTTGCATGCTGAGAAATAAAAAGTCTGGATCCAGTTCTGAGGACATTAAACCCAAGTACAGACACCGGCTTGTCTTTCTCGACGTTTGAGAAAGAAGCTATGGGTGGTCAGAAATAATTCTCAAATTGTAACTTTTATCTACAAATTGAATACAAAGCGGGTTAGTTGAACTCGTATACGTTATTATCTTACTTTTTATTGAAATTACTTTGCAGTATTATCACTAATTATATTAATAGCGTTCATGTTTTTCATAGACAAGAAACAGTTCTGTTGGCTAGTTAGTTTTTTATGGCGTAAGAATCAAAATGTTTTGTTGTTTTAAAGTAGTCGCCTAGATCAAAGGGAATGATATTTTTTCTTACTTGAAGATAAAGTACTTTGAAACATTTAATTACCGCTCCTAATTTTGCATAGCTATTTCGATTAGCATATTCGGTCAACTTCGGATTTATTATATTATTTAGTTATTTAATTGCCAAGTTATTTTGTATTAAATAAATTCAAATACTGTTATCTCATCTAAGGTTTTCATGTTTGCATCATTTGTTTTAAACTATTGTTGGATTTACAAAACCCACTTATCAAGATCATAAACTAATTTTAAAAGCATTTCCATTAAATTCTATGGGCTGTGGTAGTTGGCAGAGTTCTGGATAGGAACCGGAGGGTGGCTTGTTCGAAACTGGATCTAACGAAAGATCGCCGTCCTGTAAGTCCTCACGTTAACGTGGTGTGGAGGTGTTTAGAGTGGGGTGCCAGCCTCAAATACCAAAAATTCAACTACCAAATTACCTACCATTAAATTTAATTAAATACAGATACTCTTTATAACTCACAATGTACAAGAGAAAACGCAAGAAAATCTCTATGAATTCCTGCGATACAAAAGTTAGTTGGGCTTCCTTTACTTTGGGGAGAGGGCGCTTAAAAATATTGAATTTAAAATCAATACCGTCTGAGGCAACAGTGGCGTCATAGTTTCCGGAAAAGAGAAGTGTGGAAATTTTCGCAAATGGATCAATGCAATTCAACTTTAATTTCTGTAATGTATCTGTTTTTAAAAGTTTATGCTTTTATATTTTCCTCTTCCTACTTCAGTGTGGCCATTAATAAAAGCAGCCACTCGATATGATTAAATTCACAGAAACGGATTCAAAGCAATGCATTGTAAAATCGTCAGAAGGCAGTCGACCTTGGGTTAGTCGATTTTTGAATAGGTGTGAAAGGTCGTTAAGAGGAGGGCTTCCATAAGCAAAAGCATGAAAGGCGATCGCCGTTTACCCCCAAGCCAATCCATTATCAATGTTAACGCTATCTGCCCCACTGCCCCAAGGACAAACTTAGAACCCTCTTTGTGTTTTATCCTCCCTTCCAAAACTGCTCTGTAGTGTCCAGCCTCTGGTGCAAAAACCTGCTCACCAGTTCTGAACAAGTTTTCTTACTTGGATCTTCATTTCCCCTTGGAGTAATAGGGCAGTCTTGTCTTGGCGAGGTACTTCGTCATTAGCAAAGCTGACCAGATTTTGGACGAGATATCTCGTCGAAACATTTGGGGGGTTAAAGTCTCCAATTGAGGAAGGCTTTGTTTATGTTCCAACCTGTCGCCTTATTTAAAGAATAGACTCATCCGAAACCACGTTACTTGACTGCCTTCTCGCGCGGAATACATAATCAGTCGCTTAATGCATACTAATTTCCAGGAAAATCAATGGGGTATCATTGTAGGATCGCTGGCTAATAATCGCTGTAAATATATTTCCAGGAACAATCAATGCATTTGTCACAGATAAAATAGGCAACCCAAATCTCTAAACATCTGAAAATCGATGGTTTTGAAACAATCGATTAGCTAATTTATAGTATCTGAATTAAAATATACTCAGATATAATTCAAATGAAAATGTAGCGATTCAATTGTTAAATGTAATTTATAAATTTAATGATGATAAATTATATTTATTTAATTTAGGAGTACTTCAATATCTATAAAATTGTTACGAATTTAAATAATGAAATTATGAATATTACTATGCTTTGAAATTATAATTTATATAATTTAATAAGATGTAACTACAAAATAATTTACGTGCTTTGAATTCATAATTATATAATAATTTATGTCGGTATTTAGAAATTAATTGTTTCAATACATCTCCACAGTGATATTTATGCAATTATAATGAATCAGTCTTGAAACTTCACTTAATATTTTCCCTATTATGAATAATTAAAAAAATTACAATTTCAAAATTGTGAGTTGCATAACTATAAAGTATCCAGTTAAAGCTAAAAATTAGTTAATAATTATTATGGTTTGAAGTACTGAAAGTATATAACGCTAAAGTAAGCAGACTTGTAATTGTAATGGAACATTAATCTAGCTTACCATTATAAACATACATTAAGAGTAAAAGTATTTTAAACTTAAATGACTGTTAGAACATAATATAATTAATGAAAACTGGTCTCTTGTTAATTATAAACATTGAGATAAATGAGTCTGAAGTGAATGAATCTGCTTGCTCAGTTGAACCGTGGAAATTTCAAAATGCTTAAGGAGAGACTCTTGGAAAATGTCTGTACATAAAGCAGTTTCATCTTAAATACAAAATATTTGTGTACTCTACTAGGTGATAGACATCTTTAAATTAAGCAGGATAAAAGTATTGCCTAACTGGGAATTTTGTCTCTTAAAATTTTCCATGGTTTATAAATTAATCTATTTTAATCCCTGAAATTCTATTGATTTTTAATTTAAAGCTCAGGTTCTATTAAAACATGATTTATTATCGAAAATGTTACTTAATTGTGCTCTTGAGACGATTTTCCACTTCCCCCACAATTTTGTTGGAAAAAAAGAATTCCACGTTTAAAGACAACACGAGTGTAAAAGCATAACGTTTCGCTGATTCTTTTAACTGTCATTCAAATCATGTGACGTTTCATTTCATAAACATTTAGAAGTACCGTTTAAAGATTTTGAAGATTTTTCATTTTAAAATTTCCGCTTGTCCTCAAAAGTTCCCACGGTTGAGATGATTCTCGAGTTTCGAGTGTATTCTCTTTTCGTGAAGTTCTAGGTGGCTAAACAAAGCAAAATTGATCAAAACATTTCCGTCCATCCTTTTAATTCAACTTAAATTATCTCAACATAATTTAAGTACTGTTTAACCCTCCTGGTGGTTGTCTTGACGACGTGGCAAAAGCAAAACTGACCAGATCTTGATCTCGTCGTCATAAAAAAACTGGTAATATCTTGATGGACGAGATATCTCGCACTTCAAGATCTCATCCACTCTCTTCATTAGAAGAAAATTTACCAGATCTTGACCTCGTCATCATCAAAAAATCCGCAATATCTTGATGACGAGGTATCTCGTCACATTAGCAAAATCTGACTGATCTCGATGGACCAGATTTCTCGTCGAAACCACTTTGAGGGAAAAGGTTGTTTCTTTTAAAAATCTATTTCCTGTTATTATATTCAAAGCATCAAAAGTTGAGATGACTACCCCTTTTAAATTTCTTTGGTACCGAATGAACATTATAACTAGCGAATATCAAGTGTTTTAAATTCGGTTGAGTTTGAAGTCTTTTTCTTGTACTCTTTTCAACTTAGTCTTTGTCTTTTCATTAGCATATATGTATTTATATTTGATGAGTCTGGGGTGCAATTTATTTCGCCTCTTCGTGCGACATCCTGAATAACGTCAAAAGCAACGCCTGGTAACTCTGCACCAAACGAACGAACCGAAGACCTAGAGATTTATTTATCAAATCTATGCAAGGAACACCAGGAGTACCATATCCTATGAAAGGATCGACCGGTTTAATGGGCAACCCTGTGGTTTTATCAGAAAATAAAGAAAATTGAAAACAAATAAATATAAATAATAAAAATTACATTAAAATAAAATGTTACAAAGTGGATCCAATTAATTGCACTGTGGTATCACAGGCACTTTCACAGGAGGACCTGTGAAGTACCACAGTGCGCTCAAACCATACGACAAATTAACCAGGACTTCCAAATGTGGACAGGTCCTTTCAAAGGAAGCCTGTCCACTTGAACCAAAGAAGTCCTGGTTAATGAGCCGTTTCCATCTCGTGGGAAGTCCAGTGTTGACCTACACATTTTAAACAACCGTTATGTTTGAAGATAAGTCTCCTCCACTCTAGGCCCTGAAGGATGTCTCATGTGGAGGGATTTTGTGATTTCACATTGGGCGTGTAGAATCAAGGAACACAAGTTTCTCCCGTGAGATGTCCATAAACGTTGGCAACGCTGTTCTAGACAAACGACCGGAGGAACAGAATTTTTATTTTTCATGTCCTTGCAAGATACAGAAAGTTTTATAAAATTTTCGTGAAAACAAAGTTTTCGTAAGTTTGGGTAACGATGAACTTGAGGACAGAAGTCATGACCTGGATTGGTTGAATCAGCACAATAAATAAACATATTGAGTGAATTATTTATGAAAATAAGATTCAGTAATCAAATTCTGTTAGCTTTGGCTACTGCACTTGTGGAACGAGTTAGAGACCTGGATTCCCCTGGATATTTATTTGCGAAATCAGCACAAGGTACGCAAATATCCCATGAATATCAATGAAAATAAGATTCCGTAACCAAATTTGGTAAACTTTGGCAATGCTGTTAAACAAATACTTGACAATGACTCAAGTATATGGTTGATATAATTGAAAATATAAGACTACGTTATCAAAATTCGCCAAATTGGACAGGGCTTTACTAAAACGAACGTGGAAATGGGTATATAAATCCAGATTATCACAAGGAGCACCCTACACCATAAATATTAAATAAAATAAGATTGATTAACCAAACTCAAAATTAGGGAACTACAAAGAAACGAACCGAGGACCTGGATATTTATTAGACCTCATCAGCAGAATCTCATGAATACAGTGAAAATTTGGATACTTCGCAAGCTAAGTTCATTAGTTCGGATATACAGCACCAGGGAAGTAAACCTATGATTAGTATTTATTCGCCATACACAAATATCTCGGATATTAATTCCGAGCATCACGAGATTTCCGAGTAGTATGATATTTCTTTTACACAACACACGCATAATGACTAAATAACCAGGTAGGTATTTAATTAACGTCGCACTGGAGCAACACAACGGGATACTGGCGACTGTCCGGGATCAAACCCGAAGGGACAATACCACGTAATGCTGCTGAACCAGAACTGAAAAAATGCTACAAAGGGTTCTATTGGCCAAGAAGGTCAAAACTGGTTAGAACTCAGGCAAGGAAGACTGCAGATTGCAAGACAGATTTTATGCGTGTGAACCACTCAGAGGGTTAACAGCCCTGTGTTGCTCCAGTGATTAACTACCTAGCTCTGAAGGTTAAAAAAATTAACTAAGATTCCTACAGAGTAAAAGATAGCAACCTTAACACCAAACCGATAGGAAATAATGTAAAATCTTCCACAGAATAACATGGGCAGTCGTGGCTCAGCTATGTCCACTCCTCTAGCAACCTTCGAGTTGTAGGGGGCGCAGGTTCGATTGATGTCAGGTGCATTCCTCCCTGTGTGTATTTCTCTCTTCTGTATTAGTTTCATTGTATGTGTATCTATTACTTGATATTGTATGTCTTGTGTGGGTATACAATATCAAGTAATAGATATGGCCCTTGCGCCATAAAACCCCATAACCAACCAACCACAGAATACCAAGATAAAAAAGGGGTCTGTAACTATTTGGATGGAACAAAACGTCCACTATCATCATCACCGATTCATCACTGTCCACAGGACTTCTCGAGTGGCCATCGCCTCTCGAACTTTGACCGTCCTTGAGATCGTGCCGAACACAAAAAGAATGCGAACCCTTTTTTTTTCTTCGTTCCCCTTTCAGACTCCGTATCTGGCGATCTGGAAGAACCATAATAAACAGCCCCGCCTCGGGGCCCTTGGATAATGGACACCGCTTCGCAAAAAAGCAGCCGCGGGAGAAAGGAATAAGAAGTCATAGCCGATGGGCAACAATGCAGTCTGTGACCCTCGAACTCCGGGAGCACCTTTCTTTAAATAGGCGACCGTTTGCGAAAGTGAAAGTAAACTCGGAACCTGTTCGAAAGTCGCTTTCGCTTTTAGCCTCTTTCTTCTTCGGAGGGATTAATGTAGAGCCACGGACAGTCGTGATGTTCCCGAAAGAAAGATATTTAAGGTGGGGTGAGAGAGTTCAGGAAAGAATAAGGGGTTCTTTCTCAACGTTTGGTGGCCTGTCTTATTCATTCCTGACCTCACCCATTTAACTGGTAAAAGAGCCCGGGACCTTGGGTCTGTGGCGTATCGAAAGTTACAGGGATTTTGCCATCTACCTGTCCCATTGGAAACTTGCTTCCATTGCCTTTAGTATCTATTTACTGGCTCGTCCATTAACCCTACTGATGTTTGTCTCGACGAGGTATCTCGTCATTAGCAAAACTGACCAGATATTAATAGAGGAGATATCTCAAAGAAAACTAACCAGATATTAATAGACCAAATATCTCTAAGACTAGATCTTAGTAGACGAAATGTCTCTAAGAAGAAAACTGATCAGATCTTAGTAGACGAAATGTCTCTAAGAAGAAAACTGACCAGATCTTAGTAGACGAAATGTCTCTAAGAAGGAAACTGGCCAGATCTTAGTAGACGAGATGTCTTTAAGAAGAAAACTGATCAGATCTTAGTAGACGAGATGTCTCTAAGAAGAAAACTAACCACATTTTAATAGACGAGGTATAACTAAGAAGAAAACTGACCAGATCTTAGTAGACGAGATATCTAAAAAGAAAACTGACCAGATCTGGATATACGAGATATCTCTAAGAAAATTGACGAGATCTTGATCTTATCATAAAAAGATCGGTAATATCTTGATAACGAGATATCTCATCATTAGCAAAATTGGTCAAATCTTGATGTACGGGAAAGAGTCGAAACAACTTGGAGGGTTAACTGGTAGAAGTTAGATAGATATTTTAATTAACATCGCACTGGAGCAACACAACGGGCTATTAACTGTTAGAAGATCCTAGGACTTTCAAGCAGAACAATTTTAGAACTTCAAAAATAAGCTTTTTCTCGTTGTTTCGTGGACGGGCTGAAGAACTGTCGTAATTCATTTCTGACCTCATTCCACGTGGAGGGTCCTATGGCCTTGAACCAGTGGCGTAATTAAAGGGGTCTTCGAAGTACCTTGTGTGAGGGGCGTAAATAAAGGGGTTTTAGAGGGTCATAGGGACCTTGAGTCAGTGGCATTAACAATGCAAGGGAGTTCCAGAAGGCAGCAAACTCCCTTTTCGAAATGTCTTATAACCCCAGTGACTTGATGGTGTAATAATGGGGTACTTCAGCGTGCAAACTATTAAAATTATTTCAAATGTCACATAAGTCAACTTTAAAACTGTACTAACACTTTGAGGTGAGTTAGTTTCACAGTTTAACGTTTTTTATATAATCGTGAAAATAAAGCTGATGTTTAAACAGGTGTTGTATTTAGTATAATTTTGTGTTAGAGTTTAGCTGAGAATGGCTTTTTATAATGTTGTTGGACAAAGTATTCTATTGAACAAAAAATTAAAGAATAAAGGAACAAATATTTGGCACACGTATTGTGTCAGTTTGTCAATAATTGGTTGGTTGGCTTTTTATGAGACAGAGAAGATGTGGAGCTCATCCAAACACTGAGTCATAAGAGATTCTTCAGTTCAAACTTAAAATTAAGAGAGGAAATACTCTAGTTGTCAATATATATATATGTGCGATTCCTAACTCTAGCACAGGGAAACTAAAAACTTTATTCAATGGAAATTCGCAATAATCAGGACAGAGCATATTACCAGTTTAAAAACACCAGTTATATGCCTTCGAAATTCTAAATGGGGAGCAGTAGTCCGGTTGGCAAGAGTAGCGGATTAGCAGCCCCAGGGCTGCAAGTTATTTGGCGTCGTTAAATCTATCATGGCCTCAAATGTCTTCACGCGGTGTGGAAGTTTGGAGAGTGGGTTGCCAGCTCAGGTGTTGACATCGTCATCTGACCGTCGTTCAAAATGACGAGGTGTTGTTCTCGGTAGGTATCTTAATTAACGTCGCACTGGAGCAACACAATGGGCCATTGGCGACGGTCCTGGATCAAACCCGAAGGAAAAGATCCTAGGACAACGCCAAATAATTTTGAACCACGGTGAGAAGCCACACCTGAGCTGGCACACCACTCTCCAAACTTCCACACCACGCCAAAGCGAGGACATTGGAGGCCACGGCAGATTCAATGCCCGTTGTACGCGATGGTCTGGTTGGATTGGAACTCGCAACCCTCCGGTTGTTAATCCGTTACTCTTCAACCGGGCTATCGCGGCCCGGTGTGCTCGGATCTTTCACTTCGGGATGGACCGTTGCCCATTGTGTTGCTCCAGTGCAACTTTAATACAACTACTCAACCCCTCTAAATTCTAAAGCGGGAAATTTTGTAGGAGGAATTTAAATAAAGCATAATTTTTTAAACGTCCATGTAACATGAATACTTCTATTCGCAATAATAATGTAAGATGCCTCGATATTTCTGATATTTTGGAACACTTTACCTGTTAAAAATGCATTTTGGCCATCTGGTGGGAGATTTTTTTTTTCGTTCTATTTTAGGTAATTAAGCTTTTTTTCTGACGTTGAAGACAAATGTCCCTCCAACGAAAGATCTAATTTTTACACTAAGAGGATTGATTTTCGGCTGATTTTATGTCCTTGCATCTAAAAATTTGCTGTCCTGCTTTGAAACTTTGGTCACGAGATGGTTCTAGACTTATTCTAGACTTAAAAAGCGTCGTCTCAGCACACTTTTGAAACATGGCGAATGCTTTAACATCAGAGTAGATTTGAATGAAAAGGAAAATAGACTCTTCTCTAGGTCTGGAAGATAGACCCTTCTCTAGGTCTGGAAAATAGACTCTTTAGAAGTCTCAACGCAGTAGCGGGGCAGCTGTAGCCCCATCGGAAGAGTAGCTTGATTAGCAACTGAAGGGTTGCGAGTTCGAAGCTCGATCCAACAACAAACCACCGTGTACGAAAAGGCTGGTGCACGTTAAATCTGTCGGGTCCTCAAATGTCCTCACGTTGGCGTGGTGTGGATGTTTAGGGAGTGGGGTCCAAGCTCACAGGTGTTGACCTCGTCATCTAAACATGGCTCAAAAAAAGTGTCCCCGGTTTTTTCCTTTCGGGATTGATCCCAGACCGTCTCCAGTAGCCCTTTTGTTGCTCCAGTGGGACGTTAACTAACTACTTACCTTAAGGGGCCGTCGTGGCTCAGTGGATATGCCCACTGCGCTAGCAACCTTCGAGTTGTAGGCGACGCAGATTCGATTCCTGCCATGTGCATTCCTCCCTGGGTGTATTTCTCTCTTCTGTGTCAGTAAAGCTTTCACTGTGTGTGTCAATGACTTGATATTGTACGTCTTCTGTCTGACTTGATATGGTATGTCTTGTGTCAATGACTTGATATTGTATGTCTTGTGTCAGTGACTTGATATGGTATGTCTTGTGTCAATGACTTGATATTGTATTGTGTTTGGCGCAGCATGGCCAAAAATGGCCCTGCGCCATAAAACCCGAAACCAACCAACCTATTTACCTTAAAGAATATAATGAATAGGTTAAAAATATATAGAATATTACAAAAGCATCTTATGCATTGATAATGCTTTATTGATAAATATGTATAAATATAAGAAGCATCGATTATTTTCAAGGGGGCACACTCTCTATAAACACGCCACAGTCTCAACAGAGCCTCTCCTTCCCTTCCCCTCCCCCGAAATGTAGTTTCAAAACAATTATAGAGAGGGATATATATAATCTGAGCCCCCTGGACTTAGAAGGTAAGTTGGAATGAAAAAATGAGCAAGTACATATGGAATCGGATAACGGAATATATTTTCTGTATTTTCTCAAAACACATGACGTTTAACAAGAATTCACTCATTAGATGGCAGTTATAGTTGAAAATACTCAAGAAATATCACGCTGTGATTTCACCCTGTTTAAGCAATACTTCTTTAACCCTTCGAGTGGTTTCGATGAGACATCTCGACCATCGAGATCCTACCAATTTTCCTAATGATCGTCATCAAGATATTGCCGATTTTCCCAGTCCCCAACGTACACTACGTCTTTGGTTGGAACTCACAACCCTTCGGTTACAATCCGCTACTCTTCCACCCGGCTAAGAGCCAGAAAGGAAAGGAAAACTTATGCCAAATTATCCCAGTTTACGCCCAAAACCAGCAGTGACAGAAATACTTTTAAAACGTATAAAAGTTTTAAAATCTTTGTGTCCCACATTTTCACTGGTATTTCAAGTAGACATTAGAAATAAATGTGGAGCTATTTACATCCATTTACTAGCTTAAGAACAATGACTTTCATTCCAACCAATGCTATTATAATGTTATTGAAAACAGAAGCAGTTCCTCTTCACCTGTACGGATACAGATTTCCGTCTGTTTATCCAACGAATCAATTGAGTTTCCTCCTGAATAGAAAGGAAAGAAATACTTTCTAATGAAACGAGACAAATCAAGAGCTCTAAAAGCCAGCAAATCGTTAATTTTAGCTCAATAATCTTTCCTTTTTGTTGCGAGTCGGATATATCGGCTCGTGATTGACGGCAGAGACTTTACCTCTTGTTCAGTGTGTTAAAAGTTCTTACGGGCTAGTGACCCGCAGGATAGCCCGCTGAGCATGCATTAATCGCACCAGTGAGTGTTGTGTACTTACGTGCCGCTGTGGGTGTCCAGCATGCTGCTGCGAAGAGGGCCAGCGAGATCAGGAGGGAAGGTGGCATCGTTCCCTTGCCTGCAAAGGAAACAAAAGGAACATGAATTAGTTCTTTCGGAAGTGATGGAACGCGGTGAGTGGGGCTGGTTGGGAACATCTTGGGGCATGCGTGTCCCGAGATGTCCTCCAGACAGAGTTGGTGTTTGCCAAACAACGTTGGGACACACTTTGTGCATCGGCCTACATTGGAATTTCGGTTGGTCATTAATGTGTTGTGTTTCAGGCCCACTCTTGGCTTCAGAGGACTCCCGCTGAGTCGGTACTGTGAAACTTGGGTTTAGTGTTTCCTTCATTTCAATATCAGAAGAATGTTTGGTCAAGTTTGTTTTGGGGAAGTATGGAAGGCGGTGAGTGTGGTTAAGGTTTGGAAACACCTTGGGGGTATGTCCTCCCAGACAGCGTGGCTGTTTTCCAAGCAGCGATGGGACACACTTTGCGCCTGCGTTGGAATTTTGGCCATTCATCTGTAATGTTTCAGGCCAATTCTTTCGCTTGACTTCAGATGTTTCATGCTGTTGGTTCCCTGCTTAATGTTTCTGCCATTTTAATATCAGATGTATTTTCTTGTCTTGCATTACACATGGAGAAATATTGGTATGTTAAGCAGATTGCAAAATATTTATATAAAAACACATTTGATCGACATGAATGGATTGAACGTTATCTCTACGCAATGTCTATAAACGCTGCATAAGACGTTAAGTCCTATAACACATAATTTTTCAAGATAAAAGTATATTTTAACCATGTATAGAGACATTTCTAAAAGTGTTACTAGCATTGACATATACTCCGTTCCCTATCAGAATTTATCAGTTCTACAGTGTGACCGAACGTGCATAAAATAAATCTCTACCATAAATTAATATTCTCATTATGGAATCAACCGAATCCGATTAGCGCCATCAGGTTGGTTGCCAGGTCCGATAAACTTCTGTTCAAACTGGACTAATCGTTTTCGAGGCAGAAGGTTCATTTGGCTACTTAAAGGTCTGGTGGTAATCACGAAATTTCAAGCAGCTAAACCCATATACTAAAATGCGAGAATATTTTAAATGTACCGAAGTCATAAATCATCATATGTCCATGGGGTCTATAAGGGCTAGATGGACAGCAAGGTTCAAAGGGCTAGCAACTAAAAAGTAATAGATATCCATATCAACTGTGTTTAAAAAGCATGTACTTCATACACGATTTATTTTACTTGTAAAAATGGCAAAGAAAATCAACTGAATGTGTCACGCCTTTCATATGAATCTGTACATTTCCCGTAAGTTGCGTAAGAAATCCAATCTGCATGTGTTAATTTTTTCATTATTTTTCGTTGGATAAACGAAAATTATAAAATTGCGCTAATGTATTGATTCAAATTATTTCGTTATTACCATATGCAGCAATTATATGATAATGTATAAATTCCAACTACCTGACATATGTTATGCAAGCAAGCCTGCACTAATTATACGGCAAAACAAGGCCCTGCTAAAAAAGACTTGCTTTCGTGGCTATACGGAATCCGTGCTTATTAATATGTAGATTCATTAATGAATTCTCTTGCTTCTTTTATGTTAAGAAGTCTACGGTATTTGTATGTGATGTACGTGACTAAAATTCCCGATACTTGCATACCATTTAATACATAGTAGGTTCCAAAATCATCGACATTCTTTGCCGGTTGTTAGTTTTTTTCATTTTAGTTTTAACAGGGTATGAATATGGGACAAAAATTAATTACTAGTCCCGAAAAACAAATTATAAAAATCTCAAAGTATATTGTGTACTGCCCCACACTGGACACCAAACATCTCTACATATAAATCAGATTTGGCTTCTGTCTGTCTAAACAAATCTGTATCGTTTGACCAATCCACGCCAAATTTGGTACATTTATTCTTTAGAACTCTGTGGGTAACCTAGGCTACATATTAACTCCCGTTCTATTTGTTTTATGTGTGCAGAGGGAGTTAAAAACAATTCGAAATCCCCACAGGAATAACATTGCGTAATATTACCATTGCGGTACGACACTCAGATTTCTTTTACCAGCATTGTTGGAAAAGCAAATATTTCCAAAACGTTATATTAAGGAATTTAAATTCCAAAACTTTTACTTTTGAACTTTCGTTTTATTTCTTTACAGTGTCAATTTTTAAACTCAAATCTGAGCGAAATGAATAGAATTCTAACATCAAAACTCAATTACCAAAAACCTAAAAATTGAGGTCAGTAATGGCAAAAATGTTGGGGACTATTTTTTAAATGTTAATGGCAACTATCACTTTGAATTTTAAAGATAGGAATTCTAACGTTTCACTCTTCAACTATTTTCTTTCAATTTTGCAACAGCATATAGAAGTGATTGATTTACAATCGTTTAATAAATTCTGAAACTCAACCGTTTCTTCACTCGAACTTGATGGGGTTCAGGAGGGGAGGGCAGGAGTTCTTGATGGGGTTCAACCCATAGACCTCAAACTCACAATGTACCTTTTGTTATAACATTGTTGACTAGAATTCTCCAGGTTGAGGAGGATGTACTAGAGGTCAATTAAAATGGAACGCAGAAACTTAGTATGCCGTATCTATAACATTGGTCCAAACAAGCATGTCACAGGACTTGACTCAAAAATTAAATGTCTCCAGTTCCATGTGCAGTTCGGAACTTATAAATAGCTAGGAAAGATTTACGAGAGTGACAGGATGATTTATTTTTCCCTATTTTTGACAGGTATGTGTGTGAGGGTATTCAGTCTGAAGAAAGTTGTTATTCCAACCCTTTTGTCCCATTTACGTGCATGACAAAGGGATAGGTTCTGATGAAAAATCTGTTTGGAATGAGACGAATAAAAATATACACAGGAATAATTTAAGTTGAGAAATGTTATTTGCTAACAGGAAAAAGGATACGTCCTATTTCGAAAAGGGGAAAGAATTTGAGTTTAAACTAAGCTTGTGGCAACAATTACAATATCCCCTCGTTATATTGAGTAAAGATATATCACAATCGGTTATATCGCTCTTTTTTACTTGTCCCTTCCGATGAATTTTTGGTTTGCGAACAGCCGAAAAAATCTGAGTCTATTTCTTCGTAAGCGGGTAGGTAGGTAGTCAATTAACGTCGCACTGGAACAACACAACGGGCTATTTGCGACGGGATCCATCCCGAAGCGGAAAATATGAGGGCTACGCCTCGTAATTGTGAACCACGGCCAGATGACGAGAACAACACCTGAGCTGGCACCCCAACTCTCCAAACTTCCACACCACGCCAACGTTAGGACATTGGAGGCCACGACAGATTAAACATGCACAAGCCCCCGTGTACACGACGGTCTTTGGCTGGACCGAGTTTCAAACTCGCAACCCTCTGGTTGCTAATTCGTTGATGTTCCAACTGGGCCTTTGAAAGCGGTCAAAGGTCATTAGTTTTTCAAGAAATAGTCCCAAACTGGTAAAAAGGATTTGGGTGTGTCATAAGTGGGGATCAGAAGGATTTAGGTTTTCAAAAGTATTTCTCGTGCTAATCATTTTAAAAGTTTTTAAAACCTGTTTTGTGTCCACGTGACTTTAAATAAAATATTTAAATGGCGTTTATTCATAATTATTACCTTTTTATCTCTATTTCTCGGCCCTAGCTACATATATTGCTTCCCTCGGTGTACCGTGCTTTTTTCTTTTCGCAACATACGTTAATGTACTGAGGTTTGTTTGGGGACAACACATGAAATCGAACTAACGAAAGTATTTAAGTATGTTAATGAATGTCGATCGATAAAATAAGTAAGAAGCTTTAATTTTATCAACCAAGAAAATTATCGCGATTAATTAGAACAAATTAACACTCTGAGATGTTTACACATTTAATTCCATCTTACGGGTTTCCCTACATGACTTCTAACCAATTTTGTACTACTTGACCAACTATATCTTTCCAAGGGATTCTATTCTGAGATAATGATCACAATAGAATAAAGGAAGGAACCACTAGAATATCTCCAAAGGATTCTAAGGAAAGGACCATAGAATCTTTCCAAAGGATTCTATTCTAAATAACCAATAAAATCTTTCCAAAGGGAATTAATTATATTATAACAAAAGGACCAATAGATTTGGTTAATTAGTCATCGTATGTGCTGTAGGGTAAAAGCAATACTCCAACACTTCTCGGAACTATTTCCAAATGGAATTAATTGTATTAGAAGGAAATGAGCAATGAGATGTGGTTATTTCGTCATTAGGTGTGTTGTGCGGTAAAAGCAATACTACACTACTTGGAAATCTTGTGACACTCGAGGGGTTGACTATTCATTGAAATACCAGAAAAAAAATCTCAAGAATCTTGCTTAAGCATCTATATTTACACTTGAGATATATACCATGTTATCTTATCTCTCGGTTTTTGATGAAATCATCTCGAATGTTTGCAATGCTATATATTTAAAATTATCGGAACAAAACCTACTTCCGAAATTTTTAATTTAGTTTTTCTAAAATTGTTTCATGTGCATTGATCAATAACCAAAACTTTTACATAGATTTTTATTGGCAGTTCAACTTTATGGAATATTAGAGTACCAGCTTTTCCGCTTTTCTAACAAATTATCTTTTTACTTTTACTTTTAACATAAATACCCTTTATTCTCAACAATTATAGATTTTTTTGTAATGTAAACAACAGGATAAAAGGAAAATTGCTAGATTTCTCTCCCAGAAATGACTACGGTTTCATCCGTTGATTTGTCGCTCTGGTTGGTTTGATTGGTTAGTTTAAGCATATTTCATGTGTTCGGAATAAAAGTTAAAAGGTTCATTCAAGGATATTAATAAACGGATAATGCAAAAAATTATTTTCCAATTTCAGGTGATAAGAATTTTTTACTTTAAATTTAGTTAATAATATATTAATTTGAATTTAATAATAACTCTTTTTCGCTTCATCTCCCAGATTTTCTATTCAGACTTATATAAAATTGATAAATTTAAAAGAGGGGGAAATTACTCACAAAGGTATTGACATAATTTTTCCCCAAAAAGGTGAATCCTACGTATACACCTTAAAGTGCAACTATACAATGTTTATTCTTACCATAATATATTATTTATATGTATGATGTAACATATAACTTATTCTTACGATACAATATAACTTATTATGATATAATATATTACTTATTCTTACGATACAATATCTAGCTTGCATTGCTTTTTCTAAGATAAAAATAGTTCAACATTACTTTTAATTCTTTGATTAGACTAAAAACTCTCAGTTTATAATTAAATTTTAAACTTACTAATATTACTTTATGACGTAAGCGATGTACGAATAACTTCCTTGAAAGGTTTTTATAAATCAGAACAAATTAAATTTATTCACATTTTATTATTAAAGTATTTTTAAAATATTTTATTGACTTGCAATTATTTAAAAACTTGGGAGAATTCAGTTTGATCAACGGATATTTTTAAACGAACCCAAAAATGTTTTTAATGTTGCGCACATGCATAATTTTAACGTATAAAATAAATTTTTATCCGCTTAAATTTTAAGAGAATCCAAAGAACATGTAGAGATAAAGACTATGTGTCTTAGGTGAGATATCTTTAAAATAAAAAGATTTAAAAAGTTAGTTAATCTTAAAATAACGAAAATTAAATTTTTAAAACGAAAACGATCATAAAATGTGTTTGAATGAAATTTAAAATTAGATTGAAATAAAGTATAAACGGGGAAGTAATACTTGACCAATTTAAATTTTAAAGCATCAAAGAAATTGATGTATGTAAATATGCTAAGGTTCAATATCAGCTAAATCATCTTTAAAATAAAATCAAGAAATATGTATTAATGCGAAAAAATGTAATATAATCATTGATGAGAAAATAAGTTATTTTCTTAATATTATAAATATTTAACTAGAGTAATATAATTGAAAGTTCAATTATATATGTTTAATTTGAGCTTGTAGTTGCATAATATTACTAGAACTGCAAGGAAAAGAGCTAACGAAATTCTTTTGCAGTCTGATTGCTGAAGATCAGCACAGAAAAGAAAATGTGATCGAACACGAAAATAGTTGTCATAAAACATCGAATCGCTTTTGAACAAGCGAGTTATATGCACTTTAAGTAGACACTCGGAAGCTAATTCGGATAATATCGGATTTAAATAATGTGTAAAATATGATAACACGACATTACCAACAAGAGATATTAGCAATTAAGGAAACTTAAGCTCAGTTGCTATGCATTAGTCTGCTGTTTTTTTAATTCGGGAAAAACTCATCAACGTATCACACTTTTACCAACGGCACGCAAGTACAAATTCCCAATTTTAATTCGTTTCTAATTTTTTAATCGATTTTTACAACTACCACAAGGTAATAAATAGAACAACCCAGAGTGTATCAGGTTCTATTTCATGGTAAGAGTTCAATTTTAACGATCTCTAAGTACAATAAAACTTTCATAAGATTTATGAGACACAATCTTACGGAATTTATCTTCTCCATGAAAACTTTTTGTTTGCTGGAAAGAGTGACTAACTGGTCTGAATATTTGGCATTTTCATTAGTTTCAAAAGTTTTTTGTACTATTTATATTACTTTAAACTGTTTCTGTTTGTTATAACGGGAAAATAGTTAATATTTCAATGTCAATTTAGCAATCTTGAAATTGAAATCAAGCAATATTGAAATTGAAAATATTCTTTGAAATTATTTCTTCACATCTTCCATAAAGTTTTCAGAATATTTCTGAACCTTAATTAGTTTTAATTTACGTAAATACTCATTATAATTTATCCATTGCATTTGGAATTCACTTAAAAAATATTTTGCGACTAATATTTGAAATATGAATACTTTTTAAGGAAAAGCTTTCTGATTTATTTTAAGTCGTCAATACAATACGAATATTGGATAGCTTAAATCTGTTTTCAAATGCTTTTTTAGTAATACTATGACGAAAGCAAGACGAACGATGACGAACTCTTATTGGCAAAAAAATGTTTTCGAAAATGTATGAATTATCTAGAAACTTTTTATCTAATAACACTTTAAACATTAAGTTATACAATAAAATTTTCCTCTTATAATCTTTCTCAAGGAAAATTAAACTAGAAAATACTTCTCAATCTAGATTTCGTAATACATATTTTCCCTTGAGGGAAAAAATTTGGGAACAGTTGATCATATAATGTGTTTTTGGAAACTTGCCCATATTAGAACACTTTACACCCATTAGGATAAAAGACTTCAAAATATACATCAATATTGGGAATCAAATCAAGAATAAAAATATTAGTGAACACATCAAACTAATTATTCATCAGTTGATACAGATTATTTTTGAAAATAAGGATAGTTGTGAAAATTTTAATTTTATGCAATAAAAAAAAGGATGCATATCTTTCGACGGGACAGGGAATTTAATCTTGCGTTTGTTTTATATACGTTGATGACATTATTTAGGCACTGAAAAACTTATTGGTTTAGTTAACTAATTTTTAAAGCAAAGAGTACAGAAGCGCATTCATTCTAACACAAAGAATGGGACTCCTGGTAACATAGCGATAAGACACATAGAATGAAAACATTAAAACAAAAATTCAATGAAGGTCTAACGAATTTTGAATGAATGCTTTATGTTTAAAAGTTTAAGATAACAGGACCTCTTGAATGGCTTATAAACTATAATTTTGTACTCTTTCCCAATTTGAAAATTGCTCTAAAGTGTGGCTTATCATTATGTTACCCGAAGCCCTTTGATTTAGGCAACGACCAAACACCGAAAGATTCACTTACCCACAAACATATCGGACGACTACCGGAAACCCCGGTACTTCACTTAAACCAGAGTCCAAACACACCAACTGTCTTTCGATTCCGACAAACCAAATCCCACAGACAATTCAACAAGACGTATAAGTTCAAGCAAGCAATAGGTCCCACTCAAAAACAATCCTAAGAGAAACTACGGGATGCAGCTGAGCAACAGGTGTCCGACAAGGTATGGCACGCACGCAGAATGGCACGAGTGCTGGCGAAGAGATGGTGGTGTGTCGGGTTGTCGATCCTGAATGGCACGGAAGAGATGGTCAAACACCCCAGTGCTACTTGACGATCAGCAGACGAAAACCAGTCTCACCTGCTAGCGGGGAATTTTATAGCCACGGGATGGGGAGGAGAGCGGAGGGCGGGGGATCCAAGAAGAAGAAGATGCTTGCACCTTCTTACCTGTCGAGTTCTTTTCTCTTCAAGGAATCGGATTGTTCCCGATCGGAATGCCCGGTGCAATCCGGCTGGCGCCACGAGGACAATTATTAATTTTTATTGCTCTCCGGGATGATGTCGGGTTTTGTGTTTGGGGGGGGGGGGGTCAAGGAATATGTTTAAAGAATGACGAACCAATGGTGTTTGTCACTTTAGGGTCGTTTTTTGTTACCAGGTAGGTAGTTCATTAACGTCGCACTGGAGCAACACAACGTGCTATTGGCGAAGGTAAGTATCAATTCGGGAAAAGTTCCAAGGACAACGCCTCGTAATTTTGAACCGCGGTCAGATGACGAGAACACTGACACCCGCTCTCCAAACTTCCACACCACGCCAACGTGAGGACATTTGGGGCCACGACAGGTTTAACGTGCACCAGTCCCCCAGGCAGGACCTAGTTTCGAAATCCGTTGCTCTTCCAACTGGGCTACCGTGGCCTATACATATGTAAGGAAGACTAGTTCACGTAAACTTTAAATCGGATCTATTAGTATATTCTTCACAAACATTTCCCAAGAGTAAAAGCGGATTTCCCTTGTATCATTCCATAGAGCCTATCTGAACAATAAAACTTAATTGTCCTTGTGACACCAGTCGGATTGCCTAACTATGTTTCCACAAAATGAGAAAATATTCTGATACTTAAGTATGAAGTACACATATACAGGGTGAGTCTAAATTTTTTTTACAAAATAAGAGGGGGGACAGTACCCATCCAGACGAGCCATAATTACCATGGAACATAGGGTCGCATTCCACTTTGAGAGGCAGAAAAGAGTAAAGTCGCAATGCGTCGAGCATGAACGTCATCGCCTCTGACGTCGTTTTGTACCTGCCTACGTAGCATATCTTCTAACCAAGATGGCCTGGTCAGTAGCGCAGGATGGATCGGACGTGCGGACCTGTGGCTTGGCCTCCTCGCTCACCGGATCTCAACCCACTGGACTTTTTCTTCTGGGGACACATGAAATCTTTAGTGTACCAGACGCCTGTGGACTCGGCTGAAGATCTCGTAGCGAGAATCGGTGTTGCCACAGACAAAATTAGCACAACACCAGGAATCTTCGAGAGGGTGCGCCAGTCATTCCTTCGCCGGTGTGAACTGTGCAACGACGCGCTCGGCCACCACTTTGAGCACTTGCTCTGAGTTTTTCTGATCAATAAATCAGATTGTTTTGGTATCGTTCATTCGCTTTCCCAACACTGTTGTAAGTTCATGTTGAAATTCTAATTTGACTCTTTTCTGCCTCTCAGAGTGGAATGCGACCCTATGTTCCATGGTAATTATGGCTCGTCTGGATGGGTACTATCACCTCTCTTATTTTGTAAAAACAATTTAGACTCACCCTGTATTAGAAGTATTAATTAACTTACACGAAGGAATGCAATCATTAAAATTCGGACCTTTCATTGATACACATGTATATGCAAAAAAAATTGAAACATATAAAACTGAAATACTTGTTATGCATGAAACCTTTCAATTTTTATTCAATTTAAATCCTTCAGTTTTAGACTTATTTTCGTCTTTCATTTCCTCTCACACTCGGACCGCTCTAACCAGTCGGAAGAATTGCGGATTAGTAACCGGAGGGTTGGGAGTTCGAAACTCGAACGAGCTAAAGACCGTCGTGTACAAGGGGGCTGGTGCACGTTCAATCTGTCGGGGCCTCAAATTTCCTAACGTTGGAGTTGCTTGGTAGTTTGAGGGTGGGGTTCCAGCTCAGGTGTTGACCTCGTCATCTGACCGTGGTTCAAAATTACGACGTATTGTCCTAGAATTTTTCTCTTCGGGATGGATCCCGGACCGTCGCCAATAGCCCGTTGTGTTGCTCCAGTGCGGCGTTAGTTAACAACCTACCTACCTACCACGATTTCAAAGCTGATGTCTTTAATGGAGGTTTTAAAATTTATGTCTCATGCCTTGAAATAAGATTAGCATATGTGTTGCGTGAAAACAGATTGTCAACCCATCAAGAGCGCTAAACTTTTCGTTGTCACATGCTCACGAGCACATACGATAAATTTGGAATTCTATGTATAAAAAGGATTAGAATAAAAAATTTAGAAAAAGGTTGTCTGAATTTTTTTTCGAAGGGTTGGAAGCCTTTTGTGAATAATTTTCATCAATGTGGGGGTTGCGACCGATAGTGTATCCCACATGTATTGGGTCGGTGCGAATGAAATGTCCGGAAAATGACCATCACACTTCGATGGCGATAACTGAAAAATACAGTACCTGACCTACTCGAAATAATCTGAATTGACACACTGTTGCCACTTGTCTGACAAGGCCATGACCCCGAAACGAGAAAAGTCTTGTGGGTGTGATGCGAAGAAGTCATCAACTGCACGGTGAGCCTCCGAAACTTCGGTGAACCGTTTGCCAGACAGAAAGCGATCCAGGTGACGAAACAGATGAAAATCTGTAGGTGACAAGTCAGGGGAATAGGAGGATGAGGCACCGCTTCACAGCCCAACTCACGTAGTGTCAACTTCCTCCGTTGTGCGACATGAGGACGGGCGTTATCTTGCAAGAGGAGAACGCCATACCTGTTTACCAAAGCCGGTGGTTTCACCATCAATTTCCGGTACATCTGTCGTAATTCATCACAATATCGTTCCGAAGTGATGGTTTGGCCACTTGGCACAGGAAACTGCGATGAATTATTCCAGCTGCTGACCACCATACAAGAAGCATAACCTTCCCGGGATGTAAGGGTGGCTTGGGATGGCGTCCAGGAGGCTGTGCTTTGCTCAACCATTGTGCAGATCGTTTCCGATTGCCATAAAGGACCCATTTCTCGTCGCAGGTAACGATTCGCTGCAGTAGAGGTTATCTTTCATTCCTGGAAAGGAGCGATGAATCCCAAGAATCCATCTTTTTGACCTTACCCAGAGCAGCCAGACGGCGAACAATTGTAGTGGGGTGGACATCTAGCTCGGCCGCTATCTCATGACATGTTTTCCGCGGTTCGACCACACTTAGCAGAATATCATCAGAAACTATAACTTCTCGGTGACCACGTGGTTCGTTTTTCAGGTCCATATCTCCACTTCGCAAGCCATCGCCGAATGGTTCGTTCATTGACTATTCTCCCCGAAATCTGTGTTACTGTTTCGAGCAACAACTGCAACAGAATGTCTCAGTTTAAATTCGTAAAGGAAGATGACTCTCAAATCTGAGTTTTCCATGTCGAATTTGGAAGCACCTTACGCCCAAACAAATTAAATCTGGAACTTGTACTTCACACGCGCGATAGCTATTTATAGTAGCTCTGTGACGTAAGATGCAGGAAGCTTGTAGGTAATTACTTTTAGCTGCATGGGGGGTAATTCCCAAAGCTATTTCTCATCGGACTTTTCATTCGCCCCCCGACCCAATATGTACCTGTAGGACAATGAAGAAGCATCAGACTACATCAAAATTCTACACCTACGAGCTCTTTCGTAGCAAAAATCGACCATTGAGCGACAAACCAAACAACACCTATGTATCATTACTTCTTACAAACCTGTGTACCTATGTAAGCAGATTCCAGTGACATGTCCCTTTCCCACAAACACAAAAAACCACCCCACTTATAACTTGCATCATTCCAGGTAGCAATAAGGGCGTCGGCAGCCCGTTGGTGGATTGGTAGATTAGCAATCGGAGAGTTGTGATTCCAGTGATATGTCTCTTCCCCACAAACACATAAAACGACCCCACTTATAACTTACATCATTCCAGGTAGCAATAAGGGCGTCGGCAGCCCGTTGGTGGATTGGTAGATTAGCAATCGGAGAGTTGTGATTCCAGTGACATGTCTCTTCCCCACAAACGCATAAAACGACCCCACTTATAACTTACATCATTCCAGGTAGCAATAAGGGCGTCGGCAGCCCGTTGGTGGATTGGTAGATTAGCAATCGGAGAGTTGTGATTCCAGTGACATGTCTCTTCCCCACAAACACATAAAACGACCCCACTTATAACTTACATCATTCCAGGTAGCAATAAGGGCGTCGGCAGCCCGTTGGTGGATTGGTAGATTAGCAATCGGAGAGTTGTGATTCCAGTGATATGTCTCTTCCCCACAAACACATAAAACGACCCCACTTATAACTTATATCATTCCAGGTAGCAATAAGGGCGTCGGCAGCCCGTTGGTGGATTGGTAGATTAGCAATCGGAGAGTTGTGATTCCAGTGACATGTCTCTTCCCCACAAACACATAAAACTACCCCACTTATAACTTACATCATTCCAGGTAGCAATAAGGGCGTCGGCAGCCCGTTGGTGGATTGGTAGATTAGCAATCGGAGAGTTGTGATTCCAGTGATATGTCTCTTCCCCACAAACACATAAAACGACCCCACTTATAACTTACATCATTCCAGGTAGCAATAAGGGCGTCGGCAGCCCGTTGGTGGATTGGTAGATTAGCAATCGGAGAGTTGCGAGATCGAAACTCGATCCCACCATAGACCGTCATGTACATGGGGGCTGGTGCATGGTAAATCTGTCAAATGTCCTCACGTTGGCGTGGTGTGGAATCTCGGAGAGTGGGCTCATGTGTTGACATCGTCATCTGAATGTGTGGAGAATTACGATACGTTGTCCTTGGAACTTCCCTTCAGGATCGATTCCGGATCATCTCCAATAGCCCGTTGTGTTTCTCCGGTGCGACGTCAATTCAGCTAATTAACTACTTATCCTCTGATAACGGAAGGGTCCGTGGTAACAATGAATTAGCAACCGGAGGAGTTCTTTCCTTTCGGATTTGATCCCGGACCGTCGCACCTTATCTATGTATAAGAGTTATTTGATGCATATGTACTCTGTGTGCCTTAAAATATCGTACAGCTATGCAAGTTAAAAAGATTATTTCCAAGTTGAGTCCTGAGCTCTCTTACATGCTGCGTACATAAGAACTTAATACTCGATAGGAGCATAACCACTCACCCAACTGCTGATTAAGAACCACAATGTGTCTTTCACCGCAATCCGATTGGCACCAAAAGAACAGCTATTCATTTTTATTGCTTAGGAATGCTGTGAGAGCAACAAGTGCCATCGGTTCCTATAGCAGTTAAACGTGTATGGAGAAAGGGAATGTGTTCCAAGTTTTGGGCAGAACGATGTCTTTTACATATGGAAAGTTTTCCGTTCCAGACTCACTTTTTGATTGGAAATATAGAGCAGAAAGGTTATTTTTTTGCACCGGACTTGTTTTCCGATTGCATATTACAACTGAACGAAGTCTGACACTTTAAGTAATTGATTGGTAATTAATTTAACGTCGCATTGGAGCAACACAACGGGCTATTAGCGATGGATCGGGATTAAACTCTAAGGGAGACAGCCGAAGGCAACACCACGGTTAGATGACGAGGTCAACACTTGAGCTGGCATCCCACTCTCTAACCAGGCCAACGTGAGGACACTTGAGACCACGAGAGATTTAACGTGCACCAGCTCCCACATACACAACAGTTATTAGTTGGATCGAGTTTCGAACTCACAACCCTCCTGTTGGTAATCCGTGACTCTACGAACTGGGCTACCGCGACCCCGTCGTGCAGGGGAGAAAAAAACGAGCATCCTTGATTCGGGCTGGGCAAAGCAAATAAGCGAACAGTTTACGTTCGCCTCGACACTTATCGAAGAAGAAACAAATCGACTTTCGTTGTCTGCTACCGTATGAATGGAGATGAATGAAGACCGCGAATTCGGTGGCCTCAAGTTGTTGAAAGATTCAAATCAAAACCCGAATCCGTTATCGGATTGCATTGTTCAATGAAATCCTTTTCGTGATTTCAATGCTAAATGCTTGGAACTGAAACAAAGTAAGTGTATTTTTTTGGTAAAGAGTTGCCACGCATTTAGACCTCTCTTTTCAAATTGTTACCAACTGGGCTACCGCGGCCTATGTATACATATATAAATACCAAGAAATAGATTTGCTAGAGGGATCTGTTCGGCGGTTGTATACAATTTGTACAGCAATCCATGCGACATCGCTGTCAGGCGTGTTGGGGATCTCAACTTTGATCACCAACTGTGAAACTGCAAGTGCTGAACTAGCGTCCAAATGTAAATTTAGGAATGATAAAAATGCTTTTCACGTTGTAGCGTCATAGTTCCCCTTCTTCGAGGCCTGCAATTCCTCCCTAACGTGAACTGACCGTCGGTGTATAAATCCTCCCCAGCGGAGGTGTCTGGAGAGTTTACGACAAGAGTGAATTACGGGGTGTTCAGCAGCCCTTGTTTTGATAACTCTCCCTTTCATCAACGAGTAACTGCAGGAGTCTTCATTTCTGACCCCTCGATAGAGAGTTCCGTTGAAGTTTTGAAAACGAACGGAGGCAGAGCTTGTCTGCTCAGATGGAACAGCGGAATTGGTCGTAAATTTCTTTTAGTCTCCAATTCTGCCTTGAGTTGAGTTTGAGCACTGTGAGTACTGCAAGTTTAATTTAATTCAATACGTTGATTGTTTCAAAGTTGTTCCTATGTCTAAATGCACTCGCCACAACTTAACTCCATTTCACGACATTACAACGTACTTGTCTTTCATTTCTGAACGTTTATGTACCTTACATTAAATTTGGGTGGTGCTTGCTGCCATACCTTCCTTTGTGAACTTCGTTTAATTTTGTGTTTTCTGCAACCCCTTAAAATTTCCTACAGGAAGTTATAAAACATAACATTATAATAATCCATACACCAAGTAAAACATCAACTACAGGTAATGTAGGTAGGTAGTAGAAATTACACTGCTGGCCACCGTAAATGCAACACCCTGAAGGAAGCATGCAAATAATATGAAATTTACAACATGCATTAGCGGAGGTGAGATATGCAAATGATTAGAATTTCAGCGCAGACGCACATCACGCGCGCCTGTGGCGCCACTTCAAAGCGCTATTTAAGGCTTGGGGATTTCGACGATTTCAAGTACGGCAATTGTGTTTTTCTTGTGGTTTTTTCAAAAAAACGATCAATTATGCCTCGTAGAAAACAGCGATCATCTTTTGATCAAGTATCCGAGTTCGACAGAGGAAGGATAGTGGCCTACCGAGATTGTGGATTATCTTTCAGGGAAATCGGTAGTCGTGTTGGACGAAACCAAACAACTGTAATGCGGATATGTGATCGTTGGATGCAGGAGGGTACGACGGACCGACGTGTTCGATCGCATCCACCTCAGTGCACCACTTCACGTGATGACAGGCATATTGTGCGTATGGCAGTGACGGATCGCTCAGCCACATCACGAACCATAGCACAGCACATTCAGTCTGTACCGCATCATCCAGTGTCTGCGCGTACCATTCGACGCCGTTTACAGCAGAGTGGTCTGTCCGCAAGACGTCCATTGCTTCGTCTACCCTTGACGCAGAACCACAGACGTTTCCGCCGCCAATGGTGCGATGAAAGAAGGATGTGGACGGCAGAATGGAATGAAATTGTCTTTACTGACGAGTCACGCTTCTGTCTGCAACACCACGATGGTCGGATTCGAGTCTGGAGACACCGTGGAGAGAGGATGCTGAACAGCTGCGTTATGCACCGCCACACTGGTCCTGCACCGGGTATTATGGTATGGGGCGGTATTGGATATCACTCTCGCACTCCTCTAGTACGCATTGCCGGTACTTTAAACAGCCAGCGCTACATCTCCGAGGTGTTGGAGCCAGTTGTCCTTCCTTACCTTCAGGGCTTGCCCACAGCCATATTTCAACAGGATAATGCGCGACCACACGTGGCACGCATTGTCCAAGGGTTCTTCGTCAATCGCCAGATTGAATTGCTTCCCTGGCCAGCTCGCTCTCCGGATCTTTCGCCGATAGAAAACATGTGGTCCATGGTTGCTCAACGATTGACCCAGAATACATTCCCAGCTGCCACACCAGATCAACTTTGGCAACGTGTGGAAGCTGCTTGGTCTGCTGTACCCCAAGAACACATCCAAAGTCCCTTTGAATCAATGCCGAGGCGTGTGGTAGCGGTGATCTCCAACAATGGCGGCTACTCTGGCTACTGATTTTGGCAGGAACCACACTTCACAGAAGTCTATAAATTTAATCATTTGATACTTGGTCAACATATTATCTACAAAATAAATTTTGTTGTGATATCTCTTGTCTTTCTTGGTGTTGCAATTTGGGTGGCCAGCAGTGTACATCACACCGAAGCAGCAACACAAAGGGGTATTGTCGACGGTCCGGGATCCATCCCGAAGGCCATATTAGAGGATAACACCTCGTCATTTTCAACCACGGTCAGGTGACGAGGTCACACCTGAGCTGGCACCTCACTCTCCAAACTTCCACACCATACCAACATGAGGACATTGGAATCCAGGACAGATTTAGCATGCACAGCCTCACGTACACGACGGTCTTTGTTTGGATCGAGTCTTGAATTCGCAACCCTGCGGTTGCTAATCCGTTACTCTTCCAACCGGGCAGCCCAAGATGAACTAGAAAGATGAAAACTACGGAAAAGATACCCGAAAAAGGTAGAACAAGAAAAAATACAGTATTACATTTAAACGTATTTGTGTAAAATGCAGATCGATAGACTCAGTTGAAAGCTCCATATTGAGCCGCTTCTTCGGTTTTGTTTAGAAATGAACAAAACGTTTTAAATAATCTCAAGAATAATTAATGTAAAAATGAAAAAAGTAATCGGGCGCGTATAATTAATTTATTGTAGAATGGGGAATAACACTTTATAATTCCGACGTCACATTTCAAAGATTAAAATTGAAGCGGGCACCTGAGTTTCTCAGTTGATGATGTTACGTTTTCCGAACAGAATAACGAAATAATTTATTTCTTTGATTACAAAGCAAACACCTAATTAACGGGAGTCAGGTTAACGCCGTTTGCCAATGGCTTTTATACCGGTTAATCGTTATAAGCTTTGGTTTTTATTAATCTTTCCTTCTCATTATTCGAAGTGGTTTTCGGCGGCATTAAAAATAATATGCTATTTTTCAAATTAATTCAAGTGACTTACTAGACATGCAAAGCAAATACGATAGGGGAGCGTAAATACGTGAACAAAACATAAACGCTTAAAAAGAATAATTATTTAGTCGAGATGTCCTCGAGATCAGGAGGAATTTTTATTTCTCCCAAAAAATTTGGGAAATGAAAATCCTGTGAAATATGTAAAAGTTTCCTTATTTTAAGCTGTTCATTAAAATATATTGTCTTTTTACATACCTATTCACATGTACATTTATATTTTCAAGTCATTATCTATGGAACTTGAATGTATAGTTTTATTTAAATATCCTAATTTGCATAAATTATAAAAAATAAGAAAAAGGTAATTTCATTAAAAACAGTATATGCATTGAACTTATACATCAAATGAGAGAATGTCTCAAATACAATAATTTGCATTTTATAATTTCAATATAGAATCATTTCAATTTTACTATATTTTTTCCAAATCTTTTCGTGAAAGAAATGAGAATGTCTCTTCAATGAATTGTACAAACTAGTGAAAGTTGCATCGATTTACTTAAATGGATCGCATAGGGAAAGGTTGTATGAGAGGGTTATTGTGTTGTGAATAACCATCTGGTAGGTTGAACTAACGTTCACTGGTGCAACACAACGGGCTATTAGTGACGGTCAGGAATCACTGCCGAAAGAAAGGATCCAAGAATAACACCTCGTCATTTTGAACCACCGTCAGATGACGAGATCAACACCTGAACTAGCACCCCACTCTCCAAACTTCTACACCACGCCAACATGAGAATATCTGAGGCTAAAACATATTTAACGTGCTCAAACTCCCATATACACGACGGTCTTTGGCTGGATTGAGTTTCTAATTCGCAATCCACGGTAGCACGGTCGAAAGAGTAAGGGATTAGCAATCGGAGGGTTACGAGTTCGAATCTAACCAAAGACCGTCGTGTACAAAGGGGGTTGGTGCAAGTTAAATCTATCGTGGCCTCAAATGTCCTCACGTCGGCGTGGTGTGGAAGTTTGGAGGTGGGGTGCCACCTCAGGTGTGACCTCGTCATCTGACCGTGGTTCAAAATTACGTGTGTTGTCCTCGATCTTTCCCTTCGGGTTTGATCGCGGACCGTCGTTAATAGCCCTTTGTTTTGCTCCAGTGCGACGCTAATTAAAATATCTACCTACCTAGCTTTTTCAACAGGGGTACCGTGGCCCCGAATAACTATCTGATAAAATTCAAATGTACACCAGGTCAAAAATGTCAGGTCCTTGTCATTCACATCCTTGTAGTCAAAACATCAAACCATTAGATTCGAAAAAAGTATACCTTAAATAAACGTGAATTCTATTTGCTTAAAGGCCCATCTCCATACTATTAACATTTATACCAACCCAATTTTTAAAGGGAATATATTATTTATATCTTGTCAGTTAATTTGAATCGAGATTTCTGAAATACAAAGGAGTATCAAAAAGTAAGGTGAATTTTTGATTGACAGAAAAACGTGCAGAGATAAATATATGAAAATGTATTATGTTTGACAAATCGTATCATACTATCATTCGACAAAGGAACCATAGTGGTCTAAGCATTTATTCCAACGTGGCACCCAATCATCCATGCCCTTTTCAAAGAAATCTTGCTCCAGGTTCCCTAACCAGGTAAGTGTTGTGCCTCTTCCAGTGTATGGAAACGCTGCCCACGGAGGTGTTTCTTCAGGGGCCAAACAAATGGTAATACTGCTCACTGAACCCTATAAGCTATTCAATGCATTTGCAATATCACTCACTCTTCTGTCTTCACGAATCATGGCATCGACGACATTCGTGTCCTTACACCACACGTACACTTGTTTCTGCGACATAACACTCTCTCCATAGACTTCCAACAATTCTCGATGCATATCACATGTTTTTTCCCCTTGGCCCATAAAAAACGAATGACACCTCCTCCTTGGAGTAATGCTCAAGTCGATGCGCCATCTTTGATTGGCTCTAAGCAGCACCAGACGGGTTGACGTAGAAGTTTCTACAAGACGTCACACTTCTATCACCTTGGTACTTGCAACATATAAAAAATTAATTAGCTACACAAAAAACTCTGAGTTTTAGAGACAAATTCACCTTACGTTTTGATATAACCTTGTAGAATTTAATGTTTCATTAAAACGAAACTTGTAGTAAGATTAAGGTAAAAGATGTTGGAAAGTTAGGAAATAAATTAAAGAATATACAGGATTGCAAATCGCTCTAATACATGACTCATTTTAGTCCTAAATATTGGGCGTAACTTTGAATAGACGAATCCAGCTGATACATTTCGATTTGCGAGAGAAAAGAAACGAAATATATACAAAGCTCTTCCAGAGTACTAATATTGTGTCTTTCTGTGACTATTTTTTATGATTTTTTCCTTAAAAAACTAGTTTTTGGATATGTAATTAAGGTAAGCCTACACCTATGAAATGAACTTGAATTACATAAAATTGGTAGTTCTCTTTATACCGAAGCTTTGAAAGCGCCGTCCCCTTTCATTACGCGGAACATGCATGAAATTGGTTTTCAGGGAGAGCTGAAATGAAAAACGAATTTCGAAATAAATTGAAATTTCCAAGCTCCTAGTGCTGGAAACTTTCTTGCGCCGGAAAAAAAAATTCACATCCTCTTTGTAATTGAAAGTGGTTAATGTATATAGTACCTTTTCTTTGAGCAATATATTCAAAAACTTTGTGGGTGGTAGATGGTTGTTTTTGGATCGCTTTCCGCAAAAATTTGGGAAGATCTGCTCTAAACAATTGACTTGCTGCGTCTCATGGAAAAACAATGAAACTTCAGTCAATCAAAGTATTTGATGATGAAAACATTGCATTTCTATATATACTACTAGCTGAATACCCTGCGTTGCTCGGATTGAATTGTTTATAATTCATCGTAATATTCCTTAATATTATTCCTATGGAGATTTTAAATTGTTTTTAGCCCCCCCCCATGACAAATCAAACGGGGTTAATATATAGCCTATGTGTCCCGCAAATTTCTACTGGATGAATGTACCAAATCTAGTGTCAATTGATCTGACATTGATCTTCTAAATACGCAATGTTGCTCCTGTGAGGATTTCGAATCGTTTTTTGCTCTCTGTACCATATCGACGATAAGAAAAGAGCACTTTCTTTTAAAATAATCTTATATTATCATAAAAAGTTTACATTCCAAAAATACAGTTTTTTCAGACGGGATACATAAACGATATAACTGATCGATATTTAGCGCAAATTCACTTATCTGCAATTACACCATACTCTAAGATTCTAAAAAACTCCAAGGTCATCTTGAGAGGCGACTCCTGTAGATGTTAACTCTGACGTCATCTGCACAGCCAGACCGGGAGAGAGCGCCCCCTAGCAAGTGCTCTGTCCAGGATGACGGGACGTTACACCCCTCTCAACACCCAAGACAAATAGAACGGGGTTAATATGTAGCCTACGTTACCCGCAGGGTTCCAAAGAATAAGTGTACCAAATTTGGTGTGGATTGATTAAACGGTATAGATTTGTATAGAGAACAGACAGACAGATGCCAACTCTCTTTTATATGTATAGATTGTATTGTAAGTTAATTATTGGTAGTGTTGGCTAAGTTCCTCACAGCACTGACACTCTAGAATTTAGTGGTGGCTGAATTATATTGATGCCCAGTTGACAGATTACAAGTTGCATGAAACCGTGAAAGCTGTATTAAGATCACGGGTGGACTTAGGTATGCGTGGTCGTGCAATGGATGATCGTTTGGATGTCCTGCGTTGCCTTTAGCAAACGAATGTGGCCAGAAGTTTTGAAGTGAGGCTGAACGGCAACGAAGAGTGAAGTTGCGATAGGGGGAAAAGTAGTGTTTCTTTTGATAGAGGTTCACAGACTGTTGTGTGAAGAAGTTGCATCGCATTGGCAATTCACTTGTTCATCGTGGCCTATCCATTGAAGTGTGCGCAGATTGAAGCGAGAGCCATCTGGAATCTGTCAGAAGCGCCATCTGGCTTGTTTTGAAAGTGTCGTCACGTCTAGCAGTCGCCAATGTAAGACATTGCAACTTCCACCAAATCAAAAGTACTTCATGGTGGATATAAGTTACACTTCTATATATACAACTATTTTAAGTTAATTTGTGTTGTGATGGCTAAGTTCCCTCAGACTCAACTATGCCTGAAAGACCAACTGCTTGCGGAATCAACCTTTCCAGGTAAATACCTGCTCTATTTATTAAGGGCCGTGGTAGCTCGGTTGGAAGAGTAAAGTATTAGCAACCGATGGGTTGCGAGTTCGAATCCAACCAAAGACCGTCGTATACAAAGGGGGCTGGCGCACGATAAATCTTTCGTGGCCTCAAATGTCCTTACGTTGGCGTGGTGTGGAAGTTTGGAAAGTGGGGTGCCAGCTCAGGTGTGATCTCGTCAAGGCGATATCCGTGGTTCAAAATTACGTGGTGTTGTTTTCGGATCTTTCCCTGGGTTTTATCCCTGACCAAAGCCAATAACCCATTGTGTTACTCCAGTGAGAACGTTAATTAAAATATCTACCTACCACTATTGATTAATTGTTTACATTTGTTAACCCTCATTGTACTTAGACTACTTTACACTTGACCTTGCTTAAACCAACATAAGAGTTCATTAGTCCAATAATTATTCACTTATTTACATTTTCATGTTTCTGGTAAATAAAAAATCCTGGATAGGAATGTAGACTTCATTAAAGGTCATGTGAAGCGATAAGCAACGCAATAACGAGTATCTCAAACTGCTAAAGTGCAAAAAAGGATCCTACCTTAAATAACGGAAGAAAAACTTTGGAGACTCATCAACAATCAACGAGTTCCTGTTACGCAGCTTGTTGAAGGAAGCGAGATAATGTATAATGGATTGTTTTCACACCAGGAGAAAATTCCCAACGCATTTTCAAAAACCTATTTTTTAAAACAAAGATTGTGTCAAGCATTCTTTTTACATACATTACAGCCATTGTTTCATCCACACAAACTTTTGTTGTTTGTTTAATTTCTGATGCACTTTCCGGCTTTAAGAGAACGGAATGAAGGTTAAATCAAGTCCACGGTTTTTATTTTACGTTTTGAAAACGTATGCCAGAATAACAGATATCAAAAGTCTCAGGCGAGGACATGTAGGTATTTTAATTAGCGTCGCACTGGAGCAAGACAACGGGCTATTAGCGAAGATCCGGGATCAAACACGAAAGGAAAGATCCGAAGAAAACACCTCTTATTTTTGAACCAGATGACAAGGTCACACCTTTGCTGGCACCTCCCTCTCCAAACTTCCACACCACGCCAACTTGAGGACATTTGACGCCACGACAGATTGAATGTGCACCAGCCCCCTTCGTACCCGACGGTCTGGTTTGATTTGAACTCGCAACCCTCCGGTTGCTAATCCGTTACCCTTCCAATCGAGCTACCGCGGTCCTCAGGCGGGGGAGGAGTGGTGTATGCAGTCTGACGAGGCTTCCATTGGAGTGCATGTGGTATTTCACTTGTTGAGAATTCAGTAAGATAGAAGCAGAGAGAAATTTCCAGTGAAAACAATTTAATTGAATCGGTGAGGATCTAAGCTACCAACAAAATCCAATTTACGATACAATTGTATACATAGCACTGTAACCCACGAAGTACTGATTGTCCATACACCAGTGGTTCCCAACCTGTGCTCCGCCCAAAGGACTCCGCGTGCCTTCCAAAAGGGGCTCCGTGGCCGCCCCAGGAAAATAAGATAAAAATTAAATTAAATGAAGGATATGAAACAAAAAGTAGAATCGAAATTAGAAAACTAGAAATTACATTCTGAACGGAAATTTGATTTATGGAACTTAGGAATAACTTGTGTGTGGGCAATCTTGACACCATTATGTGTATGGATGGTAGTTGAGAATAAATTGAGATATAGTAAATTTCAAAGTTTCTCAAATACAATTTCATTGAATTGACACTGCGCAATTGTTTAAATATATCTTTACTATCTATCCCCTCTACCTCCCCACGTAACACTACTCCTAAGCACCATTAACTTGTAGTAAAAGTGAGTAAATTAAGGGGATCCGCCATAGAAATTGATTCCAAAAAGGGCTCCTAGAGCCAAAAAGGTTGGGAACCTCTGATTTACACTATCTTTCCACGTCTTGCCGCAAATTCTTCACACAATATTTAAAGAGAGTTGCAACATGAAATGGTATACCGAAATAGCACCAGACAATCTGAAAACGATGTTAAGTGATCATAATGGGGAGGGTGCTTCTGTTATGAGGAGGCTCCATTGTTCTAAAGGACTCGAGGAAGAAATGCGTAGTGAATGTTTAATCCGCTGTGTTAAGGATTTGGAGAAAGATTATTGGAGATCAGAAGAGGCCTCCAAGAGGTTTGACGAGATGTCTCAAGATCTAACCAATTTGATAATATTTGATGAGATATCTAGTCAGAGCGAGATATTGACGATTTATGATGAGAGTTCAAGACATGTTCAGTTTTCTTCTAATGACGAGATACCTCATCCATCCAGATTCGTTCAGATTCCTTCCAATGACGAGATATCTCGTCAATCAAGATCTTGTCTGTTTTGTTAATAACGAAATGCCGAGTGGAGATGATACTACCAGGAGTGTTAAGAACTACCAGGAGTGTTAAGAAAGTTGACTGAAGAAAGGATGGGCCTGTTTAGTGCCGTTGACTGAAGAAGAAATGGTCCTGTTTGGTGCCGTTAACTGAAGAAAAGATGGGCCTGTTTAATACCATTAACTGAAGAAAAGATGGGCCTGTTTGGTGCCATTGACTGAAGGAAAGATGGGCCTGTTTGGTGCCGTTAACTGAAGAAAAGATGGGCCTGTTTGATGCCATTGACTGAAGAAAAGATGGGCCTGTTTAGTGCCGTTAACTAAAGAAAAGATGGGCCTGTTTGATGCCATTGACTGAAGAAAAGATGGGCCTGTTTAGTGCCGTTAACTGAAGAAAAGATGGGCCTGTTTGGTGCCGTGGTTGGCAAGCGTTAGCTGCCTGGAAAAGTTCAGGAGGTTAGCTTGAAGTGGTATGAACATGCCTTGATAGGACTGAGGCAATGAGAAAAAAGCAAAATGAGATTAAATTGAGGATTCGGAAGTAAATTTTGTGCATCGAAAGAACCTCAAAGGACTTACCTATGAATATAAAATATAAGGGAGTCATTTAGTGGTGTTTCATTAGCCTATTCAAAAAGTAGTTAAGTGGTCTTAAATGATATGCATAAAATACTGGTCACGCTTCTGCAATGTTATCAAGTTTGTTATTTTTTAACAGGACACACTAATTTGTGGATATTTCTCGACGTGGCTACTTGCTATCTAAGATGTTACACGAATGACCAGCTGGGAAGAAGCAAACAGCATGGCAGTGGCATGGTTGCCAAATGAAGTAGTCCTGCCATCGCTTGCGACGATTCCAAAACACACACACAAAACCGAAAGAAGCTGAATGAATGGAAATGATTTTTCTTTTGTCCTAAGTAATCGATGTCAGACAGGGGTGGAGCAGCTGCTCGAAATGAAATAAATGACCAATCCTTAGGGTTAATATTAAGGTCTTCTTAATATTAAGGTCAAAACTTCTAGTATACATTTATCAAGTTGGAAACTAAGTTCCCGCCGTTTTCTTTAATTTTAACATTCCGCATGTCATTAAATGTTTTTGACATAATGTTTTAAATCATTCGAAAGAGGATGTTTTGTTCTACCGGAATCTATGTTTTTTTGTTCGAGTTAATTTATGTTAATTTTCAGATCATTAAAATGGAATGTCAAGTTGAGAGAAATGAGCATTTTCGACACCTCCTTTTTTGCTTTTAATCAAGGTTCTAAGGCCGCAAAAGCTGCTCGCGACATTTGTGCGAGCAGACATTGGTATGGAGAGGGTGCCATAGCTGAAAGAACCACTCGTGATTGGTATGCCAAGTTCAAAAATGGAAATTTTGACCTCAAAGACGCACCTCGTTCTGGCCGTCCAGTTGAGTTCGATGAAGAGCGATTAAACCAACTTTTGCACGAAAATTCGCGTCAAACGACAAGGGAACTGGCAGAGAAAATGGAATGCTCTCACACTGCTATAGAGAAGCATCTTCATTCGATGGGAAAGGTTCAGAAGTGTGGAGCATGGGTTCCGCATGCTTTAAATGACAACAACAAAAATCAACGAGCCACAATCTCCGCTGGTTTGCTTGCTCGTCATCGCTCAACTCATGGACGCAAGCAACGATTTCTTTACCGAATCGTTACTGGCGACGAAAAATGGTGCCTGTACATTAATGATATGAAGCAGCGCAAGTTAATGATATGAAGCAGCGCTTGTTTACCAGGGCTTAGCCCTGGTAAACAAGCGATACCGCGCGTGAAACAAGATCTTCATCCGCGTAAAACGATGTTGTGCGTATGGTGGGACTGAGAAGGGATTATCCATTACGAATTGCTTGAACGGAACCAAACGGTCAACGCGGAACTCTATGTTCAACAGATGGAACGACTCAAAACGGCGGGAACTTAGTTGCCAACCCAATAAAAGCGTGGTTGGGTGTGTACAATGTTTTTGATCACAATGTATGTCCTCAAGCACCATATGGATTTGCTAGGCGCTGTGCATTACAGTAATGCCCAGTCGCAACTTAAACCCTCCTGGTGGTTTATCTTCTAGTCGAAAACTGCCCTGTAGTAGGCAGCCTGGTTCAATAACCTGTTCCATACTGCTGCCAGTTCTGGGTAGGGCCGCGGAAGCCCGGTTGGAAGAGCAACGGATTAGCAACAGGAGGGTTGAATTTCGAAACTCGGTCCAGCCAGAGACCGTCGCGTGCACGTGGGCTGGTGCACCTTAAATCCATCGTGGCCTCAAATGTCTTCACCTTGGCGTGGTGTAGAAGTTTGGAGAGTGGGATGCCAACTCAGGTGGGACCACGTCATCTGATTGTGGTTCAAAATGACGTGGTGTCGTCCTCGGATCTTTCCCTTCGATCACGGATCCCGTCACCAATAGCCCGTTGTGTTGCTCCTGTGCGACGTTAATTGAAATACCTACCTACCAGTTCTGAGCAAGGGACAATTTGTTTGGATCTTCATCCCCTTGGAGTAATAGGCCACTTTTATCTCGACGAGATATCCGGGCAGACTGTAAGTGTCCGATTTAGCGTACACAATGTTACTTTAAAGTTTGTACAGGAAGTTATGAAACACCCATATTTAAAATGAATCAAATTAAATTTATTAAAGAATTGATCAATAAGTATAATTTATTAATAAATTATAGTCGCTGAGATAAAACATGACGTAGAAGATCAATAACGTCGTGCGTTTATCAACGGATTTCGTCTTTGAGCTATAGGAACTCTTGTGTGTTATTAACATACATAAAAACCTTCCCCAAAGAAATAAGGTACATTTCCGAGAAGAGGTGGCTTGAAGGTAGGCTTTTTGCAGAGAACAACTGAGTTCCGACTGTTTGCCTCACTACCTATATTTTGTATGGCATTTCAAAGCAATGTACAGATAAAACAATTAAAAAATGCCCAACTATTTGCGAGGAATCCAATAAAGAAACTGTTTCCTGCGATGAGCTGCGAGTTATAGCCGGCGCAGGTTCGATTCCTCATCCCTGGGTGCATTTCTCTCTACCGTGTCAGTAAAACTTCCCTTTGTGTATGTACATTGCTTGTCGTTGTCTGTTTTGTATTTGGCACAGAATGACCAAATATGACCCTTGCGCCATAAAACCCAACCATTTGATACTTTGTGTTTTAACTAATGACAAAAGTCACAAACCACAAAATAGCGTAGTCAATTAACCCTTTCGGGCCTAATGGCATATACGTCCCAGAGATTAGATTGGGTCAATAAATCCCACTTTTGAATGAGTTTTTACGTTTTCAGCGTTCTTAAGGAATTAGGGAATAAAAATATGATTAAAGAAACCTGACAATACTTTCAGATTTTGGCGGACTTATGGTTTTGAGCACGCCCATTCATTCTGATGAATGAGTGACCGGAAACAAAAAGATGGTACAAAATGAGACGTTAGTTGCCCATTTCACACTACAATATGTACATGAATGGAGTTGTGATGAAATGGCTCCTTTTTAGGGTCATGGCAGAAAATCAGACAAGTGGTGGAAAAAGATTAGTTATGATTTCTGTTGTGAATGCATGGATTACGAAGTGTGATGTGGAACATAAAACAGAACCACTATTATCATTTATGCTCCCCTTAGCAACTAATCAATGTTGGAAGGGAGAAAGCAAACACAAAAAGAACGCGAAAGTACGGTCGTCCGTCAAAAAGAGCAAAAACTACTAAACTACTAAATCAAACTACTTTTCAGAGTTAAATTTTAATCATGCAAAAGTCGGAGCGAAAGGGTTAAACCACTAATTTAAAGGGTATTAAATTACACGTTTTATATTAAATCGATTTTTGAACCTTAATAAAACAACCAACCGATTCTAAAGTCACCGTCTTGTACTGAAAATAGAAACAAAGTATTTGCCCCATTTCTGAACTCGAAAAAATGACAACAATGACAAAACCTTTAATATGGAAACAAATGTGGAAGGATTATTTGGAGAAGTAGGTTTATGCATGATAACCACCCATAATGACGAGCGCCGCTTCCATTGTGTTTCGGATGCAGTGGCCCCCGTCTCCATTTTCATATTATTCAAACCCTGACAACCAAATGGATTTGACCCAGCAACCGGAGTCACTGGAGACCGTGTGATGTTCCAAGAACGCATTCCCAGATTTTGGATTCATTTAATAAATCCACTCCACTTTTATGAGATGAATGCATCGCAATGAAGAAATGCAAATCGTTTCGAGGGAGCGGAATGGGGTAGAAGTACTAGATGGGAACTTGGTCCAACACTTTGTGTGAGTGAATCTTTAGTCAACCCTATCACTCGAGGCGGAAGTTTTGGCGATTCAATTTTATAGTTTATTATGTATGACTAAAACAGAAACTTCAGAATCTTGAGATGAGGTCAGTTTGGAGTTAATAGGAGTCTCTTAACGATACTTTTGAGGCATCCCCACAGGAAGAAATCAATGCATGATAAATCGAGTGGTCGTGGTGGCCAAGCGACCGACCATTCCATCGAGCCCCGAAAGTACCCTTGCGACCTTTTAAATGCAGTTCCATTTGTTCCATACCACCCCTTAAAGTTTTGTGCAGGAAGTTCTTGAAATACTCTGGGTTTTTTTTTTTGCTCTATAGTAATTTTTTTCTACACGAAACCAGAGTTTAGGAATCATTACCAATGAATCAGCCATCTCTCAGCAAACAATGACTATAGTGTGGCGAATTGCACAAACCAAAAATTAAAGTGAAGCACAGTGTAAGTGCAAGTAAGCTGGTGCATAATATCAAAAATTTCATCTTTAATTTATCCACGTGATAAATTATAGACGAACATCCTGCGAAAACCAGGATTCGAAATTTCTCAGGAATTGAAACGAACAGGAGGGACTTAACATCCCTCTTTATTTTCGCATCGTTCATAGAAGATCAAATTCAAAGTTATCATAACTCATATGTATAGAATTTACATAAGAGGCCTTTCTTCCTGTAAAGGGTGCCAGCTCAGGGGTTGCTTCGTCATCTGACCGTGATTCAAAATTGCGTTGTGTTGTCCTCGGCATCTTTCCCTTTGGGATGTATCCTGGACCGTCGCCAATAGTCCATTGTGCTGCTCCAGTGTTGATTAAAATACCTACCTACCGATTCTCTTCCAAGCGGGCCATCACGGCCCTGCAGATAATCTAAATAAGTGAAACGATTCAACTTTAAGTGCTTTTCAACCTAAAAAGTAAATGGTTTAGATATATTTGCAAGGATTTCTCAAACAAGGTTTAGCGAATGCTAAACCATCAATCTTTATACCGGACATCAATTTTATACATGGAATTAATATCCATGCGATTTTGTTTACAACAAGGCCGTCTGGGTGGACTTGACTGGGATACCGTGGCCCAAACTTATTTCGAAGGGAAAAGGTAGATGAATGAATAAATTGCCAAAATCTGTTCGGAAAATTGAATTGCAGGGCAACAGGATATAATTTATTTAGCAGTACCGAAATCATGACACAAGTCAATGAATTTGTTGTGATCCTATCTGAAATAAGAGCATGTTTATGTTAGCCAACTGAAGGCAAAATAGAAATTCCTGCCCCACTGAAGCACCAAGGACAGATCCGTTTCTTTGGGCTAGAAATTTGAATAGAGAAGTCTAAATGCGTGCAACTGTTTACCGAAAAAAATATGCTTACTTTGTTTCAGTTCCAAGCATTTAGCATTGAAATTACGAAACGGATTTCACTGAACAATGCAATCCGGTGACGGATTCGGGTTTTGAATTGAATCTTTCAACAACTTGAGGCCACCGAATTCGCGATCTTCATTCATCTCCATTTATACGGTAGCAGACAACGAAAGTCGATTTGTTTCTTCTTCGATAAGTGTCGAGGCAACTGTTCACTTATTTGCTTTGCCCAACCCGAATCGTTTTTTTCTCCCCTGTACGACGGGTTCGCGCTAGTCCAGTTGGAAGAGTCGCGGATTACCAACAGCAGGGTTGTGAGTTTGAAACTCGATCCCACTAATAACTGTTGTGTATGTGGGAGCTGGTGCACGTTAAATGTCTCGTGGCCTCAAAATGCCGAGGTTCTGTCCTCGGGTCTATTTTCGGGGCCGATCCCGAACTGTCGCCAATCCCAAAGGAAAACTTCTTTGAACCCTTCAAGAGTTTCTTGACTTTTCATCGACTCACTCTATTTTACTATTAAGTCATTATAATAGGACAAGCAAAAGAGATGCGAATGTGAGTTTTTAGATTGTTTATTTTACAGTTTTACAGTGCTTATTGTATGTATAATAAAGTATATATTATTATATTGGCTTAACGTCAAAGAGATACATTTTTGTTTTCGATGTCCTTCTTAACAACATTACATATTTGATAGGAGGGATAAATAATATGTAAAATATAAATTTTATTTAGATAACACTAATACAATCTTCCTTATATATATGAAAATAAGACCTTTATTAACTTAGCAAACAATTTAACGTTGTCAATGTGGAGGGTGTGCTTCGTGACTCTTAGATTAGCAACGTTGGTTTCAAAATTAGTAAGTTTCGGCCTTAAATAACCACGGGATTCTATATCTAACTCATTTCTGTGTTTTCTTAAAGTAGAATTAACATGGCTGAAACCAGTTTCAACCATGTACGAGCTTGGAAATACAAGCAAAAAGGGGAGTACCACTTCAGAAAATGTCGGATATTTGTGTCTTATATTTTTCTATCAACACTCAATCGACCCCTGAGCCTGAATCGACCCCTTATATCGACCCCTGGAGGTCGATATCGATCACTTTGGCGACCACTGCTCTAGTGCGACACAACTACTTAACCTACTTCTCGTGCGAGACAAAGTATTTTTATTTGATAAGTCGGATGTGGTCCTTGTACGATTAGAATCGAACTACAATTCCAACGAAACGCATAAAAACCAAATAAAGGGTTCCGGACTATGGGAAATGTATTGACCCAGAGGTGTTTGCTAAGTGCGACACTATCAAGAAACCATTAAGGAAATTAGTACAGAGTTCTACACTATTTACATTGAATTTTAGAAGTAATGGTACATTAAAGTATGGTCTGTAGAATGTAGTGACTTTTGTCCTGTTATGAGCGCTGTAAAAAGGACTTGAAAAAGCGGGATGGCTGAAATCGCACACCACGTATAGGTTTTTCAATTTTAGAAACACCCATTTTCCATACCCCCTCTTAATACTTAAAGTACCCTCCTGGAGGGGTTTGCATTTATTGGAGTTCTGTCTCATTGATTATATCTGTTGCTCTCATCTGCCAATATAATGTTGATTTCTGCACCACCTATGTTAGTGAAAGATGCGGATAGATTTAGTTCCCTCATCTGTAAAAATTGCAATGCGTAAATGGCGAAAAAGTTGAAAAGGTCCATTGTCCCATTAATATATCCGAATAATGTTAATTTCTGTACCACCTGTATTAGTGTAATATGCGTATATATTTAGTTTTTGGAGTTTTGTCCCTCTTCTGGAATAGCCCGTTGCGTTGCTCCAGTCCGACGTTAATTAAAATACCTACCTACCTCTTCTAGGAAAGTTGCAATGCGTAAATGCCGAAAAAGTTGAAAAGGACTCCATTGTCCCATTAATATATCCGAATAATGTTAATTTCTGTACCACCTATGCTAGTGTAAATGCGCGTATATATTTAGTTTTTGGAGATTTGTCCCTCTTCTGGAAAAGTTGCAATGCGTAAATGGCGAGAAAGTTGAAAAGGACTCCATTGTCCCATTAATATATCCGAATAATGTTAATTTCTGTACCACCTATGTTAGTGTAAATGCACGTATATATTTAGTTTTTGGAGTTTTGTCCCTCTTCTGGAAAAGTTGCAATGCGTAAATGGCGAGAAAGTTGAAAAGGACTCCATTGTCCCATTAATATATCCGAATAATGTTAATTTCTGTTCCACCTATGTTAGTGTAAATGCGCGTATATATTTAGTTTTTGGAGATTTGTCCCTCTTCTGGAAAAGTTGCAATGCGTAAATGGCGAGAAGTTTAAAAAGGACTCCATTGTCCCATTAATATATCCCAATAATATTAATTTTTGTACCACCTATGTTAGTGTAAATGCACGTATATATTTAGTTTTTGGAGTTTTGTCCCTCTTCTGGAAAAGTTGCAATGCGTAAATGGCGAGAAAGTTGAAAGGGGTTCCAAGTCTCGCTTATAAACAGCGGCAACCTTGCCACGAGGGTCAGATGACGGTTGGATAATTCCCTTGTGAAAAGGCGCGATGTGTGATGTAAGAAAAGAAGGCTAATGATGATGATGAGCACTTATTTCGGGATCTCCTCACCACGGATGACCGCTTCCTGGACACAAGAGGCCACAAACTCCCTGTGTGTAACTGCTGCCTTGGAGAACGACTTTTGTTGGGTCTCATCCTTGTGCAATTATCGAGGGAGGAAAGCCGTTTTGCATGCCGTGAAAGGCGCGGTGGGATGGGAGCGAAATTGCCACTTTTATGCTCTTACGGTGTATGATGGACGTTGTAGGCGTGATGAGGTTTCACGTTCCCCATCACCCTTACTGCAAGATTCGGTTTTTGTAAGGGCGAGCATTTGGAGGAAGATGGTTCCCGGAGTAATAACGGGAAAAGCGATGTTTAAGAGAGCCGGTGTGGGGAAGCACAAAAAGGAACCGCATTGCTATAAAGACTCATAAGACCGTTGCGCAGCATCGCATGATATCTGGGTACGAATCAATTGAGTGCTGGTTCCGCAGCAAATTGGAGTTAGCTCTGGTCTTTTGCTTGAAACAACTTTCAGTGAAATGACTTTTCAGGTTTCAATCCAGTCACTGAATGTGAAATATAAAACAGAATTTACTCTTATAATTTGCCAATAAACTTGTTAGCAATCGATTCGCCATGAGTCTTTCTTAACTAATCAGATTGAGGTCTGTTCAGGTCGAGAGGTGTGCCAATGAACACAGCCTAAATTACAATAACCTAACGTTTATTTCACAGTACCATATGTTATAGTATGTCAACTAGGAATTTATATCCCTAAGCCGTGGGCGCTGCAATCAGGGAAGAAATCATACCTCCATGGCGGGCTCGAAAAAATTGCACCACAAAGAAACCACCTGCTCAGCTCTGCAACAGTTATGTGACGCCAGATTCCACTGGGAGATAGTTCAATCCCAGGGGGGCATCCCTAAAAATCATACTTGACGGCAATTAGACCACCCAGATAGATGTTTCGGCCGAAGGTCAGTGGTGTCCACCTCTGATATCGAGCTGTTGTTAGTCACATTACAGTGCTCGACGTTTTCTTAGTCACACTACATTAATTATTCATTTTGTTGTAGCGTATTATGGTTCCCCTTTTTCGAGACCTTAACGTGAACTGACCGCCGATGTATAAATCCTCACGGGCGGAAATGTCTGGAGAGTTTACGACCAGATGGAATTAAGGTATCCTGTATACCTTTAAAACGCCATTTTCACCCAAATTTCACATTTTTCAAATGTTACATATTATTATACTAGAACTCTTGAGCTCTTCAAATCACATCGGATTTTACTTCTACGACCATTAGAACTGGAGATATAAAATGTGAAAAAGTATTGCCATATATATTTGACATAGGGGGCTTAAAATATTTTTAGCTTTTTCTCGAAATGCAATTTTCGCTAAGCGCTACTTTCGCAAAACCGATATCTCAGAATGCATCAATTAAATTCTTTTGAAAATTTTTATACGTGTTCTAAAGATTACAAAGTAGGGTCTGAACTATTATTATTATTAAGGTAGGTAGGTATTTTAATTAACGTCACACTGGAGCAACACAACGGGGCTATTGGTGACAGTCCGGGTTTTATTATTATTAAGAAATATGCATTCAAAAAATGAACGAGATGTAAACCTGAATATATTTTTTGCATTTTGCTCTTTTTTATGTTTTTTTCAGGAATGACTAACGTTAAAGTCTATAATTAATTAAAATATAATATATAGTAATGATTGTAGTTCAATATACCTGAATCAATGTTTTTCGAAGATAATTCACTTTAGAAACTCGAAATATGTTGATTATTTTTTAAAATATGACGTTTTGCGTGAATGGCCTTTTTTACTCTTTTTTTACACTTTTTACTCCACTTTTATAAAAAATAAATTTAAAACACAATATTTTTTGCCAAAAAATTCTTTTTCTAGTAGAAATCAATAAAAAATTTAAGCTCCGTGATAATTTTTCACAAAATTGCCTCCGCGAAGGTATTCAGGTAACATCAACAGCTTGGTGGTTCAAAATTACGTGGTGTTGTCTTCGGTTCTCCCCCTTCGGCATGGATCCGGACCATCACCCATAGCCCGCTGAGTTGCTCCAGTGAGACGTTAATTTGCCGTTGAAGACGTTAATCTACCTACCTACGTTGAAGTTTTGAAAGTAGACAGACGCAGAGTTGATCTGCTCCGATGGAACCGCTGGATTGAAACTGCTTTGCCTTAACTTGCATCTAGCCACGAAATTGTCTGTCCTGCCTTTAACCATCAACGTCTTAAATTTTTTATAGTACTCTTTTGAATCTACGAGATTTAGTTGGGGAAAATCCCCGTTCAAACCTTTTCGCATTTTTACTCTCAATTGTTTTTCTAAATCTCGTCTAATTTTTTTCCCAAATTAAATATGACTCATGAATATAACTTTTCAATTCCTTTTCTATAATTCAATACTTCAAATTCACCTTCAAAATTTTATGCATGAGTAAACTAAAGTCCTACACTTTTATCTCGACTCTTGATTTATCATTTAGTACAACCTATTTGTTGTTTAATTTTATAATATTGCGTCTGCTGCAGCTTGTCCTGCTTCGGACCTTGCGCTATAAAATTCCAAATCCAATCCATTTAGCCTCGAATTCTGACTTGAGTTGTTTAAATACTGTAAATTTAATTTTCATTTAATCTATTGAAAATCTGTTTCCATGCCTCAATCTCGCCACAGTTAAATTAATTTATTAAATTGATTTATCATTCTTAGCATTTAGTATAACCTATTTGTTGTTTAATTTTATAATATTGCGTCTGCTGCAGCTTGTCCTGCTTCGGACCTTGCGCTATAAAATTCCAAATCCAATCCATTTAGCCTCGAATTCTGACTTGAGTTGTTTAAATACTGTAAATTTAATTTTCATTTAATCTATTGAAAATCTGTTTCCATGCCTCAATCTCGCCACAGTTAAATTAATTTATTAAATTGATTTATCATTCTTAGCATTTAGTATAACCTATTTGTTGTTTAATTTTATAATATTGCGTCTGCTGCAGCTTGTCCTGCTTCGGACCTTGCGCTATAAAATTCCAAATCCAATCCATTTAGCCTCGAATTCTGACTTGAGTTGTTTAAATACTGTAAATTTAATTTTCATTTAATCTATTGAAAATCTGTTTCCATGCCTCAATCTCGCCACAGTTAAATTAATTTATTAAATTGATTTATCATTCTTAGCATTTAGTATAACCTATTTGTTGTTTAATTTTATAATATTGCGTCTGCTGCAGCTTGTCCTGCTTCGGACCTTGCGCTATAAAATTCCAAATCCAATCCATTTAGCCTCGAATTCTGACTTGAGTTGTTTAAATACTGTAAATTTAATTTTCATTTAATCTATTGAAAATCTGTTTCCATGCCTCAATCTCGCCACAGTTAAATTAATTTATTAAATTGATTTATCATTCTTAGCATTTAGTATAACCTATTTGTTGTTTAATTTTATAATATTGCGTCTGCTGCAGCTTGTCCTGCTTCGGACCTTGCGCTATAAAATTCCAAATCCAATCCATTTAGCCTCGAATTCTGACTTGAGTTGTTTAAATACTGTAAATTTAATTTTCATTTAATCTATTGAAAATCTGTTTCCATGCCTCAATCTCGCCACAGTTAAATTAATTTAACGGCGTTACAACGTACTATGTTTTAGGTAAGTAGTTAATTAACGTCGCACCGGGCCACAACGGGCTATTGGTGACGGTCCGGGATCCATCCCAAGAGAAAGATCCTAGGACAACACCACGTAATTTTGAAACACGGTCAGATGACGAGGTCAGATGACCTGAGCTGGCACCCCACTCTCCAAATTTCCACACCACGCCAACGTGTGGACATTTGAGACCACGACAGATTTAACATACACCATAGAGATATTCTTTTCATTGCGTAAATTGAAAAAAGGTCACCGTACACCTCTCTGTACCAGTTCGACTCAATTAGGGTTAAAGCATGCTTGATATGCACGTCGATATCTTTTGTGGAGCCCCTAGGCCGGATTCGCCTTTTGTGTGGGTCGCTGAGGGCATTCGAAGAAAGATGATTCCTAAAATGGGTAATAAGGGGAAAGTAATATTCAAAAAAGCCGAAACGAAACCACAAAAAAGAGCCATGTCACTATAGAAAGACTTATAACCCACCGAGGGTTTTTCTGTGAGAAAAGCTGCGTCTTACATTCATGGTATTGATGTAGTTATTAAGTGGGCGAAAATTCCTTCCCCTCAATCGACCTCTTGATTTAAAAGTCCTCCCGCTTAGAGGAAGAAGAATTAAAAATCAAACTGTGGTTTATGCATCTACAAGGATATATCAAAAGTAAGGTGAATTTGTCTCTAAAACTCAGAGTTTTTTGTGTAGCTAATTAATTTTTTTATATGTTGCAAGTACCAAGGTGATAGAAGTGTGACGGCTTGTAGAAACTTCTACGTCAACCCGTCTGGTGCTTAGAGAAAATCAAAGATGGCGCATCGACTTGAGCATTACTCCAAGGAGGAGGTGTCATTCGTTTGTTATGGGCCAAGGGGAAAAAACATGTGATATGCATCGAGAATTGTTGGAAGTCTATGGAGAGAGTGTTATGTCGCAGAAACAAGTGTACGTGTGGTGTAACGACACGAATGTCGTCGATGCCATGATTCGTGAAGACAGAAGAGTGAGTGATATTGCAAATGCATTGAATAGCTCATATGGTTCAGTGATCAGTATTACCATTTGTTTGGCCCCCTGAAGAAACACTTCCGTGGGCAGCGTTTCCATACACTGGAAGAGGCACAACACTTACCTGGTTAGGGAACCTGGAGCAAGATTTCTTTGAAAAGGGCATGGATGAGTTGGAATAAATGCTTAGACCACTATGGTTCCTTTGTCGAATGATAGTGTGATACGATTTGTCGAACATAATAAATTTCCATATATTTATCTCTGCACGTTTTTCTGTCAATCAAAAATTCACCTTACTTTTTGATACTCCTTTGTACGTATATACATATTTTATGATGGAGAAAGTTGAAGGATTCTTAACAGGTCGGTTGATTGGGTTTTTATGGCAAGAGCCATATTTGGCCAAGCTGCGCCAAGCACAAGACAGACAACATTACATAATGGATGTACGCTCACAAGGTAGGTAGGTATTCAATTAACATCGTACTGGAGCAACACAACGGGCTATTGGAGACGGTCTGGGATCAATCCCGAAGAGAGAGATCGAGGACAACACCACGTATTTTTGGACCACGGTCAGATGACGAGGTCAAACCTGAGCTGGAACCCCACTCTCGAGACTTCCACACCGCGCCAACGTGAGGACATTTGAAGCCGCGGCAGATTTAACGTGCATCAGCCCCGTGTACACGACGGTCTTTGGCTGGACCTAGTTTCGAACTCGCAACACTCCGGTTGCTAATCCGTTGCTCTTCCAACTGGGAGGATCACACAAATGTAACACGCACTAAGAATTTACAAAAGTGATTAACAAATTAAGAAGACAGGCAGCTTTTTTAATCTCAGAATAAACATCAGCGATAAATAAAACATTTCAAAACAGGCATATTTATCACCAATATTAATAAAATGTAGATATACATCCTAAATCCCTTCACGCAATTGATGCATTCACATAAACCGTCATGTCATGAATAACAATTAGGCGGACACTTGCTCCAGATTTACGACTACGCGGAGTAATAGAATTGCTACTAGGACACACGCGCAAGTATGTATATCCATTTAAATGTATGGCAGGATCGAGAATATGTCGGATGACGTTAAGGGAAAGCATTCTCCTACTAACAGCTACCTTGTAATCTATTACGCTTGATGGTAAAATTAACTCATATATTTTAATAATGAGGATGGCATAAATTTGATCTAAATTATAATAGAAAGCGTATTAGAGAGGTGGTTAAGACTAAGAACTTTCCAGGCTTATTGATTTCTGACAATTTGGCTCGTGTTACTAAACTATGTAGTAAATTAACAAATGATTTATTTTAAACGTTGAAATCATAAATAATAAATTATTCGTTTAACCTTTAGACTACGGGCAGTACAACAGTCGTCCCGATTCGGGTAGCGGAATAAAAGCGCCGTAGTGTAAAGGTTAATAGGTAGGTAGGTTTGTAGTATTCAATTAACGTCGCACTCCAGTATCAACGAGCTATTAATGACGGTCCGGGATGAAACCCGAAGAGAAAGATACGAGGTCAATAATAGTCACGTAATTTTGAACCACGATCAGATGACGAGGTCAACAACTGAGCCGGCACCCCAATCTCCAAACTTCCGCATCTTACCAACGTGAGGACATTTGAGGCTGCGACAGATTTGACGTGCACCAGCCCTCTTTTTACACGACGGTCTTTGGTTGGATTCGAACTCGCAACCTCGGCCCTACACTTGATAAGTAGGTAGGTTTTAGCATTTGGTCTGTTAGCCCTCTGAGTGATTCAAATTCATCAGCCTCGACATCTGACCGTGGTTCAAAATTACGTGGTGTTGTCCTCGATCTTTCCCTTGGGAATTGACTATCGCCAACAGTCCGCTGTGTTGCTCCAGTGTGACTTTAATCAACTGCCTACCTATCCTATGTGACTTCTAAACAGTTTTGACCGTCTTGATCAGTAGAATCTCTCCTAGGATTCTTTCAACCAATAGAAGAAGTTTCTATTTAGTTATTAAATGTTATGTAGAGTGAAAGAAATACTGTATCACTTGGAAATCTGGTGTTACTGTTAGAGAGAAATCTGGAGTCGTATAAACATCAGCAAGAAAAAGCCACATCCACAAAAGGTTATTATCTCAATTGCTTGTATGATTCTTGTGTGCGTAAAAACTATTACCTCCAGAGTAAAAATTTACTTCAGTTTTCTTTTTGAGCTATGTGCATACATATATTTCCAGGAAACAAGTAGGTCTAAGCTGCAGGACGACGTAAAAGATATTGTCAGGGTAACACTCCTATATGCAGTACAAAAAATAGTTTGAAACTATCTCCTTACAGATTTGAAATTTGTTTCCATTATATGTTTACGGAACTACCCAATTTAAATTCGCATTCGAAGTGCTCTTGCTACCAAAAGAGTAAGAATAAAAATTGAAAAAGAAATAACTGAGAATGTCTGTAATTTGCAAAGCCTAGTGTCCGCAGGTCACATCACTTTCTTCTTGCTTCGTATTAGTTTCAGTTTAAACCAGAAAGACAGGCCTTTTCGTGAATTCCTGACACGCACCATATTTTCTGCATTTTCATTAGAAAGTAATGTCCCAGTCGTAAACACGCCTGTTAATGCGACTCCTGCAGAACAGACTGAAAGAGCAGGCTTCGGAAAACGACTTCCACTGAATACCATCCACCGAACACAAAATTTAAATACCCTTCTGGACACTTATCTCTCCAAATGCCAATGAACGATTCGAAAAAAATCAAAAGCCGAATCAGAAACATAGAATGCACTGATAACACAAAGGACTGATTGAACGGAACGCGTTCCATCTTGTCCACGAATCAGCAGCCGCTGATGAAAAACATTCCATTCAAAGAACGTTTAATGTGCTCTTCGTCTCGTGAACTACCGGTATTAAGAGAACTAATGAAGATGGGTATAATTTATGTCCATCAAAGCTATTTTTCGCTTCTTCTTTGCTCGAGTTGCGATCATAAAATGGTTCTTTTTCCACCAATCGATCGCACCACAGCATGCTAATGACTCTTCTTGGGCTTCTCTAATGAAAGAAACTTTGATCCTCCGGAATGCTTTGGAGTTTTTTCAGGCGAGCAGTAACTGCTTCTGTAATTGAATGACTAAATCCCTGAATTGGACGGCGTAAACTTCCGAAAGAATGTGATACTCTCAGCGATTAGTTAGGATCGTGCGTTTCTTGTTTTCTTCTCTTGATTGGTAGCATGGTTTTTTTTTGTCGAAACATTTTAAATCAGCTGTACGATCTTGTTTTTCTTTTAAGACCCACGCATAGCATCGGCGCTAAACTTTCTTAACCCTTCTGGTGGTTGTCTCGACGACGTCATTAGCAAAACTGACCAGGTCCTCATCTCACCAAGCAGTCGACACTATCTTGAAAACGAGGTGTTTCTCCATTAGTAAAAGAGGCACTATCTTGATGACGACATATCTTGTCGTTAGTAAAATTGGTCAAATCTTGATGGACGAGATATCTCGTCATTAGAAGAAAACTGACCATATCTTGAACTCGTCATCATCAAACACTCGGCAATATCTTGATGACGAAATATCTCGCCATCCGCAAAACTGGTCAGATCTTGATGAACGAGGTATCTAGTCGTAACCACCTGGTGGGTTAATTGCTTATATTTATTAATGGCCAGAGTCATTACTCCCTTTCATACCTCTCGGATCTGTCCCTTCGGGTTTGATCCCGGATCGTCGCCAATAGCCCGTCGTGTTGTTCTACGTTAATTAACTACATACCTTCATACCTTATCGAAATCCACTTGCAAAAAATATAAACGTCTCACACCTCTAAATAAAATAAAATTAATCTCCAATAAAAAGCCGAATTTCGTGTACTTAGTGGTGTCAATTCTTATTTGAAATACAATGTACTAGCCGAACCGCGCATAGCTTCTGAGCTAAGCTTTCTCAATTTGCCTTTTCTCCATCGATGGCAAAGTGTCTTGTTACTGACATTTCATCTTATTTCATTGCATTTATTATGAATATAACATCCATATACACATGGATCGCATACTCTAACTAAAATAAGATTTCCAAAAAACAGCATTTCGTTTACTCCTTAAGGGTGTTGAGCACACCGAGGCCACGGTGGCGCTTGGAAGAGTAACGGATTAGCAACCGGAGGGTTGCGAGTTCGAAACTCGGTCCAGCCAAAGACCATCGTGTACACGTTCAGTTTGTCGTGGCTTCAAATGTCCTAGCGTTGGTATGGAAATTTGGAAAGTGGGGTGCCAGTTCAGGTTTTATTCTTGTCATCTGACCGTGGCTCGAAATGAAGAGGCGTTGTATTTGGATCTTTCACTTCGAGATTGATCCCGGACCGTCGCCAATAGCCCTTTGTGTTGCTCCAGTGCGACGTTAATTGACTACCTAAAAGCACACCTCAGTCATGTTACCACAATGACGTCAGTTTCATCCTCGTTCATAGATATATTTTGAAGCTAAACCTATTTTCGCTCATATTTTCATTTCTGAACTGATTTTAACTTCCAGATTTCTCGTTGCTTTTTGTAATTAGACTGCTGAAGAATTTCATAAGAGTAGTGAGCTCTCCCGTGTAGTTTTCGCCATTTTAAGCTACTCAATAGCTCAAATCGAGCATAATTAAACTAAGGGGCGAAATTGACGATGGAATTCCGTAAAGGTAAATTTTATTGTTGCCATTTTCCAATAGCAAATAATGTCGATTTCTGTGTCGCGTACGTTAGTGAAAAATAGAGAGAAATGCTGGCGAAAAGTACACACCTTAGTCATGTTGCCACAATTAGCCGCTGAGTGCCCACTTCATACATCATCATTTGCTTCATTCATACCTTATCATTTGCTTCATTCATACCTTATCATTTGCATCCCATTTCCTTGTTCTAAGGCAATTCAGCATTTTGTAACATCGAAACCTATTTTCGCTCACTTTTTTCATTACTGCGCTAATTTTAGTCTTCTGCCCTGTTGACCAAGGGTGGCTTGGAGGTGATAATCATTGCATAGTGCGTACATAAATATGTGATAGTTAATAACACTAGATAAAAGTATGATCACTCAACTAGTTTTTAGATGAGTATCCTCTAAAGCAGGGGTGTCAAACTCAATTAAAACACGGGCCATTGAATGCAACTGGTAAGATTCACGCGGGACACATCACATTGACAAATTGTCTCAAAATTATATTTTGAAGTGAGGATTCACGAATATGGATAGAATAATAAAAACACATTATGTAATTAAGTGAATTTAGGGTAATCATTTATAATATCGCTATATAATTGCTTTTATTTAAACGTTTATTTAATTTAATGTATTTATAAAACTGAAATTAACTTTTTTTACCGGAAACTTGCCAGCGCTTTCCTCCTACTAGAGTTTTCCAATATCTGGATTCAAAGACCGAGAACAGACAATCTTCATTATGGCAGATAGATGTTTATCAGTTAATCTTGATCTGTAGGCGGTTTTATTTAATTTCATGGACGAAAATAGTTGCTCACACATTTTTAACATGACGAAATGGTGTGTACGGTATTGCCTCGATCTCCACTAAGGGCTATTTTCTTCATAACATAGTGTCCTGTTTTCATTTTATTTCAGAACATCGTGGGCCACAAAAAAATTACCTCGGGGGCCACATGCGGCCCGCGGGCCGCCAGTTTGACGCCCCTGCTCTAAAGCTATAATATGAAGCACAGCAGAAGCGAACTTATGCTTTGGGGCAACTTGATTATGGGATTAATATGAATGTCCATTATGTACTCCTAAAATGGATCCATCCGCCCTAAAATATATAGTTATTGAAACACAGCAAATTTATCTCGGTTCAGATTGATGCTAAATAAAACTTTAATAAAAATGAAAAATACATAATATTTACTTTAAAATTACTGTTTTGATTGCTTTTCTGATTGTCCAGGTCGAATACTTTCAACGAATACAGTCATTCTCGAGTGAGAATATGTAGGTGGTTTCACTCAGCATATTATAGCATCGCATTCACACGCTGGTGAGATTTTTTTGCCTACCTGTAGTTGGTTGATTGGTTTGGGAGGTTTAATGATGCGAGGACCATATTTGGCCATGCCACGCCAGACACAAGACATACAATATCAGATAATGGACACACACAATGAAAGTTTTACTGACAAAGAAGAGAGAAATACACCCAGGGAGGAATGCATATGACAGGAATCGAAACTGCGCCGTCTACAATTCGAAGCTTGCTGGCGCAGTGGGCATACTCACTGAGCCACGACCTCTCCTGTAGTTGGTTGGTTGGTAGTCGAATTGACGTCGTGCTGGCGCAACATAACGGGCTGTTGGCAATGGTCTGATATTAATGCCGAAGGGAAACATCCGAGGACATCTCTGTCAAATGACGAAGTCAGAACCTGAGCTGGGTGTCAGCTCAGGCGTTGACCTCGCCATCTGACCGCAGTTGATCCCGGATTCGGGATTGATCCCTCCCTGCCCGTCGACAATAATCCGCTGTGTTGCTCCAGTGTGGCATTAATTCAACTCTCAACCATCTGCAGAATGGGCCTATAGAATCTTTCCAAAGGATACTTTTCCAAGTAAATGCCGATAGAATCTGAAAATAATGATAGAATCTATAAATGTTGAAAGAATCCATGGATTCTTTGGGAAAATGTGGTTAAGTCATTAAGTGTGTTTTGAAGTACAAGCAAAACTTCATCTCTCGCAAATCTTAGAGGTTTAAGCATTTTAAAATATTGGGCGACAGCACTTGTACAAGGTTATATCAAAAAGTAAGGTGAATTTGTCTCTAAAACTCAGAGTTTTTTTTGTAGCTAATTAATTTTTTTATGTTGCAAGTACCAAGGTGATAGAAGTGTGACGGCTTGTAGAAACGTCAACCCGTCTGGTGCTGCTTAGAGCCAATCAAAGATGGCGCATCGACTTGAGCATTACTTCAAGGAGGAGGTGTCATTCGTTTTTTATGGGCCAAGGGGAAAAAACATGTGATATTCATCGAGAATTGTTGGAAGTCTATGGAGAGAGTTATGTCGCAGAAAAAAGTGTGCGTGTGGTATAACGACACGAATGTGGCTGTCGTCGATGCCATGATTCGTGAAGACAGAAGAGTGAGGTTGCATGACATTGCAAATGCATTGAATAGCTCATAGGGTTCAGTGAGCAGTATTACCATTTGTTTGGCCCCTGAAGAAACACCTCCGTTTCCATACACTGGAAGAGGCACAACACTTAGCTGGTTAGGGAACCTGGAGCAAGATTTCTTTGAAAAGGGCATGGATGAGTTGGAATAAATGCTTAGACCACTATGGTTCCTTTGTCGAATGATAGTGTGATACGATTTGTCAAACATAATAAATTTTCATATATTGATCTCTCTCTCTCTGCACGTTTTTCTGTCAATAAAAAATTCACCTTACTTTTTGATACTCCTTTGTATCTGCGAAGCTACCTGGAGTGCTACTTATGCTAGAGGCCGCAAAATTTTAACTGCGGTGCTACAGAACATAGCGTGGGTGGAAGTTGGGTGAATTCTTGTTCTATCATGGGGGCTCTGTTCGGAAACGTGGAATTTACTACGTACGTAAACGGTAAAAGGCTGTAAACCACTGGCCTTGTGTAGATTCTTAAATTGAAAAACAATGCTATGATGTTCGTCGAATAAGTAAAGAATTCATCACTGCATAGATATAGCACAGTCGCTGCTGGCAAGAGGGTTGAGGTAGAATAGGTATTTAATTAACGTCGCACTGGAGCAACACAACGAGGCGATGGTCCAGGATCAATCCCTAAGGCAAAGACAACACCAAGTAGTATTGAACCATGGTCATATGACCGAGGTCAAACCTGAGCTGGTACCCCACTCTCCATACTTCCACACTACTCCAACGTGAGGACATACGACAGAATTAACGTGCACCAGCACACACATACGACGGTCTTTGGCTGGACCGAGTTTGAAACTCGCAACAGTCCGGTTGCTAATCCGTTTCTCTTCCAACTGGGCTACCTCGGTCCCGAGAACTTTTAGACTTTACTACGTATGTAAAAGAAAAAAAGGCTGTAAACCACTGGCCTGGTGTGGATTCTTGAATTGAATAACAATGCCATAATGTTCTTGGAATGAGTAAAGAACTCATCCTTGCGCAGGGTATAGAAGAGCCGCTTGCTGGAAGGGGATGGAAGACGGAGATTGCAAAAGCGGAAGTGTGGCAGAATCGCTGTTAATGAACCCTCCGTGGAGGTGCTGCGAGAGACCACGGGGTCTCCGTTTCCGCATACCTTGAGGAATTCGCGCCAGAATTATTTTAATTCATTCAAAAAAGCAGAATCCCGCAAAGAATCGAATCACACTCGTAATGAGTTCCCCAGAAGCGATCGCTTTGTTCCTGGGCGAGTTAATTGTTTTGGGAGGTCTCAGTGGCAGTGATTGTACAATGAACTTTCTAGTTCTTTTTGGTTTCGGTAAGTGTGCTGTACCATTTTTCGACCCCGAACCGGTCGTCGGTATGACCTGGGTTTTGTTTCTTTTCATTGATTTGTCGCTCTCCGGTCGCCTTTTGAGGGGCAATTAGGAGGAGATATTGTTTCTTTCGAGATTGTCGGCTTGAGTGATGTGAAATGACGAGAAATGTGAATTTAAATTCTTACGGCCGGATCAATGACCGGCGAAATGTTTCTTCACAACGACAAACAGAATCTCGATATTTTATATTGCAAAGTCTCCTATCAGGGCCCCATGGTATCGTAACCCGAGAACGCGATACCTGAGAACATTTCTATCGTAGTGGTAACAGTGCTGTACCATTTTTACAACTGGGTAATGCTGAAATTTCGATTAAAGGACGGACAGGGATTCATCCCGAACGGAAAGATCAGAGAACACCTCGTCATTTCGAGCCACGGTCAGATGACGAGGTCAACACCTGAGCTGGCACTCCACTCTCCAAGCTTCCACACCACGCCAACGTGAGGACATTTGAGGACACGACTGATTTAACGTGCACCAGCCCCCGTGTACACGAGGGTCATTGGTTTAATCGAATTTAGAACTCGCAATTCTCCGGTTGATAATCCGTTACTCTTCCAACTGGGCTACTTCTGTCTGAAATTTCGAATGACCGAAAGGAACGTCACATAACTTTCCCAAGAATCTCCGGAGTCCACAATCGAAAATTAACACAATTTTGGAGTTGATTTTCGACATGGAATCGCGTGGCATTGTTATTGGGCGGTTGATTCTGACCACCCTGCATAAATTTGATTTTGCTAGGACTTTCACCTAAATATTTTGCTGGAAAATGTCACATAAAATTACATTTACGACCTAAAGCTACAATTTTTCGAAACTTTTTTTGTTGAAAGAGATGCATTAAATAGTAACAAGAATAATCAAAACATTTCCTGAATGATAAAAATACTCTTAAAAACACAATTTAACTTGTAATTTCTTTGCCAAACTGAACTTTGTTAATAAAAAATAAACCCTCTAGAAGAAAAGTAGAAAAAATGCCACACGTAACTTATATTATAACAGTTTCTAACGTTCCTGTACGCATTGAAAGCTTAAATTATTCTAAAAACGGATGATTTTGGAGCACGGAATTGCTTTAAGATTTATTAAAGTGACTCAACCATTAACAGTACTTGATAAAGGGTTAATCACTGATGTTAATCAATTTTGTTGCACTTAGTCAAAACTAGCTATATCTAGTTATGTTTATAGTTGTGAAGGTAAATTCGTTCTTGAAAACTTCGTTTATCTGTAATTAGGAACAATTATTTAAAAAAGCGTGTCGATAATTAATATTACGAATGATTAATAACACTCCTGGTGGTTGTCTCGACGCGGTATCTAGCCATTAGCAAACCTGGCTAGATCTTAATGGATGAGATATCTCGTCATTCGAAAAGCTTATCTCTAATTTTTGAAAAAAATGGCATCGCCATCATCATTCGGAACTCAACGGCATTCTTGATTGACGAAATGTTTCGTCGAAACCACTTGAATGAAATTTAAACTGGTGCTATTTCGATAGATTTCCTTTTCGGCATTTCCAAATGCATAAATTTTGATGCGGACTTCAGTTGTCCCAAAGGAGTCTTTGGAAAAGCGAACTATGTCATCACTTTGTATCTAAAGCAATAAGCCCCGGTGGTTAAACAAAAGAAAACAGGCCCTTTGCGATAACAAGACCCCGAGCCCATTCAATGATCCCGACCCTCCGACACACGTGCAACAACACCGGCCATCCTTCCTTTCGCCACTTCCTTTCCTCACGTGACTTTCGACTTCCCTTCGTTGAAAGTGTCCGCCGAATGGCAACAATGTGGGAGAAGAGCAAACCACACAAAAAGTAGACGAGACTCGTCTAGTGTTGTATTTTTACTTCTCGTCCAGAGGTGAAGGAAAGTTCTCCGAGAGATCGACAACTGTGTTTCTTGTGCAAATATCTAAAGGACAGCCTGGCACACCCCCTACACCATCCCTTGGGGCCAGGTGGTTTTTAACCCCAGGCGAGTAGTCCCGTGGAGTCTTCAACGGAAAGTAACTCACGATATTGGGAAAAACCACTAAGTGTTCATCTCACTGTTTGTTCTATGTCAATGGTTCTTTTAACGCTAGACTCGGGTAAAGAAACGGTGGGTAATAGAGAATGGATGGATCAAACGTCATGGGGCTGACCAGTTGCAAGAGCATCGGATTAGAAACCGGAGGGTTGCGAGTTCGAGACTCGGTCCAGCCAAAGACCGTCGTGAACACGGGTGCTGATGCGCGTTAAATCTGTCGGGGCACCAAATGTCTTCGAGTTGGCTTGGTGTGGAAGTTTGGAGAGTGGGGTTCCAGCTCAGGTGTTGGCCTCGTCATCTGAACGTGGTTCAAAATGTCGTGGCGTTGTCTTCGGGAATGATCTTTAATAGTCCGTAGTGTTGCTCCAGTGCGACTTTAATTACCTACCTACTATTAAACGTCACAGCCGCGTGTTCTTTTACAGAAATAACGAAACAACTCAAACTCAAAATTCATTAGTAGTTAAGTTTAATGGACGAGACTGTTTGCGTAGGTGCCATATACAAATCATCTCCCGAACTACTTCCACTAAAATTATATCTCTTGGGCAAGTAGTTAATTAAAGTTGCACTGGAGCAACACAACTGACTGTTGGCGGGGACTGTTGTCCGGGATCAATCCCGGAGGGAAAGATTCGAGGGCGACACCTAGTCACTTTGAACCACGGTCAAATGACGAGGTCAACACCTGAGCTGGCACCCCACTCTCCAAACGTCCACACCAAACCAACGTGGGGAGTTTGAGACCACGACAGAATTAACGCGCACCTGACCCCGTGTACAAGACGGTCTTTAGTTGGACCGAGTTTCGAACTCGACTGTCAATCCGTTAGTCTTCCAGGGCCACGGTGGCCCGGTTGGAAGAGTAACGGACTTGCAACCGAAGGGTTGCGAGTTCGAATCCAGCCAAACACCGTCGTGTATAAAGGAGGCTGGTGCACGTTAAATCTGTCGTGGCCTCAAATGTCCTCACGTTGGCGTGGTGTGGAAGTTTGGAGAGTGGGGTGCCAGCTCAGGTGTTGCCTCGTCATCTGACCGTGGTTCAAAATTACGTGGTGTTGTCCTCGGATCTTTCCCTTTGGGATTGATCCCGGACCGTCACCAATAGCCCGTTGTGTTGCTCCAGTGTGACGTTAATTGAAATACCCCCCCCCCGTTGGTCTTCCAACTGAGCTATCGCGGCCCGACACGATATTGTGAAAACCACTTATGGTATTCATCTAACCTTGCTCTGTTAATAGGTCTTTAATTCTACTACATCCTGTCCGAGAGAAGAAACTGGTGGGGTAACGAAATTAATGAACTTCCCTGTAACCTCGCTGTAAGTATAATCAAACTGCCAAATGTATTTTTATGAGTAAATTTTCATGAATAACTATTTACAGTATGTACAAAAGCAGTGAAGCATGATACAAATCCCACTTGAATTTTTAATCTTAGACGTAATATAGTCAATGTGCCCTTATATAGGAGGCTTATGTAAGGATTGTTCGAATGAAAAGTGGACACGTATGCCAAAGGACGAGGGATCTTATATAAGTGTAGAGAATTGTGTATAACTTTTTATATTATTAATTGTAATCTATATATGTAATTTTTAATATAATCTCCATTCGGATGTATGTGGTTACTTGTCAAGTACAGGGCCGCGGTAGCCCAATTGGAAGAGTAGCGGATTACAACCGGGAGGTTATGAGTTAAAAATATGGCGTCACCTCCAATGTCCTCAAGCTGGCGTGGTGTGGAAGTTTGGAGAGTGGGGTGCCAGCTCAGGTGTAACCTTGTCATCTGACCGTGGTTCAAAATTATTTTGTGTTGTCCTCAGTCTTTCCCTTGGGATGAATTCGCCAGTAGCCGGTGCGTTGCTCCAATGAGACGTTAATTAATTGCCTACCTACTTGTCAAGTATACTTGCCCTAGCACAAAACTGAATTTTTAGGCCATTTAAATGAAACGTTTTGGGTGCACTTATGTTTTATCCACTGGTCAACAACTCGTTTATGTCCTTAAATTGCACATCACGTACAGGTTTCTTCAATTCTGGAAACAGATTGCCCATTTCGTCTTAACCAGAGACGTGAAATGTAGGGAGACTGAGCATTTCTGAGGAGAGGAGCCTCAAAAAGTGTGACTAACACATCGACTAGTAGTCATGTGACTGCTCTGAGAAAATTTGACTTATTTGGCCGATTTGAAATGAGAGGAGCCTCAAAAAGTGTGGCTACCACGTCGACTAGTAGTCATGTGACTGCTCTGAGAAAAATTGACTTATTTGGCCGATTTGAAATGAGAGGAGCCTCAAAAAGTGTGGCTACCACGTCGACTAGTAGTCATGTGACTGCTCTGAGAAAAATTGACTTATTTGGCCGATTTGAAATGAGAGGAGCCTCAAAAAGTGTGGCTACCACGTCGACTAGTAGTCATGTGACTGCTCTGAGAAAAATTGACTTATTTGGCCGATTTGAAATGAGAGGAGCCTCAAAAAGTGTGGCTACCACGTCGACTAGTAGTCACGTGACTGCTCTGAGAAAAATTGACTTAGTTGATCGATTTGAAATGGTAGAAAAACGAAACGTTCGATGAAAAACATCTTATGACAGGGTAAATGTGTGAATTCGCATTTCTATAGTGTGGCGACAAAAATGGTGAAACCGCCCAAGTCTACTACTATATCGCGCAGACCAATCAAATGATGAATCAGTGAATGGGCTTCTTCTGTGGTCCCGAGGATCAATCAGATGACGAATGTTCGTTTCCACCGTCCAGACGAAAGTAGTCTTTACTACTAGTTTTGGTCATGATCCTGGGCACATAAAAAGGTTACCATTGCTCATTCTACTTTTGTATTAAGGAAATTTTATTTTTAAGGAAACGAGTAATATAATCTTTAGATAGGATTCTATTAAAAGGAAAGGACCAGTAGAGAAGATGTCTCTCCAAGAGATGCTATTCTAGGGGGGAAAAACCAAGATATTAGTTCCAAAGGATTCTATTCCAAGGAAAGGAATAGTTTCAAATTATCCTATTCCAAGAAAAAGACAATAGAATAGTTCCAAAGAAAGATTTTATTCTATGAAAGGACCAATAGAATAGTTCCAAAGGATTCTATCCCAAGGAAAAGACAATAGAATAGTTCCAAAGGATTCTATTTCAAGGAAAGAACCAATAGAGTAGTCCTAAAGAAAGATATTTTCTATGAAAGGACCAATGGAATCTTTCTAAGAGATTCTATTCTATGGAAAGGACCAATAGAATAGTCCCAGACAATTCTATTCCAAGGAAAGGACCAATGCAATCTTTCTGAAGATTGAAAGAATACATGGTAGCTTCAGAAAGATGTGGTTATTTAGTCATCAAGAGTGTTGTGGGGTAAAAAAACAACACTACACAACTCGAAAATCGCTCGACGCTAAAGTTTCGGATAGTCGGAAGTTAAATGTTTTCCCTCAATTTTCCAATGCGGAGCCAAAGTAAGAAATAAAATCCCGTTCAGGAGCCAAAGTAAGAAATAAAATCCCGTCCATGAGCCAAATTAAGAAATAAAATCCCGTCCAGGAGCCAAAGTAAGAAATAAAATCCCGTTCAGGAGCCAAAGTAAGAAATAAAATCCCGTCCAGGAGCCAAAGTAAGAAATAAAATCCCGTTCAGGAGCCAAAGTAAGAAATAAAATCCCGTCCAGGAGCCAAAGTAAGAACATTCATTCTTATGGAGACATAAGTACGCGCGTATATGCTGCGTAGGTTAGTTGAATTGGCCACAGTAGCAGCTTAGTGCGGAGGAAAAGGATACGTCAGAAAAGAGAGTTGCATGAGACGATGAGACCTTTTAGCCTGCATTCGGGAGAATGTCCCGGTGAGCCCCCGCCGCGCCCGACGATTGAAATAATAAGCGGAGAAACTCCGCCTGTTCCTTACACTCGCCCACTGAGAGGTCACCCCAAGGAAACAAGGTTACTGTGAAATTTTTAGCCACACTTCTTTGCTACTCTAGGATGGATCCACGAAGCGAGACGGAATGGAGAAGACAAAGCTTGTTGACTGGAGATAAATCTACCGATCCCTAAACCAACTAGCTTATTTTGAACACTTCTTTACCTGTCTAAAACGGATGGATCCTCGAAGCGAAATGCAGCAAATGCTACGGAAAGTAATTGTAAATTTGGTTGAATCCATCAATCCCCAAACTGGGAATTCAAATTAAGTAGAGAAGCTGCTTCAATAGGAATCGCATTCCACTATTAGATAGTTAATTAGCTTCGCACTGGAGCAACAAAACGGGCTATTGGTGACGGTCCGGGTTCCATCCAGAAGAGAAAGATTCGAGGACAACACCGCGTATTTTTGAACCACGGTCAGACGACGAGGCAGCACCTGAGATGGCATCCCATTCTCCAAACTTCCACACCACGCCAATGTCAGAGCATTGGAGGCCACGACAGATTTAAAATGCACCAGCCCACGACCATCTTTGGTTGAATTCGAATTCGCGACCCTTCGGTTGCTAATCCGTTGCTCTTCCAACTGGGCTACCGCCCCCTCCATTCCTCTATAAATCCAAAATTGAATATTAACTACCAGATCTGGGTCTTGTCATCGTAAAAATATCGGTAATATCTTGATAACGAGATATCTCGTCATTAGGAAAATTGGTCAAATCTTCATGGAGGAGATATTTCGTCCAAACCACTTGGAGGGTTAAGCTGGAAGAGCCATCAGGACTACTGAAGTCTAAATTTGACAAATTATATAGCTACCCCTAAAACCGAAGTGGTTAAAAAAGTTGTTGCAATTGACTCCGTATCGCGCGAATGAAGCCGGAAAACAGAATCAACATCTTAAATAGTTGTTCCAACCTCTAATGCGACAGTACTTGCAGTCGTGAGCAATCTACTTACCAACGTCTCAATCAAAAACAGTTTAGACAGCTATTGTGGTAGGTAGGTATTTTAATGAATGTCTTACTGGAGCAACATCACAGCTAGGAAATACGTATCCAAAACGTAGATAAATCAACTGAATTGCTAACTTTAAATTAATGTTAAGAGAACTGTTGCGATAAGACTTGTAATATGTAGATTAGCAAAACGTGATAAAAATCTGTAAAATGTAAAGATTGAAACAGCCGATGCAAAGAGAACTACAATCAAGGTCATTTCTTCGAGTCAAACTGTTAATCCGTGACGCAAGGAGATGTCAAACTGCAATAGGAGTTGCAGTTCGAAGATGAAAAGATTCTCCGAATTTAAATGAATGATTTTTGAAAGATGATGAAGAAATAAGTTAGCTGCCTTAACCCTTTCGCCCCGACTTTTGCATGATTAAAAATTAACTCTGAAAAGTAGTTTAATTTAGTAGTTTAGTAGTTTTTGCTCTTTTTGACAGACAACCGTACTTTCGCGTTCTTTTTGTGTTTGCTTTCTCCCTTCCAACATTTATGAGTTGCTCAGCTAAGGGGACCATGAATGATAAGAGTGGTTCTGTTTTATGTTCCACATCACACTTCGTAATCCATGCATTCACAACACACATCATAACTAAAAATCTTTTCCCACCACTTGTCTGATTTTCTGCCATGACCCTAAAAAGTAGCCATTTCATCACAACATTCATGTACATAGTGTAGTGGGAAATGGCTTCTGGGCAACTAACGTCTAATTTTGTACCATCTTTTTGTTTCCGGTCACTCATTCATCCGAATGAATGGGCGTACTCAAAACCATAAGTCCGCCATTTGCAATCTGAAAGTATTGCCAGGTTTCTTGAGTCCTATTTTTATTCCCTAATTCCTTAAGAACACTGAAAACGTAAAAACCCATTCAAAAGTGGGCTTTATTTACCATTACCTAGGGAATGAAATCTAATCTCTGGGACGTATATGCCCATTAGGCACGAAAGAGTTAAACCCATAAAAAAGGATTGTTATAGTCATGTACTCATTGCGTATTTTTATTTTTGTAGGAAAAAATCATCTGCGAAAATGTTGATAGCTTTTGAAAATATGTAATCAATTTGAAAATATGCATATCAATACCTCATTATACCACATAGCCCGTTGTGTTGCTCCAGTGCGACGTTAGTTAATTACCATTACCATTATCATTATACCACGCTTTGATATATTGTAGCATTCGGCTATAGCATTCTCTTTTACTGACGTATTTTCGGTTTGCAAAAAAAATTCAATCTCTTAAAAAATCTGAAGTTTAAAGGTCACTTGTTTCAAGCGTAAACTGAATTGGTTAAGTCAAGAAGATTTGGGTGTCTCCAAAATAAGAATTTATTTCCAAAAAAGGTATTCTACCTAAATCAGCATTGTTTTAAAAGGTGCTACCATTGATTTTTGTATTTAACTTTAGTTTTTTTACGTAATTTAAAAAAAACACCGGTTGTTTATATCTTATAAGCCTTTTATATATATATATATATATATATGATTTTATTGACTCATTTTTATTGACATGATTTTATTGACTCATGCTATATCATTTTTCTCAGAGCTATCGGTACTTTCTATAACTTGGAAAGTTAAGTCGTCTAATTTAAGCTCAGGCCAACTTTGAATAATTGGATGTTCCTAATTCAATATTGTACCGTCTTAATTTGTGTGGTTGGTTTTTATTTGGGTAGGAAGGTTTTTAATTAACGTCGCACTGGAGCAACACATCGGGTTATTTGCGACGGTCCGGGATCAAACCCGAGTCATAAAAAAGACTTAGAGCTAGCAAAATGTTAACTTGTAAAAGAAAACTAGTAAAATATTAAGGGGGTATGGTACTCAAAAAATCCCGAAAAATCGCAATTTTTTTTATTGTTTTAAAAAAAATTCAGAATTTTCTGATTACAATGACACCAAATTCATCTTGCTACGTTAAATAGAACCGATTATATTGCAATTTTAAAAATTGAACTACTGATGTTGTCACCTGCCACGCTCATTTTCATCTGCTACTGTAACATAAACAAACGAAAGTTAAACCTCTACATGTCTATTTCTCTCAGTTGAAAATAGTGTTTCTTTTTATACGATGAAAGAAGCGAAGAAAATATATTAGCTAACACTTCTTTGAATTGATGTCAAGTAATAGTATCTTTTGGATTGCTTATTTTGAATGTAAATTGGATATTTGATGTGAAAAATTTGACGTTAGTTTAATTTCGAAAACGGCTATTGTTGTTGAATATGCTGTTAAATATATTTTGTTGTTAATATATCTATATTTTATGTTATTATTATATAATTTTAAGTGATTTGTTTACACAAGTTTGAGCTGTGATATTAAATATGGTACGAAAGCGGAAAGCTCAAAGTTGGTCAAAGCTTATAGCAGAAAAGTGAACATGGCAAAAATAAAACTGAACCAGATTTCTGGTTACTTGGCTGGTGGACATTGAATTGTGTTAGTCAGCAATATTGCTTTTAAATACATTTATACATTTTAATATAATGTATTATCTTTGAATTTCTGTGTGCAACAGCTATTTATAATATATTATGTTCCAACAGCAGCAATTTTCATATTTTTCTCTGTATGTAAAAATTTTGATGAAATTTTTATCTTTTTTCGATTTTTAAAATTTATTTTTTGGACATATATTAACATTTTGTTAAAATTTAAACATGGAATATACTTCTTTTGTGTGAAAGATTACTGAAAAAGAATTTCAGATGAATATCTTCATAAACAGCTATTTTGCATAATTTTGAAACTTTAATGCCTTTTTTCTCAAAGAAGTGATTTTTGATATTTTTATAAATTTAAATTGATATAAGTCAAATTCTACTGCACGGATATGAATGAAGTTTGGAACAATTGTTAGGTATATATATATATATATATATATATATATATTTCTTTAATTTGTCTTCAGCAATTGTTGAAATATGTTTGTTTTTTATTATGATTTTTGAAAACAATATTTGTGGTGTAAAATCACGTTTTTTGCATTATTTTTTATTAAATTTTTTCTGATTCATATTTACAAAAACTGTGAAGACAATTTATTTCTTATATATTTTTATGTTAAAAAATTTTCAAATTGAAATTTTAGCCAAATTATTTTTCTACTTATATCAAAAAGAAAACTGTTCAAATTTTTGAAATTTTATTTTTTTTTAATTAATTGTTTTTAATTTTTAAATTTTTGAATTCACATTTTGCATACTATACTTAAAATCTACCTGAATACCAAAAATTACAATTATAACTTCAAAATTGCAGATTTCAGCAATATGGGTACCATACCCCCTTAAGAATATGCGACGAATCACCTCCAGGATATAAACAATTAACAATTATTCATTAAAAAGTGCTGAAAACGCAAATATCTGCAACTGTAAGGCATGTAATAGCCCGTCCTGTTGCACAAGTGCGACGTTAAATACCTACCGGTAAGGCAAGGTAGGTATTTAATTAACGTCACACTGGAGCAACAACGGACTATTGGTGACGGTCCGGGATAAATCCCAAAGGAAAAGATGAAGGACAATACCACGTAATTTTGAATCACGGTCAGATGACGAGATCACACCTGAGCTGGCACCCCACTCTTCAAACTTCCACGCAAACGTGAGGTCAATTGAGGCCACGATGGATTTAACGTGCACCAGCCCTCTTTGTACACGACGGTCTTTGGCTGGATTTTAACTCGCAACCCTCCGGTTGCTAGTCCGTTACTCTTCCAACCGGGCTACCGCGGCCCTCCTGTAATACGGCATGCCCTTCTGCAGTGAATGTGTGGCCTCTATTTACGGGCTCAAGTGTGCGGTACGTTTATAAGATTTACACCTTATATACATCACGTGAACCTACCACCTTGTTAGTGGGGCCGTCGTGGCTCAGTGGGTATGCCCACTCGACACGCCGTCTACACTCGCTAGCAATCTGCGAGTTGTAGACGATGCAGGTTCGATTCCTGTCAGATCCAATTCCTCCCTGGGTGTATTTCTCTCTTCTGTGTCAGTAAATCTTTCCTTGTGTGCATGTCTATTACTTGACGTTGTATGTATTGTGTTTGGCTCAGCTTGGTCAAATATGGCCCTTGAGCCATATAAAATCCAACCACCCCCGAAGTGCACTAGAATACCGCAAATCCGCCCTTGTAGTGGTAGGTATTTCAATTAACGTCTCACTGGAGCTGCACAACGGGCTATTGACGACAGTCAGGGACCAAACCCGAAGGGGGGGTATTTCAATTAACGTCACACTGGAGCAACACAATGGGCTATTGGTGACGGTCCGGGATCAATCCCGTAGGGAAAGGTCCGTGAAGAATACCACGTAATTTTGAACCACGGTCAGATGACGAGGCAACACCTGAGCTGGCACCCCACTCTCCAAACTTATACACTACGCCAACGTGAGAACATTTGAGGCCACGACAGATTTAACGTGCACCAGCACCCTTTCCAAACCCGAAGGAAAAGATCCGAGGTGTTGTCTTCGGTCTTTCCCTTGGGGATTTATCCCGTATCTTCGCCAATAGCCCTTTGTGTTGTCCAGTGCGACGTTAATTAAATACCTACCTACCATGACAGTCCAATTATGCAAGTAGAACAGCAATTGGAATTATTTATACGCTAACGAATGGCAACGGATGGATGTAAACAGTTCAAAATCAAGCGCTAAGGATTAATTCGCTAGTTTTGTCGCTTAGTTTAAATATGCGCGCTTTGAGGTATGAAGTTATATAATAATTGCTGAAACTTCACAGAAGCGCTCGGGCCACTCGAATGAAATGTTTCAGCAGTAGAACTTGACGGGTAGTTCTTTACAGGAGGCAATTTGAAATCTGTGGAAGATAGAAATCAGCGCTGAAAAGATGATATAAACGTCTTAAGATAAGGGGTAACGAGACAAAGGTATGCACCTTATCTATATAAATAAAAATGTAATGTTCGTCTGTTCCTAACGCAAAATCTCCCCAAATTTTTCACCGATTGCCTTGAAATTTTACCACAACGTTGCATTCGAATACGCGCATGTTTTAGTCTACTTAGCTATTGATAATCTATATAAATAAAAATGTAATATTCGTTTGTTCCTAACGCAAAATCTCCCAAAATGTTTCACCGATTGCCTTGAAATTTTACCACAACGTTGCATTCGAATACGCGCATGTTTTAGTCTACTTAGCTATTGATAATCTATATAAATAAAAATGTAATATTCGTTTGTTCCTAACGCAAAATCTCCCAAAATATTTCACCGATTGCCTTGAAATTTTGCCACAACGTTGCATTCGAATACGCGCATGTTTTAGTCTACTTAGCTATTGATAATCTATATAAATAAAAATGTAATATTCGTTTGTTCCTAACGCAAAATCTCCCAAAATGTTTCACCGATTGCCTTGAAATTTTACCACAACGTTGCATTCGAATACGCGCATGTTTTAGTCTACTTAGATATATAAATAAAAATGTAACGCCAGGAGGAACTGGTAAAACGTTCGTAATTCAATTGATTCAGATCCCAAAATCACATTGCCTTAGCACTTGCGTCGTCCGGAATAGCTGCGACTTTGATACCAGGTGGAAGCACTGCTCATTCCGCTTTGAAATTGCCATTTGACATGCAATTCATTGAATCCCCCACGTGTAACATTTCCAAAGCATCCAGCATGGGAAAAGCATTGCAAAAATGCAAACTTATCGTTTGGGATGAATGCACAATGGCAATCTTTCTTTTCAATTGAGCCACAGCAACGCGTGGCCCGGTACAGCTAGTAAGTAATAAGAATTTATACCTGTTAAGTCACACTGTACTGCTTTATATTTTTGATTCATTTTTATTTCATTTGGTGGTATGAAATAGGCATATCGACACTTATATTCCCTGTTGGTGAATTTGTTGTGAAATGTGAGTGACGACACTGCCATCAATGGTTATAGACGACCGAGAAACTTGCCACGCCCGGTTCTGATAGTTATAGAAGGGGCCACAACAGCCCTGTCGGAAGAGTAGCGGATTTGTAATGGGAGGGTTGCGAGTTCGAAACTATCCAGCCAAAGACCTTCCGGTACGTGAGTCTGTCGTGGCTTCAGATGTCTTCACGTAGCGTGGTGAGTGAGTTTGAAGAGTGGGGTGCCAGTTCAGGTGTCGACATCGTCATCTGACCTTGATTCAAAATGATGTGCTCTGATCTTTATCTTCGGGATGGCTCCAGGACTGTTGCCAATAGCCCGTTGTGTTGCTTCTTGTGCAACTATAATTCAACTACTCAATCCCTCGAATTCGATCCAACCAAAGACTGTCGGTGGCTGGCGTACGTTAAATCTGTCGTGGCCTCAAATGCCCTTACGTTGTCTTTGATTGGGGAAAATACCCATTCACACCTCTTCTCATTTTGAAATGGCATTAGCTTTTTAAACCTCATTTGATATTTTTTTACTATTCACAACTTACTATTAATCATACCTTTTCATACTATACACCTTGTTGCTGTTCAACATGTTTTAAACCATCAATTCATATCAACCATATGTTGCGCTTTTGTCCTTATCTTAGATCATTGATTTTTTAAATACAAAGGAGTATCAAAAAGTAAGATGAATTTTTGATTGACAAAAAAACGTGCAGAGATAAATATATGAAAATTTATTATGTTTCACAAAACGTATCACACTATCATTCGACAAATAGTGGTCTAAACATTTATTCCAACGTGGCACCCAATCATCCATGCCCTTTTCAAAGAAATCTTGCTCCAGGTTCCCTAACCAGGTAAGTGTTGTGCCTCTTCCAGTCTATGGAAACGGAGGTGTTTCTTCAGGGGCCAAACAAATGGTAATCCGAAGGGGCTAAATCAGGGCTATACGGAGGATGGTCAAGAATTTCCCACTTCGATACTGCTCACTGAACCATATGAGCTATTCAATGCATTTGCAATATCATGCAACCTCACTCTTCTGTCTTCACGAATCATGGCATCGACGACACCACATTCGTGTCGTTATACCACACATACACTTGTTTCTGCGACATAACACTCTCTCCATAGACTTCCAACAATTCTCGATGAATATTACATGTTTTTTCCCCTTGGCCCATAAAAATGAATGACACAGCGCACGTCCTCCTTTGAGTAATGGTCAAGTCGATGCGCCATCTTTGATTTGCTCTAAGCACCAGACGGGTTGACGTTGAAGTTTCTACAAACCGTCACACTTCTATTACCTCGGTACTTGCAACATATAAAAAAATCAATTAGCTACACAAATACTCTGAGTTTTAGAGACAAATTCACCTTACTTTTTGATATATCCCTGTATTTTATATTATTTGAGTCGCATTCTATCTTGTGTTTGGCGCAGCTTGTCCGCTTTTTGACCTTGCGCCATAAAACCCAAACATCCAATCCAATCCCTACGTTGGCGAGCTGTGAAAACGTAGAGGGGGGGGGGCAACTGAACCTCGTTATGTGACCGTGGTTCAAAATGCCGAGCTGTGGTCCTCCCTTTAAGATTGATCCCGGATCGTCACCAATAGCCCTCTGCTCCAGTGCGACATTAATTCAACTAACTACCTACATGTAGTCGTAGTACCAAGACCCTTAATTTTATAAATTTATTTTTCACATTTAGGTAGGCCGGAAGTTGGAATTATTCTTCGTATTGTCTTTTAATAATTGTGCATCGGCGTAAAAAGTTGCATCACCAGGAAATTGTATTTCTCAGAAAAAACTAAGCATCCGTCAGATTTACATCATGTGTAAATTTCAACAATCATCAGAGGTTTGTTTACCTTTCTAGGGTTAAAGCTGGTGTCCGAAAATGTTAATGATAAGGAAGTTCACTGTTATATTTTCCGTTGATTTTACGACACGTGTAATTTGTGAAAAAAAATCCAAATAAAACAAAGACGATTTTCTGTAATGGGTCCTTGGTCTGGGATTAACAGCAGAAACTATTCATTAACTTAATGAAAGAAGGACAATGGGTTTTATGTAAGAGCAAGAATGGGATGATTATTTAATATCCTCACATGCTGACCGAGGTGGTGATGTTATGCCATGCGTGCCCAAATGGACGTACAAACTTAGACTTGCTTCAATAGTTTAATTTAGCATTCGTTATAATATTGACAATTATTACATAATGTATCATTTATTTACAATGAGCTTGATATTTAAAATAAAGTTTAGTTTTTGAAATATAATTCATCAATACACCATTATATACTTAGGATTACCAAACTAATATCAATTTTGGTTTTTAAATCGGCACACACTTGATCAAATATTGATCAAACCGAGAACAAGTGGTGCTGTGATGGGTTCTTCAAAATTTCAAAAATACCTCCCCTTTTCCTCATATATTCGGGCCGCGGTAGCCCAGTAGGAGGAACGGATTAGCAACCGGATGGTTGCGAGTCCGAATCGAACCTAAGACCGTCGTGTACATAGGGGGCTGGTGCACGTTAATCCAATCACTGTTGTTTGTTGGAAATATTTATTTCCAATTACTATAGGAGGAGTAAAAATAGTTGGTAGTTCTATGGCTGATACAAACTCACTGTCGTGGCCTCAAATGTCCTCACGTTGGCGTGTTGAGGAAGTTTGGAGAGTGGGGTGCCAGCTCAGGTGTTCTCGTCATCTGACAGTGGTTCAAAATTACGAGGCTTTGTCCTCGAGTCTTTCGGGGCGGTCGTGACTCAGTGGGTATGCCCACTGTGCTAGCTAACTTGGAGTTGTAGGCAGCGCAGATTCGATTCCTTCCAGGAAGGTAGGTGTATTTCTCTCTTCTGTGTCAATAGGGCTGTCACTGTATGTGTGCCAGTTACTTGATATTGTATGTCTTGTGTCAATTGACATTGTTTGTGTCTGGCGCAGCATGGCCAAATATGGCCCTTGGCCATAAAATCGTCAAATCAGCCAACCTTGAATCTTTCCCTTCGGGATTAATCCAGTACCGTCGCACTGGAGCAACACAAAGGGCTATCCCAGGGACAGCCCTTTGGAAGGGACCCTAAGATAGACCAGGGACCCTATGGGCTATCCCAGGGACCCTAAGAGAAAGATCCAAGGACAACACCTCGTAATCTCGAACCACGGTCTGATGACGAGAACATTACCTGGGCTGTGTGTCACTCCACTCTCCAAACTTCCACACCACGCTAAAGTGAGGACATTTCAGGTCATATTTAACGTGTACCAGCCCCCGTGTTCACGACCTGCCGGCTGCTAATCCTTTACTCTTCCAATTGGGGATAGGCGGAGAAAAACCTTTATAACTTGTCTGAAGTTCGGTACGCGAATATTCCGATTTCTGAGATGATTGAAGTTTTTGATTTTCCTTGAAACATCTTTCGATAGCTAAACTGCTTTGAGTCTCCACTTCAAAAAGATCACCGCCGGAAGCGCCCTTCCCTTTCGAGGGGATTATCAGTTTGGTGGGAAGCCCTGGGAACGTCATTAAAACGCAAACAAATAAATAAAGCGAGATAAGAAATTATAAATAAATTAGTTCTGAAGAAAATCCCAATCGCGGTATTGCAATCTCTTTCACCTGAGGTTGTTGCCCACTGGAACTACTTTTGAGTAATGAAACAGAAGATGAAAGAGAGAAAACAAAATAATAAACTTATATACAAAGATTAAATTACGTTTCATGGCCATGCCTCGGCAGGAAATGGATTAGTCTGCAGATTTGCCCACCCCATCCTCGGTGGCCAAATACCAGTTTCCTTCAAAGCGCACGTGAAATGGGGTGGGGGCGTAGTGGAGGGTCGACCCCACCGATCCACTTGCAGGGTGGTCTGTTTCGCTTTGTCAGAAACGAAAAAGCTACTGCTAACGTGAAAAGCATTAGCAACTTTCTCTATCGGATCTTAGTGTGGTAGCACACTACGGGTTGGTTTTGTGGGCAATATTTAGCCATGCTGCGCCAGACACAAGACGTACAATATCAAGTAATAGACACGCACAATGAAAGTTTTACTGACACAGAAGAGAGAAATAAACCCAGGTAGGAATGCGCCTGACAGGAATCAAAGTATTTTGTCTGATTGATTGTTCGCGGATATTTTGAAAAGTTTGAAATCCAGGATGTGACTGCTAATTCTTTGTCCCATCTGTATCTTAATCTAGTTTGATAATCAGTATTGCATTTCCTTATTGTGATTATTATCGGGAAGTGGTCACTGCTGAAGCTTCCGCTACTTCATACTTAATTTGAGGGAAAACATCTTATATGGGGATATATACAGAGACGTAACTAGAAGGGGGCAGGCGGGGCATCTGCCCCGGGCGCCGGACTAGGGGGGGGGGTGCTAAATTAGCCGAGTATTTTTTTACTATAGATATTTACGTATGATAAAAAGTGAAGAGGAAAAACTTATTAGTAGACTACAAAAACTATAAAAGGAGCTAAATGCAGAATGTGTGAAGAAATAGCAGGAAAGCTTAACCTAGATCCTCTTTTTAAAGAAGTACGGAGGAGGAAGAAGCGGATGTTTGATGAGAAGGCCGAAGTTGAAAGCTATGAATTCTCAGAAGAAAAAAAGTTCAGATTATTGATTATACAAATAATAGATCGGATTCTGAATGAACTGAGGCAAAGGTTTCAAGTCAATCAAAACAGGAATAGTTTATTTGGTTTCCTCAATGGAGCTCGGTTTGAAACAATGAATGAAGAAGAATAGAAGAACCAGGCACTTGAGTTAGCTATCACATATAAAGAAGACTTAGACAAGGACTAGCTGCCGATAGAAGTGGAGAGTTTTAAGTATCATGCCTTGGATTTAAGCCCTAATATGAAAACGGCTTCATTATCAGGTCTTCTGACGTTAATATACAAGAACGGACTTGAAGACGCGTCCACCAACACAACGGCAGCGTTGAGAATTTTCCTCACAATACCAGTCTCAGTCGCCTCAAATGAAAGGAGTTTAGCAAAATAAAGATCATAAAAATTACCTCAGAAACTCAACAGGACAGCAACGACTAACCAACCTGAGAGTACAATAGAGCACAAGTTAGCTTCAAAGCTATCTTTTGAGGACATTGTAAAAATGTTTGCAGCCGAAAGAGCCCGTAAAGTTAAGTTTTAGTTCAAGCTTTCTGTGTTTGAATGAATTTTTTTCATATTTTGTCAATAGATTAAGAGATTGTGAAAAATGTCTAAGTATAATACTCAAGATAATAACATGAGTAAAATCTGTTATTCCTAATTCTTGTTCCACAGTTTTCCAAATTCCTTGAATGGATTTCGGTCGACGTTTCGATAATTCTCTTTTTTAAAGTCGAAAAGCACAAAAGTCCATGGGTGAGACAGATTTAGCAGGAATATCAGTAAAGGGTATTTATTGACTTGATACCAGTTTCTTGTTCCATTTTTTCCACGAATTTAATAGTGGATTTAGATGTGTGGCTGCTTGCTTTATCCTGATGCAGTTCTACTGATTGTTTGCACTTTGGGTAAAGATATAGCATTTCTTTTTTGAATATTGGGGATAAAATAGAATCTTGATCATATGTGGGAGTTGATTTTTACATTCCCCCTCCTTTGTACTTTTAATTTTCCATTATATGCAAAACCGGCAACAATCATAAATCTCTTAGAGAAAGTTCTCACGTTAAAGTTACAAAGTTGAACCACGTTTCAAGATTTTTCTCCTCTTTTATGATAATAAATTGTTCTTTTTTATTGCAATCTTTTAAATACACCCACGCCTCGTCTATTGTCACAACATTTTCCCATCTTTCTCCAGCTAAATGCTTCTCATACAAAATTCTGCAGCGAGTTCTGTGTTCTGCAATATGCCGTGGAGATAGACGATGAACATTGTATTTTTTGGCCTTTTTAAGATTCAAATCACTGTTAATTATTTTATTTACAGTTGAAACTGAACTTTTAATGACTTTGTAATAGTCCTTTGACTTGGTGGATTCACTTTTAAAATTAAAGATTTTGCCTTACAAATATTCTCAGAAATTCTTTTCTTTATTGGATACGTATTTGGAAGTATTTTTCCACTTTTACACGTTTATTCCATTCTTATTAATAATATTACTTATCGTACCTTTAGATATACAAAACCATGATTTTTACAGTGTTTTTGAATAATTGAATAAGCATAATCTTCTTTGGAAAGAGCGGAAACAGCCTTCCATCCATTGCTTATTTAAAAGTTCCATTTTGAAAGTGAACAAAACTCTGAGTTAGCAGACGATAAGTTATACTTTAACTACTTAACTGCTACGAAAATAAAATTATTTCGTAGCATACAATTTTTTACAGCTCATCAAAATCATTCAAAAAATGTCCGAACTGCCTCTGTATTTATCATAATTAAATATCTATTCTAAAGCAACAGTCTTGATTTTGATTCAGCCCACACATATCCCGATATCATTCGATAAAACCTTTTCATTTCATTTGCAGCGATTATAACTATGAAAGAATGTACCAAACATGCTACTCTTAGATTATTGTCAATGAAATATCTTTAGGTAATTAATTAGGTATTTTATCTTGTACCAAAAATGAAATTGCTTCAAATTAATCTATTTGCCTTTGAAATCAATCAAGTTTAATATAAAAATTTGGACTAGTGGAATTAATGTGTGACGGCGACATCAGGTGTTGTCGGGGAGGGTTTTGGTTTGGTTGGTCGGTGGGGGGGGGGGGGAGCGCCAAGGCGAGTTCTTGCCCCGGGTGGAAACTAGCCTAGTTACGTCTCTGGGCATATATCGATAGGTCGATAAGAGAAGTGGAGATGTGAGTGGGTATATGATTATTGGTGATGCATAGATTATTTATGAGTATTTAATTTGCTCTATTTTCCCTTTTACTTGCGTTGGTTTGAGAATTCCAAATGTTGCGGCGGGCATTAAAATCGCTTTGTACGAGGGTGGTTGGTTTGGAGTTTTAGGGTCTTATATTTGGGGCCATGCTGTGACAGATACAAAACATACAATATCTCCTTGAGGGCCTCCGTGGCCCGGGGAAGAGAAACGGACTAGCATCCGGAAGGTTGCGATTTCGAATCCAACCAAAAGACCGTCGTGTATAAAGGGGTCTCGTGCACGTCCAATCTGTCGTGGCCTCAAATGTCCTCACGTTGGCGTGGAAGTTTGGTGAGTGGGGTGCCGCCTCAGGTGTTGTGCTCGTCATCTGACCGTGGTTCAAAATTGCGTGGTGTTGACCATTCCCTTCGGGATTGATCTCGGACCGTCGTCAATAACCCGTTAATTACCAACACTATCTCCCACAATAAGACAACCTATTGGGAAGCGTGGGTCGGAGAAGACATGCAGTAATAGACACACTGAAGGCTTTACTGACACAGAAGAGAGAAATACACCCATGGAGGACACCTGACATGTATCGAAACTGCGCCACCTACAACTCGAAGGTTGCAGTGGACACACCCACGATGGCCAGAGGACCACTACGGGAAAGAGGACCTAAGGGGGTCGTCCTCTATTTATTACCAGAACCACCATAGGCTACATTAATTTTTCGGCAGGTAGTTTTCCAATTTCGGCTCAAGTAACGTCATTGTTGTGTTCATTTCAATTCCTCACAGCACATGCCGCCATGTATGGAGCAAATAAGAATTTTCAGCAGTTTGGTAGCTAGTTGATTAACATGGCACTCAAGCAACGGGCTATTAGTGACGGTCCAGGATCCATCCCGAAGGGAAAGATCCAAGGACAACGCCCCTTGGAATTTTAAAACCACGGTCAGATGACGAGAACATCTGACCTGGCATACCACTCTCAAAACTTCCACACCACGCCAACGGACATTTCGGCCACGACCGATTTAATGTGCACCAGCCCGTCGAAATTCGATTCAACCAAAGACCCTCGTGTACACAGGGGATGGTGCACGTTAAATCTGTCGTGGCCTCAAATATCCTCACCCTGACGTGGTGTGGAAGTTTGGAGAATGGGGTGCCAGCTCAGGTGTTGACCTCGTCATCTGACCGCGGTTGAGAATGACGATGTGTTCTCCTTGGATCTTTCCCTTCCGGATGAATCCCGGACCATCGCCAATAGCCCCTGTTTTGCTCCAGTGCGACGTTAATTAACTACCTCCAGATAAAATCTTTCAAAATTAGAAAACCGGAGCCATGGCCTTCAGTGACGTTGTCCGAACCAAACAAAACGTCACAAAGTGGAATTTTGATGAATACGGCCTGTATTACACACGGAATATTGAATATTCATGGCACCGCTTCCGATCGTGTCATATCTTTTCCACGGAAGCCGATGAGCCGTGATTCGTGAGACACGAACCCTGGATTTCCATTGAAGAAAGGAAATATCGGACTTCTGAGATCCACATCACTGGGAGGGGAAGGAAAGTGTAGCCTAGAAAAAGAACTAGGCTCTCACCCTATCGTTTGGTGGAAGTCTTCCGTGCAGCCCCTGTTGGAAAAGGGGGGCGCTTAATAATGCATAAAATCGTTTTCATGCCTCGTCGGCTAATGCCAGCCATCAGGCGACTATCACGCAATCGTCGGTATTCCAATCAAAAGATGGAAGCAGTGTTACCTAACACTAGATTGGAATGATCCTTCTTTTAGGGAGAAATGAGGTCATGCAAATATGAATTTTTTATCACAGATGTTGAGTTTTTGTTTCCTGGGACACTTATTTTTGCAAGAAAAAGGAAAAAAATTGTTTTTGAAACATACAAAGGAGTATCAAAAAGTAAGGTGAATTTTTGATTGGCAGAAAAACGTGCAGAGATAAATATATGAAAATTTATTATGTTCTACAAATCATATCACTATCATTCGACAAAGCAACCATAGTGGTCTAAGCATTTATTCCAACGTGGCACCCAATCATCCATGCCCTTTTCAAAGAAATCTTGCTACAGGTTCCCTAACCAGGTAAGTGTTGTGCCTCTTCCAGTGTATAGAAACGCTGACCACGGAGGTGTTTCTTCAGGGGCCAAACAAATGGTAATCCGAAGGGGCTAAATCAGGGCTATACGGAGGATGGTCAAGAATTTCCCACTTCGATACTGCTCACTGAACCATATGAGCTATTCAATGCATTTGCAATATCATGCAACCTCACTCTTCTGTCTTCACGAATCATGGCATCGACGACACCACATTCGTGTCGTTATACCACACATACACTTGTTTCTGCGACATAACACTCTCTCCATAGACTTCCAACAATTCTCGATGAATATTACATGTTTTTTCCCCTTGGCCCATAAAAATGAATGACACAGCGCACGTCCTCCTTTGAGTAATGGTCAAGTCGATGCGCCATCTTTGATTTGCTCTAAGCACCAGATGGGTTGACGTAGAAGTTTCTACAAGCCGTCACACTTCTATCACCTTGGTACTTGCAACGTATAAAAAAATTAATTAGCTACATAAAAAACTCTGAGTTTTAGAGACAAATTCACCTTACTTTTTGATATATCCTTGTACTATAATCAGATTTAGTATTTTATAGGGATATAAAATGTGTAATGTTCTTCAAACTGCTACATTGGCGTGGTGTGGAAGTTCGGAGAGTGGGGTGCCAGCCCAGGTATGACCTTGTCATCTGACCGCGGTTCAAAATGACGTGGTGTTGACCTCGGCTCTTTCCCTTGGGGATGGAGGGGCCGTCGTGGTTCATGGGGTATGCCCACTGCGCTAGCATATTTCGAGTTGTAGGCGGCCAGGTTCGATTCCTGTCAGGTTCTTTCCTCCCTGGCTGTATTTCTCTCTTCTGTGTCAGTAAAGCATTCATTGTGTGTCTATTACTTGATATTGTATGTCTCGTGTCTGGCGCAGCATGGCCAAATAGACCATAGTTTTACACCATAAAACTCCAAAACCAACCAACACTTGGGAATGAATCCCGGACCGTCACCTACAACCCATTGTGTTGCTCCAGTGCGACGTTAATTAACTACCTATTAACCTTAATGGCTAAATAACCACATCATTCTACAGAATCCATGGATTCTTTCAACTTGTAGAAAGCTTCTGTTTTTCCTTTCTTGGAATAGAATTCTTTCAAAAGATTCTATTGGTCCTTTACTTAGAACACTATTCTTTGAACAGATTTGATTGCTCCTTTCCTTGAAATAGAATTCCTTGGAAAAATTCTACTGTTACTTTCCTTGGAATAGTATCTTGTACAAAAATTCTACCTTTCTTTTTCTTGGGAAAGGATCTCTTGGAAAGATTCGATTGTTCATTTCCCTATAGGGAATCCTGCGGAAATATTATACCGCACATTTGCTTACAGTAGAACCCTTTGGAAATATTCTATTGGCCAAGAAGGTCGACATTGGTTAGAAGTAATGCAGGGAAGACTGCTGTTTGCAAAGTAGAATTATGCGTGTGAATCCCTCAGAGAACACAGTTATAAATAAGGCTCTTGAGACTTGCTTAAATCTCTCATCAACACAGAAAACTGAGGGAATTATTATCTTTAACTATTTCAGATCTGCCTTAGAAGCAATAGCAAATGGCGACTGAAAATGTGCCCAAGATGTCCATGCACTTCCGCACCAACTCATGTGCTTGGAGAAAAGGAGCACTCTTCAGTGGATTCCAGCACATGTGCATTGAAGGAAATGAAGCTGCAGACTCATTGGCAAAGGAAGCCAGAGAATTAAATGCTGAGCAAATCCCAATAACTCATTGATGCTAATGCTTTGGTAAAATTCAAACTCACATCATAGAAAATTAAGATAAAACAACAAATTTGTGAAGTTGACACCCGATAGAAAACCCACCACCACACTATCCAAACTGAGAATAGGACATTTTAAGGGCATGGGAAATTAACTTTTATTGTACCAGAACGTACAGACATTGTAACGACTGTCTGGGCTTCGAACTCATCCTATATTCACCTGCTATATCCTAATTAGCATCCTATATTCCTGCAATAGTATCTGCTCTTCTAATCATCGATTACCATCCCGAAGAACAGCTTTACAGCGAGAAAATAATCACCAAAGCTGTGCAAAATGCACGCGGCGACATCTGACTCAGAAATGGACACGACAAAACATCCGCTCATAGTGATAATATGCAAATAACGTGCTGTAATCTGCTACGTACGTTAGTGAAAAATATAGATGCAATAGGGGGGTTCCCATGCTCAAAGAAGATGTAAAAATTATACGACGACGTTCGTATGTCACAAATACGGAATAATTCCATAACATTGAAAAAAGAGAGAACTCAAGTTTATTATGAACACAAACAAAGAAACAATCCGATCGGAATATCCGATGCAAAAAAAAATTATTTTAAAATTCACATATATATTGCCTTTTAGGGAGGAAAAAATTTACATATACTAACTAGAAACATAAACCTCTTCCCTTACGACACAAATACTAGGGAATGCGATACCGATTGATTTACTAGTCCAATAATAAAGTCTTGATAAGAACTGTTCTGAATAAGAACACAAATTCTGAAATCCAACAGACGATAGAGAAATCTCAGCATAAAGTCACAAAGTATAAACTCAAATTTTTTTTCAGTACACCAGAACAAATGATTTTTCTCGAGATAAAAGTATCTCAGAATCCGAGACATTTATGTTTTTCCATTCCTCTCTCCTTATGCAGCTTTTCGTCGCTGCGGACATCCTCCGAAATATGAAGCGTCCGTTAAGCACTCTTGCAGTTAATCGAGTGACTCGTGAAGACATTTCCGGCAACGACAGATTAAACGTGCACCAACCCTACTTAGTTTTGAAGCCTCCGGTTGCTAATCCGTTGCTCTTTCAACTGGGCTACCACATAAAGGAAGAGAGACGGTTTAATGGATTCGTTGTTTACTTTTATTGGCACCACATGTGTTAACACTCTGAGGGATTCACACACATAATTTCACATTGCAATTTGAAGTCTTCTGCCATGACTTCGAATCAATTTTGACTTCCTTGACGAAAAGAATCTTTTCAAGGAATTCTATTCCAAGGAAAAGGGTAATGGCATCCTTCCAAAGGGTTCTATTCTAAGGAAATAAGTATTAGAATCTTTCCAAATGCTTCTGTTATAAAGAAATGAGCAATACAATCGTTTAAAGCAGGGCCCCGCGAGGTAAATTTTTGTGGCCCACGATGCTCTCGTTTTAATGATTTCAAAGAGATACAAAAAATTTCTCTCTTTTTATTAGGCCTTTTTCCTTTGAAGTTGAAAATGCTCCCACTTCGATACAACTGGAATGAATTGATTTCCAGAATGATTCGGTTTTAAAAGACAAATATCGAGAAGTGGGAATTCCCAAAATATATTCTTATTTAGGTGAAAAATTCCCAGAAATTGAAAAGTTTGCTGCACAAATTTTATGCTATTTTGGGAGTACGTACTTGTGTGAGCAACTATTTTCGTCCATGAAATGAAATAAAACGGCCTACAGATCAAGATTAACTGATAAACATCTATCTGCCATAATGAAGATTGTCTGTTCTCAGTCTTTGAATCCAGATATTGGAAAACTAGTAGCAGGAAAGCGCTGGCAAGTTTCCGGTAAAAAAAATTAATTTTAGTTTTATGAATACATTAAATTAAATAAACGTTTAAATAAAAGCAATTATATAGCAATATTATAAATTATTACCCTAAATTCACTTGATTACATAATGTGTTTTAATTATCCTATCCCTATTCCTGAATACTCACTTCAAAATATAATTTTAAGAAAATTTGTAAATGTGCTGTGGCTGTAAATGTGCTGAATCTTACCAGTTGCATTAAATGGCCCGTGTTTTAATTGAGTTTGACACCCCTGGTTTAAAGGGATTCTTTTCCAAGAAAGGGAACAGTAGAATCTACACAAAATTCTATTCTTAGGAAAGGGACAATAGAATCTTTACAAGTTATTCTGTTCTAAGGACCAATATAATCTTTTGAAAGGATTCTATTCCAAGTAAAAGCATAACAGAATCTTTCTAAACAACCCGCGTATTCTTTCAACCTATAGGTATGGTCGTTTAGTAATTTAGTGTGATGTGTGGGAACACTGCTCGCAAATCTCAGAGTGATGAGATAGGATTGTCCTTTCGTATTTTAGGTATTACTAGGGGTACTTCATTCTCTGCTTGACAACCCCGAAGATTTCTAAGCAGGCTTAATTTTATTGGGTTTACGCAAAAGTTCGTCCCGTTTTTGGCTCTAAATGGCATTGCATCGCAAAACCGGTATCTACTTCACACGTGTAAAGTTTCGATGTTATTTGAAAGAAGGAATTTCAGCGAGTATCTATCAAAAAATTTGTGTTATTGGGTTGTGTTTTTAAATTTTGCTAAGCATTCAAAATGGCAGTAAATGAGGAGCATTTTCGACATAGTATGCTTTTTTTATTTCCGAAAAGGCAAGAATGCTTCGCAGACGCAAAAGAAGATATGTGTTGCGTATGGTGAGGATGCCGTTGACGATTCCAAGTGCCGCAAGTGGTTCAGAAAGTTTCGTCACCTGGATCAGAGTTCTTTAGCCAGAAACCCCAGAATTTCTATGAGGCGCTGGATTATGCAGCTACCGGAGAGATGGAGAAAGGTCATCGAACAGAACGGCACATACTATATGGATTAAATGTAATTTTTAGTAAATAAAATTTTTCTACAATTTTTTGTCAAAAAAACGGGATGAACTTTTGCATCAACCTAACCATCAACCTAGGTTTGCAAAAGATAACCTTTATAAATACTATCTGCTGTTGATCCTTTTTTGTACTTATCAATTGAATATGAATCGGTGTATTTTTCTTTAATTTGTCATAGTTTGCTTCATTTCGACTCTATCACCTGAATTGCACAAATGTTATGATCTTTAACTCTCCGATCGGAAGTCCAACTCGGAGGGATTTGGGCTGCAGACCCGATACATATATCTTCGTCTTGGATGACACACTTCTGATATTCTTATAGTATTTTTTCAAAATATTTTTCTTCATTTTATTACCAATCATGTGCTCGCAAGGCTGATAGTGTGTGCTACTCGTTGTAGTGTTTAGGATGTTTTGTTGGTCATGTTTATACTACTTGGTTGGGTCGTCCCATGAAAGTACAGGTAAGATGACGTTCAACCTGCTTCGTGGTTTGTGATGAGTATGCGGTCAATTTCTTTACATTAATCTCGGAATTCGTTCGATGTCAATGCAGGTCATCTATCAGAAACAATTCTCCACTCAAATTTGGCGAACGCATCGACGACAGTGAAAATGTGATGGTATTTTTTGTTTGTTGACGGGAGCGGACCAAGAAAATCATAATTATAACAACTTAAGGGCACATCTCTTTTAGGAACTGGATTTAAAAAAACGTTCACTTTTTCCGCGTTTTTTATCATCTTTCTGAGGTGCGAGATATCTGAATATTTCGGGGCTGCCCTTTCCGTTGGGGGAATTTTCCGGGCTGTATTCGAACTGAATTTTTAGAGCTGTGTTTGGGCTTGCATCTTGGAGTTATCCCTGTTTCGTTCAACCTTTTTTCATGGCTGTATGTAATATATTGCTGTAAAACGTTTTTATATGCACAGTGAATTGATCGGCCGAAGTTTGGAGAGTGGGGTGCTATCTCAGGTGTTCTCGTCATCTGACCGTGGTTCGAAATTGAGAGGTGTTGTCCTTGGATCTTTCCCTTCCCGTCGTCGTCAATAGCTCGTTGTGTTTCTCCAGTTGCGACGTTAATTAGTTACCAACCTACCCAAACTACAAATACAAATTTGGTAGTTTTACGCCACGTAAGAGAAATACAATTATTTTCATCATTTTCCCAGATCAAGAGCAAAATTCAGAATACATTAAAACAATATTCTGAACACAATAAGCTGAATTCGTCTTTTCATTACTTTGAAAAAGGATTTATGAAATCCAAGTTTCTGTGATACACTCGAAATATTTAATCAATTCGCGCGAGTTCTTTTCGATTCCAATTATTTTAAAGACAATTACAGAAAATTGTTTCCTGAGTAACTTTTTTAAAGGAAACAAAAGGCCATTAGTGGACCACACACCGATGCCCATCGGATGTTGACTCTCGAAACAGAGAAAGAAAACCTGTCGCTTTGAAATTTCCTGTTTACTTTAAAGTGTTGAGAACATCAGTAATTTCGTTGAACTCGACGACAAGTAATTGAATCTCAGTAGCAGGGGATTCGCGCTTTACCCACAAATAACAATCGTTTTGATGGGAAAGAAAAGAAATTACAACTCATTTTCCTAAATTTGTTGATTTTTCATTGTAAAAGAGCTTCCTGCTAAAAGAGGCTGGATATGAAATTGCCAACTATTCCGGTGGTCAGGGTCATTGCTCTGACTCTGAAAAAAGACGTTTATCACAAGACAAAGGAAGTGGATATTTGCTTTATCGAAAATATGCAATTAATCCGGTTTAAACTAGAAAAAACTGTCCCCTCTCCCGTAGTATCGAGTTTGTGAAGCCATGAGAAAGATTTTTCAAATTAAAGCTTTTTGGAAAACAAATTCATTGGCCTTTGCATTGAAAATGATTGTGCAATCATCGAAGACTGCCGAATACGGATACATGCAATTATGAATTACACCGAACCAACTCCCATTTTAAATTGCAGCAATCGCGTAAGATCGAATTAAAATTTTTTGTGGGAAATCCTCTCGAAAACAATTTAATGTATTTTATCGGAACGTATGGGCCCAGTTCATACCCAAGGGTAAGGGCCTTTTGAAGCTCATTCACCTTACCCGGCATGGCTACATAAGATGACATTAACCCTCCACGTGGTTTCAACGATTCGTGGTGCCACGTTATCATTAAGATACCGCCGATTTTTTTTTATGGTGACGAGATCTGGTCAGTTTTCTTCTTATGGCGAGACATCTCGTCTCATCAAAGTCTCACCAATTTCGCTCATGACGAGACATCTTGTCTCATCAAAGTCTCACCAATTTTGCTCATGACGAGACATCTCGTCTCATCAAAGTCTCACCAATTTTGCTCATGACGAGACATCTCGTCTCATCAAAGTCTCACCAATTTTGCTCATGACGAGACATCTTGTCTCATCAAAGTCTCACCAATTTTGCTCATGACGAGACATCTTGTCTCATCAAAGTCTCACCAATTTTGCTCATGACGAGACATCTCGTCTCATCAAAGTCTCACCAATTTTGCTCATGACGAGACATCTCGTCTCATCAAGATATTGCCGATTTTTTATGAAGATATCAAGATCTGGTCAGTTTTTTTCTAATGACGGGATATCTCGTCCATCAAAGAAGTGGTCAGTTTTTTTCTAATGACGGGATATCTCGTCCATCAAAGAAGTGGTCAGTTTTGCTAATGACGAGATACCTCGTCGAGAAACCACCAGGAGAGTTAAATTGTGTCCTAAGGGACTTTGCCAAATGCAAAATAATTAAAAACTTCCGCGCATCCATAAGTAGAATCTTGAGGGTTGCGAGTTCGTTGAGGGTCCAGCCAAAGACCGTCGAGTACATGGGGGCTGATGCATTTTAAATCTGTGGTGGGCTCAAATGTCCTCGCGTTGGAGTGATGTGGAAGTTTGGAGAGTGGGGTGCCATCTCAGGTGTTACCTCGTCATCTGACCGTGGTTCAAAATTACGAGGCGTTGTCCTTGGATCTTTCTCTTCGGAATGGATCTCGGACCGTCGCCAATAGCCTGTTGTGTTGCTCCAGTGTCACGTTAATTCGACGGCCTACCTATTGGTTGATAGAATTCATGGATCCTTTAGAAAGGTTTTATTGGTCTTTTCCAAAGAATCCCATGTATGTAAAATTGTTGGAAAGACGTGGCGTGTTGGGCATTAAGTGAAACTGAAAAATAGTCTTACAAACAACTTCTAAAACTGCCGCAACACAATTGCATTAATTTTACGATTTCTCTGCAAAACATAAACTCGAAAAACAATGTCACATCTATATTGTCACAGTTCAAACCTTTGATAACACAATTATTCTAAGCTCCTCTATCTTCGAAAAAAAGTAAAAGCATCAAACGTATTCTAAACATTTTCCAGACACTTGGAATTTAATTGTAGTGATTTTGCTGGCATGCATATGCAACAAATAAAATTAAAAACATCTCAGGATTTCTTCAACTTCTTAATTAATGAAACAACTCAACTCCCAAACAGAAGTTTTGCACTCATCTGTGCAGTAAAATTTAAAAAAGAACTCTGACGTACTTTTATCATTGCAGTAATAACTAAGCATCGTTATAACACAGTAAATGTAAACTATCCCACCATCCCGAAGTAGTTTTCTGACCATTGATATTTTATTACAGTAATTTTCCTGTATCCTTATGTAATAAGCCTTTATAAAAACCGACATCCTCACGTCTTTTAAACACAAAAAGCGTACAAAATTGCCTGTGCAATATCTACACAATCAAAGAAATTCCAGCAGAACTTAAAGTAATAAATATATCCCACCATTTAAATTTTTTTCAGGCAATACATCTGCATCATTTCAGTAAATACGCCACATATCTCTAAGTACGATAAAAAAACGTAAAAGTAAAGTATTCCTTATCACTTTTTAGATCATTGGAGATTGTAGTACAGTAATTTTCCTAACAGCCTTCAGCAATACTAAAGAATGAAAAAGCATCTTTACGCAAACACGTTCAAAGCTGTCCGTATAATATCTATGCAATAAAATGAACTCGCAAAGTATTCCCGCATCTTTTAAATTTGTTTCAAGCTCTTCCTCCGTATCTTCAGTACCTAAGTACCAGAGACAAATACTTCATTTTATCCCTAGTATTTCCTTCACACTTCAGTATTCTACTTCTAAACATTCCCATGCAGTAGAAACATTAAATGATCCAGCATATTACAAACTTTTTCAGACATGCTTGCATGAATTTTACACACACCCTTGGCCAATGATAAACTAGAAAAACATCCCATATCAGAACTCCTAGACTAGGAATAATTTTTCTAAGCATCCGTTTTCGATGAAACAATTGAAGTTGACCCCATTTACTAAGTCTTTCCTAGTGTCCATAAGAGAATGTCAACCCTCCTAGTGGTTGTCTCGACGAGGTATTTCGTCATAAGCAAAACTGACTAGATCTTGACAGACCTGATATATCGTCATTAGAAGAATCACGATCATTAAAAGAACACTGACCAGATGATGGTCAAAAAAAATTTGGCAGTATATTGACGACGAGATATCTCGTCATTTGCAAAACTTATCACATCCTTATGGACGAGATATCTCGTCGAAACCACTTGGAGGGTTAAGAGAATAGTAATTTTTTTTGCAACATCTTTTTGTGGTAAAAAAAAATGTCTAGAATATTCTCCACGTTTTCCTTAGTACCGCTAGAACGTTACAGTAATTTCCAAAGTACCTACATACGATAAACAAAAGTGAAAAATGCCCCACGTTTTCCTAAGTTCCTTTCCAAGCCCCATTAAAAAAATTTCGCACCCGCATGCAACAACTAAAAGCACCCCAAGAGCATGCAGGGTGTCAAATCGATCGAGGAGGCCACTTACTTTTCTCCGGATGCGAGCGGACGATCGCGGAAGAGTATCCTTTGTTCGATAGCATAACACAGGAAGAAAGAGAGCAGCAAACGATGCTCGCAGCGGACGTTCTATTTCTGAAGCACCCCCCAATAAAATCGACTGCTGGGAGACTGCCGGATCCTTTGCCAGACAGAGGTTATGACGTTTCGGACACGGTCACGTGGTCGTTCGCAGAGGGCGCTACACCCCCCTCCGGCCACTCTCACATGTCCGATTCAAGGTGGTCGTCGTGTCAGAGGATCGTATGCGGGGGTTGGGGGATGGGGCAGAATGACATGTCATTTCCGAACGCTCGATTAGAAACTGACGGCTGTTAATGGTCGATGCTGCAGGGATGGTTGCTTCCGTGATTTGTGGTGCAAGAGTAGCCCATAAAAATTACAAGGTAATGTGTACACTTTTTATTGAGATGGTTCTCTTCAATTTAGCAGCTTCATCTGCCCTGCACCAGCAATCCTGATCATTTTTTTAACTTCAACAAACGCTCCACTATTAGCTTAATGTGGACTCAGTTATAGCGCCAGTAATAGTCGAGAATTCAAGTTCAGTCATTAAAGATAAAGACTGTTAGCACTACCTATATACAGAGGCTGTTCGGACATTTTTTAAACGATTTTGGTGAGCTGTAAAAAAAAATTGTATGCTACGAAAGAATTTTTATTTTCACAACAGTTAAATAGTTAAAGTATAACTTATCGTCTGCTAACTCAAGAGTTTTGTTTTCTTTCAAAATGACGCTTTTAAATAAGCAATGGGTGGAAGGCTGTTTCCGCTCTTTCCGAAGAGAATTATGCTTATTCAATTATTCAAAAACGCTGTAAAAGTCATGGTTTTTCGATATATAAGGGTACGATAAGGAATATTAATGAGAAAGGAAAAAAACGTAAAAGTGGAAAAATACTTCCAAAAAAGAAAAATTTCTGAGAATATTTGTAAGGTAAGATCTTTAATTTTAAAAGGGAATCCGCCAAGTCAAAGGACTATAACAAAGTGAACGTGAGAACTTTCTCTAAGAGATTTATGATTGTTGCCGGTTTTACACATATAATGGAAAATTAAAAGTAAAAAGAGGGGGAAAACTGTAAAAATCAACTCCCACATATTATCAAGACCCTATTTTATCTCCGATATTCAAAAAAGAAATACCATATCTTTATCCACAGTGCCAACAATCAGTAGAACTGCATCAGGATAAAGCAAGCAGCCACACATCTAAATCCATTATTAAATTCTTAGAAAAAATAGAACAAGAAACTGGTATCAACTCAATACCCTTTACTGATATTCCTGCTAAATCTCCAGCTGTCTCACCAGTGGACTTTTGTGCTTTTGGACTTTTAAAAAGGACATTATCGAAACGTCGACCGAAAACTACAAGTCATTATTATCATGGAAATTAAGGTGTAGAAAGATAGTTAACAACAAGGGCTATCAAATGGAATATTTAAAACACACAAATTTCATGTAAAAAATTGAGCTCAGTCCATTAAAATCGTTCAAAAAATGTCCGAACAGCTTCTGTAAGTGTCGTTCGAAAAATCGCTCTGAATTGTAGACTGCTCAAGTGCGATTCCTGTAACTTACACTGGGGTATTTCGCTCTTCCGAATCAGGAAAATCTTCCTTGTGTGTGTATGTTCATTCCTTGGCGTTTTCTGTCTTGTGTTCTGCGCAGCTTGGTCAAATATGGCCCTTGTGAAATCAAAAATCAACCGACAAAAATCTCTGGCCTAGGAAATTATTCATGATGTAGTGCGTACTGTTTCTTTAGATGCAAGATTTCGCTTTTTGTTTGGAACTCTACTATATCTAAACCATGAACTATATCTGAACCCTTGAGTTCGAGAGCTTTTGTTGTGTCTGCTTATGTGTATTAGCAATCGCGTTTTTTCCCATTATTTATATTTCGCACAAACCCTCCGCTTTTAGCTTACATATGAATTCTGTGTTGCGCTGTAATAGTCAGGAGGATAGCATCTTCCTGAACGTTTAGTTTCTCCGTTAAGGATGAAGAATGTCTATATAGCTATCGGCCAAAATTATTAAGTGGTGTATCCACTATTTATTGATATGCGAGGTGGTTCTTTTTCAGTTTAACAACTTCCTCCTCTGTTTAAAAATCCTCCAGTTCAAGGGTCCGAGTCTCTTTAAACCCTCGTATGTGTATCATCAGCAAACCTGATTGTTACCCATATTTATCTTCCGCAAATTCTTTACTGCTAGCTTGCATGTTTGTGATGAAATTGCTCAGCCAATCTAGCATATAACTAACTGTCCCCTAACTTTAAAGGATGTCTAAAAACACCAACTTATGCTGATTTCGATGCTTGATTTTTAAATATTACGAAAGGCCAAATGATACAAATCCATCAATTATTTTCGTTACAGCTTTGATAACATCTGTGAAACTATAGAAATAGTCATAACGCGTCTTCCTCATAATACACCTTAGCATTTTTACCATATAATTTCTATTTATTACTCAAAGGTAAAATTACAACACCCAATTAAGTTTCATTAAATATTAAACAATCAAAACCTGCCGGACCACGGTAGCCCGGTTGGAAGAGTAACGGATTAGAAATCGGAGGGTTACGAGTTCGAATCCAAGATCGCCGCGTACACGGGGCTGCAGAACGTTCAATCTGTCGTGGCCTCAAATGTCCTCACGTTGGCCTGGTGTGGAAGTTTGGAGAGTGGGGTGCCAGTACATGTGTCACCTCATCATCTGACCGTGGTTCAAAATCACTTGATGTTGTCCTCGATCTTTCCCTTCGGGTTTGATCCCAGACCGTCGCAGGTTGTGTTGCTCCTGTGACGTTAATTAAATACCGTGTTCCCTACTTCTCCTTAAAGCAGTGGTGTACAGACCGTTGCCCAAGGGCCGCACGCTGCCCTCCGCTGGCGGCTCATCATGTGTTATTTTTATTTTCGCTGTGTCGACGAAACTTTGGTAGATTGTTTCTAGACAATGCATTGAAACGTGTAAGCCTATGGTACAGCATATATCTCAACAAACGCTTTCAGAGATGAATATTAACAAATCGAAAAATACAAAGGAGTATCAAAAAGTAAGGTGAATTTTTGATTGACAGAAAAACGTACAGAGATAAATGTATGAAAATTTATTATGTTTGACAAATCGTATCACACTATCATTCGACAAAGGAACCATAGTGGTCTAAGCATTTATTCCAACTCATCCATGCCCTTTTCAAAGAAATCTTGCTCCAGGTTCCCTAACCAGGTAAGTGTTGTGTCTCTTCCAGTGTATGGAAACGGAGGTGTTTCTTCAGGGGCCAAACAAATGGTAATCCAAAATGGTAATATGCTCACTGAACCATATGAACTATTCAATGCATTTGCAATATCACTCACTCTTCTGTCTTCACGAATCATGGCATCGACGACAGCCACATTCGTGTCATTACACCACACGTACACTTGTTTCTGCGACATAACACTCTCTTCATAGACTTCCAACAATTCTCGATGAATATCACATGTTTTATCCCCTTGGCCCATAAAAAACGATTGACACCTCCTCCTTGGAGTAATGCTCAAGTCGATGCGCCATCTTTTATTGGCTCTAAGCACCAGACGGGTTGACGTAGAAGTGCCGTCACACTTCTATCACCATGGTACTTGCAACATATAAAAAATTAATTAGCTACACAAAAAACTCTGAGTTTTAGAGACAAATTCGCCTTACTTTTTGGTATATCCTTGTAGGTTGGATGGTTTTGGGGGTTTTATGGCGCAAGGCCACATTTGGTCATGACAATACAATATCAAGTAATTGACACAAGACGTACAACATTGAAAAACAGGAACTGCTTGACTAATGAAAATTTAGAATCAATTTGGCCCTTGGCTAGTACGAACCAAATATTAAAACAGTTGTTAAATCAATGCAATGCCACGCAAATTAAATTCTTTATTTACTTTTTATTATATTTCTTCGTTGCAATACATGATAAATGTAAATAAAATAAATAATATATGATGGATAACTTTCATGTTTTCGGCGGCCCATCCATGAGTCACAGTGAACTTACGTGGCCCTTGTCCTTAAATAAGTTTGCATCCTTGTCTTAAAGTTTTTGCAGAAAGCTTTGAGACACCCACTATAATGGTAGTAGATAATTAATTAAGCCAGATTGAACGGGCAACCAGCCCCCGTGTACACGACGGTCTTTGGCTGGACCGAGTTTCGAATTCGCAACCCTCCGGCTGCTAATCCTTTGCTCTTCCAACTGCGCTACCTATCAGCCAAAGAGCTCAGGAAGTTGTCTGAATAAGGTTTTGGTTTCATTAATACAACTGAAGTCGACAAAAAAAGGTATTCCAATTTCTCAGTATTTAATTTTTATGAGCCGGATAATTCTTTTACATAACTCGTTCGATTTTCATACTTTTTAACGCTGAAGATTCTATTTCATGACTAAAGTATAAATAAACCACGAATTATAGGATGTCAAATAAACTAATTTCGAAATCATCGTGGCAGGTAAAGAGAAAACAAATGAGGTTGAATCTTAACATCTCTAAAGGTTTTGAAATTCTCAAAGGATCTCACTCAACCGTTTTGTCTACTTGATCCAACACTAAAGGAAACCCTAATAAAACGTAACCCTTTCGGGCCTAATGCGCATATACGTCCCAGAGATTAGATTGGGTCAATAAATCCCACTTTTGAATGGGTTTTCAGTGTTCTTAAGGAATTAGGGAATAAAAATAAGAAACCTGGCAATACTTTCAGATTGCAAATGGCGGACTTATAGTTTTGAGCACGCCCATTCATTCTGATGAATGAGTGACCGGAAACAAAAAGAGGGTACAAAATTAGACGTTAGTTACCCATTTTCCACTACAATATGTACATGAATGCAGAGACGTAACTAGGCTAGTTTCCACCCGGGGCAAGAACTCGCCTTGGCGCCCCCCCCCCCCCCCACCGACCAACCACACAAAAACCCTCCCCGACAATACCTGATATCGCCACCACACATTAATTCCACTAGTCCAAATTGTTTTTATTAAACTTAGATGGTAAATGCTTGATTTCAAAGGTAAATAGATTAATTTGCAGCAATTTCATTTTTAGTACAAGATAAAATACCTAATTAATTCTAAGATATTTCATTGACAAATAATCTAAGAGTAGCATGTTTGGTACATTATTTCGTACTTATAATCGCTGCAAATGAAATAGTTTTATCAAATGATATCTGGATATGTGTGGGTTGAATCAAAATCAACAGACTTTTGTTATAGAATAGGATATTTAATTATGATAAATACAGAGGCTGTTCGGACATTTTTTGAATGATTTTGATGAGCTGTAAAAAAATTGTATGCTACGAAATAATTTTATTTTCGCAGCAGTTAAATAGTTAAAGTATAACTTATCGTCTGCTAACTCAGAGTTTTGTTTCCTTTCAAAATGGCGCTTTTAAATAAGCAATGGATGGAAGGCTATGTTTCCTCTCTTTCCGAAGAGATTTATGCTTATTCGATTATTTAAAAACGCTGTAAAAGTCATGGTTTTTCGATATCTAAAGGTACGATAAGTAATATTATTAATGAGAAAGGAAAAAAAACGCTCGTAAAAGTGGAAAATACTTCCAAATACGTATCAAAAAAGAAAGGTATTTCTGAGAATATTTGTAAGGTAAGATCTTTAAATTAAAAAGAGAATCCGCCAAGTCAAAGGACTATTACAAAGTCATTAAAAGTTCAGTTTCAACTGCAAATAAAATAATTAACACTGATTTGAATCTTAAGGCCAAAAAATACAATGTTCATCGTCTATCTCCACGACATATTGCAGATGGGAAAATGTTATGACAATAGACGAGGCGTGGGTGTATTTAAAAGATTGCAATAAAAAAGAACAATTTATTATCATAAAAGAGGAGAAAAATCTTAAAACGTGGTTCAACTTTGTAACTTTAACGTGAGAACTTTCTCTAAGAGATTTGATTGTTGCCGGTTTTGCATATAATGGAAAATTAAAAGTAAAAAGGAGGGGGAAATGTAAAAATCAACTCCCACATATTATCAAGGCCCTATTTTACCCCAATATTCAAAAAAGAAATGTTATATCTTTATCCAAAGTGCCAACAATCAGTAGAACTGCATCAGGACAAAGCAAGCAGCCACACATCTAAATCCACTGTTAAATTCGTGGAAAGAATGGAACAAGAAACTGGTATCAACTCAATACCCTTTACTGCTATTCCTGCTAAATCTCCAGCTGTCTCACCAGTGGACTTTTGTGCTTTTGGACTTTTAAAAAGACAATTATCGAAACGTCGACCGCAATCTATTCAAGGATTTTGGAAAACTGTGGAACAAAAGTTAGGAATAACAGATTTTACTCATGTTATTATCTTGAGTATTATACTTAGACATTTTTCACAATCTCTTAATCTATTTACAAAATGTGAAAAAAATTCATTTAAACACAGAAAGCTTGAACTAAAACTTAACTTTACGGGCTCTTTCGGCTGCAAACATTTTCACAATGTCCTCAAAAGATAGCTTTGAAGCTAACTTGTGCTCTATTGATATGATGCTCAGGTTGGTTAGTCGTTGTCCTGTTAAGTTTCTGAGGTAATTTTTTATGATCTTTAGTTTGTTAAAACTCCTTTCATGTGAGGCGACTGAGAGTGGTATTGCGAGGAAAATTCTCGACGCTGTCATTATGTTGGTGGACGCGTCTTCAAGTCCGTTCTTATATATTAACGTCAGAAGACCTGATGATGTAGCCGTTTTCATATAAGGGCTTAACTCCAAGGCATGATACTTAAAACTCTCCACTTCTATCGGCAGCTAGTCCTTGTCTAAGTCTTCTTTATATGTGGTAGCTAACTCAAGTGCCTGGTTCTTCAAATCTTCTCCATTCATTGTTTCAAACCGAGCTCCATTGAGGAAACCAAATAAACTATTCATGTTTTGAATGACTTGAAACCTTTGCCTCAGTTCATTCAGAATCCGATCTATTATTTGTATAATCAATAATCTGAACTTTTTTCTTCTGAGAATTCATAGCTTTCAACTTCGCCCTTTTCATCAAACATACGCTTCTTCCTCTCTACTTCTTTAAAAATAGGATCTAGGTTAGGCTTTCCTGCTATTTCTTCACACATTCTGCATTTAGCTCCTTTTATAATTTTTGTAGTCTACTAATAAGTTTTTCCTCTTCATTTGTTATCATACGTAAATATCTATAGTAAAAAAAATACTCGGCCAATTTAGCGCCCCCCGAATACGGCGACCGGGCCAGTTGCCCCGTCTGCCCCCCTCTAGTTACGTCTCTGCATGAATGGAGTTGACCGCTGTGATGAAATGGCTACTTTTTAGGGTCATGGCAGAAAATCAGACAAGTGGTGGAAAAAGATTAGTTATGATTTCTGTTGTGAATGCATGGATTACGAAGTGTGATGTGGAACATAAAACAGAACCACTCTTATCATTCATGGTCCCCTTAGCTGAGCAACTCCTAAATGTTGGAAGGGAGAAAGAAAATACAAAAAAAAAGCGAAAGTACGGTCGTCCGTCAAAAAGAGCAAAAACTACTGAATTAAACCACTTTTCAGAGTTAAATTTTAATCATGCAAAAGTCGGGGCGAAAGGGTTAAGTAAGTCTGGCTTTGGTCGGCATTTTTTTCTAAATTGGGCTTTGAGTTTCTTGTGTTTGTGTTATGACTAAGTTTCAAGTATTAAATAAGTCGTGTGGAGCAAGCTTTTCCTTTAATTTGCAGGGCCGCGATAACTCGGTTGGAAGAGGATTAGCAACCGTAGGGTTGCGAGTTCGAATCCAAGCATATACCGTCGTGTACACTGGGGCTGGTGCATCTATCGTGGCCTCAAATTTCCTCACGTTGGCGTGGTGTGGAAGTTTGGAGAGTGGGGTGCCAGCTCAGGTGTGACCTTGTCATCTCACCGTGGTTCAAAATGACGAGGTGTTTTCCTCGGATGTTTCACCTCGGGTTTGATCCCGGCCAATACCCCGTTGAGTTGCTCCAGTGCGACGTTAATTAAAATACCTACCTACTTACTCTTTTGATTTTGATTCTTTTGAACACTGAATATTCTAAGAATGTGACTAAAGTATAAATAAACCACGCTTTATAAAATGTCAAATCTTGGCAGGTAAAGAATAAACAAACAATGTTAAATCCTAACATCTCTAATCGTTTTGAAATTCTCAAAGGATCCCACTCAGTCTGGTCTATTTGATTCAGCTAACAAAAGGATCCCTATTAATGATCCCGAACCATTGCCAATAGTCCGTTGTGTTGCTCCAGTGAGACGTTAATTAAAATACCTATCTATATTTAATTTGCATGCATGAATGTTTTGAAAGATTAATTTTTCAACAAAAAACTCATTCAAACTTGTGTCGACTTGAACTTGATACATTTTACTGCTTGTGTTTAGGTTGTTAATTCGTTTATAAATGTTAATTTAGAAAGTACAAAATAATTGGAATGCATTGAAATTTTAATAAATTTTAAAATATTATGAAAACGTTATTTGCAACTCAAGGAATAGAATGTCGTAATGGCGTCTCGCCATAGGGTTCTTCTGAAATCGTGCCATACAGTTTTCTAGATATAGTCAGTTCCTTGAAATCCTATTTCGTCGTCTTAGAGATAAAACACCCCATTAACTGGAAAACATTCTTCCTACTGTGCAGCTTTTAAAACTCGTAGTTTTCATGTCACGAAATAGATAAACCTTTGGAAAGTGTTATACAAATGCTTTTAAGGTACCTGTATACTTTTAAAACGCCATTTTCATCCAAATTTAACATTTTTCAAATTTTACTGATACAACTCTGTAGCACTTCAAATCATTTCGTATTTTATTTCTGACCATTAAAACTGGAGATATAAAATTTTTAAAAAGTATTGACATCTATAGTTGCCATGGGGGGTTATATTGTTTTTATCTTTTTCTCGAAATGCAATTTTCGCTAAGCGTTACTCTCCGCAAAACACGATATCTCAGAATGCATCAATTAAATTCTTTTGGAAATTTTGATACATGTTAAAAATTATAAAGCAGGGTTTGAACTAATATTATTAAGAGACTAGTAGAATAATCCGGCGTTACTCGGGTTGAATTGGTTAGCTAATTTCCATTTTTGTTAATAAATTGTAATTCTTATTCATCACATGGTGTAATTCATCACATGTAAACTAGCACACTCTACTAAAGGTACACAATTGTTAAAAACACAATTTCACAAATGTAAATAAATGGCACATTTAACATTCTACGTCTTTGTAGAATTTAAATTTTTGGTAAGAAATTCTCTAGAGCGCCAATTTTACCCCAGAATGCATAGAATAGTTCAGAGTATGCATATTAATGCCTTGTATGTCATTTAAAAACAAAAGCGCTTCCCAAAATTATCATACAGTGATTAAAAATGTTTTTAAAACTAATTAAACCATTATTTACCTTCATTACAGTTATTGAACGAAATACATCAAATTCAAAATCCAGAACTACGTCTTGAAACAGATTTAAAAAACTTCGAACGAAAAGTAATGGATGTATCTGCTTTTTCACTACAAAATAGATCCTTGGAATATAACAGACAAATTTAAAAAGCAAACGATTAAAAAGATAACAAGGTTGCCATATTAGCTAACAGTCCTATTCTAAAAGTTTTTGTGCTGTATATTTTATTTATAATGTTTTATTCTTTTTATCGTCTGTAGATTGTAATTCAATACCTGAATCAATGTTTTTAGAAAATAATTTACTTTACAAACGGGAAAAATGTTAATTATTTTTCACAATATGACGTTTCGCGTAAATAGTATTTTTTGGCTGTTTCTACCCTTTTTACTCCATTTTTATAAAAATTAATTTAAACCACACTATTTTCTGCCATAAAATGCTTTTTCTAGTAGAAATCAATAATAAAATCTAAAATATCTGTTCCATGATAATTTCAAAAAATTGCCTCCGCGAAGGGATACACCTTAAACAGATATCAATGTAGTTATGTGCAAATGGTCATCGTGAAAATAATCATTCAGTCTCCAAAAAATGTCAGTTAATGAGTTTCTGCTCCGAGTTGATATGTATAATTCATTCGTTTCGTTCTACACTTATTAAATTATGTCGCAAATTGATATTTTGAAGAAAAATATCTGAAATGTCTGGAATGCATTGCAAACGAGAGGAAAATGAGATTGCACCCTTCGTAGTTTGGCCGTAATGATAGCAGTTGATGTAGCCCCTAGTTTAAAAGATAATTTCATAACCGCTAAGTTCTAATCAGACACGACTTTAACCCTCTGAAGGGTTCACATACAGGGTGATTATAATTAAAGTTCAACTTTCAAAAAGCTGTAAAAAAAGAACCACTGCTCATAATGACCTGAAATTTGAACTGAATATACTCGAAGAAGGGGCAAACTATGGCATAAGAAAAAAAATAGTTCCAAATTTTAGCAATAGATGGCGCTTTAAGCATCATAATATGCAAAATAAAAGACGTGTCATGCGCACGACACATTGCATTTGTTATAAAAACGCGGTGTACATGACGTTTACCTCATTGTGTCTGAGAAGCTCGTCATGACTCTCAATGAAGAATCGCGCTCTGCTTGTGAAGCTCTTGTACAAGAACTGTGACTGTGCGCCAGTAGCTCTGAAGAAGTTCCTGACAGTAAAGGGTATGAAAAAAGGCTGTAGTTCGATGTCTGCCAAGGGTCTGGAGAAAAGGATTAAGAAATTCGAAGAGACAGGTTCTTTTGAAGTGAAATCTGGCAGAGGGAGGAAACCAATTGCTTCGACGTCAATAGAAGATGTGGCTGCAGCATTCCAGGAAGAGACGAGCGGTGGTGTGCAAACGTACAGTGCACGGGGAATTGCCCGAACTTTGGACATGCCTGTGAGCACGGTGCATAAAATTGTACGAAACATCCTGCATTGCTATCCATACAAAATTACCCATGTTCAGGAGTTGCTTCCTGCTGACCTACCAGTAAGACAAACTTTTGCTCTAGAATTTCTTGCTCGCATGGAAGTGGACAATGAATGGCCATGGAACATTTTGTGGACAGACGAAGCCCATTTCCATCTCCAAGGACATGTCAATACTCAGAATTGCAGAATATGGGCAACGGAAAATAAGTTCGCTCATGAACCAGTACCTCTTCATTCTGCAAAGGTAACTGGTGCGGGTTGACGCCATCGTTTATCGTAGAACTATTTTTTTTTCGAGGAGATGGGTCATGCGGATCATGTTACCTGTACCGTCAATGCTAAACGCTATGAAAGTCTTGCGCAATCACGTCATTCCAACACTTCAACAGCGTGCATGTGTGGGTAGCATCATTTTTATGCAAGATGGCGCTCCACCGCACATTGCAAAGCCAGTGAAGCAGCTGCTCAAGAGGCATTTTGGAAATGACAGAATTATCAGCCGTCATTTTCCAACAGCCTGGCCGTCAAGATCACCTGATCTTAATCCTTGTGACTTCTGGCTGTGGGGTTGTTTGAAAAATGTTGTATTCAGTGTCCGATTGCAAACTTAGCTGAATTGAAGGCACCCATTGCGCAACATATTCACATCGTGACCACTGAGACACTCGGATCTGTTGTGGAACATGCTGTTTCTCGGTTTCAACTTGTGGCAGCAAACAGTGGACTGCATATTGAACATGTCTTGCGCAAGTCTGGCGATAATTAACAACCGATTTCATTGTTGCTTTTTATGCGGTTTTTGGCCTCAGGACAATTAAAAACCGATTTTCCCCATCCGATGTGCTACAATCTTGTCGAGGTGGATGGGCTTTCCACTAACAGTGCCACTGTAAAAAACCGATCCAGTCATGCACATTGAACAGTACAGTTGGTTCAACTTGCAACTCACGCCGTCGTATTGCGATTCAAATGTCACTTGTAGCCGAACCCATTTACGTTATGACGCTTAAAGCGCCATCTATTGCTAAAATTTGGAAGTATTTTTTTTTTCTTATATCATACCATTTCCCCCTTCTTCGAGTATATTCAGTTCAAATTTCAGGTCATTCTGAGCAGTGGTTCTTTTTTACAGCTTTTTGAAAGTTGAACTTTAATTATAATCACCCTGTACATAATTCCACCTTGCAGTCTTTCCTGCATAGCTTCAAACCAGTTTCGAATGGAATCTTTCCTATGGATTCTATTCTAAAAGTCCTCAGGTGTGTGCGGGCTTCACGGATCCGAGGTATTCTAGCGATCTTTTCTTTTCCCCTGGTTTCCCTACCGTCTTTAGGGTGTCGTTCACCATGGATACCCAATCGCTCTTTTCTAATTTGGCGATATTTTTTAGTTCACGTTGGTCTATCTTGTGTTTGGCGCAGCTTCCTGAAATATGGCCCTTGCGCCATACAATCCCAAACCAATCAAACAACCATCTATTCTAAATAAAGTACCGATAGAATCTTTCGAAAGGATATTCTAAAGGACGGACCGACGGAATCTTTGCAAATGGTTCTATTCTAAGGAGAGGGTCGATAGAATATTTTCAAGGGATTTTATTCTAAGGAAATATATATTGATAGAATTTATCGAAACTTTCTATTCTACAGACAGGGCCAGTATAATATTTACAAAGGATTCTATTCTAAGGAGAGAACCAATGGAATCGTTCCAAAGAAAGATTCTATTCCATGTAAGGGACCTATAGAGCCTTTCTAAAGGGTCCTTTAGAAAGATGGATTGTTTAGACCTTGATTAAAAGAATCTTTCCAAACGATTCCATTTAAAGTAAATGAGCAATAAAATCTTTCCAGAGAATTCTATTTGAAGGAAAGGACCGATAGAATATTTCCAAATGATTCTATTTGAAGGGGAAAGGACCGATAGATTCTTTCGAAAGGATTCAACTCTAAGGAAAGGACGGACAGAATGTTCCCAATGGATCCTATTACAAGTGAGCAATATAATTTTATCGAAGGATTCTATTCTAAAGAAAGAACCAATAGAATCGTTCAAAGAAAGATTCTACGGTAAAGAAATGATGAATAGCATCTTTCTTTAACCCTTTCGGGCCTAATGGGCATATACGTCCCAGAGATTAGATTGGGTCAGTAAATCCCACTTTTAAATGGGTTTTTACGTTTTCAGTGTTCTAAGGAATTAGGGAATAAAAATATGACTAAAGATTGCAAATGGCATGTTTTTGAGCACGCCCATTCATTCTGATGAATGAGTGACCGTAGTTCGGAAACAAAAAGATGGTACAAAATTAGACGTTAGTTGCTCAGAAGCCATTTCCCACTACACTATGTACATGAATGGAGTTGTGATGAAATGACTAGTTTTTAGGGTCATGGCAGAAAATCAGACAAGTGGTGGAAAAAGATTTTTAATTATGATTTCCGTTGTGAATGCATGGATTACGAAGTGTGATGTGAACATAAAACAGAACCACTCTTATGGTACCCTTAGCTGAGCAACTCATAAATGTTGGAAGGGAGAAAGCAAAAACAAAAAGAACGCGAAAGTACGGTCGTCCGTCAAAGAGAGCAAAAACTACTAAATTAAACTACTTATCAGAGTTAAATTTTAATCATGCAAAAGGGTTAAAGGTTGAAAGGAATATTTTAGAAGTGGTTATTTAGTCATTGAATGTGTTTTGGGCTACTACAGTTGTGGCAACACTACAGTACTTGAAATCTTGTGACATTTCCGCCATCGCTGAATGTGCGGGACACCAGACGGATGACTGAAGAGGCTAATTGACGCCCCATCAATCCGTCCGAATGACGGCCATCTCTTATTGATCCGCCGCCCCAATCGGTGGGGCGCACTTTTCGTTCCGGGGCAGCGCACAGGGCGACGCAAACAGGGTCACGGGGGCGCACTTCATTCATTATTAGGAAGGCGATTGAGGTAATACCGAACACTTGTTTTCATGCCCACCCGTCTGGGATGATCGACAATCGAAAGAAACAGATGGATCTGATAGCCTTCAATTTGGCTTTTGATATATTCTAAACCGCACATTAATCTGTTCCAGAGGTCTATTTTGGAACCTCTCATTTTTGAGGAAAAACAAATGGGATAAATTATAAATGCTTTTTTGTCTATCGTCGTGTATGTTGTAACAACCAGTTTGATTTCAGCCGTCTTCTTAACTACGCGCATTTTTTTGACTCTTAACCCTTTCGCCCCGACTTTTGCATGATTAAAATTTAACTCTGAAAAGTAGTTTAATTTAGTAGTTTTTGCTCTTTTTGACGGACGACCGTACTTTCGCGTTCTTTTTGTGTTTGCTTTCTCCCTTCCAACATTTATGAGTTGCTCAGCTAAGGGAACCATGAATGATAATAGTGGTTCTGTTTCATGTTCCACATCACACTTCGTAATCCATGCATTCACAACAGAAATCATAACTAATCTTTTTCCACAGCTTGTCTGATTTTCTGCCATGACCCTAAAAAGTAGCCATTTCATCACAACTCCATTCATGTACATTGTGTAGTGCGAAATAGGCAACTAACGTCTAATTTTGTACCATCTTTTTGTTTCCGGTCACTCATTCATCAGAATGAATGGGCGTGCTCAAAAACATAAGTCCGTCATTTGCAATCTGAAAGTATTGCCAGGTTTCTTTAGTCCTATTTTTATTCCTTAATTCCTTAAGAACACTGAAAACGTAAAAACCCATTCAAAAGTGGGATTTATTGACCCAATCTAATCTCTGGGACGTATATGCTCATTAGGCCCGAAAGGGTTAAGGTATTTATACCTTCGAGGATTTAAATTTTTATAAATTATCATGGAGCTTGGATTTTGTTATCTATATTTCTACTAGAAAAAGCATTGTATTCAGAAAATATTGCGTTTTCAATTTATTTTTTGTGAACATGGAGTAAAATGGTGTAAAAAACAGCCAAAAATACCATTTACGCAAAACGTCATATTGTGAAAAATAATTAGCATTTTACCAGTTTTTAAAGTGAACTATTTTCTAAAAACATTTATTCAGGTATGGAAGTGCAATCATTATTATATTCTAATATTTAAATTAATTGTGGACTCTAACATCAGTCATCCCTGAAAAAGACAGGAAAAAAGCAAAATGCAAAAAATGTTCAGGTTTACGTCCTGCTCAATTTTTTAAAATGCATATTCCATAATAATAATAGTTCAAACCCTGATTTATAATCTTTAGAACACGTGTAAAAAATTTCGAAAGAATGTAATTCATCCATTCTTTAATATCGTGTTTTGCGGAGAGTAACGCTTAGCGAAAATTGCATTTCGAGTAAAAGTTAAAAAAATATAGCCTCCATGTCAAATATAGATATTAATATTTTTACAATTTTATATCTGTAGTTCTAATGGTCGCACAAGTAAAATCCGAAGTGGTTTGAATAGCTAGAGTTGTATAATAATATGTAAAATTTAGGTGAAAATGGCGTTTTAAAGGTATACAGGGGATACCTTAAATAATTATTTTCGTTTAAAAATAAAGATCTCAACAATTTTATTTCTCTTGCCCTTATTCCAAGTTCCCCTCAGTAAAATCTTTTTTTCCACTGCCGCTATCTCTAACAGATCGAGAAATTTTAGTTTTAATTTTCTAAAAAAATAATTCCTCGCACAACTTTCGTCATAAGATCTACGCTGTGGGACAAAATTCATAACGTTAAACTCTTTGTAGAGTCAGTATCCCATGACGGAGTTCAGTTTGGCACAGGTGTTGTAACGATGTTTTTTCCGTAAGACTATATTATTTGTTCTTGTCCGATATGTGATGTTATATAATTCTTAAAATACATACGAAACTCGATACAACCAAAGACCGTCGTGTGCGTGGGGGTGGTGCACATTCAATCTGTCGTTGCCTGAAATATCCTCACGTTAGAGAGGTGTGTAAGTTTGGAAAGTGGGAAGCCAGCTCAGGCGGAACCTCGTCATCTGACCGTGGTTCAAAATTGCGTGGTGTTCTCGGATCTTTCGCTTGGGGATTGATCCCGGACCGTCGCCCATGTGTTGCTCCAGTGCGATGTTAATTAACTACCCCCTACGTACCTCATACTTCCTCTGAATTTTGGCCCACCCAGTACAAGCGAAAAGGATTTAAATGAACAACGAATAGAAACTTGACACATATGCTGTCTTACTGCCTTAACGGGGAATATTTGGCAGCTTCTTCCATAGGCAGCTGTTTGCAAAAGCGGCCCAATGAAAAAGTTCCTTCCTCGATTTCCGACTGCGGATCAGGGGGGATCAGGCCTGTTTCTCTGAGAAGGGACGTAATGGTTTTACCGCACGTGAAGAGAACAGCTGTATATAATTTTAGCTGTATATAATTTTCTTTTTCAGTTATGCGGCTATAAAAATGCATCCTACATATCCTGCGTTAAAAGATCGAAATAGCGATAGCACCTTTGAACACTTCGGGGCGGTTGCCAATTTTCAAATGTTAACCTTTAGAGGTACAGCTGCGGGGGAAATCGAATGGACATATTTGGCCATGCTGTGCCAGACACACGACGTACAATATCAAGTAATAGAAACACACAATGAAAGTTTTTACTGACACAGAAGAGAGAAATACACACAGGGAAGAATATGAAAAGTTTGGAGACCTAATGTTAAATTAGTCCCCACTTTTATTCATATTTTCCGAAACAATCTTCCTAACGCGTTGACAATTTTTGCTGTCACTATTAAAGAACCGAAATGAAATCTGCCTAAATGTCTTTTTAAATTAGTTTTTAACATGCAATATTAAGGTGCATGTATACACTAGAAGATTTTTAAATTTTTGACAATAAAAATCCAGCTTTTTTGCAATAGGTCATTGGTTTATCCTTAAAATCATTTCAGTGTGAAAAAATCAGATTCGGCTAATCACTACTTTTCTAATTTAGTTATATTTAACGCATGTACTTTTGAACAGTGCTATCTCAGATTATAATTTGTTCAAAAAGACAATTCCTGTTGGAAATTAGTCCTAATATTATTTTTCATGTTTTGACTTTCAATCAAGTTGCTAGAGGGATTAGGGATGGTTCACAATTTGTCCATCAGGGAAGCAAAAAAAATTAAGATTTTTAGGGAATTTCAACATTTAAAAATCAACTAAAAGTTTATTTCTTTACTAATAACTCTGTGGGTTAAAACATCCAGTCTTATATCGATCATAATGTTACAAAGTAATTATAATAAATCTATCAATTGGTTGAGTCATAACCGTTTGAACAAAGCAACATTGCAAAAACAGTTCTTCAAAAGTTGAGTTTAAAGTTTTGGAAACATGTTTTGTACGTTGTGACAGTACCTAACGGAAAACCTTTATAACTAGAAAAATATTCCGAACATTTATAAGATCTTGGTGTCTTTTGCAAGTCAAGGATTTGCAAAATATTTTGAAGCAATAAAGAAAGATATCTGTTCGATTTTCGTGTGTATACAGCACCTTAATTATGAAATGGACATTTGAAAATATTATGAATAGCAATCTTCAAATATGTATTTTAATATAAATCGATCCAAACTTTATACGATAATGCAAAGTGTCAGCTATTTACTCTTGATAGTTTTTTTAATAATTCAAACAATATTCGCTATATTTAGCTTTTTTCCAAAAAAGAAAGTGTCTAGCTACTCCTTGGTAGAAGGAGTTGTGTAAGGCCGAAACATTTTTATTTAATTCGATTTCTAACAAAATATTTGAAGTTGCAATTTGTTATACAAACTCAATTGTTTTGCAAATCATGCATACAATAAAGCAAAGCAATTTCATCATCAGACAGTTTTTAAAAATACCCTTGGAGGTTGGCACTGAAGCAACACAACGGGTTATTGGCGACGATCCGGAATCAATCCCGATAGCAGGTAGCTATTTAATTGACTTCGCAGTGGAGCAACACAACGGCTATTAGGATCAATCCCGAAGGGAAAGATCAAAGGACATCGCCTCGTAATTTTGTATCACGATCAGATAACCGAGAACACGTGAGCTGGCACCACACTCTCCGAACTTCCACACCACGCCAACGTGAGGACATTTGAGGTCACGGCAGATTGAATGTGCACCAGCCCCCGTGTTCACGACGGTCTTGGCTGGACCGAGTTTCGAACTCGCAACCCTCCGGTTGTTGATCCGTTGCTCTTCCAAATGGGCTACCCCTCTTTTAGTAGATGTGCGTTTCCTGTCAATCATATTCCCCTTGAAGGTAAAATTTGAAATTGTAAGCTATGAGAGGGATTTTCAGTGAAAAACAAACCACGGGAAATTGAGGATTTTACTTCGGGTTATCAATTACGGAATAAGTACAGGAAGCACGTTCTACTACTGCAAAAATGCTCGCGCCCTCTGCATTTAGCAAAATGCGAAAATTCTCTCATACAGAACTTTTACAAGATCATTACAAACTTCAGATTTGCTGGTTTCTCAAGCTCCCCCAAACAAGTTGAAAAACTGCCTATTTATTTTTTAATCCCTACTACTTCAATGAGAAAAATAATTTAATGAATTGCCCCTAAAAATGTGGTGCAATAAATAAAATTAGAGTAATGAAGCAGCTCTTTATGTTTAAAAAAATAATAACTATATATAAGATAATTTTTATTTGTGTGATAGCTTACTTATAACAGGACTTTTAACATTCTATTTTGCATCAGTAGATGTCGCCACGTGTGAACACAAGGCTGTTTAAAATGTTAGTTCTGATTTGTTGTATTGCAGAGGTTCTCCAACTTTTTCAGTCACGGAGCGCCTTTGAAATTGGAAATTCAACGCGGAGCGCTAAATTTTATCTCGCAGCTATATACTGTATTTAGTAAATAGAATGACAAAATAGCATTGATGATACAAGGTAGTTTCTTCATTTAAGTTTGCAGGACATTAGATTGCCCCATTTTTTTCGTAGAAGATAATTTTAATTTTAAACTTTAAAATATGTTTAATAAAAATATTTTTCATTTTAAGCATGTCCTACCTTTTCGCGGAGCACTGGGAATTGTTTTGCGGAGCACTAAGTGCTCCGCGGAGTTTGAGAAACGCTGCTGTATTGGATCCAGCTAATCTGACGGAGCAGCTCGAAATGCTTTTGTGATACAAAATGAAGTAACCAAGAAGTTTAAAATACAAATGACTTTTTTGCGATTTGTTCAGCATCCAGGACGTGACTGTTTACTTGAAGTATCTTTTCTAGCAATAGATGTCGCCACCTATTACTAAAAGGTTTCGAATGTGAATTTTGTTAACACCAGGGTCACATTCAGGATTGGAGGGGGCTACATTTTTATCGTTCCTTCAGGATTTTCTTTTTGTCGGGGGAGGGCTGGCGCGGTAGCCCGGTTGGAAGTGTAACGGACTAGCAACCAGAAGGTTGCGAATTCGAATCCAACCAGAACGTCGTGTACAAGGGGCCTGGTGCCCGTTCAATCCGTCGTGGCCTCACATGTTCAATCCGTTACTCTTCCAATGCCCGACTAGTTTTAGAGAATGTTGCCTAGAGACTTGTTTTGGTGAGTATTACGAAGAGACCAGTTTTATCGTGAATATTCCAAGACGAACTGTAATGAAGGTAAAAGGTGTCAACGTTTCAGTGAAATATTGAATTTTCTATTATTTTATAAAACCCCGGTAAATGAGAAATGAAGCACTTTTTGGAAATGGGCTAAAAGCAATAAATATTAGTTGACTGCAAGGAGAAAATATAAAAAAAACTTTATACACGATTTTTAAAGAAGCAATCACTGAATTGAATAAGAATATTTTTGCTGTTTTACGATCTGGGAGGGATTTAAATCCTCATAGTCCCCTCCGTAGGTGTACCCCTGATCTGCGTCCCAACTACTGAACCAGATTCGACCCCCAGGATAGACTTCTCCGACTCGCGAAAGAATTGACAAAAGCAATAAATCAGGAAACTAAATAGTTGTTTAAAATAAGCTAAACGTTAATTGCTTTTGGTCATAAGCATAATATTGTTCGCTATGGTCCTTTCTGAGATATTACAAGACAAAAAACGAGACAAGAATCGAGGAGCTAACCTTGAAAAGTGAAAGCGACTTCAGCTGAAAATGAGATAATACAGTTCGATATTTTGAAAGAATAAAGGGAAATTGGGAAAATGGGCTGCTCTAGAGTTTTAAAAAGAATTGGTAGATTGTGTCGAGGACACAGTAGTTTTGACGTGAATGCTGTGACGCTCCAAAATTGACGTCTTCTCAAATTGTTATTTGATGTGCATTCGTTAAGAATCAGCTTTCGATTTACAGCCACAACATTTATTATCACAAAACAAGGACAGACATTAAGACATTTTACTGTTGACTTGTTACATCATCATTGCCTGATCTCTCTCAGCACAACAGCGCCGGCCAATTCTCTACACTCTTCAAAACTTCAGAGGCGCGCACAGCGCCCTCTTATGCTCAAATTCTCATTGGCCGTAACAAATGTTATGGCCTTATGTTGTATTGCAGAATGAAGCAGACAGAAATTTCGAGCCATTTTTATTGTGCATATTCAACAATTAATTTACAGTTCGAACTATTAAAATGCAGTTTGATATTAATGTGACTGTTACTGTAGCATAGCTTTCGAATGACACCATTTATGCAGTCCACGCAAACCAAAGTTACACTGGCCCGAAGTTCTCCCAACACCGCAGAATTTCGACATTGTGGATCCACCTCTCCTCGTTCATAGCGCTTGGTCCGAAGATCGCGTCAGGTCTGACATCCTTTGTCTACACGACGCTATACTTATCTTCTGGATTTTCTTGTTCTGAAATCACGAGACAACAGTTGTAACGTTAGGCTTTCATGCATGGCCCCAGAACTTTTCTGATTTTAAAATATTCACTTCAAAACTGAGTGATTTTATCGTACTGGTGGAAGTAAAAAATCACGCAAATTCCGTATCTAACATGAATTTGATATCCATGGGTTACACTGAATTAAAAATAGTATGCCCCCTAACTCTTTGAGGTTAGGTGGGTTAAAAATTGTTCCACCTTTTTCTTGGCTTTAAAGGCATGGTGGGATATTCTTCACCCACCTCAAAAAGTTGAAATTACTCATAGCCATACAATTTAATATTTTATTTAAAGTTTTTCATTGAGTTGCAATGCCTTGAACTAACTCTAAATGTGAAAATAACCAAAAACAAAAATTGACACACGTCAAAACGCATTAGTAAGTTGTTGACAATGTTGTGATTATCGTTGACGAATTGTGTGGTGCAGTGAATTTTGGTCTTTCATAACGGTAAATGTGTTTTTTCGTAACAATTTATGAGTGAATAAATCGTTTTATAATAAAAAACATTTTATTTGATGTTTTATACTAATTTTCAAGCTGAATAAATGAATAAGCAATTCTGCGCATCTTAGGGTTTTTTCTTTAAAATCGTGTGCCTCAAAGAATTAATCCATCTGTCCAATCATGTATTCTTGTGAACTGCACACTAGTGCTTGCTTAGAACAGCACAAACTGATTTAACGAAAGTGCATCGTGGCGACATCTAGTGCTAGAAGGAAACCTTTCATTTACCAATGGAACCCTTTCATTGAAAAAGTCTGTTTATTTACCAATATACTTGTTTTTTTAATCAATCATAAAAGTTCTAATCGTGTGCCTCAAAGAATTAATTCCTCTGTCCAATCATGTATTCTTTGGGAACTGCACACCAGTACCTGCTTAGAACAGCACAAACTGATAAAAGTGCATCGTGGCGACATCTAGTGCTAGAAGGAAACAAAACTTTCATTTACCAATGGAACCTTTTCATTGAAGCAGTCTATATTTACCAATAGACTTATTTTTTTAACCAATCATAAAAGTTTTAAGTGGCACGCTCAAGGGGTGCTTCAGCACCCTCAGCTGCAATATAAAAAGTGTTAACCGGTTCGACTTGGAGTCATCAATTGGTTTACTAAAAATTGTACGTAAGTAAGTATTTTAATCAACGTCGCACTGGAGCAACACAATGGGCTATTGGCGACGGTCTGGGATCAATCTAAAGGAAAAGATTCAAGAACAGCGCCACAAAATTTTGAATCGCCTGACGAGAACACCTGATCTGGCACCCCGCCCTCCAAACTTCCACACCACGCCAACGTGAGAACATTTGAGGCCACGGCAGATTTAACGTTCACCAGGCCCCGTGTACACGAGGATCTTTGGTTGAATCGAATTTCGAACTCGCAACTCTCCTGTTGCTAATCCGTTACTCTTCCAACTGGGCTACTTCTGCCTGAAATTTCGAATGACCGAAAGGAACGTCACATTACTTTCCCAAGAATCTCCGGAATCCACAATCGAAAATGAACACAATTTTGGAGTTGATTTTCGATATGGAATCGCGAAGCATGGGTATAATCCGTTATTCCTCCAACCGGGCTACCGCGGTCTTTCAAAAATTGTACGGAAATCAATTGAAAGCTTGGATTCATGAGTAAACCTTTCTTCCTTCGCTTTCACAGGATGTTTTAGTGTTAGAAGGAAACATAAATCGCATCGTTATGCACACAGTTCGTAAAGGATGAAATGCCTGCTCATTTCTGTAATGCAGCTCCAAAGCGGACAGTAGGATAGGAAAGGAAAGCGAATCACCACTCATATGGTCTGGGTGTGGTGAGATTTCCGAATAACATAGTGTTGCTTTTACCACACGACACCCTTAATGACTTAGTAATCACACCTTGGGTTGAAGGAATTCATGGATTCTTTTAACCTTTAGTCCTTTCCTTAGAATCATTCTTTGAAACGATTCTATTGGTCCTTTCATTAAAATGGAATTGTTTGGAAATATTCTATTGATGCTTTCTTTACAATAGAATTGTTTGGAAAGATTCCATAGCTCATTTCCAAAAACAGAATCCTTTGGAAATATTCCATAGCTCATTTCCAAAAACAGAATCCTTTGGAAAGATTCCATAGCTCATTTCCAAAAACAGAATCCTTTGGAAAGATTCCATAGCTCATTTCCAAAAACAGAATCCTTTGGAAAGATTCCATAGCTCATTTCCAAAAACAGAATCCTTTGGAAAGATTCCATAGCTCATTTCCAAAAACAGAATCCTTTGGAAAGATTCCATAGCTCATTTCCAAAAACAGAATCCTTTGGAAAGATTCCATAGCTCATTTCCAAAAACAGAATCCTTTGGAAAGATTCCATAGCTCATTTCCAAAAACAGAATCCTTTGGAAAGATTCCATAGCTCATTTCCAAAAACAGAATCCTTTGGAAAGATTCCATAGCTCATTTCCAAAAACATAATCCTTTGGAAAGATTCCATAGCTCATTTCCAAAAACAGAATCCTTTGGAAAGATTCCATAGCTCATTTCCAAAAACAGAATCCTTTGGAAAGATTCCATAGCTCATTTCCAAAAGCAGAATCCTTTGGAAAGATTCCATAGCTCATTTCCAAAAACAGAATCCTTTGGAAGGATTCCATTGCTCATTTCCTTCCAGCCAGTGCTGGGCCGAACTCTATCAATCTCAGGGATCCCACAAAATATTAAAAAGGAAAAAAATTAAATGGCGCTTTTTAAAACGAAACGTAAGTAATCGACTGAAATTGAAAGTTTAGAAATAAAAATAATCGTTTTAATCAAAAAAGGCATAACATTATTTAACTCTTCGAGCTTTTTCGACGTCCATCCAGATCTGACCAATTTTGCCATCAGCACAATGACTTTTATTTTTATGATGAGAGAGATCAAGATCTAGTCAGTTGTTTTTATCTAGCGACGATATATCTCGTCCAACAAGATCTGGTTTCGCTGATACCTCGTCGAGACAACCATGTTGGTAACGATTAACGGCTCCTTAAAAGAATCCGAACGTTGCATCCAGTCTCAGAAACGTACTACACGACAGTTATTTTGGGCAGGCCACACATGGGTTCAGCATCTCAACTCTGAATAGGCTGGAATACAAATGTGTATCGACATGTTTTCTGCACAAAAATGGATTGCGCATACGTTTGCTGATGTACATGATACGATACCAGATGTTTCGTGGCATGTTGGATCAATGTGTTATTTTATGGATTGCTACTAAGTTCTGTTACAGAAAAAGTGTGGGAATGTTCTGAGAGCAGGCTCCAGAACCTGGATGGATTGTTCTCATACCATAGGGGGCCGCAGTAGCCCGGTTGGAAGAGTAACGGACTATCAGCCGGAGGATTGCGAGTTCGAAACTCCAGCCAAAGACCGTCGTGTACACGGGGTCTGTTGCACGTTAAATCTGTCGTGACTTCAAATGTCCTCACGCTGTCGTGGTGTGAAAGTTTGGAGAGTGGGGTGCAAGATCAGGTGTAACATCGTCATCTGACCGTGGTTCAAAATTACGTGGATGTCCTCGGATCTTTCCCTTAAGGGGTTGATCCCGGACCGTCTCAAATAGCCCGTTGGTTGCTCCAGTGGGCGTTAATTAAATATCTTAAGTTAAACCGGAATTGACTATTTTAAATCGCTTCCGTTCTGCCACGAAAGATCAAAGCGACGTGAATTAAAGTATTTTGTGGAACATTGAAAACAATTTATATATAATGTACTTTAATTTGTTTTACCGGAGGGAAGTGACTCAGTCCATACTTTAAAGGCGTTTTGAAGCTCATTCACCCTCAAACAAGATGACATTAACCATCCAAGTGGTTTCCGAAGAGACATCTCATCCACCAGGATCTAACCAATTTTACTATAAACGATATTTTAGTCAATAGCCCGTTGTGTTGCTCCAGTGCGACGTTAGTCAAAATTTCTACCTACCTCATACCAAAGGAAAAGATGTAGACTACATGAATTTTGAATTTGCAATTTTTAAATGAGATTAACCATGTCTTTAATGCATAATATTTCAATGATCTGTGCGATTTATTTTATTAATTTTATTTAGTTCTCCTTTCGGAAGGATTTGGCACCGAGATTCGTCCATTTTCATGTGTTCTCTCCCTGAAGCTGAGACTGGTAAGTAGATTGAATTGTGTTTAATTTTTTTAAGGTAAACATGATCACTTTATTTTGTTTCTACAATATCACTGCTTAACCCTTTCGCCCCGACTTTTGCATGATTAAAATTTAATTCTGAAAAGTAGTTTAATTTAATAGTTTAGTAGTTTTTGCTCTTTTCGACGGACGACCGTACTTTCGCGTTCTTTTTGTGTTTGCTTTCTCCCTTCCAACATTTATTAGTTGCTCAGCTAAGGGGACCATGAATGATAAGAGTGGTTCTGTTTTATGTTCCGCATCACACTTCGTAATCCATGCATTCACAACACAAATCATAACAAAATCTTTTTCCACCACTTGTCTGATTTTCTGCCATGACCCTAAAAAGTAGCCATTTCATCACAACTCCATTCATGTACATAGTGTAGTGGGAAATGGGCAACTAACGTCTCATTTTGTACCATCTTTTTGTTTCGGTCATTCATCAGAATGAATGGGCGTGCTCAAAACCATAAGTCCGCCATTTGCAATCTTAAAATATTGCCAGGTTTCTTGAGTCCTATTTTCATTCCTTAATTCCTTAAGAACACTGCAAACGTAAAAACCCATTCAAAAGTGGGATTTATTGACCCAATCTAATCTCTGGGACGTATATGCCCATTAGGCCCGAAAGGGTTAAGATTAGGACTCAATGAATTTTCACAAAAACGTGTATATTAATTTTAAATTGCAACGTAGGTAGGTATTTCAATTAACGTTGCAATGAAGCAACACAACCACTGGTGCACGTTAAATCGATGCAATTAACGTCTAAATGTTGCAATGGCGTGGAAGTTTCGAGAGTCATCTGACCGTGGTTCAAAATGGCGTGGTGTTGTCCTCGGTTCTTCCTTTCGGGTTTGATCCCGGGCCGTCGCCAATAGCCCGTTGTGTTACTCCAGCGCGAGGTTAATTAAATACCTACCAATGACGAATGAAAGACGACGCTGGAACGGTCTCTACACTTATAAAGGCATTTACTTCATTTCCATCTTTACATTTTAATTACAAGGTAATTTTTCAGTCTTATCGAGATGACGCTTGGTTCTTCCCTTTCTATATGTCCAACCCTTGTACCGTCCATAGCAACAGCTCGAGATCAGAGGTCAAAATCACTCAACTCCGGCCGAAAATCCCGAAGCATCTATCGGGATGATCCATCAGGGTGGTCTTATCCTACAGATGAGGGGTGCCCCCCTTTCTCGGGGTCGCCTCCGCTAATCCATAATGGCTTATGTCGGGGTGGAGGGGGCTGCGCCCCCAACTGGTGGTGGTGGGGTGCCCCCCTGGGATTGAACTGTCTCCCAGGGAGAATGGCGGAACAAGACAGAACTATTGCAGAGCTCGAACTGAGCAGGTGTTTTTTTTTTTTTGCTCGTTCGAGTCGTCCGTTTGAGTAGATCCCATTTTCCCTTCTTTGCACAGCACCCACGACGACCAAGGGACATAAATCCTTGTTTGTATATTGGTATATTTTGAGTAATTAAATAGTCTAGATGCAATTTTGGCCATAACAGCGTGCTTATTGGCACACCACTCGGCTCCGTTACACCGTTAGAACCGTTACATCGTTCTGTTTCTCTTTTTCTTCTCCATATTTACGCATTCCGTTTCATCCTGGATGGACCGTTGTGTTGCTCCAGTGCGACGTTAATTCAACTCCCTACCATATATTGTTTTTCCAAAAGCGTTTACTCGCGCATAACAAAAACTGTACTGTTGTTTCAATCCTTCACGCTAATTGGACGGTTGGGCACATAAACTTTTACGTCACTATCAACAGCCAATCATACATTGGCTGTTGTCAGACGAATACATTGACCAAGTGAGACGAGAATAATAGCTTCTATGTTTGAACAAGCATGACAGCTTTCGTGATGTTTTATTAAAATACAGATACATCAACTCAATCGAGCTGAAAAATACTCGAATATTTACGATCTTTCCGAAAGACGGAATCGAGTAATTCAAATAAAAATTCTATTTATGAATCACAAGTTATTTTTCATCCATTCATTGTTCCACCTGTTATCATTTCGAAAGGAATGCATCCCTTTCAGGTACATTGGCAGCAGCTTTTATCTAGAGCAGGCTAGACGAATCGATCCGAACATTTCTTCACTCCCGAACCATTCGCCAGACGATATTCTCCTCCGTCTCCGACACAACAGACGTCTCACCACCCAATCACATCGTACACTGTCAACAAGTGATCGAGACAAGCAGCAATTCTTTTTCGAACGAGGACACGAACTCAACCCCCGCCGATGCAAATTTCTAACTTATTTTCCGAATTCAATAAACATTTGTTTAGATGAGGACGATCCAACATTTCTAATGCCAATTCGAGAGCACTTCAATGCAATAGCGCGCACACTAGTATTGACATTTTCGCAAATTAAAGTTTTGTGTTAGGTTAGGTAGTTAATTAACGTCGTACTGGAGCAACACAACGGGGGCGGCGGTCCGGGATCTATCCCTAAAGGAAAGATCCAAGGACAAAGCCTCGTCATTGACCACCTGAGCTGGAACCCCATTCTCCAAACTTCCAACCAGGCCAACGTGAGGATATTCGAGGCAACGACAGATTTAACCTGTGTCCACGATGGTCTTCGGCTGGACCGAGTTTCGAATTCAGCCCTCGGGTTGCTAATCCGTTGCTCTTCCAACTGAGCTTCAGCGACCCTTAAAGTTTCAGGTGGGTATAATAGTAATGGTAACAAGAGGGGCTCCATTCACAGCAAATCCTTGAAGATTGCTAAGTAATCATTGATTCCAGGATTTAAAGAATGGTAGATTGTGTCGGAGGACACAAATCGTAGTTTTGACGTGAGCACTCGGGCCTGATGCTCGATTGTGGAATGAATGTAGCAACACAGGAAGTTTGATTGTTTATTGTGAATATTCAACAATGGATTTACAGTTTGAACGATTAATGTGCCACACAGGAAGTTTGAACGATTGTAAATCCATTGTTGAATATTCACACTAAACAGTTTGAACGATTAATGTGCAACACAGGAGGTTTGAACGATTGTAAATCCATTGTTGAATATTCACACTAAACGGTTTGAACGATTAATGTGCAACACAGGAGGTTTGAACGATTGTTTATTGTGAATATTCAATAATGGATTTACAGTTTGAACGATTAATGTGCAATTTGATATTAATATATTCAGGTGCTAATTCAATTTGATATTTATATATTCAGTAATATATAATGTGCAATTTCATATTAATATATTCGAGTCAGGTGCATTGAGGGATAAATTTACTGATGAAAGGTCTGCTATTGGTGGCGTACCTCGGTGGCTTTCGAATGACACCAAGTACTCAGTCCTCACTCCACGGAATCCAAAGTCGGACTATTCCAAAGCTCGCCCAGCACCGTAGAATTTCGACACACTGTGAATCCCCTCCCCGCGCTTATTGCGCTTGCGCACTGGGTCCGAAGGTTATGTGATGAACAGACATACTTTGTCTACACGGGGGCCGTTGTGGCACAGTGGGTATACCCACTGCGCTAGCAACCTTCGAGTTGTAGGCGGTGCAGGTTCGATTCGAGTCAGGTGCATTCCTCCCTGGGTGTATTTCTCACTTCTGTGTCAATAAACCTTTCATTGTGTGTCTATTACTTGATATTGTATGTCTTGTATCTGGCGCAGCATGGCCAAATATGGCCCTTGCGCCATAAAACCTAGAAACAACCAACCAACCTTTGTCTACACGACGCTATATTCATCTCCTGAAATCATGAGACAAAACTGTTGGCTTTGATCGATTGGAGCCAAAGGACATTAAAGTTTTCGAGACATTATTCAAAAATTGATTTTATTGAGACCAATTCGTATTTACAAGCATACATCCAAAATCAAGACGTCTCATCTATAACATTATTTCTTCTGCTATCTTTTATACACTCAAGATTAACATAACTTTCTACTTTCATATACCCCATACGGCACTATAATTTCAAGTCCTTGGCAGAGGTTAGAGACCATTTCCAACAAAAACAGTTGCAGCGCTCTTTGGAACGCTCGACTTTTCATGCATCTCACAGTACTGTTCCGATTTTCACATTGGTGTGTACTTGAAACAAAAGTATATGTCCAGAGCTTCCGTACACTGATAAACTGGTTGAATTAGAATATTAAATATAGAATAGAATTATTCACATGTGGCTCATGAAACAAACAAAATTTAATATATACGAGTATATACATTTACATTTGGAAAAGATAACATAAATACGTAACTTACATTATGGCATTACAAACACTATACAGCAGCGCGTTCGAAACGAAAGTGAACAATGACAGTTTTCATAATCGTTCGCAGATTCCTTCCAGTCTGTTTATATTGAGGTTTCTGCGGAGCAGTTGCAAAGAATGTTCTGCGGGAGGATTCACCACACGTCAAATCAGTAAAGAACGGGCAAAAACTGTTTTTTAGTGCTGTGATAATTATTTATTACCGACACATTGTCGGTATCCTAATCGCCATAGTTCATTGTGTTGCTCCAGTGTGACGTTAAGTAATCTCATTACCATTACCGTAATCGCCAATAACCCGTTTTTGTAACGGTCACAAGAAATTGTCAAAAAATGCATCATTTTCGTAGTAAACAAGTTCCTGAACATAATTATATCGGGGATAATGAAATAATAATTGGGCCGTATTATATGCTGGTGACCTCAATGATTGTGTAAAATATCAAAGTGCGTCTAATTGGCCAGGGGATGTATAGCCAAAGCAAACTCATAAAGGGAGATCAATGTGATTAAGGTATCCCCTGTGTACCTTTAAAACGCCATTTTCATCCAAATTTCACATTTTTTCAAATGTTACATATTATATTACCAACTCTTTAGCTCTTAGAATCTTTTCGGGTTTTATTTCTACGACCATTAGAACTGGAGATATAACATTTTTAAAAAGTATTGTCATCTATACTTGACATGGGGGTTTATATTGTCTTTATCTTTTTTTCGAAATGCAATTTTTGCTAAGCGTTACTCTCCGCAAAACACGATATCTCAGAATATATCGATTGAATTCTTTTGAAATTTTTTATGCATGTTCTAAAGATTATAAAGCAGGTTTTGAACTATTACTATTAAGAAATAATCGAGCAGGATGGAAACCTGAATATATTTTTTCTGCATTTTGCTCTTTTTCAGGGACGACTGACGTTAAAGACCACATACGTAATTAATTTGGACATTACAATATAGTAATGACTGGGTATTTTAATACTAAATCAATGTTTCTAGAAGATAATTAACTTTACAAACTGGAAAAATGTTTAATTTTTATAATATGATGTTTAACGTAAATGGTATTTTTGTCTGTTTTTTACACTTTTTCATAAAAAATTAATTTAAAGCACAATATTTTCTACCATAAAAAGTTCCGTGATAATTTCAAAAAATCGGCTCCGAAGATATACAGATACCTTAACACTGTCATTAATATATATACAACCAGTCGACCTAAGCGATAGTCGACATACAGTTAAATGTCGCTGTTGAGTATTTTCCTACGAGATGGCGCACGGACAACCCGACCTCCCGGGGATGTCACCGCGCCTGCATGTTTATGTTCAAAGGGGCTGCTTAACCACCCCCCCTGTTTTCTTGTTTATCTGTCACTTGAGAGGGGACTGCCTGCCGAGAACCAACCTCGCAGCTTCGCTCTCCGTTGTTACTTGTTAATAAATCTGTTATTTGTTAATTCTGAGTTCTATTCTGTTAACTCACAAAGCACAGAACGGGATCGATTGACGTGTCCAAACATTTGGTCCGTCGATTTGCCGCAGAAAGGTATTTTACTAAGTAAAAGTATCAGCGCTTCTTTGTCTTCAGCGACGCGTTCGTCGACGCCATTGCTGTGCCTCCCTTGTGAACTGCGACTACGCCGTAGTTCTTCGCTACTGACGCTTGGATACTTTCAACCGAGTTCCAGTTGGTTCATCGTGATGGCTCTTCTCAAGGTGCATTTGCGTAAAAAAACTGTTGAACGTTCGAATTTTCTCTTGTTGAAAACAAATATTGAACAAGAAATTTTGAACTGTGACATTTTCCAGGTCCAATTCTTCAAAGATGAGCTTGAAGTGACACGTAAGAGACTTACTGAACTTTATGATTCCATCTTTGAACTGATTAAAGAGACTGAATTGGATGCAATAGTCAAGGAGTTTCAAGAACTGAAACAAAACTTGAATAATCTGGCCGTTACTTTATTGCGTACGGAAAGAAAACTGAGTGAAAATACTCCCGAAATTAGTGCTCGTGAGTCTCGTCATGTTTTGAATCCGTACCATGAAGTTCGATTACCAACGCTAGAACTTCCAGTTTTCAGTGGTTCTATCGAACAGTGGATATCCTTTCGTGATTTGTTTAGAGCATCCGTTCATTCCAACAGACAACTTTCTGATGCGCAAAAGTTGCAATATTTGAAGGGTGCAGTCAAGGGTGATGCTTTGAAAATAATTCAGTCGATCCCATTAACTGATGCTAATTATAAAGTTGCATGGGATCTCTTGTCAGAACGCTTTTCAAACACCCGTGAACTTGTTTTTGCTCATATTCAAAAGCTGCTTTCTCAACAATTTGTGCAAACCGAAAGTGCTTCATCCCTTTTGAATTTGGTTGATGTTACAAGTGAATGCGTGCGTTCTCTTGAGGTGCTTGACCAAAAGATAGAGAACTTTGCCGACACCATTGTGATGTTCATAATTCAACAAAAACTAGATTCGTCAACAAGAGCCTGGTGGGAAAGATCGTTGAAAGATGACCGTGTTCCGTCCCTTAAAGAACTGCTGAGTTTCCTGAAAGATCATGCAAGAAGTCTTCAAGCTTCAAAAGAATCGGTGATTCCGCGGAAAGCTCAAAAGGTAACATCTTTGACTGCATCGTTTTCTACTTGTGAAATGTGCTGTTCAAATCACAAAATTTATAAGTGTTGCGAATTTCTGAAATTATCCGCAAACAAGAAATTTCAATTCGTGAAGAGCAAAAAATTGTGCTTTAATTGTTTGAATTCCAGCCATAGTGTGAATCAGTGCAAAACTAACCATAAGTGCAAGAAGTGTGGGAAATACGCTTCTCCATTTCCAGTCGCCGAGCGAACGTTACAACTCCCCCAACTCTACAGGTCATGACCTCGGGCAATCCGACGGGGTCGAAGGAGAGGATCCTGACGAGCCAAATAGTTCTCCTTCGCACCCACCCATCTCCTCCTACTCTTGTGTTTCTCGAGGGGAGCGACGAAGTCCTGAGTGTCAACAAACATTGCTCGCTACCGCAGTCGTTAAGATTCGCGACTCAAGCGGGTTCTTTCAAAATTGCAGAGCTCTGATTGATCCGGGTTCTCAAGCAAATTTCATCACAGATTCTTGTGTTCAAAAACTTGGTCTTTCACGTTCTCGAGCGAATGTTGATATTTCCTGTTTAGGAAAAACATCTTTGGGAAAATCGGAAGGGGAAGTGAATTTAGTGTTTACCCCTCATTTCAATCAGACTCCTGTATATATAGAAAAGGCACATGTTTTAAGCAAAATCACTGGCTGCTTGCCCAATTATCAGTGTACCAAAGATTTTGCTCATATCAAAAACTTATTGTTAGCAGATCCTAATTTTAACAATCCTGGTTCAGTAGAACTTCTACTTGGAGTGACAGCTGCTTTACCACTGTTTACTGGACAAACAAGACTCAGCGGTGACAAAATGCCGTTTGCTGTAAACTCTGAACTTGGTTGGCTAATAGGTGGGCCAATTACAGTTCATCCAAATGTTCGAAATGAAAGAGTTGCAGTAAATTTTGTGGAAACAAACGTTGATGATGTGTTGAAAAAATTCTGGGAATTAGAGACTGTTCCCACTGCTAGCTTGCTCTCCAAAGAAGAAAAGCGTTGTGAGGAGCATTTCGTTAATACTCATGTTAGAGACGAAACTGGTCGTTTCGTTGTACGATTGCCATTCAAATCTTCTCCTTGTCAACTTGGCGACACCAGGGAAATGGCTATTAGGCGTTTCAAGAACATGGAACGCAGATTGTGTCACCATCCTTCCTATGAGCAGTACAAGGCTTTCATGACAGAATACCTTTCAAACAATCACATGGAGATTGTTCCTGAATCAGAGGTGTTGAAATCACCCTCCTCTTGTTTTTACATGCCACACCATGCAGTTTTCAAGGAATCAAGCACTACTACAAGGTTAAGAGTGGTGTTTGATGCTTCAGCGAAATCATCATACAACACATCCCTGAATGACATTCTCATGGTGGGTCCCAGGTGCCAGCAAGACCTAGTGCCCATTTTGCTGAGATTTCGTATGCATCAGATTGCGGTAACTGCTGATGTAGCCAAAATGTTTCGACAAATCAGAGTTCATCCAGAAGATGCAGATTTTCAGCGTATTGTGTGGAGAAATGATTCCAGCGAGCCAATTCGTGATTTCCGACTGACAACTGTCACCTACGGAACTGCATCTGCCCCATATCTTGCAACAAGAGCCATTCGGCAGCTGGCTATTGAAGAAAGGGACAATTATCCCTTAGCATCTAAGAGAGCATCTCAGGATTTTTATGTTGATGATCTTCTGTCCGGTGCAGATACTCTGGAGGAGGCTTGTGAACTGTCTTCTCAACTTTTAGTGATGATGAAAAACGGAGGTTTTGAGCTTCGCAAATGGGCTTCAAACGTTCCTGAAATTTTGAAATTCATTCCATCAGAGTTGAAAGAAAGTCATCTTCCCATGGAAATAGACATTGATCAGTCAATCAAGGTGCTTGGTGTCAACTGGCAGCCATCTAGTGATACATTTTCAGTCAGTGTTAGAAATTCTTCTGAAATAGTTGCTACAAAAAGAGCCATTCTGTCTGAAGTAGCTAGGATTTTCGATCCTTTGGGATGGCTTTCCCCCATAGTTATCCTGGCGAAGATGTTCCTTCAAGAACTGTGGAAGACAAATGTGTCTTGGGATGATCCTGTTGGTGAAAAGGTTCAGCAAAAGTGGTCCAAATTCCGGTCAGAGCTTCATCAACTAAAGCTCATCCATATTCCTCGATGTGTTGTGCTATCTAATGCATTGCAAACGCAATTGCATCTCTTTTGTGATGCATCTGAGAAAGGCTATTGTGCCGTGGTTTATTTACGAAGTGTTTCAGCTAATTCCGAAGTGAAAGTGAGCCTTCTAACAGCCAAGACAAGAGTCGCACCATTGAAAACCATTTCCCTTCCTAGACTTGAACTTTGTGCTGCATTATTGCTAGCACATCTGTTTGAAACAGTTCAAGAGTCCTTAGCGGGAAAATTTTGTGAAATTTATGCGTGGACCGATTCAACTGTTGTTTTGTCATGGCTTGCTTCTGAACCTCGACGTTGGCAAACGTTCGTTGCTAACCGTGTGTCAGAAATTCAAGGAATTTTGCCCAATCAACATTGGTATCATGTGCAAGGAAAAGAAAACCCTGCAGATTGTGCGTCACGTGGGTTTTATCCCTCTGATCTCCCTTCTTGTAACCTTTGGTGGTTTGGGCCCCATTGGTTAAGTGATTCATCGTTTGAAATGCCAATGCGTACTGACATAAACACAATAACTAAAAATGTGCTTTGCGAAGAGAGGAAGCAAATTGTTTCCGCTGTTGCACGTTTGCAGGAAGAACCCCCTCTCATTCGAAAATTCTCTTCTCTCATGAAATTGTATCGTACCTTTGCATGGTGTTTACGTTTCATATATAATTGTCGTGTTTCTGTTGAACAGAGAAAGCTCGATCTTTTGACAACTGAAGAACTTCAAAAATCTGAGACTTTTATTGTTACTATTGTTCAGGCTGCTGCGTTTCAAGAAGACATGCATTGTTTGTCGGAGAACAAGCCTCTGCCTAGTAAAAGTAAACTGTTGTTTCTAAATCCATTTCTTGATTCGAATGGTGTTATTCGAGTTGGTGGACGGTTGAACAACTCTAATTTTCCTGAGAGTCGAATGCATCCAATGATTTTGCCTAAAAAACATCACTTCACTGATTTAATTGTGAAATATTTTCATATTTTACATCTTCATGCTGGTCCTCAACTTCTGCTATCTACTATACGCCAAAAGTTTGGATTTTGAGTGGCAGAGATGTTGTTAGGAGAATTGTTCGAGAATGCATTATTTGTTTTAGATTATGTGCCAAATCAGCTTCTCAAATGATGTCTGACCTACCAATTTCAAGAGTGACTCCTTCTCGAGCATTTTCAAAGGTAGGCATTGATTATGCTGGTCCTTTTCAAGTGAAATGCAATAAGGGACGTGGACAAAAATCGCTAAAATGTTATACAGTATTGTTTGTCTGTTTTTCCACGCGTGCTATCCATTTAGAGTTAGTAAGTGACCTTTCTACAAAAACTTTCCTTGCTGCTCTCAGGCGATTTGTTGGTCGTCGTGGAAAACCAGCTGAATTATTCACCGATTGTGCTACGAACTTTGTTGGTGCTAACAAAGAACTTAAAGAAATGTTGAGGTTTGTAGCTTCTTGTAAAACTGATACTGAATTCAATAGTTTTGTTTTAAGTGAAGGACTGAAGTGGAAATTTAACCCTCCTGCTTCTCCCCATTTTGGTGGACTGTGGGAAGCAGGGGTTAAAAGTATGAAATTTCATTTGAAACGGGTTATTGGAGATGCGTTACTAACATATGAAGAATTTTTGACTTTACTGATACAAATCGAGGCTTGTCTCAACTCCCGCCCATTGTGCCCTCTTTCAGAGGATCCAAGTGATCTTACTGCTCTAACTCCTGGGCATTTCCTCATTGGTTCTCCTCTTACTGCAATTCCAGAGCCTAGCCTCACAGAAATTAAGCTCAATCACCTCGATAGATGGCAGTTACTGCAAAGATTGTTCCAGCATTTTTGGAAAAGGTGGAGCAATGAATATCTAGCAAGATTGCAACAACGACCAAAATGGGCTCGTTCAAAGGCCAATCTGAAGATAGGAGATTTGGTGCTTATTAAAAACGAACTCCTTTCTCCTCTCCGATGGAAGTTAGGGAGAATTAGTGCTACATTTCCTGGCTCTGATGGAAAGGTTCGTGTAGTGAATGTGACCACCTCGAGTGGAGAACTTAAGCGTTCCATTACAAAACTGTGTCCTTTACCATTAGACTATGATTGAATTTTAATTATTTCCATTTATGTTTAATTTGTCATTTTAAACGTGTCTTCATGTATTCTATTTCTAAGTATTTTCATTGAAATTCGTATTTGTTGTTTTCTGTTTTTTTAAATTGACTTTTTTATGTATCTGTTGAATCCCTGTGGGCTTCAAGGCCGGGAGAATGTTGAGTATTTTCCTACGAGATGGCGCACGGACAACCCGACCTCCCGGGGATGTCACCGCGCCTACATGTTTATGTTCAAAGGGGCTGCTTAACTACCCCCTGTTTTCTTGTTTATCTGTCACTTGCGAGGGGACTGCCTGCCGAGAACCAACCTCGCAGCTTCGCTCTCCGTTGTTACTTGTTAATAAATCTGTTATTTGTTAATTCTGAGTTCTATTCTGTTAACTCACAAAGCACAGAACGGGATCGATTGACGTGTCCAAACAGTCGCAATTAATATTTTTATGGTGATTGTACTAATCGTCACAAAGCAGGACAAAAGCAAACCCATGCTTCCTGTATCATTGTTTTGAAAACACGGAATTAACAATACTATGTCGTTGTTACTAGGAATTTCAGTGCGTTTGTTTGGGTGATATTTGTACACTGTTGGAAGAGTTGTAGTGATCTGGCAACACTGCAACCAGCAAGGTGACATCAGCAGTTGACGTCACTTTCCTCCAATGCTCTCACACTGTGTTAACCAATGAGAGGGCAGCGGAGGAATACGTTGTGCCTAATATAGATTAGAATGTTCACTCGGGATCTCGCACTCTCGTAGTTCACTCAGTATGTTTCTTGTTGCGTCAATGTTATTGTTAAAGTTTGAATAAATATATGTTTAATGATTAGACTGAATTATTCTACGAACACGCACGCAACGTCACCTTAATGGTGTACCGGATGTGAGTTCAAACTTCTAGCAATTCCAGCAGTTTCGTTTTGGCCAAGAAGGATGACCGATCCAAACGAAACAACTTCGGCGGTGAGAATACCTGTCTACAACCCAATGGACCCTTCACTATGGTTGCACATGGTAGAAGCAACTTTCGAATTGGCCACTCCAAAACCAATTACCTCTTCAAAAACGAAATTCAACCACGCGATCGCTCACCTACCACCCGAAGTTGCAGCGATCGTCCGAGATGTCATCATCAAGCCATCCGACCAACCATACGAGACACTCCGAGAAGCGATTCTTACTCGATGCGGCGAAACGAGAACCCAAGAAATTCGACATTTACTCTCCGGCGAACAACTGGGAGATCGAAAGCCCAGTGAACTTCTTCGAGTGATGCAGCGACGCGCCGAGAATAACCACATCGAAGACAATTTTCTTTTGGAGCTATTCATGCAGCAAATGCCTCTAAACGTCCAAACCGTTCTCGCATCCATACTTCCCGTGCCTATTGAAAAGGCAGCTGAAGTAGCCGACAGAATCCTGGAGGTAACCACAACACAAACGTCTGCATGTTCTGCAACGGCACCAACTAATAGTAATAACGCGTTGCTCGAGGAAATCAAAGAGCTGAGACGTGAGGTAAACAACCTTCGCCGTACAAGAAGTTATTTCCGACAACACCGCAGCCATTCCAGACGCCGTTATAAATCCCCTTCCGCCACTGAGTCTGGAGTATGTTGGTATCATCAGAAATACAAGGTCGCAGCAAAGAAGTGTAATATTTGAAAACTTGCATTTCTTTTCACATCCTGGCATATCAGCCACAACCAAATTAATATCTAGTCGTTTCGTTTGGCCTGGTATGAGAAAAGACTTAAAAACTAGAGTTCGTAACTGTGACAAATGTCAGCGAGCTAAGATATTCAGACATACGAAAGCTCCACTTGGCACATTTGCCCAACCGGACGCTCGTTTTTCTCATGTCCATATTGATTTCATCGGACCATTGCCACCATCAGACGGAATGCGGTATTGTATGACGGTTATAGACAGATTCACAAGATGGTCTGAAGTGATTCCCACAGCAGACATGTCGGCAGAGACCACTGCTCGTGCACTTTTGCACAATTGGATCAGCAGATTTGGATCACCTGTCACAATCACCACTGACCAAGGTCAAAATTTTGAGTCTCATCTTTTCAGAGAATTAACAAACATCCTAGGATCACACAGAATCCATTCTTCCTCTTACCACCCACAATCAAATGGGATGATTGAGCGATTACATAGGCATTTAAAAGGCGCTCTTAGAGCTCACGAAAATCCCAAATGGACAGACGTTTTACCAATCGTTTTACTAGGCTTACGATCAGCCGTTAAGAGTGACCTAAATGCTACTAGCGCTCAGCTTGTGTATGGTACTACCTTGCGTTTACCATCCGATTTATTATCTAACGAATCATATAAACAACCCATTACACCCAGTTATGTGTCCAATTTAATTTCAGTGATGCGTAAACTTAATCCAGTAACTTCACCATCACACGGCAATAGTCAAGTCTTTGTAAACAAGTCATTGAAAGATTGTTCTCATGTGTTTTTAAGAATCGACAAAATTCATCCTTCCTTAACATCTCCCTATTCAGGACCTCATCTGATTATAGATCGCAATGACAAGAATTTTGTGCTAGATCTGAATGGCAAAAAGACCACTGTCTCAATTGATAGACTAAAACCTGCTTTCGAGCTCAATGATGACTTTAAATCTTCCAAAATGCCTGTAATACCACCACCTGTTAAAATCATTGAGAAAAGTAGCAATCCTGTTAAAAGTATCGTGACCAGATATGGAAGAAAGGTACACTTTCCTAAAAAGTTTGTTCAGTACATTGTATAAACATGTTCTATTGTACTCATAATTTTCTTTTCAATTGTATTTGTCTTGTGTACTAATAATCGTTCCCTTGTCACTGGGGGGATACTCTGTAGTGATCTGGCAACACTGCAACCAGCAAGGTGACATCAGCAGTTGACGTCACTTTCCTCCAATGCTCTCACACTGTGTTAACCAATGAGAGGGCAGCGGAGGAATACGTTGTGCCTAATATAGATTAGAATGTTCACTCGGGATCTCGCACTCTCGTAGTTCACTCAGTATGTTTCTTGTTGCGTCAATGTTATTGTTAAAGTTTGAATAAATATATGTTTAATGATTAGACTGAATTATTCTACGAACACGCACGCAACGTCACCTTAGAGTAACGGACCCAAGAGTTGTGCGATCGAATCAAACCAAAGACCGTCGTGTACAATGGAGTCTGGTGCACGTTCAATCTGGCTTCAAATATCCTCACGTTGGCGTGGTGTGGAAGTTAGGAGAGTAGGGTGCCAACTCAGGTGTTGACCTCGTCATCTGACCGTGGATCAAAATTAAGTGGTGCTTCAGTGCGACCTACCTAGCAACACACTGAGGAATGTTGGCCGTGTGAGGATTCATTTTGATGGACCCCTCAATTAACCCTCCTAAGGCAAACTCACCGACAGAGTCGTTATAACACGGACAATGTGTTTCCATCTCTCTGGCACCAGACGGTCTGGACTTGTATCGAAGACGCACAGCGAGAATTCGTTCCGGAACACGCCCAGGTGATTAGGAGTCCACGTGCCAGGTGATTAAGTCCACCTGCCAGGTAATTAAGCCCACCTGCGCTAAGTAGCTGATCCCATTTTACGTCAGACAGTCGTCGCCAGATCAGCAACCAATCCGAAGCGAACCAATCAAAAACCACAAGGAACAAAGGCCCCGAGGTTTCGATGGAAACGGAGGGAGTCGAATCGTCGAGTTCTTGCCGGTGTTCTCGTTCGAGAGGCTTGACTCAGCGACCCTTTGAGCGGTCACTCCTTAGGGAGAAAATCTATTTTTGGAAGACGGTTCTCTCACCCCGAGAGGACGCGTTCTTGTAGCCTGGCGTAGGCTGCCCATCTCGAGTTCCTGCTTTGGTCTCATCCGAGAGGCTCGACCCTGCAAGTGGTCTAACTCCTTAGCCAGTAAATAGCTTGGAGTTGTTTTCTCGTCCAGAGAAACCGAAGGAACGTACTGGAGTTCCGGAGAGATACCGTTCCCGTCTTGTGCTGACCCGACGATCCCAGTGGAGCCATCCCCTGATTGTGCCGAACCAACGACCTCCGAAGAATCCGGTGCTGACTTCTCGTTCGGCAGGGAACCTGAATCGACCCGTCATCCCGTGAAGATCCGGTGTTGATCTATTGTAATCGTCACCCGACTTGAAAGACTTTTCTCCCACTCAGAGACTTTCGTACGTGCCTGAGACTTCGACAACCTGTCGCATCCAGTTAGCAGAGGCATAGAAATTCGTGAAAGTGCCGTGTGAATAGATTCTAATATAGTCAAGAAATTGTTCTCAATAAAACTAATGTGTATTATTTAAGCTGGACTGTTCTCTGTAGATTTGAATCTACCACGTCATTACAGCCATTACAGCCGGAAGGAACCATTCGATCCTTAGGGGCGTTTATCATCCAGGGATCATTAATCATCCGGGAAGGACAACGGTGAAAAGAGGACTCGACTAGTGGATACAGAGAACGGACGTACGAGGGTCCTTTCGCTGGCATAGTCCAAGATTTGAAATATACTGATATAAATAAACATATGTAGTCAAATACCCATGAAAAAGCATCACTCTCTAATATCCTACCGACTGCGCCGATGTCAGAACGCTTATTTGTGTGTGGTCCTTTTCTTAACCATTCATCCATAGATTAACAGAGTGGCGCTTCTTCATGGGTACTTGACCATGTTTTTTTTTACATCAGTATATTTACCGTTCCAAATCTGGGACTATACCAGCGGAAGGACGTCCATTCTCCTCTATGTCCAATAGTCGAGTTTTCTTTTTCATCCCTACAGTTCTCTTATCCTCCTTGACCGCTTGATTGTCCAAGGACAACCCCCCTCCCCCAACGTCCCTCGGGGATCCAATGGTTCCTTCCGGCCAACATTCCTCAGTGTGTTTGCCGGATAACCTCACAATCTTCAATAAATGTCCTTTACATAAATAATGAATGTTCCCTTAGTACAGGGGTGTCAAACTGCCCCACGATGCTCTGAAATAAAATGAAAACAGGACAATATGTTATGAAGAAAATAGCTCTTAGGGGAGATCGAGGCAATACCTTACACACAATTTCGTCATGTTAAAAATGTGTGAGCAGCTATTTTCGTCCATGAAATGAAATAAAACGGCCTACAGATCAAGATTAACTGATAAACATCTATCTGCCATAATGAGGATTGTCTGTTCTCAGTCTTTGAATCCAGATATTGGGAAAACTAGTAGGAGGAAAGCGCTGGCAAGTTTCTGGTAAAAAAATTAATTTTAGTTTTATAAATACATTAAATTAAATAAACGTTTAAATAAAATCAGTTATATAGCAATATTATAAATGATTACCCTCAATTCACTTAATAACATAATGTGTTTTAATTATCCTATCCATATTCCCGAATCCTCACTTCAAAATATAATTTTAAGAAAATTTATAAATGTGATGTGGCCCGCGTGAATCTTATCAGTTGCATTACATGGCCCGTGTTTTAATTGAGTTTGACACCCCTGCCTTAGTACATCCCTTCTGGTCTTTGGGTCAAAAACTGTAGTGGCCAACCTCTTATGTAAAACCCATTACAAACTGTCACCAGTTGTGGGCAAGGGACAATTTGTTTTTCCTATTTGGATCTCATATTCCCTGATATATTCCCCAGAGATATCTCGTTGAGACAAAACTCCCTTGTTACACAACAGGGGAATTTTGTCTCAACGAGATATCTAGTAATAAGCAAAACTGACCAGATCTCGATGGGCGAAATATCGCGTCATTGGCCGGATCTCCATGGATCGGACATCTCGTCGAAACCACTTGGAAGGTAGGTACTTTAATTAACGTCGCACTAGAGCAATGCACCGGGCTATTGGTGACGGTCCGGCATTAAACCCGAAGTGAAAGATCCGTGGACACCACGTAATTTTGAACGACGGTCAGATGACGAGGTCACACTTGAGCTGGAACCTCACTCACCTCACTTCCACACCACATCAACGTGAGGACATTGGATGCCACGATAGATTTAACCTACACCATCCCTCACGTATACGACGGTCTTTTTTTGAAATTGAACTCGCAAACCATCGGTTGCTGATCCGTTGCTTTTCCAACCGGCAGCCCTCGAAACTTGGAGGATTCAACTCCCAAGTCTAAAGGAAATAATTGGAAATTTACTCGCAAACTTTATCAGGGGGACAAGTAAAGATGTTCGATATAGCAGATTTAGCGATATATCACGGCACGATGTAACGAGGGGTACTGTATCGTTATGAGAACCTATGAGTGATAGATCTTTCAAAAGTATCCCAATGATTTTCTTTCTAGGAAAAAAGTGCTTCACTGATATTTTTACTGGAAAAAGATTTTCAAAATAAAAAGGAACGACTTATTTTATCTTTCTTGGTTTCCGTTAGATGGCACTACTAGTCATGACTGCATTTTCGAATTTCAAGGAGATTTTCAAATGCCGTTGATCATGTCTTGGAGTCGTGAACTTATGTTTTGACGCCAATGCAGCACTAAACGAAAAACACGGTTGGCGTCAATTTGGTTTGGAGTTTCACTTCTGACCAGAACAATTCATTAGCCAAGAAAAGTATCAATGACCATTTCGTAGTGCAATTTATTAAAGATAAAGGAGTTATCATTTCTGTCATGGCTCGACACTCAGAGATGCACTTTAATTTGATAGACTCGTAGGGGAAGCGCTGTTGACTCGTGCTCCCTCATGTGTCGCTCACCCACCTGTCGAAAGGAGACACTAGCCCACGAATTTAACATCAGTATACCAGGTATATACAAAGGAGTATCTAAAAGTAAGGTGAATTTTTGATTGACAGAAAAACGTGCAGAGACAAATATATGAAAATTTATTATGTTTGACAAATCGTATCACACTATCATTCGACAAAGGAACCATAGTGGTCTAAGCATTTATTCCAACTCATCCATGCCCTTTTCAAAGAAATCTTGCTCCAGGTTCCCTAACCAGGTAAGTGTTGTGTCTCTTCCAGTGTATGGAAACGGAGGTGTTTCTTTAGGGGCCAAACAAATGGTAATACTGCTCACTGAACCCTATGAGCTATTCAATGCATTTGCAATATCACTCACTCTTCTGTCTTCACGAATCATGGCATCGACGACAGCCACATTCGTGTCGTTACAACACACAGACATTTGTTTCTGCGACATAACACTCTCTCCATAGACTTCCAACGATTCTCGATGAATATCACATGTTTTATCCCCTTGGCCCATAAAAAACGAATGACACCTCCTCCTTGGAGTAATGCTCAAGTCGATGCGCCATCTTTGATTGGCTCTAAGCACCAGACGGGTTGACGTAGAAGTTTCTACAAGCCGTCACACTTCTATCACCTTGGTACTTGCAACATATAAAAAAATTAATTAGCTACACAAAAAAAACTCTGAGTTTTAGAGACAAATTCACCTTACTTTTTGATATATCCTTGTACATAAAGGCCTTTTCTATGATAAATATGCAGGATTGCAATCTCTTGATCCACTGGGCCGCGGTAGTCCGGTTGGAAGAGTAACGGATTAGCAACCGGAGGGTTGCGAGATCGAATCCAACCAAAGGCATGTTGCGGACCAGAGGGGGGCTGGTTCACGTTAAATCTGTCGTGGCCTAAAATGACTTCACGTTACCGGGATGTGTACGTTTGGAGAGCGGGGTGCCAGCTCAGGTATTCACCTCGTCATCTGACCGTGGTTCAAAATAAAGTGGCGTTGTCCTTGTACCTTTCCTTTCGGATTTGATCTCGGACCGTCTCCAATAGCCCGTTGCGTCGCTCCAGTGCGACGTTAATTAATCACCTCTTGATCCACTCTCCCACGCAAGAAGTTCGTGCTTTGTTTCGTAACTACGCCTGCCACCTTCGAAAGACCCAGAAAAATAGCCTCAAAAGACATATCCATGTAGTTCTGTACTCCATTATATTTTATTGAAGCATCAGGGTCATACGCTCCTTCACCCTACTTCTCTCAGCAACTTTTGCAGCGCTTGGCTTATCGAATTTATGTGCCCACATCAGTCAAAGCTCGCTTGTCGAGGGTTAAAGTGAACCCGCACACAAAACGGAAGTAAAGTGGGAAAAGCGAGCTCCGCATTTGCATGGAAGAGCTATCGTGATAAAGGAAGGGAGAAAGAAAATATGAACTTTGAGATGCATGTTTCAAACAATTGATCTCAACTGAGAAAAACCACCAGTTTAAGATTCTAGTCCTCCTCCATTTTTGAAAGAGAGTTAATAAAATCCAGCGTAACAAACACTTTAACCCTTTCGCCTCGACTTTTGCAAGATTAAAATTTAACTCTGAATAGTAGTTTAATTTAGTAGTTTTTGCTCTTTTCGTCGGACGAGCGTACTTTCGCGTTCTTTTTGTGTTTGCTTTCTCCCTTCCAACATTTATGATTTGCTCAGCTAAGGGGACCATGAATGATAGGAGTGGTTCTGTTTTATGTTCCACATCACACTTCGTAATCCATGCATTCACAACAGAAATCATAACTAAAATCTTTTTCCACCATTTGTCTGATTTTCTGCCATGACCCTAAAAAGTAGCCATTTCATCACAACTCCATTCATGTACATATTGTAGTGGGAAATGGGCAACTAACGTCTAATTTCGTACCATCGTTTTGTTTCCGGTCACTCATTCATCAGAATGAATGGGCGTGCTCAAAACCATAAGTCCGCCATTTGCAATCTGAAAGTATTGCCAGGTTTCTTGAGTCCTATTTTTATTCCCTAATTCCTTAAGAACACTGAAAACGTAAAAACCCATTCAAAAGTGGGATTTATTTACCCAATCTAATCTCTGGGACGTATATGCCCATTAGGCACGAAAGGGTTAACTTTTCTTCGGGGTTTGATTTCGGACCGTCGCCCAAAGCCCATTGCGTTCAGTGAGACGTTAATTAAATACCTACCATCGCTCGTTGGTCAGAAGCACACAAACCTATCCAGGCATGCTCCAAATTGAACTTTTAAGTAGGTTGGGTTTAATGGCCATATTTTGGCTAATCTGCGGCAAACAGTATCAAGCAAATGGACATGTATACCGAGAGAGTTTTACAAGAGAGCAATACACCCAGGGAGGAATCGAACCTGCGCCACCTACAACTCGCAGGTTGCTAGCGCATTGCGTAAACCCCACACAACCACGGCGACTTCTGCATTTTAAGAATTTTTAGTTCACGCCTTTACCGACATATCCATGGGGTCTCGGTAGCCCAGTTGGAAGAGTAGCGGATTAGCAGCCGGAGTTCGAAACTGGATCCAACCAAAGTCCTTCGTCTGTGTGGGGTCTGGTGCACGTTCGTGACCTGAAATACTCTCACGTAGGCGTGGTGTGAAAGTTTGGAGAGTGGGCTTCCAGCTTAGGTGTTGACGTCGTTATCTGACCGTGATTCAAACTGACGAGGTTTTGTCCTCGGGTCTTTCCCTTCGGGATGGATCTCGGATCGTCGCCAATAGCCCGTTGAGTTGCTCCAGTGCGACGTTAATTGAAATACCTACCCATGCACTGTTTCTCAAATCACAGCTATCATTCAAAGTATAATGTGTCATGGTTCGGGACTTTCTATTAAAATCGAATTCCGTAAATGTCGAAAGAGATTAATTCCCGTAGCAGGTGATTGACTCCTCCCTAAATTCACGGAGCCGTCGTGGCTCAGTGGGTATGCCCACTGAGCCATGAGGGCATACCCACTGAGGGCATACCAGAAGGGAGGTGCATCCTCCCTTCTGTGTCAGTAAAAACTTTGCGTGTGTATGTCAATTACTTGATATTGTATGTCTTGTGTCTGTCGCAGCGTGGCCCAAAACCAACCAACCTATATTACCGTCAGAAGTAGGATGCGCCAATTTTGTTTACCTTTCCTGAGTGCTGCATACATTGAAGAATAACTTGTTACGAATTCAAATTTTATTTCGTAAAAAACTTTTCTACTGTATGTATGTTATAAGAAATGTGGCTATTGTCCCAAATGATACTGAAGTCTGTCTTGCTTGATTCGTTTAATTTTAATCCTTTAAAAAAAACACAAGATTGTTTTATTTCACTTTTTTCTTCAAGCTTTTGAATAATTATATGCCAAGAATTACTATCCAACATTTGATTTTATATCAATGTCCGCACTTCAAGATCCAAAGTTTTATAGGAATTTCCTTTTTGGCGTTACAATCGCATTAAGAATTATATTTTAAAAGATTTTATAATTTATGTAATAAGTTTTCTCTGAACAGTTTGATGTATTTCAGATTCATTACAGTTACTCAAAAGAATATGTTTGAATGTTTCATAAATGGGTTATCCTTATCCTGTTCATTGGTGATATTTTAAATGGTGGGTAGTTGAATTAACGTCACGTCGCATTAGAGCAACACAATTAGGCTATTGATATTTCAATTGGATTCTATCTGTCATGTTCACTGAATACATTTTTTGCCATGAAATATACTAGTTTGCTTTTTCCCTCATACTATTAGGAAGCCCGTTTGGAAGAGTAACGGACTAGCACCTAGAGGATTGCGAGTTGCACTTTAAATCTGTAAACCTAAAATGTGCGCACGTTGGCGTGGGGGCCGCGGTAGCCCGGTTGGAAGAAACGAGCTAGCAATCGGAAGGTTGCGTGTTCAAATCCAACCAATGACCGTCGTGTACAAAGGGGGGCTGGTGCACGTTAAATTTGTCGTGGCCTCAAATGTCCTTACGTTGGCAAGGTGTGGAAGTTTGGAGAGTGGGGTACCAGCTCAAGTGTGACCACGTCATCTGACTGGCTCAAAATTACGTGGTGGTGTTGTCGGATCTTTCCCCTGTGGATTCATCCTGGACCGTCGGTCGCAATCGCCCGCTGTTTTGCTCCAGTGCGATGTTAATTAAAATACCTACCTCATATTAAAGCCCAACTTTCGATTGGTTAGATTCTATTTCCGCTTCTCGCCGAAATTGTTAACGTTACTACTGTATGGATCTACATGAGCAACGAATCGTCTGTAGGAGTAGAAGATGCACGAAACAGGTTGAACTGTGCAGTGTTTGCGCACGTAGGTGCATTGACCCAGTGAAGCTTTCTCCGACGCAGACTGTGATATCAGAGGAGCAGCTGATATTCTGACTCGAAAATGGGTCTTTTATGGCGCTTTGTTGCGCGCTGTGGACAGACGAAACCCTCATTCGCCTTTCATTCCGATGTTAGCAAATTGTGGCGACTGTGAGACACATATCTTCAGCGTCTGAGTCCTTTCGACGAGAAATCTCATCAAGACATTGCCTATATAAAGCAGTTAGCATCTGTCTGTTCTCCACAAATTCACAAATTCAAATTTGGTACCCTTATTCTTTGGAACCCTGCGGGTAACGTAGGACAGATATTAACCCCGTTCTATTTGTCTTGAGTGTGCAAGGAACGTCGGATATAGCCCACTGTGTTGCTTTGGGTTCGAATCCCGAACCCAAAGCAACACAGTGGTATGAGTAAGGTGGTAGGTATTTTAATTAACGTCGAACTGGTGTTGCTGCAGTGATACGTTAGTTAAAATACCTACCTTCCACTAATACCCATGCCAGACAAGGGATTCGAACCCAAAGCATGGTGAACCGAGGGCCAGAACCAGTCGGCTACCAGTACTGGTCGCATTAAATCAAACCTTTTTTCTGGCCCTAAGGGGTTAACACTCATTTCCGTTCTGAAAACCTGCAGCCTTCCAACATCTAACCAGTTTTGATCTTTAACCTTTCCTAGGGTTCTTTCAACCAATAGATGTGGTTATTTAGACTTGTGTATTGTGAGACAAAAGTTATGTTACAATACTCTGACATTCCATGCTGCCAAGAGAGTTAGTATTTTTTTTATCCATGTCTTCAAAACGAATTACGTGTTTTATAATACAGTTCTAAGAACACACTTCGAAAAAACAAGGATTTTTCGGAACTCTTCTCTCAAAAATAAGTTCTAAAAAAAATTTCTAATGAACAGAACTTACACTCTGAGAAGAAACAGAAATGCAAGCCCATTTCGTCTTTTATTTACTTTTTGCAAACACCCTAAACAGCAAACGAGGAAAGAAAAAAAGAACTCGGAATCCGATCGAATTTAACAACACCGGAGAGACCCTTTAACGCAAAAAAAAAAAAAAAATGAAAAATCGAATTCCGAAACGACGAATTCGAATATAGTTTAATTCCATTTACACCGAAACCCAGCGCTCTTAGACTCGCTGTAAATGTCATTAAAATGCAAAAATCCGAATCCGGCAACGGACATTCTCTTTCGTAACCACCCCCTCGTTCTAAGCTCCCCCTCCAAAAAGAACCGCGTTGGTGGTTCGGGGAAAGGGACACAAAAATAGCGTAAAAGTAAGCTATTCGATCTCCGTTTTAATCATTTTACCGCTCGCGAACCTCTTCCAGATTTGCCCTTCCATCGACCTTGGTGTAACCATGGCAACGGAATCGACCGCCTCGACAACGCGTTTCTACGGCTTCCTTCCCCTCGCTTCTAATATTCCCCCCGCGACACCCCATCCGTATATCTATATATTTTATTTATTCGGGTGACGATGTTTATTGCTTTCTATTTCTCTTCGTGCTCTGCTTTAAGAAGGTTCTGGGGAAAAGGTAGAACAGAATCAAGGAACGGATCGAAGAATGTTCTGTTTTTTTTTTCGAATGCTTGTGTTTTTATTAGTGGTATTATTCGCTTATGCGGTGTGTGTTATTTTATCGTCTCTTGATGGGTCCCTGCGTGGGTTCAAGTTCCGATTCGATTCGAAAATTCCGTTCCACCCCAGTAGTATACCCCCCCGTATAGGACACGGAAGTGACGTCATACCACGTGACCCGAAGTGGGCGGGGCCAAGTGACGTCACAGCGTGACGTCATCGAAAAGCGGAAGTGACGTATGGTTTGTTTACATTTTGGACTTGGGAATTTTTTTTTTTGTCATCGACTTCGTGCAGGCGTTGAGTTGTTTCAAGATGGCGTCGTTTCGTTACCATGGTGACGAATCACTCGTAGTGTCATCTGGTGGAGAAATTCGAAACTCTATTATTTTTAATTAAAAAGCAATTTGGTGGATTCGAACCGAGGACCATAGGATCCGAAGTCAAGCGCGCTATCCGTTAGGCTGTAAGAGAGTTAACTTACGATGGTGAATTAATGTAGTGTTTATTTCTCTTTCTTTTGGACTTGTATTTTTTCTTAGTATTAGGAATGCGTTATTTTTAGAAAATGGTTTGAATAATTGCATAGGGGTTTTAATAAATGCTTTTTCAAAACGACTTATGGCGCCATCTAGTGATTTTAAAAGTAATTAATCTAAGGAACGAATTGATTTCTTAATGGTTTTACTTTATTCATGACCAGTGACGTCAGTGTGTTTACGTTTTGGACTTGGATTTTTTCTTAGTATTAGGAATGGGTTATTTTTAGAAAATGGTTTGAATAATTGCATAGGGGTTTTAATAAATGCTTTTTCAAAACGACTTATGGCGCCATCTAGTGATTTTAAAAGTAAGTAATCTAAGGAACGAATTGATTTCTTAATGTTTTTACTTTATTCATGACCAGTGACGTCAGTGTGTTTACGTTTGGGACTTGGATTTTTTTCCTTCTGAGATTTCGATGTGACGTCACGAGTATGTCCATCGAGCACGTCTGAACTTGAAAAAAGCCAAGTCTGAACTTGAAAAAGCCTACTCACAGTACATTTCCTTACAAGATTTAATTTTGTGTTGGTGAACCGTTATAAAGATGGTAAGGACTGTATGGGTGCCCATAATGACAACGATTTGGATCTTTATGCACCCATAGCGTCTGTTTCATTTGGACAGAAAAGGCAATTTGTGTTTTCTAGAAAGAACTACAATTCTTTAAAAATTGTTCTGGAAATGGAAGCTTGCTTGTGATGAAGTATCCAACAAACCAATTTTGGTTTCACAGCTTGCCCCGTGGGAATGCATTATGCCCTAGAATAAACTTAACGTTTCGTAAAATCCTTGTATAAAGCAGCGATAAACCACTGATGTGCCCCCGAACTAGAACTCAGTGACGTACACTAGACGATATTTGGACAACGTTGCAATTGATCTTTGCCTTTCAGAATAGTATTTTTATAAATGCTTACATCTTGTTGTTTTTAAATAAATTTTTAGCGTGTCTTACCACATATACTGTATTTTGGATTATTTGGGTTTTTTTATTACCATGGTTTTATAAATTTTCTTTTAAAATGCAAGATCTGAAATGAAATTTTTCTTTCCTATATAGATTTATGGTTTTTTTAAGTTAGATGTTTTTACTCAAAAATTAATTATACATTAGATGCTATAACACCTATTTTATAGCAGAAATTTTGTTTTAAAATAATAATATACACTTAAGTAAGAGTAAAAATTTTTGAAACTTTACAAGACAAATACTATGAATATTTTTTCTTGTACATTTGAAGAAGTTATAATAGTATAAAACCCATTTATTCTATAAATCTAACTTAAATGTTATTTTTTAATTAATCTTTCCTTGCATATTATTTTTTGCTTTGAATAAATCTTCATAAATTTTAGTGATTTAATTTATATTATATATAGATTTACAAACCTGTTTTTGGATGAAATATAAGGATTTTATATTTTAAAAATTAATGTTTTTACTTAAAATTAATTATATATTAAATACTATTACACGTATTTTTAATGTTGAAGATTTTTAGAAAACATTTTACAATTGAAACATATACATTAAATATTATGACAAACACTTAAATGCAGATCCATAAGGGAATATTGGAAATCTTTTTAATGCTTACACCTTTCTATTTTAAATAAACTTTTGCTTGTCTTACCACATACACTGTATTTTGGATTATTTGGGTTTTTTTTTTTTTATTACCATGGTCTTATAAATTTTCTTTTAAAATGCACGATCTGAAATGAAATTTTCCTTGATTTTGAGATTTACTCAAAAATTAATTATACATTAGATGCTATAGCACATATTTTATTGCAGAATTTTTTAATATTATACACATAAGTGAGCGTAAAAATTTTTGAAACTTTACAAGACCCATATTATGAACATGTTTCCTTACACATTTGAAGTAGTGAAAAATAGTATTAAAACCCTTTATCCTGTAAAATATAAATTAAATATTATTTTTATTTAATCTTTCCTTGCATATTATTGTTTACTTTAAATACATTTTCATTCATTTTAGTGATTTTATTTATATTATAAAGATTTATAAAACTGTTTTTAACGAAATTTTCTTTGATATAAGGATTTATATTTTAAAAGTTAGATGTTTTTTACACAAAAATTAATTATATATCAAATACTATTGCACGTATTATAACATTGAAGATTTTTAGAAAGCGTTTAACAATTGAGAGAGATATATACTTTAAATATTATTACAAACATTTAAATGCAATTTGCTTTTTATTTTTTAATTTTACAATTGAGACATTTTGAAAAGTTTGATTCTTAAAGTGCGTTTTATGCATAGTAAAAAAAAAATATTATAAAAAACCTGTAAGAGTAAAAAGAATTTTATACATTGAAACTTTACAAGACCCATACCATGTTTCCTTGCACATTTGAAGTAGTGAAATATAGAATTAAAAACCATTTGTCCCTGAAGTTCTAAATTAAAAGTTATTTTTCTTTAATGCTTTTGCAAAACCACACATTTTACTATATATGAACTTCCTTTTATTTATTTGAAAACCTTATGCACATCGTACAATTTAAAATTGCACAGCAAAATACCAATACTGTACGAAGCTATGAAGTATTTTACAAGATACTTTGGTACTGTTTTCTTAATTTTAAGTGTTCTACATTGCTATATTAAATGGATAGTTAGTGGGTTTTCTGTTTTTGAAAATAATGTGTGCACATCTGTGCTGCAAAGCAAATTAACTTTTGCCTTTTTCTTGATATTTAATGCATAATCTAAATATTTACTCACACCGCTGATAGTTTTACCCATGAGTAAAATTAAATAATAACTGAAAATTTTAAGTATTAATGTGAATTTTAAAATGAACAAAAATTATTGAAATAATGGATTAAATCTGAATTCTATGTATTCTTAAAACAATCTCTGCAAATCCAGCAGACAATTCTTAAACAGATTGAAGGAAACCACATGGAAACAAAGTAAATTAGAACACTTTTTAATAGTAAAAACATTATGATTAATATTTTTACAAAAATAATACATTGTAGTAAAAAAAGAACTTATTTTTACATACTTACATTTTTTTAAGAGACTTATTTCCGACAAGCCAATTATTCAATGCCATCACCTCAGCTATGGGCAATGCAAATTATTTTTGTGATGACCACATTATAGTTTTTGGATATCTTTGTTGCTACTTAGAGCATAAAATGCATCGAATTTGGGAAACCCATATTGTTCTAAGTTGATATTCGGAATATTCAATGCATCTAAGCGTTTCTTTTCCACACAACCACCTTTGTAAGCAATTAGGTACTGAGTGACCCTCTTGGTCTGCTCGTAATATTCTAAAAGCTTAGAGTCTAGATTTTTCTAAGGGAGCACAATTTGCTATGTCATGGGACAGAAATGAAGTGCACATACGTAATTTTTAACATATCACACAGTTGTACGATCTTTGGCACTCAGTTTATGCTTAGACGATAAGTTAAAACGAATACTTGAAGCTACTTGCGACTTTTACAGCGATGTATGCGTATTTACGTACTAAGAAACTTTCTTGAATCTGAAATTCATCAAAATGCACAATTGCACAAATATTAATCATTGCTATTGAAAAGCGTTAGCTGTTCTTGGAAAAATAATTGTAAACTGGAGGCCACGAAGAACTGGACTATATAACACCATACACTTACTAATCAGTAAAGTTAAAATTTATCTTTTGCGTTCCATAGTTACTCACAAAAGATAAGACTAAGTGAAGAATGTACATACTCAGAAAACATGGTGTTTGTGATAATGCGCGAAATAAAATTTTGTGTTATAATACAAGATTTTAACGAAAGGATATACTTAAATGTGCGTGTGATTTTTTGACTCTACCACGTTTATGCGCTGAATGCAATTCAATTCTACGACTAAATTTGAGCAAGAAAAAAAATATAACCAAATATAATTTATAAGAGAAACGTATTTTGACTTTCTTTAAAATGAGAACTTTAAAGTATACTGAATTCTCTTGATTCTGCAGTTTTATTTTTTCTAAAATTACATCAACAAATTGAATTATTTTATTTGTGTGCACACACAAGTCTTTGCCTCTGTTAAAAGGAAACTAGTATCTTTGACAAGTATCAGATTTTTAAAAATTAATTCAGAGAAGAACCTTTTTTCATGGGATTTAACTCAATCTGCTCCATAATTTTACCCTTAAGAGTAATAGAGCATATTATAGTTTTTAAGGAAAATGAATAACCATTATGCAAATTTGAAGCCAAAAGTTCCAAGCATGTCTATGCGCCTATCTACGTTTAGAGATTGACCAACGCACAGACGTTGACATTAGGGACCTAGCCGTAAACGGATCGTATTATACTGAACGATTATACCGGTGTCTTGGACGTGATCAGGTGCTATTGGTGTGGCGAAGGGCTTGAAAATTGGTAAAAAGATGTAGTGAGACACAAACACAAAGTTTTATCCAAAATGTTTGGTAGCCCATAGATGAAATTGTACAGGTGCTGGATGAAATCAACAATACCAATGGTTTTATAAAAAAAAACGATGTATAGCTTTACCCCTTAGACAACGACAAGGACGAACGACTTTGTAAAATTTGCAAGGAATCGGAAAATGAATGCTACTTTACAGCCTTGCGGTCATCTGGTGACATGCATGTGATGTACGAAGAGTCTTTCAACGTGTCCTATGTATCGAACCAATATTTTACATAAAATTAAAACGTACATTTGTTACTAAACTCTATTTATTAGTACATGTAGTAGATGCAATTTCAAGTGATATACTGAACATGGTGAGGAAGAAAATCCAATTGTAAAAGGGTGGTATTGAGTTGAAAGTTATTAAATTGGCAAAAGTGCTTCAGTAAGAAGATTAGTAAGGAAGTTTGAGACTCTAAAACCCTAAAACTCTTTATTAAGGAAAAAAATCGTGTAGGAAAGACTTATACACCCTTATAAATATATTGACTATTTTAATTATTAGTCGTTTGTTCATTATATGTTAAACCTATTTACTAAAGAATTTTAAAGGGTGCCTTAAACAGGAGTTACTAAATGCTTTAGGAAAGATGTGTAAATGTACTCTGTAATGCAAGAGAGAATGCTTGAATTAAATATTCATTTTGAGTGTTTCCTTCTTGTAGTGGGGGGGCTTATTAATAGTACTTTTGTTAGAGCATTTTAAAATATTTCACACTTTAAAAGAATTATTTATATTTATTTTTTATTAATTTTTAAAACTTTTTAACTTTACTGCTTAACTTTTTTATTGTTACTGCACTTTTCTAAATCAAAATATATTTTACCTAAGTTTCGAGTAATGAACCCAAGGAGAAATAGGACATAGATATACATGCAAATGATATTTTATCTAAAATTACTATATTTGTAATCCAGGCATTCTTTTCAGAAAACATTCATTTTCACAAGAATTTTCGAAACATCCTGAATAATCTTAGACCTATTTTTATAGTAGAAAAAACATTAAGCAGTAAAAAACCAATTAAAAAAGTTAAACAGTAAAAAAAGTTAAATAGAAAAAATTAACCAATAAAAAGTTAAACAGTGAAAAAAAGTTAAACAGGAAAAAAATTTAAACAGTAAAAAAAAAAAAAAAAAAAAAAAAAAAAAAAAAAAAAAAAAAAAGTTAAACAGTAAAAAAAGTTAAACTTAAAAAGTTAAACAGTAAAAAAGTTAAGCAGTAAAATAAAGTTAAACAGTAACAATAAAAAAGTTAAGCAGTAAAGTTAAAAAGTTTTAAAAATTAATAAAAAATAAATATAAATAATTCTTTTAAAGTGTGAAATATTTTAAAATGCTCTAACAAAAGTACTATTAATAAGCCCCCCCACTACAAGAAGGAAACACTCAAAATGAATATTTAATTCAAGCATTCTCTCTTGCATTACAGAGTACATTTACACATCTTTCCTAAAGCATTTAGTAACTCCTGTTTAAGGCACCCTTTAAAATTCTTTAGTAAATAGGTTTAACATATAATGAACAAACGACTAATAATTAAAATAGTCAATATATTTATAAGGGTGTATAAGTCTTTCCTACACGATTTTTTTCCTTAATAAAGAGTTTTAGGGTTTTAGAGTCTCAAACTTCCTTACTAATCTTCTTACTGAAGCACTTTTGCCAATTTAATAACTTTCAACTCAATACCACCCTTTTACAATTGGATTTTCTTCCTCACCATGTTCAGTATATCACTTGAAATTGCATCTACTACATGTACTAATAAATAGAGTTTAGTAACAAATGTACGTTTTAATTTTATGTAAAATATTGGTTCGATACATAGGACACGTTGAAAGACTCTTCGTACATCACATGCATGTCACCAGATGACCGCAAGGCTGTAAAGTAGCATTCATTTTCCGATTCCTTGCAAATTTTACAAAGTCGTTCGTCCTTGTCGTTGTCTAAGGGGTAAAGCTATACATCGTTTTTTTTTATAAAACCATTGGTATTGTTGATTTCATCCAGCACCTGTACAATTTCATCTATGGGCTACCAAACATTTTGGATAAAACTTTGTGTTTGTGTCTCACTACATCTTTTTACCAATTTTCAAGCCCTTCGCCACACCAATAGCACCTGATCACGTCCAAGACACCGGTATAATCGTTCAGTATAATACGATCCGTTTACGGCTAGGTCCCTAATGTCAACGTCTGTGCGTTGGTCAATCTCTAAACGTAGATAGGCGCATAGACATGCTTGGAACTTTTGGCTTCAAATTTGCATAATGGTTATTCATTTTCCTTAAAAACTATAATATGCTCTATTACTCTTAAGGGTAAAATTATGGAGCAGATTGAGTTAAATCCCATGAAAAAAGGTTCTTCTCTGAATTAATTTTTAAAAATCTGATACTTGTCAAAGATACTAGTTTCCTTTTAACAGAGGCAAAGACTTGTGTGTGCACACAAATAAAATAATTCAATTTGTTGATGTAATTTTAGAAAAAATAAAACTGCAGAATCAAGAGAATTCAGTATACTTTAAAGTTCTCATTTTAAAGAAAGTCAAAATACGTTTCTCTTATAAATTATATTTGGTTATATTTTTTTTCTTGCTCAAATTTAGTCGTAGAATTGAATTGCATTCAGCGCATAAACGTGGTAGAGTCAAAAAATCACACGCACATTTAAGTATATCCTTTCGTTAAAATCTTGTATTATAACACAAAATTTTATTTCGCGCATTATCACAAACACCATGTTTTCTGAGTATGTACATTCTTCACTTAGTCTTATCTTTTGTGAGTAACTATGGAACGCAAAAGATAAATTTTAACTTTACTGATTAGTAAGTGTATGGTGTTATATAGTCCAGTTCTTCGTGGCCTCCAGTTTACAATTATTTTTCCAAGAACAGCTAACGCTTTTCAATAGCAATGATTAATATTTGTGCAATTGTGCATTTTGATGAATTTCAGATTCAAGAAAGTTTCTTAGTACGTAAATACGCATACATCGCTGTAAAAGTCGCAAGTAGCTTCAAGTATTCGTTTTAACTTATCGTCTAAGCATAAACTGAGTGCCAAAGATCGTACAACTGTGTGATATGTTAAAAATTACGTATGTGCACTTCATTTCTGTCCCATGACATAGCAAATTGTGCTCCCTTAGAAAAATCTAGACTCTAAGCTTTTAGAATATTACGAGCAGACCAAGAGGGTCACTCAGTACCTAATTGCTTACAAAGGTGGTTGTGTGGAAAAGAAACGCTTAGATGCATTGAATATTCCGAATATCAACTTAGAACAATATGGGTTTCCCAAATTCGATGCATTTTATGCTCTAAGTAGCAACAAAGATATCCAAAAACTATAATGTGGTCATCACAAAAATAATTTGCATTGCCCATAGCTGAGGTGATGGCATTGAATAATTGGCTTGTCGGAAATAAGTCTCTTAAAAAAATGTAAGTATGTAAAAATAAGTTCTTTTTTTACTACAATGTATTATTTTTGTAAAAATATTAATCATAATGTTTTTACTATTAAAAAGTGTTCTAATTTACTTTGTTTCCATGTGGTTTCCTTCAATCTGTTTAAGAATTGTCTGCTGGATTTGCAGAGATTGTTTTAAGAATACATAGAATTCAGATTTAATCCATTATTTCAATAATTTTTGTTCATTTTAAAATTCACATTAATACTTAAAATTTTCAGTTATTATTTAATTTTACTCATGGGTAAAACTATCAGCGGTGTGAGTAAATATTTAGATTATGCATTAAATATCAAGAAAAAGGCAAAAGTTAATTTGCTTTGCAGCACAGATGTGCACACATTATTTTCAAAAACAGAAAACCCACTAACTATCCATTTAATATAGCAATGTAGAACACTTAAAATTAAGAAAACAGTACCAAAGTATCTTGTAAAATACTTCATAGCTTCGTACAGTATTGGTATTTTGCTGTGCAATTTTAAATTGTACGATGTGCATAAGGTTTTCAAATAAATAAAAGGAAGTTCATATATAGTAAAATGTGTGGTTTTGCAAAAGCATTAAAGAAAAATAACTTTTAATTTAGAACTTCAGGGACAAATGGTTTTTAATTCTATATTTCACTACTTCAAATGTGCAAGGAAACATGGTATGGGTCTTGTAAAGTTTCAATGTATAAAATTCTTTTTACTCTTACAGGTTTTTTATAATATTTTTTTTTTACTATGCATAAAACGCACTTTAAGAATCAAACTTTTCAAAATGTCTCAATTGTAAAATTAAAAAATAAAAAGCAAATTGCATTTAAATGTTTGTAATAATATTTAAAGTATATATCTCTCTCAATTGTTAAACGCTTTCTAAAAATCTTCAATGTTATAATACGTGCAATAGTATTTGATATATAATTAATTTTTGTGTAAAAAACATCTAACTTTTAAAATATAAATCCTTATATCAAAGAAAATTTCGTTAAAAACAGTTTTATAAATCTTTATAATATAAATAAAATCACTAAAATGAATGAAAATGTATTTAAAGTAAACAATAATATGCAAGGAAAGATTAAATAAAAATAATATTTAATTTATATTTTACAGGATAAAGGGTTTTAATACTATTTTTCACTACTTCAAATGTGTAAGGAAACATGTTCATAATATGGGTCTTGTAAAGTTTCAAAAATTTTTACGCTCACTTATGTGTATAATATTAAAAAATTCTGCAATAAAATATGTGCTATAGCATCTAATGTATAATTAATTTTTGAGTAAATCTCAAAATCAAGGAAAATTTCATTTCAGATCGTGCATTTTAAAAGAAAATTTATAAGACCATGGTAATAAAAAAAAAAAAACCCAAATAATCCAAAATACAGTGTATGTGGTAAGACAAGCAAAAGTTTATTTAAAATAGAAAGGTGTAAGCATTAAAAAGATTTCCAATATTCCCTTATGGATCTGCATTTAAGTGTTTGTCATAATATTTAATGTATATGTTTCAATTGTAAAATGTTTTCTAAAAATCTTCAACATTAAAAATACGTGTAATAGTATTTAATATATAATTAATTTTAAGTAAAAACATTAATTTTTAAAATATAAAATCCTTATATTTCATCCAAAAACAGGTTTGTAAATCTATATATAATATAAATTAAATCACTAAAATTTATGAAGATTTATTCAAAGCAAAAAATAATATGCAAGGAAAGATTAATTAAAAAATAACATTTAAGTTAGATTTATAGAATAAATGGGTTTTATACTATTATAACTTCTTCAAATGTACAAGAAAAAATATTCATAGTATTTGTCTTGTAAAGTTTCAAAAATTTTTACTCTTACTTAAGTGTATATTATTATTTTAAAACAAAATTTCTGCTATAAAATAGGTGTTATAGCATCTAATGTATAATTAATTTTTGAGTAAAAACATCTAACTTAAAAAAACCATAAATCTATATAGGAAAGAAAAATTTCATTTCAGATCTTGCATTTTAAAAGAAAATTTATAAAACCATGGTAATAAAAAAACCCAAATAATCCAAAATACAGTATATGTGGTAAGACACGCTAAAAATTTATTTAAAAACAACAAGATGTAAGCATTTATAAAAATACTATTCTGAAAGGCAAAGATCAATTGCAACGTTGTCCAAATATCGTCTAGTGTACGTCACTGAGTTCTAGTTCGGGGGCACATCAGTGGTTTATCGCTGCTTTATACAAGGATTTTACGAAACGTTAAGTTTATTCTAGGGCATAATGCATTCCCACGGGGCAAGCTGTGAAACCAAAATTGGTTTGTTGGATACTTCATCACAAGCAAGCTTCCATTTCCAGAACAATTTTTAAAGAATTGTAGTTCTTTCTAGAAAACACAAATTGCCTTTTCTGTCCAAATGAAACAGACGCTATGGGTGCATAAAGATCCAAATCGTTGTCATTATGGGCACCCATACAGTCCTTACCATCTTTATAACGGTTCACCAACACAAAATTAAATCTTGTAAGGAAATGTACTGTGAGTAGGCTTTTTCAAGTTCAGACTTGGCTTTTTTCAAGTTCAGACGTGCTCGATGGACATACTCGTGACGTCACATCGAAATCTCAGAAGGAAAAAAATCCAAGTCCCAAACGTAAACACACTGACGTCACTGGTCATGAATAAAGTAAAAACATTAAGAAATCAATTCGTTCCTTAGATTACTTACTTTTAAAATCACTAGATGGCGCCATAAGTCGTTTTGAAAAAGCATTTATTAAAACCCCTATGCAATTATTCAAACCATTTTCTAAAAATAACCCATTCCTAATACTAAGAAAAAATACAAGTCCAAAACGTAAACACACTGACGTCACTGGTCATGAATAAAGTAAAACCATTAAGAAATCAATTCGTTCCTTAGATTAATTACTTTTAAAATCACTAGATGGCGCCATAAGTCGTTTTGAAAAAGCATTTATTAAAACCCCTATGCAATTATTCAAACCATTTTCTAAAAATAACGCATTCCTAATACTAAGAAAAAATACAAGTCCAAAAGAAAGAGAAATAAACACTACATTAATTCACCATCGTAAGTTAACTCTCTTACAGCCTAACGGATAGCGCGCTTGACTTCGGATCCTATGGTCCTCGGTTCGAATCCACCAAATTGCTTTTTAATTAAAAATAATAGAGTTTCGAATTTCTCCACCAGATGACACTACGAGTGATTCGTCACCATGGTAACGAAACGACGCCATCTTGAAACAACTCAACGCCTGCACGAAGTCGATGACAAAAAAAAAAATTCCCAAGTCCAAAATGTAAACAAACCATACGTCACTTCCGCTTTTCGATGACGTCACGCTGTGACGTCACTTGGCCCCGCCCACTTCGGGTCACGTGGTATGACGTCACTTCCGTGTCCTATACGGGGGGGTATACTACTCACCCCTCTCTGGGGGAAGGTTTGGAACGCTGGTTCCGGACAAAATTGGAAGTCTTGGTACCCTTAATATTGGCACAGAATCGTGGAAACGGATGGCAGAATGTTCTGCGTGAATGAATAAACCACCTTGTTTTTCAACAAGGTGGTTTATTCATTTATCGTATATGAGGCCGCGGTTCGAAGAACAACGGATTGGCAACCGGAGGGTTGCAAGTTCGAAACTCAGTCCAGTCAAAGACCATCATTTACACGGGGGATGGTACACGTTAAAACCTGTAGTGGCCGCAAATATCTTCACGTTGGCTTGGTGAGGAAGTTTGGAGAGTTTGGTGCCAGCTCAGGTGTTGACCTCATCATCTGACCGTGGTTCAAGATGATGAGATTTTATGCTCGGATCTTTCCCTTTGGGATGCATCCCAGACCGTCTCCAATAGCCCGTTGTGTTGCTCCAGTTCGGCGTTAATTAAATACATACCCATATCAAACGTTTTTTGATTAATGAATATTGATAAACATTCATTTTCATGACTCCAATCTGACTGTCAGTGGCAGTGGTATGCCCCAATGTGTCGCACTGGAGCAACACACAACGGGCTATTGGCGACGGTGCGGCATCCATCCCGAGGGGAAAGATCCGAGGACAACACCACGTAATTTTGAACCACGGTCAGATGACGAGGTCACACCTGAGCTGGCACCCCACTCTCCAAACTTCCACACCTCGCCAACGTGAGGACTTTGGAGGCAATGACAGATTTCACGAACACCAGCCCCCTCTACACGACAATGGTGACCAATATTCAAAACATATTTTATCGTGCCCATTTTATATCATTAAAATTGCATATATATACAATAAAATGTATAATTAAAAGTATATATACACCTATTGTTGATCGTCACCAATAGTCCGTTGTGTTGCTCCAGTGTGACGTTAATTAAAAATACATAGCTACCTATTGTTGATCAGAGTATTTTAACCTTCTATTTACTTTTATTTATTTTTACTGGTCTGCATCATCTTGTGTTTGGAGAAGCTTGTCCGGTTTTGGACCATGCGCCATAAAACCCAAATCAACCAACCCTCTACACCAGGGGTGTCAAACTAGCGAACCCGAGGTAATTTTTTGTGGCCCACGATGCACTGAGATAAAATGAAAACAGGCCAATATGTTATGAAGAAAATAGCACTTAGGGGAGATCGAGGCAATACCGTACACACAATTTCGTTATGTTAAAAATGTGTGAGCAACTATTTTCGTCCATGAAATTAAATAAAACGGCCTACAGATCAAGATAAACATCTATCTGCCATAATGAAAATTGTCTGTTCTCAGTCTTTGAATCCAGATATTGGAAAACTCTAGTAAGAGGAAAGCGCTGGCAAGAGAGTTTCCGGTAAAAGAAATTAATTTTAGTTTTATAAATACATTAAATAAACGTTTAAATAAAAGCAATTGTATAGCAATATAATAAATTATTACCCTAAATTCACTTAATTACATAATGTGTTTTAATTATCCAATCCCTATTCCTGAATCCTCACTTCAAAATATAATTTTAAGAAAATGTGATGTGGCCCGCGTGAATCTTACCAGTTGCATTAAATGGCCCGTGTTTTAATTGAGATTGATACCCCTGCTCTACATGACGGTCTTTGGGTGACCCGAGTTTCGAACTCACAACCCTCAGGTTCCTAATCCGTTGCTTTTCCAACTGGTCTACCGCGTCCTTGAAGCAAAAGGACAGATTTGTCTTGACGAGGTATCTCGTAATAAGCACAACTGACCATGATATCGATGATATCTCGTTATTAACAAAATAGACCAGATCCTAAACGAGATACCTCGTTCAAACCACTTGTAGGGTTGAGTACTAATACACATTTTTATTTCAAGAAGTATTGATAATGCTAGTGAGCTATTTGGGCCAAATGTCAAGCCAAACTTCTTATTTGTATACCTCGATACGAGTTACATATGAACCAACAGACAACTGCTCCTTACATCCTCAGTTCTATCTTGTGAGGTTCTATGGCCGACAAAAGGGCCGCGGTAGCCCGGTTGGAAGAGTAACGGAAGATTAGCAACCGGAGGGTTGCGAGTTCGAATCCAAGCAAAGACCGTCGTGTACAATGGGGGCTGGTGCGTGTTAAATCTGCCGTGGCCTCAAATGTCCTCACGTTGGCGTGGTGTGGAAGTTTGGAGAGTGGGGAGCCATCTTATGCGTGACCTCTCCAACTCACCATATAGTTTCGAGCCTATAGTGGAGAGGCGGGAAGAAATTTCACCGCCAACACGAAGGGGACGAAAAAAGAACCACCCGTTCGACAGCACACGCCCCCCCAAGAGGGCATTTATTGATCTCTCAAGAACAATACATAATTCACAATTCAGGAGCGCACACAGAGCTCCAATACACAAACATCTAATACACGTTTAAAATGACATCAGAAGAAAAACAAATAACACACAAATAGAAACAGAAAGCTAACCAGGGAAAGCGACACCAGTACATCGGAATATTATTTACTTTTAAATCACTAAAATACAATATTAAAAATTTTTCTAACAATAAAAAGATTATTTTTAAAGCTAAACCGATTTATAACTAGGCTGGTTTATAATTCGACAAAATAAATTCACTGGCTAGCACACAAAATACAAAAACTAGAACACATTAAATACAAGAATACAAAGATACTGAACGAATAAATAATAAAATGCAAAGATAACAAATACAATACAAAACTAAGGTCGACCGACAGGAAACAGTGGCAAGTCACAGGAAGTTGGCACAAACACAAGTCCCGTGAGTATCAATGGGGCCAACAAGTTGGCTGGGGGGCCAGGGCTAGAATGTCTGATGATAATCAGACCCCACAAGTTCATATGATCGAGCCTCAGAGATCAAGGCATTCACTCGTTTTCAGGTAAAGAAAAAATGGCAATCAGAGAACATACAAAACAAGAAAAATTCACAAAGTATAAGAAAAAAGAACAACTCAACTAGACTAACACACAACACAAAAAACGAAACGCCATAAATCACTAAATATTAAATATACGGAGAATCAACATTAAAATACCAAAGATATAAATAAAAGTTCCAAAATACCGAAAGGTTCGTCAAAGGAATAAAAATTCTAAAACTAATTAACAACCTTAAAATTTTATAACACAAAGACAACAAGGGAGGTCAAGCAGACCGGAAAGCAGTGGAACGGGTGACCAGGAAAGAAATGAAATGAAAATTTATAACAAGAAAAAACTGGAGGAAAAGGGTCAAAGTGCTTGCTGCAATGGAACGGAAGCTGCCTTAGCAGCAGATTAGCAACCGGAAGGTTGCAAGTTCGGAACTCGGTTCAGCCACTCGTGTACACGGAGGCTGATGCACGTTAAATCTGTCGTGGCCTTAAATGTCTTCACGTTAGCGTAGTGTGGAAGTTTGGAGTGTGGGTGCCAGTTAAGGTGTTTTTCTCATCATCTGACCGTAGTTCAAATTTGCGAGGCATTACCACCACCATCACACGCATCTGTACAATGAAATTTTGTTTTTCAGAACAGATTCCAGTCAACGAGGTTTGTCACTTTCGGTTGGTCTGGAAAGATGGTGCTCTCTAGTTAGGGGTCAGCACCTCCCGCAAGAACAGCTTAATTTTGAATCTGCGGAGGTAAGCCATAAAAGGTTCTTGACCTGTCAGGAACCAATTAATATATCTATGTATGACGAGAGATCTTGTATGCACCTCAGGCATAAACGTTTTTAGGCGGAGGCCTTTTTCAGGCGAAATATGTTCATGCAAAGTAGATATAGAGTTCTCTTTAAAAATGAACATGGGGTGCGAACATCCAGTTCCTCACCACAGTAGGAGGCGAGCTTGGCAAAATGATCGGTCAGCCCTGTGTGTGCCCTGACCTGGCTCAGGCCAAAATTATTAGTATATGGAGAAATTTTTAATTTTGTTATTGGGATAATTAGATTTATTAAATGGGGATTGTAAGGCCTGTATCGAACTGAGTGTCACTATAAATATGAATTCTATTGTTTTCCATGACCCAGGTTATGGCTTTAAAGATAGCTGTCAATTTAGCTTGGAATACTGAATTATTGTTTATTAATTTGTAAGAGAAAACCTTTAACAATTTTGAATCCTCGGATATGCACACGGAGACATTCCCATCAATGCATCGAGGGCGGAATACTCCAATTTAGGGGGAAAGTTGAGAATTAGACTAGAAACGGGGAGAATTAAAATCGGGATATTGTGGTCGAGGTTATAAAGTGACAGTTCCAGGACGTCTGGATCGGGCTGCCGCCCTTTCCAGATTTTAAATTATGCAAAGAGGAAGGAGTCACGTGGAGCGGGGTATCCCAGGGAGACAGTGGGGATCCCAGGGAGCGTTCAGGGAGACAGTGGGTGCGGTCCTATAAAATCGAGATCTATTAAGGAGAAACGGACGCTCTATCGAGTACGCTGTACCAGGCGTGACCTCGTCATCTGATAGTGGTTCAAAATTACGTGGTCCTCCAGAACGACTTTGCCTACCGGCCAACACACTGAGGAATGTTGGCAGGATGGAATCATTGGATCCCGAGGGACGTTGGCGGGTGTGTCCTTGGACAATCATCCGGGGAAGGATGATTACTACAGAGTGTCCTAAAAGTTCCCGTACTACAACTTTAAAAATATCATTTGCCCGTGTTTCTTTTAATTAGTGAATTTTATCGTCTGCTTATAATTTTGTGGATTCTTTAATTTTTATCGTTTGGTTTTCTTCTCGCTCAAGTTGTGCGATAATAAAGTTCCATGTCATTTTGTTCTTCATTGCAAAATGAGTTTATCACGCATTCAGAGAATTGCGCTGCTTGAGGCTTACTTTGAATATAAATCATATGAAAGATGTGAAGAATTTTGCCGACATAAATGGCGACATGGTTTCATTTAAGCGGTTATGTGAACGCGCAAATCTCCCGCATTTGAGTGACGACAAATCTCCATTCATTAATGAAAAAAACTTTACATTCTCAAAAATTTGGTATTTGGTGTGCCGTATCACGCAAAAGGATTGTTGGGCTTCTGTTTTTCCAGTCAACTGTTGATGGCACTGTATACAGAGAACTCATCCAACAATTTGTTGCATTATTAGAAGTGAATGAACGAGATTCTTAGTTCCAACAAGACGGTGCAACCTGCCATACAAGTTATGAAACCATGGGCATGCTTCAAGATTTTTTGGTCGATCGACTCATCTCCAGAAATCTTTGACCACCTCGTTCCCCTGATCTGAGCATCCCCGACTTTTTCTGTGGGGATATTTAAAGAACAAAGTTTATGAAGATAATCCCCAAACAATAGATGATCTGAAAATTGCCATTACTCAAAGGATACAAGAAGTCATTCCCAGCATCTTGAAACGCGTTTCTAAAAATATGCGCAAACGACTTCAGCTTTGCCCCCAAGAAAGGGGCGGACATTTTGAACATTTATTATAAATGTGAGTTCAAATTTTTTTCCTACGTTAATGTTAAAAGTGCTTTTCACTATTAGCATAAAAATAATCGTTTTAAAGTTTGTTTTAGTATAATAAATTCACGAATCGTCAGTACGGGAACTTTTAGGACACTGTAGAACGGTAGGGATGAAAAAGAGAACTCGGCTAGAGGACACGGAGATCGCACGTGCAAGGGTCCTTTCCCTGGCATAGTCCAAGATTTGGAACTGCAAATATACTGATGTAAATAAACAGTCAAGTACCCAAGAAGAAGCGTCACTGTTTCTGTTAATCTATGGATGGTTAAGAAAAAAAAACCACACAAACACGCGTTCTGATAGTGGCGCAGTCTAGGATACCAGAGAGTGACACTTCTTCATGCTTACTTGACTACATATTTATTTACAGTTCCATTTCTGGGACTATGCCAGCGAAAGGACCCTTGCATGTCCGTTTTATCCACTATTCGAGTTCTCTTTTTCTCCTCAGCCGCTTGAATGTTCAAGGACAACCCCCGCCAAAGTCCCTCGGGGATCCAATGGTTCCTTCCGACCAACATTTCTCAGTGTGTTGGCCAGAGAACATCACAATATTCAATAAATGCCTTCTACATAAATAATGAATGTTCCCTTAGTACCATCGTTCCATTTAGAGTATGGAAATAAACAGCAGTACACGCAGTAATAGCCCAACTTTAAAAAACATGTGGAGGAATGCCAAAGCTAGAATGGCGCCATAGAGTGTAGATAGCCACCAGGTATTTTTGAGTTCAAAACAAGTTCTGCGAGGGATTTTTTTTGCGCTTTGGGGGGAAAACAAGAGCACAGCGAAGAGGTCGCTCGAAGCTTACTGACAGAAAAAGTTGGAATTCGAAAAGATGAATGGCTAACGTTCGCTCCGGAACCACGAGCGAAATAAAATAGCGCTCATGGTTTTTGTTTCTGTCCTGTTTTTCATCATCAACGCATCACATTTTTAAAAAGTAACTTTAAATCTACGAGATTAGATTGGAGAAAATCCCTCCATTCAAATATCTTCTCATTTTTAAATGACATTGGTTTTTTTAAACCACATTTGGTAATTTTACTATTCACTACTCATTAATCATACCTTTTTAATATTATACACCTTGTTGCTGGTCAACATGTCTTCAAACATCAATTCATATCAACCATGATTTTTTTACATTGAGGCAAATTTTAATCTTGTGCTTTATCATATCTTTAATCAAAATAAAATATCTTCTTCCACATGTGCTTTTATCCTTATCTTAGACCAGGGGTGTCAAACTGGTAAGGCCCCCGAGGTAATTTTTTATGGCCCACGATGCTCTGAAATAAAATGAAAACAGGACAATATGTTTTGAAGAAAATATCACTTAGGTTAGATCGAGGCAATACCGTACACACAATTTCGTCATGTTAAAAATGTGTGAGCAACTATTTTCATCCATGAAATTAAATAAAACGGCCTACAGTTCAATATTACAATATTAACTGATAAACATCTATCTGCCATAATGAAGATTGTTTGTTCTCAGTCTTTGAATCCAGATAGTGGAAAACTAGTAGGAGGAAAGCGCTGGCAAGTTTCCGGTAAAAAAAAATAATTTTAGTTTTAGAAATACATTAAATTAAATAAACGTTTAAATAAAAGCAATTATATAGCAATATTATAAATTATTACCCTAAATTTACTTGATTACATAATGTGTTTTAATTACCCTATCCCTATTCCTGAATCCTCACTTCGAAATATAATTTTTAGAAAATTTGGAAATGTGATGTGGCCCGCGTGATCTTACCAGTTGCATTAAATGGCCCGTGTTTTAATTGAGTTTGACACCCCTGTCTTAGACCAATATTTTTTTAATATTTTTTACTTTTATTGGATCACATTCTGTCTTGTGTTTGGCGCAGCTTGTCCGCTTTTGGACCTTGCGCCGTAAAACCCCAAAATCCAATCCAATCCAATCGCTAAATTGAAGCTGACTGAGTAAATGCAAATTCAATTGTTGATTCGGAATCTGACTCAAGAGAAATCAAAACATAGCTTCTAAAGAAAATTTACTATTATACTATAACTAAATTATTCGATAAAAAAATTAATTCGGACGAGAAAAATCGAATCGTCCCCGTAACATAATCCCCACAAGCAACAAAAATAAATCCCCAAACCACTTCGTTCCGAATAATAAATAATGCAAACAAAAAATAAAATCGATTAACAAACAACTCCTAACCAATAACACAAAAACGAATCCTCTAAAAAAAACTCAATCTTAACTACTCAAATTAATGTAGAAAATAAGTCCAACGACAAATATCCAACTCCGACTTTCCCAAAACGCAATTAAATTATTCTTTATGAAACCGAATTTGAGAACGCCACCCTCTTCCCCATGGGGATCTTCCTTCCAGAATCGACTCGGAATGCGATCGTTGAATTTTAAAAAGCTTCATTATATTGCAGCCAAATAGCATCTTAAAACGTAATTTTATTCCATTGTAAACACACTGCCCCGCTCCCGGAGCGACGGCGATCGGTTGCCATGGCGACGACCGGCGTTTCCATGGCGACCGTTCATTTATTCACGAGTGTATCGTACGCCAATTGGTAGGTCTTCGGGAGTTGCGGTTTTTCTTGCCTTTTTTTGTTTTTTGCGAACGGGCCCAAATTGTGTTTATTCCGCGCAATTTAGCTGCGCTCTGGAAAAGAAAATAAGTCCTGTCCACGAAATGTAACGCATTTATGATTTTTTTAAAAAAACGTGGGATGCATGAGGGCGGAATCGATATTTATCTTTCGGATTCTGGCGACGTTTCGCTAATTTAGCCTGCGAGGTTAATTTTTTTGTTTCTTAATTTAGTGTTTACTTATGAGAAGGTAGGTAGGTATTTTAATTAACGTCGCATTGGAGCAACACCACACGGGCTATTGGCGACGGTCCGGGACCAAATTCAAAGGGAAGAGTCTGAGGAGAACACTTCGTCATTTTGAATCGCGGTCAGATGACGAAGTCAACACACCACTCTCCACTTCAACACCACACCAACGTGAGGAGATGAGGATTTAACGTGCACCAGTCCCCTTTGTACACGACTGTCTGGTTGGATTTGAACTCGCAACCCTCCGGTTGCTAATCCGTTAATCTACCAACCGCGGCCCCGTCGGCTTAGAGCAGAAACTGACAAAAAATGTAGAGAACAGCCGATTAAAGAGTATTAACCTTAGGTAAAAAATAAAAACATTTGATAATATACGTATCAGGTATTAAAATAATCATTTAGAGTCAAATGATGCCTTTCCTAAAAATGTCGTCGTCAATAGCCCGTTTTGTTACTCCAGTGCGACATTAATTAAAATACCCACCTACCTAAAAATGTCAGTTAATGAGTTTGCTCTAAGCAGACTGAATACGGAATTCGTGGTGGAAGATTTTTTGACGAAGTGCTGAAATTGTGTTCCAAACAACAAGCCACCTGACGTCCCGTTCAGAATACGTATGTCCGCACACTACCGACACCTATGTTGAGCTTCTCGTATCTTCGACTTAGAGCAGAAACGCACTTTTTTCCGGTGACACTAAATGCTTACTTCATGATAAGATGTACAGAATCATATCGCAATATGCTTAAAAGATATACTGGGGCGCCGCGGTTGGCAGAGCAACGGACTAGGAACCATAGGGTTGCGAGTTCCGAACTCGGTCCAGCCAAAGACCATCGTGTACACGGGGGTTGGTGCACGTTAAATCTGCCGTGGCCTCCAATGTCCTCACGTTGGCGTGGAAGAGTGGGGTGCCATCTCAGATGTTCACCTCGTCATCTGACCGTGGTTCAAAATTACGGGGTGTTTATTCTGCGATCTTTCCCTTCGGATTTGATCCCGGACCGACGCCAATAGCCCGTGGTGTCGCTGCAGTGCGATGTCAATCAAAATACCTACCCATTTTTTAAGTTTTCACAATTACTCTTCTGGCTCATGGCACGCACTGTATTGTCTTCACTTCAGTTTTTTTACCGTTTCCGCTTCTGTTCTGTTTTTATCTATCTGTTCTATAAATCTCAAAGCACCTTTATTTTCCCGCATTCAGGTCACTTCACATGCAAACCTTACTCTTCCTTAAGTTGTTGTACGCCAGCGTAATTGGTTTGTCCTTTAAAACGCTTTGTGTTGTACAGTGTTGCAGTTCCACGGCAGACTGCACAGTCTTGTACGATTAAGTTGGAATTTGAGTCGTGTGGTTTTGAACGAGTCAGTTAGATAAGGCGATAGGTGAATCGTAAAAGATACGCTTTTTTGCGCTATTGGAATCAGCAGTTCCGATTTCATCTCGCCAGGTAGGCAGTCGAATTATCATCGTACCGAACCAGCACAACGGGCTATTGGCGGATGCCCTGGATCCGTCCCGAAGGGAAGTATCCGAGGGCACAACACCGTAATTTTAAATCATGGTCAGATGACGAGGTCACACCTGAACTGGCATCTTACTCTCCAAACTTCCACACCACGCCAACTTGAGGATATTGGAGGTTGGTTAGTTGGTTTTATGGCGCAAGGGCCATGATGCGCCAGACACTTGACATACAATATCAAGTAATACACACACAATGAAAGTTTTACTGACACAGAAGAGAGAAATACACCCAGGGAGGAATGCACATGACAGTTATCGAACCTGCGCCGCCTACAATGCGTTGGTTGCTAGCGCAGTGGGCATACCCACGACGACCCCGAGGACATTGGAGGACATGACAGTATTAACGTGCATCAGCCCCCACGTACACGACGGTCTTTGGTTGGATCGAGTTTCGCACTCGCAACCCTCCGGTTGCTAATCCGGTACTCTTCCTACCGGGCTACCGTGACTTTGGGGCAAAATAAAAGAACACTATTCGGAAATCGCTCAGGGTGATTGGTTCCACCTTCCCTAGTTTAACTCTGATCCTCATGAGTAGGCCACAACGCACGTAATGACCAAATGTGGACATGTATTGTTTGGACAAGATTTTATAGGTCAGGAAGGTCAAAACTGATTGGAAGTCAAGCAGGGAAGACTTGCAGGACGGATAGATGCGTATGACCCACTCAGAGGGTTAAAATGAACACTCGATTTCATAGATATCGCAATAACCCGCGACTGAAACCCCGATATGTTTTATAGAAGCAAAGGTCTGAAAGCAAACCATTCGAAATACAGAACTGCGCCGCCTCACCGAAAGAAAATCCGGGGAAACCGTACAAGGGTTGTTCCAATCGATTTTGGGACTCGGACATGTCTCACGACCACTTTTTCATTTGTTCCTCGGAAAAAGAAAATCGCTGACAAATGTCATCCTGAGCACGGAGGAACTAAAAAAGAACATATTCCCGGATAAAAAGTACAGTTGAGGGAAAAGTCGACATCCACCGGTTCCAGTCCCCCAATCGATCATGCCCATGCAAGCCGAAGGAAAGGATATAAATTCACGTTTGCCGCAGGGGGAGAAGATCTCGGTTATGGTACCCCTTCTAGAAAAAAAGTGGGCCGCGGTAGCCCGGTTGGAAGAGTAGCGGATTAGCAACCGGAGGGTTGCGAGTTCAAATCCAACCAAAGTTAAACCTGTCGTGACCTCAAATGTCCTCACGTTGGCGGGGTGGGGAGGTTTGGAGAGTGGGGTGCCGGCTCAGGTATGACCTCGTCATCTGACCATGGTTCAAAACTACGTGGTGTGGTCCTCGGGTCTTTCCCTTGGGGGTTGATCCCGGATCGTCGCCAATAGCCCTTTGTGTTGCTCCAGTGCGATGTTAATTAACTACTTACTTAAATGGTGCCTTGCTGCGATGCTAAATGCGGATGGTGCTGGTGTTCCTGTGGTAAAGCATGCTTCCGGTACGTATTCCGTTGCTGGGTAACAGAAAGTTAAATCTTCGTCTTCCGATGATTTGTTTGTTTACACTGCAAATACTTCTAGTACTCCATAGACGTGAGATGTAAGTAGACTGAGCATGGCTATTGAAAGGGGCTTCAAAGAGTGTAACCATGATGTCGACTAGTAACTGCTCTGAAAAACTGACTTGGTTGACCGATTTGGCATCTTATCGCCTCGTTTGGTGATATGGCATCTAATGACAGGATAGGTGTTTGACTGAGCATTTCAATAGAGTGGCGAAACAATTGAAGAGATCGCCAAAGCTTGTCACATAGATCCTCAGATGATGAATCAATGGATTCTCCCTTCCCGCAAACCAATCAGATGATGTTTTCGGTTCCACCCAGCTGACGAAAGTAATCTAATGGCCACGTTACTTCTAGTTTGGGTCACACTATGCTGGGCACATTAAAAGGTTGCCATTGCTCACTGCACTTTTATACTTGATCTAAGACGCCCGCCACGAGAAGATACTTGGGCAAGCTTCCTTCCAGGGCGAGTTCATTTCACTGAGGTGGGAACAGAACATCCCTCAACTGTTACAAATGAGAAGATCCTGTCAACGTTTCCTTTTTCAATCAAAAGCAAATGGCGGGAAGGTGAACTCTTTTCCACTTTTTTTCGAATCCTTTTACAAGTTACCTATTTCCTTTTGTATATTATCCTTCTTCAACTTAGCGATAAGTATTTAAAAAGATTTCTTGACGATAAAATCGGAAAGAAAACTGAAATGTTGGTTTCTTAGAGAGTGAATTTTCCATGGAGCACCTGGGTCGAAGGCCCTGTCTCGAGATAACAAAGCCTTGTGTCCCGAATACATTTAGGTTATCAGAAACTTTCAACGGTGTAGCAAAGACTTGGATGTCAGGTTATCAAAGGGGGTGCAGTTGCAGTTGGTGCCATAGGAGACGTTACAATGAGCGATTTCTATGAACTAAAGAGATTATGGCAGCCTTTTAGTGAGGAAATATTTCAAAGCAACTTCAACTGTCAATAAAACAATCAGACAATCAAAACAATAAAAATTCACATTTTTAATTTGTAGGAATTTTATCACATTATCATTTTGTTGAAATATTAACCACCTTTACAAATTCACGTCGTTGACATTTTTACAGAGGGAAAAAACATATCTGATGTAGCTTGTTCTTCGAGACCAAATAAGTGGTCAAGGGTGCTAAAAATCAAATGTGGCAGCTTCTACCACTACATTTCGGTTGACGTTTGCCTATTTTGTTAATGGGATCGTCCTATACCACCTAACGTAGAAGCCAAGTCTCATCTCGTGATGGATGCACTAATGAGACCATCATGAGAAGAGACACGCCTCTTCTGAGGAAGAGTTCATTTCACTCCGGGGAGAGACCGGTCAAGGTTTGCAATAGAGAACCACGCCAACGTTTTCGTTTCTGCTTTTGTGCTAACACTAGTCCTGAGACATTGAATTGGCTGATAAACGCATGCGTACAGACACGTTTTCTGTATAGAAACGGAGTAGGCATGCGCATGTCGGATATTTGGTCGCATGTCCGATCGGTGCGCTTAAAAGGTCGCTAAAGATTGTACAGAGCAACCTGTCCAACTCAGTTGACACTGTAACGTAGCGGTGGGCCAATGAACGCAACGACAGTCTAAATTACAAATAACTAACGTTTATTTACGTTAAACATATAGTATTTGCAATATATACAATCAGGGATTTGTATCCCTTGGTCGTGGGCTCTGCAAACAGGGAAAAATGGGATCTACTTCGACGGCCGGCTCGTACGAGCACCACAAAAAACGCATGCTCAGCACTCAACAGTTCTCCCCTGTGTGGCCAGATTCCACTGGGAGACATTTCAATTCCAGGGGGTGTCGTGTACCCCTGAAAACCATCTGGACGGCACTTAGATCACCATAGGAAGACCACCCCGATCGGGATTTTCGGCCGGTGGTCAGTGGTATTGACCTCCGATCCGGAGTTAGTTGCTAGGGACGTTACAACATTTGCCCTGAGAAGGTAATCGGATCGTCCGATGCCGCGTGACGTAGGAGGGGTCAAGCCACTTCATGTCGTGCTGTAAAAGCAGTTCAGTTTTTATTGCTCCATTGCTGTGCAATGATTGGATACCAGACGCAAAACGTCACCCGTCAAACAATCGTCGAACAATAACAGGTTGACTGCATGAAACCCAGAGCTACAAAAAACCATTTTTTAAATGTCCCGATCCCAGAACTCTTTCCATTTCGCCAGTTTTCCTCCCAAAAATTGTTTTTCTGCCATTTTGACAGGCAATCTCTGCCCTAAAATAGAGGCCCATGTAGGCGGCGTCTTGTGAAAATGGCGCAGCGGATAAATAATTACCCACGCGCGTGGAGCAATTGGCGCACAAACGATTTCTGAACAATTGCCACTTGTGCGCTACTAAATAAGTCATAACACTTCTTTCTGTTTCCCTTCGCGATGTCAGCTGGGTCGGCCGCTCTTCTATTTTGGTCGTTCCTTCGAAGCCGACATGTTCTTCCCCTTCATCAATTCCCGAAGGTCACCTTGTGATATTCGATGGAATATTTTTCCTATTCTCTTTTCACGGCGGCCGACTGTCAATAGAGCAAGAGAATACAAAAGTTGTTCCTAACAGGACCCTCAAATAAGGGAAGAAGGACGTAATCAGAGGACGGGAGCTCAGGGCTACCCCTGAAATCTTGATGTCGCAACAATTTATACCGAGGTTGTCTTAATTGACGATGGCTGATTTTGGGGTTTTATGGCGCCCTATTTGGCCATGCTGCGCCAGACACAAAACATGCAATATAAAGTAATAGATAAACACAATGAAAGTTTTACCGACACAGGAGAGAACTAAAGACCGTCGTGTACAAGGAGGGGGCACGTTAAATCTGTCTTGGCCTCAAATGACCTCACGTTGGCGTGGTGTGAAAGTTTGGAGAGTGGAGTGCCCATTCAGGTGTGACCTCGTCATTTGACCATGGTTCAAAATTACGTGTTGTCCTCAGATCTTTCCCCTTGGGGATTGATCCCGGACTGTCCCCAATAGCCCGTTGTGTTGTGCTCCAGTGCTACGTTAAGTAAAATACCTACCTACCTTTACTAAAAGTCCTTTAGGAAGATTCTTCCTTAGAAAAGAATCACTTGGGAAGATCCCATTGTTCATTTTCTTTGAAAAGAGTCCTTTTGGTCAAGGTCAAAATGCAGGCAAAATGCAAGCTTTCTATTGGTCAGGAAGGTCAAAATGCAGGCCTTCTATTGGTCAATAAGGTCTTTCTATTGGTCAAGATGAAAATGCAGGCATTCTATTGGTCAAGAAGGTGAAAATGCAGGCGTTGTATTGGTCAAGAGGGTCAAAATGCAGGCCTTCTATTGGTCAAGAAGGTCAAAATGCAGGCGTTGTATTGGTCAAGAAGGTCAAAATGTAGGCAGACATGCAGGGATGATAGCAAGGTGGAATTATGCGTGTGCATCGGTGAGAGGGTTAAATAAAAACGCGCTATTGATGCGCATAACTTAGCTTTTCATTTGTAGTAAGCAAGTTTTCCTCGGCCATCGCTCTTACGCTTCCCGTGGTATATCGCGTTTTTTCCCTTGTTCTCCAAGGAACGGGTCATATCCCAGGTGTAATTATACCTCGAATACCACTACTCTGGAAATTCCAAGGCTATCAGAGGGAAAAGTAATTTTGTAGAACTGAATGACATTGTGAACACATTTTCAAGTTTGTTGCACCAAAGATTTATATTTTTCTAGTGATAGCAATATAACGAGAAAGTTCAGTGATATTTCTTTAACCTGCTCCGTCCGAGTACCTGCATGAAACATTTGTACAATAATTGCGACAATTGTTTTTCCAAATTTAAATTTAGATTGGTTCCCACGTATCTGCCCCTTTTGCAACTCGCAGACTTCCCTGCATGACTTGTAACCAGTTTTAATTCTACCCTAGGATTCTTTCAACCGATAGATGTGGTTATTTAGACCAATAGAATCTTTCAAAAAAATTCTATTCTAAGCAAAGGAATCTTCCTAAGGATTCTAGTTTCGGAAATGACCAACAAAATCTTACCGAAGGATCCTATTCTAAGCAAATGAGCAATAGAATCGTCCCAAGGATCCTATTCAAAGGAGAGGACCAACGAAATCTTTACAAGCGATTCATTTCCAAGTTTGTCTATTCACAATTCATCTGAAAAATACTTTTCAAGAATATTTTTTAATTGTATTTTGAATCACTTTTCAATATCGATGTTTTCTTAAAGCAGGCAATCCTTAGTTTTTTCCCGCGTCTTCATTTCCTATTAAATAACCCATTATGTTGCTCTAGTGCGACGATAGTTAACTACCTACCTACAAACCATTTCCTATTCCAATATGAACTTTAATCCAAAAGAGCTTCATTATTTTCCATTTTTCTGTGCATTTAACATCAACGATTTCCATTTATTTTTAAATTTGTTTTTACTGCTGAATGTGGCATTCATAGCGAAGACATTAAGCATGTTAATGTTTATTGCAGTGAATTTTGAACTTGTAAACCAAGAGACATTTCTTAATATCCTATACTTTTGATTTAGCAGTATCCGGAATTGGTTGTAGGTTATCTTTTTGTTAGCAATATAGATAGAATTTCCATTCCTAATATACCGTTTTTAAAAACTTTATTCGTCATCTGATCGTGGTTCAAAATTACGTGGTGCTGTCCTTTCCCTTCGGGATTGATCCCGAACCATCGTCAATACCCAAGGTGTTGCTCTAGTACAGGGGTGTCAAACTCAATTAAAACACGGGCCATTTAATGCAACTGGTAAGATTCACGCGGGCCACATCACATTTACAAATTTTCTTAAAATTATATTTTGAAGTGAGGATTCAGGAATATGGATAGGATAATTAAAACACATTATGTAATTAAGTGAATTTAGGGTAATAATTTATAATATTGCTATATAACGGCTTTTATTTAATTTAATGTATTTATAAAACTAAAATTAATTTTTTCACCGGAAACTTGCCAGCGGATGGAAAGGTAGGAAGTCTTCCTACTAGTTTTCCAATATCTGGCTTCAAAGACTGAGAACAGACAATTTTCATTATGGCAGATAGATGTTTATCAGTTAATCTCGATCTGTAGGCCGTTTTATTTCATTTCATGAACGAAAATAGTTACTCACACATTTTTACATGACGAAATTGTGTGTACGGTATTGCCTCGATCTCACTTAAGTGCTATTTTCTTCATAGTATATTGTCCTGTTTTCATTTTATTTCAGAGCATCGTGGGCCACATGCGGCCCGCGGGCCGCCAGTTTGACACCCCTGCTCTAGTACGACGTTCATTAATTACCATTAAAACTGAAGCGTTTTGTTATTGTGACTTAATTTTGAATTTTCGACCATTTTCAGGTTTATAGGGCATTTTGGGGGCACTATTCAAGATTTTTTAATTTTTACCCCAGGTGTTTTCGTGAAAAATCACATTTGGGTAGCTCACATTAGTAATCTGCGAGTTGTATGCGACGGATTCGATTACTGTAACGTACGCTTGGTGTATTTCTCGCTTGTGTGTCAGTAAAACTTTGTTGTGTGTAATGTGTCCTTTTACTTGATGTTTTGTGTTTGGCGTAGCTTGACCGAATATGGCCTTTGCGGCATAATACCGAACACAACCAACTACATCAATAAATGCCTGATTGGTTTGGGGTTTTATGGGACAAGGGCAATATTTGAACATGCTGTGCCAGACACAAGGCATACAATATCAAGTAATAGACACAACGAGAGTTTTACTGGCATTGATACACCCAGGGAGCAATGCACCTCACATGAATCGGTTCAATTCCTCCCTGGGTGTTGCTCTAGTACAGGGGTGTCAAACCCAATTAAAACACGGCCATTTAATTCAACTGGTAAGATTCACGCGGGCCACATCACATTTACAAATTTTCTATCTTCAAACTTTCCTTGTGTGTGTGTCCTTGACGTTGTCTTTTGTTTGAGGCAGCGTGGATATTGCGCCATAAAACCCAACCAAAAACATTTGAGTATTTGCCGGCACTGATTACATAACACGATTCGAAGCAGTCGCGCGCATGCGCACTAACAACGAGAGACGATCCCGCCTCCTCACAGATAGACTCCGAATAAAAAGGAACCAATTCGCATGTTGCCAAGAAAGCATTGCCCTCGTCCAAATTGTATATCGATCAATTTGATACGCGATGAGTGGTTGTCTTGGCAACCAGCACAAACAGCCGAGAATGTTGCTCAGGAGAGAGGGGAGGGGGAAACGAGCGCTTCGTGTTTATTTACGAACCGGGCAACAATGGGAAACGGGAGATCCAATTAGCCCGGACTCCATGCTGTCGATCGCCACCGCAGCAGGAGGGAAACCTCTCAACTCGCTTCCCTTCAACCACTCCCACTGAAGGACGGCTTTTGCAGTCGAACAAACAAGTTGATGCTGGACTTCTAAATGCAGATTTGTGTTTGATAAAGCGCTATTGAACTGACAACGCTTTGTCAGCATTACCCTTTTATCGCGTCATTTATCACACATTCCGATCCTTCGTACCTGTTGAAATTTATCGTAGTTTACAGTGCGGCGTCATTTTGTCGTCAAGTCAATGCCAAATCGCAACGGCTCGGGTGAGAAGATGACCTTGGCGTAGTCCATTTCCACAAAGTTGGGTCGAGTTTTCCACAAAGTTGGCGAGCTAACCTGGGGGGGGGGGGCTGCCTTACGCAAAATCATGTGTGGCGATCACTTAGTGATGGACCATGGTCAGATGGAGAGGTCATGCCTGAGCTGGCAACCCACTCCAAACTTCCACACTACGCCAACGTGATTACATTTGAGGCCACGACAGATTTAGCGTGCACCTGCCCCCTTTGTAAACGATGGTCTTTGGATGGAAAGCTCCCTTAAAACACTTTTAGAATAGGTACAGGAAACACGTATCGCAGCAGAAGCACAAACACCGCATATGTAGGGTGGCACAAATAAATGTTATCACGCTTTATTAACTGGTAAAACGCTGAATTTTATTTTTGTAACATATTTAACGGTTGAGAAATAATGGCCCAATCTATTAAGTTTCGAAGAAAGAAAGTTTGTGTTAAAGTGCTACTGGAAAATGGGAAAACGCGGTAGAAGTGCAAAGACGATTTCGGAAAAAATTTCACGCTGATCCACCTAGTAGACTCACCATAAGACGAATGAGAGATAAGTTTGAAGCAGATGAAACTGTTCAGGATGTTCAGAGACAACGTTCAGGAAGACCAAGACCATCGACTGACGCAGACACGGAAGAAAGGATGTTGGAAATGGATCGGTCTACAGCCAAGAACATCGCCAGGCTGCTCGTGAAGTAAGAATTTCAAAGGATAGTGTCCATGGGGTTTTAAGAATAAAGTTTATGGTACAAAACCTGGAACCATTGATGAATTGAAGGTAGCCACCGAAAGGGAATGTGCTGAAATTCCGAATGAAATGGTTTTAAATGGGTGCGATTCCATAGTTTCATAGATCGGAATGGTCATCAATTTGAAAATAAGTACAAAAAATACGTTAACTTAGTTCGTTGGAAACATTGAAAGAAAATTGTACGATATTTAATAACACTTTATAAACAATCAAAGTGTGGTAACATTTTTTACGACACCCTGTATTTAGCTTGACAGAAAATGCCTCTCATATCACACCCTCGCAAAAAAATGACACAGATCAAAATATGAACATTTTCAGGAGCAATTGAAAATTGCAGAAAATCCCCACCACTTATAATCGTCATTCAATGTCATGCTCGGTCAAACTAAACTAGCGCCCCCGATAACCTAGGAGTTATTGCGAGTTGAAATCGGTCACACAATTACATCGCGTCCGCCGCTAATCTTTATCGTACCACAAGACGTAGTACAACGTCAAAAAGGAAATTCAAAAGAAGACGAAAATGGGGTCTCTCGAATGGAACAGATGGAATATAAAATTTGGATCTCTTCCCCAGGGAAGGGTCAATCCCTCAGAAGAGCGATGCTCCTGCCTCGATCGGTTCATCATTTCCCGCCCAGCGATCCGAATGCTCCACCGCCCCCTGCAAAATAAAAAGGAGAATCAATTTTGCTTTAACGGAGCGTTAAATGAAACAAATTGGTCGAGGGAGCGACGATCGCTCATTTCGAATGCACCCCACCCCCACCTTTGGAATTCCGAAAGCAGCGAAGATCGTTTTTCACCCTGGACCAATGGCGTGCGTTTTTCTCGCAAGACTAATGATATCCGATCCAGGGGGATGCATATATTTTCTGTCAATTGCGATCAGAGTAAAATTTTCTTACAATTATCTTAACTCAGCGTCATACAAAATGCGATACGACCTCATTACAAAACTTCCTTTGTATTTCAATTTCATAATTTATTTCGAAACAACATTGATTACCTTGGACTCCTTAATGAAATGTATGAATCGGGGTAAAATTAATCCGTCCTTTTATTCATGATAGAGCATATTCAAGGTACCATCCAATAGGAAATAACTTCTCTAATCTATATATCGGGTTGGCAACTAAGTTCCCGCCGTTTTTTTTAATTTTAACATTCCGCATGTCATTAAATGTTTTTGGCATAATGTTTTAAATCATTCGAAAGAGGATGTTTTGTTCTACCGGAATCTATGTTTTTTTGTTCGAGTTAATTTATGTTAATTTTCAGATCATTAAAATGGAATGTCAGGTTGAGAAAAATGAGCATTTTCGACACCTCCTTCTTTTTGCTTTTAATCAAGGTTCTAAGGCCGCAAAAGCTGCTCGACATTTGTGCTGTGTATGGAGAGGGTGCCATAGCTGAAAGAACCGCTCGTGATTGGTATGCCAAGTTCGAAAATGGAAATTTTGACCTTAAAGACGCACCTCGTTCGGGCCGTTCAGTTGAGTTCGATGAAGAGCGATTAAACCAACTTTTGCACGAAAATTCGCGTCAGACAAGGGAACTGGCAGAGAAAATGGAATGCTCCCACACTGCTGTAGAGAAGCATCTTCACTCGATGGGAAAGGTTCAGAAATGTGGAGCATGGGTTAAGTGACAACAACAAAAATCAACGAGCCACAATCTCCGCTGGTTTGCTTTTTCGTCACCGCTCAACTCATGGACGCAAGCAACGATTTCTTTACCGAATCGTTACTGGCGACGAAAAATGGTGTCTGTAATTAATATGAAGCAGCGCAAGGAATGGCTAAGGTAAACAAGCGACACCGCACGTGAAACAAGATCTTCATCCGCGTAAAACGATGTTGTGCGTATGGTGGGACTGGGAAGGGATTATCCATTACGAATGGCTTGAACGGAACCAAACGGTCAACGCGGAACTCTATGTTCAACAGATGGAACGACTCAACACGGCGGGAACTTAGTTGCCAACCCAATACATAAAATTTGCTTGAAAGGCTTGTTGTCTTCATACAAAAATGGTTTAAGTCATTGCAATCAATTATTTCTCTTATTAAATAGCCCGTTCTGTTGCTCCAGTGTAACGTTAATTCATTTACCTACCTACCTCTTACTTATTAAAAAATACTTTAGCAACCGGAGGGTTTCGAGTTCGAATTCAGCCAAAGACCGTCGTGAACAAAGGGGGCTGGTGCACGTTAAATCTGCCTCAAATGTCCTCACGTTGGCGTGGTGTGGAAGTTTGGAGAGGAGTGCCAGCTCAGGTGTTTGCCTCGTCATCTGACCGTGATTCAAAATCACGTGGTGTTGTCCTCGGGTCTTTCCCTTTGGGATTGATCCAGGATCGTCGCCAATAGCCCGTTGTGTTGCTCCAACGTGACGTTAATTAAAATACCTACCAAACGTACCTAAGAAATATTTGGGTAGGTGGTTAATCAACGTTGCACTGGAGCAATACAATGGGCTATTGGCGACGGCCCGGGATCAAACCCGAAGGGAAAGATCAGAGGACAACACCACGTGATTTTGAATCACGGTCAGATGACGAGGCAACACCTGAGCTGGCACTCCTCTCCAAACTTCCACACCACGCCAACGTGAGGACATTTAAGACCACAACAGATTGAACGTGCATTAACTCCCGCGTATTCGACGGTCTTTGGTTCGATCGAGAGCCATTATGGCCCCTTGCGCCATAAAACATAAAAATCCAACAACCTTAATATTTAAAGAATTTTATGATTACGTCAACGTGTCGGGGGCAGCATAAGGCCATATATTCTTGATGTGTAGAGGAATTAGAAGGCATTGAATGATTCGAGCAGACGAACTTAATTTTCCTTGTCTTTCCTTTGCAAATTCTAGACCCTCCCCTGGTCGACTCACTATTAGTTTAGAGTAGTTAAACGAACCAGGGGGAAAATTCATTCCCGCTGCTCACGAAAGAGGCCAAGGAGAGACCCAACCCCCCAAATAGCATTTATTAATACTAAAAGATATTTACATGGGCATCCTTTGCAAATTAGAAATAGAGTAAATCCGAATCAATTTCCATTTCCTTCGTTATCGATTCGTCTTCAGAAATTCCGAAGCAACACCGCGAGAGAACGCCGCACCTTTCCCGAGCGCAGAAAAATAAAAATCTCTATTTTCCCAAAAGATTTCAATTTCATTTTATGACGCCTCTTCAAAAGGTCGGGGAAAAGGAAAAACAAACGACGCGCGATACGAAAACTGAAAAAGAGGGAAGGCCTAAAAAACAGACAAAAGAAAATTCATTTATTTTATTCCAATTCTCTCCCGCTCGCCATTTTGGAACGAAGATTGGAATCGTTTGCGATTCTCCTTCCATATTTGCTGCTGCGAAATCCATTGCCAGATTCCATCATCGACACTTCTGACATTTATTGTAATGGAGTCCAGAGATGATTCGTCGCCTAGCAACGAAGGTTTCCACCATTGTGAAGTCGCTTCGCCTCTCTCTTGTGTCGGGAATTTATTGATGTTACTTAAATGCCGGGTAGAGAGAGAGAGGGAGGCACTAACTGTAGCTGTATGTCGCTGGTATCGATTGCATTTAGCGCGCATTTGTTAAAAATTGCTTGTGAATACATTCGGTCTGGGGAATCTTGATCGAACGACAATGGAATGCGCGTGCGATTGGGGGCGGCTTCCTGCATTGATTTTTCTCTTCTGTTGACATTTACCTTATTGAGGGCGAAACCTTCGCATATTCAGATTAAAAACTCTAAGGGTGCATATCCAGCCATAGACCGTCGTATTCGTGGGGCCGGTTAAATCTGTCGTGGTCTCAAATGTCCTCGCATTAGCAGGGTGTGGTAGTTTGGAAAGTGGGGTGCCAGCTCAGGTGTTCTCGTCACCGACCGTAGTTCAAAATTACGTGGCGCTATCCACGGATCTTTCCCTTGGGGATTGATCCCGGGTTGTTGCTCCAGTGCGACGTTAACTACCTACCAAAAAACTTTTATTGTTCATTCAAAGAAATTCTTGTAAAACCCTTTTTGGTATTTCACTTATTTTCTTCTTGGTACTACCTACCAAGGGTGCATAACATAATAGGTGTAGCGGGCCGGATTGCGAGGAAAGCGGGCACATGCGCAAGTTTGAAGAAGAAAGGTGTTGAGAGAGAAGAGATAGGTAGTTGAATTCACGTCACACTCGAGCAACACGACGGACTATTGGTGACGATTCAGGTTTACTCCCGAAAGGAAAGATGCGAGGTCTTATCCTCGGATCTTGACCTTCGGGTTTGATCGCCAATAGCCCGGTTGTTTCGCCTCAGTGCGACGTTAATTTAACTACCTTCCATATCTTTTTCGGGGCTGTCGATATCAAATTTCAACAGTCTTGGCAGTGCATGCAGCGGTATAAGTCAAAAAGAGGACATTATATTCTATCCCCAAAAAAAGCGGACACTTACAAAAAACGAGGGCATGACCTCCTTTGGGACACCCCCGATGTGCCTTAGTAGGAATGGAGCCAAACGCATCGAAGTTGGCAATTCCACTTGAACAGTCACGTTTGAAGGTTGTGGTAATTAATGTCGTACTGGAGCAACACAACTGGCTGTTGGGCGATGGTCCAGGATCTTTCCCTTTGGGATTGATCCCCTACCGTCGCCTCGTCCAAATTTCCACACCACGCCAACGTGAGGACATTGGGGAACACGTCAGATTGAACGCACACCAGTCCCATGTACAAGACGGTCTTTGGATGAACCGAGTTTCAAACACGCAACCCACCGATTGCTAATTCGTTACTCTTCCAAGCGGGCTACCCCACGTTCGAAGAGTCAAACAGTTTAGTATATGGACGATCTCATCCAGGTAGGTAGGTAGTTGATTAACGTCGCACTGGAGCAACACAAGTAACTATTGGTGACGGTCCGGGATCAATCCCAAAGGGAAAGATGAAGGACAATACCACCGAATTTTGAATCACGGTCAGATGACGAGGTCACACCTGAGCTGGCACCCCATTCTCCACACTACGCCAACATGTGAGGTCACAACAGGTTTAACGTGCATGATCCCATTTATACACGACGGTCTATGGTTGCATTCGAACTCACAACCCTCCGGTTGCTAATCCGTTACTCTTCCAACCACGGCCTTGATCTCATTGACGCGCAATAACTTCTCACATCTAGGATGCACTGAGATGAAAAGTGTCGTGATATACGACCACCCAAACAACACCGCCCCGAAAGACGAGGCGCTTCTAAAAGCAGAAGGTTCAATCCGTCTCGAATGGAAGGGAGAGTGGCGGTGGTTCCATCTTCTCCAGGGAGAGGCGAACTCTTTCATGCCGGGTATTTTTAGGTCTCGTAAAACAGACAAGAGGCTCGTAACGAAAGTGTGATGTGACGGATGATACTAGGCGTGTCAAAAGACGGTAGTGTGCTTTTTTTTCCTCATCCAAATGCGCTTGCTTAGAAGCACATAGTCAGGAAATACAGTTTTCCCTCTATCTTCACCAACCGGAGTTCGAAACTAGGTCCAGTCAAAGACCGTCGAGTTCACGGGGGCTGGTGTACGTTGAATCTGTCGGGCCCTCAAATGTCCTCACGTTGGCGTGGTGTGGAAGTTAGGAGAGTGGAGTGACAGCTAAGGTGTTGTTTTCGTCATCTGACAGTGGTTCAAAATGACGAGGCGTGGTCCTCGGGTCTCTCCTTTCTCGGGATAAATCCCGGACCGTCGCCAATAGCCCGTTGTGTTGCCTCCTCCAGTGCGACGTTAATCAAATATCTACCTACCTTTTACTGGGTTGTCGGTATCAAATTTGAACTCTCCTGTCTGTGCATGCAGAAGTGTAAATAAAAAAAGAGGACGTTTTTTTTCAACCAAAAAAGAGGCATGTCCTCCAAAAAACGAGGACATGTCCTCCTTTGAGACACCATACAGCAACCCTTGATGTGGCGTAGTAGGAATGGAGCCAAGCAAGGCGCATCGAAATTGGCGATTGCATTTGAACAGTCACGTTTGGAGAGTCAAGCAGGCTGGTCTATTAAATTGAAGCCGATCTCATTCAGAAATGTGCGCAATAAGTTAACTACGTAGGTAGGTAGTTAATTAACATCGCACTTGAGCAACAAACACAACGGGCTATTGGCGGTGTTCCGTGATCCATCCCGAAGGGACAGATCCAAGGGCAATGCCTCGTAATTTGAACCACGGTCAGATGACGAGGTCAATACCTGAGCCGGCACCCACTTTCCAAAGTTCCACACCAAGCCAACGTGAATAAGATTATTTCGGAAGATATAACTTTCTTTTAACAGGATCTGTAAGGAATCCAAGCATTCTGTACTTATTCCTAGAATAAGTAGAGCAGTTCATAGCCCATATCCACCCATATGTCATCAATTTTTGTGCCGTAAAAATCGCATCCTCAAAAATGTTGCAGTTACAAGGACAAAGGCACACAACTATTATGAGAAGCAGTGGAAAACAGCACAAAAATGCGGTTGCTTTTATCTTAGGAGTCTTACACAATCCTTGCCGGTAATGTTGGTCTATTCTTTGCATCTGAAACGTTCTTTTGATTATCGGAATTTTTGTTTCTAAAAAAAGTCGCATTATAAATCAAACCAAGGAATGTTAACAATTGAATTCAATATTTTCCGCGTATTCCTTGGGAGAACTTCAGGTTCCGCCGATGTATCACAGGTTGAATAGCACTGCTAAAAAAGCAATTAACATTGTGAATAAATTGTAAAAATGATTCAAAGCAAAAAATTGTTTTCCAAAGAGGTCATTTTTGTATATTGATCTCTTGAACAGGCAGATAAGTATTCCTTACCACATCGGAATTTAAAAGAAATCTACCGCGCAAAAAATGTATTGGAATTTACTCTTCTAATTATTTCGTATAAGCGAACTAAAGCAATAAAAACGTTCCGAGTTTCACTGGTTCGAATGTAAATTTTATGGAGTGTTTATCGCTTTCTTGGAGTGGAGTTATCGCTTTCTTTTGGAATAAATCACAGCCCTCGAATATTCTAAATTGTTCCTCTGAATAAACATCCATTATACCTTCATCAAGTAAGACTTGTAAATAATATTTACATTTCTTTTTACTCCTTTGTTTTTCGTTTAGTTGTGGTTCGATGATCCGCCATGAGACAGTTCTTTTTTTGAAAATTGTCTATTCCATGCAGCGCGTCGTCCAGAAAGCGAAAATGGCGACATGGAAAATCTTATTTCTCCCTCGGCATTGTGACCATGCAACTGAAAACATTCCCCCTTCTTGTAAATAAACATTTTTGTTCGTTTTTTCTCCCATAAAACAGGTTTTTGTGGGAAAATTCCAGCCACCAGCCGAATTTATTTTCGTCTTTCGAACAAATAAACTACTTGGACTACAAAGAATGGAAGCTCAGAGCAGCTGCATAACTTAAAATAATTATACTCTGATAGTCGCTTTGCACGTCCAACTTTTTTTTCATCAATTCTTCCAGAACAAACTAGATCTTGTGTTTCCATATATTTTCCCCAGGAAATTCGTGAAAGTTTTAATACCTTTTTAGGTAATTAAACCGGATATTCGCATTTTGCTCTGTAGAGATGTGATTCTGTCTATAGCATCTAACTTAAAATCGACGATGAAAACTAAGAACAGCTATTTCGTGTCGCCAAGAAAACAGCTAAGAATTATTAGAAAAGCAGGTTAAAGAATTATTAGGTTAGCAACCCTTCGAGTTGCAAGCGGTGCAGGTTCGATTCCTGTCAGGTGCATTCCTCCCTGTGTGTTTCTCACTTCTGTGTCAGTAAAACTTCATTGTGTGTGTCTATTACTAGATATTGCATATCTCGTGTAGCGCAGCATGGCCAAATATGGCCCCTGCGCCATAAAACCTCAATACCAATCAACCAAACCGGACAATCGCAGATAGTCCGTTGTGTTGTTCCAGTGCGACGTTAATTAACTACAAGGTTATATCAAAAAGTGAGGTGAATTTGTCTCTAAAACTCAGTTTTTTGTGTAGCTAATTATTTTTTTTTGTTGCAAGTACCAAGGTGATAGAAGTGTGACGGCACTTCTACGTCAACCCGTCTGGTGCTTAGAGCCAATCAAAGATGGCGCATCGACTTGAGCATTACTCCAAGGAGGTGTCATTCGTTTTTTTATGGGCCAAGGGGAAAAAACATGTGATATTCATCGAGAATTGTTGGAAGTCTATGGAGAGAGTGTTATGTCGCAGAAACAAGTGTACGTGTGGTGTAACGACACGAATGTGGCTGTCGTCGATGCCATGATTCGTGAAGACAGAAGAGAGTGATATTGCAAATGCATTTAATAGTTCATATGGTTCAGTGAGCATATTACCATTTTGGATTACCATTTGTTTGGCCCCTGAAGAAACACCTCCGTTTCCATACACTGGAAGAGGCACAACACTTAGCTGGTTAGGGAACCTGGAGCAAGATTTCTTTGAAAAGGGCATGGATGAGTTGGAATAAATGCTTAGACCACTATGGTTCCTTTGTCGAATGATAGTGTGATACGATTTGTCAAACATAATAAATTTTCATATATTTATCTCTGCACGTTTTTCTGTCAATCAAAAATTCACCTTACTTTTTGATACTCCTTTGTACTTACCTGCCTCCGTTCACTTTCAAAACTTGAGCGGTCGAGGAGTCACGAATGAAGGTCCCCGCTCCTCCAGCCCGTTAGCGAAGGGGGACTGTTATAAAAAAGGACTGCCCTTTATTTCATCTGTCCTGGATCCTTGACCCTACAGTACCTGTGACTTTCTTTAGGAAACGAATGATTGAATCATCACGGGATAACCTTCGAAACATCAATCTCTCTTTCCGCAACATGAAGGTCGAGCGTAACAAGATACATCATCCGAGTGAAGGTTGCTCCTTCCTTTGGATTACCTTTCCAGACACCTGGAGGAGGAAAGACACACATCCAAATGAGGACAGAAGAAGCAAACCACTTGTTCAAACAAAACGTCGCAAAGCGGTGAAACAGTTTCGAAGCTTGAATGAAGGTATTTAATTAACGTCGCACTGGAGCAGCACGACGGGCTATTGCTGACGGTTGGTTGGATTCAAAATCACAACCCTCCGATTGCTAATCTGTTACTCATCCAACCGGACTACCACAGCCCCAGGAAAGAAAGGAGCCATATACAATACGTTTCGATACTTGCTGTACATAGGGGACACAAAATGAACCCGAATTCACATAGGGATGTATGTCCGCAAGTAACAAAATCTATGTCCTAGTCCAACAGAAGCTGTGCCCATACAATTTCTTTGTGGGTGCTCACAATTACGACCATCAACAGTTATGTACATACTAGTTGTATGGCCCGGCGTTGCGGAAGACAACGTGTTAGTAAATACCTCCCTCTTGGATTTTTTACTTTTTTTGCATGCCTTATAGATTCACTGTTATATAATTCTATAAATTTATCATTATTATTATTCGGATTGAAAAGTTTTATGAATGGATGTGGAATGGATTATTATGGTTTAATGTGTCACGGAATAACTGATTGTTAGTAAACGACATATTAGATTTTTCGCCGTCTCATTGCAAGTCTTCATGTAAATTTCCCAATTTCACCCTGACGTTCAGCTTCGACCAGTCTTCTATTGGTAGCTTGTTGCTTAGATTCATTGTGACGTCTTTCACGTAGTTTATATTTAGCTGAATTGCTTGTTGTGGAACGTTTTCTTTCTGGCATTGTCGTTAAAAAGAGTAATTACAACGCAAAAAACAGTCGCTATAAAAAAGGCAGCAGTAAACAATTTGAAATTCCAAATTACGAAAGACTTAAGAGTTGAATTAAATTTAGCATTATTATCATTCGGATTTAAAAGTTTTATGGTTTCATGGGATAACTGTTAATAAACGACATACGATCAGTCTTCTATTGGTAGCTTGTTCCTTAGATTCATATTGTGACGTCTTTCTCTTAGTTTATATTTAACTGAATTGCTTGTTATGGAATGTTTTCTTTTTGGGATTGTCGTTAAAAAAAGAGTAATTACAACGCAAAAAACAATTGCTATAAAAAAGGCAGCAGTAAACAATTTTAAATTCCAAATTACGATGGATTGAAGAGTTGAGTTGTACAGGTTTGCTGTATTGGATGTGAAATAATTATAAAAATAATGCTTATTTAAAGAAGTAAAATATAAGGCTCGAAAAAGTAGTGCATTAAATGTTTATTTAAAGGCAGTAAAATGTAAGACGCGAAAAAGTATATTGAATTTTGAACATTTTCTACGTTTTTCTCTCGAATTTAACACGAATATTTAAGTCAAGTCTGACAAAAAAAACATAATAAAAAAGTTGGGGCAAAAACCGCTACGGAAGCGTTACGGAATCAGCCATTTACGTCACGGCACTCTGTCCAATCAGGTAATTTTTTGAATATTTTATGTTAAAATTTAAATTTTTGAAAATTTTAAAGGGGCGGAATGACTTTCCCAGTTTATTCTGCTTATTTTGACACCTCTCTCAGATCTATGTGCTGTGGTTGAGAAAAAGATAGATTTCCAACAGACAAACTATCACACATTAATAGTGTAGATGACGGCGTCTTACAGATCGCAGACAAACAGAAGAGGATGTAACGTAGTGGGCCGAATGGGTGCTCACGTTGGTGTGGTGTGGAAGTTTGGAGAGTGGGGTGCCAGCTCAGGTGTTGCCTCGTCATCTGACCGTGGTTCAAAATTACGTGGTGTTGTCCTCGGATCTTTCCCTTTGGGATTGATCCCGGACCGTCACCAATAGCCCGTTGTGTTGCTCCAGTGTGACGTTAATTGAAATACCCCCCGAATGGGTGCCATAATTGCAAATAAACTAGTTTATTTCCCAAACTATTACAATATCTTACAATCAGGGATATGTGTCCCTTGGTTGGTTTCTTCTTTGGTTGGATTCGAGCTCGCGACCCTCCGGTTGCTAATCCGTTACTCTTCCAACTGGGCAACCTCTAGAAGTTTCGGGATTTTCGTACGGAGGTCAGTGGGGTTGACTTGAGCTGTTGCAAGGATTCGCAGAAGAAAAAAGTTGACAAATTCTTCGTTGGTTCCTACAGCAGCGAATCCGACTCATGCGATGGCGCTACTGAGTCAATGGGAGTCTCGTACGAGATACCATTAAAACAAATCCATAGGAATGAATCAATGCCTGAGAAATCGGGTAGTAATGATGGAAGCATCGATCTCCACAAGTAAGCCCTTGCGAGTTCGAAACTCTGTCCAAAGACAGACCTGAAAAAATGGGGGTTGATACACGTTAAACCTGTCGTAGCCATGTCCTCACTTTGGCGTGGTATGGACGTTTGGAGAGTGGGGTGCCAGCTCAAATGTTGTATTGTCATCTGACCGTAGTTCAAAGTTACGTGGTGTTGTCCTCGGATGTTTCCTTTGGGGTGATCCCGGACATTTGACAATAAGCCCATTGTGTTGCTCCAGTGCGACGTTAAATATCACCTACCATAAGTAAACCAGTTTCTGGATACCTCTATGAATACGGTCTAATTTAGTATTCATTCTCTCTCCTTCAAGTTAGAGGCCTGGTTGGTAGATTAGTGGATTAGTAACCTGAGGGTTGCTAGTTTGAAACTCAATCCCCTTGTGGCACAGTGGGCATATCCACTGCGCTAGCAACTTTCGAGATGTAGGCGGCGCAGGTTCGATTCCTGTCAGGTGTATTCCTTCCTGGGTCTATTACTCTCTTCTGTGTCAGTAAACTTTCATGTGTGTGTGTGGGGGGGGTATTTCAATTAACGTCACACTAGAGCAACACAACGGGCTATTGGTGACGGTCCGGGATCAATCCCAAAGGGAAAGATCCGAGGACAACACCACGTAATTTTGAACCACGATCAGATGACGAGGCAACACCTGAGCTGGCACCCCACTCTCCAAACTTCCACACCACGCCAACGTGAGGACATTGAGGCCACGACAGATTTAACATGCACCAGCCCCCTTTGTACACGACGGTGTTTTGGCTGGATTCGAACTCGCAACCCTTCGGTTGCTAGTCCGTTACTCTTCCAACCGGGCCACCGCGGCCTTTTCATGTGTGTGTGTCTTGATATTGTATATCTTAGGTTCCACATAACCGAAAGCGACCACGGCACCCCCGACCATTATGTCTTTGGGTGCCCGTTAACGTGTAGTAATCACGTACGGGCACCCACCCAAACAAATTATGGAGCCTGGGCCGCTAATACGGCAAAAAACAATACTGCGCTACATAGAATTAAGAAAATAATGCAATTTCTCACGGAAAACATTGACATTATTAAAAGATAGCAAAGCACATAAACTAATGAGCCAGTGCATGTAACCCAATAGGGGCGAACAATCCATGAGTGATAGAAGTGAATGTGAACAATGCAAACACCGCATTTAAGATTGTGCTAAGGAAAAATTGTAAATTATTGTGCATTGTGCCTTTGTATATCTGTACTTGCTAATGGTTTATCTTGTAAATATTTTTGTTCATTAATCTAAAATTGAAATTTATGCAATTATGCTTTAAGGAATGAAGCCGAGACGTCTGGCCACGGTGGTGACTTCGGTCACAGCCGTCTCCCAATAGGTGAATTCAGACTACTTTCCCGTAGGTGACCTAGACACCACTTAAACCTGATTCATGTTGGGAGGTAAGTGGTCACCTGCGGTGCCCATGCCCATATTGTATATCTTGTGTATGGCGCAGCATGGCCAAATATAGCCCTTGCGCCATAAAACCTCCAAAACAACCAACCAAACAACCTTCATCTTTTGGGTTGGGGCAAACTTACAAATATTTGAGAGGGAAATCACCCTGGAATTCTGCTAGGACCCCCACCCTTGACTTCCATTGTACTTTTCGTTCCTTGCTATGTAAGAGGCTCCTTTTTAAAAAATTGGATTCGTCCAGTTACGTGGATGAAGTTTACTTAGTAAGCAATCGAATACGTTGGTGTGTTATTTCATCTCCATGACGTCATTCCCGTACATCGATATGTCTCGTTGATTGGTTTCATCGCAAGCGTTAGGTTTCAAAACATCTGCTTTCCATCCACTTTATCTTGAGTGCTGCGGTGCCCTTACTGTGCATCAGATACCGTTAAAACTGATATCGTGTCAATTGTTGTGTTTCAAATAGCGTCTTCAGTAAGGTGACTTTTTCCTGCCTGCGTTTCGGCCTTCAAAAGAAGACACCTGGCGATTCATGACAAGCACGCTTTTCCCACAATGGAATAGAACTATTAAGAACAATGATAAAACAAAGTGGAAAATAACATTGGTGCACCTAACAAATGTTATCTCGTTCTCTCCGTATTCATTTCTCACTTTCACTTCGGGCTACATCCCGGACCGTCGCCTCGCATCTTTCCCTTTGGGATTGATCCCGGACCGTCGCCAATAGCTCATTGTGTTGTGCTCCAGTGCGATGTTAATTAAAATACCTAACTACCTACTTCTGAGATGGAATTTAAAATTAGTAAGGTAGGTAGTTAATTAATGTCGCACTGCAGCAACACAACGGGCTATTGGCGCCAATCCAGGATCAATCCCAAAGGGAAATATCCAAGGACAACACATTCTCATTTTCAACCACGGTCAGATGACGATGTCAATTCCTGAGCTGGTACCTCTACTCTCCTAACTTCCACACCATTCCAAAGTGAGCACATTTTAGGTCACGACAGATTCAAAATGCACCAGCCGGCACGTACACAGTCTATGGTTGAATCAAGTTTCGAACTCGCAACCCTCCGATTGCAAATCCGCTTCCCTTCCCTAGCTGAAGTGTGACGTCATCTGATCGTGGTTCAAAATTACACGGTGTCCTCGGATCTTTACCTTCAGGTGTGTTCCGTTGCCAATAGCCCTTTGTGTTGCTAAAGAGCGGCGTTAATTAAAATACCTACTCTTCCAACCGGGCTACCGCGACCTGAAATAGAGTTAAGGATGCTACTATGTTTTAGCACCGGTTTGGTGGGGGTTTACTAAAAAATATTTTTTTAAGTCCTCTTAGTAGTAGTAAAACGTCAGACACAAAAATCTTGATGGGGGAATGTAATTTGGGCAAACATTAACCCGTGATGAAGTAATAGACCAAACAATTGGATTTGTGTCTTCGGTTTGTTAGCTCATTTTGCAAAGCCTCACACAAACCGCACTATCAACCCCTTCCTCCCCGGCGTTTAACTTCGACCGATTTCAGTCACTGTGACCGTACCCACCGCGCTCCAGCGAGCACTAAACAAATCCAGAGCGTTCTTTCTCTCCCCATGTCAAGTTCTTCCTCGTTCATCCGAAATTGAACGTCGGGCAGGGAAACAGAATTTGGCAGCGATAAAAATACATTTTCCTCGAATTGTTCTCCCCACCCCCTTCCGAATATCCATTGCACCCCCCCCACACACACGTCCATCCGAGGCATGTGCATCGATTCAGAATGCACGAGAAATGAAAAATGAGACGAAAAAAACAAAAGGAGATCGCCTCGATGCCAGATACGAGTTCGCGGAAGAATTTTAGTTTGTTTCGAATGTTTTGTTGCTTTTTTATCTTTCTCCCGGTTTCTTTTTGTGGATGTCGCTGTGGAAGGGGTCTGCTGAACGTTTTTCTTCTCGGGCAGGAAATTTCGAAAAGCGGATTCTACGGACCCAGGGTTGCCAGATTGAAGGTGAACGCGCCAAATTTCCATTTAAAAGACCCCACCCCAATTTGAGCAGTTTTTCATTATTGAATTCGAAACTCGTAACCGGTTGCTAATCCTTTTCTCTTCCGACCGGCTAAACGCGACCCCAAGGTAGGTAGGTAGTTAATTAACGTCGCACTGGAGCAACACAACGGGCTATTGGCGACGGTCCGGGATCCATCCCGATGGAACCCAAGAACAATGCTTCGTCGTTTTGAACCACGGTCAGATGACGAGGTTAGCACCTTAGCTAGCACCCTACTCTCCAAATTTCCACACCACGCCAGAGACCGTCGTGGCTCAGTGGGTGTGCCCACTACGAGTTGTAGGTGGTGCAGACTCGATTTCTATCAATTGCATTCCTCCCTGGGTGTATTTCTTTCTTCTGTATCAATAAAAAACTTTCATTGTGTGTTTCTTTGGGATTTATCCCGGACCGTCACCAATAGTTTGTTGTGTTGCTCCAGTGCAACATTAATTCAGGACCCACCGCCTCCCAGCTCGCCTTGAAGGCTTAGAGCTTTGTGCATGGGAAGCGGGGGAGTGGCCTCCGCCAGAGGACACGAAAGAGGACAGCGGGAAACCCAACCAATCGGCGGGTAGCACACCCGACTCCTACACGTGCGGCCCACCCTATCCATTGTGTGTGTTTATTACTTGATGTTGTATGTCTTGTCTCTGGAGCAGCATGGCCAAATGAGGCCCTTGCGCCATAAAAGACCAACCAACCGCCAACGTGAGAACATTGGAGGCCACGACAGATTTAACGTTCACCAGATCCCGTGCACAAGACGATCTGGCTGGACTAAGTTTCAAATGCAACCTACCGGTTGCTAATCCATTGCCCTTCCAACTGGCGGCCTTTATTCTCGAAGGATATATCGTAAAAGATAGTGGCTTTATATACAAGGATATATCAAAAAGTAAGGTGAATTTGTCTCTAAAACTCAGAGTTTTTTGTGTAGCTAATTAATTTTTTTATATGTTGCAAGTACCAAGGTGATAGAAGTGTGACGTCTTGTAGAAACTTCTACGTCAACCCGTCTGGTGCTTAGAGCCAATCAAAGATGGCGCATCGACTTGAGCATTACTCCAAGGAGGAGGTGTCATTCGTTTTTTATGGGACAAGGGGGAAAAAACATGTGATATTCATCGAGAATTGTTGGAAGTCTATGGAGAGTGTTATGTCGCAGAAACAAGTGTACGTGTGGTGTAACGACACGAATGTGGCTGTCGTCGATGCCATGATTCGTGTTACGTTAATGATAGTGTGATACGATTTGTCAAACATAATAAATTTTCATATATTTATCTCTCTGCACGTTTTTCTGTCAATCAAAAATTCACCTTACTTTTAGATACTCCTCTAGTTCTCTTGAGGGGAAACAAAAATGATGCTGTATTGAATAACATTTTCAACCGTGCATTTTGAGTACCACAAAATAGTCTAAAACGCGCAATCGCACCACCTCAGCCTCTTTTCTACTCCGAAACAGTTTTCGAGGGAGCTATCCCCAATATTCCCTGTGCTCTTATTTAATTTCTCTCCTTCCAGGAATCTTGTTTTTATGAGGAGACGGAACAGTGCGAAATGTAACAGAAATGCCTACTGCGGTTGGTTGGTTTTTGGGTTTTATGGCGCCATATTTGGCCATGCTGCTCCAGACACAAGACAAGCAATATCAAGTAAAAGATGGACACACAATGAAGGTTCTACTGATACAGAAGAGAGAAATACATCCAGGGAGGAATGATCACTGCTGTCAAGTTTATCTTTTGAAATTGGGCATATACAGGGGTTCCAAAATTTCCGATACGTTGTCCACCACGATCACCCGATTTATAACTCATTGATTTCTTCCTCTGGGGATAAATCAAAGACATCGTTTACTATATTTTGTTTAAATTACGAGGTGTTTTAAAGGAGAGTAAAATAAGGAATACGACATGAAACGATATTCACTTAAGGATGTATGTCAAGAAGCGTACTTTTGGGGGTGGATGAAATGAATGGGATGGAACGTCGCTTAGTCACCACGATCACCCGATTTATCAGCAACGATTTTTTCCTCTGGCGAATACCTCGAAGACAGTGTACGAGACCCCCATTCAATCCGAAGCTGATCTCATCTCAGCTCGAGTGTCCGAAAAGTAGAGATTTTCAAACACATACGGCAATCCATCTTACCAGTATCATCCCTGTTTCTGTGAAATGCTGTGCTGCAAAATGTGCTAACATTTGGTGATTCTTCACGCGTCTGTCGGGGTACCGTTCCTGCTATAGTCTTCCAGATGCTTGCCCGTTTCCATAAGCCGGTCCCATTTCCTTGGATGTAAAATTAAACTGTATTCACAAATGGATATAATTTCAAGGCGTTCCCAAGGCTGGGACATTTGGGGCAATCGTTGGGTTGGTCTGTCTGGATCGGCCGCTTGGTCACCACGATCACTCGATTTATCATGCCTCGATTGGGGAATACCACGTGCACAAGACCCCATTGACTTTGAAGAGGTCCTCGACACTATCGAGGGTTCAAGTGTCCCCGAAATGACAGTATTTTTGAACGTGTACTATCAATTATGCGTCGACTTTCAGGCATTTTGTTTCTGTTTGTGGTCACAATTTTAAGCACATACTGTACTTAAAATTGTGAAACTAAGAGTATAGGTACTGTCAAACTGCAAAATTATATAACTTAATTAATATAAGTGCTTTTCACTTCTGCCCCTGAGGATGTGAGCCTGTGTGTTATGGGCATGCCCCCTAACACAAAGGCTCACATTTTCATGATCGCTAGTGGCCGGATTCGAAACGATTTTGAAGAAATCGGATCGGTGGTATTAGTTCAAAGAGTGGGAAAGGTAGGTATTTTAATTAATGTCGCACTGGAGCAACACAACGTGCTATTCGAGACGGTCCGGGATCAACCCACGAAGGGAAAGATCCGAGGAACGAAATTTTGAACCGCGGTCAGATGACGAGGTCGAACCTGAGCTGGTACCCCACTCTCCGAACTTCCACACCACGCCAACGTGAGGACATTTGAGGCCGCGAGAGAATTAACGTGCACCAGCCCCCTTTGTACACGACGGTCTTTGGTGAGTGGGAAAGGTATTGAGCGAGAAAGGAACCGACAACAGTAATTTGTTTTTAAGGGGAAATATTTATGTAGAATCCTTATTTGTTGATTAAATGAACTAAAAGCAGGTTCTTTATAATAAAATATGTTTAATTACAATGGATTGGGGGAACTATTTACAGGGGATCATCGTTACATGCATGTTCACATCGTGCATTATGCCACCACTTCAGTGCTTTTCTGTTTATCTCTCTCTCTGTGAAAGGCCGCGGAGGAAGAGTAACGGTTTAGCAACCGGAGGGTTGCGAGTTCGAATCCAACCAAAACACCGTCGTGTACAAAGGGGGCTGGTGCACGTTCAATCTGTCGTGGCCTCAAATGTCCCCACGTTGGCGTGGTGTGGAAGTTCGGAGAGTGGGGTGCCAGCTCAGGTGCTCTCGTAATCTGATCGTGGTTAAAAATTACGTTCCTCGGAATTTTCCCTTCGGGATTGATCCCGGACCGTCGCCAATAGCCCGTTATGAATAGCTCCAGTGTGAAGTTAATTAAAATACCTGCTTACCTATTAAACACCAATGCGAGGATTCGAGTTGTAGGCGGCGCAGGTTCGATTCCTGTCAGGCGTATTCCTTCCAGGATGTACTTTTCAGTGTCAGTAAAAATGTTTCACTGTGTGTCTATCGATTATGTCAACTGGTCCGATAAGGCCCAAAATGGTGAAATTTGGTCAGAATGGTCAAATATGGCCCAAAATGGTGAAATTGGGTCAGAATGGTCAAATATGGCCTAAAATGGTGAAATTGAGTCAGAATGGTGAAATATGGCCCTTGTGCCATAAAAAACCCCAAAACAACCATCCAATGTTAGGAATCTTAGACCTTTTACTATGACAAATCATTTTGTGTTGAAAAAAAAACTTGGTACAAAGTTTGACTATTCTATGCTGATTAATTTTCTTATAATACGGGTGCTCGCTAAGCAATGGGTCGTTAATCACTTTTAACCAAATCTTTCAAGTGCCAAAGTCGCTAAACTAATTCCCCACATCGGATTCCCAATAAATGTTCTATCCACTGGAAAATCAGTTCCCGAAAAATTTTTCGCTGTTCCTTTCGTCTTCTTCCTAATTCGTCGGAAGCTTTTAGCGAGATGAGAGCGGCTCTCCCCAATTCGATCCCGCAAATTGGGAGGGCCGAAACTGAAATTCATAGAGTGTCATTGCGCGGCGAAGGAGGGCAAGTGTCCCTTTTCTAATAAGGGAAAGGGTTCGCAATTATTTTGCACACTCCAATTTTCTCGGCTGGAATATGGAACGGACGTGCCGATTTCGGTCTTGCGGGGGAGGGACTAACGGGAGGGATGGAATGGTTTTCATGGATTGTTTTTATTGGTGCAATGAAAGGGTTTGTATTTACTGACGGGATAATGTCTACGTACGGGTGGAATGATGGAAGATGGTCCTTCGCGAGACAAAATAATATCTACGTTCATTTTTTTCGCACGAAGGCTAATTACTCTTTTGTAGGTAGTTAATTTTCGTTGCACTGGAGCAGAACGACGGGCTATTAGCGACGGTCAGGTATCAGATCCCTGAGGGAAAGATCCGAGGACGACACCCCGTAATTTTGAACCACGATCGGATGACGTGAAAAAGACCTGAGTTGGCACCCCACTCTTCCCAAACTTCCACCCCAAGCCAACGCATTGGAGGCCACGAAAGATTTAATGTGAACCAGCCCTCTTTGCACACGACGGTGTTTGACTGGATTCGAACTCGCAACCCTCCTGTTGCTAATCCGCTACTCTTCCAACGGGGCCTCCGAGGTCCCTTTAAACATTTTAAAAAGAATGAATAAAAACAGTTTACTATAAATAGACTGGAACTGTATAGTTTGTACTCGTATAGATGAGGTCCCCAGTTGGAAGATTAACGGGTGTTACTGGTGAGGTGCTAGTTCGATACTAGATTCGAACAAAGACCTCGCGTATACACCTGGTATAAGTTAAATTTGTTGTGGCTTCAAATGTCCTCACGTGGGGAAGTTTGGAGAGCGGGGTGCCAGTTCTGGTGTTGACCTCGTTATCTGGAGCGTGGATTGGATCATCTGGATTTGACCTCGTTTGGAATTACTTAGTGTTGTCTCGGATCTTTCCCTTCGAAAATGACCCCGGACCGTCTCCAACTAACCTGTCTCCAACTAACCTGTCTCCAACTAACCCGTCGCCAACTAACCCGTCTCCAACTAACCCGTCTCCAACTAACCCGTCTCCAACTAACCCGTTGTGTTGTTCCAGTGCGACGTCAATTTTCTACCCCTCCTATCCCGCGATCTGCAGACAAGCGCTGTGACCAGCACTACCACAAACACGAACCACTCGAAGAAGAGAAGGTAGGTAGTTAACTAACGTTTCACTGGAGCCACAACGTGATATTGGCAACGGTCTGGGATCGAAGGGACAACGCCTCCTTGTCTTGAAGCACCGCCAGATGACGAGGTTAACACCTCACTCTCCAAACTTACACATCATGCGAATGTGACGATGTTTGAGGCCACGACAGCTATTGCTAATCCGTTGCTCTTGCAACTGAAAGAATTAAGATTGTCTCGAATAATTCAAAGATGATCCTGTGTAAAAAATACATCTTCATTCTAATACTACATAAACTATCTATGTATAACTATTAAAAAATGTCTGTAGAGTGACAAACCATACCGAAAGTCTAATTATCCGAAGGCAATTCGATTAAGCAGCACCTTTAGAAGTATTTCACAAACATACGGGTCACAGAAATCGACCTTATTTGTATAATGGCGAAGGGCAGCAAAGATGTATAATCAACCGCTAAAGGGATTGATTTAATTTTGTCGCTTGATTTAAATATGCTTTATTTCAGATTTGGAATTGCGTAATATTGCTACAACTACACAAAGAAGAGTAACAGAATTATTCAAAGCTCTTACTACAGAAGACAATGAGGAATCTGGAATACAGAAGTCACGCGGAAAGGTAAGTGAGATAGGTTTAGACCAGGGATGCGCAAACCCCAAACACATATTCGCTCAACAAAGTACCTGTGGCGCCAGGGGAAGGGACGCATATCTGTGAACAAACTTTTTCAGTCATGAATATTAACAAATCGAGAAATAATAGGTAGTTAATTAACGTCGCACTGGAGCAACACAACGGGGTATTGGCCGGGATCAAACCCGAGGGGAAACATCCGAGGAAAACACCTCGTCACTTTGAACCATGGTGAGATGACGAGGTCATACCTGAGCTGGCACCCCACTCTCCAAACTTCCACACCACTCCAACGTGACATGTGAGGCCACGACCGATTTAACGAGCCTTTACCAGTGTCTTTTGTCGTCCCTTCCATAAGTCACAGTGAATCTATGTGGCCCTTGGTCTTAACAAGTCTGCATCTCTGGTTTAGACGATAAAAATACGTCTTTAATAAATGAATGTTATTGAAGTGGACATTTGGAAGGTAAAAAGATTGATATATGTACTTTTCGCTTCATAACACATAAAGAGAAGTCGGGGCTTGGTGGGTATTCTTACTCAGCTAGCAACCTGTGAGTTGTTGGCGGTGCAGGAGTGCATTTCTCTCTTTTGTGTCAGAAAACTTTACATGTGTCCATTAATCGATATTCTCGTCTTGATTCTGGCGTAGTATGGCCAAATTTGCTCTATAAAACCCAACCAACCACAAAGGGAAGTCAGTCAAAAAGCGAATTAAAATATTTCATCTCCTATTTTCTTTTTCAGAACAAAAGCGTATTTTGTTTTCATTCATTCACTTAATTGTTCTTTTAATAAAGGCTGGGACAGGAAAAATATCCTACAATTTTACCAGAGAAATCCTGGCTATAAATAAAGCTCTTGAAACTTGCTTAAATCTCTCACCAGCACAGAAAACCGAGGGAATTATTATCTTTAACTATTTCAGATCTGCCTTAGAAGCAATAGCAAATGGCGACTGAAAATGTGCCCAAGATGTCCATGCACTTCCGCACCAACTCATGTGCTTGGAGAAAAGGTGCACTCTTCAGTGGATTCCAGCACATGTGCATTGAAGGAAATGAAGCTGCAGACCCATTGGCATAGGAAGCCAGAGAATTAAATGCTGAACAAATCCCAATAACTCACTGATGCTAATGCTTTGGTAAAATTCAAACTCACATCATAGAAAATTAAGATAAAACAACAAATTTGTGAAGTTGACACCCGATAGAAAAACCGCCACCACACTACCCAGACTGAGAACAGGACATTTTAAAGGCATGGAAAATTATAACTTTTATGGAACCAGAACGTACAGACATTGTAACGACTGTCTGGGCATTGAACTCACCCCTCATCCTTTATTTACCTGTCCTGCAATAGTAGCTGCTCTTCGAACCATCGATTACCATCCCGAAGAACAGCTTTACAGCGAGAAAATAATCGACATCGCCAAAGCAGCAAAATGCACGCGGCAACTTCTGACTAAGAAATAGGGACACGACAAACAACATTTGTTCTTTTAAAGAAACTCATTTCCGTTGCGGGAGTTCGAAATCACTCCGCCAGAGAATCTGACGTTGGGAAATGGAAAAACAAATCTTTAAAATTTTTCAAGGACACTGAGTTCATATCTATCATTTTTACGTCAATATGAACCACTCGAAGTATAGAAATAAAGAATTAAAATATAGTTATTTAATAATTCAAATATGCCATTAAAAAACGTTTCTTTTATACGTATACATAAGAATTGATTTTTGAATTCCAGTTATTCAAAAATCCATATATTTTTACATAAACTACAAAGGAGTATCAAAAAGTAAGGTGAATTTTTGATTGACAGAAAAACGTGCAGAAGAGATAAATATATGAAAATTTATTATGTTTGACGAATCGTATCACACTATCATTCGACAAAGGAACCATAGTGGTCTAAACATTTATTCCAACGTGGCACCCAATCATCCATGCCCTTTTCAAAGAAATCTTGTTCCAGGTTCCCTAACCAGGTAAGTGTAGCCTGTTGTGCCTCTTCCAGTGTATGGAAACGCTGCTAACGGAGGTGTTTCTTCAGGGGGCCAAGCAAATGGTAATCCGAAGGGGCTAAATCAGGGCTATACGGAGGATGGTCAAGAATTTCCCACTTTGATACTGCTCACTGAACCATATGAGCTATTCAATGCATTTGCAATGTCATGCAACCTCACTCTTCTGTCTTCACGAATCATGGCATTGACGACAGCCACATTCGTGTCGATGATGGACGTTGCTGGTCTGCCACTTCTGTCATCATCTGTCACAGTACTCCTACCACTTGCAAATGCGTTACACCACACGTACACTTGTTTCTGCGACATAACACTCTCTCCATAGACTTCCAACAATTCTCGATGAATATCATATGTTTTTCCCCTTGGCCCATAAAAAACGAATGACACCTCCTCCTTGGAGTAATACTGAAGTCAATCTTTGATTTGCTCTAAGCACCAGACGGGTTGACGTAGAAGTTTCTACAAGCCGTCACACTTCTATCACCTTGGTACTTGCAACATATAAAAAAATAATTAGCTACACAAAAAACTCTGAGTTTTAGAGACAAATTCACCTTACTTTTTGATATATCCTTGTAATAGAACGAAAAACAAATCTTAAGCCTAGAACATCTCTTCGTCTTCTACACCAGTGGTTTCCAACCTCCGTGGAGCCCTAATGGCTTCACGTACCTACCCAGGGGCTCAGCGGCCGCTCCAGGAAAATAAATAAGAATTAAATGAGACAAAGAATAAGAAACAAAAAGTATGGACCTCATGCAGTACTGTTGCTGTCATCAATAATATAAAATCTGTTTTAGTTTGATTTATTGAACTTCGGAAGAACTTTAATGTGTGGACAATCTTGGTACTATTATGTGTATGGATGGTAGTTGAGAATAAATTGAGATATAGTAAATTTCAAAGTTTCTCAAATACAATTTCATTGAATTGACCCTGCGCAATTGTTTAAATATATCTTTACTATCTATCCCCTCTACCTCCCCACGTAACACTACTCCTAAGCACCATTAACTTGTAGTAAAAGTGAGTAAATTAAGGGGATCCGCCATAGAAATTGATTCCAAAAAGGGCTCCTAGAGCCAAAAAGGTTGGGAACCTCTGATTTACACTATCTTTCCACGTCTTGCCGCAAATTCTTCACACAATATTTAAAGAGAGTTGCAACATGAAATGGCATACCCAAATAGCATCAGACAATCTGAAAACGATGTTAAGTGATCATAATGGGGAGGGTGCTTCTGTTATGAGGGGGCTCCATTGTTCTAAGGGACTCGAGGAAGAAATGCGTTGTTAATGTTTAATCCGCTGTGTTAAGGATTTGGGGAAAGATTATTGGAGATCAGAAGAGGCCTGTGAAACCGTCCAAGAGGGTTTGAGGAGATATCTCAAGATCTAACCAATTTGATAATGTTTGATGAGATATCTAGTCAGAGCGAGATATTGACGATTTATAATGAGAGTTCAAAACATGTTCACAGTTTCCTTCCAATGACGAGATACCTCGTCCATCCAGATCTGGTCTGTTTTGTTAAATACCGCGTCGAGACAACCACCAGAAGTGTTAAGAAAGTTGGGCCTGTTTGGGTTTTGATTTGGGCCTGTTTGGGTAAACATTGAGTAAACTAAGGGGCTCCGCCATAGAAACTGATTCGAAAAGCTCCGCGAATCAAAGATCTCCTGTGTCAGGAGGGCAATAAACAGTGGGGGTGTAGTTTTTTTTGTACCCTCCAAGTACCACCGCAGTGGAACGACATTTACAGATATCGGTATCAGGGGTCAGATTAAGGGCGGGGCTTGTTTCGCGCCAAGTGTAGAGATAAAAGCTTCCACTAAAAATTAAAATCGTGATAAATGTAAAAAATTTACTCGAATTGATATTTACTTTCACTTCTGTGTGTTACTCTTTATCGTGCCCAAGTCTGAGACGAAGTGTGTAACATCACAATAAAATATTACGGAGTATGTGAGCGCGTGCAAGCAATCCGACGATTATTACATTATTATATTTACTAAGCACGTGCAAACAATAACATTAGTAAATACATTTTTACAATGCACGCGAAAACAATGATATTGTGAATGTATTTTTTCTTAATTATGTACGTGTGCAACTGTAACCATGACACAGAATGTGATAAAAAATTAAATTAGAATTAAGAATGGGTGACGGGAGTGTGGCAAAGAGTTGTTCGCTGTTCTTTGTAATTTTGTTACCTCTTTCTTAATAAATGTTCAATTTTTTTATTAAGCATTCGTCCAATGCATCTTACCCAAAAGTTTTTTAATGCAATCGAACTGATATTCTGACCATCCAAAAAGTGAATATAATTTTTATTTAGATTTTCGAGTTGAAATATTTTGTCAAGATGTTATCAGTTTTTAGTCATATTTTAGATCATGGTATAGATTCTTTTTTTTACATTTTCAGTTCCATCGAACTCTTGGCTCTGATAATTACACGTTTTAAGAATAACGACTTCATTTGCTATTTAAGCATGAAAGATATGCTAATATTAAACTTTTTTGGATACTACGTTCCCCTTCCTTCACAACTCTGTCCAGCCAAAGACCGTTGTGAACACGGAGGCTGATGCACGTTAAATCTGTCGTGAACTAATGTCCTCACGTTGGCGTGGTGTGGAAGTTTGGTCAACTCAGGTGCTGACCTCGTCATCTGACCATGATTCAAAATGATGAGGCATTTCCCTTCGAAATGGATTCCAGACCGTCGCCAATAACCCATCGTGTTACTCCAGTGCGACGTTAATTAACTACCTACCAACCCCATCCTCCACTGCGCGACTGATTCAAGGTCGCTTCCTTCAGGTGTTAGATTCGATTTCGCGCGAGATTCTGTGTTTCTCTCCCTTTCTCTGAACCTCTCGTCATGCAAGTGAAGCAGGTGGTCACGACCCCGATGCATTACTCGAACAGGGAATGCGTTTCCATGTGCGTCGGTGGTATAACGGTTAGCATAGCTGCCTTCCAAGCAGTTGACCCGGGTGCGACTCCCGGCCGACGCAGTCATTCTTTTTATAGTCATTATTAGGGAAATGATGTTGAGTTTATAATAAAATTTATATAGGGGTTTACTGATCTAGTAAGCATTCCCGAATACCCAAGCGATCGATGAAATAAATATTTAAACCTTGTTTGTGAAAACTTACTTTTAACCTTTATATCGCGGTGCTTGAAAATGATCATGCGTACGACAAATCTAAATAGAAATTTAATAAGAAATTAGTTTGCAGTTGTGAGTCGAATTGTGGCCCCGTTGCAACAGGTAGTTCGTCTCTGAGCTTCTCTAAAGATAATGGTTCTGGTAGGTAGGTATCTAAGGTCGCACTGGAGCATTACAACCTTGTCATTTTGAATCAAGGTCAGTTGATTAGATCAACATCGGAGTTGATACTCCCCTCTCCAAACTTCCACACCACGCCAACGTGGAGGACATTGGAGGCCACTGCGAGTTGAACGTACACCAGCCCCCGCGTACACGACGGTCGTTAGTTGGACCGAGTTTCGAACTCGCAACCCCCCGGTTGCTAATCCGTTGCTCTTCCGACTAGGCTACCTATCAGAATTAATTTTCTGAAACAAAATTGTTTCTTCAGTGCTGGTAATTTTGGAGACCATCCAATTTGCCAGCTCTTCGAGGAAGGGGGAAATTCTCGAGGTAAATTTGCCAGTGCTAAATCACCTCATGTTCTTGACCCGATCTGAGAACAGACTGGAATAAACTCTGTTACGCGGGTTGGAAGCAAACAAGTCGCCGTGAAACCTGCGCTGGTGAATCACGGCGATATGCTAATGAATCACCCTGACCTTGTTTTCCCTCCTCTGTTGGCTCCCACCGCTACATTCTCACCCGGAGGGGTCGTCCCTTCCCCACTCAGACCCCACAGGGTTGTTTGGGGTTTTTATGACGCATGTCACAATAACGTGGTTCTTTTCTTAACCATCCTTTAACGGAAAGGGACGCTTCTCCTGGGGTAAATTTACTATTTGATTGATACAAACTTGACATGTGTGCTATTTACATAAGTATGTTTACAGTTCCAAAACTTTTGGACTACGCCAGCGAAAGGACCCTCTGTAACGTAGTGTGCGGAGCGGCGTGCCAATTAACACGACAAAACCACAAATACCTAACATTTATTGACGTTAAACATACGCTAGTATCAACACTATATACAATCAGGGATTTGTGTCCCTTTTTGATGGGCGCTGCAAACAGGGAAAATATGGGATCTGCTCTCTGACGTTCTCGGGCTGACACACTGAGGAATGCTGGCCGGAAGGAACCATTGGATCCCCGAGGAACGTTGGCAGGGGTGTACTTAAACGTTCATCCGGGCCAGGAGAAAAAGAAAAGGGAGAACTAGTTAGGGCGAAAAAAAGAGGGAACTCTGCCAGTGGATGCAGAAACGGACGGACGTGATTGGGTCCTTCCGCTGTCAATGTGCGGGTATTGCTTTAAATATTGCGTATTAATACCATGTAAATAAAGTCATGTTCTCCAGAACCCATGCAGAAGCGTCACTCTTTGGTAATCAACACATGTATATGGATATGGAAATCCATTGAATTTTATCCCAAGCGTATTGGAAAGTGGGCGTTTTATATTGGCGCAGGATCCGAACCTACGCGGGAAGATCACAATGGATTTCCATATCCATATACATGTGTAGATTACTAAAGAGAGTGACACTTATGCATGGGTTCTGGAGAACATGACTTTATTTTTACTTTATTTTCCCTCTCTTTCCCTTACCAGTTCTCCCTTTTCTTTTTCTCCTGGCCCGGATGAACGTTTAAGGACACCCCTGCCAACGTCCCTAGAGAATACAATGGTTCCTTCCAGCCAGCATTCCTCAGTGCGTCAGCCTGAGAACCTCACAGGCCACACTGGGTCAAGCTGTGCCAAACACAAGACAACTTCAAAGACCCCACCGGAGATTGTCTAGAGGCTGGTGTTCCAAGGAGGGTAGTACACTAGGGGATTTTATTTCACACAGCAATTTAAATGGTATTCTGATTAGAAAGACAATTCAGAAAAATTGGTTGGCTTGGGATTTTATAAACACAAGACACTTCAAGTAAAAATCAAAAGGCTTAAAAAAAAGGAACAGAACAGTGGGATGAAAGCCTTAAAAGATCTCTTGGGTATCCCAGGAGCGCGAAAGATTCCCGTGGTTAGTAAAGACATAGGAAAAGAAAAGATCGAGAGTACCTCGGGGTCTGTGACTCCTAATATATCCCTGGGGCACAATAAAGTAATTAAATCAGTTCGGTGTACCATCATTGGACCATAGAGTAGTTTTCTGTTGGTGCGGTCAAACGATGCTCAAAGTCCTGAAGCCTTGGACCGGAGTGAAGGTAGCTGAAGTGAGAAATCCTGCCATGTGGTTGAATAAGAGCCCAGATAAACACACTTTTAATTTGAAAGTAAAGATCAAGGCAGTATTTTAGAAGTAATTCTCATTCAGAAATCGACCTCTTCCTCAGACCGTGCTTCAAAAGTATATGGTGTCGTCCTCGGATCTTTCCCTTTGGGATTGATCCCGGACCGTCGTCAATGGCCCGTTGTGTTGCACCGTTAGTAATTTCCTTTACCATCTACTGTCCAAACGATTCTCTTCCAATACATAAAACGGTATAGTTTATCGCTGTTTTTGAACGCTTGGCGCTTAATATGCACTATCTTGCCATTTGTCACCGGACACCCCTCGAAAAGCGCTTAGTCTCATCCGTGCACGTCATACAACTTATAAAAGACGTTGAACGGTTCGAATATTCTTATAGCAGCTACAGTTCTGGACCATTCTGCGCTACCGACATTGCGGCAACACTTTGGTCCATACCTGTTTCAGCAGACAATGCTCCATGTCATACAGCAGGTGTTATTAACACGTGGTTTGAGGAAATTGGTGTAGAAAAAGTTCATTGGCCGGCCAAAGTCCAGATCTCAACCCCTTGGAACACCTTTGGGATGAGTTAAAGCGCCGGTTGAGAGCCAGGCCAAAACACACCACTGAGTTGTTTGCCAATTTGAAGGATGAATGGATTCTTTGAGAAACGTATCGAAAATGTGTTGAAAGTCTTCCTGGAAGAGTTGTGATTGCGGCGAAAGGTGGCCCTACACGATACTGATGTCGTGCTGGGTCCGCTTTAACTTAATAGTTTGGGGTGTCCGGTGACGAATGGACAGATAGTGTACACCGTAATTACAAATTAAATACTCATTTTGTATTCTCTGATCTTTCCCTCGGGAATTGATCCCGTACCTTCGCCAATAGCCCGTTGGGTTACTCCAGTGCGACGTAAATTAACTACCTACCTCATTTTTTTTACTGTACTATAGCAATTTGATTGGTTTCTAAAGCAAGCGAAAGCTGCACTTATGTGCTTTGTCTGAACAGGGAAATTTACCTGAAAGAGACAAACTTCCAGGTTAATGCATTTCGTAGTACGTTAACCCTCCTGGTGGTGGTCTTCGCGACTGTATGGTAATTTAATTAACGTCGCACTGGAGCAACGCAATGGGCTATTCGTGACGATCCGGGATCAAACCCGAAGGGACAGACCCGAGGACAACACCACGTAATTTTGAACCACGGTCAGATGACCAGGTCACATCTTAACTGGCTCACCACTGTCCAAACTTCTACACCACGCCTAAGTGAGGACGTTTGAGGCTACGACAGATTTAACGTGCACCAACCCCGTTTGTACGACGGTCTTTGGTTGGATTCGATCTCGCAACCCTCCGGTTGCTAATCCGTTATTCTACCAACCAAGCCACCGCGACCCATTATATGTATAGATGCAGGAAGGTATTATATTCTCACTATTTCCTGAAAAGGCTGCTGAGACACAAAGATGTATACTGATATTCAAATATGTCTTAAAGATATCAAGATAAAAACAATGCACATAATATGGAGGGAGATTAAAATATTTTTATTGATTTTAAATTCAGAATTTCATGGATTGTGGTTTTGTTTTCATAGGAAAGTTAAAAGGAATAACTATATGAAGTTCTCGTTCAGCCAAATGAAATTTTCAAAAGTCAGTTTGAAGTTTTGAAAACGGATTTCGGTGAAACATCGTTAAGTTCTATTTGTTGATTCTTATTGATGAAGTTGCGTTCCGTTGCTTTCGGTGTTGTCCGGAGTCTTGTTTCCAGAGGCCGTATTTTCAAGATCATCCTATCCCGTCTTCTGGGCAGCAGGGCAAGTTGGATCGCCTGTGGTTCTGCTTTTCACGAAGATGTCAAAGCCATCGTCTTCTCTATTGAGATCTGCGGCAGATTCCTCACCGTCAGCTTCGTTGGTTTTGTCGATGGAATTCTTTTGTGCCTCGAGTAGAGCCCTGTCCGCCATTTCGTCTTCAATGGTTCGCAGGCGCAAGTCCATGCGCAAGTCCTCGGGATGTTCGGCATTCCACTCTGCGAGGTAGTCGCGCTCGACGTATGGCTTTTCTTCTGCTTTCTGTTTCTTTGCCTCTTTCTTGGCTTCCTTCTTTTCTCTACGGTTCTCTCGAAACTTCTTTCTGAAATAGCAAATTTGAATAAATTATTTTTCCTATCAAGACACAGCAAAGGGAAACAGAAGTTAAATTTATGTTAAAAAAGAGTAAATAAAGTTTTAAAGACTAAAATGTATGAAAAATAATAAATTCTCAAAGAGTAGTACACTTACATTTTGTTTCTGCACCAGTCCAGCATCTTGAAAGGTAGATAAATCGTCTGTAATAATGACGTAAATAGTGTAACGGCAGCTAGGGAAACGATCACCACGACAACGTGGGAAAATGAAAAGTCTTGTTGACTCAGGTGTCGAGAGGAAAAGCCCACACTCCATAACGACCACCCGAAAACATCTTAATGATTTCTTAACGACAGCCAGCCAGCAGGGGTCGGAAATCGCTGTGGTTTCAAAACAAAGGGCTGGCGCCTTTCTGTCGCTCTCTTCGACATTTCGAGACCAAGAAGATTGATATAAATGATGATGAGTTTCCGACAGGGTTTGATGGACCCTTTCAAGTCCGCCGAAGTCTGTCGTAAAAGTTGAGGGGAAAGACCAACGTGAGACAGCCAATCAAGAACGTGAGAAATCTTCAACACCCAATCCAGAACCGACTAAAAGGCGGACCCGAAACGGAAAGGAGGAGTCGATAAGCACCCAACATATAGAGTTTTTGGAGATATCATCAGAGAGAGAGAGAGAGAGATCACGAGAGGAGAGATCACGAGAGGAGAGACGAGAGGAGAGACGGAGACAGAGGATCAGAGAGCTTGGAGAGAAGCGGTCAACAGAGACCGTTTTTGGAGCTTGGTGAATATCCGTTCACTGTTGTGCATTTATCCCACCTTGGGATCCTATACTCGCCGGAGTATTTTAGTGAGAAAGGCTCGACCGTAGCCGTAAAGGAGAACCCTCCTAGAGATCCGTGTAACTGCTCATCCTAGTAGTGATCCTGTCCGGAAAGACTGAGATTTCCTGCCTTGGAACTCTGTACTCTTTCGAGTAATTTTGTGTTGAGAATAGGCTCACCCGTAGCCGTGCGTTAGACTTCCCCGAGCGAAATTGTGAGGCTCGCCAGCAGCCCTAAGCGCCTCGATAGAACTTTGGACCTTCCAAGGAACTAATATTAATGAACTTTACATTCATTTTCCGACTTTTTGTACAAATTGTAAAATAAACCAATTTAGTCCAGAATCGGATATTTTCAATGGTAACTAGTCTAGCTACCCGTGAATCAAGACGTTACAATAGCACTTGAAGTACTGTTTGTAGATAGCACTAAAAAGTACTGTTTGTTTGTAGGTAGTACTAAAAAGTACTGTTTGTTTGCAAAAAGCACAAAAAAGTACTGTTTGTTTGCAAAAAGCACAAAAAAGTACTGTTTGCAGATAAGTTGCAGCGGAAGATTCCTCTACAACCAAAAATCGCTTTAATCAAACGTTTATAATATCACTTGATCAGAGCTTTAAAAATCGCCAGTTAGCAGTTTGACAGACAGAACATGAATGAAGAAATCTTTTTGTAAGCGCTACTATTTACTTACAACAATGCTTGATTAACAATCGAAAAGTAATGGTAGGCTTTTAAATCTATTTGTTTAAAAAATTTCTGAAAAATATGTATTGTTATATAATTAGAAGCAATTCATTCTTATAAAAAAGTGTTTTATTTCCATTGTTGCATTTAATATGTACAAATTTCGCTGCTAATTAATGTGATGAAGAAATTACAATTTTAATAGATAATTTGCTTAGATATTTAAATGTTTATGGTGTAATTAAATTCCAAATTAAGCTAGATTTATTGTTAATATTATATTTGTTTGTTATATCTCATTTGTTTCATTTTATACTAATTCTATCCACTTTTACAGCTTAAAGTCCCTTTAGATTGATTGGTAATACAAATAAAATATGCAATCGAGCATTAGTACCCAATCGACTGAAGAAATGCTTTTAACCCTCTTCGTGGTTGTCTTGACGAGGAATCTCGTCATTAGAAAACTGACCAGATCTTGACGAACGAGATATTTCGTCATTAGAGGCTTGGTTTGTTGGGGTTTTATGGCGCAAGGCCATATTTGGCCATGCTGCGTCATTAGAGGAAAACTCACCAGATTTTTATCTCGTCATCGGCAAAAATCGGTAACAACTTGATGGGATATCTCATCATTTGCAAAATTGGTCAGATCTTGATGGACGAGATATCTCGTCGCACCACTTGGGGGGGTAAGTAAAATCTCATCAAAAATTACAGTGTGCTATTATACGTCAGAGGGGCTTGAGGGGACCAGGCACGCCCGAAATCTTGGATGTTATGTAAATAAATGCTGAGATTAATTTAAATCCATTTAAACCGAATTCTTGTCAAGCTCATCAACAGAAAAATCGTGAACAGGTTTCGAAATACACTATCTTGCCATTCGTCACCGGACACCCCTCGAAAAGCGCTTAGTCTCATCCGTACACGTCATACAACTTATAAAAGTCGTTGAACGGTTAGAATATTCTTATAGCAGCTACAGTTCTGGACCATTCTGCGCTACCGACATTGTGGCAACACTTTGGTCCATACCTGTTTCAGCAGACAATGCTCCATGTCCTACAGCAGATGTTATTAACACGTGGTTTGAGGAAATGGAAAAACTTCATTGGCCAGCCCAAAGTCCAGATCTCAACCCCTTGGAACACCTTTGGGATGAGTTAAAGCGTCGGTTGAGAACCAGGCCAAAAAACACCACTGAGTTGTTTGCCAATTTGAAGGATGAATGGATTCTTTGAGAAACGTATCGAAAATGGGTGGAAAGTCTTCCTCGAAGTGTTGTCGTTGCGGCGAAAGGTAGCCATACACGATACTGATGTTGTGCTGGGTCCGCTTTAACTTAATAGTATGGGGTGTCCGGTGATGAATGGCCAGGTAGTGTAGTTGGCCTTGACCAATCAAATATCGATTTGGATTTTATGATTTCGAATCCTTATTGGCAGTGCTGTGAAATACTATTCTAAAAACAAGGGAAGTCAGTTCGGAATACGTATGGCAAGAACATCGATGCCGAAGTACTACAGCCACTTATATTTGGCTTCACGTAAAATGACTTTTGGACACACTGTTGAATTGCTCTGTTGCGACATCGACTTTCAATTATTTTAATCCCCTTAACAGCAAAGAATATTCCATGCAATGGACGACACACGTTGACCTAATCTAATAGACGGAGCCAAGTGCGCGTTTTGGTACACCATGTTATTTTTCTCGCTCACTCTAGCTGTCACGTGGTGTTGGGGAAAAGCACGAATCTTAATGTAGGAATAATTTGAATTCGAGCTCCGGCTCGGTAGGTATTTTAATTAGCGTCGCACTGGAGCAACACAGCGAGCTATTGGCGACGGTCCTGGACCACGGTCAGATGACGAGAACTACACCTGAGCTGACACCCCACTCTCCAAACTTCATCACCACGCCAACGTGAAGACGTTTGAGGCCACGACAGATTGAACGTGCACCAGCCCCCTTTGTACACGACGGTCTTTGGTCCGCAGGGCTGCGGCAGCCCAGTCGGATTAGCAAGAGAGTTGCGAATTCGAAGCTCTGTCCAGTCCATCTTGTACACCGGAGCTGGTATATATTAAACCTGTCGTGATCTTAAATGCTGGTGTGTTGTGGAAGTTTGGAGTGTGGGGTGCCACCTCAGGTGTTCACCTCATCATCTGACCATGGTTGAAAATGACGAGGTTTTGTCCTCGGACCTTTCCCATCGGGATGGATCCCAGACCGCAGCCTATAGCCCATTGTGTTGCTCCAGTGCGACGTTAATTAACTACCTACCTACCGGCTATCCGCTACTTTATCACAGCTGCAGCATGATGAACTACTATAATTGTGACTCATTTCATCAGCAATATTTTTATTGTTTTATGACAGTCTAACGCAATTTTACGCTACCAATATTCAATATACACACGTCCAAAATTTAAAGAAACCAATGAATTCGTATCAGGCAAAGTCACCTGAACAATAGGGGGTTCTCAGGTCCCAGCCAATCACTGTACGATAGTATCCTCTCGACCCATCAAAGCGGCACACACAAGCGCCCTCTGTTGAGCGTAGCTACTAATTAGTAAGACGATAAGTTGCCTTGTTCAGATGTAGATGCAATGTTTAGAAATTGTAATTGTAAATAACTATGTTTCAGATGTTATGGTGTTGTGACCTCTCCCAGTTATTATGAGGGCCGCGGTAGCCCGGTTGGAAGAGTAACGGATTAGCAACAGCATGGTCACGAGTTCGAATCCAATCAAAGACCGTCTTGTATAAAGGGGGCTGGTGCATGTTAGATCTGCCATGGCCTCAAATGTCCTCACCTTGACGTGGTGATGAAGTTTGGAGAGTGGGGTGCGAGCTCAGGTGTAGTTCTCGTCATCTGACCGTGGTCCAGGACTGTCGCGGATAGCCCGTTGTGTTGCTCTAGTATGACGTTAATTAATTAGACAGTTGTGATGTCCCACGATACTAATGCCACTTCCAGAAGTTGCATTTCGAGTAGTTGCCATGCCACGTAGCTAGTGGTCACGAGAAACTGGGCGGCCCTTCATTCATTTTGAATAAAGGGCCGCCCGGTTGCTGGAGTTACGGAATCGCGACCGGAGTTTAACGAGTTCGAATCTCGATCCTACGAAAGACCGTCGTGCTCGTGGGGGATGGTGCATGTTACATCAAATAACAGCAAATGTCCTCACCTTGACGTGGTGAGGAAGTTTGGAGTGGGGTGCCAGCTCAGGTGTTAACCTCGTCATCTGACCGAGGGTTTAAAACGACGAGGTTTTATCCTTTGATCCTTTAAAAAGGGATTGAATCCTTTAAAAGGGGATTAGTCGCGAATAGCCCGTTGCATTGATCCAGTGCGATGTAAATGGAACTAGCGCTTGAATAGCCAATCGGCTCAAATCCTTGTGACCTACACGTCTGACATCTTATAACAGCGACTCCGCCCACATGTTCTGTCTGTTCCATTAGAGGGTCGATGCCGATACAGTGATGACGTCAAGCCCAGGGGAGCGATTCCCTTGACCAATAGCTGACCGGCGGAAGATCTGTCTGTTTACGAAAAGGTCCCTTTAAACCACATGCTTTGAACTGGTAAGAAGTTAATCGGCTTGTCAGGACTTCGTCTGGTATTAATGGTTGTTTGGGGGGTTTTATGGCGCAAGGGCCATATTTGACCATGAAGACACAATACAATATCAAGTCATAGACACACACAAGGAAAGTTTTACTGAAGAGAAAAATAGACCCACAGAGGAATGCACCTAGAACCTGCTTCGCTTACAACTCGAAAAGGTTGCTAGCGCAATGGAAATACCCCCGTCACGACGTATTAAAGGATGGGTGTTAATTAACATCGTACTGGAGCACACACACACAACTCAACGCGGGCTATTGGCAACGGTCCGATATCCATCCCGAAGAGAAAGAACCGAGGACACCTTGTAAATTTAAACCACGGTCATATGACGATATTAAAGGTAGAACCATTACATTTCTCAGATGAGAGACTCACGCATGCTTTTAAAAAGTATTTTTTAGTTAAAGTTATATTTAATATTTTCCTATTTGATATTGCAATTGCTGCTTTTCTATTACTGTATACAACTTGCGAGCTTTAACATTTCATGATAAAACAGTCCCTACCTTTTTGCTACTCAATATTAATCGAAATAATGTTTAAAACAAAATTATTTATTTGGGCGTGGATTTTATAAACTGTCCGCCCATATAGTGGGACACAGTAGCCCGGTTGGTAGAGTAAAGGACTAGCAACCGGAGGGTTTCGAGTTCGAATCCAACCAAAGACCTCGTGTACACGGGGGCTGGTGCTCGTTAAATCTGTCGTCGCCTCAAATGTCCTCACGTTGGCGTGGTGTGGAAGTTTGGAGAGTGGGGTCACAGCTAAGGTGTTGATCTCGTCATCTGAACGTGGTTTATTACGTGGTGTTGTCCACGATCTTTCCCTTCGGTTTTGATTCCGGACTGTTGGCAATAGCCCGTTGTGTTGTTCCAGTGCGATGTTACTTAAAATACCTACCTACTTACCGTCCGTATAGTCGTGGAATAATAAATGAACTTTATAAAATCTTATGTTGAATAATTTTTTCTCGACTAGGATAATTTACGCCATCTGGGATCCCACTATTTCCTTTAGTAGATTATACAATAAATAATGTTATGAAGTGATAAAATAAACTTATATGTATTTTAAATTTTGTGCTTGCTAAACAAAAATATTCAGTATCAACACATCTGTGGAAGAATAAGAATTGTGAATAAATAAAGGATGTTTAAAACTGAAGTATGCATTAAATGAAATGGTTGACTTAAATATGATTTGAGCATCCTGCAGACCATATATAAGTTCACAGCATTTATATGCGCTTTGAAAACCGTTTCGTTCATGTTTTAAAATATAAGGAAAATGTTTTATTTTGTAATTGAATAGAACAATTGTTTGTTAAAAGAACTCCCTTTCCTTTTTAAACTATTTCCTTTAAATTTATTACTTTCTACTGAAAATATTTTAGGTAGGGATTTTAATTAACATCACATTGAAGCATACGTTTTCTGTAGAAAACAAAAGCAGAGTGTGAATGAATATTAAATAAGCATTTTGAGGTATTTTTATTTTCTTTTTGTATAAAACTTACTGAGTGCGTCCAATGAAAAGAGGAAATGCTATGTATCTTATTATTAAGATACTAGCTGTACCGGGCCACTCGTTGCTGTGGTTAAATTGAAAAGAAAGATTGCCATTGTGCATTCATCCCAAACGATAAGTTTGCATTTTTGCAATACTTTTCCCATGCTGGATGCTTTGGAAATCTTACACGTGGGGGATTCAATGAATTGCATGTCAAATGGTAATTTCAAAGCGGAATGAGCAGTGCTTCCACCTGGTATCAAAGTCGCAGCTATTCCGGACGACGCAAGTGCTAAGGCAATGTGATTTTGGGATCTGAATCAATTGAATTAGGAACGTTTTACCAGTTCCTCCTGGCGTTACATTTTTATTTATAGAGCTAAATAGACTAAAACATGCGCGTATTCGAATGCAACGTTGTGGCAAAATTTCAAGGCAATCGGTGAAAAATTTTGGGAGATTTTGCGTTAAAGGAACAAACGAACATTACATTTTTATTTATATAGATGAGAAAAAGAGAAAACAGAATTTAATTTCTTTCGACTTAATTCTACACATTCAGCGCTACTTGAAAAGATCCTTTTTGAAAACATCTACTTGATACTCCTGATTTTGCTTCTCATATATATCAAAACATGTTTGGAAACTTCCTTGTATTTTAAATTCGTGTGAAAGATTATAGGCTTAAATAATTTCGCACCATTTCTGAAACATTTCAGTATTTGGCATTGTTTTTGAAACTTGCGAAATGAGCGTGACAGCATGAGAAAACACATTCGACTACGAAATCCCCAAGGGGAATGAGTAATCCTTTGGTACTCACTCTGTCGTCCAATGAACTGCGGCCGCTTGAGCCAATGAGCGTTAAGTATGACTGGTAACGTCACACGCTTTAAGTACAAAAGCTGATGACTGAATTTATTGTTCAACTTACCAAGACGGCATGTTGCTATTTTTGAAAAACTTTAAGTTTGATAAAACTGCTTGCTCAGCATAAGAAAGGTTGTACCTTAAAGTTTCATGGGTAGGTAGGTAGTTTATTAACGTCGCACCGGAGCAACACAACGGGCTATTGGTAACGGTCCGGGATCAATCCCGAAGGGAAAGATCAGAGGAAACACCACGTAATTTTGAGCCACGGTCAGATGACGAGGTCATACCTAAGCTGGCATCCCACTCACCAAACTTCCACACCACACCAACTTGAGAACATTTGAAGCCATGCCATATTTAACGTTCACCAGCCCCCGTGTACACGATGGTCTTTGGCTGGATTCTAACGAGCAAAATTGCTAACTGGCAAAATTGCAAACTGCTAACTGGCGATTTTTAAAGCTCTGATCAAGTGATATTATAAACGTTTGATTAAAGCAATTTTTGGTTGTAGAGGAATCTTCCGCTGCAACTTATCTGCAAACAGTACTGTTTTGTGCTTTTGCTAATACGATATTCTTCCAACTGGGCTACAGGCGGTCCTACCTTAACAGGTAGGTAGGCATTTAATTAACGTTGCACTAACGGGTTATTGGTGACGGTCCGGGATGAAACCCGAAGGGAAAGTTTCGAGAACAACACGTAATTTTGAACCACGGTCAGATGACGAATTCACACCCACTCTGCAAACTTCCACACCACGCCAACGTGAGGACATTTTCGGCCATGACAGATTGAACGTGCACCAGCCCCCCCCCCATGAGGCCCTCCCTTAACAGGAAAACCTGCTCATAGCATTGAATTAATTGTCGGTTGAATGTGGAGAAAATCCAATTGATCGTGGAATAAATACATATTTTGCAACCAGAAGGGTTCCAATTTCGTTCCGTGATTGAAAGATTTAAAGGCGATAAAAAAAATGGACGGCGCTTTTTAACAGAGGAAATTCATTTATTCCTCTCCAAAATCCGGCATCCACCGCATCGTAGGTGCTGGGAATCAGATAATCTATCAAAAACACCGTCGTTATCGCCGACAAACGACGTTTTGGAAAATCGATATCTCCCGCGCGATCTTCCATCTAAAGGGGAAACAAATTAGTTGTGAAACGATGATGTTTTATCGAAGATCAAACGTTCTATTATCACCGGAAAACGTTCGAATAGGGTCGATGCGAAAATAACACACACACAACCCTCTGGCGGACGATTTACGCGTGCCTTCAATAATTCTCCGTGTTCTGCTGCTGGAACGACGTCATCGTGACGTCAGTCTCGAGCCGGAGCTCGCTCCGCTTCTGTTGCCAGATGCTCCACCTCTAGATGCAGTCCTAGTGACGAGTTGTTTCGACGAACGATTTTCGGCTGCGGAATTTTCACTTCCATGTAACGGGAATTCTCTTTGCTTTTTGTTTTCTTTTTAATTTTATTAGTTTTTCGTTCTTTTTTTTTACTGCCGTTATTATTCCGAGTCGCGATGGATCTGGATCCGGCAACGCCCGTGGAACGATCGGCGATTTGTTTTCGTTCGAGATCGGCGTTCTGGTGAAAACTGTTCGGGAAAATGCGGGCAGACGATTTTCTGTCCATCTGCGCTTCGCATTGACAACGGAATTGCTCCCCCTCCCACACGAACCGCAGGGAAAACAAACGAGAAGTCGTCTGCGCTGTTTAAAACACCGACTTATGTCGACAGTTTCTTCCAAACTGCGTGGCATTGTTTTGCTTTTTTAAAAATCATCCTGCATCGCTGTCTATTAATTGTTGCGAATGTTCAGTTGATATCACCAGCGGATTCTTAGATACGTAGAATTGTTGTGCAATACACAGAACAAACACAGTCCTCATAAACTCTGCTGGACCAGTTCCATTTCGAACAATTTAGGTAATCCGGAGAAACGAGATATTCTCTCTTGTGTGATACGATTGTTTTCTCAGTTTACTTTGGGATTATTCTACGACTGGAGTGCTCTACGAACTGTTTCCATTGAAGTGACAAGCATCACCCGTGACATTCTTGTTCGAAAATATAAGCTCCGCGAGGAAACCGGTAAGTGACATTTTATTCTCTGAAAATGATTTTTAGAATTGAACGTAAGAACTTTTCTGTCAAGGTGGAAAACTGTTGTCGGGCAATCTGATCAAAGTGAACTGCATATTTTATTTGTTTTGCAAATATGGAACACCCGAACAAAGAAAATAAACAGTGCAGGTTCGATACCTGCAACTACCTTGGGTGTATTTCGCTTTACTGTGTCAGGAAAAATCGTCCTTATATGTATGATCCATTTACTTCACGGAAAAAACATTGGTCTTATCTGGCCCTTGCGCCATAAAAAAACAACCTGAATTTTGAGAACACCAATAAAAGGAACCGAAACTAAAGTAAAATCAAACAGTTGATGATGCATTAAAATTTAAAACAATGAAGAAAATTCGAAAAAAAAAAAGATTGAAACGGCTAGAGAATTGATAAAAAGTTAAAAATCAGTTGCAGTAAAAAGGGTATTTTTACTTAATGTGGCTATTTTTTTCCTAAGGATTTTGTAGGATGGTATTTAGGAAAAAGCGTAAAGTGCATAGCAACCTAACACACCTGTCACTAACTATAATAAGCTAAAGTCTACTTCTCTCTATTACATTACATCACATTCATTAAAGCCTATCTATTATTTCTGAATGGTTGTGTTCGCTAAATGTAAATGCCGAGAATAAAATAACAACTATTAAAATGTTTTTGAATTCACTTTTTCTGTCACATTTGAAGTATTCATGCGATATATATAAGATCGTTATCCTAAGTGGAAAAGCGAATTTATATATATATATATATATTATAATCTTCAATCTTTTATACTTTAAGTTGATTAAATCAGGGGTCGCTAAACTTCTTTGACCGTCGCCCCTTCAAGATTTCTTGACATTTTATCGACCCCCTCGGTTTTACTATTACATTATTATAATGGGACAAGCAAAAAAGACGTTTATATGAGTTTTGAGATTGTTTATTTTATAGTTACAGTGTTTATTGTATGTGTAATATAGTATATATTATTATATTGGCTAAACGTCAAAGCGAACGTTTTTGTTTTCGACGTCCTTCTTAACATTACATATTTGATAGGAGGGATAAATAATATGTAAAATATAAAATAAATTTAAATAACAATAATACAATATTCCCTATACACATGAAAATAAGACTTTTATTAACTTAGTCTGCAATTTACTAACGTTGTCATTGTGAAGGGTGTGCTTCTTGACTCTTGACAAGATGAGCAATGTTGGGTTCAAAATGAGTCAGTTTCAGCCTTAAATCGACACGGTAATTCTATATCTAGCTTATTTATTTGTTTCGTTAAAATGAATTAACATGGCTGGGAATAGTTTCAACCATGTACGAGCTTGGAAATGCAAGCATAAAGGGGAGAAAGTTTTGAATAGTGTCTTATACTTTTCTATCGATCCCTGAGCCCGAATAGACCCGTAACAATGCTATATCGACCCGTAACAATGTTATATTGACCCCTGTGAGTCGATATCGACCACTTTGGCGACCACTGGATTAAATTAATAAACCTAGCAGACCTTCTGAATGGCTATCTTTTGATGGCAGTGTCCTCACTCACATTTAATGTCTTATTTCAATCCATCTATACCGAAGGTAGCCTCCTAATTCATATTGAGATGCTCTGAGATTGTATCAAGAACGGTATCTCAACAGACGTGTGCCCCGAATCACCAAATTTTGAGCCAGACCTTGTGTGAAATCTGAACAATCCACGAAATACTGTCAAATTGGGGCAAGTAAAAATATCGTTCATATACTTGCTGTCTTTCATTTGTCCATTCTAGTGCAAAGCTACATTCCAGTGTGAACACGGTTTCATTTTGTGTGTTCCTCATCTTTTGCCTTCAAATTTTGACTGAAAGTTTTGAGATCCTGTAATACCTCTGTTCGTATCCCATTGGGTAACAACTCATACACATCGAACCGAGCAAGAAACGGTTCATTTTGTATTGTTTTTATTGTGACAAATGATCCTTTGTATGAGTTTGTTTGTCCCAAGTAAATAGGCAATTGGAAGCAGTAAAAATTGGTTTTTCTTCCTCGAACGACTCTTTCACTAGAGAAAATAAATTCAAAATTACAATTCTTATTCGGTGAATTTATGCATTTCATTTACAATTTATTTTTCACCGATTCCCCGAATGATTTTCATAATTTCCCTATTTATCTAGAGAAAAATAATACTTTGAATCCCTTTCCTAGTAAAGCGGTAATTCGCTGTAGTGAAAACAACGTTTCACAATGAAAATAAGTTCCAGATCATAAAATTGTTATTCTTATTCGAAAATTGATTTTGTTCCACATTTCGGGAGTATCTCCAAAAGTGACGTAAGTAACACGTCCATGTGAAACGGGTTGAGTTCTAGGCGGCACACATTCATTTCGCCCTCTCTGGGTGTATTTCTTTCATCTGTGTCAGTAAAACTTCCGTTTAGTGTGTATGTCTATTACTTGATGCTGTATGTCCTGTGTCTGGCGCAGCATGGCCAAGATAGGTGCCATAAAACCCCAAAACCAACCATGTGAAACTGGATTGCCATGTTCTGAAAGATATGTATGTATGTATTTTTAATTAACGTCGCACTGGAGCAACACAACGGGCTATTGGCGATGGCCCGGGATCAAATCCGAGGACAACACCTCGTAATTTTGAATCACGGTCATATGACGAGAACACCTGAGCTGGCACCCCACTCTCCAAACTTCCGCGCCACGCCATTTGAGGCCGCTACAGATTTAACGTGCACCAGCCCCCTTATACTCGACGTTTTTGGGTTGTATTCGAACTTGCAACCTTGCGGTTGCTAATCCATTACTCCAACCGGGCCCGTTGAGTTGTTCCAGTGCTACGTTAATTAAAATACCTACCTGCCTTGAGGATAGCAGCTTTTCAGAACTAATCAAATAGGTTTAGTAAATGCATAAAATTTCATTTCTATTCAACTTCTGTTTTGTGAAATATATACAGGGTGAGTCTAAATTGTTTTTACAAAATAAGAGGGGTGATAGTACCCATCCAGACGAGCCATAATTACCATGGAACATAGGGTCGCATTCCACTCTGAGAGGCAGAAAAGAGTCAAATTAGAATTTCAACATAAACTTACAACAGTGTTGGGGAAGCGAATGAACGATACCAAAAGTTGCACAATCTGATTGATTGATCAGAGAAAAACTCACAGCAAGTGCTCAAACTGGCGGTCACGCGTGTCGTTGCACAGTTCACACCGGCGAAGGAATGACTAGCGCACCCTCTCGAAGATTCCTGGTGTTGTGTTAATTTTGTCTGCGGCAACACCGATTCTCGCTACGAGATCTTCAGCCGAGTCCACAGGCGTCTGGTTCACTAAAGATTTCATGTGCCCCCAGAAGAAAAAGTCCAGTGGGTTGAGGTCCGGTGAGCGAGGAGGCCAAGCCACAGGTCCGCCATATCCGATCCATCGTGCAGGATATGTGGCATTCAAGAAGTGCCGGACCGTACTGGAAAAGTATGCGACGTCAGAGACGATGACTTATTCATGCTCGACGCGTTTCGACTTTACTCTTTTCTGCCTCTCAGAGTGGAATGCGACCCTATGTTCCATGGTAATTATGGCTCGTCTGGATGGGTACTATCACCCCTCTTATTTTGTAAAAACAATTTAGACTCACCCTGTTTATTACTACTAGAACGATCCGGCGTTGCTTGGGTTGAATTGGTTAAATATAGGTTGGAAAGATGATTAGAAAATCACTTTTCTTTATCAATGCAAATATCATTCAAGTGTGCTGAAAATAATTTTTTTGCACCGTTTCGACATTTTTATAATTTCTACAATTGACTTTGGACGCAAATAGTCGGCTTATAGCAGAAACTCAATAACTGACATTTATTCGGAGATACTCAATGCTTGAGGAAAGAAGTCATTGGAATCTGTTTAAAAGATACATAATACTATCAAAATGCTTATAATTTGTATTTTTAGACCTAAAAATTTATGGTTAGTCTTTAAACAGCTGAACTGGGTCCAGCCAAAGAAGGTCGTGTACACGGGGACTTGTACACGTGTAATCTGTCGTGACCGAAAATATACTCACGTTGGTGTGGTGTGGAACTTTGGAGAATGGGGACCACCTCAGGTGTTGACCTCGTCATCTAACCTTGGTTCGAAATTACGAGGATTAATTGGATTTTTCCCTCAGGGATTGATACCGGACTGTCGCCATTTGCCCGTTGTGTTGCTCCAGTCCGACGTTAATTAACTACCTGCATACCCTCTCATAGAATGCATCAAAGTACCCAAAATGCTAGAAACAACGGATTACAATTTGCTTATCTCAGAACCCAACAAATCCTTGAAAATTCATAAATGTCCGTTTTCTGTTTTTAACTTATAAACTCCCCATAATTGCACGAATTGAAGACATAAATATTTAATGTGAGTGAAATTATTCTTGATCGTAGCAGTAATGATTCTGTCGTTGAAATGTCCTCCTAGGGGAATGAGTTGAGCATGTTTTTATGAATGAGTAGTAGTATTTCAAAATCCAGGAGTCACGAAAGAATGGTGGAAAAGGAGGTTAATGACTTTCGTTCCTCTCTACCTCCTTCGAATATCGATACGACTCGAATGCACTCGTAGTGAAAATGGAATGGGACTTTGCTAATCTTTATTGCCGTCGAATGCATGGACATTAATTTGTCATCTGATCCAGTTTATGCGTACGGAGTGGGGTTTAAAAACCGGTAATCCAATATCGGTTTCGAAATTGGATGGATGGTATTTTAGGTATTTTAATTAACGTCGCACTGGAGCAACGGGCTATTGGCGACGGTCGGGGATCAAACCCGAAGGGAAAGAACCGAGAGCTCGTCATTTTGAACCACGGTCAGATGATGGGAACACCTGAGCTGGCACCCTACTCTCCAAACTTTCACACCAGGCCATCGTGAGGACATTTGAACCCATGTCAGATTTAACGTGCATCAACGGTTGGAATCGAATCCGGGTTACCGCTTCCCTGAAATGTGATGGAAATTACCTTGCAGAGAAATATCATTACTGCTTTTTTTGTTTTGCCATTATTTTAGTTATTTATTTATTTTTTGCCTTGTCTGCCGAATCGTTTCAAGACCATTTATGAGGATCCCAGTTAGAAGACAAGCGGATTAGCAACCGAAGTTCAAAACTCGATCCAACGAAATTCCGTCGTGTAAGGGGTGGGCTGGTGCACCGTCAATCTGTCGTGGTCTCAGATGTCCTAACTTTGGCGTGGTGCCGAAGTTCGGAGAGTGGGGTGCCATCTCAAGTGTCGACCTCGTCATCTGATCTTGGTTCAAAGTATGACGAGGTTTTGTCCTTGGATCTTTCCTTTCGTGATGGATCCCGGACCGTCGCCAATATCCCGTTGCGTTGCTCCAGTGGGGCGTTAATTCAACTACCTACCATACATGAAGAAGTACGATGAGATTAGCAGCAAATACCGTCAGTTGGGTTGGGTTGGCGGTTGGCGAAAGGCCATGCTGCGCCAAACAAGATATACATCGTCAAGTAATGGACACACATATATACAGGGTGAGTCTAAATTGTTTTTACAAAATAAGAGGATTGATAGTACCCATCCAGACGAGCAATAAGTACCATGGAACATAGGGTTGCATTCCACTCTGAGAGGCAGAAAAGAGTAAAGTCGAAACGCGTCGAGCATGAACAAGTCATCGCCTCTGACATTGTTTTGTACCTGCCTACGGAGCATGTCACCTAAGCAAGATGGATCGGATGTGGCGGACCTGTGGCTTGGCCTCCTCGCTCACCTGACCTCAGCCCACTGGACTTTTTCTTCTGGGGGCACATGAAATCTTTAGTGTACCAGACGCCTGTGGACTCGGCTGAGGATCTCGTAACGAGAATCGGTGTTGCCGCAGACAAAAATGAACACAACACCAGGAATCTTCGAGAGCCAGTCATTCCTTCGCCGGTGTGAACTGTGCAACGACACGTCACTTTGAGCACTTGCTGTGCGTTTTTCTCTGATCAATCAATCAGATTGTGCAACTTTTGGTATCGTTCATTCGCTTTCCCAACACTGTTGTAAGTTCATGTTGAAATTCTAATTTGACTCTTTTCTGCCTCTCAGAGTGGAATGCGATCCTATGTTCCATGGTAATTATGGCTCGTCTGGATGGGTACTATCACCCCTCTTATTTTGTAAAAACAATTTGGACTCACCCTGTATACAAGGCAAGTCTTACTGACGATATAAATACACCCAGGGAAGGAATCAAACCTGCGCCGTCTACAACTCGCAGTTGCTAGCGCAGAAAATATCATCAGTATGAGACTAATGTTGCCAGAAATCTAATCTGATCGAGTCCATTCAGAAATCTGGCGGCCAGAATGATTATTATGCTGTGTGAATACTTTTCGGTTCGGAATGAATTATGTATTATGGTGTCATTTTATACTATCCCTTTACACATATCGGGAAAAAAGTACATTGAATGTTGTAGAAGGAAACTGCCAATGGCTTTAATCCTCTGTTCGTTGAGAGCAGTGTAGTGTAACTCACAACACTAAAACTGTACCTTTCTATAGAATCTATGGATTCTCATCAACTTTTAGGAAGATCCCGTTGGTCTTTTCCTTAGAATAGAATCTTTCCTTGCCCATTCTGTAGAATAGAATCCTTAGGATTCTATTGGTCAAGAACGTAAAAATTGGACCGCTGAAGGCAAGTTTGTTGGTTTGGGGGGTTTATGGCGCAAGGGCCAAATGTAGCTATGCTGCGCTAGACACAGGACATACAATACCAAGTAAGAGACACACACATAATGAAGGTTTTTACTGACACAGAAGAAAGAACTACACCCAGGGAGGAATGCAAATGACAGGAATCGAACCTGCGCCGCCTACAACCCGAAGGTTGCTAGCACAGTGGGCATACCCACTGAGCCACGACGGCAAGTTGGAAGAGCAACGGATTAGCAACACGAGGGTTGCGAGTTCGAAACTCGGTCCAGCCTAAGACCATCGTGTACACAGGGATGGTACACTTAATCTGTCGAAGCCTCAAATGTCCTCACGTTGGCGTGATGTGGAAGTTTGGAGAGTGGGGTACCCACTCAGGTGTTGACCTTGTCATCTTGCCATGATTCAAAATTACAAGGCGTTGTCCTTGGATCTTTCAATTTGGATAGATCCCGGATTTGGACCGTCGCCAATAGCGAGTTGCGTTGCTCCAGTCGACGTTAATGAACTACCTGCCTACCAATCGTCAAAATTGGTTAGAAGTCATGCAGGATGGACTGCAGGTTGCAAGGGAATGATGCGTGTTCAGGGGTTAAGCTCAATAAGAGTATTTTCTGCATAGTTAAATGTAGATGGCGATGGCGTTTTTGTGATACTTCCTGCGCTTATTATTTAATCAGAAGTAAGTTCATCGCCTCCGGATTGTTTGCGCTGAAATTCTCTCTCATAATCACGCCTCAGTTCAGTGAGTGACTCTTGCTACTGTAAAAAGCAAGAAGCGGTAGATAATGTACCGGTATTGAAAACGTCGGTGATTTCAAACCCTAGCGAAGTGCATTCCGACGTGAAGAAAGTCGACCTTGGATCAGTCGATTTTTGAAAGAGGGTGAAAAGTCTTCAGTAGGCAGGCTGCCCTACGCAGAAGCATGACTGGCGATCACCGTGGGGGATTCTCCCCCGCCAACTCTGTAGTGCTGCTGTCACTAACGTAGGGAAGTCAGTGGTTAGCCATTTTATTTGTTTGCATCTTGAAGGATAGAGGAGGCAGTCGACCTCGAGCGTTACCACCGAGATAACAAGGCCTGACCGCTGCCATCATGGCGTCTCCCTAGTAGTCATACGTGCGATACGAACGACCACCGCCGTATTGGAATATTCAAAGCCTAATACAGTGAAATCTGTCTACAACGATACATAATATATTCTATATACGTCGAGACCACAGGAAAATATTGTTATACGTTATTGCAAATTATTATAGCAGTTTGTAAATATGGTTTTTCCCTAGTCAAAACTACGATAATCTCAGAATGAAACTTCCACACCCTCGCGTCTTTCTTCCTTATTTACTAACGATAACAAAGAGTGTGCGTAAATAGTAAAAGCAATAACTTATTAAAAAACCGGCCAAAATTATATCGTAAATTCAGTTAAAAAATAGCGAAAAACTCGCTTATGACTTTTATTAACTGAAATACACACGTCAATCAAGCTTAATACCGTCCAATATCATAGTTTCTCAAATGCGACCATAAATCAAAAAGAAAAGAAAACCCTTTCTCATAGTCTAAAGAAATCTAATTAATGTTTTCTTCATCATTAAATCTGTAAAAATGGGAAATCAAAGCAATTGAACTGTAAAAGCAATTGAAGCGATTATCATAGTTGGCTGAAGAATTTTTCCTTGATATTTCATTTATAAAATTCAAACAATTTTCAATAACTTCCAAATTTTACTAACGTGACAGGGTGTTTTGATTTGATTGTTATCTACAGAAATTTCTTGGCCATATAAATGTTTCCATTTTCAGATTTGAATGTATTACAACAGTGTAATTTGTTGCAGGTCCTGGATTAAAACAAATTTTGAAAAAAGTAACTTTTGACTCCTCAATTAGTTTAAACCAATTTTGTTTATGGGGTAATGAATCCAAAATTTCTAGTAGCCTATTAAAATTTTGAAAAGAAATAGATTCATGATGAGCAATGAACTCAGATTTGCTTTCGTTGATAGCTCTCAATAAATTGGATTCCTCAGTTTCACGAATTTTATCTTCCCTGCTTTTACGAACGGTGGGACAAGTTTTCGAGAGATATTTAGGGCAATTCGGAAATATACTTGGTATAGCACCAACTTTTAAACGGAGACGTTTCATGGAAAAGGTAGAACACTCAGCAGTTTTTTTGTTGAATTTCGATACATTCCGGACGATATCATCGTTTTGAAAATGAAGTTCGCAGACTTTGCTGCGTTTTGATGGTGTAAAGTCGGCTCGTGGAATCGCCCTGAGCCATCTTTTTCTAATATTTTTATCTTCTGGAAAGGAGAAAACCGCCACTTTTGGTGCATCACCATATCCATAATTTCCAGAGCAAGTAGGTACACAGCATCTAAAGGGCATTTTGGATAGCCTCGTGGTTAAGCCTAAATAAATCGGTCTGGACACACGTTAAACGTGTTGTTTGACGAAAGCCTTTAACACCTTGACACTGTAATGTTCCACAAATGTTCTATAACAATATTTAACTGCAGCTGCACATGCTTTCCGGTAAAATAGTATAAAAACCCTAATTTCTTAAGCTACATTAAAGGTAATCCATAAGTAGCCGGCCATGCGGCGATGTTTGTTATGACTACTAGTAAGCGAGTCACGTGATCGAAACGTCACAGCGGTCTGGCCTCGTTATCTCGGTGGTAACGCCTCGAGTCGCATTTTTAGAAGAGTTGTGAAAGGTTGTCAGGAGGAGGGCTGTCGTATGCAAAAGCACGAATGGCAATCGAACCCCGATAACTTATTATCACTGCAATCGCTTACTGCAACTCTGAACCAGAACCCGCGCTTTAGACGCCAGTTGTGGAAGCGCTTTGTTTACGCTCCAACCTATCACCTCATTTAGTGAATAGACTCGTCGAAAACCACGTGGCTTGACTGCATTGTCGCGGGAGCCGGACTATACAGGACAGGTCCACTGGGAAATGGGGAAACTCCCGAGGGTCTGGTGCTTCTAGGTGATCGATAGGGAAAAGCAAACTGTGTGTGGCACTAGAAAAGGTAGGTAGACGTCGTCCTGGATGAACATCGCAGTTGGCTATTCGGATCCATCCCGAAGGGAAAGATCCGAGGACACCTCATCATTTTAACCAGTCAGATGAGCGAATTTTGAAATATTAAGCTGATCTAAAGAGAGACGGGGCTTGTTGAGGTTTACAGGTGGACGACTCAGGAACGTTCCTGGGATGTAAATGGAGCGCGATAACCCGGTTGGATGAGGGAAGCAGTTGCTAATTTGAATCGACCAAAGACCGTCGTGTAGATGGGGGCTGGTGCACGTTCAATCTGTCGTGGTCTAAAATGTTCTAACGTTGGCGTGGTGTGGGAGTTTGGAGAGTGGGGTACCAGCTCAGGTGTGCCCTCGACATCTGACCGTGGTTCAAAATGAGGTGGTGTTGTCCTCGGATCTTTTCCATGGGGATTGATCCCGGACCGTCCCAACAGCCCCTTTTCTGTTCGAGTGCGACGTTAATTAATTACCATTACCGTCAAACCACCGTCCTGGTTTGACGGTAATGGTAATTAATTGACATCGCAGTGTGAAGCACGCTTGAGAGTTTAAACTCCGACACAGACAACAAAAGAGTTGGATTTTATTCAACTTTTAGGTACACGCATGGAGGAAACCTCAAGCGCGAAATAACAAGAAGAATGCAGAAGAAATCCGTCTATTTTCCCCATTTCTTCTTCGGTTAATAGAAGAGAAAAGGATACAAAGGGAACAAGAATGTCGCAATTCGTTTCGATTTATTCCTGAAGATGGCGTTGCTTCCAACCGAATGAAAAAGAATTATTCCTCTTCCAAACAGCACAAGAAGCGATAAAATCCAGTTCCTCTATCTTGTAGCAGGAACGTGCAAATATAAAGGCAGTCGAAACGGCTGCTGGTGCTACAAATAGATGGACACTATCGAATTCTTTTTGTATCGAATGCTCGGTATTGGAGTACTTCCAAGTATCGAATAAGTATTCGAATACATATGCAAAAGACGATTAATTGATAGAAATAATCACCACAAACTACGATATAATATATCGCAGTAATATATCAAAATAACACTTTGTTGCTCTGATATTCCCAATATTAGTGCACTGTATATTTGAGTACTTTGGTATTCATTTACTTTGGATGAATACTTTGGATTCCATATTGTATGGCTCAGTGGGTATGCCCACTGCGCTAGCAACCTTCGAGTTGTAGTGGGCGCAGGTTCGATTCCTGTCAGGTCCATTCCTCCCAGGGTGTATTTCTCTCTTCTGTGTCAGTAAAACTTTCATTGTGTGTGTTTCTATTACTTGCCGTTGCACGTCTTGTGTGGCGCAGTATGGCCAAATATGGCCCTTGCGCCATAAAACCCTACCAACCAACCTAATTGCATGGTCCGCGGTGGCCCGGTTGGAAGAGTAACGGATTAGCTATCGGAGGGTTGCGAGTTCGAAACTCGGTCCAACCAAAGACCATCGCGTTCACGGGAGCTGGTGCACGTTCAATCTGTGGTGGCCTCAAGTGTCCACACGTTGGCGTGGTGTGGATGTTTGGAGAATGGGGTGCCAGCTCAAGTGTTGCCCTCGTCATCTGACCGAGGTTCAAAATGACGTGTGTTGTGCTCGGTTCTTACCCTTAGGGATTGATCTCGTCCCGTCGTCGACAGCCTGTTGCATTGCTCCAGTGCGAGGTTAATTAATCACCTTTACCACCTAATTGTATCAATTTTTGGATCTTTCCATTCCGGATTGATCCCGGACCGTGGCCAATAGCACGTTGTGTTGCTCCAGTGTGACATTAACTACGTACCCTACCATATTTTCTATCTTTTTTATCCTGTTTATTTTCCTTTTTATGCTGTGCTCAAAAACTCTTAAACCTCTCTTTTATAGGTATTTTTTTATATAAATGTTTTTAATCGTGATGAGTGGAGAGAGATAATGTAGATATCTGTGAGTAATTGATACGTCCGTTCCATTCCGTATTCGAATGCAGCGAGAAAGATTCGAATACAACTAATACTTTTAAGTATCGAGTAGACCAGGGTTGTCAAACTCAATTAAAACATAGGCTATCTAATGCAACTGGTAAGATTCACGCGGGCCACATCACATTTACAAATTGTCTTAAAATTATATTTTGAAGTGAGGATTCAGGAATATGGATAGGATAATTAAAACACGTTATGTAATTAAGTGAATTTAGGGTAATGATTTATAATATTGCTATTGAATTGCTTTTATTTAAACGTTTATTTAATTTAATGTATTTATAAAATTAAAATTGATTTTTTTACCGGAAACTGCCAGCGCTTTCCACCTACTAGTTTTCCAATATCTGGATTCAAAGACTGATAACAATCTTCATTATGGCAGATAGATGTTTATCAGTTAATCTTGATCTGTAGACCGTTTTATTTAATTTCATGGACGAAAATAGTCGCTCACACATTTTTAACATGACGAAATTGTGTGTACGGTATTGCCTCGATCTCCCCTAAGTGCTATTTTCTTCATAACACATTGCCCTGTTTTCATTTTATTTCAGAGCATCGTGGGCCACAAAAAATTACCTCGGGGGCCACATACGGCCCGCCAGTTTGACACCCCTGGAGTAGACGATGTGAATCGATGCGTAACAATTTCATCGTTTGTTGAAGCAAGCGAACAATCGATTTGTTTGCTAGGTGACTCAATGGGGAAGGATTGGACCAGACGTGAAAAATATATGGTCTATGCGTCTAGTCGTGAGTGACCAAGGACGTATTCAAAAGTAAGGCTCACAGGGCTGGAGCCCTCTCTAAAAATGTGAAATGTTAAAAAACAATCACACTGGGGTTAATTTGATCGAAGCATCGTTTATCACATAGGTAAAAACATGCCTGAACAATCCTTACATGTTACGGGCATTATGGTCACTCCATAGGAAGGGAAAACCGGTAGAAGATCCCTTCCAATGTTTCGCTAAATACGTGTTTGTGTTGAGCATACCTTTTTATCTTCCAATGCGATCTGTACTCTAAGGTTATCGTTGAGGGCGTAAAATGTTGTTTTACTAAACACATGAAATCACCTTTTAAATCAGTTTTGAAAATGATTAGAGGAAGTGTGGGAAATTGATTTCTCTTCCATTTATGGTATTGTGTCCTTCATCGAGTTCGTTTGAGTTTTTTGACCTCCATAACACAGAAATTTTGTTTTCTTTAAAAGTGAGATAAGGATTTTTCTCCCCGCAATGAGAATCGAATAGCGAAATAAAAATTTCTCAATCGAGATACTTTTCATGCCTTATATTCATATCTTACGATTGTTTGCCACACGTTTCATTGTTCCTATCGGCTGCATGAAAACTGAATTCTTCTTTTAGTCTCTTTAAGATTTTAAAAAATCATCCATGAAATATAATGGAAATCGCGCTTGATTTCTATTACACAGGCTCTAAGGAAGCTTTTGTTTTAGTGCTGGATTTCAAGCATGAAAAGCATCCAAATTAAGACAATAGAACAGGTTTACAAAGTGTGTCAAGGTGTCCTTGGGAGCAATATAATGTGAAAGGTTCCATGATATAAAATCGAGAGAAATAAAATCCTTTACTGGTAAGAATATTTTTAAAAGAACTGAGTTTGGTTATGGGAAATGATATCACTGGACGAGATCATTGTCGGGATAATCCGAGGCGATTAACGTCTGAGGCACCAGCCTTGGAAAACTAATATTTTTTTAAGCACGACCACTGACCTCTTAGGCCTTCGGGACTGCAAGGCAGGAACTGGTGCTTATTTGCGAGGGATCACCTAGTGGGCCGTGGCAGAGTGGGTTTGACCACCTGCTCTTTCAGCCTGCTAGCTGTAGGCGGCTCATGTTAGATTCCAGTAACTTACCCTGGGTGTATTACTCCTTTGAATGTCAGTAAAACTTTTCTTGTGTGTGTGTCCATTACTTGACGTTGTCTCTTGTGTTTGACGTAGCTTAGGAAAATTTGGCCATTGCGCCATAATACCCAAACAACTGTTTGAGTCCACACGCTGATACCATCAACGAAGGAACTCCGTATTACCTTTTTTCTAATTGTTTTTATCTGAAAGAAAAGTGTGATCCCACAAGAAAGAAAGTTGACCGTAAGAAACCATTTGATCCCCGTTGCGGGGGTGTCCTGGAGGAGTTCATCCGAGAGGGGAGGGGGAGACAGGAAGGATAGACATCAAGGAGAGAGGACGTGATGGGAGTTCATAGGTGTTGTCTGAAGGGGGAAAAAAAACCAAAGGAATTTGCCTTTGATTCAAATGTGAATGCGTATATGGAATTTATGTGGTAACCGTATTAAAATAACTTGTTGCATGCACACCGCGATAGCCCCGTTGGAAGAGTAGCAACCGGAGGTTTGCGAGTTCAAAACTCGATCCAATCGAAGACCGTCGCGTATGTGGAGGCACTTTAAATCTGTCGTGGCCTCAAATGTCCTAGCGTTGGCATGAAGAGTGGGATCCCAGCTAAAGTGTTGACCTCGTCATCTGATCGTGGTTCGAAATGGCTAGGCGTTATCCTCTGATCTTTCCCTTCGGGATGGATCCCGGACTGTCACCAACAGTCCGTTGTGTTGCTCCACTGCGACATTAATTCGACTACCTTCGCCTCACCAGGCGTCATCCTCGATGGGTGAACAGCTTGGTGTCTTCGATCTGAACCTTGGTTCTACAAGCTGTGGGTTCTAATCCCGTTCTTCGAAGTGGTTCGGAATAGCAGTAGCTACTTTATCCCTCGTGCAGTAGAAAATGAGAGCGACACATCCAAACCAAATCGCGTAAGAGAAAGGTAAGAAACCATCAAAAGAAGCTTCTGCAAAAGCGAACTCTTTACACCGGATATGAGGGTCGCCGTCGTACTGCACACACCCAAAGGTTTCCCTCCAGTATTAACGACAAACCGGTATCCTCGTGGGGAGGGAGCTCACCAGAGCGAGCCCCACCCCGTTTCTTCGATTTCAACCTCGAACCGGGAATTTACTTTTTATTGTTTTTGAAGGAATCCAGCCTTGGTGAGCTGCTGCAGCCCACACGAACGGAGGGCCGCATTGTTGTGCGCCGTCCAGTGCGGGAAATGCTGTAGGGCCGCCGTTGTCTCCAGGGTGCCCATATTCGGCACACGAGGTGTACTCAAATACCGCGGGCGGATTTCCGTTGAGATCGTGGAGGAAAATTAAACAGGTTGTTTCAAACCGTTCCTTGGAAGCTGCGCTCTGTGTTCCGCAAGCGCATAAAGTATTGACTTTTTACATTGTCACCTGTCTGTTAGGGTCGAAATGGACCTTATCCCGTTTTCCCCAAAAGCGGATGTGTCACAATACGTGTTGTGTTTCTTTCCTTAACCACCTGTATGCGTTAACAGAGCGTTCAAATAAATGTAGAGAAAATTTACTCCTGAAGAAGTGACGCTTCTTCAGGAGTAAATTTTCTCTGCATTTATTTGAAGGGATGAGTTCCATACATTGTTATATACGAGGGAAAGTAAAAAATTATCCGCTTTTTATTTTTCCAATCTACAAAGGAGTATCAAAAAGTAAGGTGAATTTTTGATTGACAGAAAAACGTGCAGAGATAAATATATGAAAATTTATTATGTTTGACAAATCGTATCACACTATCATTCGACAAAGGAACCACAGTGGTCTAAGCATTTATTCCAACTCATCCATGCCCTTTTCAAAGAAATCTTGCTCCAGGTTCCCTAACCAGGTAAGTGTTGTGCCTCTTCCAGTCTATGGAAACGGAGGTGTTTCTTCAGGGGCCAAACAAATGGTAATCCAAAATGGTAATACTGCTCACTGAACCCTATGAGCTATTCAATGCATTTGGAATATCATGCAACCTCACTCTTCTGTCTTCACGAATCTTGGCATCGACGACAGCCACATTCGTGTCGTTATACCACACATACACTTGTTTCTGCGACATAACACTCTCTCCATAGACTTCCAACATTTCTCGATGAATATCACATGTTTTTTATCCTTGGCCCCTAAAAAACGAATGACACCTCCTTGGAGTAATGCTCAAGTCGATGCGCCATCTTTGATTGGCTCTAAGCACCAGACGGGTTGACGTAGAAGTTTCTACAAGCCGTCACACTTCTATCACCTTGGTACTTGCAACATATAAAAAATTAATTAGTTACACAAAAAACTGAGTTTTAGAGACAAATTCACCTTATTTTTTGATATAACCTTGTATTTATACAAATGTAGGGGGTTGAAAAAATTCGTCATTTTTCTACATAGTCCTTTTCGATGCACTTGGTCCAGTGGTCCACAAACTTGCGTATTCCCTCCAATAAGGTTTTCGGTGGGTCGCCCAATTGTTTATGCTCTGCTGTCTAATCTGCAGAGAACATGCTACATTGTCATGGTTACTCACCGGTGTGCCAGTACCATTTCTGGAGCTTGCTGAATCTTCTCGTCAGTGGTGGAGGTTGACGGGCGTCCTGCTCCTTCTTCATGCATCACACTTGTCCGACCTCTTTTAAGCTTCTCATGCACACTTCTACGTGGTAGAGAGCACTGTCCCCGTATTATAAGCATCCGATGAATTTCAGCCCCTGGCACACCTTCCGACCCTAAAAATCGGATCATGTTCTTTATAGTGTACACTGCTATCGGAGCGGCCGTGATTGCACTGAAGCAGAAGAAAGAAAAATGACGCTATCAAGGTCAAACTTCGGTAACGTGATCACAATAGTATCAACTCTGATATACTCTACAAGGAACCGTATGAAAAATGGGATAAGTCCCTTTTCTACAGCACCAGGCAGGCGCATAGGCGGGAACAGTTCTCCTAGTATACAGTTGCTTCGTGGTCACGAGGCTTTGAACGAGTCTGGGAGAAGTGGAAACGTAAACAAATCCCTTCCACAATTGTCGTTTTGTGAGCGGGTTCCGGCTCTAAGTTTATCGTGCGGGGCCGAAAACAATAGCTTTTATAAAAGGTTGGCAGGGTGAAAACGTCCACGGCTATCGCCATTCATATTTTTGCGTATGGAGGCCTCCTCTTAATGGGCTTTCACACCTTTTCATAAAACAACTGACCCAAGATTGACTGTCTTCTCCCGGGAGCCGTATTATAGTGATAACGAGTTGGCGCGAGGGAAAACTATCCGCGGCGATCGTCATTCATGCTCCTATTCAAAACAAATTTCACACTTATTCAAAAATCGACTGACTCACGGTCGACTGCCTTCTCGTCGAATATCCCGTTTGTTTATCATACAAATCAATAAAATATTGATCCTAGGTTTCTAATTCATTGGCCAGTGTTTCGTAGAAGCTATACTATACATATATCCCGTTTGTATGATATACAAAATCTTGATAAGAAGGCATGGATACCGGGTGCCATGCCCTCAGTACCATACCTTCTTTAGGTTTGTACGGGTTTCACACCCTCTGAGTGATCTTCTTTTACTGGATTGAATTTTATCTTGCGTTTAGCGCAGCTTGTCCATTATTGGACCTTACGCCATAAAACCCAAATCAATCAACCAACCGATCCCCGGTACACTCTTGGTATCGTGGGGATCACACCGGAAGATCTCTTGCTCTCAATTGCGACAGACCTATTCCGACCGCTTTTTCAGTGGCCATCTGTGGAGTCTCACATTTTGCTGCGGTCGCAAGGCTCATCCTGTTTGCCTTAAATGCCAGTCTGACCAGACCTCCCCAGCACACATTCTTGAGTGCTTAGAATTGTCCCGAGACGACCTGTTTTGTGAATCTGTTTTGGTGTATGACTTTGTGGGTGAATGGACTTGTGGATTTGGTCTAGCTGGAGTTAGACGGGGAGATTAGCAACTAAAACAACATGATAAGCAAACAAACGGTATATGCAGTTCATCTTCGACGAGACAGTGGCCAATGAATTAGAAATCTGGGATCAATATTTTATTGGACCTCCTTTTGCACGGATATCAGCATTTAGGATTACATTCTATAAGGTTCTGAAGTGCATTTAAGTTCAGAGAATACCACGCATCGAATACACAGACCTTAAGATTCTGTAAAGCGTATGCCAGAGGAGATTGTTGTCGGATGTGTCTTTCCAACATGTCCCAAGCGTTCTCTATACAGTTAAGATCCGGCACGGAAAGATGGAAGCCACATTGATGTTCCGTGGACCACTCTCGAACGCTGCACCGTTGCATTATCGTCCATGAAAGATTCATCACCTTCAGAGTAAAAATGTAATATTGCAAGATGCACTTGATCTGAAAGGTTGTTCAAGTATTACATGGCTGACTCTTCCAGAATCTCCAGGGGACCAGTTCGAAAGTAGAACATGCCCTTCACCATGATACTCCCATCAGACACTCGAACTGTGCGAACAAGGCAAGATGGATTCATGGAGGGTCTTGCCAAACTCAACGCCTTCGATAGGTGTAAAAGGTGATTCGTCTAACCACATCCACTTTTTCCAATCCTCAAATGTCCATTTACGTCTTTCTCGACACAACTGTAAGCGAACTCTGACGTTCCTTGCAGAAATTACATCGACCTTGTAATGAAATAGACGGATCATGTGCGCGGAGTCGCTGTCGTAAGATCTCTGAAGGGTAAATCACGTGGGCTTACGGATCACCTTCCTCGATTGGCTGTGGAAGCGCAGACTAGTGTTTCTCATCGCGGTGGACAATCACTTTAACCCAATCAATAATTTAAGATTCTTGCTTTTACCACGTGACAGATCTTTAAACCGAGCAACTGGAAGAAGTAACATGAAGCCACGGGCTCCGTCTATTTCATCAGAAGGTCGATGAGAAATCAGAGCTTTCCTCACTGGCATGTGACTGCCTATACAGATCCTGTGAAATTCTCTGCGCATTGTTTGCTCCGAGATCGGTTGGGACGAGCCTTCCTTGAAGGTTTCTGTCAGTTAGAGTACAATGGAGTCACTTTTCTGCCGTACAATCCTGAGACGATTACGGTCTTGATTAATTGTTTTAGACTTACAGTGACTTCTTTTGGACAAGGACTGTGGGTTCTGTTTCCAACTCATAAACACCTTGGAAATCGCAGCTTTCGAGAACCCAGTGAGTTCTTCTGTCTTGGCAATCGTTGCTCCTGCTAAACGGGCCCCAACAATCAGTCCTCTTTCAAGCGGTGAAAGGTCTCGTTTTGAGCATTCTGCTTCATTTCTCGTGAAATGAACATGCACAGTATATTTATACCGTCAATTTGATTACGTGTCGCCCACGTCATGGGCGGATTTCGTACAACCACACCCGTAACCAACATTTGCATAAATAGTTCCATATTCATTGGTCAGTGTGTGTATATCCTCGCGCAGATGGGGTCGCGCGAGGATAATCGGTTGTCCGGTTGGGAGACTTGGGGAATCGGCTTCTCTCCCAATCGGTTGCCCGGTTGGGAGAGAAGCGGATTAGCAACAGGAGTTGCGAGTTCGAAGCTCGATCCAACCAAAGACCGTCGTGTGTACACGGGGGATGGTGCATGTTTAATCTGTCGTGGCCTCCAATGTCCTCACGTTGGGGTGGTGTGGAAATTTGGCCAGCTCAGGTGTTGACCCAGTCATCTGACCGTTCATAATGACGAGTAGTTATCCTCGGATTTCCCCTTAGGTATAGATCCCGGACCGTTGCCAATAGCTCTTTGCGTTGCTGCGGTGCGACGTTGATTCAACTACCTACCTACCAGATTGATTAAGATTCGTCGCTGTCATGGGATTTTCCGCGTTTCCGATTGCCTTCGCACTATACTTATCCTTTGATAGTCTCAGATATGACCACCGACCTCCGAATGAAAGAGACAGCGAATGTGGGCGGAGTCGCTGCGTGAGAAATCTGAAGGGTAAATCACGTGGGCTTACGAATCGATTCAGCCGATTGACTATCGAAGCGCAAACTAGAGTTTTTAGATCACGGTGGATGAACCAATCAATAATTTAGTATTCATGCTTTTTCCCACAACCACGGGACACATCTTCAAACCGAGCGACCGGAAGAAATAACTTAAAACTGCGTCTATTTCATTCGAAGGTCGATGGATATTTCCCATTGCATTGATAGACTTGAAAGCACGCCGCGCAGATGTCACGCCGGAGTGTCTTAACTGATTACCCCGTACTGACGCATCGTAGCTAACTATTTTTAGTTAGCAGCCAAGGGCGGCTGACCTCAGAGCAATCTCACTCGACGTTCTCGCCAGAGAAACAGGATGCGAACTTCGTGTTCGTCGTCACTTTCCGCGATCGGGAAACGCTTTCCCCTCCCTCGCCTCGTGCTTGGTTTTCGCTCGCAGAAAACTTCCTATTGCCCCATAAAAACGTGTTTACTTTCCCGCATCAAAGAGAAATAGGATTCAATAAGGAGAGACGGAAATCCCAAGGGTTTTTACGAGAAATTTTTTTGAATGAACGATTGAAGTTTATTGGGAGGTAGGTAGTTATCGTCACACTGGAGCAACACAACGGGCTATCTCGACGGTCCGGGATCAATCCCGAAGACAAAGATTCGAGGACAACGCGTTTGGATCTTGCTCCATAAAACCCTAACATCCATCCGGGGACGACGCCTCGTAAATTTGAACCATGGTCAGATGACGAGGCAAACACCTGAGCTGGCACTCTCCAAACTTGACATTTGAGGTCTCGACAGATTGAACGTGAACCAGCCTTTGTACTACGGTCTTTGACTGGACCTAGGTTTGAACTCGCAACCCTCCGGTTGCTAATCCTCCACGCTTTCAACTGGGCTTCCTTTGCCTTTTGGATTCTTTGAGTTTTTTCGCATTAAGGTTAGCATAATCCAAATTCAATGACCTAATGGAGACTAAGGTGAACGCATACTAGTCTGCATCGCACGTCGGCAATTCCGACGATGATTCCGGAGATAATAAAATCCGTTTGGTACGTACAATGCGGATGACTCATTTTCGGAGTAGTGATGTTGACGTTATACATTCAAATGCGTTTTTTATTCCTCTGATCCAATTTTCCATCTTTGCGATGGTTCAAGATGGAGTGGAAATTTCAGCGAATTTCAAATCTGCGTAAAATTTTACGTCAGACCCAAAATATGATTTTTTAAAAATTATTTTTTCAATAGTCGTAACTAATCTTTTTACAGATATTCCTTTTATACTAAACAGAAACGGAAGCATTGCCTCCAAGGGCCTGTCAGTTTCTAAGTGAAATGCGGATGCTCCGAATGCAGTGTACACTCAATTAATCGTCCGTCCGATGCGGAACAGTGTTACCTTAAAACGCAAAAAAGAATTCCCCGAGCTTTAAATAAATGTCTCTCCTGATTAGTGCGAAGGTTGAAGAGGTGAATGTTTGGACAAGAACCGCTTCCGTTGTAATGATCCATTTATCTCCCTGTTTACGATTTGCTGCACACGATAGCGCGCATTTCACCAGCACGAAAGAGGTTTTCTGCCTCCACTGAGATTTGAGGTCAAGAGAAGAGCACTTCTACTGGCAGAGATATCTGGCTGTCACGGAGTGTCGTAACGGCTCCCAGGAAGTGTAAAAACGACGGAAATTGAATTGCGTCGTCTTCGTATCTGTTTGCCAACCGCACGTGGATCAAAGGTGTTTAGTCATACTAGCGTCCTGCAAATAAGACCGCTTTTATCCTCGGCTCGCAGATTCGTAACCCTCAGTTTCGACGGCGAAATTTCTGCGCAGTGCCTTAAGGGATCCCCTATATATCTTTAAAGCGACATTTTTATACAAATTTCACATTTTTCATATACTGCAACTCTTTAGCTCTTCAAACCACTTGAAATTTTACTTTTACGACAGCTAGAACTGGAGCAAAAAATTTAAAAAGTATCGACATCTATATTTGACATGGGGTTTATATTGTTTTCAGCTTTTTCTCGAAATGCAGTTTTCGCTAAGCTTTACTTTCCGCAAAACACGATATCTTAGATGGCATCAATTAAATTCTTTGGAAATTTTTTTACACGTTCTGAAGATTATAAAGCAGGGTTTGAACTATTGTTATGAAATATTCATTTAAAAAAAATTGTGCAGGATGCAAACCTCAATATTTTTTGCATTTTGCTCATTTTTAGGGATGACTGACGTTAAAGTCCACAATTAATTAAAATATAACAATATAGTAATGATTGTAGTTCAATAACCGAATCAATGTTTTTAGAAGATAGTTCACTTTACAAACTGAAAAATTGTGGATTATTTTTTAAAATATGACGTTTTGCGTAAATGGTATTTTCGACTTACTTTTAACATAGTACTTTTTATTCAATTTTTATAAAAAAATAAACTTAAAACACAATATTTTCTGCCATAAAATGCTATTTCTAGTAGAAATCAATAACAAAATCTAAAAAATAAATTAAGTTCCGTTGTTATTTGAAAAATTGCTATACAGATACTTTCACGAAAAAGTTCACAATTGAAACGCGCACAACTTTTGTTTCAACTTACAAGTACGTATACCAAAGGAGAAAAACTGTTAGGGCCGCTGGTGACCGGAGTAGAGGAAGAGTAGCTGTTTATAGCAACCGGAGGGTTGCGAGTTAGAAACTCGATGCAAAACCATCTTGTACGTGAGGGCTGGTGCATGTTAAATGCGTTGTTGTCTCCAATGTCCTCAAATTGGCTTGGTGTGGAATCTTTTGGAAATATATTGGTTCTTTTCTTGGAATATAATTCCTTGGAACGATTCCGTAATTCTGTTGATTTGAATCTTTTTCAAAGATTCTATTGTTTTTTTCTTGGAATAGAATCCTTTTGAACGATTCGATCGGTTCTTTTCTTGGAATAGAATTCTTTGGAAATATTCTATTGATCTTTTTCTTGGAATAAAATTCCTGGGAAAAATTCCGTTAGTCCATTCTGTAGAATTGAATCCTTTGGAAAGATTCTATTGGTCAAGAAGGTCAAAACTGGATAGAAGTCATGCAGGAATGACTGCAGGTGCGAAGTGGAATTATGCGCGTGAACCCTTCAGAGGGTTGAGCAGAAAGAATTGGGTTCGTACCTCGATGAGTAAAGATCTTTGGAGCCACTGGTTTCTGTATTTGCTTCATTTTCGACAAACCCTCACAGGAACTATGTGTGATAAGTTTATCAGATTTGACTTCAACCTTGTGTTCCATGTCATGCGATCGTAAATATCAGTGGGATGAGATCTTATTTACACTGTTTTCTTCAAATAACCCCCGATAAACATCTGTAAACGTGTCCCATATTTCTCGTATTTCACAAGTTCACCATCTTCTAAACCGCCTGTGATGGGCAGTGTCTTTTCTCTTTATCCTAAATAACTGTTTACTCCATTTACAACTTTTAATATCGCTAAATAAAACACCAATAAATCAATTTCGAAGATTGATTTATATTTTGAATGTGTTTTTAGGTGTTGCTGTGTTACTTTTTCTTGTCCTGAGTGGAATATGAACTTTAAAAAATTTGTTGGGCCCTCGTCTTATAAGAAAAGAACAAACCGAGCCGCGTGAGCTACTGACCAGAGGAATTCAATTGTGGAAACACATTTCAGTTATATTAGAGGGTAGGTAGTTAATTAACGTCGCACTAGAACTATATAACGGGCTATTGGCGATGGTCCGGGATAAATCCCGAAGGGAAAGACCCAAGGACAACGCCTCGTCATTTTGAACCACAATGATGGCCACGACAGATTGAACGTGCACCAGCCCCCTTTGTTCAGGATGATCTTCGGCTGGAGTGAGTTTCGAACGCGCAACTCCGGTTACTCTTCCAACTGCGGTCTGGAAAGATGGGTCTTCGAATCATGAAAAAATCGCTAAAAATCAGATGTCAATATTAAAAGTTAGCGATCCTGTGAGGCTGCATGACTAGCTATTCAGAGTTCACCAGCCCTGGTCTACAGTTTTGTACTCTTGGTTTTCCAACTACCCAAAGGAAGAAAACAGCTCTTAAGTCACGTTTGCAGACGAAATTAAAACGTTTCCAGACCCACCTCCCCCCGACTCACCGAAAGGTGTAGAGCCCTTGGAAGGGGGAGGGAGGATCGACCTCCAGCCGCACGAAAGAGGACAACGAGAAACCCATTCGGACAGCATTTATTAAAACAATAAAAAGAATACAGATAAAATGGCCAACAGGGCCAGAACATGGAAAGCAATGATGACCAGCACATGCTGGTTTACAGGGACGTGAATTAAAAGCTACATCCAAACTCTAAGAAAAAAAGCAAAAGATGAATATGATATGAGTAAATACAGTGAATAAATATGAATATAAGTATAAAAACCAGGACAAGACAACAAATCAGAGTCAAAATCTTAAAAAAAAAATCCCAGTAAAAGGAACACAAAAAATAGTAAAACTTAAAAAAAAAAATTAAAAAGTTTCTTTTTTTTTTTAAATTTTAAAACGTTTAACTCTTCCAACTGCGGGCTGGAAAGATGGGTCTTCGAATCATGAAAAAATCGCTAAAAATCACATGTCAATCTTAAAGGTTAGCGTTCCTGTGAGGCTGCATGACTAGATCCAGGGCCACGAGTTGACCAGCCCTGGTCTACCGTTTTGTACTCTTGGTTTTCCAACTGCCCAAATGAAGAAAACAGCTCTTAAGTCACGTTTGCAGACAAAATTAAAACGTTTGTGGACATGACCTCATTGTTGGACTTGGTTATTTGCCTGGACTCCGTCTCCATCCCACTTGCGATTCTTTAAACGCCATTGTTGGTTTTCCAAATTCTCTGCTGGATTACAGAAGTTGTTTGCTTGGCTCCGGACTGGGGACCCAAAAATGGTGGTTTCTGAATTTGAAATACCTCTTCAAATAAAATACCTTTTTTATGTTCTTCGAATAAAATACTAGCAGGTAGGTAGTTAATTAACGTCGCACTGGAGCAACTTACCGGGCGACTGTCCGGGATATATCCCGAAGGGAAAGACGCAAGGTCGACGCCTCCTCATTTTGAACCACGGCCAGATGAGGGGAACAACACCTGAGCCGGCACCCCACTCTCCAAATTTCCACTCCACGCCAACGTGAGGACATTGGAGGCCAAGACGGATTGAACCCGCGAACACGACTATCTTTAGCTGGATTGAGTTTCGAACTCGCAACCCTTCAGTTGCTAATCCGTTACTCTTCCAACTGGGTTACCGCGGTCACATTAAAAAATGACATTGAACCTAAATATTATGATAAGCGTACTTGAAGTTAAGGCTTGTTCCCTTCATGATTTATTTCATGAACAAAGAATTAATAAGGATACAGACATATTCACGACTCAAATCCGTGCGTAATTGTTCCATACGTATCAGTGGAATGAATGCCCCATTGAGCGTGTTCACGAAGCATTGCGGAATGGATTCGAAAAATCGGGAGACGGTCAGGTGTCCTTCGAAATTATTTTCTGAAAACGTATCCGCCCCCTCCTGCTAGTTTTCTCAACGTCGGCGCCAATGCAACCGCCTGCACTTGTGCCAGCTTTTGAAATCCCTAATAGGGAAAAAGAGAAACACTTCCCTCTCCACCAGGGAGAAACTCATCGGATTAAAATAATAGATCCTTCGAGCTGATGTCAATTTGTAATGACCCGTTTACGATTCGCCGGCGCTTCTGTGAGTGTGTTTTATTTCGTGTAATGTCTTTGTGTTTGATAAATTTAAAAACGCGACCGTTCGAAAACGAAGTGTCGTCTCAGTACCGTTGTTTGATGAGAGGTGGGAGCAGCATTGGGTCCTCGATGTTTCGCACAGCCCCTGCATTTACTGTTTCCTCTTCTGATTGTCTCTTGACTCTCGTGTTCTAGACTCCTATTGGTATCATTTACACTATTTTCAACTTTTTCCCAATTATCTTCCCCCTTTTGCCGTGATTAGTGGTATCCTTTAATTTCCTCCTTCACAATTTGATTTGCATTTATTAAATTGTTCATTAATTATGATGTAGAGGTGCTGGGTATTCCGTAAATGGATACGTCCGTTCCCCGTTCCAGTACCGTTGTTCAAACCACCCCTTCTCTTATTTGGATTGCTCCTGCACTGTAGCCCAGCAACGGATTAACAACCGGAGGATTGCGAGTTCGAAACTAGGTCCAGCCAAGAGACCGTCGTGTACACGGAGGCTGGTGCACGTTAAATCTGTCGTGGCTTCAAATATCCTCACGTTGGCGTAGCGTGGAGAGTGGGGTGCTAGCTCACGTGTTGATCTCGTCATCGGACCGCGGTTCAAAATTACGTGGTGTCCTCGGATCCTCCTCTTCGGAATTGATCCCGGACCGCCGCCTATAGCCCATTATGTTGCTCCAGTACGCCATTCAACTACCCCCTGTGAGTGTTTTAATTCATGTAATATCTTTGTTGAAAGTTTGATGAATTTAAAATTGATTTTGTGGTTATTCCCTTTTGAAAACGAAGAATTTCATCACAGTACCGTTGTTCGAACCACCCCTTCTCTTATTTGGAGCGATCACGCACTCGTAATTATTGGAGATGTCTGAACAGTACCGGGAGAAAAAGGAGTTAAATAATAATAGTCGAAATAAGGGGAGGGCGAAACACAAGAAACTGAACGGATGGAAAGATTGTGCATCTCTGCATTGTTAGCGAATAAAGAAAGGTTTGGCGTGGGGTCAGGGCGAAACAGACTTTCTTTCTTTAAGTTTGAAACAAAAAGGGCCCTCACTTCTCTCGGCATGAGGGCACATCAAAAGAGATTCACGGTTTCTTAACGTTCGGATTGGATTGATTAATTAAATCAATGGAATTAACAACGTCGCAGAGTTGGACGAAGTCGTTTTGAAACATAACACTTTAATTGACGGTCGCAAGACGCTGCAAAGGGTATTTCAGGAAATCAGATCCAAGAAATCTATGGCAAAGCTAATGATTATCTAATTGGAATCTGACCTATTGCCCGCGCTCAATGAGCCTGCGTACACGGTCATTTCAGGGGCCTTTGTCTACGCGCATATTTATCTTTTGGATGTTTCTTCTAGTTCCGAAATCCAAACAGTTGTCACGCTCGACTTTTCAGGCATGACTGCTGTAGCCCAGTTGGAAGAGCAACGGATTAGTAACCGAAGGGTTACCAGTTCGAAACTCGATCCAGCGAAAGACCGTCGTGTGCATGGGGACTGGTGCACGTTCAATCTGTCGTGGCCGCAAATGTCCTCACCATAGTGTGATGTGGAAGTTTGGAGTGCCAGCTCAGATGTCATCTGACCGTGGTTCAAAATGAACGAGGCGTTATCCTCGGATCATTCCCTTCGGGATTAATCCCGGAAGTCGCCCAATCGCCTGCTGTGTTGCTCCAGAGCGACGTTAATGAACTACCTACCTTCCTCATGCATACCCCGCAGTGCTGTTCCGATTTTAAAGACGTATTCGCGTATGAAACGTTGTTTGATTAATGAAGATTGATAAGATAGAGCTATTTTCATGCCTGAGTGTGATAGCCCCCACACGTGGCAGCGGAATGCCAATCTTCCTTGTCCCGCTTGGCTGGGAAGCGAAACGATAAGACCGGCATTCTGCAGATTTCAGGTTGTCGGTATGACACACGGCCTCCTCTTTCCGATAACACCAGCAAGCGATACGCAGAATTCGTTTTGGCTCCGTGCCACCTGCTATCTCCAGCAAATACGCTAGGGTCAAACGAAATGATTTCGATCTTATTATATGTTGACCCCAAAATGGCCGGTAAAATAACCATGAAAATGTGAGACTAATTACCGGAAAATTAAATGAGTGTATTTACGCGCAGGTGGTTTTTTTTTCGTCTCAGTGAGAGCCGCGGTAGCCCGGTTGGAAGAGTAACGCATTCAGCCACCGAAGGGTTGCGAATCCAACCAAAGACCGTCGTGTTCAAAGGGGGCTGGCGCACGTTAAACCTGTCGTGGCATCAAATGTCCTCACTTTGGCGTGGTGCGGAAGTTTGGGGAACGGGGTGCCAGCTCAAGTGTTCTCGTCATCTGACGATGGTTCAAAATTACGAGGCGTTGTCCTCGGTTTGATCCCGGACCGTTGCTTACAGCCCATTGTGTTGTCCCGGTGCGACGCTAAGAAATACTTACCTACCTTATCTCAGTGCAGCAATAGAACGGGCTATTGGCTACGGTCCGGGTGGGTAGGTATTTTAATTAACGTCACACTGGAGCAACACAACGGGCTGTTGGTGACGGTCTGGGATCGATCCCAAAGGAAAAGATCCGAGGACACCACGTAATTCTGAACCACGGTCAGATGACGTGGCTACTTTCCGGGATCAAACTCGAAGTGAAAATTCCGAGGTCACTACGTAGTAATTTTGAACCACGGTCAGATGACCGAAGTCACACCTGAGCGGGTACCCCACTCTCCAAATTTCCACACCACGCCAACGTGAGGACATTTGAGGCCATGACAGATTTAACGGGCACCAGCCCCTTTTGTACTCGACGGTCTTTGGTTGGATTCGAACGCGCAACCCCTTGCTAACCCGTTACTCTTCCAACCAGACTACCGCGGCCCGAAAAATGATAGGAAGTTTTGAATCCCGAGAAATACTAATACTTGGATGGCATTCACACCAAACCTGCATTGAAAATGTGTTGAAATTTCTTGCGATCGAAACAAATAGTTCCAGGTCCCAAATGCCGACTCAATTGTTTGGAATTCCATTGTTTACAGAGTTTAATTTCTTTTAATAGCGCGAGCCCAGTGCGGTTTCACTTCGACCAGAATTGTCAATCCAAGAGAATAATGATACAATCATTTTAATTGCTAAAAATCTGAGTATTCTCCGAAGATTATTTCCTTTCATTTAAAAGAACGACTTCTTCGGAAAGGGCTGGCATTGTCTGCCATCTGGGAATTGCGGAAGAATCACCAGATACGCGGTGTTATGGCCGTTTTGTTCTTGCCGGCACATTGCGTCACGCTATTCAGAACCGCCGTGCAGTGATGTTACTCGATGACCTTCATGGCGCGGTGTTATGAAAGGTTCCACAGATTCCGTGCCAGCCACGAATGCAGAAATAAAATTTCGGGGGTGGGGTAATCTCTTTCCAGTGTCCCTATTCCAGTTGCCAAAAGGAGCGTTTCGTTTGCGGATTTTTTCGACTGCATTCAGACAGGTCTGCGTGTAGAAACAAGTTGATTGCGAACTCCAAACACGATAATCCATCGAAATGCTGATGCAATCGAATGGGCCGACGTGTTCGAACCGGATAACCAATGACTCAAATGATTTCGTATGCATCAACATCATAGAGGGTTTCAACGAGGTGATTCTTCTTGCCTGCCAAAACCGTTGACGACTACTTCATCAAATCCTTTTCTATCGATGTGATGACTGAATCTCCATAAACCGTTTCGTTTAGTTTAATAATCCACAGGGTAGCCGAGTTGGAAGAGCAACGGATTAGCAAAAGGAGAGTTCCGAGTTCGAAACGATCCAACCGAAAATCGTGGAGGCTGGGGCACGTTAAATCTAGTGGCCTCAAATATCTTCACATTGGCGTGGTGTGGAAGTTTGGAGAGCGGGGTGCCTCCCATCTCGGGTGTTGTCCTAATCATCTGCCCATGATTCAAAATTGCGAGGTGTTGTCCTCCCTTCGGGATTGATCCAGAAACGTCGCCAATATCCCGTTGTGTTGCTCCCTTGCGACGTTAATTAACTACCTACCTGCCATCCTTTGCGAAGTTTTTTTTAAGTTCTACGCTTTATCATCTGTGGTCTTCTGTGTCGTACATTCCACTGTTCTTGAATCTAGACCATAGAATTTTGATACTGTTCTTGCACAGTTTTTATCGTCTGCTAGAAAGACTGTCTTGGGGTCTTGCGAAGGAAGGATGAGAGAACTCAAACCACTCGATCTTTCTCCAAATTACACGTTTCCCTTGAGCGAACCGTGAACTTTATTTGTCAGATATAATTTCGTTTGGCGGAAGCTTCCAGTTCCACTTCGGGTGTTTTTTCCGTTCGCAAGTTAATGAGCGGCTTTGGCATCGACACGCAGTCCCCCCCCCCGCGAGAAATCCCCCCACCCTCTATTTCGAATCCGAACCCGTTTTTCGAAGAATCCAATTACACAAAGGAACGAATTCTCTTCGCTTTTTCTCGAAAACAAAATGATCAAACTGAGCAACGCGAAAATAAACACGGAGTGCGCGATAGAAGTGTTTTTGTTCCTCCTCGGGCCCGTTCCTTCCAAGACATCCAGGAAATAAAAGAAATCACAAAAAGCCGGCGATTGGGTCTGTTCTTATGAGGGGGGTTCGCGAGCGGGAGGACGGGGATCCGGCGACCTTGACCCTGTAGACGCTTCGAAAATCCCTCCGTTTTCCCCTTTGCACACAAGCCGACCGTCTCTGCTCAGACGTCGGCTGGCAGAAGCCCGTGCGCGCTCGTGGCAGTCGGCGGAGTGTGTTTGTGTTCCATCGTTCTGGATATTCTTTTCGAATCGAAGTGCCATCGGAGAAAGGAATACGGTATGGCCGCGGAAGTGGAGATCATTGGTTGGAAGATGAACCAAGCCCCTTTCGTTGGATTATCACGTCGGGATAACCGGACCTCGCAGTACCGCAAGTAAGCCTCTTTTTCGTGCCCTCTGTTCTCTACCCGAAATGTTGTCATTGTGTGGTGTGTTTCGATGAGGAAGTTGTGAAAGGCGGTGCCCTAATGCGATTTTCGTGTGCGTTTGGGGACTTTTATAATTTTGGGGGACTAAATAAAGTAGCATATATATCTTGGATTCGAACTGGAATACCACGCTTAGGCCGGTCAGGAAATTTATGCATCCAAATCCACGATTCTTCCAATCAAATTGGGAAAGCGGGGTATTCGTCATTTCTAATCGGCTGCATCAGGAAGGTAGGAGCCGCGGTAGGCCCAGAAGGTTACGAATTCCAAACTCGGTCCAACCGTCGTGTACATGGGGCCGGTGCACGTTGAATCTGTCGTTGCCTCATATGTCCTCATGTTGGTGTGGAAGTTTAGAAAGTGGGGTGCCAGCTCATGTGTTGCTCTCGTCACCTGTCCGTGGTTCAAAATATCGTGGTGTTTTTATCGAATCTTTCCCTTCGGGATTGATTTAGGGCCGTCGTCAATAGCCCTTTCAGTTGCTTCAGTGTTACGCCAATTAAAAATCTACCTGCCTTTTGGGATTTTTAATTTTGGGGGAAATAGTCACATAAATATCTATGGGGAGGACTGCCCATGTGGGAAATTTATTCATCAAAGTTCACGGTTTTTCCAATCAATGAAAAGGAAATTGGGAAAACGGCTTTTCTAATCGGCTCTTTTATTGGCTCTATCCGGTAGGTAGTAGGAGCCGCTGTGGTCCAGTTGGAAGACCAACGGATTAGTAACCAGAGGGTTGCGAGTTCGAAACTAGGTCCAACCAAAGGCCGCCGTGTACACGGGGGCTGGTGTACTTTAAATCTGTCGTAGCCTGAAAAGTCCTCACGTTGGAGGGGTGTGAAATTTTGGAGTGGGGTTCCACACAGCTCAAGTATTCACCTCGCCATCTGACCGTGGTTCAAAATCACGTGGTGTTGTCCTCGGATTCTTCCCTTGGGGATTGTTCCCGACAATAGCCCGTCGTGTTGCTCTATTACGATGTTTATTAACTACCTACCTGCCCTTTTCTTTAGGCATAGTTGAATATATTTACTTAAAAAAAAGTTGAAAAATTCCAGTTTGGTTTTATTTCCAGTTCTCGGTTGATTGTTTTCGTGGAGTTGCTCACAGAAAATATTTCGAGAATTTCATGCATGAGACCCATGCTCTTTCCTTTAATATGTTTTCTTTGCCCGACACTTCAGTTTCACTGGTTTTGAAACAATGTCATTGTGTGTTGTGGTATTTTATTGGACAAGGAAGTTGTGTTCCATGCCGTAACGAGCGTTTCGTGTGCCAGTCACGTATATCAGAATATAATATTGGGGGTGGATAAATTTTCTCTTCCGGTACTAATGAATTTGCGGAAATAAATATTGCGTTGAGTGATTTTTTCGGTTGACTTCATAGATGTCAGCCGAGCATGTTACTTGAGCATATTTACTTGATCTACCAAACTGCGATTTGCGCTGTTTGAAGTTAGCATTGGGTTCGTTTGGGCCTTTCATTTCCTTTACCTCACATCCCCCGTTCGAATTCCGGTTTTGGCATGGTAATTCGCAGTGGTTCGAAATCCACTTTAACCCTTTCGCCCGACTTTTGCATGATTAAAATTTAACTCTGAGAAGTAGTTTAATTTAGTAGTTTTTGCTCTTTTTGACGGACGACCGTACTTTCGCGTTCTTTTTGTGTTTGCTTTCTCCCTTCCAACATTTATGAGTTGCTCAGCTAAGGGGACCATGAATGATAAGAGTGGTTCTGTTTCATGTTTCACATCACACTTCGTAATCCATGCATTCACAACACACATCATAACTAAAAATCTTTTTCCACCACTTGCCATGACTCTAAAAAAGTAGCCATTTCATCACAACTCCATTCATGTACATATTGTAGTGGGAAATGGCTTCTGGGCAACTAACATCTAATTTTGTACCATCTTTATGGTTCCGAACCACGGTCACTCATTCATCAGAATGAATGGGCGTTCTCAAAACCATAAGTCCGCCATTTGCAATCTGAAAGTATTGCCAGGATTCTTGAGTCCTATTTTTATCTCCTAATTCCTTAAGAACACTGAAAAAGTAAAAATCCATTCAAAAGTGGGATGTATTTACCCAATCTAATCTCTGGGACGTATATGCTCATTAGGCCCGAAAGGGTTAAGCCTTAGGTCCCGTCTAATTTGCTCTCGTCGCAAAAGTTGAAAGTAGAGCGTTAAACCAAACCATTACGAAATAAGGCAATCCTATCTATATGTACCCTAAATAATTACCCAGCCTCTCTTCGAGTAAAATCTCAGCCCCATAAACATTACGTGTTAAAAATACGTTCTGGCCATGACTATGATCTCGGGAGAAGCTTAGATGTCTATTCCATCGGAGTATGTTAATAAAAACGTTTTCATGTCTGATAACTTTAAGCATGACATATGTGACCCAAGAAACACTTTTCGACACACTATTAAAATGGCTATTCATTTTTTCATCGAGCTTCATTACTTCAACATATGAGCCTACATTAGCTGGTTATGCATTACATTATCCATGCCCTGCTTGTCGTTTCGACCCTATTTTCTCTTTCGATTGAAACCTCTCCACAGGTCTAATGTCAAACCCCTGGGGCCGTTAATCCCTCCCCTCCACTTCAGGATTGGTTGGTTGGTTTGTCGGGGTCTCATGGAGCAAGGACCGTATTTGGCCATGCTGCGACAGACATAATATCAAGTAATAGGCATAAACTCGCAATGAAAGTTTTTACTGACACAGAACAGAGAAATACACCCAGGGAGGAATGCACCTGACAGGAATCGAACCTGCTACGCCTGCAACTCGAAGGCTGCTTGCGCAGTGAGAATTCCCACTGAGTCAAGACGGCCCTATCTTTTCGGGATTGATTCCTGACCGTCGCCCATTGCGTTGCTCCAGTCAGACGTAAATTCAACTACCTGTCTCCAAGAAGAAAACCTTGTTCTTGTCTATTATCAGATTTTCTTTACACGACACTGATTTGTTTTGAAATTATGTCAATGTGTGTTGTGGTATTCTTAGGATAAGGAAGTTGTGAAAGGAGTTGAAGTAACGAGCTTTTCATGTGCATGGTTTCGTTGAGGGAGCTTTTTAAATTCTTTGGGAAACACGACAGGAGTAAATCAAATGTGATACTTCAAAAATAATTTGAAGAAATATATAAAGTAATTCATGTATTTATAAATGAAAAGAAAAATTTTAATTGCACGTACACTGCTTTATTTAACAATATCCATTGATGGCGAATTGCAATTTTTGTTTTTAACGATATTCTATGGTTGGTATATTGAAAGGTTGGACCATATGTAAAGATACACAGATTGCATCATTGTCCTGGTCGGTTGATTCTTTTTGTATGTAGCACACACTCACAAGGAAATGTCCTTGTCGAAGAGACGATTTTGCGTATAAACTTGGTTACGTATCATTGTGATAGTCAAATTAAAATAAATTTATTAAAAATCTTTGCCAGTTCCCACTTCCGCTTTAATCCTACGTTTTTGTGCTTGCACTCCCATTTGGACGCTGGTAGCAGCTGGTTCTGTTCTTCGGTGTGAATATCATTCTTCGTTCTCGATATAGTGTAAGATTAATTCCTCTTCCAATCCGATTACATAGAAAAAAGCGCTAATTCCGAGGGGAGCGATGTCGCTAGGGCCGAAAAAACTTGTGTGTTAGAAGTGAAAAGGCACACATAATATTAGTATACTTATAATTGATTTACAAAAAATAAATCTTGTAATTTCCCCCGTTTTAGCTTCACGGTGGCTTTTTTTTTTTATCTTTTTTGAAAAAAATTATGCATGATACTTTTTGTAGTAAAAAATAACATTCAAAATTAATTATACGGGTTTTTCTTGAAACACACTTTGCTAAATCTCCCATGTATTGCAACGGTTGAAAGAGAAACGGATTAGCAACCGGAAGGTTGCGAATTCGAATCCAGCCAGAGACCGTCGTGTACACGTTGGCTGGTATACGTTAAATCTATCATGAACACAAATGTCCTCACGTTGGCGTAGTGTGGAAGTTTGAATAATGTGGTGCCAGCTCAGGGGGGGGGGGGTTCTAGTCATCTGACCCTGGTTCAAAATTACGAGGCGTTTTCCTTGGATTTTTCCATCAGGGATTGATCCCGGACCGTTGCCAATAGCCCTGTGTGTTGTTCCTCTAGTGCGACGTTAATTAACGACCTACCTACCTATTTAGTTTCCAGCTTTTATTTTTCGTGAAAGTTTGTTTCCCGTTTTTATGAATTTTGGGTCATTACGATTATTTCTGAACGTAGTACTTTAGTTCCTCACGATTTACACTTTCGATTGGTGGACCTCGGTAGCCCGGTTGGAAGAGTAGCGGATTAGCAACTTGTGGGTTGCGAGTTCGAAACTCGAACCAACCTAAAACCGTCGTGTACGTGGGGGGGGGCACGTTAAATCTGTCGCGACCTCCAATGTCCTCACGTTGTGGAAATTGGGAGTGTGAGGTGCCAGCTCAGGTGTCGACCTCGTCCTCTGAGCGTGGTTCAAAATGACGAGGTGCTGTCCTCGGTTCGTTCTCATCGGGATGGATCCCGGACCGTCGCCACTAGCCGGTCGTGTTGCTCCAGTGCGATGTGAATTCAACTACCTACCCACCCTTTCGTTTTCTATAATTAACAAAGGATTAGTTTTATGAAATGAAAGGAATATACAAGGATATATCAAAAAGTAAGGTGAATTTGTCTCTAAAACTCAGAGTTTTTTGTGTAGCTAATTAATTTTTTTATATGTTGCAAATACCAAGGTGATAGAAGTGTGACGGCTTGTAGAAACGTCAACCCGTCTGGTGCTTAGAGCCAATCAAAGATGGCGCATCGACTTGAGCATTACTCCAAGGAGGAGGTGTCATTCGTTTTTATGGGCCAAGGGGAAAAAACATGTGATATGCATCGAGAATTGTTGGAAGTCTATGAAGAGAGTGTTATGTCGCAGAAACAAGTGTACGTGTGGTGTAATGACACGAATGTGGCTGTCGTCGATGCCATGATTCGTGAAGACAGAAGAGTGAGTGATATTGCAAATGCATTGAATAGCTCATAGGGTTCAGTGAGCAGTATTGCCATTTGTTTGGCCCCTGAAGAAACATCTCCGTTTCCATACACTGGAAGAGGCACAAAACTTACCTGGTTAGGGAACCTGGAGCAAGATTTCTTTGAAAAGGCATGGATGAGTTGGAATAAATGCTTAGACCACTATGGTTCCTTTGTCGAATGATAGTGTGATACGATTTGTCAAACATAATAAATTTTCATATATTTATCTCTCTCTGCACGTTTTTCTGTCAATCAAAAATTCACCTTACTTTTTGATACTCCTTTGTATGATGGACGAATTTCGATCCAGCTGAGTAATACAGGGCTAATGACCAGTGCTTTGAGGTACCGACAGGTCTGTGTGAGCCACCACCGTTCAGTGTTATTTCGCCACTTGGCGAATAGACACGTTCCATTTGCAACCACGGGAGACGCTGAATTCTCAGAGCAAGTATTTTCATTCTGCGGAAATAGGGGTTTGAGAGGGGGATTTCCAGATAATATATCGTCTGTTTCCTTAATTGAAAAACCTCTGCGTGGTGGTGCGATTTCAGTGGCGTAAACGATCTGTAAACCCGTCGATAAAAGAGGGAGGTTGTTGCGTTAAAGTTGCTATGGAGCAACACAATGAGCTATTGGCGACAGTCCAGGATCCATCACGAAGAGGAAAATACCGGTACACGATGGTCTTTGGATCGAGTTTCGAACCTTCCGGTTCTAATCCGCTACTCTTCCAACCGGGCTACCGCGGCCCCAGTGGATAAAAGAGAGTTGTTTTTTGCTGGGTCTAAAAGTTTCGCGCCATGACAAGTGCTTACAGTTAAGCGGAAATAATGTTTAAAAAAGTGAATGCAGTATAGGATGAAGATTAATAGAACGATAAATTTGGAACGCAATTCCCAAAACTTTAGAAAAATCCCTCTTAACGTCGGTCTTGAGCAGGAACTCACTACCTGACATATTTTCGAAAACACCAAATGCTTAATTTCAAGATAGGAATACAACACTACCAATGCCGATATTTTAAATTTCTTCACCTTAAACTAGCAATTAGTCTTGAAGCAGTTGTACAGTAAAATAGTTTCAATTTCAGTCGTTTAGTTTCTGCCCTAAGCCGACTTTATGCTTTCTTTTCGATGTTTCTCCACATCGTTGAGAATATGCTGCTAGAAACAAAAGGTGTAATTTTGGGGCCCCAGAAAGAATTAACGTGTTCTAAAACCGTTCTGGAAAGTATGCCAGGTGACGTCATGAATGTGGAGAGAGGGCTAAATGCTGATAGGTACGCTGTCAAAAGTGAACACTTTTTATTCCTAAAATTCTTTGTTCTTTGTGATGACGGGATATTTTACAAAACATTTGATTTTTCGTGATTTGTTTTCTAAAGAGGGCTTGTTTATAAGGCTCAACTTCCGCGCGCAAATTGGTTTCGTGTTTGGTTTCTTGTGAAAAGTGAGTCATTTTGCTATTTTATTAAAATAATAATGAGAAAACGTCTCTTGCAGCCAGCAAACCTAATTTGTCCCGAATAAACCTCAGATCTTTCGACGTTAATTTTTGGGAAGAAAAGAATGAGGATTATTCGGGTACAGTATACGAGGCTAAATGTAGGTAGCGATAGTGTTTCTGCGGCGGAACGTGTTCCTGTACTTATTTTGAACGAGACGTTAGTAGGCTTATTTCTCGAATATGGTTCCAGCACTACGCCAATAAAAATATTAAAAAAAAAAACGAATTTCTATTTAATACGTAGCACTTTATTGGTCAACGCCAATAAGATTAAGCGCTGAACGGGATAAACTATAGCGGAAGTAAGCTATTAAGCTTTTTTTACAGCGGAGGTAAGGTAGTAAGCTATTTTTAAGTACTACAAAAATTTTCCCACACCCTGGAAAACAGCGAGCATAATACCCATCCTGAAACCAGATAAACCACCCCAAGATCCAACTAGCTACAGGCACATATCACTTCTACCCATCCTAAGCAAAATTATTGAAGCGATCGTTCTTGAACACTATAAGAATTTCATTCATAAACACAAACAATGATGCCCCAGCAATTTGCCTTCACCCCACAACTCTCACTAACCACCAACTACCGAGAGTCATTGAATACATACAATCAGGTAGGTAGGTATTTTAATTAACGTCACACTGGAGTAACACAACGGGCTATTGATGATGGTCCGGGATCAATCCCAAAGGGAACGATCCGAGGACACCACGTAATTTTGAACCACGGTCAGATGACGAGGCAACACCTGAGCTGGCACCCCACTCTCCACACTTCCACACCACGCCAACGTGAGGACATTTGAGGCCACGACGAATTTAACGTTCACCCTTTGTACACGATTGTCTTTAGTTGGATTTGAACTCGCAACCCTCCGGTTGCTAATCCGTTGCTCTTCCAACCCGACTACCGCGGCCCCACATGCAATCAGGAAAATCACACACTCCAATCAAACATACTGGCGTTTCTTTTTCGACATTGCAAAAGCATTTGACAAGGTCTGGATTCAAGGATTAATTTATAGAATGGTATGTGTGAGATAAAATATAATTTCCCTGACCATATTATACAAATACATCCTATCTCACCAATAGAAATTATGTCGTCAAAATCAGTAATCAATTATCCACCCAAAGAAAAATTTTCGCCGGAATACCACAAAAACAAGGATCGAAAATTTGTCCTTATTTAATTTACGAGTTAAAGTACGTGGTTTTGTCCTAGGATCTTTCCCTATTGGTTTGATCCCGGACCGACGCCAATAGTCCGTTGTGTTGCTCCTGTGTGACGTTGATTAAAATACCTACCTACCCTCAAACGGAAAACACCAAAATTAGCATGTTTGTTGACGACACTGCAATTTTCACTCAAAAACTACACAATTCTCATAGCTGATCTTAAAGTCCTTATGAGATAACTATCTTGAATCCTGGCTTGTCTCATGGAAAATAAAACAATGTAAAAAGTACAACGGCTATCATGTTCCACATTGAAGATATCACAAAAAATTATCCTTAATACAACTCTACGGACAAACCATCCCTTGGTCCTTACAGGCCAAATATTTAGGACTAATCCTAGACTCATCTAAAGTGGAAGCCAAACATACAATATTTACTGGACAAATTTCGGAACGTTTTTTCCCCCCTCAGTCTGTATCCACTCACTTCTCGGAGCTCAACATTATCAATTAACGACATAAAACTCATCTATTCATACTTCGTAAAACCAATCATAATATCACGAAGGAAGATACTAACGAACCAAACCATAAAATAACTGAAGTTTCAAAATCTTTTCATTAGGCAAATAACTAAATACAGATGGTTTTACCGCAATAGGGATATTCAAAAATCCTTTAAAATTCCATTAAAAATACCATTAAAAACTTCCCAAAAATTACCACAAAATTTCTTGAACCAAATTGATAACAATAACAATTCAGTTGTTCAAGAAATTTGAAATCAACGATCCGACCTTTCCACAAAATAAGAATAGACCACTATTAATCTTCTGGGTAGCTGAATTTGTTAATACCACTCTAATTTTGTGAATAAATTGAATTCTTAATTTTTATGATTAATTTTTTCTCCCTTTTTTGTTCTTGTTTCTGTAATCAGCAACATTTTAACTCATTCGATTAATCAATAGTCATCCCCTAATTTTTAATAGTTTACTATCAAGGCAGGTTCAAATTATCAAGTTTCAAGTTCAATAATGGCGATAAAGGCACCTTCTAGGGCATGGGCTCCAAAACGCATCAAATTACAAAACATTTTTATTGCCATAGCTTAAATCACTACAGGTGTAGCTCTCCAATGATAAAAGGTGAAGACAAAACAAAGGAAATTTCATTCTCTCTTTTGCATTGCTCTATTTATAGCCGATACATTTGCGCCACAGATCAATCTGGATTTAAGTACTTCTTTTTATGCTGTTCTTTCTTTTGAGTAATGACTTTTATAATCTGGTTATGTGCTTTCTTATGCACTATTCTGTTTCGTCATCAATTCTAACGTGTTTCCCATATTTCTCTCTGCCGTACGATGGACAAATGTTAGAGAGAACGGTTTTCTTTTTTCTGTTATCATCCTTGCTTTCTTAAAAATATATTTATGTACGTACATGGCAAACTATGTATTTAATAGACCTCGAATGTTTAACGATGACTATTTAAAAAGTATTGTACTTTGGCCGATCAGCAACCGGAGGGTTGCGAGTTCGAAACTCGGTCCAGCCAAAGACCGTCCTGTACACAGGGGCTGGTGCACGTTCAATCTGTCGTGGCATGTCTTCAAGTCGGCGTGGTGTGGAAGTTTAGAGAGTGGGGTGCCAGCTCAGGTGTTGACCTCGTCATCTGACCGTGATTCAAAAATTACGTGGTGCTGTGCTCGGATCTTTCCCTTCGGGTTTGATCCCGGATCGTCGCCAATAGCCCGTTGTGTTGCTCCAGTGCGACGTTAATTTACTACCTACCTACTTTAGTTTCTTAAAAAGTATTTAAGTATTTGGCAAACTATGTATTTGAACGGATTGATTGTTTCACTGACTATTTAAAAAGTACTTTCTTGAAAGTCTGCAGCCCTCTCCTGGCCGTCGCTGTAGAGTTCGGAAAATTCATCCTGCGCGACATATGTTGGAGCCGTACTAAATTTCATCATAACACCATTCACAGGCACCTTACCTTTCTTTTAAACGTCATTTCGCGACTTATTTTCTCGGCTGATGTAAGTTGTAAACGAATTATTCTTGTCATAATCTGAAAAAAAGGGCCTATGTGAAGACATTGGCATTTTCTTAAATTAACGAAAGTATATTCAAATTCTTTAAATGGCCAAAGCGCATGGCGCCCTTTTGACCTTTGACATTGACCTTTTTGAAAAAGGGTCAACTCGGAATGTATTCACAGGGGGACATGCGCACTTTTTTCTTATTTTGCCTTAGTTATATCGAAGTGATTTGGTGGGCGTAGCTTAAAATCAGCAAATTTGGACACGCAGGTCTTTTTTTTTACCAAGGTAGATATCAGAACAAGAATTTTCAAGCTTTAATGATGTATTACTTTTCTCTATAGCTGTTGGGAAACCGATAGTTGCACTTCTTTCCAATGTTACGCAGTGGAAAGGATAACTGTTGGCATCATTGGGAAATTTGAAACAAAACATTCGGTTCTGCCTAAAACGCTACCGCTTTGATACGCGCAGGTACAATAGAGTTCAAGAAATCAAAGCAACTTCTAATAGCTGCAGAACTGTATTGTTTACTGTAGTAACAGGTGATTAAGAATAATAGCTCCTTAGATTTAGTGTAGTAGCAGGTGTTTAAGAATACTGCGTCATTATTTAGGGTAACAACAGGTGGATTAAAAGCGATGTCTTTGTTCGGACTGACTTAAATGTCTGCTGTTAGATTGTACTGTTTATTAACCTTTATATATAGGAAAAAATGGCGATAAACCAAACCGAAAATAGTACCGTTAGATGGGTATTGCAATTGCTGAACGGGCCCTCCAAACCTGATAATCAACTGTCTTTTTATCACGATCATTGCTCCCTCCACTCAGTCCGTTGTCATGGAAATGGACCTAATCATTTTCCATTGGGGTACTTGAAGAAATGCAGTCAAATTTGTCACATTGGAGGGCCGCTGTAGCCCAGTTGGAAGAGCAACGGATTAGCAATCGAAACTCGGTCCAGACAAAGACCGTCGTGTTCACGGGGACTGGTGCACGTTGAATCTGTTGGCATGGTTTGTTGTTTGGAATGGCATGGTTTGGAAGTTTGGAAAGTAAGGTTCCATCTCAATTGTTGATCTCGTCATCTGACCGTGGTGTTGTCCTTGATCCTTCCCTTGGGAGTAGATCCCGGACCGTCGCCAATAGCCCGTTGTGTTGCTCCCGTGTGACGTTAATTAACTACCCAACCTAATTTGAAGAATAGACTCGTTCAAAACATCGTCTGCCTTCTCGCGGATCTTGACTACGCTGATGTAATGTTGTCATGGAGTGATAAACCTAACCTTCAGCGTTACTATACTATTATGGTGGCCATTTGTGTGCAATCGGAAAAGAGCGGTAACGTTTCTGTGAGTCGCACGCCCGATAATTGATAGTTTCGCCGTTCTTGGCATTGAGGTTCCGTGTGAATAGGCTCCCGAGGAATTCCAGAGGAGTGTTGTGTCAGATTGCCTCGTGACTGCCGTTGACTCAGAGGACGCATGAGCAAGCCCAGCTGCCCCATGCGTAATCTGCAACCATGGAAAGATAACGGCCCCGAGAACAAAGGTTGGTTCGTGAATTGTCACCTGATTTGTTCAGAACCGCTTCTGGAGATTCTTGATCGCTTCACTTTCGAACCCTTACCGAAAACGACACACATGGGTAAAAATAATACTAGACCGGGACCTAAAAGCGGATACCGAACCACTACAATCAGACGCGTCCCTATTGAACACAGGACTGTCACAATCGCCACTACTGGCCAAATTGAGGCCCGCAATTTAAATTTTTTATGCCCGCCTAGTCGAGTAGGATGCCACAAATATAAAGGGAAAGGAACCGAGATAGAAATTAAGAGCAGGTAGGTATTTTTAATTAATTTCGCCCTTGAGCAACACAACGGGGCTATTAGCGACGGTCCGAGATCAATCTCGAAGGGAAAGATTGTAGACCCTCCCTGGGCCGACTCACCAGTGGTTTAGAGTCGTTGAATGACCCGGGGAGGGGAGTTGATTCCCGCTGCTCACGAAAGAGGTCAAGGGAAGACCCAAGCCCCCCAAATAGCATTTATTATTACTGAAAGATTTACATGGGCAGAGACAGGGCCAAGCAGGATTTTCAATATAAAACCAGAATCCACCAAAAGAACCAAAGAAAACAGAACCATAAAAATCAAATATACATAATTATCTGGGAATCGAGCACTGAACAAGTAAGAAATTTTTTAATAGTGCTCGACTTCCAAGAAAAGAAAAACGAAAAGATTTTTAAATACATACACACACGAAGGGAAAGATTCGAGGCCAACATGTAATTTTGAACCACGATCAGATGACGAGGTCAACAATTGATCTTGCACCCTACTCTCCAAGCTTCCAAATCACGTCCACTTGAGGACATTTGAGGACACGGCAGGTTTAACGTGCACCAACCTCCGCGTATACGACGGTCTTTGGCTGGACCTAGTTTCGAACTCGCAACCCTCCGGTTACTTATCCGTTACTCTACCAACTGGGCTACCGCTGGCCGGATAGAGAATGGATCAAATTATAAGCTACATCTGAGAACTGTTCTATCTAGAATACAGTTTATTTCTGTCTAGTTTTGGAAAAAAGAATTTGATGCTACTTCCAGTTTTGGAAATTATTTTTCGGATATTTTTTTGAGAACACATATAACATATTTAACCCTTTCGTGCCTAATGGGCATATATGTCCCAGAGATTAGATTGGGTCAATAAATCCCACTTTTGAATGGGTTTTTACGTTTTCAGTGTTCTTAAGGAATTAGGGAATAAAAATAGGACTCAAGAAACCTGGCAATACTTTCAGATTGCAAATGGCGGACTTATGGTTTTGAGCACGCCCATTCATTCTGATGAATGAGTGACCGGAAACAAAAAGATGGTACAAAATTAGACGTTAGTTGCCCATTTCCCACTACACTATGTACATGAATGGAGTTGTGATGAAATGGCTACTTTTTAGGGTCACGGCAGAAAATCAGACAAGTGGTGGAAAAAGATTTTGTTATGATTCGTGTTGTGAATTCAAGGATTACGAAGTGTGATGTGGAACATGAAACAGAACCACTCTTATCATTCCCCTTAGCTGAGCAACTCATAAATGTTGGAAGGGAGAAAGCAAACACAAAAAGAACGCGAAAGTACGGTCGTCCGTCAAAAAGAGCAAAAACTACTAAATTAAACTACTTTTCAGAGTTAAATTTTAATCATGCAAAAGTCGGGACGAAAGGGTTAAAAAGCTTAATTTGTCCAACCAGTGAACGCCGCGGGTAAAGGCGTCGTTCTCAAGGAACTGGTAGACTGAAGCGCTTGGTGATGAGTTCGAATCTCGTCGGGTTTCTGGTTTCCTGGTTCTTCAAGACGATACTTAAATGCGGACCAGTTTCCCAAAGTTCCCCTGGAAGACCCAGAGGGTATGCTAGTTCAAAACTTGGTCCAACCAAAGACCGTCGTGGGGCCGATGCACGATACATCTGTCCTGACCTCAAATGTCCTCCCGTTGGCGTGGAGAGTGGGTTGCCAACTCAGGTGTTGACCTCGTCATCTGACCGTGCAAAATTATGTGCTGTTGTCCTGGTCTTTCACTTCGGCATTGATCCCGGACCGTCGCTAATAGCCCGTTGTGTTGCACCAGTGCGATGTTAACCTACCTATCTCCTGGGAGACTCGACTCCTCCACAAGGGGGTTCACGTTAAATCTCTCGTGGTTTCATATGTCCTCACGTTAGCGTGGTGTTAGTTTGGAGAGTGGGGTCCCAGCTCAGGCGTGACGTCGTCATCTGACCGTGGTGTTATCGTCGGCTCTTTCCCTTCGGGTTTAATCCCGGACCGTCGCCAATAGCCTTTGTGTTGCTCCAGTGCGACATTAATTAAAAGTACCTGAATACCTCGAACGTGTAATCTATGCAATTTAACTGTGTCTGGATTCAATCTATTTGGGTGTTTTATTCCCATTTCGTGTTCTAATTCTTATTCTTCGCACGACGAATAGGTGATCTGAATGTTGTGTGGTTTGTTTTTAGGCCATTTTTGTTTTACTTTATTGGAATTATTTTATTGTATACGGCTTTTAAGTTCGATTTTTAAAAAATGCAAGAAGTGAACAAAGTTGTAATTAATTTTAAAGGAAACAGGAATATCAACTGATTTTCTTTGAGGGGGTCATTTTTTTTGGGGGGGGGGGGAGGAAGCGTGATTCTCACGCTCGATTGAAGAAATGGCTTTCCTTTTCTCTTTCCATTAACTTTTTCATATTTTTTAAAAATAATTTTCTCATTTTAAACGTAATTTCGTCACAAAGCATTTTTATTTAATTCCGATGATGACCTACCTTAACGTTACGTTCTTGGCAATTACATTCATGTAATTGTGTTTTAAAATACAATTAACTTTTTCTTTTAAATAATTGAAAAAATAAACCCCATTTTTTTCTTAATTCTGGTCCTCCAGCGTGAATCGTTTCCTGTGGCGGCATGTGTGTGTTGAAGTTAGATTATGTTGATTCAAAATTCAATCTGTTTTTTCTCTAGTCAGTGTGCTTATGAATGAAAAAAATGACTCCGAGAATTTACATGCGTTGCCCGCTTTACTGCTTACGAACATCAATGGAAATCTAAATGTTTTTGTGTTCTGCATCAGCGGTCGAAAGTTGTTTTTGACATCGAAAATTTCGCATTGCACTGCATCAAAAAATAAATTTTAAATTGTGTCCAAAAATAATATTTTGGCAACCGAGGGAAAATGTTTGGGTCAATTGGCTTCTGACTTTCTGCTCCTGATTTTCATTCCTTTTTTATGTAATTGATATCAGTTCCTTTAGAGCAGGGGTGTCAAACTCAATTAAAACACGGACCATTTAATGCAACTGGTAAGATTCACGCGGGCCACATCACATTTATAATTTTTCTTAAAATTATATTACGAAGTGAGGATTCAGGAATATGGATATAGGATAATTAAAACACTATGTAATTAAGTGAATTTAGGGTAATGATTTATAATATTGCTATATAATTGCTTTTATTTAAACGTTTATTTAATATAATTTATTTATAAAACTAAAATTAATTTTTTTTACCGGAAACTTGCCAGCGCTTTCCTCCTACTAGTTTTCCAATATCTGGATTCAAAAACTGAGAACAGACAATCTTCATTATGGCAGATAGATGTTTATCAGTTAATCTTGATCTGTAGGCCGTTTTATTTAATTTCACGGACGAAAATAGTTGCTCACACAAGTACGTACTCCCAAAATAGAATAAAATTTGTGCAGCAAACTTTTGAATTAACGGGAATTTTTCACCTAAATAAGAATATATTTTAGGAATTCCTACTTCTCGATATTTGTCTTTTAAAACCGAATCATTCTGGAAATCAATTAATTGCACTTGTATCGAAGTGGGAGCATTTTCAACTTCAAAGGAAAAAGGCCTAATAAAGAGAAAAAAAATTTGTAACTGAAATCATTAAAACGTTTATCGAATTCGTTTTTGATTTCTTCAATTTTGCCACAATATTGTGAAAATGAGCAACTTTGATTTTGTGCTTTTAACTGCTCACACGTAGGATAATACTGTTAAAAATGACAGATCTTTTACCCACAAAGGATCTTTTATCATCGATATATTTTCGTTTTTTTTTTCATCTTTCATTTCAAGAAATACAATCATTTCCTCCAAAAGCAGATAGAAGCTCTTCAGGACTTTGTGGCAGGACAACCAACGAACTTCTGTGTAATAAGGAAGATCTTCGAAATCAGATTCTAAATCTTTAAGGAACGAATTAAATTGGCGATGGTTAAGTGCTCTCGTAACATTGTCCTGTTTTCATTTTATTTCAGAGCATCGTGGGCCACACAAAATAAACTCGGGGGCCACATGCGGCCCGCGGGCCGCCAGTTTGACACCCCCTGCTTTAGAGCATAGGTCGCCAAACTTCTTTCACCGTCGACCCCTTGAAGAGTTTCTTGATTTTTATCTCTATTTTACTCTTGCGTAATTATAATGGGACAAGCAAAAAAGACCGCTTATATGAGGTTTTAGATTGTTTATTTTATAGTGACAATGTTTATTCGTATGTATAATATAGTATATAAACTAGCTGATTAACCCGGTGTTGCTCGGTTTGAATTGTAATTCGTCGTAATGTTATTCCTATGCCGATTTCGAATTGTTTTTAACCCCCTCTACAGACCCAGGACAAATAGAACGGGGGATAATATCTAGCCTACGTTTCCTATATAGCCTATATTTCTCTATATCCGGCACTTTTTTGTTCACAGACGCTGAATTGGGATCTGGTATATAGCTGTTTTATGCGACCGTTTCTTATTCCCAATTGAAAAAAATCCTTCGGTTATTTTCATAACAGCTGAAATACATCTGGCGTCACCTCGTCCTCTGTCAACTTCAGGGTACTAGGATACGAACTATAAGTCCCACAGAGGCTTCAGAATGAGATTTATCTGACATTGATTTCATCTTAGCTTGAATATCCAAACATTCTTCCGAGTTTTATCTTTCCCTCTGAACATTCAGTTCATTAAAACACAATTTGCAGATCTGCAATAAATTCAGTAGGGTGGAAGGTAATGTTTCTCGTTGATGTTCTGAGAGTGGCGCAAAAAAAATATTCGGCTACAGTAATCGCTATATATTAAGTTCAGCAAATTATCGTTAATTACAAAAATATCTGACCCGTGGTTCTCACTTTACAGCCTTTTGCATTCGTAACTTTATTTACTCGGTTATTTTACACTTTAACAGGGTGTAGATCGTTATTCTATGAAATAACTAGTTAAACCATAGCATACAAGTGAGTTTTATACTTTAATTGACTTGATCAGTTATTTCATGAAATAACTAGGTAATCTATGAAATAACGGATTTCATACTTTGAAAATAAAATATATACAGGGTGAGTCTAAATTGTTTTTACAAAATAAGAGGGGTGATAGTACCCATCCAGACGAGCAATAATTACCATGGAACATAGGGTCGCATTCCACTCTGAGAGGCAGAAAAGAGTTAAGTCGAAACGCGTCGCATGTGTTTGATGCACGATGGAGCCCCAGCACACTTTTCCAGCACCGTCCGGCACTTCTTGAATGCCACATATCCCGCACGATGGATCGGACGTGGCGGACCTATGACTTGGCCTTCGCTCACTGGACCTCAACACACTGGACTTTTTCTTCTGGGGGCACATGAAATCTTTAGTGTACCAGACGCCTGTGGATTCGGCTGAAGATCTCGTAGCGAGAATCGGTGTTGCCGCAGACAAAATGAACACACCAGGAATCTTCGAGAGCCAGTGATTCCTTTGCCGGTGTGAATTGTGCAACGACACGACACTTTGAGCACTTGCTGTGAGTTTTTCTCTGATCAATCAATCAGATACTTTTGGTATCGTTCATTCGCTTTCCCAACACTGTTGTCAGTTCATGTTGAAATTCTGATTTGACTCTTTTCTGCCTCTCAGAGTGGAATGCGACCCTATGTTCCATGGTAATTAGTGCTCGTCTGGATGGGTACTATCACCCCTCTTATTTTGTAAAAACAATTTAGACTCACCCTGTATAGATTATTATATTGACTTAACGTCAAAGAGATACGTTTTTGACGTCCTTCTTAACATCACATTGGATAGGAGGGATAAATAATATAAAAAATATATAATTTAATTTAGATAACAAAGTAACAATAATACAATCTTCCCTATATATGAAAATAAGACATATTAATTTAGTATACAACTTACCAACGTTGTCAATATGAAGGGTGTGCTTCGTGCCTCTTGACAAGATTATATATAATATATATATATATATATATATATATATATATGTATTATATATATATGTGTATTATATATATATATATGTGTATTATATATATATATATATATGTATATATATATATATATATATAATATATATGTATATATATGTATATATATGTATATATATATATGTATATACTATATATATATATATGTATATATATATATATATATAATATATATATATATAATAAGTAAAACTACCCTAAGAATAGAATAGATTTCCCCGAGAAACAAGATGAAATAAAATATGTAAATGTTAAGTGAGCCTGCCTACTTTTTCAAGGGGAGCAAGGCCAGGTTGTCACTTAAAAAATGCGATGCTTTGAGTTTTTTTCTGTACTTATGTGAGGCCAGGCCGAAGAGATCAACAAAAGTTACCCCCGAAAACTCAAAGTACTACCAGAGAGAAAAAAATCATGAAAATAATACCTGTTACCAAGGTTAGGAATCAAAAGAACATAGCCAACGTAATACCTTACCAAAAGTTGCCGCCCAAGCTAGGAGAGCAAAACATTGCCAGATCCGTATTATGTAGAATAACGGATTTAAAACCGAAAGAGGGTGGCTTGGAGATAATGTGAACAAATTAGCGCAAATGAAAGGGAGGGAAGAAAGGTAAATTTTAACAAGAAAATAAAATTGTGACAAAGAGTAAAGATTGTGGGCAGTGATGAAATTGAAAGAAAAACGAGGGAAAAAGTGAAAAAAATAATTATATAGTTATATTTTTTGGCTCCATCTGTCTTTACTCTTTGTCACAATTTTATTTTCTTGTTAAAATTTACCTTTCTTCCCTCCCTTTCATTTGCGCTAATTTGTTCACATTATCTCCAAGCCACCCTCTTTCGGTTTTAAATCCGTTATTCTACATAATACGGATCTGGCAATGTTTTGCTCTCCTAGCTTGGGCGGCAACTTTTGGTAAGGTATTACGTTGGCTATGTTCTTTTGATTCCTAACCTTGGTAACAGGTATTATTTTCATGATTTTTTTCTCTCTGGTAGTACTTTGAGTTTTCGGGGGTAACTTTTGTTGATCTCTTCGGCCTGGCCTCACATAAGTACAGAAAAAACTCAAAGCATCGCATTTTTAAGTGACAACCTGGCCTTGCTCCCCTTGAAAAAGTAGGCAGGCTCACTTAACATTTACATATTTTATTTCATCTTGTTTCTCGGGGAAATCTATTCTATTCTTAGGGTAGTTTTACTTATTATTTCCCTTTATTTGTTCTCTGCGGCTTTCAGCGCTGTTCATCTAAAGGGTCAATATTATTGTTGTTATTTTGCTCCATTTTTGTTCTTGTTATTATTTGCATTTTGTTTCTGTTTTTATTTGGTTTCTCCTTTTTGATTTGTGGTGATGGTCTATATATATATATATATATATATATATATATATATATATATAGCAATGTTGGTTCAAAATTATTACGTTTCAGCCTTAAATCGTCACGGAATTCTATATCTAGCTTATTTCTTTGTTTTGGCAAAATAGAATTACCATAGCTGAAACCAGCTTCAACGATGTTGGAAATTCAAGCAGAAAGGGAGTACCACTTCAGAAAGTTGTGGATATTTTTCTACAACATTTATATTGGTCCAAAGCAACTTGAAAAGGAACCATCGACATGCGTTTATTGGTAAATACGTCATTTTGGCCTACTTGATGGGCTTCCGTAACTATTTTCATGACCTAGTTTCATCTTACAGGTCCTATTCGTGTCCCATGATTCACTCTTAATTGCGTTGGTTGCCACGACAGATTGAACGTGCTGCAGCCCCCATCGTACACGACAGTCTTTGGTTGGATTCGAAGTCTCAACCTGCTAGTCCGTTACTCTTCCAACCGGGCTACCGCGGCTGTATAAATATATATGCATGTTTAGATATACGCATTTTGATATAATACATACAGCTTTGCGAACTCGTGCATGTATTATAATAGAGCGTTGGATTCGAGACAATCAATCACAAGGAGGGTCAATAGACAAACGTCTGTGAATCATTTTTCCGTGCAGACATTTTCATTCAATTTACTTAAAAAAATTGGATTAAAGGTAGGTATTTTATTTAACATCGCACTGGAGGACGACACAACGGGCTGTTGGCGACGTCTGTGATCAAACCCGAAGGGAAAAAGATCCGAGGACAACACCACGTAATTTTGAACCACGGTCACGTGACGAGATCACACCTGAACTGGCACCCCACTCTCCAAATTAAAAAATTGGAAAGTGCTATTCAAATTAACGTAGTGCTGATTCTATTTTTGACTCCAGTATTATCTATTCCTTTTTTGAAGTTTCGCGTCTTGTGTACACCGAAGGTCTTTTCACTAAATGGAAATTGATTGCTTTTCAATTGCAACGCAGTCGAAAAGCTATGAAATCGGACGACCGAATGATTGTTCCTGTTTTTCATTGCGTCAACTTATTCTCAGTCTTCCTTTCCTTTTGCTCCACGTGTAGACTATTTTGTCGAAGGTTGCGAATCGATTGGATCGCGAAATCTTGACAAGCACGTGTACAAAAAATAATTTCGCGGTTTCCCACACCTCTGCCAATTTTTTCGTATCCACGTGTGGAGTGTTTGTATTGTACAAGAACATTTTCTACCTATTTTAAATTATTTATCTGTTTTCGGCCCTTCTAAATCGAAATCGGTGTTTTACGCATTGTGTCTGTATGTGTGTACTTTGTTATTTTTCCGGTCTCTAGATTTCAAGACCTGCTGTGGGGAAAAACATTGTGGGACAGTTGATTGCTTTTTTTTATGTTGATTGGTTAGAATGATTATTCAACGCGATTAAAAACACTACTTCTTCGATAGCCTGTAGGCCCAAGGCGATTCGTAAGTACACTCTTCTGAAATCTTACGACTCCGCCCACATACTCTGTCTATTTCATCAGAAGGTCGATGCTTATACTTCCTGTTGTGATTAACTACCTGTCGTTGATATGAGAGAGGAATACTTCTTAACCGGAAGGATTTTACTTCATCCGGTAGTTTATGTTGCCCCCGCAGATGCCGGGAGAAGGCAGTCGAGTCACGTGGTTTTGAACGCATCTAAATTAGTGGTAATGTAAACGAATCCACCACAATAAGCGTCTTTAGTGCTGTTTCTGGTTCTACATTTATCGTAAGGAGTTAAAATTGATAGCATTGATAACGAGTTGGCAGGGGGAAAACATCCACGGTGATCGCCATCAATACTTCTGCGTATGGCAGCCTTCTCTAACGAGGGTAGGCACCTTTTCAAAAATCGATTGGTTCAACTCCCTTCTCCCGGGATCCGCATGATTGGTAGTTAAATTAATGTCGCACCGGCGCAACACAACGGGCTATTTGTGACCGTCTGGAATCATCCCCGAAGGGAAAGATCCGAGGACAACACCACGTAATTTCGAACCATGGTCAGATGACGTGAAGTGACTTGGATAAGTTTCGAAAATTTAACCAGTGTCACATTTTTTCTTACAGTTCCGAAATTTTATGTGTTACTGAAAAGTACGAATCTATTTTCCAGAAATATTTTTCATTCAAAATGCTTACCCACTTGTTCCTCCTGTTCCTTTAGGTCAGGGGTGTCAAACTGGCGGCCCCCGAGGAAATTTTTTCTGACCCGCGATGCTCTGGAATAAAATGGAAACAGGACAATGTTATGAAGAAAATAGCACTTAGGGGAGATCGAGGCAATATCGTACACACAATTACGTCATGTTAAAAATGTGTGAGCAACTATTTTCGTCCATGAAATGAAATAAAACGGCCTACAGATCAAGATTAACTGATCAACATCTATGTGCTATAATGAAGATTGTCTGTTCTCAGTCTTTGAATCCAGGTATTGGAAAACTGGTAGGAGGAAAGCGCTGGCAAGTTTCCGGTAAAAAAAAATTAATTTTAGTTTTATAAATACATTAAATTAAATAAACGTTTAAATAAAAGCAATTATATAGCAATATTATAAATCATTACCCTAAATTCACTTAATTACATAATGTGTTTTAATTATCCTACCCATATTCCTGAATCCTCACTTCAAACTATAATTTTAAGAAAATTTGTAAATGTGATGTGGCCCGCGTGAATCTTACCAGTTGCATTAAATGGCCCGTGTTTTAATTGAGTTTGACACCCCTGCTTTAGGTCAACCTATTTTATTTCTCCTTCTGGATTACAATTGGCGCAAAGCCAGCATTCCTTGGTACACAGCTTAGTTATGTTCAATCGGTTAAATGCTCCAGTTCCATGTCACGCATGTCGCAGCACCGTTTGGCGATGTCGTTTTCATCGGAACCTATTTTGCCTGTATGGTTTACCGCAAGGTCGTGGGTAATCGGAAGTTATATCAATATCCTTGACTGAACAACTGTGGCCATGGAACTGTGTTTCAGAAAATAGCTGAGTTTCAAAGGTAACAGACGAAAAAAGATTTAATTTCGTTGACCCAAAAGTTCGCTCCTCATACACGTTGGAGGAGGGGCCCAGTTGGAAGAGCAACGGATAAAAAACCGGAAGGTTGCGAGTTCGAAACTCGGTCCAGCCAGTCGTGTACACAGAAGCTGGTGCACGTTAAATCAGTCGTGGCTTCCAATGCCCTCACGTTGACTTGGTTTGGAGTGCTAGCTAAGGTAGCACTACTCGTCATCTAACCGTGATTCAAAATGACGTTGTCCTTGGATTTTTCCCTTGGATCTCGGAGCGTCGCCCATAGCCCGTTGCGTTGTTCCAGTGCGACGTCAATTCACTTCCTACCTACCTCAACGACGTGCCTTTGAAAGTTTTAAGTTGAACAATGTGTCAGAACGTGGACTGGTATTAATGAAACCGAAAAGAAACGTATCCACCACATAGCAAACAAGGGGATCGGGCGCCCGGGATGCCCAAGTGATCTTTTCCTGCTTTCATCCTACTACTCTATTCCCCAATTCCTTGTTTCTTTTCATGACATTACTTGTCATTTTTTGTGTTTTGCGCAGCTTAGCCAGATATGGCCCTTGCGCGATGAAACCAGCCAACCTCTCAGTCTTATAGATGGAAATGACAATAGCATAAGTGAGGTTCCCAACCCTTTTGATTCGAGGAGGCCTTTTTAGAATCTATTTCTATGGCGGAGCCCCTTAGGCCTACCCTATGTTTTACAAGTTAATGGTATTTAGGAGTAGTGTTACAGTGGGAGGAAGAGGGGTTAGATAAAGAGAGATACTTAAACAAATGCGAAATGTCAATGCAATATATTTTTAAAACTTTGAAATTTAAATTATGCCTCAATGTATTCTCAACTGTTGGTCTCTAACCTCTGCAAAGGACTTGAAATTATAGCGCCGTATGGGTATATGAAAGTAGAAAGTTATGTTAATCTTGAGTGTATAAACGATGGCAGAAGAAATAATGTTATAGATGAGACGTCTTGATTTTGGATGTATGCTTGTAAATACGAGTTGGTCTCAATAAAATTAATTTTTAAATAAAGTCTCGAAAACTTTAATGTCCTTTGGCTCCAATCGATCAAAGTCAATATCAACTACCACCAATACTCATGACATTGGGCATGCATAAAAGTTCTTCCAAAGTTCAATACATCAAACCATTTGCGTTACACCAGATTTTATATTATTGGTGAGAGCAACGATAAGGTCCATATAATAAACCCAATTCCTCCCATTTGATCATTACATCCAATTCAATTCAAATACGTATTCGTTCGTTACTTGTTATTCGAAATTTTTATTATTCAAATTGGCAAATTTCTGTTCAGAATGTAATTCCCTAGTTATCTAATGTTGATTCTACTTTTTGTTTCTTATTCTTTATTTAATTCAATTTTTATTTATTTTATTTCCCTGGAGCGGCAGCAGATCCCCTGGGAAGACACCGCTTTCTTCAGTTTATTTATGAGTAACTTTTTCACTGTCGCAAAGAACTATTGAAAAGCCTTTTTCTACTATCTTCTGCCATTTTTTCAAACTCTACGGTTACTAATCTGCTACTCTTCCAACCGGGCTACCGCGGCTCCTGTATTGAGTGGATAAGTATAACATGCAATGCAATAGTTGATGTAACCAAATTCTCTAGTGCAGGGGTGTCAAACTCAATTAAAACACGGGCCATTTAATGCAACTGGTAAGATTCACGCGGGACACATCACATTTACAAATTTTCTTAAAATTATAATTTGAAGTGAGGATTCAGGAATAGGGATAGGATAATTAAAACACATTATGTAATTAAGTGAATTGAGGGTAATAATTTATAATATTGCTATATAATTGCTTTTATTTAAACGTTTATTTAATTTAATGTATTTATAAAACTAAAATTAATTTTTTTACCGGAAACTTGCCAGCGCTTTCCTCCTACTAGTTTTCCAATATCTGGATTCAAAGACTGAGAACAGACAATCTTCATTATGGCAGATAGATGTTTATCATTTAATCTTGATCTGTAGGCCGTTTTATTTCATTTCATGGACGAAAATAGTTGCTCACACATTTTTAACATGACGAAATGGTGTGTACGGTATTGCCTCGATCTCCCCTAATCTTCATAACATATTGTCCTGTTTTCATTTTATTTCAGAGCATCGTGGGCCACAAAAAATTACCTCGGGGCCACATGCGGCCCGCGGGCCGCCAGTTCGACACCCCTGCTCTAGTGTATTCGCCTTCCGAACAATGTCTGGGAGCGCGCGTCTAACCGGTTCGAGCCTCTCGCGTCGATCAGACCAGCTGTCTTACTTTTTTGCAACGAACTCAAAATAGATTCGTGGGTAAACTATTCACTCCAGTGTGTGCCTTTTCCTTTCTTACACAACTACAACACCGGAGAATAGTTGATTAACGCAGCACTGGAGCAACACAACGGGCTATTGGCGATGGTCTGGGATCGATCCCCACGGAAAAGATCCGAGGACAACACCACGTAATTTCGAACCACGGTCAGATGATGAGGACAACACCTGAGTTGGCATCCCACTCTCCAAAGCACAGGTTGGGAACTATTGGCATAAGTGATTGCAACACCATTTAAAACGAGGACGTTAACTCAACACGGTAGCCCGGTTGGAAGAGTAACGGATCAGCAACCGGAGGGTTGTGAGTTCGAATCCAACCAAACACCGTTACTGAGGGGCTGGTTCATTTGGTATAGTTCAAAAATATTCTAAAGTTGGTTGGTGTGGAAGTTTGGAGAGTGGGGCGCCAGCTCACAGGTGTGACCTTGTCATCTGACCGTGGTTCAAATTTACGTGGGTGTTGTCCTCGGATATTTCCCTTCAGGTCCCGGACCGTTTCCAATAGCCCATTGTGTTGCTCCAGTGCGACGTTAATTAAAATACCTACGTAAACGCAACACACTTCAATGAGAGACAGTCAAGGCATTTACCACTACCAGACAATTTACATTAACCTCGAACCCGACGACTGTCCATTAACACAGATAACTAACATTGTTTCAAGTAACCGACTTTAACAATAGAAACGAATAAAGCAATGGAAAAATGTTGAAGAAATCCTCCAAAAGCAGTTCCTCCTTTCTTCGCTTCACGGAATGTTGTCGAACTCGCTCTCATAAAACTCGCATGGATCTGGCAACCGTATGGACCACTCTCGTCCTACATGATGAAATAAATAAATATCGATGCCTATCCAAGAGTCTTAATCGCTATCGCCCCGACACGCTTTTATGGATTCGAGGTCAAGTCCAAACCGTTTCAACTTTCATTCGCTCTCGCGGAATGGCTGTTTCGAAGGGTGGACTCTCAAGTACACATACACTCAAAGACTTCGCTGTTAGTTTGAATGCTCTCTGGAAAGATTGCGGAACTGCAATCTTTTTGTGATTTTAACGCGCTTAATGAGTTGTGTCACTAACCGCCATTTTTTTAGGTTAATCGATTGCGCTTATATAATTCGACCTTATGACTGGAATTCTTCGTTTTCCGAGAGGGGCCGCAGTAGCCCAGTTGGAAGAGTAACGGAATATCAACGGGAAGGTTGCGAGTTCAAAACGCGGTCCAACCAAAGACCGTAGGTTACGCGGGGACTGGTGTACGTTAAATCTTTCGTGAAAAATTCAGGAAGCCCACCTCACACAGCTAAGCCTGTCGATTGCTCGTTCTATAAAAATCTATGGAACAGATGTAGTATAGACCCCCAATCCATTTGGCGACTTTTTCCCGTCGCCAACCCTGACGTTACTTGGCGACATTATTTTAATCTCAAAAATATTAATATAACATCAGAAATAACAGATGTGTTGCAAAAAACTGTACATAAGTTGAATAAATTTATTCTAATTTTATAAACAGATTTCACTGTAAATGAGGGTTTCCTGTTTAAACGGGGCTGACAGTCGTGAACTGAACCCTCTGTCGCACCCCATTCGATTTTTTTTTTGGAAAATTCAAAACGAAATTTCAAAGCAAACCATTATAGAAACCCTGACGTGTTTTTATCTGCAAAGAAATTGCACATTCGCCATAATAAATAATGTAAATCTTGATTATATAAAAACACAGTTATCACGTAGCGTAGGGACCCTGTAGGGTTGCTAGAATGGAGTGGAAATAAGTGGGGGTTACCAAAAAACACATAAATCGAAATTGAGGGTTGGCGACGAAATAAAGTCGCCAAATGGATTGGGGGGGGGGTCTATACTACATCTGTTCCAAATCTATCATCGTTCCAAATATTTTTCCCCAATCATGTAATGAAATAAAAGTTCCCAGTAGATTCAATACAAACAACAACCCCATTCTTCCTTACTTCTTCCTGAAGGAAGCTTCGTTTCACCTGTTCTGGCGGTCGGTGTTTTTCATCCAATGAAGATGTTTTCGTCCACCTACCGTTGCCATGGAGAAAGGAATCAATACGTAAAAAGCTGCTTTGCCGTGTTTGTTTGCTCCATTGTCATGATCGTCCTCCAGGCAACACTATTCATGCAAGAAGCAGAAGTATATCATTATCGTCTGTCCATTTCTTTATGCGATTTTATATATTTGCGCTGAAGTGAATTAATTGGAGTCGTGTCATTGGATTTCCCCCTTCGCGTTGCTGCCCCTGTCAGAAATACCTGAAAATCCCTTAACCATCTTGAGTGACATTTCCGAATCGTTAGTGTTGTTTTTACCCTACAACACAATTAATGACTAAATAACCACATCTACAGAGGCTGTTCGGGCATTTTTTGAACGATTTTGATGAGCTGTAAAAAAATTGTATGTTACGAAATAATTTCATATTCGCAGCAATTAAATAGTTAAAGTATAACTTATCGTCTGCTAACTCAGAGTTTTGTTTACTTTCAAAATGGCGCTTTTAAATAAGCAATGGATGGAAGGCTATGTTTCCGCTCTTTCCGAAGAGAATTATGCTTATTCAATTATTCAAAAACGCTGTAAAAGTCAGGGTTTTTCGATATCTAAAGGTACGGCAAGTAATATTATTAATGAGAAAGGAAAAAAAACGTAAAAGTGGAAAAATACTTCCAAAAAAGTATCCAAAAAAGAAAAAATTTCTGAGAATATTTGTAAGGTAAGATCTTTAATTTTAAAAGAGAATCCGCAAAGTCAAAGGACCATTACAAAGTCATTAAAAGTTCAGTTTAAACTGTAAATAAAGTAATTAACAGTGATTTGAATCTTAAAAAGGCCAACAAATACAATGTCCATCGTCTATCTCCACGACATATTGCAGAAAGCAGAACTCGCTGCAGAATTATGTATGAGAAGCATTTAGCTGGAGAAAGATGGAAAAATATTGCGACAATAGACGAAAGTGGGTATATTTAAAAGATTGCATTAAAAAAGAACAAAATTATCATAAAAGAGGAGAAAAATCTTAAAACGTGGTTCAACTTTGTAACTTTAACGTGAGAACTTACTCTAAGAGATTTATGATTGTTGCCGGTTTTGCGTATAATGGAAAATTAAAAGTAAAGATAGGGGGGGGGGAATGTAAAAATCAACTCCCACATGGTATCAAGACCCTATTTTATCCCCAATATTAAAAAAACCCATACCCCAGTGCCAACAATCAGTAGAAGTAATCTTTACTTTACCCCCAGTAACAATCAGTGCATCAGGGTAAAGCAAGCAGCCACACATCTAAATCGACTATTAAATTCTTGTAAAAAATGGAACAAGAAACTGGTATCAAGTCAATAATTACCTTTACTGGTATCAATTAATAATACCCTTTACTGATATTCCTGCTATATCTCCAGATGCTTCACCCATGGACTTTTAAAAAGGGCGTTATCGAAACGTCGACCGAAAACCATTCAAGGACTGGAAAACTGGAGCAAGAATGGACCAAAATACCACTGTCGATACTACAAAAATCATTATTATCATGAAAATTAAGGCGTAGAAAGATAGCTAGCAATAAGAGCTATCAAATGGAACATTTAAAACACAAAAATTTCATGTAAGAAATTGTGCTTCAGTCCAATAAAATCGTTCAAAAAATGTCCGAACAGCCTCTATATTCTTTGTGGTTGTATTCTTTCAACCCTTACCAAGATTTTACTGGTCCTCTCCTTAGAATGGAAACCTTTAGAGAAATTCTGTTGCTCTCCTTTCCTCAGAATAGAATCCTTTGGAGAGATTTTGTTGCTCCTTAGAATAGAATCCTTTGGAAAGTTTATTGGCAAGAAGGTCAAAACTGGTTAGAAGTCATGCAGTAAAGACTGCAGGTCGCTTTCGAGAGATTGAAGAAATAAGTAAAACGATTCCTTTATGGACGTAATTTGAAACAGCAATTCATCTGCAAATTTAGAACGTTGGAGGGTTTCTGACTGTTCATGTTTTAATAGTTATCTACTGGTTTCGCTTTTAACTGAGAACTGGAGTCGGCGTACAGCGCTCCAAGCGCCTACCTGACAAACGTCTCAAGTATGTTGCGCATTAATGAATAAATTTCACAGCAGTTAGTTAAAGCAATTATTAGTGTTCTCTTAACGAAGTAGTTAATATTAGTAACTACAAAAGAGTATCAAAAAGTAAGGTGAATTTTTGATTGACAGAAAAACGTACAGAGATAAATAAATATATGAAAATTTATTATGTTTGACAAATCGTATCACACTATCATTCGACAAAGGAACCACAGTGGTCTTAGCATTTATTCCAACTCATCCATGCCCTTTTCAAAGAAATCTTGCTCCAGGTTCCCTAACCAGGTAAGTGTTGTGCCTCTTCCAGTGTATGGAAACGGAGGTGTTTCTTCAGGGGCCAAACAAATGATAATACTGCTCACTGAACCATATGATCTATTCAATGCATTCGCAATATCACTCACTCTTCTGTCTTCACGAATCAAGGCATCGACGACAACCACATTCGTGTCGTTACATCACACGTACACTTGTTTCTGCGACATAACACTCTCTCCATAGACTTCCAACAATTCTCGATGAATATCACATGTTTTTTCCCTTGGCCCATAAAAAACGAATGACACCTCCTCCTTGGAGTAATGCTCAAGTCGATGCGCTATCTTTGATTGGCTCTAAGCACCAGACGGGTTAACGTAGAAGTTTGTATAAGCCGTCACACTTCTATTACCTTGGTACTTACAACATATAAAAAATTAATTAGCTACACAAAAAACTCTGAGTTTTAGAGACAAATTCACCTTACTTTTTGATATATCCTTGTATTATCGAAAATTAGCGACTACAATTAAAACTGTTATCGTAAAATAACAGTTTTGTCCATCTTAACCCTCTGAGAGGCTCACACGCTTAATTCCACCTTGCAGTCTCCGCTGCATGACATCTAACCAATTTCAGACTTCTTGACCAATAGAATTTTTAGAGGATTCTATTCTAAGGAAATGATCAATAGCTTCTTTCTCCAAAGGATTCTATCATACGGAAATAAGAAGTAATACCTTTCCAAAGGATTCTATTCTACAGAATGAGCCAATAGAATATCTCCAAAGGATTCTATTCCAAGGAAAGGACCCAAATAATATTTCCATTGAATTTTATTCTAAAGAAATGATGGATAGAATCTTTGCAAAGGATTCTATTCTACGGAAAATAGCAGCAGTATCTTTCCAAAGGACTCTATTCTAAGGAAATGACAATAGAATCCCACCAAAGAATACTAATATAAAGGAAAGGATCAACAAAATCGTTCCAAAGGATTCTGAACAATGGATGAGCCAATACAATATTCCAAAGGATTCTATTCCAAGGAAAGTCCATAGAATCTTTCCAATGTATTCTATTTTAAAGAAATGATCGATGGAATCTTTCCATTGGACTCTTTTCTAAGGAAAGGAGCAAGAGAATATCACCAAAGGATTCTAATCTTTGGAAAGTATCAATAGTTCCTAAGGATTCTATTCCAAGGAAAGCACCCATAGAATCGTTCCAAAGGATTCATTTTTAAGGAAAGGACCAATAGAAGGATTCTTCCAACCAATAGACGTGTCAACTTGATCATTATGTATGTTTTGGGAGGAAAGTAATACTATACTCTGAAATGTCGAAAGGTTTAAAAACACCCATCCGTTATGCTAGGACATCTGGTTTCCTTTCGAACACGTGTGTGGTGTCTGGACCTTAGCTTTCCCAAACGGATATTCTGGTTGGGAGGGTGATGACAAGCAAATAGCATCCCGTGTGGGCCAGTTCAGATAACACTGCTGGGATTAGGACGCGTTAAGAGATGTGCGTGGATAAGCTTCGTGGATCGTAACATATACTGGAGAGTCTTCCAATGAACTGTTCCTGTTAATGCCACACATCGCTGTGTACGAATCAGTATCGGATTCCGTTGTTTGGCAGGGGAAATGATTTGCAACCTTTGGAACGCAGATAGGTCGCTTTGAAGTGCGAAACATTGACATTCGTTTGCCCTCTAGCTTTATTCCTGCTTGCTCAATGTTCGTTCGGTTTCTGGTGAAATTGCATCGCCCGTTTTCAAGCATCGACCTTCTTAGGGGGCGTGGTAGCCCGGTTGGAAGAGAAACGGATTAGCAACCGGAGTTCGAATCCAACCAAAGACCATCGTGTGCAGACTGATGCACTTTAAATCTGTCATGGCCTCGAATGTTCTCACGTTGGCCTGCTGTGGAAGTTTGGAGAGTGGGGTTCTAATGTTACCTCGTCATCTGACCGTGGTTCAAAATGACGAGTTGTCCTCTCCCTTTGGGATGGATTCCGGACACCCCCAATAGCCCGTTGTGTTGCTTCATTGCGACGTTAATTAAAAATACCTACCCTATGAATAGACAGAGCATGTGAACGGAGTTTGCTGTCGGAAGGTCTCGGAAGTGTAGGTCACGTGGGCTTGGGAATAGACTTGGGACTATTGGCTATCCTTATAATAGAATCTTTTGAAAGATTCTATTATAAGGATTTTCTTGAAATATAATTCTTTGGAAAGATTCTATTGCTTCTTTCTACTTTTGTTTCAAACGAGTATTTTTTCTTTACGCTCAATTGGCATCAATTTGTTCAACATTGGAATTCGTTCTTTTGCCCATTTCCACGTAACTTTCGGGGCCTTCATGGCTCGGTGGGTATGGTCCACTGCGGTAGCCATGTTCGAGTTGTAGGCGCGCAGGTTCGATTCCTCTCAGGTGCATTCCTCCCTGGGTGTATTTCTCTCCTCTGTGTCAGTAAAACTTTCATTGTGTGTGTCTATTGCTTGATATTGTATGTCTTGTGTCCAGCGCTATAAAATCCCGAAACCAACCATGTGACTTTGGCCAGGAGATAAAGAGAAATAACGTACTCCGTATATTTTATTTTGAGGTCAATTTTCATGGACTACCTCTCCCTTGACGTAAATCACAGCGACATCTATGAATTCAAAAAATAAATACATAAACAAATTACACTTAAATTGTGTTTCAATTTTCCTATCTAAAATTGTAGAAGCTTACTGTCTGTCTACCGCTAGATCTGTTCCCGTCACAAAGTCTATAGAAACGGACCTCACCTCATTTCTATGTCATTTGAAGGAGGGTAGGTAGTTATTGGCGGTATAGTACGGGCTATTGGTGACGGTCCGGGATCCATCCCGAAGGGAAAGCTCCAAGGACCACGCTTCTTCATTTTGACGCTTCCTCAAGGTCAACACCTGAGCTGGCACCCACTCTTTAAACTTCCACACCACGCCGAGAGGTGACCACAGATTTAATATGCACAAGCCCCCACGTACACGACGGACTTTGGTTGGACCGATTTTCGTACCCTCCATTTTCTAATCCGCTACTCTAACTATGCGACCGCGGTTCCTGGGGATGCTTGAAATAATTATATTAAAGTTTGCCATATTGGCGCACTTAATGACAAGTGGGAAATATATTTTTTTGCGATTTTTACTTGTTGCCGAGAAGATTTAAACGAGTCAATTGCCTCTTTCCGCCCCACCTGCATTCATTCGAAACAAAATAAGACATTCTACCAGTCATCCCTATTCCAAAGCGGCCGCTGTAGTCCGGTTGGAAGAGTTGTAACCGGAGAGTTGGGAGTTCGAAACTCGGTCCAACCAAGGATCGTCGTGAATGTAGGGGGCTAGTGTGCGTCAAATTGGTCGTGACCTCCAATGTGGTGCGGAGAGTGAGGCGCCAGGTTGTTGACCGCGTCATCTGACCGTTGCTCAAAATAACAAGGCGATTGTCCTCGGATCTTTCCCTTCGTTATTGATCCGGGTCGTCGCCGATAGTTCGTTGTGTTAGTTTAGTGTGACCTTAATTCAGCTACTTGCCATTCAGATAGCCGGTGTTTGCAGATTGTTTTCGCTCCTTCCACTTCGCGTTTAGTTTTGGGGTCGTTAAACCATTGCAATCCTTCCATGCAGTCGATGTTTTCTTACTCTTATTGTTTGATGCGACGTCGTTCAACCAACTGGAGCACAGCCCGAGTTAGGAAAGTAAATTGACTTTAGCGGTCATTAAATTTATTTTCACCGGGTATAAATCATTTATAAAATGAGGATTGATGAAAGAGTTTCGTTTTCTTGTCGCTGTTCTCTAATAAAAGGGGTTTTATGCAACACCATATGTTTCAAACGCTGTAGTTATTCGCTAAACCAGATGTTGAAATTTCGTCAGAGGTAGGTAAATAGCTAATTAACGTCGCACCTGAGCAACACAATGGGCTCTTAGCGACTGTCCGGATCAATCCCCAAGGGAAAGATCGAGGACAACACACAATTTTGAACCACGGTCAGATGACGAGGTCAATACACTTTCCAAACTTCCGCACCACGCCAAAGTGAGGACATTTGAGGCCACGACAGATTTAACGTGCACATCCCCCGTGTACAAGACGGTCTTTGAATGAACCCAATCTGTCTCGAATTCGCAACTTTCCAGTTGCTAATCCGTTGCTCTTCCAACTGTGCTACCACGGCCCTGGAATTCCGTCAGAGAGAAACGTATAAATTTCAAAATTCTTGTAAATTTGATACTTAAGGTTTTTTATTTAATATATTTATAGGCAGATGAAACTAGAAATCGATCTGATAATAATAATATTCCAAGCTAATAACACCGTTAATTCCTTTCTTTCAGTTTGGAGAGTGGGGTGCCAGTTCAGGCGTTGCCTCGTTATCTAACCGTGGTTTAAAGTTACGTGGTATTGTCCTCGAATCTTCTGCTTCGGGATTGATCCCTGACCGTCCTCAATAGTCCGTTGTGTCGCTATGGTACGACGTTAATTAATTACCATTACCATCCTTTTTTCATCTCGGAGTGCGGCAGTTCGGTTGGAAGAGTAACGAATTAGCAACCGAAAGGTTGCAAGTTCAAATGTAACCAAAGACCGTGGTGTACGCGGGGGCTGGTGCACGTTGAATCTGTCGTAGCCTCATGTTTGCTTGGTGTTGAAATTTGGAGAGTCGGTTGCCATCTCAGGTTAACCTCGTCATCTGACCATTGTTCAGAATGACGTTGTGTTGATCTCGGACCGTCGCGAATAGCCCAATGTGTTGCTCCAGTGCAACGTTAATTAAAATACCTACCGTAATCAAGAATATAAAATTGATTATTTAAATTCTTTATTTATTGGAAGTAAGCTTTACATGGAATGTAGGAATTTTTTTTGCTCTCACCGCTTTAACAGCACACGTCCCTCCATTTTTTTGCGATCCATTCTTTGTTATGTCAAGAACGTAGAAATTTACTGCGTGCGCTACCAGAGTAGGATAAAGCACGCGGATACCGAGGAAGATATAAGAAGAGTACGGGTATTTTTTTGACTGATGTCAGCAGGTCGATGACTCGAAAACAGCGCACTAAAAGATCTCAACGTTTTCCCGAAACTTAAAACTGTTTGCTCGATTCAATTCATGGATGGAAACATGGCTCACCGTGGCGTCTTGCAAGGGAAAGTAGTTGTGGCTCGTTAACTCAGCGACCTTGGCTGAACTGATCGACCTTGTCGATTGAAACAACGAGGTTCGCTCTGTTTGATTCAAGGTTGCGTTTAATAATTGCGTATTTTACAAATAATGTAACCGGCGTTCTAGTGCTTTCCTCTCGTACTTGGGTGGAGTACGTGAGGTGGTTCTTAAATTTACTTCGAGTGTCCCCTATACTTATCTTTCCTTCACCTGTTAAAATTCACTATCATCAGGACATCTCAATCGAAGGCAATAAATTTCTGTAGGATGGGTTTTCAGTGCAAAGAAACTAGACGGAAACCGATTAAGTGATAATCTAAGGAAGGACCAGTACAATGGATGTTTTTTGGGGCTGGAATTTTGTATGACCGTCAAGACTTTTTGACGTGAAAATTTCCGATATGCCACGGTAGGTAGGTATTTTAATCAAGCGTCGCATTGGAGCAACACTACGTGCTATTGGCGACACCGAAAATGCCACGGTGGTTCAAGGTAAGGTAATTAATTAAATCACACTGGAACCCAACTGGCTATTGGCGACGGATCAATCCCCAAGGGAGAGATCCGAGGATAGAACAACGTCATTTGGAATCAGTCAGATGACGAGGCCAACACCTGAGCTGGCACCCCACTCTCCAAACTTCCACGCCAACATGAGGACATTTGAGGCCACGACAGATTGAACGTGCACCAGCCCCCTTTGCACACGACGGTGTTTGGCTGGATTCGAGCTCGCTACCCTCCGGTTGCTAATCCGTTACTCTTCCAACCGAGCCACATTGCGGCCCGACGTTAATTCAGATATCTACCTAACGTCCAATCGAGAAACGAATAACACTCGTCTTGGGTTGGTTTTCGATCAAGATAATAAATTGTACTACACGATAAGAAATCGTATAGTATGATATGTTAGATCGATTATGACCATCCTTTAGTTTATTAAACTTTAATGGCCAAGTGTAATCCCCTCTCGTGCTCTCTTTTCTTAAAAGCATTCGATTTTCTAAAAGAACACTCTTCATCCATCATGTGAAAATTATGAAATAGACAGCGCAGTCTTCCTTCTGATTCCGTAGTGTTAAATGTGAGCATTGCCTTGAGTGATTTCTTCATGCTTCCTCGTGAGTGATTTCTTCTTGAGTGTTTCTTTCGTGCTATTAACGCATTCAGACGTACATTTTACAGGCTTGATTTTCGAAAAGTTCGTGTGTTTTCGATCGTTTTTCCAATTCCAGAATCATTTTGGGATGGACTTAGCCACGTGGGCCTTCGACCACACTCATAGCTTGATGAATGCTCTTGAATATTATAGTGTAAATTGGAAGAAAAAATATCCAGATTCATACAAGTATCTTTTATTCACTGCTTTGGCTGTGGCAGTCCTGATGTCTGGAAACAGTCAAAAAACCGTTCAACGTATTGTTTGTTCATTTAGCATTAGAGTCTTATAGATTCTAGACCCACCGCTTCCCGGCTCGCCAAAACAAGGCTTAGAGCCTTTGGGTGGGAAGCGGGGGGGGGGGAGACGACCACCGTGCCCACGAAAGAGGGCAGCGAGCCACCCAGCCCCCGGTGGAAAACACCGCCGACTCCTCACGTGCGCCCCCCAAGCACCAAGGGCACCACCATTTATTAAATCTTAAAAGAAATACAAAACAGGCCAACAGGGCCAACAAAGAAATGCAAAATGACGACCGGCAGACAATTCGTCGGTTTACAGGGACAATATCTCAGAACACAATAAAAATATAAATATTAACAGACATTTACATATAATAAACGATAAGAAAAATAAGACGACCGGCGTACATATCGCCGGTTTGCAGGGACGAACAATCAAATCACATGAAATATAAGTTAATTGATAATAAATATAATTGACAGCGACGTGGAAGACCAATAAATATATTAATAAACATTAAATTTTAAAAATATTAAAATAGATGACTGACGATGTATTAAATATGGTGAAATGGGAAAATAATGATATTTACAAGAAAAAACATAAATCAAATAATAAAAGTATACAGTGAAGCGAATTTGCATGAATACAATTAAAATATTAAAACGTAAAAAGCAGGGAGGGGAAGAAATAAGGCGCCAGGCTGCCTACGAAGAGGAACTCAATCTGTGGGCGGCGGGCGATTTGCCACCTCCCCAGCTGACAACATACAAAATCTAATTTTATTTAATGAGATAATATTTTTTGGGAACGCCAGAGAAAAGTCAGGCGGGTTTGTTTATTACCGCCGGCTCTCTCAAATGATGTTTAATTGTACTTGCGTAGCTGAAGAGATAGTGGTCAGCACTGCCCACCATCCCACAGGTGCAGAGGTCAGTGTCCGACAAATGGAATCGTTTTAAATTGGCCATGAACGGGCCATGGCCTGTCAGGTACCAGGTAAGATAGCGATTTGTGACGAGGGAGGCAGTACTGATCTCCGGCATGAACTCCTTCAGCCGGAGACCAGACTCCGATCTATTGTGGTGTTCCTGCCAATCAAGAATCAATATATTGATCTCTCAATCTCCTCTTGAAGAGTCTATAGATTGGAAATAGAAAACCGGGCGAACAATGATCTCAGTGAAATTTTCCGAATGCGTGCTAGCTTCAATTTTGGTATTTTCGTTTTTGTCGCCTGGAATTCCTCCGACATTAACTCCAAACCTATCTTCCCTTTCAACATTGCACTGTTATTGAACGACACACTAGAGCAGTGGTTCCCATCCTGAGCTCGGGGCCGTCCTGGGTATGTCCACTGCTCTAGCAACCTTCGAGTTGTAGGCGGTTCGATTCCTGCCAGGAGCATTCCTCCCTGGGTGTATTTCTCTCTTCTGTGTCAGCAAAACCTTCATTGTCTGTCTATTACTTGATATTGTCTGTCTTGTGTCTGGCGCAGCATGGCCAAATAGGGTCCTTGCGCCCCAAAAACTCAACCCACAACGTATGCTCCGCGACCCCTCCAGGAAAATAAAATAAATAAAAATTAAATGAAATAAAGAATAAGAAGCAATAAGTGGAGAATCAAAATAGGAAAACTAGAAATTACATTCTGAACGGAAATTTGGGCCTCGGGGGCCCGGTTTTAAGGGTAACGGACTAGCAACCGGAGGGTTGCGAGTTCAAATCCAGCCAGTCGTGTAGAAAGGGGGCTGGTGCAGGTCAAATCTGTCCTGGCCTCAAATGTCCTCACGTTGGCGTGGAAGCTTGGAGAGTGGGGCGCCAGCTCAGGTGTTGCCTCGTCATCTGACCGTGGTTCAAAATTACCTGGACTTTTCCCTTCGGGATTGATCCATCCCGGACCGTCGTCAATAGCCCGTTGTGTTGCTCCAATGCGACGTTAATTAGTTACCATTACTGAACGGAAATTTTCCGTGCCTCCTCTAGCAGGTCGTTCTGCTGCTACTAGCTGCAAAATTATTGTAGCGCAAGACGGACAGACGACGAGGCTGAGCGGGCGCTGGCCTGTCGCCTAATGGAGGTAGTATGCAGGTAGTTAATTAACGTCGCACGGGAGCAACACAACGGGCTATTGGCGACGGTCCGGGATCAAACCCAATTGGAAAAATCCGAGGACAACACGTCATTTTGAGCCACGGTCAGACGACGAGGACATCTGAGCTAGCACCCCTCTCCACAACACGCCAAGATTAACCTTTAGATTACGGGCAGTACAGCAATCTTAACGTGAGATTTTTCCTACCTAGAGCGGCTCGGTACAGATATGCGATTTTATCCCCCTTTTAAATGACCACTGACATCGATCACCACTTGCGAGCTGTCAGCGACTGGCCCTAAAGAGGGACTGTCCTTTTGTACGAAGCCCTGCCCTGTCGATCATTCCGTGAATGCTGGGAAATACAGAAAGTCGCGCATGTGATATCTCTAGCATGCCAAACACTATGAAAGGAAAGCTCACTTGATGGTCAGTCGTAAAAGTCATTTACGACTCTCCCTCACAAGTTCTGTAGGGGGAAGGAAGTCGAGAGAACTCTGCCGTTCTTAGACGCGGGTAACGAAATTTGGGCGCCGTATCGTAAAGGTTAAACGGGAGGAACTGGGTATGGACTCTCACCAATAATATAAAATCTGGTGTAACGCAAATGGCTTGATGTATTGAACTTTGGAAGAACTTTTATGTATGCCCAATATCATGAGTATTGGTGTGAGTTGAGAATACATTGAGGCATTAATTTAAATTTCAAAGTTTTAAAAATATAATTTCACTGCATTGACATTTGCTTAAATGTCTCAATTATCTATCCCCTCTTCCTCCCATGTAACACTACTCCTAAACACCATTAATTTGTAAAACGTAGGGTAGGCCTAAGGGCCATAGAAATTGATTCCAAAAAGGTCTGCGAGACAAACAAGTTGGGAACCTGCACCGAAACACGCATGCACTATGCAAGCTGATAAGATAACTGGAAGGAAGGCATCCCCTTGCGAGAGTCGTGTTTTTCTGGGAACGACCTCATTTCCCTCTGCCGGACCGTTGTCATAGTTACCTGGAGAGAGTAATTGGCCATTGTGCAAGACGTCTTCGGCTGCATCGGACGGGGAGGACACGGCGGCGCTTCTGGGAACACGATACAGGTACTCTCTATTCGCAGTGCTCGTTTATCCAGAAGTAGAAATGGGAAGAGTTTTCTGTGCTAATTTGAGTCCGTTTTCTGTGCTCACGGGCCCGATTCTTCTCTGGGTGGGGTCGCGTTGGAAGACAACGGATTTAGCAACCGGAGCTCGAATCCAACCAAAGGCCGTCGTGTACAAAGGAGGCTGGTGCACGTTCAATCTGTCGTGGCCTCGAATGTCCTCACGTTGGCGTTTTGTGGATGTTTGGAGAGTGGGGTGCCAGCTCAGGTGTTGCCTCGTCATCTGACCCTGGTTCAAAATGACGATTCACTGTACTCGGATATTTCCCTTCGGAATCGATCCCGCAACGTCGACAATAGCCCGTTGTGTTGCTCCAGTGCGACGTTAATTGACTATTTACCTATCTTATAAAAAATATGTTCATATTTTTAGGGCTGACACAGGCGACTTTTTGCTACTATTTTTTAAACTTGGTGACATGAGTATCTTTTTATATATAAGCATTTTTATATATACGTCTCGATAGCTCCCATTTACAAAAATTTTTGTGACTTCTCGAAAAGTTTGCTATTTTTTAAAATTCCCTCAAGGTCAACGAAAATTGAGTCCTTTTTTAAACTTGCGGACGGATTTTTATCTAAGTAACGCCGGCTTTTCGTCAGTGAGTCATCTAAAACAAATGCCAGATCGCGATAACACTTCAAGAGAAAGATACGAATTGCAGTTTCCGATCTTTCTCCCTATTAGGAGAACTGATGAAATAGAAGCTTATTCTTTAATGCTATCGAATTTCATACGCTTTGCTGTTCGTTCATCGAAATGTTTTTGAATGAAAAAGCGATTCTCAAACTATCGATCCAAATGCCGTTAAAATGAAATCACCGGAAAAAGGAATTAATTTAGAATTGTGATTTCATTCAAACGCACTTTTCATCCGGGAAAACCGTAGAGGATTTCGGTGCGGTGAAAGAAAAATATTCTGGAGGGGAAAAAAGCTGGTTTGTAAGGACAACATTTTGCGGCGCGTGTGTAAAAGATAGGAAAGCGATCATGCGATGAGAATAACATTCCACCGAAAAGTGAACGGTATATCGTCCGGTTTCGACGAGTTGGCATTTGCAGGGCTGCCACTGGCGACTTTTTACTACTTTTTTCACCCTTGGCGACTAGGGCTATCATTTAAAAATTTTGACTTTTTTCGAAAATTCACCTTTGGTCACCGAAAATTCACTCCTCATATCGAACTAATAGTGAACAGAAATATCGTTTTTTTCTTTTTCTTTTGGGGTAGCTTATTAACGTCGCACTAGAGCAACAGAACGGGCTATTGGCGACCGTCCGGGATCAATCCCGAAGGGAAAGAACCGAGGACAACATCACGGTCAGATGACGAGGCAACACCTGAGCTGGCACCCCAGTCGCCAAACTTCCACACCACGCCAACGTGACGGCATTTGAGACCATGACGGATTTAATGTGCCCCAGCCCCCTTTGTACATGACGGTCTTTGGTTGGATTTGAACTCTCAACCCTCCGGTTGCTTATTCGTTACTCTTCCAACTGGGCTATCGCGGACCTTTCTTTGGGGAGAAAATTTACCAAGGGACCCGAATTTCGAAGTTTTTGCGCCAAGACATGGCAACCATGAAAGAAAAGCATCGGAATCTGTGGTTGCAAGATTGCCATGAAAACCTCTTTAAAAATTAATTTAAAATCTCATTAGAAATTTATTTCAAATATCTTGGCGAAATCTTCAACGCCTGCTTCACACTTATTTAGCCCATGTAGAAAAGTGAGTAGCCACACCAGATGGCGCTGTTGTGTTATCCTCCACGCAAAGGATTCGAATTAACTATATGTGTTTAATGCGTGGCAGGCGTTCGATGTAATCGGTTGAGAACGATCTGGTTCTCCTTTTGAAGCGTCTGGCCCCTAACAATAGCCATAATCCAATTTTGTAGGCAGACCCGCCTTATAATAGGTCAAGTGTAAATAGTTAAGATTAAATAAACATATGTTAAAGGACATATATTGTTCGAATCAGAAGTCAGATTTCTGCTTCTTAAAATCTGATTTTGTGTTTTAGCTGATTTATTTTGTATCAGCCATTCCCGCAATTGGTGTCTGCGTGGACTCGGAGTGTATCGATAGGTGCAGAAATCCAGTTGGTGATTGCGAGTTGTCAAACCATAATGCCCTAAAATTTAACTTAAGCAATGTAAATAAATGCTACCTGGCTTGTGGGAACCTAGTGCTGGCTCCGGTGAGCCAGGATTCCCTTCCGGCTAACTCTTGTTAGGCCCTGTTCACATGAGTCGTTTTCCAACGCGCGTTTGATGTCAACACGAGACGCTGGTAGCCAAAGTACATAGAGTTCTGTGGAGCGTACACATGCAGAAATCGCGAGAACGCGTTAGATAGCATCGGCTCTTCAACAATTTCCGGTCTTTCTAGCGATTAGAAGGCGTTTCGAGATACATAGGAATGAACTACCCCCCCCCCCCCAGTGTACACATGACACGCGTTTTGATCGCCGTTAGGGCTCTTTTATTCTACTCCAAGTTTCCATCTTCGCCATTGTTAGAGATAGATTAAAAATTTCAACGGATTTTGAAATCTGCGGAAAATTTTAGACCAGATCGATACCTAAAATGTGATTTTCATTAAATAAATAATTTTTCAATTGTAACTTGAATATTTTCTCGATACGCATTTGGCGAAGATATTCATTACAAACACAAAAAGGAGTATTCATCTCGTTTTTATGGAAAAGATATAACTTGAATGGAGTATTTTGTTGCCTTAATCTACTGTTTTATATTTATGGCCAATAAAAATAAGGTGAAAATTTAATCGTATTCTGTTTTGAAGAAATTTTACCCCGCTTCCACACAAAACTTGTAAAAATATAGTTTGCAACAAAAGGGATAGTATGTAATTTTATTACTGAGGTAACGTATACCGACAACTGTCCGTTTTATTTTTCAAGTGCGGCAAACGTCCTTAAAAAAAAAGCTAAAATTAAACATTCAATTTGAAAGTTAAATTTTAAGTTATTTTTTTTAATGTTTCTCAACGTGAAATGTGTTAGATAAGTTTCAATTTTCATTCGTTTTTCACATCTCGTGTTAAATTGAATTCGATGTGACTTGAAAATGAACTTAGCCTGATTTACTGAACTTAATTTATTGTGAGCTTATTTTTCATAGAATTTATATTTTAATCTTGAAGTTAGTGTTATTACTTTAAAGTTATTTTTTAAAATGTCATCAACGTGAAATGTGTTTCATTTTTCACATCCTCATGTTAAACTGAACTCGATATGGGTCTTGAAAATGAACTTATTAGCCTGATTTACTGAACTTAATTTACTGTGAGCTTATTTTTCATAGAATTTATAATTAATCTTAGTTAGTGTTATTACTACTTTTATCTAAATTTTTATACATGTACGTGTAGACTGAAATTCGTTTTGCAATCTCCTGGTTTTCGATGTATACTGTTCTTTGGTGATTTTTAGAGATTTTTTTTAGTTTTAACATAATTTTCTCGTTTTGCCGAGGATTTTAAGCAAATTTTAGTTGAAATATCCCGTCATTATTCTATTTGAGGTTCCATTTGTGCCTGAGAGAAGGTTAGAGGGTTAGTTTTCGTTTCGGATAGTCGGAGCTCGGGGAAAATTGTGTTCAAAAATTTAAAAACCCAATTATTGTTATATATTTGTTCCTTATACGGATAGCTATAGATCGAAGGGGAAACATGATCAAACCTACGAAAATAACGTAACAGAAAAAGAAAGGTTATCATCAGTGCCGGATTTTGTATGCATGTCATCTTTTTCATAGTACTTCGTAGACAATGTCCGTATAAACAGAAATTCCGTTTCCAATTTCCTGATTCTAGAAATATACTTTTTTGGAGGATATATTTTTATTTTACATTGTGAATTTTGAAATTTTTAGGAAATTGTTTGGTCATTTTCCTGTTTTTAGCATAAGGCTTTAGTTTCGTTTTTTATCAAAGTTCTATAGAAATATTCCTATTTTTCTTACGCCGTTTCGCTTTACCTCTTAGCACAAAACAATCCTTACTATATTTTATTCGTAGATGAATCATCTACACCTGAAAGAGTGAAGGTTATAAGGTTTTTCTCCAGTTTTGACAGTAAAAAAAGAAATATCACATACTTTGGGATTTTTGAGTTTTTAATGAAAACTTTTCATAATGCCACAATTCGAACATAAAGCACTGTTTCTCAGTGATCCGCTGGCTCATACCGGTTCCTAGAATCATAACAATGCACCAGAACGCAACGTATACTATCTCCTACGGAAGACTTGCGTCTTTAGACTTCTGGTCAGTAAGTCGATTATATTGTGTTTATTTATGTCCAAAGAAGTAAGTTCAAAAATACACTTTATTCACAGGCAATTAGGGAACGAATGTTTTGCAAATCGAAAGAATATTAATACATTTTTTCGTCATTTTCAATACATTTTAGATCATTTTAGGCACTCTATTGGTCAATTTTATACTTTCTAGATTAATAAAATCCGGATCCCAGTGAACACAGAAAAAATAATTTTAGGTTTCTCTGTTAAAAAAGATTTTCATCCTACTTTTAATGGCTGTAAAATTAAAATAGTCGATTAGGGGCTACAAAATATCTTATAGTGACATTCAAATAACAAAAAAAAGAAGGTAATACTTCCGTTTGCCTTGGAAAACAAGGCAATACTTCCGTTTACGCTGAGTATGTTTAAAAGGAATACCTTCAAAAAAAGATTATTTGCGACTATTGACAAAAAGAATTTTTTGAAAGAAAATCGTTTTGGGTATCGATCTGACTTAAAATTTTACGCAGATTTGAAATCTGTTGACTATCTTTAACCATTCAAAAGATCGAAACTTGAATTAGGATAATAAAAAACACAATTTAATGCATAACGGACACTGACCTCAGAAAATGCCCAAGTGGTGCACCACATGTAACGCTCGAAAATCTCTTATCAAACGCGCGTTAGGAAATTCCATGTGAACAGGGCCTTTAACTTAGTTGAAAGGCTGGGAGGTCTGTCGTATAAAAATCTACTTCCCAAGGCCATATGCCTTTTTCCTGGTGCTGAATAAAAGCAGACAATTGGTTCCAATAATTCCAGCCAAATCAATTTCTCTCCCAAGGTCAACGACCATTTCGATTTCCACATCAGTGACAGTAATTACGCGATTTCATTCCCTCGGAAGAGTGAATGATTTGTTGTGAGCTGTTTCATGGTGGCGATGAATGCTTTTTGCAACAAATGATTTCCCATATCAACAACGGGCCGGGTTAACGCGGTTGGAAGGGTATTATTATCAACCGGAGGGTTGCGAGTTCGAATCCAACCAAAGACCGTCATATATAGGGGAGGACTGGTGCATGTTAAATCTGCCGTGGCCTCAAATGTCCTCAGGTTGGCGTGGTGTGAAAGTTTGGAGAGTGGGGTGCCAGTTCAGGTGTTGTTCTCCTCATCTGACCGTGGTCTAGATGACGATAGTCGTCCTATGACCTTTCCCTTTGGGGATTGATCCTGGCTACAATTGCCCGTTGTGTTGCTCCAGTGCAACGTTAATTAACTACCTACTTATCAATTTTGCAATGCATTTTTCCTCTTTTCTTATAAAATATTGCATTCCCATTTTCAATACGAATATACAAAGGAGTATCAAAAAGTAAGGTGAATTTTTGATTGACAGAAAAACGTGCAGAGATAAATATATGAAAATTTATTATGTTTGACAAATCGTATCACACTATCATTCGACAAAGGAACCATAGTGGTCTAAGCATTTATTCCAACTCATCCATGCCCTTTTCAAAGAAATCTTGCTCCAGGTTCCCTAACCAGGTAATGTTGTGCCTCTTCCAGTGTATGGAAACGGAGGTGTTTCTTCAGGAGCCAAACAAATGGTAATACTGCTCATTGAACCATATGAGCTATTCAATGCATTTGCAATATCACTCACTCTTCTGTCTTCAGGAATCATGGCATCGACGACAGCCACATTCGTGTCGTTACACCACACGTACACTTGTTTCTGCGACATAACACTCTCTCCATAGACTTCCAACAATTCTCGATGAATATCACAAGTCTTTTCCCCTTGGCCCATAAAAAACGAATGACACCTCCTCCTTGGAGTAATGCTCAAGTCGATGCGCCATCTTTAATTGGCTCTAAGCACCAGACGGGTTGACGTAGAAGTTTCTACAAGCCGTCACACTTCTATCACCTTGGTACTTGCAACATATAAAAAAATTAATTAGCTACACAAAAAACTCTGAGTTTTAGAAACAAATTCACCTTACTTTTTGATATATCCTTGTACTTTGAATATCATTATGGCTGCCCTCTGCTCTGGGGTCCCCTGTTCTTATGTTTCAACATCCTAACGCGCAATATAAGTGTGGGGATTACTTATCTGCATGAGAAGCAACATTTCTCCTCCAGTACTCAAAAGCATTTTCTAATTTATTTGTATTGACAGGATTGCGGCATCCAATCTAGAAACATTCACTTAAGCTGATACCAAATGCCAATTTTCGGTCATCCTTCTCCGTTTTATCGTGAACATTAGATAACGGGCGAAATCGCGAACAGAGAATGCTATTTTGGCGATAAAAAAATTTTATTTCCGTGTTTCCGCTAGAATTCCTTCTGCAGAAAGGAGCATGGAACTAATTTTTGTTTTAGCTTTATTTCCAGCACAAATGGATGCTCCAGACATGTTGACCACAACTCTCACTTTACTTCATTAAGTTTCCACTGGATTAGGGTTTCGAAATGATATTAGAGGTCTCGGTATTTCCCTGCTGGAAGAGAAACGTATTAGCAACCGGAGTGTTGCGAGTTCGAAACTCGGTTCAGCCAATGACCGTCGTGTACACGGCGTCTGGTGCACGTTCAATCTGTTGTGGCCACAAATGTCCCCACGTTGGCGTGGTGTGGAAGCTTGGAGAGTCGGGCCATCTGAGCGTGGTTCAAAATGACGAGACGTTGTCCTTGGACCCTTCCTTTCAGGATGGATCCTCACCGTCGCCAATAGCCCATTGTGTTGTTCTAGTGCGACGTTACTTAAAATACCTACCTACATCTAATATTTCCACGCGTATCACGTAACCCTCTGACGCTTCTTGTTTGCAATCTTCGCGGCGGTTGAGAGAAACAAGGTTTATAGGAAGTCAATGGAAAATAAGTTTGTAACATTTTCATTTTGGAGGATAGATGGCTGCTTCGAAGGGAAGGATCCTGCGATATTTGAATAGGTGTGAAATGTCACATGCAAAAGTATGAATGGCGAACGCCGTGGGTGTTTCCCCCCTGCCAAATCACTGCTATCGTTTACGACAGGGGTGTCAAACTGGCGGGCCGCACGTGGCCCACGAGGTAATTTTTTGTGGCCCACGATGTTCTGAAATAAAATGAAAACAGGACAATATGTTATGAAGGAAATAGAACTTAGGAGAGAACGAGGCAATACCGTACACACAATTTCGTCATGTTAAAAATGTGTGAGCAACTATTTTCGTCCATGAAATTAAATAAAACGACCTACAGATCAAGATTAACTGATAAACATCTATTTGCCATAATGAAGATTCTGTTCTCAGTCTTTGATCCAGATAGTGGAAAACTAGTCGGAGGAAAGCACTGGCAAGTTTCCGGTAAAAAAAAATTAATTTTAGTTTTATAAATACATTAAATCAAATAAAAATCGTTCAAATAAAAGCAATTACATAGCAATATTATAAGTTATTACCCTAAATTCACTTAATTACACAATGTGTTTTAATTATCCTATCCCCATTCCTGAATCCTCACTTCAAAATATAATTTTAAGAAAATTTGTAAATGTGATGTGGCCCGCGTGAATCTTACCAGTTGCATTAAATGGCCCGTGTTTTAATTGAGTTTGACACCCCTGGTTTAAAATCCTCGTCTTCCGATGGCTTGGGGGCGCGGAGTGCAGTTTGCAAAAGCAACCGGAGGGGTTGCGAGTTCGAATCCAACCGAAGACCGTCGTGTACGAAGGGGGCAGGTGCACGTTAAATCTATCGTGGCCTCAAATGTCCTCACGTTGGCGTGGAAGTTAGGAGAGTCGTGTGCCAGCTCAGATGTTGCCTCGTCACCTGACCGTGGTTCAAAATTACGTGGTGTTGTCCTTCGATCTTTCTCTTCGAGATTGATCTCGGACCGTCGCCATTAGCCCTTTGTGTTGCTCCTGTGCGACGTCAATTAACTACCCACCTACCGATGGTTTGTTTGCACAAAAAATACCATACCTTCGATTCTCTTTGTTTTTCATGGCGTTGATGTGGTTGAATTAACGTTGCACTGGAATAGTACAACTGGCTTTTGGCTTCGCTACATGAGCTGGAACCCCACTCTCCAAACATCTACACCATTTGAGGCAACGGCAGATTTAACGTGCACCAGCCCCCTTTGTACACGGCGGTCTCTGTGAATTGAGTTTCGAACTCGCAACCGTCTGGTTGCTAATCCGTTATTCTTCCAACCGGGCTACCGTTGCACGCAAAGCATAGTGGAGTAGCCCTGTGGAATGTCGTTCACATAAATATTGAATAGTTTGGGTCCTAATATGGAGTCCCGTGGTGTGCTTGCCGCTTTGAGTCTCGGAGAGTGCGGAAGCCATTTTATTTCCTTTTCGGCGATGATCCATCTCACGTGACGTCCAAAAGCGCGAGCGTGCGCCTGGTGACCCGATTCGGGACAGAAATCCGATTCGCTTTCTCCATCCACTTACTCCTACAAGTGTGTGACCTCGTTTTTGCCTCTCTTCCCTGTGACCACTGGTCAGATGGGTGGTCATCGAGGCGGACCGAAAGCTGATTTGCTTGTGAAGAGAGGCGAAACTGATTGAGATTTCGAAATGCCGGTGCTGCTTCGACTTTTTTTTTTCGCCCGCTCTGCGGTCATTTTTTCCTTACTACATGAAATAGTGTCGTAGATCTGACCCCTTTCCGAAAGTATCGGGGTTTCTGATTTTTAAAATATCTCTAAACAAAATTCAATATGATGCACGAAATATTTGATTATCCCAGGGGTCGCCAGACTTCCTTGACCGCCGACCCCTTCAAGAGCTTCTTGACTTTTTATTGACCCCTCCATTTTACTATTGCGTAATTATAATAAGACATGCAAAAAGACGCTTATGCGAGATTTTAGATTATTTATTTCATAGGTACAGTGTTTGTATGTATATATTATTTTGGGTCGGTGCGAATGAAATGTCCGGAAAATGACCATCGCACTTCGATGGCGATAACTGAAAAATACAGTACTTGACCTACTCGAAATAATCTCCCTCTGAATGGACACAATGTTGCCACTTGTCTGACAAGGCCATGATCCCGGAACGAGAAAATCTTGTGGTTGTGATGCGAAGAAGTCATCAACTGCACGGTCAACCTCCGTAACTTGGGTGAACAGTTTGCCAGACAGAAAGCAATCCAGGTGACGAAACAGATGAAAATCTGTAGGTGACAAGTCACGGGAATAGGGGGATGAGGCATCGCTTCACAGCCCAACTCACGTAGTGTCAGCATCGTCCGTTGTGTGACATGAGGACGGGCGTTATCTTGCAAGAGGAGAACGCCATGCCTGTTTCACCATCAATTTCTGGTGCATCTGTCGTAATTCATCACAATATCGTTCTGAAGTGATGGTTTGGTCACTTGGCACAGGAAACTGCGATGAATTATTCCAGCTGTTAACCACCATACAAGAAGCATAACCTTCCTGGGATGTAAGGGTGGCTTGGGATGGCGTCCAGGAGGCTGTGCTTTGCTCAACCATAGTGCAGATCGTTTCCGATTGCCATAAAGGACCCATTTCTCGTCGCAGGTAACGATTCGCTGCAGTAGATGTTATCTTTCATTCCTGGAAAGGAGCGATGAATCCCAGAATCCATCTTTTTGACCTTACCCAGTGCAGCCAGACGGTGAACAATTGTAGTGTGGTGGACATCTAGCTCGGCCGCTATCTCATGACATGTTTTCCTCGGTTCAGCTTCGACCACACTTAGCAAGACATCGTCAGAAACTGCAACTTTTCGGTGACCACGTGGTTCGTTTTTCAGGTCCATATCTCCACTTCGAAACTTCATAAACCATCGCCGAATGGTTCGTTCATTGGTTGTATTCTCCCCCGAATGCTGTGTTAATGTTTCAAGCAGCAACTGCAGCAGAATGTCTCAGTTTAAATTCGTAAAGGAAGATGACTCTCAAATCTGAATTTTCCATGTCGAATTTGGAAGCACCTTACGCCCAAACAAATTAAATCTGTAATTTGTACTTTTTTTGACGTTTTACGGAGCACATGGCCCCGAAGGGGCCTTAATCTCCAGTGCGATAGGTGAGTGGTTTGATAATTGGTGCTGTCAGGGGTTAAAAAGATTACTGAAGGGTACGGGATTTGTACTTTACACGCATGATAGCTATTTATAGTAGTTCTGTAACGTAAGATGCCGGAAGCTTGTAGGTAATGACTTTTAGTTGTATGGGGGTCATTCCCAAAGCTATTTCTCATCGGACATTTCATTCTCACCGATCCAATATATTGGCTTAACGTCAAAGGGAAACGTTTTTGTTTTTGACGTCCTTCTTAACATTACATATTGGATAGGAAGGATAAATATAACATTTAATTTAAATAACAAAATACAATCTTCCTTGTATATATAAAAGTAAGACTTGTATTAATTTAATTTACAATTTACTAACGTTGACAATGTGTAGGGTGTGTTTTGTGATTCTTGACAAGATTAGCAATGTTGGATTCAAAATGAGTAAGACTCAGCCTTAATTTTCCACGGAAATCTATATCTAGCTTATTTCTTTGTAAAATCATTGGTAAATACGTCGTTGTGGTCTACTTGATGGGCCTCCGTAACTATTATCATGACCTTGCTCCATCTTACAGGTCCTATTCATGCCACTGTTCCTACGATTCACTCTTAATTGCGTTGTCATTCAGGAAAGAGGTAATCCAAGTTATCCAAATTAAATATTACCCGTACAATGATGTCTTATATTGTTCTATCGACCCTAAGCCCCAACAATGTTATATCAACCCCTGGGGGTCGATGTTGACCACTAGGTTAGCCCATAAGTTCGTTCGGTTAGCCAAGCGCTCCGTTTTTGAAACAAGTTGAAAACAAAATTAGATAGTTAACAATCGGATCGAAAAAGACGGCGAGAGCGAGAAAAATGAACCCACCTTTCATGACCTGTCTTCACCCAAAGATGTTGCTGTTGTGTTGAGGGTGGGATTGGAAACGAACTTAGGAGCTCTCTCCGATTCAATCTAAGACGTGGGTGGATGTTGTGACGCTCCAAAATTGACGTCTTCTCAAATTGTTATTTGATGTGAGTAGTATACCCCCCCGTATAGGACACGGAAGTGACGTCATACCACGTGACCCGAAGTGGGCGGGGGCAAGTGACATCACAGCGTGACGTCATCGAAAAGCGGAAGTGACGTATGGTTTGTTTACATTTTGGACTTGGGAATTTTTTTTTTGTCATCGACTTCGTGCAGGCGTTGAGTTGTTTCAAGATGGCGTCGTTTTGTTGCCATGATGACGAATGTTATTTTTTAATTAATCTTTCCTTGCATATTATTTTTTGCTTTGAATAAATCTTCATAAATTTTAGTGATTTAATTTATATTATATATAGATTTACAAACCTGTTTTTGGATGAAATATAAGGATTTTATATTTTAAAAATTAATGTTTTTACTTAAAATTAATTATATATTAAATACTATTACACGTATTTTTAATGTTGAAGATTTTTAGAAAACATTTTACAATTGAAACATATACATTAAATATTATGACAAACACTTAAATGCAGATCCATAAGGGAATATTGGAAATCTTTTTAATGCTTACACCTTTCTATTTTAAATAAACTTTTGCTTGTCTTACCACATACACTGTATTTTGGATTATTTGGGTTTTTTTTTTTTTATTACCATGGTCTTATAAATTTTCTTTTAAAATGCACGATCTGAAATGAAATTTTCCTTGATTTTGAGATTTACTCAAAAATTAATTATACATTAGATGCTATAGCACATATTTTATTGCAGAATTTTTTAATATTATACACATAAGTGAGCGTAAAAATTTTTGAAACTTTACAAGACCCATATTATGAACATGTTTCCTTACACATTTGAAGTAGTGAAAAATAGTATTAAAACCCTTTATCCTGTAAAATATAAATTAAATATTATTTTTATTTAATCTTTCCTTGCATATTATTGTTTACTTTAAATACATTTTCATTCATTTTAGTGATTTTATTTATATTATAAAGATTTATAAAACTGTTTTTAACGAAATTTTCTTTGATATAAGGATTTATATTTTAAAAGTTAGATGTTTTTTACACAAAAATTAATTATATATCAAATACTATTGCACGTATTATAACATTGAAGATTTTTAGAAAGCGTTTAACAATTGAGAGAGATATATACTTTAAATATTATTACAAACATTTAAATGCAATTTGCTTTTTATTTTTTAATTTTACAATTGAGACATTTTGAAAAGTTTGATTCTTAAAGTGCGTTTTATGCATAGTAAAAAAAAAATATTATAAAAAACCTGTAAGAGTAAAAAGAATTTTATACATTGAAACTTTACAAGACCCATACCATGTTTCCTTGCACATTTGAAGTAGTGAAATATAGAATTAAAAACCATTTGTCCCTGAAGTTCTAAATTAAAAGTTATTTTTCTTTAATGCTTTTGCAAAACCACACATTTTACTATATATGAACTTCCTTTTATTTATTTGAAAACCTTATGCACATCGTACAATTTAAAATTGCACAGCAAAATACCAATACTGTACGAAGCTATGAAGTATTTTACAAGATACTTTGGTACTGTTTTCTTAATTTTAAGTGTTCTACATTGCTATATTAAATGGATAGTTAGTGGGTTTTCTGTTTTTGAAAATAATGTGTGCACATCTGTGCTGCAAAGCAAATTAACTTTTGCCTTTTTCTTGATATTTAATGCATAATCTAAATATTTACTCACACCGCTGATAGTTTTACCCATGAGTAAAATTAAATAATAACTGAAAATTTTAAGTATTAATGTGAATTTTAAAATGAACAAAAATTATTGAAATAATGGATTAAATCTGAATTCTATGTATTCTTAAAACAATCTCTGCAAATCCAGCAGACAATTCTTAAACAGATTGAAGGAAACCACATGGAAACAAAGTAAATTAGAACACTTTTTAATAGTAAAAACATTATGATTAATATTTTTACAAAAATAATACATTGTAGTAAAAAAAGAACTTATTTTTACATACTTACATTTTTTTAAGAGACTTATTTCCGACAAGCCAATTATTCAATGCCATCACCTCAGCTATGGGCAATGCAAATTATTTTTGTGATGACCACATTATAGTTTTTGGATATCTTTGTTGCTACTTAGAGCATAAAATGCATCGAATTTGGGAAACCCATATTGTTCTAAGTTGATATTCGGAATATTCAATGCATCTAAGCGTTTCTTTTCCACACAACCACCTTTGTAAGCAATTAGGTACTGAGTGACCCTCTTGGTCTGCTCGTAATATTCTAAAAGCTTAGAGTCTAGATTTTTCTAAGGGAGCACAATTTGCTATGTCATGGGACAGAAATGAAGTGCACATACGTAATTTTTAACATATCACACAGTTGTACGATCTTTGGCACTCAGTTTATGCTTAGACGATAAGTTAAAACGAATACTTGAAGCTACTTGCGACTTTTACAGCGATGTATGCGTATTTACGTACTAAGAAACTTTCTTGAATCTGAAATTCATCAAAATGCACAATTGCACAAATATTAATCATTGCTATTGAAAAGCGTTAGCTGTTCTTGGAAAAATAATTGTAAACTGGAGGCCACGAAGAACTGGACTATATAACACCATACACTTACTAATCAGTAAAGTTAAAATTTATCTTTTGCGTTCCATAGTTACTCACAAAAGATAAGACTAAGTGAAGAATGTACATACTCAGAAAACATGGTGTTTGTGATAATGCGCGAAATAAAATTTTGTGTTATAATACAAGATTTTAACGAAAGGATATACTTAAATGTGCGTGTGATTTTTTGACTCTACCACGTTTATGCGCTGAATGCAATTCAATTCTACGACTAAATTTGAGCAAGAAAAAAAATATAACCAAATATAATTTATAAGAGAAACGTATTTTGACTTTCTTTAAAATGAGAACTTTAAAGTATACTGAATTCTCTTGATTCTGCAGTTTTATTTTTTCTAAAATTACATCAACAAATTGAATTATTTTATTTGTGTGCACACACAAGTCTTTGCCTCTGTTAAAAGGAAACTAGTATCTTTGACAAGTATCAGATTTTTAAAAATTAATTCAGAGAAGAACCTTTTTTCATGGGATTTAACTCAATCTGCTCCATAATTTTACCCTTAAGAGTAATAGAGCATATTATAGTTTTTAAGGAAAATGAATAACCATTATGCAAATTTGAAGCCATACTGTACGAAGCTATGAAGTATTTTACAAGATACTTTGGTACTGTTTTCTTAATTTTAAGTGTTCTACATTGCTATATTAAATGGATAGTTAGTGGGTTTTCTGTTTTTGAAAATAATGTGTGCACATCTGTGCTGCAAAGCAAATTAACTTTTGCCTTTTTCTTGATATTTAATGCATAATCTAAATATTTACTCACACCGCTGATAGTTTTACCCATGAGTAAAATTAAATAATAACTGAAAATTTTAAGTATTAATGTGAATTTTAAAATGAACAAAAATTATTGAAATAATGGATTAAATCTGAATTCTATGTATTCTTAAAACAATCTCTGCAAATCCAGCAGACAATTCTTAAACAGATTGAAGGAAACCACATGGAAACAAAGTAAATTAGAACACTTTTTAATAGTAAAAACATTATGATTAATATTTTTACAAAAATAATACATTGTAGTAAAAAAAGAACTTATTTTTACATACTTACATTTTTTTAAGAGACTTATTTCCGACAAGCCAATTATTCAATGCCATCACCTCAGCTATGGGCAATGCAAATTATTTTTGTGATGACCACATTATAGTTTTTGGATATCTTTGTTGCTACTTAGAGCATAAAATGCATCGAATTTGGGAAACCCATATTGTTCTAAGTTGATATTCGGAATATTCAATGCATCTAAGCGTTTCTTTTCCACACAACCACCTTTGTAAGCAATTAGGTACTGAGTGACCCTCTTGGTCTGCTCGTAATATTCTAAAAGCTTAGAGTCTAGATTTTTCTAAGGGAGCACAATTTGCTATGTCATGGGACAGAAATGAAGTGCACATACGTAATTTTTAACATATCACACAGTTGTACGATCTTTGGCACTCAGTTTATGCTTAGACGATAAGTTAAAACGAATACTTGAAGCTACTTGCGACTTTTACAGCGATGTATGCGTATTTACGTACTAAGAAACTTTCTTGAATCTGAAATTCATCAAAATGCACAATTGCACAAATATTAATCATTGCTATTGAAAAGCGTTAGCTGTTCTTGGAAAAATAATTGTAAACTGGAGGCCACGAAGAACTGGACTATATAACACCATACACTTACTAATCAGTAAAGTTAAAATTTATCTTTTGCGTTCCATAGTTACTCACAAAAGATAAGACTAAGTGAAGAATGTACATACTCAGAAAACATGGTGTTTGTGATAATGCGCGAAATAAAATTTTGTGTTATAATACAAGATTTTAACGAAAGGATATACTTAAATGTGCGTGTGATTTTTTGACTCTACCACGTTTATGCGCTGAATGCAATTCAATTCTACGACTAAATTTGAGCAAGAAAAAAAATATAACCAAATATAATTTATAAGAGAAACGTATTTTGACTTTCTTTAAAATGAGAACTTTAAAGTATACTGAATTCTCTTGATTCTGCAGTTTTATTTTTTCTAAAATTACATCAACAAATTGAATTATTTTATTTGTGTGCACACACAAGTCTTTGCCTCTGTTAAAAGGAAACTAGTATCTTTGACAAGTATCAGATTTTTAAAAATTAATTCAGAGAAGAACCTTTTTTCATGGGATTTAACTCAATCTGCTCCATAATTTTACCCTTAAGAGTAATAGAGCATATTATAGTTTTTAAGGAAAATGAATAACCATTATGCAAATTTGAAGCCAAAAGTTCCAAGCATGTCTATGCGCCTATCTACGTTTAGAGATTGACCAACGCACAGACGTTGACATTAGGGACCTAGCCGTAAACGGATCGTATTATACTGAACGATTATACCGGTGTCTTGGACGTGATCAGGTGCTATTGGTGTGGCGAAGGGCTTGAAAATTGGTAAAAAGATGTAGTGAGACACAAACACAAAGTTTTATCCAAAATGTTTGGTAGCCCATAGATGAAATTGTACAGGTGCTGGATGAAATCAACAATACCAATGGTTTTATAAAAAAAAACGATGTATAGCTTTACCCCTTAGACAACGACAAGGACGAACGACTTTGTAAAATTTGCAAGGAATCGGAAAATGAATGCTACTTTACAGCCTTGCGGTCATCTGGTGACATGCATGTGATGTACGAAGAGTCTTTCAACGTGTCCTATGTATCGAACCAATATTTTACATAAAATTAAAACGTACATTTGTTACTAAACTCTATTTATTAGTACATGTAGTAGATGCAATTTCAAGTGATATACTGAACATGGTGAGGAAGAAAATCCAATTGTAAAAGGGTGGTATTGAGTTGAAAGTTATTAAATTGGCAAAAGTGCTTCAGTAAGAAGATTAGTAAGGAAGTTTGAGACTCTAAAACCCTAAAACTCTTTATTAAGGAAAAAAATCGTGTAGGAAAGACTTATACACCCTTATAAATATATTGACTATTTTAATTATTAGTCGTTTGTTCATTATATGTTAAACCTATTTACTAAAGAATTTTAAAGGGTGCCTTAAACAGGAGTTACTAAATGCTTTAGGAAAGATGTGTAAATGTACTCTGTAATGCAAGAGAGAATGCTTGAATTAAATATTCATTTTGAGTGTTTCCTTCTTGTAGTGGGGGGGCTTATTAATAGTACTTTTGTTAGAGCATTTTAAAATATTTCACACTTTAAAAGAATTATTTATATTTATTTTTTATTAATTTTTAAAACTTTTTAACTTTACTGCTTAACTTTTTTATTGTTACTGTTTAACTTTATTTTACTGCTTAACTTTTTTACTGTTTAACTTTTTAAGTTTAACTTTTTTTACTGTTTAACTTTTTTTTTTTTTTTTTTTTTTTTTTTTTTTTTTTTTTTTTTTTACTGTTTAAATTTTTTTCCTGTTTAACTTTTTTTCACTGTTTAACTTTTTATTGGTTAATTTTTTCTATTTAACTTTTTTTACTGTTTAACTTTTTTAATTGGTTTTTTACTGCTTAATGTTTTTTCTACTATAAAAATAGGTCTAAGATTATTCAGGATGTTTCGAAAATTCTTGTGAAAATGAATGTTTTCTGAAAAGAATGCCTGGATTACAAATATAGTAATTTTAGATAAAATATCATTTGCATGTATATCTATGTCCTATTTCTCCTTGGGTTCATTACTCGAAACTTAGGTAAAATATATTTTGATTTAGAAAAGTGCAGTAACAATAAAAAAGTTAAGCAGTAAAGTTAAAAAGTTTTAAAAATTAATAAAAAATAAATATAAATAATTCTTTTAAAGTGTGAAATATTTTAAAATGCTCTAACAAAAGTACTATTAATAAGCCCCCCCACTACAAGAAGGAAACACTCAAAATGAATATTTAATTCAAGCATTCTCTCTTGCATTACAGAGTACATTTACACATCTTTCCTAAAGCATTTAGTAACTCCTGTTTAAGGCACCCTTTAAAATTCTTTAGTAAATAGGTTTAACATATAATGAACAAACGACTAATAATTAAAATAGTCAATATATTTATAAGGGTGTATAAGTCTTTCCTACACGATTTTTTTCCTTAATAAAGAGTTTTAGGGTTTTAGAGTCTCAAACTTCCTTACTAATCTTCTTACTGAAGCACTTTTGCCAATTTAATAACTTTCAACTCAATACCACCCTTTTACAATTGGATTTTCTTCCTCACCATGTTCAGTATATCACTTGAAATTGCATCTACTACATGTACTAATAAATAGAGTTTAGTAACAAATGTACGTTTTAATTTTATGTAAAATATTGGTTCGATACATAGGACACGTTGAAAGACTCTTCGTACATCACATGCATGTCACCAGATGACCGCAAGGCTGTAAAGTAGCATTCATTTTCCGATTCCTTGCAAATTTTACAAAGTCGTTCGTCCTTGTCGTTGTCTAAGGGGTAAAGCTATACATCGTTTTTTTTTATAAAACCATTGGTATTGTTGATTTCATCCAGCACCTGTACAATTTCATCTATGGGCTACCAAACATTTTGGATAAAACTTTGTGTTTGTGTCTCACTACATCTTTTTACCAATTTTCAAGCCCTTCGCCACACCAATAGCACCTGATCACGTCCAAGACACCGGTATAATCGTTCAGTATAATACGATCCGTTTACGGCTAGGTCCCTAATGTCAACGTCTGTGCGTTGGTCAATCTCTAAACGTAGATAGGCGCATAGACATGCTTGGAACTTTTGGCTTCAAATTTGCATAATGGTTATTCATTTTCCTTAAAAACTATAATATGCTCTATTACTCTTAAGGGTAAAATTATGGAGCAGATTGAGTTAAATCCCATGAAAAAAGGTTCTTCTCTGAATTAATTTTTAAAAATCTGATACTTGTCAAAGATACTAGTTTCCTTTTAACAGAGGCAAAGACTTGTGTGTGCACACAAATAAAATAATTCAATTTGTTGATGTAATTTTAGAAAAAATAAAACTGCAGAATCAAGAGAATTCAGTATACTTTAAAGTTCTCATTTTAAAGAAAGTCAAAATACGTTTCTCTTATAAATTATATTTGGTTATATTTTTTTTCTTGCTCAAATTTAGTCGTAGAATTGAATTGCATTCAGCGCATAAACGTGGTAGAGTCAAAAAATCACACGCACATTTAAGTATATCCTTTCGTTAAAATCTTGTATTATAACACAAAATTTTATTTCGCGCATTATCACAAACACCATGTTTTCTGAGTATGTACATTCTTCACTTAGTCTTATCTTTTGTGAGTAACTATGGAACGCAAAAGATAAATTTTAACTTTACTGATTAGTAAGTGTATGGTGTTATATAGTCCAGTTCTTCGTGGCCTCCAGTTTACAATTATTTTTCCAAGAACAGCTAACGCTTTTCAATAGCAATGATTAATATTTGTGCAATTGTGCATTTTGATGAATTTCAGATTCAAGAAAGTTTCTTAGTACGTAAATACGCATACATCGCTGTAAAAGTCGCAAGTAGCTTCAAGTATTCGTTTTAACTTATCGTCTAAGCATAAACTGAGTGCCAAAGATCGTACAACTGTGTGATATGTTAAAAATTACGTATGTGCACTTCATTTCTGTCCCATGACATAGCAAATTGTGCTCCCTTAGAAAAATCTAGACTCTAAGCTTTTAGAATATTACGAGCAGACCAAGAGGGTCACTCAGTACCTAATTGCTTACAAAGGTGGTTGTGTGGAAAAGAAACGCTTAGATGCATTGAATATTCCGAATATCAACTTAGAACAATATGGGTTTCCCAAATTCGATGCATTTTATGCTCTAAGTAGCAACAAAGATATCCAAAAACTATAATGTGGTCATCACAAAAATAATTTGCATTGCCCATAGCTGAGGTGATGGCATTGAATAATTGGCTTGTCGGAAATAAGTCTCTTAAAAAAATGTAAGTATGTAAAAATAAGTTCTTTTTTTACTACAATGTATTATTTTTGTAAAAATATTAATCATAATGTTTTTACTATTAAAAAGTGTTCTAATTTACTTTGTTTCCATGTGGTTTCCTTCAATCTGTTTAAGAATTGTCTGCTGGATTTGCAGAGATTGTTTTAAGAATACATAGAATTCAGATTTAATCCATTATTTCAATAATTTTTGTTCATTTTAAAATTCACATTAATACTTAAAATTTTCAGTTATTATTTAATTTTACTCATGGGTAAAACTATCAGCGGTGTGAGTAAATATTTAGATTATGCATTAAATATCAAGAAAAAGGCAAAAGTTAATTTGCTTTGCAGCACAGATGTGCACACATTATTTTCAAAAACAGAAAACCCACTAACTATCCATTTAATATAGCAATGTAGAACACTTAAAATTAAGAAAACAGTACCAAAGTATCTTGTAAAATACTTCATAGCTTCGTACAGTATTGGTATTTTGCTGTGCAATTTTAAATTGTACGATGTGCATAAGGTTTTCAAATAAATAAAAGGAAGTTCATATATAGTAAAATGTGTGGTTTTGCAAAAGCATTAAAGAAAAATAACTTTTAATTTAGAACTTCAGGGACAAATGGTTTTTAATTCTATATTTCACTACTTCAAATGTGCAAGGAAACATGGTATGGGTCTTGTAAAGTTTCAATGTATAAAATTCTTTTTACTCTTACAGGTTTTTTATAATATTTTTTTTTTACTATGCATAAAACGCACTTTAAGAATCAAACTTTTCAAAATGTCTCAATTGTAAAATTAAAAAATAAAAAGCAAATTGCATTTAAATGTTTGTAATAATATTTAAAGTATATATCTCTCTCAATTGTTAAACGCTTTCTAAAAATCTTCAATGTTATAATACGTGCAATAGTATTTGATATATAATTAATTTTTGTGTAAAAAACATCTAACTTTTAAAATATAAATCCTTATATCAAAGAAAATTTCGTTAAAAACAGTTTTATAAATCTTTATAATATAAATAAAATCACTAAAATGAATGAAAATGTATTTAAAGTAAACAATAATATGCAAGGAAAGATTAAATAAAAATAATATTTAATTTATATTTTACAGGATAAAGGGTTTTAATACTATTTTTCACTACTTCAAATGTGTAAGGAAACATGTTCATAATATGGGTCTTGTAAAGTTTCAAAAATTTTTACGCTCACTTATGTGTATAATATTAAAAAATTCTGCAATAAAATATGTGCTATAGCATCTAATGTATAATTAATTTTTGAGTAAATCTCAAAATCAAGGAAAATTTCATTTCAGATCGTGCATTTTAAAAGAAAATTTATAAGACCATGGTAATAAAAAAAAAAAAACCCAAATAATCCAAAATACAGTGTATGTGGTAAGACAAGCAAAAGTTTATTTAAAATAGAAAGGTGTAAGCATTAAAAAGATTTCCAATATTCCCTTATGGATCTGCATTTAAGTGTTTGTCATAATATTTAATGTATATGTTTCAATTGTAAAATGTTTTCTAAAAATCTTCAACATTAAAAATACGTGTAATAGTATTTAATATATAATTAATTTTAAGTAAAAACATTAATTTTTAAAATATAAAATCCTTATATTTCATCCAAAAACAGGTTTGTAAATCTATATATAATATAAATTAAATCACTAAAATTTATGAAGATTTATTCAAAGCAAAAAATAATATGCAAGGAAAGATTAATTAAAAAATAACATTTAAGTTAGATTTATAGAATAAATGGGTTTTATACTATTATAACTTCTTCAAATGTACAAGAAAAAATATTCATAGTATTTGTCTTGTAAAGTTTCAAAAATTTTTACTCTTACTTAAGTGTATATTATTATTTTAAAACAAAATTTCTGCTATAAAATAGGTGTTATAGCATCTAATGTATAATTAATTTTTGAGTAAAAACATCTAACTTAAAAAAACCATAAATCTATATAGGAAAGAAAAATTTCATTTCAGATCTTGCATTTTAAAAGAAAATTTATAAAACCATGGTAATAAAAAAACCCAAATAATCCAAAATACAGTATATGTGGTAAGACACGCTAAAAATTTATTTAAAAACAACAAGATGTAAGCATTTATAAAAATACTATTCTGAAAGGCAAAGATCAATTGCAACGTTGTCCAAATATCGTCTAGTGTACGTCACTGAGTTCTAGTTCGGGGGCACATCAGTGGTTTATCGCTGCTTTATACAAGGATTTTACGAAACGTTAAGTTTATTCTAGGGCATAATGCATTCCCACGGGGCAAGCTGTGAAACCAAAATTGGTTTGTTGGATACTTCATCACAAGCAAGCTTCCATTTCCAGAACAATTTTTAAAGAATTGTAGTTCTTTCTAGAAAACACAAATTGCCTTTTCTGTCCAAATGAAACAGACGCTATGGGTGCATAAAGATCCAAATCGTTGTCATTATGGGCACCCATACAGTCCTTACCATCTTTATAACGGTTCACCAACACAAAATTAAATCTTGTAAGGAAATGTACTGTGAGTAGGCTTTTTCAAGTTCAGACTTGGCTTTTTTCAAGTTCAGACGTGCTCGATGGACATACTCGTGACGTCACATCGAAATCTCAGAAGGAAAAAAATCCAAGTCCCAAACGTAAACACACTGACGTCACTGGTCATGAATAAAGTAAAAACATTAAGAAATCAATTCGTTCCTTAGATTACTTACTTTTAAAATCACTAGATGGCGCCATAAGTCGTTTTGAAAAAGCATTTATTAAAACCCCTATGCAATTATTCAAACCATTTTCTAAAAATAACCCATTCCTAATACTAAGAAAAAATACAAGTCCAAAAGAGAGAGAAACACTACATTAATTCACCGCCCATAGTTAACTCTCTTACAGCGTAACGGATAGCGCACTTGACTTCGGATCCTATGGTCCTCGGTTCGAATCCACGAAATTGCTTTTTAATTAAAAATAATAGGGTTTCGAATATCTCCACCAGATGACACTACGAGTGATTCGTCATCATGGCAACAAAACGACGCCATCTTGAAACAACTCAACGCCTGCACGAAGTCGATGACAAAAAAAAAATTCCCAAGTCCAAAATGTAAACAAACCATACGTCACTTCCGCTTTTCGATGACGTCACGCTGTGATGTCACTTGGCCCCGCCCACTTCGGGTCACGTGGTATGACGTCACTTCCGTGTCCTATACGGGGGGGTATACTACTGATGTGGATTCGTTAAGAATCAGCATTCGATTTACAGCCACAACATTTATTATCACAAAAAAGGACATACATTAAGACATTTTACAGTTAACTTGTTACATCATCATTGCCTGATCTCTCTCAGCACGACAGCGCCCTCTTTTGCTCAAATTCTCATTGGCCGTAACAGATGTGTACGGAGCTCAAGTCCCTCAGTCTCCAGATCTGTATATCTTGTAGTTGACTGAATGATTTGAATTTTGGATGGAATTTTCGATTTGGGAAGTCGAGTGGAGGGTGCTTTTTGGTGGGAGCTTGGGTGCTTGGAGGGTGCTTTTTGCGTTTCTGTAGAACCGATTTTTCATTGCATCGGTAATGATCCTCATAAAAATACCCATCGGAATATCAGGCGTTGTGAACGGCGTCCGATGTTGGGATTTGGCTGGTTGATAGTCTGGCGTCACTTCTAGATGGAAGATAGTCTGTTAAACGTAATTCACTCTAGACTGAGTAAAGGGCGAACACAAAACTCCACAATTTCGTATACATAACTTTAATTATAACACACTAACGGTTCTCACACAGACGACCGCGCACATTGAACACCGACACGAGGAATCCCTTGCAACACACAACCCCTCAGTCAGCCCCCCCCCCCATCGCAATAATCTTTCCCCGTTGAAGGATGACGAAAGACTCGCAAAAGATTTCATCAGAAAAGATGATGCAAGAGTCACAAAAAGTTAAGCTCGGAAAGGATGATGATGCAATGTATAAAGAACATCAGAATACGTGTGACTTTCAATGTTGTTTTTACCGCGTTACAGTTCATGCAGGCGTAAACAGAGTCACAGACAAGGTATAGCTCTCAATTCAACAATTTGGAGTGGATGGCTTAATTTTTAAGAAGTGCTCAAGGCGGAGAATTTAAAATCGAAAAGAGGTATTTTTAAGGGAAGAAAATTTGATTAGCAGGGAGTTTGGTAATTAATAAAGTAGTTTATTTGCAATTAAGAATCTTAATAAATAAGATGTTATGCACAGTAGTTCATAATATCTCTTTGTCTATTTGTATTCGGGTTGACGATAGTCGTATCTGGGGATTTGTGCTACAGTTTCATTTGTGTTGAGATTTACGTCATTATAGAATTAATTCTCAGATGCCGAGTTCTCTTAATTTTATTGTTTCTGTAAAACCATGGGCTCTTTGTAATGATTCTCAGGGTTGAATTTTGAAGTGCTTCAAGTATATTGATGTGGGTTTTCATTCTGACAAGTACTGCTCCCATTTAAATCAAGGGGTCAGTGTGGGTATGCCCACTGCGCTAGTAACCTTCGAGTTGTAGGCGCGACGCAGGTTTAATTCTTTCATTTGTATTCCTCCCGGGTTGTATTTCTCTCTTCTGTGTCAGTAAAACTTTCATTGTGTGTGTCTATTACTTGATGTTGTATGTCTTGGTCTGGCACAGCATGGCCAAATATGGCCCTTGCGCCTTAAAACCCCAACAACCAGCCCATTTAAATCAAATTGAAAAACGGAAAAAGTGTTTGAATTTAGTCAACAAAAGAAACTTTCCGTCTCGATAACGTAAGACCGCCAGTTTCTTGCCTAGCTTGGGAATTTTTCTCCTTTGTGTAATAATTCGTGCAATACAGGAATAAGGGAAATTCACTTTGTGAAAGTTGCAAAATACTTGTCCTTTTTTTGCACATATGTCGGCTATCTCATTTCTGTAAATACCGCAATCTGCTGGAACCCATTGTAGAAGTGTAAACCTAGGCAATTGAAGTTTTGAATTAGTTTGACATTTTGGAACAAATATTTTTAAGAAAAGGTCATAGATGGCAGCACGAGCGTCGGACTAGTTAATTTTCGTCGAAGGGGAACGAAGTGTGGGTGTGAACGATCACGGTCAGAGTGTCGCACGGTACGCTCTTTGTAAGACCCAAATGCGTTCCACCTGCGCATGACGTTGCACCATGACGAACCACGTGAGGCTGTTTTTGTTTATCTTGTTTTAATAACGTTTTGTTGACGTTGGAAATTGTATTGTATCGTTTATTGGATATTGTAATTAGGAAGAATGGAGACAAAAGCCTGATTCTGTAGCTATAAGTCTCAAGGAAATCAACCAACCAATTGACGTTGGAACAATGGTATCGACTAGATTTCACCTGTGACAAAAGACACAAGAATTTTTCTTATCTGACATCGATTCGGTGAAACAAGAACAAGAGAAAAACGCTGCGCTTCATTAAGTTTTTCACGTTTATTACAATCGCAATATTTTTCAACATGACAATTTGCACTGTATGTGCCGCAGTGCTAAAAGGACAGAAGGTTCGAATAAAAAATATTTTAGTTTTCCGAGAACGATGGCAGGTTCTCGGTACAGGGTGGTTACTCACAAACGTAACGATGACATCGTTCATGGTAAGGAAAAATTCGCTTGATAGTATAAAGTTTAGTAAAAGAATGAATACAAAGATATTCGTTATTTGATGGTTTCGAAAATAGACAAGCGTTAATAATTATTTTTATTTTCATTTACAGTTTTTGATAATTAATATTTGATACAATACTATCCAAACAAGAGTTCTTTTAACTCAACATAAACTAATTTTGTAATATATTTTTATTGAAACCATTTGCGAATTTTCTCAGTGTATTCTGATTGTTCTAAAAGCATTGATGGGGGTCTCTTAGAATTATGTCTCGAAGAATTTAGTTTATGGTGTGACGAATTAACTGTTTTGGAAATTGAAATAATTTATTTTTACACGAGCTATATACAATGTTTAATATTGGAAACATGCTAAGCAAAGCAAAATGCTTAAATTCATGAAAATCTTTGAATTGCCAGAGATGTCTCAACCAGATGGAGTTCTAAAGCTAACTGATTTTGAGTTCTTTTCGTTGGAATCGAGCTGATGGCATCAGCAGTCAGGCAGGTTCAAGCATCAAGGACCTTCAGCATGTTACAAACAGGAAGCTCCAAGGACATTAGCCCATTAGACTAGACCAGTGGTAGTCAAAATAGTTGATATCGACCCCCAGGGATCGATATCACATTGTTAGATGTCGATTTGGGCTCGGGACGATAGAAATACAAAACAAAATATCCAAAACTTTCTGAACTGGTACTCCCCTTTTTGCTTCCGTTTCCAAACTCATCCATGATTGAAACTGATTTCAGCCATGTTAATTCTATTTTAACAAAACAAAAAATAAGATAGATATAGAATTCCATGGCAATTTAAGGCTGAAACTTACTAATTTTGAACCCAACATTGCTAATCTTGTCAGGAGTCACGAATCACACCTTTCACATTGATAATGTTAGTAAATTGTATACTAAGTTAATTTATATATAAGGAAGAGAGATTGTATTGTTATTTTGTTATATCCAAATTGTATTTCATATATTTATCCCTCCTATCAAAAATGTAATGCTAAGGAGGACATCAAAAACAAAAACGTATCCCTTTGACATTAAGCCAATATAATATCTAATATATACTATATTATACATACAATAAACACTAACTATAAAATAAACAATCTAAAATCTCACATAAGCGTCTTTTTTGCTTGTCCTGTTATAACTATGTAATAGTAAAACAGACGGGGTCGATAAAATGTCAAGAAACTCTTGAACTGTCGACCGTCCAAGAAGTTTGGCGATACCTGAACTAGACACTCTGTACTAGGATGTTACAATCGTAAAGGGCTTTCTTCAGTAGTCTGACTTCACCGATTAGCTTTAGCTGGGCAGTGGGATGCCAGCTCAGGTGTCGACCTCGTCATCTGACAGTGGTTCAAAATTACGAGGCGCGGTTCTTGGATCTTTCTCTTCGGGGCAGATCCTGGACCGTCATGTGTCTGAAAGTTGCATTTGAAATCAATATTTTTGGTTTTGTGTATTTGCCCCTTGTTATAACTTTGCACTCCCAAAGGTGAGTGTACCCTACAGTTTAGAGAAGAGTACAGCATCAGCTCTGAAATAAGTTATTTTTTATGTATAATTTCATCCCTTTTGTGTATTCCTATTTCGTTTTCGGGCCACAGTAGCCTGGTTGGAAGAGTAACAAATTTGGGATTAGTAACTGTAGGATTGCGACTTCCAATCCAACCAAAGACCGTCGTGTACAGAGGGGGTGTTAAATGTGTTGTGGGCCTTAAATGTCCTCACATCATGATTCGAAAGTTTGGAGAGGGCTGCCAGCTCAAGTGTAACCTCGTCATCTGACAGTGGCTCAAAATTACGGGGTGTTGTCCTCGATCTCTCCCTTGGGGATTGATCCGGACCATTGGCAATAGCCAGTGCGACGTTAATTAAATACTTACCTATTTTGTTTTCTGCTTTCCATTGTTGTGATGCAAGTGTATGTCATTGAAGGTGAACTAAGCAATTTAATTTTTTCTTGCAGTAGTTTTCCATCGTGGGTGCTCCCACAGTACAGAAGCGACGCCTATTTTCGGATGAAAAGGTCTTCTGCCACAGTCGATCCTCCACCACAATGTGCCTTAAGCCCACAAGATGCAACCTTGCTGGGAAACTCTCATCGTCTGGGGAAAGATAACAAAAGCTATCCCTTCTCACCTGTTAACAGGGGTTCTGGCAGAAATCCACGTCCTATGCAGAGGCAACTGAAGCGCGAGGTGAGTCAGTCTAATTCATTGTTTAGTTTATTTATTCAAATGAAATAATTTATCATTTATTTACTAGCTTTTTATTTGTGTGTGTAGTTAAATTTGAGTATAGAGGGACTTACAACATTTGTAGGTGACAACATCAGACATCCTAATTCGATCCAATTCAGTAATTTCTTAAAGCTGACATTTATCTATTTTTGGATGTGGGGTACAAAGTCTTTCAATTATTCCTCTGTCTTTTTCCTGTATTGACACCATAAAACTGAAACATGCATCCCGTATTGGGCCCATCTTCTGTAGGTGTGTATGGGCATCACAACCACGAGGTACACGAGTGATCTGTCCTTTTCATTTTTACCCTTCTGCTTTTCCTTCCTCCCTCATTGTGTTGTTTGTCTTGTGTTAGGTGCAGCTTGGCCAAATGGGGCCCTTGTGCCATAAACCCAAAAACAACCAACCATCCCGTAATGTGTAATGAAGGTAAATTTAAAGAACATAAATTGAAAACGAACGCTGGTGAAAGTGATAGTCAAAATATGATGCAGTTTTAAGCAATCGTACATGTTGTACAGTTCTTTTACAAACATTGTATGTACGATTATGAGGTGCAGGAAATAAGGAGAAAATAGTTCGTGCACTCGTCGGCTCTGGGAGTCAATGATCTTATTTGAGTAAACGTGTCGCGAAAGAAATGAAGTATGATTTTATTAAAGAAGAAAGTGTTATTCATAATTTATTTGGGGGCAGAGAACATCCTGAGAGAGAAACATTTTAGATACAGAGTATTCATTAGCAGTTTGAAAGGCGATTATAATTGTAACTTTGAGGTCCTTGACCAGTAAACAATTTGCTCAGCTATACCCATTCCAACATTAAAACCATGCACAGAGGAGCTTGAATACCATAATATCACTGTAACTGATCAATTAATCTCTGAGCAAGAAGAATCGTTAGAAATTGATCTATTAATCGGGGCTGATGGAGTGGGTAAACTCTTTAATGGAAAGATTATTCATCTGCTGTTCAAGATCAATTTCAGTTATCTCATAGGGAGAAGAACTCTTTAAGAAGAATATGTATTTTTCTTGCTTGAGTGTACGTTCGAATCTGGTTTCTGTCAACAGAAGCAATTAAAGCACCTTATGATTTCCTATTCATGCGTGCAGAGTTCCTATTCAAACGTCCATTCAACACCTGAGCTGCCAGCTCAGGTGTTCGTCATCTGATTGTTGTTCAGAATTACGAGGTGTTGTCCTAGGATCTTTCCCTTTCGGATTTATCCTGTACCATCGCCAATAGCCAGTTGTGTTGTTCCAGTGTGATGTTGATTAACTACCAACCTGTTATATGCATATCATGTTTGTTTTCTTTATTATCTTCCAGCCTCAGCCTGTAAACCAGGCTTGGTCTAACAACACATTCGAGAACAGCAATACTTCCTGGGAAGGTGACTGGTCCAACGCATCCAGCACCCCTCCCATCAAGACCGAGCCCTCGCCCACCGGTTACTACAATCACCGGAACACAGGCTCCTTCCAGTCCAGCAGCGAATGGTCGCCCGGTGAGTCCTCTGCCAGCAGCTCTATGATGCCCTCTGCATACGGCATGATGCACACCACACCTCAGCAGTCGCCATCTAATTCTTCTCTAAGTGCCTCATCATCCTCATACTATGAGAGCAACGGTTTCTACGGCAGTGGGTACAACTACGGGCAGAGTGGATACATGCAGGCCCCCTACGGCACAGCATCTCAGCAGCAACACCAGTACCACGAGTCGGTCAGGACGTTCGACGGTGCCGCCGGCTCTTATAACCACCGAAATCCGTCCAGTTGCCCCCAGACTCTTCTAAAGCAGCCCATTCCTGATTACCAGAGGAAACAGACACGTTATCCCATGGACGGGGTGTCCAGAGTGCAGGTGAGTCATAATTTTGATCCATAGTACAGTGCAGGACAGACCGACCCAAGACTGCATCTGTCCCGACACATGCCAGCTATGATAAAAATGCATTATTTTTGTATTGTAGATTAAACGAGAGCCAGAGGATTACAATGAAGTGGATGGGGAGAATTTCACGTCCCTCTTCACCAAAAGTCTCACTTCCCTCTACTCTCAAGACACAGAGAATGCTTTTGCAGAAGAGCACAAGCCTTATGAGCCAGATCTGATGGTCTGCAGTCCGGTCTCTTTGCCAGGGATAGAGGAACATAGTACTTACCAAAGGTTGAGCACAAGTGGTGGCCAATACAATGTAAATACAGCCACCGATTACCAGGACGGCCGCAGTAACAACTTCGGTTTCTACGAGAGTCGTGCCCAAAACTGCGAGCCCCCTCAGCCCTCTGTGAGTGTCGTCGAAGAACTGGGATCTGATGGTGATCGAATGAATTCCTTTAGGTATGAGTAAGGATAGTTTTCAAGTGGCTTTTGTTTATATTCAGTGTTGTTCCGATAGCTCGAGTAGTGGACTATTTAATTAAAACAATTCGTTGTAACAAAACAATGTTATTAACAACTAATGTGACAAGATTGTGGAAGGACCACTCTCGTTAGGGCTAAGGAAGCCTCTCTCGTTAGGGTTAAGGAAGCCTCTCTCATCAGGGCTAAAGGACCACCTCTCCCTCCTGCATCTAATGTCTGAATGCCGCCCAATGTGCTCACAACACCCTCTACAATGGATGTGAGATTTAACATTCAGTATTAAAATAAAATTTTTAGGTTGATTGGTTTTTATAGCACAAGGTCCAATAGTGTACAAACTGCACCAAACACAAGATTAAGTATTATCGAATAAAATCAGTTAGATAATACATTAAAAAGGATGAAAACTGAATAAAAAGAATGAAGTGTTTTCAGCACAAAGGATAGGCATAAAATAGTAGATGAGGCAATGCAGTTTAAAAGGTTTGATAAAAACTATATATAGAATTGACCTTACAATTTTAAAAAGATTTGAGTGCTCGGTAAAATGTGGATAGCTAAAAAGTGTGATTTTGATATATATCGAAAAAGTGATAGTTGTATGTTAGTCCGCAATAGTGTAAAAATGGAAAAGCGAAGAGTGGAAAACGTTTAGGACTAAACCTTAATTGAGGCTGAAAATAAAAATATTTTTAAGGAAAATGAACTTGATTCATTTATTAGAAATTTGACAGTAATTTTTATTGCAATTTTAAGTATTTTTTATCATGAGTATCACATCTTGTGTATGATGGATGGTCAGGCTCCAGATTTTATTGACTAAAAATGTGTATAGAAAATCACCTAAAAATGAGAAAAATTGTCCAAAAATGTCATTTATGAAAATGATGTAGACAAAAGAACCAAAAATTAGAGTCTCAAAGTTTGTTTTAAAGGAGTGTTTCAAAAGAGTTCATAAAGCGAATCTACTAAATGACCAGAAGTGATTATATGAACAGGTAAATCCTTCATGGAATGACGTTGGCATGGTGTGGAAGTTTGGAGAGTGGGATTCAAAATGACGAGATGTTGTCTTCGGATCTTTCCTTTCAAAATTGTATAAAGCATTTTGTAAAATTTCTATAGCTTATTTATTGTGCTTTCATATGTGTATTTATATAGCTTTTTTGAAGAAACATGAATGTTGTTTAGCAAACTTTGTTTTTTTTATAATTGGAAAAAACTTTTATATAAGAGTATTTCTATTGTTTTCTAGTGCATTTAATTATGATTTTGTAAATCATGAATGTTATTGTGACTTGTATATTATTTAATTAAATTCAAATTCTGCTTGCTTTTTCGTTGCAAGAAAAAATTTTAATGGGAGAAGATCCGATCATTTACGTAAACTCCAATTATGCTCGTGCAATAAATTAAATCTATGTACTGATCTCTTAGACTTAAATTGACGTACACTTATTTTAATAGTAATTTTTCAAGTGTTAAGATTGCTTTAGTGTAATATTTTAATATCTGAGTAATTGTGCATTCTATGAGATTTTTGTACTGAAACTAATGCTTGCAGAATATAAATAGCATAGGAATGATATTACTGAGGGGGCCATGGTAGCCCGATTGAAAGAGTAACGGATTAGTAGCCGGAGTGTTGCGAGTTCAAATCCAACCAAAGACTCATGTACAAGGCGGGCTGGTGCATGTTACATCTGTCGTGGTCTCAAACGTCCTCACGTTGGCGTGGTGTGAAAGTTTGGAGAGTGGACCCCAGCTCGGGTTCATTCCCTTCGGGTTTGATCCTGGACCGTCAGCAATACCACGTTGTGTTACTCCAGCGTGACTTTAATTAAATACCTACCTTATATAACTGAGTGCGATGATTAAAAAAGCTGGTCTCATTTTCGTTGTGCCACTGTTTTATTATTGAGTGGCAGTTTGAAGCATCTGGGTGAAAAAAGATAAGAGAATGAAGCAGCTTTCTTCCTGCAGTCTTGGTGACATCACTGGGTAAAACCGGTGGACTGACACAAAAAATGGCACCCATTTATTTACTTTCTATATCTACTGACCTCCTAGAAACACCAGCCTCTTGGGAATTTCTCTGTGGGTCCGCTATCATTGAGTGTTGTGATTCACCCACCAAAGCTTATAAAGGATTTATTTTAAATTGACAGGTAGTCCAAGGACTCTTAAGCACTATTGGATGATAGAGGAGCCATAGATTTGTAGTGAAAATGAAATTGCAAATAGGATGACTTATAGGTAACATGTTGATATTCCTTCCCACACAACATGATAATTCCTCTGCATGAGAAAGTATTAACCCATGTCACTTCTGGTTTAAAAAACCGCATGAATCATCAACTACAGAGATCAGTGTTGAACTTGTCATCAAGCATGTAGCATCAAGTGTTTTCCCTTTTTGTGTGTCGTATTAATCTTCATGTGTGCAGTTGAGGGATGTTTTAATAAATGTGTCATGCCAAAGAAATAGCCCTTCCATCAAACATCTTGTCAACTGCCCCACTGTAAATTTTTGGGGTTTCGTGAAAGACAATGGAAGAGCTATTTCTTTGACACAACACAATAAAACATCACATAACGGCACACTCAACAAATAATACAATACGACACATAAAAAGGGTAAACATTCAATGCTGCATGCTTGACGACAAGTTCAACACTGATCTCTAGTCGATTCAGTCTCTTCATGCAGTTTTTCAAGCCGGAAGTATCATTGGTAGTTATTTCCCAAGCAGAAGAATCATCCTATGAGTCGTGCAGGAAGGAATATCCGAATTTTACAGAACATTTCAACAAAAATTTGACTAAAATCCTAAGACAAACGAACTTAATGCTAAAAGTTAGAAAGGTGCTCTAAAAATCTCGAAAACCAACCAAAAGTTTTGAAAAATGGAAAAAGGAGGCCCAAAAAAACTGCACAATTTCTAGAATCATGAGATTGAGAAATGGAATGTCTATCTGTACGGGCATTGTCTATGAAGTTCTTGCAAAGCGTAGACATGTCTACAGAATCTAGACCCTGATTATAATTTATTTATTCTGATGTTCATGGGTTTAAGGTATTTAATTTTTTTACTGGTATTGAATGTTGAAGTAGAAAATAAAATTGATTTATTTCAATGAAAATTCCTTTTCTCTTTTTATACTTTCCAAATGCATTTTTAAATGTTTTAAAATCCTTTCAGGTATGACAGGCCTTCCTTCGATGACATGCATCTTTATACCTCCCCACCGAATGAAACCAAAAGCCAAGCCAAGAAGCGCAAAATCAACATGCCGAGTGCAACCCCAGAAAGCGGTTACCCTGGTACCGAAAACCGCAAGAAAACCCCTCGCATCGTGCCATCTTACAAGAGTGATTCTCAGTGGACACCCAACTCGTTCACTTTCAGCGACATCCAGATCAAACAAGAACCGATTGACGATTACAGCACTAACGAAATGGACACTCCAAGTTGCAGCGGATTACCTTTCAAAGAGAGCTCCCCAAGTAGCAATGGTACTGGTGGCAATGGCAACAAGAGTCCCGGCCAGCAACCAGACCATCCCAAGCAGCCTCCTCGGAAAAGAAGCCCAGGCGCCACTTGTTTCGACCGCTTTGACAAGAAATCCACCCCCACCAACAAAAAAGTGTCACCGCTCTCAGTCTACGCCAAGGTTCAAGAGAATATCGTGCTGAGTGTAAAGTGCAGGCGCTACAAGAAAAGAACAAAGCCCATCACAAGCAAGGAAGAGTCCATCTGTCCTGGGCGAGAAGAGATGGAACTTTACAAACAAAACAGCCTGACTCCAGACCAGGCTGCACATCAAGTGATGAGTGAGCTCCTGGAGAGAGTGTCTCTCTTTGAGGAGAGGAGTGTCATTGACGGTCCCAACCTGACGCAAATGGATGCCATGAAAGTCCGAGAACTGCTCATGCAGTTCTGCCACAGGTATTCTCTGGATTACCGGGACTTTGAGGACATCAACAGCGTCTTGAAACCACGGATCATAAATGATAATTTTGCAAAAAACTCCGAACGGGCTTCCGCCATCCGAAAAAGGACCAGCACCTCTCCGGTTCAGAGAGAGGTCGAGCCGCAACCGGTGAGAAAGACGTCCTCTAGAGCAGAGAGGGTGACGAAGAAGGCTAGTGTCGAGGAGACCAAACCTGCTGAGAGACGGGTTCTGCGCAGTTTGCCTGGCCGTGTGGACCGAGGTGATCAGGCACGCTACGTGAGTAACCGGGAATCCGTCGTCGGGAGGCGGTACTCCACCAGAAGTGGCAGGGATTTCAATGGAGAGAAGAGCACACAGGTCGACATCATCATTTCTTCGTCAACGGAAAGTGAAAGTGAGGCCAGCAAGGAAGCGGAAGTCCGGAAAAAATCTCAAAGGCTGAAAAAGAAAACGCCGGCTGCGGTAACACCGGCCAGAAGCAGAACTTCGAGCAAAGCGAGTAGTGTGAAGAGTACTGAAAGGGTCGAAAAACGCGTGTGCACTCGATCAAGGGAAAACAAGGACATGGTGAAAATGGTAGATGTTCCTGACACCAATATAAATAGAATAAATTTACGAAGTAGAAGAGATCGTGTATTCCGTAAGGACTCGACCGATAGCATGAGATCGTCTTCAGTAGAGATATTAGATATCACCAAAAACGACAGGAGTTCTTTGGATGACATAATCGATGCAGTTATAGCAAAACCTTTCAGCGATAAGAGTGAGAAAAACTGCAGAAAAGCTTCTAAGCCTTCAGTAAAAAACAAAGGCTCTCTAAAGGAAGCAGATAAAAGTCCAGCTAGCAAGAGGAAAACTTTAAAAAATAGTACTAGAAATTCAGTAGTCAAGAAACATGCCAACTCCCCGTCTCCTGAGGTTATGAATAGTGAAAAAGAGGACTCTATAGTGTTTCTGAACTCACCAGATCAGCCGAAAGGAAGGTCTAGAAAGACTACTCACAAAAGACGCACTCGTAGAAATGCGGATGTGGATGTGAACTCTGCTTGTGACACGAGTGATGTTGAAGAGGTCGAACCTCTTCAGAAGTTGAAAGAGAGTTCTAGAAAGCTTAAAAGTAATGTTAAAAATTCAGAAACAAAAGATCTGATGAATTCTGCATCTTGTGATGTTATTATAGTCAAAGAAGAATTCTCTCCTAAGCAACTGAAAAACACTTCGAAAAATAGCAGTCTTAAGAATAATTTTGATAAAAGTTTACCGGCCAAGGATCTAGTAAATTTAAAGTCTCATTTTAGTGCCATTAATGTGAAAGAGCATTTTCCAAACCAACTGGACACTGAATTCACGCAACTCAGTTCTACAAATTCTTCTAAATCTTCAAAAACTCTAAAGAATGATAAGGTGCAAATTGATTTACCATTTCTAAGACTTAGTGATGACTTCAAGGTGCATCAAGAGGTAACAACAAGCAAGACAGCAAAAACTAGGTCACTGTCCAATTCTACTAAACCTTCCAAACTGCTGAAAAATAATTATAAAAAGTCAGATGTGGACTCGCAACTTATAGATACTAGTGATGCCTCAAAACAGCAAAATTCAGATAAATCATTTATTTTGCACCCTGTTTTTTCTAAGTCTTCAAAACAGCCAAAAGGTATTTCTGTAACATCCTCAGAATCATGCGTAGAACCCAATGAGTCCTTAAAAGTACTGAAAGACCTTGAAAAGTCAGTAACTACTAAATCGCTGCCCGAGACTTCCAAATCTAGAAAAATGTCTGAAGATGATGTTAAAATATCAATCGATTCACCAGCAAAATCTTGTGATACCCCTAAACTGCCAAAAGTGAGATCAAGAAAGCCAAAATCTCCAGTAGACTCCACAAAACCTTCAAAATTTAAGATAGATGTGTCCAATAAGTCCTTTGACCCATCTGTAGAGGCCATTGATGTCGCAAAACTGTTGACAGATAACCCAAAAAAGACACTTGCCTCACAGCCAGAGGTCATTAAATCTCCAAAACCTCCAAAAGAGAATACTAAAAATTCTGCAGACTCATTAGTAGAGCCTAGCAATATCTTAGAACCATCGAAAGAGATGCCCAGGAAGTCCAAGGCTGTTACTCTAGTACAAGAACCTCGAGTTTCCTCTAAAGTGTCTTGTAGGAAAGTAGATGATCTAGTGGCAGCAGTCAGCTCACTTGTTGAATCAGAAAAGGAATCTAAATTGTTGGAGAACGATAAGAAGACAATTGCGGCACATTCATTACTGGAGTTGGGAAACTCCCCTCAGTTCTTGAAAGTGGGGAGTATATCAACTCCAGTTCACCGGAGCTCGAAATCGGAAATCATCGATCGCGTATCACCAGTATCAAAGTCCTTGTCAAATTTAACTTCATCTTCAGATTCGACGACCTCAACCGATTCGTGGAAGTTTGTGAAAAAGAATTATGAGAAACCAGAAGTTATTAGTCTAGCTTGCAATAATTCTGCTGGACATGATAAACCAGTGACTACGAATACGCCATTTGCTTATTATAACACTACAAGTTACGAAAAGCCAGTCGCAGCGAACACTCCTTACATTTACAGAAATTCTGAAAAATATGAAAAGCAAGTGGCAGTGAACACCCCTTTTATTTACAGAAATTCTGGAAATTACGAGAAGCCAGTGGCAGTGAACACTCCACACATTTACAGAAATTCTGAAAATTACGAGAAGCCAGTGGCAGTGAACACTCCATATATTTACAGAAATTCTGAAAATCCTGCAGTGGCGAACTCTTCGCCATTTAGAAATTCTCAGAGGTTGCGTAAAGTAAGAGATAAAAGACCTGTAAGAATCGATTCCTCTTCAGACATCGATAAACCTTATTCGCTGATCGATACAAGTGATGCCATAAATAGCTTGCAAAAGTCAAGGGAAGATCATGTTCCCACATCTGCCAGCAGAGTCCATTCTCAACTATCCACTTCACTCCCTGCAGCGAAAGATTCGAAAGCAACACCGGACTCCAATGGTTCCAAAGGACCATGTATGTTAAACTCATCGTTTCCAGTCGAAGATCCTTTGAATTGCGTCGAGGTTAAAAATAAAAAACTCGAAAGGTTTTCCCATTCTCCCTCCAAACTGACTCTTCTGAGAAGCTGCTCTCAGCTGTCTGACTCTGAGCCTCAGGTAGTGCTTACTAAACTGCCCGATGTTCACGTGAACTCCAAGGATGGCTCTGTTTCAGCAGAAGTAGTGAAATTGTGCGAGATGACGGAGGGACGAAATTCTTCGCTCACGAGGAAGCATAAGAGTAAAAGCTTGAAATGTGTTGACAAACCCCCAGTATTAGTATCCATGAAAGCTGTCGATGAAAGAGCCAGGTAATTGTATATTGTATTGGCAGTGAATATTCGGTGTAGTTGGTAGTGCTAGGATTTTGATGATTTTGTGTCCTTTTAGGCAGGAATGTGTACGTGTAATGTAACGAAGCCACCGACCAATCGGTCTAATGGTCAGGGTGCTGGCTTCTGGACCAAAAGGTTCCTAGTTGGAATCTGGGGTTAAGGTATGGATGTTTGTTGGTCTAGAACACTAGTTCTCAACCTTTGTGAGACCATGACCCAGTAATTTACAAGATGAAACACCAGTCCCCTTCCCCTGATGGGCCGCTGTAGCCTGTTTGGAGGAGTAACGTATTAGTAATTGGAGGGTTGCGAGTTCAGAACTCGGTTCAGCCAAAGACTGTCAGTACATGGGGTTTGGTGCACATTAAATTTGTCGTGGCTTCCTATGTCCTCATGGGGCCGCAGTGGCCCGGTTGGAAGAGTAACGGACTTGCAACCGAAGGGTTGCGAGTTCGAATCCAGCCAAACACCATCGTGTACAAAAGGGGGCTGGTGCACATTAAATCTGTCGTGGCCTCAAATGTCCTCACGTTGGCATGGTGTGGAAGTTTGGAGAGTGGGGTGCCAGCTCAGGTGTTGCCTCGTCATCTGACCGTGGTTCAAAATTACGTGGTGTTGTCCTCGGATCTTTCACTTTGGGATTGATCCCGGACCGTCACCAATAGCCCGTTGTGTTGCTCCAGTGTGACGTTAATTGAAATACCTCCCTCCTATGTCCTCATGTTGGCGTGGTGTGGAAGTTTGGAGAGTGAGATGCCAGATCAGGTGTTGACCTTGTCATCTGACCTGGACAATTGCCAATAGCCAGAACTGAGACATTAATTACCTACCTACACATTAATGTAAGTTAATTAATGTCTCAGTATTGTTCTCTGCAACTCAGCATACAGCAACAACCTCTGTGCAACTCTCAGCAACCAAAAACTTTTAAAACTCAGGAAATCTTAGGAGTTAGTTACTCATGTTTTTCTAATGGATTAGATTGAAAGTTCATGTGAAAAGTTCTACATTTATTGCAGAAATTATTTCTTTTTTAGTTCACCTACTTCAAGTCTTAGCACATCACCACCATGCATTCATTCTCTAGATGACACAGATCTTCCTGTGAATTTAAGTACAGCTTTGCCTTCTTCAGAAAAGACCCGTCACTCAACGGAGGTGGTGCCACGTCTACGTTCCGAATCGGAGGACTCTGATTGTGGATTGGTCATCGATCTTGATAGAAGAACTTCCATCGAGGAACGAGGTGAGGCTTTGATCTGTGTTTCACTTTGTAACACTTCAATGAATCGTTCATCTGATGGCTAGTATTTTGCGTCCACACTTTATTTGGCCTACGAAGTTGCATCTTCATTTGATACTCTTCCTTTCCTGGAAGCAACAATTTTTAATCTGGGATCTTCTGAAACAATAACTAAAATTTCATTTTCTTATAGCATGACAGTTGCATATTTCTTTCCAGTCTTTATATTACTGAGTGTTGTAAATCACTAGTCTTTCCTGCATTAATGTGTGATATTCTGTGTTTACATTACTATTTCCGGTATATATATTCTTATAAGTTCATTTGTCTGATGCAATCATTTTATTAAATGCAGTGAGTCAGTTGCCTCTGAGTCTTTACACTGTTTGTATGTGTTGTATTCATGTCCATTGGGATGTCTCTATATTTAATAAATGTCTTGTTAGTACTTATAGAGTTGCACTCTTATAAGACCACAAGACATAACAATGACAAACAAGAACGAGACTACTTCTAACAATTACGTTTTTAAGGGTTAAGCAACGAGAATTGATTTGGGACCATCTTTGTATAGCTTGGAGAAAGTATCCATGCTGCAGCATGGTCAGGATAGTTATCTATTTTTTGGATTCGCATAAATCATTTGATATCTAGAATGAATTTTTGAATGTCATTTTTGAGTTGCTTAACTCTAGGGTTTCAAATAAAATCCTGTCCACTTTCATTTTTCAAATGTACAGAAACTGGTGTTGAAGATTTAACTCTTTTCTACTTTTTCACAAATCCAATGTTTTTCCGAATCTCAAGTTATCTGGAAACTTTTCCAAACAATCCTATTTATTTCTTGGAAGAACTTTAAGAATAGGAAGAATGAGAAACTGAACATTCGAATTTTTGTTTGATAATTCTTCTAAACTAAATAAGGTACCAAAAAGAGGGCTAAAGATGAAATATGTCAACCTATCTCATTATTCAGTTGATGCTTGCCTATTTTTCTCATCAAATTGTTCAGTACCACATGACAAAAGCCAAGTCTGATCTCATGGTCGGCACATCATACAATCACAAATAGCAATTTTGATACTGCCGATATTTCTGTGTTGATCTCAGATATTCAATTTTCTGCACTTGACACTAAAAATCTGGATGAATAGTTATGGATTCACTCAAATAATTGCCATCTCTTCAATATCATTAACTTTATTCTGGAAGTGCACTTAGGCAATAGACATCACCACTTTTAGCATCATCGAGTTCAGCCGATTTGCGAGCCATGCGTTTTATACACTCTAAAAGCAACACAGCTTGTTTAAATGTATGCTAGGTGAAAAATAGTATAAAATAAAACGCATTATTTTGTAACTAGTAATATGAAAGTAAATGCACCTGTGATGGCACAAATGCATGTTGGCACAGAACATGTCTCAGGGGAAGCTTTATCTTTTATTTGGGCTTCCTTGATAAAGGTAAGTTTTGATCTTTTTAAATAAATTTTAATCTTAAAACAAGGATTTTAACTCTGGGTCCATGCTAAAGTAAGTTTGTACATTTACTTTTAAATTACATATAATTGCAAGGAAAACTAGTTTGAAATATGTTGCCCAGATGCACCAATTAGAAAATTTTTCATAAATATCACGTTGAAATTAGACATTTGCTTATCCATCCTCTAAATAATAAAAGTGAAGAATGTGAGGTGAAATATATTTGCTGTCTGTTTTACTATTTTTAGTAAGACTCGTTAAAACGTAAAATTTGTTTTATTGATTGACTTTTAATTTTTTATTTCTTTTCGTTTCCCACAGATATGATTTCAATTAAATTGCGATACTTCTGGAAAACTTGACACTAATAGTGGCATTTCCCAAAAGTGTGTTCCAGTTCTCACTAATGACATGTCCATCTCTTTCAGTTCCCTCTCCCACACTTCAAAGTTCAGACATTATCGATGGCATGAAGAAAGCAAGTGTCTCTGAGGATCCTAGATCTTTCTTCTCAGACCAACCTGTTCCTTCCACGTCGAATGACGGCACCGATCGCTCTACTGAAGAAAAAGAGGCCAGCCACACACTTCTGGAACTCACCAGGAGCATGTTGCCACCCATGTCAAGTAGCTTGACGGAGGATTCGGACGATAATTTTTCTTCAGCGGAGTCGGAAGAGAGGAGGCGTGGAAGGAGGGCACGTGAAGTCCGAGAACGAGCCAGGGACGAGTCTATTTTGAGAACTTTGCTCTTAGAAACGGGTGCTATTGGTCCATCTCAGGTACAAACACATTTATCTCACTTTTAAGCAGTGCGAAAAAACACTATCCTAAATTAAGCAAGCTCCATGAGCCAATAGAATAATTTTATTTGTAAATATTCATATTTCTAAGTTACCTATTTACAGATTAATGCAGATTCCCAACCTCTTTGGAGCCCTTTTTAGAATCCATTTCTATGGCAGAGCCCCTTAGGCTTATACTATGTTATAAGTTAATGGAGTTTAGGAGTAGTGTTACAGGGGAGGAAGGGGGATGGATGGTAAAGAGACATTTAAACAATTGTGCAATGTCAATGCAATGGAATTATATTTTAAAAACTTTGAAATTCAACTTATTCTCAACTGCCACTCACACACATGACAGTGTTGAAACTTGGCTATACATCAAAGTTCTTCCAAAGTTCAATAAATCAAATAATTTGCGATTTTATATTGGTGAGAGCAACCATTAGGTCCACGCAATAAATCCATTTCTTCCGATTGAATCATTACATCCAATTCAATTGAAATACATATTCGTTTATTGCTTGTTCAGAATTCTACTTTATTACTACCTTTATTTTTGATTCTACTTTTTGTTTCTTATTCTTTATTTCATTTCATTTTCCTGGAGCAGACACGGAGCTCTTAGAGCACAGGTTGGGAGCCACTGGATTTCTGTATGGGTCAATTCCATATCAAGTGGTCCAATTTTGAATGCAATTTCCCCTCAGTTTTGATGAAACTTTTACAGAAAGTACATTAGGGGAACCTGCATTAACTTCTGCAAGTTTCAGTTCATTTCATATATCGGTCATGACATATCAATTGAACACAGCACTCCACCTTGATAACTCCAATTTCAACAAAAATTGGTGAGAAGGTACTCCTTTGGCCGCAAATCGAATATACAAGTTTTTGAAACAACTGTTCGATTTGTTTTAAAAATAACACAAATTGAAAGTTTTAATTCATGTATATTTTTATGTTTGCTACACCTCTGTTTTTAATATCTTGTGATATATCTATGTTATAAGGCTAGTTTTGGTGTCTATTGAAAGCTTATTGAACAGGATTTAACATTTTATGCCACTTAGCCAAATGTTTTCCTTGCAAATTTACAAAATTCAAAATTAATTTTTTCTAAAACCTAAATTTAAAAAATTATGAGTTCATATCAGCCTAATATGCTCTAAAACAGGCCTGGCCAACCCAAATGGTTTCACGGGCCACTTTGAGGACGAGTAACGTTACAGCGGGCCGCACTTTAGGTAAACATGCTTTTAAAAAATATAATACAAATACAAAATGAATATAATTTTATTGTTATACTTTGATTCAAATCTAATGAACTCTCGAGTCTTAATTAATGAGATATCCTTTCCTTCACTTAATTTTTGTAAATCTATATTTATGTTCGATGTTGCACATCGTAGCTGGTTTTCTAAATTGGCATCAGTTAATGAAGCACGTGATGAACTCTGTAAATTTCATCTTCGAAAAAAATGTTTCACAAACATATGTGGATCCAAAAGCACTTACAACTCGTTGTGCAAAATATCTTAAGTTGGAATATCTCTCGGATGTAATATAAGTATTGTAAAAATTATTTTTTGACATGGACGCAAAAATTTGTTTCATTTCAACAAATGTTGTTCATCATTTCAACAAATTTGTTTCAAAAAATGTTGAGCATTATTATTTCTAAGTTGGCACTCAAATAACAATAATTTCTTATTAAAAGCTTTGATGAAATTACAAGCATCGATTATTAAGTTATCTTGCCCTTGCAAGTCCTTATTTAGCTGATTAAGTTTTTCTGTTATATCCACTAAAAAACAGGTCTAACAACCAATCATCATCACTTAATTCAGGAACAGATTCTTGTTTCTCGTTCATAAACATATATATTTCCTCCCGTAAATTAAAAAAATATTTTTAAACATTTTCCACGACTTAGCCATCTAACATTGGTAAAATATACGATATCACCATATTCGGAAGATAATTCACTAAGGAATTCTTTGAATTGCCGATACTGAAGAGCATGTGAACGAATGTAATTTACTATTTTTATAACTACTTTCATACGTGATTCATGGATAATACTCGAGCACATAAATTTTGTTGATGTATCAAACAGTGAATAATAAAAATATCATTGGTTTTAATGCCTCTGCAATCTAGCTATCCATAAGTAATTTTACAGCTCCCTTATTTTTACCTACCAAAGCAAGTGCTCCATCTGTTGTTAATCCTGAAAGAGCCTCAAAATTTAAGCTATTTTCGACTAAACATTTTTCAATCGCCTGGAAAACATCTTCTCTAGTTGTGTCTTTTAAATGTAAAAGATTTAACATTTCTTCTGTCACTTGGAATGAATCATTCACACCGCGAATAAATATCACAAGTTGAGATGTGTCTGAGATATCTGTACTTTCATCAAATTCCAAAGAATATGCTTTGAATTGGTTAATTTTATCTCGCAAAGTTACTACGATTTCAGCTGAAATGTTATCAATGCGACGACATATAGTTTCGCGTGAAAGACGTACTTGAAAATAATTTGCTTCTATCGGGCAAAACATCTTTTAAAACTCCTTCCAAACAGTCCTTTACCAGTTCACCATCCCAAAATGGTTTCATTTTCTTTGCAATCAACATGGCAACAGAATAACTTGCTTTGACATTTTTCCGTTCTGGTTTTCGTTCTATTAACCAAAATTTTTTTAATTCGGTTCTGTTCCGGTTCGCGTCATCAGTAGTAAGTAAACCGGTTTACGTATATTCGAACAGTTTTTTTCTCTCCGATTGCAATTCGATTTACATTAAAATGTTGTCTAGGGGTCATTAAAGTCTTTTAAAGAGATCTTTTTAAAATTTTCATAAAAATTTAATTTGTGAAATAAATTATCATGAATTAAATTTATAAAAATCCCCTGTACCTTAGATTTCTTTACCAAGCACTCAACCTATAACGGAAAATATTTACACTTAACCTGATAATCACTTTATGGAAATTATAAAGTATGTAATACTTTTATTATAAATTATTATTGATTATAAAGCTCACATAATCCTTTTTGAATTCTCGCAGGGAACGTGTCGAAAGAAAGAACTGTCAATGTTTTATGCCAGTTAGTGGATTCTGCGGAATTTTGCTTACAATGCAATAAATAGTCCTTGAAAGCGCACGCAGTCAGCTACTCTGCTATATTTGAGCGGCAGATAAAAAAGAGAGTTTGAAAGTCTTTTAGTCAAAAATTTGTGTCTGAACCGAAATAAGTATAAATTAACTGAAAACCGGTACAAAAAATAACATTTTCTATTTCGATTCAAGTTCAGAGGTGGACTATTTTTGGGGTTCGGTTTACGGTTAAAGAACCGCAATTTTTCCGGTTTTCGGTTCAGTTCCGGTTCGAAGCCCTGGTAAAAATATCAATACCAATACTTTTTTAAACTTAATGCAAATAGTGATCACTTGAAACTTGAAAATTTATAATAACTTTTATCAATTTAACATTTTATTAAATTCTTACTATTTTTTAATTTTCTTGCATTAGTAAAAATATACTCACTTGAATAAATTTCAAACTTTCTTTGGATGTCACTTTTTTCAACTGTCAGCACCACGCACAAAAAACTTAGTAAACACGCCAGTAAGTCAAAAGCAAACCTAACACGTAAACAGAGATTCATTTGAAATAATAATTTCGTGCAGTGGAAAACGAAACGATGACGGACCCAAGCGTGTCTAGACTAGTGCCTCGAGTAAGCCTTGACTGCCGGCTTCCATACACAACCAAGATTACCCCTTGGTAAAATTATCACTTACTGACGCAATTTATATTACATTTTTTACGTGGTTTTTCTATTATTAATTTAAAATTTAATTTTTTATCGTTATTTCAAATTTTCATTTATTTAATATTTTTTGTATACATGCAACGAAAAACAAAAGTTTCAATAGAAATATAAAATCGCCCGGCGGGCCGCACAATTTAACGTGACGGGCCGCGTGTTGGCCGGGCCTGCTCTAAAGTTTCAAATTGGAATATTCAAAACATTTGAGGACATAAATTATTTGGTTCTTAACTCAAAAACTTAACATAGAGTGCAATGGGCAACGTACAAATGTTCCTTCTTTGGTTCACAGAGGGCAGTATGTAGCCCAGTGTTTATTGTTAGCCAAATCTTTGAAGTCAGTCTGAACCTTAAAATACTAATTAGCTCTAAATCAAGTAAGAGTTCCAACTCAAAATTTACAGCATATGTTAACACTAGAAAGACAGATTGACCTGTAAGTCCCTTATCACTGACGAATATGCTGCTATTTTACAACTTTTAGTTATTTGGTTCACTCTTATTACGTAGTGAACCATTTTGGCCATCCTCAGCCAATAGAACCAGAGATAATATATTAGTGTTTTTATAATATTACATTATTTTCCTGAATATTTCTGCCATTATTGTGTTTTAGACTTGTTATTTAAAAAACAAATTATGATCTTATTTTTAAAATATCACTTATAAAAGAAACAAGAAAATGAACAGAAAGTTTTCAAGAAATAGATACTTGAAAGTTGGGAGTAAAATAAAATGTTCAAACCAAAGGTGTACATAGAACAATTTCGATAAAGACAAAAAAATTGCTGCATTTATGAAGTTCTTTATAAATAAGGACTTTCCATTAACATCTCTGCGCTAGCAACCTGCGAGTTGTAGGTGGCACAGGTTCGATTTCTATCAGGTGCGTTCCTCCCTGGATACATTTCTCTCTTCTGTGTCAGTAAAACTTTCACTGTGTGTGTATATCTATTACTTGAGATTGTATGTCTGGCTCAGCATGGCCACATATGGCCCTTGTTCCATAACACCTAAAACTAACCAACTATTAACATCTTTTGTGTTGACTACTGACTTGATCTTATGAATCTGTCTAGGAGTGTCTGCAGATTTGTATGGTTACCCTAAGAGATTAGCTATTACATTTGATTACAAAATTTCTGTAAAATAATTCCTCATTTAAAATAATGTATGCACTTGCTCAAAAACTGGGGTGAGCTGGGATATTTATCACAACAGAATCCTGTAGCCTTTTGTTAAGTAATGAATCAGTATAGCACAAGATGCATGCAACAATTCAAGTTTTACATTAAAAACATGAGCACCACCAATATTTTAATCAGTCAACAAAATCTAGTCTAATGTTTTAACGTAACTTATATTCCCTTTAAAGGGTGATTCAGTATTTATTTTACTGTGATTACTTGCTTGTTAGACACTTCCAATTAAAAATGTTCAAATCATAGATATATGTTGAATGTATAATTTATTTATCTGCCATAGATAACTAAAAAAGGCAACTTTGCTTTCATTTTTCAACCTTGTTAACTATGCAGCAACTTTTCTTTGTAGAAACATTTCTAAAGGTGCTATTTTAGCAATTTTTTCCATATAAATCAATGCCAACTCTGACACGTGAGAAATTTCTGTTCCATGCAAAAGAAATGTAGTTATTAAAAATTTTAATTTATATTTTGTGAGACTGACACCGATTTCATGCTAAATATTGTGTGTTAATTTAACTAATTTATTCGAATCGGACAACTAAAACTGCTGCTAAAATATGCATTGAAGGAGTCTACTAATTTTAAGAATTTAATGCTATTTTATTGTACAAGTACTTGTGCTATGTCAGTTCCAAGCTGATTGTACAGGGTGATTCACTCAGGACTTGACCCAAAAAAGTGGTCTTATTTTAAAATTGGAAAATATTTCAAGCTGAAATTTTTAAATAAAATGCTGTATGGTCTGACGTTTGTATCCAGTGTCGTTTTGCTTGTATGCCCAGTTGGTGCCACAATGGTCTGCGTCTGGTAGGAACGGTTTTGTGCCATTCTCTTTGTGGCAATTAGCTTTGAGTATGCTGGTATTCTCGATTGCTGAGTGTGTGTTTCACTTTCAAGGCGTGTCAGAAAGAGTTTAAGAAATTCCTCAGTCACAGTAGCCACCTACGAAGTCTTCCAATTCAAATGTGAAGAAACTTGATGACAAGAAACCTTGTCGATATGCATTCAGAAGGGTCAATGTCCAAAAATACTGCAGTGTGCGAAACAAAGCTTGTTAGTCTCCAAAGAAATCAGCCTCAGGGTCACATCTTCAGGTGTATACTGGCATCACACCTCCTAGTGATCTTTCCTCTCATTTAATTTTGACTACCCTTCTGCTTTTTCTTCCTCCCTCATTGTGTTGTTTGTTTTGTGTTTGACGCAGCTTTGTCAAATGTGTCCCTTGCGCCATAGAACCCGAAAACAACCAACCAAAGAAATCATTAGAACCAGAGGTACCCTAGTGATCTATTCTTTTCCCATGGAGCCATCCTTTCTATTCACAATTACTTGACATCGTCTGTCTTATGTTGGGTGTAGCTTGGCCAAATATGGCCCTTGCACCATAAAACCCCAAACCAACCCTTTCACAGCATTTTTTACTTGATGTTGTCTTGTGCTTGGCACAGCTTGGCCCTTGTGACACAATATCTATAAAGAACCAACCAAAGAAATCATTACCCAGACTAGCAAGAAACAGTTCTGCCATATTCCACTGCCAAGGGTCTGTAAAAATGAGGGAATTGAAGCTTTTTGGCATTCAAATTTCAACTTGAAATGTTTTGCCCTTTCGAAATTATAGCACTTTATTTGGGTAAAGTCCCGAGTGAATCACCCTGTAGTTGAGGTCCCTAAACTAAACTTAATGCTCACCCTGGTAAAATGATGAAAGCTTAGCATGTGAGTAACTTTTCCTGTGAACTTCTTAGGATAGGTCTCAACCTGGATCTGATTCATCAACCATTTCTGCTGATTCCAAAGACCCCATCACCCAGGAAATCACGCGGCTGCTCTTGTTGTGTGAAACGAACGACGAAGACTCATTATCTGAATCTACGTCTATAGATGATCGAAAATTTCCCTTGGGTAGGCACATTTTTGTTTAAACTTTTAAAGTGATGTGTGGCTGAATGAGTTTTAGAAAAGTAATTTTCCTACTGCATACCTGTCAACTTCTGTGTGGGACATTCGCAGTTTCTGTAGATACTGTTATCCAACTTTGCACTGGTAAAACTACAAATCTGGAAGTAATTTGTTGTACATATGTTTTGGCATGGCAAATAAAGATTTTTTTTACAATTAGAATGTGTGCTTACTCTTATTATTTTATGTTTTCATTCAGTTATTGTTTTAAAATTACATTTTAGATATATTTCTACTTCAATATACAGATTTTAATTCTTTTTTGTAAATTGTATAAATGCATGTCCAGTTGACTTAGAATTTAGTTTCTTAACTTTTTAAACTGGAGAAAAGTAAATAGGTAGAGCTCGCTTCTCATTTCTGTGAGATACTTAGTATTCGCATACAATAAATATTGGAGTGCTGATTTGCTATCTGGTTTAGTTACTACGTTTATGATAAGTATGTTGGTTTATGGTGGAAAAAGTGTTTGAATTTGTGTAAGTATAATTGATTTTATACTTAGCTTCAAGACAGTGATTTTTAACATTTTCAGGGTGGCTGTAGCCCGGTTGGAAGAGTAACTGATTAGCAACCAGAGGGTTGCGAGTTTGATTCCAACCAAAGACTCGTGTACAAGGGGGGACTGGTGCACTTTAAATCTATCGTGGCCTCAAATGTCATGTTGGTGTGGAAGTTTGGAGAGTGGGATGCCAGCTCAGGTGTTCTTGTCATCTGACTGGTTCAAAATTATGTGTTGTCCTCGAATCTTTCCCTTCAGGTTTGATCCCAGACCGCCGCCAATAGCCTGTTGCTCCAGTGTGATGTTAATTAAATACCCACCTACCTTTAACATTTCAATACCCGATTATAGATATTATTGTCACATTATTTTCTATTTGAGACAACTATTGGGGAAGGTCTAGTTTCTGCACTTAACACTATGGAAATCGTTACTAAATACAACATTGTAAAAAAATCTAATTGAGGATTGTATAAACTATTTTTCTCAAAATGAGAAAAATAGTTTATACAATCCTCAAACAGATACAAGTCTTTGTTTATTAATGAATTGTCGAGGAAAGCTAGCTCTTTCCCTCTGCAATACAATAAGTTTTATCTTTATTTGCTGACTTCACATGAACCACTGTCACAACAAATAGATTTAGGTATTTGAAATTATGTATTATTACACATGTTAGAGCAAAGGTAATGAATATTCTTTGTGTCTACATGTTTTTTACTTTACTAGCCAAGCATTTTGCAGATTAGATTCTTGAATTTGATTGCTCATTTGAGTTGTGATACCTGTGTGCCATGACTGGCTTACAGGGTGGCTGTGTTCCAGTATTTTCACTGAAATGGCACTTACCTAACATGGTTTTAGAATCGGAACAATGATATGTTGATGCAATGATAGGAAGGTCTTCTAAAGGACACTGCAAACCATTAACTGAACTGAACACACCTAAGATAAAATTTACAAAAGAAGAAGCATGGAACTCCCTTGATGCATTTGAGATGTCGTATTCGTGTGAAGCTGGGTTAATAAACTGGTTTCAGCATCCAGGATTTGTGACGATCCGCAAACAATCAGATCCTCTCCACAAATTGCGATTTATTTAATGATATGGTTGTTCAAAATATGTATTTATTGAATAATTTTGACATAACTTGTTTATTAATTAATTTTAAAATATGCGTTTCATTTATTTTTTAACTTAACCAACCCAACCTCACCAATTGCACTGTTCTGTAGTCTGATGTTCTGACTTTTGGCACTATAGAAAAATCCTGATCACTAACGGCACTTGTGAACCGAATCAAATTTGAGTACTCAAGGAGTGTTTAGTTTTTTTCAGGATATACTTTATATTATAAATTTCTGGCAAAATATAAATTGAAAAAATGTTTCCTTCAAAGTTTAAAGAGGAATATAGCATTTGTGATATTGCATCTGATAAACAAAGTTTGAGTAAAATATGACTCATTTCATATGGGAGTCATGATGCTAACTGATATCATGTAACTGTAAAACGCCATCTAGGGATTACTATCTATAATATGCTTTGGATGCTACTGCAGAAAGAGTTGACAGGTATGTATTATATTTTATTATAAATATTTTACATATAAATAGTATTTCATTATGTTCCAGTTTATAAAAGAGTATGATTTTGTATTTCCTCAGCTACTAACTAAATGCAAAATGAATATATATAAGAGGAAAGGTTTCTAATTCTCCAGATCAATTCATGATCAAGGGAAGAGATGTCAAAAGTTATGAATATGGAAAATTGGTACTTGATAACCTATTTCCTGTTACTCACAGTTGTCTATTTACAATTTCGCAATGCCACATAAAGTTAACAACTGTGATGTTGATTTGTATTTTCAACATTTTATTAGTTCTTCCCTTTGACATTTGTTAACATTGTTTCATGAGATTATTTTCGACTAGAATCATTACTCAAAACGCATAATTGGTAAAAAGCTGTTGACTTCTAGTTTTTCCAACCGTAGCTTCCATAGTATTTATGGCGCAGCATGGCCAAATATGGCCCTTGCACCATAAAACCCCAACAAACCAAATCATAGTATTTATCAATTCAGCTAGATCTCGGCAATGCCTGTTAAATCTTAAAAATCCTTATTTCCTATAAATCTGGTAAGTAAAATTATAAAAATCAGTTACTAATTTTTCATTCCCAAAAACTGTTTCTGAATTTATTGAACATGTTTTGAATTTTGATTTGCATGGAGATTGGAATCAAAAAAGAGGATATTGTTTTATGTATCAAACCCCGTTTATTTTCTTATTAAAATAAATTTTAATTGTACTTTTATTTATTTGTGTCTTAATGTGGGGTTGTACATTTGTGTTCACGTAAAATGTGGAAAGACGGAAAATCATTCTTTTGTGAAACGAAATATTACTTTTGGCTATACACTAGTATCAGCTGTTAACTCTGTCTTCAAACTAAATATAAAAAGCATAACGTTCTCTTCAATCTTGTTTTGTCTGTGAATATCCAGGCATATGAAGTTCTTTTGCACTACAGGCAGATGCTTAAAAATGTTTGCAGGTATGTAAATAAACGTTGACTTGTGAATATAAAAATAAAGATTCATTGTTAAATTAATTTCAATGTTTTTCTTCATAAGAAAAGTTTGTGAAGAAAACTATTTTTATGACTGAACATCATTGTGGACAATCTAATTATTCTTTAGTCAGTATAAGTGAGTCTACTGTCTATTATGAGATGAAACTCAGAGATTTAGTGGTAGGTGTATTAATAGTTGCTGACAAGTTCTGTACATGTCACCAGAGATAATTCTGAGAATGAGGTAAAAAAGAACTAGCAATTTTAGCCATGTACTATGATCACCAGGGCTTGGAATTTGTTGACCTAAATGGGGAATAATGATCTAAAATTGCAATTGATATACGTTCGATTTGAAAAAAAAATATTTCAAATTGCTTGTACGTAAAAGGCTTTTGCACTTATCTCTATTTTCATGAATACCATAAAATCCACCTACTGACCAGAAGTGACCATCTAAACAGGTTGGTTGATTGGGATTCTATGGCATAAGGGCCATACTGCACCAAACACGGTACAATGTTAAGTAATGGCATACATGCAAGGAGAGTTTACTGACACAGAAGAGAGAAATATACCCAGGCAGGAATCGAACCTGCGCTGCCATAAACTCGCAGGCTGCTAAGACAGTGGACATACCCACTGAGCCACAAAACACAGGTACAGCCTTCCTTTGATATATAAGGTGCTATACCTCTGCAATCAATCGTATGGGCCTGCAGATCAGTTTTGGAAACTGTTTTATATGGTTCAGATTTTGACATTAAACGTTTTCATTAACAACTTGAAGAGATCCAAAAGTATTTATTTTCTTCTCAAGACTAGATGTGTGTGTGTGTGCCCTCCAGCTCTTACACTTTCCAATGCTGCAATTCACCCACCAATAAAAATCGTAGCAACAATTTGTTATTGAAGCCAGGTACTAAATCTAAAGCATTGTACTAAAAACTCAGAAAATGACCAAAAAATTGCCTAAAAATACTGGAAAATGAGAAAAACTTACCTAAAATACTCTACATTTCTAGAATCAGGATATTGCAAATGGAATTTCTGTCTACATTCATTGTCCATAAGTACTAACAAAAAGTTGACATGTCAACAAAATCCTGGCCCCGAATGGCTTAGCATGTGATTGGAGCGCATCATCTTGCAAGTTCTGAGTGCAAAAACTATCATTTCAGAAATCATCACCGACTTGAATGCCAATTCGCTGATTACAGATTTGGAAGCTGACCATCAAGACATCAAAGAACAGATTAGGAAACTGAAGAATGAAATTGTGTACCTGAAATGCATAGCAGATAAGAAAGATAGAGAGCGTACTGCTGTTGTCTGCTTTAAGAGGTAATTTTAAACAAAACAAAGAACCCTTTTCAATACTGATCTCATAGATCCATAAGATAGCTCTTTTGAAAGCGCCATTTTAACTCAAATACTTAAAGTAACAATTCATTAATTTAGCTTTTCCTGAATTGCTTCTTGGAACACTAAGTGTTATGTAAAATTATTTACGATATTCATTGACAAAAATTAGAAAACGTAAATTCCATGATCCTTTAACATTTATTTAACTTAGGATTATTTAATCGTATAATTAATGCACTTATCATGAAGTCAAATTTCATTCAATTTCAGTTATAATAAATTGAAAATTGCTTGAAAAATTCTTAGGAATTAAATTTATATTTTCATTGATTTGTTTTTAAAATTTTTTATTTAATTTTAGTTTTACATTTAGTCTGTATTCCATGTTCAGAAATAACAAGTTAAATTTCTATTCGAAGGAATTGTTCTCAAAACATTTATGTTCCGCAGAAGTTAATGTTGCTCGTTAAAATTGAAAATTCTTTGTGTTTCACAAATTTTTCATAAAAACGTTTTGTTTGCTTTCTAAAAAATATTGTTTACTATCGATTTGCAGTTTCTAAATTCAGTCTATTGCAGTTCTTATTTTTGATCTCAGGGCTTAAATATATATAAAAAAATTTTTAATTTGGAATGTAGTTAGTTACACTAAAACTATTTGTTCATCATTTTTATTTATTTGCCAAATTAGCATTAAATCACTGTTAGTGTTAGCTTCAAACATGAATTTTTACAAAAATTTAATTACAAAAAGTGAAATGCTGAATTTATCCTCAAAATGAAGGTATGTATTTCCTATTTTCAATTATTTTTCACGTTTTCTTTTGATTCTTATTCATAGTTTAAAATTGATTATTATATGTATGTGGTAATTCATTTATTGAATGACGATTTTCAAACATCAATTCTAAAGTGCAAAACTTGCAAATTCTGAGTCGTCTTTATGAGGGTTTATGAATAGAAGTAATAAAAAAATTTCATTTCCAATATCCAACAGATGATTTAATTTCATTAGAAAGCAACCTCTGTACAAAAATCCATGACCAATAAGTGATGTGGAAAGATTTCGACTGCTGTATTCAACGACTCGGATTCATCACTGCACACCTATACTCTATCTCTAATCAAGAGTATACTACAGTAGAGATGTATTCTTATGGGTCTTAGCGACACCTGGAAAAATGTTCAATAATGAAATACAGAAAGTTTGTTTTCTTTGTAAATATCAAAGTTTTATTAATTACACTTACAAAAAGTGGATGTGTCTCGAAAAAATCACGAAGTGCTCAATTAGCGAAATGGAAATTCGATCAAGATGGGTGTCCAGAAGAGAAGAGTGGGCCATCCCTGAAATTTCTTTTCTGATTATATATGCCTCTGGAACTAGTGAAAAGAATCAGGTGTGCCATACAAAGAGTCATAATATTTTCTCATTAGTTGCTGATGTTTACTGAATGCTATGAAAGAACAGTTATTGCACTTTGTGATATTGGAAACAAATCCCAAAAGAGCTTTTGATGATAATCACAGAAACAAGAGCAGGGGCAAATAGACAACCTGGCACAAGAGAAAGTACCGTCCTACTCTCAGAGAACGACCACCTGTCCATACTTGAAAAGCAATTGCGCAGATCATCTCCAGTACCTTTTCATCACTCAGTCGAACACTAAGAGAGCTGCTTGCCTTCAGTTTGCCCCTTTATCTATGCTTGCCAGGCTCCAATCAGGCCATTTGATGATATTCTTTGAAATCCTTTCACACCTGTACAAAGTGCAGTTTATTACCAGCCTTACACATCCTGAATTGCATTGGAGCTATACTTGAAGATATTTTCAAGCTATACTTGAAGATTATTGTCCATAAACTTTTTTTGCAGACTCAATGACTTAGTGTAACTTGTTTTTTTTTACACTGGAATAAGAAAGACGGAATCGCATAAGGAAAACTACACTTAACATTGTGACCAATGGAATTGGTTCGTGCGAATATGGCAGTTATGTATGTGGTGTCAGTCTGGTTTGACTGTAGTATACTTTTAGGGTGAGACAGAGTATAGAATAAATGTTAGGGGTTAAAGGTTTCATGACTGTTGAAAGTTAAGGGATGGCTTCAAACAGTTATCCATCACAGTGCGATAAGAAATGAATGATGTTAGTAGGTAATGATGTGTTTTCTTATTCGTGTGTTAGGTACAAAGAGGAAATACTGAAGAGAATATTGAAAAGGTTCACCTTCAATTTGAACGATCACATGCAGGAATGGATCACGTCGAATCCAAAAATTCCTATCGATACAACAGATTCCGTTGATTTCCAACACGTGTCCTCTGCACACTCCTCCCACTCCGATGATGGTGGGTTAAGTTTAATTTTAAATGTTCAAGACCATAGAGTAGGTTTTATGCATGCCTTAACCCTCCGTTAGTCGCACTGGTCCTGACAACTCCCGGTCCGCGGTGTCGACCTCGTCATCTGACCGTGGTTCAAAATTACGTGGTGCTATCCTCGGATCTTTCCCTTGGGGATTGGCCCTGGACCGTCGCCAATAGCCCGTTGTGTTACTCCAGTGCGACGTTAATTAATTACCTGACAAGTCACGGTGACTTTTTTTCAATGTCACACAATGAAAAGAATAACTAAAATGTATTGTTAAATTTAATAATACATTTTTACAATTGGTATATCCTGAAATGTCCTAAGTGTTTTTTTAAATAAATAATTAATGCGCTTGTGTACATGGAAAGGAAACGCCGAGAATCTCACCATAATATATCATTTGTAAAAAAAACTGCGACTAATAGAGGGTTAAACATTTAGTTACTCGCATGAGTGTTTTATATTTGTAAAATTACCAATGAATGCTGGCTACAAGAAAAATTTTAAGTACAAATACTCTTTTAAGTTATGGTCTATGTTTGAGTCTAACATTTTATGTCTTATTCTAAATGCATTATGGGTAAGTACGCACTACCTCTAAGCACCTGTTGCAGGGTATTAGTCTGTACAGGTTCTCTCATTGGAATAAGGAAACATTTGCTAAATCCACAGGTTGTGTACAAAACATGTAATATCACACTGCAACGTTTTTTCATTTGACCAACTGTAGTTGTACATATTCATACCAATTTTTCAGAATATATTAAAACATTTTTGACAGTTAAAAAGAATTCAAAGCAAATGTTTGGCCTGGCCCTTGTGCCATAAAAATTCAATCAATCAAAGTAAATGTTTGAGTTTTATACATTCGAGAGGTAACAACTATGGTTGTGAATTAACTCTTAAATTAAAGTTGATAATTATAGCAAATATTCTTCTAGTCTAGAGTTTCATTAGTTTTGGTTGGTGTTTAGCATAAAATGTTGGTAGCAACATCAATTAAAACTGATAAAAAAAAGTGCAATTCATTTGTAGGCAATACTCTGCGTACACAAACATACATTTTTCATTTCTCAATTACAACGCAGAAACTTCCATGGAGATATGTTCAGTTCTGGTCAGATCTTAGCTGTACTATGATATTCAATTACAATAAAGATAAAAAACAAAGGTTATTTTTCTTGTATTGCTATACTCTGTCTCAGATCAAGAGTGTACTACAGTAAAAGGAACAAAAGACATACAAATTCGATGTTACTTTTCATTAATAGGTGATGTGTTGATCGGCGACAATCTATTAACCCATAAAATAACCAAAGTGTAGTGACTTCGTATCAACCTGGATGCACCAGGTCTTTCTACAGTGCTCAAGAGAAAGGCTATCCTAGGCTTATAGGGATTGCACTGTGGACAGCCCTCCCTTGACACAAGGGGCAGCGGAAGCCCCATTGGAAGAGTAACGTATTAGCAATCGGAGTGTTGCGAGTTTCGAATCCAACCAAAGACCGTTGTGTTCAAAGGACGCTTAAATGTCCACGTTGGCGTGGTGTTGAAGTTTGGAGTACCAGCTCAGGTGTGACCTCGTCATCTGACCGTGATTCAAAATGTGGTGTTGTCCTCAGACCTTTCGCTTCGGGTTTGATCCCGGGCCGTCGCCAATAGCCCGTTGTGGTGCTCCAGTGCGACATTAATTAAAATACCCACCTACCCTTGCCACAAGGAAGATTTGCTGGCCTTCGAATTTAGTGTGTACAACCAATAGGCCCTATTATTCAACCACTGTTGGTATGATAGCAGGACAATGCAAAAGACCTTAGCTCTCTTACAATAAGGATAATTGAGTGTGCACATATCCCAATAGGCTCTATTATTAGACCACTCTATAGGACAGTGATATGAAAGGCTGTCTTCGTAGTTTCATGACCCAAATTTTATCTTTATTTTGTCACAAAGAGGTCTCACTGAGTCACTGGGCCCAGTCGGTAAATAGGACAATAATACAAAAGACTACTGAACAGACTGCTTGGGACCAAATGATACCTCGAGCTGAATTGAAAGTTATGGAAATTGAAACGTGACTATAAGGAAAAGCACTTTCCCTCTTTTGAATGCAATGTTGCATGAGGAAAGCTACTTTGAGGTGAAGATCAATCAAGTTTGGCACCTGTATACACAATGAGTGCAATTTAGTACTTGAGCTGTAGTTTACTCTTAAAATGTGACAGAGTGCAGATGTTTTATCTGTTTTGAAGTTCATTTTCCAAAACCGGGCTACTAACTCTTGTTAATCCACAGCAACGCATCTCCACGCGTCCCCCCGTCGCCAAGTCCTCCAGCTAGCCTACCACGCGACCATTGAAACAGACCTACCAGCTGCAACTGTCATGAGCTCTGAGTGCCATTCACCTCAGTGCGATGACAACTATCCCACTGTGATTGCCAAGGCCACTGCAAGTGTTGGCATTGACATGAGAACTGTGAATAGGAATGGGAGTAGTACTACCAGTACAAGGACCTCCACCTCAAAGACCATACTACAAGCAGTCCTCTCTTCGAGGGAGTCTATTGGCAGTCCTTGTACTTCTGGGTGAGTGATATGTGAAATTGATTCATGCTGGCTTCCATGTTGCACCTGGTAGCTGTAGCATTCTGTGGCAAACTTAACCACCAACACAAAAATTAACTTACAGTAGCAGTGCAATCGATCTCAACCATGAAGTGTTGCTGAACTGAAGTTGCACTGTCCTACCAGCATCTGCTACATTGGTGACTGGTAGATGTGATAATGAGCACACACTTTTAAACAAGCCAGATGATACTTCTGACAATATCAAGATGGTGTCGCTGCAATCAGCACATACTTCAATGGATGATTCATAATGAACAGTTGAATTCCCAAAGCAATGCAAATCACTTTAAAAGAGTGAAGCCCAATGATTACATAAACTGCAATCATGGATTCACTCTTCGTTGCCACTCAGCCTTCACTTCCTCAACACTTACTCGGCCGCTCAAATGGTCGCAATCATACATTTGATGACCACTCTTATGGAAGTAAACATGTGATCTTAACTTTTGGTTTCCCTCAATTGGCAATCAGTCAACTAGTGGTAGCAAGTACTGTGGTAATCTTGGTCACCACTTTAAAAATTTAGTTATCATATCGTAGTGTAATAGAGCAGTGCAACTAATCTCAACCATAAAGTACATTTTGGTAGACTGAAGTTGCACTGTGTATCTACTACAATTGCAGAATTGAATTCATTCTTAAATTGTTTGATATCAGCAGTGACGAGCTTCGTCGAAAGTACAAAACTATCGAAGACATACACTGATAATTCTTTCAGTGTCTGCTTGATGAAAGGCCATAATCATTCTCAGTTCAAGTAGAGTGATGAATGCACATCTTCACTCACTTGCTCTATGTACACCATTTCTGCCTCTTTGGACATCCAGCATCTCAGCGACAAGGGGCAGCCGAGTTATCACATACTTACCTGAAGTATGAATTCTGTGACAGTATGTTTGTTAGCTGCTACAGAATGTCCAGTTTCTATAGATTTTGAACAGTGAAATTATAGAAAGCAGTATGAAAACTGCATTGACATTGTGAATAACCATATTTGCACGCATAAAATGCTTTGGATTTTGTCATTTCTTCGCTTGAGTTATTGTTCGTGTTGTGGAGTTCGCTTTAGAACTTCAGTTGGTGGATAATCCAAATCGAAGCAGATGTACAATAAAATTTATGCTTAACGAGATGATAACTACAAGACTATTTTACATTATTATGATACAGTTGAAAGATGCATACAGCTAAAAGGGGGATGCTTTGAGCCAACGATTTTTCTTGTCTAAGTTACTAAATTGCATAGTCCCATGATAGCATTTATTTATTAAATTCCCTTGCTGAAAAACGTTTGACTCCTTGTTTGGTTTTAAATCAAAAAGGGAATTGGAAAGGGGCTTTTATGAATTGAAAACATCCTTATATTAAAAAAAAGTCGGTTCCTGATTTAAAAACTAGTATTACTCATTAACATGATAATTTATATCTGAGAAATGAAATATGGTTGTAAAAAGTACTATTATAAATATACATACAGTAGAACTCCAATTATCCGGATTAATTGGGACCAGACCCCATCCGGATAATTGGATAATTCACGAAAAGGTTATTTCTTAGTAAAAAAAGCGAATTTTGTATAGCATGTAATGTAATTTAATGACTATGAAAACAATATTGTTTACATTTTGTACTTACGTACTGTATTAAAATGTATCATTGCTCGAACATATCGGTCAAAATCAGTTGTTTCGCTGTCTTTACTCGTTTCCGTGCAGCCAAGTCTCGCGTCCGCTCGACAGTGAGAAGGTATAGATGGTCGCACTCAGGCTGCCGCTCCATCCTTTTTAGCGCTATGTCAAGGCACTCAAACGCCTTACTAGCTGACGGTCCCGCATCTGGTTGAGTAGCAATGTCGTCGTCATCTTCCGGGTCATCAATGAGTTCTTCTCGCACACTTTGAACGAGTTTATCGTCACTAAGAATTTGGAATCCAGGGTCCAAAGAATCCCACACCAGCCACTCGCCTACGTCCTCTGCACTGCACTCGATATATCCAGGAATTTTCACTGGTTTATTATGTCCTCAACTGACACTTCGTCCTCTTCCTCCTGCTTTTCAAGGCCCTTTCTTTCTTCCCCATTTTATACCTCCTTGGTTGAAATGCCTCTCAATTTGTTCCAAGCTCTTAATGTGTGGTTGACTTCACCAAACTCCATGCTTCCGCCACCATGTAAGAGCAGTCTTTTAAATCAATCTTTATGTGATTAGCCACAATGCCTTCATCTTCTATCAAAAGTTTCCTGAACTTGTCTTCTGTAATTGCGCTTATAGATTCGATAACCGATTCGTCCATCGGCTGCAACAAACTCGTTACGTTTGGCGGCAAGAAGAGTGTTTTGAAACGTTCATTTTCTCTTTCAAGTTGTTCTGTGGCGTGGGTGCATTGTCAATGATTAACAACACCTTACTGCCTTCCTTTCCTAAGGCCTTTTGATGTTTTTTACTTCTGGTATGAAAACTTCATCGTACCATCCGGTAAACAGAGCAGCAGTCATCCAGGCCTTTGATTAATTCTTGTGAAAGGGGAAGTTTTTTCACATTTTTGAAATCCCGGGGATTTTTCGATTTGTCTATCAACAGAAGGGGCATTTTGTGGTTTCCCGTAGAGTTAGCACAATTTAGCAGGGTAACTTTACTAACTTATGACCAGGAGCACTAGATTCCCTTTTAGAAGTTAAAGTTGTTCTAGGCAAAGCCTTCCAAATAAGGCCCGTCTCATCTGCATTATATAAATATTCGGTGTCATAAGATTTTGTTTCCATTTTGAATCTTTCAATAAAGTTTTCTGCTGCTTTAGGGTCTGCTGATAGTTTCTCGCCACTTACATCTAACTCACGGATACTGTGCCTTGACTTAAAATTCCGTAGTTAGACATTACTCCCCTTGAAAGAAGACAAACCTTCGATTTTCTCGGCAAAAAGCTTCGCCTTTTCGCAAACGATCGGCCCAGAAAGAGGATTTCCTACTGCTCGCTGCTTCTGAAACCACTTGACTACAGCCTCTTCCAGTTCTTTGTTTTCTGCCATTTTCATAGCTCTTCTCGACGAACTCCCATCTTCACTCTCGAGGACAGGCACAAAGTTTAAAATTAAAGACCTGTTTTTTAATGTCCGAAATTGTTGATGTTCCCACGCTGTACGTCTCAGCTAACTGCTTACCAGACACTCCTCTGTCTAATTGTTCAATGATTTTTATTTTGTCTGCCAACGATAAGCTATACTGCACAGTAAAACAAATAAAACAGAACACGAAAGACGGAACGCAGCAACAAACGACACAACTGAAGGCCAAAGCCACACTAAGTGACAAGACTGGTGACTCTTCGTCTGTGTATCTAGTACGCTAGTCTGTGTACACTAGCGCACTTTTTTGTCATTCACCGATAAGAAACTTTTAAAATGCGGATTTTGCTGATTTCTTTTTTCTCAAAGCGATCCGGATAATTGGAGTTCTACTGTAGTTAGAAAAAATCCCTCTTAGATACACTAAAGCTATCTCTTGTATGAAAGGGATGTCAAAAACAGAAGTGTACTAGATAAGTTCAAATGTACCTTAACTGTTAAAAGTAATTTGCAAATCCATATTTGATCATTATTATTATGCATGATCTCACAACTTTTTCCTTGTAGGTCATCTTTGTCTGAGGAAGCCATTGAGGGATCCGTGCAAATAATCCAGCAAACGACCTCAACCACCAGGGAATCTACTTTTGGGACCACCGACTCCAGTCCTTTATCCATGCCAGATCTATCTCCTCGCAGAAATTCTTCTCATCGACTCGGAGATAATGTCTTCAGTCGTCACTTGAGCCAGTCCCCGCCATTCCTTCAGTCTGAGTTTGGGGCATCTGAGAACAGTGCGTTCAGTGCCACATCATCCACTTCACAAAATCGCTATCCCATCCCTTTGGTGGTTTCTGGTGAGTATTGCGTCTATCTCAAGAGCGTCCCAATGGTTGAGGGTCCCGGTAGCCCGGTTGGAAAAGTAGAGGATTAGCAACCGGAGGGTTGCTATTCGAAACTAGATCCAACCAAAGGGTGTGGGATGCCAGCTCAGGTGTTGACCTCGTCACCTGACCGTGGTTTAAAATTACAAGGCTTTGTCTTTAGGTCTTTCCTTTCTGGATTGATCCAGGACCGTCACAAATAGCCCGTTATGTTGCTCTAGTGCATCGTTAATTCAACTACTTACCCCTGATAGTTGAATCACATACCTACCAACTCTTCTGAATTTTTTGGAAGTTTTTCTAAAAACCATATTTTCCAGGTCTTCTGGATGAAAAAAAATATCTTCTGGATTTTCTTCTCAATGATCTTTCAAATGATGCCAAATTCGACATTTGGTGCTGTGCTACATCAATCCATGAAGAAATGATATTGGTTGGTGGGTTGCCGGAAAAAGTTTCAAAGGGAAAAGGGATTTCATGTGTATCATAAGAGAAGAGTAGGAAAGCGTCATTTCATTTTCCTTTTCAGTGCTGAGGTATTACTCTGAATTCGACTTTTCTAGGATTAGTGGAACCGTGAGTACGTAATGTGAGAAAGCAATTGAAAGAGGTAACTAAATATTTTGACTACAAGTTTTAAGCTGATGAAATTGGAAAGGTTGCCATGGCATGAAAACTTTATTTCCTTTAAAAACTGATTCAAAAATCAGAAACTAAAAATTATAACTATTGCTATGCAAGCTGAAATTTTATTTTACTAATCCAACACATGAAACAGAATGAACCAGACAGAACAATATGAAACAGAAGCACAAATCCTTTGTAAAACTAACAATTTGTTGCTTGTGAAATCAAAATATAAAAATGCAAATTAGCTTTATGCAGTTTCTGTGTTTAACTGAATGTTTTTATATTTTTCGCAAAAATATGTCCTGTTAAAGGCAAAAAGAAAATACCTTAAATTCATCGTGAATACATGTTAAAAATCAGTCTTCTATCATCCTTTAAATGTGTACAATCTGATTTAATTTCCACCAATTTTCTTTTCTCCGAGGTACAAGCAGTCTGTATAAATTGATATTAAAATTATTCACAGATGATGTTAGTTGCATTGTTTTTCCTATTGATTTCAGAAAGAAAAATAAAATCAGCCAGAAAAGTTCATTCTTACACTACAACATCCAACTCCAGACCTCCATCAAGTCATAGTTCCACTCCTTCCCGACACATTCCCAGCAGCTCATACTCGTTGTGGAGCAGAGATAGGATTGCCAGAAATTCATTTGCCGCTGCTTCGATGGATTACCAAACTGATCGCACAGAAACCATTTCATCCACTATGGGATCATCTTACATCAACCGTTTCAGCAGCAGTGCATTCATGTTACCTCCTCATCCCGTGTCGAATTCCAGCTGTCACTTGAAAGCGGATGGGCATGGCAGAAAATCTTCAAAAACCAATGCTAGAACGTATAATCATAATACTGAAGGGGTGAGCTTTGAATTCAATCTTTATGACTGCCTTTTCTCTGAATCTAGAATTGACTTTCGAACTAAGTACAGAGTAAATTGCCTCGATGTATTGTGCTTTTGGGAAAGGCGTAAAATACTGAGGAGAGCGAGAAATGTTCACAATCTTTGAATCCAGGTATTGGAAAACTAGTAGGAGGAAAGCGCTGGCAGTTTCCGGTAAAAATATTAATTTTATGAATACATTAAATTAAATAAACGTTTAAATAAGAGCAATTATATAGCAATATTATAAATTATTACCCTAAATTCACTTAATTACATAATGTGTTTTAATTATCCTATCCATATTCCTGAATCCTCACTTCAAAATATAATTTTAAGAAAATTTGTAAATGTGATGTGGCCCGCGTGGATCTTACCAGTTGCATTAAATGGCCCGCGTTTTATTTGAGTTTGACACCCCTGCTGTAAAGGATTGGACCGAGTGGTATCCTAAGTTTACTTGGTGAACATAGAGGAACACAATCTTGCCATCTACTGATTTATTTGTATATATACATGCAGGACACTTAACAAATATCGTGCCATCCATTCCACTATTGGTATCAAGGGAATAGTACCGCTCCAACTGAGCGAAAAACACGTCTTCCTTTCCCTTCTCAGCACCCAAGTAATCAGACAGTCTGGAAAAATAACCACTGGCGCCGTTTCCAATACATATCAATCTTAAGAATGATTACAAACGAAACAACTTGATTCCAATGGAAATGGATAGTATTTTGGAAGTTATTAATAAATATATATAATAATAAATATATCTATGAAGAAATCTTACAATTACAATCCAGGCGAATATTTTTGTAAATACTGTTTGATTTTTCAATCTTTTTTTCGGGGTCTCGCTGATGAACATATCACCCCCCAAACTTGGCGATGTTGACGTAATTTCAAGTCATGGCAGCAAAGCCCTCAGAAAAAAGTCTAATATAACTAAATAATAAAGATGACCTTCGAGCACCCAATACTACCTACCTGAAAATGCCTTCATATTGGCTTATGTTAAAAACAAGAAGCATATTTTATTTCACCTGCATTCAAAAAGCAAGCCCGATACTCAAGGGTCATCAATAATTGTGGCATAATATTTATAGGGTAGCTAAAAAATGTTTTTAAAATGGTGTCTGAGAAAAGGCCAATTTTTATTTTGCAAGAAGAGTGGGAAAACTAAAAATAATTAATTCGATAATGTAATCAGTATCATCTTAAATTAAGAGTTCATGCAAATGTGAGATAAATTAGAAAGAAATTTGGGTTACTTTGACTTGATTATTTTAATAAATTATATTATAATTCCTCCATACTACCCAAGATTAGCGAACTCTAGAGCAGCCAAATTATTCACCATTTATGCTGAGATTGATTTCTCTGTTAAATAATTGATCGAATATACTTTTCTTCATAAGGAATGCTAATTAAGAAACTTTGTCTTTTCTGGTAATCTTGTTTTTATAAGTGTCCAATGGAGCAGAAATCATCAGTTTTTTCCTAGAAAATGCAGTGAAGGTATTTGAGACCTTTTTCAGTTACTAATCAAAGAAAAAGTAACAAGACTCATGGCATTCTCTAATGACCTGAGCCAGCCATGTTGTAAAAGATGAAAGGGTTACAAATTCAGCTCTTTTTAATTCTCCTTAAATGTTAACTCTGACCGTGGTTCAAAATTAACGTGGTGGTGTTTTCGGTTCTTTCCCTTTGGGTTTGATCCCGGACCGTCACCAATATCCCGCTGTGTTGCTCCAGTGCGACGTTAATTAAATATCTACCTATCTTAAATATTCAGAACACTAATGTTAAAGCTTATATATCATCTGTAATGTGGTTCCTTCATCTTGAAGCCATGTACAAAAACCAGCCCAGACTACTTCCTTTTTTAGTTTATAAGAGTGAGTCATTGTCAATTGTTTGGAATTTTAACTCTTTTAACCTTTCTTTCTCTCTCAACTCTACTCTTAAAGGAACAACTCGCACTTTCTTACTCATCCCTCATGAACAGCAGCAGTTCGGCTGTGTCATACAGGGCCCCCATAGTCATGGGTTCTTCCATGGTCATCACCGATGCATCTGGGGCCTCCGCCCCCTCCGGTCCTCCCAAGTGCATGGGTTGTGGAATAGAGGACGGAGTTCTGCTTTGTTCTGGTTGCAGGAAACATTGGTATTGCAGCCCTAAGTGCCAGGTCAGTGTTGCATCACACCCTTCTGCATTTGCCCTAGATTCGCTTTGGCGCAAAACAGCACCAGCTGCCACTTATTTGTTAAGTGAATGCCTTCTGCATTCCACTTAGTAAAGAATGTCATAACCAGCCTGCTTAATAGCTAAGAGACTGAAGATATCTTGTCTCGGGTTAATGCTCCAGCATTACATTTTGAATAGGGTTGAAACAACTTTATTTTGCTTTAGATAGTAACTTTAGCAACAACGCTAAACAAAGCCAGTTGCAGTTCCCAGCCTGCTTAATTGCTAAGTAACTAGATATGCAAGTGGCTACTGCTTTGTAGATGAGAACTGTGCGATTCATCTTGCTTAATGCCAGTTCATTAACCCAGAGATTTAACCAATAGGTGTAACTAGTCAATTAAATGTGTAGTAGGAGATGGGGGGGGGCAAACAATAGTAACTTCTCAGAAATTTTTGGTAATGTAGAGGATTAAACACTTCCAGTACCTATTTCTCAAGCCAGAAATTGTCAAAATATCAAGCATGCTCAGTTGTAAGGAAAGTAGTATATTTCATACCTCATAAACTAATATAAGCTTGTTACATTTAATACAGCATGCTCTCTCTAAGCTAGTAAAAACAAGCTGCTATCCCTGCTTGCTTAATTGCTGAGTAACTAATTCAGGATATGTGTGCCTTTAGCTTTCCTTTGTAGGTAAGAAATGTGACCACTCTGCCTAATATTTAAATTGCATATCTTTTGTCCCTGTTTATTGGATAAGATTGGCTTGGTAGCCATGTGGTCAGTGCTCTGTTCAACAGGCTCCAGGTTCATATATAATGATTCATTTATAGTAAACTATTAATCAAATTAATGCTATTTTATTCAAGGGATACCCCAATAGTATTCTATGCATTTTTATAACATTTGTTCTGTAATGAGATATAAAACTAAGAAATTGACACTTTCGGTGGACTTCTTGCTTTGCCACTGACACTATCTCTTTTTTGTCCCCTATGCTACTGAATGTAATTTTACACATGCTGGTACACCGAGTCCAACAGAGATGAAAATCACAGCATTTTCACATACCTCATTAGACTTTGATTATATTTATTTTTGAAGTAATTTCTTTGCTTTTACAGAACCTGCGGTGGCCCGAGCATAAAAACGAATGCGGCAGTGCTTCTGGAAACATCTACAATCCTGGTCCGAGCACTAGCTACAATTAATCCCATCAGAAAACGACCAGATCAAGATTCTTACCACACGAGACACTAACCAATATGGGATGGCCATATTTCCCTACGTTACAAAAGCCTCGAAGAAAGTAGTCAATTCCTCTATTTCTGACAAAGTCGCATATCTGAAAAAGTTGCATGATTTGCGTCGTGGGATTCATTTTGGATCAAACATTGAATGAGCGTATGACTAGATGTTGTTTTCTCTTATGTTGAACTGATTGCATATGCAACTGAGTCTCAGAGGCGGCCTGTTTTGCATACAACTGTACAAGCGACTCATTTGTTTTGCAAATGGATTATGTTCCATTCGGTTTCGTTTAGAATATTTTTCACTCTATTCAAGATCTTTGAAAATGTAAATAATTTTCATATTTAACTGAAGATGAATTTAGAGTGTTTATACGTACTTAACAGTTCCATGGGTGTTGTGAAGTTGCAGCTGTGTAGTGAGTTTTCTTTGTGACTTTCCTGTTTTACTATCACCGGTGTGGACTACGAATTTTATTTGTGCATCAATGACAATATGAACTCATCTGTTGTGGTCATCCCATACGTAGCAGCCTCCATCAAGTCAAATACTTGATCATGACTATCCAAGAGTTAGCTACTTTCAGTTCAAGCAACCTCTTATGTGCTGAGTTTTTCCAGTTTTCACTCGACTGAGAGTTTTGGAAAATGAGACGAGTGCAAGTTATTTATCAGAAGTTTCTTGCTCTTTTCAAACCTACGTGAGTTAATATTTGTTCCTAATTATTTCTCTTAAAAATGTGCCATCTCGAACTATCGTTTTAGGATGCTCCAACTGTGGAGAGGACCATTCGTTTGTGCAATACATGAAATTTACAATCCGTGTGTGTTGTGTTGTCTATAGTGAATCAAAATTGTTACAAACTTTGTGTATGTAAAAAATTTAAAATTTTGATTTTTGTTGATGTTTTATAGTGCATTTATACCTAGAACTATAACTTTTATTCCTTGATTTAAAATACTTGTTTGTAAATTGGAGCATTAAACCCATCAAACAAAAAAAAATCCCAGATCATCAAGGTAAAGAACAAAAGCAATGATGGGTGACCATAGAAATTAAAGAAATGATTTTGCTCTCATTGAGTAGCAGCAATGAAATGTTGTGTTCACTAGAATTGGATGTACAAGCAATGTTATTTTTTAAATATATCTGTTCTAAAAAACAATTTTAATATAATTAATTGAAAGTTGCATTTTAACATGAAAGTAAACCTAGATTTGAAATAAGGAACTAGGCTGAGATTTTTTGGATATACCAATCACCTTATAAGAATGACAAACGAAAATTATAATTGAACCTTGCTGTTTTTTTTTATCTTATAAAGATTTATCCATTGAGGTGTAAATGTATTTAACGCTTGTTGCAACCAGAATGTCGAAGGATAGATTCTCCTAAAATCATTCATCGATTCCCGATCTCATTTTTTCATTTCACTTGCAATAAGTTCATTCATTGATTTTAAATTAAGGTAAATCCCATTTTATTGCATATGGAAACTTTCAAATCATTTTCATACTTTTTTATTTTACAAAATCATTCTATGGAAAGAAAAAAACTGAGCTTTTTTATGAACACAAATTAATTGTGGTCCAAAGAATGTCTTGTTAAGGTTCCGACATTGTTTACTGTAGTACTGATACCATTTTGTAGATCTGTTAATGTGTATATATTATGGATTAGTCACTGATATATCGTTTCTAAGCACTGTGTTCTGTTATTCATTGGCACTTTGTGGGCGTTTTATGTATGAATCTGCCTCTTTTCCCTGAGAAGTGTCTAAATAACTGAGTGTGGGTTGTTTTTTGCTCCTTCCTCTTGCTCTCAAAATTTTGTAACTGGACCATTCATATCAAAAATGACACTTTAATCTGAATTAGAAATAATTTGATGCTGTTTTTATTTCAATTGAATTATCTTCAGATGAGCATATATGTTAAAATAAATCTTGATGCAAATTGTAAAACATCCCTGCTGAGATAAATTATACTAGAAATTAAAAAAGTATCCAAATACGCAGTAACTGCTCGATATTTAGCACAATATACCGAGAACCAAGGAAATTTTACGTCTTAGAAAAAACAAATCATACATTATCGTGTTTTTTATTTACAATTATATAAAACAAACAATATTTTTGTATGTATTGGTGGAGTGTTTAAGCTCCCAAACACTTCTGCCATCTAGCAGTCGAGTATTGAAGTGAGATTTGCCAGTTTGCTGCTGGAAAGAATGTAATTTTTCACATTGAGACATGTACTACAAAAATCTCATTTTAGTTGTGCCTCTATTGTAATCCATGAACTATATCTTTGCACACGACAAATATTTATGAGGTTATATGTAATCTTACATTAATTATACCTATAAAGGCACCTGGAGAAGGCCACTTCAAACAGGACCACCTCTGTATTTTCTGTTCTAACACAAAATCTGCATTCATATATAGTGCTGCTCCCACAAGAAGGCGGTTGACTCTAGGTCAGTTGATTTCTGAAAGGGCTGCACTTAAAGATAAAGAAACGCGTCGCTCGCCTAAAATGATTCATCCCTTGGAATCAAACGATAAACTCAGTGCCAAAATGAGGGGAAAAGATTTGTTTACCATTCCACCAGTCCCCTAATAGACTTGTCCAAAACCATGTGACCCAACTGCCTTGTTGCTTGCCAACTCAATGTGTACCTTTACCTCAAACTGACAGTTGAATAAATAAAATGGCACTCATCTAAGAATTAGCCGATGATCATTAGTTTTCTAATGAAATTTACAGATCTTTCGCTTCTGGATTAATCCTGGACTGTTGCAACTACCCCAACACTTTTTATTTGAAATCGCAATGCAACCCAAAAATATATCACAGTAGTCCTGATAAATGAGTTTGAAGATGAAACTTCACAAATTTTAAGTATTTTGCACACCTAGATAACTCGGCAGTCTGAAATGTACCAAGTTCTACTGTACATATGTGCAGGTGATTACGAGTCATCCAAGTCATTTTTTCATTTGGCAATATTTAAAGGTTTTACAAAATATTTCGGGAAATATCTGCTCTTATGCAAAAAAAATTGTTTTAGAAATTTTTAGTACTTGTACAAATTAAGCAAAACTAAATATTAAAAAAATTTATTTACATACCATTCATAATCACCAGCACATGTATTTGCTTACTTTTTCAATTCATTTTAATTTTGTCAAATTAGCCAATATTGGAAACAAGTCGATTGTGTTTAGTTTTGTTCAATTACACTAAATTTCTGTGATAATTTTCATTTATTTGTAGTTTCTAAAATGCCAAGTCATCCCTATGAACCTTTAGAATGTGCTCATTAAATTAGAATAACTAAATGCATTGCATTAATCAGAATTCTGTGCAATATCTGGTCGATGAAAACAAAACCTCTTAACTGAAAACATTTTAAATTTTTGCTAGTTCTTCCTGTTCAGTCTTAAAAACAATCTTATGCCGCACTAAATGCAGTGATGCATTATCAACCAAAATTCTGCAATATCTGGAGGATGGGAAGAATAAAAACTTCAAACATCGAAATTTTGGCTTTCCTTTCGTATCCAAAATTTCAAATCAATATTTTCAGAATTGTGAGTAAAGGGAGAAAGCTAAAACGATTCTACTTTTGCTCACTTATTTTCCAGAATTGTTTTGTGGTAGATAAATATTTTCAACCAAACCAGTTTCCCTTTTTTTTGGAAAAAATCTCCTAGGAACCGTTTGTGTTTAGATTTGTGTCAATCATTCGGGAAAATATTGAAGCATGTGTGCTTTTTGTGTCATGTACAATTGTTATTTCTTCTGTATGAGCTGTATATGTTTCTCGTGCAATATGTTGGCAGCATAAATGTAAAGAAAATAAATTCTACTGTTACTCCTGTCTATTTTCATTTATTAATCAGAATTGCACTTGAAACTGTTTGATTTACTTAAGGTTCTACGGCTAAATTTAAAATTACCTTGACATATTCGTCTACAGCAGAAAATCATGTGCAATAGTTTGATAAACTCACTTCTGGCATGGCACAAAAATCTACAAGTGGCAAACAACCATTAAAAGTACCATTGTCCTTTCAGCTATTCTTGTCCACAAGATGGTCAAATCATCAGATATGGTAACGATACAAGATCTGATTAGTACTGCAGGAGTGATACAATCAGAAGGAAATCGCATAATAAAATAGGCTAAATTGCAAGTCCTGCACATAAACTAAAAACCATGCATGTTTTGGTCTGAAATATCTGAATGTTTGTTCAGTGGTTTTCAAACTTTATGTACATGGCCCTTTTTTACATGAAAAGGGTCACCCCTAATTTTCACAAGACCAACCTCATGCACTCTCTTCGATTATTTTGCAAATACCGTATCTCCTCAATCTATATAAATAAGAATGGAGTGTTTGTACATGAAATGGGTTGAAAATATTCTATCCGTTTTGGACTCTTCTGATGCAAAATCTGTCTCTTGCATGTTCGTCCATCTGTGTGTGCCCATAGTACGTCTAAACGGTTGAATATATTTTCATGAAACTTTGCATACTGTGAGTTCTTACATTCATTTAGTGACTGAACTTGGTTGCGTGTCTTTCTGTTCTATGTTCGATTTTGTGTCTGCACAAGTATCACATAAGATTTGTTCAACATATTTCAATTTAATGTTTTGTATTTGATACACCGCATTTTAATTTAGTGAATGTATTATATAAAATTTCTTTGCTTACATATTTCGGAAAATTTCATGTTAAAATCAACCATAATTTGGTAGTTATGTAGCTTGGGGTATATTGAGCATTACAATTGCTTGGATTGTTTTACCAGTGCTGCTACAATATCAATTATTTTCCAAAACCATTTTTAAGGAATTTAAATTATAAGTTTAGTTCAGGCCTTATCTTTCTTTTTCTTTACGAAATATAAAAATTTTTTGAATTGGGACAGACGATAAAGAGAATAAAACTATAGAAACAACCTTAGTATTTTTTATCATTTGCTTTTTTTAATTCTCGTCCGTTATATTCCAAGAATCTATTTTGTATTGAAAAAAGGATACATTCATTACTTTTCATTCGAAGCTTTTTTGAAATCTGTTTCAAGATGTATTTCTGAATTTGGAATTTGATATTTTTCGTTCAATAACTAATGAAGGTAACATTTTTAATCGCTATGATAATTTTGGGAGACGCTTTTGTTTTTAAATGACATACAAAGCATTTATATGCATACTCTGAACTATTCTGGATAACATTGGCACTCGAGATACTTTTCCGTCTTACTTAACATTTTTGTGGAATTTAAATCTTTAGTATGACATTTATTTTCATTTGCAAAATTGTGTATTTAATAATTTTTTACCTTTATTAGAGTGTGATAGTTATTACATGTGTGAATAAGAATTACAATTTATTAATGAAAGCGGAAGTTAACCAATTCAACCCGAGTAACTCTACTAGTATACAATAAAAATAAACGAATACACAGGGGGCAATAGAAACTGCAATATATATGTGAAACGACACCTAAAATACAATTATCACCATACATTCTCCCCAATATATCTTGCCACCACTTAGAACTTTGCCCAGCTCTCTAACCTTGACTTCAAACAACCCCTCTCATCGATGGTACATTTCCACCAAAACATTCAAAATGCACATGACTTCAGAGACTGAATTTCTGTCAATGAACGTTCTTGATAGATACCCTGGTCCAATAATCTTTTTCTTTAAATCATGAGCCTTTAATAGTAAGGAGCTCAGAGCCATACCAAATACTCAACACATAACCCCTCCACGTACCATTTAATTTGTCAGCTAAAGGATTTAATAAAAGGTTTTCCTGGGGCCAGTCGTAGTGCAATGGGGTATGCCCACTGCGCTAGCAACCTTCGAGTTGTAGACGACGCAGGCGCATTCCTCCATGGGTGTATTTCTCTCTTCTGTGTCAGTAAACTATCATTGTCTGTTTATTACTAGATATTGTATGTCTGAGGCAATATGGCCCTTGTGACATAAAATCGCAACCTTGAATTTTCCGCATCTTTACTCGTGAACTTACATTATACTCAACACAATGCATTTTCAACTGGTTGCTGCAGCCAATCCTGTCACGACCTGTGGCTTTGAAATTGAGTCGTGACTTTGTAGACACTGAAGTGGGCAAAAAAACATAAATGAGCCTATGCAATGTAGCAAAATATAGCTACACCGCCTATGCAGGTCATTCATTGTCTGCATAAACATCTGTGGAAGCATCTAGATCTGTATCCGCCATGAGAATGGCAAGTTATTTCGATTTAAGCAATGCTCAACGCTGTTTAAAACTCATTGGTTTAATAGTTGAGATTTGTCATAGCATTTCGGATGTAGAGGGGAAGTTCCACAGAAAAATGTGTCCAGGGAAAACTGCCTTCGAAAATATTTCTGAAAATAGCTGCATGCTATCATTCCAGACCCCAGTTTGGAAACGCTGCCATAAATTAGATATTCAGAAATACAATAACCCAATTATTTGACTGTATCTGAATGATTTGTGTTCCTAATTATCTGGATACGTATTATGGAATAATTTTTGCACTTACACAAATTGAGCAGCATATGCAGTTTAAAGACAAGTGACTAGATAGTGCTTTGTAGCATTGTAAAGTTAAAACAATCATTATTTGCTGTGCCGAAAAGCATTCTATTGCAATCCTCTCGGAAGCTTTTTCCATGTTCAGCTATCAAAATTTTTTAGTTGACCAGTTATTAACACATGTTAAAACTGGGGTTATATAAGGATTGTCATCCATGTTTTGTGTCTACTATTAAGGCCATATTTCTGACCCATCTCGAAGTAAATTCCATACTGTTCTACTTTCATACTGATACAGCAAAACACTTATTGAACAAATCAATTGATTCTTAATTTACACTTAATTCTTAAACCTGCAATATGTACTAGCTTATATAAAAGGCAATAATTTTTTTTTTAATTCATCAGATAAGAATTATGCCATCCATATACCAGATGTTTAAAATGCAAGTATAAGTGCAGATACACGGCTACATGTATAATTCATTCTGATAAAACATGCCTTTTTTATACAATATGTTTAACTTCAGTTTCAATACATCCAAAACACAGTTATTGCTACAAGTTGAGCCCTCATGTTGCAGAAAGTCGACCCTAGAGTGATGAACTAAACCACAAATTTACATTTCTGTGCAATAATGCAAGTAGTTTTTGAATCAGATGCTATGAGAAATCGCTCACTGTATATGTTAAAAATAAATAAGACATTTATTCTTAGTATTTACAAGAATTGTGATGGCAGATAGGGTCAGTGAATCCCCCATACTTCTTCAAATGCTGAACACAACTTGGCACAGGTTAAAGCGGCAGAAAGGGGATACTCACTGATGGCCACTGTCTCTTCTGTGTAGTCTACATCCACCTATGTAAAAGAATTAAAATCAAATTTCACTGATGCATATAGAATTTTGCAGAGAAATCAGATACAATTTCGAACCATTTAGAAATGTGCAATTTGTCATTTAAACAGTTGATTATTCAAAATTACCACTGTGAGTCCTCTAAATATTATTTAGAGCTACATATACTAGATAGTAACAAAATATACATAAACAAAATATACAAACACACATTTTCTCGAGAACAAAAATCATTCTGTGGTAGTTAACAGGAATACTTGTGTGTCTGTTCACAATTCATTGATTATGTATTTCACTGGTTTAAGTTAATTATTTGGATTGTGCTGGCTAAGACAAAGCGACCTGTCATTACAGGCCTGTACAATATATTAGCTATGCAGTAAAACTTTTATAAAGCCTAAAAGTTGAAATAAGAAAACAAGCATTGACATATCCTGTATAAATGCATGAAATTAATGTGTATGCCACTCCAATTTGCATGGAGTATCAAACAGTAAAATGATTACAAAATCAGGATTCGAACTGTAAAATTTCTATAACAGTTGAAATTAGGAAGGATACGACATCTCTTTTGTTTAATTTTCGATTCCTGTGTTTTATGAAAACATTAAATATAGTGTCGGGCAGCAATTATCAACCTGTGATATAAAACTGTTCTTAAACAATTATCAGATACAATGGAACAGTAGTGTGTTGGTATGTGATTGTGAGAAAGCACACATACAGAAAAATGTATCATGCGGAGTTGCATAATCGTAAACTCTAAACCATTTCAATGTATGAAAAAATCATAATTTATTTTAAAAAATCAAAAACATCGGATTTATTAGATTTAAATCGGACATTTTTTTATTTAAATTGGATTTTTATGATTTTAATTAATTCCTCGCTGTACAAGTTTAAATTTGTTGAACATGAGACACAAATTACAGTTTAATTTCTAGATAGTTGATTTGTTGAAACATTAATGTATTAAGAAATATAGCCAGGTAAATTTTTGAAAGATTAAAACGCGACATAGGAATTAGGAAAGTAAATCACATGATAGAGTAAACAGACCTCAAATGACAAGATGAGCACTGTTTTTCCATCTGGTTCTCAAGTGGTTTAGATTACTTTGACCAGTGACATGAATTTTTTGGACCCAGATAAATAAGGTTGTCAGATCCCACGTACATTACGATTTTTTTCCCCAATCATACAAATTTCAGAATTTTTTTTCGCATTACATATTTATCACATATGAATAAAATGTTTTAAATTACTTCAATTATTTTGATATAAAATGATTAATTGGTTCAAGACTTGCTTTTGAGAAACAAAAATCATGTCACAAATAGAAAATAAAGTAAAAGGAACTTGCATCCTGAAAATATTCCTACTTCTCATTAATTTTAAGCTTGCAAAAAAATTATTTTTTATAAGTTCAGTAAAAAAATTAGATGACAAGAAAATACATAAATTCAAATCTCTATTTTCTAAATTCTTTGAGCATTGACAAGTATTTCATAGGTATATTCGAAGCACACAAAAAGGGTTTATATATAAAACAAAAACTGAAGCTTTTCTCTGAGCAGCATAGATTAAATTTAATATCCCACCGATAATGCCAATTCAGTAGAATTTTGAGCTTGCAATAAAAAATTTATCAACTCCAATAGCCTTTTGCTTCAACCCAATCTTTTCTCAACATACTTACTCAATTATCAGATGAGTAAATTAACTTTTACATTCCAAATTTCAATTCCATAAACACTGAATAGTTATTCTAGGAGGATGAAGAATTCTAAGGGATCGATGCATAAAATTTCCCAATAAATTGAAATAAAAATTAACCAATATATTACACAAAACAAAATGAAACTTAAAATTGCCAATTATAAAGATTTATATGCAAAATTGGAATAATTTGTGATACTCACAACGAAAAGATTTTCTTCAGTAAGTGTCTGTATTTTTTTATGAACAGACTACAATACTAAATAAATAACTAGAACGTCTTAAAAAAGAAAGCAAGTTGCCACAATTTTAATAATTTCAGTGAATATATTTCGAGCATCTTCACTCAACACATGGTGAATGGTTTAAAATTGGCCATGTGCGATTTAGTCACACAGAATGTTTAAAACAAAAACCAACACTCATGAGCAGGCTTGAGTGACACCTATTGGTAAATGTCCCAAGATGAAAATACTTCTCTGGTAATTATGATTCCAATCAGCAAATACTGTTACTTAGTGTCTTCAAAGGGAGGGTGATGATTTTCAATATAATTTTGAAGTGAACTCAGTACGAGCGAAATTCTTAACTTATTTGAATAAAATAACATGCATCTTGTTGAATATTTCATTCTCAATATTATTAAACATAACAGAAAGAAAAATGAAATTTAAAATTTTGATTTAAATCAATGATTTTTTAAAATAAAAATCACTAGATTTAAATCAGCATACCATGCTTGGTGTATGTACCTTTTTAACAATTTACTTGGTTTTTCACTGGAAATATTTACCTCTTATTTGTAGGGGCAAAGAGTTCAGGTTTCTAGGAGTTTTAATCCATGTTGAGATTGAAAGAATTAAAGTAGGTTATTCCATGTGAAAACACCCATTTTGATAAAAAAAAAAGCATAGTCATGGACTTTTTTCAAATTTGTACCACAGATAGACAAGGCACCCATGAATCTCAACTTTAAAATATTTTGAACAATATTATATTGAAATTTTAAAATTGGCCAATTTTACAAAATGGAGGAAATCTAGGATTTGCACTGTCTATAAATGGTCCAAACTTGAAAACTTCTAGTTCAACTTTAATAATTTTGGTATCAAATGTAAGCCATTTATTTCAGGAGTGTATATAAAATACAAAAACAATGGCAATTTAACATTTTGTGGACTTTTTACATGAAAAATCATTTTTAAAAACAGTCAACTTTAAAGGGCAATAAAAAATAAATCATATTTCCCTCTGAAACTTTGTTAAAGTATTAATGTGTGTTCTTTAATCTGACAAAAATTCAGAGGTAAAATTTTCGATTTCTGAAGAAAAGCTATGCTAATGATATATATTTCAAAACAGTGGTCATCTTACAGTGCAAAATGATTCATTGTGCAAATTAGAGAGCAAATTAGTGCCATTTTGTAATTTTTATGAAGTAATAATTCAAAATAGGTTCACATTAAGTGTTAGGATAGAAATACAATATCAAATTAGCCTTATGTAACTTTTCATTTATTTTTTCAGTGTCTTTAGAAGTGTTTTAAGAACCAGTGAAGAAAAATTGCTTTTATTTATTTAAATTATTTTTTAAATACTTTACAAAATGTAATGCATAATATTTAATTACAATATTTCTGTTAAATAAATTCATATTTTTTTGCTTAGGATACATTGTTTCAAAATTAGTGGGAAATTCTTCTACATTAGTTTCTTACATTGATTAGAAATACAAAAATAGCCCCAATTGTGTAACACAAATACATATTAAGTTTTAAAGTGGTACGAGTTGAAACAGAAAACATTGTGACCCATTTAATCAACATCCAATGATCAGAGTAAAACCTCTCAAAACATTTCTTTAAATGAAAACATTTCTTCTGTCTATGACAAATTCAGAAGTACTTATTCCTGGTAAAAGTCGTGCATGAACCGTTTTTCTTCAGTGAACTCATCAGTTACTAATGCAGTGATTCCAATACCAAATTTGAATTCTGGGAAGCGAAACGTATCCAACTTTATGGACTCTTTTGCATTGCACTTTGTATGGAAGCTGCAGACTTGCTTTGTGATCATATGCTTTATGGTGCCACCAATACGGTCATAAGCTCCTCTTCCATAAAAAAGTGCACTCTGCTTTCACTATGGTCTTTCTCATGACAAAGATGTACACACTTTAATTTTTTTGTATTGACTGAAGACCCATCACTGAAATACTTTATGTTACTAAAACACTTATGTGTTTAATTTGTGAAACTTGTGTGGGGTTCAATGCTTGACAATCACCTTTAGAAAAATCCAAAACGTTAAAGCATCATGTACTAAATTGTCACTTATGACACATGAAGATCCTTAATATTTGCTAGAAAAGGATGACCTGTTGCCTGTTCGTTTTTCAATGAATGTTTTGAATACAATCTTGTATTTTACAGGTATAATTTTAGGAAAATTCTGCCACTGCAACAGCAGTATCCAGACTCAATTCATCCTTTTTTGCAAAAGATGAATTAATCCAAAAATTATGACTGAGATTTTGTGAAGTGATGAGCACATAAAGCAGAGATTTTCAACCAAATTGTTAATGTATTTATCTACTAATGTTATTAATTCTGCCCCAGTTTTTACCCATTGTTTATGAGTAATTTCATTGCACATTTTCTAATTGTATTAGATATTCCTTAAGAATTTCTGGAGATGGGCAGCACTTATCACACCCGTGCACCATCCATGTTTCAGGATCAGTTCTACAAACTAGTGTTTTAACAATAATATTCAGTCATTTACATGAATAGCATGAAGCGTGAGCTCAACATTCTGATAATATATACCAACACCGAATCAGGGTATGCCGATTTAAATCAGCTTGATTTCAATCACGATTTAAATCAAGTTATTTTTATTAATAAAATCATTGATTTAAATCACTTTAATTTTTTTTCTCTTAAGTATATTGAAAATGAAATAATCTAGGACAAAATAGGATGATACAAATCATTTTAAAAATTTGTTTCTACTCAGTAACCCCGCGATTGATCCTTTATAAAACTGATAATTACTGGCCTTCCTACTTTGAGGACACTAAAGATACTTGCATTGATTGGGATGCACTGGGTTCCAACTTAGAGATATGATTTGCTTCTTTATAAATATTTTGGAAACCTTTATTTTGTTTACATAAATCATACCAATTTTATCAGCATATTTTTAAATATCATCTTATGTTGGAGGGAGACTTGGCTCCAACTATAAAAATATTACGACCTAAAGAGTTCCTTTGCGACCCTTCTGATTCTCTAAGACAGATAAAACCACTTTGCATATTTGGTTATTCATTATTTGCATATTTACCCCTTAAGTGTGAGTCCTGGACCCTACCATAAAAATTTGAAAAGGTTTCAAGGGGTCGGATATGCTTGGTGCAGGTGTTTTTTTTTAACAAGTTTAGTTTCTCATAGGAAATATTTACCCCACCTGTTAGGAAGACAAAAGGAATTTGGAGTCATGTTGGGATAGCTAGAGGTTAGCACTCATGTTGGGATCATAATGACAATTGTCCAACAAACATTTCTCTTTTCGTTAACTTAACCTTTACACTACGGTGCCCAAATTTCGTTACCCGCATCTCAGAACGGCAGATTTCTCTTGACTTCCTTCCCCCTACAGAACTTGTGAGAGTCGTGAATAACTTTTACAATTGATCATCTAGCACACTTTCCTTTCAAAGTGTTTGGCATGCTCGAGATATCACTGGAGCGACATTCTGAGTTTCCCAGCGTTCACAGAATGATCCACAGGGTAGGACTTTGAACCAAAGGACCGTCCCTCTTTAGGGCCAGTCGCTGACAGCTCACAAATGGTGATCAATGCCCCAGCGGTCACTTAAAAAAGGGATAAAATCTTCAGTACAGCATCTGTACCGAGCCATTCTAGGAAGGAAAAATCTCACGGTATGAGTTGTACCACCCATAGCCAAAGGTTAAAATAAGTGTCACTCGCAAATCTATTTAATTTTGATATACCCTTTTCATTGAAAGGTTAGTTAGGCTTAAACTGATGCTCTTTAAAGAAGGAATTCATTATTTCTGATAAGGGAATCTAGAATTCCTAAACCTTCAGACATGTTTGGCATAAATTGATATTATCTAGTAACTACACTAATTTGCATGTCTTATGTCTAACAAGTTTAAATATCTAGAGGCAACGAATAAATAAAGATTATTAAAATCCGATTTTTATGATTAAAAAAATGATTTTTTCATATCCTGCACGAATACCTTTGCTTCCAACAGTCACATTCTCTTGGGCATAGTGAACAAAATTTAGAAATTCTTATTTTAAGTTGTTGTTCCTTGAATGCAACAAATAATTTTTAAATTATACAAAATTAGTCTCGTTTTAATACTCTCCCATTATCAGAAGGAAAAGACATGCAATCTTTTATTCCTGGACACACTTTTTCATTTATTAGAAATGGATATCCCTTTAGTTCTTTTTAATATCTATGCTTTTACTAAATATTCTGTAGTGCTAAAATTAGCCTTTGTTAGCTGGAATGTCCACAAATATGGTACTAATATAAGAATTTGGACCTTTTGTTTAAGTGACGCAATTAAAAACTTAATTTTTCCATCATAGATTTGCAGTCTGGACTTATTTTGTGGGTTCGTAACAATTGCAATTTCAACAGCTGCTCTAGTAGCAACACAGCTAGTTAATTTTCTACTTTAGAGTTAACGTAACTCAGTTTTCTTTTAAAACTATACCTCCTCACCTATACAAGTGATATGTTCAAAACTTTACAGCTTTTGTTCAACTACTCTACTGTCGGAGCACTATAACCTGCATCCATGTCAGGTATTAGAATCACTGTGTTAGTAACAGTGATGAATTCACTGAAGAAAAACAGTTTATGCATCACTTTTTTTTCAGGAATAAGTACTTTGGGATTTGTCATAGACAAATTTAAAGAAATTGTTTTCTGAGATTTTGCTGATCCTGTTTGGATACTGATTAAATGGGACACAGAATGCTTTCTGTTTTAATTTATAACACTTTAAAACTTAATGGGTATGTGTTATATAATTGGGGCTATAAGTATTTTTGTATTTCTAATTAATATGTTAGCATTGTGTATCTGTTGGGTCCACTCCTTAATTGGCTTAACTTTTCATGCACTTGGCTAGAGCCACGAACATTGCTAACTTTTTAGTTATCTTATCTTGTCAAGAGATGGGATATCATATCTAAACTTTTGGATTTTGTGTGAGCCATGATATTAAAAACTGTAAAGTATCAGAATTTCACTGTAATTTTGAAATAATGTACCCTAAGAATAAATATATTGAACAAAAATATTATAAATCCATTACAATCTGTAAAGTATTTTTAAAAAATAATTAAATAAATACAAACAACTTTTTTTCAATGTTTCTCAAAATATTTTTCCAGACACGTGATAAAATAAATGAAGTTACAGAGGACTGCAATTTAATATTGTATTCCTATCATTTTGCATTTGATGTGAGCCTGCTTTGAATTAGTACTTCATAGAAATTCAAATGTAACCATTGGATTCTTCCATTGTAGTTTGGATTTATAACTGAAAACAAGACCCTGTTTTTGTTGTATGCATGCCCTGATAAGGTACTAACAGACTTAACGAGACGGGTAAAGAACATATATTCACCTGTCCATGAGCCATTGCTCCAACAACTATAACGATGGGATCATCACTTGGGACTAAATCCCTGGGGTTAACAGTTTTCTTAGAAGAAAAAGAAGTTGCTAATTTCCTGCAACCAACTGGAAAATGGTCAGAGATGGGATTCTTGATGAGCTGCAAAATGAAGTATGAGGAATCTTAGACATGAGTTACTGCAAATTGGAAACTAAGGTCATACAAAAATTCCAATAGATGAATTATAAACAAAGACAGAAGATATTTTATGCCATGTCTCCAATACATTGATAGTTATAAAATATTGAATATCTTTCGTGATAAGTCAAAAGTATCTCCTAAAGTTGCAGCAAAATCATTTTCGAAACACTGGGCTCTCTTAACTTCAAATGCTAGATTTTTCTGATAGCTACTTCAAATGAACATGTGGTTCAAATGATGTTTCCCCACTTGGAATAGGTCAATTGTTTTAAACTGCAAAACAGTATTCGAAATCGGCTGCAAAATAATTTAGAAAATAATAACAAAACATTCATTTACTCCAGTGGGAACTAAACAATTGCATTTTCTGCACGATTCATGGTTTTGGCTCGCAATTATAAAAAAGTATGGGTTTTTGTTCAGGCAATGGATTTTAAATGGACTTCAAAATTTTCAACAAGGTGATAGGTTAGGTTACATTACAATACCTGTGTATAATTCTCAACAAATTTAGTCTAAATACAATTTCTTAGTTACACTATATTTTGTAATTCAAATATAGGAGACATAAGTAGAAATATGAATGGTTAAAAATGCTGCAACACATAAATTTGTTATTGGTAAGTTCATGCTCAAGATATACAATGTAGCAATGTAAAGACATGTGAGAAACAGTGTCATATTGCGAAAGATTTAATATAATTTAAACAAAATATATATAGGAATATTACACAGAAATGTAATATAAATACATTACCCATAACAACTTGCATAGTCCTAGTGGGAAAGCAACAAGGCTTAATTGATATTTATAAAATTAAACCATTTTCTGAAGGACTCACTTATTTTGATTTGAAAACTAAAGATTAAAGCTGGTATAGTAAAAATCAAGATAGCAGATTCTTTCTTGGGTATTTATTAATAATTTTTTTGAACTAAAAACACTTTAGAACAAATTCCTGAATATTCTTCATTTTTGATCTTAGCATTTGGTTGCATTTAATTTTTGAAAACATTTCATTTTTCAGTTCTGTATAAACCACATTTTAATCATAAATTGTGTATATAACAGGAAACTACACAAAAAATGCATTATAATCATAAATTTGAATGAGTCTCATACCTTCATTAACCGTTGATTTCCATCTGATGAACGAATGACAAGTTTGAACAAAAGCTGCACTGTAATAGAAGCACATCAGGATGCATCCATTTATAGGTTCATTTTAAAAACAGAATATATATATATGCATTAAAACAGCAATTCTCAAACTTTTCAGTGCCACATTCCCCTGCAAATCCTCAAAGAAGCCCCCTTAAGTTTTTCAAGGCAGAATAATGCAATTTTATACTTGCATGCAAACCATAATTATTGGTTTCACTGTCAATCACAAAAGTAAATGCAAAAAATGGAAAGATAAAACTATTTAAATTCCACTTGTGCTCCAGAAACAAATAGTGCAAAACTATACAGTGCAAGACTAAAAATGTGACATCTGAGAATAAAATGCATCAATTTTTAAGTGATTTGTCTCATTTCTTGGAGGAGTTTTTCAAATCCCGATGCTGATTCAGAAATAGCAAAATTCTGTGTTTCGAATAGGTTATTTTAAACAATGTTTGTTTTCATAGCTGCTAGAGCTAAAAATCCTGTTCGTGGTTCCCACTTTTCAAGGCTATTTTTCATTTTTTAACAGTTTTCAAAGATCACAATAGATTAACCCATGAGCGCACAGAAGAAACTTTCAGAGAAAGCATTAGAAGTTTAAATATTTAAAAATAACAGCAAAAAAGGCTACACTTAAACCCTACTTTAATAGCAATTTTAGTTGCTTAGATACAAACATCTCGCCATGAAATTTAAATTTTAAAATTAAAAAATAAATTATATTCTTATTATGGTTTTCATGACAATCTATCAATAGCATAGCCTGTTGTTTTTCTTTCATGGTTGTTACAGTTTGGTGCCAAAACTTTGAAATTGGTATCCCTTGAAACATTTTCTTAAGGAAATATCAATATGCCAAGAAATTTTAAAAAATATTTCCATAATAAGATTTCCATGACAATCTATCACATATCCCAATGTCTTTCATGATTGTCATGTTAAAAATGAAGATTAGAATTGAGCAACATTGATTTCTGAAAGCCTATTTCTTAGCAGTCATACCTGCATGCAGATATTACCCTGTACCATTTAAGCTTGGTACAGGTTAGGGTGGTATAGTTTCAATTTTACTGAATAAAATCTTAAGTTTCAAATAACAAATATAAGATGAAAAAAATACATTTAATTTGAGGCTTATCACCCTTTTGACTAATCTAAGGTTTCATTTCATGCATATCAATCAACAAATGTTGAGTTTTTCTTCAAAGGAAAGATACTAATCAAACTGAGCTTTCTGAAGCCATGTCTTACCCATTAGACCAGAGAAACGTTTGAACGTTCTCGGTACACGTGTTTGTGGGCTGATTTCAATCAGAGCATTTTTCTCAGTGTGTATGTATACTTGCAGCAAACCAGCCCTGTTCAGAGGGCTGTCAAACAACATCAACAAGCACTGAAAGACAAAAAATATATTAGTTTACTCTGTAAGAGTGAAGAAAAATATCCAAAAAGATTTGATGGTTTGGCTTACAATTGATTTACATAAGCTTAACATCGAGCACTTTTAGTACTAATTAGTAGAATTACGTGACATTACTTGGGTTGGTTGAACTGGTTAACCAGATTGAAAAAGTGGCCAAATTAATAACTTTTTCTTTCATGGGAAAATGGAGAAATAAGGCCTTTACATCTAACACTGAGCATAAAATCATCAAAATATGTTTATTTATTTCTGAGTAAAATGGTAAGCTTATTATTAATTCTTCAACTAATATGAATTACATTGTCATCTGGGGAATTTATGATCAGACTAGTCAAGTTTAAGAATAATTTAATAACGTTTTAAGTTGGTTGGTTTGAGGGTTTTATGGCGCAAGGGCCATATTTAACCATGCCAGACACAAGACACACAATATCAAGTAATACACACAATGAAAGTTTTACTGACACAGAAGAGAAACACACCCAGGGAGGAATGCACTTGACAGGAATCGAACCTGAGCTGCCTTCAACTTGAAGGTTCAAAAGTTTTAGGAATAAGTTTAAGTGAAGAAAACTTCTGAAACCAGTAAACGTTGATCCTCAACAAACATGATAAATCAAATTTGGGGTACAAATATCAACAATAAATAAAATATTTTGGTTGCAATTTAATTGTAATTTTGTAACTTCTATACATTATATCAGTTATATACTTTTTATAAACAAAATTAACGTTTCAAAATGTCACTCTCAATTCATTCTTTTTTTGAATACCTAAAATATATTTTGAAAAACGAATGTATCATTTTATTTTAAGCAAAAATTGTACAAATACGATAACCCCTAATTTACATCTCGCACTGATGTATGTATGACTTAGTAGTGATTTCACCCAGTTTTTCAGAGCATAGCATTTATGCTTGTGAGACTTTTAGTATAGCTGGTGTATATCCAAGTTAGGTTGACTTCAAGTATAGTAGGTACAGCTGTTTTATTTTGTAGAGATTTTTCTTTTAACTTATGAGATTTTAAGGGGCAAAAATAGTGAGGATATAGCGGGAGAGTATTTTTATGCGTCCCACACTTTAGCCGATTGGCAGCAGTTTGTGAACAAGGTAATTTTCGATTTTGTGGAAACACAATCAGAAAAAATAAGGGGTGTAGATATGGTAGTCGAAATTGACGAATCTAAATTTGGAAAACGCAAGTATAATAGAGGGAGGAGAGTTGAAGGCCAGTGTGCTTTGGGGGGGATAGAAAGAGGTCCAGAAAAGATGTTTCTCGTAGCACTTCACGATAGGTGAGCAGATACGCTTGTGAACGTTTTGACAGAATGGGTTGAGAAGGGTAAAACGATACACTCAGACTGTTGGAAGAGTTATTTAGGTTCAAATAATAGTTTAGAAAGTAAGGGGTTTCAGCATTTGACAGTTAATCGCACCCTTACGTTTGTGGACCCTGTTACTAAGTGCCACACGAATACTATTGAGACAACGTGGAGGCACGTTAAAAGCACGCTTCCCACCCACAACCGAAACTCCCTTTCACTTTTATTTAGCGAAGTATTTATTCAAGAAAAATTGTTCGGCTTTAAAATTTGATCCTTTTAACAGGTTTTTGGAAATTGTTAGGGATACAGATTGGGAGGATTGTAAACCAGATTAAGGTCCACTAACCCTGTGCCTCCACATTGTCTCAATTGTATTCGTTATTTTTGTGTATATTTAATCAATTTTCAAATTTTTACTAGTATATATGTTTGTGTATAATTATACACAAAAAATTGAAAATAGATTAATCCAGATGTGCAATTTCTTATTAGTCTAGATCTTTTGCATGTGCAATTTTTTACTATTCTAAATGTTTTATATTTAATCGAGATTTATATTTTTAATCCAAATTTCCGTTACAAAATTTTTTGGTATATCTAATCCAGTTTTGCAATGTTTCACTGGTCAAGATGCGATTTCCATTAAAAAATATTTTTTGTATATTTAATCCAGATTTGCAGTGTTTTACTAGTCAAAATGTTGTTTTATCAAGATTTATATATTTAATCCATATGTATGCAGTATATTTTCAATTTTGGAAGATTTCCTTGGCGACATAAAAAGTGCACCAAAAAACGCGCCAGAAAATATTGCATTACTACACCACGCAGCGTAGACAATTGTACCGTATAGTATATATGATTAGAAGTGAGCAATACTTTCGGAACCTAGGGTAACTGAGACTTATGCTGCCCTCTTGGAAGCAAAAAATTATTATTCTAGCAATACTATATAATGAAAAATCAATTACCTGATGCGTAATGTCAGGACGACACATAATAGAATCTTTTTTCTTTTTCAGAAATCCCACATGATCTTCACTATTTAATAACTCGTGGTTCTTACCAGTCTACAAAGGAAAACAAAATATGATAGTTTTTAAATTGATAATAAAATTAAATATCTATAGCATGTGACCGACAACAAATAATACATGTGACCCATAGCAAATGCAATTTTCAAAATACTTTTACTTTGAAATCTCAATCATTGTACGAGTTACAAGTTTTCCTACCTCATAGGAATCTACGTAAAAATAAATCTGATTAGATACAATATAATATGCAACAATAATTCATACTACTTGAAACAGAATTTGAACTAGAAAACAAAATTTGAGAGAATGGAAAACTTGTATCCATTCAAAGCTGATCAAACCAGATTTATATAGGAAACAAAAATATCATGCAACCTTAAACCGACTGAGATACGATGCGAAAATATTTTCAAAATGGTATCTGCAAATGGTAAGTGCTAAAGTTTAGGTTTAGAGACTGCACAAACAAAAACATTTACAGATCGTTAACATTTCAAGAGAAAGCTATTATCATTTTCTGAGGATATTTCCTTTTAATTTTTCGGTACAATTAAAAGGTGGTACCACGGATGTTGAACGAAATATCTACTTACCTTTATTGTTTCGAGGTTAGCTCTCTCTAAAATAATAATTAATCTTTTTTGATCTTGTCTTATATGTTTAGGTATTTTGCTTTTTGACTCTTCAACATCTTCCTCCTCCGGCTCGACATACACGTGTTCTCGTTTCATAGACATGATGGAATTCAAAATAAATTCACATCTCACTCCGTTCGAGCTTGCACATGTTTCATTCTATGAACACTGAGGGATAAATACGCACAAATGGACAGACAATACAGTTAATGTGTGGAGCACATCCCGTGGACAACATAGCCGCCGTGGAGACTGTTTGCAATTTTGTACTTTTATCGCTTAGGTGATTTTACGGAACGCCAAGTTAAATTTATTGTTCTGAATTGAATCTATTTCTAACTCATCAAAAGGGCATGCATTGTCAAGATATCTTTAGCTATTAGCTCCATAGAAAGTCACGTCCTCCAAATTGTCTTCAGAAATGTAGGCAGCAATTTGAGCGTCTCTCTCCGGAAATAAGTAATAGGACCTCAGAAAAACGCCAAAGAAAGCACGCCAATTTTCGTACGAGTTCAAGATAGCTTAAGCGAAGGCGAACCAATCAGAGTGGATCAACTGCTATGAACAACCCAGTAAAAGCGGAAATACTCCTAAATCCACTCTGACGTCACACACTCTATCCTCCCAAAAGTTTTACTAGGATGTGAAAGTCCCAAATATTGAGTTGAGTTGTATGTTTAAGAAGTTGAAGTACATTTTAAAGTTTCCTGAGGCTTAATATACATAAGAAGTTTATTTTATTCATCGAATTATGAAAAGTGTGCATGTTCGTCTTCACCAAAAACCTGGAAACAAAATAAACTACAGAATTTTCATGCGAATAGGTAAGAGAAAAATGATACAAATAAGAGTTGCACGAACGTAAAACTCTTAAAAAGAAGCATAATGAAAAGCAAATAGCAGAACAAACATTTATATTATTATTTTTCTAAAGTTTCTCAAATGCTACTAAGAACTTTGGTTATCATATTTTAAGTTCTCCGGATTCATAGTGGGTCGTGGTAGCTCAGTGGTAGAGCAACTGATTGTCAATCGGAGGGTTGCGAATTCGATACTCGATGCAAAGACCGGCGTGTACACGGAGGCTGATGCACGTTAAATCTGTCGTGTCCTCGAATATCCTCACTTTGGCGTGGTGTGGAAATTTGGAGTGAGGTGCCATCTCAGGTATCGACTTCGACATCTGACCTTGGTACAAAATTGCGAGGCGTTGTTCTTGGATCGGTCCCTTGGAAATTGATCCCAAACCGTCGCCAATAGCCCGTGTAATGCTCCAGTGTGACGTTAATTAACTACCTACAGAATTCTTTTTTTACAAAGAAATTTTCCGTCAAGTAGTATTTATACGGAGCAATGTGACTTTCCTGTGCGTATTCTAAACGTGATGTCATTTGGTTTGTTTTTCAAATATCATTTCAACGCTTCGCCAGTAAAAATTCAAAAGAATAAATTCCGAATTGGAATTTGATAGTTAATTGGTAAACATCTGTGGAGATGTCGAATCCGGGGCACTAGCGATTTATCGCCAAACATGGTAGCCTTGTTATTTGATCCAGCTTATGGCAACCCTATACAAAAGGTTTTTCACGTAAGAAAGTCCGCGTTTTTTTACTGGCTTTGGACGCCATCTTGATTTGGCGACAAACATGCCCCGGATTCGACATCTATTAGATTGATGCTGAAAGGTTGACGGAAGGGCGATAAACAACATTTTAAGGTAACCTCGATATGTCGATTCATGCGAGAGCATTTGGAGAGCAGAAGTTAAATCGCAGCCGACCTGGTTTGTTGACTGAAAACCCCTGATAACTAATATTAAACAGTACGTACTTTCATCAATAGATGTCACCACCACCAAGAACTTACTCGAAATTTAAGCCATTCCTATAATTTTTCCCTCGGACCGCGGTAGTCCGGTTGGAAGAGTAACGAATTAGCAACCGGAGTGTTGCGAGTTCGAATCTAGCCAACCAAAGACCGTCGTATACAAAGGGGTTGTTGCACTGTCGTGGCCTCCAATGTCCACACGTTGGCGTGGTGTGGAAGTTTGGAGAGTAAGGTGCCAGTTCAGGTGTGACCTCGTCATCTGACCATGATTCAAAATTATGTGTTGCACTCGATCTTTCCCTTTAGGTTTGATCCCGAAACGTCGCCAATCGCCCGTTGTGTTGCTCCAGTGCGACGTTAATTAATACCTCCTAATATTTTCGCAGTAAATTCTTAATTACATGCATTGGTGAAGTTATAATTGTTGCAAATGAGACTGTATCCCTCTGTCGAAAACAAAATTTACGCACTTAAAATGAAAAACGAGTTTAATTATTTAAATAATAAAGATAAATATACTAATGAGCATCATATTACTTTTGTTAATATACTTTTGTTCATAACATCAATTTTTATTTGTGAATAATTATTCACAATGAAAACGAACTAAACGCTGGGTTAAATTAGGGCTTCTAAAAATAGGTTTCATGGGCTTTTGGGGGGTATGGGTATTTCAATTAACGTCACACTGGAGCAACACAATGGGCTATTGGTGACGGTCCGGGATCAATCCCAAAGGGAAAGATCCGAGGACAACACCACGTAATTTTGAACCACGGTCAGATGACGAGGCAACACCTGAGCTGGCACCCCACTCTCCAAACTTCCACACCACGCCAACGTGAGGATATTTGAGGCCACGACAGATTTAACGTGCACCAGCCCCCTTTGTACACGACGGTGTTTGGCTGGATTCGAACTAGTTCGTTACTCTTCCAACCGGGCCACCGCGGCCTCATAGGCTTTTGGAAAAAAGTATGAAAAAGCTCACCATGTTCTTCTTTGTGCTCTTCAGACTTTGTGAAAAGAGAATTCAATTATTTTTAATCTTCTGTGAATAGTTCTAGGATTGCGGGGGTTACATGAAAGGAATTTCAGCAGAGGCGAAGTTCGACTTTGAGCCCACTCTTCCAAACAAAATTAGTGCATTTGAAACGATATTTTCATGTAATTATTTAAATATTATATTAACTAATAAGTATCATATGAATTTCTTAATAAATTGTTCACAATATTAATTCCTTATTAGAATCTTTATTGACTTTGCATGAAAACAGTAAAAAGACCTAACTTCGTAAAAGGGTCTTCACTATGGAAGTGTACACCACCTTCTTCTGTGCTCTCTAGACGTTTATTAGATGGATGGTAGGTATTTTAATTAACGTCACACCGGAGCAACACAATGGGCTATTGACGACGATCCGAGATCAAACCCGAAGGGAAAGATTCGAGGGCAACACCACGTAATTTTGAATCACGGTCAGATGACGAGGCAACACATGAGCTTGCACCCCACTCTCCAAACTTCCACACCACGCTAACGTGAAGACATTTGAGGCCACGACAAATTTAACATGCACCAGTTGTACACGACGGTCTTTGGTTGGATTCGAACTCGCAACCCTCCGGTTTCTAATCCGTGGCCCAGACGTGTTATAAAAAAACTTTATTAAAATTATATTTATCTCCTTTCCTGACATATAATTGGGGGGGGGAGTGGGTTGCGTGAATTAAGAGAGGACAGACTTTTAACCATCCTTATGGTTGTGGGGACGAGATATCTCGTCATTAGCAAAACTGACCGCATCTTGATGGACGAAGTATATCGTCATTAGAAGAAAACTGGCCAGATCTTCATCGCGTCTTCTTGAAATAATCGGCAATATCTCGTTGACGAGATATCTCGTCATTAGCAAATTTGGACAGATCTTGTTGGATGAAATATCTCGTCGAGGTACTTTATCGTTATAGCCATACCAACTTCGGCGCCAATATGGCGCATTTTTGCTTATTTCTTGGCGCTATTTGTTTCCATACCAGCTTTTTGTTTTTTGGCGTCATTTTAGCTTATGCCTTTATTAGTGCAATGGATTTCATGATTTGGGATTTGCCAAGAGAACGATCGGCAATACTATTTCTTCAAGAAATATTGTTCACAAAGAGATTGGGTTCGAATATGATATACCACCTTATGAAATTAAAATGTGACTCGAAGCAGAAATGATTATGTAGCCTTCGTTCATGCCGGAAGAAAAAGGTGTCCGAACAAAAAAGTAGTTTAGTGGATAACGTATTCCTTTCGTTACTGAAGTACGATTCATTTATTTATAAAGTCAAGATTTAATGTCTAATGAATTCTGTGAATTACAGCTTCAAATGAATCACAAACAACGATAGAAGGGAATAATTATATGTGAGAAGTATGTGCCAATTGCATTAACAAAGTAATAAGCTAAACTGGCGCCAAAAAGCAAAAGGCTGGTATGGAACCAAATAGCGTCAAGAAATAAGCAAAAATGTGCCAAATTGGCACCGAAGTTTATTGGTATGGCTATAACGGAAAAGTACCCTCGTCGAAACCATTTGGAGGGTTAAACATTGAATTCTGAGATGAAGTGCCATGAAAGCATTTCCTTACTCGCAGAGCACTGGAAAATAATTCTGCGACATGGACAAATTTGTTCTTAAAATTATACAAAACTTTTTACCCAAAAGAACTCACAAAACTTTTAAATAAATATTGTTTTTGTTTGTCGCTCTACGGTCTTTTTTTGCAACATCAGGGTTTTCGCGAAGAGCCTCTAGTAAAAGAAACCTTTTGAAACGAAATGTGAACCAAAAGCAAAACCATTCAAACTGAGGATTCGCGTCATCGGCCGCGTTCCAAAGCAACTCTGAAAAAAGTGCAAACCAAAAAATAATCCGTCACATGACCTCGGTTTCACCAGTTCTGAAGCTGCATTTACGAACGATTAGATTTTATGTCTCATTCGCCATTTAAATTGGCAATTTGTTTTGATGAATTCAATCTGAAAATAAGCCTAAACCATGAGTAGAGATGCATTACAACATTCACATCTACCGTTTCGACAACATTCACATCTACCGTTCGTCTTCTGAACTGAAAAATCTCAAGCACAATCTCAGTTCGTTTCAAACTTTTTTTTGGTTTCCAGTGACGCATGAAACGGCTGGTTTTTCACACTAGAAAATCTGACTCTTGGAACGCTCGGTTCGAATAACACGTACAACCGGTGCGATTTATTCGCGTTTACGAACGAGCCCATCCTGATTCCGATTGGGGGGGGGGGGTATTTCAATTAACGTCACACTGGAGCAACACAACGGGCTATTGGTGACGGTCCGGGATCAATCCCAAAGGGAAAGATCCGAGGACAACACCACGTAATTTTGAACCACGGTCAGATGACGAGGCAACACCTGAGCTGGCACCCCACTCTCCAAACTTCCACACCACGCCAACGTGAGGACATTTGAGGCCACGACAGATTTAACGTGCACCAGACCCCTTTGTACACGACGGTGTTTGGCTGGATTCGAACTCGCAACCCTTCGGTTGCAAGTCCGTTACTCTTCCAACCGGGCCACCGCGGCCCCCTGATTCCGATTGTCACGATTGTTTTGATGAATGTTTGCATTAATTTGCTCTTATCTGCTGTGTATTTTTGCTTATTGAATCTAAAATATTAATCAATTGTTTATTTCCGGCATGTTGTATTGAGCTTAAATATTTAATGAAAAGTAGGAATTATGTCGCAAATGGATTATCCTTCTGCACCTGGGACTCTGGAAGAATTCGAATACAGAAAGTGCAAGGTAAGGAAGGCCTTTTCTACTTTCATTAGTTTTGAGTCTATTTAATACCACATACAGCTTAAAGTAAACATTTCTGAAATACAGACACAGGTACCCTGCAGAAAATATATCCAATTACAGAGAAATACCAGTTAGATAAGAAATAAAACAAAACACTTCACTGAAGCAGATTACTTATCGAATTGAAATTACTAAAAAATATATCAACCGCCAATAACACTTTATGCATGAACTGGCAGGAAAGATGTGGCCAAGAGTTTACAAATGCTTGAAGCTATTAAGCATTGTAATTTCGACAGCCTTTTGACAGAAGTGCAAGCATATTTAAATTGTATGCCATACAATCAGATTAATTTTGTTATTTTTTATCTTCGATCTAATTTTAAAAAAAGAGTAACGAAAATTCGGATTAAAAATGTTGAAAATTCAAAAATATAAGTTTGCGATACTTATTTTAAAATTTTAGAGAGAGAGAGATAAAATTATAATTTTATGAATATAGATTCAAAGTAACTCGCCATTTAATACTGAACTTAGCTGAAAATACTAGGATAAGGATTCAACGGGCTCCAGAAATTATTTATTACTATTTAAGTGCTTATTATTATCCTTGTAAATAATGAATGTACTGTAGCGTCTTCACACTATGTGGTGGGAAATCGTATAAATGAGTACTAATGGTTGTACTGCTTTCTGGATTATTTAATAACAAAGAAATATCTCCAGTTACATGAAATATGTACAGTACAGAAAACAAATTTGCCCGCAACGGGACTTAAAGGCGGTACCCTTTCTGGGACCTCTGAGAGACACTCCCAACACCGTTGAAGTTCTAGCGTCGTCTGCCTTCATCCTCCCCGGACTCGGGTCGGCAAAAGGCGGTGGGGGACGTCCTCTCGTCCCCCATTGGTCAAAGTTCTCCTCCTGGTGGATTTTTCTTTTTTTTCTCATGAGTTCCAGAATGTTCGGGCGCCGCCGAGACGAATTGTCCCCGAATTCCTTCAAAACCCTGGGAGCGTCGGCAGAGATGAAGGGGCTTCGGTTCCCATTCACCTTTTGTGCCCCGGCACCGAACCATGGCTGCTGGGCTGATCGGCGCCTCCATAGTCTGAAAAGGGGAGAGGAACACCTCCGGGAAAAGGAGTGTAAGATGCTTCGTCACAGTACATTCAAACATACCTTTGATATTCTTCATTGTTTATGAGATACTTCCAACTCAAAATAGTAAATCAATAAATCAAAACTAGATCTCAATGATTCTAAATGGAACTAAAAATATAAACTTTTTTCCGGAGCTGCCAGATGGATAAAGTTTCATACTTATTAATAATTTAATTATATTATCGCATGCTCGTTTTCACCAAGCTTCTGTATAAATATCGTTTGCGCTTACTAATGTTCCATCATAAATATTATCGCTTGCATTACCCGTTTCCTTAAATATACTTTATGATTTAATATTTATTTAATGTGCGTGAACAATTTCCGTGTATTTAAGTATTTTATTTAACTTTAACCGTGATCAAGAGAAGATAAAAAGTGATCTAAGTGAGTGTAAGTCTTATTTACATAAGTTAGGATAGTGAACTATTGAAGACAGAGCTAACTATTTACTGTACTAAACTTTTTTTTCCATTAATATAAAAAGCATATTTTTGAACTATATTTGAAAATTTACACTAACGATTCGTCTTGAAACGCATAAAAGATGATGAAAAATATAATAAAAATTCCAATTAAACACTTATTTTTAGTAAACACTCCCTGAAATGCAGTATATAAAAGGCCAGACTTAATGTGAAATCAAAATTCTGAAGCTGATGAAACTGGCCTGTCCAAACTGATCCACAGAACAATTCGATTTTTCGTGAATTATGTAAAGAAATTTTTAATTCTATCCAAGTTAATATATTCCTTTTTATCGCTGATAAAATGAATAGTTTCATAAATGTAGGCTCGTGTAGCATGAAATGACCGTAGAGGTATTAGTAGTCTAGGATTCGAAAAACAAAACAGAAGCGATTCATGCGAAAATAATTTTAATTGCTCAGCATATTGGAGGGGGTGTTCGTGATGAGTATGTTGCGGTTTCAAAACAAAAACTGTCTATTCATCGCTTTGGAAGAGTCCTTGCATTCGATTTGCATATACATTTGTTTTGCCGATTGCGGCTGGTGATGCATCGAGAGTACACGAAAAGGGCATTATTCCTGGTTTTAACTGCGTATCTATATTCATGAACAGATCTTTATTTGCCGAATTATTACCTTGCGTGAGGAAGTTACACATACTTGGATGATTTATTTTATATATCTCGACGATAAAAAATTATTTTTTATTATACGATGTTGAGCCGCCGTAGCCCGGTTGGAAGAGTAACGAATTAGCAACCGCAGGTTTGCGAGTTCGAGGTAGGTATTTTAATTAACGTCGCACTGGAGCAACACAAAGGACTATTGGTGACGGTCCGGGATCAATCCAAAGGGAAAGATCGAGGACAGCACCACGTAATTTTGAACCACGGTTAGATAACGATTGCTAGTTCGAATCCAACCAAAGACCGTCGTGTAGATGGGGGCTGGTGCAAGTTCAATATGTCGTGGCCTCAAATGTCCTCACGTTGGCATGGTGTTGAAGTTTGGAGAGTGGGGTGCCAGCTCAGGTGTGACCTTGTCATCTGACCGTGATTCAAAATTAAGTAGTGTTGTCCTCGGATCTTTCCCCTCGGGTTTGATCCCGGATCGTTGCTAATAGCCCGACGTTAATTGAAATAGCTACCTACCCTATACGATGTTCGGGGTTTTTTATGGCGCAAGATGTAGCCAAACACAATACAAGCAGTCAAGTAATACACATGCACATAATGGAAGTTTTTCTGACAGAATACACCTAGGAAGAAATATAAACTGCGCCGCCTACAACTCGCAGACTGCTAGCGCAGAGGGGACACCCACTGATTCACGATGGCCCTTTTTTATACTAAAGATATCTTTCAGAATGGAATTTGAAACAATTTTATTTCCTTTTTAAAGACTCAATTTCTAAAAAACTTTATTCAGTGATAAAATGAAGTGATTTTTTAGAAGTGCTAGAATTTTGTGATCTAAAAATTGATCGAAAATGCCCAAAGAAAATACATTAAGACCCAGACAACTACATAACATTGCTATAGGAAAGAACAAAAATGACAAAAACTGGTTTTTGCATTTTTTGACTATTTTTTTAGTTTTATGAAACAAAATAACAAAACCATTCCCTCTACTGTAAAAAATACCCTTTAAAATACAATTTGGTACTGCCTGTGCCTAACTCCTTTCTTCGTAAATTAAAGTTCATATTTTGTTAACGAAAAATAGACCCTATAAAAGAAAACAAAACAATATAAAATGCACCTCAGATTTTCTGAGAGTTCCTGTGTCAAACTGAAAGTTTGAATTTTACTAATAAAAGTAGTTAATTGGTTATTTCGAATTTGCCATATTTGTATTTCATCCATCTAGAATTCCCCTCACAAACTCTATTTACAGAATTTCAAAGGCAGGCAGGTAATTTGCTCCAAGTGGTCATCCATCAAAATTCCCTTCCCAATAGTGGACAATCCACCCGGACCCAATGGGTCAGACATCAAAGACTGCCGAATACGCCGGTACCAATGAGCGCTTTCCCCTCGACGGGGACACATTCCTTCTATGCACTCTTTTTCATGGCTAACCCGTGAGAAAAGCTACCAAGCTCTCAAAAGTTGACGCAAAGGCAGTACACAACATAATATATACTCAAAAAAATTAAACAATAAACAATTAATAAAAAATTAACCCAACACTGCCAAATGGGGACTGCTGAACGTTGAATCTGCCGTGGTCTCAAATGTCCTCACGTTGGTCTCGTGTGGAAGTTTGGAGAGTGGGGTGCCAGCTCAGGTGTGACCCCGTCATCTGGCCGTGATTTAAAATTACGTAGTGTTCTCGGTTCTTTCCCTTTGGGATTGATTCCGGACGATCACCAATAGCCCGTTGTGCTGGTCCAGTGTGACGTTAATTAAAATACCTACCTCCTCCAGTGTGACCTTAATATCTTTTACGGGATTTACCCCTGATCAGGGTTGATTGATTTGGCAGTTCGTCAGAAATCGGAGTACGACAAATAGTCGTACACTCCAACAATCACGGCACTTTTTTTCTGCGGGGAAGACGATCGAGGATTGGGCTGAGGAATTTTCCGGCGTGGTTCACCAGAGTTAGATTCATCTCGACAACTATACGCTCCTCCCTGGATAGGGCCTGCTACGAGATTTGGGATGCTACAGAAGTCCCATGTCTGACACCCGACGTGCCGAAACCATTTCCGAGATCTTTTGCCGAGGTTGTGTCCTCCTGAACTTTTGTATGGTGTCGAATCATTTGTAAAAATTATTTTTCTGTGTCGATTCGGGGACATTTTTCTTTAATTGTTAATGTGTATTTTATTTATCCTCAAATTTTTACGTAATAAATTTTCTTATTTAATTTAAAAAACTGTATACAGATACTTTATTGTTCCTATGGAGGCAATTTATTGTAAAGTAAATTGTTATCCACTATACAATCCGAACATATTGAATATATTGACACAACAGCAGGACCTAGTTTCGAACTCGCAACCCTCAGGTTGCTAATCCGTTGCTCTTCCAACTGGGCTACCACTGCCCTTACGGATCAGTAGGTAGGTATTTTAATTAACGTCTGGAACAACACGAAGGGGTATTGGTGACGGTTTGGGACCCAAGGGGAATGACCCTATACGGATCAGTAGGAGAGCTATAGAAGAGTATTCATAGACAACTCAATCCCTCGATATATCGTGCTTGTTGGGATAAAAAAACGGTATAAATATAGCGAGGGGAATGATATATCGAAGGTCGAGAAAATAAGAATTTAAAAGGCATGAATTATATGTTGAATGAAGCGTTTATGTAAAATTATGCGCAACTACAAGTTTAACACAAAATCGATAGTAACACTTTAAAATATATTTTCTAAAATTTAAAAAGCAGATTTCTTCTTATCCACGCTGACGATGGACTCGAATCTGTTTACAGTTCAATTTCTGACTGCCTATGACGTATGGTGGTGTAATCTTTATTTACACTGTAGTCTGTTTTCGTTTCTAATATAAGAAAAGACGATTTCAAGAGCCGCTTTGCACAGGTCCTTGGGGATTTTCTAAATTCCTTTTGGAGTCGATAATGAACGCCGACCCCCCACACCTTGTCAGAGAAGTATTTTCTAGTGTTATACGAGTGAAGTGAATGTGCTTTGATGCACTATCTTTAGAAGATCCCATGCGCCATCGTATTGTTTTTCAGAATCCAGTGGTTGGTTGGGGTTTTATAGCGCAAGGATCGGAAACGGACAAGTTGCCGCCAAACGCAAGATGAAATCAATGTAAATATAAGAGGGTAGGGAGGTATTTTAATTAACGTCACACTGGAGCAACACAACGGGCTATTGGTGACGGTCCGGGATTAATCCCAAAGGTAAATATAACATTAAGAGTGAACTAATCAAACGATAGAATTTTGTAGGGTAGGTACTTAACGTCGCACTCGAACACCACAACGTGCGATGGTCCGGGATCAAACCCCGAAGGAAAATATCCGAGGACACCACGTAATTTTGAATCAGTCAGATGACTAAGTTACACCTGAGCTGCACCTCCAAACGGCGACGGTCCGGGATCAATCCCAAAAGGAAAGATTCTAATTTTATAGGGACAAAATTACAGGGATCATAGCAGTAGACCATGAATAAATTCTGAAGACATGTTGGTCAAAACACGAAAAAACAAATTGTAAGATTGAAAAATGAACTGAAATGAGTTCGTATTTTAGCATGATAAAAATGAAAACAAATGGTTAGCATGAAACGAATAAATTTGATTTAAGGGTACTTACGGTATTAACCGCATGCCAGCGATTAATCGCCAAATCTATACGTATTAACCACATGCCAGCGATTAATCGCCAAATCTGTTGGAAGGGGAAAAGACGGAAGAACTGGAACAATCTAAGGCCTCTCTTGCTTCCAATCGAACTCTTTTGTACCTACTGAACCAAAAAAATCTTCGAAGTATTTTAAATTCTATTTTAATTAAAATGAAAAAGGGCATTGCAACGTAAATTAAATTTTTATTCAAATGTGGAAGGTATGAAATAAGTTATTTCTACTTTAAAAAAATTATAGCAAGATGTTTTCGAAAATTGAGGATAATAAAAATGCAGAATACATCATACTTTCCTGTCTGTACTTGAGTCAAAATACTTCGCCATGTTTTACTTTTGCGAAATGAAATGATAAATACACAATTATCTTATTTTATAGATAATAGGGTTTTATAAAAAGTGTTATAGTTTAAATAACACTTCTAAAGTTTCATAATTGTAGAGTATTTAGTTTTTGAAATATCTTGGGCGGACCGGGGAAACAACATCTGTTAAGGGAAATAAACGCTACTGAAACAATCATTTTATCTTTCCAAAAAATCCCTTTTCTCCCACTTTTTTGCTTCACAAGTACAAAGGAGTATCAAAAAGTAAGGTGAATTTTTGATTGACAGAAAAACGTGCACAGATAAATATATCAAAATTTATTGTTTGACAAATCGTATCACACTATCATTCGACAAACGAACCATAGTGGTCTAAGCATTTATTCCAACGTGGCACCCAATCATCCATGCCCTTTTCAAAGAAATCTTGCTCCAGGTTCCCTAACCAGGTAAGTGTTGTGCCTCTTCCAGTGTATGGAAACGGAGGTGTTTCTTCAGGGGCCAAACAAATGGTAATCCAAAATGGTAATGCTGCTCACTGAACCATATGAGCTATTCAATGCATTTACAATATCACTCACTCTTCTGTCTTCACGAATCATGGCATCGACGACAGCCACATTCGTGTCGTTACACCACACGTACACTTGTTTCTGCGACATAACACTCTCTCCATAGACTTCCAACAATTCTCGATGAATATCACAAGTCTTTTCCCCTTGGCCCATAAAAAACGAATGACACCTCCTCCTTGGAGTAATGCTCAAGTCGATGCGCCATCTTTGATTGGCTCTAAGCACCAGACGGGTTGACGTAGAAGTTTCTACAAGCCGTCACACTTCTATCACCTTGCAACATACTTGCAACATATAAAAAAATTAATTAGCTACACAAAAAACTCTGAGTTTTAGAGACAAATTCACCTTACTTTTTGCTATAACCTTGTAGTTGCGTCTGAACCCTATATCCAAAAATATTTGATAACCTCTTCCATTGTCAATCTCAGAAAGTCCTTTCCTTCCGAAATCTGTCTCGGTTGAACAGGCCAATCCCTAGTCCCGATCTAGCTAGCCTTTGTGTGGGGGACCATAAGGCGTCAAACTAAATTGATCTAAACAAAATATGAGTACATTAAACTACAAATCATAGGTGGCGCAAATTTAGTTCTTGTAACTCCCCTGGGTGCTTCTTCTGTGTCAGTAAAACTTTCCTAGTGTGTGTCCCAAACGCGGCTGGTGCAAGTTAAATCTGTCGGGGCCTCCAATGTCCTCACGTTGGTGTGGTGTGGAAGTTTGGAGAGTGGGCTCAGGACATCTGCCCGTTCTTCAAAATTACGTGCCGAAAACTGCCCTGTGGTGTCCGGCCTCTGTTGCAAAACCTTTTCCTATTTGGATCTCCATTCCCCTTCGAGTAATAGGACAGTCTTGTCTCGAAGATGCATCTCGCTACGAACGAACTGGACTAGATCTTGATGGACGAGATATTTCGTCATGGACTAAATCTTGAGATTACTCGTAGAAACCACTTGGAGGGATAAATGCCGGAATGAACGACAATTAGACCAATCAGAGATAAAATAAGCAATCTATTTGAAATTAAAAACAGTTTAGTTTCAAAATTTGATAACACTGAAGATATCTCTTTAATGACAGGAAAAGTGAACATTAAAATGGAAATCCTTTTAAAGCCATTGTACGTAGTATTTATAACAGGTACGAAAAATTAGTTCCGACATATTTGAATATAGGGTCACCTAGTAATTAAAAGATTGTGGCGAACTTGGCTACCACTACAAAAATTAACTTACGATACTATAGTATATACAGGGTGGGTCTAAATTGTTTTTACAAAATAAGAGGGGTGATAGTACCCAGCCATAATTACCATGGAACATAGGGTCGCATTCCACTCTGAGAGGCAGAAAAGAGTCAAAATTGAATTTCAACATGAACTTACAACAGTGTTGGGAAGCGAACCTTTTCACCTGACCTCAACCCACTGGACTTTTTCTTCTGGGGGCACATGAAATCTTTAGTGTACCTGTGGACTCGGCTGAAGATCTCGTAGCGAGAATTGGTGCAGACAAAATGAACACAACACCAGGAATCTTCGAGAGCCAGTCATTCCTTCGCCGGTGTGTACTGTGCAAGGACACGCCACTTTGAGCACTTGCTGTGAGTTTTTCTCTGATCAATCAGATTGTGCAACTTTTGGTATCGTTCATTCGCTTTCCCAACACTGTTGTAAGTTCATGTTGAAATTCTAATTTGACTTTTTTCTGCCTCTCAGAGTGGAATGCGGCCCTATGTTCCATGGTAATTATGGCTCGTCTGGATGGGTACTATCATCCCTCTTATTTTGTAAAAATAATTTAGACTCACTCTGTATATAGCAGTGTAACCCAACTCTACCATAGGAGTTAATTTTGGGAGACAAAAGTTGCACTGTTTCTCACGAGCTCACTAAATTGGTGACCCGGGCGTGATTTGAACACGCAAACTTTATAAATTTTAATGGATGGTCCACGATGAGTAGTTGAATTGCCAATGCGATGCTAATCACTTTCAACAACCGTCTGAGGTTCTGTGATAGCAGACACTGCTCATATTCCTATCACGGCTTCACTCCATTCGTTGCTGCTCAGCCTTCTCTTCACAAGGTGACTCACACTCGACTGCTGAATGCAATACAGGAGCTTGACCAGTCATGAGAAAGTACACCCATGATCTTAATACAGCTCTCACGCAAATGGTAATCATTCAACTAGTGCTGACATCTATTGATTTCGTCTACCGCTAATTTCTGGAGGGGGAGAATTATTACTTGCCATAGAATCTTATACATATAAAGCAGATTTGGCGTCTATCTGTCTGTATGTTCTTTATACAAATCTACACCGTTTGAGGAACTCTGCAAGTAACGCATGCTACATATTAACCCTCGTTCTCTTTAACCTAGGTGTGCAGAGGGGGCTAAATGAATTCGAAATTGCCATAGGAAAAACATTGAGCATAAGACGATTGCGGTACGCAACTCAGTTTGTTTTACCAGTATTGATCGAAAATCAAATTTTCTAATGAAATTGTTTTTTACCAGTATTCTCGAAAAACAATTTTTTCCGAAACGTTATATTTAAATAATTTAAAATTCTAATTATGTTTGAACTGATTTTTTATTTCTTTCCACAATATAAATAATTTAGGAATAGTTGAGTGATGAAAAATGGATATTTAAAATACTTAATTTATCTGGCAACGCCAGAATTAATGTTTTATTTTATAAATTATATTTAGAATTCCGTGTTTGTGTATTTGAGCTACGACAGAAATGTTGCGGTCATATTTGAGCATTTCTATGTTTTGTAAATTCGTGTTCTTTTGTAAATAATTCATTATTGTCTATCAATATTTTTCAAGCGTCTTTTTCGAGTTTCTCTATATCAGAATATTCCCATGAACTCGAAATTCGACACGCTTGCTCAGATCTTTCGTTTTTCAGAATTGTACATTTTTCAATGACCAGAATTTCGTTTTTGTTTGTATTTATGTGTTCCATTACTTTCCATATTACAGATATACTATTTAGGAGTTAAATTGTAATGGATTATTTTTATGTTCTGCCTGTGAAACATTCATTGAAAGCATTGATTTTGTAAAAAGTGTAATCGATTGAGTTTGCTTTGTCTACATTGATGACATTTGTTTTAAACAATCTCCGTTATTCCACGTGCTGTTGAATAGAATTTTAAATAAAAAATGTGTGCTTCAAAATAAATTAACCACGAATGCCGTAACAGTTTAATTTACCATCTTCTCAGTGATAATGTAATTCGAAAACATCGAATCCATGGTGCAGGGTACCACAAATGAGAAACTGACTTCTGAAAGTTCCTCAGTTTTGATGAAAATGAACTTAATTGGCATTCGTGATAACTCCAAAACTCAAAATCGACTTCTGAAGAAGTCATCTCAGAAAAAACTTTTGTAGTTTGTCTTACAGTAAGAGTGTGATGAATATAAAATGGATTATATGGATGGATATACACTCATATCCAAAATTATCTTTGCATGCATAAAATCACGGATTTCTCAGAAACTGTGAACTATAATTTTATGAATTTTTTTGAAATGATATATGACATCATAACACATAAATACAAAGGAAAAATTTAAGAGCACTGCATATGATATAAAACTGTAGCATGAAACAATAAAAATGGCAATAATATGTGACAAGGAGAATTCAGAAAGAAAAGAATAACTCAGAAAAAAATTAAGGCTTAGGAATTTAATATCGAATGTGATCACCCCTGACTTGTACACACATATCATAACGTGTTTTAATGCTGGCAATAATGTTTTTAACCACAGTTTGGGGAATTAAGTTCCACTCCTCCAGCAATGCAGTTTTCAGGGCATTTATATATCTAGGAGGAGGATATCTCCGTGCAACTGCTTTTCCAAGGTAGTCCCATAAGTTCTCTATCGGGTTCAGATCAGGAGATTTTGCTGGCCATGGTATTCGCTCTATGGTTTCACTTTCAAGGAATTCGTCAATGAGGTTTGCTCCATGTGGACTAGCATTATTGTCCATAAATAAAAAGTCAGGTCCATATGCACTTCTGAAAAGACTGACATAAGGTTCTAAGATCTCATCCCGATATCTCTGGCTGGTCACCAATCCGCTGTTGAAAACGTGTAGGGGCGTACATCCATCGATCATTATTCCTACCTATATACCTACACTACCAAAATGGTCACGTTCCATAATGTTCGAAGGAAGATTTCGCGTTCCTGACTCCCTCCAGATGTAAATACTTTTAGAATCAGATGTTAAACTAAACTTTGACTCATCAGTAAAGAGAACATGGGTCCATTGGTGTTCACTCCAGTTCTGATGTTCTTTGCACCAATTAAAGCGATCCCTCTTTTGTTGTGAAGACAGTGAAATACATACCCTTGGCTTTCTGGCATAAAGGCCTTTTTCATTAAGCCTTTCGTATACAGTTTGCCGTGATACAACATTTCCAGTGGCGGCTGCAACCTCTGAACTTAACTGCGGAGCAGTAGACTTCCTGTTACGACGGGCAGTTATTGCCAGATATCGATCTTGAAAAGCAGTTGTTATTGCCTTACAACCTTGTCCGGGCCTCCTTACAACATTTCCAGAGTACTGAAATTGTTTCCATAGCGTAGAGACTGTCTGTCTTGAAATATTCACACATCTCGCTGCGTCCATGATTGTCTGCCCTGCTTCTAAACGGTCGATAATTCGCCACTTCAGATTCTTCCAAATCATACTTTGGAGCCATAACAAACCGTTTTGAATCCTTACACACTGAATCAAATGCTGTATTGCAGAAATTCACTCAGATATTCACTTTGCGCAAAGCGCTTAATTGACCGTCGGATGACGTAACGCCTTGATTTGCATATCAGAAACCGTTTGATCACTTTTGATTGGATAATGCTAATTAGGCTTGTCTTTCACACATTCCCTGCAAAATGGATTACATCGATTGGATATTTCATGGAATATCATTATTTTTGGGTATGTAAAGATAAATTTGGACATGAGTGTATTATGTATACATATTTCCGTCCGAAGTCAATTGTAGAAGCTATGAAAAAGTTGAAACGATGTTAAAAATATTTTTTGTACACTTAAATGATGCTTGCATTTTTCTATGAAATCAGATCAACATTTAACCAATTCAACCCGAGCATCGCCGGATAATTCTGCTAGTAGTATATATAGCAGTGCAACCCAACTACCATGGAGTACTTTTAGTAGAAAAAGTTACACCGTTTCACACGAGCTTGCAAAAGGTGATACCCATTTTTTATAATTCACTTGTACTTTTTTGATCTGATTAATGCGTTAAGAAACCTTTCATTGTTTAAATCATGGGGAGGACTCTTAGATCCCTCCTAGATTAGAAAAAGTAAAAATATTTTTATTTGGTGAAAAATTTGTTCTGTTAAAATTGTATCCTATTTCAAAAAAGTGTTCCATCGCTTATATGCATGGGTTGGACGAACGAATCAAATCATTTTGAAAGTATACGTGATTTTTGACGTAGACTGCTCTTATGGCACGATACAAAGTAACGGTGGACGTGATATAATTGCGTAGCCGATTTCAGCTCGCAATAAATCCGGGATTATCGCACAACGGAGCTAGCATCGTTTGATACCGCAAAGATGTGTGGCATTTATAAGTAGTGGAGCTTCTTTCCTTAGAATAGATTTACAATTCAGTGCGTGCGTGTCTACAGAAACAAATCAGAGAATCGTTGCGCATCTATTTACACTGATAAGCAAAAATGCATACCCATGGAAAATTTAAAATTCAGAAAACTGTCTCAGAGAGAAAGTCCTCTGCGGTTCAAGGCTCTGTTCAGAACAGATAGTATTATACAAAGTAGGTATTTTAATTAATGTCGCACTGGAGCAACACAAAGGGCTATTGGCGATGGTCCGGGATCAAACCCGAAGGGAAAGATCTTAGGACAACACCATGTAATTTTGAACCAGGCTCAAATGACGAGGCCACACCTGATCTGGCACCCCACTCTCCAAACTTCCACACCACGCCAACGTGAGGACTTAGGAGGCCACGACAGATTTAACGTGCACCAGCCCCATTTGTACTCGACGGTGTTTGGTTGGATTCGAACTCGCAACCCTCCGATTGCTAATCCGTTACTCCTCCAACCGGGCTACCGCGGGTCCCTATGTTATGCAAAACAAATTTTGATCTTCGCCTAATATTTTATTGTCTTAACCGAAAAGAAATTAAAATAATGTAAACTCTTAGTAAGATTCAACGGTATATTCTGTATTTTCTCTCAAGCGGCCTCTTGGGAATTTCCACGTCCATCACTCAACTTAATCAACACTCACCAAGGGATGGAACTGAATAAATTTATTCCTAAATGGAGTTCTGACTTCAACTAACAGTTGGCATGACAAAATTATTAACTTGGAGGACAGGCAATTGAATTTAAACCAGTCGTTATTTAAAAAATGAATTTATCGTATTTTATTTGTAAACGTAATTTAAAAAACAAAACCCAAATTATATTCTGGAAGGGTCTTAGAGCATCCTCTAGGCACGCCAATGAAAAAAAGCTGATAAAGGCTTTAGGATAATTTAGCTGATTGGATAACCCACTTGGTGGTTGTCTCCACTAGGTCATTAGCAAAACAGACCATAATCTTGATGAACGAGATATCTCGCCATTAGGAGAAAGCTGACCAGATCTTGATATACGAGACATCTAGCCACTAGGAAAAAGCTGACCAGATCTTGATGGAAGAGACATCTCGCCATTAGGAGAAAGCTGACAAGACAGATCTTGATGGACGAGACATCTCGCCATTAGGAGAAAGCTGACAAGATAGATCTTGATGGACGAGACATCTCGCCATTAGGAGAAAGCTGACCAGATCTTGATGGAAGAGACATCTCGCCATTAGGAGAAAGCTGACAAGATCTTGATGGAAGAGACATCTCGCCATTAGGAGAAAGCTGACAAGATAGATCTTGATGGACGAGACATCTCGCCATTAGGAGAAAGCTGACAAGACAGATCTTGATGGAAGAGACATCTCGCCATTAGGAAAAAGCTGACCAGATCTTGATGGACGAGACATCTCGCCATTAGGAGAAAGCTGACAAGATAGATCTTGATGGACGAGACATCTCGCCATTAGGAGAAAGCTGACAAGATAGATCTTGATGGACGAGACATCTCGCCATTAGGAGAAAGCTGACAAGATAGATCTTGATGGACGAGACATCTCGTCATTAGGAGAAAGCTGACAAGACAGATCTTGATGGACGAGACATCTCGCCATTAGGAGAAAGCTGACAAGATAGATCTTGATGGACGAGACATCTCGCCATTAGGAGAAAGCTGACAAGACAGATCTTGATGGAAGAGACATCTCGCCATTAGGAGAAAGCTGACAAGATAGATCTTGATGGACATCTCGCCATTAGGAGAAAGTTGACAAGATAGATCTTGATATACGAGACATCTAGCCACTAGGAAAAAGTTGACCAGATCTTGATGGAAGAGACATCTCGCCATTAGGGGAAAGCTGACGAGATAGATCTTGATGGAAGAGACATCTCGCCATTAGGAGAAAGCTGACGAGATAGATCTTGATGGACGAGACATCTCGAAATTAGAAGAAAGCTGACAAGATAGATCTTGATGGACGAGACATCTCGCAATTAGGAGAAAGCTGACAAGATAGATCTTGATGGACGAGACATCTCGTCATTAGGAGAAAGCTGACAAGACAGATCTTGATGGACGAGACATCTCGCCATTAGGAGAAAGCTGACAAGATAGATCTTGATGGACGAGACATCTCGCCATTAGGAGAAAGCTGACAAGACAGATCTTGATGGAAGAGACATCTCGCCATTAGGAGAAAGCTGACAAGATAGATCTTGATGGACATCTCGCCATTAGGAGAAAGTTGACAAGATAGATCTTGATATACGAGACATCTAGCCACTAGGAAAAAGTTGACCAGATCTTGATGGAAGTGACATCTCACCATTAGGGGAAAGCTGACGAGATAGATCTTGATGGAAGAGACATCTCGCCATTAGGAGAAAGCTGACGAGATAGATCTTGATGGACGAAACATCTCGCCATTAGAAGAAAGCTGACAAGATAGATCTTGATGGACGAGACATCTCGCAATTAGAAGAAAGCTGACCAGATCTTGATATACGAGACATCTAGCCACTAGGAAAAAGCTGACTAGATCTTGATGGAAGAGACATCTCGCCATTAGGGGAAAGCTGACGAGATAGATCTTGATGGAAGAGACATCTCGCCATTAGGAGAAAGCTGACGAGATAGATCTTGATGGACGAGACATCTCGCCATTAGAAGAAAGCTGACCAGATCTTGATATACGAGACATCTAGCCACTAGGAAAAAGCTGACCAGATCTTGATGGAAGAGACATCTCGCCATTAGGGGAAAGCTGACGAGATAGATCTTGATGGAAGAGACATCTCGCCATTAGGAGAAAGCTGACGAGATAGATCTTGATGGACGAGACATCTCGCCATTAGAAGAAAGCTGACAAGATAGATCTTGATGGACGAGACATCTCGCCATTAGAAGAAAGCTGACCAGATCTTGATATACGAGACATCTAGGCACTAGGAAAAAGCTGACCAGATCTTGATATACGAGACATCTAGGCACTAGGAAAAAGCTGACCAGATCTTGATGGAAGAGACATCTCGCCATTAGGGGAAAGCTGACGAGATAGATCTTGATGGAAGAGACATCTCGCCATTAGAAGAAAGCTGACGAGATAGATCTTGATGGACGAGACATCTCGCCATTAGAAGAAAGCTGACCAGATCTTGATATACGAGACATCTAGCCACTAGGAAAAAGCTGACCAGATCTTGATGGAAGAGACATCTCGCCATTAGGGGAAAGCTGACGAGATAGATCTTGATGGAAGAGATATCTCGCCATTAGAAGAAAGCTGACGAGATAGATATTGATGGTCGAGACATCTCGCCATTAGAAGAAAGCTGACCAGATCTTGATATACGAGACATCTAGCCACTAGGAAAAAGCTGACCAGATCTTGATGGAAGAGACATCTCTCCATTAGGGGAAAGCTGACCAGATCTTGATCTAGACATCATAAAAAAAATCGGCAATACCTTGATGACGAGATATCTCGTCATTAGCAAAACTGGTCAGTTCTTGATGGACAGGATATTTCGTCGAAATCACTTGGCGGATTAAATCACTAATACCATGGATAGATGATTGCATTATATTAAATTATAACAAATTATTTCCAATTTTATACCATTCGAAGGAGTGAGACAAAATATAAAACTTTTCTTTGATTTGAAAAAGAGTAGTCATAAATTCTTCGTAAAATTTGAAATTGCCAACAAAACTTTTCAAGGGGTACTTCAAAGACTTGTGGCTCTTGTCTTCTTAAATAGACCTTCAATGTGCTCTTAATATAAAAACATTTCTATTGTAAACGTGGATCTCGATGGACGAGATATCTCGTAGTAACCAATTGGAGCGTTATGAAACTTTGAATAGGAGAAATTAAGAACTCTTCCTATATTATATTTTATTCTTATTCCAGTGATATATATACACTCGGCGTATATCTCTCCTGGTAAATGATTCCGAGTAAACCGTTCAGAAACAGATTCGATATCAACAGAAAGAAATGAGAGTGGAAAGTTCTGTGTATGCACACACCTTTCCCATTGTGTTCCGAGGATGCTCCTCGCCATTAAATTTTCATTTCCTTTTGTGCTCCTTGGCGCAGTGGGAGGAAGATCTGACAGCGCCACATGGTGGCTGTGACAAAGGGATCAGGATGTGGTCTCACAAATGGAAAAGGTCAGTGGAATTTTTTCTCCAGGAAACAGGTGGTGGAACGCGTGATGAACAGGTGAGTACCTAGAAAATAATTTCGGAGAGCACCCCCTAATATTCTCCGTCGGATTTCTATCCCGATCGAGAGGTTGGTTGGTTTGGGGGGTTCTATGGCGCAAGGGCCATGCTGCGCCAGACACAAGACAAACAATATCGAGTAATAGACACAATGAAAGTTTTACTGACACAGAAAGGAGAAATGTACCTGACAGGGATCGAACCTTCGCCGCCTACAACTTAAAAGTCCCAATCAAGAGGTACTAATGCTAAAAGCACATTACTTTTTATGATCTTTGAATGGTTACAGACCTAAATCAATGCGCATTTTACATGTGTGATAAAGGAAACAGGTTCGTTTGTTTAGCATTAAAGTTGAGCCCCTTCCTAAATAATGACGGTTACGAGTTCGAAGCTCGGTCCAACCTACGACCTTCGTGTAAGCGGGGGCTGGTGCACGTTAGATCTGTCGTGGCCCAAATTTGCTCACGTTGGCGTGATGTGGAAGTTTGGAGAGTGGGGTGCCAACTCAATTGTCGACCTCGTCATCTGACTGCGGTTCAAAACAACGAGGTGTTGCCCTCGGATCTTTTTCTTCGGGATGGATCTCGGACCATCGCCAATATCCCGTTGTGTCGCTCCTGTGCGAAGTTAATTAACACCTACCTAAATAATATCGGTTGTGAGTTCGAAACTTCCAGCAAAAGAGGCCATCGTGTACGGGGTGTTGGTGCATGTTAACCCTTTCGTGCCTAATGGGCATATACGTCTCAGGGATTAGATTGGGTAAATAAATCCCACTTTTGAATGGGTTTTTACGTTTTCAGTGTTCTTAAGGAAATAGGGAATAAAAATATGACTAAAGAAGCCTGGCAATACTTTCAGATTGCAAATGGCGGACTTATGGTTTTGATCACGCCCGTTCATTCTGATGAATGAGTGACCGGAAACAAAAAGATGGTACAAAATTAAACGTTGGTTGCCCATTTCCCACTACAATATATACATGAATGGAGTTGTGATGAAATGGCTACTTTTTAGGGTCATGGCAGAAAATCAGACAAGTGGTGGAAAAAGATTAGTTATGATTTGTGTTGTGAATGCATGGATTACGAAGTGTGATGTGGAACATAAAACATAACCACTCTTATCATTCATGGTCCCCTTAGCTGAGCAACTCATAAATGTTGGAAGGAAGAAAGCAAACACAAAAAGAACGCGAAAGTACGGTCGTCCGTCAAAAAGAGCAAAAATTACTAAATTAAACTACTTTTCAGAGTTAAATTTTAATCATGCAAAAGTCGGGGCGAAAGGGTTAAATCTGTCGTGGCCTCAAATATCCTCACCATGGTGTTCTGAGGAGAGTGGGATGCCAGCTCTTGTGTTAACTCGTCACCTGACCGTGGTTCAGAATGACGAGGTGTTGTTCTCTGATCTTTCCCTTCGGGGTTGATACCAGACCGTCACCAATACCCCGTTGTTTCTCGGGTAAGAAGTTAATTACTTACCTTAATAACATCGAGGCTAATATACTGGTAGGATCAATTACAAAAAATATTTGTAGTACCCAGTTCTAAGACATACACAAAAGTATTCAAATTTACAAGTACTATAGCGATTGTGGACCCCTTTTATCCTCTAGCCCAGGGGTCGCCAAACATCTTTGATCCTTGACCCCTTCAAGAGTTTCTTGTATTTTATCGACTCTATTTTAATATTCCTCTATTTAACTTCTTCTATTTTAATATTACGTAATTATACTAGCACAAGCAAAAAAAGACGATTATATGTGCTTTTAGATTGTTTACTTTATAGTTAGTGTTTATTGTATGCATAATAGAGTATATATTATTATATTGGCTAAACGTCAAAGGGATACTTTTTTGTTTTGACGTCCTCAACATTACATATTTGATAGGAGGGATAAATAATGTATAAAATACAATTTGGATAGAACAAAATAACAATAAGTACACTGCTGGCCACCGTAAATGCAACACCCTGAAGGAAGCATGCAAATAATATGAAATTTACAACATGCATTAGCGGAGGTGAGATATGCAAATGATTAGAATTTCAGCGCAGACGCACATCACGCGCGCCTGTGGCGCCACTTCAAAGCGCTATTTAAGGCTTGGAGATTTCGACGATTTCAAGTACGGCAATTGTGTTTTTCTTGTGGTTTTTTCAAAAAAACGATCAATTATGCCTCGTAGAAAACAGCGATCATCTTTTGATCAAGTATCCGAGTTCGACAGAGGAAGGATAGTGGCCTACCGAGATTGTGGATTATCTTTAAGGGAAATCGGTAGTCGTGTTGGACGAAACCAAACAACTGTAATGCGGATACGTGATCGTTGGATGCAGGAGGGTACGACGGACCGACGTGTTCGATCGCATCCACCTCAGTGCACCACTTCACGTGATGACAGGCATATTGTGCGTATGGCAGTGACGGATCGCTCAGCCACATCACGAACCATAGCACAGCACATTCAGTCTGTACCGCATCATCCAGTGTCTGCGCGTACCATTCGACGCCGTTTACAGCAGAGTGGTCTGTCCGCAAGACGTCCATTGCTTCGTCTACCCTTGACGCAGAACCACAGACGTTTCCGCCGCCAATGGTGCGATGAAAGAAGGATGTGGACGGCAGAATGGAATGAAATTGTCTTTACTGACGAGTCACGCTTCTGTCTGCAACACCACGATGGTCGGATTCGAGTCTGGAGACACCGTGGAGAGAGGATGCTGAACAGCTGCGTTAAGCACCGCCACACTGGTCCTGCACCGGGTATTATGGTATGGGGCGGTATTGGATATCACTCTCGCACTCCTCTAGTACGCATTGCCGGTACTTTAAACAGCCAGCGCTACATCTCCGAGGTGTTGGAGCCAGTTGTCCTTCCTTACCTTCAGGGCTTGCCCACAGCCATATTTCAACAGGATAATGCGCGACCACACGTGGCACGCATTGTCCAAGGGTTCTTCGTCAATCGCCAGATTGAATTGCTTCCCTGGTCAGCTCGCTCTCCGGATCTTTCGCCGATAGAAAACATGTGGTCCATGGTTGCTCAACGATTGACCCAGAATACATCCCCAGCTGCCACACCAGATCAACTTTGGCAACGTGTGGAAGCTGCTTGGTCTGCTGTACCCCAAGAACACATCCAAAGTCTCTTTGAATCAATGCCGAGGCGTGTGGCAGCGGTGATCTCCAACAATGGCGGCTACTCTGGCTACTGATTTTGGCAGGAACCACACTTCACAGAAGTCTATAAATTTAATCATTTGATACTTGGTCAACATGTTATCTACAAAATAAATTTTGTTGTCATATCTCTTGTCTTTCTTGGTGTTGCAATTTGGGTGGCCAGCAGTGTATATGAAAATAAGACTTTTATTAACTTAGTGTACAATTTGCTATCGTTGTCAATGTGAAGGATGTGCTTCGTGACTCTTGACAAGATTAGCAATGTTGGGTTCAAACGTAGTAAGTTTCAACCTTAAATATCTCCACGGAATTCTCTATATTCACTCTTAATTACCTTGTCATTCAGAAGGAGGTAATTCAAGTTAATTGAATTAAATATTACCCGTACACTGATGTTTTATATTTTTCTATCAACCCCTAACAATGTTATATCTACCCCTGAGTCCGAATCGACCCCTAACAAGATATTACCCGTATAATGATGTCTTATTTTTCTATCGACTCCTGAGACCGAATCGACCCCTAGCAATGTTACATCGACCCCTGAGTCCGAATCGACCCCTAACAAGATATTACCCGTATAATGATGTCTTATTTTTCTATCGACTCCTGAGACCGAATCTCCTCTAACAATGTTGCATCGACCCCTGAGTCCGAATCGATCCCTAACAAGATATTACCTGTATAATGATGTCTTATTTTGCTATCGACTCCTGAGACCGAATCTCCCCTAACAATGTTACATCAACCCCTGAGTCCGAATCGATCCCTAACAAGATATTACCATATAATGATGTCTTATTTTTCTATCGACTCCTGAGACCGAATCTCCCCTAACAATGTTACATCAACCCCTGAGTCCGAATCGATCCCTAACAAGATATTACCTGTATAATGATGTCTTATTTTTTTATCGACTCCTGAGACCGAATCTCCCCTAACAATGTTACATGGACCCCTGAGTCCGAATCGACCCCTAACAAGATATTACCGTATAATGATGTCTTATTTTTCTATCGACTCCTGAGACCGAATCTCCTCTAACAATGTTGCATCGACCCCTGAGTCCGAATCGACCCCTAACAAGATATTACCCGTATAATGATGTCTTATTTTTCTATCGACTCCTGAGACCGAATCTCCTCTAACAATGTTGCATCGACCCCTGAGTCTGAATCGATCCCTAACAAGATATTACCCGTATAATGATGTCTTATTTTTCTATCGACTCCTGAGACCGAATCGACCCCTAACAATGTTACATCGAACCCTGAGCCCGATATCGACCACTTTGGCGACCACTGCTCTAGTCCTTCCTAGGCATCAAGGCCTCTCGCAGCTATTCTCTTCTGAACCAAAAGAAAGCAAAGAAAATATTCGAAACCGGGTGTAGCACGGACCATTCCCGGAGACAATTCTGGAAAAGGAGCGAGTCTGGAAGTGGGTCAGCGCAGGGTCTTTCCTCCGGCTTCCCCAGACTCTCACCCCCGACCCAGATTCCGGCCGTGTTGTGAACGAAATCACGGACGTATGAAATGGGCTGCTCTTTTACAACGTCTCCAGGGATTAACGCCGTAATTCCCGCCTATAGAAGAGAAATCTGGGCTACGAAAGGGCATGCGAATCGTAAACACACTTTTGGGGGGACGACAGTTAAGAAAGAAAATTTTCATTTAAAAAAAGTCACCCCACCTTGCAAAAGGATTAAAGGTCACTTTCCTTTCCATATTTTAGGGACGATTCATGAATCATACTGAGAAAAGGGATGTGTGTAAAATTCTAATTGGGGCAACAGGTTCATGGCCCCGTAGTATGTTTTGCTCAATGTAATGTTGAAGGGAGGTATTTAATTAACGTCGCACTGGAGCAATACAACGGCAACTGGCAATTAACGTCCTAGCAACAGCTCGGGATCAGAGCTCAACACCACTAAGTACAAGGCCGAAAATCGCCTATCGGGGTGGTCTTCCATGGTGGCCCAATTGCCGTCCACATGGGTTTTAGGAGTGCACGGCACCCCCTGGGATTGAATTGGCTCACAGTCTGACGACACAAAATGTTGCAGACGACAAAAGTCTGACGACACAAGAACTGTTGCAGAGCTGAGCAGGGGTGTTTTTGAGGTGCTCGTTCGAGCCACCCGTTGAGTAGACCTCATTTCCCCCCTGTTTTCAGCGCCCATGACAAAGGGATACAAATCCCTGATTGTACATATATAGTGTAGATACTATATTTTTAAAGAAAATAGACGTCAGTTTATTTGTAATTTTGGCTGCGTCGTTGTGTTCATCGGCACACTACGTTACAACGGTTCGGGATTCATCCCGAAGGGAAAGATCCAAGGATAACGATTCATAATTTTAAATCATGGTCAGATAACGAGAACAACATCTGAGCTAGCACCCCACTTTCCAAACTTCCCCACCATGCCGACGTGACGACGTTTGAGACCACGACAGAGTGAACTTGTTCAGCCCCTTGATGACGGTCTTTGACTGGACCAATGTAATGTTGAACCTATATTGTTATTGCAAGTGTGACAGATGCTGATCTGGCCGTGGTTCAAAATGGTGAGGTGTTGTCCTCGAACCTTTCCATTCGGGAAGGATCCCCGACCGTTGTCAACAACCCGTTGTGTTACTTCAGTGCACCGTTAATTCAACTACCTACCTATTGCAAGTAAGAAGGGTTTCCCATTTTTAGTTTTATATAAATTAGTGATTTAGATTTAAAATCTTTCCTGTCAAATGAGAGTATTTTATAGAATTTTAAAATATCCAAGGTACAAACAAGAATGCCGACCAGTCGGCCTAGTGGTCAGGGTGCTTCCGGTTCCAGGTTCTAATCCGGGGTTATGTTTGTCCGTCTGGAATGAATGCGTCCTCTCGAAAAACGGCTGTTCCAAGAATGTTTGGATGTAGGTGCAACGTGTGCCCACCCTCCATGATGGCCTAGTGTCCCAAGTGATTCAATATTCCAGCCCTGAAGTACCTTGATGATTGAGTTTAATTCGTCCGACTTCAACAAAAAACCAGATACGAGAAAACACTATTGAAGAAGTTGGTATCAGCTTAAGTACAAGCTCCCAGGTACTCGATTATTCTGTTCTTGACCAGTTCTAAAATTGGGAGTTTTAATGCATGGAACCTAGAGTATTTATTCTAATGTGTTTCCAACTCAGGGTCATCTGATTGTGGTTCAACATTTCGAAGCTTCATCCATAGAGGAAATATAAAAGTAGAGTGAGCAATGGCAATCTACTATTTATGTGCCCAAAACCATGTGGCTAAAACTAGTAGTATTAACGTGACCCTTAGACTGTTTTCGTCTGCTGGGTGGAACCTAGCATTCATCATCTAGTTGGTCCATTGATTGATTATATGATAGTAGTAAGTTTTAGCACTTGCGCCACTTTGGTCGCCACTCTACAGAAATACGGATTCACACACCTACCCTGTCATAAGATGTTACATCGCCAAACAAGGTGATAAATATCAAATTGTTCAACGAATTCAATTTTTCACAAAGTAATCACAAAACTACAAGGTTATATCAAAACGTAGGGTGAATTTGTCTCTAAAACTCAGAGTGTTTTGTATAGCTAATTCATTTTTTTATATGTTGCAAGTACCAAGGTGATAGAAGTGTGACGGCTTGTAGAAACTTCTACGTCAACCCGTCTGGTGCTCAGAGCAAATCAAAGATCACTTGAGCATTACTCCAAGGAGGAAGTGCGCTGTGTCATTCGTTTTTTATGGGTCAAGGGGAAAAAATGTGATATTCATCGAGAATTGTTGGAAGTCTATGGAGAGAGTGTTATGTCGCAGAAACAAGTGTACGTGTGGTGTGACGACACGAATGTGGCTGTCGTCGATGCCATGATTCGTGAAGACAGAAGAGTGTGGTTGCATGATATTGCAAATGCATTGAATAGCTTATATGGTTCAGTGAGCAGTATTACCATTTGTTTGGCCCCTGAAGAAACACCTCCGTTTCCACAGACTGGAAGAGGCACAACACTTACCTGGTTAGGGAACCTGGAGCAAGATTTCTTTGAAAAGGGCATGGATGAGTTGGAATAAATGCTTAGACCACTATGGTTCCTTTGTCGAATGATAGTGTGATATGATTTGTCAAACATAATAAATTTTCATATATTTATCTCTGCACGTTTTTCTGTCAATCAAAAATTCACCTTACTTTTTGATACTCTTTTGTACTAGTCGACATGTTGGTCACACTTTTTGAAGCTCCTCTCTATAGCAATGCAGTCTTTTTTTCAAGTCAATGGTGTTAATCTCGGATTTTTCCCTTTGGGTTTGATACCGGACGGTCGCCAATAGAACGCTGTGTTGCTCCAGTGCATGTTAATTCAACTACCTACCTGCCTAATGGGTTTCCATAGTTTGCAAAAATATAATGTACAGTCAACTGTTCTACTGTTCAACACAAAGGGCAAAGATCTAATTTGTTATTAAATCTAGTTTGATGCGTTCCAAATACTCCATATGATGAATTAATGTTTTAAGAATAGGTAGTTACTTTGCTTTTTAAATTCATCTTACCTTGTGATGGGATTGTATGTCCCATTCGTTCTCTCAGTACCTCACACAACTTGAGATCAGCACTCCACAGATGCTTTCAACTTCGATTCGCGCTGATTAAATTATCTTCAGTGAATGCATTTTGGGTTGTTTTTAAATTTTAAAATATTTCGGAAAGGGCTCAAGCCCTCTTCGCCCTTCCTCTGTATACCTACCTCCTTGGTCATTCATGTCTAGGCGTATAGACCAGAGAATTTTCTCATCTTGTTCAACTCCTTCCCGTGGTAGCCCTGTTGGAAGAGTAGCGAACTTGTAACCGGAGCATTGCGAATTCGAAACTAGGTTCCATCTAAGACCGCTGCGGAAGGGGAGGGGGTGCTGGTGCACGTTAAACCTGTCGCGGCTTCCAATGTCCTCACGTTAGCGTGGTATGGAAGTTAGGAGAGTGGGATGCCAGATGAGGCGTTGATATCGTCATCTGAAAGTTATTCAAAATGACGAGTTGTCCTCGCATTTTTCAATTCGGGATGGATTCCGGACGGTCTTCAATAGCTCCAGTGCGACATCAATTAAACTACCTACCTACCTAGAATACTTCTCTCCTACAGAATGAAGGGCCTTCGTGGCTAAATGGATTAGCTCAACCTGCAAGCTGTAGGAGACTCAATTTCGATTCGTGTGAGTTACCCTTGGTTATTTCTCTCTTCTAAATCAGTAAAACTTTCTTGTGTATGTTTGTCCAGTACTTGATCCTGTTTGTCATGTTTCTTGTAACGGCGGCTAGAGAAACGATCACCACGCCAGCGTGGGAAAATGAAAAGTCTTGTTGACTCAGGTGTCGAGAGGAAAAGCCCACACTCCATAACGACCACCCGAAAACATCTTAATGATTTCTTAACGACAGCCAGCCAGCAGGGGTCGGAAATCGCTGTGGTTTCAAAACAAAGGGCTGGCGCCTTTCTGTCGCTCTCTTCGACATTTCGAGACCAAGAAGATTGATATAAATGATGATGAGTTTCCGACAGGGTTTGATGGACCCTTTCAAGTCCGCCGAAATCTGTCGTAAAAGTTGAGGGGAAAGACCAACGTGAGACAGCCAATCAAGAACGTGAGAAATCTTCAACACCCAATCCAGCACCGACTAAAAGGCGGACCAGAAACGGAAAGGAGGAGTCGATAAGCACCCAACCTATAGAGTTTTTGGAGATATCATCAGAGAGAGATCACGAGAGGAGAGGAGAGACGGAGACAGAGGATCAGAGAGCTTGGAGAGAAGCGGTCAACAGAGACCGTTTTTGGAGCTTGGTGAATATCCGTTCACTGTTGTGCATTTATCCCACCTTGGGATCCTATACTCGCCGGAGTATTTTAGTGAGAAAGGCTCGACCGTAGCCGTAAAGGAGAACCCTCCTAGAGATCCGTGTAACTGCTCATCCTAGTAGTGATCCTGTCCGGAAAGACTGAGATTTCCTGCCTTGGAATTATGTACTCATTCGAGTAATTTTGTGTTGAGAATAGGCTCACCCGTAGCCGTGCGTTAGACTTCCCCGAGCGAAATTGTGAGGCTCGCCAGCAGCCCTAAGCGCCTCGGTAGAACTTTGGACCTTCCAAGGAACTAATATTAATGAACTTTACATTCATTTTCCGACTTTTTGTACAAATTGTAAAATAAACCAATTTAGTCCAGAATCGGATATTTTCAATGGTAACTAGTCTAGCTACCCGTGAATCAAGACGTTACATTCTTAAGATAGACCTCCCAGCCTAACCAGAGGGTCTACGGTTGCCAGAAAGAAGGTTCGTCAGGCTACATAAAGTCCTCAGAATCCTACGACCAAATGGACCGTCATAGCAAAATTGATTCATATAAAACAAGTCTGTTTTCTATTTGGGGTCACGGTAGCCCAGTTGGAAGAGCAACCTGGAGGGCAGCGAGCTCAAAGCTCAGGCCCAGCCAAAGGCCGTTGTGTACACGGGGCCTGTTGCATGTTAAATCTGTCGTGGACTCAAGCGTCCTCACATTGGCGTGGTGTGGAAGTTTGAAGAATATGACAGCTCAGGTGTTGTTTTCGTCATCTGACCGTGGTTCAAAATTACGAGGCGTTGTTGTCCCTGGATCATTCTCTTCGGGATCGATCCAGGACTGTTGCTAATAGCCCGTTGCGTTGATCCAGTTCGACGTTAATTAACTACCTACTACCTGTCTTGTGTTTGACCAAATATAACCCCAACCAAACTTCAGAAGGAAGGACAGTACGTTAACCTCTAGGGGCACGTGGCCCAGCCATTCATAACAGTGCCTCGCTGCATTGGACAAAGGTTTCTAACCTATTCGACACGTGTGCACTGTTAAAACTGCAACTCCTGACACGAGTATGTAAACAAACGATTAGAGACGACTGAATTCTTGGAAACTATTAAACAGTTTCTCTGTCAACGACCTTTGACGTGATGAAAACCCTCTGAAAATAAAGAAGACAACCAATCCTACTCCAAAGGATGGTATTTACTTCCTTCTGTTTTTGCGATGCTAGTGGACACTAGCAAAGGCTTAACCTTCATTAGAGTTTTCCGCATTTCCGTGTGGCCAATCGGATCGCCATGTGGATGGTGTCTCCGCACAGAACGGATCATTAACTGCCATTGATGACATCCTAACCTCATTAGGACTTCTATTCATGTATCTATAATTGATTTAGTTTGTGGGAGTTTTCTACTGCCACATAGCTTGGCGCTCTATATTTAGATTTGTTTAAAGAGATACGTGGGAATGCGAAGATTTTTTCGTTTGGTGTTTATGTAGAATTGTTGCAAATGTTTTTCTTTAATTTTTGAGGCATTTGGGGAAGTGTTATTTCAATTTCCCCGATCTTTAGTCAAATTAGAAAAAGCCGAACCCCATCCTTAAAAATAGATTGGTATTTAACTAATTGAGGAATGGCGATATTCTGTTAAGAGAATATCGCCAATGGGCGAATAAAATAAAAAAATACAACCTGTCGCTTTGTATTTTTTTATTTTATTCGCCCATTGAGTAAAAAACAAAGGAAGACATGTCCTACGCATGGAAAGGGTCAGCTGGATGACGTCACGAAGTTCAACCTACTGCATGTTAACCATTTGAAAGTTAAATAGTTGTAACAAAAAGACCTATCAAACCATCGCGTCTACATTAACATGTTTCCATTTACGTATATCTATTCATTGTAGTATGGGCCGCCGTAGCCCGGTTGGAGGAGTGACGGATTAGCAAACGGAAGGTAGCAAGATCGAATCTAACCAAAGACCGTCGAGTACAAACGCGACTGGTGGACATTAAATCTTTTGTGGCCTCAAATGTCCTCACGTTGAGGGCGTGGTATGGAAGTTTGGAGAGTGGTGTGCCCGTTCAGGTGTAGACCTCGTCATCTGACCGTAATTCAAAATTGCGAGGAGTTGTCCTTGGATATTGGGATTGATCCAATAGCCTGCTGTTTTGCTCCAGTGTGACGTTACTTAACTACCAACCACCTTATACGCTCATTCTAAACATTTTTTGGACCGTGGTGGCCCGGTTGGAAGAGTAACGGACTAGCAACCGGTGGGTTGAATACAACTAAAAGACCGTCGTGTACAAAGGGGACTGGTGCACGTTAAATCTGTCATGGCCTTGAATGTCCTCACGTTGGAGTGGTGTGGAAGTTTGGAGAGTGGGGTGCCAGCTCAGGTGTTGTCTCGTCATCTGACTGTGATTCAAAATTGCGTGGTGTTCTTCTCGGACCTTTCCCTACGGGATTGATCCCGGACCGTCGTGTCAATAGCCCGTTGTATTGCTCTAGAGCGACGTTAATTAATTACCATTACCATCCAAACCTTTTTTCATTGTGCATTTTGTAATCATTTGGGATATCGATTATTTATCGATATATAACCGATTTAAGCGACAGTTCATTTAATCGATCTCACGTTGTTGCATTCCTCCCTGGGTGTATTTCACTCTTCTGTGTCAGTAAAACTTTCATTGCGTGTGTATGTCTATTACTTGGCATTGTATGTCTGCCACAGCATGGCTGGAAATGGCCATTGGTCCATAAAACCCCGAAGACAACCAACTAACCACGTTGACGTGGAAGTTTAGAAGGTGCAGTGCCAGATCAGATGTCTACCTCGTCACCTCACCTTGGTTCAAAATTGCGAGGCATTGTCCTTGGATCTTTTCCCAGGGGATCCAATAGCCCGTTGTGTTCCTCCAGCGCTAATTATCTACCTATTAAATATTAAAGATCAGCAATTACCATTCGTGAAATGACCGCACTTTAAATTTTGTTTCGGACAGAAGGCGACATCGGCTCCAGGTTTCCAAAACCACGAATCCCAAACAGCCTAGTGACAAAGACAAGAAAAGTCTGAGAATGCATTATCGTCTTGTAAAACCGTCCCCAGCTCAGACGGTCTGAAATGAAAAGTCCCCACCAGTCTGCCGTGGTCTCGACCTTGTATCAGCGACGAGGGCCTTCTTCCCTTGAACTTGGCGTCATCAGCTCAGACGGTCTGAGTTACGGTGTCGCACGACGGTCCGTGTTTTTTACTGTTGAGTTTCAGAACTTGAGAGATCTGGGATACTTCGTCCCGGATTAATTTGGTTAGAAGAGATGTTATTCGTTTTATTAGTTTTGATGGCGCGAGTGAGAAAGTTGAAGCGTCTCGATTCTTGCGAAGTTTTGATGGTTGTTTTTGCAGTAGAATGCTGACATGTGGTGTTTTGAATGAGGTGTTTAACCTCGCAGTCTTCGAAAAATGACATACAAACATGGAAAACCGTTTTACTTGAAACTTCTGAACAGCTTACACTGCATTTCTCAAATATTTTATTTCAATCCCCTCGCCAAATCCGCATATGTAATGGTAATGGTCATTAACCCACTGCATACGTCAGGGCAGAATATTGTTTCCTTCTTTGGTTACAGGCAATTTTACAGGCAGGTTTTTCTTCCCAACCGCTTTACAGGCAATTTAATGAAACCGGCCGAAACGGCCTTAACAATGGCCAGGAAGAGAGGGAATGTGTCTTCCCATTATCACCTAATGTGCCGGTTTCTATTGTCGGGTCGTGGGTATGCCTAGATGGGACAGATTCTTCGGGGTAAACTGAAAGGGCGGCGGTGACTTTTAAGTGTATCTCTTTTCATTTGCTCAACCTCTCACAGACTAGATGCTCGAGGATAAACAATTTGCGAGGCTCCCCGTCGAAACCCTGACATCTTTGTCAACGGGGAGATAAGGCTATCTGTCGTATTAGGTATTCAATCACCCTACAGATGGCGCTAAAAGCACTGTCAGATTGTGTTAAGATAGAGCAATCAGATATTCGGATGATATGGTAATGTATGACGCTCCTTGGTAAATTGTAAATATTTTGTCATATAATAAATGTTTGTGCTGTCTACATTGCCTGGGATTCACTGATAACCCATTAAATAGAACCAGATACGACACTATCCACGGCGGGTCTCTTTGTAGCACAGAAAAGAGAGGATGGAAATAGTAATGGGTCTCGGCCATTCTTCAGAAGTTTGAGGTCTGAAAGAATCCGAGCCTTTCGTAACGAGGGGACTCGAAACTTTCGAAATTAACGAGGGAACTGAAACGGTCCCCGTATGCAGAGGGTCTAACGTCTCACTGGAACAACACAATGGGATATTGGCGACGTTCCGGGATCGATCCCCAACGGAAAGATCCGAGGACAACACCACGTAATTTTGAACCACGGTCAGATGACGAGAACAGCACCTGAGGTGGCACATCTTTCTCCAAGCTTTCACACCACGTCAACGCGAGGACATTCGAGGCTACGACAGATTGAACGTGTACCAGCACCGTGTACAGGACGGTCTTTGGCTGAACTCGAAACCCTCCAGTTGCTAATCCGTTGCGGTACCAACTGGGCTACCTCAGCCCAACAACTAAAGATGAGCGATACAATAAAACGAGTGATATACAGTTCGATATACAAGCGAGCAGCTCGAGACGCGAAATAAAGACTTTCCATACCGTTAAAAATTATATATTATTAACTGCTAAGAATAATACTAGGGTGGTTAATTTTAATAACCGCCATTAAATTAATTAAATGTATCATTCACTAGAAAAATTAAAATACGAAAATTATTTTATTCCAAACGTATCATACATTCGCATATCCCTATATCACACCAACTTTCCAAAAGTAACATAACAAGAATGTCATTCTAAGATTTTCTTGGGATATTCATGTCATTACATAGTATATTAGACAAGTACAATCTATTGTAAACTTGATTCCTGTATCCAGATCAACCTCATGCTTGCAGCGATTTGCGCCCTAGTATTTATATCATTATTTATAATTTTGCTCTAATCACTAATACAATTCAACAAAGTAGAAACGTTTTAAAAGTGAGACGAGATTCAGACCCTTTCTAACTTTGCCCTCCCTAAAAGTGAAATTCCTCAACTGAATTGCATCATTCATCCATTAAAAGTGAAGTAATTGGTCCTTGTGTAGAGACCTCCATTAAAAGCGGGACTACATTTGTGGGGGGCCCCGGTAGGAAGAGTAACGGAGTAGGTCCAGTCAGATGACGAGTTCAACACCTCAGCTGGCACCCCACCCTCCGAACTTCCACACCACTCCAACGTGAGGACATTTGAGGCCACGACAGATTGGTGCACCAGCTCCGTGTACATGCCGGTCTATGACTAAACCGAGTTTCAAACTCGGAACCCTCCCGTTGCTAGTCCTTGCCCTTGCAAACGTATCCGTGTGCTGCAAATGTAAATGTATATTTGTCCACATACACACCGCATACATAAGTGCACTAATATGCTCTTCATAATTATGTTATAATCAATTCCATTACTTACTCTAGTTTAATTTTGGAACTTAAAAAATTTGGAAAGGTATTTAGGAGTAAATTTTTGAGCCCAGGCTCTCGTCTTGCAAAAAAGAGAAATTATCCGTTCCGTAGTCTTACCAAGGTTGAGAACTACAGTGTCCTAAAAGTTCCCGTACAGACGATTCGTGAATTTATTATACAAAAACAACAAACTTTAAAACAATTATTTTTATGCTAATAGTGAAAAGCACTTTTAATATAACGTAAGAAAAAAAATTTGAACTCACATTTATAATAAATGTTCAAAATGTCCGCCCCTTTCTTGGAGGCAAAGCTGAAGTCGTTTGCGCATATTTTTAGAAACGCGTTTCAAGATGCTGGGAGTGACTTCTTGTATCCTTTGCGTAATGGCAATTTTCAGATCATCTATTGTTTGGGGATTATCTTCATAAACTTTGTTCTTTAAATATCCCCACAGAAAAAAGTCAGGGATGTTCAGATCAGAGGAACGAAGTGGTCAAAGATTTCTGGAGATGAGTCGATCGACAAAAAAATCTTGAAGCATGCCCATGGTTTCATAACTTGTATGGCAGGTTGCACCGTCTTGTTGGAACCAAGAATCTCGTTCATTCACTCCTAATAATGCAACAAATTGTTAGATGAGTTCTCTGTATACAGTGCCATCAACAGTTGACTGGAAAAACAGAAGCCCAACAATCCTTTTGCGTGATATGGCACACCAAACGCCAATTTTTTTGAGAATGTAAAGGTTTTTGCATTAATGAATGGGGAAATAAAGAACAAAGTTTATGAAGATAATCCCAAACAATAGATGATCTGAAAATTGCCATTACTCAAAGGATACAAGAAGTCACTCCCAGCATCTTGAAACGCGTTTCTAAAAATATGAACAAACGACTTCAGCTTTGCCTCCAAGAAAGGGGCGGACATTTTGAACATTTATTATAAATGTGAGTTCAAATTTTTTTCCTACGTTATGTTAAAAGTGCTTTTCACTATTAGCATAAAAATAATTGTTGTAAAGTTTGTTGTTTTTGTATAGTAAATTCACGAATCGTCAGTACGGGAACTTTTAGGACACTCTGTAGTATCAACTTCAGGCCGTCGCCAATAGCCCGTCGTGTTGCTCCAGTGCGACGTAAATTCAACTGCCTCTCTCTACCTACATATTTCAATTCAATATAAGAGATATAGTAGCTTGTTTAATTGTGATGCAAATATAATTTTATGTTTGTCAACATACACACCGCAAATAAGTGCACTAATATGCTCTTTATGATTATGCCATAATTAATTTCAGTACTTACGTTAATTTAATGTTCGAAGTTAAGAAAATTGAAAGGTATTTCCGTGTAAATTTTTGAGCTCTCGTCTGGTAAAATAAATTTTTCGTCACGCGGTCTTACCAAGGTTGAGAGCTTCAAGGTCAACTTCAGGCTTTCCTGTTAAGACATACTATCCATTCAGTTTACACTGAGCGAAGACAGTCTTCTTCGATGGAGGCACCTTTACCGTTAAGTTGGATCTGGGTAGGGGTGGAGAGTAAGGGGGTGGGTCTGCTCCAGACACTTCGTTGCAGGGACTCCAGACGCCGTGGCCCGGTTCCGGATTAATTTCCGGCTAAAGGCAACTCTGAAGGTTAGACGGGAAGACCGCTTTATTCAGGATGATGCAAAGAATAGACGCTCTTGCTGCTGCCAGTTGGGCTAAAAATATGGCACATACGGACAGGTGAGGACATTTGATGTATTCCTGGAAGACCACCTGAAAAATCTCGTCTCCTTGATAGTGCGACTACTGGACTTTACAGTGGAACAATAAAAATACAGAAAACTGTCTTTACATCGCGCGTTCGGTTAATTTAATTAAATTCGCATGAATTTTCTTCTTACAAACAAAGAAGTCTCTGTTTTTCTTAACTCTTTCGGGCCTAATGGGCATATACGTCCCAGAGATTAGATTGGGTAAATAAATCCCACTTTAATGGGATTTTACGTTTTCAGTGTTCTTAAGGAATAAAAATATGACTAAAGAAACGTGGCAATACTTTCAGATTGCAAATGGCGGACTTATGGTTTTGAGCACGCCCATTCATTCTGATGAATGAGTGACCGGAAACAAAAAGATGGTACAAAATTAGACGTTAGTTGCCCATTTCCCACTACAATATGTACATGAATGGAGTTGTGATGAAATGGCTACTTTTTAGGGTCATGGCAGAAAATCAGACAAGTGGTGGAAAAAGATTTTTAGTTATGATTTGTGTTGTGAATGCATGGATTACGAAGTGTGATGTGGAACATAAAACAGAACCACTCTTATCATTCATGGTACCCTTAGCTGAGCAACTCATAAATGTTGGAAGGGAGAAAGCAAAAACAAAAAGAACGCGAAAGTACGATCGTCCGTCAAAAAGAGCAAAAACTACTAAATTAAACTACTTTTCAGAATTAAATTTTAATCATGCAAAAGTCGGGGCGAAAGGGTTAAGGGGCTGCGGTAGCCCGGTTGGAAGAGTAACGTATTAGGAACCGGAGGATTTGGAGCTCCAATCCAACCAAAGACCGTCGTGTACAAAGGGGGCTGGTGCACGTTCAATCTGCCGTAGCCTCAAATGTCCTCATGTTGACCTGGTGTGGAAGTTTGGAGATTGGGTGCTCAGGATTGACCTCGTCATCTGACCGTGGTTCCAAATTACGTGGTATTGTCCTCGGGTCTTTCCGTTCGGGTTTGATCCCGGAGCATCTCCAATAGCACGACTTTAATTAAAATACCTACCTACCATTATAATTTCTAATGAAGCGAAACTACTTTTTCTAAAATAAAGTGCGTAACTTGTAAAACAATTCCTGTTGAAAAGTACATAAATCATCTTTCAATTATCGGTAGCGGAAACAGACGATCCATGAACCGCTTTATCTAAAGATGGAAATCAACCGACAATTCAGCTTTCTTCTTTCAAAAGCCAACGCTTTCATAGAACTGTTGCTCGAAATTTCCAGAAGCAATATTTCAGGCAGGTAGGTATTTAATTAACGTCGCACTGGAACGACACAAAGCGATATTTCAGATATTGTTAAGGTTCTAAGAATCTTGATTATCGGAACGCGTGAAGATACCGAGAATCGTAGTACAAGTAGGCCATAAAAGGTTTCTTGCAGATTTAGGGTTTCATATATTTAATTATATTCAGTACTGGTGTAGTAGAAAAAGTCGTGTATTCTTAGCAACGCAGGGAGCCTTTTATAGCTATAAATTAATCTTTGAAAAAATGTTTTAGTGGTAGAAATCATGGTTTTGAATGTGTGTATGGAAGATACACTTATATTAGTAATTTAAAACCCGTGTTTTTTATGCACAGGAATTTATTACATACACATAATTTGTATCTCTGTACGTGGTAGTTCGGTGGATGTGTTCACTGCACTAACAGCCTACGAGTTGTCGGCGCAGGTTAGATTCCTGTAATTTCTCCTGGGTGTATTTCTCTCTTCTGTGTCAGTAAAACTTTTCTTGTATGTATGCATATGCATTTACTTGAAGGATAAGTTTGCTTGCTTATTAATTATTGTTTTAACTTTACGAGATTTGAGAGTAGTGTATTTATCCTAAAATACACTTAATGACTAAACAACCACATCTTTCTATAGAATCCATGGATTCTTTCAGCCATTAGAAAGATCTATTGGTCTTTGAATGAAATCTATTCTCTGTTAGTCCTTTCCTTGGTATATAATTATTCGAAACAATTCTCTATTGGTCTATTCTACCGAATCGAATCCCATGGAAAGATTTCATCGGTCCTTCTTTATTATAGACGTTTTTGGGAAGATTCTATTTTCTATTTCCTTATAATAGAATAATAGAATTCCTTATAATAGAATAGAATAATAAAATTCCTTATAATAGAATAGAATAATAAAATTCCTTATAATAGAATTCCTTAGAATAGTATAGAATAATAAAATTCCTTATAATAGAATTCCTTAGAATAGAATAGAATAATAGAATTCCTTATAATAGAATAATAGAATTCCTTAGAATAGAGTAGAATAATAGAATTCCTTAGAATAGAGTAGAATAATAGAATTCCTTATAATAGTATAATATAATTCCTACAATAGAATAGAGTAGAATAATAGAATTCCTTAGAATAGTATAATAGAATTCCTTAGAATAGTATAATAGAATTCCTTAGAATAGTATAATAGAATTCCTTAGAATAGAATAATAGAATTCCTTATAATAGAATAGAATAATAGAATTCCTTATAATATAGAATAAAATAGAATAATAAAATTCCTTAGGATATAATAGAATAATCCTTTGGTAGGTAGTTAATTAACGTCACACTGGAGCAACACAACGGGCTATTGGCGACTGTTCGGGATCCTTCCCAAAGGGAAAGATCCAAGGAGAACGCCTCGTCATTTCGAATCATGGTCAGATGACGAGAACAACACCTGAGCTGGCACCCCACTCTCCAAAGGAGAATCCTTTAGAAACATTCTATTTCTCCTTTCCTTGGAATAGAATCTCTTGGAGAGATTCTATCAGTCTCCTCCTAGGAATAGCATCCTTTGGAAAAATTCTATTTGTCCTTTCTTTACAACCGAGTCGTTTGGGAAGATTTAATTGGTCAAGAAAGTCAAAGCTTGTTAAAAGTCGTGCGGGGAAGACTGCAGGTTTCAAGGTAGAACCCGTCAGTTTAAAACCCTTTTATTGACCAGTGGATATCTGTCGGCCTCCAAGAAGTCTCGTGCATTTCTCGGTGTCACAGAACATCACTATTTTATTTGTGAAATCGACAGCGATAGAAAAACCATCACCACCCTATCCAAACTAAGAATAGGACATTTTAAGGTCATGGGAAATTAACTTTTATGGAACCAGAACGTACAGACATTGTAACGACTGTCTGTGCGTTGAGCTCATCCTATATTCATCGTCCCTGCAATAGTAGCTGCTCTTCGAACCATCGATTACATTCTGAAGAACAGCTTTACAGCGTGAAAATAATCGACATCGCCAAGGTTGTACGAAATGCCCATGGCGACATCTGACTCAGAAATGGACACAACACAATTATAGAATGTCACCCAGATCACCCCATTTCAGATCTTCCACTCAAGTTTTCTACCCCTACTTTGGAACAGCTCAGAGACTTGAAGTACATCCCCATAGCCACCTTGCTCTAAAATCTTCGGTTCTAATCGCGTCTTAAGTCGTACCGGGAATAGCAACCGTCTCAAGGCACGTGCTAGGGGTAAGACTAGGTGCACCCTCCGTGCCAGACGATATAATCTTCCAGTTTAGGTATTAAAGCAAAGGGTGGAGAAATTAAGAACCTGCTGTCAACCCCATGTGTCCAAAGCATCCCGCCGCTGGAAACGGGATCAGGTGAAAGAAATGGGATCAAGCGATTAAAGGTGTCTAAACCTCCATCTTGGACGACTTTTGGGGTTGTTCGGGAAAACTGAGTGGCATCAGGTAATCGTTCATTAATGCTCTCGGGGTTTATTAAACTATAACCACACTTGATCGTAGTATTAAGACACTCTAAGAATTGTGTTTGAGGTTAAACTTTTCTATTTTTAGGTTAATGCCAAGTTTTTTGAAGTGAGAATTAAATTAAAATCTAACCAGGGAAAGCACAGGCAGGACGTCGACATTGAGTATTATTCGACGTGGGATTAGGCTTAATAGAATGTCAGAATTACCTATGGGTATACTAATACCTGTTGGGACACACTATTGCTTTAATTCTAAAGATGTTATCGTAGTCTTGACCTCTACATAATGGCATAATCAGGTGGCTCAGGTGTAACGATAAGGATACTTGTAAATCTTAATAGGATGTTCGCAGCTTACTTGCACTGACTTAAAATTCATCGCTAAGAACTTTGTATTCTGTAGGAAAAGATTAAACTTTCTATTTTTAGGTTGGTTTGAAGTGAGATTGAAATTCAAATCTAACCAGGGAAGCACATACAGTACGTCGACATTGAAAGGATGTGAGATTAGGCTTAACTAGTGTCAGATACCTGTGGTATTAATACCTCTTGAATCACAGCAATAAATCTGTTTAATTCTAATCTGAGGAGCAATCGAACTCTTGACCTCTTCTGACGTGTGAGTGAACCAAGTGAACTCAACAACAGATCGCGAATCCACATTCATTAATGAAAAAAACTTGACATTCTCAAAAAATTGGCGTTTGGTGTGCCGTATCACGCAAAAGGATTGTTGGGCTTCTGTTTGTCAACTGTTGATGGCACTGTATACAGAGAACTCATCCAACAATGTGTTGCATTATTAGAAGTGAATGAACGAGATTCATGGTTCCAACAAGACGGTGCAACCTGCCATACAAGTTATGAAACCATGGGAATGTTTCAAGATTTTTTTGTCGATCGACTCATCTCCAGAAATCTTTGACCACTTCGTTCCCCTGATCTGAGCATCCCTGATTTTTTTCTGTGGGGATATTTAAAGAACAAAGTTTATGAAGATAATCCCCAAACAATAGATAATCTGAAAATTGCCATTACTCAAAGGATTCAAGAAGTCACTCCCAGCATCTTGAAACGCGTTTCTAAAAATATGCGCAAACGACTTCAGTTTTCCCTTAAAGAAAGTGGCGGACATTTTGAACATTTATTATAAATATGAGTTCAAATTTTTTTCCTACGTTATGCTAAAAGTGCTTTTCACCATTAGCATAAAAATAATTGTTTCAAAGTTTGTTGTTTTTGTATAATAAATTCACGAATCGTCAGTACGGGAACTTTTAGGACACTCTGTAATTAGGTGCAACAAGAAAAGTACTAAAATTATTTTCAAACGTTGAAAAAAAAAACATCGTTTCTTTTTGCCAGCAGACGGCTATGTATGTGTAATGCAATTCTACACTTCTTGGAAATCTTGTGATACGCAGGTGATTCAAAATTACGTGGTGTTGTCCTCCGACCTTTCCCTTCGGGGATTGATCCCGGACCCTCGCCAATAACCCGTTGTGCTGCTCCGGTAATTAAATACCTACCTACCTTGTTATACGCGGAGGTACTTTAAAACTCAGAAATGATGAAAACCTAATTTTTTTTAAATGTGTTTATTTGGGACATTATCCCTATAGGTTAGAACATTAGGATTTGCTGAAATAGGGGCAGCAAGTAGGTAGGTAGTTAATTAACGTCGCACTGGAACAACACAACGGGCTATTGGCGACGGTCCGGGATCCATCCCGAAGTTAAAGATCTAAGGACAATGCCTCTTGATTTTGAACCACGGTCAGATGACGAGAACAACACCTGAGCTGGCACCCAACTCTCCAAACTTCCACACCTCGCCAACGTGAGGACATTGGAGGCGACGACAGATTGAGCGTTCACCAGCCCTCATGTACACGACGGTCTTTGGTTGGACCTAGTTTCGAACTCGCAACCCTCCGATTGCTAGTCTGTTTCTCTTTCAACTGGTCGCCTAAGAACAGTAGGAATAAACATACTGCAACGTTTTCAAAATCTATACATATAAAGCAGAGTTGGCATCTGTCTGTCTGTCCTCTATACAAATCTACACCGTTTGACCAATCTACTCCAAATTGGGTACACTTATTCTTTGGAACCCTGCGCGTTACGTAGGCTACATATTAACCCCCGTTCCATTTGTCTTGGGTGTGCAGAGGGGTGTAACGTCCCGTCATCCTGGACAAAGCACTTGCTTGGGGGCGCCGCTCCCGGTCTGGCTGTGCAGATGACGTCAGAGTTAACGTCTACAGGAATCGCCTCTCAAGATAACCTTGTAGGTTTTTTTAGAATATTAGAGTATGTTGCAATCGCAGATGGCTGCGGTTGCGGTGAAAATCGCTCAGTATCATATCGTTTATGTATCCCGTCTGTAAATTCTTAAATTGCAGCTTTATTATTGGAATGTAAATTTTTATGATAATATAAGACTATTTTCATAGAAAGTGGTCTTTCTTTAATCGTCGATATGGTACAGGGGGACTAAAGACAATTCGAAATCCTCATAGGAACAACATTGCGTATTTATACGATCAATGTCATACCAATTCACACTAAATTGGGTACATTTATCCTGTGGAATTCTGCTGGACACGGAGGCTATATATTAACCCCGTTCGATTTGTCTGCAGGGGGACTAAAAACAATTCCATAGGGATAATATTGAGTGATATTGCGATGAAAAATTCAACCCGAGCAACGCCGGGTAATTCAGCTAGTATAATATATAGTTATTCTTTGATATATTTATTGCACAAACGGATGCTACAGATACAAAGACATTAATATAAATTCCAATGGAGGGTGCAACTACCCTCTATGAGTCAAAGCTCTGTACTCCCATAATTTCAAAGATCGAGTCCTATCAAAAGCAATCGCGATGATTGCGAAAAAAGTATTTATAAAAGGTAGAAGGTCCGATTTATCCACCAGCTAAGTTTGGGTTATAAAAGAAAATTCCTGTTACGTCTCCTGCAAACTGTGTAATGACATCGTAACTTTTTACCCGGGTATTTTTGAAAGGATGATGTCCATTATAATCACTCGACTCATGTTGAGTGGAGTAGTGATAGGAAATTTATTTTTTGTCGATGCGCTTGTTGTGTCCCATGTAAAGTGTGTTCAGCATGTAATATTCATTGTTCGCCCTTGGATCCATTTTGTGAGTAGACTATCGCTTTGTTTCTTCTACGAAATAATACTTGAATGGGGACAGTCTTCTATGTATACTCTGCTTTGTGTATGAAATTATCTATTTTATCGAAAATATCATTTTTGAATGACATGGATGTTTAGAAGCAAATCTAGACTGAGGTCTCGGTCTAGTTTGGCTATCCTAAGTGAATAACAAAAAATGATCGTAAAGCGACAAACTGAACCCCAAACTCATTTTTGAATAAGAAAAATGACTTTAATGTGACAAACCGGACTCGAGACTCATTTTTGAATGAGAAAAAAAGGACCTTAAATCGACAAACTGAACTCAAACCACTTTTTCGACTAAGAAAAAATTACTTTAAAGTGACACAGAACTCTAAACTTATTTCTGAATAAGAAAAAATGTGAACAGTAGGAAAATATGTACAAATTAGGGATCGGATTTAATGAATCTAATACAAGGTATCTAAAACAGAATCTGAAAAGATAAGAGTTATCTTCGAATAAAAATATCGATTACATCATATGTTCTTCCTGCAAAGATACACTTAGAAAAATTCATTGAAATTACGTAACAGTTGTTGTGTAAATTTCACTTTAGAAGCTTCTATTATTAATTATCAATCTGTTTCGAAAGACTTGTTTATGAGTCATTTTTAACCTCCTTACGCGGAAATAAAAATTGGGTGTTTTTACCAAAGAAAAACTAAAATATATCCTGAAGTATTTTGTGTTTATTAATTTAACAAATGTTTAGTGTTTTTGGATCGATGATGATTGGGTATTTAAGGGTCATGTTGACCATGCTGCGCTGGACACAAGACAGACAACATCAAGTAATGGACATACGTACACACTCAAGGAAAGTTTTACTACCACAGAAGATTGGTAATTGAATTTGCGTCGCACGGGAGCAGCAAACGGGCTATCGGCGACGATTCGGGATCAATCCCGAAGGGAAGAACCGAGGACAACGCCTCGTAATTTTGAACCACGTTGAACAACACCTGAGCTGGCACTCTCCAAACTTCCACACCACTCCAACGTGAGGACATTTGAGGCCACGACAGATTTAACATGCACCAGTCCCCCGCGTACACGATGGTCTTTGGCTGGACCAAGTTTCGAACTCGCAACCCTCCAGCTACTAATCCGTTTCTTCCAATTGGGAAACCGCGGCTCGACAGAAATACACCCAGGGGGAATCGAACATGCGCCGCCTACAACTCGCAGGTTTCTAGCACAATGGGCATACCCACTAGGCCACGACAGCCCCTTTTACTCAAGGAGAGTCAGAACCGGTGACCCGAACTTGTGGAAATGATTGGAAGGGCTCTAAATAAGACCCCATATACAGGGTGACTTTCAATTAACATACAACTTTTAACTGAAACTAGTGGTCGCCCAGTGGTCGAAATTCGACCATAAATTTAATTTTTAAGTTTGAACGTTAATAAGGTTTTTTGTCATAGGATATACCTCTATAATCATTGCATATAATATTTTTGAATTTTGTTCTATTACGTAAGCTGCGAGCATGTACAAATACGTCATAGGAAAAATGCGGTATAGTTTGGTTAAACCATATCTAAAAAACAATAACGCGTTGTTTGACATTTTCTTGGGGTTTTTTTATTGCTATACTGGCCACAGGTTTCGCCAAGGCTACACAGATAATTTGCCTATCTTTTTCAAATTATATAAAATTTAAATAAAAAATCAATCCAAAAAAGGAAAAATGAAATAAGGAATACGTGCTTCGTATTTTTTTATATAATTTTTATTGAAACAAAAAAAACCCGAGTGGTTAAAAAAATAAATGTCCATTGAACTTGAAATAGTTCGACAATGAATTTAATGATTCAAAACTTCTGTGTAGACGATGTTTTTTGTAAAAACACATTCATCGCCTTGACCGTTATATTCGGAAATATAAAATCTCAAACCATCGAATGATAGAACTCTACTTACTGCGACGTACAATTGACCATGTGTAAAAACTGGCTGCCTCAATAAAATTCCAATTTTTTCGAATGTATCTCCTTGAGACTTATTTATTGTCATCGCAAATGCAGGTATAATTGGAAATTGAGTTCCTTGAAAGTTAAATGGTAAAATAGTTCCGAAATATGTTAAATTTATACGTGGAATCAAAATTCTCTTATTGCGTGTGGTTCCAGTTAAAACTTCGCAATCGATAGTATTACGATGCATAAATTTGATGCGCATTCTTGTTCCATTGACTAATGCTTCCTTTGTATTTAAGTTTCTGATCAGCAAAACGATGCAATTAACTTTCAATACTAACTTATGTGGTGGCAAATTATGCCAAATCTCATACTCCTCCGTGCACGCAATGTGCTTAAAAAGGGGTACAAAGTTTTTTCTTCACGTATTAATATCTTTCTGCACTCCTTCTCCATATGAACTTTAATTATGCCAAATCTCATACTCCTCCGTACGCGCAATGTGCTTAAAAAGGGGTACAAAGTTTTGTCTTCACGTATTAATTATAGATTACAGTATATGAGCGTAAACAATGAATGTTTTATTTTGTTTAATTCAATATATTTGTAACGCATATTATACATTAATCTTATCTTTCTGCACTCCTTCTCCATATGAACTTTAATTATGCCAAATATCATACTCCTCCGTGCGCGCAATGTGCTTAAAAAGGGGTACAAAGTTTTTTATTCACGTATTAATATATAGATTACAGTATATGAACGTAAACAATGAATGCTTTATTTTGTTTAATTTAATATATTTTAACGCATATTATACATTAATTTTATCTTTCTGCACTCCTTCTCCATATGAACTTTAATTATGCCAAATCTCATACTCCTCTGTGCGCGCAATGTGCTTAAAAAGGGGTACAAAGCTTTTTCTTTACGTATTACTATATAGATTACAGTATATGAACGTAAAGAATGAATGTTTTATTTTGTTTAATTTAATATATTTCTAACGCATATTATACATTAATTTTATCTTTCTGCACTCCTTCTCCATATGAACTTTAATTATGCCAAATCTCATACTCCTCCGTGCGCGCAATGTGCTTAAAAAGGGGTACAAAGTTTTTTCTTCACGTATTAATATATAGAAAACTTCTCAGAGTGTCACTAGATGGCGCTACAAATGCGTGCAGTGAGAGAGGGTATAAAAGGAAATTGTTTCGTGTCAGTTCCACGCCATTTTGAAAATGCCCCCAAAGTGTCTTATTCAACCGAAGATCGTATTTTTATTGTGAAAAATTGGTATTTATGTGGTGAAAATGCAACACTATTGCTACGGAAGTGGTCTGCAACATTCAGAAACCAACCTAAACCTTCTAGAGCAATGGTAAGAGATCTGATAAGAAAATTTGAAAAGTTCGGTTACGTGAAAGATGATCTGAAGGGAAAAGCTGGCGCAAAGGTAACTGTTAGAACGGCAGAAGTTATTGATACAGCAAGAGCAATCATAGAAGTTATCCTGGTGCATTGCATTGGCCACCTTATTCACCAGATATGAATCCATGTGATTTCTATCTTTGGGGTCATCTGAAAGATTTGGTTTACAAGAAGCAGCCGACAGACCTTATTAGCCTCAAAAAGTCCATAACTGATTCATTTGCAAGTATTAAAAAAACCCTCTTGAATTTGTAACTGACAACTTTGTGACTAGGTTGCGCTATTGTATCACCTCTGTAGGTTATCACTTTGAAAACCTTATCCATTAAATTCCTTTTCCATGTTCTTTTCAATAAAAAATGTTTGTAGTGCAACGACTCAAGAGTTATTTCAGTTAAAAGTTGTAAGTTAATTAAAAGTCACCTTGTACTTCACACGATGGTGAGTCAACAATTATCCGCAATGCCTTTGTATTTGTGATTCTGCTGTCGTTTATGTGCGCATCGCTCGGCGAAGTGATATCACCTTGAAGTTTCGGTTTGAAGTTTCTGTAATTGAGGTTCCAAATGAACTATACAGAACGCCCCCTTACAGACAAGAAAATACGTTTCTCGTGCATAAATACGACATTCTGATTTGCTAAGCGGGGATTCACGCACTATATACGTCACTCGAGCGAAAGATTTGATTCGTTGAAAATATGCCGTCGGCATAAAAACAAAAATGGGCAGTAAAACAAAATAATCAAATCAGTAAAGTATTAATTTTTTAAATAAATATTTGGTGCTTTCACCTTTTACTTATCATTTATTTATTCCAAGATGCTGTTTCAAGAACTGTTTTGATGACGGAAGGTAGGTAGGTAGATGAATTAATGTCGCGCAGGAGCAACACAAAGGTCTATTGGTGACGGTCCAGGATCCAACCCGAAGGGAAAGATCCGAGGACAATACCTCGGACCCACTTCCTCCCAGCTCACCGTCATGGTGTAGAGCCTTTCCTGGGAGGAAGGAGGACAATACCTCGTCATTTTGAACCAGATGATGAGCTGGCACCCCACTCTCCAAATTTCCACACCACGCCAACGTGAGGATATTCAAAGCGACGACAGCCCCCGTGTACACGACAGTCTTCGACTGGAGCGAGTTTCGAACTCGCAACCCTCTGGTTGCCCACGAATAGATTAAAAAATGAAAAAGAGATCGCACAAGTATACGCATCATGCGAGACGACCATCCACTATTACAACTGACGACGACAGCTATTTATAGTATCGTAATATGGTACTGGTATTCAGACGAATGTCTGTTAGTGATGAAGGGGCAAATAAGTCACGGACAGAGAACTCAAAGGGGTGAGGACTTTCCTTATATATATATATATATATATATATATATATATATATACACTGCTGGCCACCGTAAATGCAACACCCTGAAGGAAGCATGCAAATAATATGAAATTTACAACATGCATTAGCGGAGGTGAGATATGCAAATGATTAGAATTTCAGCGCAGACGCACATCACGCGCGCCTGTGGCGCCACTTCAAAGCGCTATTTAAGGCTTGGAGATTTCGACGATTTCAAGTACGGCAATTGTGTTTTTCTTGTGGTTTTTTCAAAAAAAACGATCAATTATGCCTCGTAGAAAACAGCGATCATCTTTTGATCAAGTATCCGAGTTCGACAGAGGAAGGATAGTGGCCTACCGAGATTGTGGATTATCTTTCAGGGAAATCGGTAGTCGTGTTGGACGAAACCAAACAACTGTAATGCGGATATGTGATCGTTGGATGCAGGAGGGTACGACGGACCGACGTGTTCGATCGCATCCACCTCAGTGCACCACTTCACGTGATGACAGGCATATTGTGCGTATGGCAGTGACGGATCGCTCAGCCACATCACGAACCATAGCACAGCACATTCAGTCTGTACCGCATCATCCAGTGTCTGCGCGTACCATTCGACGCCGTTTACAGCAGAGTGGTCTGTCCGCAAGACGTCCATTGCTTCGTCTACCCTTGACGCAGAACCACAGACGTTTCCGCCGCCAATGGTGCGATGAAAGAAGGATGTGGACGGCAGAATGGAATGAAATTGCCTTTACTGACGAGTCACGCTTCTTTACTTCGAGTCTGCAACACCACGATGGTCGGATTCGAGTCTGGAGACACCGTGGAGAGAGGATGCTGAACAGCTGCGTTAAGCACCGCCACACTGGTCCTGCACCGGGTATTATGGTATGGGGCGGTATTGGATATCACTCTCGCACTCCTCTAGTACGCATTGCCGGTACTTTAAACAGCCAGCGGTACATCTCCGAGGTGTTGGAGCCAGTTGTCCTTCCTTACCTTCAGGGCTTGCCCACAGCCATATTTCAACAGGATAATGCGCGACCACACGTGGCACGCATTGTCCAAGGGTTCTTCGTCAATCGCCAGATTGAATTGCTTCCCTGGTCAGCTCGCTCTCCTGATCTTTCGCCGATAGAAAACATGTGGTCCATGGTTGCTCAACGATTGACCCAGAATACATCCCCAGCTGCCACACCAGATCAACTTTGGCAGCGTGTGGAAGCTGCTTGGTCTGCTGTACCCCAAGAACACATCCAAAGTCTCTTTGAATCAATGCCGAGGCGTGTGGCAGCGGTGATCTCCAACAATGGCGGCTACTCTGGCTATTGATTTTGGCAGGAACCACACTTCACAGAAGTCTATAAATTTAATCATTTGATACTTGGTCAACATGTTATCTACAAAATAAATTTTGTTGTGATATCTCTTGTCTTTCTTGGTGTTGCAATTCGGGTGGCCAGCAGTGTATATATATATATATATATATATATATATATATATATATATATATATATATATATATTTGTGGTGCCCAGACTGCCACTAAAGGGCACCTCCGCGCTGATGTCATCTCTGACCACTGCGCAGCCATTCCGCACATTGGAGGAACGCAGTCAAAAGCGACGCAGAAGCAATAAGACGAAGCTACGAGTAGGACGTAGCGTTGGACGGTGCGACGTTGACGGGCAGTGAGCGCCGATGGAGTTTGTGATGATGATGATGTCTGTGCTGTGCACTTATCAAAGCATTGTTTAACTTTAATTCTCTTTGCCAAATTCATTGTAAATATCCATCAATCTCATCATTAAACTTAATTTTTCTTTAAAACGTTTCATATTACCTATTGCCCACAAACCAGCACCCCCACATCTCAGAAGCGGGATTGACGCCTAGGAAGATTCCAGCCAGATATATATATGTGTGTGTAATAACCCCACCCGTAAACTCCCCGAATAAGTTAACCTGGAACTAACCACTCTAACTGTGAAACTCCATATTTTAAATCACCCCAAGGGCAAGTTTACTTGAGCAACCCCTAGTCTCTCTTCACCCCGCACTGGTTCCCCGATCCCTCGCAGAGAAGCTAGCTTGGTGGACGCGCGTATGTCCAAGCTCCGTACTTTCCATCTGCCCATGTTAAGCTGTACACAATCCAGTAATCGTATTAATAAATGTTCTTCAGTTGGATTGCTAGTTCATAGTCACGATTACTCACGAGTAATCCCCTATTTCTGGAATTACTACAAAAGCCGGTAGGACAGTTCCCTGCATAGGAAAGTCCGTAAGGCTTAAGCCTGGCCTAACCTCTGATGTTAATATTGCCTAATTAGTTCCAATGTATATTGAATTTTATATGAAAAGAGTTATATCTTTTATACATTTTTTTTCATTTATTATAATATTTTCACTATTAACTATTATTGCCTTAATGTGTTGGATAACTTGCTATATTTTGTGAAAGATGTTGCCATAATCAATCAGTATTAATTAAGATAATTGTTTTGTACAAATTTGTATTTAATTCATGTGTACCTTGGTTTATAATTTTCCATGATATTAAGGTCAGGAAAAATGCCAGACTCAACTAGGGAAATAGTGTTGAAGGGATCAACGTGCAGCAGCGCAGCACGGAAATTGTAGACAACAGATGGTAGAGCCAAAGGAGCCTGCCCCAACAGAAACCTTTATAAGTAAATTTGACCCTGAGGGAGGCATGAGATTCAATTCCTGGCTAATACATTTCAATCAAATATGTGAAGAAAGCAAAAAGGAAGACCTCTGGAAGGTCAATAATATACATAAATTTTTAAAGGGTAGTGCAATAACGGAATATGTTAACTCCTGCTTGAGCATTAGGAATTGGAAGGAATTGTGTTCCATATTGGAAGACAATTTTTTAGATCCGATCTATTCATCACTAGGAGACTTTACGAGCCTTACATACGACCCAAAAGAAATGAGAACCAAGTACTTTCATAAAAAGCTTGAATGTGGGAGGAGTATAGGTTGATCGAGTCAATTGTTGTTGGAAGGATTGACGGATGGACTCCCGTCCGACATGAAACAATTGATGATAGTTAAGCCCCCGACAACCCCCCACGGAATGGCTTAAATTAGCTGTAAAATTATGTAAAGCCCGTGAAAAAACAATTCGCAAACCCACTCCAGATGACTCAATACAAATACAACCTAATTATTATAGGCCAAACCAAAACCTAATTATGGATCACACAATTTTAGATTTAATCGTCCGGTCAGATTTCAGAGACCCGTACATTTTCAGACACAGCTAGCCTCATCTCCTTGTAAACTTTGTGAGAGTAGAGGAATATTAAATGCATTTCATTGGGTACAGACCTGCTCATTCAGAAAACAAAGCAAACATAATACACCTATTAATAGCACACAAAATTAACCGGGGAAATCGGTACATCTATTGAAAACATAAACAATACATTACAATTATTTGTAACTGGTTACTTAAAACCCAATGTAAATTTACCTGTACTTATACATTACATAAATCAAAATGAACAGTTAAGTTTATCGATTCTTATTGATACTGGTTCAACTATATCCATTATTCCAAGAAACCTAATCCACAAATTATCTCTAAAATTATTAATACAAAATTGTCCAGATGTTTATGTGCAACAAACTCAAGGTAACTTTGTCAACAGGGAGAGACTAATTTTGACATTGACTATTGGAAATATTATTAATAAGGTCATATTTTACATTATTGCTAATGAACTTCCTTATGCATTATTAGGTCTCGATGATTGTGCTTGCTTTAAATTGAGCACTGATACAATCTGCAGAGGAGTTTTTCAAAATGATACTTGTCTGAACGATAAGCATTATTCCAATTCACAATATTTATCTTTGCATATTATTAATATTATAAGTCCAACAAATAATGAGACAGGAAGTGGTTTGTCCAAATTACTAAGAGAATTCCAACACATTTTTCTTCTGACAAATATGATGTTGGTTGTATACGAATGGAACCTCAGAGTCATATTGAAGTCTGAATTACCCATCTCCCTTAGACCATATAGAGTTTCCCCTAAGGAAGAAAATGAAATTAAAAGCCAAATAGAACAACTTTTAAAAGCAAATATCATTAAGGAATAAAAGTTCCAGTCCTTACTCTGCACCTGTAACCTTAGCACTTAAGAAAAACGAAGGGAAAACTCGTTTTGCATAGACTTTCGAAAATTAAATAATATTATAAAAAATAATGAAGAACCCCTTCCAAGAATAGATGTTATTTTGGATAAATTAAATTCGGCTAAAGTGTTTTCAACTTTAGACCTTGCTATTGGCATGTGCCCATACATCCTAACGATACTGAAAAATTAGCTTTCGCCATTAACTTTGGACTTTATGAATGGTGCCGCCTACCTTTTGGATGGAAAAATGCACCAAGTGTGTTTCAAAGAACCATTCGTAGCATTTTGGCAGAACAGAAAGTTGACTTTGCCTTAAATTATTTCGATGATATTATTTTCTCTGCTTCTGAAGAAGAACACTTGGTCCACCTCAAGACACTCTTTCAAATATGTGAACAGGAAAGATTAAAATTGAAATTACAAAATGTACTTTTGTACAAAGTAAAATAAATTTTCTAGGCTAAGAAATTCAAGCTGGTCAAATTGGGCCAGATAACACAAATATTGAAGTCATTAGAAACCTACAATCTCCTAGGAATGTAAAGGAATTGCACAAATTTTGGGGTAATATAAATGTATATAATAAATTCATAGAAAATTATGCTAAAATCAGAGTTCCTCTAAACAAATTATTAAAAAAGATACAGTAGAATTGGACTGAGGTCTCAGGAAGCGTTCCAAATGTTAAAGGCTGTCTTATTGTCCAAACCTATTTTAAAATTATTTAATCCTAATTACCCATGTCATATGTTTGTCGATGCCACGACGGAAGCAATTGGTGCCATTCTTAAGCAAGAAGGACCGGATGGTGTGCTTCACCCAATATCCTTTCATTCTAGATAATTAAGAGATTACAAAAACAATTATGCCATCACAGAGCTTGAATGCTTAGCAATTATAAATTCTCTTGATAAATTTCATCATTATGTCCATTGTTCCAAATTTACAATTCATACTGATCACGCCACTTTAGTATGGCTTAAAAATGTGAAAGATCTTACAGGAAGTCTATTCAGATGGCCTCTTAAACTTAGCATGTATGATTGCGAAGTAAAATATCTGAAAGGCTCCACCAACATCGAAGCTGACATGCTATCCAGAAACCCCATTTCCCATTTCCTTCATCATAAAGTTCAGACCTCTCATTTATTAGACTTAAGGATCATAAAAGAGCATCAGCAAGCTGAGGTGTATAATGATAAAAGATATAAAGAAGAAAATAATGTTATTATAATATACAAAAAGGGTTTAAAGAAAATCGTTGTACTAACAAACTTAAGAAGGAAAATATTGGAAGATACACATAACCAGTTTGGTCATCCAGGAATAGCATTAAAGAATGCTAAATTTAATCACTCCACAATATTATCGGCCGCATATTATGTTGGATGTTAACAATTTTGTTAAATACTGTGAAACATGTCAGCTTAATAAGAAAAGTCATCAAAGAAGATATGGGTTATTATCTTCTTTACCTCCCGTTGAGAATTTTTTTGACATAATTTCAATAGATGCTGTTGGTGGGTTTAACTATTATAATTCAACAAAAACATATCTACACATTGTCATAGATCATGCCACTCGTTACATTTGGACTTTTGCATCTAAAAATGAAAAAACTTACACTAACTGTTTAAAACAAATCTTTCAAGTTCAAACACCTAAGAAACTACTCAGTGATAGAAATAGTGACTTCACTTTGTCGAGATTAAGAAAATTTCTTAGAAATTATGACATTAAACAACTTTTAACTTCTCATCACCCTCAAACCAATGGGAAAACGGAACGCGTTAACCAGTCTATTGTCAGCAGACTTAAATGTAAAGTTAATACTACATCAACCAAAATTCCTTGGACTAAATTACTAGGAACAAGTAACACTGGAATATAACAATACCCCTCATTCAGTCACCCAATTCCCTCCTGCTTATCTGATGTACGGAATATTACCTTATAATCCACCTTTGGAAGGTGAGCTCTTGAAGACACAGCTCTTGAAGAGGCTAGGAAATTGACAAGAACTATAGATTTTCACAAGAAAAATAAAATCCTTTATGACGCACGATTTCTTCAGGCTCCTTTTAACCCAGGTGATGTTGTTAAATATGAAGAGTTTCATTACCCCAATACACGTAAATTATCTCCACCCTATTCTGGGCCTTACACCATTCTTACAAAAACTTCTAATGTGAATTTCGAAATGAATAGACCCAATCCTCAAACAAAAAAAATCATCAGACAACAAAAATCAGAAATTGTGCATGTTAGTAAATTAAGGTACTTTTACCCTCCTGAGAATCTCAAACTATTTCATGAATATTAAGCATACAATGATAGGTAGAAGAAACAGTTAACCTTAGCAAAGGGGAAGGTTTCTAATCCAACTCGGCTATACATATTCTCGGGTTTAAGTTGTTTCTTCCCCAGGTCCTTGTTATCATTTCCTTTGTAACCTTTGTAGAGACAACAATTGGTGCTTATTTTTAACTCGCTTTCAAAGATTGTTTCAAAAGACTCTTACAAAAATATTCAAAACATATTTATACCCATTTCTCCAATTTGTATCACGTTTTATAAAAAATCTTTTTATCAATACTCTGAGAAAAAATAATTTAATTCTCATAAAAGTATCTGCTTGATGGAGTAAGAGTATCGAGTCCAACTAAAAGTATCATTGTGAAAGAACTGAGATGATTTTTCATTAGTATAAAGGTTAATTAACCTAAGAAGATAAATAAATGAAATACAAAGCATGGACTATAATCAAGAATGAACAGTTAATACACTGAAAGTGACTCCGGATTGTGTGCTTTTGTGTATAAATTATACATTATTCGTATAAGTGGACGTTTCCATGCACGATTGTATGAGAATATCATTATTGTGTTCATTCTTATAGTTGAAAATGTGTGAGAATATTTAGTTACCTTTAAATCGTATGATTACACAGTGGCGATTTTGGCTTGTCGAAATGTAAAATAACCTGTATCATGTATTCTAGTATTGTGCTATCAGTATTCAGCACACCATTATGTTTTGAATATGCGTTAATAGAAGTGATGGAGAGACTTGATAGTATATTTGCTTAATCCTGGTTTACTCTTCCTTGTGGTGAGTCTTGCTTGCCTTGCAGACACTGCTGGCAAGCCTTTTCCAGAAGGGGGATATGTAATAACCCCACCTGTAAACTCCCGGAATAAGCTAACCTGGAACCAGCTACCGCTAACTGAAACCCCATATTTTAAATCACCCCAAGGACAAGGTTTTAAGATGCACCCGTGCATTTAGTTCTGCAACCCCTAGTCTCTCCTTCACCCAACACTGGTTCCCGATCCCTCGGAGAGAAGCGAGCTAGGTGGACGCGGCGTATGTCCAAGCTCCGTACATTCCATCTGCCCATGTATGCTGTACCCAACCCTGTAATCGTATTCATAAATGTTCTTCAGTTGGATCACTTGGTAGTTCATAGTCACGACTATTCACGAGTAATCCCCTATTTCTTGGATTACTACATATATATATTGAAACGGCGGCTAAGGAAACTGAACAATCTTACCAACGATCAAGCGCCGAAAAGAACGACCACCGAAGCAGCCGATTAACGGCAGATAGGGAAGTTGGACAATCTTGCCAATGATCAAGTGCCGAAAAAAACGACCACCGAAGCAGCTTATTAACAGCAGATAGGGAAAGCACCACTTCCAGAGACAAAACTGTTGGTGGCTTCGCAACAAAAGGCAGGCGCCCCTCTGTAGCTCTCTATGACATTTTGAGACAAAAGGGTACAGGGATGAGTTATGATGACCATTGCCGACAAGGGTTAATGGTCCCTTTCAAGTCCGCCGAAGTCTGACGTAAGAGTCAAGGGGAGAGGCCAACGTGCGAGGGCCATTGGGGAAAGCCCGGAGAAGGTGAGGTAATCAACACCAACGAGCACCGACTAGAAGGGCCGACCCGAGACAAAAAGGAGGAGTCGAAAAGCACCCGATATATAGAGAATTTTTCGGATCTTAGAGAGATAGGAAGGAGAAGAGGGCAGAGAGAAGAGGAGAGAGACAGTTTTTGGCGAGAGTCGAACAAGAAGTGAACACCCGTTCGCTGACGGCGAAAGATTGCCATCCTTTGGAAGAAACTACTCGCCCGAGTAGTCGTGGACATCTGAGCTCATCATTTGAGCATCAGCCCTCTTAGTACACAACGGTCTCTTCCAATGGGGCTACCGCGGCCCACATAAAAAACTGGAGATTCTCTTCTGAGTTACTCTTGCTTGCTCAAGATGTCAGTCTTTTTATTTTGTTTTCTTATGTTAGGATGGTGACTGAGATCTTTTCCTTTGGGATTGATCCCGGACCTATAACCCGTTGTGTTGCTCCTGTGTGACGTTAATTAAAAAATACCTACCTACCATACCTACCTCTGATCTTTCCCTTGGGGATTGATCCCGGACGGTTGCCAATACTCCGTTCTATTGCTGCAGTGCCAAACTAATTAATTACTATTACCCTTCGGAATTAATCTCTGGAGCCCGTTGCGTTGCTCCAGTGGCTACGTAAATTCAACTACCAGCCAACCCAAGCTAACATGTCAAATTTCCAATTTTAATAAAATATTTTGCTTGAATACTGCGTTTTAATTATTTTACTCTTTGCATGATTTTCCCGGCTTTTCTCGGGGTGAATTGTCTGAAATTCATCGTAATATTACTCACTTTTTTTTCCTATGGGGGTTTCCAATTGTTTTTAGCCTGTCTGCAGACACAGGTGTCCGCCGTACGGGAGGTAATATCTAGCCTGAGTTACCCGTAGTAGTCTAAAGCGTATGAAATTTGTTATGTGATTAAATTGTCATACTAAGAATACTCAACTACTCAACGTTATTCCTATTTGGATTTCGAATTGTTTTTTAGCTCCCTCTCCAGACCTAAGACAAATAGAACTGGGTTAATATATAGTCTGTTTCCCTCAGGATTCTAAAGAATGAGTGTACGAAATTGATTGTGAATTGGTCAAACTTTGATAGTAAGAATACTCAACGTTATTCCTATTTGGATTTCGGATTATTTTAGCCCCTATTGCACACCCAAGACAAATAGAAAGGGGGTTAATGTACGTTACCTGCAGGGTTTTAAAGTACAGGGTCTCCAGTTCCAATCCGACTGACAGATCGTAAGTCGGATTTATATTTTTCAATACTATTTCCCTTCAAACGGGTTATAAAAATTGTACATAAAACTCAAAAATTCAATGTATGTACGTATAATTATTGTACATAATGTGAAAAATACATAATATGTACTCTATTGTATCTTTTCGACCCTATCAAAGTAGTCATCTTTCTTTATTTACTATTTTTATTTATTTTTTGTGGTCGTAAGTGCGGATGGTCGTAAGTCAATGAGACCCTGTATAAGGGTACTAAATTTGGTGACATATCTATTGACCCTCCATGAAGAAATTAAACTGTTTACTTGGTTTTTCAATCTTTTAATCTGCCAAACATCTGCTCAGCTACTCTCCGATGTCGTCTACTGTAGTGATCCGACGCAAACAAATGCAGATCTGAAGTGATTTTTCAAATTTATTTTTAAAAAATTGCAACGATGTTTCAATTCGAGTTCATTGAACATCTTTTCCACGTAATCTCATTTCTCTGATTACTTCGATTCGCATCTAAGCCACAGCAGTGAAGATGGTTAAGCTTAATGATTCAGAAAAGACAAACTGCGGGATACACCATATTTGGTCACTGGATTTCTAACCAGCTTTAACCTTGTTGACAATTTCAAACACTACTTATCGTTATTTAGACATTAAGTGTGTTGGGGGATAATACTAATACTACTCGGAAATGTCGTGACGCTGAGAGAATAAATTCTGCTTGTTCTGTCTTCTTACCTCCATCTGTATTCTATTCTGCAAATCCAATTGTCCGATAATGTCGCGAGTTAGTTCAAAAACAAGATGAAGCTTAATTCAGCAGAAATGCCTAATGGATTACAAAGCTAAGCACACAAAAAGTTTCAAACCGTTCTGAAAATTCTGAGAAAAGGTAGATAGGTATTTTAATTAACATCGCACTGGAGAACACGCCGGGCTATTGGCGACGATCTGGGATCAATCCCGAAGAAAAGATCCGAGGACAACACCGCGTAATTGAATTTTGAACCACGGCCAGATGACGCACCTGACAACACCTGTGAGCTGGTACCCCACTCTCCAAACTTCCACACCACGCCACCGCGAGGTCATTTGAGGCCTCGACAGATTTAACGTGCACCAGCCCTCTTTGTACACGGCAGTCTTTGAGTTGGATTTAGAAGCACAATTTTAAATCTGCAAGATTTGATTTAGGGAAATCCCCATTAAAAACCTTTCGCATTTGCACTTAATTGCTGGTTTTTTAATACTCATCTAATTTTTTTCTTCAAATACAAAAGGACTCATCAGTCTACTTTTCAATTTTTAATGCAATTTTTCACATTTCAAACTCTTAAAATCTGATTCACGCGTAAATTAAATTCTCATACTTCTGCTTTAATTTTTATTCCTTATTTTTCGTGCTTACATATATATACAGGGTGAGTCTAAATTGCTTTTAGAAAATAAGAGGGGTAATAGTACCCATCCAGACGAGCAATAATTACCATGGAACATAGGGTCGCATTCCACTCTGAGAGGCAGAAAAGAGTCAAATTAGAATTTCGACATGAACTTACAACAGTGTTGGGAAAGCGAATGAACGATACCAAAAGTTGCACAATCTGATTGATTGATCAGAGAAAAACTCACAGCAAGTGCTCAAAGTGGCGTGTCGTTGCACAGTTCACACCGGCGAAGGAATGACTGGCTTTCGAAGATTCCTGGTGTTGTGTTATTTTTGTATGCGGCAACACCGATTCTCGCTACGATATCTTCAGCCGAGTCCACAGGTGTCTGATACACTAAAGATTTCATGTGCCCCCAGAAGAAAAAGTCCAGTGGGTTGTTACGTTGTTCCATATATATATATATATATATATATATATATATATATATATATATATATATATATATATATATATATATATATATATATATAGACCATCACCACAAATCAAAAAGGAGAAACCAAATCAAAACAAAAACAAAATGCAAATAGTAACAAGAACAAAATAAGAGAACAAAAATAGGATCAAAGTAACAACAATAATATTGTTTCTCGGGGAAATCTATTCTATTCTTAGGGTAGTTTTACTTTATATATATATATATATATAAAGTAAAACTACCTTAAGAATAGAATATATATATATTCTACTCCGTATATATATATATATATACGGAGCAACGTAACGAGCTATTGGCGACAGTCCACGATCCAAACCCGAAAGGGAAAATCCGAGAACAATACAATGTAACTTGAGGTAAGTCACACTTGAGCTGGCACCTCGCTCTCCAAAATTCCACACCACGCCAACGTGAGGACAAAAGAGGCCATGACAGATGGAACGCGCACCAGCCCCCACGTACACGACGGTCTTGGGTTGGACCTAATTTCGAACTCGCAACCCTCTTGCTGCTAATCCGTTACTCAATATTTTTTAGGACAAAAAATCATATCGCGAATTAAAATTAAAGGGTTAATCGGTTTTTAATAAAATAAATTCAAATGTAGTTATCCTATTTGTTTTGTAATGTATTTTAAATTGCACTTGTATTTGCAATAAGATAGATTAAAGAAATTTATGAATGGAGCCTTGACCCACTGGTCAAGAATCCCAGCATGGTCCTTTCGTAAGTTGAATACTATCGCTATTTTAACACTAATTCCAGTGTAACCTTATGTCTGGAAACGAAGCTTAATAGTTTGGCAATACTACATTTTTAGCAAATGCGAAACTCTTTCAAAATATGTCTGAAATGTTTACTTTTTAGTTTCTAAAACACTTGAAATTGAACATTTCCACATTTTCCTTAGACAAGCATATGGCAACGAACAGACGGATCAATTGAACTAAGTCTGGAGCAGTTTCCCCAAACTAAATCCCCTTTAACTGAATCAACACCAACAGGTGGATATGCTCGTCTATAAAGACTCCATGTACAGAGGTGTGCACAGGAAAGCACAGGAATGTTTTATTAGGGAAAAAAGCTCTTTTCCCAGGTTCCTTGCCCAGAGCAGTAGGAAGGAATTTTAATTAACGTCACATTGGAAAAACACAACGGGCTACTGACGACGGTACGGGATCAAACCCGAAGGGGAAAATGTCAGGACAACATCACGTAATTTTGAATCACGGTCAGATGAAGAGGTCACACCTGAGCTGGTACCCCACTCTCCGAACTTCACACCACGTCAAAGTGAGTACATTCGAGGCCACGTCAGATTTGCGGTGCACGAGCCCCCTTTGTACACGACGGTCTTTGGTTGGATCCGTTACTCATCCAACTGGGCTACTGCTGCCCTTCAGGGGATGGGCCGCAGTAGCCCAGTCTGGTCACCTCCGTCTGGTCAGTTTCAACTACATGAAATAAATATACAAGATTGTATCAAAAAGTAAGGTGAATTTGTCTCTAAAACTCAGAGTTTTTTGTGTAGCTTATTAATTTTTTTATATGTTGCAAGTGCCAAGGTGCTAGAAGTGTGACGGCTTGAAGAAACTTCTACGTCAACCCACCTGGTGCTTAGAGCCAATCAAAGATGGCGCATCGACTTGAGCATTACTCCAAGGAGGAAGTGTCATTCGTTTTTTATGGGCCATGGGGAAAAACATGTGATATTCATCGAGAATTGTTTGAAGTCTATGGAGAGAGTGTTATGTCGCAGAAACAAGTGTACGTGTGGTGTAACGCATTTGCAAGTGGTAGGAGTACTGTGACAGAAGTGGCAGACAGCAACGTCCATCATCGACACGAATGTGGCTGTCGTCGATGCCATGATTCAAGACAGAAGAGTGAGGTTGCATGATATTGGCAAATGCATTGAATAGCTCATATGGTTCAGTGAGCAGTATTACCATTTGTTTGGCCCCTGAAGAAACACCTCCGTTTCCATACACTGGAAGAGGTACAACACTTACCTGGTTAGGGAACCTGGAGCAAGATTTCTTTGAAAAGGGCATGGATGATTGGGTGCCACGTTGGAATAAATGCTTAGACCACTATGGTTCCTTTGTCGAATGGTAGCGTGATACGATTTGTCAAACATAATAAATTTTCATATATTTATCTCTGCACGCGTTTTCCTGTCAATCAAAAATTCACCTTGCTTTTTGATACTCCTTTGTAGTAACCCTTCGACGTATAGCGATTATTGGGATAAGAAAAAAACGCACTGTAGAGAGAAGAGTGAGGAACAAGAAACATTTGCTCTTGAGAATGGAAAATGTGAATTAAATTGAACATTTCTTTTATGTAAAACTACGGGATGTTACAAGCAGTTGAATGAACGTTGCACTGGAACAACTCAACGGGACACTGGAGATGGTCCCGGATCCATCCCGAAGAGAAAGGTCCGAGGACAAACGTCGTCATTTTGTACCATAGTCAAATGGCGAGGTCAACACCTGAGCTGGTCAGCCCACTCTCCAAACTTCCACATCATTCCAACGTGACGACATTTAAGGCTACGAGAGGACACGCTTTGCAACGAGAGGGTTACGAGTTCGAAACTCCATCCAACCAAGGACCGTCGTTTATGTGGGGGATGGTGCACGTTCAATCTGTCAGGGCCTCCAATATCCTCACTTTAGAAGTTTGGAGAGAGGTGCCAGGTGAGGTGTTGATCTTGTCATTTGACCGTGGTTCAAAATTACGAGGTGTTGTCCTCGGATCCTTCCCTTGGGGATGGATCGGACGTATCATTTAAACACTAATAATCTATACATATAAAGCAGAGTTGGCATCTGTCTCTGTCCTCTATACAAATCTATACCTTTTTAACCATCCACACCAAATTTGGTACACTTATTCTTTGGAACGTACGGGTTATGTAGGCTATATATTAATCCCGTTGTCTTGGGTGTGCAGAGGGGTGTAACGTCCCGTCATGCTGGACAGAGCACTTGCTAGGGGGCGCTCTCTCCCGGTCTGGCTGTGCAGATGACGTCAGAGTTAACGTCTATAGGAGTCGCATCTCAAGACGACTTTGGAGGTTTCTTCAGAATCTTAGTATCATATCGGTTAGTATGAAAAAAATGAAGGAAAATCGCTCAGTATCACATCGGTTATGTATCACGTCTGTAAAATGCATGATGGAACTTTTAAGCATAAAATGTAATTGCTTGAAACGTTGATCATGATATCGTATCAATATGATTTGTCAGCCTTTCATATTGATGGTGGAATACCGAAATTCGCATTCCTGGTGCAAGGTGCTACAAATAAAAAATATTGATAAGGAAAAAACTGACTGCAATAATACGATGTATGTCATTTTCTTTAGAAAATGAACTTAAAGGGCATTAACAATCACTACAAAGCTCATAATCGACTTTTGCATATAGTCATCTCAGTATCAGTTTTGTAGGTTTGTCATACCATATGTGAAATGGATTTAAAATAAATTGTAGAAGCTATAAAAATCTGTTTTCAAAATTATTTTTGGCTCGCTTATTTTTACTCCATATTTGCATTTTCTATGAGAGAAAAGTGATTTTTTGGATCGCCTTCAATCGACGTTTAACCAATTAAACCCGAGCACCGCCTGTAAATTCAGCTGGTCCTTGTATGTATACACTAGAAATAACGAAAATCGACTAAAATATCGATCTATTTTTTAATAATTCAAACTATTGTCCAACCCCTTAGCTTTCAGACGATACCAAGATCTTGTAAATATTCGAAATAGTTTTCAAGTTACAAGGGTTTGGGTTAGGTACTGTCACCGTAGACAAAGAGGTTTCCAAAACTTTAAACTCGATTTCTGAAGAACTGCTTTTGCAATAGGATGCTTCTTTGGAACAGTGATAACGCAACAATAAATTGATCTATTATAATCACTTTTGTGTCATTATAATCTATGTAATACAGTGGATGTTTTGACCCTCAGTCGAAGTTATTGGTGAAGAAATGAATTTTTAGTTGATTTTTAAATGTTGAAATTCCTGAAAAATCTTGATTTTTTAGACTTCCTTCGTGAAAAAAATTGTAAAAAAGAACCTATTCCCTCTAGCAACTTAATGGAGGGTTAAAACATGAAGAATAATATTAGGAATAATTTCCAACAGGAATTGTCTTTCCGAACACATTAGAATTTGAGATATCACTGTTCAAAAAACGTGCTAATTAGCTAATTATATCTAAATTAGATAATTAATGAGTAGTTTAATCACAATTTTTCACTAAAATGAATTTAAGCACGAACCAATGACCTATTGTAAAAAAACTGGATTTTTAAAGTCAAAATTAAAAAAAAAATGTTTTAGTGTATACATACACCTTAAATGAAACTTTATTCAAAATCGAAACCTTCGTTCAGTCTCTACGGCACCTCCATACTCTTTAAGAAAACGAATTCTAACCACCTCCTCCGTCCTTCTCATTACACTCTGCATTGCCAAACCTAATATTTTCAGTTTTCATGGACACGGGAGCAACGGGCTACAACTCAACCCTACCGACACGTGTCTCCCTATGACGACAATCCGACCGGAATCAAATAAATGTTCGAGTATCACCTTAAATGAAAAATCGGGACATACTTTCCCGAATTCTCCCAATAACTCCCGGAGCATTCGTAGAAGCGGGGTCATTCGCCTTTTGAAGGACAAGAAGGGAATATACAGAAATCCAGATCCCAGATTGAAGCGGAATTGAATCCTGGTATTTTCAATTTTAGTGGACTCCGGGCACCAGAGAAGTCCAAATTGCTTCCACCTTCTTCGAGACGGAATATTTTTCTCATTTAAATTTATTACCAACCACCTACGCTCTTGGGATTCCCCTCTTGATGGGGTGTTACAGCGGGTATTTAGGGGTATTTCGGTAACTGTAATAGTCGGTCAAGTCTTTGTAGCAGTACTTTACAGATGCGCAGAAGCCGGAGGGACTTTTGCTTTGGTCGCAACACCAATTTCTTGCTAAACGAGAGCCGATTCGATATACTCTGAGTCAATTCTGTAGTGGTGTGATTAACTTTCATTAATTACTACACAGTTATTTCTAAACACTCTTCATTTATTGAAGTTTTCTGATGGTGTCCGGGCAGAGGTAACACGGTTGGAAGAGTAACGGATTAGCAACCGGAGGGTTGCAAGTTCGAATCCAAGCAAAGACCGCCGTGTACAAAGGGGGCTGGTGAAATCTGTCGTGTCCTCACATTAGTGTGGTGCGGAAGTTTGGAGAGTGGGGTGCCAGCTCGGGTGTGACCACGCCATCTGACCGTGGTTCAAAGTAACATGGTGTTGTCCTCGGATCTTTCTTCGGGGTTGATCCCGGACCGACGCCAAATGCCCGTTGTGTTCTCCAGTGCGACGTTAATTAAAATACCTACCATCCATCTAATAAACGTATAGAGAGCACAGAAGAAGGTGAGGTGCATTTCCATCGTGAAGACCCTTTTACGAAGTTAGGTCTTACTGTTTTCATGCAACCGTACGTTTTTATTCCTCCTGGTAGCCAAAGACCGTGGTGTACAAAGGGTGAACGTTGAATCAGTCGTGGCCTCAAATGTCCTCACGTTCGCGTGGCCATTATAATCTATAGCTCATCAGTCGAATAATAATTAGAACCCTTCCTACAATTAAGTAATAAATGCCGCCATAATAAACTCAAATATATTATACACAAGACGACTATTTTGATTATCTCTGGTCATTAATTTGTCTCATCACAACATGTATAATCACATAATTATAGCATATATAACAGCATAATTAAACCATAATTTATATATTTTTCGTTAGGATATGCAAAATAAAATAAATAGTATCAAAGAACGAACAGAGGTAAATCCTTAGATATGAAACTATCTCCAGAAATTATTTTCCGAACAGCAAGTATTTCTCAAATTTAAATTTAAAAATACATTCCCAACAAAAAAAGGTCTTTAATAACCACACTATGTATTTACCAGAAAAACTGCAAAAACTTTTTCCAAAATTAACTGTCTTACATAACTAATTAAAAAATGAAAAATCGAAAACGAAATGTGTGATGTCTGTCTTACTTCAAAAAAGAAAATGGCGACAATTCTGTACTTCGAATAAAAGAAAGTAACGTGTGCAAATAAAACGTTTCTTCGGAAGACACAACAAAGCTCAAAATAAATCTTACAGACACGAGCACATCGCAATTCAATTTTTAATAAAAGTCAAAATGTCTTATGCTGATGGAGCAAAATCTAATAGTATGCTTAGAGAAAAAGTGTTTGAAAAAATACAAGAATCAATGTTTTCGCTCATTAAAATTGATTGCAGTAAAGAAAATTTTGATGTTCTAGGGTTCAAAGACCTTGAAAAAATCTTTTTTTTATTTCTTCTGGAGGAGCAGAGATTGTTTGATACGTTGTTTATTTACGGAAACCTTGGAGAAATCCAAGGGAGAAAAATGTCTGTTCCTTTTCTGCGTGGAGTGACTCGTAAAAAGAAAAGCATACATCCAACAGCTCTGAACGAAAGCGTGATGTTCTGGACATGTTGTTTTCCTGTTACCTTAAATGTAAAAGATGAAGTACCTTTCCAATGAATGTCTAAGGACTGAGCATTTATTTGTATTTTAGATTTGTTTTCACTAATGGAATTTTGTTATGATTTTTGTCTTTATTTTGTTGTTTGTAATACTTTCCACTTGTGCATATTTTGTATTTTCATACTTCATTTACTATTTTGGGTTCGTTTTCGTATGTGATTTATTGTATTTGTAGCTCAGGTGTGACCATCTGACCGTGGTTCAAAATTACGTTGTGGTGTTCCTGAATCTTTCTCTTCGGATTTGATCCCGGACCGTCGCCAATAGCCCGTTGTGTGGCACCAATGCGACGTTAATTAAAATACCTACCTACCTTGTATTTGCATTTTATATTTTTATTTGCATGCTGTATTATACATATTCGTACTGGGTTGTGTTCTTTTTGTATAATATACATGTGTGTTTTGGGCATATGAATTTTGTAACGAATGCAATTTGTTTTAACTATTTCTTACTTCTGCTTATACTTTTCATTTGTATTTAGTTTTTTCAGTGAAATTTTCTGCAAATTGTTTTAATTTGTTTTGAAATTTTCATTTGTAATTTTAGATATTTGTATTTTCAATTAGCACTTTTTAATTATTTTGAATTTGAACTGTTTATGTTTTGGTGCATTTTATTTATATTCTGCATTTATGTTTAGTTTTATTTTTACTCGCATCTCATCTGTACGTTCTGTACTTGTAAACTTGGCAAGATATTTCAAAATAAATAATATGTGTGACTACGTTTTAGTGAGAATTTTGAACAGTTCATCCTTTCTCGTGTAAAATTTACAGGTTTTTCGTTATTTCTAATGTCTTGGGTAGAGTCATAATAGTCAAACTCATTTTTTAAATTATAAAATAGTGGCATAAAGGATACATATAAGGGAAATTATGAAGGTTGGTTGGTTTTGGGGTTTTATGGCGCAAGGGCCATATTTGGCTATGCTGCGCCAGACACAAGACATACAAGTAATAGACTCACACGCAATGAAAGTTTTACTGACACAGAAGAGAGAAATACACCAGGGAGGAGTGAACCTGACAGGAATCGAACCTGCGCCAAGTAAATGACACAGTAAAAGTTTTACTGACAGAAGTGAGAAACGCCCAGGGAGGAATCGAATCGGCGGCGCCTACAACTCGAAGGTTGCTAGCACAGTGGACATACCATTGAGCGACGTTGGGACCGGAATTATAAGCGATAAATAAATAACAATGTGGTACAGTTTTAATATTAAGATTTTTTGTGACAACGCTTTTGGCGCACTTTTTATGTCGCCAAGGAAGAAATTCTCAGAAAAACGTTTTTCTTAGTGGAAAATAATTAGCAGAAACAGAAAATAGCGGTTAATACAAGGATATATCAAAAAGTAAGGTGAATTTGTCTCTAAAACTCAGAGCTTTTTGTGTAGCAAATTAATTTTTTTTATATGTTGCAAGTACCAAGGTGATAGAAGTCTGACGGCTTGTAGAAACTTCCATGTCAACCCGTCTGGTGCTTAGAGTGAATCAAAGATGGCGCATCGACTTGAGCATTACTCCAAGGAGGAGGTGTCATTCGTTTTTTATGGGCCAAGGGGAAAAACATGTGATATTCATCGAGAATTGTTGGAAGTCTATGGAGAGAGTGTTATGTCGCAGAAACAAGTGTATGCGTGGTGTAACGACACGAGTGTGGCTGTCGTCGATGCCATGATTCTTAGACACAGAAGAGTGAGTGATATTGCAAATGCATTGAATAGTTCATATGGTTCAGTGAGCAGTATTACCATTTGTTTGGCCCCTGAAGAAACACCTCCGTTTCCACAGACTGGAAGAGGCACAACACTTACCTGGTTAGGGAACCTGGAGCAAGATTTCTTTGAAAAGGGCATGGATGAGTTGGAATAAATGCTTAGACCACTATGGTTCCTTTGTCGAATGATAGTGTGATACGATTTGTCAAACATAATAAATTTTCATATATTTATCTCTTTTCACGTTTTTATGTCAATCAAAAATTCACCTTACTTTTTGATACTCCTTTGTACACTGCTGGCCACCCAAATTGCAACACCAAGAAAGACAAGAGATATCACAACAAAATTTATTTTGTAGATAACATGTTGACCAAGTATCAAATGATTAAATTTATAGACTTCTGTGAAGTGTGGTTCCTGCCAAAATCAGTAGCCAGAGTAGCCGCCATTGTTGGAGATCACCGCTGCCACACGCCTCGGCATTGATTCAAAGAGACTTTGGATGTGTTCTTGGGGTACAGCAGACCAAGCAGCTTCCACACGTTGCCAAAGTTGATCTGGTGTGGCAGCTGGGGATGTATTCTGGGTCAATCGTTGAGCAACCATGGACCACATGTTTTCTATCGGCGAAAGATCCGGAGAGCGAGCTGGCCAGGGAAGCAATTCAATCTGGCGATTGACGAAGAACCCTTGGACAATGCGTGCCACGTGTGGTCGCGCATTATCCTGTTGAAATATGGCTGTGGGCAAGCCCTGAAGGTAAGGAAGGACAACTGGCTCTAACACCTCGGAGATGTAGCGCTGGCTGTTTAAAGTACCGGCAATGCGTACTAGAGGAGTGCGAGAGTGATATCCAATACCGACCCATACCATAATACCCGGTGCAGGACCAGTGTGGCGGTGCATAACGCAGCTGTTCAGCATCCTCTCTCCACGGTGTCTCCAGACTCGAATCCGACCATCGTGGTGTTGCAGACAGAAGCGTGACTCGTCAGTAAAGACAATTTCATTCCATTCTGCCGTCCACATCCTTCTTTCATCGCACCATTGGCGGCGGAAACGTCTGTGGTTCTGCGTCAAGGGTAGACGAAGCAATGGACGTCTTGCGGACAGACCACTCTGCTGTAAACGGCGTCGAATGGTACGCGCAGACACTGGATGATGCGGTACAGACTGAATGTGCTGTGCTATGGTTCGTGATGTGGCTGAGCGATTCGTCACTGCCATACGCACAATATGCCTGTCATCACGTGAAGTGGTGCACTGAGGTGGATGCGATCGAACACGTCGGTCCGTCGTACCCTCCTGCATCCAACGATCACATATCCGCATTACAGTTGTTTGGTTTCGTCCAACACGACTACCGATTTCCCTGAAAGATAATCCACAATCTCGGTAGGCCACTATCCTTCCTCTGTCGAACTCGGATACTTGATCAAAAGATGATCGCTGTTTTCTACGAGGCATAATTGATCGTTTTTTTGAAAAAACCACAAGAAAAACACAATTACCGTACTTGAAATCATCGAAATCTCCAAGCCTTAAATAGCGCTTTGAAGTGGCGCCACAGGCGCGCGTGATGTGCGTCTGCGCTGAAATTCTAATCATTTGCATATCTCACCTCCGCTAATGCATGTTGTAAATTTCATATTATTTGCATGCTTCCTTCAGGGTGTTGCATTTACGGTGGCCAGCAGTGTATATTCACACAACTGGGTTGCCGTTACCTGCCATAATTCGCTACAAAACATGCACCCAAGCGTTGCCACAAAAAATCTTTATATCAAAGCTCTACCAACAAAGTTTTGGTGATTAAAGATTTATTTTTAAAAAACGCGTTTAAACGATTGTGCCAAATCTAACAATCCAGTGCCCACTGCATTTATGTAGAAGAGAACAATACACCCAAGGTAACTGGCTGGAATGGAACCTTTTCTGTCTCGAAACCCACTTTTAGACTGAAAAGGTAGGTTGGTATTTTAATAAACGTCACTGGAGCAACACGACGGGTTATTTTCGACGGTCCGAGGTCAAACCCGAAAGGAAAGACGCGAGGATAACACGTAATTTAGAATCACGGTCAGATGACGAGGTCATACTCGAGGTGGCACCCCACCACGCTAACGTGGACATGTGCGGCCATGACAGATTTAACGTGCACCAGTCCCATTTGTACACGACGGTGTTTGGTTTGATTTGAACTCGCAACCCTCTGGTTGCTAATCCGTTACTCTTTCAACTGGGCTTCCGCGACCCCATCTTTCAAAGGAATCCGTGGAATCTATCAACCTTTAGATTTTATTGGTTCGTTCCATAAATATTTCTTTAGAACGGTTCTGTTTCTTTCCTTGAAATAAAATGTTTCGATTCTATTGCTCTTTTCTTTTAGAATAGAATCATTTGCAAAGGCTGTTGGTGCTTTCCTTAGTTGATAATCCTTTAGAAAGATTATATTGCTTCTTTACTTAGAATACAATACTTTAGAAACATTCTTATCGGTCTTTCCTTAGAATTCTTTGGAAAGATTTTAGTGCCCCTTTTCGTAGAATGTTTCGTAGAATGTTCGTAGAATGAAGACTGTTGGTTCTTTCCTTAGTTGATGATCCTTTAGAAAGATTATATTGCTTCTTTACTTGGAATAGAATACTTTAGAAAGATTCTTATCGGTCTTTCCTTAGAATCCTTTGGAAAGATTTTAGTGCCTCTTTTCGTAGAATGTTTCGTAGAATGAAGACTGTTGGTTCTTTCCTTAGTTGATAATCCTTTAGAAAGATTATATTGCTTCTTTACTTAGAATACAATACTTTAGAAAGATTCTAATCGGTCTTTCCTTAGAATCCTTTGGAAATATTTTAGTGCCCCTTTTCGTAGAATGTTTCGTAGAATGTTCGTAGAATGAAGACTGTTGGTTCTTTCCTTAGTTGATAATCCTTTAGAAAGATTATATTGCTTCTTTACTTAGAATACAATACTTTAGAAAGATTCTTATCGGTCTTTCCTTAGAATCCTTTGGAAAGATTTTAGTGCCCCTTTTCGTAGAATGTTTCGTAGAATGAAGACTGTTGGTTCTTTCCTTATTTGATAATCCTTTAGAAAGATTATATTGCTTCTTTACTTAGAATAGAATACTTTAGAAAGAGTCTTATCGGTCTTTTTTCTTAGAATGCTTTGGAAAGATTTTAGTGCCCCTTTTCGTAGAATGTTTCGTAGAATGTTCGTAGAATGAAGACTATTGATTCCTTCCTTAGTTGACAATCCTTTAGAAAGATTATATTGCTTCTTTACATAGAATACAATACTTTAGAAACATTTTTATCGGTCTTCCCTTAGAATCCTTTGGAAAGATTTTAGTGCCCCTTTTCGTAGAATGTTTCGTAGAATGTTCGTAGAATGAAGACTGTTGGTTCTTTCCTTAGTTGATGATCCTTTAGAAAGATTATATTGCTTCTTTACTTGGAATAGAATACTTTAGAAAGATTCTTATCGGTCTTTCTTTAGAATCCTTTGGAAAGATTTTAGTGCCCCTTTTCGTAGAATGTTTCGTAGAATGTTCGTAGAATGAAGACTGTTGGTTCTTTCCTTAGTTGATAATTCTTTAGAAAGATTATATTGCTTCTTTACTTAGAATAGAATACTTTAGAAAAATTCTTATCGGTCTTTCCTTAGAATCCTTTGGAAAGATTTTAGTGCCCCTTTTCGTAGAATGTTTCGTAGTATGAAGACTGTTGGTTCTTTGCTTAGTTGATAATCCTTTAGAAAGATTATATTGCTTCTTTACTTAGAATACAATACTTTAGAAACATTCTTATCGGTCTTTCCTTAGAATCCTTTGGAAAGATTTTAGTGCCCCTTTTCGTAGAATGTTCGTAGAATGAAGACTATTGGTTCTTTCCTTAGTTGATAATCCTTTAGAAAGATTATATTGCTTCTTTACTTAGAATACAATACTTTAGAAAGATTCTAATCGGTCTTTCCTTAGAATCCTTTGGAAATATTTTAGTGCCCCTTTTCGTAGAATGTTTCGTAGAATGTTCGTAGAATGAAGACTGTTGGTTCTTTCCTTAGTTGATAATCCTTTAGAAAGATTATATTGCTTCTTTACTTAGAATAGAATACTTTAGAAAGAGTCTTATCGGTCTTTTTTCTTAGAATGCTTTGGAAAGATTTTAGTGCCCCTTTTCGTAGAATGTTTCGTAGAATGTTCGTAGAATGAAGACTATTGATTCCTTCCTTAGTTGATAATCCTTTAGAAAGATTATATTGCTTCTTTACATAGAATACAATACTTTAGAAACATTTTTATCGGTCTACCCTTAGAATCCTTTGGAAAGATTTTAGTGCCCCTTTTCGTAGAATGTTTCGTAGAATGTTCGTAGAATGAAGACTGTTGGTTCTTTCCTTAGTTGATGATCCTTTAGAAAGATTATATTGCTTCTTTACTTGGAATAGAATACTTTAGAAAGATTCTTATCGGTCTTTCTTTAGAATCCTTTGGAAAGATTTTAGTGCCCCTTTTCGTAGAATGTTTCGTAGAATGTTCGTAGAATGAAGACTGTTGGTTCTTTCCTTAGTTGATAATTCTTTAGAAAGATTATATTGCTTCTTTACTTAGAATAGAATACTTTAGAAAAATTCTTATCGGTCTTTCCTTAGAATCCTTTGGAAAGATTTTAGTGCCCCTTTTCGTAGAATGTTTCGTAGTATGAAGACTGTTGGTTCTTTGCTTTGATAATAATGCTTTAGAAAGATTATATTGCTTCTTTACTTAGAATACAATACTTTAGAAACATTCTTATCAGTCTTTCCTTAGAATCCTTTGGAAAGATTTTAGTGCCCCTTTTCGTAGAATGTTCGTAGAATGAAGACTATTGGTTCTTTCTTTAGTTGATAATCCTTTAGAAAGATTATATTGCTTCTTTACATAGAATACAATACTTTAGAAACATTTTTATCGGTCTTCCCTTAGAATCCTTTGGAAAGATTTTAGTGCCCCTTTTCGTAGAATGTTTCGTAGAATGTTCGTAGAATGAAGACTGTTGGTTCTTTCCTTAGTTGATGATCCTTTAGAAAGATTATATTGCTTCTTTACTTAGAATAGAATACTTTAGAAAGAGTCTTATCGGTCTTTCCTTAGAATCCTTTGGAAAGATTTTAGTGCCCCTTTTCGTAGAATGTTTCGTAGAATGAAGACTGTTGGTTCTTTCCTTAGTTGATAATCCTTTAGAAAGATTATATTGCTTCTTTACTTAGAATAGAATACTTTGGAAAGATTGTTATCGGTCTTTCTTTAGAATCCTTTGGAAAGATTTTAGTGCCCCTTTTCGTAGAATAGTAAGTATCCTTTGGAATGATTCTATTGGTCAAGACAGTCAAAACTGGTTCGAAGTCATGCAGGGACGACTAGAGTGCAAAGTGGATTTAATTATGTGTGCGAACCCCTCAGAGAGTTAAACAGTCCAGGCAGGTATTTAGAAAATTGCTTTGCGTACACAATACTAAATGTGTATTTCGCGTACAAGAACTGTATTTGACTTTTTTCAGACCTCTTCACGCTAAAGACAGAGCATTGAAATTTTCAATGAGATCTTATTTAAAGCTTCAGTTGATCGTGTATTAATGCGCAGTTGCATATTTTATTTGCAGTGTCAATTTTAAGGGATTTTAAGGTGTAAACGCGGGTGGATACAGCGTAAAATCAAACAAATGAGGCATTCCAAAAATAGCAATAATTCTTGTATAATATGAATGTCTGAATCTATCTAAATTATCGAATTAGTAATTTTATTATCAAATCAAATTTTATATTGAAATTATTTTCTTCACATTAACCAGCAGCAAAATTTGTAAATATCAAACGCAACAATGGGAATAAAAAAAGCTATTTTTAATTGATAACAATAAATTGCTTTCAAATATAACAATACATATTTTCTCTGAATGCTTTTAAACAAATAGGTTTAAAACATATTACGTATCGATTGTTAATCAAGCATTGTTAAACAGTTCTGCTTAGAAAGATTTCTTCATTCATGTTCTGTCTGTCAAACTGCCAACGGGCGATTTTTAAAGCTTTGATCAAGTGATATTATAAACGTTTGATTAAAGCGATTTTTTTGTTGTAAAGGAATCTTCCTCTGCAACTTATCTGCAAACAGTACTTTTTAGTGCATTTGCGAACAAACAGTACTTTTCAGTGCTATCTACAAACAAACAGTACTTTTTAGTGCTATCTACAAACATTACTTCAAGTGCTATTTACGTCATTATTACAGACGACTTATCTACCTTTCAAGATGCTGGACTGGTGCAGAAACAAAATGTAAGTGTACTACTCTTTGAGAATTTATTATTTTTCATACATTTTAGTCTTTAAAACTTTATTTATTCTTTTTAAACATAAATGTAACTTCTGTTTCCCTTTGCTGTGTCTTGATAGGAAAAATAATTTATTCAAATTTGCTATTTCAGAAAGAAGTTTCGAGAGAACCGTAGAGAAAAAAAGGAAGCCAAGAAAGAGGCAAAGAAACAGAAAGCAGAAGAAAAGCCATACGTCGAGCGCGACTACCTCGCAGAGTGGAATGCCGAACATCCCGAGGAATTCATGGACTTGCGTCTGCGAACCATCGAAGACGAAATGGCGGATAGGGCTCTACTCGAGGCACAAAAGAATTCCATCGACAAAACCAACGAAGCTGACGATGCAGAATCTGCCGCAGATCTCAATGAAGACAATGGCTTTGACATCTTCGTGAAAAGCAGAACCACAGGCGATCCAACTTGCCCTGCTGCCCAGAAGACGGGATAGGATGATCTTGAAAATACGGCCTCTGGAAACAAGACTCCGGACAACACCGAAAGCAACGGAACGCAACTTCATCAATAAGAATCAACAAATAGAACTTAACGATGTTTCACCTAAATCCGTTTTCAAAACTTCACAAACTGACTTTTGGAAATTTCATTTGGCTGAACGAGAACCTCATAGTTATTCCTTTTAACTTTTCTATTTGAAAAGAAAGCACCATCCATGAAATTTTGAATTTTAAAATCAATAAAAATATTTTGACCTCCCTCCAATTTGTGTGTATTTCCTTGACCGTTATATTTGTAAGACACATTTGAACTTTATCGGTTTCTAGTTTTGTGTCAGGTACCTTTTTCATGTAATAGTAAGAATAAGAATACTTTGTTTATATCACATTAAAATAATGATTTTTTAAGATGCCTTTTTTCACATAACTATCTTCGACATGCGTGAATCCTGTTTTTTTGTTCGTTGTCGTTGCTCGGGTGGTAAATTCTGTCTCTCAATTTAACAGGTTCTGGGTTCGAATCCTTTTCTGGGCAAGGATATTCGTAGTGTGGGGTGTAGTTGAATTATCGTCACACTGGGCTATGTGGACGATGTATTCGTAGACGATTCGAGGTGACTGAACAGGATCTGATTTCGAATCGAATGAACCATGGACTTCTCCTTTTCGGACGAAATGATGCCATCGTAGCCAACAACGCCGACATGGGATACATCATTCTTTACAATTTTTTGGGATTAGCAGTCAAGACAGACGAGTTGTACAAGCCATGGGAAGACAATTCTTTGCCTCGAATGAAGATTGAAATTCGACGTTGTTTCAGCACTCCATGTCTTCGTGAATAAGTACTAATTAAAAAACAGTGGGCTTCTGAATTTTGGACAAATGTCATCATAAAAAACAACGCCTTATTCTTTCCGATACTTCCTTGGGACTAGAAGTCAAGAACGAGTTACATAAGCCATGGGAAGACAATATGCTTTCTTTGGAAATAATCAAATTCAACGTTGCTTCAGCACTCCATATCTTCATAGGAATCCACAAAAGGTACACAATATTTCACCAAAATCATTTTCAAAACTTTCTTACGCTGACTTTTGAAAATCTGATTTGGCAAATCGAAAACCTTAGTGATACCTTGACTTTTCCATTTGAAAAAATATTAATACCACCATCCATGAATTTTAAAATCAATAAACCTTTTATTTACCAACAATTTTGAGTGTATTTCTTTGATCGTTATATCTTTAACGCATTTGAACTTCATCGGTATTCAATTTTGTCAGTTTTTTTGCTGGTAAGGTAAGAATATACTTTTTTCCATGTTTTAAAATATTTTAAGATAAGGTTGCTTCATGAGATAACTTCCTGCGCCAAACGTGAATCCCTCCCGTTTCATTTTCGTTGTTGCTCAAGTGTTAAGTTCTCTGTCCCTCAGTTTAACAGGCTCTGGATTCGAATTCCGGTCTATGCAAGGAAATTTGGAGTAGTTCGGAATACATATTAAGCTGTGCGCCGCCTACAACTCGAAGGTTGCTAGCGCAGTGGGCATAGCCACTGAGCCACGACGGCCCCATTTTTCTCGAGAATGTGAAGTATTTAGATATTTTAATTAACGTCGCACTGAGAAACACAACGGGCTATACTCGGTAATGCGAGATTTGCTCAAAATTAGAGAACCAATAAATGTGACATAGTTCAAACCATCGGAAACACTCCTGTATCTATTTCGAACACTAAAATAAGTCACTCTAAAAATATTTATGAATTATATATTAGTTAGGTTGGTTTGACTTTTTATACCGCAAGGGCCACATTTGGTCATGTTGCGTCAGACAAAATCAAGTAATGAATATACATATAATTAGTTTTACTGACACACAAGAGAAATACACCCAGGGAGTAATCGAACCTGCCCTGCCTACAACTCGCAGGTTGCAAGGACATTAAATATTAGAAAAGGCCCCCATATCAATGTTTTTCAATGACGACAAAAAGTTTACAATGCGTTTGAAAGTTGTAAACAAACCCTACATGGAGTAGGAACTCAATGCTTTCAAAGTTTATTTATTTACTGCGAAAATAATATCTTTCAATTTATTTTCTTCACAAATTGCGAATTTCATAATGCTGAGTACGTTGCTGATATTGAGTAGCATTAGAAATTGAATTATTTTTGAAATAGAAAAAAGTAAAACGAAATCTGTAAAAAGAATGTTCCAAATTTATATACTAGTTACTTTGAAAATTAAAATATGTCAGACTGCTAAAATATTCATATCCGGAAATTTCAAATACATCATGTCCCTCAATTCTTTCAATTTTATTGTATACAACGAGCAAAAACGTTTCTGAATTCAATTTCGTCAAGAAACATTGGGTTGAAGATCAATGGTTTCTCTAAACAGTGTGCACCATAATTATATAATATGTACGGCAATATTCAAATTATGATACTTCTTTAAAATTTACCGTCTGATTTAGAACATTTTTACTAATGGAATCCCATTCATTTTTAATTACGCTTTCATCATTTATTTATAAAATTCAAATCAATATTGACTATTCTAAAGCGAAAATGTAAATGTCTATGGCAAAATTATATTACTTTGTGATCGTACCCAAACAGTTATCGCTAAAACGTTTCCTGAATTTATTTGAAAGACGTCTTTTAGCAAGAATTTTGTGCCAAAAATTCCTCAGTGACTATCTATTATCTACTCTTGCATACGGTATGTTTTTATTTTTCGCACGATTTCACACCATCGATTCGTGGTGTTGTAAAAAACAACCTGAAATCGGGATCCTCAAATAGATTAATCGTTCTTTAGGGAAAATACCCGGCGTTTTCAAATAAAGTTAGTGGAATTTGTCTCCATTTTAAGTCCCATGTAGAAGACTCTCTGTCTTCGTTACTTCGAATGCCGGAGAATTTAGTTACTTCACGCCCATTACTTTCCGTTCATTGAACGCTGGAGATTTTTATTTTTCGGTGTCACTAATGGTAAGGAGACAAAAGCCACCTATCTACAATATTTATTTCGAATTCATGCAGTCGAGTGTAACAGTTGCGGTTACTTTCGACTGTGGTTTATTGATCGTTTCGCCATAAAGACAGAATGATTTTAAATGATTGTTACTGTGATATATGTATTCATATTCATCAGCATATGTATTCATATAAGCATTCTATTACATTTTGTTCCATCAGCAGAAGACATTTTCACTTTCATTAAGATTTAAATCGCGATGTGCTCGTGTCAGTAAGATTTATTTTGCGGTTTTGTGTCTTCTGAAGAGATATTTTATTTGCACACGTTATTTACTCTTTCTTTTATTCGAAGGACAAAATTGTCACCATTTTACTTTTTGAATTCAGACAGATAAAACATTTCGCTTCGATTTTTCACTCTCCTCTTTTTTAAATAGTTAAATAAGGCATCTAATTTTAGAGAATTATAGGCTTCAACACGCATACATGGATAATTCAGCTTTCTGGCTTCTGTTTGACTGTTTATACCCCGGTATTTGGCTTTTCGCTTGGTTGCATTTTTGGCCTTTTGGCTTTTTACTGGTCTGCATTTCTGGTACTATACGCTTTAATGTTTGTATGCTTGATTTTTTTAATACTTTGTAAGTTTGAATGTTTATTACATATAGGCCATCACCAAAAATCAAATAAGAGAACCCAAACAAAAAACAAAATGCAAGTAATAACAGGAACACAAAACAGATGAAAAATAACATAATAATAATAATAATAATGACCCTTTAGATGAACAACGTTGAAGGCCGCAGAGAACAAATAAAGGGAAATAATAAGTAAAACTACTTTAAAAATAGATTTTTCCGAGAAACAAGATAAAATGTGTAAATGTGAAGGGATTGAGCCCGCTTACTTTGTCAAGGGGAGTAAGAAAGAGTTTTAACTTTCGCACTTTTTTCGATCTTTCGATTCGAAAGATCGCACACATCTAAATTTGCTACATAGATATTTCTTATATACATCTTATCGCTACATAGAGATTTAATCATTTTTAGCTCACCAGAGTTCACTGACTTTTGGAAAAATATTTATCCCACTGAACTCATCCTCAAAAAACAAATAGCTCACCTTTATCCACTAACTTCCTTGACATTCATATTGATGTCAGTTCAAAATCAACAACCGATATTTATGACAAAAGAATTATTTTCAATTTAACACTAACAAAAGCTTGTTCCCTGCCTAACAAGCTTGTTCTAAAATCTCTTTCAGTACCAACAGGGACTTAACTTATAATCAAATCCATAGAATTCATGATATCCGCATATCAAAATCAACAACCGATATTTATGACAAAAGAATTATTTTCAATTTAACACTAACAAGCTTGTTCCCTGCCTAACAAGCTTGTTCTAAAATCTCTTTCAGTACCAACAGGGACTTAACTTATAATCAAATCCATAGAATTCATCATATCTGCAAGGATCAAATTACTATTGACAATCAGCTCAAAACTCTTAAAACTACCCTCTTAAATAACGATTTTACCAACAGTTTTCTTAAAAAGTTTTTCCATAATCTCTCCTTACCTCTTTCAACCTCATTTAAAAATAGTTTTTTCCTTTTTTTGTCTCACCACTAGATGGCGCCGTACTTCATTTTCATTATAATTTTTTCACTATTGCTCTCTTTAATTCCATCGAATTCATCCCTGTCACGTTTATAATTTCTTGTTACAAATTACTTTTCCTCCTCCTCTTCTCATGTACAAATTGATTCTTGCTATCCCCGAGCCATTCTCTTGCTCTACTATTCTTGAGAGGACGGATTTGGCAGTGAATAGTTCTCCAGTATAGCTTTGCGTGGGTGGCGGCATTTCAAAATGGTAGGGCTGTATTCCTGTTGGCTGTAATTCCTTCGGCCGTTTTATTTATTTTTTCTTTCAAATCTTGATAATGTTTTACTTATGATTTTTTCTTCTCGGGGGGTTTCTTGTGTTAATCTTTTTGGCTAAGCCTCTCACAAGTACAGGAAAAACTCAAAGCATCTCTTGAAAGTGACCACTGCTTTAATACCCTTGACAAAGTAAGCGGGCTCTCTCCCTTCACACCTATATAGTATATATGTATATACAGGGTGAGTCTAAATAGTTTTTACAAAATAAGAGGGGTGATAGTACCCATCCAGACGAGCCATAGTTACCATGGAATATAGGGTCGCATTCCACTCTGAGAGGCAGAAAAGAGTCAAATTAGAATTTCGACATGAACTTACAACAGTGTTGGGAAAGCGAATGAACGATACCAAAAGTTGCACAATCTGATTGATTGATCAGAGAAAAACTCACAGCAAGTGCTCAAAATGGCATGTTGTTGCACAGTTCACACCGGCGAAGGAATGACTGGCTCTCGAAGATTTCTGGTGTTGTGTTCATTTTGTCTGCGGCAACACCGATTCTCGCTACGAGATCTTCAGCCGAGTTCACAGGCGTCTGGTACACTAAAGATTTCATGTGCCCCCAGAAGAAAAAGTCCAGTGGGTTGAGGTCCGGTGAGCGAGGAGGCCAAGCCACAGGTCCGCCACGTCCGATCCATCTTGCTTAGGAGATATGCTACCTAGGCAGGTACAAAGCGACGTCAGAGGCGATGACTTGTTCATGCTCGACGCGTTTCGACTTGACTCTTTTCTGCCTCCCAGAGGGGAATGCGACCCTATGTTCCATGGTAATTATGGCTCGTCTGGGTGGGTACTATCACCCCTCTTATTTTGTGAAAACAATTTAGACTCACCATATATATATATATATATATATGCACCTGAGCTGGCACCCCACTCTCCAAACTTCCACACCACGTGAGGACATTCAAGGCCACGACAGATTAAACCCCATCCCATTTGCACACGACGGTCTTTGGTTGGATTCGAACTCGCAACCCTCCGGTTGCTAGTCCGTTACTCTTCCAACCGGGATACAGCGGCCCACTTGGATTTTTAACAGAACATCATCCATGAGCTATAGTTTAAAACAACAGAGGTGAAAATCCTGTCCTAAGCGCATTGAATACTTTTTATCTCCCCTTTGCGACCTTTCATTGCTCACTCAGCAGTCCAATGACAGGGAACGCAGATAGCAAGGATTCATCCGACTGTGAGACGGCGGAAGATCACGGCACAATGGCGATATGGAAACACAGACGCGAAGACAAAGACACTGACGATGAAAAAGACGCCGCACAAACAAGAAAAAGCGTGAATTGTGCGATTACTGAAAAGGATACCAAGGTTACTTTACGCCATCCCAGAAATCTTTTCTCATAACTGACGAAGGTAAATGACCCAATGGGACAGAGGAATTTTTCTTGTCTTGTTCACGCAATTATTACATATCGAAATGCGGATTAGAGTTTAATGATGAGTGTTTCTTTTGTTATTTTAGTCCCCAAAACGATACTAATTAGAGTGTAATGTCTTTATTGTCTGGTGATTTCGTGAAAGTTTTAATGAACTAGTATTATGAACTGATGTTTTCTTCACATTCAACTTTAAGTATTAGTTTTCTGTGTATTTATATTTAGAAGCCAGAACCAGAAATAAAATGATTTTTATTCTCAATTAACGTTTTTTTCCTAACTATTTGTGGCGATTGAGAAAGGTTTTATATTCAATTTTTTGTCTCGCGTGTTTCTTATTGTTAATTCTTTAAATCCGGATAGTCCGAGTCGCAGAGAAAAAGTGTTTTATTAGTCCTTGAAATTTAATCGGATGTGAGAATGGGTAGAATCAAAATTCAAAACAAACAAAAGTATCATTAAGGACGTTGAGCTGGAGGCATTGAACTTCGTGAATTTTTTTGTTTCTCATAATTTTGAAATAATTAAGAGCTTTTTTTCAGTTTACTATTTTAAGACAGATGAAAACAAACCGTTCGAGTTATTCACAAACATTCACAATAAAAATTCCGAACTGTTTTGGCATTAATATTCATCTTAGTAATATTAAGATCAGGAAACCAGACGTGGTTGTGTTCATAAACAACAAAATGAGCACAACAAAATAAGCGTTAAGCACCAGACGGGTTAACGTAGAAGTTTCTACAAGCTGTCACACTTCTATCACCTTGGTACTTGCAACATATAAACAAATTAATTAGCTACACAAAAAACTCTGAGTTTTAGAGACAAATTTACCTTACTTTTTGATATATCCTTGTATATAACAACATCCCCAGCGGGGAATAAGAACCCAAATAAACATCGTACGAGGATATTTTTCAGTTCTATTCTGTAGCAAACAGAATTCTAATATTGAAAAATCACTGTCCGTATCTGCAATTTTGTTGGAACCACCGATAAATCCCCCAAACATACACAATCGGAAGAAAAAGCTAATCGAAACCCGAAATGTTCCGAAGTTGCGGAAGCTTCCCAAGTCTGTTATTGACGCTCTCCCGGGAGAGGGAAATCGGTAACGAGGCCGAAGAGGGCACGTTCCAATAGCGGCGCGGTGGTTGGAATCGTAAACAAAGTCGCGATGCAGATCATTAAGTCAAGATGTGAAATAATTCGTGTAATAGGGGATTTGGATTTTAGAGAGGACTTCGGTAGGAAGTTCAAAACGCCGCACTGGAGCAACGCTACGGTCTATTGGCCATGGTCTTGGTTGGTAGGTATGTAGGTATTTTAATTAACGTCACACTGGAGCAGCAAAACGGGCTATTGGTGACGGTCAGGGATCAATCCCAAAAGGAAAGAACCAAGGACAACACCACGTAATTTTGAACCACGATCAGATGACGAGGCGACACCTGAGCTGGCACCCCACTATCCAAACTTCCACCCCACGCCAACGTGAGGGCATTTGAGGCCACGGCAAATTGAACGTGCACCAGCCTCCTTTGGTTGGATTCGAACTCGCAACCCTCCGGTCCCTTAATTGAAAGAAAAATATTCATTTAGAGCAATACAATTTAATCATTTATTGTGTAGTAAACAAAAGTGAACTCAGCATAAAGTAGAAACACAATTCCCCTACGCAAGTAGAGTTATACAATCCTTTATTTCTCTCACGTTTGAAATAAAAAACTGCTATTTTCAGATCACAAGAAGTATAAACAATCTATCCTAAAATTAGAAATAAAAAATAAAGCAGTCGTCTTCAGGTCTTAAAATAGATTTCACTTTAATTTTAATTTGAAAACAATCTAAAAGAAACCTGAAACTAAAACAACATTTTACATTACAATTGTCTTCCCTTTTTAGGGCAATTTTCAAGCATATTACTCTTTTCATCTGTCTCATATTTTTTTAACTTTCTCTTATAAATTTTTTATATAAAAAGTTTTTCTTATCTTATAAAAAGTTTCTATCCTTCCACATTTGAGGAGGACATCCGATCCCTTGTTTCCGGATCGATCATTTGAAACGGTTATTGTTTGTACAGATGCCATCGTCGTGTACTTCCGGGAAATATCTTCCTGAAAGTAAACAATAAAGGGAATTGATTTTGTCACATAAAATCAGCAAACGTTTTAAAGCAGACATGTATTTATATACACTCATGTCCAAAATTATCTTTACATGCATAAGATCATGGATTTCTCAGAAACTGTGAACTTTAATTTTATGAATTTGTGTGAAATGATACATATCATAGCACATAAATACAAAGGAAAAAATTTAAGAGCACTGCATATGATATAAAACTGTAGCATGAAACAATAAAAATGGCAATAATGTGTGACAAGGAGAGTTCAGAGAAAAAAGAATAACTCAGAAAAAATTAAGGCTTATGAATTTAATACGGAATGTGATCTCCCCTGACGTGTACACACATATCACAACGTGTTTTAATGCTGGCAATAATGTTGTTAACCACAGTTTGGGGAATTAAGTTCCACTCCTCCAGCAATGCGGTCTTCAGGGTATTTTTATCTCTACTAGGAGGATGTCTCCTTGCAACTGTTTTTCCAAGGTAGTCCCATAAGTTCTCTATCGGATTCAGATCAGGAGATTTCGATGGCCATGATATTCGCTCAATGGCTTCATTTTCAATTAATTCGTTAACGAGGTTTGCTCGATATGGATGAGCATTATCGACCATAAATAAAAAGTCAGATCCATATCCACCTCTGAAAAGTCTTACATAAGGTTCTAAGACCTCAACCCTCTGGCCGGTCACAGATCCGCTGTTGAAAACGTGTAGGGGCATACGTTCATCGATCATTATACCTCCCCATACCATCACACCTGCAGTACCGAAACGATCACGTTCCATAATGTTCGAAGGAAGATTTCGCGTTCCTGATTCCCTCCAGATGTAAACACGTTTAGATTCAGGTGTTAAACTAAACCTCGACTCATCAGTAAAGAGAACATGGGTCCATTGGTGTTCACTCCAGTTCTGATGTTCTTTGCACCAATTAAAGCGATCCCTCTTTGTTGTGAAGACAGTGAAACACATACCCTTGGCTTTCTGGCATAAAGGCCTTTTTCATTAAGCCTTCTGTATACAGTTTGCCGTGATACAACAGTTCCAATGCCGGATGCAACCTCTGAACTTAACTGCCGAGCAGTAGACTTCCTGTTACGACGGGCAATTATTGCCAGATATCGATCTTGAGAAGCAGTTGTTATTTGTTTACGACCTTGTTCAGGCCTCCTTACAACAGTTCCAGAGTTGTGAAATTGTTTGCATGGCGTAGATACTGTCTGTCTTGAAATATTCACACATCTCGCTGCTTCCATGATTGGCTGCCTTACTTCTAAACAGCCTATAATTCGATACTTCACAGATTCTTCCAAATGATACTTCGGATCCATAACAAACCGTTTTGAGTCCTTACACACTGAAATCAAACGCTGTATTGTAGAAATTCACTCAGATATTCACTTTGCGCAAAGCGCTTGATTCACCGTCGGATGACGTAACGCCTTGATTTGCATAGCAGAAACCGTTTGATCACTTTTGATTGGATAATGCTAATTAAGCTTGTCTTTCACACATTCCCTGCAAAAATGGATCCATTGGATATTTCATGGAATATCATTATTTTTGGGTATATAAAGATAAATTTGGACATGAGTGGTCGTACTGGCAACACAGCGGGCTGTTGTCGACGGTCAGGGATCCATCCCGAAGGAAAAGGGGCCGCGGTAGTTTAGTTGGTAGAGCATCGGATGAGCAACTGGAGGGTTGCGAAATCGAGACTCGTTCCAGCCAAAGATCGTCGTGTAGACTGGTGTTGGTGAACGTTAAATCTGAATAAGTTTGGAGAGTGGTATGCCAGCTCAAGTGTTGCCTCGTGGTTCCAAATTAAGTGGTGTTGTCCTCTGATCTTTCCCTTTGGATTGATCCCGGACCGTCACCAATAGCCCGTTGTGTTGCTCCAGTGCCACATTCATTAAAATACCGAACCTACATAATGGGATCTTTCCCTACGGTACGCACACTGGAGTAACACAATGGCATGTTGTAATGCTCCAGTGTGACGTTAATTGAAATACCTATCTGACCCTACCGGGTCACCACGACCTTATTTTATTTGGTAGGTATTTTAATTAACGTCGCACTGGAACAACACTAAGGGCTATTGGCGACGATCCGAGTGGTAATGGTAATTAATTAACGTCGCACTAGAGCAAAACAACGGGCTATTAAAGACGGATCGGGATCTATCCCGAAGGGAAAGGTTCGAGAACAACACGTAATTTTGTACCACGGTCAGATGACGAGGCAACACTTGAGATGGCACCCCACTGTCCAAACTTCCACTCCACGCCAACGTGGATTTATTTGGAGGTATGAAATGTGCACAGTCAATCCATGTTTACTATTCAGCATCAAAGTATTTAAGTATCGTAAGAAATATAAATGAGGAAACTGCCATAAATATCTATGAGCAACTACGAAATTGTAGCACAAAAAGTTGGTTGGTTTGTTAGGGTTTATGGCGCATATTTGGCCCAGGTGTTATGAACGGGTCCTCTGATATATTGAAATTCAGATAAATATGCCGTACACACAACTACACTTCAAAGATTCCAAAAAGATATTTTACATGCAAGAATACGTACAAGACTAACAACCGAAGAGCAGACTGTCAACAAGTGGACATTCAATTCTCTCAGACATCTCTGAGAGGATGTCTGTCTGGTCTTTAGAAACGGCGTCCATCTTTCGAAAATTCAGTCATTCTTTGTACTTTTGTGAACTTGCAGGTAAACATTCCAACGTCCTTTCTAGAAGGGTCGCGCTAGCCCGATTGGAAGAGTAACGGATTAACAACCGGAGGGTTGCGAGTTCGTTTCCAACCAAAGATCGTCGTGTATAAAGGGTCCTCGTGCATGTCCAATCTGTCGTGACCTCAAATGTCCTCACGTTGCCGTGGTGTGGCGCCAGCTCAAGTGTTGTCTCGTTATCTGAAACAGTGATTAAAAATTACGTGGTGTTCTCGAATCTTCCCCTATATAAGTCGGTTTCCTTTTCATTTACGGTGCCTTATATAAACCGTCAAAATTATTTATTATTTGGTTTATTATATTATAACGATGGCCTGTGCGGTGCCATGTATCGCCAATGTAAACCGAAAAATTATTTATTATTTGGTTTATTATATTATAACGATGGCCTGTGCGGTGCCATGTATCGCCAATGTAAACCGAAAAATTATTTATTATTTGGTTTATTATATTATAACGATGGCCTGTGCGGTGCCATGTATCGCCAATGTAAACCGAAAAATTATTTATTATTTGGTTTATTATATTATAACGATGGCCTGTGTGGTGCCATGCATCGCCAATGTAAACCGAAAAATTATTTATTATTTGGTTTATTATATTATAACGATGGCCTGTGCGGTGCCATGTATCGCCAATGTAAACCGAAAAATTATTTATTATTTGGTTTATTATATTATAACGATGGCCTGTGCGGTGCCATGTATCGCCAATGTAAACCGAAAAATTATTTATTATTTGGTTTATTATATTATAACGATGGCCTGTGTGGTGCCATGCATCGCCAATGTAAACCGAAAAAATATTTATTATTTGGTTTATTATATTATAACGATGGCCTGTGTGGTGCCATGCATCGCCAATGTAAACCGAAAAAATATTTATTATTTGGTTTATTATATTATAACGATGGCCTGTGTGGTGCCATGCATCGCCAATGTAAACCGATAGTGTATCGGTCGTCCTTTTTTGTTTATTGTGTTGGCCCTGTTGGTCCTTTGGATTTTGTATTTGTGTTTACTTTGATTTTAAATAAATGGTGGTGCCCTTGTTGCTTGGGGCCGCACGTGTAGGAGTCGGGTGTGCTTCTCGCCGTTGGGGCTGGTTGACTCGCTGTCCTCTTTCGTGTCCTCTGGCAGTGGTCCTCTTCCCACCCAAGGACTCTAAGCCTTAAGGGCGAGTCGGGAAGTGGTGGGTCCTGAATCTTCCCCTACGGGATTGATCTCGGACCGTCGCCAATTGCCCGTTGGTTGCTCCAGTGCTGCGTTAATTAACTACCCGCCGGTGTTGTAGTTGTGTAAGGAAGGAAAACGTGTACACACTGGAGTTAGTTATTCACTAACTGTTGTGTTCGTTGCTAAAATAAGACAACTGGTCTGATCGATGACTCGAACCGGTAGACGCGCGCTCGCAGTCATTGCTTAGCGGGCGAACACACTAGAGAAATCGGATACAGTAACTGTTACATTTCATGCTACGGTTCTCTAAAGAATACACGGCCTAGGACAACCAGAATGTAAACGTCCCGTTAAGTTATACACCCGGAATCTTACTGAATTGTCAAAATGAACCCGAACATTAAGGCCCAAACTGTAGATTTTGGTTACAACTATTGCATTAAATGCTGCAGTTATCCACTCCATACAGGGGCCGCCCAGTTGGAAGGGAAGCAGGTCAGAAGCCGATAGGTAATTAATGAACGTGGCATTGGAGCAACAGAGCGGGCTATTGACGACTATTCGGGATCATCCAACTTAAAAATCCGAGGACAACTCGTGATTTTGAGCCACGGTCAGAAGACGAGATCATCACCTGAGCTGGCACCCTACTCTCCAAACGTCCACACCACGCCAACGTGAGAACATTTGAGGCCACGGCAGATTGAACGTGCACTAGCCCCCGTGTACACGACGGTCCTTGAATGGATCGTGTTTCGAACTCGCAACCATCCGGGTGCTCTTCCAACTGGGCTACTTGGCTCGATTAGAAACCGGAGAGTTTCGAGTTTGAAAAGATGGAAGATGGTAGAAAACGGCTTTTTAATAGTTCTTTGTGACAATATATGTGTACTTTTTTTACTTTTAAACTGAGGAACGCGGTAGCCCGGTTGGAAGTGTAGCTGATTGGCAACCGGAGGGTTGTGAGATTGAAACTTGATGCCACCAGAGAACGTCCTGTACGTGGGGGCACGTTAAATCTGTCGTGGCCTCAAATGTCCTCATGTTGACGTGGTGCGGAAGTGCATAGAGTGGGATGCCATCTCAGGTGTTGTCGTCATTTGACCGTGCTTCAAAATTACGAGGTGTTCTAATAGGACGTTTCCCTTCGGGATGAATCCCGGACCGTCGCCAATAGATCGTTGTGTTGCTCCAACGCGACGTTAATTAAAATACCTGCAAACTCAATAAGTGTCAGTAAGACACCCGGAATGTAAACATCCATGTCCCTCTAAAGCAAATTACATTCTCAAAATGAACGAAAACAAAAAGATTTAAACACCAGCGAATTCCAGTAACGTCGACCGTTACATTCCATGTTACAGTTCTCTAAAGGATACTCGACTTCACGGGACAACTGTAAAACGACCTTGCCATAAGCTTGTTTTGATCACGTCACTTTCAACGCCAACCCCAAATAAAAACCAGCTTCGTTATCGAAATTAATGTGTTTTTTAACCTAAATACCACCCTCCCCCACCCTCCCACAAACACTCCCGCACTCGACAAACAAATTTGTTTGTAAACCGTTACAGTTAAGCGCCCCCTTGTGCAACAAGTGCTCCACCCTCCGGATCAATCAACCACCCCCGCATCAGTCCCACGTGCCTAACCTTCGAAAAGCATCCCGTTCAGAGGGAGCAAGAAAAATTCCATCGAATACGCTCGTGTTTCTCATTAGATTCCATCAATTCTTCGAATCAGCCCTTTTCAAAATCGCCAACGGCTTGGAAGATGCCGAAAGAAACTTTCGCGCGTGCGCTCCGGCATCCCGTTGTCATGGGGACGCATCTCTGGCGATCCTCTCGCTCCCGATCCGGCGGCAGATCCTACCCGACGCTTGGGACGGAACGTACGGATTTTCCGGTTTTTGTCTGGAGAAAAATCCCGTTTTGGTTTACGCTCCTTTTGGCTGTGGGATAGTGCTTTAGACTGTTGCCATCTTCTTACGAAGTTTCCTTTGGAGATTTAGTTGAAGATATTTATCTTTGGTTGTTAGTGACAGAACGTCGGAGCTACACTCATATTTGGTAAGATTACTTTTTAACAAACTTTTGTAGTAGCGTTAACAAACTTTTACTGTAAAACTTCACGTAGTAGCGTAGCAATTGTGATGTTGAAATAATCATTCAACATCCCAATTGCTACGTTACTCATCCCAAACATAATTAAACTTAAAAAGGGAGATAACAGTGTCTGTTTAACCTTACAATCGTTTTCGACGACATATCTCGTAGATCAAGATCTTGCCGATTTTTTGCTAGATCAAGATCTGGTCAGTTTTCTAATGACGAGATACCTTATCCATCAATATTCGGTCTGTTTTGCTAATCACTATATACCTCAACGAAACAACCACCAGTTGCATTTATATTTCTGACAAAAGTCCTGTTTCCAGTTCTCGTTATAATTAACTTAGCCCTAACTATACCTATAAATAATGGATTCGCTTAAAGAATAAACAAGGCTAAAAATGATGGGTACTTGGATCCTAGAAAAAATCATATTTCACAACAAAATATCATTTCGGTGAACACCTGTGTAGGGGGAACGGTAGCCCAGTTCATGCGGATTAACGATCAGAGGGTTGAAACTTGATTCAACCAAACACCGTCGTGTATGTGAGGGTCTACATGAAATCTGTCTCAAATGTCCTCGCGTTGGCGTGGTGTGGAAGTTTGGAGAGTGGGATGCCTAGTTCAAGTGTTAACCTTGCCATCTGGTTCAAGATGACGAAGTGTTGGATCCTAGACAGTCGCCAACGGCCCTTTGTGTTGCTTCAGTGCGACGTTAATTCATCTACCTTCCTTTCGTGGCAGAAAACGTCTTTTAGTATATCACGATTCAAAGGGTTAAGATACATAGTTTATATAAAATAAATTTGCAATCGCGAAACCTGATGAGTGAGAAAGAAACTTTTTTAGCCTTACGGTCTTAAAAACTCTAAGATTAAGAAATAAAATTTGGAAAACATTTTTCTGACTACTTTTCCTGATTGAATTGAAACTTGTTTTTAATAATAAATTAATAACAGTAAAAATTGAGGGGAAGTCTTTTTACGCAAGATAAAATACAGTAAAATTTTATATACGTAAAAATGCTACTTTTACCATAAGAGTATAATAATGTGTTTATTATTAAATAAAGATTCCTAACGGATAAAATATTACGCGAATTAACAGCACGTCTGGTTAAACAACTTAAGGTTAAATTTGAATAATGAAAGTGTTTATGGGTAAATGTGGATACATAAAGTTGAATTTGTTAAATGGTAGGAAATTTAATTTTTTCCCAAAAAATAAAATCGGGCTTTTTATATTTTAAGCACTAATTTAGTAGGGATTATATGCGTAATAACATTAAACAAGTAAAAAATATAAAAAAATGCAGTATTAATTTTATTTCCGTTTTCGTAATCCATTTGAAATTAATCTTTTGAATTAACAATATTTTGTGTTTAAAAATATCTTAAGTACTAATTACTAATTTTTTATTAGCTATATTTTAATTTGCAGCATTACATAAGCTAATACGATATAAATATCTTATCGCTGAAAAACATGTGGCAACTAGAGAATTGTAATTAAAACATCTAAACAGCACTGAAACCATGTATTCTTGGTGTGTGTCTATTTGTCTGTGTCCGCACAATGTCTGGATATATTTTCATGTAATTTGGTATACTTTGAGTACTCACAGCAACTTAGATACTGTACTTAACAGCGTCAGTCTATCTTCCAGTTTTATATCTGTTTTTGTGTTTGTATGTTTGTAAAAAATATCACATAATTTAATAATTTAATTTGAATTAATAATTTATTTCGAAAAGTTGTCATTCATCTTATAAAAAACATTCTAACTTAATGAAGGTTTTATTTGAATTTGCTTTGCCGACATTTTTAGGCAATTTAGGCATTTAACACTCCAAGGGGGTTTCGATGAGATATCTCGTCAATCAGTTTTGTTGATGATTATATACCTCATCGCAACAACCACCAGGAAGGCTAAAACAGCTGATTATCTACACTTCAATCAACCTTATTTATTAACCCTTTTATTTTAGATTGTTTTCTCCTTCCGAAATAAATAGCCCATTGTGTAGCTCCAGTGTGACGTTAATTGAAATACCACCACCACCACCTTCCGAAATATAAATAATTTCCGAATATCTGGAACAGATAATAAAAAGAGAATAAAGCATTCAATTTTGCACTAGAGTTTGTTAAAATTAGTTATTTCACTTCCAATATTGCTTCGGGATTGATTCCGAGCCGTCGCCTATAGCCCGTTGTGTTTCTCCAGTGCGACGTTAATTACCTACCTACAATACTGCTAAAGACAAGCGTTTATTTCTTTACGGCATGTGTACATTTTGACCAACTTTCCTCAAAAGTCCTTGGTTTAATACACGTGTTAGTAGAATTCCTTTTAAAAAAGTGAAAAATACAACACAAAAATATTATTTTCCAGACAATTAAAATGATGCTAGAATTTTTCTATGAATGAGAAAAGTGATTATTCAGGTCACTTTTTCAATCTGCAATTAACCAATCCAACCCGAATACGGGTCTGGAAATTCTGCTAGAATTCTGTTAGAAGAAATGAGATGTCGTTTTGTCCTTGTAAGTGACAACCAACATCAAGAAAAATTATTTCAGAAAACTTGTGTTCTAGAAAAAATATATTCAACTTAATATTTTATAAAAACTATCTCAGAAGTAGTTCAGTAAACTTAAACTGCATAAAGTAGTTACGGTTAAATTAATAAAATAACGATCAAGTCTTCGAGGTAGGTAGTTAATTAACGTTAAACTGGTGCAACACAACGGGCTAAGCCTAAGGGAAAAATCCCAGCACGACGCTTCGTGGTCAGATTTCGAGAATACCTGAGCTGGCACCTCACTCTCCAAACTTCCACAAGCCAACGTGAGGACATTTTAGTCCACGGCAGATTTAAAGTGAACCAAACCCCATGTAACACGACAGTCTTTTGGCTGTACCGAGTTTCGAACTCGCAACCCTCCGGTTACTAATCCTTTGCTCTTACAACTGGGCCACCGAGGGCCCGATTAAATCTCCGAATTCCTATTAAATCTTTGGAATAGACTAAATTGAAATCAATAGTCCACTCTACCCGAAGCGTATGAAAAATTAACAAAATCCAAAATATAGTTTGGGGGTATTTCAATTAACGTCACACTGGAGCAACACAACGGGCTATTGGTGACGGTCCGGGATCAAAAATAGTTTGGATGCACCTTTTTAAATTCAAATAACTAGCTTTCAAGGACGTCAACATACGACTAAGTTTTGTTTACGTACAAAAATGGTTTCGTAATTAAGTTAAGTACACTTTTAGTAAATTAACTGATTATTTTTAAGCTTAACACATAAGTTAAAATCTTAGTCCCCAATTAGTTACTTGGGTGGCTTCCCAATTTATTATTTTAAGCAATAAAATCGGTATTTTATTTTTATGGATATACGGCAACATCGGTCGCGATGAAAGCTGCCCTTGGAATTAGCGTCGCGTGACTCGTAAACAAAGAAAATGGCGTCGAGACAGAGAAAGCTTACGACATATTCCGGTCTCGACGATATCACAAAGAGATAAATAATATCTCACTTGTGTATGTTGTGATTGGCTGAAAAATAAACTTTGTAATAATGGAATTTTTCTGTTTACGTGGAAAATTATATAGTTTGTTTATTACCTGTTTGTTATACGAAAAAATGTGATTCTGAATAATACGCGGAATAAACTAAGCTCCCATAAAAGGATAGTTCGCCAAGATGGGGTGATAAGTCGCCGAAACCTGGTATCCTCTTAATTATTTCAAATCAGACAACCTAGAATGTCTTCTAACACTCCTACTTTCAAATTTGCAATGTCAATGTGTTTCCTGTATAATTATACTGCGTACTTTTTCTATGTACACTCAAACCTGTTTTTGTGCGGTATATGAAAACTTCAATCAAATTAGAACATAATTGACGAAGTTATCAATAAAAAAAATTTTGAACCAGTTTACCACAAGAAAATTCGCGTATTGTCAGACTCCGAAGGATAATGGTTATACATTTTAAAAAGTTTTGTATGTGTAAAATAAGTACATATGTAAATAAAATATTTAAAAATGTTCGCATGTGTATTTTCTAAATCAGATTCCAAAAGGTTTGGCGAGTTCCAAGTAGCTGCCAAGCCTCGTGTCTTGATTTCGTTTAAAAAAGCAATTCCTAGTTATTTCGTAAGGTTTTGAGTTATTTTCTACGTGAGACTTTTTTTATGCGGTCCCTATTCACCGCATAAAAAAAAATACTTTTTAAATGTGTTGCGAAAAATATTTTTTATAGCTACTAGTGAAGTTTTGTGCGATTTTTTTATGCGGTCCCTATCCTCCGCTCAAAAACAGGCTTGAGTGTATATGAGTGCTTTTTTAATAATCTTCAACTCGCATTAGATAAGGCTCCATCCGTAAAACCAAAATTTTCTTAAGTTTTTATGCAGTTTAACATTAATCGCTCAACTGCAATTGTCAAACATGAATTATCAGGTTTCACAACAGCCAAGTTGTTAGTGCCTGCACGTTACGAATCTACTTTAGCAGTTGTCCTCGGATCACTTCAGGGGTTGATCCCGGACCGTCGCCAATAGGCCGTTGTGTTACTCCAGTGCGACATTAATTAAAATACCTACCTCCCTTAGCAGTAGGCCCATTTGGAATTATTCTTCGTGTAGCAAAACATGACTAAATAATCGGAACATAAGTGTTAGCAAACAAAGCCAACTTAAATGTTTTTTGTTAAATTTTTACGGTGCAATGACCCTAAAAAAGTTCCTGGTTTGAATCCCATTCGTAATGGTTCGGAATACACTTTAAACAGAGTCGGTTCCAATAGTTGAATTAACGTCGCACTCGGAGCTATTGGGAAAGATCCAAAGATAACGCCTCGTAATTTTGAACCACGGTCAGATGACGAGGTCGACACAGCTCAGCTGGCATTCCACTCTCCAAACTTCCACACCACGCCAACGTGAGTGCATTTGAGGCCACGACAGATTTAACGTGCACCAGCCCCCGTGAACACGACGGTCTTTGGCTGGACCGAGTTTCAAACTCGCGATCCTCCAGTTGCTAATCCGGCCCAATGATGTATTAGGAAGAAATCGATAATTTTGTATTGAAGAAGGTAATTTAGATTCTATGTAAAATCATATTGAATCAGGCCACTTTCTAATGAAACACTCATACGAGACCTTACCATAGCAGACCCTAGAAAACTACTGTCATCGATTCAATCGATTCAGTCTGTCAAACGTTTAGATTAATCTCATCCTGAAAAATTGTCATCGATATCATCTTTCTCTCTTGACAGTCACTTCTATGCAGACACGGGACTTGTAAATGGTAAACGAGTGTGAGTTCATTGGCCGATTTTAATAACTGTGCGCACTTTTTAGAACGAAACTCGAGTACTTTAACATAAATGTTGTAGGAGGTGTTGGTTGTCTCAGTAGAGTTTCATAAGTTTACTGGAGACGAAAGTTTACCTTTCACATTTTGAAGTTTACGCAAATATTTCAATGCGTGTCATGTGAGAATTTTGCAAAAATGTCCGCTTATAACAGACTCCGGCAAACTTTACATCTCAAATTTGTTTTAGATTCATCAATCAATTGTTACTTGTGGTAATGAAATTTAATTAGAGAACGACATTCCACGCAATTCATTATGTCATTCCGTTCCTTGATATAACTGATACCTTTCTGATAACCTTTTGAAACTCTTCCGCGGTCGCGGTAGCTCGGTTGGAAGAGTAGTAGATTAGCATCCGGAGTTCGAAACTCGATCCAATTAAAAGACCGTTCTGTATGTGGGAGCTGGTGCACGTTCAATTTGAAGTGGCTTCAGACTTCCCCACGTTGGTGTGGTGTGGAGTCTTGGGGGGGGGGGTATTTCAATTAACGTCACACTGGAGTAACACAATGGGCTATTGGTGACGGTCCGGGATCAATCCCAAAGGGAAAGATCCGAGGACAACACCACGTAATTTTGAACCACGGTCAGATGACGAGGCAACACCTGAGCTGGCACCCCACTCTCCAAACTTCCACACCACGCCAACGTGTGGAGTCTTGGAGAGTGGGGTCCCAGCGAGCTGATGACCTCATCATTTGACCGTGGTTCAAAATGACGAGGTGCTGTCCTCAGATCTTTCATTTTCGGATTGATCCCGGACCGTCGCCAACAGCCCGTTATGCTGCTCCAGTGCGGCGTTAATTCAACTACCTACTTTCAAATTTTTCCTATCGAAATTTATTGAAACGTCTAAAGTACATAAATTCCTTTCTGTTCAATCCTTTTGCCATTCACAGCTTTTATCACAGGATAGCCCGTTGTGTTGCTCCAGTGTGACGTTAATTAAAATACCTACCTACCTCACAGGATAGGTAGGTAGATATTTAACGTCCCACCGGAGCAACACAACGGGCTATTAGCGACGGTCCGGGATCAATCCCGAAGGAAAAGATCCCAGGAGAACGCCTCGCCATTTTGAACCTCGGTCAGATGACGAGAAAACCTGAGCTGGCACCCCACTCTCCAAACTTCCACACTACGCCAACGTGAGGACATTTGTGACCACGACAGATGCACCAGGCTCCGTGTACACGATGGTCTTTGGTTGGATTCGAACTCGCAACCCTCTGGTTGCCGATCCGTTGCTCTTCCGACTGGGCTACAGGGTCCCTTTTCTCCCAGGAATTCATTTGCTAGTTTTGAATGTAATACTCGAACGCATAACCAATATACAAAGAAGTATCAAAAAGTAAGGTGAATTTTTGATTGACAGAAAAACGTGCACACACAGAGATAAATGTATGAAAATTTATTATGTTTGACAAATCGTATCACACTATCATTCGACAAAGGAACCATAGTGGTCTAAGCATTTATTCCAACTCATCCATGCCCTTTTCAAAGAAATCTTGCTCCAGGTTCCCTAACCAGGTAAGTGTTGTGCCTCTTCCAGTGTATGGAAACGGAGGTGTTTCTTCAGGGGCCAAACAAATGGTAATACTGCTCACTGAACCATATGAGCTATTCAATGCATTTGCAATATCACTCACTCTTCTGTCTTCACGAATCATGGCATCGACGACAGCCACATTCGTGTCGTTACACCACACGTACACTTGTTTCTGCGACATAACACTCTCCATAGACTTCCAACAATTCTCGATGAATATCACATGTTTTTTCCCCTTGGCCCATAAAAAACGAATGACAGCTCCTCCTTGGAGTAATGCTCAAGTCGATGCGCCATCTTTGATTGGCTCTAAGCACCAGACGGGTTGACGTAGAAGTTTCTACAAGCCGTCACACTTCCATCGCCTCGGTACTTGCAACATATAAAAAATTAATTAGCTACACGAAAAACTGAGTTTTAGGACAAATTCACCTTACTTTTCGATATATCCTTGTATTTTCCTGGGTACACTCAGAACCGAGTAGTTTGAGAAGAACGGCAAAATACACAAAAACACTTCCATATCACAGTGAATAAAAGGATGTATTGTCCTGATCCTAAACGACGTGCGCCATTAAAGCGCTCTCGAACATCTAAGCATAGCAATAAAGAGTAAACGGAATTTATTTCCAAGTACAGTAATAGCCCGCTGCGTTGCTCCAGTGCGACGTTAATTAAATACGTACCCACCTCCTAAGTACCGCTGAAAATATTCAAATGAAATCCATTTATGGGCCAAGTTTCAAGAGAGCGGTCAGATCCAGTTAACGAGTTTTGTATTGACAAGTTCGTGTTTACTTTTCGAGAGCCCTAATGAGCAAGGGCGTGTTTGTAAACAAAAACATTTTTCAGAGTAGTCTAATGAACGGGAAAATATGTTCTCACTAGCAGCGCATTTAAATTTTGAATTGGAGTCCCAGTTTAGGGTGTTGACCTGGCAATCGGATCGTGGCACGAGTTCGAAAATAGATCCGACCGAAAATCGTGCTGGTGCATGTTAAATCTGTCGTGGTCTCTAATCTGTCGTGGTTGCTAATCCTTTACTCTACCAACCGGCTAGCTTGGCCCAGCCCGGTTGGAAGAGTAACGGATTAGCAATCGGAGGGTATTTTAATTAACGTCACACTGGAGCAACACAACGGGCTATTGGTGACGGTCCGGGATCAATCCCAAAAGGAAAGATTCGAGATTAGCAATCGGAGGGTTGCGAGTTCGGTATTTAGTCCAACCAAAGACAGTCGTGTGCGTCGGAGAAGGCGAACGTTAAATTTGTCCTGACCTCAAATGCCCTCACGTTGGCGTGGTGGAGATGTTAGGAGAGTGGGGTGCCGGCTCAGGTGTTGACCTCGTCATCTGACCGTGGTTCAAAATGTGGTGTCCTCGGATCTTTCATTTCGGGATGGTTCCCGGACCGGAGTCAATAGCTCCAGTGAGAAATAAATTCAACTATCTGCCTACCTATCTACAGTAGTGCAGTTTACTATTTATCTTTTTATCTAAACGCATTTGTGGGTATGTCTTTTTTGTGTGTTTTGGATTATATGTTTGTGTTTCTTTAATTGGTTATTTTTCTATCAAAAAACTTTCTAAATAAAAACTAGATAAACAAAATAATCGAAAGCATAAATGTGAAGAAATGCATTTATGGGTTTTTTGTCGCTACCAAAAGCAGCGCCATTTGCTTCTTTGGATCCCTAAATATTTCAGAATTTATGACTCGTCTTCAAACGAATCGATTTATTGTTGTCACGCGAATTAATAATCGTTTGTCACATCGCACTGCATAATAGATCAGACCCGAACGCAAATCGAATCCGAAGCGTACTCCGAAAAACAAAAACATTCTATTTTCACGTATCAAATATTCTAGTAAGGGGAGAGAATGGTATTCTTCGTTTCCAGAAACAAAAGGCGCTCTGGAATATCACCCTCCTTGACGGCGGGAGAGAAAAATACCGAACAACGAGAAGAAAGGAATATCCGGAAGCGTTCGAGTATTCCTTATTCCTTCGGCGTTTGGAGTCAATGGCCGAAGGTGTGATGAGGTGTTTAGGGAAACGGTAGCCATCCCCACACCCCTCCTTCGTTTGTGTAATCCCGCGTTCCATCAAAATTCGAAACGGCATTCCGCCACTTTTATAAATTCCGTATAAATATGCGGAAGTGGGAGTTTGTTCTGGTGACAGAATGAGTTCCCCAGTGGGGTTCGATTTCCTCCACTGCTCAATGCAAAAGAGTTCTGATTCTGAGTTTTCGCTTTTGTGGAATGCCGCGAAGATTGACGGATTCAGAAAAGTGAGTGAATAAGTAGATTGAACTTAGATTGGTTGGTTGGTTTGTTGGAGTTTTATGGCGCAGGATTTGGCCGTGCTGTGCCAGACACAGTATCAAGTACATACACACAATGAAAGTTTTACTGACACAGAAGAGAGAAATACACCCAGGGAAGGAATGCAAATGACAGAAATCGAACCTGCGCCGCCTACAACTTAAGTCCCAATCAAGAGGTACTAATGCTAAAAGCACATTACTTTTAATGATCTTTGAATGTTTACAGACCTAAATCAATGCGCATTTTACATGTGTGATAAAGGAAACAGGTTCGTTGGTTTAGCATTAAAGTTGAGCCCCTTCCTAAATAATGACCTTCCTCAATGCAAAAGAGCAGATTCTGAGTTTTCGCTTTTGTGGAATGCCGTGAGAGATTGACGGATTCAGAAAAGTGAGTGAATAAGTAGATTGAACTTAGATTGGTTGGTTTGTTGGAGTTTTATGGCGCAAGGGCTCTATTTGGCCATGCTGCGCCAGACACAATATCAACTAATAGACACACACAATGAAAATTTTACTAACACAGAAGAGAGAAATACACCCAGGGAAGGAATGCAAATGACAGAAATCGAACCTGCGCCGCCTACAACTTGAAGGTTGCTGACGCAGTGGGCATACCTACTCAGCCACGACGGTCCCTAAAATAAAGGTGAGAGGGACGATGCTTTACTATGCTCAGAGGCCGCGGTAGCCCAGTTGGAAGAGTCGCGGATTAGCAACCGTAGAGTTGAGATCTCGAAACCCGATAGAACCAAAGACAGTCTTGGACGTGGGGATGGTGAAGGTTAAATTTGTCTTGGCCTCCAATGTTCTCACGATGGCGTGGTGTGGAAGTTTGCAGAGGGGGCTCAGCTCAGGACTTGACCTCGTTATCTGATCGTGACTGCAATTACGAGGTGCTGTCCTCGGATCTTTACCGTCTGTTTGTGGGGCAAAAAAATTATTCACGGTTGGAATAGTCGCAAACCAGCAGTTAGCGAGAGTTCAAAATTATATAGAACCAAAGACATCGTGTAGGTGGGGACACTTTGAATCTGTCCTGGCCTCAAATTAGGGAGGTGTAGAAGTTTGGAGAGTGTGGTGCTAGCTCAGGTTTTGTCCTCGTAATCTGACCGTGATTCAAAATTAAGAAAGTGTCCTCGCATCTTTCCCTTCGGGATGGATCCCGGGGACCGTCGTAAATAGGCTATTGTGTTTCTCGACTGCTACGTTAATTCAACTGTCTATGCGCGCGCAATAATGAAACTGGATCGATCTTGATCTCGACATCATCACAAAGCTCGGCAATATCTTGATGAGGTGATATATCGTCATCAGCAAAACTTGTCAGATATTGATGGACGAAGTACCTCGTCGAAACCTCTTGGTAGGTAGTTAATTAACGTCGCGCTGGAGCAATACAACGGGCTATTTTCAATCCGCATTGGTTATCCCACATTGTAAATAAATATTTGCATGATCGCAAGCTTGTGATATTCTTGGATTTCGGAACTGCCGCCGCACATCCCCCTCGAAAGGCGCCAAATCAGACGATCGAAGAGAAAATCGGAGAACGAGGAAAGAAAAATTCCGCGACTGAGTCTTGTCTCTCCCGCCTGTTGTTGATGTCCATAGAAAGTATTAATTTGATCCCCGCACACCTATCTCAGGCAGCGAGGCCAGGAAATCGGATTTAGTCTCCCTTTCCACCCCCCCCCCCCTTCCTTAAGACGGCATCCCCCACCGAAGGGTGGCCGCAGATGCCGCGGACGACTGATCTGATTGGTCAGATGGGGCGTTTAAGCTCATCGAAATCCCTTGCATGTGTTTTTGGGCCCGTTCAAAACAAGGATCTTACCACCCCTCCATTCGCTAGTGTAGGTACTCGCTCTTAATCCCTACTTCCCCATAATAATCACTGCCAACACTGCGGTAGCCCAGTTGGAAGAGTAACGGATTAGCAACAGGAGGGTTGCGAGTTCGAATCGAAACAAAGACCCTCGTGTACAATGGGAGTTGGAGCCTGTTAACCCTTTCGGGCCTAATGGGCATATACGTCCCAGAGATTAGATTGTGTAAATAAATCCCACTTTTGAATGGGTTTTTACGTTTTCAGTGTTCTTATGGAATTAGGGAATAAAAATAGGACTCAAGAAACCTGGCAATACTTTCAGATTGCAAATGGCGGACTCATGTTTTTGAGCACGCCCATTCATTCTGACGAATTAGTGACCGGAAACAAAAAGATGGTACAAAATTAGACGTTAGTTGCCCAGAAGCCATTTCCCACTACAATATGTACATGAATGGAGTTGACCGCTGTGATGAAATGGCTACTTTTTAGGGTCACGGCAGAAAATCAGACAAGTGGTGGAAAAAGATTTTTAGTTATGATTTGTGTTGTGAATGCATGGATTACGAAGTGTGATGTGGAACATAAAACAGAACCACTCTTATCATTCAGGGTCCCCTTAGCTGAGCAACTCATAAATGTTGGAAGGGAGAAAGCAAACACAAAAAGAACGCGAAAGTACGGTCGTCCGTCAGAAAGAGCAAAAACTACTAAAAACTACTAAATTAAACTACTTTTCAAAATTTTAATCATTTAAAAGTCGGGGCGAAAGGTTTATTTTTTACGATCCACGCCCCACCCGGCTCACCGCGAGGTTTAGAGCCCAGTTTAGGGGGGCGGGGAAAGTGATTCTCAGCAGAAGAGGCAACGGGCCAGCACACGCCCACCCAACAGGGGTCACGTACGGCAATTATTGAGTATTATATACAATTAAATTACAATATAAATACATCTCGCTTTACATTTAGCGATTAATTAGAACATCAATAAACAACAAACAAAACGCAATTTAGAATTTTAACAATTTTGAGGGCAATGCCAAGCTGTACAGATAACAGATTAGATAGTTGATGTTAAAAAGTTATCACAGGATCCAAAAGGAAGTCTATGAGCTAATGGAGTCCGTAACAGCCTCCAATGTCCTCAATGAGTCGGGTGCATGCTCAGGTGTGCACCTCGTCATCTGATTGGTCCCTGGCAGTCGCCAATAGCTGATTGTGTAGTGCGACGTTAATTAAAATACCTACGTACCCGACTATACCCATTCAGTTTTTCCTTTTTTGCTTTTCAGAGTGCTTCCGTTCATTCAAACACTTGCTATAGAAACTTGGCCCCCGCTCAAGCCGTGCTTTTCCCGAAGAGATCAAATTCTGCGCTTTCCACATTGACGCGTATGTTTCGTCTTTGAAAGATGGTACGGATGCAACAGCGAAAAATACCCGGCTGTAAAGCTTTGCGTCCGTTATAGGGCGATACTGTTTACGAAGACGGCACAAGGATAGCACTCGGGAAATTATTTTCGACTCCAGCCATAACTAAATATTTGGGATCTCTGAAGCAGGTTATGCCATAATCACATGGTATTATCCATTATTTTTGGGGTGTTGTTCTGCGCTTACCGTTCTTTGGAACTGTGGTATAGTTTATTTTAAAACTCGCAACTAGGATTTTATTTCGGAGTGAGCCTAAAGTTAAAAATGAAATTTTTTATCTTATCACATAGGTAGCCCAGTTGGAAGAGCAGCGGGTTAGCAAGCGGAGGGGTGTGAGCTCGAAACTCGATCGAACCAAAGACCGTCGTGTACGTGGTGGATGGTGAACGTTAAATCTCTCGTGGCCCAAACGTTGGCGCGCGGTGTGGAAGTTTGGAGAGTGGGTTGGTTGAGGTTTTATGGCGCAAGGGATATATTTGACCAGATTTTACCGACGTAAAAGAGATAAATACACCCAGGGAGGAATCGAGCCTGCCAATAATTCGATGGGGAGATTGGGGTGCCAGCTCAGGTATTGACCTCGTCATCTGACCGTGGTTGAAAATTATAAGGCGTTGTCCTTGGATCTTTCCCTTCGGGATGGATCCCTGACCGCCGCCAATAGCCAGTTGCGTTGTGTCAGTACGAAGTTAATTAACTTCCTACGTACGTATCACATATTTAGCAGTCTTTTGCCTAGCTTTCAGTTACAAGACTGAACTTTAAAAGGATTGCTGTAAGACAGCACGAAAAGTGAGCTGATCTGTGTACAAATCCGGTATGTCATATAGTTCCGCGAATCCTTATTATATACAAATAAACTACATTAAGTGTCATTAAACAAATATTCAAACTTGTTTCTGAAAATGCGTTTGTAATTTTGTGTGGGGTTGCGATATTTAGATGTGTGAGAAGATGGCTGGGTCTACGCATAAAAGACGATGCTCAGTCATTGCTTTGATACTTCGTAATGAATATTAATTCATTGAAGGCGACTTTCTTCGCCTGCCAGTTCGAACCCAAACCTCTTTCGTCAGTCAGAGTGCGAACTGAAACTTTTGCACCTCGCATCTGCACTCTTCTCGACCCCCAAACTCTGAGCGGAGTTAAATCGCCATGTTATTCCTGTTTCTGTGCTGTTTGCTGCTGTCTCGTTTAAATGTATCTGTCGTCATAAATGTTTAAAGTTTTGTGAAGTTATTCGGGGTGTTTTATGTTGGTACGGACACACAGGGACCACAGTGGGGACCCGGACGTGATTTGAACACGTAACCTTCCATATAAACAAAACTATTTTATGTATAAAATAGTATAGGATGGCCATAAAATAACTTTCACTCTGTGGAGGCACCTGTATCTAAATCGAATAAATGGGATGGAATCAAATTTGGTGTTGAGACATGTGGAGAAGCATTCCACGGAAAGCATTTTAGTACCAAAAGTCGCCAACAAGGGGAAATTTGGCGCTGTTCGAGTTCGCGGAAAATATCTCCCCTTCAAAAGTCTCAATATTAAATTTAGTTGTTTTTAACTTGCGTTTTAACCACCTTATCCAACGACCCTCGTATTATTTCGACATTTATTGATGTTTTCAATGTTATCTAACTATTGTATTTGTCAACAGGGTGTCAGTGGAGGCAGCAGCAATGGAGGAAGAGGTGGCGAATGACGTCCGGACCGCCGCCCTCTGCGCCCTGAGTGTACTGGGGCTCTTCTCCAACGGCCTCATCTTCGCCCTTCTCTACAAGAAGCAGAACATGAGGACCTTCTCTAACCGATTCGTGCTCAGCCTCGCAGGAAGCCACCTGTTGCAGTGCAGTAAGTACACGCCTCCATCATTTCATCCAACCATTTGTAGATAGATAGTTAATTAACATTGCACTGGAGCAACACAACGGGTTATTGGCGATGGATCAATCCCTACGGGAAAGATCCAAGATCTTTTGAACCACGGTCAGATGACGAGACAACACCTAAGCTGGCACCCCACTCTACAAACTTCCACTCCACGCCAACGTGAGGACATTGGAGGCCACGACAGATTGAACGTTCACCAGCCCACGTGTACACGACGGTCTTTGACTGAACCTAGTTTCGAACTCGCGACCCACCGGTTGCTAATCCGTTACTCTTCCAACCGGGCTTCCTCGGTTTCTCCAACCATTTGACAAGATAGTTTTGGGGAGGTAGAACTGTAGCCCTACAATAGACTCGCTCGGTTATTTAGGTATCATAAACCAAAGGCCTTACTAAATGAGAAGTCCTTAACTGTGAAAGCTGCAACAAAAAATATCTCCCCATTCCTTCAAATTACGAATTGTAGCCGTGGTAGATCACGGATTAGCAACAGAGGATTGTGAGTTCGAAACTCGAATCAATCAAAAACAGTCGTGTACGTGGAGGTTGGTGAACGTCTGTCATGGCCTCTAATGTCCTCATGTTGGCGTGGTGTGGAAGTTTGGAGAGTGGGGTGCCAGCTCAGGTGACCTCGTGATTCAAAATTACGTGGTGTTGTCCTCAGTTCGGGATGGATCCCTTACCGTAGCTAATATCCCGTTGTTTTTCTCCAGTGTGACGCTAATTCACATGCCTAAATGCCTCAAACTCCAAATCGGGATTTCTTAAAGACATTTGCCAATCCGACCTAACAGTCAGAAATAGCACTTCTAGAAAAGCTGCCTTATTTCAATAGCTAAGCCAGATATCTGTTTGATTGAACTCACGTATTATTTAGACAAAAGATAGTGTCCAACCAAATGGAAACGTCTGCATATTTCAATGACTCACTGGAAATATATGTGTTGCAATTTCAGTGAATACCAATGTAATTAACGGTCTATTCTGTGTGAATTGAAAAACATTTTTCATGTATGCAGTTTTTGAATGATTCCAAAGTACGTACGCCTCGTTTGGTGGCAACTCTCTTGGCGCACTTTTCATGTCGCCAAGGAAAGGATTCTTAGAAAAATCGTGTTTTAAACCGGAAAATAATAAACAAATTTCGCGAAAGAATACCCTGAAACTTATCAACAACACTCAATACAGAAGGCATGTTCAAATAGAAAAGGGTAACGATTTTCAAAAGAAAATAGCAAGGAACAATACAACCTGATGCCACTGCACTGGACCGTGACTAAAATCGAACTGAACGTTTGAATTCTTCCATACATTAAATGGAAAAAGAATTGGGAAAAAAATTTAAAAGACCCAATGGAATCAAAGTACGATTTAACGGAAATGAAAAGAAAATTCTAGAGTGTTCGAAATGAAAATTTAAACTTTTCACTTGCCGAGGTTGCCATAAAAACGGGAATAGCCCTAACAAAGATGGGTTGCCTTCACCTGCTATAATTCGCTACTAAAAGTGAGTCAAAAAACGCCCCAAGAGCGTTACCCCCAAACGAGGCGTGTGATACAGCTGTACCGATTCCAACAGAAACTCAATCAATGCTTAATAACATGTTATAGACTAATGTTAAACGACATTTCTCGTTAGGAATGCAGACAATGCTGATGTTGAATTTAATTTCTTAAGACTCTACACGAATGCCCTCCGTTTGAGTTTATACCTGAAAATACCTATTCACAGTAATCTTCTCTGTTCCAGTTTTCATCATACCTGCCATGCTGGCGTCCACGCGAGGCGTGGTCTTCAGCCGTCTCTGGTGCCGGATCACGACATCCCTGACAATCTGCCTCAACCTCGCATCCGTCTTCTCCATCCTGCTCATTGCCATCGACCGCAACTGCGCCGTCAACAGCCCCCTCCACTACACCATCACCATCACCAAGAAGAGGACCAGCGTCCTCATCGGGGCCGTCTGGTTGGCCGCCCTCGTCCTCTCCCTGCCGGTCCTCTTCGGCATTCCCGAATCGTCCTCCTCCAGCACCCTCCAGTCCGGTGAACTGCGGGACTCCACCAGCTTGGCGTACGGCATGTCCGTCGCCTTCGTCGGGTTCGTCGTCCCTTTCGTGAACGTCACCAGCCTGTACGTCGCCATGTTCCGGGCGGCCAGGAACAACAACGCCCGTGCGCGGCGGAGCAGTTCCAACAGCAGCGGCTCCAACGAGGTCATCGTCAACCTGAAGCCGTTCAGAAAGCAAGGCGCCACCGAGTATACCATCAGGAGGAACTTTTCGTCGGACAAAGTGGACGCCAACAGCGCCGGCTGCTGCTTCGTGGGCAAGCACAAGGCAGCGGTGACGGGCCTGCTGGTGGTCCTGTCCTTCGCCACCTGCTGGCTGCCGTACTTCACGACGCTTATATCCGACACCTTCCTCCCGATGTCCCAAGGCATGCGGTACTGCGTCCACATCGCGGCCTACACCTCCTGCGTCCTGAACCCCTACATCTACTTCTTCCGCAACAAGAACGCCTGGAGGGAAGCCAAGAAGCTCCTGGCGGGGTGCTGCATCTCCAGGAACAAGTTCGATCACAATCGGAACGCGAAGAAGAGCACCATCGACATGTCGCCAAGTCTGTTCCGGATCCCGACCTCGCTCAGCCAGTCTGTGCTCACCATGAACACGACGAACCTCAGTGCTCTGTGCTCGGACCCTTCCAACAGGAACATGTCGCTGCAGGCGATGGTATACCCTGAGAAGACCACCTTGCGGCAGACTCGAGGGGTGTTTTCGCTGGAGCCCGCGAAACCCCTTTTGCACCAGGACTCGTCGTCCAGCAACGACAGTAACGATGCTTGCACGACCTCAGTGATCATGGACAGTGGCCTCAGCATGGATGAAGATTCCACTATATGGTTCCATCCGTTCCAATCCGGGATGGTCGACGTACCCTTGCACGATGTCGCTGAACTCGAAGCTCTGGTGTAAACCTAATGGATACTAACTATTTAATCCGTTGCAAAAACCTCTCTTAAGATCCCAACAAACTTTGATGTGCGATGACTTCAAGGACAATTGAAAATCTTGTAAGCTGCCCTACATGTACAAGACATTGTGTACCACGTTCCGTCTACTTCAGGACAGTCATGATGTGTGCTACTTTGTATTTCGTTCCGTGTGCGAGATTCTTCTGGGCAACATCAAAAGAGAACTAAATCTTACGAATCAGTCACATTGACTAGTCATTCTTTTAAATCTGATATATGCTCATAAGTTTTTCTATTGGATCTCGTCTGTGTGGTTTTTGTGGAGAGTAGTATTAATAGTTCCTATTTATGTGTTTCGTACTTATATTTCTGTAGGCTTAATTTTGTTTGTAAGCAACTATTTATTTAAATATATTCGAGAGTGAAGGATATATAAATGGAAGAATATGCAACTTAAATGCACAAAGTGGATTACAATCTAGACAGAAATGTCAAAAGTCACGAGAAGTGATAAAGTGACTAGCGGTGAAGACTTGTTTTAGATAACTTATTTGTGGAAGAACTACGATGGTTTTTATACAAATTAACCTACCGTCTAAACGTTGATCCAGAAGTTTATTTATTTTATTTGAAAGTTAAGTTTCGAATTTTATTTTCCATTACGTCAGGAATGACCAAAATTTTGCTGCCCATTACTATTAGTGAGTCAAAATTTTAGAGTCACTAAGAATTATCTTGACCTCACACTGCTAATACGCCTGAAAAAGTAGTATTGTAAAATATGATGGCCCTGTCACCGAAAATATGAGTACTTCCACAAAAATGCGATAAGTTACTAAATATATAAGGTTCTCATAAAACTTAATATTTATTACTAAAAATTCCAGTTTATAAAGTTTTACATAAATATCATTTTTACAAAGTGCATTGTGTAGCTAATACATTGTAGAAAACCTAAGACTAATATTCAAAGCTACTCTAATGGGAAAAAGAAAATTGGAAATTATATTTTTCTGTGAGTGAAAGTAAACATCAACTAAATTTTGAAAACACTTAAAACGAAGAATCTAAAATACTCGTATATCTGTATCATATTTTATAAGGTAAATGCAAATGAGAAATAATAACTATGCATTGTTATTACGAGAGCTTAAGGGTTTCTATAATCGCTTAACATCCATCGCACAATCGTCGAATGACCAAAATTGGTGCTGAAATTTGGTGACATGAATTTTTGTTATGGATGAATACTTAACATCAAGCGATATGGTGCGTAAAATCGAAAACACAATGATTACTCCAATCGAAAGTGTTATTTATATGCAAGCTGTTTATGTGTATTGATACTGAATAATTATATTTTCACTTAACTTTTACATTGAACCAAAGCATTTGTAATGAAACCTTGAATGATTCGACTTTGAACATGAGTAATTTATGTTAGAATTATGGAAAATATGGGATGCAAATCATGAAGCTATGCATTGTAAATAGAGATGATGTTTGTGTTATGGTGCTCATGTGACGAACTGGTGCTGAGATGATAGACTTACAATTATCATATCTTAAATATAACCATACTGAGATCATTTGCTTTTTCTGCTTAAATACTAAGACTTTTTTGAAGCTAAAAATAAATGGAAATTAGTAAAACAAATTACCTTATTTGATTTTGAAAGTATCTTCAAAAATACTAATAATTTTTTGACTAGTAACATTTTCAGCATTACCCTTGCGGGCATTACTCAAAATGTCTTGCAACGCGAATTGCAAGAAAATATTGCTTTATTATTTGAATAATTTTATAAAAAACAAATGTTTTGAATGAAATCTGTCTACAGTGTTAGTAATTTTATGATTTTCTCATGAACTATGTAAAATGTCATATCAAATTCGTACGAAACATCACAATCCAAAAAATAAATATATTTTAATAACTAAATTGCAAAAAGTGAATAGAAGTTTTAATAGAAATTACTATAAGTATAGCATGAATACTTTTAAGGAAATATTCTCTCGATCATATTCAAACACAGTTCCTAAGCACCAAATTAGAAATGAAAATACCCGACTAAGTTTGTGAGAACATCACTGCCAATATTTATTTCGTCACTAATGTCATGTAACAAGGATTAAACAACGTATAAGAGATCGGTCGTTATTTTGCAGTATACTTTTGATTGCTTTATCTAACGAAGCTCTAGAAAGTTTAGAGACATTTTGCATATAAACATGAAAAGTTTTTAATCTGTAATGAATATCATGTATCGGAAATGAATAGAGGAACACTATCTCTATCACAACATAAGCTATTTTATGAAGAGTGTTTCAAAACTTCATGTAAAAATTTTAACCCTCCAAGTGGTTTCGACGAGATATCTCGTCCATCTAGATCTGACCAATTGTGCTAATGACGAGATATCTCGTCATTAAGATCGTGCCAATTTTTTGGTGATGACGAGATCAAGATCTGGTCAGTTTTCTGATGACGAGATGTCCATCAGGATCTGCTAGTGGTTTCTCTACTGACGGGAAACCCCATTAAGGCAACCACCAAGAGGAGGCACCTGAAGGAGGTAGCGAAATTTAATCCTATTGATATAGGGACCTAAGTCCACAAACGAACCCTCGATCTGTTGGAGCTACACTAAAGTGCTGAAATGAAAGATAGCAAACTAGTTAGTAAATATTTTTTATTAACCCTAATTTACAATTTGACAGAAGTTGTACACTTTGAGTTCAACAGTAGGCTCAAAGTGATGCACGTCTGACAGCATCGGCGCATGGATCGCCCTCCAAATTGGCTAACTGCCGCCTAACAGAGGAAATCTAGGTGACTGCAGCGAACATACGCGTCACCATGAATCTAACTTTGCATTTCCTACCTCCCCGTAAATTGAGAACAGGAAATTTTGAAACACCAGCAAGATTGATCAAACTTTTTGCGATGATGCAACTGATGCGAATTTTGCATATGAAAAGGAAACTCGCAACTTTTGTTTTGATTATGAGCATTTTTTTGTTATATGAGCATTTTTGTTTGCCAGTCTGCTTCTGTGTACATGGAGTGGATGCTTCAAATGTTTTGTACTCTTGTGGGTGTGTTGCAAAGGGAGTGCCATCTAGTGTAGATGCTTTCTTCAATTTGAATACTCATCGAGCTTAAGTAGTAGGAGGCCGGCTGTTAGCAAACGCACAAATTTGCCGGAAGCCTTTTGATACGATGCGCTCGTTTGTGCAAGATGTTTTGAAACACTCCGTGTATTTATGTTAATACACAAAGTTAGAAATTTAATAAAAATCTCGCGGATTTTGGATCTAACGGTTTCTCTATTGGATCATTCTAAAGACGATTTAATTGAAAATTACTTTCTGTTTCGGAAAATTGATTTTATAACAAATTTAATTAGGAAACTGTTGAGTATACACTATAATTCTTCACATAGAAATTTAAGTAATATATGATGATATCAGTTCTGAGAAATATTTTTTTGTTCCTTAAAGTCGATATAAAAAGATGAATCGAATGGTCATGGATAAGAATATTTTTACAAAAACGAATCAATGTGTGTCATATGTTCTGGATCATCGTAAAACCATTTTTCGACTTTTTCACTAATAGGATTTTTTATTGTGCGCAAGAAAAATGTAATAAAGTGAAAATTTTATGTTTTCTGGTACTGTATTCTCAAAACCACATTTTTATAAGTTATTATTCTATTATGTTATATTATTTATTCTATATTAGTATTATTCATATATTTTGTTTTTGAATAATATTCAAACTTTGTCTCAGTCAATACATTGTTACCTTACGTTACTGAATATTTCTTACTTATTAATTTTAATGAAACATGTTATATCACGAGTGCACAAATCCATGAGTGTTGCGGGCCGGATGGTGAGAAAGCGGACCGTATGTATTAGTTTCAAGAGTGAAGGTGTTGAGTGAAGAAAGAACTAATAATAAATTTTAGGGCGAATTATTTAATAGCATCAATTTACGCGTTGAATTTTTTTACTAATGAGACTTGTATACGGGAGTTAGTTCTGTGGTACGAATCCAAGATTAATCCCTAAAGTTTTGTATTTCAAAAACAATTTCCGGAATTTACATTTATTTTGTTTTATAATTGAAACATTTTGCTCTCACGCCAATGTGCTTTCAAAGATGCTTAACATTTTCTGCGCTACCAAATTTTTAAACTTACGTTTTTGAAGGCTTTTGAAGAACTCGATTAAGGTATCCGATTACTTTGAAAAGTCGATTTTTGACTAAAATTTTATGCTTCATTTTATTCCATATCCTAAATATTTAGACTTTTTTACAAAACTGTTTTTATTTTGTCTGTACGGTGAATAGAAGAGGAAATGAAGCAGTTAGAACAGATATTGTGACAGCTGTTGTTTAATTAGTTTTCAAAGCTTTAAATGCATTTTTCTCTGATTTGGGGCACAATTTTTGAGCGATAAATTAAAATGTACTACATATTTTTGAATTAAATTTGGTATACTGATTTTTATTTTTGTTTTGGAGGGCCTGAACTCTCTAGGGGATAAGAGTTATCTCGAAAGGAAAACTTTTTAGAGATTTCAGTGTTGTGGCGTGTAATGAAAAATATCAAAACTTCATGTTTTTGATATTTTTCTCAAGATTTCATGAGTGGAAAGGAACATTGCATATACTTTTGTTCAGGCCCTAACTTGTATATTTAGGAGATTTATGCAAAAATTTAGGCAAATGTACTCATAAGTTTTTCATTTGCAATGTTTTTCGTCAATGCCATTTTTATACTTACTTTTCCAAATTTTGCCAATTTTTCAATAAATTATAAAATTTTTAGTGATTTTTTTGTTTTAAAATGTGTTTTTATAAGTCTTTTTTATCTTAAAAATAGTATAACTTGAATATTTAAAAAAAGAACTCCTAACGTAGTCGGATACTTTAAGAGGAACTCTAAATTTTGTATTACATATCGCTGCACATTGAAGATCTATCTCCAGTTAAGGGTCTATGCATACCTAGTCCATAGTCCATGTAGGAAAATAAACTATTTTTTCTCGGACATGTAACGTAATGTCCTGTCAGCGTCTTCTTAGAACTCAACTTTCATTTTTATGTTCCTATTTCGCCTGCATTCTTATACCCTTTAAAAAGTTTTTCCTATAAATATATTTGAAGACTTATTCAAATAAAATCATTTTCTCCAGTGAATGATTGCAAGACCTCCCTGAGCCGTATGTTGTGCACTCTTGTGTCAAACCCTAATCACGCAATTCGGTAAAATTTCTGACACAAAAGCAATTGGAATGTTGTGAATTCATCTTTGAAAGTGCTGTATCTTTTTCAATATGTTTGTTCTTACACGTGAATCTTGTTTGTTTTCCAAAAGTTCTGACATGTGCTCTCGGAAAAAGTTTTGTAAGAAAATTGTATGTGTGGTTCTGTCAAAAGGTCTATTATATATTTTTTGTCTTGTTTTTTGTGAGAAACGGAACTCCCACTACGCTGGGTTGTAAATATTCAATGTCTGCTGTTTAATACGTTTTGAAAGAATTTTATTACTACTACAAGATGTTCGTGCCGTCGTTTTACACATTCCATATCTTTGAAACATGTCTTGAAATAAAAAACACATCATTATATGACCCCTGATGTTTCTCTTTTCCTCGTCTGTCTTGTCTGATTTCATGGAAAGATGCTGGTATTGCAAGAAATATACATAGATGAAATATATTAAAACGAAACGATATAACTGAATTACATATAAAATATTTAGTAAATTTAATACGTTTTGTATTAAACGAAATACAGACTAAATAACGTGCGCAGAATAACTTTTTCTTGGAACAGTATGGAAAGATGCCGCTATAAAAAATACTTATGAATGAAAACAAAATATGTAACTGAATGACATATAACGCATGTATATAGTAAATAATAATGTATATAGTAAATAATTAAATAAAATGTAGGCTGAATAAATACCACATAACTTTCTCCACGGAACAGTACGAAAAGATGCAGATATACACTGCTGGCCATCGTAAATGCAACACCCTGAAGGAAGCATGCAAATAATATGAAATTTACAACATGCATTAGCGGAGGTGAGATATGCAAATGATTAGAATTTCAGCGCAGACGCACATCACGCGCGCCTGTGGCGCCACTTCAAAGCGCTATTTAAGGCTTGGAGATTTCGACGATTTCAAGTACGGCAATTGTGTTTTTCTTGTGGTTTTTTCAAAAGAACGATCAATTATGCCTCGTAGAAAACAGCGATCATCTTTTGATCAAGTATCCGAGTTCGACAGAGGAAGGATAGTGGCCTACCGAGATTGTGGATTATCTTTCAGGGAAATCGGTAGTCGTGTTGGACGAAACCAAACAACTGTAATGCTGATATGTGATCGTTGGATGCAGGAGGGTACGACGGACCGACGTGTTCGATCGCATCCACCTCAGTGCACCACATCACGTGATGACAGGCATATTGTGCGTATGGCAGTGACGGATCGCTCAGCCACATCACGAACCATAGCACAGCACATTCAGTCTGTACCGCATCATCCAGTGTCTGCGCGTACCATTCGACGCCGTTTACAGCAGAGTGGTCTGTCCGCAAGACGTCCATTGCTTCGTCTACCCTTGACGCAGAACCACAGACGTTTCCGCCGCCAATGGTGCGATGAAAGAAGGATGTGGACGGCAGAATGGAATGAAATTGTCTTTACTGACGAGTCACGCTTCTGTCTGCAACACCACGATGGTCGGATTCGAGTCTGGAGACACCGTGGAGAGAGGATGCTGAACAGCTGCGTTATGCACCGCCACACTGGTCCTGCACCGGGTATTATGGTATGGGGCGGTATTGGATATCACTCTCGCACTCCTCTAGTACGCATTGCCGGTACTTTAAACAGCCAGCGCTACATCTCCGAGGTGTTGGAGCCAGTTGTCCTTCCTTACCTTCAGGGCTTGCCCACAGCCATATTTCAACAGGATAATGCGCGACCATACGTGGCACGCATTGTCCAAGGGTTCTTCGTCAATCGCCAGATTGAATTGCTTCCCTGGCCAGCTCGCTCTCCGGATCTTTCGCCGATAGAAAACATGTGGTCCATGGTTGCTCAACGATTGACCCAGAATACATCCCCAGCTGCCACACCAGATCAACTTTGGCAACGTGTGGAAGCTGCTTGGTCTGCTGTACCCCAAGAACACATCCAAAGTCTCTTTGAATCAATGCCGAGGCGTGTGGCAGCGGTGATCTCCAACAATGGCGGCTACTCTGGCTACTGATTTTGGCAGGAACCACACTTCACAGAAGTCTATAAATTTAATCATTTGATACTTGGTCAACATGTTATCTACAAAATAAATTTTGTTGTGATATCTCTTGTCTTTCTTGGTGTTGCAATTTGGGTGGCCAGCAGTGTATAAATAAAACGACGAAATGAAAGAAAACATCCAAATTACATATAACATATTTAGTAGATTTAATATATTTTGAAAATTAACTGGAAATATAGACTGAGGTAGGTATTTTAAATAACGTCACACTGTAGCAACACAACGGGCTACTGACGATGGTCCGGGATCAAACTGGAAGGAAAAGATCCGAGAACAACACCTCATAACTTCGAACCTCGGTCAGATGACGAGGTCGCACCTGTGCTGGCACCCCATTCTCCAAAATTCCACGCCAACGTGAGGACATTTGGGGCTCCGACAGATTTAACGTGCACCAGCCCCCTTTGTACACGACGGTCTTTGGTTGTATTCGAACTCGCAACCCTCCGATTGCTAGTCCGTTACTCTTCCAACTGGGCTACCGCGCCACTCAATTTATTTGGTCGCTCTCTTATGCAGTTTATTAATACAAGGATATATCAAAAAGTAAGGTGAATTTGTCTCTAAAACTCAGATTTTTTTTTGTGTAGCTAATTAATTTTTTTATATGTTGCAAGTACCAAGGTGATAGAAGTGTGAAGGCTTGTAGAAACTTCTACGTCAAACCATCTGGTGCTTAGAGCCAATCAAAGATGGCGCATCGACTTGAGCATTACTCCAAGGAGGAGGTGTCAATCGTTTTTTATGGGCCAAGGGGAAAAAACATGTGATAGTCATCGAGAATCGTTGGAAGTCTATGGAGAGAGTGTTATGTCGCAGAAACAAGCGTACGTGTGGTGTAACGACACGAATGTGGCTGTCGTCGATGCCATGATTCGTGAAGACAGAAGAGTGAGTGATATTGCAAATGCATTGAATAGCTCATATGGTTCAGTGAGCAGTATTACCATTTTGGATTACCATTGGTTTGGCCCCTGAAGAAACACCTCCGTGGGCAGCGTTTCCATATACTGGAAGAGGCACAATACTTACGTGGTTAGGGAACCTGGAGCAAGATTTCTTTGAAAAGGGCATGGATGATTGGGTGCCACGTTGGAATAAATGCTTAGACCACTATGGTTCCTTTGTCGAATGATAGTGTGATACGATTTGTCAAACATTAAATTTTCAGATATTCATCTCTGCACGCGCGTTTTTCTGTCAATCAAAAATTCACCTTACTTTTTGATACTCCTTTCTATATGACTGGAAAAAGAGAACAATGCACGCATATTTTCCTTCAGCTTAATAATTGAAGACGCCATTCCTATTCCAACCATAGCCTTTCTCTTATCAAACAAAACTCCAGATATATTTCCAGTTCTCCAAGAACCGAGAATCTCAATACTTAGGTTTCCTTTCAATTCCAGTGAAGACACCGGTATAAGAATATTTAGAAGTTATTTGATATATATGGGCGTCGTTTCTAAAGCTCGATATTTGCGAAGGCGAAAGTAACCCGTGAAATGAGTTCTTTGATCTCGCTTCAAGACAGGTAAACAAATGGTTTTAAAACATTGGTGAATAATTAATTAATTTCAAACTGTTTTCCAATATTGTGTCACGGGGATGTGTGAACTTGAATAGACAAGTTCATTCCAACTTACTTTATAATCATCAGTATGCGTAGCAATTTCGAATGAAGTTTGTAGCGCTTCAAATGTCGGGTCTGATTAAACTCGCGTAATAACTTTGTATTCCTGCATTTCTAGGAAAATTATGACTTCAAAAGCATGTTATTTTTAAACGAATGAAAAAATATTATATAATTAGTCCACGTTTCCCAGATGCAACCCTTAATCAAATGGAAATTTTGGAAACCCTCTTCAAATACTTTCTAATTTCGTCCAATTAAATTCAGTGCAGAACCTTTTTAAAGCTACATATATATATATATATAAAGGATAAATATACATTTATCACAATTCGAAGCTACTCCTTCAGTGCATTTGAATGAGTTATGCATAAACTGCATCATAAATGAAGATGATTGTCCTGACTTCAATTGAAGGGAAAAGGTTTTATCATTTCAGGTTAATCTCGGGTTTCATCATGGATTCAGATTTCGTTCAAACGAGGTTTAAATGCTTTGAATAACTTTTTTGCTCTATTTAGGATGCTTGTTCGTTATATATTGAAATGTGATGTTAAAAAATTATAGAGAATGAAGATTATTAATCACAAGTCTATGATAAATTTTTCGTTTTCAATATGCTCTTCGTGCTTTTAATTATATGTATTTTTATATTTAAAAAAATTAAAAATTATTTCTTCCCAATGTCAACTTAAGGATCGTATGACCCATCATGCACCGATTGGCGAGAACGTGGAAACCTCTGCCGGGCACCATGGGAGGCGCAGTCGTATTGCACCCACTTGATCTGGGGAAACATGAAAAAATTGCAATCTAATGATAGATTTTTCATTTTTTTATGCTGGTTACAGAGTAGTATAAGGTTATAAGGGTAGCCTATTAGCAATCGGAGGGTTGCGATTTTGAAGCTCGATCCAGTCAAAGACCGTCGTGTCGAAGGGGCTGATGCACGTTCAATCTCTAGTGGCCAATGTTCGGGCCACAATACTCGGGTATAACATAATTTATTATTATTAATAGCATTTTGCACGCATAACTGTGAGCTATTTTTTTATTATTTGACCAACAATTACTGCGATGACTGTTATATGAATTTAGGCATGCTGTGTCCTTTCCTTAATGTTTGCAGGGCCGCCGTAGCCCGGTTGGTAGAGTAAGCGGATTAGCAACCTAAGGTTAACGTGTTTGAAATTCAATCCGGACAAAGTCCGTCGTGTAGGTAGGGGCTGGTGCATGTTAAAATCTGTCGTGGCTTCCAATGTCCTCGCGTTGGGGTGGTGTGGAAGTTTCGAAGGTCGTGTGCCAGCTTAGGCGTCATCGGATCGAGGTTGAAAATTACGCGTGTGGTCCTCGGATCGCGTCATCGGATCGAGGTTAAAAATTACGCGTGTAGTCCTCGGACCGCGTCATCGGATCGAGGTTAAAGATTACGCGTGTGGTCCTCGGACCGCGTCATCGGATCGAGGTTAAAAATTACGCGTGTAGTCCTCGGACCGCGTCATCGGATCGAGGTTAAAAATTACGCGTGTGGTCCTCGGACCGCGTCATCGGATCGAGGTTGAAAATTACGCGTGTGGTCCTCGGAACGCGTCATCGGATCGAGGTTAAAAATTACGCGTGCGGTCCTCGGAACGCGTCATCGGATTGAGGTTAAAAATTACGCGTGTGGTCCTCGGACCGCGTCATCGGATCGAGGTTAAAAATTACGCGTGTGGTCCTCGGACCGCGTCATCGGATCGAGGTTGAAAATTACGCGTGTGGTCCTCGGACCGCGTCATCGGATCGAGGTTAAAAATTACGCGTGCGGTCCTCGGAACGCGTCATCGAATCGAGGTTAAAAATTACGCGTGTGGTCCTCGAACCGCGTCATCGGATCGAGGTTAAAAATTATGTAGTGTGGTTCTCGGATCTCTGTTTCCTTCGGTATGAATCCCGCAATAGCTTGTCGTGTTGCTCCAGTGCGACGTTAATTTAACTACCTACTTACCTTCATTTTTAATACAGCATTTATAGTATAAAACTACAAAATCGGAAACGCAGTTAGGCTTGGTCTTGTTTCTGTGTGAGGAATTTCACGCTTCCCGAAGTGTGGCTTTTATGTGGGAAGATATTTAAAAGTGAAGGCTTATGCCGACAATCCTAAGACAATAAAGGAACTGAAGGAAAACATTCGGTAGGCAGGTAGGTAGTTAATTAACTTAGTTCTGGAGCAACACAACAGGCTATTGAAGACAGTCCGGGTTCCCTGCCGAATGTAGATCCGAGGACAACGACTAATCATTTCGGACCACGGTCAGATGACGAGGTCACACCCTACTCTCCAAACGTCCACAACACGCCAACGTGAGGACATTGGAGGCCACGACAGATTTAACGTGCACTAGCCCACGCGTACACGACGGTCTTTGGCTGGACCTAGTCTCGAACTCGCAACCCTCCGGTTGCTCATCCAACAGAGCTACCGAAAACATTTGGATTGCTATACGGAATATTGATGTCAGTTGCAGTGAGTGTCGAAGTTTCCTGCGATGTGCATTGATGATTGAGGAGATCATTTTCAACGTCTTCTGTAAAAGGTACGTTTTTATTCCCTCCTGGTAGTCAAAGACCGTCGTGTACAAAGGTTGAACGTTAAATCCGTCGTGGCCTCAAATGTCCTCGCGGTGACCTGGTGTGGAAATTTGTAGAGTGGAGCGCCAGCTCAAGTGCTGTCTCGTCATCTGAAACAGTGGTTCAAAATTACGTGGTGTTGTCCTCGGACTTTCCCTTCCGTTTGGATCCCGAACCAATAGCCCGTTGTGTTGCCTCCCCCAGAGTGCGACGTTAATTGAAATACCTACCTTAACCCTCCTTGTGGTTGTCCCGAAGAGCGTTCATTAGCAAAACTGCCCAGATCTTGGTAGAGGTGGTATCCGCCATTGGAAATAGCTAATTAAATCTTTATCTCGTCATCATAAAGATTTTGATGATCTATTTCGTCATTAGCAAAATTGGTCAGGTCTACGTGGACGAGATATCTCGTTGAAATCACTTGGATGGTTGAACCATACTTCGCGTGACATACAGTAGAGGCCGCGGTAAACCAGTTGGAGGAGCAACGGATTTGCAAGTGGAGGCTTGCTCGAAACTCGCCGCAACCAAAGACCGTCGTGTACAAGGGGGCTGGTGCTCGTTAAATCTGAGTATTCCTCTCTTGTAGTTTCCCTTTGTACACATATTTAAGGGGGCACAGTACCTTTAAGCATACAAATCAGCAGGTAAAATAAACTAATTTCGGTAAACTGTATCACCAAAAGTTTTATGTGTATCATAATGAATTTTTTTGCAGGGTTTATTTATACTTTATACTACACAATGCAGAAAAATTGGTTTGATTTTTAAAAATTAAATAATATTTTACTAGAATTTACCATAAGGTTATTTTTTAACATACTTTTTTACAAGCATAACTTGTGCGCAACATTCTGAGTCATCCTGTGCATTTTCTATAAAACTAATGGCTGATATGAGTAACACGATGCTTTTATTTTAAATTAAAACCAAAAAATAGTAGTTAAGTAACACATAAATATAACAATCAATTAATATTTCACTTCATTTATTTTTTCCAAATTTTCGATCATACTATATCAAAATTTTTTAATACATTTTTAGCGTTTGAGTAAAATTTTGGTTTCATTTTGAAGCCCTTTTGATAATCTATTTTCATTCAAAATTTCAGGAGTCTACGTTCATTAGTTGGAGAGTTCTAGCTTGAAAATTACCATTCTGAGATAAATGCAATTAAAGTTGAAATAGTTATTTTTAGCATTCGTTCATAGTGCGTTCAAGTAAACAAATAGATTTGTGAAATGAAAGAGTCGAGTAGTACATATTCTGCTTATATTTGTTACAGTAAAAATATTATTAAAACTTTCCAAAAAAAATAAATAACATAATTCGAAAAATTAATAGCATAATTCCAAACCAAAACTAAGAAACGTAAACAAACGAACAGCTGAAAATAAAAATAGGTGTGTTCGAAAAATCCTCATTACGAACGAACGAATGTGAATTTTTTCATGCGGTTTTCTTATCAGAATCAAAACATTTCAAACTATCTAAATAGATCAAAACTGGAAAATCGATTTTTTAAGGTTTTAAAGGTACTGTGCCCCCTTAACCCTCATCATATCTGTCTATAACCATGGTGATGGTAATGGCAATTAATTAACGTCACACTGGAGTTTTGGACTATTGGCGACGGACCGGAATCCATCCCGAAGGGAAGGAATCCAAGGAGAACGCCTCGTCATTTGGACCACGGTCAGATGACTGAGCTGGCACCCCACTCCCCAAACTCCCACACCAAGCCAACGTCTACAACCATGATGCTACCTCCAAGCCAATGCTACAGATTGCATGAACTTAGTGCAAGGTATGATCAGTGTAGAACTCAAATCAGGTGAATATACGGCATCTTTTATTCGGTGTAATAGCATTATGACTGTACATAGATGATTTTGCATGATTTGCTAATGATTAAATAAATTCACGTTTTACTTTACAACGCATTGTACGCCTATAACAACACAGACGAGACTTATTCGAATTAATTCGTATAAGGGCTTTTTGTAGGTAGTTAATTGACTTCGCACTGGAGCAACAGAACGGGCTATTGGCGACGGGGTCCGGGATCAATCCCGAAGGGAAAGACCATGGACGACGCCTCCTCATTTTAAATCACGGTCAGATGACGAGAACAACACCTGAACTGGCACCCCACTCTCCAAACTTCCATACTACCCCACCGTTAGGAAGACATTTGAGACCATGACCGATTTAACGTGCACCAGCCCCCGTGTACTGACGGTCTTTTGCTGGACCGAGTTTCGAAGTGGCAACTCGTCGGTTTCCAACTGGGCTCCCGCGGTCCAAAGGGTGCAGAAATGGCAAACTGGAGTGTGTTGGAATCACAATAGAATCTAAGTCGTTCAAGGGTTGAGGTTTATTAGACTTTTCACGACCTAGACTTCTGTTTATTCGTAGACACAAAACTAAAGAATGCCCGACTGAGAGAAATTCGTTCTTTGAAATCAAGGACGGGGGTCTTTCTCATCCCCATTCATGCATTGACCCTGGCTCGGTGAGGAGCCTGTTTTGAATATCCCCATATTGTTTTAACAAATGGCATCATCTGCCACGAAAATCGTTCCAAACAGACGGCATCCGACGGTGCCGGTGGGAACGAAAATCGCGCTCTGAGACAACTTAAGTCCGTCTGAGTCTCTCGCTGGATGGCGGCCCGGCAATGCAGCCAGCCGGCAGGACCGTCTGGGTAGACTCGAACAGCCCGGCAGTTTGCGTAAACCGATCGAATAAGACTAGGGTCTTTGTTGTTTTTCCTGATCCGGTTTAACTTGTGAAATAGTTTAAACCGCTCCCTGTTTTGTTTTGCGTGTTCTCTAATCGACCTAAGCGCATTTAAAACAGATTTCGGAATTCTGAAAAATGATTTTTGTTTTTTATTTAAAAAAAAAGAAGCTGGTAAGCTCTCGAAATTGGGTCGGAGAGAAATCAGCACTAAACCTATTATATCGGCCCAATACCACGTGGTATAGTGGAAATAGGAAATATTAAATATGGAGGAAATTGGTTCTACTTTTTCGGAGGATTAGATGGCCCTTTGTAAGTGTACTCCATAAAGTTGCACAGAAAAACATTTTCTTAACAGATCGCGTAGTCATATCGGCATTAATTGTATGTGTCCTTATTTTACTGTTTTGATTAAAAGCAAGCTTCAGACGTTAGTCCTATTTTTGGAATACAGGAATAACTTGAAATAGGTAGCTATTAATGGTTTCGCCGCTTGAATCCTGAACCTGTTTCGTAGGTTCTGTGGGAATTAACGAATTCGAGCAACTTCAGTGCTGTTTGGGAAAAGTTTTAGGTAGGTATTTCAATTACCGTAGCACTGGAGCAACACGACGGGTTATTGAAAAGTTTTAGGAGTTAATGTTTAGATACTTATCACATGTGCCTCGATCTTGGAATTGATGGAATAGCTAATCAAACATTTTGCTAACCCTCCTGGTGGTTGTACCAAATATCCCATCGAACTGGCAAGACTGACCAGATCTTGATGGACGAGATATCTTGTCGTTAGAAGAAAACTCACCAGATCTCGATGGACGATATATCTCGTCGTTAAAAGAAAACTCACCAGATCTTGATGGACGAGATATCTCGTCATTAGAAGGAACTGATCAGATCTTGATCTCGTCATCATAGATCGGCAATATCTAAATGACTTGATACTTTGTTATTAGCAAAATCGATCAGATCTTAATCGAAAGCTGTCTCGTCGAAACCACTTGTAAGGTTAAAAAAGGAGTTAACTTTCATTAACCTTTGGAGTGCCACGAGATTTCCTAGTTATGTAGTGTTGCTTTTACGTCTATTGGTTGAAAGAATTCTAGGGATGATTCTATTGGTCAAGAAGGTCAAAACGGGTCAAAATTCATGCAACGAAGCCTACAGGTTGCAGAATGGGTACATGCGTGGGAATCCCTCATACAGGAATTGGTTTTGGGGGGTTAATGCACAGGGGCCACATTTGGCCATACTGCTCTAGACACGACATTCAATATCAAGTAATAGACAGACACACAGTGAAAGCTTTAGTGACACAGAAGAGAGAAATACACCCTGAGAGGAAAGCAAAATTTGCATACTTTCAAAAACATTTTAATATAGTTTTCGGAATTTATTAATATTGGCACAGAGTATTTTAAAAATGTAGCATAGCACCCTGGTTTCGTAGCATCAAAATGCTCAATTTACTTTCTTAAATATTATTATTTTAAAACCAAACAATTATTTTAAATATTATTATTTTAAATACGTATGCTTTCTAACTAGATGTGCTTATAACATTCTGGTATGTATTTTTTTAAATTGACGTTGTTATAACATTCTGATGTATTTATGAATTCTGAGTGCTTATTTGATATACAATTTAATACCAGCAACGCAAACACTGCACCTAGCAACGCCAATCAGGAGATCCCTTCATAACCTTCAGATGGAACGGATATACACACCCTTGAAGGTGAGAGGAAGAAGGAAGGATGTGTCTTTTTCGAACTATCTGAGCTTAATTTCGATTTCTGTAAATACCTGTATACAGTTTTAGTTCCAATAAAAATGGATAATTTAAAATGTACAGTTATTTTTCATTTAGTTCTGACCCTTATTTCCTCTCCAGCAAGACACGAGTCTGTCAAGACTTAAATGGGGGCTCGGCAGACGAATTCGAGACTGGTTTAGAGTTTTGCAAAAAAAGACGATGATGTCCAAGTTGAGATGTTATTAAAAGACGAAAGATGTAACTTTTCAGATCATGAGAGTTGAAGTTTGCCAGTTGAAAAATCAAGTTCCCTTGATTTAGAAGCAAGAAGTATGGTTTCGGAATTGCTGACAAGAACTTTTTACGAAGTTGAAGAGAAATTTTAAGACCCCTCAGAAATTAAGGTTGATGAAGTTCTAAAGAAGTTGAAGAAGTTTTAAAGAAGTTGAAGAAATTTCCAAGATGTCCCAAGAAATTTAAAAAGGAAGTTCGTAAAGGAAAATTGAAGACGACATTTGAAGAAGAAATATCAAGAAGTACCGCAATTCCAGCCCACCATTCTTCTTGTGGACTAAGACTCATTGTGGATTAAGACGCAGTTACTTCCAGGAGATCATTATCTTTTAATTTATTTACTTTCTGTTTGAGTAACTATCGAAATGGAAACTCTTAATAATTACCCTCGTATACCTTGAAAAATGGTAAAACAGCACATCAAATTGTTGCATAAAATTACTTTTGATACTGAAGGCGACAGATCAAATCGCCAGAGATTAAGAGAATTTTCTGGGTTTTGTAATGAATTAAATTTTGAAGAAAAACAAAACTGCTTAAAGATTTTACTTTAAAAGACTTAATTGCTGTGTGTAATATGTTGCATCTTGATTTTAATACTGAGAGTAAACATCATTTTAAAAGCATTATCTGATTTTTCAATCTTCGTTGAACAAACTGAATCCTGTGAAGACGATGAGTCACATATTGGAAAAAATAATACTGCTCCTCAAATCAATTCCTCGCCCAAGTATAATTTCCACCTTCGCCCGAACGTAGCTGTTCCTGCCGGAAGTTGATCAGACGGCGTCAAACCCATTCGAGCAGAATCTCTCTATAACCCAATAAAAATAATCACAAGTGTTGGTTCCCGAAACGTGTTTTTTCCAAAACAACCACGTGTTAAAACCACATCTCACTTTCAACTTAAGAGACATTTGCGAGTCTCAACTTTTAGTGGAAGAAATGTATTCCAAAATCAACTTTTCTAGAGGAATTGGAAAATAATTTTGTATTTTTAACATTCAAGATCATATTGCAAAAATAATGATAGCTAAACGCCAATTAAGAGACTGCCAAGAATTTTGCGCAAACGATTAAATCCTTTTCTTGGAGTGATCCTTTTCTTTGGGTCTTTTTTTCTTGTAATGATTTTAAACAAATTTTATTGAACGAATTTTCTTCTAAAGAGTCACTTCGGCTGACGTTCACAAGGCACTGCAATCAAGAAAGATAAAACCAAATGAAAGCGTTTCAGGTTATGTAATTAGTATGGGACAAATTGCAAGCTATGGTAATGTAAACGATAACTCGTTAGTACAATATATTACACAGACGGTTTACTTTACTCCCAAACTAAGTATGCTCTTTATTGCTGTAAGACGATAGGTGAAATAAAGGAGAAATGAGTTGTTTACGAGAAAATGTACTTTGATGTTAAGAGTAAACCTTATTTTAATGAGCGCGGTCGTTCTTATCGCCCAAACAGTTCCCACTCGTTTGAAAATTCATATCATAAAGATTCTCGACAAAGTATTGGAACGCGGGAGCATTATCCTTCATCTCAGACAAACCGAAGTATGAGAAACTCAGAGATTATTCATGTGGGAGAAAAAATCGAAGGGCAAATCAATGTCCCACAAAAGCACGCGGAGACAAATGCTTTCAATGCGGAGATTTTGGCCACAGATCTGAGGCTTGCCAACAAAACAAACGAGTATTGCCGTCGAAATAGAATGATTCCTCTAATGTGATCCAACCTGCAACTTCTCAAGTTTCCAAAGATTTAGCACCTTAAATTCAAGTAAAATTGCAAAAAAAAACAAGTTCGTTTTGCTCTGTTTCATTGGGGTTCTTCTGCAACAGTAATAAACAAATATATTTATGAGCTACTTGGTTCAACTAAACTGCAACCTGCCACAGTTTCTGGCATGGGTAATAAAAAAGTACAACCTTTGGGTAATTTCAATTCAAGATTTTGGGTCCTTTACTGACATTTATGTGGTGGAAAATGAATATCTTCCGTTTACAGCAATTATAGGCATGGACATAATCAAACAAGGTGAGTTTTCTGTTGGTAAGAATGGTATGAAATTACTATCAAAACTCTCCTGAACTCAAGACTGTGAAAGATGTCCAATCATTTCTAGGTCTAACTGGTTATTTTCGAAAATGTATACAAAATTCTTCTTCTACCATAAGACCCCTTAGTGATCTTTTGAGACAATCTACACCTTTTTCCTTTGGACCTGACCAAATAGAAGCGTTTGTGGCTCTTAAAAAAGCATTTACACAAGACCCTGTCCTTAACCTGTATCAACAAGGACTCCCCATACAATTACATTGTGATACCAGCAGTAAAGGTTTTGGTTCAATTCTCCTACAAGATATCGATGGCCGCTATATGAGCAAAATCTTCTCTACAGGAAGAAAAGTATTCCAGTTATGAGCTCTAGGTACTTGCTATCATTGAATTTCTCCAAAATTCACGCAAGATTTGAATTTTACGCCATTTGTGCGGTAAAGTGTTGCCAACGAAAAAAGAAGACAGCCTGACAGCTGGCAGCTCAGGGTTATTAAAAATGGAACAGTTATTAAAAATGGATAGTTCAGGGTTATTAAAATACGGCTGGTCAGGCAATAACAGTTAATGGTGCTCGCTATCGCGACATGATAATCCAGTTTTTTGTGCCTAAATTGCAAGATATGGATGTGGACGACATGTGGTTTCCACAAGACGGTGCCAAATGCCATACAGCCCGAGAAACAACTCAATTACTGCATGAGTCATTCCCTGGTCGTGTAATTTCCCGTTTTGGTGATCAGAATTGGCTGCCCAGATCATGCGATTTAACGCCGTTGGATTTTTTTTTCTTTGAGGTTTTTTGAAGTCTAAGGTTTATGCCAACAAGCTCACTTGATCACCCACGCCTTGAAGAAGGATCTATCTATCTATCTATCTATCTATCTATCTATCTAACTATCTATCTAGGACTTTTGGCGACGGTCCAGGGGCAAACCCGAAGATCCGAATTTAATTGCGAAGAAATAAATACATCATGAGTTTCGAATGGGACTGAAATTGGTTCACCTTTAGATATTTTGTCACATTGGATTATATGGTGAACGGATTTCATGAATTCGAGGGGCCAACAACATGTTTTCCAAGTGCGCCTTCGCGTGAAATGATAATATCGATAGATAGAATACAGTTACATATCTCCTTTGGAACTCAAAGTAAAATCGGTCGCTATTCTGTTTTCGGAAATCAGGAATGAAGAGCTTGTTTACCGACAACTGAGTTGTTTACGAGCTCAAGAAAACGGGAAGGAAACTTGCTTCATATTATTTCGTGGTTGTTGTTTATGTGGTCGAAACGGAGACAGTTTGAAATTGTTATTTGTGGGCATTTCATTTTGAATGAATACAATTCACGTGAACTTGTTTGCAATTAAGTTGGAGTTCCAAATATCTTGCCATAAATATACCTTACCGTAAATTGAATTGGAAAAAGATTGCTAAATCTATAAACAATAATACCACAACGTTTAAAATTACGTATATTAGCATAATTGATCTTATATTTACTACAACAAAAACTTGGACGCTTGGAACTACAAACGCGCTTGGAAAAAAGTTCGTAAAATATTAACTATTGAAAATATTACAAAAGTATGGATCCAAATAAATTATTTTATAGAAACGTATTCATATTGTCTTGTAAATTATTTTATAGAAACGTATTCATATTATTAATGATGAAAGGTAAGTAGATATTTTAATTAACATCGCCCTGGAGCAACACAAAGAGCTAATGGCGACGGTCCGGGATCAAACCCGAAGTGATCCGAGGACAACAATACGTGATTTTTGGACAACGGTCAGTTGACGAGATCACACTTGAGCTAGCAACCAACTCTCCAAACTTCCACACCTCATCAACGTGAGGAAATTTGAGACCATGACAGATTTATCATACACCAGACCACTTTGTACACTACAATCTTTTGGTTGAATTCGAATTCGGTTGATTCCGGTATTCTTTACCGCGACCCTAATAATAAAAGAAAACTGTTATTAGCATCAAAGCTATATTTAAATATTTACCGCCATGTTCAATTTTATTTAATTGTAACTGATACAGCACCTTTAGTTTTCCATCATAAAAATCCATACATCATTGTTTCAAAGGAAACATCTCCAAAAATACATTTTGAATCGTACAATTGTGAATCCCGCTCTTTTCATGCTAAATGTATTTGCAAAACCATTTAATTGCCATTTGTATTACGTACTTGCAGAACCTTTCATTAGAAACGTCATATAACCTCATTAATGACTCTTATATTACAAATATTTGTCTGAAAATAGACACTTAAAATGTAGGTCATGTATTTAATCCGGCTAGACGGTTCCATTCGATAAAAATACTGAAATTACATTTAGAGATTTTGTTTCTCTGCTTAGTAACACTAATATATATATATATATATATATATATATATATATATAATTATTCACACAAATATTCTTCATTTACAAACAAAAACAATATCCTAGTCTTATTATTGTCCTATATTTTAGCAGGAAATTTTCCAAAATGAGTTCATGACATTAAATATATTAAAAAATAACGAGACAATTTAATGAGATATCCACATTGTCTAAACGTTTCACCACGGCTAGGATTTTAGTGATTTTGCATTGCTTTTTTGCAAAGGGAAACGTTTTATTCGTGTTTATCTCTATGATGGGTTCTTTCTTATGTCTTGAATTTAGATAGATAAAGATAGGTAGATAAATAAATCGATATATAAATAGATAGATGTGTTACTCCAGTGCGACGCTAATTAAAATACCTACCTGTGTATGCTTTATTCATTCCACAATCCAACATTAGGATCGATTATTCACGTCAAAACTACGGTTTGTGTGCTCGACACAGCCTACCAATTTTTCTAGCAATTTTTGATTCACCAAATCCTTGTAAAGAAACAGGAAGTATTTTATTGGCCGAAATATGTACAAAGGAGTATCAAAAAGTAAGGTGAATTTTTGATTGACAGAAAAACGTGCAGAGATAAATATATGAAAATTTATTATGTTTGACACATCGCATCACACTATCATTCGACAAAGGAACATAGTGGTCTAAACATTTATTCCAACATGGCACCCAATCATCCATGCCCTTTTCAAAGAAATCTTGCTCCAGGTTCCCAAACCAGGTAAGTGTTGTGCCTCTTCCAGTCTATGGAAACGCTGCCCACGGAAGTGTTTCTTCAGGGGGCCACGCAAATGGTAATCCAAAATGGTAATACTGCTCACTGAACCCTATGAGCTATTCAATGCATTTGCAATATCATGCAACCTCACTCTTCTGTCTTCACGAATCATGGCATCGACGACAGCCACATTCGTGTCGTTATACCACACGTACACTTGTTTCTGCGACATAACACTCTCTCCATAGACTTCCAACAATTCTCGATGAACATCACATGTTTTTCCCCTTGGCTCATAAAAAACGAATGACACCTCCTCCTTGGAGTAATGCTCAAGTCGATGCGCCATCTTTGATTGGCTCTAAGCAGCACCAGACGGGTTGACGTTTCTACAAGCCGTCACACTTCTATCACCTTGGTACTTGCAACATATAAAAAAATTAATTAGCTACACAAAAAACTGAGTTTTAGAGACAAATTCACCTTACTTTTTGATATAACCCTGTATAAAACAAAGGTGCAAGTTTTTCGAAGGTTTTGAACCGAAATAAAAAGTAAATGATTTGTTAGGAAAAATCTTTCTCTTTCCATTCCAATTAAAACAGTCTTCAAGAGCGACTCTATCAAAGCGAATGAAAAAAAAAGCAAACACAGAATCACTTCGTCTCGATCATAGCAGCTGAAACAATTACAGTCAGCAGCGCCCATCTTCGCATTGTGCAACGCATTCTCAATCCGCTTACGATAAGGGCGTCTGATTGCGTTCACTCCCGTATTTTTGAATTCCGCTGATGCTCGCACGCATTTTACAATATTTGCCTACCACCAGGTCCTTGCTAAGGAGTTCTGTCTAGACCTGTCTGCGAAAGAGGTCAAGAATACTTCACCATTCTATCCTCGATGTTTTATATATATACAATTCATTTCTTAAACCTTCGGTGGCGTCATTTAGATTTCATGTGGTGTTCACATTTAATATTAGAACCGAATAAAATGAGATCGAATACAGTTCAAGTGAATAGATTTCAAACATCTTTCTGCTGTTGGAAGAGCAGTGGATTAGCAACCGGAGAGTTGCGAGCTCGAAACTCGATCCAACCAAAGACAGTCGTGTGTACTAGGGGTACATGTTAAATCCGTCGTGGTATTCAATATCCTCACGCTGGAGTGGTGTGGAAGTTTGGAGAGTGGGGTGTCAACGCAGGTGTTGACCTCGTCATCTCGTTAAAAATGACGAGGTATTATCCTTCGGGATGAATCCAGGACCGTCGCCTTTGGTTGGGAGAAATCCCCATTCAAAACGTTTTGCATTTTTACGTTCAATTGGTTTTTAAATCTCATCTAATTTTTTTAATTCAAAATGAATCAAACATTTTTTCAAATTCTATAATTCAATCCTTTAAATTTTGCACTTTCAAAGTTTTATGCGTGTAAAAATTCTTCAGTTTCATTAGTTAAATAATTAGAATTAAATTCTTCAGTTTCATTAGTTATGCTGCAGACACTGATTGTATTGATTTATCACTGACCATTGTTTGAATAGTTTTATTCTCTCTATACGTTTCTCATGATTTAAAGCTACCTTTTATTTTGGGACTATCTTTTATCTTGATCCGGGATCAAACCCATAGGGAAAGATACGAGGACAACAGCACGTAATTTTGTACCGCGGTCAGATGACTAGATCAATATATGAGCTGGCACCCCACTCTCCAAACTTCCACATCACGCCAACGTGAGGACATTTGAGGCCACGACAGATTAACCTGCACCAGACCCCTTTGTACACAACGGTCTTTTGGTTGGATTCGAACTCGCAACCTTCCGGTTGCTAACCCCTTACTCTGCCAACGGCTAGAGTAAGGGAGAGTAATAAGAAGCATGAATGGATACTGTGGACTTCTACTGTTGTATACAATCGGACGAGAGTTGAATATTTTCGTGCATTCTAATGATCAAATCGAATCATGTGTACTCCCTATGAAACACATATTTTCGTAATTTATCTGACCATTCTTTTCTCTCACAATAGTCTACCGCTATTTGGAAACAACATTCCTAGACGCCGAAGCATCTGCCCGCGACTATTTGCTGCTTTCCTGCCGAAATGATGTATCGGCGGGAGAACTCGTTTTACATGGGTATACAAAATAACTCCTTGATCGATTTGGTTACAATGACGGATACAAGATAATCGAAATTTTTACTATAAAACGGCACACCGGGATATTTCAAATCTCTGATTTATGATTGAATTTTACAAGCATGAAATAATGGCTTGTACACCGAATGGATAAAGTGCAACACACATCTACATGACGCTCATCACGAAATTCCCGAATAGTGTAGCATTGTTTTGCCACACTTAACCACATCCATTGGATAAAAGAATCGATCAACGTTTGGAAGTATGTTTGGTCCTACATGACGCTCATCACGAAATTCCCGAATAGTGTAGCATTGTTTTGCCACACATAACCACATCCATTGGATAAAAGAATCGATCAACGTTTGGAAGTATGTTTGGTTCTACATGACGCTCATCACGAAATTCCTGAATAGTATTGTTTTGCCACACATAACCACATCCATTGGATAAAAGAATCGATCAATGTTTGGAAGTATGTTTGGTCCTACATGACGCTCATCACGAAATTCCTGAATAGTATTGTTTTGCCACACATAACCACATCCATTGGATAAAAGAATCGATCAACGTTTGGAAGTATGTTTGGTCCTACATGACGCTCATCACGAAATTCCCGAATAGTGTAGCATTGTTTTGCCACACATAACCACATCCATTGGATAAAAGAATCGATCAACGTTTGGAAGTATGTTTGGTTCTACATGACGCTCATCACGAAATTCCTGAATAGTATTGTTTTGCCACACATAACCACATCCATTGGATAAAAGAATCGATCAACGTTTGGAAGTATGTTTGGTCCTACATGACGCTCATCACGAAATTCCCGAATAGTGTAGCATTGTTTTGCCACACATAACCACATCCATTGGATAAAAGAATCGATCAACGTTTGGAAGTATGTTTGGTTCTACATGACGCTCATCACGAAATTCCTGAATAGTATTGTTTTGCCACACATAACCACATCCATTGGATAAAAGAATCGATCAACGTTTGGAAGTATGTTTGGTCCTACATGACGCTCATCACGAAATTCCCGAATAGTGTAGCATTGTTTTGCCACACATAACCACATCCATTGGATAAAAGAATCGATCAACGTTTGGAAGTATGTTTGGTCCTACATGACGCTCATCACGAAATTCCTGAATAGTATTGTTTTGCCACACATAACCACATCCATTGGATAAAAGAATCGATCAACGTTTGGAAGTATGTTTGGTCCTACATGACGCTCATCACGAAATTCCTGAATAGTGTAGCATTGTTTTGCCACACATCCATTGGATAAAAGAATCGATCAATGTTTGGAAGTATGTTTGGTCCTACATGACGCTCATCACGAAATTCCTGAATAGTATTGTTTTGCCACACATAACCACATCCATTGGATAAAAGAATCGATCAACGTTTGGAAGTATGTTTGGTCCTACATGACGCTCATCACGAAATTCCCGAATAGTGTAGCATTGTTTTGCCACACATAACCACATCCATTGGATAAAAGAATCGATCAACGTTTGGAAGTATGTTTGGTCCTACATGACGCTCATCACGAAATTCCTGAATAGTATTGTTTTGCCACACATAACCACATCCATTGGATAAAAGAATCGATCAACGTTTGGAAGTATGTTTGGTCCTACATGACGCTCATCACGAAATTCCTGAATAGTGTAGCATTGTTTTGCCACACATCCATTGGATAAAAGAATCGATCAATGTTTGGAAGTATGTTTGGTCCTACATGACGCTCATCACGAAATTCCTGAATAGTATTGTTTTGCCACACATAACCACATCCATTGGATAAAAGAATCGATCAACGTTTGGAAGTATGTTTGGTCCTACATGACGCTCATCACGAAATTCCCGAATAGTGTAGCATTGTTTTGCCACACATAACCACATCCATTGGATAAAAGAATCGATCAACGTTTGGACGTATGTTTGGTCCTACATGACGCTCATCACGAAATTCCCGAATAGTGTAGCATTGTTTTGCCACACATAACCACATCCATTGGATAAAAGAATCGATCAACGTTTGGAAGTATGTTTGGTTCTACATGACGCTCATCACGAAATTCCTGAATAGTATTGTTTTGCCACACATAACCACATCCATTGGATAAAAGAATCGATCAACGTTTGGAAGTATGTTTGGTCCTACATGACGCTCATCACGAAATTCCCGAATAGTGTAGCATTGTTTTGCCACACATCCATTGGATAAAAGAATCGATCAATGTTTGGAAGTATGTTTGGTCCTACATGACGCTCATCACGAAATTCCCGAATAGTGTAGCATTGTTTTGCCACACATAACCACATCCATTGGATAAAAGAATCGATCAACGTTTGGAAGTATGTTTGGTCCTACATGACGCTCATCACGAAATTCCCGAATAGTGTAGCATTGTTTTGCCACACATCCATTGGATAAAAGAATCGATCAATGTTTGGAAGTATGTTTGGTCCTACATGACGCTCATCACGAAATTCCTGAATAGTATTGTTTTGCCACACATAACCACATCCATTGGATAAAAGAATCGATCAACGTTTGGAAGTATGTTTGGTCCTACATGACGCTCATCACGAAATTCCCGAATAGTGTAGCATTGTTTTGCCACACATAACCACATCCATTGGATAAAAGAATCGATCAACGTTTGGAAGTATGTTTGGTCCTACATGACGCTCATCACGAAATTCCCGAATAGTGTAGCATTGTTTTGCCACACATAACCACATCCATTGGATAAAAGAATCGATCAACGTTTGGAAGTATGTTTGGTTCTACATGACGCTCATCACGAAATTCCTGAATAGTATTGTTTTGCCACACATAACCACATCCATTGGATAAAAGAATCGATCAACGTTTGGAAGTATGTTTGGTCCTACATGACGCTCATCACGAAATTCCCGAATAGTGTAGCATTGTTTTGCCACACATAACCACATCCATTGGATAAAAGAATCGATCAACGTTTGGAAGTATGTTTGGTCCTACATGACGCTCATCACGAAATTCCCGAATAGTGTAGCATTGTTTTGCCACACTTAACCACATCCATTGGATAAAAGAATCGATCAACGTTTGGAAGTATGTTTGGTCCTACATGACGCTCATCACGAAATTCCCGAATAGTGTAACATTGTTTTGCCACACTTAACCACATCCATTGGATAAAAGAATCGATCAACGTTTGGAAGTATGTTTGGTCCTACATGACGCTCATCACGAAATTCCCGAATAGTGTAGCATTGTTTTGCCACACTTAACCACATCCATTGGATAAAAGAATCGATCAACGTTTGGAAGTATGTTTGGTCCTACATGACGCTCATCACGAAATTCCCGAATAGTGTAGCATTGTTTTGCCACACATCCATTGGATAAAAGAATCGATCAATGTTTGGAAGTATGTTTGGTCCTACATTACGCTCATCACTAAATTCCTGAATAGTATTGTTTTGCCACACATAACCACATCCATTGGATAAAAGAATCGATCAACGTTTGGAAGTATGTTTGGTCCTACATGACGCTCATCACGAAATTCCCGAATAGTGTAGCATTGTTTTGCCACACATAACCACATCCATTGGATAAAAGAATCGATCAACGTTTGGAAGTATGTTTGGTCCTACATGACGCTCATCACGAAATTCCCGAATAGTGTAGCATTGTTTTGCCACACATAACCACATCCATTGGATAAAAGAATCGATCAACGTTTGGAAGTATGTTTGGTTCTACATGACGCTCATCACGAAATTCCTGAATAGTATTGTTTTGCCACACATAACCACATCCATTGGATAAAAGAATCGATCAACGTTTGGAAGTATGTTTGGTCCTACATGACGCTCATCACGAAATTCCCGAATAGTGTAGCATTGTTTTGCCACACATAACCACATCCATTGGATAAAAGAATCGATCAACGTTTGGAAGTATGTTTGGTCCTACATGACGCTCATCACGAAATTCCCGAATAGTGTAGAATTGTTTTGCCACACTTAACCACATCCATTGGATAAAAGAATCGATCAACGTTTGGAAGTATGTTTGGTCCTACATGACGCTCATCACGAAATTCCCGAATAGTGTAACATTGTTTTGCCACACTTAACCACATCCATTGGATAAAAGAATCGATCAACGTTTGGAAGTATGTTTGGTCCTACATGACGCTCATCACGAAATTCCCGAATAGTGTAGCATTGTTTTGCCACACTTAACCACATCCATTGGATAAAAGAATCGATCAACGTTTGGAAGTATGTTTGGTCCTACATGACGCTCATCACGAAATTCCCGAATAGTGTAGCATTGTTTTGCCACACATCCATTGGATAAAAGAATCGATCAATGTTTGGAAGTATGTTTGGTCCTACATTACGCTCATCACTAAATTCCTGAATAGTATTGTTTTGCCACACATAACCACATCCATTGGATAAAAGAATCGATCAACGTTTGGAAGTATGTTTGGTCCTACATGACGCTCATCACGAAATTCCCGAATAGTGTAGCATTGTTTTGCCACACATAACCACATCCATTGGATAAAAGAATCGATCAACGTTTGGAAGTATGTTTGGTCCTACATGACGCTCATCACGAAATTCCCGAATAGTGTAGCATTGTTTTGCCACACATAACCACATCCATTGGATAAAAGAATCGATCAACGTTTGAAAGTATGTTTGGTCATTTCCGAATAAAAACCTTTCTTCTATTGTTAAATTAAATATCGAATTAGAATTAAATTTTTCTTTGGACAGATTTTATATTGTGTTTTAAATACAACAGAGTCCTGTGGAAAGATTCTATTGTTCATTTAAACTTAATAGAATACTTTGGAACGATTTGGTTGGTCAAGAAACTGTTTGGAAGTGATGAAGGGAAGACTGCAGGTTATAAAGCGGAATGATGCGCTTTGATAAATAGGTAATTTAATTAAAGTCACACTGGAGCACAACAGAGCGGGCTATTGGCGACGCTCCGGGATCCACCCCAAAGGGAAAGATGCGAGGACAACACCATGTAATTTTGAATCCCGGTCAGGTGACGAGCTGGCACCCCACTCTCCAGACTGCCACACCACTCCAACGTGAAGACATTTGAGGCGACGACAAATTGAACGTGCACTAGCCCCCTTTATCTTCGGTTGGATTTGAACTCGTAACCCTCCGGTTGTTAATCCATTACTCTTCCAACTGGGCTACCTACTTATGCAGATTTTTCCCACAATGCGACAATTGTTAATAGTACGTCAATTTTTCTAAAACGTTTTTGTGTTTCTAAATTAGTGCAAAAGAGTCACAGGTGGGCAGAGTGGTGAGAGACGAAAGCAAATCCGATTGATTAGTCTCAATCAACAGGTTGCTTGCTCCTTGCATCCAAATAATAAAAGATCCCCACTCTCAACTCAAAGCCTTCTAGGGAGGTAAACAACCACCTGTAATGCCTCGTCAAACAGTCGTTAGAGGAAGGGTCGAAGTAGGAGATCGTTATCTATTTGTTATCAGCGGGGTAGATCTCCTTTAGGTGTGTACGGCCTATACACCCCCGAGGTACCTCAGTGGTTCTTTCTTTTCCCATGGGGTTTACAGTTTACATTCGACACGGGGGTCGATCTCGCTGGATGCACCCTAGCGATTCTTTCCTGCTTTCATCCTACTATTCTATTCCCGAATCCAAGGGCTGCTGTAGCTTAGTTGGAAGAACAACCGGGGGTTGCGAGTTCGAATCCAACCTAAGGGGTCTGGTTGTTAAATCTGTCGTGGCCTCCAATGTCCTCAAGTTGGCGTGGTGTGGAAGTTTGGAGAGTGGGGTGTTAGCTCAGGTCGTCTGACCGTGGTTCAAAATTACGAGGTGTTGTCCTCGGATCTTTACCATCGGTTTAATCCTGGACCGTAGCATATAGCTCCAGTGCGACGCTAATTAAAATACATACCTACTCCCAATCCCTCTTTTGGGACCTTTGGGACTCAGTATGCCCACTGCGCTAGCAACCTGCGAGTTGTAGGCGGCGCAGGTTCGACTCCTACCAGGTACGTTCTTCCCTGGGTGTATTTCTCTCTTCTGTGTCAGTAAAACTTCCTTTGTGTGTGTATGTGCATTACTTGATATTGTCTGTCTTGTGTCATGGCCTAAAACCCAAAACCAACACAATCCCTCTTTTCCTTTGACGACATTTTTTGCTTGTCGTTGTCTTGTGTTTGGCTCAATTTGGCCAAATGCGACCATTGCGCGATAAAACCGCAAATCAACCAACCATGATACGGAATTTTTGCAATCGAGGAGGTAGGTAGGTGGCTAATTAACGCCATAGTGGAGAAACACAACGGTCTATTGGTGGCGGTCCGGGATCCATCCCTAAGGGAAAGAACCGAGGACAACGCCTCGTTCTTTTCAACCACGGTCAGATGACGACAACAAAACCTGAGCTGGCACCCCACTCTCCAAACTTCCGTACCATGGCAATGTTAGGACATTTGAGGCCACGACACGTTTAACGTGCACATCCCCCGTGAACACGAGAGTGTTTGGGTGATCCGAGTTTCGAACTCGCGACCCTCCGATTGTTAACCCGATGCTCTTCCAACTGGGCCAGCAGCAGCAGCAAAGAAAGTTGTCAAACCAAAATCTCCGAAAAAGGCGTCAAAAGCAACAAAACCCAAAGCACCCAAAGCAAAAAAAATTGAAAACATCCAAAAAGGCTGCACCTAAAAAGGCAGCAAAGAAGTAAGTCCGGTGATAAATTGAACTAAAAAAGGTTCTTTTCAGGGCCAAAAATGTTTTCTTTTCTAAAGTGGAATTTTCATCGGTTCAGTTTTGAAATGTCATATACCAGAAAACACCCGATCCAATTGGATAATGATTAATTAATTGAGTCAGAACTACAAACTGTTATTAATGCAACAGTTCAACAGAATGAGGATGCGGACACTGATTGCAGGTCAAACAACTATGTAAACAAAACAAGTTATCTCGTGGGATTGGGGAATGATTACAAGTATACTTCCATCAAAGTGGCACCACAGTCGGGAAGGAACCCTGAAAATAGAAAGGGCAAATAGAAAAAAGCATTTGGGGAAAAAACCGAAAAACAATCCAGAAATCGGGAAATAAATTTCTCAGGTACAGTTCTATGAACTCGGGAAATGAAAAAAAAAAAACAATCACTAAGAATTCTTGTGTGAAGTGAACAAACGCGTGAAACGATTAGTTGAATTGAATAATTAATTTTTTGAAAGAGTCGATGTAAACAATTATTTTAAGCATAAAGTATTTAAAGAGAAAAGAAACATGGGAGATATCTTGGAAGACAAACAAAATAAGAAAATAAATGCAACTAGAGTTCCATGAACTTGAAAGCTGGAAATGTTTTTAACATTCTTTCCCGTTGCAAAAATTAACAAACGCCACTAACAATTATTGGAATAAGTTTCCCGCAAACGATCCATGTTGGCGTGGGGTGGAAGTTTGGAGAGTGGGGTGCCAGCTCAGGTGTCGACCTAGTCATCTGAACGTGGTTCCAAATTACGTGGTATTGTTCTTGAATCTATCCCTTTGGCATTGATCCCGGAGCGTCGCCAATAACCAGTTCAGTTTCTGCAGTGTGACGTTAATTAAAATACTTTTGAGACCACCTAGACAAGTGAGAGCGCGGCAGATTGAACATGCACCAACCCTCATGCACTTGTGGTAATAGTGTGAGTGGGAAAGGAGGATATCATTTCATTTGTATCACGATGACGTAGGTATTTTCATTATCGTCGCACCGGAGCAACACAACGGGCTATTGGCGACGGTCCGGGATTCATCCCGAGGACAACACCACGTAATTTTGAACAATGGTCAGATGATGAGGCGGACACCAGAGCCGGCACTCCACTCTCCAAACTTCCACACCACGCCAACATGAAAAGTCGTTGGAAGACCTCGACAAACGATTCAGAAATCGGAAAAATAAATTTCACTATTAGACATCCATGAACTCGTGATCTGTTGGTATATTCTTTTGTTACCCTGTGTAAAATTATCAACCCGCGAAACGAAGGCGGTGCAGGATCGATTCCTCCCTGAGTGCATTTTTTAATCCTATTTCAATAAAGCCTTCCTCATGTGTCCGTTTACTTGATGTTGTTTGGCACAGCTTGACAAAATGTGGCCCAACCCGAACCAAGGACCGCGGTTTCCCAGTTGGAGGAGTAACGGATTATCAATCAGAGGGTTGCGAATTTGAAACTAGATCCAGTCAAAGGACGTCGTATACCGCGAGGGCTGATGCACGTTAAATCTGTTGTGGCCTCAAATGACCTCACGTTGGTGTGGCGTGGAGGTTTGGAGAGTGGGGTGCCAGCTCAGGTGTTGCCTCGTCATCTGACCGTGGATCAATATTACGTGGTGTTGTCCTCGTATCTGTCCTTTTGGGATGGATCCAGGACCGTCGCCAATAGCCCGTTGTGTTGCTCCTGTGTGACGCTAATTGAAATACCTTCCTGATCTTTCACTTGGGTATTGATCCCGGACAGTCCGGATAGCCAGTCGTGTGTTTGCTGTACAACGATAATTAATTACCATTACCAACCCTGTGTAGGTATTTAATCAACGTCACACCTGGAGCAACAGAACGGGCTATTGACGACGGTCCGGGATCATCCCCTGAAGGGAAAGATCCGAGGACACCACGCAATATCGTCTCATCTTCGTCCCTCTCTACAAGAAGCAGAACATGAGGACCCTCTCTAACCGATTCGTGCTCAGCCTCGCAGGAAGCCACCTGTTGCAGTGCAGTAAGTACACGCCTCCATCATTTCATCCAACCATTTGTAGATAGGTAGTTAATTAACATTGCACTGGAGCAACACAACGGGTTATTGGCGACGGATCAATCGCGACGGGAAAGAACCAAGGACAAACATCGTCTTTTGAACCACGGTCAGATGACGAGGTTCAGCTGAACCGGCACCCCACTTTCCAAACCTCCACACCCCACCAACGTTAGGACATTTGAGGCACCGACAGATTTAACTTGTGCCAGCCACCATGTATACGACGGTCTTTGATTGGATCACCAACCCTGTGTAAAATTAACAAAGGCGATGAACAGTTAGTTGAATTGAATAGAGTGATTAACGATTGGTTACATTTAGCAATATATTAAAAATAAACGGAGAGTAGGAAAAGGAAAATCCATGAGAAAACCTTGGCGAACTATCCAGAAATTGAAAAACAAACATCGCACTTTCAAGTTCCTTGACCTCGGGAAATGGAAATTTCCTAAAAATGTATAAATTAATAACTGCGTGGAGAGATGATTTAAGCGATTTCGAATTCGAAACATTCCCACATTCTATGAAGGTGCGAGACCACAGTAAAAACAAAATGGTTAAGCCTCTTATAGGTCATTTATTTTTCGCCATTTTTTCAAGGATGGAGTGGGGAAAGACAGACGGGGAATAAGGAAAGTGGAATTTATCAGTCGTTTTTTATACGTTTTATGAAAAACATTTTTAATCAAGCTGGAGAATTAGTTGGAAAGCAGTCTAATTGGTGATAAAAGGAAAGCGTTTTTTTGCTTTTGACAAAATTAAGGTGTTTGTAATTCAATACGAGTTTCTTTTTTATCGAACTTTAGTATCTTTTTTTAATTTGAGTGCTTTATACTTGGATTGTTTCGTCTGTGGTGTAACTTGATCAATTGCCAATCCTGTCCGAAAGGTTTTTTCAAATTCTTTAAGGAAAAGAATGAAATATTTTAATGTTTTATTTTCAATTCGGTGTGAAACCGAACAAGAAATTAATGAGACTTCCTGGTATATAGGGGTGTGACTTCCTAGAAAATAATTCAAAGTGCTTTGATGCATATTTTTTATAGCGAAGAAAAGTATTTTGTATCGTGAAATGCTCTGGAAGGAATTTCAAACTTTTTGTTGTGAGTTTTTACACAAGGGATTTTTCTGTGGAAAACTACTTAGAAACGTTTTTCAAAATTATATTTAATTTTGCATTAATTTAACAGCAAAAATTATATTATAAATTTGATATGATCCAAAATATTGGACTCTTCAAAGAATACGATTGTGTCGTCGACAAGAAGCATCACAATTGATATCCTGCATATATTTAACCCACTTGGTGGGTGGTCTCGGAGAGCTATCTCACATTGGCGTGGTGTGGAAGTTTGGAGAGTGGGGTGCCAGCTCAGCTTTGACCGTCATCTGACCGTGATTTAAAATGACGTGGTACTGTCCTCGCATCTTTCCCTTCGGGATTCGATCACGGACCGTTGCCAATAGCCCGTTGTGTTGCTCCTATCCCCCACCAAAACTCGTATTTAAATTTTTACAAAACAAAAATTTCTTTATTCCATCTGAATTGTAATCTTTCATTTTTTTAAACCTGTTTATGTTCATGATGATGATGATCCTACACTTTTGTGTTTATTTGTATGATTCAGTATCAAAATGCTATTATTTTTATGATTTAAATATTTTTTAAGTAACGAACCAACTTATTTTCAATCTACTTTGATTGCTGGACCGAATCTTTAAATATTTTATTCATTTTACTGGGTCGAATTTTGTCTTGCGTTTGCACAGTTTGTCGGCTATTGGACATTGCGCCATAAAACCCAAATCAACCAACCAAAGCAAGTAAAACCCGACAACTCATTATTAGTTACCCTTATACCACAATGCGTATCGCAAAACATTTTTTACTTCGGATTGGAATTTATTTTGGAAAAAAAATTAATCGAACGTTCGAAATGTCACATAAAATTTACCCGGAAAACTTCAGATTTCATCCTTTAACCCTTTCGGGCCTAATGGGCATATACGTCCCATAGATTAGATTGGGTCAATAAATCCCACTTTTGAATGGGTTTTTACGTTTTCAGTGTTCTTAAGGAATTAGGGAATAAAAATAGGACTCAAGAAACCTGGCAATACTTTCAGATTGCAAATGGCGGACTTATGTTTTTGAGCACGCCCATTCATTCTGATGAATGAGTGACCGGAAACAAAAAGAGGGTACAAAATTAGACGTTAGTTGCCCATTTCCCACTACACTACGTACATGAATGGAGTTGTGATGAAATGGCTACTTTTTAGGGTCATGGTAGAAAATCAGACAAGTGGTGGAAAAAGATTTTTAGTTATGATTTGTGTTGTGAATGCATGGATTAGGAAGTGTGATGTGGAACATAAAACAGAACCACTCTTATCATTCATGGTCCCCTTAGCTGAGCAACTCATAAATGTTGGAAGGGAGAAAGCAAAAACAAAAAGAACGCGAAAGTACGGTCGTCCGTCAAAAAGAGCAAAAACTACTAAATTAAACTACTTTTCAGAGTTAAATTTTAATCATGCAAAAGTCGGGGCGAAAGGTTTAAGTACTCAAATAAAAAAAAGTGCGGAAATGTTTAAGAAACAACACTAACAAAGAAATAACGCATATTCAGAAGTAAATAGCAAAACAACACTAGCTATCTGCTTGAAACATTATAACACGCACAATGCGTATGCAAAAGACGCGGGACAAGGAAGTGAAACTAAGACACGTCTTCTGCCAGGGTCTGTCACACTCACCCCAACGCCTCAATGATTTTCTCGATAATGCCTCTCAATTAGCCACCTCTGCTAAATCCCCACCTTCCTAATAAAGGCCCTGCATCTCCGTCCTCCCCTTCCGAAAAGTCTCAGATGTCACTGACCTCCAACGAACAACCAAAACATGCAACAAGCGCCGGTACTTTGTTGTGTGTCCACTTCCGTCTCTTCTTCCGTTCCGTATGTAAATGTTCTTTGATGACTCCGACCTCCCCTTTCTTCGCTTTGTTTTGGTTATTTGGTGTCGTCGGATTGAGGTTGATGGATTTGATGAGGCGTCTTTGAGGTATCCGTTTTTTCCCTCGTTTTTTTTTCATTGCGTGGGTTGTGGAGATTTGGAGGCCAGAGGTGGATGGATGGTCCATCGGTGTGGAAGCGAGGATTAGAGATTCGCTGCCGGAAGCGTCGACACGCGTCTTTGAGAAAAGAGTTGCTGGAATTAAATCGGTTCCAGTTTCGGATGGAGCAACGTTCTTGTCTTCCTTGTGATAGCGGCCGCAGTAGTCCAGTTGGAAGAAAATCGGATTAGCAGCCGGAGGGTTGCGAGTTCGAGACTCGGTCCAGCAAAGTTCGTCGTGTATACGGGGGTTGGTGCACGTGAGTTCCAATGTCCTCACGTTGGCGTGGAGTGTGGGGAGTCAGCTCAGGTGTTGTTATCGTCATCTGACCGTGGTTTAAAATGACGGATCTTTCCCTTCGGGATGGATCCCGGACCGTCGCCAATAACCCGTTGTGTTTCTCCCGTGCGACGTTAATTAACTACCGACTACCTTGTGATGGAGTTGAGTCGATTTTCATCTCATGTCGATGAGTTGATTTTCGTATCGTTCTGGTGTACTCTTATCCTTGGAAGGTTGATTGATTGATTGTTGGGTTTTATGGCGCAAGGTCCAAAAGAGGACAAGCTGCACCAAATCCTTGTATAGTAGGTAGTAAATTAACGTCACACTGGAGCAACACAACGGGCTATTCTAGACCCTCGGCCCCCCCCCCCCGACTCACCTGACGGTTTAGAGTCTTATATGGGGGCGGGGAGGTAATTGGACTACCACCAGCACTAAAAGAGGAGCCGGGCAGCCCATCCAACGGACGGGAACGGCACCGCCTCCCCAACATGGGCGCGCGCGGTCGAACTACTTATTTAAATCTCTTAGTTGATTTTACAGGCCTGTGGCCACTCATGGGCCTATCATAAAAGGGCCTATAGGGCATCATAGAAACAGTTGAAACATAGTTAAAAAACAGTTGAAACATAGTTAAAAAACAGTTGAAACATAGTTAAAAAACAGTTGAAACATAGTTAAAAAACAGTTGAAACATAGTTAAAAAACAGTTAAAACATAGTTAAAAAACAGTTGAAACATAGTTAAAAAACAGTTGAAACATAGTTAAAAAACAGTTAAAACATAGTTAAAAAACAGTTAAAACACGCACACTAAGAGGCCAAGAGGGCCAGAAAAAATTCTTAAAAGTGATGCAGACATTCTTGCAGGTGGAGCGATCGGTGCGGGAGTGCTGGATCCGGGAGGAAGGTAGGCTTTCATTTCTTTTATCTTGCTGTTCCTGGGTGCCGCTATCTTGACGGGCTTTTTCCGGCGACGGTGCTATTGGGTGGGGTGCCTGAACTGGCATCCCACTCTCCAAATTTTCCACTCCAACGTGAGGCCATTTGTGACCACGAAAGATTTAACATTCACCATCCCCTTTTCACACGATCTTTGGTTAGATTCGAACCCTCCGGTTCCTAATCCGTTACTCTTTGAACCGGGTCCCCCAAACTCAAGACCTATAACTTGGAGTAAATGGATGGATAGAAAAGGAAAGTTTTACTGACACAACTCATGCAGAGGAGGAACGTAAAAGAAATCAAGAACTAAGTTCCGATTTCAATTCTGGGTTCTGCCAGAATAATATTCAACTAGATCGTAAAATTGATAAACATCCACACTATCCGATGTTGCAATGCAGCCAATGCAAACAGAACAGTTATTCAAAACACTCTAACCCAAATAGCATCATCTCTGTATACCGATAGTGAGACATGCTTAACATCCAAAATGATCTTGGGGCCGCCGTGGCTCAATGGTCCACTTTGTTGGCGCCTGTGCGCCAACCGCTCCCCAACTTGGGGGGGGGGGGGGGTACCACCATATTAATATCTTTACATAGCTATATGTTTTTGATCAGATCGGACGTCTTTCGTCCAATAGCGATTTTTCCCACTTTTTTTTGTAAATTGGGTACACCCATTATACATTAATCTATATATGTTCTTTGTTAAGTTTTGCATAAAACTAAAAACTGCCAAGTCGCGTCACTCCTTCTTTATGCTATTGACGTTATCTACAAGCTTAACACAAAGACACACTTCCCTGGCAAACTACGAGTTGTACGCGAAGTTCGATTCCTTCCTGGGAATATTTCTCTCCTCTTCTGCTCAGTAAAACTTTCTTACTATGTAATGTCCATAACTTGGCGCTGTTTGCCTTGCGTTTGGCGCAGGAGGGCCAGATACGGCCCTTGCGCCATAAAAAGAACCCAATCCCAAAATACATTTTTCGGATCTTTCCTTTGGAATTCATCCGGGACAGTCACCAATAGCCCGTTGTGTTGCTCCAGTGCGACGTTGATTAATTAAATTAAACCTACCTACCTAAAAACATTGAGGCCACGTTAGTTGGTAGGTAGGTATTTGATTAACATCGCACAGGTGCAACACAGCGGACTATTATTCGGGATCAAACCGGAAGGGAAAGATCGAGGACAACTCGTTAATTTTGAACCTCGGTCAGATGACGAGGTCACATCTGAGCTGGAGAACCCCACTCTCCCAACTTCCACACCACGCCAACGCGAGGACATTTGAGGCCACGGAATACTTAACGTGCACCATCCCCTTTGTACAGGACGGTCTTTGGTTGGATTCGAACTCGCAACCCCCCGGTTGCTTGTCCGTTACTCTTGCAACCGGGCTACCGCGGCCCGTTAGCTCAGTTGGAAGAGAAACGGACAAGCAACAGGAAGGGTAGCGAGTTCAAAACTCGGTCCAGCCAAAGATCATCGTGTACACGGGGGCTGGTGCTCTTCAAATGTCCTCACTTTGGCGTGGTGTGGAAGTTGGGAGAGTGAGGCTCAGGCTCAGGTGTGACCTCGTCATCTGACCGAGGTTCAAAATGACGTAGCGTTGTCCTTGGATCCTTCCTTTCGGGAGTGGCCGACGTGGCTCAGTGGATAGGTCCACTGTAATAGCGACCTTCAAGTTATAGGAGGCGCAGGTTCTATTCCTTTCTGTCGCATTTCTTTTCTTTGGGGGTATTGGGTATTTCAATTAACGTCACACTGGAGTAACACAATGGGCTATTGGTGACGGTCCGGGATCAATCCCAAAGGGAAAGATCCGAGGACAACACCACGTAATTTTGAATCACGGTCAGATGACGAGGCAACACCTGAGCTGGCACCCCACTCTCCAAACTTCCACACCACGCCAACGTGAGGACATTTGAGGCCACGACAGATTTAACGTGCACCAGCCCCCTTTGTACACGACGGTGTTTGGCTGGATTCGAACTCGCAACCCTTCGGTTGCTAGTTCGTTACTCTTCCAACCGGGCCACCGCGGCCTTCTTTTCTTTGAGTAAACCTTCATCGTATGCGTATTACTTGTTGCACGTCTTGCGTTTGGCGCAGCATGGCCCTTGCGCCATAAAACCCAAAAAACCAACCAACCTTTTTTTGGGGTTTTGTTGGAGAGGGGGGGTGCCAGCTCAGGTGTTGATGTCGTCATCTGACCGTGGTTCATAACTACGTGGTGTTGTCCTCGATCTTTCCCTTTGGGATTGATCCCGGACCGTCAGCAATAGTCCGTTGTGTTGCTCCAGTGTGACATTAATTGAAATTGAAGACGTCGTATCTATCATCAAAATATACCCCATTTTGCAAATTGGTCATCCAGACAAGCATGTCTGTCTTCAGTCTAAGAGATGTGGTACTTTAATTGGCGTCACACTGGAGCAACACAACGGGCTATTTTTCACTTCAAGAGAACTGGTCGCCTATTCGCATGCGCAGATCGCACAAATTTTGTTGGTAAACACTCATGTTTCACTTGAAACCAGATGCAAAATGATTCGGAAATAGTCAATCATTTTTTGCACTTTCAGGACTATTATCTACTGTAAACTGATTTAAGTTATCGGTGATGTTATCAATTGGATCTGGTCTGAATCTTTGGTAAAACTCTACAGTCAAGTTGCAACAAGCGACGGATGGTGTGCTTCAGTCTAATATTTCAATGTGGAATGACGAGTAAGTGTTGCATTTGATTTTAACTCTTACATACCAGGTGATCCAGTTCAGGACCATTTTTTACACATCTACTCTCAAATAATGTATTGTTACTTAATATATAATAAAATTAGCGCACAAAAACTTTCTCGTTTAGATCCAAACTGGCTTCACATAAGTGTTCTTATGTTCGCTACTTATTTTTTCTTTCTTTCGAGACCGCGGTAGCCCAGTTAGACGAGCAACGGATTATCAACCGCAGGATTGCGAGTACGAAACTGTCCAGTCGAGGACCGTCGTGTATAAGGGGGCTGGTGAACGTTAAATCTGTCGTGGCCTCTAATGTCCTCACTCTGGCGTGGTGCGGAAATTTGGAGAGTGGGAGCCAGCTCAGGTCTTGTTATCGTCGTCTGACCGTGGTTCAAAATGACGTGTTGTTCTCGGATCTTTCCCTTCGTATTTTGATCCCGGACCGTCGCCATTAGCCCGTTGTGCTGCTCCAGTGGGACATTTATTAAATACGTACCCGGAATGCCCCGTCCAATCCAAAACCGGGTAACACATTTTCGGGTTGGTTTTCTACAAGAAATCGTGTAATATGATTATTTTGTAGTCGATTCTGAACAACCTGTATTGAGTGTACTGATAACGAAACTTCCAGTAGAGGGCAGCAATTTGGAAATCTGCCTGATCCAAAATCTTTGCATTGTTTGGCTTGTGCATGGCGCAGTTTGGCTAAATATAGCCCCTGGTTCCTATAAAACTAACTCAACCAGCCAAAAGCTCTGGCAATAATAGACTAGATAAATATGCTGGAAGTCGAATGGAACAAAAGTGGTTTACACCTTTGGAAATGATTGAGGATAACCGGATGCATTTCGTTTCCCTTGTGCTTTTGGAGATAATCTCCAACATTTAAATAGCCCGTTGGGTTACTCCAATGTGACGTTAATTAAATACTTACCTCCGCATTTAAAACGGATAAATTAAACGTGAACATTTTATTTAATATTTCAGTTGAATTTTTAGGAAGGAATCTACTCCACCGAAGAAAGGGAGTCGAGTTTTGTTTTGAAAAATTTTTCTTCATGAAAGCATCAATTATAGAAACACCGGTTATTATTCTCCATTTTTTATTTGGTAGTCATTAACACAAATCTAAAAATGCAATTATAAGTCATATGCTGCCATCTATACCACAAAGATAGAACTAAACTTATAATTATGTAGTGGCGCCATCTATAGTTTAAATGTGAAATATTTAAATTCCTTGACCTGATGAATGCGATACTTGATAAATAGTTCCTGACAACGTAAAATAATTTATTTACGTTCAGTGAATTTCAGTAATTTAGAAAATTTCCTGAAAACTTAATTTCTCTAGAACTTTTAAGGAAGAAAATTTCCAGAACATAATTCGAAAAAGGAGGTATATATTTCAAGAATAGACTGGCGATTTCATCATGAATGTGAATGTCAAATTTATGTACGAAACAATTCAAATTCCGTACATGTAAGTCGATAAATATGATGGAAATAAAACCTTAAATCTTCATAAATGTGGTTATTATATTGCTTCCTTACAGTAATTTAATTTTTTGAAACTTTGTGATTTCTAATTTTCGTTCAATAAAAAGCAAAAATATCCCAAAACGGGAGAAATGATCTCATAATGTCCAGTCAGTGAAAAGTTATATAAATGTTCGTGTATTCATAGAATGACGCCGTCTGTTTTTAATCGACAGAATCGCTTTCAATAAAGTTCGTCAAAGGGAAGTAAATCACAACCCCAAAACCTACTGAAAATTTTTGACTCAGCTTGTTGGTTTTTGTACCTTGTGCTATCAAACCCACACCAACCAATCAGCATGGCATTTGGACTCCTTGTGTCTCGAAATCAAATGACCCAATTCAAATATATCTCCGAACCTAGCCAATCTGATGAAACTAGTAGACTGATAACTGTTGATGGAATGGACTAATTACTATTGAAACTGATAACTGTTGATGGAATGGACTAATTACTATTGAAACTGATAACTGTTGGTGGAATGGACTAAGAACTATAGAAACTGATAACTGTTGATGGAATGGACTAAGAACTATAGAAACTGATAACTGTTGATGGAATGGACTAAGAACTATAGAAACTGATAACTGTTGATGGAATGGACTAAGAACTATAGAAACTGATAACTGTTGATGGAATGGACTAATAACTATAGAAACTGATAACTGTTGATGGAATGGACTAATAGCTATAGAAACTGATAACTGTTGGTGGAATGGACTAATTGCTATAGAAACTGATAACTGTTGGTGGAATGGACTAATTGCTATTGAAACTGATAACTGTTGGTGGAATGGACTAATTGCTATTGAAACTGATAACAGTTGGTGGAATGGACTAATAGCTATTGAAACTGATAACTGTTGGTGGAATGGACTAATAGCTATTGAAACTGATAACTGTTGATGGAATGGCCTAATTGCTATTGAAACTGATAACTGTTGATGGAATGGCCTAATTGCTATTGAAACTGATAACTGTTGATGGAATGGAATAATTGCTATTGAAACTGATAACTGTTGATGGAATGGAATAATTGCTATTGAAACTGATAACTGTTGATGGAATGGAATAATTACTATTGAAACTGATAACTGTTGGTGGAATGGAATAATTACTATTGAAACTGATAACTGTTGGTGGAATGGACTAATTACTATTGAAACTGATAGCTGTTGGTGGAATGGACTAATTACTATTGAAACTGATAGCTGTTGGTGGAATGGACTAATTACTATTGAAACTGATAGCTGTTGGTGGAATGGACTAATTACTATTGAAACTGATAACTGTTGGTGGAATGGACTAATTACTATTGAAACTGATAACTGTTGGTGGAATGGACTAATTACTATTGAAACTGATAGCTGTTGGTGGAATGGACTAATTACTATTGAAACTGATAACTGTTGGTGGAATGGACTAATTACTATTGAAACTGATAACTGTTGATGGAATGGACTAATAACTATAGAAACTGATAACTGTTGATGGAATGGACTAATAACTACTGAAACTGATAACTGTTGATGGAATGGACTAATAACTATAGACACTGATAACTGTTGATGGAATGGACTAATAACTACTGAAACTGATAACTGTTGATGGAATGGACTAATAACTACTGAAACTGATAACTGTTGATGGAATGGACTAATAACTACTGAAACTGATAACTGTTGATGGAATGGACTAATAACTACTGAAACTGATAACTGTTGATGGAATGGACTAATAACTACTGAAACTGATAACTGTTGATGGAATGGACTAATAACTACTGAAACTGATAACTGTTGATGGAATGGACTAACTACTGAAACTGATAACTGTTGATGGAATGGACTAATAACTACTGAAACTGATAACTGTTGATGGAATGGTCTAAGAACTACAGAAACTGATAACTGTTGATGGAATGGACTAAGAACTACAGAAACTGATAACTGTTGATGGAATGGACTAAGAACTACAGAAACTGATAACTGTTGATGGAATGGACTAAGAACTACAGAAACTGATAACTGTTGATGGAATGGACTAAGAACTACAGAAACTGATAACTGTTGATGGAATGGACTAAGAACTACAGAAACTGATAACTGTTGATGGAATGGACTAAGAACTACAGAAACTGATAACTGTTGATGGAATGGACTAAGAACTACAGAAACTGATAACTGTTGATGGAATGGACTAAGAACTACAGAAACTGATAACTGTTGATGGAATGGACTAATAACTACAGAAACTGATAACTGTTGATGGAATGGACTAATAACTACAGAAACTGATAACTGTTGATGGAATGGACTAATAACTACTGAAACTGATAACTGTTGATGGAATGGACTAATAACTACTGAAACTGATAACTGTTGATGGAATGGACTAATAACTACTGAAACTGATAACTGTTGATGGAATGGACTAATAACTACTGAAACTGATAACTGTTGATGGAATGGACTAATAACTACTGAAACTGATAACTGTTGATGGAATGGACTAAGAACTACAGAAACTGATAACTGTTGATGGAATGGACTAATAACTACAGAAACTGATAACTGTTGATGGAATGGACTAATAACTACTGAAACTGATAACTGTTGATGGAATGGACTAATAACTACTGAAACTGATAACTGTTGATGGAATGGACTAATAACTACTGAAACTGATAACTGTTGATGGAATGGACTAATAACTACTGAAACTGATAACTGTTGATGGAATGGACTAATAACTACTGAAACTGATAACTGTTGATGGAATGGACTAATAACTACTGAAACTGATAACTGTTGACGGAATGGACTAATAACTACAGAAACTGATAACTGTTGACGGAATGGACTAATAACTACAGAAACTGATAACTGTTGACGGAATAGACTAACTATTGAAACTAATAACTGTTGATGGAATGGACTAATAACTATTGAAACTAACTGTTGATGGAAAATCGGGTTTTGTTTGTCCCTCTACGGTCATTGTTTGATACACGTACAAACGTACATTGTTTGATACGAGGCGAATTAAACCGAGAGCAGTTATTTCAAAATTGGGCATATTATTCTGGGGGAGTGAGTCTTCTATAATAGTTGTGGTGGTATTACCTCTCGTGTTCCACAAAATGACCCCCGGGTGCATTCGACCTGCACGAACTTCCGGGTGCATGTTACTGTTTATGGCTTGGAAAGTTTCAATGTTTCCCATACATTGTTATATCACCCTCGGATCTATCGCTCCTTCTCTGCTTTCGCTTTTTCTTGCCCCCAATGAATTTTAGTTTTGTGAACAGCATAGAAAAATTTCTGTTTCTTTAGAAGTGGTTGTTCAAAGGTCATTTGTTTCAAACATTTGTGCTTAACAAAATCGCTGTGGCGAAAGCGTGGAGGGAAGGAATTGCTTTTCCAGAACCCCGCTCTATTTAATTTCATATTAACCCTTTGATTATTGCCACAAAATTTTCAGAAAGAACTACAGTAATGGTAAAGTGGAGGGGTCGATTTCAATTTAAGTTTTTCAAGGAAACATGAGTGGTTTATTTTTTGTTTAATGGAACATTTCCTGCTTTTTTGTGGAGGGATTAGAAATGTCTATTAGAGTATCGTCTACCAATTTCAGATTATAAAAATCCACCTTAGTTATAGAGATTTCTTTCGCAAAAAGGACTGGTAGCCCAGTTGGAAGAGTAACGGATTAGCAACCGGAGGATTGTGAGTTCGAAATGCGGTGCAGCCAAAGACCATCGTGTACATGGGGGCTGGTGCAGTTAAATCTGTCGTGACCTCAAATATCCTCACGTTGGCGTGGTGTGGAAGTTTGGAGAAGGGGTTCACCTCATCTGAGAGTGGTTCAAATTTCGTGTTGTCCTCGGATCTTTCCCTTAGGGATGCATCCCCGACCGTTGCCAATAGCTCATTGTGTTACTCAAGTACGATGTTAATTACCATTACCATCCTTTTACAAAATTTGAATTTCTGAATACATCCTGTGGCATATTTATGTTAAATCGGGACTGGAATATGAATCTGTAAATTGGAATCATGATGACGATTGCCCTGCCATAGATATTGAAAGAACACGGAATTTATTTTTGAGATATATTTGTTTTAATAATTATGTATCTCCAGGTATATATTCTTCTGAATTGAAATTGTTTCAATTTCATTACTTTGAAACTGCGTAGAAATTTCTTTAACACCTTTTATTGCAACCGTCTTCATAACAAAATTGATTCGCCCTTTTAAGTTTTTCTATTGAGTTTATCGTCCCCAGAAACTCAATTATTTTTTGTTAAACCTTTGAAAAAGAATGTATGCAGCAATTTTACTATAAATAGATTTTCTTAACGGCGTAATTCTTTCTCGTAAGTTGATATATTCTCAATAATTTCAATACAATAAGTAATCTGCTTTAATGAAGTGTTTTCTTTTATCTATTTTCTAAACTGCATTCTTGTATGTCTTTTCTTGTATTTTTGGATAATATATTTTTTATATGTAATTTCATATTTTTCTGTCGTGGAAAAGTAAATAAATAAAACATTTTCAAAATATGGTCTATAAAATAAAGCCGATAGTGTATTAAAGTAAATAAAGTGTATAAAAATCAGAAAGTGCGTGTGTTAGAAAGTTAGAACCACTTTGAAGAATAGGATATTTCGGTGAGTTATAACGATGTGAATTTGAAGTGCGGTAAGACAGTTGCAACTTCAATCTACCAAAATATATTTAATGTTGAGGTTCGCTGTACACACAAGTATATTGTAAATTAATTTTTGTAACTGGCTAAAAGTTCATCATATCCCCTCTAGAATTTGAGTGCCTGAATTCTGTAGATGTTACCACTAGTTGATTGAGTGAAACTGGAGAGCTGTGTTGAGATGACGGTGTAATTCCGTATACGTGGTCGTGCAATGGATAATTGTGACCGCTTAACTGTTTTATGTAGCCTTTGGCATCCGTGTGAGTGTATGCCTGCAGTTTTGACATGAGACTAAGCAACGAAGAGTGAAGCTGGTTATCACAGCTTCGGACAGATGGAAGTGCTATGCATCGCATTAGCAGTTTAACTGTTCATCGTAGACTATTCGTCGAAGTGAATGAAGATTGTGGCGAGTGCCATATGGCTTGTTTAAAACCGTATTCACAATCATGTCCACCGGTCACCAACTTGAGGTGCGGTGAGCTTGAAGTGCCGTAACACAGTTGCAACTTCAATTCACAAAAAGTGCGTCATGTCTTGGGTTGGTTGCATCTCTATATATACTACGATATCGTAAGTTAATTTTTCTAGTGGTGGCTAAGTCCATAAGTTTTTGACAAAGAAGAAAACTAAGTAAAACACCTTTTATTTTCAGTAAATATTTATTTTATCAACAAGACAGCACGGTTTTTTCAATACATAAAACAGGAGAACTGCACCAAACAAGGCCACACAAAAACTGCATTATCTACTACACAAATAAGAAGTTTATAATTACGATGGATAAGCTTCCTAGCATCTTGGAACTAATGTGATTCGATGTACTTATATTTTAGGAAAGGATACATTTATTTGTTGGTTCGCTTAGACAACAAATTTTATTAAATTCCTATTTCTCTATCAGGTTTCATCTACAAAAATTCTACTGTTAGAATTCAATCAATCCTATTATTATTGATTCTAATCGACCATAAATCAGCATAATAAATTGAATGGAAGAATACTTGCTAAGTATCTGTTGTACTTGAATTGAATTATATCTCGATTTCATTTATAATTAAAAATGAAATCGAGATAATTTTTGAATGAAAAATATATTTAATAGTGCTCATTTATTTCACTGGTTCACTCATAAGTTAACGATTTTAGGAATTTATAGAATGAAATCAGGATCAGGAATTTCAGTTTAGGACGGTAAGTGTTCCATCACCCCGAAACGGTTAAAAGAGTTAACCCGTCTTTATGAAAGGGTTTAATGAGCTAACCCTTTTTAGTCTATATAAAAGCGAAGGATTAAATGTGTTAAATAGATAAACATCATTTTTAGAAAAAGTTTTCTATTTTGCGATTGGACCCGTTGGAAATAATTTTGCACTTTGTTTCCAATTATAACGATCTATTCAATTTGTTAACTATTTAAACGTCAAAAAAGACTTGAGAAAAACTAGAGAAATATCACTTCAAAGGCTACATAGTTAGTCTACCCCAAAATCACTTTCTTTCTATAATAGACCTCATCTGGTGCAGCTCTTATCAAATAAATCATAAATTCAAGGTAAAAAATGTATATGGAGCTAACTTAAAAGCCACAAAAATAATTCATTTTGCATTGCTCAATATTCACTTCAAAGCAAATTCTTCAGAACTTACAAAAAGATGATTCATCCTGTGGAATTAACAAAATAGTAATTTATTTAATAGAATTGGTAAAATTACAGATTAGGATGTCTCTCTGGTGACAATTTTGCCCATCCAAATCTACTTGGTGGCCTCGAAAATTCGATTTTACTGTTAGAACAACGGTAATAATTTCAATAACGCCATCAAGCTCAAGTGTTTTTGCAAGCTCTTCCACAATTCCTCGACACAACTTCATCACAGATCGGCATTCCTTTTAGTCTATTAGTAGTGTGGAACTCTTAGCTTGTTTCTTTGGTTGTCTAGGCTCTGCTCGGATTTTTACAACCTGTCAGCTTCACCATTACAAGTCTAATCCATACAAGATGCTTCTGTTTCGTAGAAAAATTGTTTAGGTAGTCTCGATCGTGAAACGCGTATTTCAGTTGAGTTAAGTATGCTATTTTAGCTTGGTGGTACTAATAGAATCATCTAACGAGCTAGAGTTGAATTAATTTGTTATAGATTGAAAGTTATTAGAATTCTTCTAATAAATGAAATTATAGATAGTTTTTTTTACATAATTTTGTAGTTACATAGCGTTTATCCAGTATAACTCATGGTGAACAGTCCAATAAAATCAGCAAGATAGATTTTAGATAATTTGAATATTTCTAGTAATTTTTATTAAACTCGTTCAGGGGCCAGACCGGTGAAATTTTAGAGAAAGTTCACTTCCGTATCCCAACATGAAAATGTTCTAGCAGCCGATCCCAACAGGAACAGAATGGCTCGGACTCCAAGTCTAACAAACATTCACAAAACTTTGGTACCAAGATTTGTAGCAAAGTAAACTAACAGCAAGCTCATTCTAACCTTCAGCAATCACAGAATCCTGTCCACACTGCTAACATTACAAAGGAATGCGCCGAAGCTCTATAACACCATCCAGACCAAATTGCCTGAGACACGAAATCTTTTCATCGATGTCTACCGTTCACGCGTCACAGGTATGGCAAGACAGCCATGGCCACGCCCACCGCAGCGTCACTTCCAGTGCCGTACACAACCGGCAAATCGTATTGGGTCTCCAGTTCTTTCTGGAGCACGGGGTTCTTGGTGAGGGCGGTGCCACTTCCGATGATCCGCTCTATTCCGGCCTCCAGGAGCACCTCCCTCGGCATCATGGACCTGAGGTTGGAGATGAGTCCCCTGAAGAGACTCCGGGACACTTTGCCCAGGCCCAGGCAGTGGGGGTCAATGTTCCGGACAACGGCCCTCTGCTCCCCGAACAGGTGTCTTTCGCCGTAAAGGGTGGGCGAGATGTTCATGTCGGTGTCGGCGGAGGTATCGTCCTGCGCCAGAGCGGTGATGCGTTCCCAGATCTTGCCCTCTGGTACTCCTAAACCTAAGGAGAAATGTATTTTTATTTGTGTATGATAGAACAGAAGGCAATAAGAGTTACACAAGTTTCAAAGAGCCATGCTATCTCTAAGAAGGAAATACTTTATCTCATAAAGGAAACGGAGCCGTCGTGGCTCAGTGGGTATGCCCACTACGCTAGCAACCTTCGATTTGTGGATGGCGCAGGTTCGATTCCTGTCAGGTGCATTCCTCCCTGGGTGTATTTCTCTCTTCTGTGTTAGTAAAACTTTCATTGTGTGTATGTTCATTACTTGATATTGTGTCTGGCGCAGCATGGCCAAATAGAGCCCTTGCGCCATAAAACTCCAACAAACCAACCAATATAAGTTCAATCTACTTATTCACTCACTTTTCTGAATCCGTCAATCTCTCAAGGCATTCCACAAAAGCGAAAACTCAGAATCTGCTCTTTTGCATTGAGGAAGGTCATTATTAGGAAGGGGCTCAACTTTAATACTAAACAAACGAACCTGTTTCCTTTATCACACATGTAAAATGTGCATTGATTTAGGTCTGTAAACATTCAAAGATCATAAAAAGTAATGTGCTTTTAGCATTAGTACCTCTTGATTGGGACTTTTAAGTTGTAGGCGGCGAAGGTTCGATTCCTGTCAGGTACATTCCTTCCTTCTGAGTCAGTAAAACTTTCACTGTCCATTACTCGATATTGTACGTCTTGTGTCTGGCGCAGCATGGCCATATATGGCCCTTGCACCATAAAACACCAAAACCAACCAATGAAGGAAAAATTCAATTTTTGAAGAGGTTTCCTATTTCATAGGAGAAATCTTTTCTGTGAAGGAAACACTCAAGTTTCAAAGAGGCTTCCTATTCCTCAGAATGATCTTTTCTGTGATGGAAACATTCAAGCTTTAAAGAGGCTTCCTATTCCTCAAAAAATGAAAATTATAAACATTTTGATAGCATTACATATATTTAAAACAGATCTCAATATAGAAATGCATTTCTCATCGTGAAAATAAGAACTTAGTGTGTCGGTTAATGTCGGCTAGTGTAATTTAGACAGTTAATACGTTTCTGGTCTAAGTCGACTATATATTCTCACCAATAAAAGTTGTATGTGTTCAAAGGAAAAGAGAAAAAATTATACATTTGCGCAATTAAACATTGAATGTTGTAATATTTACATTCCTTGAAGGGTCTATCATGTTTCCCGGTACAGGGGTCCAGATGGCAGGGGGTGGTACTCACGTGCGCTGACCTTTGTAAGTGACGCTCTCTTTCATCGAGTAACGTGGTGGTAGTGGTCACTCACCTAGCTCGTGCGTCCACTGCTGCAGCATCTTGACAAAAGCGGCCAGGACGTTGCCACCGTTGAGGGATGCAGCCACCGCCAGGTAGCGCCCCTTGAAGTAGGGGAAGTACTCAACGGGGGAGATGGAGACGGAGGGCGGGGGCTTGAAGTCCTCGGGCAACAGGTACGACAGCTGGGCGGAGGTGCTGAGGTTCATCACTGAAATGCAAAAGAGCAATTTAATCCATATCAACTGGAACATTTCTTGAATAGAAGGAAGGATGTGATCATTTTTAAGGAAGGATCTGAAGCAAGCTATAATGCATGTAAATTCCGGAATATGCAATCAGGAATTCTCTTTCGTCAGCCATGTGAAATACGGGATGCTATCATTGCGTCATCTACTTAATCGAGACCCTAGCAACAACGTAATTTCTGTGAGCAGACCAGCCATTGGACCATTGGACGAGAGTAACCAATCCGGAGCCAGCCAGCGCTCGCGGCAAAAACACCTACGAAGGAGGAATGAGAACTTAGGAAAGATGAGGATGGGGAGGATGTAGTTCGCAGGAACTAGCAAATAATTGTTTGATTGTTATTTCTTTTATCATTAGTAAATATCCATTCATCTGTAAATTGTTTTCTCGCCAATTAAAATTGTTTAAAATGAGAGCTCGCCTCCAATCCATCAAAACCAAACGAGGGGGGAAAGTCGCCCGTAATGCATGTATCGACCATAGAGGAAATATAAAAGCAGAGTGAGCAAATGGTAACTTTTTTTATGTGCCCATGTGACGATATTTTTTATGTTCCAGGATCATGTGACCAAAACTAGTAGTAACGTGACCCTTAGAACTGCTTTCGTCTGCTGGGTAGAACGTGACATTCATCATCTAATTTTCCATTGATTGATTATCTGATAGTAGATTTGGGCGATTGCGCCACTTTTGTCGCCTCTATAGTAATGCGGAGGGCCCAGTTGGAAGAGTAACGGATTAGTAACCGGAGGGTTGAGAGTTCGAAACTCGGTCCAGTCAAAGACCGTCGTGTACACGGGGGCTGGTGCATCTGTTGTGGCCTCAAATATCTTCACGTTGGCGTGGTGTGGAAGTTTGGAGAGCAGGGTGCCAGTTCAGGTGTTATTTCGTCATCTGGCCGCGATTCAAAATTACGTGTTGTCCTCCGGCATTTCCCTTGAGGATTGATCCCGGACCGTCGCCAATAGCCCGTTGTGTATCTCCAGTGCAACGTTAATCAACTACCTATAGCAATGCGAATTCACATACCTACCTTGTCATATGATATTACATCGCCGAACGAGGCGATAAGATACCAAATCGACCCCCAAGTCGATTTTTCACAGAACAGTCACGTGACTACTAGCCGACATGTTGGCTGGTAGTCACGTGACTCACTTTTTGAAGCTCCTCTCAATAGAAATGCTCAGTCTACTTAAAAAAATTCAGAAATTTATGAGCTTCGTAATGGTTCAATTAATATTTATAATGTATACAAAATTTGTTTGCATTTCTAAGATTTGTCAGTTTCACCAAATCGTATTTTTTTTTAGTTCCACTACAGCTGCCTTCACGAGCACAATTTTAAGATTTAAAATATCAAAACCCTGAATTCACCTCTATTTTATTGCCACGCGAAAAACTCAAACAATTCACCTCGGCCAATTCAAACAAGTTGAAGCATCACGCAACAACACTGAAAACCATCGATCGTCTTCCCCATCTGGAAAAGAGGCAAAAAAAACAACATAACGAGTAATCGATTCATCGAAAAATGTTCTTTCGATCATAACATGTGTGAAAGAGTTACGGAAAGCTGTGTGGAAGATATGCACAAAAAGGGATGAAAAATCCTCGAGGCAATTAATCACGAAGATGAAATTTGCTTGGCCAGCCATTTTATTTTGCGCGAAATGCTGGCGCGTGGCCACCTTACTTCGCTGAATAAACGTTTAACTCTGATAAACTATCCATAAATCCTTCAGAGAGGCGAGTTTGTTAAAGGTACGATGAAAAACGAGGTACGTTATCTTCCATGATTTAAGATGGCAGTGGCATCACTTCACGGCAAAGGAATTTAGGTGGACGGATTGGCAACAGACGGCATTTCTCGCTTCACAGCAGAAAATGGAAAATAAGTGCCACGAAATAAAAGTGCTGTGTTGGCAAAGTGGATTGGATTGGATGTTTGGGTTTTATGGCGCAAGGTCCAAAGCTGCGCGAACTACAGAAAGCGGAAATTTTTTCTTGCTGTGAAAATCGTGTTTTTGGCTTTTTTAATTTCTGACTTTTTAGTTTTGTGACTAGACATGGATAGTCTATATGTAACTTTTTCAATATATTACAATACGAATTATAATCATTCCTTTTAGGGCCGTGGTTGGAAGAGCAACGGATGAGAATAGGACCGAGTTAGAAACTAGATTCAGCCAAAGAACGTCGTGTACACGGAGGCTGATACACGCTAAATCTGCCATGCCCTCAAATGTCCTCACGTTGGCGTGGTGTGGAAATTTGGAGAGTGGGGTGCCAGCTCAGGTGTAAACTTGTCATCTGACCGTGGTTCAAAATTACGAAGTGTTGTCTTTGTATCTTTCCTATCGGGCTTGATCTCGCACCGTCTCCAATAGCCCGTTGTATTACTCCCAGTGCGACGTTAATTAAATACCTACCTTACTTTAGATTGAAAATAATTAAAATATTTTGTTATTTCTTGTTAATTCTAACAAATAGATTTTTACGTTTTAATCGTCCCACAAGTATCTTGTATTCGGGTAGGTAGTTAATAAACGTCGCATGGTTATCGGCGACGATAAGGGATACAACCCAAAGGAAAAGTTCCGAGGACAACGCCTCGTTGTTTTGAATCATGATTAGATAACGAGAACAACACCTTAGCTGGCACCCCACTCTCCCAACTTAAACACCACGCCAACGTGAGGACATTGAAAGCCACGACAGATTAAACATCCACAGCCCCTACGTACACGACGGTCTTTGGTTGGATTGAGTTTTGTACCCTCAACCAGAAGGTTGCAGGTTGTTTTGCTTTTTATGACCGACGGGCCTGAAAAGATCACCAGTTTTTCGTTGATGGATTTGGTTTCCATAGCACAAACTCCTGAAAAAGACACCAACTTTTCGTTGAATGCAAATCATGGCATATTTTGCTTCATGTCATTAAACACTACTTCATCTTAAAATCAAATACTCGTAGTTCAGTAAGTGCACAGTGCAAGAACGTAACATTGCTACAATTAGCCCAATCCGAGAATTTTACAAGCATGAATTGCAACAATACAATTAATGCTTAGATGCAATTGAACACAATTAGCCATTAATCTCCGAAAGTGCAGCTTAATGGGTTGTCCATTTAAACTAAGAACCCTCCTTCCCGTAATTTTGACTTAATGGAAAAGTTGCAAAGTTTATAATTTTAAATGCAATTTGTTCAAAGATGGAGAGTTACGAGAAGACAAAGCGTGCGCTTTAAAATGGTCTCCATTTATACTCTGCTAATGTGTCATTTTTCCGCTAAGTTCGCTTGAGATTTAATAATTTCTCATCGCAATATAAGTGAATTTATATGAAGAACAGATGTTTCACCTTTAGAAGATACCACTAGCTGTATGGTTGGTTGGGTTTTATGACGCAAGGTGCTCTCTAGAGGATATTGTTTGTTTAAACACTTTAAAATACCCTGGAAAATGAGGTCGAAACAACCCAGCCGATCATAACTTAGGATTGTGTTGCTACCGATCCTTAATAAAAATTTTATAGTTTCATAGAACTCTAAAATTCTATGAAAGAAATTCCGTTTCTATAGAAAAACTTCTATAGAATTCTAGAGATTTCTATAGAGAAAATGAGCTGATTCTATAGAAATGTATTTCTATGGAATTCTATAGAGAAGTTCTATAAAGAAAAGAAAAGTGAAACAAAAGAAATTAGCTTCTATAGAGGTTTTTAGACATTTTCTAGAGATTTCTATGGAAGTTACTTTATAGAGCTTGTATAAAAACAGGCCATAATTCTATACCATTCTATAGCCGACATTCCATAGGATTCTAGACCACATTCCATAGGGTCTACGGACGACTTTCCATAGGGTCCTACGGACGACTTTCCATAGGGTCCTATAGACGACTTTCCATAGGGTCCTATAGACGACTTTCCATAGGGTCCTACGGACGACTTTCCATAGGGTCCTATAGACGACTTTTCATAGGGTCCTACGGACGACTTTCTATAGGGTCCTACGGACGACTTTCCATAGGGTCCTACGGACGACATAGGATTCTATATAAATTTTTATAGAAATTTTTCGTTTCTATAAAAAGTTCTATAGAAATTTTACGTAAGGGGATATTTCGGTTTTACAGGTAGATGTCGTATTGTATGAATGTCGTATTTCCCTTGGTGACAAAAATCGCCAAAATGGAACATTCATCTAGATTATAGCGCTTCTCGAGTCGACATTTTGGCACGGGCTTCTCAAAACAAAACCTGTCGCTTACAAAAATCGCATCTTGCGTCCTACTCGGCAAATCTCATGCGCTTATTTCGGCACTGGTAGCAAACAGAATATTTACTTAAACCTTTCTCTCTTTGCTCCTCATCCGTCTTCAAGGAGTGAAGAGGGTGGCAAAGAGAACCATTTTTTCCACGTCCTTTTCTTCCCAAACTTGATAATGAGCGTTTTCTTTGGTTCGTCGCAATGGAAGAGAAAAATAAGATAAATGAGACGACACACGACGTTTTCAAACGAGCTAGATACGTCTTCCAGACATCAAGACAGGCGAGAGCATTTATAGTTTTAACGGCCGTTTCCATTTGCTAAAAGCATCATCTATTCCGTCCAAGGCTGTTTTTATATTTTTAAAACATCCACCTTTGAAAAGTTTTGACCTTTTCCCTGAAGAATACGCATCTTTTATACCCATCCATCAAGATCTGGTCAATTTTGCTAATGATGTCATCAAGGTATTACCAATTTTTTTGATGACGAGATCAAGATCTGACCCGCTTTCTTCTAATGACGAGATATCTCGTCCATAAAGATCTGGTCAGTATGGCTAATGACGAGATACCTAGTCGAGACAACCACAAGGAGGGTTAAAATGCGAGAACATTTCATTTCCCTAACCGCTATCTTCGTTAATTGATACCTCCATGCTCAGTTCGCTGTTCGTGTAGTCTGCTTAATCCACTAGGGGCTCACAAGCATATTTACGTTCTGCAACCTGACATTTAACCAGTATTAATCGTCTAAACTAATAGAATCATTACTAGATGGATGTGGTTTTGTCTAAGGGGCATTTTAACACTACATTTGGTGATGTACAGACAAATAGTTGGTTGGTTTTGGGGTTTTATGACGCAAGGGCCATATTTGGCCATGCTGCGCCAGACACGACATACAATATATTACTTGATATATTGTATTGACACTTGATTGTGTATTGACACACACAATGAATGTTTTACTGGCACAGAAGAGAGAAATACACCCAGGGAGACAGACAAATGGAGTGTGGCGAAGGTTTAGTTTCGAGATATACCATCTATACCAAGAACCAGATATTGTTAAATATAAAAAATACAGAATGCGATGGCCTGAGCATATCATTCGATTGTCTGATGAAATACGAGTGCAAAAAAATACTTCTGGTCAGGCCAATTGGAGTTAGCCTCGAGGAAGACCAAATTTTAAAGGGATTGAGTGTAGACAAGAACAGTTCAAAACTGCATTGGAAAACAGATGACTCACTGCAGCACTAAACGTTTCTCCTTTCCAGGTCCCCTTCATCGATGGTCTCAAGTACCGTGGAATCATGCATTCATCATGCTTTTAATGTTGGTCTGGTGATAATTATGTCTTGAAATTTATTTTTATCCTGCATTTGGCCCAGCTTATTCATTTCTGGATTTTACGCCATAAAACCCAAGACAACCAACCCAAGTACAATGGTACCTGTGGCCCAGGGTACCCTACTGGTAGCCTAGGCTTAGGAAGGAGCTTAATGGTTACCAGGTACCTGCGACCCCTTGTGCGGAGGCTGCCTTTTGGAATGACGACGATTCCTTTAATCCGCTTAATCCAGGTAGGTAGTTAATTAACGTCGAAATGGATCAACACATCGGACTATTGGTGACGGTCTGGGATCAATTGCGAAGGGAAAAATCCAACGACAACGCCTTATCATTTTGAACCACGGTCAGACGACGAGAACAAGACATGAGCTTGCACTCCACTCTCCAAACTGCCATAGTAGGTCGATTCCAAACACCCCGACTGGAGAACGATACTCATTAATACAAGGAAAGGAAGAAATATGAATGCTGGTGAGATGAGAGGGAAAATGAGTTAGCTGGATGTTATTTTCCGTGCGTGAAAGCCAAGTTTCTTTCCGAGAACTAAGGATAAGCGTTTCTGACTGAGTATGCACCGACCCACACACACACATAACAGGAGGAAATTGGTCTTCAATATTCAACGATGTTATAAAAGGAAAAACTTAAAAATAAATTTCTTAATTGATTTCTACCTGGTAATGGATAAGTTTAAAAACTTAATAGCGACTGCCCAGAAAATGTTGGGGCGGCAAGTAGCCCAGTTGGAAGAGCAACGCATTAGCAACCGAAAGATTGCAAGTTCGAAACTCGGTCCAACCAAATACAGTCGTGTACACGGGGACTGGTACACGTTAGATCTGTCGTGGCCTCAAATGTCATCACGTTAGCTTGGTGTGAAAGTTTGGAGAATGAGGTGCCAGCTAAGGTGTAGATCTCGTCATCTGACAGTGGTTCAAAATGACGAGGCTTTGTCCTGGGATCTTTTCCTTCGGGATGGATCCCGTACCGTCTCCAATAGCTCGTTGTGTTGCTCCAGTGCAACGTTAATGTACTACAACCTACCAATTCTAAATAGGGTCACAAAAAAGGACTAAAACGTCGCAAACCAAACTTGGTTAAGGAACCTGGCCAAACTGATCGTTCCTCAATGAGCACCTTCAACTTCTACAAAATTTATACACAGGGTCCGCGAATAAGAAAAAAACAGTAGAATCTTAATAAGAATTAGAAATTACATTCCATTCTGAATGGAAATTTGCTAAGTCGAATTGGTAGTTGAGAATAAATTGAGAATCCTCCTCCTGTAGCACTAATCCTAAACACCATTAATTTGTAAAACATAGGGTAAACCTAAGGTGCTCGGATATAGAAATTGATTTTAAAAAGGCTCCGCGAGTCAAAAGTGTTGGGAACTTCTGTGTTGAACTATCAGGTGCAACGCAGAGCAAAATAATGGGTCCGATGTCGTGGTATGTCGAGAGGAGACATGTCTCCCCGACCTCCTACACCCTCACCAAGCTCGACAAGACGACAAGAGAGTTGGAAGCGGTCCAAGATGAGGTCGATTCCAAACACCCCGACTGGAGAACGATACTTGTTAATGCAAGCGTGAGCACACTTTGAATATCACTTTCCTGGAGACACGGCGATGCTAGTTAGTCCCAGAGCCAATTATCACTCGGAGGTCATTGGTACATTGGGTTTCCGTTTGTGAATCAAGTGACATATAAACCGACTTTTATCGATCAAGGAGCCGGAGTCTTGGCGTTTGAAGAACGACTGGCTGCTCTTGTATTCAGCGATGGTAATTAACGTTGCTCTGGAGTAACACAACGGCTATTAGCCACGGTCCGGGATCAATCCCCAACGGAAAGATCCCAGGACACCTCGCCATTTTGCACCACGGTCAGATTACGAGGTCAACACCTGAGATGGCACCTCATTCTCCAAACTTCCACACCACACTAGTTCATTGTGTGTCTGTCTATTTACTTGATATTGTATGTCGTGTCTGGCGCAGCATGGCCAAATATGGCCCTTGCGCCATAAAACCCCCAACCAATCACACCACGCCATTTGGATCTTCCCCTTCGGGGGCTGATCCTGGACCGTCACCGGGGCCGCGGTAGTCCGGTTGGAAGAGCAACGGATTAGCAACCGGAGGGTTGCGAATTCGAATCCAACCAAAGACCGTCGTGTACGAAGGGGACTGGTGCACATTAAATCTGTCGTGGCCTCAAATGTCCTCACGTTGGCGTGGTTTGGAAGTTTGGAGAGGGGTGCCAACTCAGGTGTGACCTCGTCATTCAAAATTACGTGATGTTGTCCTCGGAGGATCTTTCCCTTTGGGATTGATCCCGAACCGTCTCCAATAGCCCATTGTGTTGCTCCAGTGCGACGTTAATCAAAAATACCTACCACACCACGCCAACGTGAGGACATTGGAAGCCACGACAGATTCAACGCGCACCACCCCACACATACACGACGGTCTTTGGTTTGATCGAGGCTCGAATTCGAAACCCTCCAGTTGCTAATCCACTACTCTTCCAACCGGGCTACCGCGGCCCCAGTACACTGCTTAGAAATCTCGTGACGCTAAGAGAGAGTTGATCCAAAGGATGTCCTTACCTGCATCATGGTCCGTCTCCATGCTGGAGAAGACGGAGCACTGGAGGTCCCCCAGGGCGGCGAAGACGGGGGTGCCCTCTGGTATACCGTACCACGCGCATGGCATGTGCCCCACGATGTTGCCCGCTATCGTTACGTCTGGCAGAAGGTGAAGGGGAAAGTTTGCTTCCTTCAGCCTGAAACAGACAATAAATACGAGGGTAAGTCAAAGTTTCGCTGTGACACATCTTTAGGTTTGTCACACTGCCTTCTGAGCATGCAGGGTTAGAGTTGATACTACTGTTTGACCTCGATAGCGAAGTTTGACCGATTTTTGATACCGAAGTTTGACCTCGATAGCGTCATTTCTCTTGCTTCTGCTTGCACCATAAAGATTTCGCTTATACCATAAAGTTTCGCTGTGACACATCTTTAGGTTTGTCACACTGCTTTCTGCGCATGCAGGGTTAGAGTTGATACTACTGTTTGACCTCGATAGCAAAGTTTGACCGATTTTTTGATACCGAAGTTTGACCTCGATAGCGTCATTTCTCTTGCTTCTGCTTGCACCATAAAGAGCAGTGATCCGATTTCTAGGGTCGGAAGGTGAGCCAGGGGATGAAATTCATGGGAGGCTTACACCACAATCGGGGACAGTGCTCTACCACGTAGAAGTGTGTATGAGATGCTTAAGGCGTATGTATATGTTATCGGAAATGTGTATAAGTACGGGTATGTATAAGTACGGGTATGTATAAGTGCGGAAATCGGGTAATCTGCAGATTACCTATGTAATGTGCGGATTAACAACGCCGATCCGTTAAAGTGCGGGAAATTGTTTCATTTCTCAAATTACCTAGATAATCTGCGCGTTACCTACTTGGCACTCGTTAAAGTGAAAATAAGATCTTTGCTCGAACCTCAGCGACGCTTTTGTACGCTTAAATTAATGCTCAGACAAACAACTCAGTAATACTAGGTACTACTAATTGAAAACACGCTATACTTTTATCCCATAAAGTTATAAGTAATTTCATACACTATAATAACCAGTAGAGGTAAATAAAATACAAGCGTAAGGAGAAAGAGAAGGAGGAGGGAAAGGAAATTAGAGAAACAAATTTGCACTTTAACGATTCAAGAGCCGTTAATGTGCACATTACCTAGGTAAAGTGCGGAAAACTTATTTTTGTAGATGATTCCGCACTTGAACGGAACAAATCAGCTAATCTGCAGATTACCTAGGTAATGTGCACATTAACGGCTTTCGAGCTTTAACGGTAACATATATACTAGAAGATCTTTTTAATTTTGACTTAAAAAATCAAGTTTTTTTCCAAGTCATTGGCTTATGCTTAAAATCATTTCATTGAGAAAAAATCAGATTAAACTTAATATTAATTTTCTAATTTAGATGTAAATAGATAATTAGCATGTTTTTTGAAGAGTGATATCTCAAATTCTAATTTGCTCAGGTTGACAATTCCAATTGGAAATTATTCCTAATATTCATGTTTTGACCCCCAATGATGTTGCTAAAGGGAAAAGGTTATTTTCACAATTGTTTTTACTAAGGGAGTATAAAAAATCAAGATTGTTTCAGGAATTTTAACATTTAAGAATCAACTAAAAATTCCTTTCTTAACTAATAGCTCCGATTGAGGTTCAAAACATCCACTGTATTATATGGATTATAATGATACAAAAATAATTACAACAGATCAATTCATTGTCGAGTTATCACTGTTTGAACAAAGCATCCTATTGCAAAAAACAGTTCTTCAGAAAGCGAGTTTTGGAAACATGTTTGTACACGTAGACAGTACCTAAAAGAAAAACCCTTGTAACTAGGAACGTATTCCTAATTTTTACAAGATCTTGGTATCGTTTAAAAGCTTAGAAATTGAGAAATATTTGAAGCATAAAAGCAAAATCGATCTTCTGGTCAATTTTCGTGATTTCTAGTGCATACATGCACCTTAAAAGAGGTCGGACAAGCTCGATGCACGAAGGAGCAGGCGGCCGTCAACCTCCACCGCTGACGAGAAGATTCAGGAAGCTCGTGAAATGGCACTGGCAAACCGATGAGTTACCATCGACAATTCTGTACCTCAGAACCGGACGAACGTAAGTCACACTATGCCAACTTTTCAGGAGAGCATAAAAACTGAAAAGAAAGATCTCGTAGCCTGGCTACAAAGCTAGTATTTGAATTAGCCTGCAAAAATTGATTGTTAGCAATACAAATATACATGCTTTATCCATTGTTGGTTAATTTTTATGTAATTTTATAGCTTATTAAGACAGAACTGGGCTTACGTTATTGTGGTTCTACATCAAAAACTTGTTAGGACTTACGTAGCACTATAGAAAGGTGTTTCAAGTAAACTACACGAGCAATCTTAGTAACAATGTCTTTAATACTATCGAAAACATATAGAAAGTACACAAATATTTAATGTCGTATAAAAATATTCAATATTGTATAAAAAAATATTTAATATTGTATAAAAAAAAATATTTAATATTGTATAAAAAATATTTAATATTGTATAACAAATATTTAATATTGTACAGATTGAGTGTTGTAATGTTGTAAATGGCTTAAAAGATTAAGCAGAAACGTTACTCTAGAGCGGTTGAGTCATCATAAGGGTCTATACTCTTCAGGGACCCACTGCATTAAATTCATGTGGCATCTACTTCTCATTACTTATCTTGTTTTTGTTTGCTCTCAATTTTAGGATCGTCGCTGGCATAACAACCCTTTGTTCTCTCCGATTTCTTTTAAATTCAACAGTTTTAAAGGTATCTGCGAAACTGGTCTTATAATAGTACAACTTGCTGCCTCCTTTGCGAAGCTGTAACCACACTGCATTGAATATCAAAAATGGTTTTTATCTGTGTTTTTCTTCCTTGAAACAAATGGAGCTCTTCTTTGCTCTTCAAGTAGAGAAAATCAAGAGTCTTCAACGCACATCCTTCTCACATAAAAGGTTCTTTTTTGAACATGAAGTAATACAATTGTACCAATCATTTGTGGTAAAAATAATGTTTTTTTAGTTGCTCTCTATCACATTATGCTTGCCATCTACTTCCATATGGGTGTGTCCAGGAAGTAGGAACTTATGATTGACTTCTTTTAGAGTAGAAACTTTTTCCAACAGCCATAGGTACATGAAAATCATTAATATTCCTGTTTTGGCCACTGCAATTATCTGTCCACACTGTTTTCAGTAGGCCTCTCAGGATTTCTAAGCTCTTCATTCGGCCATGTGAATAAACATGGTGCTATTTCGTTACCTCCTTGCTAATCCGCTACCCTTCCAACCGGGCTACTGAGGCCCCTTCAACCAAAAGGATTTTTATAAATTTGATTCTATGTGTACTTGACGTGCTTTGATTTTTGATCTTAGTACTTTAACTTTTATCAAAAGAATCATTTTTGTTATCGCTTTTAAAACCACTGGTTGACGCATTGCCAGTGGTGTGAGACCGTCAGAGCCGTATTAACCCTCCGAGTAGTTTCGACGAGATATCTCGTCCATCAAGATCTAACCAATTTTATTAATGACGAAATATCTCGTCCATCAATGGTATTGCCGTTTCTTTTATGATAACGAGATCAAGATCTGGTCAGTTTTCTCCTAAAGACAAAATATCTCATCCATCAAGACCTGGTCAGTTTTGTTAATGACGAGATATCTCGTCTAGGCAACCACCAGGATTAAGATGACGAGTGTACTCATGTATGCGTGGTCGTGCAATGGATTAATCTATGTTGACTTCAGCAGCCGAGTGAGTGCAGGCCGGGAATTTTGAAATAAGGTTTAACGGCAAGGAAGAGTGAAGCCGTGATATGAGTAGAAGCAGTGTCTTATCGCACGGCTTCAGACTGTTCTTTGAAATATAATTTGCATCGTATCGGTAATTCGAGTGTTACATCGAAGTCATCGATAAAGGCGAGCGCCATCTGGAATTTGTTGGAAGCGCCCTCTATCTTATTTGAAAGCGTGAATGTTCACATACATGTCAATCAATACAATAGAAAGTGCAAATAGGGTACAACTTCAGTCTACCAAAAAGTAGGTAGTTGAAGTAGTGTCACACTAGAGTGACGGACTATTGGCAACGGTACGGAATCCATCCCGATGGAAAAATCCTCGTCATTCTGCATCATGTCCAGATGACGAGGTCAACAATTTACCTGGACCCATTCTCCAAACCTCCACACCAGGCTAAGGTGATGTCATTTGGGGCCAAGACAGATTTAACGTTCACCATCCCCCATGTACGCGAAGGTCTTTGGTTGAATAGAGTTTTGAACTCGCAATTCTAGCTGCTAATCCACTACTCGTTCAACCGGGCCTCTCAAAAAGTCGGTTGATCAAAACTAATGGGTATTAGATTCGTTGCTATTATACGTTAATTCTTGTAGTCGTGGCTGTTTCGCCTAACTTTTTATATACTTATTAAATTGAGGATAACTTTTTTGAAACTAGTGTTTTATAAAAATCTCAACCTCAACTAAAGAGAAGGAAGTAAAAATGATTTCTGTGGCGGATGTTACCATGGTTACCGGTTTGTTTAAGGGGGCACAGTACCTTTAAGCATACAAATCAGCATGTAAAATAGACTAATTTCGGTAAACTCTATCACCAAAAGTTTTATGTGTATCAATGAAATTTTTTGCAGGGTTTATTTATACTTTATGCTACACAATGCAGAAAAATTGGTTTGATTTTTAAAAATTAAATAATGTTTTACTAGAATTTACATAAGGTCATTTTTTAACATACATACATACATTTTTTACAAGCATAAATTGTGCGCAACATTCTGAGTCATCCTGTGCATTTTCTATAAAACTAATGGCTGATATGAGTAACACAATGCTTTTATTTCAAATTACAACCAAAAAATAGTAGCTAAGTAACACATAAATATAACATAATCAATTAATATTTCACTTCATTCATTTTTCCAAATTTTCACTCATACTATATCACAAATTTTTAATACATTTTTAGCGTTTGAGTAAATTTTGGTTTCATTTTGAAGCCCTTTTGATAATCTATTTTCATTCAAAATTTCAGGAGTCATTTTTATTAAAACTTTCGAAAAAAATAAATAGTATAATTCCAAAAATGAATAGCATAATTCCAAACCAAAACTAAGAAACGTAAACAAACGAACAGCTGAAAATAAAAATAGGTGTGTTCGAAAAATCCTCATTACGAACGAACGAATGCGAATTTTTTCATCCCTTTTTTTTACCAGAATCAGAACATTTCAAACTATCTAGATATCTAGAACATTATAAACTATCTATAATAGATCAAAATTGGAAAATCGATTTTTTAAGATTTTAAAGGTACTGTGCCCCCTTAAGGAAAGCGTAACTTTGACACCTATCCGAAAGTAGTAACCTGTTCATATGCTTACAACCACACAAACGGCAAAGAATCACTCTTGGCAATTACTCTTACAGATGCATTTTCAAATAAATTACTTAAAATGATTCAATCAATTTTTCATCGATCTTAAATTCATTTACATCAGATTACTCACTATTTTCAATACCGCTCAAAAAATAAAAGGGGGAAGTTATGTGAACTTATTAATGCGTGATAGAATTTTTAATTTTACTTTCCACCGGGAGTCGAAGATTTAATTTCTGAGCAAATAATAAATTTTATGAGAGAATCCAAGTTTAATCGATCAATAAAACTCCTGGCTTAGTTTTCCCGGCATGAATATTTAAAAACGATCAAATATTTCAGTAAAGCTTGTTAAGTTATTAATTTTTTTGATTACATAATTTAATTTTCTATCTTTTGGGGGCTATTTATTTTATGCAGTCCTTAATTTTAATTTTGACCATGCCGTATTTATTTTTAATTTACGAAGTTAACTTCCACATTAAATAAAAATTACTACTGAATTTAACTATAAAAATTTCTGAAAAACAAATATTAATTTTAGTGGTGGAAGGATTTTCTACCTGAATGAAGTTAATTGTATTAACCGGTCATTATATTTTAATTCTTTATTTGTGATGTAATAGTGTATTTCCCATTTTTTTTAATTCGAGGAAATCTTGTCTCTAACAAATGTATTTAAAAGAATTGGTCATCACACACACACACACACACAAATATATATATATGGTGCTTTTCGATGCATTCCCATCGAAAAAGCGTAGGGGACGCGGTAGACTTGTTGGTAGAGTGGCGGATTAGCTACCTGAGGATTGCGAAACTCGACCCAACCAACTTTGTTTACGTGGTAGGCTGGTGCACGTTCAATCTGTCGTGGCATTAACATTCCGATGGTGGCGCTGGATCTGAGAAATCCACGCTCGCATAGTTATAAGGAAATTGGTGATCTCAAGTGCAATTAAGTGAGTCATTCAGATGCATTAATATATTAATCCATCTGATTTATTCTTTTCCCAAACAATGATATGTATTTTATATGATCGATTTTCGGTCGTGGATCTCAGATACCATACCACCATGGGTCCAGAGGCGCCACCATTGGACTGTTAAATGTGCTCACATTGGCGTGGTGGAAGTTTAAAGAGTGGGGTGCCAGCACTCAGGTGGGGTCAGCATCTGACCAAATGACGGGTGTTGCCCTCGGATCTTTCCCTTCGAAATCGATCCCGGACCTTCACCAATAGCCCGTAGTGTTATTCCAGTGTGACGTTATTCCAATTACCTACTGAGAAAGCGCAGAGAAACAGATGAAGAACTTGGCGTCGCAAGCAAAAATTCAGATAGGTATTTTGATTAGCATCACACTGGGCAACACTGACCGGTCCGGGATCTCAATCCCAAAGAGATAGATCCGAGGACACCGCGTAATTAGGAGAAATATCAGAATTCCTTCAGGTAAGTAATGGTAATTAATTAACGTCGCACTGGAACAACCCAACAGGCTATTGGCGATCCGTGATCAATCCCCAAGGGAAAGATCCGAGGATAGCATCACGTAATTTTTAACTATTGTCGGATGACGAGGACAACGCCTGAGTTTGCACCCCACTCTCCAAACCTCCCCACCACGCTGACGTGAGAACATTTGAGGCCACGACAGATTTAACGTACACCATCCCCTGCGTACACGACGGTCTTTGGTTAGACCTAGTTTCGAACTCTTAACCTTCCAATTTCTAATCAGTTACTCTTCCAACCGTTCCATTCATTCATGTAGAGAAAGCACTTAACTGAACACGAGCTTGTTTACTGACTCTTTATGGTCAGTCCTTTAATTATAGATTGTATCAATTTTTACTTCAGTCTGTATTGCTGACATCAATAGAAAACTTGATGTTCCTTAGCTATCCTTTACAGTAGCATGAGCAAAGGAAAATGTTTTTAGACACTTATCTAAATAAAGTCGTATAGTTTTAGTTCCAAAATAAATTTTTAATTCGAATTCTCTCGTTGAAAACTTGTTATCTTTTTGCTTTGGTTGTTATTGTTCTATTTCAATACTATTGTTCTCGTTTCATGTAGTCATTTCATAAAATGAGTTTCCATGTTATTACTTTGGATTTTCTGTAATTTTTTCATCTATTTTTTGTATTCAATTTATTCTTCCTCTGAATTTTTTATATCAAATTTATTTTTGGTTTTTTATATTCAATTTATTCTTTCTCAGGATGTTTTAGTATTCAATGTCTTTTTCTGGGTTTTCAACAGTCAATTTGATCTTTCTCTGGATTTTCATCAGTGAATTCGTTCTTTCTCTGGGGTTTTTTGGTATTCTATTTATTTTTACTCTGGGCTTTTAGCAGTGAATTATTCCCGGGTTTTCAACAGTCGATTTGTTCTCTGGATATCTTGATTCTTATTCTGATTTCTGGATTAATTTATTCTTATTCTGATTATCGATAGTCAATTTATTGTTCTGAGTGGTTGATAATTGTGACGAAAGAGCGTCTTTCAATCAATCAGCACAGGGAGGTGAAAGAAATACATCATCTCCGAATTTTTTTTTCTGGCGTTATATGAAACGATAATTTAATTTTTAAAGCTAATATCATGAAGTAAAGGATTTGGCAACAGTTCGGGTTTGTTGTTCGGTAGTTACCATTTTTACAGAACAAAATTAAGTTTTATACATAGCGATTGTTCTTTCTCTAAGTAAGATATTCTGTAATTTTGAAAGAGTATGAATAGAACTAAACAATAAAGTCTGATGTTCCAGGGTACGGTCATTTTATAAATTTCCTCTTGCTTCCTTCGTATCATCATTCCACTTGATCACATAGTTACGAGAAGCCAATATAATATCCCAATCATTCGCAAGATATTCACCAATAAAAGGATTTCGAAAGCCACTATCAGAAATAACCAAGTTCCGAAAACAAAATGCCGAAATACACCTCCAAACTAATAACATTTCTTCGCTCAATTTTTGTCCCCTCTCCATGTTACCGGTTATGCGGCATTTCCCTACTCTTCCCATAATTCCAAACCTCATTCCGAATTCTACAGTTATTTCGCCATTTTCTTTCTTAAAAAGAACAATATTTTCTCCTCGAAGCAGAAAATTCGTTCGCGAGTGCAAGGTGGGTTGCCGAGTGGCCCACATGGAAGGCTTCCAAGAGGTTCGAGGGTATGGAACAAATCGATAAAATACACTTTCCTCTAGCGAAGAGGAGGCAGATTCTACTCCCACTGACTTATCCCTGTCTCTACTACTCTTGGCAGTCTGCTCTTTCCACTCTCTGGAGACAGATAATTTGAAAATTTAAAATATTATGTTTCTCGAAAACTTATCGTTAATATACTTTCAATAGATTACAAAGTTTCCTGAATATATACATATGAGTAAAATGATATATATATATATATATATATATATATATATATATATATATACAGGAGGAGTCTAAATTGTTTTTACAAAATAAGAAGGGTGATAGTACCCATCCAGACGAGCAATAATTACCATGGAACATAGGGTCGCATTCCACTCTGAGAGGCAGAAAAGAATCAAATTAGAATTTCAACATGAACTTATAACAGTGTTGGGAAAGCGAATGAACGATACCAAAAGTTGCACAATCTGATTGATTGATCAGAGAAAAACTCATAGCAAGTGCTCAAAGTGGCGTGTCGTTGCACAGTTCACACCGGCGAAGGAATGACTGGCTCTCGAAGATTCCTGGTGTTGTGCTAATTTTGTCTGCGGCAACACCGATTCTCGCTACGAGATCTTCAGTCGAGTCCACAGGCGTTTGGTACACTAAAGATTTCATGTGTCCCCAGAAGAAAAAGTCCAGTGGGTTGAGGTCCGGTGAGCGAGGAGGCCAAGCCACAGGTCCGCCACATCCGATCCATCGTGCGGGATATGTGGCATTCAAGAAGTGCCGGACCGTGCTGAAAAGTGTGCTGGGGCTCCACACACTTTTCCAGTCGACGCGTTTCGACTTTACTCTTTTCTGCCTCTCAGAGTGGAATACGACCCTATGTTCCATGGTAATTATGGCTCGTCTGGATGGGTACTATCACCCCTCTTATTTTGTAAAAACAATTTAGACTCGCCCTGTATATCAAGCCTGAAACGGCCCCAACTGGGGAGCAAGGCAGTCGTATAATTTTCAGTTAAGAATTTAAGTAATCGTATTTCAAAGAACTATTAAGACGATGATGAGATGAAATATATAACAGATTGAATATTTACAAAATTGTTAACCAACATGATCTGCCTACTACATGCGAAAAATCAGATGTTCTAAAGTTAAAACTAATTTTCAGCTCATTCTGCTTTGAGCGTTTCCATAGTAATCAGAACGCACGGAACTACAGCCAATTAGCTCGCGCAAACGATTGAGTAATCTAAGAATGGGGAAAGCTTTTGCCTCTCTTGCCCCACATATATACGCATGCATTTAGGGGGTTAGTTTCAGGTATCGTTTCATATATATATATATATGAAACGATACTTAAAACTAATCCCTAAATGCAATTCTCACCACAGAGACACACATCTCCCGCTAATATTTGCCTCACCACTGGCCACGTGGTCAATATATCTTGTCGCCCCTTTCACCTTTGAACTCCAGAAATTTCACTATCCTTGACTTCTGACGGATCCGCTCACTCGGAATGTTTATCTCTTCCTTTCAAATCGCCGGTGCAAGATCAACTTCATTAAGACACCGAGTTCTACCGATCAGCTTTCTTGATAGATCCCCTGATCCAATAATCTTTCTCTTAATCCTTATCCCTCTAGCGAATTCATTTTTAACTATTCATTCTTTTCATACGCCCCTTTCGACTAAGGATCAATAGAATCTTCCAAGCAATTCTATTCTAATGAAAAATATATATGTTTATATTGGTATTGTAATGGGTAAAGGAAATGTGGGGTTGGTTGATTTGTCCTTAGAAGCAAATTTTTCCAATCCTGATTTCAGAAGCAGGAGAAAACAATTATTCCGAGGAAGTTGCACCACGTCATCTTACACACGAACACGTGGAATCAGTGGCGTGTCCAAAGGGTCAAGGAAGCCCCCTAAAGTGTTTATTTCTTATTTTGGTCTCCTTCCAAATTAAATAGAAATGCTTAAGTATTTCTGTAATATTTTAATTTAATTAATCATTCACACAGTGCGATGGTTTTGTTGGTTTCTTTGGTGTTTTATGGCGCAAGTGCCCTATTTGGTCATGCTGCGCCAGCTACAAGACATACAATATCAAGTAATAGACATACATACAAAAGTTTTTACTTACTAGAAGACAGAAATACACCCAGGACATACCCACTGAACCACGACGGCCTTCATTCAGGGCGAAATATATACATACGAAAGATACTAAATTAACTTCCAGAAATCAGATTTGAATATTTACTTAGCGATATTTAAATTAAAGAATTTCGATCCTATACGAAATTTACTTAACGATTCTTTTGCATTGTAAATGTTTTGCAAACACAAGCATTCCGGAGGGGCTCAGTGGCTATGCCCACTGCGCTAGCAACCTTCGAGTTGTAGGCGGCGCAGGTTCGATTCCTGTCTGGTGCATTCCTCCCTGGGTGTATTTCTCTCTTCTAGTAAGTAAAAACATTTATGTATGTCTATTACTTGATATTGTATGTCTTGTAACTGGCGTAGCATGACCAAATATGGCCCTTGCACCATAAAACATCAAAACCAACCAGTACCCGGATCTACCAATATGCGTCACTTTTTCACCCACAGTAATCTACTTTAAACCAAATATGGATACAAAAACTTTTTGTGAAACTTTGAAAGAAGTTCAATAAACCTTTTTATAAAATAAAAAAAACAATGTCTTATTTCCGACCCCTTCTGAAATAAAATCCTGTCTACTACCCTGCAGTAATTTCTAAAGTACGAGTTTAATACAACAGAACATAAAAATCTTTTCGACAACTGTTAAATATGTTCTAGATAAATATAAAACGATTCACTCTAAAAGGTTGAATGAAATTATTTCAAAGGAAGGACGTAAATTTCCTACTTAACCGAAATCGATCCTTTTCCCTTTTGTTAAAGAGGAACGATCCAATAAAAGGCATTAAAAATTTGAAAAAAATCTCATTTAGCAATTCAATCAACAGAAAACGTAGTTCCATACTCGATCTTTAAAATGCAGCAGAGCGTTTTAATCCCAAACCATTTCCCGAAGAATCCGGTCTTCCGTTTAATTCTAAAACTGTTGCCATTCTTCAAAACTAAATTAACGATCCATTAAACCGACTCCGTGTCATTTGGAAGCGAGCCAGACTGGAAGGAGAAAAACAACTAAACCTCTAAGCTAATGAAGGGAAATGAAGAAAAATGATGAGAATAATCTCCGAACAAAATAAGTATGGCAACGAACTGAAATGAAATGTAATTAGTGGAATGAGGAAAATAAATAAAATGAAAAAGAATGTTTTAATAGAATGAGTTACAGAAGATTTTTAAAAAGGTATCTTTGAAATCATTGTAAGAGAATGACAAAAAAATGTTAGGATACTAAATAAAATTAATTTTATTTAATGACTATTTTTCTTTAACTATTTATATTATACTTTTATGCGTGGTTATTCAGTATTTAATTATAAGAGGTGAAACCTTATAACTTTTTAATATAAAGCAAAACTTAAATCCTCACTAGGTAATACGGATCTCATTAAAATTCTGTAATGAACGTAATTTTGTAATTAGCAACATATAATAGAAGTAAAAAATATTACATGATTCATTTGGTATAAAAGTTGTATTTTATAGCAACTTTTGGTAATATATATCATGTCCCACGCATAAATGGTCCCATATTAATTAATTATCCCATACTACTCCACGTTATGCAGTATATAGTCAATACAAGGTATAGAATGCAACGCTGTATTATATAAGTACAGTACGCTAGCAGTCACGTGACTGATTTACTCTTACAAAGAATGAATTCAATTTATAAGATGATTTTAAATTTAATAACAATTGGTTAAACTAATGCACAAAAAGACGTATAAAAATGACAGAGAACTAAAATATCTACATGGTATTAACTTAAAAGATTTATTTTTATTTCATGTCTTTTTTAGTAATTTCTAGCTGTCCTGAAAAATACAAAAATAAACCTGCGTAATTGTATTTATTCTCTTCTGAACTATTTCAGAATTTAATTCGAGAGAATATCAATTCAATCGTATTTTTGATTAAATGTTGAGAAACCCTAAAAGAAAATATGAACCAAACATCATAATTTTTGTTACTATATGTATTCTTTTATTTTAAAGGGCCACGGTTGCCCAGTTAACGCATTAGCAACCGGAGGGTTGCGAGTTCGAAACTCGATCCAACCAAAGACCGTTATGTTCGTGGGGAGTGCACGTTAAATCAGTCGTGGCCTAAAATGTCCTCACGTCAGCGTGGAAGTTTGGAAAGTGGAGTATCAGCTTAGATATTGACCTCGTCATCTGACCTTGATTCAAAATGAGGTGTCTTCCCTTCGGGATGGATCCCGGACCGTCGCCAATAACACGTTGTGTTGCTTCTATGCGACGTTAATTCAACTACCTACCATTATTTAAAGAACCAAAGATTAAGATTTTCAACGTAGTCACAAATCTGATTACGTCTGGAATGGAATTTGTGTGTTATTGCGCAATGTCCTTTCGCATCCGATTACGAAACTAATGTCTCATCTATTCAGAGATAATTACTCTGATGTCTACCATAAAATGGAATCGAGTTTCGTGTTGTAATTTCTCAAATCAAAGTTTCTCTCAACGCTTTCCATTGTACTTTATTCAGTTGCAGAACAATTCATCTTACGATCCGCCATTTTAACTCTAAGCCAAATCGTCCATTGGTTTCAACATGGTTGATGTGCCAAGTAATTAAGCGACACTGCATTTACAAGAATCTGAACAAAGCCGTTCTGTCGTCACATTAGTTTTAGAGTGGAGTGGATTTTCTGTCGCTAACAGATCGTATCTTTAATCACAAATGTGGAGACGACTCGAATGCTGAAGGGTCTGACTCAATGAAAGTGAGTCAGTTTCTTTCAATGGCGATTCCTTTCTTTTGAGTAATGGGCCTAATCACCTCTTCACACCATTAGCAGGATCGCGAGGGTTCGGGTTGCGAACTGAGCTCATATTCATGTCAGTTTATAAATATTTCTTTTACAAATGCCCGTTTTAAATAGACCGATCAGATTTCAACGCTTTTTTGAAAGAGGACGAGGAACGTTTCAGTTTCAATTTCTCCATCACGCTTAGATTCATAACTGGTGAAGGATTTCACTGACTCTGCTCAGCGCTGGCTTCACCGTTAATAATTAATCTTAATTCGTTTAATTCTCAACAGATTTTAAGTAAATACAATATTTTATCAAGCAGAACTTTGAGGACTGCCTTGACTGGTTGGTATGTCCAATATACATACAATATACGCGATCAGGAAGAATTGCGTCAGCCATGTGAAAAACGGGATACGCAACCGAAGACACTGTTGCGTCATCCACTTCATCGAGACCCTAGCAACAACGTAGCTCCTGTGAGCAAGCCAGCCGTTGTATGAAATCAGCCAATGAGGATTCAGTCAGCGCTCGCGGTGAAAACACTTACGCAGGAGTAGGAGGAGGGCTCGTGAAAGATGAGGATGGAGTTTGCGGGAACTGGCGAATAATTGTCTATTGTTATTTCTTTTATCAATTGTAAATAGTTATCATCTGCAAATTGTTAAATCTCAATTAAAATTGTTCATTTATACACGACGGTCTTTGGTTGGACTAGAGCATATGTTAGGGATTTTAAATGCAAGCAAACTACCAGTAAACGAGATTTTCACTTTCGGTTATCCATTGCTTTCCCTCGTTAGATAAAAGGACTTATCTTAAAATGCAATCGAGTGACGTCACTTCCGGAATATATATGGGATATAGCACCACGTCACCATGGATACACAGACCTGGAGAAATAGCCAATTTATGAGACGAACAGATAGCTTTATAAAGATTTAGAACTGGCCGCTAAAACTAGAAAATAAGATTTACCCTGACTGTCATCACTGTCAGGGTAACAGCATGACTAGTCCTGACTGCAGTGTTTCGGGGTGTCATGGAAAGGAATTCCTGATCCTTTCGGAATTTCGCAGGATTGGATCACGGAACTGATCTAATTTTGATCCAGGATAAGAGAAAAAAGTAGGCTTAACATAAGAAACCGGGACATTTTTAAAGAAGGCCTGTCGTAGTTCTGTTGGAAGAGTAACGGATTAGCAACCGGAGGGTTGCGAGTTCGAATCCAACCAAAGACCGTCGTGCACAAAGGGAATCTGGGTGCACGTTAAATCTGTCGCTACCTCAAATGTCCTGGCGTTGGCGTGGTGTGGAAGTTTGGAGAGTGGGGTGCCAGCTCAGGTGAGACCTCGTCATCTGATCATGGTTCAAAATTACGTGTAGTCCTAGAGATATATCCCAGACCGTCGCCAATAGCCCGTCGTGTTTCTCCAGAGCGACGTTAATCAAATACCTACCTACGTATTTAGAGTAGATTTATAAATATCCCGGTAAAGTAACCCTATCTAAGGCTTGACTTAAAAAAAATACAGAGTAAATGATTCAGTTCTGTTGTAAATCCGTCCATCTTAATTTTACACAAGTCAACGTGAACTAAAATGGCATTGGAAGTTGTTTCGTGATCCGTACATTTACGGCAGTTTTACATGCTTTGAATATAAAGTGCGTCTAACTGAATTCGCGATCTTTCTCCCGAAAAAAAAATCTCGGTATAAGGAAATAACCAGTTTTCGCAGTCGAGGGGAGGACGTAGTGTGAAAACGGGAAAAGCATCCATCGGAAAAACAGGATCGATACCCGACCACCTTTTTAAATTCAAGTTCTTCGAGGACACTTCAAAGGATAAGAAAGTTGAGCCTTAAAATTAATGATACCGCTTCTTTTTTCTGTTGAGTTTAATTTTAAACCAAAAGTTTTTTATATTTGAAACAAGAAATTCTTTTCGTGAACGGAATAAATTATTTTTGCTTCAGGAGTAGAACAGTCGTTGAGTTTACTGAGCTTTAAGCAACTCTACAACACGCACAAATGAGTATTTAACATCCACATCACGTTTCTCCGTCTTTTTTCTTGACGGAAAGGTGACTAAGGGGTAAAATTTGTGAAATTCCATCGTCGAATTATACAAAAATTATTTAAAATATCAGATTTAAATTTATTCATAATTCATCGTTTATATTACGACTAAAATGGATTCTTCTGATTGCGAAAGGGATTTTCAATGTAAACTACCGCAAGACTGATTTTTCATCCGGTTAATTTAGCTTTACATAAAAAAGCCTTTCCTAGAAATTTACGTGTTTTTATTTTTAGAGTGCAGTCGGTAGCCCCGTTGGAAGTGTAACGCATTATCAACCGGGGGGTTGCGAGTTCGAATCCTATCAACGACAGTCGTGTGCAAAAGGGCTGATGCATGTTAAATTTGTCGCGGCCTCAAATGTCCTCAAGATGGTGTGTGAAAGTTTGGAGAGTGGGGTGCAAGCTCTGGTAGGGCCTCGACAACTGACCGTGGTTCAAAGTAACATGGTGTTGTCCTCGGATCTTTCTTCGGGGGTTGATCCCGGACCGACGCCAATTGCTCGTCGTGTTGCTCCACTGCGACGTTAATTGAAATACCTACCTACCTACCTTTTATTTTTCCCTTGGTGTCGAAGAGCATAGAATTTTTGTAATAATTATTTAGAGTAGAAAATAAATGCTTCTATTAAAATTTAATTTTAGTGCATTTGTTTTCAGTTCTGAAATCTTCTACACGGCACCACGTTTGATAGGTACGTATTTGAATTAATGTCGAACTGGAGCAACACAACGGGCTATTGGTGACGGTCCGGTTTCAAACCCGAAGGGAAAGATCCTAGGATAACACGTCATTTTGAACCATGGTCAGTTGGCGAGGTCACACCCTGAGCTGGCATTCCACTCTCCAAGCTCCCACACCAACGTGAGGATATTGCAGGCCACGACAGATTTAACGTGCGCTAGCCCCCACGTATATTACGGTCTTTGGTTGGATCGAGTTTCGAACTCGCAATTCTCAGGTTGCTAATCCGTTACTCTACCAATGGGCTACTGAGGCCCTCCAAGTGTGTGGAACTTCTCACCAGAACAGAGTTAAGGGTAAATATGTTTTAAATTAATATCATAAGTTTAAAACTTAGCTTTCAGCGTATTTGAAATACGGCTGTGTTAGGAACACTTTATCATGCAACAGTAGCGTGACACTGATAACTGGAGATGGCGAGATTGGATCGCAAGTAAACAAATCTTATCCTTAGCTTTAGCCTTATCAGTCAACTCCATTCGAAATTCTTTCCTTTTCCGCAAAGACGATATGGATAATTTTTAAAACTAAATTTTAAAAAGAAGCCCAAGAAGTGTGATTGCACCCATAGACGTGAAATATAAGTAGACTGAGAATTGCTATTGGCAGGAGATTCAAAAAGTGTGACCAACATGTCGACTAGCAGTCACGTGACTGCTCTGCGAAAAATCGACTTTGTTGGCCGACTTGGTATCTTATCGCCTCGTTTGGCGATATGACATCTTATGACGATACATGTGTGAAGGCTCATTTGTATAGAATGGCGACAAAAGTGTTGCAATCGCGTAAGTCTACTTTCAGATGATCAATCCAAAGAGGAATCAATCTGATGACCGTCTTCTGTTCCGTGGACAATGTAGAAAAGTGAGTAGCCACACCAGATGGCGCTGTTGTGTTATCCTCCACGCAAAGGATTTGAATTAGCTATATGTGTTTAATGCGTGGCAGGCGTTCGATGTAATCCGTTGAGAACGGTCTGGCCCCTAACAATAGCCATAATCCAATTTTGTAGGCAGACCGCCTTATAATAGGTCAAGTGTAAATAGTTAAGATTAAATAAACATATGCTAAAGGATGTATATTGTTCGAATCAGAAGTTTGAATCTTGCGTTTTAATAGACAAATCATATGATGAACGTTAGATTCCACCTTGCATACGAAAATAGTTACGAAAATAGTCTTTGGGTCACGTTACTATTAGTTTTTGTCACATGATCCTGGGCACATAAAGTTACCATTTCTCACTCTTATATTTCCTCTATGATTGCGCCCAATCTTGTCAACTGTATAGTGTGATACAAGGGCTGTCCCTAAATTTGAGGCAGTCTTACAAAGTTGAGTAGGTATATACGTAATTTTAAATAACAATCTCACAGGAGCAACACAACGGGCAATTGGCGATGGTCCGGGATCAATCCCAAAGGGAAAGATCCAGGACAACACCTCGTCATCTGACCGCGGTTCAAAATTACGTGGTGTTGTCCTCGGATCTTTCCCTTCGGGGGTTGATCCCGGACCGTCGCCAATAGCCCGTTGTGTTGCTGCAGTGCGACGTTAATTGAAAATACGTATCTACCATACCTACCGAGGACAACACGTAATTTTGAACCGCGGTCAGTTGGCCAGGTCACCACCTGAGCTGGCACTCCATTCTCTAAACTTCCACACCAAGCCAGCGTGATGACATTTGAGGCAACGACAGATTTAATACGCACCAACTTTTACATACTTTTCAAAGAAATCTTGCTCCAGGTTCCCTAACCAGGTAAGTGTTGTGCCTCTTCCAGTGTATGGAAACGGAGGTGTTTCTTCAGGGGCCAAACAAATGGTAATACTGCTCACTGAACCCTATGAGCTATTCAATGCATTTGCAATATCACTCACTCTTCTGTGTCTAAGAATCATGGCATCGACGACAGCCACACTCGTGTCGTTACACCACGCATACACTTGTTTCTGCGACATAACACTCTCTCCATAGACTTCCAACAATTCTCGATGAATATCACATGTTTTTCCCCTTGTCCCATAAAAAACGAATGACACCTCCTCCTTGGAGTAATGCTCAAGTCGATGCGCCATCTTTGATTGGCTCTAAGCACCAGACGGGTTGACGTAGAAGTTTCTACAAGACGTCACACTTCTATCACCTTGGTACTTGCAACATATAAAACAATTCATTAACTACTCAAAAAACTCTGAGTTTTAGAGACAAATTTATCTTACTTTTTGATATAACCTTGTAATTTTATCCCAAAATGTGATTTTCTGAGTTGTACCACTGTTGCAGCCGTGAGTATGTATTCGGCACAGCATCAAGTATCCTCTCTCAAGCAACATCATTCCGTCTTTGGGATGGCCGCCCTCCCCACCAATAAAACATCGGAATAACGAGGGAGGGGGCGTGTCCGATAACCTGATATATGTTTTTGCGGACTCTCCATAAACCCTTCCGCTCCTTATCTGAGATGACGAAGGGCCGTCAGGAAATCACACTTCCGGTCATCGAGTATGTGTGTTTTGCAGAGGAAATCGAGTGGGGCATACTCCCTGAATCGATGGAGACTCCTCTGGGTCTACGTACCCATGACATTAATTTGGGGTCTAGATTGGAAAGATTGGGAGAGTTACGAGTTCGAAACTCGATGCAACCAAAGAATCGTGTTAGTGGGAGATGGTGCACCTTAAATCTGTCATTTCCTTCAATGTCTTCACGTTGACGGAGTGGGGAAGTTTGAGATGCCAGCTTAGGTGCTGACCTCGTCATCTGACCGTGGTTCAAAATGACGTGGTGTCTTTCTCGGATCTTTCCCTTCGGGACGGATCCCGGACTGTCGCCAATAACCCGTTGTGTTGCTTCAATGCGACGTTCTTCCGGAGCGACGTTCATTAACTACCTACCTCTCAATTGTGGCACACCAATGCATGGGAGGGGGCCATCGTAGCTCACGGATAGGGTATGCCCACTGCCCTAGCAACCTTCGAGTTTTAGGCTGAGCAGGTTCGATTCCTGTCAGGTGCGTTCCTCCCTTTATGTATTTCTCTTCCGTGTCAGTAAAACTTTCATTGTGCGTGTCTATTACTTGATATTGCATGTCTTGTGTCTGGCGCAGCATGGCCAAATAGGGCCATTGCGCCATTGAACCCCCAAACCAACCAATCAACCAACCAACGTACGGGTGTTAAAAAGATTCAGAACCACAGTCGGATTCTCTAAAGAGACAACCGATGAATCAAAATTATTAACCTCCCTCGGGAATCTCCCGATCGAGCCATTCATCTTTTCAGGAAATCAAAAGGCATTCTTCCCCTCTCGGAGCTCCTCAGAGCAGGCTACTTAATTAAGCATCTGCTCGCTTGCCAAGTGGGTCATTTCCTACGTCATTACCGGGAGCATTACGAGAATTACGGTCTATTAATTGCGATTGGCGATGCAAGAGTGTTTTAAAGATGTTGACGCATAGAAGTTGGTCTCAACGACTTGGAGCCGGATGTCAGGTGTAATTGTGCGGCTCTGGTGGGTGGGAAGATGACCTTGGCGGAGTCTTTCTGGAAATGTAAGTTCGCAAAGGGAAAGGGTGTCATCATGTGGGGCGATTCCCATATGTGAATATTGGTTTATCTAACACTTAATCGCTGTCATCGGCACCATACGATAACTCGGTGCCAGATGGTAATTGCAATAATTTAACTGGAGCATCCCAACGGGCTATTGGCGACGGTCCGGGATCCATCGTAATTTTGAATCAAGGTCAGATGATGGAACTCCGGGTCACAGAATCCGTTATAAGAAACGCTGATTGTTGGAACGCATTGTTGACGTTTAACACTAGATTTACCACACCAGTCAAAATGACTGGTTTTACAATTTTATTTTAAAATTCGTACTTCACCTTAATTTTTTTTTGAAACGATTGTCATGACATTTGTAGCGATAATTAAATAAATATTATTAGGCGGTTAGTTTTATATTTTTATTCAAAATCAAAACGTTTTTGAATAGCATCGGTACGTATACCAAACCAGTCAAAATGACTGGTGCCTTTTTTCTATGTGATGGAATGAGTTTTGCGCAGTTATAATTATAAATACTGCGTAATTGTAGCACGATCAAAAAAAAATGTCATGCGGGTGATAATTACAGAATTCGTGATAAATTTTCAGTCGTTGATTGAATTTTGAGGCGCGTTGGCTGTGGACCTTTGTTTAGAAAACTGGAAAGAAACATTTCTTTGGATACTGAAATATTGTATATTCTTTGGTAAGAAAACTACAGAGAGAAATATCATCCTATTATTAGTTTCAAATTATTTTTATAATTATCGCTAGGCCCCAAAAATGACAACACGAAAGAAATCTTCCGTGTTTTTGAAAAATATCACCGACATACCTATGGAATGTTCTAATGTTGAAAATGATGAGCTTTATGATAGCGAAGGCGGATTATTAGATAACCAAAGTGATCCACATGGCAGGAATAATAAACGTGTTGATATCGAGAGTAATGATAGCGACATTTCTGATAAGAGCAATGAAGATGATTCAAGCGACAGTGAATACAAAAACATTTCAAACATATGTAAACGAAGATGTTTACCATTGCCGTCCAGTTCCAGTGACGAAGATGAAAGTGAAACAGAAATTTCTAGACGGAACTATTTGGAGAAAAATAAAAGAAGGGGGCGTTGGTGGAAGATTATCAGTTCGCAGAATTTTCAAGGATACTCCCGGGCCTACAGCATATGCAAAAAGAAATATTATGAAGGAGGAAATAAGTAGCACATTTTTATTAGTAATTGACCATTTTATTTTAGAACATATAAGAACTTGTACAGAGTTAGAAGCTTCTCGAGTTTTGAACAAAAAATAGATATTTACGCAAGCAAAATTAATTAATATATTACAATTAACCTAATTGAAGTAATTTATCATTTATAAAAAATATATAAAGACTGGAAACCCCACCAACCATTTTTTCTAAGACCAGTCATTTTGACTGGTGTCGGTAGAAAAATCATAGTCAAATTGTCGGTATATCTAATGTTAATCCGCCCCCTTCGTGAATGTGCCCTAAGGAGCACCTCTAGGTGTGTACGAGCTTCACGGACTAGAGGTACCGAGGAATCTTTTCTTTTCCCATGAGGCTTACTGTCTTTAGTAAAGGGGGTCGTGCTCACGGGATACCCAAACGATCTTTTTATGCTTTCACCCCACTACTCTGCCCCCCGATCCCTCTCTTTCTCCCTTTTACGCCATTCTTTACTCGACTTTGTCTCGTGTTTGTCACAGCACAGCCAAGTATGGTCCTTGCGCTGCAAAACCCCAAAACCAACCAAGCAACTCGTTGGAGTCGGGCTATGATTCAGTCTTGTGCGTGAATATTGTAGTTCGGTAGGAACTTTTAAAATCGAATTTTCCGTGGCCGCGGTAGCCCAGTTGGAAGAGTTACGGATTAACCGGAGGATTAACCGAAACTCGAATTCAAGCAAAGACATTCGTGTGCGAGTGGGCTGGTGCAGGTTAAATCTGGGATCAAATGTCCTCATGTTGGCGCGGTGTGGAAGTTGGGAGAGTGGGGTGCCAGCTCACGTGTGACCGAGGTTCAAAATTACGTGGTGTTGTCTTCGGATCTTTTCCCTTCGGGTTTGATCCCGGACCGTCGCTAATAACCCGTTAGCTCTAGTGCGACGTTAATTAAATACCTACCTACGAAGGGTCTTCGAGTTTCTCAACTCTTTCGCCCCGACTTTTGCATGATTAAAATTGAACTCTGAAAAGTGGTTTAATTTAGTAGTTTTTGCTCTTTTCGATGGACGACCGTACTTTCGCGTTCTTTTTGTGTTTGCTTTCTCCCTTCCAACATTTATGAGTTGCTCAGCTAAGGGGACCATGAATGATAAAAGTGGTTCCGTTTTATGTTCCACATCACACTTCGTAATCCATGCATTCACAACACAAATCATAACTAAAAATCTTCTTTCCACCACTTGTCTGATTTTCTGCCATGACCCTAAAAAGTAGCCATTTCATCACAACTCCATTCATGTACATAGTGTAGTGGTAAATGGGCAACTAACGTCTAATTTTGTACCTTCTTTTTGTTTCCGGTCACTCATTCATCAGAATGAATGGGCGTGCTCAAAACCATAAGTCCGCCATTTGCAATCTGAAAGTATTGCCAGGTTTCTTGAGTCATATTTTCCACAATTCCTTAAGAACACTGAAAACGTAAAAACCCATTCAAAAGTGGGATTTATTGACCCAATCTAATCTATGGGACGTATATGCCCATTAGGCCCGAAAGGGTTGAGTGATGAACGAACAGAAGGATCTGGCTGGCTCTCAGTTGTGACGCAACACCGCATTAGTTAAAAAGGTTGGAAACGAGCTCGTCTAAAGAGACAAACACGATGAATAGGGCCTCATTCATATCCCCAAATTATTCATCTCTAGTGAATAGATATCGAGCCATTCATCTTTTCAGAAAATAATTATTCTTGCTCCCTTCTACTCCAGAGCAGGCTACTCACTCAAGCACTTCCTCTATTGCCAACTGGGTCACTTCCTAAATGCGTCATTTTAAGGGACCATTACAAGAATTAAGGACTATTAATTCCGATTGACGATGTGACACAGTTCAAGAGTGTTGTTGGCACTCTGAAGAGTTGGTCTCGACGACTTGGTATCGGATGTCGGAAATGTGACGAATGAATGTTCTGGATGTCGGTGCAGATTTCTTTAAGTGCCATTTAAGCTAGCGGCTCTTATACTGGTGTCCTTCAAGGCGTGAATTTTGTACTACACCGTCTCATGACAGTACTAGTTTCGCACTACACTATTGTCATGCAATTCTAGTTTGGTACTAGACTGGTCTTGTACTACTGTTCTACAGTACTCGTTTCAAAATACACTTTGTTTGACAGTACTAGTTTCGTACAACATTACTGTCGCACCGCATTAGTTTCGTGCTACATTGTGGTACTAGTCTCGTGCTACACTCTTATTTTGTAGTACAGTAGTTTCGTCTGTTGTTCCATAGTACTAGGTTCTACTAGTACTACAATACTAGTTTCACTGCTGTTCTACGGCACTAGTTACTGCGTAGTCTTTTTGTAGCACTGCAGTACTAGTCTCGTACTACACTAATGTTCTATAGCACTAGTTTCGTACAACACTGTCACACTGCATTACTAGTTTCGTGTTACATTGTGGTACTAGTCTCGAACTACACTGTTTTACAGTGTTAGGTTACTGTTGTTTTATAGTGTTACAGTTACTAGGTTCTAATAGTAGTTAGCATGACGAGTACTGCAATACTAGTTACTGTTACTAGGTTCTATTAAAAGTTAGCATGGCGTACTTGTGTTACAGTTGTACTAATTTCATTGTAGTTCTACAGAACTAGTTACTACGTAGTCTCTGTCGCACTACAGTACTAGTATCGTACTACTCTGGTGTTCTACAGTACTACTTTCAAACTACACCCTGTTGTCCTATAATACCAGTTCCGTACTATATAGATGTTCTACACTGTTTTCTAACAGTAACTCTAGTTTCGTAATACATAACTGATAGAAAAAGAATTCAAATGTTTTTTAAAGGTAATGTAAAATAACCAACAATGTATTTTATATATTGAATACAGGAGCATCAATCATGACAATATTTTTAAGGCAACATATAGTCGATATCTAATTTTCCAAAAGTATATACAAACTTCAAAAAGATAAGTTATTTTTAAGTCCTGAGTAGCTGTCATTTTTTCACGTAAATCATGAAAGTAAACAAATACGAGAATCGCATTTTGTGGATGGGGCGTTTGCCTATATATAATATAACTGATACCTATTTAACCTTAGCCTTCTCGGCAATTGATGTTCAAATTAGATTTCTTTATGCCCCATACAGAGTACATTTGGCTACCACTATCTTCGTATCAACTGATCTCTGAAGAAACAAAGTGAACAAATGTAGTTTTTAAAAACTATCGGTCAACAAAAGAACAGAAATGATATTGGGGTAACGGCAGTATTCACGAAACTTTAGAACCGGTCTTCTGGTTTTTAAACCAGGGTCGCAGTAGCCCGGTTGGAAGAGTAGCGGATTTTCAACCGGAGGGTTGCGAGTTCGAAACTCTATCCAACCAAAGACCGTCGTGTAAGTGGGGGGCTTGTGCACGTTAAATATGCCGTGGCCTCCAATGCCCTCACGTTGGCGTAGTGTGTAAGTTTGGAGTGTGGGTGCCAGCTGAGGTGTTAACCTCATCATCTGACCGCGGCTCAAAATAACAGGGTGTTTAAAATAAGTCGGATCTTTCCATTGGGGATGGATCACAGACCGTCGCCAATAGCCCGTTTTGTTCACACGGGGCTACCTAACACGATGGACCTAGTTTCGTACTTTCAATCCTCTGGTTGTTAATCCGCTACTCTTCCAACTCTTACCGCGGCCCCCTTCTAATGGAGTGGCTATTTCACATAAGTGTAGTGGAACGCTAGTAGAGGTGTCTACCACGTCATCTGATCGTAGTTCAAGACGGCGGGGTGTCCTCTATCTTTCCCTTCAGGATGGATTCCGGACCATTGCCAATACCCCGTGTGTTGCTCCAGTGCGACGTTAATTCAACTACCTAAAGATTTTTAAATCGTGAGCAAGTCCCCTCTTCACAAATTTTAGAACTCTAGCTAATAAGAAAACATTTCTACCGAACTAAAATAGATTATCCTACTTATACAGTGAGTCTAAATTGTTTTTACAAAATAAGAGGGGTGATAGTACCCATCCAGACGAGCCATAATTACCATGGAACATAGGGTCGCATTCCACTCTGAGAGTCAGAAAAGAGTAAAGTCGAAACGCGTCGAGCATGAACAAGTCATCGCCTCTGACGTCGTTTTGTACCTGCCTCCGCAGCATATCTCCTAAGCAAGACGATGGATCGGACGTGTCGAACCTGTGGCTTGGCCTCCTCGCTCACAGGACCTCAACCCACTAGACTTTTTCTTCTGGGGGCACATGAAATCTTTAGTGTACCAGACGCCTGTGGACTCGGCTGAAGATCTCGTAGCGAGAATCGGTTTTGCCGCAGACAAAATGAACACAACACCAGGAATCTTCGAGAGCCAGTCATTCCTTCGCCGGTGTGACCTGTGCAACGACACGCCACTTTGAGCAATTGCTGTGAGTTTTTCTCTGATCAATCAATCAGATTGTGCAACTTTTGGTATCGTTCATTCGCTTTCCCAACACTGTTGTCAGTTCATGTTGAAATTCTAATTTGACTCTTTTCTGCCTCTCAGAGTGGAAAGCGACCCTATGTTCCATGGTAATTATGGCTGGGTACTATCACCCCTCTTAGTTTGTAAAAACAATTTAGACTCACCCTGTAGATACACCAATGATCCCCTCATAAAGGAAGTGCACTTTCCGATCTGGCCCCACCGGCAATCTTGAGACTACAAGAGAGGCAAAGGGAAAGGCATCGATTTTTCTACTCACAAAAGCCCCCAAAAGTAACAAAAAGGCACCGAGCGCAGAATAAAAACAGACACAAAATCAATGAAAAATAATCCGATTACCCCGATGTTGCTGCAGACGGTGGGAAAGTTTATTTAGGAGCGAAAGGTTAGGTCAGAAAAGGGTTGGTTGAAGTTCCTCGCCCAGATCATAGATCGGGCCTGGATTGCCAACTTCTGTCACATGGTAGGCAGTTAATTAGCGTCGCCCTGCAGCAACACGACGACTATTGGCGACGGTTTGGGGTCAATTCCCACGGGAAAGACCCCAAATTTTAAACTATGGTCAGATGACGATGTGAGCACATTATTTGACATTCCATTCTCCAAACTTCCACACCACGCCAACGTGAGGACATTTGAGGCTACGACAGATTCAACGTGCACCAGACCCCGTGTACATGACGGTCTTTGGCTGGACCTAGTTTCGAACTCGCAACCATCCGGTTGCTAATCCGCTACTCTTCCCTATCCTCTATCACATAGAGGTAGAATAAAGAATTAACAGTTTATTTTACAGTTTTAGTTGTAGTAAAATACAATGTGTATAAATGCAATTGAGATGATTCAAAGCCTCTGTAAAATATAAAACGCTAATGCTTCGTTTCGAACGTTAATACATCATAAGAGAAAATATAAAAAATAGAGTGAACAATGGTAACATTTTTATGTGCCCATGATCAATTGACCTAAACTAGAAGTAACATGACCTTTAGACTACTTTAGCCTGCGGGTGGAAATGAACATTCATCATCTGATTGGTTCGCGCGACAAATTTGGCGATTTCACTATTTTTGTCGCCACTCTATAGAAATGCGCCTTCACATATCTACTGTCATGAGATGTTATATCGCCAAACGAGGCTAACATGCCAAATCGGCCGACCAAGTCAATTTTTTCACAGCAATCACGTGACTACTAGTCGACATGTTCACACTTTTTGAAGTTCCCTCTGAACAACGCTCAGTCTATTTATATTTCACGTCTATGTAGAACACTGACCAAAGATAGCGTTCGAACAATAGCGTTGGATTCGAACTCGCAACCCTCCGGTTGCTAATCCGTTACTCCATCCAACCGGACTACCGCGGTCCAAGGAACTGACAAGATTATAGAATTTTCTTACCAAAAAACTGATAAGATTCATAGATTCAAAACAAAAATTGAATACCCGTTATGCAATCATTTTAACAATGAACAAGCTTATTACACATAAGTTATGTGTATAAGTCGGTTGAAAATGTTTTTACTCATGAATAGTAACTAATTGGTAATTAAAACAGCTGGTGTGATTCAAGTGACCATGAATCAAACAGTGCTGTTCAGCATAAATTGTATCCTAAAATACTACGCATCGTTATTCAATCTGACAAAAATACTTCAAGGTACGAACTAAAATTATCACTCGTTATTAAAAGTCTGGGTGTTAACATATTTCTAGTTCCTAAACTTTGGCACTAAGAGGGCATTAAATCAAGAGGGCATTAGGTTTAATCCCGGGCGAGACATGCATGGATGTTGGTAGTTTCGGGATCCACAGCAGACAGTAGGTCCCGGTCTAATCAGCTCTAGTGTAGCAAAACAAAATCTGTGTTTCCCTACATCTGAATCTGTCGCTTCTTCCTGGACTACGATACTTTATCTCAATCGCTCTGTATTATTTGTTTTCTCTCTATGTGTGCATGTATCCCATATTTATCTTCTGTACTATCTGCGCTTTCTCTATATTTTTGTCTTCGTTACTCTATATTGCATTACGACTGCATGTTTACACTACATCTAACCTTTAAATATCAATAGTTGCGTCCCGCTTCTCCTTTCATATGCATTTAGCAGTTGTCTTTCTACATGTACGCGGCGTACCTCTACATCAATATTTCTTTGCCTTCATCTATCATTGTTTCTGTAACCCTCTTACTCTCTTGGTCTCTCTCCATGTCTCTGTGTCTCAGGCTCCATGTCTCTGTGTCTCAGGCTCCATGTCTCCATTATGAGTCTGTCTCCATATCTATATATTGGCGGAGCTTGTCCTTTTTTGGACCTTGCGCCATAAAACCCAACTATCAATCTCCTTATTTATATTATGATTCTATTTCTATTGTGAGTTACTTGCTTTGTCTCCAGCATGACTCTTGTCATGCCTCTAGTACGAGTCTATATCTCCAGAATGAATCTCTATATCTCTAGTATGAGTCTCTCTCTCTGTGTCTCTAGTACGAGTCTCTCTATGTCCCTAGGATGAGCCTCTCTAGCATGCGTCTCTCGTTATGCCTCTATGTCTCCAGCATGAGTCTCTGTCTCCAGCATGAGTCTATGTCTCCAGCATGAGTCTATGTCTCCAGCATGAGTCTATGTCTCCAGCATGAGTATAGGTCTCCAGCATGAGTATAGGTCTCCAGCATGAGTATAGGTCTCCAGCATGAGTATAGGTCTCCAGCATGAGTATAGATCTCCAGCATGAGTATAGGTCTCCAGCATGAGTATAGGTCTCCAGCATGAGTATAGGTCTCCAGCATGAGTCTGTCTGTAGTATGCCCTCACAATCTGTCTATATTATGAGTCTCTCCAGTATTAACCTCTCGTTTTGTCTCCAGCATGAGTCCCGTGCACTGTTTTTGCAATAGGACGCTTTGTTCAAACAGGGATAACTCAACAATGTAATGATTTATTATAATTATTTATTGTATCATTATAATCTATATAACAAAGTGGATGTTTTGACCTTCAGTCAAAGTTAGTTAAGAAACGAATTTTTAGTTGATGTTAAAATTCCTGAAAAAATCTTCGTTTTTTGGACTTCCTTCGTGAAAAAAATTACAAAGAAAATCCTATTCCATAGCAACTCGATGAAGGGTCACAACACGAAGAATGATATTAGAAATAATTTCCAACAGGAATTGTCTTTCTGAGCAAATTATAATTTGAAATCACAGTTCAAAAATCCTGCTAATTATATCTAAATTAGATAATTAATGATTAGATTAATCTGAATTTTTCAAACTGAAATAAGTTTAGGTACAAACCAATGACCTATTGTGAAAAAACTTATTTTTAAAATTAAAAAAAATGTTTTAGTGTAGCCTGTTTCTACTTCTCTCGTTTAGGCAACGTCAAGCTTGAAGCGACGTTTTCACGCACACCCTTTCCGGAGCAGATTCGAAACAAAAGCAAACTCCTCACCTTTCTCTCGACAACTTCGGGGTCTCTTCTTTCCCAGAGAAAAAAACAGTCGATTTAAATTCTTCGCACCCCGTTTTCAACATGAAAGATTGAAAGAGGCAGTCATAGCGAAAAGCCCTGACGCACGCAACACAAAAACTCCTCCCCTGTCAGATTTCATGCCACGCTGAAACTGAAATTGGAAGCAACCACTTTCGGGGGAAGGTTTCAAATACTGGAGGGTTTACACTCAGGTTTCCTTTACGCTGTCGGGAGCCATAATAAGGGATTAACAACCGAAGGATTGCGAGTTCGAAACTCCATCCAACCATATACTGTCGTGTACGTGGGAGATGGGGCACGTCAAATCTTCATCTGACCGTGGTACGTAATTATGGGGTGTTGATCTTGGATCTTTCCCTTGGGGATGGATCGCAGACCGTCGCCGATATTCCGTTGTATTCCTCTAGTGCGAAGTTAATTATCCTACCTACCTTTACTGTTTCCAAGAATGTGAATGTAATGCAATACAAAAATTAAAAAAGATTCCATAAATTTGTAAATTAAGTAGAGAAAAAGCGACAAAACAACTCAACTAAAAAACCAATTGTGTTTTTATTATTAAACTCACGTTGGCGGGGTGGGGAAGTTTGGTTGGTTGATTGATTGGTTTTTGGCACAAGATCCATGTGGAAGTTTGGAAAGTGGGGTGCCAGCTCAGGTGTTGACCTCGTCGTCTGATTCAAAATGCCGATGTGTTGTCTTCGGATCTTTCCCTTCGGGATGGATCCCGGACGGTCACCAATAGCCAATGAGTTGCTCCAGTGCGACGTTAAAACGACTACCTACCTACCTTTAAGCAGTCGAGTGGAATTTTAAAGTTAAATGAATTAGTCTTGTTATTCAAGTATTTTGATTAGCGTCGAATTGGAGCAACACAATGAACTATTGGCGACGGTCCGGGATCCATCGAAAAGGGAAAGATCCAAGATCAACACCACATAATTATGTACCACGGTCAGATGACGAGGGAACACCTGAGCTGGCACCCCACTCTCCAAACTTCCACACTACCCCAACGTGCGGACATTTGAGGCCACGACAGATGGAACGTGAACCAGACCCCTTTGGACACAACGGTCTTCGGTTGGATTCGAACTCACAACCCTCCGATTGTAATCCGTTACTCTTCCAACCTAGCCCACCGTCTTGTTATGATACTGTGGTAGTAATGTATGTTTGTAAAGCAGTGGATCCCAAAGTGGAAAACATGCAATAATTCACTAGCCAAAATAGAGAATTTCTAAGAAATGAAATATTCCATTATTTTCTCCGATTCTTCTGTGTTTTCTAAATTTTAGAATCGAAAACAATAAGGAGATTCCACTATTTATTGATTTGGAATAGACTTAGAGTTGAGAATGACTTGAAATTATCAGACATTAAATATTGGGTTGGCAACTAAGTTCCCGCCGTTTTGAATCGTTCCATCTGTTGAACATAGTGTTCCGCGTTAACCGTTTGGTTCCGTTCAAGCAATTCGTAATGGATAATCCCTTCCCAGTCCCACCATACGCACAACATCGTTTTACGCGGATGAAGATCTTGTTTCACGCGCGGTGTCGCTTGTTTACCGGGGCTAAGCCATTCCTTGCGCTGCTTCATATCATTAATGTACAGGCACCATTTTTCGTCGCCAGTAACGATTCGGTAAAGAGATCGTTGCTTGCGTCCATGAGTTGAGCGGTGACGAGCAAGCAAACCAGCGGAGATTGTGGCTCGTTGATTTTTGTTGTTGTCACTTAAAGCATGCGGAACCCATGCTCCACACTTCTGAACCTTTCCCATCGAGTGAAGATGCTTCTCTATAGCAGTGTGGGAGCATTCCATTTTCTCTGCCCTTGTCGTTTGACGCGAATTTTCGTGCAAAAGTTGGTTTAATCGCTCTTCATCGACCTCAACTGGACGGCCAGAACGAGGTGCGCCTTTGAGGTCAAAATTTCCATTTTTGAACTTGGCATACCAATCACGAGCGGTTCTTTCAGCTACGGCACCCTCTCCATACACAGCACAAATGTCGCGAGCAGCTTTTGCGGCCTTAGAACCTTGATTAAAAGCAAAAAGAAGGAGGTGTCGAAAATGCTCATTTTTCTCAACTTGACATTCCATTTTAATGATATGAAAATTAACATAAATTAACTCGAACAAAAAAACATAGATTCCGGTAGAACAAAACATCTTCGTTCGAATGATTTAAAACTTATGCCAAAAACATTTAATGACACGCGGAATGTTAAAATTTAAAAAAAGGCGGGAACTTAGTTGCCAACCTGATATATTGCTGAGCTAATTGCTAAAGAGCAGACCTTTACTGATCATATTAAGATTACTGTATTTATTTTGACATAACGTCGCACCGGCGCAACACAGCGGGCTAATTAAAAGTATCAATACCAACCTGATATCGCATGTCTCGCGCAGTTTGGTCAAATATATTGCGCCATAAAACCCCATAACCGACCAACACTCAGTTTTATTGTAGACAGAACTCTCGAAATAAACCACTTTTTATATCCCTTTAAATCCAGAAGAAATCTTGAGAAGCACGCACCAAGGAGAACATTCGAACAAAAGGGAGGAAGTGATGAAGACGTAAGAATCTCGAAGGCTGGAACGTGCCTGTTTGAGTGGTGACATCCTTATTTACGACGTTCAGGAGCAGGCACGGCGTAAACTCCCCGAGACGTGAATTCCGACAACAAAACGGCGTCTTAATCTCCCCTTGACAGCACTCAGCCCTTAATCCACCGATTTATGAGTGCGGTTGAAGGTTATCTGGCAGGGTGTCACTTGCAGGCTTAATCTCTTTTCTCTTGTTCCCGTTTCGGTGATGCTTTCGAGGCTGGTGCGATGCGGTGTGTAACAAAGTGTAGACGAGGTAGGTAATTAATTAACGTCGCACTGAAGCAACGCAACGAGCTATTGCCGACGGATCAATCCCAATGGGAAAGTTTCAAGGTGCGAGTCCGAATAGAACCAAAGACCGCCGTGTTCAGAAGGACTGGTGCACGTTTAATCCGTCGTGGCCTCAAATGTCCTCACGTTGGCGTGGTGTTTAAGTTTGGAGAGCGGAGTGCCAGCTCTGGTGATGGCCTCGTCATCTGACCGCGGTTCGAAATTACGTTGTCCTCGGATCTCTTGGGGATGGATTCCGGAACGTCGCCAATAGCACGTCGTGTCCTCCAGTGCGACGTTAATTACCTACCTACCCAAATCACCACCTGAGCTGGCACCCCACTCTCCAAACGAACGCACCATGCCAACGTGAGGACATTTGAGGCCACAGCAGATTTAAAGTCCACCAGCCCCCTTTGTTCACGATCGTCTTTGGCTGGACTGAGTTTCGAACTCGTAACTCCATCGGTTTCTAATCCGTTGCTCTACCAACTAGGCTACCGCGGCCCATTTTGTTAATGGATAGACACAGATGCAAACATAACGGGCCACTGGTTAACGAAATATACCAGACACAACGAAATAAGGTAGGTATAGGTACATTTAATTAACGTCACACTGGAGCAACACATTAGTGACGGTCAGGGATCTATCCCAAAGGGAGAGATCCGAGGACAACACCACGTAATTTTGAACCACCATAAGACATAATTGTTCCCTTTCTTACTCTCCTTCCCTCCCTTCAGTGGCACATCTCCTTTAGGTGCTTCACGAACCCAAAGTACTCCAGTGATCTTTTCTATTTACATGGGGGTTAATGTCTTTAGTAAACACTGAAGTCGCGCTCCCAGGCTACCCAAACGATCTTTTTCATCCTACTACTCTTCCCCAATCTCTCTTTCCCTTTTCACGACACTTTTTAATTAAAATTGTTATGTTTGGAGCAGATTGGCCATATATGGTCTTTACGCCATAAAACCTAAAACAACCAACAAACCTTAAAGTTTATATGTTACGGTTCATGTAATAAATCCAGTTAGTATTAATAACAACCGGCTAATATTAATAATTGCTGCCTCCTGTATATTAATAATAACCGATTGTTATTAATACACTTCATGTGATCAATCGGTAATATTAATAACCGATTAATCACATCAACCGTAACATATACAAAAAGGTACCATAAGTATTTGATAGAGCACTTCTCCGCAGTATAACGTTATTCCTTCAAAATCCTTGTTCGAATGGGTTATCGATTCTTTATCCTTTTAACTCAAAGACCGTGTTTAAGAGAAATAGAACGATCCGTTTTCCCACACGTCAATAGACCTTGCGCCATAAAACCCCAAAATCCAATCCCACACGTCAATACGATCATTGCTTGGCAACCGAAACAAAACAGCGAGAAAAGAAACAAATGGTGTCTCAGGCCCATCTCAAAAATAGCAACAAACCCAAGCCTCCAGAAGAATGGGTTGCATTAAAAGTAATTTCTTTTAACGGAACTTGCGTGCGTTTTTTGAATTATGCAAAAATGGGACGTGATAATTAATGATGAAAAGAAATATTTGTACTTTTTCACCTTACGGGGATATGAATCAAGCGCATCTTTTAAAATTGGGAATGTCGAAATGGAATTTGTTCCACTACAAACGATGCGCGAATAAAAGGTGTTTTACAACATTTTTCCTCAGCTGAAAATCTAGTCAGCCAAGGGCACCTCTGGTACTCGTAAAGATAGAAATGTCCGTAAGTTATTTTCGCCCACAACTTGAAGAGTTAGTGAAATGGGTCTTTTGATTTTTAACACACTATAGGATTTGGTTTTTAACACATAAAATTACAGTTATCTATTCATATAAAGCAGAGTTGGCATCTGTCTGTTCTCTATACAAATCTACACTGTTTGACCAATGAAATTAAGCTGGTGATAAAAAACGCGAGATGTTTACTTAGGATTCACTTTGGAGGGGGTACAAAACACGTCACGTCTCTTACGGGATCAGTCGAAACCTCCCCTCCCTAAGGGAGATTAGGGACGATTAGAGAAGTGAAAAACACAAGGGATCAGTTTCCCCCAAACAGGGATTATGCTCCACAGTTGTAAAAGAAAGTGAGAGCGCGCAGAAAACAGAATACAACCGTACCACTATAATATTCCTCCAACGAGGAGGCTTATTGTCTTTAGTAAATCATAGACATGAAATATACGTAAGTAGACTGAGCATTGCTATTGAGAGGAGCTTCAAAAAGTGTGTCCAACACGTCGACTAGTAGTCACGTGACTGCTCTGTGAAAAATTGACTGGGTTGGCCGATTTGGCATCTCATCGCCTCCTTCGACGATGCATCTTTTGAGAGGGTGAATGCGCATTTCTATAGAGTGGCGACAAAGATGGTGAAGACGCCAAACTACTATGACGCATGGATCAATCAGATGATGAATCAATGGATGTGCGTTTTCTACCGTCCCGTGAACCAGATGAGGAATATTCGTTTCCACTCGGCAGACTAAAGTAGTCCTGGGGGCACACGAAAAGGTTACCATTGGTCACTCTACTTATTGGTCCCTCTATGTGGGAAACACGTTTGCCGCGTTTCCGGAATACCCTTAGATATTAGTTATATACAAGGTTATATCAAAAAGAAAGGTGAATTTGTCTCTAAAACTCAGAGTTTTTTGTGTAGCTAATTAATTTTTTTATATGTTGCAAGTACCAAGGTGATAGAAGTGTGACGGCTTGTAGAAACTTCTACGTCAACCCGTCTGGTGCTTAGAGCAAATCAAAGATCAACTTGAACTCCAAGGAGGTGTCATTCGTTTTTATGGGCCAAGGGGAAAAACATAATATTCATCGAGAATTGTTGGAAGTCTATGGAGAGAGTGTTATGTCGCAGAAACAAGTGTACGTGTGGTGTAACGACACGAATGTGGCTGTCGTCGATGCCATGATTCGTGAAGACAGAAGAGTAAGGTTGCATGATATTCCGAATGCATTCATTGAACAGCTCATATGGTGCAGTGAGCAGTATTACCATTTTGGATTACCATTTGTTTGACCCCTGAAGAAACACCTCCGTGGGCAGCGTTTCCATACACTGGAAGAGGCACAACACTTACTTGGTTAGGGAACCTGGAGCAAGATTTCTTTGAAAAGGGCATGGATGATATGGTGCCACGTTGGAATAAATGCTTAGACCACTATGGTTCGTTTATCGAATGATAGTGTGATACGATATGTCAAACATAATACATTTTCATATATTTATCTCTCTGCAAGTTTTTCTGTCAATCAAAAATTCACCTTACTTTTTGATACTCCTTTGTATAAATGCAGCAGCATACTCATATTCACAGATAATTACAAATAAAAAATATCTATGTACGAAAGAATTATGAGCCCCAAATTTTTTTTTATAGGAATCCGTGTTTATAGGAATCCGTGTTTATAAGATTTGAAACTATAACCTAAGGCCTCCAACCTTGCTCAAGTTAAAGTACTGCCCTCTCGCAGTTTCGCGATACCGGGAGTATTTATATCGGAAATAAAGTCTCCCCTAAATAAATACACACACAACTCGTGCTTTCACTCTGGGAGGAAAATAATATCGATCCAGGTGCCAGAGGTATCCTCCGAAATCTCAAGAATCTCCGCAATTCCGAGTTTGAGATTCATCCCGCATTCCAGATCCTGAAATCCTCATACATAATGGAGCGGCTCGGGAAGAAATAGAAGCCTCATTGTTTCCTTTGTAGCATTGTTGTCTTGAATGCTCTCCAAGAATTTCGGACAAGCAGGTGAACTAGTTCTGTTACGGAGAGGTGAGGCAAGAGTCGATGGAGGTTCACTGACATTTTCATCAATGCGGCTCCAGAATTCTTAAGTGTTGTCTGTTATTGAGTGCAAATTTAAGATAAGTACGCTCTTTGAATACATGGTGCTTTGAAACTTCCTGTACAAACTTTAAGAGGGTGTAAGGAACACGAAATTAATTAATAATCACACTGGCATGTATATTCTCAAGGTGCCGCAAGAGTACTCTTAGGGCTCGGCGGTGGACTCGTCTATTGGCCACCACGATCGCCCGTTTCATCACTTGTACTTATCAATCCTGCATCAATAACCGGTTTCTCTGACGATACCTGCTATTGAGCACGAATTTCAGATTACACTCTTTGAATACAGGGCGCTTTAAAACCTCTTGTACAAACTTTAAGGTAGGGATTAAACAGTATTCATTCTGGCATGTACGGTCACAAGGTGCTCGGAAGGGTGCTTTTGGCCGAGGTGGACTCGTCGCTTGGTCACCACGATCGCCCGATTCATCACGCATTGATTTGTTTCTATGACAATAGAGACACTGTTAACTCCGAAGCAAGAGTCGGTGCTGCGGCTGCTAGTGACAGCGAAAGGCCAGGAACTTTTGAACTTGTATTACAAATTCATGCGTCGACTCTGTCAGTACTTTTAGGGGTCGAACACCTACCTGAAACCAACTTTGCAAGTATAGGTCAAATTACGGATAGTAAAAATGCTAACATTCTATCTGCAACCTAGTGTTACCTCTGGTGACGCTTACGAATCTACACTCTGAAATACGGTTTAATTTTGTATTCTCCACCTCCCTTAACGTTTGAACAGGAAATATTGAAACACCTATGCGAAGATGGCTGGTAGTTGAATTAACGGTGCATCACAACGGGCTATTGGCGACGGTCCGGGAGCAACCCCGAGGACAGCACCTCGTCATTTTGAACCACGGTCAGATGGCGAGTTCATCGCCTGAGCTGGCACACAACTCTCCGAACTTCCACGCCAACGTGAGGACATTTGAGTCTACGACAGATTTAACGCGCACCACCTCCCACGTACACGAGTCTTTTGTTGGATCGAGTCTCGAACTCGCAAACCTCCAGTTGCTAATCCGCTACTCTTCCAACCGGGCTACCGTGGCCCTTTTTATGCAAAGATTAAATAAAAATCGAAATTTTTGAATCTAAACGAACTTGAAGCATTTTGTACAACTTTCAATTATGTGTCCTCTTGTGTTTATATGGGTGGTATTCGTAGCTGTGTATTTGTGAATTCACTTGCTTTTATATTTTTACGAGTGTTGGTATTTTTGTGTACGTGTGTATTTATGTGTGTGTGGATTTTGAATAATAATTCGGAGTAATCCAGTCCAAATGAAAGATGTGTGTGTAAGCACCAAGTAATGTACCACAAGTTAATTAACAAGATACGAGACCCATCAGATAGAACCATGGAGATCCTATAATACAAAGGTAAAGGGGGCTAAAATCCAAAGTGATGTAAGCACATCGATTGAAACAAAACTATTATATCAATTACAATTCGTTAGATCTGTTACATCTGTCGTGGTCTATAAATGTCCTAACGTTGGCGTAGTGTGGAAGTTTGGAATGGGGTGCCAATTCAGGTGACCACGTCATCTGACCGTGGTTCAAAATTATGTGGTGTTGTCCTTGGATCTTTCCCTTGTTTGGTCGCCAATAGCCCGTTGTTTTGCTCCGGTGCGAAGTTAATTCTACTACTTATCTGCTTTTGTAAGAGGGTATTCTTAAACTAAGCTGCAAAGAGTATCCAAAGTCGAGTGCGTTTTCAAGCATCGTTAAGAGTTTAAGGCTAAGAATTGAGACTACACAAGTTCTGCTACTGCCACAGTGTAGAAATTGAGTAATCTGTTGAAAGGAGATAAGCAAAGGCAAGATAAGGGAGCTCATAAAAGAAGCTTAACTTAAGAGCTGAAGGCACACTCAATAAAGGCACAAAGAAACTTTCTTTTAAAAAGATGAAAACTATAGCTATTCCTCAACCACACAAATAATGTAGTCTTTTCTTAAAAGAATCCGGTCGAATGAAGGAGATATCTCGTCCATCAAATTGTCAGTTTTGGTAATGACGAGATATCTCGTCGAGGCAACCATCGGGAGGATTAAACAGATGTATTATGAACAGAATTTTGTTAATTCAGTTAGAGCTTCTGATCTAATGCGACGATATATCCTTCCCCACAGCTTGTAGTCTGTTCAGCATCGTAAAGAAAATTGATGGAAGTATCTAGGTAGGAAGTAAATTAACGTCGCACTGGAGCAACACAACGAGCTTTTGGCAACGGTCCGGGATCCATCCCGAAGGGAAAGACCTAGGACAACGCCTCGTAATTTTTAACCAGGGTCAGATGTCGAGGTCAACACCTCAGCTCGCACTCCACTCTCCACACCAAGCCAGCGTGAAATTTAACGTGCACAATCCCACGAGCACACGACTGTCTGGCTCAACCGAGTTTCGAATTCCAGTTTGCTAATCGAATGCTCTTCCAACTAGGATACCGCGGCCCGGAAGCTTCCTAAAACAATTCTTCAAATGATATGCAATTTAAATAAAAGCCCATAACTTTAAAGGTCGGGACTTTTTATGCTTCTAAATATTATGACAAATACATAAACAAAACTTGGATTTTGTTTTGAACTACAGCCAAAGGATAAATGAACTGCAATTTGGCAAAAACGAAACACGCTATATAATGTTACGATAAAAACCAGATAAGGGCCCACTTCTCGAATAAGCAGTTCCTCAGCTGCCCTTTTTTCGACAAGGGAAGTCGGGAATTGTTTTTTGTTTCCTCTTGAACGCCGTCCAAAGAGCCACATGTTCAAACAGTATCTTTTTTGTACCCTTTCAGCTTGAAACCAGCTTCTTGTTTCAGCGACAGAAACAGCTGCTCTTCAAAAGAATGTTTTCAACCATCTCAAAACTGTATTTTCAAAACTGGCAGACAGCGTGACTGAGAAAAAGCCGGATGGTTTTTCTTTTCGGAAAATGTCATCGGAAGGTGTAGACAGGAATCCGAAAAGCTGAACAGAAAAAAGAGCGGTAGGGCAGAGTGCCAACACACGCTAACCATCGAGAGCTGTGATGGCAATCAAATTCCAGCTGTGATGGAAATTTTGTTTGGCTTTATGAGGTTTACTTTTCGGTTGCTGCGTCTGAGTGTTAGTACTAGTAGTGGAATGGATAGATTGGATAACTCAACTCTTTTTTAAATAAAAATGAGGCTTCTATTTTTTTACAGCCTCGTGGGAAGAAATTACAATTCTAATACGAGATTTAAAACCAAATACGACTTGGGCCATGACTGCAGGTCCCCCAAAAAATGTCCCAACTACAAACGGCAGCTGAGCATCTTGGAGGCAAGAACTGATTACGGACAGTGATGGCTGACTCCATGCGTATCCTCCAGATCAATACTAACCATTCTTTGTCTGCTCACACACAAGCCCTGATCACTGCCACTCAAATAGATGCAAATTTTTTACTTATACAAGATCCATATCTTAAAAATGGTAAACCTTTGGATCCCCCAGCGGGCCTTATTCAACTAACTTCTAATCTAAGCAAAAGTTTAATTTTAGTCTTAAAACCAAATTCTCAAACTAACTTGTTATTTGTAACCAATCACACGGTTTTTGCAGAGATTCAAACGGCCAGGGGGCCCCTTGTACTTGGAAGTATTTATTTCCCACCCCATGAGGACATTGATAACCTGCTTAGCGAACTACAGGTCCTCAACTTTAGCCGAGGTAACCTGGTCCTTATGGGTGACTTCAATGCCCGATCCCCTCTTTGGGGTTACGGTCATGAAGATGTCCGGGGCCGTAGCGTCATAGATCTCTGTAACATGCATGATCTAATTTTACTAAATATCCCAGAAAAGGGGCCGACTTTTGTTTCTCATTCGGGCAGGGGTTGGCCCGATCTATCCCTTATTTCGCGTGAATTGCAAGAATTTATCACCGACTGGAATGTTTTAATTACTGAATCCTGTAGTGATCATCGGTATGTGACTGTGGGCATTAACGCTAATGTTACAATAACCCAAAGGTTTTTTCTCAGGACCAAATATGGTCTGGGAAAATTCCCTTCCTTATTCAAAAAAGCTGTTCCAAACTTACTCAACTTAACTACTAACCTTGACTCCACATCTAAAATTGAAAGTTTTTTCCAAAAATTAACCTCTACTGTCACTAACATTGCCGTAAAATCCATTAAAAAAACTAAAGTTAAAAATAAATTAAGAATTATTTGGTGGAGCCAAGACTTGGCCTCAGCACGTAACCGGGTGACTGCTCTCTACAAAAAATATATAATACATCTTGAATCGAATTCCAGTGATAAGTCCAACGAGCTTCTGGCAGCAGAAGCCGCTTATAAGCAAGGAAGAGCCTCATACAAAAAATCAATGAACGAGGCAAAGAGATCAGCCTGGAGAAATTATTGTTCCAAGTCCTCTCAAAAATATGGAAATGTGTTCAAAACTGCATTCGCTAAGAATACTAATAATTCGGCAATCAATATTTTTGACCCTTCCCGCCCTCATCTAAATCAACTTGATAAGGCTAATATTTTGATGAACCATTTCTTCCCTCTGTCTCCTAGTAAATTCACGTTTCATAACACTGTTTCGCAAGTATTCCCGGATGAGGCTGATGTCGGGGAGGACATGGCATCAGTACTCACAAATCTGAAAGATGGCAAAGCCCCGGGGCCCGATCTTGTGGATTACAAAATCTGGAAACATATATATAAATTTCATGCTAAACTGTTAATTCAATCTATAAATTCCATCTTCCGTTTCGCTTACTTCCCAAGGTGCCTCAGGAGCGGGGAAGTCCGCTTCCTGGTAAAACAGGGTAGGGACCCCTCCTCCTGCGGCTCCTACCGCCCAATTTGTTTGTTGCCAACACTAGGAAAAATTATTGAGAGAGTTTTTATTAAAAAATTGAACTTCTGGCTCTTAACTAAACATATATTGCATCCGCTTCAGTTCGGTTTTAGAGAACAACACTCGTGTGAGGAGGCCATTCAAACAGCAGTCAACAAGATTAAATCTCACCGTGGAATCAGTCATTGTTCTTTAACAACCTTAGACATAAAAGCCGCATTTGATACGATGGACTGGTTGGTATTGGTGGATACACTTAACTCTTATAATGCTCCAGCCTTTATTCTAAATTTTATTAAGTCTTATCTTAGTTCTCGTTCGATTTTCTACTTTTTTCAAAATACAAAATTAATTCGTATTATTAACAAAGGTTGTCCACAGGGTTCGGTAATTGCACCAACTCTGTGGAATATTTATTTCAACAGGATTTTGGATTTGTCATACAGCTTTAGTCATGTACAAGCCTTTGCAGACGACCTGGCGGTTATAACGTCAGGAGCCACGCGGAGGGAACTTGAGAATAATCTAAATTCTACCTTAAACAATATTTATTCTGCATTAAAGGAACTAAAATTAGAATTATCCACCGATAAATGTCGGTCCATCGTATTTTCAAAGCAATCGAAATTAAAACGTAACCCAACTTTTAGAATTAATAATAACACCATTGCAGTTACACCTCATTTAAAATATCTCGGGTTAATAATAGATAACGGTCTAACATGGAGCGAGCATATCGCCACCCTAGCGGAGAGATGCCTTTCCATCGGCAATTCCCTCTCCAAAGTTGCAAGGGGAGGATGGGGAGTCGATGGCCGACTCCAGCGGTACTGGTACTTATCAGTTACCGAAAAGATCTTAACTTATGGAGCCGGCATTTGGGGTGGTTCTCTTACTAAAGCACAAAAAGCAAAACTTAATTCAATTCAGAGACCATTTTTGTTGAGAATGTCTCGAGCATATAGAACCACCCCTTCTGACTCCCTTTACATTATTACAGGTATTCCACCGCTCCATGTGACTGTCTCTGCCCTATATCTTAAATTTAAAATTTGGAAGCGGCGGCTTCCTGACCCAAATATCGAGGGACTGTCGCTATCACACTTAGATTCTTATATTTCTATAAATTCATTACCCGCTAATGTCGTAAACTTAAATTTTGAGGATCAAATTTCTAAACCCGACTTCGATGTGTACACGGATGGCTCCGGCAATAACGGAAATGTTGGGGCCTCTGTGTGCATTTTTGATGATAATAAATTAATTCAAGTTCTTTGCTTCAAACTCCAAACTTATAATAGCGTTTTCCAGGCCGAGCTCACGGCTATTTTTAAAGCTGTGGGGCTGGGCCTCCGCCCATGGAAAAAAAATTAATATATATAGCGACAGTCGTAGCGCGATACAGGCCTTAAAATCCAATTCTAGCAAATCGAAATATATTAATACATTTAAACAAGAAATTGCTCCAATAACTAATATTTTTGGCCTGTCTTGGGTCAGGGCACATGTCGGACTGTCCGGCAATGAGACTGCCGACCATTTTGCCAAGCTTGCATCGTGCTGCGGGGAGGAGATAGAGGTCCCTGCACCACGCTCTTTCCTTAACAGAAAAATCAAATATTTCATTATGGAGAAATGGAGGGAGATTCATAGTAATTCTGAGAAGGGCCTCCGTTTAAAATCTTTTACGCCGGAAATCGGCCCGGGTCTCCTCTCCGCAGACCGTTATCTCATTTGGTATCTCACAGGTCATGGTCCTTTTGTGGAGTACCTCCACAGGTTTGGTTTAAGAAACTCCAACTCTTGCACATGTGGGGAGTTGGGGAGCGCCGATCATTATCTCTTTGGCTGCCGTCACACTAATGATTATCATTTGAGAGCCCCAAGTGATGACAACAAGGGCATTTGGTTGAGGGCTGTGCTAAATAACAATATATCCATTTATAAGATTAAAAAGTGTGTGATGGCTGCCGGGGAGGTGGCGAATGGCCTCCCCCCCTACTCTTAAATATATATTAAAAATATTTTAACTTATTTTTTATCTTGGATTTTACTGGTTATTTTTAAATTTTAAAATATCATGTTTGTAATTCTTTTATTCAAATAATTGCTTGTTTCCCCTCTATCCTCTTTATGTTGTTTTATTATTCTGCACTTTATATTGATACTTTGTATTTTATGCGAGTTTTTAATGTTGTATTGTATATATTATGATTTAATTGTCCTGTTTTTATGTTTTGTTTCTATTTTGATTATATTGTTCGGTTTTGGGTGCTGCCTGCTGTTACGGACTCCATTAGCTCATAGACTTCCTTTTGGATCCTGTGATAACTTTTTAACATCAACTATCTAATCTGTTATCTGTACAGCTTGGTATTGCCCTCAAAATTGTTAAAATTCTAAATTGCGTTTTGTTTGTTGTTTATTGATGTTCTAATTAATCGCTAAATGTAAAGCGAGATGTATTTATATAGTAATTTAATTGTATATAATACTCAATAATTGCCGTACGTGACCCCTGTTGGGTGGGCGTGTGCTGGCCCGTTGCCTCTTCTGCTGAGAATCACTTTCCCCGCCCCCTAAACTGGGTTCTAAACCTCGCGGTGAGCCGTGGATCGCAAAAAAAAAATAATAATAAAATAAAAATGGGGCTTCTATTTTTTGTACAGCCTCGTGGGAAGAAATTACAGTAAAAGGACGAACGCCTTTGCCAGTAATTCTAAAAATTACTGTGAACAGCTATGAGGGCAGCCAGAGGGGAGATTGAGGGGCTTGAACTCCCCTCCAACGAAAGCATTAGTTCTCTATTTTTCGACCAGCTTAACCCGCACGAATAAGGGACCGGGGTTGGTAGAGTAAGGGAATAGCAATCGGAGGGTTGCGAGTTCGAATCCAGCCAAAGACCGTCGTGTTCAAAGGGGAGAGGCTTCTACTGTAAAGCGAAATGCAGATGGCGTTAGTGCTTTAGTTGTAGAAAGTTCTTCCTATTCATATTCCGTATTGGTAACCGGGAGTAAAATCGTTGGTTTGTTTTCTAGATTGAAAATCCCTCTAATAGTCGAGGGCAGCGGTAGCCCAGTTGGAAGAACAACGGATTAGCAACCAGAGGGTTGCGAGTTCGAAACCAGGTCCAGTCAAAGACCGTCGTCTACACTGGGGCTGGTGCACGTTCAATCTGTCGCGGCCTCAAATGTCCTCACGTTGGCGTGGTGTGGCAATTTGGAGAGTGGGGTGTCATCTCAGGTGTCGACCTCGTAATCTGACCGTGGGGATTGATACCGTACCGTCGCCAAAAACCCGTTGTTTTGCTCCGGTGCGACGTTAATCAACTACCCTCTAAGAGACGAATATAGGTAGGTAGGTATGTAGTTAATTAACGTTGCAATGGGGTAAGACAACATGCTATTGACGACGTCCTGGATCAACACCGAAGTGAAAGATCCGAGAACAACACCACGTAATTTTGAATCACGGTTAGATGACGAGGTCACATCTAAGCTGGCACCCCGCTCTCCAAACTTCCACACAATCCAACGTGAGGACATTTGAGGCCACGACAGAGTTAACGTGCACCAGCCCCCTTTGTACACGGCGGTCTTTGGTTGGATTCGAACTTGCAACCCTCAGTACTAGACGAATGAAACTGTATCCTGAATCTTGTGAAGATCTTCAGCTTTAAACAATAATCCACAAGTGTCAGAAATGAAGTGAAGATACGTACAGTAGTGCAGTCCACCTCTTCCTTCTTTTGTAATGCAACTGCTGCCAAAAACACCTGCCCGGATGAATATCGGAAGTGTTTTCGTAGGAATTGGGGTCTACATGTAGGTTTCATTAATCAAACCTTACCAAGGTGGTTTCATTAATCAAACCTTACGTCATTGATTTTCAACAGGTGTGTGGAGGCACTTTAGGGAGCTGTGATATCCGCTGAGGGTGCCACGAGATTCTATGGGAATAGATAAGAACTGCAGTCGCTGATTCTTTAGCCAACCCCCTTATTGACGGACTTCCAGGCAGAGGTAGCCCAGTTGGAAGAGCAACGGATTAGATTGAATGTTTGGGTTTTATGGCGCAAGGGCTCCAAATACCAATTAACAACCGGAGGGTTACGAGTTGGAAACTCTGCCTAGTCAAAGACCGTCATGTACAAAGGTGGCTGGTGCAAGTAAAATCTGTCGTGGCCTCAAATGTCCTCACGTTGGTGTGAAGTCTGCTGGAGAGTGGGATGCGAGCTCAGGTGTTGTCATCTGACCGAGGTTCAAAATGGCGAGGCGTTCTTGGATCTTTCTCTTCGAAATTGATCGCTGCTAATAGATCGTTGTGTTGCTGCAGTGTGACTTTAATCAACTACCTACCTACTATCAACTCTCGACCAAATATCCATAGCTCAAATATTAATTTTCATTTCATTTCTCCAAACAAACAGGCGTTGGAACATTTACGAAATTTCAATGTATCGCATCTTGTCTTTCACCAAGTACCAGTCTACATAGAAGACGGATTTGTAAAGTCCACAACAATAGCTTGGGATCGGGAGTCAACAACGGCAGGTCGTCTTCTACTGACAGCTGGTCGTAAGTTTCGGCGTATCCATCTGGAAGATCTTGCCGTTCGGATGGTTTTTCGGCGGTCACCACTTTAATTAACTGACCCCCTGTGTCAACGAGAGAAGACATCAAACTGTCAAGGTAAGCGAAGGTTTTTTCGGCGTGCGGTCGCCGGCCGTTAGTTGCTCCCCTTAACCAATCTTGGTGGTTTACTTTCGCTTTGATCGGATCTTTCCCTTTGAGATTGGACTGTCACCAATAGTCCGTTGCGTTGCTTCAGTGACGTTAATTAAATGCCTATCTTCCTTTGCGTCGAAAACTGTCCAGCCTCTGGTGAAAACCCAGTTCCAAGCTGTCACCAGTTCTGGGCAAGGAACAATTAGTTTTTCCGACTTATATCTTCATTCTCTACGAGTAATAGGGCAGGTTTGTCTCTACAAGATGTCCTCAGCAAAATTGACCAGATCTTGGACGAGATATCTCGTCGAGGAGGGTCAATCGCTTTTTTACAGCGCCCCCAGCGGAGGGACCCAAATCCCGGTGTCCCATACGACATAATTTAAATGTAACCCATGTAAAGTCGTGTCTAATAAATAATTATCTATTGTACAGTACCGGATGAGATGGAGTGATGAATACGAATGGTAGCGTTAAATAACTAGAAACTTATATTCACCACTACAACATTTATTCCTACAGTATTATATACAAACTAACTTTACAGATATTTTGTGACAGAAGGGTTCGGCTGAGGTTAGGAACGAGTGTCCGCTCGCTTCTCGGTCTGGATCGAATCTCTGATTTTTCCAGTTTCTTGTGCAACATCTAAGGAATAATCCACTAGAATATGGAATTTTGAGTGTATTCAAGAGGCTTGATGTTAATGAGATTGTGAATGTCAGTATAACTTCAAATGAAGACGTTTTTGATGTAAATGTTTGGAACTGTATAACCGCGATTTAATGTCAAATGAAGCGCTGTAAGAGTACTTCTATAGTAAGTTATGGACAGTTGGTTACTTGAGAAGAATTTTATGATCTCGAATTTAGATAATTCCTGGACATGACGTTTTCGTCAGAAAAGCCGCCTCATTAGAGAGGGTTAAATGGGAAGTGTTACAGTCTTTGGCTGTGTTGTTCTTAGTAAACCTCTCGGCCCAGTATGTTAGACTCCAGTCCTTCAGTCTTCCATGGTGTCCTTTCCTTCCAGATGATTTTTAGGGGTGCACGAAGTCCTGGGATCGAACTGTCTCACAGTGAGACTGATGGGACAATAGAACCTCGAATTGAGCAGGTGTTTTTGGGGGGTGCTCGTTCGATCGAGTATATCACCATTTTTCCTTTTTTGCAGCGCCTACGACCAAGGGATACAAATCTCTGATTGCAGATGCTTGTCCTTTTTTGGACCTTGCGCCATAAAACCCAACAATCAGTTGATCAATCAATCTCTGATTGTAGATAGTGTATGTTTAAAAGAAATACATAATCTAGTAATTTTGGCCGTGACGTCGTGCTTATTGGCTCGACCCACGAAGTTACACCCCCTTTAAAGACACCGATTCGGATGGGAAGAAGATTAGAATGAAAAAGAGCTCACCTGTCCGTGTTCCATGTCCTAGTCTCCGTGTCGAAGTAACCCCATCCGGCAGCATTCTGCGCGGACATGACCGGTCGCTGGAGTCCGGATATCATGGCGACGACGAGGTCCTGCACGGTGCCGGCGCTGTCGTACTCGGCCAGCAGGTCCGGCCGGTTCCTGGCCAGCCAGAGGAGGGTGGCGCAGCCGTGTCCGGTGCTCAGCCGCAGGTGGGAGTCCGGCTTGGGCAGCGAGGCCAGGAAATCCGCGCTGCAACGGCCGTCTTGCCACGTGTACAGGGCACTCACCTGCTCTGTCTCGTACCTGCCGGAAAGGAAAACGGAACGTCATTTGAAAGCCGTATACGGCGAAAGAAATCCGTATTTCTATTTGAGAGGTTGTGCTGGTAGGGACCATTGGATCCCCGAGGAACTTTGGCGGGGGTTGTGCTTCGCCTGAGGAGAACGGGAGGGGTGAAAAAGAGGACCCGACTAGTGGACTGTAAAGCCCCTAGCAACAACTCGGGATCAGAGGTACAATCCGGCCTAATATAATACGAAACATTTATCGGTGTGGTCTTCTATGGTGGTAATTGCCGTTTAGATAGATTTTAGGTGTGCAAGACGCCCCTTTGTGTTCGAACTGTCCCCTAGTGGAATCTCGCGAAACGAGGAAGACTTGCAGATATCGAGCTGAGGTGTTTTCGTGATGCTCGTTTTGAGCCAGCCGTTTGTGCAGATCCCATTTTCCCTGTTTGCAGCGCCCACCACAAAGGGACATAAATCCTTGATTGTACAAAGGAGTATCAAAAAGTAAGGTGAATTTTGATTGACAGAAAAACGTGCAGAGATAAAAATATGAAAATTTATTATGTTTGACAAATCGTATCACACTATCATTCGACAAAGGAACCATAGTGGTCTAAGCATTTATTCCAACTCATCCGTGCCCTTTTCAAAGAAATCTTGCTCCAGGTTCCCTAACCAGGGAAGTGTTGTGCCTCTTCCAGTGTATGGAAACGGAGGTGTTTCTTCAGGGGCCAAACAAATGGTAATACTGCTCACTGAACCCTATGAGCTATTCAATGCATTTGCAATATCACTCACTCTTCTGTCTTCACGAATCATGGCAGTAGTATGGTTTTGATGGCTACCATATGATGGTTGTCAAAAAAAGCGTTTAAATCAAAAACGAGAGACTTGTGTGTTTTCACTCTCTCAATCTCATATCTAAAATGAAAATCACGATTGACCTACTTTTAAAGCGAAAGAAACGTGTTGGGTGAATAATTCAACATACAAGTAACCTTGCTTGTATTCCGCTCGCCAATGTCAGATACTCAGTTTCACCTCTCATTGTTTCTAAGTTGTTGATGAAAGAATTAATTCATTTACATCCTTCGAAGATGTAGTGATATAACACATTTATTATTCCGAAATAAAATGATTGTGCAGCAGTGTTAATATGTAGGATCGAACCTGAAACTTAAATAAACATTGGTCGAATTGTTCATGGTTTAGACAACTCGACCAATGTTTACTTGCATGACAATGTCTAATAAATGTAATAAAGGTTTTTTGTAAACTGAGAAGTTACAAAAAAAGAAATTTGATTAAGGTGTTTTTACGTTCCTATATAAATACACATTGCTATCATTATTTTGTCATTTTAGAATGAACATTACAAGAGTAAAGTTGATAGATTTAGAGGAGAATAAGTAATATACAACTTATTTTTCACTGATATTTTAAAATAATTACAAAGGATGAATGATAGTAAGAGAATAACCAAATTAAAAGTTATAAGTGTTTCCATTGTGGCTTTAATCATCACATCAGTACTTTTAGTAATATTGATAAAACACTATCATAGAAATACAAATGTGAACATAGATTTGACTAATTCTACATGTTTTTACTCAGAACATTTAGGAAGACGTTTATATTTTCATGTTTGCTTTAAAGATAAACTCAAAGTATATGACATCAGATATTTTTGGAAGGAAGCACATGCTAATATAAAACCAATGGTTATTGGAATACAGTTGACTGAAGACGAGTTTAAACAAGTTTGTAGACAATGTACAAGTTAATTCACCCGAGTTCGTGTATTGTAGCAGCTCCAAGCCAATCAGGAAAATCAAACCTTGTTAGACGTATGATAGATCGTAATGTTTACGATTATGATTTTAAATGTGTAAAATGGTGTTATTCTGTGTTCCAATCTTGGTTTCTTGAAGAGAAGAAAATTGATTTCATTCAAGGTTTACCAGAAACTTATCCAAGTGGATCGCTAATAGTAATTGATGATTTGATGAATAACTTAAATGAGAAAATTGCTGAGTTGTTTACAGTAGGTTCTCATCATCGGAATATCAGTGTTATTTTAATCTTACAAAATCTCTTCCCACGAAATAAAGTAATGCGTGATATAAGTCTAAACACACATTACATTATACTATTTAAAAATAATCGAGATTTGAATCAAGTTTGTTGTTTTTCTAGACAAATTTAGGGCCGCGGTGGCCCGGTTGGAAGAGTAACGGACTTGCAACCGAAGGGTTGCGAGTTCGAATCCAGCCAAACACCGTCGTGTACAAAGGGGGCTGGTGCACGTTAAATCTGTCGTGGCCTCAAATGTCCTCACGTTGGCGTGGTGTGGAAGTTTGGAGAGTGGGGTGCCAGCTCAGGTGTTGCCTCGTCGTCTGACCGTGGTTCAAAATTACGTGGTGTTGTCCTCGGATCTTTCCCTTTGGGATTGATCCCGGACCGTCACCAATAGCCCATTGTGTAGCTCCAGTGTGACGTTAATTGAAATACCCCCCCCCTAGACAAATTTATGGAAACAAATCATCGTTCTTTATGGATGCATATAAAAGAGCAACTTCAAAGCCTTATGGTTATTTAGTGATAGATCTTCATCCACGAACACCAGAAGAACATCGTCTGCGAGAGAATTTGTTTCCCGATTCCAATGGTCTTTATTGGGTGTATTTACCTATAAAATGAAGAATATTATCAAACATTATCATTTGTTGAAATTATTGGCCAGTGCAACTCCCACACAAAAGAGAGCTATTTTACAAACTGCTGATAAAAATCAAATACACTGTTTGTGTGAAATTTGTTTGAACGTGTTAGCAGGGAATTTACCTGTTAATATTAACAAATTACGTAAATTTAAAACATCTATACGAAAAATAGCTAACAAAAAACTGTCCTTGAATAAGAAAAGAAAGGAACTCATAAATCAAACAGGAGGTTTTCTACCCATAATTTTACCAGCTATTCTCTCAGCCATAGCTGGTTTTGCTGGGAAAGCATTAGGGAAACGAATTTAAATTAGTGAAATATACCACTCGAAGAATGGCTCTTGTTCCTGAAGAATTAGCTGCAGCGTATCATCCTAAAGTACCTGAAGTGCAAATAGAAGATGACATAACGAGTTTGCTTGAACGAAATCATTTACCAGATGATATGAAAGCAAAATTATTAAGTCAACTTCTTATGAAATATCAACATGTCGTAAATGAACCTAAGAAACCATTACGTGTTGCTATTGAAGAACAGAAAGAAAAGACACAAGCATTTGAAAATAGTAATGACAAAAATATCTTGTCTCATATCATTTTATCTGTTCCTCGGAATTTTCAAAAATTCATTTCTCCTATTTCTGAGAAACTAAGTACACGTAACTACACTTGGAATGAACAAGGTGAATTGATTAAAGATGATGAGATTATCAAAAACACAAATGTTGTTGATTTATTTTCGTACCTAATGAGAAATGTTAAAAAGAGTGTGGAACCAGATAATTTTCCTATTTTTTGGAAGGCAATAAACGAAATAAATATTCCCAGTCAATGGATTGGCAATCAAAAATTATTTCAGAATTCTGAATCAGAGCTAGACATCGATAGAGTGCAAAGTAAAATAAATCTGGAATCTTTAGATTCGGATTTTTTGTCTGAAAATAAAAAGAAAAAACTGCGTGAGAAGAAATCATGGAAAAAATATTAGAATCAACTTATTACGATTTCAAAAATCCAGCTTCATTTGGCGGGGTGAAAAAACTTACATCAATAACCAAAGTACCGTATCAGAAAACAAAACGCTGGTTAATGACTCAAGATACATATACTTTGCACAAACCGATTCGGAATAAATTTTTTCGAAGATCAACTATTTCATATGGTATAAATGATTTATGGCAATGTGACCTTGTTGATTTACAACATTTTGCTAAAAGTAACAATGGTATAAAGTACTTACTCACCATAATTGATGTATTTTCGAAGTATGCATATGTAATACCCCTCAAAAATAAAACAGGTGTTGCTGTTAAAATAGCTTTCGAAGATCTATTGCAAAAAGTTAAACCTAAAAATATTCAAAGTGATAAAGGAAAGGAGTTTTACAACAACCAACTTCAATCTCTGTTTAAAAATCACAATATTAATCATTACTCTGCTGAAGGTGACCATAAGGCTAGTATTGTTGAGAGGTTTAACAGAACATTGAAAAATAAAATGTTCAGAGTTTTTACATATAGAAAATCTTATAAATATGAAGATGTTTTACAATCACTTGTGAAGTCATATAATAACAGTGAACATCGCAGTATTGGTATTGCACCATCAAAAGTCACTCGTGAATTAGAACCACAAATATTTAAAAAACTGTATGGTTACACAGTTAAGAACTCTAAATATTCTTTTAATGATGGTGATTTAGTGAGAATTTCGAAAACAAAGAAAGCTTTTCATCGAGGTTATTTTCCTGGCTGGTCAAATGAAGTTTTTAAAATAAACAAACGTGTTTTATCTTTTCCAAACACGTATGAACTAGAAGATCTGAAAGGAGACCCTATAAAAGGACGATTTTATGTTGAGGAGCTTCAAAAAGTTGTTAAAGAATTACACGACTTTTGGAACGTAGAAAAAGTGCTCAAAACTAAGGGTTCAGGAAGTAAGAAAGAGTATTTCGTGAAGTGGCAAGGATTTGATGATCGATTTAATTCGTGGGTTAAATCATCATGGATGAAATGATGTCTGATTTCTACGTTACGTTACCGAGCAACTCAAGTATGCATTACTTTCCACAAAATACTCAAGCATCATTTCGAACAAAACTTGCTAGACCTATAATACTTAGTGGTATGTGGGAAGTGGGTTTATCAGAAATTTTTGTTCCTCGAACATGGTTTAACATTGGAAATCATAATAATAAGTATTCAGTAACTTATGAAGAAATAGAACCTGAAGAGAAAGCTTTTCTTGAATATAATATCACATTTAAAATTGAACAAGGAAATCAAAATAAACAAGTAATAGATATGATCAATGAAAATATTGAAGATAAATGTGGAAAAAATGTGGTTTTAACATTAGACAAAAAAAATATCAACATAACTCTCGCTCGCGATTATGAACTTCATATTAAGGCAGAGGAGGCACCGAAATTGTTGCATATGTTAAGTTTACCAATCGAAGATAGAATAATAAAATTTTCGGAAAGCTTTTTATTTAGAAAGCCATCGAAGACCATAAACGATAATTTTTTCAAAATTATACACAATCATCCAAAAAGACATTTTATAATACGAATAACAAAATTTTCTCATAACTATCAAGACCTAAATTCTATGCATCTCGAACTCTTTCAACATATTAATTATAATCTAATACAGACTGGAATTGGAGGAGCAGCGGAATTCATATTCAATTTTAAGGAAAATAAAGTAGAAATCATAGTTCAAAAAAATGTTGAACTTGAGTTTCGATTAATCTATGCTCCAAATTTCATGAGAATGTTGAATATGACTAAAGATACTGTTTTAACAGGTAAAACCTTTCATGATTTTCAGAAACTTGATAGACCTCCATTGAACGAATACTTCTGCGTAAACATTGAAGATAAGACTATAGTTACAAAAAAAGTTATAAAAACCGCTCACTTAAATTTAGAAGTTGGATTGTATAAAAACGCACAAGAGTTGTTTGATGCTTTCAAACATCTTAAATTTAATTATTTGCCGAATAATAAAGTAAAACTTCATGTACCTAACACTTCAAACGTACATTTTCAAGATGGATTGAAAGATATGTTAGGTTTTAAAAATTCTACGATGCACGGAGGAACACATATCGCTGATTATCTCTTAGAATTAGATGGCGGAATAACTGAAATATATGTTTATTCTGATATTATCGAGTCGCATTTTGTGGGGGATACGATTGCTCCTTTGCTCCGCATCATTCCAGTGTTATCAACAACGGCGGATCAAATAGTGATCGATTATCAAAGACCTCTATATTTTCCACTTCGTAAAAATTATATAGATTGTATTGAAATCGAATTAAAAAGCAGTTCTGGAGATGGAATAATATTTACTGGAGGAAAATCACTGTTAGTACTTTCGTTCCGACGCAGAACAATATAAGAAAGCTTGGTAATGCAACTGAGATCATTTGGTTACCGGCTTTAAACGAAGATGCATTTAGATCAAGAAGCTTGTGATAACTACTATTGTCAGCAAGTAGGTGGTGGTGGATTACATTTTCAAGGTGTAGGGCATCAAAGAGGATATGGACTCTTTTCAAATTTAATCAGATTCATAACTCCCATGGCAATTAAAGCTGGAAAATATTTAGGGAAACATTTACTAACTACTGGATCAAAAGTGATGACAGATGTAGCTTCAGGGTCACGATTTAAAGATTCTGCCAAATCTAGATTTCGTGAAACATCTAAACAAATCAAGGATGATATTATCCACAAAATTCAAAGCGGTTCAGGTATAAAAAGAAAGAAATTCTACAATAACAATCATTCAAAGCGTGTGAAGCGTAGTCGACAGAAGGTTATAGAATCTGACATTTTTTCATAATGGATCCACGAGCATGTGCCTGTGTAAAAAGCGAGTTGGACCTATTTTCCGTTTCACCAGTACAACTTGCAGTAGATGACTCTTCGTTTACTGAAATTCATCCTGTTGCAGCATTGAGTGAAAAATCACCAATAGAATTTTATGTAACTGGTAGTGGAGAGCATTATATTGATCTAGCACATACACTTCTTCATTTACAAGTGAAAGTTAAAAAGAAAAATGGAGGGCCACTGTCAGCTGCAGATAAAGTTACACCTATCAATTATATTCTTAATACATTGTTTTCTGAATGTGCAGTAACATTGAATGATAAACAAGTCTCATCTCAAGCTAACTATGCATATCGATGTATTTTGGATGCATTACTTTTTTCACCTAACTCAGTACAAAAGTCAATGCTGACTTCCAGCCTGTTCTACAAAGACACAGCATCCAAACACGATGTAACTGACCCAGAGGGAGACAACATTGGTTTGAAAACTAGAAATAGCTTTTCTAAAGAGAGTAAAATTATGGATTTAATAGGTCCATTGCATTTTGATTTAGCGACTCAACCTAAATTGCTCCTTAATGGTGTAAATATAAGAATCAAACTTGAAAGAAACAAAGATTCTTTTGCGTTAATGTCAGTGGCTCAAGACTGTAAAGTTGTTATACAACATGCATCGTTGTTTATCAGAAAAGTTAAAGTGGCTCCGTCAATAGTAATTGCTCATGAAGTCGCATTAGGTAAAGGAGTCGCAAAAATTCCAATTCACCGAACAGAAGTGAAATCCTTTGCACTATCTTCTGGTCTTCAATCACTAACGCTTTCTAATGCATTCATAGGACAATTGCCAACTCGACTTATCATGGGTTTAGTATCCAATAATGCATTTAACGGGGATTTTGCTAAAAATCCTTTCAATTTTAATCATTATGATTTATCGTATCTATCTGTTTTAGAGGGGAATCGAATGATTCCATCAAAACCTCTTCAACCAAAATTTGATCTTACAAATAGTTACTCTCGAAGTTATATGAGCTTGTTTACTGATTTAGGTCGATACCATAAGAATCAAGATATCAACATTAGTTATAGTGAATATAAAGAAGGATACACTTTATATTCTTTTGATTTGACTCCTGATTTTAGTGCAGATGATATGCATGCGAGTATTTTAAAGAATGGTAATTTAACTATTGATATGAAATTTAGCAAATCGTTACCTGAAACCGTGAATCTAATAGTCTATGCTGAATACAGAAACACCATAGAAATTGATAAAGCTAGAGGTGTTTATACTGATTACTAATGGATAGCATAACCTTATGTAGATTAGCATGCAGTGATTCTGTCCTTCGCACAAAATTCGGAGGAGTTTATGCTTCTGATGAACTTCCTCCAAACCGTGAGGAATATTCAAGTTTCATTGTAAATTTAGATCCTAAATCAAAGCCAGGAAGTCATTGGGTAGCAATAACCTTTAGAAATAATAAATGTTATTATTTTTGTAGCTATACATCGGCTCCTGAGAACAAAGATATTTTAAACTTTATTCAGAATAATTCAAATGATTTTGAATGGAATAGAAATCGATATCAAAGTTTGTTATCATATACATGCGGTCACTTTTGTCTTTTCTTTTTATATAAATTCGCAAGAAATCAACTTTTATCACCTCTGCTTTCTACTAAAATCGAGAGCAACGAAAAGTTTATTAAAACATTTATCGGAAAAATGTTTAAGCTACAGAACTGTTGTTTTTTACCATCTTCATTGCAATCGTGTCAAGCATATAACTTCAAGAGAAATATAAAATAAAGCAAAATGAAAAGTTCTAACCATTTAATTAAAAGATTTAGAATGAAACATATCTTTGACTAATATAACAAGTTTAAACTTGTTTAAATTAATTTTTGAGTTTGACCTTCATCTAAGCTATAAAATGAAAAACTGTTCTCGATCATTTCATTTCCTACGAGAATTCACTGCAAGAACCATGGCATCTGAACCAAGATACGGTTTTATGTATTTAAGACGCACTGGACCGTCGAATACGTATGTGGTTCATTGTTTTACAGACACACTGTATGAAAATATGATGACTTGTGTACAAGCAGCTACAACATATCAAATGGATACAACTGACCAAATGGATTGTAAAATGAAAATCGGGTATTTTAAAGTTCTCACCAACAACGAAATTGTGCGAGAACTTCACAGTGTTTCACCGATTCATTATCGACAAACATTTGATTGTAAAACAAATTAACTGTGGTTCGAACCTACAACTGAACTGATGAATTCCGAAAAATGGATATTGGATAATTGTGAAGTTCTAACCATCAACGAAATTGTGTGAAAACTTCATAAACCGTCTTGTATGTTCATCAAGGTGTCTGATGGGAGTTTTCCTGGTTTCCTCCCATTCGAAACACAAATGTGAGACACTTACCATCCAGGAAGTTTTTGTGCATATTCATATTTTGTAACAAATTCACATGTAATACAAATGGATTTTGGAAAATAAACTTGTTTATTTTCACCTTTTTGCGTACGTTTTATTTGTGTGTATGTGCTTACTTAATAAAAAATTAGAATTTTGGTTCATTAATAATCGTAAAGTTTAAGATGTTTCACTTAATAAGGAATTTATACAATATTTACCCACGTAAAAACAAATATCAATTATTATACAAGGTTATGGATCACATATAAGCACAGATGCTGTCTTGTAATTTGTTGATCAAACAACAAGGTTACATTTAATAAGAAACACGATCGACTCATTTCAATTCTTCTCTTCACTAAAAGTCAAGGGTGTGATGTTAATATAAAATAGCAATTGTGGGTTTTTCCAGAAATTTAACGTGTAGTAAACAATCTATAACCTTCAGAACTTTATATATATGTATACATATATGAAACCTTCATATCAGATTTGACCTCCTCCAAAAACATGATTCGAGAACGATTCATTAAACAAGTGATAACTTATCCTTGAATTGAAGGTTAGAGTACATATATATATATATATATATATATATATATATATATATATATATATATATATATATATATATATATATATATATATATAACCAGATAACTCTTCAAATCACCAAATTTCCATCCTTCTTCAAATCACCCAGACCCAGCTCTTCTTGGACCTGCACTACAATGTCAGCAAAGGGTAATATATATTTTCCTTTTCTATTTAATTTTTCAATGTTTTAAACATACCCTTAAAATCTGATGTTGGGTATTTCTTAGAGGTGGATCTCTTCTATCCACCTGAACTTCATAACATTCATGATTATCCTCTAGCTCCAGAGCATATAACCATTACATATGATATGCTTTCAAATTATCAGAAAAAGTTACTCAAAAACGGAAACCTCAAATTCATGAAGAAAAATCGGAAATTAACTCCTAATTTTTATGAAAAGAAACATTACGTAGTACATTATCAAATTTTAAAATTTTATTTAAAAGAAGGATTAATTCTTAAAAAAATTCATAAAATATTAGGCTTTAAGCAAGAACCATGGCTTAAACCTTATATTACTTTCAATAATGATAAAAGACAGATGACACAACATAAATTTGAAAAAGATCTTTTTAAACTTATGAACAATGCATGTTTTGGAAAAACTCTACAAAATCCTAGACATCGAGTTTTTGTGGAAGGTGCGTTCAGTGAAGAACAGTGTAAAAAGAAATTATCCAATCCCTTATTAGAATACTTCGAAATTATCAATGAAAATTTTGCTTTGTTTAAAATGAAACAGAAAACACTACGTCTTGATAAACCTATTTATGTAGGATTTACCATACTTGAGCTTTCAAAGCTACATATGTACAAAATGTACTATCATTACTTCAAGAAATATTATGGAGAAAAATGTAATTTACTCTACACTGACACAGATAGTTTGTACTTAGAAATTAACACATCGAATGTTTACACTGATCTCAAAACAGTATTTAACTCTATCATAGATTTGAGTAATTTTCCAAAAAATCATGATTTATATAATTTAGAAAACCAAGGTCGTTTAGGAGCACTAAAAAATGAAACACCACAACCTATTAAAGAATTAATTGCTCTAAAATGTAAAATGTATTCGCTAGTTTATTGCAATGGGTTAAAGAAAACAGCTAAAGGCATCACAAAATCATGTATTGAAAATTTTAACGCTGATTTATACAAAAAAGTTTTGAATGAAAAACTATTCTTGAGACACAAACAACAAAATATTACAGCTAAACATCATAAAATTGAGACGGTAATACAAAACAAACTAAGTTTAACCTCTTTTTATGATAAGAAATTCATTTTAAATGATGGTATTAATGGTCTCTCATACGGTCATTTCCTTTTATCACAGAGAGAAGTTGATGATAACGATAATACTGAATAACTGGTATTATTTAGATTTTTAGGGTTTTAAGAAAACAAATTACTAAAGAAGTCATTATGTATATATATATATATATAATTATCGTTGATGAATTCTGTTTTATACTTGATATTCTATTTACTTCTTTTGATATATGTGAATTTCTGGTGTTGGAGTAATATTGTTATGTCACAACTTCGATCAATCTATTTTTATACTTCTTTTGATATATGTGAATTTCTGGTGTTGGAGTAATATTGTTATGTCACAACTTCGATCAATCTATTTTTATACTTCTTTTGATATATGTGAATTTCTGGTGTTGGAGTAATATTGTTATGTCACAACTTCGATCAATCTATTTTATACTTGATATTCTATTTACTTATTTTGATATATGTGAATTTCTGAATTACTTTGTTCGATAAGAAAACAATGAAAGAACTCTTGTGTTTTATCTGTATCAATGTCATGTGTTGGAGTAATATTGTTATGTCACAACTTCGATCAATCTATTTTATACTTGATATTCTATTTACTTCTTTTGATATATGTGAATTTCTGGTGTTGAAGTAATATTATTATGTCACAACTTCGATCAATCCATTTTATACTTGATATTCTATTTACTTTTGATATTTTTTCAATAAATTTATAAGTTCATCTTTTTTGCGTTCTTTCATCTTTTTTGTGTTCTTGTTATGTTGTCTGTGTACTAGAAAAACATCAAAATTCAAATAACACTTTTTGTCGAGTTCAATACTATATTATGGTTGTTAAAATGTGTTGTTTGTACGCTTTTTTTGACAACCATCATATGGTAGCCATCAAAACCATACTACTCATGGCATCGACGACAGCCACGTTCGTGTCGTTACACCACACGTACACTTGTTTCTGCGACATAACACTCTCTCCATAGACTTCCAACAATTCTCGATGAATATCACATGTTTTTCCCCTTGTCCCATAAAAAACGAATGACACCTCCTCCTTGGAGTAATGCTCAAGTCGATGCGCCATCTTTGATTGGCTCTAAGCACCAGACGGATTGACGTAGAAGTTTCTACAAGACGTCACACTTCTATCACCTTGGTACTTGCAACATATAAAACAATTCATTAGCTACTCAAAAAACTGAGTTTTAGAGACAAATTCACCTTACTTTTTGATATATCCTTGTATATAGTGTAGATACTATATGTTAAACGTTAGTTATTTGTAACTTAGACTGTCGGCGCGTTTATTCGCCACCACTCTGCCCACTACGTTACAGGACACGGAGAACGAACGTGGTAAGAGTCCTTGGCAGTCATGTGAAATCGACTATTCATATACATGTGCATAGTAATGTATGGTACCCATCTCTTCTAATAAACGTACAATAAATTTACCCCTCAAGAATCGGCCCTGGTTGGAAGAGTGACGGATTAGAAACCGGAGGGTTGTGAGTTCGAATCCTACCAAAGACCGTCGTATACAAAGGGGACAGGTGGTCGTTAAATCTGTCGCGGCCTCAAATGTCCTCACGTTGGCGTGGTGTGGAAGTTTGGAGAGTGGGGTGCCATCGCAGGTGCGATCTCGTCATCTGAGCGTGGTTCAGAATTAAGTGTGGATGTCCTCGGTTCTTTCCCTTTGGGATGGATCTCGGACCGTCGCCAATAGCCCGTTGTGTTGCTCCAGTGCGATGTTAATTAACTATCTACATTCTTTAATTAAATTATTTATTTATGCAAATATTTATACCCTGTGCATAGAACAGGAACTAAGTACGTTGCAGCTCTAAAGGTAATGCATTTTCATACGTCAGTCAAAATAGCACTTAGGTTCTACGGTTGGTAGTCGAATTTACGTCGCACTGGAGCAACACAACTGTCTATTGCGGAAGGTATAGATCCAAGGACAATGCCTCGTCATTTTGAACCACGGTAAGAGGTCAACACCTCAGCTGGCATCTCACTCTCCAAACTTCCACACATATGGCCCTTGCGCCATTATACTCCAAACCAACAACCAAACTTCCGCACTACGCCAACGTCAGCACATCGGAGGCCACAACAGGTTGAACGTACAATAGCCCCCGCCTACATGACGTCTTTGGATCGAGTTTCGTACTCGCAAGTCTTCTGTTGCTAAACAATTACTCTTCTAACCGGCATACAGCGGTATCAATATGGTAATTAATTAACGTCGCACTGGAGCAACACGACGGGCTATTGGCGACGGTCCGGGATCAATCTCCAAAGATTTTTGAACCGCGGTGAGATAACGGGTCCTCTTATAGACAGCAAAAGAATTCTTTTGAACACTGCATGTTTTCAACGTATTAAGGGATACAGTACCCTTTGAACATTTTTTTTGTTTTCATATTCACAACAAAATGTTTTTGTGTACCTTGTTCCAATACACATCAAATGTACATTTCAAAAGAAAAAAATCGTTTTTACATTTACAATAACTAAAAAATTAAATTTTTATAAAAATATTTCAATATTTTAAAATTCCTACTCCGTCTTCAGATTTTAATTTTTTTCAAATGTTTTTATTTACTTGCCTTCCATGAAGTGTTCCCTACAATTTTGTACACGGGATTATGGGTATCACTGTTATTTACTTTTTTACAGATATTTTTGTAACAAACACTGAAAAACAGCAAAAAAACAGTCACAGTTGATTTCATCAATTTTTGAAAAAATAACTACTCTTCCAAATCCGTATTCCATGCCACAAAGTTATTAAAAATATCATAATAAACAACCACAAAAAGTTTCATCAATTAGAAAAAAAGCCTTAGCATTTTAAGTACACTGTAGTCATGAAAAATAAAAAGTTGAGAAAAAGCACTTTAAAGTTTCAAATGGCAGTTAAATAAATGAAAGAATAACTCGCTAAATATTGCAGCTACAGATATAAAATTTTGCACACATATTCTTAAAAGTAGTATAATTAATGTAAGATAATAAAAAAAAAATCGACTTTTTAGTCATTTTTAGGGTACTGTGTTCCCTTAAGTAAAAAGAAAGCAATTGTTCTGCAGAAATTCGATCCTTCTCTACATCACTCTCATAAACCAACAGAACGGAAACAAACTAACTGAAAAAGTAGAGTAACACTAAATAAATTACGTGAAACGAGAGCTTAGCGACCCAAGCCAAAAAAAATCCCTCCGAAATCAGCTAACGAGATTGAAGAAAGTGAGAAGGAAGAGGTGATCAGAGGAGGAGAGTTGTCAAGAGCAGGTGCTGCTCTCTCCAGGGTAAGAAACAAGAATTTGACATTGTCGGTAGTTGCGGGGGGATACATCCGAAGATAACAGATGGCGCCACACGTGTTCACTGTCAACAACATGGGATGAAAAATTAGTTGAAAGGTCCCTTCTCTCGACTCATCCGATGATACATGGAAGTAGGTAGTTAATTAACGTCGCACTGGAACAACACACCGGACTATTGGCTACGGTCCGGGATCAAAACCGAAGGGTTGGCTTGAGGGATTTATGGCTCAAGGGCCATGCTTCGCCAGACACAAGACATACAACATCAAGTAATGACACACAATGAAAGTTTTACTCACACAGAAGTACGTAGGTATTTTAATTAACGTCACATTGGAGCAACACAACGGGCTATTGGCGGGATCAAAACCGTAGGCAAAGATCCGAGGACAACAAGACGTAATATTGAACCACGGTCAGAATAACAAACATGGAAGTAGGATCTCGGATGACAACTTGAGATTTACGTGCATTATTTATTTCGCAACTCTTGAGATTTAACCCTCCGACTCATTTTGTTTTGATGGGCCGCGGTGGCCCAGTTGGAAGAGCAACGTACTAGCAACCGGTGGGTTGTGAGTTCGATACTAAGTCGAACCAAAGACGGTCGTGTATGCGGGTGCTGGTACACGTTAAATCTGTCGTGGCCTCATATGTCCAAAACGTTGGCGTGGTGTGGAAAATTGGAGAGGGGTGCCAGCTCAGGTGTAACCTCGTCATCGGACCGTGGTTCAAAATTGCGTGTTGTCCTCGGATCTTTCCCTTTGGGTTTGATCCCGGACCGTCGCCAATATCCCGTTGTGTTGCCCCAGTGCGACGTTAATTAAAATAACATACCATGCCATACCATTTATAATGTAGCCCGGTTGGAAGAGTAACGGATTAACAACCGGAGAGTTGCTAGTTCGAAACTCGGTCCAACAAAGACCAGTGTCTACGTGGAGGCTGGTGCACGGAAAATCAGTCGAGGCTTCATATGCCCTCAAGTTGGCGTGGTGTGGAAGTTTGGAGAGTGGGGTACAACCGTATATGTGACTTCGTCATCTGACCGTGGTTCAAAATGAAGGTGTCCTCGGATCTTTCCCTTCGAGATTATTCCTGAACCGTCGCATATGCTGCTCCAGTGCGACGTTAATTAAAATACCTACCCTCCTACTTAGCTCAAATCAAGTATATTTAAACTAATCGGCAAAACTGAGAAATTAATTCCGTAACGCGCGTTTTTATATTTTATGCATCCGTTGTTGCCATTCGACACAAAAAACGTTGATTTCGGTGCCACGTACGTTAGTGAAATACTATATACACTATATGGACAAAAGTATTTGGACAGTGCAGAAAATCGGAGAATCCATCTTAGTGTGGGGTTGTGTTTCCTGGTTAGGACTCGGCCCATTGCTTTATGTACCTGGTACCATGAACGCTGACGTGTACCTCGGCGTTCTGGATCATTCGGCCTTGCCTACACTATGGCAATACTACGGCAGTGATGGTTGTTTCTTCCAACAGGATCGAGCTCCATGTCATACTACAAAATGTGTGCGGCACTGGTTTCCTGAAAATGAGGTGAATTTGCTTGACTGGCCTTCTCAGAGCCCCGATCTCGATCCGATTGAGCCCTTGTGGGACGAACTGGACCGACGGGTACGACACCATCTTCACAACAATCTCTTCTCACAGCCTTACAAGAGGCATGGCGAGCTTTTCCCGCCCAGACTTATAGAGAACTTGTGGAAAGTATGCCTCGACGTGTTGCAACTGTAATACAAGTAAAAGGAGGGCCTACCGGTTACTAAATAGAATAATAAAGCGCTTTTTCTGAAAAACATGCATCGTCCAAATACTTTTGTCCCTATAGTGTATATAAATTTATATGAAAGGTTTGTTTTACTATACTTAAATCAAAACGGTGGAAAAGCTACGATATATAAACATCCGCCTAGAGTAGTGGTTCTTAACCTGGCGGCGCAACAAAGCATTTCCAGGGGTGCGAGAGACGTTTCAATGGTAACAGCGATTTAATAAAAGGCGACAGGATCTGATGGAAATACGAGCCAATGCACGTATTCAAATGGAATTTGAAAACTGGAACAGTTCTGGTGTACACAGTTAGAACCGTATCCATAGCAGCATTGCAGACACTTTTACCATTTGCTACCACCTACCTGTGCGAAATGGGATTTTCTTCATTTGTGCACATAAAAACAACAGCCAGAAATCGCTTAAATGCTAGTGATGACTTATGCGTGTCTCTTTCAAAAAAGGAGCCTCGCTTCAAAAGTATTATTCTGAATAAACAACGTAGCCATTAAAAATTGAGATATTGTTTCGTATGTATGTAAATGTATGTTTATTTTTCAATAAGTAAATTATCTTGCAATAGAAGTAATTTCCTAAATAAAGAAATAGAAACGCATTTTTCGAGGGGGTGCGAGAACTTATTTTTAGATTCAAGGGGGTGCGAATCCTTAAAAAGGTACCACTGTAGGGGCTTTTTCTGTAAAACTAAATGTACAAAGGAGTATCAAAAAGTAAGGTGAATTTTTGATTGACAGAAAAACGCGTGGAGATAAATATATGAAAATTTATTGTTTGACAAATCGTATCACACTATCATTCGACAAAGGAACCATAGAGGTCTAAGCATTTATTCCAACGTGCCATCAAATCAATCATGCCCTTTTCAAAGAAATCTTGCTCCAGGTTCCCTAACCAGGTAAGTGTTGTGCCTCTTCCAGTGTATGGAAACGGAGGTGTTTCTACAGGGGACAAACCATGGTAATACTGCTCACTGAACCATATGAGCTAGTCAATGCATTTGCAATATCATGCAACCTTGCTCTTCTGTCTTCACGAATCATGGCATCGACGACAACCACATTCGTGTCGTTACACCACACATACACTTGTTTCTGCGACATAACACTCTCTCCATAGACTTCCAACAATTCTCGATGAATATTATATGTTTTTCCCCTTGGCCCATAAAAACGAATGACACCTCCTTCTTGGAGTAATGCTCAAGTTGATCTTTGATTTGCTCTAAGCACCAGACGGGTTGACGTAGAAGTTTCTACAAGCCGTCACACTTCTATCACCTTGGTACTTGCAACATATAAAAAAATTAATTAGCTACACAAAAAACTCTGAGTTTTAGAGACAAATTCACCTTACTTTTTGATATGTCCTTGTAGATGGTTGCAGTCTTAGAATGTGCTTCCTGTAACACTTCCTCATTGGGTAACAGGATGTAAAATCCTTCGGATAGTTTGTTGATACTTCCTCATAATGTGCCGGTTGAAAGAGGAGCTCATGAGCAACCGGAGGGTTTTAAACTCGAACCAACCAAAGACTGTTGTGTACGTGGGGGCACGTTAAATTTGTCGTGTCCGAAATGTCTTCACGTTGGCGTGGTGTGGATGTTTGGAGAGTGGGATGCCCTCTCAGGTGTGACCTAGTCATCTAACCGTGGTTCAAAATGACGAGGCGTTGTCTTTGGATCTTTCCCTTCGGAATTGGGTTCCATTCCTGTCAGGTGCATTCCTCCCTAGGTGTATTTCTCTTTTGTGTCAGTAAAAACTTTCATTGTGTGTGTCTACTTCTTGATATTCTGTGTCTTGTGTGGCGCAGCATGGCTAAATATGGCCCTTGAGCCATAAAATTCCAAAACCAACCCTTCGAGATTGATCCCGGACCGTCGCCAATAACCCGTCGTGTTGCTCCAAAGCGACGATAATTAAAGTACCTATCTATACCTACCAGACTGCGACTTTAATTAACAACCCTCCACTTTCATGTTATTTTTAAAACTTTAAAACACTCTGCGGCATTGTTTCAAATGGAAAATTTTGATTTCTTTTTCTTTGCAATTTAACAATCTATATGTACACACAAAAATTGACATCCTTTCATAAAATTACTTATTAATTAGAGACGAAGAAATAATGTATGCAATTAGCATATTTCTTGAATAATTAGAAATGTCATTGTTTTTCTAAAATGTGTTCTGTTTGTTCTTTGTATCATTGTAAGCGTAGAAAAATTCATGGGAATCCAGGGGAATCAGAACGCGAGAAAAAGTTTTGTGTAAATGTAGTACGAAAATATTGAATTTGAGAAAATCAGGTTCAAAGCTGTCAGTTTTGACCGTTCTTGTTTACATATAAAATGCTTTTATCTCGACCCATAATTGTCTGAATCGCAAAATTGTGTTTGTTAGACTTGTAGATTTCATTTCAAACGGATTTTTACATGGATTGTCGCTATATATTAAAAGCTTACTGCCTTAAGGGGTTATACCTAGTTGCAAGGCAAAAAAACACGATTTTTCACGAATTTTTTGTGTGAAGACGCATATGCATATATTTAAAGGAAACTTTAAATTTGAAATAGCATATATTGAAGATGTTATCACAATTTCTTTTAAATACCACTTTTACACTATTTACAGCCGATCTCCGAGACGGTTTTTAAAAAAAGGCGTTTTGCGGCGATCAAGATATCTCCGAACTAGATTATCTGAGAAAAAAAAGTTTTAGTTTATAAGTTGTTTCAGTACTTAATCGAACGAATAAGTTAAATTTTGATTTTTCAGAAAATGGCGGCTGTCAGAAGATATAGTTTCGATTTTTACGGGAAAAAACGTATTTCTTCGCTTATAAAATCTAATATTGACCAGGAAAAAATCGAACGATTAAAGACTAGTAAATTATGTTAAGGAAAAGCAGTAAAAATTTTGGAACGATTGGTTCAGGGGTTCTCAAGATATTTTGATCGCCGCAAAACGCCTTTTTTTAACACTCTCGGAGATCGGCTGTAACTAGTGTAAAAGTCGATATTTTTTATAAAAAACTAATTGTGATAACATCTTCAATATATGGCGTTTCAAATTAAAAAAGTTCCTTTAAATATATACATATGCGTCTTCAAAAGAAATTGGTAAAAATCGTGTTTTTTTGCCTTGCAACTAGGTTATTAATCTATATAAGTAAAAATGTAATGTTCGTTTGTTCCTAACGCAAAATGTTTCACCGATTGCCTTTAAATTTTGCCACAACGTTGCATTCGAATACGCGCATGTTTTAGTCTACTTAGCTATATAAATATAAATGTACGTTTGTCGAAATCGGTGTGCCAATTATGTTGCGAAATATCAACCAGCCAAAGCTTTGCAACGGCACGCGGCTTCCAATAAAAAAAATTCATGAGCAATATCGTAGAGGCAATAATCTTGACAGGACCTTTCAAAGGTGAAGATGTCCTCATTCCTCGCATTCCTATGACTCTAACTGCCATTTCAGTTCAAGAGATTGCAATTCCCAATTCGATTGGCGTTTGCAATCACCATAAACAAAGCTCAGGGCCAATCGTTAGAATTGTGCGGTTTAGATCTAGACACGGATTGCTTCTCACACATAGACAATTCTATGTTGCGTGTTCTAGAGTCGGCAAACCAGACAATCTCTATATCTTGACAGACAATGGAACAAAAAACATTGTATGCCCACAAGCATTGTGAAATAAAAAATATTGGAAATGTGTGCTTTTTTTCTTTCTTTTCAATTTAACCAGATAAGCCACAGCAACTCGTGGCCCGTTACAGCTAGTATTGAAATATTAAATGTCTACAGTAAAAGAAAGGTATTAAATATGAATTTCAAAGAACCGAAATATAAATTGTACACGATAAAACGGTGAAATAATTATTCTCGCCAATTAAGCACAAATCTAGTTGTTTTAACATGCGCTACTTGGTCCGATAGCTAGGGCTTTCATTGGTGTGATCACTTGATTGGGGCAGCAGGGCCAAATATGGCCCTTGCGCCATAACCCCCCAAAAAAAGAAATCTCCTAGCTAGGGTTGATTGGGTATTTTTATGTCGCAAGGACCAGGTCTGTTCAAACTACGTCAGGTAATGTTTTTCTCCGTCCAAGCAAATTGGCATACACACAACTGACACGAGGGGAGAAATAAGCAGGTTAATAATTAAAATTGGAAGTTTGAAATAAGCAGGTTATTAATTAAAATTTTAACTTTAAATCTAATATTCATACAAATAAACAATTGAATAACAAGATTAAACCTCTTGATAAATATGCACTAAAGACCGTCGTGTTCCTGATGGCATGGTGAGGAAATTTGGAAAGTGGGGTGCCATCTCAGGCGTTGACCTCATCTAACCGTGGTTCGAAATGACGAGGTGTTGTCCTCGGATCTCTCTTCGGGAAAGGGGTTGATCCCAGACCATCCGCCAATAGTCCGTTGTGTCGTTTTCATGCGACGTTAATTTAACTACCTACCTTGATAAACCCGCCCCATTTCATTTCAAAATTCCGACACTCATGACAGCCGTACTCACCTTCCAAAGTTATTCCGCTTCCACCCACTGCCGGACTTCCACAGGACACATCCGTGCATCTGGCCGGACACCGCCACGTGCGTGACCCTGACCAGCGACTCCTTGGGCAAGCGAGAAAGGCAGAACTGAAGCGCGGTGCAGATCTTGTGCACGTCCTGCTCGCTCCCCAGCGGGCCAAGGTCGCTGACCATCGAGGCCTTGGTCTCCCGTGCGGCGGCCTGCACTGCCTGCCGTCCGGCCACCAGGCACACCTTGACCGTCGTCGTACCGATGTCCACCCCGAGCACCAGGTGAGGTGGCTGCCTCGAGGGCGACGAGCGAGCGCCGGAAGACATCGTCGGCAGGTTGCGGGAGAGGTTTGTGGCGGACGTCCGAGATGAAGCGAGGTACCGATGTAGGGTTGCCGGGAAGGTGGGAGAGCGTCGCCAAGTGGCGTCGTGGTTGGCGGTGGGAATGCGGAGCGCTGGGATCAATGTCTCAGGGATCAAGGTGATAAATCAATGCGACGGTGGGGATATCGATTATCGCTCTTCTCAATTCAACCGAAGATAAGGTAAGAATGCATTGCGAGAATGCTTAGTCGCCAAATGAAAATTTGATGCCAATTCCGAAGTTGTCAAAAGCTATTCAACTATTAAGCAGGGCTTCCAGACTTGGCGATAGATCGCCAACATATTTAATCGTCCCCTACAATGCATATTTACCAAAAATGAAGACCAGAGGGAGAAATGAAGAATCCAATTGAAGACCATCGTGAACAATGAGGGCTGGTGCACGTTAAATCTATCGTGACCCCAAATGTCCTCACAGGGCCGCGGTGGCCCGGTTGGAAGAGTAACGAACTAGCAACCGAAGGGTTGCGAGTTCGAATCCAGCCAAACACCGTCGTGTACAAAGGAGGCTGGTGCACGTTAAATCTGTCGTGGCCTCAAATGTCCTCACGTTGGCGTGGTGTGGAAGTTTGGAGAATGGGGTGCCAGCTCAGGTGTTGCCTCGTCATCTGACCGTGGTTCAAAATTACGTGGTGTTGTCCTCGGTTCTTTCCCTTTGGGATTGATCCCGGACCGTCACCAATAGCCCATTGTGTTGCTCCAGTGTGACGTTAATTGAAATACCCAAATACCCAAATGTCCTCACGTTGGCGTGGCGTGGAAATTTGAAGAGTGGGCTGCCAGCTCGGTGTGACCTCGTCATCAGACCGTGGTTCAAAATTACGTGTTGTTGTCCTCGGGATTGATCCCGGATCGTTGGGCCTCGGTAGTCTGGTTGGAAGAGCCACGGATTAGTATCCAGAAGGTTGCGAGTTCGAATCCAACAAAATACTGTCGTGTATAAAGGGGGTTGGTGTACATTAAATCTGACGTGGCCTCCAATGTCCTCACTTTGGCGATGTGTGGAAGCTTGGAGAGTGGGGTGACAATTCAGGTGTGACCTCGTCATCTGACCGTGGTTCAAAATTACGTGGTGTTGTCCTGAGATCTTTGCCTTAAGCTTGGATCCCGGACCGCCCGTTGTGTTGTTCCAGTGCGACGTTAATCAAAATACCCACCTACCAAAAATGAAAATTATATGGGTAGGGTATTGGGTTGGGTATTTCAATTAACGTCACACTGGAGCAACACAATGGGCTATTGGTGACGGTCCGGGATCAGTCCCAAAGGGAAAGATCCGAGGACAACACCACGTAATTTTGAACCACGGTCAGATGACGAGGCAACACCTGAGCTGGCACCCCACTCTCCAAACTTCCACACCACGCCAACGTGAGGACATTTGAGGCCACGACAGATTTAACGTGCACCAGCCCCCTTTGTACACGACGGTGTTTGGCTGGATTCGAACTCGCAACCCTTCGGTTGCTAGTTCGTTACTCTTCCAACTGGGCCACCGCGGCCCGAAAATTATATGAAATTTTATTTCTGGAGCTGAAATTCTTTGTACTTGTGAAAGGGTTTTTTGACGCAGAGCTTCGCCGCATGGTGCGATACAGATTAGAGGTGGACGTAGCATAATTGTGTGACGATTTCAACTGGCAATAACTGCGGAATTATCTGTGCAACTATCGTTTGAAAGCATGAGATGACCACTGAGCGCATTGATGCTCTGCACCGTGAGTATTCATTTGTCTTCGTTTTTAATACTTCTACACTCCAGATGATTGAACCTTGATTTAGGTGTGCAATTTCTATTAAGGTAGTGAATGTGGGACCTTTCCGAAGATATGTGAATTATTGTATGGCTATAGATATTAATTATAACTTCCAAAATACTATCCATCTCCGTTTGGTAGGCGAGTTGATTTGCTCATAACTCTTGAGATTGATGCGCATCGGAAACGGCTTGGCACCAGTGGTTATTTTCCCAGACTTTATCTGATTACTTTGGCGCTGAGAAGGGAAAGGAAGGTGTTTTTTTCGCTCGGTTGGATCCCTTGATACCAACAGCAGAATGGATGGTAAGATACTTGTAATTTGTAAATAGTGTCCTGTACCATATGTATGTCATAATAACAGATCTCATAAGCCTGCAGTCGTGACGAGAGTGGCAAGAGTGGTATAAGGCAACTGGAGAGAATGATCCATAGATATTGAGTGTAATGCAGATTCCACAACAATTCTTTAATACTTCAGTAGATGAGTAGTTACATCATGAGGTTGTTGAGGGTTTGGAGTTTGGAACGGCTCCTTAGCCCAAGAGGCTCGTGAAAGAATGAATAGTTTACAATGAACTTGCTAGAGGGATTAGGATTAAGAGAAATATTATTTTCTAGTCTAACAAGTTCACTGCTAGAAATCAGTAGTTTAAAGAAGGAGGAATGTGATCTTACATATGCGATTTGAAAGCAGGAGAGTCCGTGGGAGGTCCAAGTTAACGAGACGGCTTGAGTCCAAAGGTATATTGACCACTTAGGGATACAAAGACTGGGAGAAAAGGGGACCGCTAAGGGACTTATCTGTAGTGAGAATTGTACTTAGGGGGTTAGTTTTAGGTATCGTTTCATGTATAGAGTGAGTCTAAACTAATACGACACACTTCAGGGGGTGATAGAACACAACGAAACAAACACTTTTCCCCATAGAATGTAGGGTCGCAAGTGCAGCGGTTGGCCGCTAGAGAGCGCAGTCAAACGCTTGTATAAAAGCGTTGCGTCGGCGATGCGAGGCCTGCATCAGGTGTGGTGGTCGACATTTTGAACAGCTTCTGTCATTGTGCATTTGCGTTGTACTTACCGACTGATGTTTGTACATGTCGTTTCATTTCCATGTGAAACGTTTCTCATGTTTTGTACATGTCATTTCTTTCTTACCCGTTGTTCCTTGTACTTATCTTTAACTTATGCAAATCTAATTGTATTATTTCGTTTTGTCAAGCAGTTATTGATGTTTATTTAACTTTAAAGCGTTTGCATATTTCACGCCTTTTCTCCTTTCCAACTTGCGTCGGACCGTGTGTTTGTGCCGAAATGGAAAGCACCCTCTAGCGACCCTACATTCTATGGTGAAAAGTGTTTGTTTCGTTGTGTTCTATCACCCCCTGAAGTGTGTCGTATTAGTTTAGACTCATCCAATAGACATTCTATGGGCTTTTATACGAGCGTTTGACTGCGCTCTCTAGCGGCCAACCGCTGCACTTGCGACCCTACATTCTATGGTGAAAAGTGCTTGTTTCGTTGTGTTCTATCACCCCCTGAAGTGTGTCGTATTAGTTTAGACTAACCCTTTATATACTAATAAAGCATTAGATGGCAAGATTGTGTTCCCCTATGCTCACCAAATAAACAGGATACTCCACTAATCGTATGAATTGAAAAGCTAACACTAAACAACACTACCAATTCGCACTAGGTATTTTATTCACGATTACAGACGACAGTTCGCCCTCAGGGCACATATTCTTTACGGGCCCGAGGTACCGTCTTGATCTTTTCTTTTCCCATGTTAGCAAAAACGCACCCAAGTAAACTTTTTCTGCTTTCATCACACTACTCTGTCCTCAATCCCTCTTTTTTAACATTTCACGATACTTTTTACTTGTGTGTGGAGCAGCTAGTGTTTGGAGCAGCTTGGCCAAATTTGGCCCCTTGCGCCATAAAACCTAAAAATCACCAACCAATCTATATCGCTCTTTTTTATAGTGCGGCTCCGAAGGGAAGGCCGTCGACCTTGGGTGAGTCTATTTTTGGGTGCACATGCAGCGTCTGTTTCAGTCGGTCGATGTAAGCGGATGGATGACGTCACCTGGCATATCTCAACGACATTAGATGAAACGTATTTCAACAAGATTGACTAGAAATAAATTTGCTGAATTCCTGAATTCTTCCCTCGGTCCATCCAAAGACCGTCGTGCACACGGGGGATGGTGCACATTAAATCTGTCATGGCCTCAAATGTCCTCACGTTGGGGCGGTGAAGAAGTGTGGAGAGTGAGTGACATGGTTAGTATGTGTGTTAGCATGGTTAATATACACTGGGGGAAAAATTAAAGGAACAATTATAAAAACTCATGTAACTTGAATGACATGGAACTTGCACAAGATCTTTATTCTGTCATGCCTGACATATCTTCAAAATGCAGAATATCCTATTTCTGCAAAAAATGAATTTAAGTAAGAATATAGGAGATGTGATATAAAGTAGGGTTGGGAAAAGTTGGTGTTACAAGTTTTTAGAGATACATAGAAAAAATTAATAAAGTGTGTGGTCAACCCTGACCAAAATGCAAGTTTTACAGCTATTTTCCATGCTGTGTATTTGATTGTCCAGGAGTTCCTGCGGTAACAAAGTGTATCCACGATGAACAGCGCCTTGAAGCTCCTGAAGAGTGCTAGATGGGGCATGCAGTGATGCAAGTCGACGTCCTAGTGCGTCCCACACATGTTCTATTGGATTTAAACCCGGAAAATGTGCGTGCCACTCCATCCGCTGAATTCCTTCGCCCTCAAGATAATCGGTCACTAGTGCAGCAGGATGGGGACGAGCGTTATCATCCATTAGGAGGAAGTTATTACCAATTGCACCCCTAAACAACTTGACGGAAGGATCAAGAACCGCATCTCTGTATTTTTCAGCATTCATAGTTGCACTGGTAAAAATGTGTGCCATTCAAAATTATGCCAGCCCTACCATGATTCCACCACCTTTGTACCGATGCCTTTCACGGATGTTTTCAGGCTCATTGCGTGTGTTTAGCTCTCTCCAGATTGTAACACGTCTGGAATCACTCTTCAAACAAAAACGAGACTCATCAGTGATGAGAACTCGGCTCCAGTCCGTGGTACTCCAGTCACGATGATCTCTGCACCGCTGCAACCGGGCGCGTTTTGCAACCGGAGTTAGTGGGACACAAATCATGGGTTTCCTTGCATGCAGCCCTCTTTTATGCATCCTGTCACTCACAGTATATCTAGATAGTCAAGTCCCTGTAGCTGCAGCGAACTACCTTGAAATATGGGCTGACGTCAGTTGCCTATTTCTTTTAGCAATCGTTGCCAAATAACGGTCCTGAGAATCTGTTGTGGCACGTTTCCAACCTTGACCTGGTTGTCTGCATACATCACCAGTGTCTTTAAACCGTTTCCAGATTCTTGACATGACGCTTTTGGCTACTTTTAGGTCTTTACAGACCTGTGTCAGTGTCTATCCTTCCATTCTCCCTATTAAACGCCATTTCTCACAATCCGCCAAATGCCTTCGCAACGACATGTTCCACCTACCACACGCGAAAATTTTCTCCAAATACTCGTACAATCCTTGACATTCGAATTTTAAGCAACCCCTTGCACTCCTTTCCACACGTTCCGAAAGAAGGGGCTCAAAAATTTGCATATTTCTGTGTAGCGAAGATGAATCCCATTGGACGATGTGATAACGCTGACCTTGAGTTACCAACCATCTTTCACTGGACTTCACTTAATAGAATTAACGTAAAGCACCGTTTTATAGTAGTTCCTTTAATTTTTTCCGCCAGTGTATTTATAAACTTCCAATTTTTTTAAATTTGAAATAACAATTGAATCTAATTATCTGCTAATTTAATTAATATTTTAACTGATTATCTGTTAATTTAATCTCTTAATTATCTGTTAATTTAATTCAACCTAAATTGCTTCACTACTATCTCAATAATCCAGTTGGAAGAGCAATGAATTAACAAGCGGAGGGTTGCGGGTTCAAAGCTCGGTACAGCCAAAGACCGTGTACACGGGGGAGGGTACAGATTAAATCTGTCGTGGCCTCGAATGTCCTCACCTTGGCGTGGTGCGGAAGTTTGGAGAGTGGGGTGCCAACTCAGGTGTTGTTCTCGTCATTTGACCGTGGTTCAATATAACGAGACGTTGCCCTTGGATCTTTCCCCTCGGGGAGGATCCCGGACCGTCGCCAATAGCCCGTAGTATTGCTCCAGTCGGACGTTAATTAACTACCTACCTGAATTCTTCCCACGATTTTTTTTTAATTTCAAAAACTTTAATTTATTTTCTACTCTGAAAATCCCTCATACAATGCGTCCATAAACAAAAAACGATTTCACAACTAAAACTGAATCGATTCTCAACGATCTTAAAAATGCGTTAACTTAGATAATGTCATTATTTAATGATGAAATCGAATATTCGAATTCGTTGTAATGTTAATGAATCGATAGTTCTCAAAAATCCTTATACTCTCAGACCATTCTTTAAAACGAAAATAAGTAAGGTACAGTCTTATCTTGTTCGTGATTAAAAGGCATAATTTTATTATCATTGCAGTTATCCAAAAAAAATTGCGATTCTCTAATGAGTTTTTTATCGAATTGAAAAAGGGATGGACAGTTGTGATTTTTTCTCAAGTATTTTTTGATTTTCCTGAGACAGTCGAGATAACAATAATATCGAAGAACGTCCTACATTTGAGTAATTTAGATCCCTCACGATATCTTGTTGCCATAGCAACCTCTACTTTAGTACCTTGGAACTTCCCGACTCCCCTCTATTGATAAGATGATTAGAAAAAGTCGGAAAATAGTTTTGTGGAGAAAAATCAAATACAAAACTCGACCTTTTAATAGAGAAAAGGAAAATTCTTGTTTCCGTGCAAGTTATGGAGTTTGAAATCTGTTCAATATTTTTGCTAAGCTTCAATTTTGTTAATTTAAGAAAGTATATGATATTCTTCTATATTAATAATTTGTCGACTGTTTCGTTCTATTTATCTCTATATCTATCGTTCTTCTTTTCTTTCGTATCCTTTGTTCCTCTTTCATTTCATTTGTTTCTCTTTTCTTTCTCTGACCATGGTTCAAAATTACGTGGTGTTGTCCTCGGATCTTTTCCTTCGGGATTGATCCCGAACCGTCGCTAGTAGACCGTTGTGTTGCTCCCGTGAAAAGTTAATTAATTACCTACCCCTCTTTCATTCTCCTTGTTCCTCGTTCACGTTGGTGGGGTGTAGAAGTTTGGAGAGTGGGGTGCCAGCTCAGGTATTGTTCAAGTCATTCTGACCGTGGTTGGAAATTGCGAGATGCTGTTTTCGGATATTTCCCTTCGGGATGTATCCCGGACCGTCGCTAATAGCCCGTTGTGTTGCTCCAGTGCGATAATTAACTACCTACTTACCTGTGTATCAATAATCCTTTCTACCATCATTTCCTTCGCTATAATTGCAATAACGATTAAACCATCAACGTTACAGGAACGAACATTTATCTATCCCCACCTGTGAAAAAGAAAAATATCAAAGTTGATTCAGGTGGTCTGTTATTTCGAGAGCTGTTTAAATCAAAGTCAAATTTATTGCAAAATAACAGGAACTGCTGTTAATGAGCTAAATACTGCTAAATGTTATTGAGATAGTAATGAAACAATTGAGGTTGAATTAATTTTAATTCAACAGACAATTAAATTGAATTGTAATTTTAAATTAAAAAAATTGTAAGTTTATAAATATATTAACAAGGGAGGAAATTAGAAGTCGAAATAATTACTTAGTTTTTAACTAGTAATTATGATTAATTAAATTTAGTTTAATTACTTAATGGTTCCTTTAAACAGTTAATATCTGTTAAAAGCTAAAAGCTTAACTTTAGCACACACATTTAGTTACTAACTGTTAGTGTTAGTAGTTAACTGATAATTTAGTTACTAACTGTTGGTATTAGTAGCTAACTAACAATAACAGTTAGTAATTAAATTATAAATAGTAGCATCAGTTAGTGTTAATAGCTAACTGATAATTTAGTTACTGTTAGTGTTAGTAGCTAGCTGATAACTTAGTTACTAACTGTTAGTGTTAGTAGCTATCTGATAATTTAGTTACTGTTAGTGTTAGTAGCTAGCTGATAACTTAACTACTGTTAGTGTTAGTAGTTAACTGATATTTTACTTAGTGTTAGTAGCTAACTGATAATTCGGTTACTAACTGTTAGTGTTAGTAGTATCAGTTAGTAGCCAATAGATAATTCGGTTACTAACTGTTAGTGTTAGTAGCTAACTGGCTTAGTTACTAACTGTTAGTGTTAGCAGTATCAGTTAGTAGCCAATAGATAATTCGGTTACTAACTGTTAGTGTTAGTAGCTAACTGGCTTAGTTACTAACTGTTAGTGTTAGCTATCTGATAATACAGTTACTAACTGATAATTTAGTTACTAACTGTTAGTATTAGTAGCTATCTAACAGTTAGTAATTAAATTATCAGTAGTAATATCAGTTAGTGTTAGTGGCCAACTGATAATTTAGTAATTAACTGTTAGTGTTAGTAGCCAACTGATACCAAAATTGTTAAGCTGCCAGCATCAGTTGTTTTCTATCTGTGCCGCAAAAAATGAACATGCTGTTAACGTGAAATAACAGTTTCGTCCACCTCTTGAAGCTGAATTTCAAAAGCAGTTGCACCTGTCTTGCCAGAAAGCGCGATACCAAGCCAAATCTCGAAACCCTTTCCCAATCTTGATGTTTCTTTTGAGACGGGATAAAATATTTTCCCTCTTCTCAACCTTCAAGAGGAGAAACACGCGAGTCTAGAACTTCAGAGTTGTTACGATACACTGAAAAGTAAGAGTCGTTAGAAACGGAAAGGGATTGGGGCAACATCTTAACCCATTTTATCCCAATTTATTTATTTTGTTCAAATTTGAGAAGAATCATATTATCTAAGGTTAATTAAACCTAAATAAACTAAATATATCAAAATTTGAAAAAATTTTATATAAGAAATCTGACCCGTCCTCTAAATAGGACACTGGGATAAAGGGGATGAAATTTGCACTTGCATGTTTTAGTGTTCTCTTCATTAGTGAAAAGCAATTTTTGAATACGAAGTTCTACTTTATCCGAATAATACTTTCTTATTTACATGAGAGTTCAATTTTCAGTTGAATTTGACTCTAATCTTGGTGGAAAGGCCCAAAGCAAGCCTGACAAAGTGTTTTGTCGCATTTCCCAAAGTATGTTTTGGGTTTTCCTTTGCGGCCCTCTGACAACGACGCTGTTTTTCCCTCTTTAGTAGAAAATGGCCAACACCATCTTTACAGATGTCTTCTTTTGCACTAGAAGGTACAGAAGAGATCCTGGGTCTACCTCTTGTTCTGATCACAGTTTTTTTTAGATAAACTGTTGTTATAGCTCTTCGGAACTCCTTCAAGTTTAGGGCATCACTTTTGTTGACAGCTTTGTGGATTATCCATGCATTTACCACTGCCATGTCCAGTGTACGAATGAAAAGTGGCCAGTACTACTTTTTTCCATGAATTTTAATTGCATATAGTCCAGCCAACCATATGTTTATTGTAAGAATTTATCAAATTAGGCATCTTCACATTAACTTTATCTTTGTGTCCTTTTATTCGCTTCTTCACATCAAAGAATGGTTCTAAAGTGCTGAAATTAGTAGCAACAGTGACAGTACTATTGTCATTCCATCGCACCAGGAAAATCTCGGAATTCTTGTCAAATGCAAAATCAGACGTGCCTCTTTCTTTCTTCCGCATGGACTTAGATTCTTCTAAAGGTCACTCATGGTTTATCCGATTTAGATTCTTCTAAAGGACACTCATGGTTTATCCGATTTAGATTCTTCTAAAGGACACTCATGGTTTATCCGATTTAGATTCTTCTAAAGGACACTCATGGTTTATCCGATTTAGATTCTTCTAAAGGACACTCATGGTTTATCCGATTTTCTCGTATGGATCCTGCGGCTCGATAACCCTGTTCACCAAGACTTTTCAAAAGATCAATGCTGGTAAAAAGTTATCAAAATATACAGTGTAGCTTGAAGGATTCACAATATTCTCTGTCAGTTTCATCACAACCCGGGTACCAAGAGGAGTATCATTTCTTGCGTCAGATTCTTTACCGCCAGTAGAGAGAAAACTTGTAACAATATCCTTCGCTTCAACAGAGAGCCCAAAGTTTATATCCAAAACGTATTGGCTTGCCTCGGATAAACTGTTTCAGACTATTCCTACCGTAGTACATGATAATCATTTCATCAATGCTTAGATTTGCTGAGAAGTGTCCGAACTTCATAAAATTATTATTGAGCATGGCAACCAAAGGTTTTACCTTGAAAGATCGATCCTGGGGATGCTGACTTACAGTTCCATTGTCCACAAAGTGTAAATAAGATTTCAAATTTTGGAAGTGGTTTCGTGACATGGCATTTTTCACCAAGGTCTTCAGCATCTGACCAGCAGTCACGTTCACAGGTATTTGAATTATAACCAGTTAGAAGAAAATTCCTACAAAAACACGTATTTCGTTAGCAATGGTCAAGAAATCGTGTTAGTTTTTACATCTGTTGCATATCGCAGTTTCTTTTACTATGAGATCGTAAACTTCATTGGAATAAAACTGCTCAAAAAGCTCTGCTGGAGTTTTATCTTTCAATGCAGTTTCCATCTGCTTGAGCAAGTCACTTGCAGTTGAATCAGCCTGTATTTCCCATTTTGTATATTGTGGTGATTTATTCTTTATCCAAGATGACTGATGTTTTTTAGCTTTTTTTTCTGCGCTTTGTTCTCGAAACATTAGAGCTTGTGGACGGTTCAGGCTGGAAACTGTCTCCACTTCTAACCTTCAAAGACCCAGGAACGTCGTTTACAATAATCTTACCAGTATTTACTTCATTGTCATCCCCTTCATCTTCGTCAGTTAGTTCACTGGCATCTGGTGGTAACAGCAATTTCAACATCCTTTACATCTGAATCTAAACTATTTAATAATTCCAATGTTTCCTCTAACTTCAGAAACCTTTGCATTGACATGACTCAGCAAGGGCAAAACGCTAGGCAGGGAAAAAGTTATTTTACCTTCAGTTATAAGGTTAGAAAAAACGCGTCGATTGCATGCTTATCGTCCCACTGCCCTATTTAGAGGACCAGTTAAAAAATAATGCGTTATACAACTTTCCTAATAACAATAAAGCTTTAATTAACCAACAGGATGATAAAAAAAAGATTACTCTCACATTAAAAATGCCCATCCAAGTGTCCAAAGTAAACCGAATTTGAATTCTGCAACCGCAAAAAGAAGATACAAAGCACGCAACTAACGCTGGGAATAAACAAAGTTTCCAGGAGGCGCCGGACGAGCGACACATAACTCATGCTACCAGCAGCTTATACATACCACAACATATTCCAGATGATAAAATATTCCCAAAAAAACAAATACTGATTTCCACATGCTATTTTTCAGCTGTCCTTTTAATATGACAATGGGATAAAACGTGTTAATTAAAACCACAAAAAACGATGTGCGGTATAAATAAATAGTAGTTTGCAGAAGTGCTGACGAAACATTTTATCTCATTAAGATAAAATTTACACTCCTTTAACGAAAGGACGTTTCGTCAAGACTTGTAAATGTCTATAGGTAGGTGAACGTTATATCGGAATTGTGACATTCAATATTCATAGTTATCCTACTTTTCCCCCCATATCGTTCTCTCTCTATTTATATATCTATACATATAAAGCAGAGTTGGCCATCTGTCTGTCCTCTATACAAATCTACACCGTTTGACCAATCCACGCTAAATTTGGCACCCTTATTCTTTGGAACGTACGGGTTACGTAGGCTACATATTGACCCCGTTGTCTTGGATGTGCAGAGGGGTGTAACGTCCCGTCATATTGGACAGAGCACTTGCTAGGGGGCGCTCTCTGCCGGTCTGGCTGTGCATATGACGTCAGAGTTAACGCCTACAGGAGTCGCCTCTCAAGATGACCTTGGAATTTTTTTAGAATATTAGATAATGTTGCAATCGCAGATGGGTGCGGTTGCGCTGAAAATCGCTCAGTAAACCATGTCGTTTATGTATCCCGTCTGTAAATTCTTAAACTGCAGCTTTATTATTGAAATGTAAATTTTTATGATAATATAAGGTTATTTTTAAAGGAAGTGGTCTTTTTTATCGTCGATAAGCTAAAGGCAATTCGAAATCCTCATAGGAATTGCATTGCGTATTTATACGATCAATGTCAGACCAATTCACGCTAAATTTCGTGCATTCGTCCTGTAGAATTTTGTGGGACACATAGGCTATACACAAAAGAGTTTCAAAAAGTAAGGTGAATTTTTGATTGACAGAAAAACGCGCGTGCAGAGATAAATATATGAAAATTTTTTATGTTTGACAAATCGTATTACACTATCATTCGACAAAGGAACCCTAGTGGTCTAAGCATTTATTCCAACGTGGCACCCAATCATCCATGCCCTTTTCAAAGAAATCTTGCTCCAGGTTCCCTAACCAGGGAAGTGTGCCTCTTCCAGTGTATGGAAACGGAGGTGTTTCTTCAGGGGCCAAACAAATGGTAATACTGCTCACTGAACCATATGAGCTATTCAATGCATTTGCAATATCACTCACTCTTCTGTCTTCACGAATCATGGCATCGACGACAGCCACATTCGTGTCGTTACACCACACGTACACTTGTTTCTGCGACATAACACTCTCTCCATAGACTTCCAACAATTCTCGATGAATATCACATGTTTTTTCCCCTTGGCCCATAAAAAACGAATGACACCTCCTCCTTGGAGTAATGCTCAAGTCGATGCGCCATCTTTGATTTTCTCTAAGCACCAGACGGGTTGACGTAGAAGTTTCTACAAGCCGTCACACTTCTATCACCTTGGTACTTTTCATTTACTCATTCATTCACTTGGGCTGCTGTAGTTCAATTGGAAGAGTAACGGATTAGAAACCGGAGGATTGCGAGATCGAAATTCGGTCCTGTCGTGGTCTCAAATGTCCTCACGTTGGCGTCGTGTGGAAGTTTGGAGAGTGGGGTTCCAGCTCAGGTGGTGGCCACGTCATCCGACCGTGGTTCAAAAAGACGAGGATCTTTCCTTTCGGGATTGATCCCTGACTCTTGTCAATAGCTCGTTGTATTGCACCAATGCGACGTTAATTAAATACCTACCTACTTGGCTCAAAAATTTGGGGAGCAAAAATATTTTTATTTCGCCCTTTTTAAACTTGTCTGCCATAAGACAAATCTGTGATCTCAACGTTTTTGGAACATAAATAAAAATTATAACAGATGTGTTTCCTATATGTCGTTAAATGCGTCAATGTGACACACTTGAGTGCATTTCTGCTGTATCTATACGGGAAATAGGCAAGAGTCCGTTTTTACGGCAGCAGGCAAGTCCAGACTTAGTGGTGGTAGAGACAGTATGTGGTTTGAGATTCAAGGTAGGTAGTTAACGTGGCACTGGAGCAACACAAATAGGTTATTGGCGACGGTCCGGGATCCAAGGACAACACCTCGATATTTCGAACCGCGGTCAAATGACGAGAAAAACACCTCACCCACACTCCCCGAACTTCCACATCACGCCAAAGTGCGAACATCTGAGGTCACGATACATTTAACGTGCACCAGCCCTCCGTACACGACGGTCATGGTTTGGATCTAGTCTCGAACTCGGAACCCTTCGGTTGCTGATTCGATACTCTACCAACAGGGCTACCGCAGCTCAGGAGGTGATAGATAAGGAGGAAGTGAGACAGAAAAACATGACACTTAAGATGGCGCTGAAAGAGGAACTCAAAATTTATCGTTAAAGGCCCTGAAAGAGTTTATATCTTCCTTTATTCTTCGTTCAGTTCTCTTCTAACGCAAGAATGACAGCCTCTTAAGTGAAAAGATGGAACACTTTTTGATTCTTCTCCACCCTTCCCTCCGAAGAATGTTTATTCTCGTGGAAAGTAAGAGCTTTTTTATCGTTTGTTGCTCATCACCTTTAAAGGAATTTTATTCACGGACGTTTTTCACTACAAAAAGTTCACTTCAATCGTTCCAGTTGGCTGTTCCCAACAAACGCAAGAAATTTTGCTTTTATTTTAGGTTTAAAATTGAAGGACTCGAACAAGAAATCTATTTTATAGGCGATAAAGGGAAGTTGAAGTTTCCAAATATAAAAACCAACTTATATGGAGCAAAGATTGTAGTCGCTAAACGGATTTTTTATGTTTGACGTTTTGTCACAGTGGAATTGTGTTTAAATGTATGTGAATTATGAAATTAAAATTACTTCCATTTCAAGATTGAAACCTTTTAGATGAATAAAAACGTGTGAATTTGATTAACGGGAGGGAGGTATTTTTTATAGGTACGTAGGTATTAAATAAACGTCGCACTGGAGCAACACAACGGTCAATTGGTGACGGTCCAGGTTCAAATCCGAAGGGAAAGATCCGAGGACAATATCACGTAATTTTGAACAACGGTCAGATGACGAGAACAACTCAAGAAATAAAGGGAGAGTTCACTAAAACACTGCTCTTGAAACTTGTTCATCGCTGCCATCAAACTTTTATGAAATTTTCCAGACCAACCGTTTCGCGATCAAAATTCAATGTTCATTGTTCGGAGCGAAGACTTGCGAAAGAGTAACTTTACTTCCTCCCAAAATACCACTCATTTCAACGAATTCCAAGGATTCGAGTAATTGGAGATTTCATTTGTGATTGGTTCGGTTTTAAGGGCCATACCTAACAAAGCTGCTTAAAACACAAGACAGACGATTAATGGACATACACCTACAAGAAAAGGTTTACAGACACAAGAGAAAAAAAACAGGATACGCTGTATAAATCAAATCTGTGCCACCTACAACTAGCAGGGTGTAGCGCAGTGGGCAAACCTACTGCGCCATTAATATCTAGGTGGGTCGGTTGGGTTTTGTTGTTCAAGGGCCATGTTTGGCCAAGCGTCAATATGTATTAAAAATGTTTTCTCAAAAACACCTTTAAATACCCTGCTTGTAATGTGGGGCTTAACGTCGCACTGGAGCAACACAAAGGGCAATTGGTGACAGCCAGGGATCCATCTCGAAGGGAAAGACAATACCACGTAATTTCGAACCACGGTCAGATGACGAGGTGAACACAACGGAGCTGGCACTCCACTCTCCAAACTTCCACACCATGTCAACGTGAGGACATTTGAGGCCTCGACGGATTTAACGTGCAACAGCCCCTTTGTACATATATGGTCTGGTTGGATTCGTATGATTACTCTTCCAACCGGGCTATCGCGGCCCCATTCTTGTGATCTAAATAAAATGTAGCCTCGGTGGAATGCAAAACTGTCTTCATATTTAATTTTTTTATAATTTACGTAAAAATTAATTGTCCCAGCCAATTCAGTGAAATAAATATTCGTGTACCCTCTTATAAGACTCGTAAATAAAAAAATTATATGAAAAATCAACCAATAGTCCAATTTGTCGAAATGATCTGCAAGATCCACAGATCCATACATTTGCCCCCTGAGGCCGTTGTGTACAAATGGAGCTGGTCACGTTGAATCTATCGTGGCCTGAAATGTCCTCACGTTGGCTAGGTGTGGAAGTTTGGAGAGTGGAGTGCCAGCTCACAGGTGTTCACTGGGTCATCTGACCGTGGTTCAAAATTACGTGGTGTTGTCCTCGGATCTTGGGGGATTAATCCCGGACCGTTGGCAATAGACCGTTGTGTTGCCCAGCGCGACGTTAATTAAAATACCTAACTACCTCTTATGTCTCAGTAGGACTTTCCTAGTGTGTGTCTACTTGATGTCGTTGGCAATAGACCGTTGTGTTGCCCAGCACGACGTTAATTAAAATACCTACCTCTTAAGTCTCAGTAGGACTTTTCTAGTGTGTATGTCTATTACTTGATGTCGTCTGACTTGTGTATGGCACAGCATGGCAAAATATGGCCCTTGCGCCATGAAACCCAATCCAACCCACCCTTGTTTTCTTTGACGATTGAGTAGTTTTATGACCTTCAACGTTTGAAAACTGAGATTTCATTTGTTTTCTATGGTTGCATGTTTCGGTAGTAACGCTTTTCTTTTCATGTTCGTTTAGGTGCAATTAGTAGCTTTGCGTTTATGTATCTTCCATGTCAAGGGCCAAAGGGACTTTGGCCTTGACATGGGGATACATAAACGCAAAGCTACTAATGGACAAAGGGTGGAAAGGTTTTGATGGGTCACAGGAGTCAAGTGCACCATTATAATTTTAAAATACTACATGATTAAAATCAAAACTGAATGAATCTACGGATCTAAATTACAATTATTTGTATCATGGCATGTTTCTTTTTCTTCCTGAATATTTGTGAGGATGATTGAAGTATTCAACTTAAGATTCTGAGAAGTAGCCGTTTTGATTTAACCCCCTTTTGTCCCGACATGGAAGATGTATAATATAATTTATGTTGTATAAATGTAGTCACGTAAAAAAAAGAACCACCCTTTTATTTCGAGTACTATTCTTAGCAGAGCAAATTCTAATGTCATTCGATAGGGAATAACGTCCTCTACAAATTCAAATGAAAAAACTGTATAAGGGGATGTCTTCATATCAAATTTTGAAACTATCAAATTTTGCACAAACAACAAAATTTCGAATGGAAACACCGTGTTTTGAAGTCTTAATCAGATTCTTCATCGTTAAATTAGTCAAAATATAAAATTTCATGACTGCACTATCTTTATATCCGGTGATATTCAATGTTAAATTTGCTGTCAATTTCAGGGATCATCTTCATATTGAAAATCGCTATTCGTAGATCGAGATTAATTGTAGTTATAGCTACCGGAATTTCAAACGCATTTGTCAGCGTGTGATTTGATCCGAGAATTATATTTATTATGCAAGTGCAAACGATCCGATAATTATCCGAGGTTGGTCAGACGTTTTTTAAAATTTTGGTTGCCCCCTAAAATAACCATAACGAGGAAAATTTAATGTAACGCAAAAACAAACCATTGGAATTAGTTGAAATTTTGCCATGATCATATTAGAAGTCGTTCTGAATCGATTTCCATCAAAATATAGTAAGGTTCCAATTCATAATTTTTTAAAACATTAATTTAATAAAAATTATTGCATACTAAAATCTATTTTGAAAATAAAATATTAGATGGATTTTGTTTGGGTTGCTTAACAGCAACATGGTACAAAACATCAGCGCTATAAATATTCTTTAGAAAGATATCCATACAAGTCCAAGGAACTGAATTTAACATTAGGAGCTCCAATCTTTCTGTACTCATAACTTCGAAACGGTAAGACTTAATGATATGGAATTTGGTATCTGAAGTTAAATTTTCGATATAGAATTGAAATTGCGTATCGAAATAGGGGTTTCCATTGGAAATTAGGAAGTTGGTGATAGGAATTTAATATGAGAAAACGGACCCTTATGCAAATTTTATGCATTTGAATTTATTGAAGACGTTATTTCCTGTCAAACGCCATCTTTGAATTTTCTTTGTTAAAATTGCTTTTTTCCCCGCGACTATTTGTTTTGTTTTATTGCTCGTCTGTTGCAAGTTCTGTATTCCTAATCGTTTTTTGCTGTTATGTAATTAAAGTAATTTGTTTGACAGTCTGTACAAATAAATATCATACTACACAGAAGCGACTAATAAAACAGTTTAGAAAAATAATTTAACTCAGAAAAGTATCTATTCAAATCTCAATTGAGACTGTTTTAAGTCACAATCAACACTCAAACAACCACAGCTCTAGAATTTCAGAAGAACATGACAATTTCACTTTATAAATGAGAATGTAACAAATATATACGAATCGTATATTAATCTCCATAAAAAAGGAAGACGTGTTGATTTGAAGATTGAATCGTTGACACGTGACATCATTGGTCCTTGAATCTGTCCAGGCGAAAAGGGGTGATGTCGAGGAAGGGTTTCGCCCCCGTTGCCATCTCGCTGAGAATACGGCCGATTGCGGGGGAAGTCTTGAACCCCGTCCCTGCAAGAAAGAGAAATATTCATTCTCGAGATGAATTCATGATGGAAGTTTATTAACGGATGGATTGTTGGGGTTTTATGGCGCAAGGTCCAGAAACGGCCAAGCGCAAGATAAAAAAATCAATAAATATAAAAACTAAAAACATTAACAGGTGGGTAGTTCCATTAACGTCGCACGAAAGCAACACGACGGGATATTGGGTGTTAGATCAAGAAAAATTAACTGAAAGGAATTGAACTATTTTGGGGCGTTAATGGTGACCTCACTTTCTTTTCGTCACTTACTTGTTGGAGCACGACAGAATTGCGCATTAGGACAAGGGACCGAACTTACGTTGTTATATTTTGTGTTGTAATAAATATGTGTTTGTTAACCTGGCCTTTGTGCCATAAAAATTCAATCAATCAATCAATCATGTATGTGTTTGTTAACCTGGCCTTTGTGCCATAAAAATTCAGTTAATCAATCATATATGTGTTTGTTAACCTGGCTTTTGTGCCATAAAAATTCAATCAATCAATCATATATGTGTTTGTTAACACTAGCCTTTTTCATTATTCTGCTACGACATCGGTGATGTCCGACTACCCTAGATTGGATGGAAATTGCTTCCAATTGTTAGGTTTTAATAATTGGGTTCGGGATGCATCCAAAGGAGTGGTTCAAAAGTACGAGTCTTAGTCCTTGGATCTTTCCCTTAGGGATTTGTGAAGTTAGGATATTCCTTCCCTCATGACTCAGGATGATTCCTCTGCTTGGGAAAGTAATAAGAACCAGTGGTACCCGATTTGAAAAGCTACGCGAGTGAGTCACCAACGAGATTGATCAGTGTTGAATTGTCGTCAAGCATGTAGCATCATCGAGTGACATCGTTCTCTTGTTGTGTGTCGTATTGTAGGATGGGCCAAAAGTCACTTTACAGTTTTAAATTAATATAATTTGTAATGACTTATAATAGAATATATATAAATCATTAATAGAATTTATATATATATGATGTTATACATTGTTTCGAAATTTTTTTTGGAATAGGTATGGAAAACAATATCTCTTAGATGAGCACCCTTGTCCAGGTCGCAAATACGGGCTCTTTCCGTCACATTTTTCATAACAGCTTGCAATATCTCGCTGTATCCCTTGAAGTTCTTGATCAATTCTTTCATTCACTGATTCTAATTTCTTTTAATTGTTTCAACAAGCGTTTCAAAGTCGTGCGACTGATTCCAAGTTCTCGAAAACAGCGTCGAGTCGATGTTCCTGGTTCTTCAGCACAATGCTTTCCTGAATACGATCAAGATTGACCTGGCTGCGAGCCGAACGGGGTCTTGTAGCATGTTTGACAGACCGTTGTCAGACCCAATCTCCACACTTCCACACCACGCCAACGTGATTGCATTTGAGGCCACGACAGATTTGACATGCATGCCCCCCCCCCCGTATACACGAGGGTCTATGGTTGAATCTAGTTTCGATCTCCGGTTGCTAATCCTTGCCCTATCACCTCGGCCCCTTATTAAAGGAATTATCTTGGAAAAAAGGCCATATGAGCGGGATGAAGGCTAGAATAGCTTGCAGTTAATTTATCAATTAGTAAAAGCTTTTCTTGTCTCGCTATTCCTGAGGGACTATCTATCAAGGACTCGTCAGTCCACTGGCCCTTTGTTGTGGGGGGGGGGGGTATTTCAATTAACGTCACACTGGAGCAACACAATGGGCTATTGGTGACGGTCCGGGATCAATCCCAAAGGGAAAGATCCGAGGACAACACCACGTAATTTTGAACCACGGTCAGATGACGAGGCAACACCTGAGCTGGCACCCCACTCTCCAAACTTCCACACCACGCCAACGTGAGGACATTTGAGGCCACGACAGATTTAACGTGCACCAGCCCCTTTGTACACGACGGTGTTTGGCTGGATTCGAACTCGCAACCCTTCGGTTGCTAGTCCGTTGCTCTTCCAATCGGGCCACCGCGGCCCTCCTTTGTTGTGGGATACAAGCAAGGTGTTCATGCCGGAATGTTTACAGAGCCGCCTTGCTCGCATACTGAACTCATCCAGCCGTCAATGAATCGTTTGTCTGGATAGGGCAACCCCTGGGCGGTCGGAATTGTAGGCCTTCGAGTCCTCCCTGGGTGTATTTCTCTCTTTTGGGTCAGTAAAATTTTCTTTGTGTGTGCAAGTTCGTTATTTCATGTCTGTGTAGTGTTAGGCGCATTATTGCCAGATGTGGTCCATAAAACAAAAACAACCCCATTATGTTTAAAAACTTATTTTGCTTCAATAAGAAAAAGACTTTTTCGTATTGTGACTTACACAGACTAGACAACGACGGCCACTTCGCGTCTCATCGTCGACTGCAAGACGTAAAAAGATTGAATTCGTTTTTCTCAAATCAGGGACACGGTAGCCAGGTTGGAAGAGTAACGGATTAGCAACCGGAGGGTTGCGACTTCAAACCAAAGACCCTCGTGTACAGGGGGGCTGGTGCACGTTAAATATATCGTGGCCTCAAATGTCCTCGCGTTCACGTGGTGTGGAAGTTTGGAGAGTGGGGTGCCATCTCAGGTGTGACATCGCCGCCGATCTCGGTTCAAAATTACGTGGTGTTGTCCTCGGATCTTTCCCTTCGAGTTGGATCAAGAACCGTCGCCAATAGCCCGTTGTGTTGCTTCAGTGCGACGTTAATTAAAAACCTATCTACCTAGAAGTTTTAAATTTTTGAATTGTACTAAGCATTTTGAATTTCAGTTCGACCTTTTGTCATTTATCCCGATTTTATCCAACACACCCGTGGTTGTTGCTGCTTAGCTACAGATAGTTACTAACGCCACTATACATAGATCCAAATGACATCCAAATACGACGTATTGCCATTTGAATGCATTAATCAATTGAATTCACGGAGTAATCGTTCTATGATTCTCGGGGTCGATCTTCGCGTTCCTTGTCCTCCCCTGGCCTCGTGCATTCTGTCTAGCGTTGATTGCCAATAAAAGACACGGATGTTTTATAGAAGCTTTGGAGAAGGAACACAATTCTGGTCGAGGCGACAGCGACATTCGTTCGAGAGAACGCATCCTGTCATTATTCGATCAAAAGCGTCGCCGTTTCGCGTCTTGTGACTTGAACAAGGGAAGTCATGCAGGAAACGAAAGGTTATCTATGAATTCTGTCGCTGTCCTAATAAATTGAGGGCCGTGGTAGCCCGGTTGGAAGAATAACGAATGGTTGCGAGTTCGAAGCTCAGGTCGTCGTGTACAGGGGGCTAGTGCACGTTGAAATCTGCCGAGGCCTCAAATGTCCACGTTGGCGTGGTGTGGAAGTTTGGGGTGCCAGCTCAGGTGTTGACCTCGTCATCTGACCGTGTTTCAAAATTATGTGGTATTGTCCTCTGTTCTTTCCCTTGAGGGATTGATCCCGGACCGTCGCCAATAACCCGTTGTGTTGCTCCAGTGCGACGTTAAATACCTACCTTTGGACACTCCTTTATTATAATGAAGGTTGTGTATGAGAAGGTTTTATAACTCTGAAAACGGACCACATTATAAAAGAGTGAAAATATTCACATTTCCCGGGCATCCGTGCACTCTCCCTGTGAGAAGGCAGATGACTTTGGAGAAGTCCACTAGCTAACAGGTGGTAAACTTGCATGGGGAGAAGTTTGCCATTCGCAAAATTGTGTAGGGCCAGAAATCACGCTAACGCATGCTCCTTGGTGACCAAGCAAACACAGCTTGGCTGAGAAGTTTGGTTGGAAATTATGGAGTTGCCTGAAAGATGGCACAATTTTTCAATAGTTATTTGTGACGATGAAGAATGTTACTTATATGCCGAACGAACATTTGGCCAACATCTTTCCAGAAACGGATTTCCTGACGGTCGCCTGCCTTCTCACCAGGGTCTACTGTACACAATAGAGCGATCTTACCTGAAAATCCAGTGCCGTAGACGATGTTTTTGTGCTGAGGAACGTAGTCCACGAGGAATATTTCATCAGGTGTCACCTGAGGGGAGAAAAGAAGTTCGAAATTAACTGATTGGCTATGAACAATCAGCATTTACTGAGAAGTGAACAGGTTTATGTCATATTAGGAATAACATTAATGTCCCACTATTCACCTGTTGGAAAAAGTCGAACCATCCCTCTTATTTGCGCTTCATCCATAGCAAAGCAAATATAAAAGTACCATTGCATAAAAAGTAGTGGAAATGTCCACTCAACTATCAACATTCGAGTTGTAGGCGGCTCCATTCCTGTCAGGTGTATTCCTAACTGGGTGTATTTCTCTCTTCTGTGTCAGTAAAACTTTCATTGTGTGTCTGTCTATTACTTGATGCCTTGGGTTCTAGAGCAGCATGGCCAAAATATGGCCATAAAACCCTCAATCATACTAACTGCGCATAAATATCATAATTTCCGATGGCAGTACACAATTTCGACGTCAAATTTCGAATCTATATCATAATTTAACCTCGAATTGCCAAGTTTCAAGTCGTTTGGCGAAATCTGCTGCTGTTTTCTGAATTATGGTTGGTTGGTTTTGAGTTTTATGGGTCCAATTTGGCCAACCTGCGCCAAACGCGAGACAGACAATGTCAAGTAATTGTGAAAAGAAAGAATGGAGAGAAGAAAGAGGAAGATCGCTTGGGCATCCTGGGGTCGCATGTTTACCAGAAACAGTGAGCTCCATGGGGAAAGAATAGATCACTAGGGTACCTCGGGTTCGTGAAGCCCGTACATACCTAAAGAAAATATGCCCTAGAGAGGGCTGAATTATGAATATGGAATAGTTAGAGAACTTAGGTTAGTTTCGCTTCCCATACTTCTATTCGTATTTCCCGCAATAATCTTCGTCTCCCGTTGAATATTTTTAAAGATCCCGAAAAAATCTAGTGTTTCTTGTGAAGTTGATTTTAAGCATGTAATATTAAATATCAAATTAATAATACATTACGCGTTGCAATTAAAACAAATGGCATAGACACACAAATTAATAAACATAGATTCAACTGACAGAAAACAATTTTTTATTCACCAGAACTATGCAGTTCTTTGAACTATCTTCCTCAATTGCTCTGTATGGCTTAACGTTACGAGAACTCCTCTCGCACTAGGTCTGCGCCTGTCAGTTGCCGTAGAAACGGACCTTATCCCATTTTCCATCGGGGGCTGCTCGAAGAAATGCATTCAGGTTTGCCACGCTACCACATTCAAGGTTGGAACTACATTTGTCACCAGCTAAGATCTGTACTAGTGAAATACCTCCTTCCACCGCCATCATTCGCCACAAACAGAATAAAATGAAGACACCCCTACTCAAAATGAACGAGTTCTGTTCCAGTAGCGTCTGCCACCACCTAGACTTGGTGGGGGTATCAGTTTCCATGGTGGACTGTAATTAGCCCTCATGTGGCACAAACCGTTGAGCTATATACCAAACAGACTCTTGTGCAGCACTTTGAAAAAATTCAGCTGTGTGATTTATATGACAAATTTCTGTTTATTACACTTGTATAATTTACTAAAGCAAGTACAAATAATTGCTCACAAAATTTATTGCGTTTTAAAAGAATTTCATTTAAACTATTAGGGTTATACTTAAAATAATCTGGATATGGAAATGATGCGGTCCGACTCTGGCATGCGAGTCACGTGGTTTCGAGCGAGTCTATTCGTTGGATTAGGGGACAGGTTGAAAGTGAGCATTGCGTTCCAACAATTGGCGTCTCTAGCGCAGATTCTGGCTCGAGTTAGACTTTAGATGCCGGAAGCGCCAGTAGTGCGAAATAATCGCAAATGACGTTCGTCATACATTATTTTGCGTACGTCGGCCCTTCGACCTGGAGAGGTTACTGTCTTTCGGGAAATAGACTCCACCAAGGTCATCTGCCCGACCAGAGCTGTTCTATACTTCAGAGAGTAGGGAGTTTGTAAACACTGCTTTTGATCGCTATAGTGCAATGCACAAATAAGTTATTCGGATGCACGAAAAGAATAGATTACACAGGTGTATGAGTCAATAAGCATATTGAGGATCATCTTACCGTGTACATGCACGTTTCCACAATGGCCGGTTCGTCCTCCAGCAGAGGCAAGTGTTCTTTCACGTATTGCTTCAACTCCTCCTCCAGCTTTGTACACGGTGCGGTTTTATCCCTCGCGTCTGGGTCGCACGGCTTTCCTCCGTGAATACACACCTGGAAGTAAGATAGGTTGGTATTTGATTAACGTCGCACTGGAGCAACACAATGGGCTATTGGCGACGGTAATGGATCAAACAGATCCGAGGACAATACCACGTAATTTTGAACCACGGTCAGATGACGAGGTCTCACCTGAGCTGGCACCCCACTCTTAAAAAAAACACCACGCCATCGGAAGTCATTTGAGGTCACGACAGATTTAACGCACACCAACCCCTATGTACGCGACGGTCTTTGGTTGGATCGAGTTTTGGAAGTCATAATCCTCAGGTTGCTAATCTTCTACTCTACTCTACTAACCTTCGGGAAATTAGAGGAAAGCAAAGAAAACAATTTCTGTAGTTGGTTTAATAAAGAAATACTGTGCTTCTCGTAAGCCAGTAAGCGTTTCCCAAACCATTCGGCTTCATTCAATCAAGAATTAATTTGAGAAATTATTGTACGAGCCTACACATCTTTTAACTATTTTTATAAAGAATAATGATACATTCATGTCCAAGTACTGTGATAAATAAACGCTTCATCCGATGCGGTCCGTGTAATGACACCAAGAGAAGACGTCCAACATTTGCCTCATGAGTCAGTTTGGGACAGCTTTAGAAAGACGAAAAGTATTTTTCATATTACGTTTAGAAGGAAAGGAAAGAAGAAAAGTATTTAATGCACGAAAACGGACCACTGGATCGAAAACCAATATTCTGCAGACCATTAGTCAGTGTGGATTTTTAATATTGAACTAATTCGATACTTGTCAAAGTCTGAAAGCCTCAAAAAAGGACTCAAAGATTAAAACAAGGACCTATAAAATATTTATGTATCGCAATATTTGGCCTTAAATGTAAACATTCTTAATATAAAATAGTCATTGACATACAAAAAGCATATTTCTTCAGGCTTGACTACTAGTTTTTATCTTTTATTTAAATCCGGGAATCATTGACCTATCAATTGTCAGGAAACAGTCGATCTCGAAATACTCCTGTAAGTAAGCACAAGACATCAAGCTTCCATCTTATGCAATCCGACAAGGCATCGTGCCGCCATCTATATTTTTCCTGGAAATTAATTGTTCAATAATTCTCGAATTAGTTGAAATTTGAAAAGAAACATAATTTTGATGAAAACGCCTACTGGCTCACAAAAATCATACTGTTTCCATATCGATTTTTCTCTTGGTAGGATACGTAGGTTCCGACAGAAGTTGAATTTCTGTGTGTTTTACACAGCTCTCTCGATACTTGAAAATACTGACGATAAGAAAAGGAAAACCACTGAAATCACATTCACTTCTAGGTCATATAAATTGGCCTAGTTCTCCATGTTAAATTCACAATGACGCAAATCCGGTTTGTTGATAAAACTGGTTCGGTCCCAAAGAAGATACAAAAGACAATGCCAATGCTTAGCGACATTGGCAGCGAATTACCTTCGCCAATCCTGGGTATTCTTTGGCAGGCAGGCCGTAGACGTTGGGATGGGAGATGTCGATGAAGGCTGGGAAGCCACCCTCGATGCTGTAAGCGCCCTCTACCTTCTCCTTCCAGTAGTATATCCTCACCACCGATGGCTGCAAACAGAAGAAAACGGTCAGGTTATTGTTACTGTGGTGAAAGCAGAAAGCGGATATATCGTTTTATTTATTAGATATATCACTTTATTAACCAGAATTTTCAATTTATTGAATTAGATATATCGCTTCATTTACCAGAATTTTCACTTTATTAGAGATATCGCTTTTTTATCAGATGTATCCCTTTATTTACAAGATATATCGCTTTATTTATTACATACATAATTTTATTTACCAGATATATCGCTTAATTTACTAGATATATAGCTTATTTACTAAATATATCGCTTTATTTACCAGATCTATTGCTTTATTTATTGGATACATCACTTTATTTACCAAAAGTTTCATTTTATTTATTAGATTTACCAGATGTGTCGCTTTATTTACTAGATGTATCGCTTTATTTACTAGACGTGCCACTTTATTTACTAAACATACCGCTTTATTTACTAGATATGCTGTCACCATGTATATGCAAAACGTTGAAAACATCTCAATGTATTTACGAACGATACCTAAAATTAACCCCCTAAGTACAATTCTCACTACAGATAAGTCCCTTAGCGTTCCCCCTTTCTCCCAGTCTTTGTCTCCCTGTTTAAGTGGTCAATATATCTTGCCACCCCATTTCAGCTTTGAACTCAAGCCATCTCATTACTGTGACCTCCCACGGACTCTCCTAGTTTCGAATCGCCCAAGTAAGATCACATTACTCCTTCGTTAAACCACCGACTTCTACCAATGAACTTTCTTGTTAGATCTCCTGGTCCAATAATATTTCTTTTAATCCTAATCCCTCTAGCAAGTTCATTGAAAACTATTCATTTTTTCACGAACCTCTTGGGCTAAGGAACCCTCAGAGCAGTTCCAAACCCTTAACAATCTACTCGCCTTATTGAATTGGCTGAGACTGAGGAGCTCCTTTGTGGAAAAGTGAATCTCACAATCCTCCTTTCTAAGCCTAAAATACGCCTAAAGGGCTTTTGCTGGACCTAGTTTCGAATTCGAAACCTTACGGTTGCTAATCCGTTGCTCTTCCAACTGGGCTACCGCGGCCCTATGTTTATCAAGGAGAGATGCAGCCGTGTCAGTTACGGAGATCAAAAATGTTACGTTACATACCTCCAGGGGCAGATCTGGGAGAAAAGGAGCCAGCACTCTCGACGTCCACGTTCCGGCGCAGACGGCCACTGACTTGACCGTGACGACCTCGGGGCGGTTGGTGTGCAGCTTCACTTCATCGTCACCGATCGGCTCGATCTTCTTCACGGCACAGTTGCTCCACACTTGACCCCCGCGTTCACGGAACAGAGCCTGAAGAAAAACACCCACTTTGTATACGTCACGTAGGTAGTTAGCGTCGCAGTGGAGCAACGCATCCCGAAGGGAAAGATCCAACGACAACACCACGAAATTTTGAACCACGGTCAGATGACGAGGTCAATGCATGAGCTGGCACCCCTTTCCAAACTTCCACACCATGCCAACGTGAGGACATTTGAAGCCGCGACAGATTTACCAGCGACCACCTGTACACCGCGACAGATTTACCAGCGACCACCTGTACACCGCGACAGATTTACCTGTGTACACGACGGTCTTTGGCTGGACCGAGTTTCGAACTCACAACCCTCCGGTTGCTAATCCGCAGCTGTTCCAACTGCGCTACCGCAGCCTCCGAAGCCGTAGAAGAAATATAAAAGTAGAGTGAGAAATGGTAACATTTTGTGTCGAAAACTAGCAATAGCGTGTACCCTTTAACTACTTTCGTCTGCCGGGTTTGTTGTTTCGGGTTTCTATGGCGAAAGGGCCATATTTGGCCAAGCTGCGCCAAACACAAGACAGTTAATTTTAAGTAAAAAGTGAAAATTGAGAAAAAGAGGTATTAAGGAACAGAGTAGTGGAATGAAAGCAGAAAGAGATCTCTTGTGTAATCCAGTGGAGCGCGATCCCGTGTTTACTAAAGACAAGAAACCCCACGGGGAAAGAAAAGATCAACAGAGCACCTCGATTCTGAAGCCCATACACACCTAAAGGAGATGCAACCCTGAGGGCTTTGTCTGGAACAGGACATTCGTCATCTGATTGGTCCACGAAATGACAGAAGACTCCCGTCCATTGATTCATCATCTGATTGATCCGCGTGGCATAGAAGCACACTTTGGCAATTTCACCATTCTATAGAAATGCACATTCACACACCTACCCTGCCACTAGATGTTGCATCGTAAAATCGAGGCGATACGATGCCAAATCGGCCAACCAAGTGAATTGTTCAGAGTAGTCACGTGTCTACAAGTCGGCGTGCTGGTCGTGCTTTTTGAAGCTTCTGTCAATAGCAATGCTCGGTCTACTTATATTTGGCTCCAAACCTGTGGACAAGAACAGATAAGTGAACATTTGGCTTCGAATTGATAGGTAGTCTCCCCTTGAATACAAAATCATTAACCTTAACGATAGACAAAAGTATTTCCAGCCTCAGAGGATCTGTTCTTGCCCATAGACTTCAACCACAGTCATGAAACATAAAAAGACCAGCATTGGTATTGAAAGGAGCTTCAAAAAATGCGACCACCATGTCGACTGGTCAGAACTGGGACATTCTATATCCCAGCCAACACGAAAAGGCAAAACTGAGTTGGTAAAAACGATAGGAAAGCAAAGATGGGATCAACGATTCAATCAACGTTGCATTGGAGCCACACAACAAGGCTGTTGGTGACGGTCCGGGATCCATCCCGAAGAGAAAGATCCGAGGGCAGGATCGCACCACGATCAGAGCTCAACACTTAAGCTGGCACCCCACTCGCGAAATTTCTACACCACGCCAACATGATGACATTTGAGGTCACGACATGTTGGACGTGCATCAGCCCCCACGTACACGATGGTCTTTGGTTGGATCTAGTTTCGAAATCGCAATCCTCTGGCTGCAAATCCGTTGCTCTTCCGACCGAGCTACAAGAAGGAATGGTTGCTTTATTATTATTCCTGATTGTGTGTATGGAAACGCTTTATTCTACACTTGGATTGAGTACTATTCCGATTTTAAAGACGTATTACGTCATTGAGCAACTCAAAATGACCAGACTTGGATGTGAATTCAGCTACCACGAGAAGGCAGTCAAATCACGTGGTTTTGGACGAGTTAATAAGGTGATAGGTTGAAACGAAAGTAGGGCACTTCCACAACTAGCGTCTTCAGCGTGAATTCTGGTGCTACGTTCGGTGCCGTCTTGTCTTTGAAAGAACTTGGTCAAACATGGCCCATGTGCCATAAAATTCCAACCAACCCAACAATTCGGTACCGTCAGTGATAATATGTTGGCAGGGATAATCCCCCGGCCATCGCTATTCATGCTTCTGCATTCGACAGTCCACCTCTTACCATTTTTCACACCTTTTTAAAAGTCGACTGCCTTCTCGTCGGAACTATACTATAGTATCTTTTTCACTAACCTTCGGTATAGAGCAATGAACTAACGCATTTACCTGTAAGGCCAACACAGACTTATGGGCCAGTATTAATCCTCCAGTCTTGTCCATGAAAACGGACGGTTGGTCGTACTTGAAGACGGTAGAGAACAACTTGGCGATTTTGGGGTCATCCTCATCCAAACCCTGGGGGCACACCGTCTTCATGTTGGCAACGCACTCCTTGAAAACGGGAATATCTTTCTCCGATTTCGCGATGCACAAGCAACCGATATTCCTGAGGGAGAAATGGAATGAATAACTCTTAGGAACAGTCGCAACGTATGTGTTGTGTTGGTTCTTTTCTTAACCATCCATATAGTTTAACAGAGCTACACTTCATGGGTGCTTCACTATATGTTTATTACAACGTGATATATGTATATCTACAGTTCCAAATCTTTTGGACTATGTCAGCCGAACTACCTTTGCGCGTCTTTTCTCCTCAGTGTGCACTACTCGACTACCCCTTCTTCACCCCTACAGTTCCTTTTTTTAATAGTATCTCTTGCTGTTGATGGTTCTGAACGGGCTCGTGGACGATTCTATTTTCGACAGTGGGTACACGCTGAAGTGATTCGATTCCAGATTGATACTTCAGTTTGATTCCAGATTGATACTTCGGTTTGATTCCAGATTGATACTTCGGTTCGATTCGATTCATTTCCTCGCTTGGTTTAGGCGATATGAATGTGAATAGGCTTCAAGAGTGTGGTGGTGCTTCAAAAATTCGCATATCCTTTTTCGTGTTTTTTTAGCTCTTCATTGCAGTCTCAAAGACGAATTGAAAATGTACAAACAAAACACACCCAGTCATCTGAGTTTACCGTTCCCCTCGTGATGGAAATCGAATCACATTTCGAACAAGAAATCTGCTTCAAAATCATTGAAGACATTTTAACTAGAAGACTCCCGGACAATTAAATAAACAATCATAATTTGTGGATAGCTAGGACTGAGTTGAAACAAGTTACGAAAGAATCGATTCACTATTCACGATTTTAATATCTACCTACCCACGGTCCTAAATCGAAATCGTCCACGATCATGTACAGTAAGAGACACTAGTCCTTTTTTCTCCTTACCCGGACGATTGTCCAAGGTCCCCAGCCAACGTCCCTCGGGATATAATGTTCCTTCCGGCCAACATTCCTCAGTGTGTTTGCCGGAGAACGAAAACAGGAAGAATTTAGAAGAATCATTCGTTAACCCTACTGGTGTTTTTCTCGACGGTGCGTCTTGTTTCATTAGCAGAACTAATCAAATCGTGATGGACAAGAAATCTCATCGTTAGAAGAAAACTGAACAGATCTTGATCTCGTCATAAAAAAAGCGGGTGAACACAGTCCCCACTGTACCGTAAGGTTTGGTTCGTGAATACTTTTGGGCGGAATACCTGGTAAGTGGGTTGCTGGTGAAATGAGAACGGTGGGAATTTGTTTGGCATTTATTTATTTAGACAGCTCTGGTGGATACATAACAATGGTGTTAGAGTGTGGGCAATGCTTTGTATTCTATGGCGACCTTATGGATGATGGGTCTGTGATAAAGTACGAGACAAACGGCATGGTGTCGATGCTGATGTTCCTGACAAAAGTAAGGTTGATGGTGTTTCCAAGCGTGGTAGCAGCTCGTTAGATGGCGACGTCGCCGCGTACACGCGCCTGCTGTTTCTTGCATCTTCGGTAGCTCTAGATCTCCGCACTTGTCATAGGTTTAGACTTCTTGGTATCGTTTTGTTCGTCTTGAACTGCCCTTTCAGCCTGTTTACGTTTCCTATGCCGCAGTTGAATTTTAGTGTGAAATTTTGGCTTCATAGTGAGCGACAAATCGTCGCTCTCCACTGCACACAATTTTCACACAAATAGTTTAAACTAGTCCAATGGAATTATAGAACTCGTCGTTCTCTTCAAGTTAAGCACACACTCGCCACGACCCGTCGATTAGAACTGAAGTTATAGCGGTTAAACAGGCCAGCGTATCCCCGAAATGGGTGTAGCGTCTTCACACTATGTGGTGGGAAATCGTATAAATGAGTACTAATGGTTGTACTGCTTTCTGGATTATTTAATAACAAAGAAATATCTCCAGTTCATGAAATATGTACAGTACAGAAAACAAATTTGCCCGCAACGGGACTTAAAGGCGGTACCCTTTCTGGGACCTCTGAGAGACACTCCCAACACCGTTGAAGTTCTAGCGTCGTCTGCCTTCATCCTCCCCGGACTCGGGTCGGCAAAAGGCGGTGGGGGACGTCCTCTCGTCCCCCATTGGTCAAAGTTCTCCTCCTGGTGGATTTTTCTTTTTTCTTCTCATGAGTTCCAGAATGTTCGGGCGCCGCCGAGACGAACTGTCCCCGAATTCCTTCAAAACCCTGGGAGCGTCGGCAGAGATGAAGGGCTTCGGTTCCCATTCACCTTTTGTGCCCCGGCACCGAACCATGGCTGCTGGGCTGATCGGCGCCTCCATAGTCTGAAAAGGGGAGAGGAACACCTCCGGGAAAAGGAGTGTAAGATGCTTCGTCACAACTCCTCCCCCCATAAAGACGAAGTTTCCAAGGTAACCTGGAAACCTCGGCTAAACCTGAAAGTAAGCCCATCTTAAGATAGTCCCCTGAGAGGCATTCACCCGAATCCCCGGAATCCTCAACTCATACTAAACATTGAGTTTTAACCAAAATAACATGCTTCGGAAATACAAATTTGGGTTTCGAAACTAAATCTCAGTTGTGCGATCTAGTGACAAATCTTTACATACCAACTAACAAATATTTACATTACATAATATTAACGAAAATAACACCTAAAAATACAAGTAAAAATAAAATTGATGATGTCTTGGTTTTGGACACCTTCCTAAATTTTCTGATTTCCAGCTCTACTGAGACCATCCGCGTTGCCATTTTTGCTCCCCGGCTTATGTCTTACCTCAAATCGGTACTGTTGTAGAAACAGGGCCCATCGAGTTAAACGACCATTCGTCCCAATCATTTTATTCAGGTAGGTCAGGGGGTCGTGGTCCGTCTCTATAACAAAAAGTTGACCGTCCAGATAGTAGTGGAGTTTCCTTACGCCATAGACGATGGCTGCGAGCTCGCGTTCGACCACTGCGTAGTTTCGCTCTGCTCTCGAAAACTTCTTACTGAGATAAATTATGGGGTGCTCATCCTCCCCGATCTTTTGGGACAAAACAACACCCACACCGGAATCGCTGGCATCCGTTTGCATCGTGAACTCTCTCGAATAATCCGGAGCATACAAGACGGGCTTGGTTACTAAAGCATTCTTCAGTGCCTCGAAAGCCGCCTGACACTCCTCATTCCAATCTACCTTCTCTTTCCGGGTTTTCCCTTTCAACGCATTTGTTAAGGGGACCGCGATGACGCTGTAATTTTGGACGTACTTGGCATAATAGCCACTCAACCCTAAAAACGACCTAATTTGCGTCTTCGTTGTTGGGCTGGGGAATTCATGAATGGCCCTAATTTTTGCTTCACTAGGGGAGCGTTTGCCACTTCCCACTTCGTGACCCAAAAACCTAACATGGTCTTGCGCAAATTTGCACTTAGAAGGCTTTACAGTAAGCCGTGCCTCTAACAACCTATCCAATACCGAACTCACATCCTTAACGTGGTCTTCGAATGTTTTTGAATAAATTGCAATGTCATCAATATAAGGAGATGCAATTCTCTCCAAACCTCCCAAAACCTGAGCCATTAGCTTGCAAAAATAAAAGGGAGCGTTCACCAGCCCAAACATCATCTTTTTGGGAATAAACGCTCCAAATGGCGTCACAAAAGCGGCGTACCTCTGCGCACCTTTTTCCAAAGGAATTTGAAAGTAACCTTTCGTTAAATCCATCACCGTTATATAAGGTGCGGCACTAACCCGCTCTACTACCTCTTCTATATTGGGGAGAGGAAACGACTGGATTCTGGTAATGGCATTCAATCGCCGGTAGTCTACACAAGGACGTGGTGGTTTTCCCTGACTTTCTACCAAAATCATGGGCGATGCGTAATCGGACTGCCCCACTTCTATCACCCCTAAATCCAAGAGTCTTGTAATCTCCTCCCTCAAAATTTCTGTTTGTCTAGGAGACATGCGGTAGGGCCTAGCTCTAACGGGCTCACTACTGGTAAGCTCGATATCCATCTCTAACAGGGGCGTAGAACCCGGGTCTGAGGAGAACACCTTGCTATGATTTCGCAACATGCACCCAAAACTCCCTATCTGTTCCACCGTTAACCTTTCCACCAAAGCGCTCTCTCTTATCATCTTCAGGAGATCAAATTGAGTAGGATCGGGTAAGGGGTAAGGTATTTCTGCCTCCTGCTCCACCTCTTCACTCTCCTCGTCCATTATCAAATTAACACATTCGGGTCGCTTGAAATAGGGCTTAATGAGGTTCACATGGTATATTGTGGATTTATCCCTTTTCTCTGGGAGGTCCACCAGATAATTTGTATCGGAGATTTTACTGGTCACAGTCCCTGGCCCTATCCAGTTCACTGCCATCTTGTTTAACTTCGACGTGGACAATACCAGCACCTGATCTCCAACCCTAAAAACCCGCGATACGGCATTCCTGTCATACCACAATTTTCGTTTGCTCTGCTTGTCGGTCATTTGTTCGGCCGCAAGCTCCATCCATTTTTTTAGCTTATTGGTTATTCCCAAAATATACTCGACTACCTTTGGATCTGAGTTATCCGGCTCTAACCAATTTTCAAAAATCAAAGTCTGGGGGGTACGAAGATTCCGTCCGTGCACTAATTCCGCCGGGCTAAACCCCGTACTTTCGTGAGTAACAGTTCGAAGAGCAAACAAAGCCGCTGGCAAATTATGCTCCCAGTCCTCTCCCGTCTCCAAACACAACACTTTGAGAACCCTCTTAACCGAGGAATGAAATCTCTCAACAGGGTTGCTTTGGGGGTGGCACACTGAACTGTGAGTCACATGAATCCCGAATCTTTTAAAAAACTCTGATGATAAAACACTGGTGAAGGACCTTCCCAAGTCGCTTTGGACTTCTTTAGGAAATCCCATGCGTGAAAAAACCATAATTAGAGCGTTAATTACATTAGCCGACGTAATATCCGGAACGGGAATAGCTTCGGGATATTTAGAGGCTAAACAAATCACTGTGATTATGTATTTATTTTGTTTTGTGCTCTCTGGAAGGGGACCCACCGCGTCAATATTTATTTTGGAGAAAATCTCCGAAATAACGGGAACCAGCTTCATAGGGGCCTTTCTCTTATCGTTGTTTTTGCCGACTTTCTGGCATTCATGACAATTTTTTACCCAGGACTCTAACTCGGGGTAACACCGTGGCCAGTAAAATTGCCTTAAAACCCTATCCTTCGTTTTGGTCGCCCCCAAATGACCAGCTACATCCTCGTGGCACAATACCATAATTTTCTCCCGATACTTTAAGGGAATGCATAACTGTACTCTTTTTTCTCCCCGCTTCGACTCCACCACACGCGTTAATTTTCCCTTCAATACCTGGAATTCCTCCCCTTTCTCGGAAAGTTCCCAACACGATTTCAAAGAATCACAGTTCCTCTGTGCCGATTCGAACTCCCGGGACGATACTCCAGCCAAACTATTATTCTCCTGCATGGACAACTCCGGGGGAAAGGGTAGTTCTTCCTCCTCAGGGCTCTGTGACGAATTATGAATGGAAGCTCTCGTTTCATTTGCGCCTTCGACTACTTGAGCTCGCTGCTCTTCCCTCGCCCTACTTCGCGTAATGGCATTAATAGGGGTTGGGTTTTTCCTATTATCTTCTAAAAGTTGGGCAGTTTTGTTCCCTAATAAATAGTAACCCTGATCCAAAGCATCCGATTTCACGGCGACCTTCGTTACAACTTTCCCGAAATCCCCTTCTAGCTCAACTCTCGCTAACGGCAGACACTTGCATTCGGGGTCTAAAGGTTGGCGTAACCAAATTACTTCACCCGTAAAATCCTCTGGATCAATCCAACTCCTCACGCATACATCAATGCCGCTTCCACTGTCACGCAAACAACTTCGTTCTATTCCATTTACAGATATAGTGCTGATGAAAGGTCTAAAACTCTCGCTTAACCCACTCAGATTATTCAACCCTTCTAATCTTCTTTTTGCTAACTGGGGACAGAGGGGCCTAATGTGACCTGGCTCATTGCACAAAAAACAGACTACTGGTTTTTTCCTATCAAAACCCTTATTTTCCGTGATTAAAGCATCTCCTTTTCCTCGCTCTTTCTCCCTGGGCTTTCCTTCCCCGTTTTTAAACTCGCGCCTGTCCTTCACGGAGGCATAGTCATTCCTTTCTTTACCAAAGGGACGTTTTTCCCATGTTCTGACTTCCTTCATTTTATAATTACGCCGGACGCTCTCGTAATGGTCAAGTTTAACCGCCAAATCCGACGCCTTTTTGAATTCTTCCCATTGATCTAGATAATGGTATCGGGCTGCGGGCGACGCTCTCCTTTTAAGTTGCTCTACCAGCATTAACTCCTTAAGTGAATCAAAATCAGTCACCTCAACCGACTCCAGCCAATTGTCTAAATACCCTTTTAATTCAAACACAAGATCTGACCATGACGCCCCAACCTTTCTTCCATGTTCTTCGAATTTAATTCTCAGGTCTCCGGAGCTGAGTCTAAATCTCTTTAATAACACCTTTTTAACATGATAATAATCATCATTCCATTCCCTTGGTATTTTAACTATAATTTCAGAAACATCCGCAGGCAATAAAGGAATTAATTGGGACACCCACTTGTTTTCTGGCACACTTTCTTTGTTCGCTTGCAACTCAAAAATCATGAAAAATAGGGCGATGTCCAACACCTTGGGATCAAATTTAGGCACTAAGTCCTTTAAATTTACGCGCCTAACAATTTCCTCAGCTGGCGTAGTAGTTAACGCCAAACTTGCGTTCCCAAATGAAGCATTAATTTTTAATTTCTCCAACTCATGCGCGCGCTCCCGCTCTGCTAAACTATCAAGACGTTCTTGTTCTGCTAAACTATCAAGACGTTCTTGTTCTGCTACTTTATCAAGACGTTCTTGTTCTAATTCATCCGAAATCCTATCCACAAAAGCTATTCCGGTCTCCTCATCATAATCCGGTGCACTCAATATGGACCGAATGATATTTTTAACAACATCTGAGCTAGATACGCTAACTTCAAATTCTGCCGCTAATAATAATAAGACCTGCTTTTTCTGCTTTTTTAAATAAGCCATATTTTACCCTAAATGAATTAATATTACCTAAAGGGTACTCTCAATGATACACACTAAACTTCTACAATTTCTTACTAGATCAAAAATAAATTCTCTACTACGAAGAAATGTTGTCAACTAGATTTCAAAACTGAGTTCTTATCATCTACTAATCACACAATGCACAATAATAAACCTTACTTTCTTAGATGTACAAATTCCCACACTAGGTATCATTCTGAAGTAAATTTAACTTTAACAAAATATACTGAAAACACAATTGCTAATGCCATTAAATTAAATTAAACACTAAAGTTTTACCCTACTTTCACTGAATATAAACTCTCTCGCTAACAATTTGGAAAACTACATAGAATTATGCCTCTCAAAAGAAAAATCTCCAAATAGGCCTACCTTTTCCCACATCAGAACATCAGGCTCCCTTGTCATCAATCTCGCAAGGTCGGGTCCAAGATTCCACTCCGTCGCTCGGCTCACCGCTGGAGTTGACTGCGCTCCTTCAAACGTCTGGACGCGGCACACGCTGTAGTTGACTCGCTGATTTCAGGGGTCTGGAACAGCTCCTTTGACGAGTTTAGCGCCCGGCTCCTTTGAAGAGTTTAGCGCCCGGCTCACGCTGAAGTCGACTGCTCTCCTTCAAACGTCTGGGACGAGGCTTACGCTGTAGTTGACTATAGAGTTCAGTACAGTAACGACGAACGGGTCCGCAGATTTGATTTAACGAAAATCCGCATCCGATAAGCTGCCACCAATAGAAATATAATTAATGGCTGTAGCGTCTTCACACTATGTGGTGGGAAATCGTATAAATGAGTACTAATGGTTGTACTGCTTTCTGGATTATTTAATAACAAAGAAATATCTCCAGTTCATGAAATATGTACAGTACAGAAAACAAATTTGCCCGCAACGGGACTTAAAGGCGGTACCCTTTCTGGGACCTCTGAGAGACACTCCCAACACCGTTGAAGTTCTAGCGTCGTCTGCCTTCATCCTCCCCGGACTCGGGTCGGCAAAAGGCGGTGGGGGACGTCCTCTCGTCCCCCATTGGTCAAAGTTCTCCTCCTGGTGGATTTTTCTTTTTTCTTCTCATGAGTTCCAGAATGTTCGGGCGCCGCCGAGACGAACTGTCCCCGAATTCCTTCAAAACCCTGGGAGCGTCGGCAGAGATGAAGGGCTTCGGTTCCCATTCACCTTTTGTGCCCCGGCACCGAACCATGGCTGCTGGGCTGATCGGCGCCTCCATAGTCTGAAAAGGGGAGAGGAACACCTCCGGGAAAAGGAGTGTAAGATGCTTCGTCACATGGGACTCATTTCCCCCACCACGCGGTACAACTTAGAGGATAGATAAGCTGCTCTTTATCTCTGCTCTATGCGGTACAAAGGTCAGAGGGGGAGTGGATTCGTAATCGACCTGGTCAACCTTCCTCTACACGATGGTAGGTCATTTTCCCCATGGGCTGATTCCCCTGGAGTTATAGGGCTTTGAGATATCAACACTTTTCGTGACGAGCAAGTTTCTGCCGATGACCTCCATACCAATTTTAAAGACGAATTCACGTCAAAATCGGCAATATCTTGATGACGAGATATCTCGTCAATAGCAAAACTGGTTAGATCTTGATGGACGAGATATCTCGTTGAAACTACTTGGGTGTTTTTTCTCTAATCATATGGTCTGCCAACTTAATTTTCAGATACAATCCAATTCAAAGCACATTGTTTTGGGAGAATCAATATGATTTCCAATGGAACAAAGAGAAACAATATAACTTCCAACCATATCGTTTCGAAGCACTCTTATATCAGATGGAATAGATTTTGTCTCCATGCATCGTTCTGAAACTTTTGATCCGTACCCCAATTGTAGATGCATTCCACTCAGAGAAAGTATAAAAGTAGAGTAACCTTTTTATTTGCCCAAGATCATGTGACCAATACTAGTTGTAACGTGATCCTTAAACTCCTTTCGTCTGCCGAGTGGAACAGAACATTCTTCATTTGATTGGTCCACAGGTCGGGAGAAGAGGCCAATCGATTGACTCATCATCTAATTGGTCCATTGACCGATCCGATAGTAGTCGACTGGCGATTTCCCCATTTTTGTCGCCACTATAGAAATGCACGTTCACAACACCTACTCTGCCATTCGATGTTATATCACCAAACGAGGAGGTAAGATACCAAATTGGCCAAACAAGTCAATTTTTCATAGAGCAGTCACATGACTACTAGTCGGCATGTTGCTCACACTTCTAAATTTCACGTCTATGCAGTTTCGCGTACAGAACTACACACAGTTTTTAGATACGAAAACTGCTGTATGTTTCATTGTTATTTATTAATCAATAAACCTTTTGGACCTTAAACGGTCTTGCCTTCGAATAAGCTTATTCTAAATTTTGGGGTACATCTACCATTATTTCCTATACAAGGAAAAAGCTAATATCACGTATTGGACATCTCAATCATCATCTCATCTCGAGATGGCGGTTTGATTGGAAATAATGTATAGCGCTGATCACAACAATAATGTTATGTATAATTTAGTGTTTGTTTCTATTGTGTACTTGTGTTAAATTGCTCGTATTATTTTATTCCATATTGTTCGTTACTGTTGACAAAACTTCTTTCTCTTGTTTAACATCGGCCGGTTGGAAGAATAGCGGAATAGCAATCAGAGGGTTGAGGTTAAATCTGTCGTGGCCTCAAAATGTCCTCATGTTGGCGTGGTGGGGAAATTCGGGATTTGATCCCGGACCGTCGCCAATAGCCCGTTGTATTGCTTCAGTGAGACGTTAATTAAAATACCTACCTACCTTTGGTTTGACTAGTAAAATGTATAGTTTATTCGATTAAATATACTTAATTTTGATTAACTTCTTTTTTATTGCTGTACGGATTTATTTTCTTGTCTTTGTATATTTATATTAATACTTAAGTGTTCAGTTTAATTCTTAAGTAATATTAATACTTAAGTGTTAAGTCAAAGTTAAGTAAGTTCACTTTAATGTTTATGATTTTTAATTATTTGGTGTTAAAATTTATTTCATATCCACGTTTTTTTAAATATAATTCCAAGTACTGTTATTATGATTTACTCTGTTGTGTTGATTTCTTAAATTTAAAAAATTGTATAATTTGATGAAAAGTGTATTTATTTTATGTCAGTTGATTTCTTCAATTTTAAAAATAAGTCCGGAATTTGGATAAGAGTAAGAAAGAATGAAATGAAGAATTTAGCATTAATCAATCTTAAATAAACCTACTTTAATTTTTACAATTCTGCTTTTTCTTTTGATGAAATACTGCAATTTTACCGCGCTTTCGAAAATTGAAACTGGGCGCTTTCTCCTTCTTTACGTCTGGCAACCCTGGTCAGGAAAAAAAAGCGAACCCGGGTCGCGCTGCACAAATAGCCTCGAAACGGACCTTATCCCATTTTTCATAGGGATGCTTGAAAAAATGCATTGGAATTCGTCACATTAGTGCACAAAGTGACAGGTTAGAAAATCTTAGTAATGATTTTTACTTGCTGAGATCTACGCAAGCAAGCTACCTCTTTCAGCAGCCAACATTCGCCAAAAACAAAATATAAATTAAAACATCCACCAGAGCCACCCCTACTCAAAATGGACGAACCCTGTTCCTATAGCGACAGCCACCACTAAGGGGGAAAGCCTTAGGGGTAGTCAGACAGTTGTGTAGATAGGTATTTTATTTAACGTCGCACTGGAGCAACACAACGGGCTATTGCCGACGGTCCGGGATCAGTCCCAAAGAGAAAGATCCGAGGATAACACCTGGTCATTTTGAACCACGGTCAGATGACGAGGTCGACACCTGAGCTGGCACCCCACTCTCCAAACTTCCACACCACGCCAAAGTGAGGGCATTTGAGGCCCCGACGGATTTAACCCTTTCGGGCCTAATGGGCATATAAGTCCCATAGATTAGATTGGGTCAATAAATCCCACCTTTGAATGGGTTTTTACGTTTTCAGTGTTCTTGAGGAATTAGGGAATAAAAATATGATTCAAGAAACCTGGCAATACTTTCAGATTGCAAATGGCGGACTCATGGTTTTGAGCACGCCCATTCATTCTGACGAATGAGTGACCGGAAACAAAAAGATGGTACAAAAGTAGACGTCAGTTGCCCAGAAGCCATTTCCCACTGCAATATGTGCATGAATGGAGTTGACCGCTGTGATGAAATGACTACTTTTTAAGGTCATGGCAGAAAATCAGACAAGTGGTGGAAAAAGATTAGTTAGGATTTCTTTTGTGAATGCATGGATTACGAAGTGTGATGTGGAACATAAAACAGAACCACTCTTATCATTCGTGGTCCCCTTAGCTGAGCAACTCATGAATGTTGGAAGGGAGAAAGCAAACACAAAAAGAACGCGAAAGTACGGTCGTCCGTCGAAAAGAGCAAAAACTACTAAACTACTAAATTAAATTACTTTTCAGAGTTAAATTTTAATCATGCAAAAGTCGGGGCGATAGGGTTAACATGCACCAGTCCCCTTTGTACACGACGGTCTTTGGTTGGATTCAAACTCGCAATACTCCGGTTGCTAATCGTTACTCTTCCAACCGGGCTACCGCGGCCCAGTTGTGTAGGAGTAAGATAGATTAAGACGAAGGTATATACTCACTCCATGAGCGTGTGTCCGGTGTCTTCCTCGGCCTCCCTCCACATCTTCAAAGCATGGGGCATCATCTCCGCGAAGAACATCTCCGGATAGCTCGACCGGATGACCCTCGACTGACCGTGCGAGCTTCCCCGGGAGTGGAGCGCTTCGAACTGAAACACACAGAAGCAAAAGATAGAGGTAGTTAATTAACGTCGCACTGGAGCAACACAGCGAGGCGACGGTCCGGGATCCATACCGAAGGGAAAGACCCGAGGACAGCACCTCATTTTGAATCGCGGTCAAATCACGAGATCAACACCTGAGCTGGCACCCCACTCTCCAAACTTCCACACCAAGACAGGGCCGTGGTAGCCCAATTGGAAGAGCAATGAATTAGGAACCGGAGGGTTGTAAGTTCGTAACTCGGTCCAGTCAAAGACTGTCGTGTACATGGGCGCTGGTGTTACATAAAACCTGTCGTGGCCTCATATATCCTCATGTTGGCGCGGTGTGGAAGTTTGGAGAGTGGGATGCTAGCTCAGGTGTTGACCTCGTGAACTGACCATGGTTCAAAATTACGTGGTGTTGTCCTCGATCTTTCCCTTGGGGATGAATCCCCTACCGTCCGCAATAGACCATTGTGTTGCTTCAGTGCGCCGTTAATTAATTACCTTTATCATTACCAAAACATTGAATTCAATATCTATTATCATCTGTTTCACCTACTTGCTCGCAATTTCTACTTTTAAGTAATCATATACACTCATGTCCAAATTTATCTTTATATATCCAAAAATAATGATATTCCATGAAATATCCAATCGATGTAATCCATTTTTGCAGGGAATGTGTGAAAGACAAGCCTAATTAGCATTATCCAATCAAAAGTGATCAAACGGTTTCGGATATGCAAATCAAGGAGTTACGTCATCCGACGGTGAATCAAGCGCTTTGCGCAAAGTGAATATCTGAGGGAATTTCTGCAATACAGCGTTTGATTTCAGTGTGTAAGGACTCAAAATGGTTTGTTATGACTCCTAAGTATCATTTGGAAGAATCTGTGAAGTGGCGAATTATCGGCCGTTTAGAAGCAGGGCAGACAATCATGGAAGCAGCGAGATGTGTGAATATTTCAAGACAGACATTCTCTACGCTATGCAAACAATTTCAGAACTCTGGAACTGTTGTAAGGTCTGCCTGGACAAGGTCGTAAACGAATAACTGTTTCTCAAGATCGATATCTGGCAATAACTGCCCGTCGTAACAGGAAATCTACTGCTCTGCAGTTAAGTTCAGAGGTTGCAGCCGCCACTGGAACTGTTGTATCACGGCAAACTGTATACAGAAGGCTTTATGAAAAAAGCCTTTATGACAGAAAGCCAAGGGTATGTGTTTCACTGTCTTCACAACAAAAGAGGGATCGCTTTAATTGGTGCAAAGAACATCAGAACTGGAGTGAACACCAATGGACGAATGTTCTCTTTACTGATGAATCGAGGTTTAGTTTAACATCTGATTCTAAACGTGTTTACATCTGGAGGGAGTCAGGAACGCGAAATCTTCCTTCGAACATTATGGAACGGGACCGTTTCGATAGTTCAGGTGTGATTGTATGGGGAGGAATAATAATCGATGGAAGTACGCCCCTACACGTTTTCAACAGCGGATCTGTGACCGGCCAGAGATATCGAGATGAGGTCTTGGAACCTTATGTAAGACGTTTCAGAGATGTATATGGATCTGACGTTTTATTGATGGACGATAATGCTCGTCCACATCGATCAAACCTCGTTGACGAATTCCTTGAAAGTGAAACCATTGAGCGAATACCGTGGCCACCAAAATCTCCTGATCTGAACCCGATAGAGAACTTATGGGACTACTTTGGAAAAGCAATTGCACGGAGACAGATAGAGATAAATGCCCTGAAGACCGCATTGCTGGAGGAGTGGAACTCAATTGTCCAGACACGTAACTAGATGGGGGCAGACGGGGCATGTGACCCGTGAGCCGGATTTGGGGGGCGCTAAATTGACCGAGTATTTTTTTACTATAGATATTTACATATGATAAAAAGTGAAGAGGAAAAACTTAGTAGACTAAAAAAACCAAAAGCTATAAAAGGAGCTAAATGCAGAATGTGTGAAGAAATAGCAGGAAAGCTTAACCTAGATCCTCATTTTAAAGAAGTACGGAGGAGGAAGAAGCGGATGTTTGATGAGAGGGGCGAAGTTGAAAGCTATGAATTCTCAGAAGAAAAAGTTCAGATTATTGATTATACAAATAATAGATCGAATTCTGAATGAACTGAGGCAAAGGTTTCATGTCATTCAAAACATGAATAGTTTATTTGGTTTCCTCAATGGAGCTCGGTTTGAAACAATGAATGGAGAAGAATTGAAGATCCAGGCATTTGAGTTAGCTAGCACATATAAAGAAGACTTAGACAAGGACTAGCTGGCGATACAAGTGGAGAGTTTTAAGTATCATGCCTTGGATTTAAGCCCTAATATGAAAACGGCTACATCATCAGGTCTTCTGACGTTAATATGCAAGAACGGACTTGAAGACGCGTCCACCAACATAACGACAGCGTTGAGAATTTTCCTCACAATACCAGTCTCAGTCGCCTCAAATGTAAGGAGTTTTAGCAAACTAAAGATCATAAAAAATTACCTCAGAAACTTATCAGGACAACAACGACTAACCAACCTGAGCATCATATCAATAGAGCACAAGTTAGCTTCAAAGCTATCTTTTGAGGACATTGTAAAAATGTTTGCAGCCGAAAAAGCCCGTAAAGTTAAGTTTAAGTTCAAGCTTTCTGCGTTTAAATTAATTTTTTTCACATTTTGTCAATGGATTAAGAGATTGTGAAAAATGTCTAAGTACAATACTCAAGATAATAACTTGAGTAAAATCTGTTAATCCTAACTCTTGTTCCACAGTTTTCCAAAATCCTTGAATGGTTTTCGGTCGACGTTTCGATAATTCTCTTTTTAAAAGTCCAAAAGCACAAAAGTACATGGGTGAGACATCTGGAGATTTAGCAGGAATATCAGTAAAGGGTATTTATTGACTTGATACCAGTTTCTTGCTCCATTTTTTCCAAGAATTTAATAGTGGATTTAGATGTGTAGCTGCTTGCTTTATCCTGATGCAGTTCTACTGATTGTTGGCACTGTGGGTAAAGGTATGGTATTTCTTTTTTGAATATCGGGAATAAAATAGGGTTTTGATAATATGTGGGAGTTGATTTTTACGTTTTTTCCTCCTCTTTTTACTTTTATTTTTCCATTATATGCAAAACCGGCAACAATCATAAATCTCTTAGAGAAAATTCTCACGTTAAAGTTACCAAGCTTAACCACGTTTTAAGATTTTTCTCCTCTTTAGGATAATAAATTGTTCTTTTTTATTGCAATCATTTAAATACACTCACGCCTCGTCTATTGTCACAACATTTTTCCATCTTTCTCCAGTTAAATGCTTCTCATACAGAATTCTGCAGCGAGTTCTGCGTTCTGCAATATGTCGTGGAGATAGACGAACATCGTATTTTTTTGCCTTTTTAAGATTCAAATCACTGTTAATTATTTTATTTACAGTTGAAACTGAACATTTTAATGACTGTAATTGTCCTTTGACTTGGCGGATTCTCTCTTAAAATTAAAGATCTTTCCTTACAAATATTCTCAGAAATTATTTTCTTTTTTGGATACGTATTTGGAAGTATTTTTCCACTTTTACGCGTTTTTTCCTTTCTCATTAATATTGCTTATCGTACCTTTATATATCGAAAAACCATGACTTTTACAGCGTTTTTGAATAATTGAATAAGCATAATTTTCTTCGGAAAGAGCGGAAACACAGCCTTCCATCCATTGCTTATTTAAAAGCGCCATTTTGAAAGTAAACAAAACTCTGAGTTAGCAGACGATAAGTTATACTTTAACTATTTAACTGCTGCGAAAATAAAATTATTTCGTAGCATACAGTTTTTTTTACAGCTCATCAAAATCATTCAAAAAATGTCCGAACAGCCTCTGTATTTATCATAATTAAATATCCTATTCTATAGCAATAATCTGTTGATTTTGATTCAGCCACACTTATCCCGATATCATTTGATAAAACCCTTTCATTTCATTTGCAGCGATTATAAGTATGAAAGAATATACCAAACATGCAACTCTTAGATTATTTATCAATGAAATATCTTAGAATTAATTAGGTATTTTATCTTGAACTCTCAAAATCAAATTACTCCAAATTAATCTATTTACCTTTGAAATCCAGCATTTTCCATCTAAGTTGAATAAGAAGAATTTGGACTAGTGGAATTAATGTGGTGGGGCGGTATCAGATGTTGTCGGAGAGGGGTTTTTTTTGGTTGGTCGGTGGGGGGGGGGGGGGGGCGCCAAGGCGAGTTCTTGCATCGGGTGGAAACTAGCCTAGTTACATCTCTGCAATTGGCCAAACTGGTTAATAACATTATTGCCAGCATTAAAACACGTTGTGATATGTGTGTACACGTCAGGGAAAATCACATTCCACCATCCATCATAAGCCTTAATTTTTTCAGAGTTATTTTTTTTTCTGAACTCTCCTTGTCACATATTATTGCCATTTTTATTGTTTCATGCTACAGTTTTATATCATATGCAGTGCTCTTAAATTTTTTCCTTTGTATTTATGTGTTATGATGTTATGTATCATTTCACACAAATTCATAAAATTATAGTTCAATTATATTTTACTGTCTTCACAACAAAAGAGGGATCGCTTTAATTGGTGCAAAGAACGTCAGAACTGGAGTGAACACCAATGGACGCATGTTCTCTTTACTGATGAGTCGAGATTTAGTTTAACATCTTATTCTAAACGTATTTACATCTGGAGGGAGTCAGGAACGCGAAATCTTTCTTCGAACATTATGGAACGTGAACGTTTCGGTAGTGCAGGTGTGATGGTATGGGGAGGAATAATGATCGATGGACGTACGCCCCTACACGTTTTCAACAGCGGATCTGCGACCGGCCAGAGTTATCGGGATGAGGTCTTAGAACCTTATATAAGACTTTTCAGAGGTGCATATGGATCTGAATTTTTATTGATGGACGATAATGCTCGTCCACATCGAGCAAACCTCGTTGACGAATTCCTTGAAAGTGAAGCCATTGAGCGAATACCGTGGCCTGCAAAATCTCCTGATCTGAACCCGATAGAGAACTTATGGGACTACCTTGGAAAAGCAGTTGCACAGAGACATCCTCCGCCTAGAGATAAAAAATGCCCTGAAGACCGCATTGCTGGAGGAGTGGGATTTAATTCCCCAAACTGTGGTTAAAAACATTATTGCCAGCATTAAAACACGTTGTGATATGTGTGTACACGTCAGGGGAGATCACATTCCGTATTAAATTCATAAGCCTTAATTTTTTCTGAGTTATTCTTTTTTCTCTGAACTCTCCTTGTCACATATTATTGCCATTTTTATTGTTTCATGCTACAGTTTTATATCATATGCAGTGCTCTTAAATTTTTTCCTTTGTATTTATGTGTTATGATGTTATGTATCATTTGACAGAAATTCATAAAATTATAGTTCACAGTTTCTGAGAAATCCGTGATTTTATGTAAAGATAATTTTGGACATGAGTGTAGATTTTATAACGATGATTTTAATTCATAATCTATAAAACAGATTGCTCGCCACGCTACTTGTAATATCTACCTCAATATATTTACAAGTAGCGTATGTAAAGAAACAGCCTAAAACAGCAATGACAGTTTCGTTACGTTTTTCTCAGATTCTCATCTGCACTTATAAGGTGTATTAAAACTGTAAGAACTTTAAGGGGAGATAGTAATACAAAATCAGAGACTATTCGCATGGGTATGTATGTCGCAATCTGGATGTGCTAGAGGGCGCTGTTCGACTGCGCGGTAGTTGATCAGTTTGTACAGCAATTTATGTCAGTATTGTGTACAAAGAAATTATTGACGTAATTGATCTATACATGTGAATTTTACAAAAAAAAGAACACCCTTGGCAACTTTGTGTACGAAATAAATTAAACAGCGAGGATTGGTGGTTATAACTTAAAAAGTGTATGATTTATCCTTAATAAGTCAAATTTCTAGTTTGAACAATATGATTCCAAATGCCAATCAGACTTAGACAACACCACAATTCTGCATATTTAAATCCTTTCTTTCAAAATTATTTTTTTAATCTATATTTTCCGTACGAATTATTTTTTCGCACTGATTCAACTATAGTAAAAAATATTTATTTATATTTTGAATTAAATATATTTATTATAATTTGTTGTTATTAATAAATTAAATTAAATATATTTTATGTATAATTTGTTGCATTAAATTTTTAATGACACTTAAATGACGAAAAAATTACTAATGCATTGTACCATTCCTCTCCAAATCAGTTCAGTAACAAGGATTTCATTTCGTAGATGGCCTAAAGTCATATGGAAAAAGTAGTTTGGAATTTTATAAAATGACTAAAATTATTTTTAAATATAAAATAAAGAGTGAATAATGTAAGCATAAAAGCAAAGTGACAGATTTTTCAATAGATTCTAGTGCAGAAATCACTCTCCTAAGAATGACTACCATTCATCGACTATTTATTTATAGGGCAAAAAATAACAAAGAAAATACTAAAATCTGATTTCACAATTGGCATCTTTTCGCCATTTTATTCAAAAGAATTTTGTAGTGAGTAATTAATTAAATAAATGGTTAATCAATTTAATAACTAATTTTATTTAAAGAATATTACAAAAATATTCTATGCATTGTAATAGTAAATAAATGTAAATAATTTGCAAAGAGGAAACCCTTTCGACGAGGCTGAGCCCCACAGCCCCCTCTAGCTACGTCCCATCGCTCAAATCATAAATGACGTCACGAATTTGCATGAAATTTGCATTTAGAGAAAAGAAAAAGGGGAGAACTGTCATTCCTACCTGTTCAAGAAGCAGGACTTTCTTCCCCAGTTTCTGCAGGTGCAGAGCTGTCCACGAGCCCACGATACCCGCACCCACAACGGCATGATCGAATTCGGCCATCCTTCCAGCACGATGATTGTCAACTGACCGAATCCAGGAGTTTCTCGAAACGCCCCTTTTGATAGTTTCATCATGTAGTGTCTTCGATGCCCGATAGATGGCAGCACGCCAGAATGCTTTGATAAGGATATTGAAAACTTAAAGGCTCCATTTGTATCACTACAAACCTAATTTCTATCGAGTTTAATCCTATTCACTCACGTGAATCTGATGAATTGCAATAGCGTAATTCTTATTGAGTTAAAAAATAACAATAATAATTATATCTCCTCATTGATTGGGATCCAGTTCCAGTTACGGTCCCTTGGACAGTTAGATCAGGGGTTGACAAACTTTTTTGACCGTCGACCCCTTCAAGAGTTCCTTGACTTTTAATCAACCACCTCTATTTTAGCATTACGTAATTATAATAAGACAGGTAAATGTGAGTTTTTAGATTGTTTATTTCTATAGTGACAGAGTTTATTGCATGTATAATATAATATAGTATATACTAGTATTATTATATTGGCTTAACGTCAAAGGGTTTTTATTTTTGACATCCTTCTTAACATTACATATTTGATAGGAGGGATAAGTAAAAAATACAATTTAATTTAGATAACAAATAACAATAGTACAATCTTATATTTATGAAAATAAGACTTATTAATTTAATATACAATTTACTAACGTCAATGTGAAGGGTGTGGCTCTTGAAACGATTAGCAATAATGTATTCCAAATGAGTCTTTCAGCCTTCAATCTCCACGGAATTCTATATTCACTCTTAATTGCGTTTTCATTCAGGATGGGGGTAATACAAGTGAACCGAATTCAATATTACCCGAACAATGATGTTTTATATTTTTCTATCAACCCCTTACAAAATATTACCAGTATAATGATGTCTTATTTTTCTATCAACCCCTAACAATGTTATATAGACCCCTGATCTCGATCGACCCATAACAAAATATTACTCGTACGTTGATGTCCTATATTTTTCTAACGACCCCTGAGCCCGAATCGACACCTAACAATGTTATATCGAACCCTGGGGGTTCACTTTTGTGACCACTGAGTTGGACAGTGATGTCTGGTATCAAGTTTATTGATGGTCCTCAGTGCCATTTAAAATGTTAGACCCCGGTACCAAGTTGGATGATCATCTCTCAGAGCCGCAGTCTTTTTGAGGCCTCAAGCGCAATTTTCTTTGCGCATCATAAACAATTTGCTGCTCGTTGTCTGCAATTCTCAGATTTGTTTCTACATATCTATTATTATAAAATATAAATTAAATGTTTTTAGTTATCAAATACTATTTCGATAGCTATGAATAGTAAATTAATAAAAAAAAATCGAACACTTTCATTTAAATCTGTTAATTAGAACTAAACTAAACATTCCAATGTGTGTTTATCTACATTGTTTTATAAAAATGTATATTGTCGTATTGCTATTATCACTGAGTGACGAAAGTCCTGTTAAAATAGTCACTGAATTTCAAAATTTTTCACTCGTTCTTCGAAAAACATTGATGTTGAAAACCAAATTCTCAATCTTATAGAAAAACTGAAAAGTTAAATCCATATTTTAATTTTAATCATGACATTTTGATAACTGTCTGAAAATTTAGATTATGGAATTCATAGATCTCTTGTGCAACTGGGCTTTTTTTAGAAAGATGTCGATGACTATACCCAGCCCTACAACCTCATCCCAAAACTTAAAACGAAAATACTTAAGCAGATTTTTACATTTACTTCTTCAATCCCTAAGGCCCCCAACCTTGAATGTCTTAAAAATTCACGAAAACTTTAGTTAGGTTTGTGTTTATCCAACCCCTCTTGGAAAAGACTTTCAGAGTTCGGACAGTTTGCACCACAATGTCTTAACTACAAACACGAAACCGTTTTCAAAATGGTGGAAACACCTTTTTCAAGTACTTAATTTCTTAATGGCTTTTGGGCCGCGGAAGCCGGTTGGAAGAGTAACGCATTAGCAACCGGGGGGTTGCGAGTTCGAATCCAACCAAACACCGTCGTATGCAAAGGGAGCTGATGCACGTTATACCAGTCGGTGTCTCCAATGTCCTCACGTTAGCGTGGTGTGGAAGTCTGAAGAGTGGGGTGCCAGCTCAGCTGTTGTCTCGTCATCTGACCGTGATTCAAAATGACGTGGTGTTGTCCTCGGATTTTTCCCTTCGGGTTTGATCCCGGACACCGTCGTCAATAGCCCGTTGTATTGCTCCAGTGCAACGTTAATTAAAATACCTACCTGCCTTAATGACTTTTGCAACCTCTGAGGCTCGAATGTTTTGTTAAAAATAGAAAATCAATACAATTTTTAGGACATTTTTAGAACAAAATCAGAGCTCTGAAAGTTCCTTTTAAAAGCTAAACCAAATTCCTTTTATTGTTCTTTCATTGGAACATTTTTTTTCCACGAGTGGAACCAATCTTTCTCAAATTGACTTCGTTTGAAGGTACCGCAGCGCCACCTAGTGACTCTGATGCACAACTGAAGCTACTTATCCACACCACGAGCGCAACACGAGAACAAAGGCACTTCGTTTCTTCGAAAGCAAAAAGGCCAAGACGCAACTCTTACCACATCTGACCTCCCAAACAATTCTTCACGGTTAATTTGATTCGGAGTTACGTAAGACTGCACATTGTTTGCGATGAATAAGAGCTCCAGACTAAACACCCAGAACGCTTAGGTCTTGAATGATTCAACAGGGGAAAAAGTTTAACTTTAATTTATATTTTTTAGATGTATCTGTATGTTTCGGAAAGTTAAGATTCATTTTTCGATTTTTTTTTATTCTTTGCATTTACCCAGGGCCGTTTGTGAGGACATTCCCAAACGTTCCTTTCATGTGTCGTGCTAAATGAGCATTGCATTTCAAGGTTTTTTCGGCCGTTCAGAGTATTGAAGCATTCAGGCGGTATTAATAGCACGCGCAAACCTCCTCTTTTCTCGAAAATATTTGACTATCTAAAGAACACCAAGTGTAGTCCAACCCCAAGGGACTTTGAAACATCGACAGCTAAGTCAGTCAATAGAATTTTCTTCAGCCTATACCGGAGATAGAGAGCTGACGCTCAGGATCTTCGCGGAGAACGCAACACCGTGAGGATATTTAAGGCAACGACAGATTGAACGTGCACCTTTGTACACGATGGTCTTTGGTTGGATTCGAACTCGCAACCCTCCGATTGCTAATCCGGTACTCTTCCAACCGGGCTACCGCGGCACCCCTTTTGAAGAAAGGAACCAGGAGTAGTGAAGAAAGAGTTCTACTTGAAGCACCTGTTCATCAAATAATTTGAGATACCCCAAATTACCTTCTTTCTCCCGGTTCCTTTCGTGTGTCGTGTTAAATGAGCATTGCATTCCAAAGTATTTTCGACTATTGAAGCATTCACACATATATTTTATCCCGAGAGATTTCCGAAACTTCAATTTTCTCTGATATAACTTATTTCTGCATGTATTGTTTTATAACTTTAATTATAAATCATTTCAGGAAGGTTTCGAGACCTGAAAACATCGAAGCCCTTGATTGCTTTTAGATTGCTCTAATCCAGGGGTGTCAAACTGGCGGCCCGCGGGACGCATGTGGCCCCCGAGGTAATTTTTTTGTGGCCCACGATGCTCTAGTTCAACTGTTGCGGTGCACGTTAAATCTGTCGTGGCCTCAAATGTCCTCACGTTGGCGTGGTGTGGAAGTTTGGAGAGTGGGGTGCCAGCTCAGGTGTTGCCTCGTCATCTGACCGTGGTTCAAAATTACGTGGTGTTGTCCTCGGATCTTTCCCTTTGGGATTGATCCCGGACCGTCACCAATAGCCCATTGTGTTGCTCCAGTGTGACGTTAATTGAAATACCCTACCCTCAACTGTTGCTCTTTTCACAATATTGTGATAAAATTGAAGAAATCAAAAACGAATTCGATAAACGTTTTAATGATTTCAAAGAGTTACAAAATTTTTTTCTCTTTTCATTAGGCCTTTTTCCTTTGAAGTTGAATCGGATCTTTCCCTTTGGGATTGATCCCGGATCGTCACCAATAGCCCGTTGCGTTGCTCCAGTGTGACGTTAATTGAAATACCCCCCCCCCCTTTGAAGTTGAAATTGCTCCCACTTCGATACAACTGGAATGAATTGGTTTCCAGAATGATTCGGTTTTAAAAGACAAATATCGAGAAGTAGGAATTCCTAAAATATATTCTGATTTAGGTGCAAAATACCCGGAAATTAAAAAGCTTGCTGCACAAATTTTATGCTATTTTAGGTATTGGTATTTGGTATTTTCAATTAACGTCACAATGGAGCAACACAACGGGCTATTGGTGACGGTCCGGGATCAATCCCAAAGGGAAAGATCCGAGGACAACACCACGTAATTTTGAACCACGGTCAGATGACGAGCTATTTTAGGAGTATGTACTTGTGTGAGCAACTATTTTCGTCCATGAAATTAAATAAAACGGCGTACAGATCAAGATTAACTGATAAACATCTATGTGCCATAATGAGGATTGTCTGTTCTCAGTCTTTGAATCCAGATATTGGAAAACTAGTAGGAGGAAAGCGCTGGCAAGTTTCCGGTTAATTTTAGTTTTATAAATACATTAAATTAAATAAGCGTTAAAATAAAAGCAATTATGTAGCAATATTATAAATTATTACCCTAAATTCACTTAATTACATAACGTGTTTTAATTATCCTATCCATATTCCTGAATCCTCACTTCAAAATATAATTTTAAGAAACTTTGTAAATGTGATGTGGCCCGCGTGAATCTTACCATTTGCATTAAATGGCCCGTGTTTTAATTGACACCCCTGCTCTAATCTAAAGAATAAAATATGCAGATCTATAAGTATCTTATTGGAATCGTACCTCACGTGTTGTCATCTGACAGTGATTCAAAACGACGTAGTGGATGTTTCCCTTTGGGATTAATCCCGGACCGTCACCAATAGCCCGTGTGTTGTTCCAGTGTGACGTTAATTAAATGCCTACCTACCAAGCGAAAAATCCATTAATAATAAAAGTAATTTTTCTTATCGGTATCTGGCAAGACCAGAATTTCATTTGTTTAGTTCGACTTCGAATTCATTGTGTTCTGAGTTGCAGGGAACTGTTGTCATTTGAGCATTTGTAAGTATTACGAATTCGTTTTGTGAATAATGATTTTGAGTATTTTATCCTGAATACATTTAGAATTACGCTATTGTTAGATTCGAATTCGACGCGTTTGTTCATCTTTGACTTTGCGAAATTCTTTTATTTTCAGTAATCGGAATTTTAATTCTGTTAAGCTGCTACTGCTGTAAATATGCGTTCCTTTATTTTATTTATTTCTGTGTTAGATTTCGACGAATTATCTGTTTTGAGTTTATCGCTGAGGGCGCACTCATTTTTGGGGCTTGTATATTTCGTTTAATCCTCCGATTTCGACGAGATATCTCGTCCATCAAGATCTAGTCCATTTTGCTAATGACCTGCATTGGGGCAACCACCAGAACGGTTAAATTTCCTTAAAAAAGTCCTTGGTTTAATATATGGTTATAAAATTATTTTTCATCAGATAATGTCACGAGACGAAACCTTTTGAAACAAGAAATCGTACTTTGCAATTCAGTTTTTTTATTTTTGTCATGGTTTTTTTAGGAAAATCAATAAAACCTACATTTTTTCATGTATCATTGAATTGGGTCGTATTGATAGCTATATTAAACAGACGAATAGCTGCATAATATTCTGAACAGGTACGTGGTTTGCATTCTGAAACCGAATCTGAATTGAGAAAATGCCATAAGGATTCAATTTGAAACTGTTCTGCTTGGAATAACAATTTTTAAGTGAATATCGAATTGGTAGAATATCAGTTTTAGAAAAATTTTGGAATTAGGACCTTAAAAAAATTTCAGTTTGTCTTAGTGGCTGAATGTCGAGGTTATGAGTTGAAGCTATTCGTATGCAACTTGTGAAACGTTTGTTAAAAACTCTTTTTAAAAAAAGCTGTCAAATTGGCCTACCGTTTTTGTTCAAATTTGTAATTGTGTATCTTTGCTTTATTTGCCCTGAAAATATTTAATTTTAAAGCAAGTTTGTTATTTCACATCGCTGAATAGTATTTTCAAGAAAAAAAGCTTCAAAATAAATTAAATCATGATTGGTTGGTTGGTTTTGGGGTTTTATGGCGCAAGGGCCTTATTTGGCCATGCTGCGCCAGACACAACATCAAGTAATAGACACAATAGAAGTTTTACTGACACAGAAGAGAGAAATACAACCAGGAAAGAATCGAACCTGCTCCGCCTACGACTCCAAGGTTGCTAGCGCAGTGGGCATACCCACTGAGCCACGATAGCCTCTAATTAAATCATTAATATCGAATAAAATATATTTGTTATCCTTCCCTTAATGATATCGCATCCCTGGTGCAAAAGATTAGATTATAGATTTTGTGTATAGTTATAGATTGTATTATAGTTCTTTTATATAAATTTTCTCCTGTTTAAAAAATATTTTAACATTTTTATTCAGACACTTCCAGGTACTTACATTTTGAATGCAAACAGAAGTTTGATTGTTAGATTTGGTTTCTGTATTCTATCCGGATTTATTCAAATTAACATATATCACTTATTACGAAATATCTCCAATCTATGAATTAAACTTTTCATGAGAATCATTATCACATAAACACTTTTGAAAAACGTCATTTATATGTTTTAATATACAGTTAAGAAACATTGCATTGTTTTAGCGATTTTCTCCGTTCTGAATCCGAACCAGAACAGAACCTCTAGTAAATTTATTGTACAAGTCGAAATTAAGTTAAAATAACTCATGCGTCTGAGTTTGAAACAACTCATTTTACGTCATCCATCTGAAAAGAATAATAGGAGAAAAACAATTTATTTATTCTCGTTTATGATAGCTGTCACCAGATGGCACTATGAATGCAGTTTTGAACGGAGAGAGCATACTACCTCTCCCAAAAGATTCATAGTTGTTTCCTTTAGGAAAATAAAATACATTATTTATTCCACGACGGGCATGAAATAAATAAATAGTTGAGTCAAATGAATCTTTCCATATTTTTTATCGCCGTTTTTTCTTGGCACTGCTTCAATATCTGTATTCTGAACGAATTTAAGACCAGAAGCTCTATACGCATTCATCAGAAATGCCATCTCGAAATAAAAAACACTTTTCGAATTGAACTCCCGAATTCTTCCCTATTTTCCTTTTCCCCTTTTCACTTTATTTCGATCGAGTAAATTGTCGTTTGGACGTCCGCCATCCTAGTGTTATGTATTTTATGCGCGTCCAATCTAATTTCCTTGTTTCTTGCATATGTTAATGGTGTTCTTTACGATGCTTTTTTTTGTTCTGTAATCACCCGAAGTTTGTCTTTTTCTTTATTGCTGTTACTCTTTCCCTTAACGGGCACGGAATAAAAACAACTTTTCCTACGACATTTAAATTTTTCGTGATTCTGTCTTTTTACGACATGCTTTCTCAAACATAAATTCTTCTTTAATGGCCTTGTTTCAAAACGTGATTCTTGGGCCATTTTTTCCGTTACGTGAATCGAGTAGGGGAATAAAAAGTATTGTGCGTTTTCTATTGGATTGTATTGGGTTTCTATTGATCCGAAACACTCTTTTGTGAAATGAAAACTGCATTTTAAACTCTTTTGGAACACTTCTTAAACGGGAATCGGATTATTAGAATAGAGGGGAATGATTAAATCCGTTCTATTGCACCTTAGAAGTAAAAAATACGTCAATACTTATTTCCTGAGTTCCAAAGAATAATTTAAAAATTCATTTTCATTAGAACATTGTTACAATTTAAATATATGAGTGCCCATTTTTTAGGGGGAGGCGATGGTACCGAAATCCGAGATGTCTACAGAAGGAGGTTTTTGCTGTTTTCTTTGTGAGTAGTGCCGCGGTAGCCCAGTTGGAATAGCAACGGAATAGCAACCGGAGGGTTGCGAGTTCGAAACTCGGTCCAACCAAAGACCATCGTGTGCACGTGAAATCTGTCGTGGTTTCAAATGTACTCACGTTGGCGTGGTGTGGAAGTTTGGAGAGTGGGGTGCCAGCTCAGGTGTTCTCGTCATCTGACCGTGGTTCAAAATTACGTGGTGTCAGATCTTTCCCTTGGGGTTCGAACCAAGACCGTCGGCAGTAGCCCGTTGTGTTGCTCCAGTGAGACGTTAATTAACTGCCTATCTTGAATAGATTAATTGAAATACTATTTGTAAACAAAATTCGGAATTCTAATTATCCGAAGACTAATTTTGAGGAATATGAAGCTCTTCTCTAGCACAGTGAAGTGAGAAAATATATCCATATCGATTTATAAGTATATAAGTTTCGTGAGGCGTAAACGAACACTGTATTTTACTTTTTCTATCATTTTAAAGATTGAAATTCTAACTAACAATTTGTAACAAACAGTTAAAAATTTCAGAATCCAATTTAATGCTAGATGTTAGAAGTTTGTTTCCAAATCATCGTAAAGAAATAGTTTCGAACGATGAAACTCAAGTTATAGATTAAAAAATTCGAAACCGAAATAATTTCGTATCGAAAGTGATTGATCCCGGACCGTCGCCAATAGCCCGTTGTGTTGCTTCAGTGCGAAGTTAATTAAGATACCTACCTCGTAAAATCAATGAATTAAGCACAAAAAGGAAATACGCGATTCAGACAGTTATGGTTACGATCTGAATATTCTCCTAATAGACTTAATGTCATCTTGAGAGGTAAAACAAAGTTCTTCGATCCATTAAGTTGTAGCAATGCTTCGTTACTTGTTTCCATACAACATAATTCACCTGTTATCTTTCTAATGATACTTCTAGATTGTTTTCTTTTATTAAGATTGCGTTAACATCTTTTATCCAATATAATCGCGTTTCTTATCGGAATGGGATTCTGCAAACTTTGAGTTTTCTCTTGGATTTTTGGAATTCCAAAAGCATTTTGTGCAACTGTGCAAACAAACAATATAAAGTATTTTAAGGTATCTTTAAAATGCCATTTTCACTCAAATTTCGCTTTTGAAATTTCGATTTTGAAATTTTACATATATTCCAACTTTTTAGTTCTTCAAATCACTTCGTATTTTACTTCTACGACCCTTAGAACGGGAGATATAAAAATTTTTTAAAGTATTGACATCTAAATTTAACATGGGGATATATTGTTTTTAGCTTTTTCTCGAAATGCAATTTAGGCTAAGCGCTACTCTTCGCAAAACCCAATATCTCAGAATGCATCAATTATTATTCTTTTGAACTTTTTATCCGTGTTCTGAAGTTTATAAAGCAGCGTTTGAACTATTAATACAAAAAATATTCGTTTTAAAAAATTGAGCAGGAGTTAAACATGAATACTTTTTTACATTTTGCTCTTTTTTCATGTTTTTTCAGGAATGACTGACGTCAAAGTCCACTATTAATTCAAATATAGCAATGATTGTAGCTTAATACCTGGATCAATTTTTATAGATGACTAGCAAATTTGCTCGCCCTCACTCCAGTTGAATTGGTTAAGTATATATGTTGAAAGTGACCAGAAAATCATTTTCCTCTTTCGTAGAAAAATGCCAAATCATTTAAGTGTGAGTAAAATAATTTTCAAGAACTTTTTTGACATTTTTATTACTTCTACTACCTACTTCAGACATAAATTCTATACATGCAAATCCATCCATATAATACATGTCATATATATCGCACCTCTGCTAAAGGTACAAATGGGCGAAAGATGAGATACTAAGGTAACAGCTACAAAAGACGATTTTGAGAGAGGATTAGGAATTCCCTTTCTTTAAGTTCTATTGCTGTAAAATTGCTCAACTCAGTTCGTAAAAATGACGAATCTACTGCGGATAGAAAAATGCTGATAGAATCTCACATAATTTACCTGCCAATATTGTTTTATTTGTGGCGCCTTTTTTTTGAATTTCGCTACCATTAAGGGAAAGATGACTAATTTGATAAGATATTTATCACTAAGTTTGTTTTAAAAGCGAATACGTTTTTATAATTCCATTTCGTGGCACGTGCAATAATAAAAGAACTTGTTTTAAAATTTAATATCTTCAGTAGTGTTAAAGCAAAGGTAACGTATTACCATTTTTTAAATGGTAAATCAATTTGACAGCTTTTCTTCTAAATAAAATCATTGTTGTAAACAAACTTTCCCTATACAAGTTGCTTCAATTCGTAAAATAAGCCACCTTGGCCATCTGTCGCTATGACAAAGAATTTATAATATTTCAAAAGCCCTAGTTCGGATATTTTTAACATTAACGTTCTTTCAATAATGGCAAAAATCCACTTAAAGTTTGTTTTATTCTAACTTATATGGCCGCTTTAAACAGAATATTTTGCGGTGGTGTTGAGTGTGATGAAAAGGAATTACAATTTATTAAAATAATAAATATTTAAAACAGAAAACAGACTTTAAACAAAATAAAAGTTGGCGGGGAAAAGTTCTAAAGATATAAATTCATGATTCTTTTTTATCTCTTGATCTCAGTTGCACAACTTACAACTAAAAATTAGATAGAATTTGAAAATACGAAATTAATTCGCAGCGGAAAAAAAAATATCACTGCGCCTGGCAAATGAACACGAGTTTCCGTTTTGTTGCAAAATATCGTTTGTTCCAAATGTCCAGAAATAGTTCATATTTTGCAAAGAAAATAAATAAGGCTCAAAATAAAAAAAGTATTTGAATTTAAATTCTGTAAAAATAGTTTTTTTTAAATATTAATTTTTTAGCAGAACTGGTAAAACGATTTAAATAATTGCAATGCTCAATATACATTCCATCTTCTCCAAAACTACCAAATTATGGTTGATTTAAGTAGTTACTCAGATGTTTTAACATGACACTTGCTTAAATACGAGATATCTCGTCCAAACCACTTGGAGGGTTAAAAGATCAAAAAAGAAAAAGGCCGAAAAAAGATTTCCGCATTGTGGCTGAAATAAATGCCAAATATCAATAAAAAACTAATTTCCAAAATGTTACCAGAAAAATATTTTTTGGACAATAATGTGATTAAGGTGAGGAAAAAGTCATGAAAAGAGAATAACCTGCTCAGAACCTCTTTCATCTTGCTTCCGATTTTGAATGATATATGATAGCACCTGCCATGTAGGAACTATTTATCTACGCCGGCTTACCACCTGCGTTTACGGTTTCCGCGAAGGCCTGGGTGCCAGCAGGCAGTAAACGAGCGAACGGAAGGTTAGTAAAATAAAATCAATGAAAATATCTCATGTTTAGTATGCTCTATAGTGATAATATTTTTTAAATTATTTGTTAAAAATATTTACAATTAATAATTAAAAGAAAAAATACTGTAGAAAGCATGTATTTTTTACTTTTCTTCAATTACATTTAATAAAATACGGCATTATTCATTCATCAAAAAATAGCCAAATATTTACTTTTATCGTAGGCAAAATCCTCACAATTTGGATGAGTGTTGCGTCTTATTTGTAAGAATTTATTTTCAAAACTATATTTTTCTTTCCTTTTGATTCGTAAATAGTATTCTGTGTTCGTAAAATGGAATGAAAAGGGGCCTCGGCATCCTATTTGGAAGAGCAACGAATTAGAAACCGGAGGGCTGTGAGTTCGAAACTCGATTCAGCCGTAGTGAAAGCGGGGGCGGTGCATTTTAAATTTATCGGGACCTCAAATGTCCTCACTAAGTTTGGAGAGTGGTATGCCAGTTCAGATGTTACCTGGTCATCTGACCTTGGTTTGAAATTACGTGGTATTGTCCTCGATCTTACCCTTCGGGTTTAATCTTAGCCAATAGACTGTTGCGTTGCTCCAGTGCGACATTAATTAACTACCTACCTACAATGAAACCATTTGAATGAGGTCTACGAGTGAGTTCGTAAAAAGGAGTTAATTCAAAATGGTATCACAACAGTAAAGATTGTCGAAAATCAAATCTCCAAATTTGAAATTCTGAATTGAAACAATTAAATACCCAGCATTGCATTAGATACGCATAGAGAACTAATTATCATTCTACTACTTCAAATGTCTTGAGAGTTGACAAAGAACGCTATTTTTTTTACTTTTGTCACAAAAACAATGTTCTTTACAGGTAGCAATAAGAACTTAACCAATGAGTCTAAAACAATTCGATCACGCATTTTCATTTTCTGAAGAAATATTTTTAATCGAGTCAACAGAACAACATTCGTAGTTTTCAAACCTGGAAAATTTGGGGTATGCCTTGGATTACAAAAACGAATGTAGATTGACAATATCGAAAAGAGGTCAATGAGAGGCTTGTATGTAAAGCTAAATATAGAGGGCGCTAGTGTTCAATTAACCTATATCGTTACAAATGGAGGAACATGGCACGTTACTCGAACGCAATGTTATTCAATGCTTTTATTATGCGAGAGATTATCAGTGTAAATAAACCACCGGAAGACGAGGATTTTACTTCCGGTACTCGCTTAGTAGAAAATGTAGTTACTTTAAAATGTACCCAAGTTACATAACTTGGGAATACATTCACCAATACGCTCTACGGAAAAGACACTAGCGCCATCTACATTTTTCATACTCATTAATTTACACTATATAATATTAAACATTTTACATAATATTAAATTGCACAATTATAGTACAAATTAACGCCAAACCAGCGATAAATCATTAGGAAAAACCGGAAGTACTTGGTCTTCGGTATTTTGCACTGAAAATCGTCTTTTGATTACACCATCTTAGAAATTAATAAAACAAGAGATAATCACTATAATCTCAATTTTCAAAATGTTATAAACTATCAATTTCGTTTGATGATAATTATCAATCGAACCTGATTGATAACGTTTTAATTTTGTACTTGAAGTACAAAATTAAAAAATTGAGTTTTTGAAGATGTGTCATCCAATCAAAAGAATTCTCTAATGAATAATGCTCGATCAACTCTAATCATGCACTAAATGACCCATCAAGGAACAAGATTATAATTTCATTTGATCGATTGTAGCTAATGAAAAAGAATCGATTAGCGATGAATATTTTCCATTCGTGTTCCACGAACACAAAATTACAGACATAAAACTGCATCATTTGACAAACTTCGGGGGAAAAAATTTACATGAAAATATCACCATCCATCATTTGGAACGAAAAAAACTGCGAGGCTAAATGACGCCATACATCACACTGTTGCCACTCAGCTTCTAAATATTAATACTTTAATTAGAGGACGCGCGTTAAAATATTCACCGTGTGACACTTTTCGACTCGTTTGGGTTCATTATTTCGTGCGGTGGCAACGCGTGCATTCAATTTTCGCCCGGTTACAGTTGCGTTAATGGCGGCATTAAAGCCATCTTTGTAACTCCAAATGAATTACATTTTTAATCAATTATCCGAAATTAACTTTCCGTCCTCTTTTTTTGCCTCTCAGCGGGGAAGCTATTGTCTTTCCAAGAGGATAGAAAAAAAGGACGAAATTGATAATGAATAATCTATTTTTCTCCTTTCCTGGACTTTTTAATAATGATTTATTGAATATGTTTATGAAGACATCGATTTTTTTGCTAACCAGCAAGAAGGCTTTAATGCGTTTTGCAATTTGAGTTTACCGTCATTAAAAAATCCTTTTTTGCTTATGGAATAAATGGATTAGGGAACATTTTCTCTTTCGGAATCTTTCTTTTTGTTCTGATCTGGTAAACAGGAGGGTCGGTGAGTTTAAATTGTAAAAAGTATCGGGAATTGGAGATCGGGTTATAAGAGTTGCTTCTGAATCAATACATTAGCATATTCCTTAGTTGCAATTCTGTTGGATGGCGCTGTTTGATCATTTGGATGCTTGTGACCTATTCATTAGTTTTTCTTTTGACAAATCAAATATTTTAATTAGAAAGAATTGCAAAATGAATTTGGTACGTTCAATAGGCTGGGGTTGGACTGGCTATGTAGATGCTGGAATATTTCACATGAGGTGGCATATTTGATAACTCGGTTGGTTTTTAGGGTTTTATGGGCCATATTTGGCCATGCTGTGTCAGACACAATACAATATCAAGTTATTGACACAGAAGAGAGGAATGCACCTAGGGAGGAATGGAACCTGCGCCACCTACAACTCGAAGGTTGCTAGCGCAGTGGACATACCCACTGAGCCAAGGCGGCTCCTGATAACTCAGATTTACAAAGTTTATATTTTCCCAATCAATAAAAGCATCGTATTCCACAGACCGATTTTCCTTTAGCATCCGCTCAGGGTAGAACAGTTGAAAGAGTTCGAAACTCGGTCCAGCCAAAGACCATCGTGTACACGGGGGCTGGTGCACGTTGAATCAGTCGTGACCTCCAATGTTCTCACGATGGTGTGGTGTGGAAGTTTGGAGAGGGAATACCGGCTCAGGTTTGACTTCGTCATCTGACCGTTCGCAATTACGAAGTGCTGTCCTTGGATCTTTCTCTTGGGGATTGATCCCGGTTAGTCACCCCACTCCAAATTTCCACGCCACGACAGATTTAATGTGCACCAGCCTCCATGGACACGACGGTCCTTGGCTGGACCGAGCTATGAACCCGGTCTCTAATCCGTTGCTCTTCCAACTGGGCGGCCCGAAGTTTTTTTTTTTTTTTTTTTTTTTTTATTTCAATTAACGTCACACTGGAGCAACACAATGGGCTATTGGTGACGGTCCGGGATCAATCCCAAAGGGAAAGATCCGAGGACAACACCACGTAATTTTGAACCATGGTCAGATGACGAGGCAACACCTGAGCTGGCACCCCACTCTCCAAACTTCCACACCACGCCAACGTGAGGACATTTGAGGCCACGACAGATTTAACGTGCACCAGCCCCCTTTGTACACGACGGTGTTTGGCTGGATTCGAACTCGCAACCCTTCGGTTGCTAGTTCGTTACTCTTCCAACCGGGCCACCGCGGCCCGCGGCCCGAAGTAATGTGGAAAACGATGAATTACGATACGGTGTGTTTGATTTGTTTCATTTAAAACTGGATGGAACATCACGATCCGGGCCCCGGTTGGAAAAGTAACGAATAAGCAACCTGCGAGTTCGAATCCATCCAAAGACCATCGTGTACGTGGGGGTTGGTGCGCGTTCAATCAGTCGTGGTCTTCAATGTCCTCCCGTTGGCCTGGTATGGAAGTTTGAAGGGTGGAGTAGTAGCTCAGTTGTTGATCTCGTCATCTGACCGTGGCTAGAAATGACTGTGTTAACCTCGGATCTTTCCCTTCGGGTCTGATCTCGAACCGTCGTCAATAGCCCGTTGTGTTGCTTCAGTGCGACGTAATTAAGTACCTACCTACGTACGTGATCCATTTGCATTGCGACTTTCGCAGAAAAGTAAAAAAAGTGATTTTCGTTATGTTAAGACAGGCTGAAAAGTGAGCAAGAGCAACTCGGGGGTCATTATCTTAAATCCACTTATCTGAGTTATCTCTGGGATTAGTTGAACCGTATTCACGCACACAAACAGCGGATTACATGATTAGTCGAGTCAACTCGATGCGATTGGCCAATAAGATCGCGAGGCATTGTTTGCATTTCCCAGGTCATGCGAATACAGGTTGCACATTCCCAGCACAGCAGCCCTCGAATCCGAATCTTTCTCAAAAGCATACCTCAAAGTGTGTCTCGCATATCTTGAAAATTTAACTCTTTTCTCTCTTCGCGAGTTTTTTTCCCCAATGTTTTCTTCTATCTCGTCTGTTTCCTCTTTTTTCATTTGACTTTCTCTCCGTGTTCCGCGGTAGCCCGGTTGGAAGACATGTCCTCACGAAGGCATGGTGTGGAAGTTTGGAGAGTGGGGTGCCGGCTCAGGTGTTGACTCCTCATCTGACCGTGATTCAAAATTACGAGGCGTTGTCCTTTGATATTTCTTTCAGCAAGGGATGGACTGAATTCGCCAATAGCCCTTTTTGTTGCTCCAGTTAGACATTAATTAACTACCTACCTCTCTTTCGCTGAGTCTCTCTGGTGAGAATCTTATGTAGTTGTACGCTGCAAACATGTCAATTAATCTCAATCCCTACCTCGGCAAGGAGGCTGTCGTGGCTCAGTATGTCCACTGCGCAAGCAACCTTCCACTTGTAGGCTGCGCTGGTTCGATTCCTGTCTGATGCATTCCTCCCTGGGTGTATTTTTCTCTTCTGTGTCAGTAAAACTTCCATTGTGTGTCTATTATTTTCCAAGTATGGCCCTTGCGCCATAAAACCCCCAAAACCAACCTTCTTTTTCTAATAGTGTCTCCCTGTACATGTCTCTCACTCCTTATGTTTCTCTCTCACTTTCTATGTGTTTCCCTTTTTGTGTGTGTTATGTCTTCCTCTCAGTATCTCTGTAACCTGTCTGTGTCTCTTTTCTTCTCTTTCGATGTGCGTCTATGTCTCTCCCGCTCTCTCTGTATCACTGTATCATCTTTCTCTGTGTATCATCTCTCTGTGTATCATCTCTCTGTGTATCATCTCTCTGCGTATCATCTCTCTCTGTATCATCTCTCTCTGTATCATCTCTCTCCCTCTCTTTTTGTATCTTCTCACTCTCTCCACGTGTGTCTGTGTTTGTCTCTCCCTCGTCTGTCTCTACGTGTGGATGCGTGTCTCTAAATGTGTCTCTGTGCGCCTCTTTTTCTCAACCTCTGCCTTGTCCTCTATCTTCCTCTCTTTCCGAGCATGTTACTATCTCTTGCCTGCCTATCTCGGTATGTACCTCTCTTTCGCAGACTCTTTTTCTGACGAGAACATCTACCCATCTTATGCAGTTGTACGCTTCGAGCTCACCCATTCATCCCAATCCCTTCGATGAACCTACCGAAATCCAACGACCGAAAACCCAAGAACTCCCCTCGCACTCTTCGCGATAGCATAAAGCCACGCAATTCTACCCCGATTCTAGCCAACGGATCCAGGTCATTTCCATTTAATTTCACTCACTTTCTCCCCACTGCACACGTGCTCCCTGAAAAGCAGAGGGAAATCCCCATTCTAATAACTGCAGCATGTCCCTACCCTCGAAAAAAGGGGTCTTTATGAAATCCGCCGATAAGTCGGGGCCGCTTTTTCGGAGACAACCCCCCGCTCGTGAACAGCGATTCGGACTTTTTCATCATCCATCATGGAAGGGTGCATTTACTTTCGCGTGAAATGTGTGCTTCCGCGACGGGACGCCCGGTACCTCGAATGAGCCCCCTAATCCGAGGCAGAGGTGGTGAATGGTACATTCTGTACCGGTCGTAGGTTCGCGTGGATATCTGGCTCTTGTAAATGGTGTGGCAGTTTGGTTGATTAGATGACGGAAGGACTCATGAAACACGAATATATATTACAACTTAATGCTTAACTTGCAAGAATATATGCATTTTCCCACTTTTCAAACTCTACCGCTTTATTACAAGTGCAGACAATGAAGAGGTTTGAATGTTTTGAATTAGAAAACAGATTAATACAGAAACTTCTCATATCACTCGAGACCCTTAAATAGGGGGCCGATACCATGGTAGAGGTGATTTCTCTTGTGTAGGAGCCCTGAGAGAGCCGTAACCTCTCGGCAACCCCAAAAAACATGGGGTCTTCGTAGCTCAGTGGGTATGTTCACATCGCTAGCAACCTTCGAGTTGCAGGTTTGGTTCCTGTCAGGTCCATTCCTCCTTAGGTGTATTTCTTCCTTCAGTGTCAGTAAAAACTTTCATTATGTGTGTATGTGTTTTACTTGATATGTATGTCTTGTGTCTGGCGCAGCACGTCCAAATATGGCCCTTGCGCCATACAATCCAAATAAACCAACCAAGCTTCCACGAGGACGTTCGAGACCACGACAGATTGAACGCTCACCAACCCCCATGTACGCAACGGTCTTTGGTTGGATCGAATTTCGAGCTCGGAATCCTCCGATTGCTAATCCGCTTTGAACCGGGCTAGTCTTGCAAGCACCATAAAAGCGCCTCATTGTTTACTTGCATGCGATTCATTTTAAACCAAAAACGAGAAATGTACGAGACTCTAGAAAGTTTGTTTTTGCAGTCTCTAGGGCAGTGTTTTGATGAAGACCGATCCGCAATTAACTCTCAAAAACACTCCTTGCAAAAAGGGAAGTTTTAAAAACACCATCCGCGCCACGGGCAAAGCACTCTGCCAGTCGGACAGATTTTTTTCTCCGTGTCATCCGTAATGCTAGACATCTGTCTTCCCGCAGCCATTTGTCTAATTTAAATTGGATAGAGACACAATGCAGTGCGATCCAGTCTTATCTGAGACGGCTTACTTCTGAGCCCAGAGACTTTTTTCTACCGTTTTCTTTCCGTTTCTGGAGTATGTTTGGGGAAAGATTATCGGTATCCCACTTATCAGATGATGGGTAACAACTTTTTTTGCAGGAAGTTGTGTTTACAGCATCAGAAATGGGAGGTTTTTTTCGTGTGCAGTTTCTTTTCGCTGGATGAAGAGCTTTGGCTCTCTTGATTAGATTACATGGTTGGATATAAACATACATAAACATTCCAGATTTTTTTCGTTCCAAATTACAAACAGGTTTCGAATTGTATTGGTGATCTTTTAGGCTACTATTTTATTACTTTGGCTGTCTGTTTTGAGTGTTTTTATTGGGTCTATTGAATCTTGCGTTTGGTACAGCTTGTCCGCTAACGGACCTTGTGCTATCAAACCAAACCATTTTTGATAAGCCATTGTCCTATCTATTTTTGATGGGAGATGCGTGTTCGACTCGCCTCCCACATCACACAAGCAAGCCGGGACCGTCGGAACTCACTGCGTTAGCAACCTTCGAGTTGTACGCGGTGCAGGTTCGATTCCTGTCAGGTGTATTCCTCCCTGGGTGTAACGGATTAGCAACCGGAGTGTTCGAATCCTACCATAGATCGTGTACAAAGGGGGCTGGTGCACGTTAAATCATGGATGCCCTCAAATGTCCTCACGTTGGCGTGGTGTGGAAGTTTGGAGAGTGGGATGCCAGCTCAGATGTTGCCTCGTCACCTGACCGGGGTTCAAAATTACGTGGTGTTGTCCTCGGTTCTTTCCCATTGGGATTGATCCCAGACCGTCACCAATAACCCGTTGTGTTGCTCTAGTGAGACGTCAATTAAAAATACAATACATACTCTACTGTGTCATTGTGTGTGTCTTTTTCTTGATATTGTATGTCTTGTGTCTGCATGGCCAAATATGGCCCTTGCGCCATAAAACCCCAAAACCTACCTACCACACAAGCAAGTCGTAGGCGGCGCGGGTTCGATTTCTTTGTGTAGCATACCAAATAGGTTTAAATTAAAACATACTCCCTTCAGTCTGGAATGTAGGCGATGACGACCACTGCATATTCGACTGCACTTGCACAAATCAATGTCATCTGGTAAAACTAGATTTCGTTCGAGGTCACGACAGATTCAACGTACACCAGCCCCCGCGCCCACGAGAGGTCTTTGGCTGGATCGAATTTCGAACTCCGGTTGCTAATCCGTCGCCATTCCAACTTGGCCACCTGCGCCTTCCTCTGAAAAGAAACAAGCCGTGTCGAACAATTCATGCCTTTTTTAAAGTAGGCAAATCCACGTGTGTACTTAAAAATCAAGCGAAAAATATTTTCGAAAGCAAAAGTTGAAAAACGTTTTCTTTGCAATAATGTGTGTATGCATACTCAAAAAAGCAGCTGAAGAGGACAAAGAAAACATTCGTTGGTTCGAAGGTGAGTGGTGTCAAGTAAAATGAATGGCTTGCATAAATAAACATTCGTTCCATCGAGAATAGAATCGCCTACGACTTCCGGGAGAGTGAAAAAGAACGCGAAAAGAAAAGCCTGTTTTCCCTCCAAGGAGATGAATTTCTCCACCCCCCGCTTTCCCACTCCTTTTAATTACCATTTAGTGGAAACAATCTATCTTTTTCATATGACGTCTATGAAGTAATCTTTTATCTAGTTTTGGATGGGAGCAGACGGTGTTGAGTTGCGTTCGAAATTTCTTGATTGGATTTAAATTACTTTTAAAGGGAATAGCGGATGTTTGCAACAACGCCTTTGTTACCTGTGTTACACGTTGTAACAAAATAAACGCAGTGTTTGTTCATTGAACTGAAAGTGCGGATGTGTTTGTGACATTTTTTTTAATTTTAGAAGGAATTTGGGGGAGCAATGTTACACCAACAAATCAGGAAATCTGAATAGTGCGGCTCCGGCAAATCTTGGGGAAAGTCCACTTCTACAGAGGTGGGAAAGCGTGGCAAAGGCAAAATCGTGTGTCGCGATCTCCATACTTTGCTCGCTCTCGGGCATGTGTGGCCGTCAATTGAAACGACCACCTTTTCCGTTATAAACATACCAATAAACTTCGGCGCCAATTTGACGCATTTTTGCTTATTTCTTGGCACGACTTGTTTCCATACCAGCTTTTTCCTTTGTTAGTGCAATGGATTTCATGATTTGTAATTTTCCAAGACATGAACAAGCGGCAATACTATTTCTTCAAGAAAGAAATATTCTTTCAAATAAAGATTGTGTTCGACTAACCACCTAATAAAATTCAAATGTGACTCGAAGTCGAAATGGCTATGTAGCCTTCATTCATAAAAAGAAAAAGGTGTCCGAACAAAAACGTGATTTTCTGGATCACGCACTCCTTTGCTATATATTTCATTTATGAAGAGAGTCAAGAGTTAACGTCTATTGAATAACAGCTTCAAATGAATCACGACACAACAGTAGATTGGAATATTTATATGCTAGAAGTATGTGCCAATTCTTTGTTATCTCGTCCTTTAAAATTGGTGGGTCATAAAATTGATGAAATTGACGAAACATTATTTACGAAACGGAAAAATCAAGCAGAGCGTGATCTTCCCCCAAATAGCGCCAAGAAATAAGCAAAAACGCGCCGAAATTTATGGATATGGATTCATGGGTTAACTTCATGTTGCAGCAAATATTCAACAGTAAACTATCGAAAAGTTTCACGCTGGGATTTGTATCTGATGCCGATGTTCCGTCCATGTAGTGTTGCACTTCCACTTATAGAATCTAGGTGAGAGGGTACATGGCCTTGGAGAAGTTCATTTCTAGAAAGGTATTAGGCTACCATACACAAAATTAAATGTGGCGATAGCTCTTGGTGATTATTTGTTTCGCCAAGAACTGGCTATCGCTTCTGGCAGCGAACGATAAGCTTGAAACCCCGCTAAAGACATTTGTGGGAAAGCATTGTTTTGACGTTTAAACCTGCCCCCTAATTTTACGAGTGCACTCGTTCAAAACCACGTGACTCAAATGGTCGGACAAATCTTCAAATTTGTCTTAAAACGGTAAATTCCAATTCAGTAATTTCTATAAAACACGAATAAAATCTCCAAATAAAAAAAACTGAATCTTATTAAACTCAAGGAAAAATAATCAGAAAAATAAAAAAGGATATGCTGCATATTTGTGCGTGTTTTCGAGCAATGCGTCGCGTTTTTTGTAGGATTGATGTGAGTGGTAGCCAGATGGCGAAGCTAAACGTTTTGCCACCTGTCGTAAATGAGGCTGATTTCAATTGAAAACAAAATTTACATATTTAAAATGTAAATATTTAAATAATTATATAGGATAAACTCATTTTCATGCCATAACAATTTTGTTTTCAAATTATTGTCCGCCAATCCTCATTTTTTATTTTAATTCATTTTTATTCATGGATCTCCAGGAGTGATGCAAGAAAAGGCGCCCGTTTCTTGTATCGTGGTCAGACATTTGTGGGCAGCGGTAGTTCCAATCTAACCAAGAACCGTCGTGTACACGGTGGCTGGTGCACGTTAAATCTGTCGTGGCCTCCAATGTCCTCATGTTGGCGTGGTGTGGAAGTTTGGAGAGTGGGGTGCCAGCTCAGGTGTTGCCTCGTCATCTGACCGTGGTTCTCGAAGGGGAAAATGAGGCTCAATTGTTAAACTCCTTCTAAAAGTGACTGAGGACGGGAAACAAGGCCATAACTGATAAAAGGGGCATCTAATATGAAACCCTACCCCTAATTTGGAGGCAGGGCGGGACAGGAAGTCACGGGGTCGGTCCCCCCCCCCATCGGCAGAGACCCGAATGCGAGGTCACGTGCTTCCCACCCACGCTGACTAACCTGATTGTAATCTAATTGTAACCGCAATATTGTAACAATTGGCTTGAACATTCGAAGCCACAGAGAAGGAAATGGAAAAGAGCGGAGCTCTTTTCGAATTCGAAGAAAAACACTTCAGCAAATGCTAATGTAATTTGTGTGTATGGGGTTTTGCATCTGTGGTGTTTCTTGAGATTTTCTTCGAAAAGAGGGCCGCGGTTGCCGGTTGAAACAGTAGCGGATTGGCAACCGAAGGGTCGCGGGTTCGAAAGTCGATCCAACCAAATACGGTATGTGGGGCACTTTAAATCTGTCGTGGCTTAAATGTCCTCACGTTGGCGAGGTGTGTAAGTTTGGAGAGTGGGGTGCCAACTCAGATGCTGACCTCGTCATCTGACCGAGATTCAAAATGACGTGTTGTCCTCGGATCCTTCCCTTGGGGATGGATCCCGCCAAAAGCCCATTATATTGCTCCAGTATCGACGTTGATTGAACTATTCTCTCGTCGAAAAGGTAGGTTATACGATCGTGGCAATTTCGATGAAATGTAATACTTCATTTAATATATTGTCTGTAATGGCGTTATTAATAAACTTGGTTGAATACGGAACAGGATATTGCTATTAAAATAGTATAAATACAACGTGGGAAAATGTCTTGCATTTCCCATCCACGCTTTTGAAGCATCCAAATCTTTCTTACCAATTCGGTTTAGGTAGATAGTGTTGAATTAGCATCGCACTGGAGCAACACAACGGGCCATTGGCGACGGTCCAGGATTCCATCTTGAAGAGAAAGCTCCGAAGTCAATAGCTCATTTTGAATCACGGTCAGATGACGCGAACACCTGAGATGGCACCCCACTCTCCAAACTTCTCCAACACACCAACGTGAGCACGTTTGAGCCGATGACATTTAACGTGCACCAGCCCTCGTGTACACGACGGTATTTGGTTGGATTCGAACTCGCAACCCTCCAGTTGCTAATCCGTTACTCTTCCAACCCTGGCCCTTACAAAAATTACGGAGTTCGAACTAAAGGCAAGTCAGAATAGACGAATAAGCGCAATAGTTCGAACAACAAAAAAAACCGAATTGCTTGAACAAAAAGACTGGTAGACAAATAAACGAAACAAACGGAATTTGTAAAGCATGAAAAAAAACAAATGAATCTTAATCCGTTCGGGATAAAAAATATTTAAAAAATAAAAGTATGTAGGTAGGTATTTTAATTAACCTCGCAGTGGAATGGGCCTATTGTCGACTATCTTTAAAAAATAAAGATTCAAAACTAAACGCCACAAAGAACGACCGAAAACATAACAAGGATCGAATATTCGGAACAAATCCTATCGAACACAGCAAATCGAACGAACAATCGACGACGATATCAAATAATATCGAACGATGATGAATGGGTACGACGAAATATCGAAAGAAGCAGTCATACGTCACTGTTATTTGAGCTCATAACAGAAATGAAAACATTCGCCACAAAGAAATTGAATTACTGCTGGGTGTTAATAATATTCGGAAGGAATATTGGAAGAATAGTTTCGAAAGCAATCTCCCCGCAAGAGAGAGGAGCCGTTTCTTTTTTCTGAAATCGATCCCATTAAGAGCGGTTAACCTCCCGCTAATGAATTCGAAAAACGGAAGGTGAAGCGAAACAAAGTCATCTCGTTTGTGCCTGTGTTTCGGCGCGAAATTAATTAGAAGCGGAAACTAGTGCCGATTCCCATTTATTATCGTCTGCTCTGGGCGACACGGGCCCCCATTGGTACGTCTGTCACGTGGAACGCCGTTCCGAGAGGGGGTTTCGAATGTGCACGGAAAAGGGATGGATGGAATTTTATTTACCGATCGTCTTGAACTGAAAAGAGATTCGGACATCGGGTTTGTGCACTGCCTAATGATTGACACAGGTTGGTAATGCTGTGGGGGCCGCGGTAGCCCAGTTGGGAGAGTAACGGATTAGCAATCGGAGGGGTGCGAGCTCGAAAATAGGTCCCGTCGTGTGCGCGGGGGCTGGTACATGTTAAATCTGTCGTGGCCCCAAATGTCCTCACGTTGGCGTGGTGTGGAAGTTTGGAGAGTGGAGTACCAACTCAGGTGTTGACCTCGTCATCTGAACGTGATTCAAAAATTACGTGTTTCCTCGGTTTGGATCCCGGACCGTCGCCAATAGCCCGTTCTGTTGCTCCAGTGCGGCCTTAATTAATTACCATTACCTATTGATCTGTTTTACTCTTCTGCGATTCATTTTCATGCAAAAATGACACCTAAGCAGAAAATGGTTATGCGGTAAACCGTTCTCTTCAAACCGAGAGTTCTATTAACTAAAATTGAAAAATATCGTCGTTCCCCAAACATTCTTTTCTCCGTTTCAAATGGTGTACGTTGTTTGAGTTATTTTTCCTCTGAGAAACGAATAATGCATATAAATACTATTACAATTTAAAACATTAATTCGTGAACAGAATAATTCTTAATTCAAATCTTAATCTAATACAGGATCGAATAATGCATATAAATACTATTACAATTTCAAACATAAATTCGTGAACAGAATGATTCTTAATTCAAATCTTACAGGGATTTGAGCTTTCACCGATAAGTTAACTGATTTTAAAGCTTTACGTCAATTCAAATCCAACTAGCGTTGATAGGAAAGTTTGACATGGCCTAAAAAGGATTGAATAATTCTGAGCACATAACATTATATTTAATCCGTTAAGCCTTTTAAATAAATTACATACTTTCTTTTGAACTATTGTGAGGATTCATTGACAGACCCTCAATTATCCCTCCCAAAGGCAAACCCGCCGACAGGTCGTAAAAAAGCCGGACAATACATTTCCATCTCTCTGGCGCCAGACGGTCGGGACTTGGATCGAAGAGGACAAAAGGAGATTCGTTCCGTAAAAGAGCCCAGGTGTTTAGGAGTGCACCTGCCAGGTGATTAAGTCCACCTGCTAGGTAATCAAGCCACCTGCGCTAAGTAGCTGATCCCATTTTACGTCAGAGAGTCTCTACCGAATCAGCAACCTCAAAAATGAGCAAAGTAAAAACGAACCAATTAAAAGTAAGAACCAATCAAGAACGAACGAATCGGGAACCACCAGCGAACAAAGGCTGGGAGGTTTCAAAAGGAAAAGTAGGGAGTCGAATCGTCAGTTCTTGCCTGTGATCTCGTTCGAGAGGCTTAACTCAGCGACCCTTCGAGCGGTCACTCCTTTGGGAGAAAATACATTTCTTGAAGACGGTTCTCTCAACCTGAGAGGACGCGTTCTTGTAGCCTGGCGTAGGCTGCCCATTTCGAGTTCTTGCCTGTGATCTCGTTCGAGAGGCTTAACTCAGCGACCCTTCGAGCGGTCACTCCTTAGGGAGAAAATATATTTTTTGAAGACGGTTCTCTCAACCTGAGAGGACGCGTTCTTGTAGCCGGCGTAGGCTACCCATCTCGAGTCTTGTTTGTTTCCCGAGCTAACGTCTTAGCTCAGTGACCCTTTGAGCGGTCAACCCCATTAAGGAGCTCTTACTAATTTGGAAGACGGTTCTCTCACCCTGAGAGGACGCGTTCTTGTAGCCTGGCGTAGGCTGCCTATCTCGAGTTCCTGCTTATTTCTCGTTCGAGACTTGAACCAGCGACCCCAGCGGAGCCGTGCCTGTCTTGTGCCGATCCGACGACCCCAGCGGAGCCGTGCCTGTCTTGTGCCGATCCGACGACCCCAGCGGAGCCGTGCTGTCTTGTGCCGATCCGACGACCCCAGCGGAGCCGTGCCTGTCTTGTGCCGATCCGACGACCCCAGCGGAGCCGTGCCTGTCTTGTGCCGATCCGACGACCCCAGCGGAGCCGTGCTGTCTTGTACTGACCCGACGACCCCAGTGGAGCCGATCCCTGATTGTGCCGAACCGACGACCTGCGGAGAGTTCGGTACCGACTTCTCGTCCGGCAGTGAACCTGCCTTGTCCTGTCGTCCAGTGAGGATCCAGTGCTGATCTTGTGAAATCGTCACCCGACGAGTAGAGTTTCATCTAGAGACTGTTGAGATACCTTTCTCCAACTCAGAGACTTTCGTACGTCCTGAGATTTCGACACCCTGTCGCATCCAGTTAGCAGAGGCGTGAAAGTGTCGTGTAAATAGATTCTAATTAGTCAAGACATTGTTTTAAATAAAATTATCGTTTGTTATTTAAGCTAGACTGTTCTCTGTAGATTTGAATCTACCACGCTACTCAGAGAATCACTACAGTCTACTTAAATTATTGGTGGCAGCAGGTGGGATTGTTAGCCATTAAATAAAAAATTGGCAACCACACCTTTTGCGTAGTAAGCCCACCCAGGATTTATTACGTGAGGACATCCAGTCCAGAGGCAAACTCAAGAAGAGTTGTGAAGTGAGAAAAAGCAGAACCATCCAGAACTGCTACAACGTGAAGGACATCCTGTCCAGTGTTGAAAAAAGTGTTAGTGTGCCAGTGAAAGAAAAAAAAACGAACGCCCGTCTGACATCCCAACAGAGGCAGAGCAGAGACCTGTCGCAAAAGCAGAGCCAGTCGTCAGACAAGGTAAGCTTGGCATTTCTTTAGAGGCAATTTAATAGATTATTGTTTTAAATTGTTGAGAAAAAAAACTGTTGTGAAGAGTGTTTAAATTTTTAAATTGATTTAATTGTGGAATCCATTCTAAAGAAATTCTGATTACTAGTGTATGCAAAGTCGCGGAAACGTTAGGATTTAATAATTGCAGTAAATTTGTAGTGAAGATTTGGAAATTGTCAGTTTAGCAATTGCTCGAATAAGTTCCAGGGCTGTGGATGATCTGGTACCTTTAGCACATAGTTAAATTAACTTAGATTGTGAAGTATCTACGCAATTGTGAACTACCTAGTCAAGTTGAATGAAATTTAGTGAACTTGTAGTAGAGATTATTATTGTGTATTATTTTAAGTAAAAATATTTTAATATTGCATGAGTCTGGAAAATAGTTAAGGCTTAGGAAATTGACTGCATTGTGTATTATTATTTTATGTGTGTATTGTTATTTGAAAATTGAAGTTCAGAATAGTTGGTGATTGAATTTTGTAATTGTGTCACTGGGAAAATTTAGTGTAGAACCATGGCGTTTTTAACTAAGCAGAAAAAGGTAGACTTGCAGAAATTAGCATACGAGTTTAATGTTGAGTTTGGTTCCGACGATCGAATCATCGATCTAGCAAGGAAAATACAGGGATGCAATGATTTTAGCGAGGAGAGCGCTAAAGATATGATAGTTAATATCATAGAAGAGAGGAAATTGGCCGAGGCTAGAGAAGAGAGGAAATTGGCCGAGGCTAGAGAAGAGAGGGAATTGGCTAAGGAAGAGGAAAAATTAGCTAAGGAAGAGGAAAAATTAGCTGCGGAAAGGGCTTTCGAACTAGAGAAGCTAAGATTACAACAATCGGGAGAAGTAAATAGTTTAAGTTCGTCTAGCCATGATAGCGGGAAACCGTCTAAAAACATTAAATCAGTCATGCAAAAGTTTGATGCTGACAAAATAGATATGGCCTTGTTCTTAACTCTTTTTGAACGCCAGAGTAGAAAATTAAAAATCGAGTATGACGAATTGGTCTCACAGCTGCTTAGTCTGTTGCCGATTGAAATCGCGGAGATTATTATTCGTGAACCCGAGGAATTGAGTGATGATTATGATCATGTAAAGTCCGTACTTCTCGCTAGATTCAAGCTTAGCGCAGAATCCTTTAGATGCAAATTTCAAACGCATCAGAGACAAAATGGCTCTTTATGGAAGGACATGATCTTCGAACTAAGAAGCTATCTAGAAGGGTGGCTTAGCGGAATCCAAGTTGAGGATTTTGATTCTCTTAAGAATCTGATGATCGCTGATCAAATGAAAAGAAGGGTACCGGCCGACATAAAGGACCACTTTATTGATCAATGGGGCGAGTTGACCGAACCGAGCGCATTGGCTGAGAAGCTAGACGCGTACGAGTCAACCCGTCGAGTCAAGAAACAGGTGTTCTCCAAACTACCGGAGAAAAGGGCTCTCGACCGCCCAAAACCTATTGAAAAGCCGAATCAGGGAAAGAAATTCGGGGGGGAGAAAAATCACGGAAAGGACTGGAGATCGGGAAGTAAGGGAACCAACACAGAATGGCGGACAAGGGAATTTGAGAAACGTAGTGGCCCCGTTTGTTTTAATTGTAACTTACCTGGTCATATACGCCCTCAATGCCCCGAGTTAAAGAAAGTAGCGGAACCCTTAAATAATCTTGCTACGAGAGCAAATTTTGCTCCCTCATTTGAGCCTTATTTAAGCAAGGCCAAAATAAATGATGTTGACATGGTATTGTTGCGTGATTCAGGAACAACCATTGACCTGGGACCCCTAGACTTGGTGAAACCTGAGGATTTTACAGGCGAGCACATTTGGGTTAAGCAACCTCTGGACAACCACTTCAAGTGCCTACCTTTGGCAAGAATTAAAATCGAAAGTCCAGAACTCGGCGTAATTAGAACTAAGGCAGCAATTGTAGGTAAATCCGTCGAAATGCGACATTACCTCTTAGGAAATTCCACCCAGGAATTAATTGAATCGCAGAGAGTAAAACCAGAACTGGTAAACGCGATTATGACTAGGAGTCAAACCAAACGTCTGAGCCCTGAACAGACTGTAGTTGAGGAAAACCAGACAGAAATAGATCCACTTGAGGTAACGGAACCTGAAAATGAACTAGAGGACGAAAATTTGGGGATAGAGTTACCACCCTTACAGGAAAATGCGGAAATCGAATTAGTAGGCATTCACGCTGAAACTTTTGCCAAGGAACAGCAGAATTGTCCCGAACTCAAATCTATTTGGGATAAGGTCAGGCAAAATAAAACGAGTGAGTTCGTGATTGAAAAAGAGCTACTCTTTAGGCAGTCTAAGGATCATCGAGGCGAAGAGCGGAGGCAGCTATTAATACCCGCTATATATAAAAATAAAATTTTAAGCCTTTGTCATGATGGATTCGGATCCCACATGGGCAATACGAAAACTAAAGATAAGCTGTTGCGCTATTATTTCTGGCCCCAGTGTATTAAGGAGATCGAGGAATATGTGAAATCGTGCGATGCTTGTCAGAAAGTCGGGAAATCCTCGGAACAAAAGAGAGCGCCCCTTAAGTTAGTGCCCGTGATCACCGAAGTGTTCGCGAAGATGAATATAGACATTGTGGGTCCCTTGCCAATATCACCGAAAGGGAACAAATATCTCCTGACGGCTATTTGCCTTGCTTCCAAATACCCGGAAGCTATTCCTTTATCAGCAGTGAACTCAGAAACCGTCACTGATGCCTTGCTTGCTATCTTTAGTAGAATAGGTTTCCCCAAAGAACTACAACTGGACAATGCTACGTATTTCACTAGCAACCTCACAACTACCTTCTTTGAGAGGTTTGGGATTAAGGTGGTGCGTAGTTCGATCTATCATCCGCAAACGAACCCGGTGGAACGGTTCCACCGGACCCTAAAGAGACTTTTGAAAGCGATGTGCCTGGAGCTAAAAGAAAATTGGGAGGACGTACTTCCATCGGCTCTCTTGGCTTTGCGGAACGTCACCCATGCGTCAACCGGTTTTAGCCCCGCAGAGCTAATTTACGGGAAGAATTTGAGAATGCCCGAATCCATTTTATTTGACAAATGGTGCCAAAGTCCCCCATGTGAAGACATTGTCACGGAGTACGTATTCCAGTTGATAAATCGATTGCGACGGTGTCAACAGGTAGCCACCGCAACCGAAACGGACGCAAAAGTTAAAAGGAAGTCGTACTACGACAAAGGATCGGTGAAGCGCGAGTTTAAAGTAGGCGATCGCGTCTTAGTATTGTCATCTTGCCAACAAACAAAATTCGCCGTAAAATGGGTTGGTCCGGGAACTACAGAGAAACAGCTTTCGGAGACCAATTACGTTGTTAAGATGCCAGGGAAGGTAGAGAAGGTACGAGTGTACCACATTAACTTATTAAAGCCATACCACCAGCGGATGGAAAGCGTAAATGTTTTGATGAGCGAAGTATTCTCTCACGACACCGTAGAATCTGATTTGGATATTCAGTATCCTATCGCAGATCCGAATATTTTTGATTTCGGAGAGGTAGTGAAAAACAGTAAATTGGAAGAGCGATGCACGCAGGATCAAATCAATGAACTTCGGAAATTGTTAAAATCCCATAGGCAATTATTTTCAAATGATCCCGGTAGGACGAATCTTATCGAACATGATATCGATTTAATTAGTGACAAACCCATTAGATCGAAACCCTACCGCACCTCTCCTAGACAAACGGAAATCCTCAAGTCAGAAATTAAGAGGATGTTGGATTTAAAAATCATTGAGATCGGGGAGTCCGATTACACTTCCCCTATGATTTTAGTAGAGAGTCCAGGACGTGACCCTCGCCCTTGTGTCGATTATCGTCGATTAAATTCCATCATTAGGACGGAATATTATCCACTGCCTAATATGGACGAGCGAATCGAACAAGTGGCAGCCGCAAAATATATAACGGTCATAGATCTGACCAAGGGATATTGGCAGATACCCTTGAGTCTTAAGGCACAAAGATTGGCCGCTTTCGTGACTCCATTCGGGTCATATAGACCACTAGTTCTTCCGTTCGGACTAGTAAACGCGCCATATTGCTTCTCAAAATTCATGGCTCAACTCTTACAAGGGTTAGATGAATTTTGTGTACCCTACTTAGACGATGTAGCTATATTTTCGCAAACTTGGGAGGAACACATCAAACATCTCGATGTGGTTCTTAAGAAAATCACGTATGCGAAATTAACAATTAAACCTGCCAAATGCAAGTTCGCACAGAGCAGTGTCAAATATTTGGGACATATGGTAGGGAGTGGATGTAGAACTCCGACTGAGGCGAAAATCCAAGCGGTAGTTGATTTCCCCACACCCAGGAATAAAACACAGATCAGACAATTTTTAGGTTTGAGTGGATATTACGCCCGGTATATCCAAAATTATGCCATAATAGCCGAGCCATTAACGAGGGCATTAAAAGGAAAGAATAGAAGGGAGGAGGTAGAGTGGTCCACGGAATGCGACTCAGCTTTCCGAGAGCTGAAAACGAAACTCACTGAGAAGCCGGTGTTGTACGCCCCAGACTTCTCAAAGGAATTTATCCTCCAAACTGACGCTTCCAACCAAGGAATCGGGGTAATCATGGCACAAAAAGGGCCAGATAAAGTTGATCACCCGATATTATATTTAAGCCGGAAGTTTACCGACACAGAAAAGGAATTCTGCACTACCGAAAAAGAATGCGCAGGCATTATTTACGCAATTAAAAAGCTGCGGCATTACTTGGACGGACAACGCTTCACTATTGAAACGGACCACAATCCGTTAGTATTTTTAAAGAATAACTCCGGGAATAACCCGAGATTGATGAGGTGGGCGTTGGCTTTACAGCCCTTCAATTACCAGATCATCCATAGGGCTGGGAAGGACAACCAACATGCAGATTGTCTGAGCAGAATGCTGTCGGAAAATTAAATAATACCAAAAGTACCGATTTAAATTGTACATAAACCCCAGTATTTGATTGAACTTATGTGATAAAATATAATTGTATCACAAGAGTAGGATGTAAGAGTATTGTAAATAGTAGATGTAACTTGAAATTTAAGTGTTGAAATCATGTTAAAATTTTGTATATAAATTCTTAAAATTGTTGCCTCTAATGATGTGTCGAGTTGCCATGTCTAACCCTTGCCTTATAGATTTTGCCATACCACAAAATCTTTCTTAGGGGGGAGGGGTTGTGAGGATTCATTGACAGACCCTCAATTATCCCTCCCAAAGGCAAACCCGCCGACAGGTCGTAAAAAAGCCGGACAATACATTTCCATCTCTCTGGCGCCAGACGGTCGGGACTTGGATCGAAGAGGACAAAAGGAGATTCGTTCCGTAAAAGAGCCCAGGTGTTTAGGAGTGCACCTGCCAGGTGATTAAGTCCACCTGCTAGGTAATCAAGCCACCTGCGCTAAGTAGCTGATCCCATTTTACGTCAGAGAGTCTCTACCGAATCAGCAACCTCAAAAATGAGCAAAGTAAAAACGAACCAATTAAAAGTAAGAACCAATCAAGAACGAACGAATCGGGAACCACCAGCGAACAAAGGCTGGGAGGTTTCAAAAGGAAAAGTAGGGAGTCGAATCGTCAGTTCTTGCCTGTGATCTCGTTCGAGAGGCTTAACTCAGCGACCCTTCGAGCGGTCACTCCTTTGGGAGAAAATACATTTCTTGAAGACGGTTCTCTCAACCTGAGAGGACGCGTTCTTGTAGCCTGGCGTAGGCTGCCCATTTCGAGTTCTTGCCTGTGATCTCGTTCGAGAGGCTTAACTCAGCGACCCTTCGAGCGGTCACTCCTTAGGGAGAAAATATATTTTTTGAAGACGGTTCTCTCAACCTGAGAGGACGCGTTCTTGTAGCCGGCGTAGGCTACCCATCTCGAGTCTTGTTTGTTTCCCGAGCTAACGTCTTAGCTCAGTGACCCTTTGAGCGGTCAACCCCATTAAGGAGCTCTTACTAATTTGGAAGACGGTTCTCTCACCCTGAGAGGACGCGTTCTTGTAGCCTGGCGTAGGCTGCCTATCTCGAGTTCCTGCTTATTTCTCGTTCGAGACTTGAACCAGCGACCCCAGCGGAGCCGTGCCTGTCTTGTGCCGATCCGACGACCCCAGCGGAGCCGTGCTGTCTTGTACTGACCCGACGACCCCAGTGGAGCCGATCCCTGATTGTGCCGAACCGACGACCTGCGGAGAGTTCGGTACCGACTTCTCGTCCGGCAGTGAACCTGCCTTGTCCTGTCGTCCAGTGAGGATCCAGTGCTGATCTTGTGAAATCGTCACCCGACGAGTAGAGTTTCATCTAGAGACTGTTGAGATACCTTTCTCCAACTCAGAGACTTTCGTACGTCCTGAGATTTCGACACCCTGTCGCATCCAGTTAGCAGAGGCGTGAAAGTGTCGTGTAAATAGATTCTAATTAGTCAAGACATTGTTTTAAATAAAATTATCGTTTGTTATTTAAGCTAGACTGTTCTCTGTAGATTTGAATCTACCACGCTACTCAGAGAATCACTACACTATACTTTTTTCTTTTGCCAGTACGAAATTCCTTCGTTTTTTACTCCCATTTCATCAATTGAATCTTCTGATTGAAATATAATTTCCAATTTCTGTTTTTGGAGTAAAAGTTAATAAGAGGATGGTTCAGATAAACTCGATACAATCAATCTATTGATCAAGAATATTTTGACTAGACTATTTAAAATAAGTTTTATGTGAATAGGAATAAAAATATTTATTCTTATAAAATATAATTCTTTGACACATTGAGACTAGTTCTGTACTACACTTTCCAATCGTATCATCTCGTTGTTCCAGTGCGAAGTTAATTAAAATACCTACCAAGGACAACGCCTCGTAATTTTGGACCAGTCAGATGACGAGAACAACCCCTGAGCTGGCACCCCAAACTTCCACACAAAAAAAATTAAGAGGAAAACATTTTACTCAGCTGAATCGAAAACTGGCACTGGAAGAGCTTTCAAGGCCAGTTATCACTAATTCAAGAGAAAGCGCAACGTTAAATTTTGCATTGCAGAAATGACAAACGGTAACTTCAAGCAAAACGCTAGTGTGCAATTTACAAATCACGAGACACTTTGTAAACGAAACAAAATAATGACCGCTTTTGCGCAATCACACCTAATCTGCATTCATTATTCGATCTCTCGACTTGAGGAAATCAGAACAAAAAGCAATATAATGTATAAATAACATCTTAACCCAGATCTCTATCGTTACAAAACTAATAAAAAACATCTGCTTCCGAAAATATTCCCTTATCAAACACGCGCAGATGTTTGCATATTCCATTTCGCCATTTTTCTTCACGCCGTTCTAGGCAAGGCGAAATGGCGAAACCGCAGCAGACAGCCATTCAACACTAAAGCTGCTTCTCGCTCTATCCCATAAATATTTATTACGCAAAATATTTATAACTCACGCCATTCGTTGAAACGATTGTGCACGCTTTCGTTTATTATTTATGAATATTGATGCGCATATAATTGGAACACAAAAATAAGTTAAAAGTCTGCTTTCAATTGTAATTGGAAACAGATGACTGGATGAAAAGCGATTTCGAATCATTCGTTTTCAATTTGCCAGTTGGCGTTAAGAGTCAAGAGTAATCGTCTGATTAAAGAGGATCATTGGTATGCTCTTTAATATAAATGCATTCATCTGTTTCGTCACATTTTCGAATACTTTTAATTTGTTTTGTTCCTATGGGATCTTTTTCATTGTTTTCAACCAGGATGTGTTCAGAGTTTAAGAACTGCAGACTTTTATAAACTGCAAGACACTTATTACTAGCTATGCATTAATTATCTCTTCATATGTTTGGGCAGTGGTATGGAAGTTTGGAGAGTGGGGTACCACACACACACACACAGATCAGGTGTTGACCTCATCATCTGACCGTGGTTCGGAATTACGTGGTTTTCTTTCCCCCTCGCGTTTGATCCCGGACCGTTGCTAATACCGTTGTGTCATAGTCCAGCGCGACTTTAATTAAAATACCTACCTCAACTAGAATGTGTTCAGAGTTTAAAAACGGCAAACATTATTAAGATTAACTGCAAGACACTAATTACTAACTGCATTAATTATCTCTGCATATGTTTCACTAACGTACGTGAATTAACAGAATCCTTTAGAGGGAGTCTTGGCTCAGTGGGTGTGCCCACTGCGCTAGCAACCTTCGAGTTGTAAGCGGCGCAGTTTCGATTCATGTCAGGTGCAGTCCTACCTGGATATCTTTCTCTCTTGTGTCAGTAAAACTTTCAATGTGTGTATCTTGCGCCATAAAACCCCCAAAACCAACCACAGAATCCTTTGACGTACTTTATTTTTGGCGAATGGCAACAAGCGGGTACAAGCAATACAAAAGCTACAGTATTCATTCGCCAGTTTTGCTACCAAGTCCCACCTACGAAAGCTTCAGGATTTCCAAATAAATTCTGACCTGTAGATTATTATCACCTGGAACCCTTCATGGAACACCCACCCAGTTTTGCCGAAGAGTTCGAACATGCTGGATTTGAGTTTAAGAGATGCATAAGATTGCTAAAATTACGTGACACAGAGCTCGGCGTCTGATGAAATTCTCCTGCAATCTGATGACTGGGTAAAGCGAAAAATCAGCTTCAAAAAGAAAGTGAGCGAGAACGTGAAAATAGGTGCTCCACTCAGATGTTGACCTCGGCATCTGACGGTAGTTCAGATTCCGGACCGTTGCCAATAGCCCTCCCTCCGTTAATTCAACTACCTACCATGCACTGCGTTGGAAATAGGAATTGACACCAGTTGGATATACTACTTTATACAGGGTGGTTTTTATATGTAATGGCACCATTTTGTTTTGGAATAACTTTTAAATAAAACATTTAAAACTAAGTTTTTTAACATATTGTTTACTCAGTCAATAACAGCCTCGGTAACTAACAGCCTCGGTTCTGTCGACCACTTGACTTGTTCCACTTCATTTTGACATTAATAGAAGCGTAAACAGTCGTTATTGGGATCAGAAAATCCAAGGTTAACTCATGAGCGAGCTTTTCATCCATAGCATATTCCTATTATTATTTATGGAAACCGACATCGGCCAAATGACGGCTTCTAGCAGCGCTGCAAATATGGACTCTTTCGGCCACATTTTCCATTGAGAACATTTCTGGGGTGATTTGGCCAATTTTGTCTCGAATGTTTTGCTTAAACTATTGAATCGTTGACAGCTCGTTAGCTTAGACTCGTTCCATTAAGTATATATTGATGTTTAATATTTATTATAAATGGATTTGAATAAAGTGTATCAAATGTTATGGTTCGACCATCAACAGATAGACAATGAAGAAACTTTAGCGCAGATCTGATCATTTTAATAGAATTATGTACTGCAGTTTTAACCCTTTCGACCCGACTTTCGCATGATTCAAATTTAACTCTGAAAAGTAATTTAATTGAGTAGTTTTTGCTCTTTTTGACGGACGACCGTACTTTCGCGTTCTTTTTGTGTTTGCTTTCTCCCTTCCAACATTTATGAGTTGCTCAGCTAAGGGGACCATGAATGATAAGAGTGGTTCTGTTTTATGTTCCACATCACACTTCGTAATCCATGCCTTCACAACAGAAATAACTCATTTCCAAAAAATCTTTTTCCTCCACTTGTCTGATTTTCTGCCATGACCGTAAAAAGTAGCCATTTCATCACAGCAGTCAACTCCATTCATGTACATATTGTAGTGGGAAATGGGGCAACTAACGTCTAATTTTGTACCATCTTTCTGTTTCCGAACCACGGTCACTCATTCGTCAGAATGATTGGGTGTGCTCAAAACCATAAGTCTGCCATTTGCAATCTGAAAGTATTGCCAGGTTTCTTTAGTCATATTTTTATTCCCTAATTCCTTAAGAACACTGAAAACGTAAAAACCCATTCAAAAGTGGGATTTGTTTACCCAATCTAATCTCTGGGACGTATATGCCCATTAGGCCCGAAAGGGTTAAGCGAAATGAGTTCGTTTATTTCTTATATTTATATTTAAAAAAATAGGAAATGGCAAAAACTCTAGTCCTCTTTTGATGATTACATTGTTCACGAATTTCTTTGAAACACGAAAACATAAAAGGGGCCTTCGTGGCTCAGTGCGTATGTTCGCTGCACTAATAACCTTCGAGTTGTAGTGCCGCGGTAGCCCGGTTGGAAGAGTAACGGATTAACAATCGGAGGGTTGTTGGTTCGAAGAGATCCAGCCAAAGACCGTCGTGTACACGGGGGCTGGTGCATGTTAAACAAGTTGGCGTGGTTTGGAAGTTTGGAGTGCCAGCTCAGGTGTTGACCTCGTCATCAGACCGTGGTTCAAAATGCCGTGGTGTTGTCCTCGGATCTTTCCTCCCTGGGTGTATTTCTCTCTTCTGTGTCAGTAAAACTGTCATTGTGTGTATGTCTTACTTGATATTGTATGTCTTGTGTCTGGGGTGTAACGGCGGCTAGGGAAACTGACAATCTTGCCTGCAGATCAAGTGCCGGAAGGAAAAGACCACACCGAAAAGGCCGAAAGACAGATAGGAGAACTGATAATCTGGCGGCGATCGTGCCGAAAAGACCGACCACCCCGAAACAGCTTTTTAACGGCAGTACCGATTCCAGGGCCGAAATCGTTGGTGGCTTCGAAACAAAAGGCAGGCGCCTTTCTGTCGCTCTCTATGACATTTCGAGACAAAAAGGTACGGAGATGAATTACGATGACCATTGCCGACAAGGGTTTATGGTCCCCTTTCAAGTCCGCTAAGTCTGACGTAAAAGTCAAGGGAAGTGGCCAACGTGCGAGAGCCATTCGGGAAGGTCCGAAGAAGTTGAGGTCATCAACAGCCAACCAGCACCGACTAAAAGGCCGACCCGAAACGAAAAGGAGGAGTCGAGAAGCACCCGATATATATATAATTTTTGAGATCTTCAAAAAGAAGAGAACAAGAGAGAGGTGGATAAAGAAAGAGAGACCGTTTTGGAAAGAGACGAAAGTCGAACGAGAAGTGAACACCCGTTCACTGTCGGCGAAAGATTGCCATCTTTCGGGAGAGCTCATCCGAGCTGGAAAAGGCCGATTTATCCCACCTTGGGATTCTATACTCGCCTGAGTATTTGATTGAGAAAGGCTCGCCCGTAGCCGTAAAGGAGACTCCTCCGAGAAACCTGTGCGACTGCTCGTCCGAGTAGTGGAGATTGATCCCATCCGAGCTAGAAAATACTGAAATATCCTGACTTGGGACTCTGTACTCATCTGAGTATTTTTATTGGGGAAAGGCTCGCCAGCAGCCATAAGAAGCTCGATAAAACTTTGGACTTTCCAATGACCTATCTTTAAATGAACTCTTCATTCATTTTACCGACTAATTGTACAAAAGTTGTAAATAAAATCCATTAGTCTAGAAACGGATACTTTTGAATGGTAACTAGTCTAAACTACCCGTGAACCAAGACGTTACAGGGGCAGCATGGCCAAATAGAACCCTTGCGCCATAAAACCCCCAAACCAACCATAAATATAAAAATGGCGAACTGCAATGGAGATGTCAGGTTTTGGAAATAACCGATTCAATTGGTCGCAGTATTGAACCTTGCGATTCAAAATTCCTTAAAACATCTCATCGATTGGATTCATCAATTGAATATCACGATTTGGAATATTTCCGCTCAATTCGGTGTCGTCGATAAAAATTGTGTTTTAAAGTATCTTCAAAATGGCATCTTGTATCGATTGCATAAATCAATTAAATGTCACGCACCAGAAAATTTTCTAGATCGTCATCGATGAATTTGCTCAAGATGATCTTTCAAAAATTCACTTGTCCTTTGAAATGAGGATAAGTCATTTATTATGTTAAATCGGAAAGGACTCGATGACAGTTCACTAGATTTCATATCGATTATAAAGTGATTACGAGTCTTTCCATAATGGTGTGTGCTATCGATCAAAAAATATCGGATCTTTTTCGCTTCAGCACTTTTTCATTTCATTATCTCCACACTCTGCTTTTATCGATAATTTTCGAAACCGTGATTAGATCATTCCATTTTCTGAGTCAGATATTCTTCGCTAGCTAAGCATGAAAATACAATGGTTGCTTATAAAAGTAGCGATTTTCAAATGCGTTGAAAACCTCAATTCGGAGTAGACTACACAAAGAAAGTTTTGTTATCACTGTTATTGACTACGGTAACAAACAATGACGGAAATAAATTTACGTTCATCAATGGAAAAAAACTGGATTCCTCGAGTTCACTGAAAAAGTTAGAAAATAAGAACGTTGTCCATTATAATGGTCTTGAGTTAAAAAACTCATGTTACAGCAAATATTCAGTTAAGATCCGGCAGTTGACATTGGAAAAGTTCATTGGTGCAAAGGTGATTAAGCTTGCCAAACCATGTATGACGATCTCTAGATAAACAGGAGGTTGCAACCGGAGGGTTGCGAGTTCGAATCCAGCCAAAGACCGTCGTGTACAAAGGCACGTTAAATCTGTCGTGGCCTCAAATGTCCTCACGTTGGCGTGGTGTGGAAGTTTGGAGAGTGGGGTGCCAGTTCAGGTGTGACCTCGTCATCTGACCGTGGTTCAAATTTATGTGGTAGTGTCCTTGGATCTTTCCTTTCGAGTTTGATCCCGGACCGTCGCCCGTTGTGTTGCTCCAGTGGGACGTTAATTAAAATACCATATCTACCTCACTGTGTTGTCTGTCTTGTGTTTGGCATAATTTGGCCAAATATAGCCCTTGCGCCATAAAACCAACCAGCCCTTTTAACCAATAAGAATCAGGGTAACAGTGGGTAACGATAAAGCACAATGTTTTGTATTTTATTAGTTTCCAGTTAAGGTTCATTTGGTGACACTAAAAAGTTATCTGCTATTGGCTGAGAATACATTTCCTTCCAAATGGGCTTCAAACTCGTACTTCTATTGGACGGCAAGAGAAATGGATTACCTTCCATTACCTGTGATAGGTTGGTTGATTTGGGTTTTTTGGTTCAAGGTTCAAAGACGGACAAGCATCTCCCCTCTGCGATAGGATAAAAAAAGGTGAAGTTCATCTATTTACTCTGGTCATGCTTCTTCAGTTTGATTTTGGTTTGACGCCCTAAGGTATTTTTCCTTGCTACACGAGGGCTAAATATATCGGGACCTACCGTTATTGAATTAGGGATTTCTTGATTACCGTTTTTGGACATTAACCCTTCTGGCGGCGAGGCATCTCAAAGTTGTGTTCCCGAAAACGGCACCCCAAAAAAGCGAGTTCCCTTTAAAAAAGTCAGGGTTTGGACAAAGGAAGTGCTTTCCCCTTCTTCAGTCAATTGGTCTCAGCAGCAGTCTATTTAGACGGGACCATCAAAGTAGAGCGATGACAGTGATAGATAGCAAAGCCACGGGCTACTTCCCAGGTTCCAGAATACCCGAAGTACATATAAAATCTTCTCAAGAGTTTGCTTCTCTCAAATGCTTGTAGAATGACTTTCAAAGTGAAGTAATTCAGGGGATCAAAAAAAAAAAAATACATACGACCGATCCATACAAATATTCTTATACGTGTTTGAAAAAACAAATATTTACTGTAACAAGGAAACTTTGAAATTATAAATTTATACATTTTTCTTTTAATGAGTAATTTTCTTCTAATTGTAAATAAATTAAATTCTAGCATTGATTTTCTTCTCCACAAAAGTTTGCCTCCATTACACAGATTTACAGCATGATTTGTGTATAAATCAAGCGATGAAATTATTTATCACAGTTGAGTTAGACATGAGAGACTTAAAGCAAAGCTAAACAAAAAATATTCCATACTTGCTTTGTTAATGTAAAATATCCTAAAGAGTAACCACAACGGATATTACCCCAAAGGTTTCAGATTTTGGGTGTTCACATATCCGTGAAGAAATGAGTAGGAACAAAACCGTACACATATGGGTAAACTGAGTTATTTTGCACCAATAACTTTTTAAAGAAAGGAAGTATGGGGACGTTTGGAATCTTTTTGATCACGATTTTGAACGATTATTTTTATTAAATTTTAATGGTATAGTTATTTCAGACAATCCTCTGAGAACCCCAATAGACTAAAATGGCATCAGGATAATTAACGATTCATAGGCGCAAGATACAGAATACAAAAATGGAGGAATTAAGTCAATCCCGAAACATTTGCGATTTGTTTCATATAAATGGTTGAAAATAATTTTATAAATCCATGCAAATAATTTGATTGATAATGGTTTGACGTAGCCTCAAAAAATTTTACATAATAAAACCTAAATTTCAACCAGATTTTTCGAGGGTCTGTGTCATTTATTTTGTCTTCCATTGAAAATGAGTAGCCTGGTTGGAAGAGTAACGGATTAGCAACCGGAGGGTTGCGAGTTCGAATCCAACCAAAGACCGTCGCGTATAAGGGGGCTGGTGCAAGTTAATTCTGTCGGTGACCTGAAATATCCTCACGTTGGCGAGGTGTGGAAGTTTCGAGAGTGGGATTCTAACTCAGGTGTGATCTCGTCATCTGACCGTGTTTCAAAATTACGTGGTGTTGTCCTTGGATCTTTCCCTTCGGGTTAGTCGTTGTGTTGCTCCAGTGTGACATTAATTAAATACCTATCCACTGAAAATGAAGTGTTTCTCAACCGCCGGTTCGCAGCCAATTACCTTGCCCTAGCATTAGTTATATCGGGTCGTAAGAGGTTATCCTGGGATTTGTCATTTTTGATATCTAAGGACTTTTTATGATGAAATATTTTATATGGTAATATTCTAAGAAAAATATTCGTGAATGTGCCAAAATGTTCAGACTCAGAAAGCCTTAATAACATCTGTATAGCAAACATCACTGACCAAGGAACTGTAAAGAAAATTTTTCCACTGAAAATGAAAATCAAAGGAGTCTCGGGGTCTCAAATCTGATAATACTAAATGCAGTTTCTTCGCAAGTTCTTGCAGTGTAAGTTCTCGTTTCAAAAATCGAGTGACGTGATTTTTTTTAAAAAGTAATAAGCCCTAAAGATTAAAATTTTAATATGAATAAGAGACAAGGGATTTCGTTTAACTTTTGTGTACAGAAGTCTCGTATGGAAGGTGTTTGTAGCCCAACAAATATAAATATTTGGTGATCAGAATGAGATGAAAATCAGCGCAAATTATTTTAATTTTGGCCTGAAAAAGGTACAAAGTGCTACAAGATTTCATTTGTCCTGTGATTGATAGCTAATTTCCTCCTCCATTTCCTTATAGCAATGACATAATTAATAATTATCTTTTTAATGCATGCACTTTAAAAGAATTTTAAAGGTATTTACGAGTAAATGTGTTGAAACCGGGCCCTCTTATAAAACACTATCTGAATTACCCGGCGTTGCTCGAATTGTTTGTAACTCATCGTAATACTCAATAGTAGTCCTATGGGGATTTCGAATTGTTTTGAGATCTCTCTACAGACCCAGGACAAATCGAATGGAAATATATAGACTATGTTTCTCGCAGGGTTTTAAAGATTGAGTGTAGCAAATTCGATGTGAATTTATCAAACTGTAATAGTAAGGATAATCAATGTTATTTCTATGGGGATTTCGAGGGCAGCGGTAGCCCAGTTCGAAGAGCAACGAATTAGCAAACATAGGGTTGCGAGATCGAAACTAGGTCCAGCCAAATACCGTCGGATACACGGGGACTGGTACACGTTAAATCTGTCGTGGCCTCAAGTGTCGTCATGTTGGCGAAGTGTGGAAGTTTGGAGTGGGGTGCCGGCTCAGGTGTTGTTCTTGACCGTGGTTCAAAATTATGAGGCGTTGTCCTGGGATCTTTCACTTCAAGATTGATCCCGGACCATCCCCTAATAGCCTGTTGTGTTGCTCGAGGGGGACATTAATTAACTACCTACCTATTTGGATTTCGAATTGTTTTTAGCCCCTTCTCCCGACCTAGGACAAATATAACGGGATTAATATATAGCCTGTTTCCAGCAGGCTTCCAAAAATTGAATATACTAAATTTGGTGTGAATCCGTTTGACAACGGTGATCTTCAAAATATTCAATGTTATTCATATGGGGATTTTGAATTGTTTTTAGCCTCCTCTAAAGATTTAGGACAAATCGAATGGGGTTAATATATATAGCCCCAGTTACCCGTAGTAGTCTAAAGAATGTATGTGCGAAATTTGTTGTGAATTGGTCAAACTGATAATGATACTCAATGCTATTCCGATTTGGATTTAGAATTACTTTTAGCTTCCTCTGTATATCTAGGACGAATAGAACTGAGGATAAAATATAACCTATGTTTCTCGCAGGATTCTACAGATGAATGTTTCATATATTTGGTGTGAATTGTTCAGACAGTGATCGTAACAATACTTAATGCTATTCCTATGGTGATTGCGAATTGTTTTAGCCCCTTCTGCACACCCAAGAAAAATAGAACGGGGGGTTAATATGTAGCATACATTACCCGTAGGGTTCTGAAGAATAAGTGTACCAAATTTGGTTTGGATAGGTCAAACGGTGTAGATTTGCAGAAAGACACCAACTCAGCTTTATATATAGATGTCTATCCCCTTGTTGCATTATGTGCGTTAAATATATTTTGTTTCTGATCTGAAATATTTATAATTAAATAGAATATATGGCAGGTAAAATACGAAAAGCTATACAAAAATGATGATTTGGGAAATTCAGATTAAAAAAATTTAGTCGCATCTGCTAGTAGCATGGTGGTGTTAAAGAATTTTAAAGACAAGTACGAAAGGAACCAATTCTTTGGTTCAATCACTCTGATTCATTGATGATTGGATTCTGAATATGTCATAGGTATACCATCAACCGAATTCATTCGTGACTGCAAATACATATGTTCCTTGGTTAAATTTTTTAAAGACATTAAAAAATGTGAGTTACTAGAACATTTCGTTTCTTAAAAATAATTTAAAATTAATTTGTATAAGCTTTTAATACAAGACAGGCAAATGCTAACATTTTTAGGGCGGTAGGACGTCTCATTACCTTCAAATGGTAAAACCTCGGTGTAGGTATGTTCTAGGCATATTAAGACTATATTCTCTCATTTGAGAGTGTAATATCTAGGAGGTGTTCTAGACGTGACATATAAGAGCGCATCACCAATTAGAAAACTAAATTTTGTTTTGTGAAAATTACATTCATACGAGGCGAAAGGTACCCATAGTTTCTTTTTTTTTTGCAAAACATATTTTATTTAGCATGATTTTCAAAGGGTTAATTATCCATTGATAATTAATATTTGTGAGAAAGAACCAAAATAGAGGTTTTGGAATTTTTAAATTCTTTATCGCATCAATGGCCCACAGGTCGCCGGCTTCACTAAACCTATTCGAACTCCGCCAATTATCGCACTTCGTCAAGTTTTCAATACGTACTGAAATATTAAATTAAACAATTGTGCGTAATTTAAAAAGTATGTCTTGTGATTTTGGCTGCAGCCAAAATCATACATTTAATTTTTTAATTTTCAATCTTTTTTCCTGAATTCATGTCCCTGCGTGTTATTTGCTTTTTGTTTGGTTAAAATTTTAATTTCAGATGAAGCATTGTAAAATGTTTTCATCCAAACAAAGGCAAAATAGCAGTGAGAATACATTTTCGAAAAGTGCTTGTAAGTTCTACATTTCCAATTCAACATCTTTTCTCGAAGAACCCGAGGATAGACGATTCCAAAGTGTAGCTTAACAAAGACAGGAATGCCGTCGTGATACTCAACGAACACGCCAAAGGCAGTGAATTGAAGGATAGAATTTTAGGGCTTGTCCGTTCCCATCAGGACCCCTCGCACAAAAGTTATCCAGCCACTCCCCCTCATCAGGGGATATAGGCATAGAGCAGAGGATATAGGCTTATCTCTCCTCTAAGGATATAGGTGGTCGAGGGGAAGGAAAAGTGACCGTTCAAAGATTCTCTGGGTTGACACTTAAGCTTGCACTTTGGTTTCCGAGTAATCTCGTCGTGGACGCCTGAAGGGTTAATGCAACAAAAATCGCATTTCTGTCTTGATTCCTTGTGTGGCATTTTCATGTTAAATGTTTTTAAATTGCATTAATTTTTAAGCGCTTTATCACATTTTTGACCTTTGCGTCTGTATATTATTACACACTTCATTATTGAAATTTACCTCAACAGCCATTGGCGACCGCTTAAGTTTCAGCATTTATTACTAATATGAATTTGCAGTCATTTTTGTATTTGTACCGATTTGATTATATTTATGTTGTGTTTGGCGGAGCTTTAGACCTTGCGTCATGGAGCCCAAGCAACCAAACATTTGGTTGGGGTCGAATGCATAAATGTTCCGTCCAATGAGCTCGGTGAATTGCTTACATGTGAGTTGTGGAATAATCGACATAAGCCCAAGCAACCAGAAAACAAATTTTTGTGGTCTGTTCCGTTTGTGTCTATCTCGACGATTGGTCTAATTAACCCTCGTGTAAAAAATAACTCTAGAACGACAAACCAAAACGACATACAAGTTGTAAAAGAATCGACGTGAAACCCAACCAAATGTTTGGTTGGTTGTTTTTCTTACATCGTTGCTTGACTGCGTAAATGTTCCGGTCTGTGTGCCGTCTCGATCATCTGCTTACATAAGTCGTGAAATAATCGATACAGAAACCCCAAGGAACACCAACCAAAATCGAGCTTAGTTGGTTGAATTCAGACATTAAATGTTCCGTTCTAAGTTCTGGTCAGTCTACCTAGTTTAGTAGGTTGAGTACATAAATGATCTGCTTCTTAACAAGTCTTGGAATGAACATAGAATTCAATTTACCACCAATCTAGTGCCTTTGGTTGAGTCAGCCTAGTTTAATTGATCGAGCCCACCTAATTTAGTGCTTAAATGCGATATCCTATGCTCGGCTTATGGTCAGCCTCCCGCGAGACGACAGTCGAGTCACGTGATTTTGGACCTGTCTGTTCTTTGAATAAGGTGATATGTGCTGGAACGGTTTACAAAGATCTTCCACAGATGGCTTCTTTCGCGCGGGTTCGGTGTTACGAGAGATAGCATTGATGATGTGTTGGCGGGGAAAACCACCCATAGCGATCCCTATTCATCATTTTGTGTGGCAACCCTCCTAACAACCTTTCACACCTATTCAAAAATCGACGGACCCAAGGTCGACTGCCTTTGCGTCAGAGCCACACTACAAGTCAAGAAATAACGAAAAGAAAAAGCTTGGAAGCAGCGAGCAAGAAGAAACACACCCAAAGTAACTAATCCCTTGTTTCACATTGTAGCTAGACCAGCTCCATTCCGTTACTCCTTTTTCAAACGGTCATACATTATAGCAGAGTCCATGGGCGGAAGCAAGACATAAATCTTTCCGGGATCCCATTTGCCCTCCAAAGAAGCGATTCTCCCCCATTCCAATCCATCATCGGTGTCTGGCACACACCCCTCCGTCTCCAATGGCCAAATTAAAAACCACTAAACTGAGGCATTCAGGTTCTGAATGCCTCAGAACCTGAATGGAACTGAACCCCTTCGCCATCCCTTCCCATAATCCTTTTGCTACCCCAGTGACAAGCCTTACGGACATTGGAATTTCGTTAGTGTGTGCATTTTTCTTGTCTTGGCCGATTCCCGTTCAGATAGTCACCAATGGATTCTGTGCTTGCAACCGATTAATATGCTGTAGCAATGCTGGCTATTCCTATCGGCCTAATAAGGCCGCAGTGGCTCAGTTGGAAGAGTAACGGATTAACAACCGGTAGGTAGGTATTTTTTAATTAACGTCGCACTGGAGCAACACGACGGGCTATTGGCGACGATCCGGGATCAACCCCCGAGGACAACATGTAATTTTGGACCACGGTCAGATGACGAGATCACACCTGAGATGACACCCCACTCTCCAAGCTTCCACACCACGCCAACGTGAGGATATCTGAGGCCACGACAGATTGAATGTGCAACAACCCCCTTTGTAGACGACGGTCTTTGGCTGGATTCGAACTCGCAACCCCCGGTTACTAGTCCGTTACTCTTCCACGGTCCGATTAACAACCGGACGGTTGCGAGTTCGAAACTCGATCCCGCCAAACACCGTCGCGTACACGGGGGCTGGTTCGCGTTCAATGTGTCGTGGCCTCAAATGTCCTCACGGTGGCGTGGTGTGGAAGTCTGGAGAGTGGGGTGCCAGCTCTCCCGACGGCGACCTCGTCATATGACGGTGGTTGAAAATGACGAGGCGTTCACCTTGGATCTTTCCCTTCGCGGTTGATCCCGAACCGTCACCACCTTGCGCCATAAAACCCAACAATCAATCAATCCCGGACCGCCACCAATAGCCCATTGTGTTGCTCCAGTGCGACGTTAATTACCTACATACCGCAATTTCATTGCATTTGAACTGTGATGCGAATTGAGTATTTCTTTTGCTGACCTCTTCGCGATTTTTCTGCTGATGGACTTGAGAAGTTTGTTCCAACGTTTATTTTGTCAACACACTTCAATGACATTTCGAGGAGCTCCACTGGAAAACGAAGAACGATGGTTGCTGAAGACATGCCCGCATTTATCCAGGCAGAAGATGTTGCCACTCATTATATGAGTTACGTACTTCCGCTAGAATAATCTAAGTTTAACAGTACGGTAACTGGCAACGTTAATTAAAAATTGCATAATAACAGTTTTGGTTCGTCTTCGAACATACGAAAATACGTTAATACGAATAGCTACATTAATATAAGAATTCTCTTGTTTTCCCGATGTATATAGTCTTATTTTCATGTTGCGATGTCTGCGTTATGTCATTAAAGAAGTGTTAAAGCCAAATCTACGTTCTGATTCCAAAAGAAGATGCGGCCGGAGATAATCTACAATGGGCATTCCACAGAGCGACCCTTGGATACTTGTCGACTTCCCGCAGCGACCTCTATAGGGAATGTTGAAAGGAACGTGGGAAAGCTGGATTGGGGCCAGTAAAGCCCAGTTGGGGTTCAGTGGGTATTTCTGGACAGGACCTCTTGTCTAGGTTAGTGATGCTCCTTTAAGGAAATGCCATTTGATATAGAAATATAAAAGCTATATGACAATGGTGTAGAGGAGGATTATGGGGAATAAAGACGCCCCAAAAATTTTGTTTTCTATTATTATAGGGGTGGGTAGCCCAGTTGGGAGATGTATGGATTAGCAACCGAAGTATTGCGAGTTCGAAACTCGTTCTAACCAACGACCTTTATGTACGTAGGAACTGTTGCACGTTAAATCTGTCCTGGCCTTAAAAGTCTTCACTTTAGCGTGGTGTGGAAGTTCAGGTGTTGACCTCGTCATCTGACCGTGATTCAAAATAACGAATTGGTGTCCTATCTTTTTCTCGGGATTGATCCCGGACCGTTGCTAACGCCACCACCTGCTGGCCATCAACCCCTCGTAGTGCTTGATAGCCCCCTACATTTCACTTTTCCCTCCCTCCCACCTACGCGACCAAGACGCAGTCTTGAGCGTCTACCTGCTCCCTTAGTTTCAAAATACGTGTCACGCTTAAAGATTCAATTTCGTGTAACTATAGCTCAGGTAAATTTATAGATTAGTAGAAATTGAAGTTATTTATTGAGTAACAAAGGATTTGTCGTTGAACTGATTTACTTATTGGATTGTGATTTGTGTTTGGAACTACTTCTGCGCGACCAATGACTTTAGCGAAACAAGATTTGAATCTTCATATTATTTATCTCAGTGGGTTAACTCACCGCGCTAGCAATCTGCGTGTTGTAGGCAGGTTCGATGCCTCCCTGAGCGTATTTCTCTCTCTGTATCAGGGAAACTAAATGTCTCTGTTTCGCATGTAGTATGTCTATTGTGCTTGTCGCAGCAGGGCTACGTAGGATCATGCGCCATAAAAACCCAACCAATAATGTTATTTTAGCAAATATTTTTGTGGTCGCCGCAACCATTTCAAAACGATTTCTTGGTTCAAATATCACCTATTGATCCATCAATGATATATAAGATGGAAAATCCTGATAAAGAACAGGTTGGAAGACTAACGGATTAGCAATCGGTGTGGGGATCTGGGTGGTTCAGTGGTAAATTTTTGTAACACAAGTCTTAGATAAAATAGTTTATTAAAAACTCAATATAACGTAACAGAAATTATTAGGGCTACAATCCTTAAACGTTCTTTCTCGTCAAAAACATCATAATTTCTCAGGAAATGCGTAGAATATATAGGGTGAGTCTAACTTGTTTTTACAAAATAAGAGGGGTGATAGTACCCATTCAGACGAGCCACAATTACCATGGAACATAGGGTCGCATTCCACTCTGAGAGGCAGAAAAGAGTCAAATTAGAATTTCAACATGAACTTACAACAGTGTTGGGAAAGTGAATGAACCATACCAAAAGTTGCACAATCTGATTGATTGATCAGAGAAAAACTCACAGCAAGTGCTCAAAGTGTCGTGTCGTTGCACAGTTCACACCGGCAAAGGAATGACTGGCTCTCCAAGATTCCTGGTGGTGTGTTCATTTTGTCTGCACCGATTCTCGCTACGAGATCTTCAGCCGAGTCTACAGGCGTCTGGTACCCATCCCATAAAGATTTCATGTGCCCCCAGAAGAAAAGTCCAGTGGGTTGAGATCCGGTGAGCGAGGAGGCCAAGCCACAGGTCCGCCACGTCCGATCCATCTTGCTTAGGAGATATGCTACGTAGGCAGGTACAAAACGACGTCAGAGGCGATGACTTGTTCGACGCGTTTCGACTTTACTCTTTTCTGCCACTCAGAGTGGAATGCGACCCTATGTTCCATGGTACTTATGGCTCGTCTGGATGGCTACTATCACCCCTCTTATTTGGTAAAAACAATTTAGACTCACCTTGTATATTCAAGGCCAACGCCACACTGGCGCCCTCTTGCGCATTTCGTAACAACCGGAGAGTTCGAATCCAACCAAAGACCGTCGTATACAATGGGGCAACGTTTAACGTTTAATCTGGTGGTATCAAATGTCCTCGCGTTGGCGTGGTGTGGAAATTAATGGTGCCATCACAGGTATGACCTCGTCATCTGGCCGTGGTTGAAAATGATCCTCAGATCTTTCCCTTCGGTTTGATCTCGAACCTTCGCCAGTAGCGCATTGTGTTGTTCCAGTGCGACGTTAATTAAAACACCTACCTACATGATAAGAAACCCTTTTAAAAATTCTAATATTATCTAGATCTTCATTTGGCATAAAAATAGTTACTAACTTTGAGTTCTACCCAAATTAAATGTACCCTTTTTCTGGCACATTTTATTTAGGTGCGTACGGGCTTCACGAACTCGAGGCACCCCAGTGAACTATTCTTTTCCCAAGGGCTTTACTGCTGTTGCTGTTGCTAAACATGAGGATCACGAGCCCAGCGATCTTTCTCTTCTCTAACCTTTCTTTTCACAATTACGTGACATTGTCTTGTGTTTGGCCCAGCATGGCCAAATATTGCCCTTAAAACCAAAAAGCAACGGAACAAAATCCTGGCTACACAATATAAAATACACTGTTTTAAAGAGGGATACCTCGCACCATCTTCGACAGATTGCATTTCACTTGAAGTTGTCTGTCTTGTGTTTGGCGCGGTTTGGCCAAATATGGCCTTGCGCCATAAAACCTCAAACCAACGATCGGAAAATGACATTTTTGCATTCAATCAACGATTCTGTGAAACACGAACAAGTCCTGATCCGGATATAGTCTACACTTTTTAATACAGAAAAATGACGGAAATATGCAACTTTCAAACGGAGAAGTAAAATGTGATTGAAGATTTTGAATCTTTTGGCTCTCCAATGAAACTAGCATTTCTGGGTTGTCCTTTTTTTGTCGAGGAGCGATGTAGTTCCGGAAAATATTAGTTCTCAAAAAATTTATCCATGCACGACACTCCTGCTACCCCCTGCACATCAACCCTCCAGGTGGTTGTCTCGACGTCATTAACGAAACTGACGAAATCTTGATGGACCAGATATCTCGCCATTAGAACAAAACCGACCCGATCTCATCATCAAAACATCAGCACTGTCTATTGCGATTACGATATATCACCATTAGCGAAATTGGGTCAGAGTTCAGATGAATGAGATCGAAACAACTTCGGGGGGGGGGGGGGTTAAGGAATGTTTTTGCAATGAAAAATGCAGCGACCCCTCGTTTTATCGCGTGTTCGCTAAATCGTTCTCCCACCCTTCGAGGAATTTTCGGATTTCTGAATCAGAGGAATTCTTAAACTAATCTCTGATATGACGGTCACTTTACTTCAGTTATCTGAACCTTTTCCCGTGGAACCACCTGAACACCCCTCAGGCATAGAGCCATTGGGTGGTGGCCATTATCGGACTCCGAAGGGAATTCAGAAGCCCTCTATTAAGATCTTTCCCACTTGGGGATGAGAACGTGCCATTGGTAGTGAGACAACTGTGTAAATACAGGTTACATCTCTGGAGGGCAGTGGTAGCCCAGTTGGAAGAGCTAAGGAGGATTGCAAGTTCGAAACTCGGTCCAGCAAAAGACCATCGTGTACGCGGGGTCTAGTGTACGTTATATCTATCGTGGCCTCTCCAATGTCCTCACGTTGTCGTGGAAGTTTGGAGAGTGGGATGCCGTGTAGACCGGACAGTGGCTCAGTGGATATCTCCACTGCGCTAGCAACCTTAGACTTGTAGGCGGTGCAGGTTCGATTACTTTCAGGTCCTTTCTTCCCTGTGTGTATTTCTCCCTTCTGTGTCATTAAAACTTTCATTTTGTGTACGTCTATTACTTGATGTATGTCTTGTGTCTGGCGCAGCATGGCCAAATATGGCGCCATAAAACCCCAAAACCAACCTCAAATGTCCTCATGTTGGCGTGGAAGTTTGGAAATTGGGGTGCCAGTTATGGGGTTGAGCCTAGTCAACTGAGCGTGGCTCAAAATTACTTTGCGTTGTTCTCGGATCTTTTCCTTTGGGGTTGATTCCGGACCGTCGCCAATATCCCGTTGTGTTGCTCCAGTGCGACGTTAATTAATTACCAAAACCAATCATTTCCTCTCATCGGCACCATTATCCGGAACCCAACTGACACCAGACAAGCGGATATGAAAAGGAATCGCCACTCTAATGCAGCACCATTGGACTTATATTGTATTGTCCTCACGTTGGCGTGGTGTGGAAGTTTGGAGAGTGGCGTACCAGCTCGTCATCTTACCGTGGTTGAAAATTACGTGATATTGTCCTTGGGGACTGATACCGGACCGTCGCCAACATCCCTGTGTTGCTCCAGTGCGACGTTAATTAAAATACCAACCTACTGTATAATCTTGTGTCAACACGAAGCGATTGAAATAAGATCATCCAGCAAACAATGATTTGGCGACTAAGTAAATTTACCGTCCCGAAATATATGGACTCGTTATCACCACACGCAACGATAGTGATAATTAGTGAGTGAAACCGAGTTGCTCTTTATCTGTTTACAAATCTGTTCCACTCTACGCACATCGCAACCAAATAAACAAAGGAATCACTTATCACTCATTCCCATGAAGACATCCTGCAGTGGATTAGGATAAGGTTTCTTTTATCTGCTCCAAAGTGCTTTCCCATTGGAGCTTTGGAGTGGATCGTTTCATCAAGATTATCCCACACATATCTTCTGTATGCAGTGAATCTGTCTCATTACCACGAGCGTTCGGGCAGTAGTCATTGGATTGAATATCAGCCTGTTTCCCAGGCCATAAATCACACTGCTTTGCGAGTGTTGAGCGATGGTTGGCAATACATCATGAAGAAAGCGGGTCATGTGTATTAGTTTGGAGATGGGTGAAGATATTGAGAGAACTGGAAACAATTATCTTTAAAAAATAGCTTGTTGCCAAGTTAGTTCGACACCTTCACCCTTGTATCCATTTTTGAGTCAGATTATGTGTATATTGCGATTATTTTCTCCCTGTGAATTTCTTCTTTAGTAATCGATGGTTTGAAGAGCAGCTACTATTGCAGGGAAGGTGAATGTGGGATCAACGCCCAGACAGTCGTTACAATGTGTACGTTCTGGTTGCATCATAGTTAATTTTCATGCCTTTAAAATGCCCTGTTCTCAGTCTGGATTGTGTGGTGGTGGTTTTTCTATGTTGTTAATTTATCAAATTTGTTTCGTTTAAATTTTTTGTGGTATGAATTTGAATTTTACCAAAGCATTAGCATCAGGAAGAGTTATTGGGGTTTGTTCGGTATTTACAAGGATATATCAAAAAGTAAGGTGAATTTGTCTCTAAAACTCAGAGTTTTTTGTGTAGCTAATTAATTTTTTTTATATGTTGCAAGTACCAAGGCGATAGAAATGTGACGGCTTGTAGAAACTTCTACGTCAACCCGTCTGGTGCTTAGAGCCAATCAAAGATGGAGCATCGACTTGAGCATTACTCCAAGGAGGAGGTGTCATTCGTTTGTTATGGGCCAAGGGGAAAAAACATGTGATATTCATCGAGAATTGTTGGAAGTCTATGGAGAGAGTTATGTCGCAGAAACAAGTATATGTGGTGTAACGACACGAATGTGGCTGTCGTCGATGCCATGATTCGTGAAGACAGAAGAGTGAGTGATATTGCAAATGCATTGAATAGCTCATGGTTCTGTGAACAGTATTACCATTTGTTTGGCCCCTGAAGAAACACCTCCGTTTCCATACACTGGAAGAGGCACAACACTTACCTGGTTAGGGAACCTGGAGCGAGATTTCTTTGAAAAGGGCATGGATGAGTTGGAATAAATGCTTAGACTACTATGGTTCCTTTGTCGAATGATAGTGTGATACGATTTGTCAAACATAATACATTTTCATATATTTATCTCTGCACGCGTTTTTCTGTCAATCAAAAATTCACCTTCTTTTTGATACTCCTTTGTAATTCTCTGTCTTCCTTTGCCAATTGTTCTGCAGCTTCATTTCCTTCAATGCCCACATGTGCTGGAATCTCCTGAAAAGTGCATCTTTCTTCCAAGCACATGATTCACCCTTGTTTAAACCATTAATATCAATGTGGGTAGGTCGTCAGATTAACGTTGCACTGGAGCAACGGGCTATTGGCGAAGATCCGGGATCCTTCCCGAAGGGAAGAGGACACTTCGTCATTTTGAACCACTGTTAGATGACGAGAACACCTGAGCTGGCACCCCACTCTCCAAACTTTCACACCATACCAACGTGAGGACATTTGAGGATACGACAGCAGTGACAACGTGAGCAGAATTTGAGGACAACAGCCTCCATGTACGCGACGGTCTTCGGTCGGATCTAGTTTCGAACGCGCAACCCTCCGGTTGTTAATTCGCTACTCTACCAACTGGCCTACCGAGGCCCAATATTAATGTGGAAATTTTTTTAAATATGAATGTATCAATGTTAAAAATCAGTAGAGCGAATTATTTATTAAATATCAATGTGGGACACGTTACATTTTATCGCTAGTAAGAGTGGAGATTTAATCCGTTGTAGAAATACTCAAGATATCCATCACACAAGTTGTTTTCTAAATCATCAATTTCGTTTGGTTCATAATTGAAAAGTTTGCTCGCATACCAATGTGCTTCTGCAGATAACAGATGTTGCTCTTTTCTTCGGCGTTCATCATTCCGTCATTTCACGATTACGGAAACAATTCCAAACAAGCCAAACAGTTGTCCGAAGACCTGTGGCCGGTCGCCCAAGGGTTACGACCCCCGCGGAAGATCGATATATTGCTGTTTTAGCCAAGCGGAATCGAAGAGCCACCTCCACACGTGTGACATCTATGGTTGCAGCGTCCATTGGTAAGACGATATCTGCCACTACTGTTCGCCGAAGGCTACACATGAATGGACTTTACGCCCGGGTACCATGAGTTTGTGTTCCTCTATCCGTCCAATCCAGAGGGGCACTATTAAAGGGGTGTCGGCAACATGTGAATTGGACTGTGATTGGGCCAACGTTATGTTCCCTGATGAGTCGAGATTTGCCCTGGAGCCAGATGACAAGCGTGTAAGGGTCAGGAGAGAACAAGGCACACGCAATCGGCCCCAGAACATTATCGAGCATCACGCATTCCGAGGTGGAAGCATCATGGTGTGGGCTGGGATTTCGTTGGGATATCGCACCGACCTGCATATCTATAGACGGGGTTCTGTGACTGCTGTCCCGTATTTCGGAATGAGGTCCTAGAACCCACTGTGAGATTGTACACAGCAGCAGTTGGTCCTGCTTTCGTTTTAATGGATGATAATACGCGTCCCCATCGAGCCAACAGCGTCGACGACTACCTGGAGAGTGAGGGGATTGCGCGTATGGATTGGCCGGTGTACTCGCCCGACCTTAATCCCATTGAAAATCTTTGGGATGCCCTCAGCCGTGCTGTATCTGTACGTTTCCCACCCCCAGTCACTCTCAGAGTTGCAAACTGCTCTACAGGAGGAATGGCGATTACTTGACTCTGGGGTGGTTGATCACCTCATGGAAAGCGTGGTCACACGCTGTAAACTTTGTATGAGGATGAGGGGTGGTCACACGATGTACACTTTGTATGGAGGATGAAGGGTAGTCACATATCCTATTAATGTCGGTTTTGTTTGTTTTGGATTTAAACATCCTTTTGTTAATGACTCCAATATGACTTCATCTTATAATTTATGAAAATTCAATATTGTTTCATCTTTGTATGTAATTTGTTTTGTTTCATGCATAAACATATTTACTACTTTCCTGCCGCATTTCGAGTCAATCAAAGCTGTCTATTTTTTCGCATTTTATCGCTTCGTGCTTAACTTTTGGCAATGTGTGTATCTAAAGTCTAGAATCGGGTGAAAAAGTTTTCTTGGAGGAGATTCCACGCCGCGAAGAGGGTTCGAAGTCGTTGATCCTTGCCGATTTAACCTTTCGGAATCGCGCCTGGATGCATGCTGTTCGCCGATTCGATTCCTGTTTTGAGCGTTTACCCCCTGTAATTGAAAGCCTCCGAACAATGCCCTCTCTCACTCTAATTGCGACGCATCAGGCCCGCATTTAGGCGGATTTCGCTCCATTGTTTCTTTCTCGGTCATGGAAATACAATCGCGAAAATGAAAACTATAACACAGGAAGCATCGGAGAAAGGGACTTCACCACGCATCAGGTGTTTCCGTCTTTCCTTAACCGGAGGCCCCACGTGTTTTCAGAAACCCAGGGGCGTGGTTCGGAGGGGGTGTCGAAAGAGGCAGACGTCCCTCTAATGGGGTGGTATTCTGAAAAACATTTATGTAAAAGAAAAATTGTAGTAATTTGCACAATAAGAGTTATGCAGGTGACGCGAAAACTTTTCATCTGTAGGACGCTTAAAGGTATGGTCGCACTAGAGCAACACAACGGGCTATTGGCGACGGTCCAAGATCAAACCCAAAGGGCAGGCACTCCACTCTACAAACTTCCACCTCACCAATGTGAGGACATTTGAAGCCACGATAGATTGAACGTGCACCAGTCCCCGTGTAAACGGCGGTCTTTGGCTAAACTGAGTTTCGAACGGGTAATCCTCCGGTTTTCTAATCCGCTGCTCTTCCAACTAGGCAACCACGCCCCTCCCCCAAAAAGAAGAGAAAGCATCGAAATTCTTCGCGGATTATGAATCGGGTAGGTAGGTTATTAATGTCCCACTGGGGCAACACAACGGGCTACTGGAGGCGGTCTGGGATCAATTCCGGAAGGAAACATCCGAGGACGTCATTTTGAACAACGTTGACATGTCTGAGCTTGCACCCCCACTCTCTACACTTCCACACCATGCCAACTTAAGGACATTTGGGGCCACGACAGATTTATAACCTGCACCAACCCCCACGTTCACGAGGATCATTGGTGGGATGGAGTTTCGAACTCGCAACGCTACATTTTCTAATCCTGGCGCAATATGGCCCTTGCGCCATAAAACCCCAATGAGTCAATTAACCGTTTGATAATCCGCTGCTCTTCCAGCAGGGCTACCTGGACTAGCAATAAGAGTTGTGAGTATGAAACTCGATGCAACCAAAGACCCTCATGTACTTGGGGCCAGTGTCCTCCTTTTATAAAAAAATTATTTTCGTGTTCCCCTTAATGTTTTTACAGGAAGTTTCGAAATACCTGTTTTTATACAGCTATTTTAATAAAGGATAACTCCTTTAATTTCATAAATATCTTCAATCATTCAGTTTTTATTTGTGAACTAGCTGTACCGGGCCACGCGTTTCTGTGGCTCATCTGGTTAAATTGAGAAGAAAGATTGCCATTGTACATTCATTCCGAACGATAAGTTTGCATTTTTGCAATGCTTTTCCCATGCTGGATGCTTTGGAAATGTTACACGTGGGGGATTCAATGAATTGCATGTCAAATGGCAATTTCAAAGCGGAATGAGCAGTGCTTCCACCTGGTATCAAAGTCGCAGCTATTCCGGACCCAAGTGCTAAGGCAATGTGATTTTGGGATCTGAATCAATTGAATTAGGAACGTTTTACCAGTTCCTCCTGGCAATACATTTTTATTTATAGAGCTAAGTAGACTAAAACATGCGCGTATTCGAATGCAACGTTGTGGCAAAATTTCAAGGCAATCGGTGAAACATTTTGGGAGATTTTGCGTTAGGAATAAACGAACATTACATTTTTATTTATATAGATGGACATAAACCCTTCTCAGGGCATACATCCGTTCTGTATTCCCTGCATGACTTCCAACTAGTCTATACCTTCTTGATCAATACAATGTTTTCTGGAATTCTTTCAGTCAATGCCCAATCCAACCAAAGTACAAAAGGGACTGAGGCACGTTAAAATCTGTCGGGCTTCCAATGTCCAATGTGGTGTGGCGGTTTGGAGAGTGGGGTGCCAGCTCAGGTGTGACCTTTCATCTGACTGGCTCAAAATTACGTGGTGCTGTCCTCGATCTTTCCCTTCGGAATTGATCCCGGACCGTCGCCAATAACCCGTTGTTTTGTTCCAGTGCGACGTTAATTAAATACCTACCCACCTTCTTTCAGTCAATGAGGATGTCGTTATTAAATGCGAACCTCGATCGAAACCTCGTGGAGGTTAAAAATAAATGACACCAACACCCTACAATCAGAGGCACTGATTAATTCCGGCAAGAACTAACTTAGATTGCGTAAATATAACTTTTCGACATTGAGCGTCCCACTGATTGGAACGAGACGCTACGTGTGACGTCATCCAGACGTCATGCTGATTTTCCGTCGGCGTTGTATCTCCTTTTCTGTGGTGTTTCTCCCAACCACGTTGCTAAGGTAGGGGTGTGGTGAGATTCGTGTAAGGACTCAAGAGGAAAGGAAGATCTTCCCACAAATAAATTTAATTAACTCGAGTTCGATGTAGATTATATAAAGGTCTAGAACAGTAAGTGGGGGCCGTGGAACACATGCAATATTTGGATGAATTCGTTTATTACTAAAGGAACAAGAGATTCATGCGTTTGAAAGGGTCCCGGTAGCCCAGTTGGAAGAGCATCGGATTAGCAGCAGGAGTTCGAGACTAGGTCCAGCCAATGATTGTGTACAAGGGGACTGGTGCACTCAAATCTGTCATGGCATCGAATGTCCTCACGTTGGCGTGGTGTATAAGTGCGGAGAGTGGGATGCCAGGTCAGGTGTGACCTCGTCAGCCGACCGTGGTTCAAAATGAGGTGGTGTCCTCGGTCCTTTCCCTCGGGGATGGATTTCGGACAGTCGCCAATGGGCCGTTGTGTTGCTCCAGTGCGACGTTAACTAACCTAATCATGCGCTTAAAATGGAATCAAAATGTTGAGTTTCATCTGTTGCCAAATTGTTATATAAGAAATCTAATGTAGGATTTGGTTTGTGAACGGTCATAGTTTACGACACAAGGACTGATTAGACCGAGACCTTAGGTTCAAAGTGTGAATTCCAAACCACTCCTAACATCACCAGAGTTCGGTATTCATACCAGAGTTAATTGAATCGAAAACCAACCAATCAGCTACTGGTTCTAATATGAGGTAGCACAGTTGGTAGAGGATTAGAAACGGGTGGGCTCGGAACTTGATCCAACCAGAGATCATCGTTGTAACGTATTGGTTCACAGGTAGCTAGACTAGTTACCATTGAAAGTATCCGTTTCTGGACTAAGGTGTTTTATTTTACAATTTGTACAAAAGTCAGAAAAATGAATGAAGAGTTCATTTAATGTTAGTTCATTGGAAGGTCCAAAGTTCTATCGAGGCGCTTAGGGCTGCTGGCGAGCCTCACAATTTCGCTCGGGGGAGTCTAATGCACGGCTACGGGTGAGCCTATTCTCAACAAAAATACTCAGATGAGTATAGAGTCCCAAGGCAGGATATCTCAGTCTTTCCAGATAGGATAAGATCAATCTATTAGGATGAGCAGTTGCACAGATCTCTAGGAGGCTTCGGCGAGCCCTTCTCAATAAAATACTCTGGCGAGTATAGAATCCCAAGGCGGAATAAATGCACCGACAGTGAACGGGTATTCACGTCTCTCCAAAACGGTCTCTCTGCTGACCGTCTCTCTCTGCTGTTCTCTCCAAGCTCTCCCTCTGTCTGCTCCTCTCTTCTGATCCTCTCTCCCTCTCTTCAATATCTCAAAAACTCTATATATATTGGGTGCTTATCGACTCCTCCTTTTCGTTTCGGGTCCGCCTTTTAATCGGTGCTGGTTGGCTGTTGAAAATTCTCACCATCCTCGGACGTTCCCGAATGGCTTTCTCACGTTGGCCTCTCCCCTCGACTTTTACGACAGACTTCGGCGGACTTGAAAGGGGACCATAAAACCCTGTCGGCAATGGGCATCGTAATTTATCTCTGTCCTCTTTGTCTCGAAATGTCATAGAGAGCGACAGAAAGGCGCATGCCCTTTGTTTCGAAACCACAACGATTTCCGACCCCTGCTGGCTGGCTGTCGTTAAAAAGATGTTTCGGGTGGTCTCTTCGGTGTGTGGTCTTTTCCTCTCGACACTTGAGCCGGCAAGATTGTCCATTTTCCCAAGCTGCCGTTACATCGTGTTCGTGGTGGTTGGTGCACTTTCAATCTGTTGTGGCGATGTCCTCACATTGGCGTGGTGTGACAGTTTGAAGAGTGGGGTGCCAGCCCAGGTGTCGACCTCGTCATCTGACCGTGGTTCAAAATGACCAGGTGTTGGGGCGGCAAGTAGCCCAGTTGGAAGAGCAATGGATTAGAGCAACAGGAGGATTGCAAGTTCGAAACTCAGGCCAACCAAAGACCGTCGTGTACAAAGGGGACTGGTGCACATTAAATCTGTCGTGGCCTCAAATGTCATCACGTTGGCTTGGTGTGGAAGTTAGGAGAATGGGGTGCCAGTTCAGGTGTTCTCGTCATCTGACCGTGGTTCAAATTATCCTTGGATCTTATCCTTCGGGATGAATCCCGGACCGTCACCAATATCCGGTTGTGTTGCTCCAGTAAGACGTCCTCCGGCCAACACATGGAGGAACGTTCGGCCGGAAGGAACCTCCCCGAGGGACGTTTGCGGGGGTGTCCTTGAACGCTCATCCGGGCTAGAAGTAAAAGAAAAGGGAGGACTGTAGAGGGGAAGAAAAAGTGGACTTCAGCTGTCAATGTTCAGATATTGCTGTAAATATTACGTATTAATATCATGTAAATAAAGTCATATAATGAAGAACCCAAGCAGAAACGGTACTATCTTTGGTAATATATATGGGGGGGGGTATTTCAATTAACGTCACACTGGAGCAACACAACGGGCTATTGGTGACGGTCCGGGATCAATCCCAAGGGGAAAGATCCGAGGACAACACCACGTAATTTTGAACCACGGTCAGATGACGAGGCAACACCTGAGCTGGCACCCCACTCTCCAAACTTCCACACCACGCCAACGTGAGGACATTTGAGGCCACGACAGATTTAACGTGCACCAGCCCCCTTTGTACACGACGGTGTTTTGGCTGGATTCGAACTCGCAACCCTTCGGTTGCAAGTCCGTTACTCTTCCAACCGGGCCACCGCGGCCCGGTAATATATATGGATATGTAGATGCATTGAAGTTTCAACAGCAATTGGAAAGCGGGCGTTTCACAACGCGATTCAACTATCTACCTATTTACTTGGTACTTATTTCTTTTCTGAAATAAAATTTTAAACTAAGGTTACAATTAATGAAAATAAATCGCTGTAAAGTAAGCAGGACAAGACGTCTACAGCGCCTGCTAAAGATTGGTAATGTCGAAGAACACGCAGCAAATAGTCGAATTTCGCGTCACTTTTGAAGGGTCGATACGGGGTGGTTTGAAATTCTTTAAACCGAACCAAACCGAGATTGCTGGCATGAATCTAACTTATGGGGATGGAAGCGGATGATTGCGCCGTAAAAGCTTAACAGACGAATGAAGCATTTGCACCGGTAGCTGTGTGAAACCGGAGCAAACCGCGTGAAGACGATTCATCACGATGACCCTGAACAAACAGAAACATGTCAGAAGGCATGATGTGGGTAGGCCAGTATTTCGTCGTAAGCCAGGTCAGATCCTAATAGATGAGATATCTCGTCAAAACCACTCGGAGGGTTAGCAAGGGAAACACTTGTTAATTTAAGGGTCCCCTCTAATTCTTAACACTTAAGCCAGAATCTTCATCACAAAAGTATTCTTCAGAACGAAACTTATTTTGTAGGTGCAGCATTCCTCTGTAGGGTCAAGGAGTCAAGCAGCAAAAGAAAGGGGGCTTCCGCACGTTTACCCCTCTGAGGATATCCTGCTCTTTTGGAGTGGACTTACAGAACTCAAATCTCCCTCGTGGACTTTTGTGTGTGGTCAACAAAAGCCTTTTCACTCTACGGGAGGGAGGGAAATTCAAGAAACGGAAAGGATTCGAGGAATTCCCCTGACACAAAGCATCTGGAAATTTCTCTTCCTGTCTCCGAAACTCTTGTGATCAGTGTTTTCAAGCTTTAACGTAGACTCCGTTATCGATTACGGAGCACCTTATCTCATAATTTATAGAAAGTCTAATGAAATGAAAGTAACCATAAGAGGACAAAATTAAAGGAAGTGGCAATGCATAAAATGATTAGGATAGGATTTACAGTGTCCTAAAAGTTCCCGTACTGACGATTCGTGAATTTATTATACAAAAACAACAAACTTTAAAACAATTATTTTTATGCTAATAGAGAAAAGCACTTTTAACATAACGTAGGAAAAAAAATTTGAATTCACATTTATAATAAATGTTCAAAATGTCCGCCCCTTTCTTGGAGGCAAAGCTGAAGTCGTTTGCGTATATTTTTAGAAACGCGTTTCAAGATGCTAGGAACTTCTTGTATCCTTTGAGTAATGGCAATTTTCAGATCATCTATTGTTTGGGGATTATCTTCATAAACTTTGTTCTTTAAATATCCCCACAGAAAAAAGTCAGGGATGCTCAGATCAGGGGAACGAGGTGGCCAAAGATTTCTGGAGATGAGTCGATCTACAAAAAAAATCTTGAAACATTCCCATGGTTTCATAACTTGTATGGCAGGTTGCATCGTCTTGTTGGAACCAAGAATCTCGTTCATTCACTTCTAATAATGCAACAAATTGTTGGATGAGTTCTCTGTATACAGTGCCATCAACAGTTGACAAACAGAAGCCCAACAATCCTTTTGCGTGATACGGCACACCAAACGCCAATTTTTTGAGAATGTCAAGTTTTTTTCATTAATGAATGTGGATTTGTCGTCGCTCAAATGCGGGAGTTTTGCGCGTTCACATAACCGCTTAAATGAAACCATGTCGCCATTTATGTCGGCAAAATTCTTTACATCTTTCATGATTTATATTCAAAGCAAGCCTCAAGCAGCGCAATTCTCTGAATGCGTGATAAACTCATTTTGCAATGAAGAACAAAATGACATGGAACTTTATTATCGCACAACTTGAGCGAGAAGAAAACCAAACGATAAAAATTAAAGAATCCATAAAATTATAAGCAGACGATAAAATTCAATAATTAAAAAAATACACGCGCAAATGATTTTTTTAAAGTTGGAGTACGGGAACTTTTAGGACACTCTGTAGTAATGGATACAATTAAGAGTCCAATTCACGTTCCAGTGAGGTAGATGACAATAAGAAATGATGTCGGTAGGTAATTAATTAACGTCCCTCTGGAGCAACACAACGGGCTATTAACGTCGGTCCGGAATCAATCCCGAGGGGAACAACACCACGTAATTTTGAACCATAGTCAGATGACGAGGACACCTCAGCTGGCACTCCACTCTCCCAACTTCCACACCACGCCGACGTGAGGACATGTGAGGCCGCGACAGATTGAACGTGCACCAGCTCCCTTTGTACAACACGACGGTCTTTGGTTGGATTCGCACTCGTAACCTTCAACTTTCTTAATCCGCTACTTTTCCAACCAATGAGATCCGAAACGGAGAATAGAAATTACGCGTTATGATTAGGAGTGTGGTGTTGATTAACCCTTTCGCCCCGACTTTCGCATGATTAAAATTTAACTCTGAAAAGTAGTTTAATTTAGTAGTTTAGTAGTTTTTGCTCTTTTTGACGGACGACAGTACTTTCGCCTTCTTTTTGTGTTTGCTTTCTCCCTTCCAACATTTATGAGTTGCTCAGCTAAGGGAACCATGAATGATAAGAGTGGTTCTGTTTTATGTTCCACATCACACTTCGTAATCCATGCATTCACAACACAAATCGTAACTAATTTCCAAAAAATCTTTTTCCACTACTTGTCTGATTTTCTGCCATGACCCTAAAAAGTAGCCATTTCCTCTCAACTCCATTCATGTACATATTGTAGTGGGAAATGGCTTCTGGGCAACTAACGTCTAATGTATACCATCTTTTTGTTTCCGAACCACGGTCACTCATTCATCAGAATGTGAATGGGCGTGCTCAAAACCATAAGTCCGCCATTTGCAATCTGAAAGTACTGCCAAGTTTCTTTCGCCATATTTTTATTCCCTAATTCCTTAAGAACCTGAAAACGTAAAAACCCATTCAAAAGTGGGGTTTATTGACCCAATCTAGTCTCTGGGATGTATATGCCCATTAGGCCCCGAAAGGGTTAAGGTAAAACAAAATTTTAAACCTAATGAAAAATAAAATAAAGTCGGTTAAGATGTATTTGGGGTTTGGATTCAAGAGATTCAAACTGTTGATTCGTTCTCTGAGGGGAGGGGGTGCAGTTATTACCAAAAATATTTTCGTATACGACTAAGTAGTACATCTTTCGGTGTGTACGTCAACAGGAGGTCTCCTAGTGATCTATTCTCTTCCTATGGATAAGTCTAGTAAACATCGACCCAAGCGTGGCCAAGTGATCTTTCTGTGCTCTCTCCTCTCCATCCTTTCTTTTCCCAATCATTGTCTTGTGTTTGGCACACATGTGGTCCTTGCGCCATAAAACCCAAAACCAATCGAATACGACAATCGTATTTTTCTCCATGAAAGCAATACTAAAAAAGCTGCCTCAGTTTGCCCGAAGCGCTAGCAACTATAGACGTGAAATATAAGTAGACTGAGTACTGCTATTGCGAGGAGCTTCTAAAAATGTAACCAATACGTCGACTAATAGTCACATGACTGTTCTGTGAAAAATTGGCTGATTTGGCATCTTATCTCTTCTTTTGGTGATCTTCCGAGAGGGTAGATGTGTGAATTCGCATTTGTAGAGTGACGACAAAAATGATGAATTCGCCAATCTGTTCCATGGACCAATCAGATGATGAATGTTCGTTTCTAAAGGTCTCGTTTCTACTACATGATCCTGAGCAAAAAAGGTTACTCTCTCCTCATTTATATTTCCTCTTCGGGCGCAGCATGGCCAAATATGGCCCTTGCGCTATAAAACCCAATCAACCATTAAGTAGCTTACCCTGGGTAGATTTCTATGTCTTGTGCAACTAAAAGTCTCATTGTGTGTGTACGTACATCACTTGACGTTGTCTGCCTGGCGCTGCTTGGACAAATGGGATCCATAAAAACCCATACCAAAACATCACCTTGTATAGGGAAAGAGGTAGGTTGTAGGTAGTTATTTAACGTAGCACTGGAGCAACACAGCGGACTATTGGCGACGGTCTGAGATCAGTCCCCAAGGGAAAGATGCAAGGACAATGCCTCGGCATTTTGAACCACTGTCAGAAAGCGAGGTCAACTGAGCTTGTACGCCACTCTCCAAGCTTCCACACCACGCCAACTTGAGGACATTTGAGGCCACGACTGATTTAACGTGCCTTTGTACGCGACGGTTTTTGGTTGGACTCGAACTCGCAACCCTCCTATTGCTAATACGGCTCGCAGTAGCCTGGTTGGAACGGATTAGGAACCGGAGGGTTGCGAGTTCGAATCCAACTAAAGACCGTCGTTTGAAAAGAGGGCTGGTGTACGTCAAATCTCGTGGTCGCAAATGTCCTCACGTTGGCTTGGTATGCAAGTTTGGACAGGGGTGTGATCTCGTCATCTGACCGTGGTGTTGTCCTCGGGTCTTTACCTTCGGGAGTTGATTTCGGACCTTCGCCAATAGCCTGTTGTGTTGCTCCAGTGCGACATTAATTAAAATACCCACCTAACTATTGATAATCCGTCGACCTTCCAACCCGCATGGGAAAGAGAAAAAGTACCTTATAAAGTAACATGGATTGATTGCATTGTCCGTTTTTATTTTATGTAGGGTCCCGTTGGCCCAAAGGGTCTCTGGGTTCCAAAGTGGACAATGTTGGGGGCCTCATACGGGTCCCTTGGCAAGTTTCTCCCCCATTCGCAGTTCCTTCTCGCCAGAGATAAAGATGAAAATCGCCAGTCTCATCCGGAAATCCTCGCGAAAAAATCTGCAGCAGCCCTAAACTGCACACATCGAGCTCACTGCGACCGAACCCTCGCGAGTGGGAAAAAAAGCGAAAGGAACCAGTTTTCTTCCATTTTCATTCTTTCCCCTCCCTGTCATGTTTCTGTTTAATTTTCATTTTTATCTCGTCTTTTTTTTTCCATCTTCTCAGAAGAGGAAAGAAGAAAAAAAATGTTTTAGGAGAAACAAAATCTGCAAGGCTCCCCCTTCGCTTTTCGTTCCTTTTTCTTTTCCTTTGGCTTCTTTTTTTGCGAGATGACATTTTTGGAATTTCCCTTTCTCTTCTGGAATGCCGAGCCGCATTCGAAACGGGAGTTAAAACGTGTAATAAAACGGAGGGAAGTGAGACAAATATATCGACTTGACTCCGCTCTTTGTGAGGTGAGGGCATTTAGAGAACGACGTCCTTTTGTGCTTGTGGAAATGGAATGGGTGCGTGGAATGAAACACGTTTCGAACGGCCTGGGCGGCGAGGATAATCGTTTGGGGATGGGGATGCAGAAGCGGTTTTATCTTTGATGAGGAAAATGATGTAAATCAAATCAGGGACATGTTCGGAGGCATCCTCCACCGAAATTTAGGTAGGTAGTTAATTAACGTCCCACTGCAGCAACACTACGGGCTATTGGCGACGGTTCGGGATCAATCCCCAGTGGAGAGACCTGAGGACAACTCCTCGTCAGAACCGCGGTCGGAGGACGAGGTCTACACCTGAGCTGGCATTCCACTCTCCAAACTTTCACACCACGAAAGTATGAAGGAACAAGGGGATCGCGCTCCCGAGATACACAAGCTATTTTTTTTCTGCTTTCATCCTACTCTGTTCCCAATGTGACGCAACCTTCGAGTTGTAGGCGGCGCAGGTTCGATTCCTGCCAGATTAATTCTTCCCTGGGTGTATTTCTCTCCTGTGTCAGTAAAACTTCCATTGTGTGTGTATTACATGATGTTGTGCGTCTTGAGTGGCCAAATATGGCCCTTGCGCCATAAAACCCTCAAGCTAACCAACTTAAGTTTGTTATGTAAAAATGGTAACTACCGAACAACAAAACCGAACTGTTGCCATCCTTTACTTCATGATATTAGCCTTAAAAATTAAATTCTCGTTTGATATAAAACAAGAAAAAAAATTCGGTGGTTTTCTTTCACCTCCCTGTGCTGATTGGTTACGAAGTTTAAACGATTGTTCATTGTGAATATTCTACAATTAATTTACAGTCTGAACGATTAAAGTGCAGTTCATATCAATATTGAAGGCTAATTTTAGTTATTAAAAGCCTGTGATTCTAGAATTGCTTTCGAATGATACCACTGGCGCAGTCCAAAGTGACACTCGGCAAAGCTCGACCACACCGTAGAATTTGTGGTCGACGAACTCGGTCCGAAGTTCACGTCAGGTACTGATATCCTTTGTCTGCTACATTTATCTTCTAGAAGTTTCATTTAGTTCTGAAATCCAAAGGCAAAACAATTGTAAAGCTTTTATAACTCTACACTTTTCATGCATGTCTTCCTGTACTGTTCCGATTTTAAAGAAGTAATCGCTTCAAGAATCCTAAAACTTAGATTTTGGTCAATCAAGTCAATTAGAAAAATTGAGATTTTGATCCTTGTGATGGTGAAGTCGTGGTAGCCCGGTTGGAAGATTAGTGGATTATCAACCAGAGACCGTCGGGTACATAAGGGCTGGTTCCCGTTCAATCTGTCTTGGCCTCAAATGTCCTCACGTTGGCGTGGTGTGGAAGTGTGGAGTGCCAGCACAGATGTTGACCTCGTCATCTGTCCGTGCTTCAAATTTGCGTGGTGTTGCTCCAGTGTGACGTTAATTACATACCTACCTTGTGATGGTGACTCCCGTAGCCTTGGAACAAGTTGGGATGAAGGGTCCCCATTAACTATAAATATGTATCCCAAACAAATTCTCAATGTTTTCTTTCTTTGGGGGTGTAAGGCTATCGAACGACCCACCTTTATTTACGAGTTCATCGTAGAGTAAATTGAAAGGTAGGGAATAGCGTCTTGAAACGGATAGTGCAAAATTGCGTCACATTCTTGTAGATCGTTTTCTCACTAAAATAATTTTATTCTCGTTATTTTTATCCATTTATTTTCCAAAAGAAAATGACCTATTTCTTGGAAAAAGCTGAATTTTTTTATTGAATAGTCTTGCAATCGATATCCACCCAAGTACATGAAGGATGCTGTTTATATTTTCGAGAATTAATTTCATAATTAATAGCACATTAAAAATTAATTAAAAAGAAATATTAAGCCGATTGTGTTTGGGTTAATTAAAAGTAACATAATAAAAAATCCCAGCGCCTTAGGAAGATTATTTAAGAAGATATGGATAAAAGCCTGGGATGATAATTTAACTTTAAGATTGGTTGGTAGTTCAATTAGCGTTGCACAGGAGCAACGACTATTGGTGACGGTCCGGGATTCATACCGAAAGGAAATATCCGAGGACAACGCCTCGAAATTTTGAACAACGGTTTGGTTGACAATGTCATACCTCCCTTAACCCTACGGTTGATAATCCGCTAATCTGCCAACCGGGCTACCGCGGACCTTTAGCATTAGGGACTCCAAATATTCCATGCTCATATCACAATCGAGAAAGGGTTGGAGCCCGAAATTATTTTCTGAACGCTTAATTGCGGAAAAGGTCCTCGGTAGAGATGGGCAGCTATTCCAATAGCAATTAAAATAACAGTAATTATCAATTAACAGTTAGCTATTGTTATCGAAAATATCACAGTCCGGCTGACGAGTTGGTATTCGAGTCGTGAGATTGAAAGAATCTACTCATTCAGTCTAAACACGAACTATGCGTTTCAACAGCGTGGTTTCTGGCTCCGACTTCGTCCCTCGGGGCCGTCTCCTATGGCGTATGGCAACCCTTTCCCCTGTTTGCTACCTTGTAACAATGGACTTATCCAAGCTCATCCGCACAAAACAGTCAGCGACAAATGTTATCGCCAAAGGTTAAAAAATACCTTTTAAAATGACTAACTTTTTTACAAACCAAAAAATTAAATTAAAAATAAATTTTAAATTTAATAGAAAATCTGATGAAACTAAAATTGTCAAATTACTCAAAAATATTTTTAAATTTCAATTAAGCTGTTACTGATAAACTGATAAATTGACATCAGTTTTCACAGTTTGTAATAACTGCTAAAAATAATCTTACTTCTTGCAGTTAGTAACTTATATACAGGGTGAGTCTAAATTGTTTTTACAAAATAAGAGGGGTGATAGTACCCATCCAGACGAGCCATAATTACCATGGAACATAGGGTCGCATTCCACTCTGAGAGGCAGAAAAGAGTCAAATTAGAATTTCAGCATGAACTTACAACAGCGTTGGGAAAGCGAATGAACGATACCAAAAGTTGCACAATCTGATTGATTGATCAGAGAAAAACTCACAGCAAGTGCTCAAAGTGGCGTGTCGTTGCTCAGTTCACACCGTCGAAGGAATGACTGGCGCACCCTCTCGAAGATTCCTGGTGTTGTGTTCATTTTGTCTGCGGCAACACCGATTCTCGCTACGAGATCTTCAGCCGAGTACACAGGCGTCTGGTACTCTAAAGATTTTATGTGCCCCCAGAAGAAAAAGTCCATTGGGGTCCAGGCCATCATGCTTAGATATGCTCCGTAGGCAGGTACAAAACATCGTCAGAGGCGATGACTTGTTCATGCTCGACGCGTTTAGACTTTACTCTTTTGTGCCTCTCAGAGTGGAATGCGACCCTATGTTCCATGGTAATTATTGCTCGTCTGGATGGGTACTATCACCCCTCTTATTTTGTAAAAACAATTTAGACTCACCCTGTATGTAGAATCCATCCCCATACCGCTACCAGAGGTCGCTCCCAGAACGCGAAGCAGAACTGTAACTTTATTTTCTCTTAACTCAGTTGGGGCTGTCGTGGCTCAGTGGGTATACCCACTGCGCTAGCAACTTTCAAGTTGTCGGCGGCGCAGGTTCGATTCCTGTCAGGTGCATTCCTCCCTAGCTATACTATTTCTCTCTTCCGTGGCAGTAGAACTTTGATTGTGTGTGTATGTCTATTACTTCATATTGATGTCTGGCGCAACATGACCCAATGTAACCCTTACGCCATAAAACCCTAACCAACCAACCAACTCTGTTGGAGTTGGAGTTGTGACTGAAAAACACGCTTCCACGCGCAGGTAGTGCCGTAAATATAACTCATCCATGTGCTGTAAGCTGTGCCATGATCCATGTAACCTAATCTGGACCTAATTTTAGAAGAATTAAATGTGGTATTAGTCCTCATCTCCGTGTCAACCAGCGGGCCGCGGTAGCCCGATTGGAAGAGTAACGGATTAGGATTGCGAGTTCGAATCCAGCCAAAGACCGTCGTGTACAAAGGGGGGCTGGTGCACGTTAAAACTATCGTGGCCTCCAATGTCCTCACGTTGGCGTGGTGTGGATGTTTGGAGAGAGGGGTGCCAACTCAGGTGTTATCTGACCGTGGTTCAAAATTACGTGGTGGTGTTCTCGGTTCTTTCCCTTGAGGGATGGATCCCGGCCAATAGCCCCCTGTGTTGCTCCGGTGCGACGTTGATTCCAGACCCACCTCCCTCCGACTCACCAAAAGGTGTAGAGCCCTTGAAAGGGGGATGGGGAATCGACCTCCAGCCGCACGAAAGAGGACAACGCGAAACCCATCCGGACAGCATTTATTAAAATCAAGACAAGAAGAAAAGTACAAAACAAAACGACCAACAGGGCAGAAAAACAAGAGCCATTTCTGAGCAGCACATACTGGTTTACAGGGTCGTTAAGACGTAAAGCGTAGCATCCAAACTATAAAGAAACAAATGAATATGATATGAATACATACAATGAATATAAATGGGAGATTGAAAGTAAAATCTAATAACATGAAACATCAATTTAAAATCGGAACCTTAAAAAAATTTTAATCACATTTAAATAAAATAAGAACATTATAAATATTAAAAGTTTAAAATAACGGGATACATAAAATGGGGCCGGATCTAATCCTTGGCCCCCTACCACCGCACGAGTACACCACGGGCACCACCAAAATTTAGTTGTGGGGTGCGGGGAGCCCATCCGCCACCCCTCCAGCACGCAATGGCTGATTGGTGCGACGTTGATTAAAATACCTACCAATCATCCCACCCTAGACACCGTACTACATATTGAAGAGACGCATTCACACAATTATGTAATACGCTTGCGGAGTTACTTTTTCCTACTTATAAAAGCAAGCACGATTTTATTTTGCGGTGCCTCTTCGGGAAAAAAGGATCATCCTCGGAACGGTGTGAAAGCGAGAAAGATGCTGATCTACACGATCTCTTGAATAGAGCTAATGTCCCTCCTCTACCTCACAATGGATGGATACTAAACGACACTTTGACGAGCGCTAACGGAACCGCCATTTGCATACAATCCCTACAACTACGCCCAGAACAATGGAGGAATTTTAATTTCTCTGCTCTATGGCGGTGTACCGCAGCTGTGGACAAGCGAAAACACGGGGACTCTATTCCATGACAGGACCGTAGACGAATTGGAAGAGAAATGGATTAGCAATCGGAGGGTTGCGAGTTCGAGACTCCAATCAAAGACCACGGGGGCTGGTGCATGTTCAATCTGTCGTGGCCTCAAATTTCCTCACGTTGGCGTGGTGTGGAAGTTTGGAGAATAGGATGCCAGCTCAGGTGTTATCGTCCTCTGACCGTGGTTCAAAATGACAATGCGTTATTCTCTTTCCCTTCGGGATGGATCCCGGACGTCACCAATACACCGTTGCGCCAGTGCGAAGTTAATTAACTACCTACGTACCTACCTATTGGATGAACTTTCGCCAAACACAAGACAATGTCAAGTAAAGGGACATTCTCACACAACGAAGGCTTTATTGACATGGACGAAAAAAGTAAATCCAGGAAGGAATCGAACGAGCCTACAACTCGCAGGTGGATGTGGGTTAACTCACTGAGCCATAGTGATACCCAAGGCCCAATACATGGAGGGTATCACCAAGTAGCCTTGGATGATACCCTCCATGAATAGGAAAGTACAAATTACGGAAGTCGTTTCTTTGTGCACTGGTAGAACCGACTTCTCCGAATTTCGCATGCCTCGCTTTGGCGTGATCTGGAAGTTTGGAGTGTGGGTAGGCAGCTCAGATGTCCCACCATCTGACCGTGGTTCGAAATTACGAGGTGTTGACCTCGGGACAACGCCAATAGCCCATCTTATGTTGCTCCAACTAATTAAATACCTACCTACCTTGTGTGTATGTCCGCTACCTAGTGTTCTCTGTCTTGTGTTGGGAGTAACTTGGCCAAATATGGCCATAAAACCCAACTAATCTCGTTCGAGGGGTTGATCCCGAACCCTCGCCAAGAGCCCGTTGTGTTGCTCCAGTGCGACGATAATTAACTACCTACCTAGATAATTGTAAGTAGACAAAACAAATCCAGGGCGACTAAATTCGTATCGACAGCAACAAAAATTCCCGACACAACTCTCCTTTTTAAACGGAACTCAGAACCACACAAAAAACTGTTATTGCTATTCTTTTCACTCCGACTCCTGGGGTGTAATCCCGAATTTTTGAACATGCCCCCTCTCGTTTGCGCGACAGCTGATCATTTGAAGAAAGGGGGAGGGAGGGTCCCGCTTTCTTCACGGTCATGCTTCAGGTGGCAGGGGGTGCTTTGTTCGGAAGCCCGCTCGCGCTGGAGGTCATATCAAGGTCGGGTGGTCACGTAAAATGAAGATCACGTATGCTCAATGAAAGTTGGCTAATCGGCTGATTGGGCGGTTTTTAGGGACAACGAACGTGTGGTCGATGTGCGTACAAAAATTTTGGCTCTTGTGGTCTAGCGTGAATTTTTTAGGACGTTGCATTTGACAGGGTGGTGGTGGGAGATTCCACATGGGTTGTTGGTATATCGTAGGGTTCACTGCGCCGCCGTGCTAGGGCGATTCTTTAAATTTTTCATTCGAATCATTCGCGTCCATAAAAACGATGTTTCCATCCTTCTATTGGTTTTTATACGACCTTTATTGGTTTTACACAATATTCAAAACATTACTCCTGCAAATTTTAATTTTTAAAAAATTTCCTTGAAATGTTACTAAGTATTTTATGTATGAGTTTGCATAAAATTGTAGGTTTTTGGCAAACACTGAAAAACAATAAAAAGAAGTCGCAATTCATTTTATAAAAACTACATTTTTAAATCCTTTATTCTACACACTCAATTCCCAATCCCCCTTGTTTCCTTATTTATCCCCTTGACATTCCTTTGTACTGAAAGCAAAGAATCGTCCTCTATATTTTTCAACTTTAATGTCTTTAACTTAGACTTTTTACACTTGAAAACTTAAATTTTAGACTACTATTTTACTACTTATGCTCTTTCACCAGTTTTGGTATATATCATCTTGCGTTTGGCGCAGATTGTCCGCTAACTGACCCTGTGCCATAAACCCGATCTAAACCAAACCAATCCTTTCGTGACATTTCTTTTCTAGACGTTGTGTTTGGTGCAGCTTGGCCAAATATGGCCCTTCCGCCATAAAACACCAAAACAATCAACCAACCAACCTTTATACCACGCACGAAGTTATCAAATGTATTATAAAACCACAAAAAATTTCAAATCACTATTAATTACAAAATAAAGCCTTAACCTTTTAAAAACATTGTAATCGTGAAAATCAAAGCTGAGAAAAAAGTACGTCATAATTTAAAAGTAAGTCGGATTCACTACTTACATTCGATGGAGAAACTTTAAAAACTCGCAGAATAATGTAGTTACAGCGAATGTAATTTTGTACACATTCTTTCAATTAAGAAGAATTTGATTTTTTAATTTTTTTCAATTATGAAGAAATAATAAAAAAATCGACATTTTTGGTTATTTTTAGTGGACTTTCTTCGAAACAGTTTAAAATGAATGCTCGTTTAAATTTTTTATTCAATTGAATAAAAAACAGTTTATAAAAATTGAGATTTTTAACGCAATTATTAAATAAAAACAACGCAGTAAAAGTTACAAACAATACATAAGTACAGTATTAATTAATTAAAATCTTATAATTATGTAGCGTTAGCCCTTCTGTCTAGAGCAGGGGTGTCAAACTGGCGGCCCGCGGGCCGCATGTGGCCCGAGGTAATTTTTTGGGGCCCACGATGCTCTGAAATAAAATGAAAACAGGACAATATGTTATGAGGAAATAGCACTTACGGCAGATCGACGCAATACCGTACACACAATTTCGTCGTGTTAAAAATGTGTGAGAAACTATTTTCGTCCATGAAATTAAATAAAACGGCCTACAGATCAAGATTAACTGATAAACATCTATCTGCCATAATGAAGATTGTCTGTTCTGTCTTTGAATCCAGATGTTGGAAAACTCTAATAGGAGGAAAGCGCTGGCAAGTTTCCGGTAAAAAAATTTAAATTTTGTTTTACAAAACATTAAACTAAATAAACGTTTAAATAAAAGCAATTATAGCAATATTATAAATTATTACCCTAAATTCATTTAATTACATAATGTGTTTTAATTATCCTATCCATATTCCTGAATTCTCACTTCAAACTATAATTTTTAGAAAATTTGTAGTAGTAGTAGTAGACCCACCTCCTACCTACTCACCGTGAGGTTTAGAGCATTTAATGGTAGGAGGGGAACCAAGAAAATTTGTAAATGTGATGTGGCCCACGTGAATCTTACCAGTTGCATTAAATGGCCCGTGTTTTAATTGAGTTTGACACCCTTGGTCTAGAGGGCGCCATACTCCCTTGATCAAGAGGAAGTAGAAGAATAAGGAGATTAACATCTGACTCCGTCGTGCTAGGTCGGTTGTATGAGGGGCGTGTAATCCTTGTTGACATACTTTCGTGTAATCTGTTTCGTTGTAATAAAGTTAAGTTTTTGTTCAGTACACTAGAGTTTTGGTGTGCTGGATCCTTGAGATACATAACCCTGCCATTACAAATTAAATTGAAACAAAACAATTTTTAAATTACTTATTTATATGAATACGATTAAAAAATTTTCAAAGCCGCATTTTGCAAACCAGTTCGACCCCAACAGACTATCCCAGACACAATTCTTCGTGTTGGATCGCCAATAGCCCGTTGTGTTGCCCCAGTGGACGTTAATTAAATACCTACCCAGACACAATTATTTACAAGTAATGCTCCAACTGCGAAAACTAATACCGCCCTGCCCCATTTGTAGCCAATGTGTCCCAAACAAGCGATACTTTACCGGTCGCCCCAGCACAATTGGATTAAGCAATGGCCAATCGATAACCTGCTCATTACCATTCCTTACAAGGTCTCCTCGCGGGAAAGAATGACGGTCTTAGACAAATTTAATCCCAGCTTCACTTTTCCTTGAAACACGAGAAGGCTTCCTCCCATTCTCTTCCCCCCGAAGTCCCCTGGGAACATCCAGACAAATGTTCCTCCTGTCCTCCATTATTGGCGGCCACCAGGGCTAATGAACTTTGGCGGAGCATGTTTCTGACCGCTCCCCCTCTTCTTTTAAACTCCATTCTGGGAATTAAAGCTTTGATTTTATTTCGGTGTGGTTTTCGGCTCTCAGTGTTCCAAGGCCTTCCAACTCTGTCCATTGCACAATGCTTCTTCACTACTACGGGCCCCGGTTGGAAGAGTAGAAGATTAGCAATCGGAGGGTTGCGAGTTCGAATCCAACCAAAGACCGTCGTGTACAAAGGGGGCTGGTGCACGTTCAATCTGTTGTGGCCTCCGATGTCCTCACGTTGGCGTGGTGCGGAAGTTAGTTTGGAGAGTGGAGGTGATGTGTCGAAATCGACATCTGACCGTGGTTCAAAATTACGTGGTGTCCTCGGGTTGATCCCTGACCGTGGCCAACAGCATGCTGTGTTGTTCCAGTGCGATGTTAATTTACTACTACCTATTATCTGTATAATCTTTGTGATGAAGAGCACCATTTATCTGTTAATCAAGAATTGAGCCAAATAACCCCAAAACAACGAACCAACTACTAAGAATGGCGCTTCTTCGGTGTGTTCAATCGTTTACTCATCAATTCTGAGAACCAATATACTGTTTACAACTTCATATACGGTCAAACCTCTTCGAGACGCTTGATACGAGTTACGAACCTCCTCGAAATGTATATTCAAAGTTAATTAAACAATTCGGATTATATACACTAATCGCCGGTGAAGATGAGCAAATATTCGAAACTCGAGGGCAAACGGATTGTTTTGAATCGTATTATCCGAAGCATTGATTCCAAAATTGTAGATTTAGGATGGATCCCAGACCGTGACCAATAACCCGTTGTGTTGCTCCAATGTGAGGTTAATCAAAATACCTATCTACCAAAATTGTAGATTTGTGGAAGAGTAAAGGCAGAATAGATGGAGCTTCCGATGCAGGCAAAGGATGGATAGGGATCAAGGGTAGGTGGGTAGTTAATTAACGTCGCCCTGGAGCAACACAACGGGCTATTGGCGACGGTCAGGGATCCATCCCGAAGGGAAAGATCGAGGACAAAACCACTTAATTTTGAACCACGGTCAGATGACGAGGCAACACTTGAGCTGGCACTCCACTCTCCAAGCTTTCACACCACGCCAACGCGAGGACATTTGAGGCCAAGACAGATTTAATATGCACCAGCCGCCTTGTACACGACGGTCTTTGTCTGGACCGAGTTTCGAACTCTCAACCCTCCGGTGGTTAATTCGTTTCTCTTCCAACTGGGTTACCACGGCCCCTATTTTTGTATGGGTGCATTTATAATTATAATCAATGTCGAGTTCTCGACTGGAAGTGATCTGCCAAGTGGAATAGTTCATGGCAAGAAATCCACGACACGAGGTAGTGCCGCATCAACACCAAAACGCCGAGTTCCTATGCGAAGCTGAAAAGGAAGAATACAAACTCACCCCGAAAACCAGAACCTGGCCCCCCGTAAACAAGTACGAGTTCTCTGCAGGAGTCAAAGGCCTCCAAAGAAACCACTTCCGCTCAAGCGTGAAATCCCCCAGCAACAAAACCAAAACACTTAAACGCTTAAATTACTCGTATCTTTCTTTTCCATTTCACAAACAGCAATTTCGGCGGTAGAGGTGGCAATTAGGGCTGTGTGCCGCGACCCTCTGCAATTGATTCTGCGGCCGCTCTCCGATGAATGGAGCCTGTGATTTTGCATATACGCGACATAAACGCTCATTCCGGTCGCGGCATAATGCCGGGCGTTTCGGACTGTTGTGCGCGTATTCAACCGCGTTCGCGCCTGAGGCGAACGGAATACACGCGGGAAAATTGCAGGATATTGCTTTTTGTGCTTCTGAAAACGCGTTAGTTTATTTTTATTCTCACCATTGTCGAAGAAACTATTTTATTCCGACTTACCTATGGGGCCGCGGTAGCTTAGCAACCGGAGTTCGAAACTCTACAGCCAAAGACCGTGTTCACGGGCCTAGAATGTCCGCGACGTGGTGCGGAAGTTTGGAGAGTGGGGTACCAGCTTCTTGTCCTCTGACCGTGGTTCAAAATGTCAAGGTGTTGTTCTTAGATCTATCCCTTTGTGATAGATCCAAGAACAGACAGTCGCCAATAATCCGTTGTGTTGCTCCAGTGCGACGTTCAATAACTACCTACCTACCGACTTATCTGGATTTTATATTATGCAGTGACCAAACCATACTCCGACATCACCGTTCCAAAATGTGCGTCTGAAAATGCAGAGTACAAAATTGGAATACGTTGTATATCCAACACAAACGAACCATTTCACGAACTTTTTGTTCTTTGAACAAACGTCTCAATTTTGTAATAAAAATGTCAGCCCCTTCACAAAAAAACCCCTTCACAAACATACCCCTTATTTATTTTCTTTACTCCGTGTGTATTTCTCCCTTTTGTGTCAGTTGACTTGCTTGCAGTGTGTAAGTCCACTATTTGAGTCTGTATTGTGTTTGGCTAAATATGGACGCCATGAAACGCAATCAACTTATTTTCTTCCACCATCCAAGAGGTTTCGACGAAATATATCGCCCCTCAACATCTGACCAATTTTGCTTGATGACGAGATCAAGATCTGGTCAGTTTTCTTGATGATATCCCGTCTTGATGATAATGACGAGATATCCCGTCAATCAAGATCTCGTCAGTTTTACTAATGGCTAGATGCCTCGTGGTAGGTAGGTATTTTAATTACCGTCACACTGGAGCAACACAACAGACTATTGGTGACGGTCTGGGATCAAACCCGAAGGGAAAGATCGAGGACAAACGAACCCGAGGTACCCTATTGGTGTACTCATTTCACATGGGGTTTGCTGCTTCTAGTAAACATGGAGGTCACTCCTCCAGGATGCCCAAGCGATCTTTCTCCTCTCCATCCTTTCCTTTAACAATTACTCGACATTGTGTTGTGTTTGGCGCAGGTTGGTCAAATATGGCCCATAAAACCCACAACCAAACTAATTTGGCAGTTATGAGAGGTTAATGAGAAATAAACAATAAGTACGGCAATACAATTCAAACAATGCTGTTTTATAATGCCCTTTCAAACTTTATTGCTCATAAAATTCAGTAGTAATTTTAAGTACCCTTTTCAACTGAGCTTCAGGCTACTGTAGCCCAGTTGGAAGGACACTGAATTAGCAACCGGATGGTTACGAGTTCGGAACTCAGCTCGGCCAAAGACCGTCGCGTACGGAGGCTGGTGCACGTTCATCCTACCTGAAATGAGCTTCTTCCATTTAGTTTCTTGAATACAACCGATGATAAAATAATCTCAGAATTAATTTTATTTTTTCTCTGTTAGTTTCAAAATGAGCTCTTATAAAAAATACGTGCACTCTCACTTTTCAAGGATGTTTATTCTAATAGAGCGGAAAATGTATAGAATAATTATACGCCCACTGCGCTAGCAACCTCCGAGTTGGGGGTGCAGTTTCGACTCGAGTCAGGCTGTGTCGGTAAAACTTTCATAGCTTGTGTACTTTAATTACTTGATATTGTGTCTGGAGCAGCATGGCCAAATATGGCCCTTGCGCCATGAAACCCTAAAACCAACCTACCTACTTGGATCTTCATTCCTTTGGATTAATTGAGCAGTTTTGCCTCGACGAGGTATCTGGCCATAAGCAAAATTGTCCAGATCTTTGACGAGATATCTCGTCGAAATCACTTGAAGGGTCAAAATGAGTTTCCCTATTCCTTTTAAAAGTGAAGCACGCGTGCAATGGGGGAGAGAAATAACCTCTCTTACGAACACGATTTCGATTGGTTAGAATGTGTACTGCCCCTTAGCAATGAGTCATAATTTAATTCCCGGTCCATTTTCAATCAGTGCCGTTTGAATTTTTTCAAAAGTTTAATTCTGAATTCACAAAATATGATTGGAAAAATTGCCCATTCGTCTCTGGACTGAAATTTCTTATTCAGATTCCGATGATTATCTACCGAGATAAATACGTGCATTTGTCCGATGCGTAAACCGCAGATACAAAACTAAAATTATTTTTATACCCTCGAAATAGTGTTCCTTTAATTACATGAATCGTGAAAGCAATGAAAGTACAGAAGAATCGATTTTTGTGGATGTGGTTATTTCCTTCCTTTACCCTTTATTTAGCCTTTAGACCTCGAGGCAAAAATTCCTGTTCCGACTAGATCTCTGAAGGTTTTTGTGTCCCGTATTGACGGCATTTGCCGCAAATTGATCTCTGAAATAAGATTTTAAAAATAAAGCGCAAAAATACTAGTAATAACACATAATCACATCTAAAAAACAGGTAATGATATATTCACCTCCATTGAAATTCGTTTGCCATTGCTATCACGAGCAGGAAAAAGGGAAATCAAACTCCAAAGAGATGCAGAGGTATGACAAAAAGCTTTTGAGCAATATACGGAATAATTTATATACGAATACAAAGAACTCCATCACACTTGCCTGCTTTGTTGTCAAAGGGAAGACACCCGCAAGAATAATAGCGGCAGCATTTGAAAAAAAAAACAATTACTTTGTTGGGATTCGTTTGAAAATTCTCCAAAAACGTAGGGGGCCACAAAAAACGTGCACTGAGCATACACGACAAGCGATGTGCTGGGATCTTTGAAGGAATGGGGGGAAATCGAAGAAAAGAGATGTTCTTTTGTAAGTTTTAGTTCCGATAGTAGGTCGGCAAGGTTACTTCCGCAAGCGCTTCCCCTTCTACTTTTTTTCCTGCCTGTTTCATCTGCACAAAGGTGCACCGCACAGTTCTGCATTGAAATGCCACCGCTAATGATAGACTTCAGCAACGGCGAGACGTCCTTTCCTGCTGGCCATTTCCATTCTTCGCTAAACAAAGCGGTGTGGGATGTTTGGTTAATTCTTACACTGCACGAAGTTTAGATGTTGATGAAGAAAATGTACTGCGCCATGGATATAAAACGTATTTTGGTTGTTTGAAGCTAGGTAGTTAATTAACGTCGCACTGGAGCAATAAAACGGGGTATTGGCGACGGAGAGGGATCAATCTCGAATGAAAAGATCCAAGAACACCTCGTCATTTTGAACCAAATGAGAGGTTAAAAACTGAACTGGCACCCCACTCTCCGAACTTCCACAAAACTTGAGGATATTTGAGGCCCAGACACATTTAACATTCGAATCCAGCTATTCGATAACAGCAATTATCAACGAGTAAATTTAAAACGAGCAATATACAAGAAATAACTTATATAAATATAAAGTTTTTAATAAGAAAGTAAGAAATAATTGGGAAAAAGGTTTTCAGCCCCGTGTACAGGACGGTCTTTGGCTGGAACGAGTGGTTTGAAAAATGAGCTTTGAGATAGATGTTTTGGAAGAGAACCTATATAAATTGATTTCTGGTACATTATTTTAAAGAAAGTTTTGTCAGGTGTCTTATAGCATATGTCACTCCTGCTGCAAAAGTGCGTTTTTCTTGGAGAGGCATTTTAAAAGTTTTCAAACCGTACTCGCCGTAACAATCGACGGAGACGCTGTAGCCTAGTTGGATTAGTTAGTGAGGGTTGCGAGTTCGAAACTCGGTCCAAGCAAAGACCGTGTACACGGGGGATGGTGTGTGTTAAATCTGTCGTGCCTTCAAATGTCCTCACGATAGCATGGTGTTGAAGTTTGGAGAGTGGGGTGCCAGTCAGGTGTTGACCTCGTCATCTGACCGTGGTTCAAAATGAAGAGGCTTTGTATCTTTCCCTCGGGGATGGATTCCGGACATTCGCCAATAGCCAGTTGTATTGCTCCAGTGTGACGTTAATTAATTGCCATTACCGTCCGAATCGGGACTATTTAGCTACGCCTCTGTATATGTCTGATACCCTATGCATAAACCATTCGCCGATGCGTCAAGCTGTAGCAAAAGTAGACTTCCCGCGTTGCCCTTGTCGACTGAAGAGATAAAAATTGCAAAAGTCAATCGCAATTGGACCATGGAAGAGTAGCATGCCGTCTGATCTGATGACACCATTTCGACTCCACCACTCTATAAATAGATCAGGGGTGTCAAACTGGCGGCCCCCGAGGTAATTTTTGTGGCTCACGATGCTCTGAAATAAAATGAAACTGGACAATATGTTATGAAGAAAATAGCACTTAGGCAATACCTTACACACAACGTGTGAGCAACTATTTTCGTCCATGAAATGAAATAAAACGGCCTACAGATCAAGATTAACTGATAAACATCTATGTGCCATAATGAGGATTGTCTGTTCTCAGTCTTTGAATCCAGATATTGGAAAACTAGTAGGAGGAAAGCGCTGGCAAGTTTCCGGTAAAAAAAATAATTTTAGTTTTATAAATACATTAAATTAAATAAACGTTTAAATAAAAGCAATATTATAAATTATTACCCTCAATTCACTTAATTACATAATGTGTTTTAATTATCCCATCCATATTCCTGAATCCTCACTTCAAAATATAATTATAAGATAATTCATAAATGTGATGTGGCCCGCGTGAATCTTACCAGCTGCATTAAATGGCCCTTGTTTTAATTGAGTTTGACACCCCTGACATAGATGCATCTCTTTCGTAACAATGCTCAATTAATTATAAAATTGAATCGAATTCGGTTATTGAAATAAAAAAGAAAAATCTTTGGCGTGAGGGAAACTTATATACAAAATTTATCAAAACGTTGACGCTATGCTGTTCCCATCATTTTTTTTTTTTGGGGGGGGGCATCGTGGCTCAGTGGGTATGCCCACTGTGCTAGCAACCTTCGTGTTGTAGGCGGCGCCAGTTCGATTCTTGTCAAATGCATTCCTCCCTGGGTGTATTTCTCTTCTGTGTTAGTAAAACCTTCATTGTCTGTCTATTACTTGATATCGTATGTCTCTTGTCAGGCACAGCATGGTCTCTTGCGCCATGTAACCCTAAAAGCATCGTATCACTTGGTGGCCCAGTTGGAAGAGAAACGGATTAGCAACCGCAGGTTTGCGAGTTCGAATCCAACCAAAGACCGTTGTGTACAAGGGGGGCTGGTGTATGTAAAGTCGTCGTGGCCTCAAATGTCTTCACGTTGGATTGGTGCGGAAGCTTGGAGAATGGGGTGCCAGCTCAGGTGTTGACCTCGTCATCTGACCGTTTTTCAAAATTACGTGGCGTTGTAATCGGATCTTTCCGGATCGGGTTTGATCCCGGACCGTCGCCAATAGCCCTTTGTGCTGCTCCAGTGCGACTTTAATTAAAATACCTACCTTCCCCGTCACTCATTCTGAGATTCTAGAGAACCAACTGTTTTTTCGTGTGCGCGTGTCATTTCCTTGCGACCAGTTCTTGAGCGATCCTTGTGATCGAACGAATTCAGTCGAGCAAACAGAGCGGTTGTGCAATCGCGATGCAGCAGGAAAAGGACCGCAGGCTCGTAAAGTCCACGACCGGGTCTATTTCGTTGTAGATGATAGATTCCTTGATGGGAAACCTCTGTGTTTACGCGAAATGCTATCTTCATCCGTTGGGTGACAGTTTACGCAGAGTAGATAAAGCGTTGACAAAGATGATTCACTCTTCTGAAGTTCGGACTTTAGCTTCGTGAAGCAATGCCCTTTTTGTGGGTTCCATCAGCCATTGCTACGATCATCAGCCACACTTAAAATGGGTTCGCAATTTTGCACAACCATACAAAAGTCTTTCCGATCGATTTCCAACAGATATTCATTTCCATAAAACGTTTCCGACCACTGACCCCAGTTGGAAGAGCAACTGATTAGCAACGGGAGGGTTGCGCTTTCGAAACTCGGTCCAACCAAAGACTGCTGTGTGCAAGTTAAATCTATCTGAACTTTAAATGTCCTGACGACGGTATGGTGTGGTAGTTTGGAGAGTGAGGTGCCAGCTCAGGTGTTCTCGTAATCTGACCGTCGGCCAAAATGACGAGGCTTTGTCCGTGATCTTTCCCTTCGGATTTGATCTTGTACCATCGCTCGTGTTGCTCTAGTGCGACGTTAATTTGCTTTCCACCGACCACTGACCTCTCTGTACTAGGGACTTCCCTTCGAGTTGGCTTCCGGACCATCGCCTGTAACCCGTTGTGCTGCTCCAGTGCGATGTTAATTAACTACCTTCCTACCATCACTCGATGTTGTCTGTCTTGTATCTGGCTCAGAATGGGTCAATATGGCCCTTGCGCCATTCAATCCAATCCAACCAACCAAATTCTTCCGAATTTTAATTTTTTGGGATCAATGGTAGGTGGGTAGTTAATTAACGTCGCACTGGAGCAACCCAGCGGGCTATTGGCGAGGATCCGGGATCAAACCTGAAGGGAAAGGTCCGAGGTCAATACCACGTAATTTCGAACCACGGTCAGATGACGAGAACGCCTGAGCTGGGGCACCCCACTCTCCAAACTTCCACACCACGACAGGACATTGGAGGTCACTCTCGAAAGGTCTTTTCTCGAAAACATTTGACTTTCTAAAAGAACACCTTTCGTCAAGTGTAGTCCAACCCCAAGGGTCTTTAAAACATCGACAGCTAAGTCAATCAATAGAATTTTTTTCAGCCAGTTGACCTATACCGGAGATAGAGAGCTGACGCTCAGGATCTTCGCGGAGAACGCAACACCGTGAGGATATTTAAGGCAACACAGATTCAACGTACACCATCCCCCATGTACACGAGGGTCTTTGATTGAATTCGAACTGGCAACCCTCCAGTTGGTAATCCGTTAGTCCTCCAACCTTTTGAATCAAGGGACGTCATGGACGCCGCTGAAGACTTCCTCAAATGTGGGTCGCAGCACTTGATACCGTCCTAGCAGCAGAATGGAAGCAAGAAAGTTGCATTAGCAAATTGAATCGTATCATCTGTCGCGACACAATGCAGTCTGCATCGTTCTTGTGAAAGGCGCATTGTTTCGGAGATCAACAGACGCGTGTGAAGGGATGCTGCAAACATGACCTTAACCGCTCTTAAACAAGAGCTCGGAGGTGTTCCATTTGAGTGTGAAAGAACGCTATTCGAATAACGCCCTGTACTCGAGCGTGACCGTTCTTTCTTCCTCTCTCCCTTTCTGAATCGGAATTATTTTCGTTCTCCAGTGATCTTGGCAGAGTGGTTTTTTTGCTCGACTTCGGAGGTGTTCTCAGCTTTCGTTCCTTCTCACTCGAATGTGGAACTTTGTATGATGGGTTTTTCTGATTATTTCGATTACGTTACACCTTGATACTGCGTGTTAACGCCGATTTCACGATGTTTTCTATAAACCAGGGTTGTCAAACTCAATTAAAACAAAGGCCATTTAATGCAACTGGTAAGATTCACGCGGGCCACATCACATTTACAAATTTTCTAAAAATTATATTTCGAAGTGAGGATTCAGGAATAGGGATAGGATAATTAAAACACATTATGTAATTAAGTGAATTTAGGGTAATAATTTATAATATTGCTATATAACGGCTTTTATTTAAACGTTTATTCAATTTAATGTATTTATAAAACTAAAATTAATTTTTTTTACCTGAAACTTGCCAGCGCTTTCCTCCTACTAGTTTTCCACTATCTGGATTCAAAGACTGAGAACAGACAATCTTCATTATGGCAGATAGATGTTTATCAGTTAATCTTGATCTGTAGGCAGTTTTATTTAATTTCATAGTTGCTCATACATTTTTAACATGACGAAATTGTGTGTACGGTATTGCTTCGATCTCCCCTAAGTGCTATTTTCTTCATAACATAGTGTCCTGTTTTCATTTTATTTCAGAGCATCGTGGGCCACAAAAATTACCTCGGGGGCCGCCAGTTTGACACCCCTGCTATAAACCATCCAAGCACTATACATTAAATTCACATTAGAGAAACAGTAATAGAAGATGAATCCAAAAATTTTAAAATTTTTGGTGCAGTTTAAGAAGTTATTCTCCAATGTGCCTTCAGTTGGAAGAGCAGCAACCGGAGGGCTGCAAGTTCGAAACTAGGTCCAGCCAGACCATCGTGTACACGGGGCTGGTGCACGTTAAATCTATCACGCCTCAAATATCCTCACGTTCGCATGGTGTGGAAATTTGCCATCGTGCAATGTTAACTAACTACCTACCTACCCTTCAGGATTGATCCCGGACGTTCCCAATATCCCATTGTGTTGTGCTCCAGTGCGATGTTAATTGACTACCTACCTCTTGGTCACCTCCTAGCTTATTTGAGGCTATCCAGGAAGAATCACTATCTCAATCCTAAACTCGTCTTGGACTTTTTATGGGCGCATGGACTCACGGACTTGGTCTAGTTTGTCTAGACCAAGTGGGATAAGAAACAAGTTCATAAAAAGCTTAGTATTTGTAAGTAAGGATACGATATTTATGAGTGCATCTTTTTTGGCAGGACTCGAAGGTTATCAGAGTGTGTATATGTCTTTTATTAAAACCAAGCTAATGGAAGTACCTTAGGGTATTCTTAGTGATGGCTTCATTTCCTCTATGAAGATGTCATTGCGAATTTTGGTCCACCGATTTGTAGAGCATTTTCAATAAAAAATTAATAGGTTGTGTCCGGGACACAAACCAGTTTTGACGTGAATACACGGGCCAGATGTTGGATTGTGGAATGAATGAAGCAGATATAGAAGATTGAACGATTGTTTAGTGTGGAGAAACAACAGTTAACTTACTGTTTAATTAAAGTGAAATGTGATATTAATTGTTATTCAATATGAATTGTAGCGAAGATGACACCATTTGCGCAGTCCTTACTCAACGCAGTCCAAAGTGACACTGGCACAAAGCTCACCCGGTACTGTAGAATTTCAACCCCCGCGCTCATTGCGCATGCGCTCTCGGTCCGAAGGCCATGTAATGTACGAACATCCTTTGTCTGTACGACGCTATATTTGTTTTCTGGATGTTTTTCTAGCTCTAAAATCGCAAGACAAAACAGTTGTAACGCTCGACTTTTCATGCATGCCCCCAGTACTGTTCCGATTATAAAGACGCATCCACGTCAAAAAAATAAATAGCTAACGAACGTTCGCTATAGCGAAGGTTCGTAAAAGAATAGCTGCCCGTCTTATGCATTAAGAGACATGATTTCCACGTTCCAGTAGAATGTTCTGCCATACGATTCTATTGATTAGCAGGGCAGACCCACTGCGCTAGCAACCTTCGAATTGTAGGCGGCGTAGGTTCGATTCCTTTTCAGGTGCATTCCTTCCTGAGTGTGTTTCTCTCTTCTGTGTCAGTAAAAACTTTCCCCAAGTGTGTGTATGTCTTGTGCCTGGCGCAGTATGGCCAAATATGGCCATAAAACCCCATAGCAACTAACCATTGATTTGCCACAGCAACAGCAGCAAACGTCAGCAATAAAACAATTCCACCATCGGTAATTGTTTTGACAAATGAAGCCTTAATTATCCTTTCAATCAGTCACTACTCGCTGCGGACTTTTCATCTGCAACCTCCTCCTTCTCTCCTCTCGTTTGTTCCTCCCTCCCCTTTGGACCTGACTCCAACTGGGGGATTCCATTGTTCGATTCCCTATCTTCACCCCCAGAACCTCCCCCAGCGCGGATTGCAGCTTCCGCGAACTCCCCCCACCCAGCGAGGGGCCCCGAATTTTTACTTCTTGTTTCTCCCTAAGTGGGATTTTTTTCTGAGGACTGTTTTTTTAATTTATTTCTTGCGATTTTTTTTTGAGTGGAAAGGGGAGGCAGTAGATGAATATTTTATTTATTTATTTATTGCTGGTTGGTGGCAACAGATGACTCCTTGGGGGATGGGGAGTAGAAATATGTTTTGTTCCTTTTCGCGCGTGTGTTTCAAGTGGATAAACCAGAGAGAGCTGTTTGGGGTTGTGAGAGGGATCGGATTCAATTATGGTGCAGTGGTTTTGAATGGAGAAATGCGATGTTTTTCTCTGATCAGGTTTTTCGTAGCAAACTTTTTCTTTTAAGAGTTGAACCAAAGCAGAATCGGCTCTAAGTCGATACTACCTATTCCCTCGAAGGGACCCAGTCTTAAATGCATCGGGAAAGCATCTGTTATCTAATTTTGGCTGTTTTTCTTGAGCTTGAATCCAACCAACGATCGTCGTGTACATGGGGGGCTGGTGCACGTTAAATCTGTCGCGGAGTCAATTGTCCTCACGTTGTCGTGGTGTGGAAGTTTGGAGAGTGGGGTGCCAGCTCAGATGTTGCCTCGTCGTCTGACCGTGGTTCAAAATTACGTGGTGTTGTCCTCGGTTTTTCCCTTTGGGATTGATCCCGGACCGTCGCCAATAGCCCGTTGTGTTGCTCCAGTGTGACGTTAATTGAAATACCCCACGGAGTAGGTATTTTAATTAACGTCGTACTGGAGCAACACAACGGGCTATTGGCAACGGCCTGCGATCAAACCCGAAGGGAAAGATCTGAGGACAATCTGTTACTGAGCTACCCTTCGAACTGCTACCGCGGCCTCCTCCGTGGTGATAGAAACAGAAAAAAAATGGTCATATGTGTCGAAGAAACAAACAGTGGTTTTAATGTGAATACTCGAGCCTGATGTCGGATTGTGGAATGAATCAGACATAGGAAATTCGAACGATTGTTTAGTGTGAATATTTAGCAATCAATTTACAGTTTAAACGATTCAATTGCAGTTTGACATCAATATTGAATGGTAGTTTTATTGATTATAGGCCTGCGATCGAAGCTTAGCTTACAAATGATCATTTACACAGTCCTCACTTCACTCTATCCAAATGACGCTGGCCCAAAGCACCGTAGAAATTCGACATTTTGCGGACCCCCTCCATGCCCTCAGTGCGCCTGCGCACTCGGCCCAAATGTCATGTCATGTACGGCATCCTTTGCCTACACGACGCTATATTTAGCTTCTGTAAATTTAATCTAGTTCTGATGTAAGACAAAACAGTTTGAACGGCTTTTCATGCATGCCACCGATTTTAAAGACGTATTCACGTCAAAAAAAGGACAACAGACTTTAAAGTGCGGCTCTAGTGAGAAAGCAGATGACCTTGGGGTGTCCATTTCTCTGAAGGTAAGAAAGCTCGCAAGGGGGATGCCATGCGCAGAATTGTCAGGCGATCGCAATGGGTCGTTCCTTTCGCCCGGTTGGAAGAGCAACGGACTATCAACCTGAGGGTTGCGAGTTCGAATCCAACCAAATACCGTCTCGTACAAAGGGGGCTGCTGCACGTTAAATCTGTCGTGGCCTCCAATGCCCTCACGTTGGTAAGGTGTGGAAGTTTGGGTGCCAGCTCAGGTGTGACATCGTCATCTAACCGTGGGTCAAAATTACGTGGTGTTGTCCTCGGATCTTTCCCTTCGGGGGTTGATCCCGGACCGTCGCCAATAGCCCGTTGTGGTGCTCCAGTGCGACGTTAATTAAATACCGTCACCGAACAGCGAACTCTTAATCAGAATCCGCGCTAAAGAAGTGAATTGCGGGAACCCTTTATTTGCTTTTCGCCAACTCTAAAATATAACTCGTTCAAAACCCCGAGACTGAAATGCCACTAGCCAGAGCGTATTTTTCTCCTTGATCGCTCACTCACCTGTCATAACGATCCGGTGTTACACGAACGAAGCTCGCTTTTATCTCGATGAGCTGTTACCGTTACACCGATCGGTAACGAGCTCTTCTGACGGGCCGGTCGTCAACTCCATCCAAACAACTGCGAAATCGATGCGCACGCATAGCACGAATGCAGTCATCCGGAACTGTTACTCAGGAACCTTGTTTTGGTTTACGTAATTCATTTCTTCCTTTTCATTGAGCGAAATGTTTCGACAAGGAACTCAAGGCCGTTTATTCGCTAGTAAACTCTAACATGTAATATAACAGTTACTGTTAAATAGCTAGCGCTATTTGGGGGCCGTTGTAGAATGGTTGGAAGAGTAACGGATTAGCAACCGGAGGGTTGCAAGTTCGAATCCAACCAAAGACTGTTGTGTGAGAAGGGGGCTGGCACGCGTTCAATCTGTCGTGGTCTCAAATGTCCTCACGTTGGCTTTGGTTCGGAGAGTGGGGTGCCAGATCAAGTGTTGTCTCATCGTGATTCAAAATTACGTGGTGTTGTCCTCGGTTTGATCCCATACAGTCGCCAATAGTCCGTTGTGTTGCTCCCGTGCGACGTCAATTAAAACACCTACCTATCGCCAGCAGCCTTTGCTTGGTATACAAGACAACCCAATTTAAATTGATCTGAAAGGGGAACCCGTTGTTATTTTTTATTGCAATAGATTCAATGGAACCGTCAAAGAAAGGGGGTCATTTGTAAAAGCCACCGTGTCCGTGCAGCCAGAAGGGACGCAACTGCACTTAAAAGCGGAGTTTATCGTTTTATTGCCCACAATTTGGCCCTCCACCAACAATACAATAAAATCCTTTCTTTGAGGAACAAGACTTTTCTTTACGCCCCCTAAAACGGAGTGATCGATCAAAGAACAGATTCCATCCGCGCTGGATATAACTCTGGGCATCGGTTCTCGGGGTGGAAATGGCTCCATCGGTGTCGATGGCTCACTCCGCCGAACCGTTCGAAATGTGCTAAATGTCCTAAGTGGTTTGGTATCTTTTCACCATGTCGGGAATGAAAGTCTGGGACATGAAAGGAAACCGCGGAGATATCGCCTTAGTGATGACTTGACACCAGATACGCTTTTAGAAAATAATTTGGGAAGGATCCAATTTTCCGTGGTAGGCTGGAAGATTAACTACCGGAGGGTTGCACGTTCGTAACTCGATCCAACCAAAGACCAGTCGTGTACTTGGAGGCACGGTAGTCCGGTTGGAAGGGTAACGGATTAGCAAGCGGAGGGTTGAGAGTTCGAATCCAACCAAACACCGTTGCGTAAATCGTCATCTGATCGTGGTTCAAAATTACGTCGTATTGTCTTAGAATCTTTCTCTTCTGTGTTGATCCCGGACCATCGCAAATAGCCCATTCTTGTGTTGCTCCAGTGCAACGTTAATAAACTACCTACCCCTAATCATGACATTTTTTACTTGAAATTGTCTATTTGGCGATATGCTCCATAAAACCCTCAAACAAACAACCAATTTCGGGGGTCCCTGAATAAGTCCTTGCTGGAAACGAACCTTTAGATGCTTCAGGGCTTTGTGGAGCCTTGATGGCTTCAGTCACCCCAAAAGTAAGATCTCTACATTAAGTTTTCAATGAATTCGGATACGTGAATGTGTGGTTCATAAATTTGAAAAAAAATTCTTCACCCGTCTGTAACAAAAATTTAGATGTATGAGTAAAGATAGATCGAGATACACACTACATTAATTAGTTAAACAGTCCAGTGGTTTTCTCAGATGTTTGCCTAGAAGAAATAGGAAACATGTAGCATCTTATGGAGTGGGTACAACCTATCCCTTTTCGAAGCTCGGTCCAATCAAAGACCGTCGTGTATGCGGGAACTGGTGCGCGTTCAATCTGTCATGGCCTCAAACGTCCTCACGTTGGCGTGGCGTGGTAGCTTGGAGAGTGGGGTGCCAGCTCAGGTGTTGTCCTCGTCATCTGAAGGTGGTTCAAAATGACGAGGTGCTGCCAACTTATCTCGTTTCTGAGGTGCAGTAAAATTATGTAACGTAACACCGAACCCAAAGTGGAATGTTTCTTTTTCGATTGGCTATCCGTTATTAAAAAGCATGCTGTGAGGCGTGGAAGTAACACGTGTCAAGTAATCTTTTTTTAAATCAACCGGTGTTCTCTTCCAAGAACATGCAATTTTACGTCCTCAATCTTTAAGATGTTTCAATATTTATTTATGAGCATTCAAAATTACACTGCTGGCCACCCAAATTGCAACACCAAGAAAGACAAGAGATAACACAACAAAATTTATTTTGTAGATAACATGTTGACCAAGTATCAAATGATTAAATTTATAGACTTCTGTGAAGTGTGGTTCCTGCCAAAATCAGTAGCCAGAGTAGCCGCCATTGTTGGATATCACCGCTGCCACACGTCTCGGCATTGATTCAAAGAGACTTTGGATGTGTTCTTGGGGTACAGCAGACCAAGCAGCTTCCACACGTTTCCAAAGTTGATCTGGTGTGGCAGCTGGGGATGTATTCTGGGTCAATCGTTGAGCAACCATGGACCACATGTTTTCTATCGGCGAAAGATCCGGAGAGCGAGCTGGCCAGGGAAGCAATTCAATCTGGCGATTGACGAAGAACCCTTGGACAATGCGTGCCACGTGTGGTCGCGCATTATCCTGTTGAAATATGGCTGTGGGCAAGCCCTGAAGGTAAGGAAGGACAACTGGCTCCAACACCTCGGAGATGTAGCGCTGGCTGTTTAAAGTACCGGCAATGCGTACTAGAGGAGTGCGAGAGTGATATCCAATACCGCCCCATACCATAATACCCGGTGCAGGACCAGTGTGGCGGTGCATAACGCAGCTGTTCAGCATCCTCTCTCCACGGTGTCTCCAGACTCGAATCCGACCATCGTGGTGTTGCAGACAGAAGCGTGACTCGTCAGTAAAGACAATTTCATTCCATTCTGCCGTCCACATCCTTCTTTCATCGCACCATTGGCGGCGGAAACGTCTGTGGTTCTGCGTCAAGGGTAGACGAAGCAATGGACGTCTTGCGGACAGACCACTCTGCTGTAAACGGCGTCGAATGGTACGCGCAGACACTGGATGATGCGGTACAGACTGAATGTGCTGTGCTATGGTTCGTGATGTGGCTGAGCGATCCGTCACTGCCATACGCACAATATGCCTGTCATCACGTGAAGTGGTGCACTGAGGTGGATGCGATCGAACACGTTGGTCCGTCGTACCCTCCTGCATCCAACGATCACATATCCGCATTACAGTTGTTTGGTTTCGTTCAATACGACTACCGATTTCCCTGAAAGATAATCCACAATCTCGGTAGGCCACTATCCTTCCTCTGTCGAACTCGGATACTTGATCAAAAGATGATCGCTGTTTTCTACGAGGCATAATTGATCGTTTTTTTGAAAAAACCACAAGAAAAACACAGTTGCCGTACTTGAAATCGTCGAAATCTCCAAGCCTTAAATAGCGCTTTGAAGTGGCGCCACAGGCGCGCGTGATGTGCGTCTGCGCTGAAATTCTAATCATTTGCATATCTCACCTCCGCTAATGCATGTTGTAAATTTCATATTATTTGCATGCTTCCTTCAGGGTGTTGCATTTACGGTGGCCAGCAGTGTAATTGTAGCAGTTTTTAATTTTCGCGTTCGTCAAAACCTGGTATCACTTCCAAACGTCTTCAGTTCTCTCCCCCCCCCAAAAAAAAAAAAAAAATTACGCGCTTGCCCCGTAACGTTAGAATACCTGTCCACGTGAAAAACAATATTCATCTTAAATGTACTAAATACATAACTAGTACAATGTAGTAAATGAAGTTTTTTCACCCAATTGTGTGGTTCAAAATGACGTGTTATTCGGATGTTCGCCAATAGCCCGCTGTATTCCTGTCAGGTGCATTCCTCCCTGGGTGTATTTCTGTCTTCTGTATCAGTAAAACTTTCGTTGTGTGTCTCTATACTTGATAACGTATGTCTTGTGTCTGGCGCAGCATGGCCAAATACGGCCATTGCGCCATAGAACTCCAAAACCAACCAACCAACCAACCATATGTGCCCAGACGTCGAGGTACTCTTAGAGATCTTCTCTTTTCCCACGAGGTTTGCTTCCTTTAATCAACCCGGGCGTCGCACAGCCGGGATAAGCAAACGATCTTTATCTGCTCTTTCATTCCATTAAGGTGTACGTATGTATAGACTAGAACATTTTTTTTAATTTGGACTTTAAAATTCCAGTGTTTTCACAAAAGTCATTGTTTTGTGCTTAAATTCATTTTAGTGTGAAAAATTCTGATTAAGCTACTCATTAATTATCTAATTTGGATATAATTTGCTGATTAGCATGTTTTTTGAACAGTGATATATCAAATTCTAATGTGTTCAGAAAGATAATTCCTGTTGGAAATTATTCTTAATATTATTCTTCATGTTTTGACCCTCCATCAAGTTGCTAGAGGGAATACGTTCTTTTTTACAATTTTTTTCACGAAGGAAGTCTAAAAAATCAAGATTTTTTTCAGGAATTTCAACATTTAAAAATCAACTAAAAATTCATCTCTTATCCAATAACTTCGACTGAGGGTCAAAACATCCACTGTATTATATAGATTATGATGACACAAATGTAATTATAATAGATTAATTCATTGTTGAGTTATCACTGTTCGAAAGAAACATCCTATTGCAAAAACAGTTCTTCAGAAATCGAGTTTAAAGTTTTGGAAACGTGTTTGTCTACGGTGACAGTACCTAACCCAAACCCTTGTAACTTGAAAACTATTTCGAATATTTGCAAGATCTTGGTATCGTTTGAAAGCTAAGGGGTTGGACAATATTTTGAATTATAAAATACATCGATATTTTGGTCAATTTTCGTGATTTCTAGTGTATATATACACCTTAATCTATAGCCTGATGTCTTTTTCTCTCATTTTCTACTTGAACTTGTCTGTCTTGTGTTTGACACAGCTTGGTGAAATATCACCTTTGCGCCGTAAAACCCCGATAAATCCACACAGTCGCCAAGGTAAAGGAAACCGAGAAATGTGTAGTTTGTGCAATCTTAAGTTTACAAATTGTGAATGTTTTCATTATATTTCTAATAATAGAGCTCCAAATGTATGCTACAAGTGGACGTGGCTCGTGACTCCATAATTGTGGGTCAAGGGTTAAATTCGTGTCGACATAATCCTCTCTTTGTATGGCACACACAAAGAGTACTGTGAAAGCATTCCCATTTAACTCGCACTAGATTGATTGACTGATTGAGTACACATATTCAGGTTTGTGAGCTCGACCCCGAGGGTCGAAAAATACTGGACGCGGTCAGGGAAGGTATTTGTTGATGTGGAAGACAAATTCTACTTCGATGGTAATGAATCTGCACCTCTTACAGGCAATCCTACTCGGCATGTTTGCCCAACTCTACACTAGTCATCAAGTCATTTAAGTGTTACTGCTGCAGTACAGATAGGTACTTTGAAAATTCATCTTCTACTACACAAGTACAAACTCACGTGCTCAACAGAAACGAAATCTCGTCTTTTTAAAATTTTATTTTTAGTTGTAAGTTGTAGCGACGTATACGAAAAGTATCACAATCCATATCTTTTTTGGGGCCGCGGTGGCCCGGTTGGAAGAGTAACGGACTAGCAGCCGAAGGGTTGCGAGTTCGAATCCAGCCAAACACCGTCGTGTACAAAGGGGGCTGGTGCACGTTAAATCTGTCGTGGCCTCAAATGTCCTCACGTTGGTGCGGTGTGGAAGTTTGGAGAGTGGGGTGCCAGCTCAGGTGTTGCCTCGTCATCTGACCGTGGTTCAAAATTACGTGGTGTTGTCCTCGGATCTTTCCCTTTGGAATTGATCCCGGACCGTCACCAATAGCCCGTCGTGTTGCTCCAGTGTGACGTTAATTGAAAATACCAATACCATATCTTTTTGCAACTTTTTTCCGCCGACTACTTTAATTTTCTTTCGCTGTTTTCCGTGTTTGCGTCATCATCCGACCGTGTTTCAAAGTAACGAGGTGTTGTGTGTGTGTCCTCGTGTCTTTCCCTTCGTGTTTGATCCCGGACCGTCGCCAATTGCCCGTCGTGTTCCTTCAGTGCGACGTTAATTAAAATACCTACCTACCAACCAACCAACTGTTGACGATTTGATTAAAAATATCAATTTTTTCAAATAAATTGTCATTCGTATTCACCCGCAAACACCACAGCAGTATCGAAATGAGTCCCCCATCCCGTAGGCACCTAAAAACCTTCCTCTGAATCGGTTGGTTATTTCATAAAATTAATTACTCTAGCAGCACCACTGCAAAAATTAAATGTCCTCGCGTTGGCGTGGTGTGGAAGTTTGGAGAGTGAGGTGCCAGCTCAGGTGTTGACCTTGGATCTTTCACTTCGGGATGGATCCTGGAACTTCTTTAATTGCCCAATGTGCGATGTTAATTAAAATACCTACCATACCTGGTGCCACACCGTAATCGAGATCGCAATGAACAGTGGATCAAAAACGTCGTAAAGTTTACCACCGATAGTCAGAACTAAGCACAAGTCGATGAAGATTCGGTCATCTATTCTAGAGTACAAAGGGACCTGAATGCAGGGGATTGGGAGGGTTGTCGAGGGGACCGTGATGAATGTGTCCCTTGGCCCACTTTCTCCCTCGGGGGTGTCCCCCACGAGGGGGAGGGAAGGAGCCCAACAAAAAGGGCTTGTAGTAGCAGCGTCTTTTCAAATCCAGCGAGTGGAAAGACTACAGCTTCTGGTGTAGCGTTCCGAACGCACTGAACGCTAGTTGTCGAAACGGCTTTCTTCCGTTTATGGAGTGGGATTTGAGGAGGTAAAAACATTCGCACGCTGATGGAGCACGAGGTAGGTTGGCGTGGAATTTATCTCGTGGAATAATGCGGCGAAGTGGGGAGCGAATATTTTTTTTAAGTAACAAAATTACATACAATTTGGTTATTTGAGAAAGTTATTTGTAAAACTCGTAAAGCAGTTCATGCAGGTTGCATTTTCAAATCACGTCCGGGTCATCACTGTTGGCAGGTAGGTAGCTAGTTGAATTAACGTCGCAATGGAGCAACACAACCGGCTATTAGGACCAATCCCGAAAGGAAAGATCAGAGGACACACCAATGTATGGCATTTGCCAGTGGTCCATATCTTCAAAAGGTTATTATTAAAATGCTAAAACGTAATTTTTAGTTAATGAATTTAAGCGTAGCTCCTTAGACATGGTCATGGGTTTAGTTAGGTGTGATAGCGCTAGTTCCACCGCCAACAACTGATTAATTTATTATAATTCTTTGGAGTCACTTATTCCGTAACGTTAAGCAGTGGCCTCCCCGATCGCCAACATAATAATCTTTTCCCTGACAGAGTAAAATTGTCTTGATCTTACACACGGAAATCAAAATTTCTGTTACTAAAAAGATTTTAAGTTAACCTGAAACTAATAATTGGTCTCGCATTCTGCAGTAGTGCCTGTTTCTTCATTCGATTTGAATCCACTTTTAGATTTACTTCGGTCAGTGGCGTAGAAAGTTTCCCCCCCACTGCGTACAAGGGAATTTTTTTCTCTTTGACATTGAATCACACGATCCTTTGTGAAGCCATATCATATGACCTGTTTTAGATAGGTAGGTATTTAATAAAAGTCTCACCAGAGCAACGGACTATTGGCAACTATCCGGGATCAACCACCGAAGGGAAAGATCCGAGGACAACACCACTTAATTTTAAACTACGGCCAGATGACGAGATCACACCTGAGCTGGCACCCCACTCCAAACTTCCATACCAAGCCAACGTGAGAAGCTTTGAGGCCGCGACTGACTTAACGTGCACCAGTCCCTTGTACACGACTGTCTTTGGTTGGTTTCGAACTCGCAACCGCTTGGATTGGATTGGACGCCGTAGGCGGACACTGTTACACCTGTGTGGCTTTCAGCTATACAGTCCGACTTACGGAGGAGTTTCGGGAATTAGGAGAGCCGAGCAATCCACTATACACACAAAACATTCAAGATATTACACAAAAAAGGAAGGCAAGTGAAGGGCAAAACATGCAAGCACAGAAAAACAATATTACATAAGAAAGGATTACAAAATTTGTTAAATTTACAGAGAACCAAATGATAATACCATAAAAGTAGTACTGATAGTAATAATACAAATGATACTAATAACATAAAAAATAATCTCTATATAAAAACGGTAACAATACACAATGAACAAGGATACGTATTAAGAACAAAAAAAAATTCAGAGAGCAAAACCACTAAGACAACTAAAAAAAAATATAGATATACTAATTTCGTAAGAAAAATCTAGGTTATATCGAGAACTTTCGAATTCTCAGCTCTCACAGATGTAATCAATGTTGGAGCTGAGAAATTCCATGATTTTAAGGATTTTATGGTGGTAGTGTCTAATTCTTGGCAGTACTTCGGCACCAATGAGAGTAGTTTTGTTGAGAAGGTTTCGGACTTGTGAGATCACACTCAAAAAGGTAGTGAATGGGAACACCTTCTCGGCCGCTGATGCACAGCGCACTTGTTTTTAAATGGAAACGTTTTAGATACGCCGGAAATGGAACCATGGCCTGCGAAAAATTGAAACAACATGGAGTTCTGGTAAATAAGTTCAGTTGAAATCTTTGGAAAGAATTGATAAGTGTATCTCCCTTTGAAAGAAACATCCCATTCTGCTTGCCATTGGTCCAATATCAACGTATCAATTGAACTCAATAATTTGCTTCTAGGCTACTTTAAACTGGTTGTTTGATGGGAAATCCCATTTGCTGCAGACTTCGCAAGTAAGTCTGCGTTTCCCTCAATGCAAGTGTGTGCTTTTACCCAAGAGATGTTAATTTGGGGTATTTCAGTGGCTTCGAGCAGTTTCTCCTTGATTTCATTGACGATTGGATTGTGGGAGAACATCTGGCCCTTGTGCTATAAAAATTCAATCAATCGAACTCACAGCCATCCGGTTGCTGATCTGTCACTATTCCAACCGCGGCCCCCTTGTTCACGCTAGCGTGGTGTGGAAGTTTGGAGAGTGGGGTGCCAGCTTAGGTGTTGACCTAATCATCTGACCGTGATTCAAACTTACGTGGTGTCCTCGGACCTTTCCTTTCATGTTTGATCTCGGACCGTCGCCAATAGCCCGTTGCTCTGTTGCTCTGGTGCGACGTTAATTCAATACCCACCTAACTACTTTCGAGTTGTTGGCGGCGTAGGCACGATTCTGTGTCAGTAAAAGCTTTCATTGCGTGTATCTCTATTACTTGATATTGCATGTCTTGTGTCTGGCCCATAGAAAACCAAACCTAGTCAAGCGTGCCTAATTTACTCAAGTGTTTACCTAGCTAATAAGACTAAATAAAACCCGAATCTTTCCAGGTCGAGATGAGCGACACACAACTGCATGAAACACCAATCATTGAAACGCATTGAACGCGCGCGTACGTCTCAAACGTAAAACGTCCGTTTCCCCCAGACTACGATTTGACTCTACCAAGGTGAGACGTATTATGCTGAACTTCAAAAATGATTATTTAAAGAGGCTGTAGGCCATTATTTAACAGCCCCTATAAAATCACACTACCTGCTGCTCCCAATTCTAAATGAGATGCACCCGAATGAAAAACAAATCTAATGAATTCAAGGAGTCCCTTAACGAGGAGAGAATGAATGTAGGTTCTTAAGTGAGCGAATCGTGATCTGGTGGAATGGCTTTTTCCAAAGCGGATGGATCGGGCTTTCGTGCGAGTTTTTTTCGACGCGGAAACCATTTGTTCTAATGAATCCGTTTGGGAGGTTCTGATTTTAGATTAAGACATTTTGCACACTTTTTCAACCCTTTTTAAAACATGAAAATGAGGTTTTTCAATGGGAGGAAATTCGGCATTCCATGGCTGGAAGAATTACGTTCGAAAATATTTAAGGGTGGTGGCAGTCTTTATATTTATAGTGAAGATATCTTTTGGTGGGTAGGTAGGTATTTTAATTAACGTCACACTGGAGCAACACAACAGGCTATTGGTGACGGTCCGGGATCAATCCCAGAGAAAAAGATCGGAGGACAACACCACGTAATTTTGAACCAGACGAGGCAACACCTGAGATGGCACACCACTCTCCAAACTTCCACACCAAACCAACTTGAGGACATCTGATGCCACGACAGATTTAACCCTTTCGCCCCGACTTTTGCATGATTAAGCTTCAACTTTGAAAAGTAGTTTAATTTAGTAGTTTAGTAGTTTTTGCTCTTTTTGACGGACGACCGTACTTTCGCGTTCTTTTTGTGTTTGCTTTCTCCCTTCCAACATTTATAAATTGCTCAGCTAAGGGGACCATGAATGATAAGAGTGGTTCTGTTTTATGTTCCACATCACACTTCCTAATCCATGCATTCACAACACAAATCATAATTAATTTTCAAATAATCTTTTTCCACCACTTGTCTGATTTTCTGCCATGACCCTAAGATGTAGCCATTTCATCACAGCGGTCAACTCCATTCATGTGCATATTGTAGTGGGAAATGGGCAACTAACGTCTAATTTTGTACCATCTTTTTGTTTCCGGTCACTCATTCATCAGAATGAATGGGCGTGCTCAAAACCATAAGTCCGCCATTTGCAATCTGAAAGTATTGCCAGGTTTCTTTAGTCATATTTTTATTCCCTAATCCCTTAAGAACACTGAAAACGTAAAAACCCATTCAAAAGTGGGATTTATTTACCCAATCTAATCTCTGGGACGTATATGCCCATTAGGCACCAAAGGGTTAAAGGGCACCAGCCCTCCCTTCTACAAGGCGGTCTTTGGTTGGATTCGAACCCTCCCGTTGCTAATCCGTTACTCTTCCAACCGGGCTACGGCTGCCCTCTTTCTATTTGGTTATTAATATTAGTCAGTTACAATAAAAATGAACCGATTAATCCAAGAACTGTAACATATATAAAACAGAATTGCAAACTGTTATTTTGCAGTAGCAGTGTTATTTGCGAATACCAGCTCATTTGCCGTATAGGGTGTGTGGCACGACGGAGTCGCATGGAGACGGCGTCTGGCGAACAAAGGAAGCGGCCTACGTGCATATCAATGTGCCGAGTGGCAAGGTCAAGCCGGCTTATCGCCATATCCGCGGGCACGGAAGGGATGAAGGATTATTCTGCCCCCGTAACCCTGCTCCGCGACCCATCAATAACGTTAAACCAGTAAAGTGGTCCTTCAACCCTTTTATCGGTGCAAGGCGACACTTGGAAGTGCTGTAACCCCTCGATATATCGCGCTTGGGGACGAGGAATCGCGATATACGAGGTCGAAGAAAAACCCTAGTCTTGGCTTCAATACTCGGGACACTGATGGATTGTGAAATGAAGGAAGCAGACGGTAGGAAGTTTGAACGATTTTGGGGGCCGCGGTTGCCCAGTTGGAAGAGCAACGGATTAGCGACCGGAGGGTTGTGTGGTACATGTTCAAACTATCGTGGCCTCAAATGTCCTCAAGTCGGCGTGGTATGGAAGTTTGGAGAGTGGGGTGCCAACTCAGGTTTTCACCTTGACATCGGACCGTGGTTTAAAATGAGGAGACGTTGTCCTCGAATCTTTCACCTACGGATTTGATACCGGACTGCCGTCAATAACCCGTTGTGTTACTCCAGTGTGTCGTTAATTAACTACATACCTACCTTGAACGATTTAGTGTGAATATTCAACAATTAATTTACTAATTAATTTATTGAAGTGCGGTTTGATATTAATATTGGAGGGTAATTTCTTTTGATTAAAAGCCCGTGATTATAGCGTAGTTCGGTACCTTTCGAATGACACCACTTGCGCAATTCTTTCCATGCAATACAAAGTGACATTGGCCTTAAGCTCGCCCAATACCGTAGAGTTTCGACATTTTGTGGACCCCTCCCCTCCGTTCAGTGCGCCTGCGCGCTCGGTACGAAGTTCATGTCAGGTACGGACATCCCTTGTCTATACGACGCTATATTTATCGTCTGGATGTTTCTTTGGGTTTTAAATTAATAAGACAATGCTTTTTGTAACTCGACTTTTCATGCACGCTCCCCACCCAGTACTGTTCCGATTTTGAAGACATTAGTCAAAAACGTGCTAGAAATAAAAGGACGCATTCCACTTAAAATTACGCGTTATTTTTTTAATCATGCGAAACTACAAGGTCTTAGCTGGATCCCCTTAATAGGAAAATAGTATGGTTGGGATAGGTTGCACTGGGTGGTATACTTTTATTTTGGTAGCGATGACTAAGTTCATCACAGTATACCCTTTCTATTGGGTCGGTGCGATTGAAATGTCCGATGAGAAGTAGATCTGGGAATGACCCCCATACAGCTAAAAGTAATTACCTACAAGCTTCCGGCATCTTACGTCACCAGAGCTACTATAAATAGTTATCACGCGTGTGAAGTACAAATTCCAGATTTAATTTGTTTGGGTGTAAGGTGCTTACGAATTCGACATGGGAAACTTAGATTTGAGAATCATCTTCCTTTACGAATTTAAACAGATATTCTGCTGCAGTTGCTGCTCGAAACATTAACACAGAATTCATGGAGAATACAGCCAATGTAAGTACCATTCGGCGATGGTTTGCGAAGTTTCGATATGGACCTGGAAAACGAACCACGTGGTCACCGAGAAGTTGCAGTTTCTGACGATGTTTTGCTAAGTGTGGTTGAAGCTGAACCGCGAAAAACATGTCGTGAGATAGCAGCCGACTAGGTGTCCACCACACTACAATTGTTCGCCATCTGGCTGCACTGGGTAAGGTCAAAAAGATGGATTCTTGGGTGTCTCATGAATTGACAATTGCCAACAAGATGAGACGTTTGGAAGTCTGTGCATCGCTCCTTTCCAGGAATGAAAGAGAACCCCTACCGCAGCAAATCGTTACCTGCGACGAGAAACGACAATCGTACAATGGTTGAACAAAATACAGCTTCCTGGACGCCATTCCAAGCCACCCTTACATCCCAGGAAGGTTATACTTCTTGTATGGTGGTCAACAGCTGGAATAATTCATCGCAGTTTCCTGCCAAGTGGCCAAACCATCACTTCAGAACGATATTGTGATAAATTACGACAGATTCACCGTAAATTGATGGTGAAACAACCTGCCTTGGTAAACAGGCATGGCGTTCTCCTCTTGCAAGATAACGCCCGTCCTCATGTCGCACAACGGACGATGTGCTGACACTACGTGAGTTGGGCTGTGAAACGATGCCTCATCCCCCTATTCCCTGACTTGTCACCTACAGATTTTCATCTGTTTCGTCACCTGGATCGCTTTCTGTCTGACAAGCGGTTCACCCAAGATTCGGAGGTTCACCGTGCAGTTGATGATTTCTTTGCATCCCAGCCACAAGACTTTTTTCGTTCCGGGATCATGGCCTTGTCAGACAAGTGGCAACAGTGTGTCAATTCAGATTATTTCGAGTAGGTCAAGTACTGTATTTTTCAGTTATCGCCATCGAAGTGTGATGGTCATTTTCCGGACATTTCATTCGCACCCACACAATATATACGGTAGGAAATATTAGAAAAAAGATTTAATCTCGTTCAGGTTCTCGAAACACCCTATTCTTTTGTACCAATTCGGTTTGGGTCAACTGCTTGAAACAATTGATGTTTGAACTCCCGATTCTAAGGAACTAGATTAAGTTACCCTTCGCAAAACCAAGCTCATTGGAACAAGTAAGAGATGTAAGCCTAATTCAGTATAAATCGAGGGACAGCTGTACTAAGTCAGAGCTTCCCAACCTTTTTAAAGACCGTCGTGTACCAAGGGGGGGGGGGGCTGATGCACGTTCAATCGATCGTGACCTCAAATGTCCTCACATTGGCGTGGAAGTTCGGAGGGTGGAGTGCCAGATGATGTGTGACCACGTCATCTGACCGTGTTTCAAAATTGCGTGGTGTTGTCCTCAATCTTTCCCTTCGGGTTTGATTGCAAACCGTTGCCAATAGCCCGTTGTGTTGTTTCAGTGCGACGTTAATTAAAATACCTACCTACCACGAGGCATCTCGCCATTAGTAAAAGTGACGAGATCTCGATTGACGGGATATCTCGTCATTAGAAGAAAACTGACCAGATCTTGATCTCGTCATCAAGCAAAATTGATGAGGCGCGATATATTTCGTCGAAACCTCTTGGATGGTGGAAGAAAATAAGTTGATTGCGTTTCATGGCGTCTATATTTGGCCAAACACAATACAGACTCAAGTAGTGGACTTACACACTGCAAGCAAGTCAACTGACACAAAAGGGAGAAATACACACGGAGTAAAGAAAATAAATAAGGGGTCGGTTTGTGAACTTTGACATCGAATGATGCATCATGCGTTTAGGGGGGGGTATTTCAATTAACGTCACACTGGAGCAACACAACGGGCTATTGGTGACGGTCCGGGATCAATCCCAAAGGGAAAGATCCGAGGACAACACCACGTAATTTTGAACCACGGTCAGATGACGAGGCAACACCTGAGCTGGCACCCCACTCTCCAAACTTCCACACCACGCCAACGTGAGGACATTTGAGGCCACGACAGATTTAACGTGCACCAGCCCCCTTTGTACACGACGGTGTTTGGCTGGATTCGAACTCGCAACCCTTCGGTTGCTAGTCCGTTACTCTTCCAACCGGGCCACCGCGGCCCTTCATGCGTTTAGGACGGCCCTCTTCAGAGAAAGCGGTGGTTCACATTTCACCAACAATGGGGTGGACAGTCGGAGAATAGGGGGTGGGGTTGAAGGGTTGAATGGCTACACTGCTGGTGGGCACCCCTAGGCTGTGAAACGAACCACAGTCATTGAGTCTCACCTAGGAACTTTGTACGCTGTAGGAATGGGCACTTTTGGACAAATTGATCTTCTGGATAGATCTGCGTGTTCGAAACTCGGTCGAGCCAAAGATTATCGTGTACTGTCCGTCGAGGCTGATGCACGTTAAATCTTTCGTGGCCACCAATGACTTCACGTTGGCATGATGTGGAAGTTTGGAGAGTGGAGTGCCAGCTGAGGTGCTGACCTCGCCATCTGACCGTGGTTCAAAATGCCGTGGTGTTGTCCTTGGATCTTTTCCTTGGGGATTGATTGATAGGGCAGTTCTTATTTTAACCTTATATTTAATTGTATTTATTTTTCTGTTCTGCATCATCTTGTGTTTGGCGCAGCTTGTCCGGTTTTGGACTTTGCGCCATGAAACCCAAATCAACCAATCAACCAACCCTTGGGGATTGATCCCCGACCGTCGCCAATAGCCCTTTGTCGTTCTCCAGTGCGACTTTAATTAACTACCGATACGTCACTTAAAAGTCAAGCATCCTAGCAAAATGCCACATCGGTACATTCCTCCAATGGATTGTTCAAAACGCCTTCCATTTTTTCTCCACTACCATTCCTCTATCTTAAATAATTGCTTTGTCCTCTAAACTAGATCTCTTCGCGGAAGTGCGACATTACCTCTCCAAGAATGGCAACGGCTCTGAAAAGCAACAATAAAAATCCGACTTTTATTCGATCCATATTTCTTCCTCATTTGCGGCGAGGTACGATTCGCCGCTATCGTCGACATACTCGTTCTTTTCTTCATTACGAATATTTTCATCATTATCATTAATGAAAAGAAACAATCGCTGATGGCTTCCTTTCTTATTTTTGACCGACAGATAATTATGTTTTTATCTCTCGTTCTGTTCCACGTTTCCCAAATAGTATTCCATTAAGGCCGTGCTGGATTCTTGAGGATTGAGTAATATTACAATGGGAAGATTTTTTGTCCTTTTTGTGACGCGAAAACAATTATTAAGTTACTACAAAGTGGATGAATTGGATGAACGGAGATGCGCCATTTATTTTTCCTGTGGAACATGTGTGGGTGTACAATGTCGATCGCGTTCTACTGTTGAACCGCCGAGGTATAAGTTTCAGAGGTTTGGTTTGTCGCTCTTCAGACATGTTTTGCTACAAGATCAATTAGACCGGGACGTTAGGCTTAAAGTGGATTCCGAACCACTACGAAAATCTAACTAGTATTTGAACTAAGGACGTTAAAACTAGGGTCGGGACTCAGCGTGTATGCCCACTGCAGGTTTAGCAACCTGGGAGTTGTAGAAAGTACAGGTTCGATTCCTGTCTGGTGCATTCCTCCCTGGGTGTATTTCTATCTTCTGTGTCAGTAAAACTTTCATTGCGTGTGTGACTTACTTGATATTGTATGTATTGTGTCTGACGCAGCATGGCCAAATATGGCCCTTGCGCCATAAAACCCCCAAAACCAACCAACCAAAACTAGGGTCTGATCGCAAACCATTCGTTTGCCAGGCAGGCAATATTTCAAAGGATCGCGGAAATTCCTATTCAACTATAAAATTATTATTCATTAATTTCGTACCATTACTTCCGAAATTGTTTGCACGTGCAACCCACATAGAAAGATCGTTGATAAAACGAGTTCTCCTTTTCAATATAATTTTTAAATGTTAATTGACGTCGCACCCATAGCAATGCAACGAGATATTGAGGAAATATACGAGGGTAACGCCTTGTAAATTTGAACCTCGTTCAGATGACGCGGTCAACACCTTAGCTGGCACTCCACTCTCCAAACTTCCACACCACGCCAACACCTTAGAGGAGAGCAGTATTTTGAGCATAACAAATTTTGCCCTTTTTATATTAAAAGAACTTGTAACCCTCCAAGTTACTTCGACGAGTTATTCCGTCCAAGATCTGGTCAGTTTTGCTAATGACGAGGCATCTCGTCGAGGCAAAACTGCCCTATTTACTCCTTGGGGAAACGAAGATCCAAATAAGAAAAACAAATTGTTCCTTGCCTAGAACTTTAGGTTCAGGAACAGGTTTTTGCATCAGACTGGCACTACAAGGTGGTAATCGTCGCGAAGATTAACCACAAGAAGGGTTAAAAACGAGATCTACTAATTTAACCCTTCAAGTTTTTTTGACGAGATATCTCGTCATAAAGATTTCAGTTTTCTTCTAATGACGATATATCTCATCCAACAAGATCTGGTCTGTTTGCGACGAGATACTTCGTCGAGGCAACCGTCCAGGAGAGTTGAAAGGTGTTTAGCATTTGGGCACACTAAAATAAACTAAGATCTATCAATTGAGATTCCATGATATTTGTCTGAGCTAGCTAAATGAAACTTATGTAAAATATTACCATGTTCATTATTAAAAAAGGAAATTATGTTAAGAATTTACTTTTATTAAAAGAAATAAAGAAAAACGGTAAGAAAAAAGCGGGTATTCACAGTTCCCACTGTACCGTAAGGTTTGGTTCGTGCATACTTTTGGGCGGAATACCTGGTAAGTGGGTCGCTGGTGAAATGATGACGGCGGGTATTTGTTTGACATTTATTTAGCCCATTTCCTTTGGATGTTACAGCTAAATCAGGTAATGTGCAGATTAACTACGCCGATCCGTTAAAGTGCGGAAAATCGTTTCATTTCTCAAATAACTTAGGTAATCTGCAGATCACCTAGATAATCTGCACATTACCTAGATAATCTGCACATTACTTACTAGGCACTCGTTAAAGTGAAATTAAGATCTTTGCTCGAACAGCAACATTTTGGTACGTTTAAATTAATACTCAGACAAACCAACCAGTAATACTAGGTACTACTACGAATTGAAAAACACCCTATACTTGTATCCCATAAAGTTATAAGTAATTTCAGATAATTATCGGTAGATGTAAATAAAATATACCGACAATTATTGAAACATAATGTTGTTTATTTATTTTTCGATATCTAAAGAATCAAGTTGATAGGACACGAGCTTTAGAAGGCGAAAGGAGGAGGAAAGGAAATTAAAGAAACAATTTTTTTGCACTTTAACGATTCGAAAAACGTTAATGTGTACTTACCTAAGTAAAGTGCGGAAAACTCTTATTTTGTAGATGATTCCGCACTTTAACCTAACGAATCAGCAAATTTTCAGATTACCTAATGTGCATATTAACGACTTTCGAGCTTTAATGGTAAAATACATAACAGTGGTAGTGTGGGCAATGCTCAGTTTTCTATGGCGACCTTATGGATGATGGGTCTGTGATAGCTAAAGTACGAGACAAACGGCATGGTGTCGATACTGATGTTCCTAGCAAAGGTACGGTCGATGGTGGTGTTTCCAAGCGTGGTGGCAGCTCGTTAGATGGTCCATCGACGTCGAAGAGTACTCGCGCCTGCTCCTTGCGATTTCGGTAAGCTCTAGATCTCTCCGCACTTGTCATAGGTTTAGACTTCGTATCATTTTGTTCGCCTTGAACTGCTCTTTCAAACTGTTTACATTTCCTATGCCGCAATTGAACTTTAGTGTGATATTTTGGCTTCATAGTGAAATCTTCGACACAAAGTCACTTTCCACTGCACACAATTTTTACACAAATGGTTTAAACTGTCAATTAGTCAAATGGAATTGTAGCACTCGTCGTTCTCTTTAATTTAAGCACGCACTCGCCATGTCCCGTCGATTAGAACTGAAGTTGCAGCGTATTCCCGAAATGTGACTCATTTCCCCCACCACGTGGTACAAAGGTCAGAGGGGATTGGTTATTGGTCAACCTGGTCGACGCGGCCCACCTTCCTCTACACGATGGTAGGTCATTTTCCCCCATAGGCTGATTCCCCCTAGAGTTATGGGGCTTTGAGATATCAACATTTTTCGTGACGCACAAGTTTCTGCCATGTTCTCCATAAAGATTTTAAAGACGTATTTACGTCAAAAATTGTCCTAGTTATTCTTTGAGTTCGAGCATCTAATAAAACAATATTCAAAGAAAGCTTTTCAATTCAACAAAAAAGAATAAAGCGAGACTAAGTAACATTTTTAATAAATTTATTGTCATTAAAACAAATATATAAAGTTCACTTAATATCAGAAATGTAACTAACATAAATACTAATAAATCCCTCTAGTTTAAATAAACTTCATTATGTCACCGCTGCATGTGCTTAAAAAACTAAAAGCAAGCAAAATAAATATGTTCATCGTAAACATTTAAGTTGGAAGCAAATCTCTAAATTTATTTCTTCAAAATAAATTTCCCGAGACGAGAGCTTTCGTGGAACAGTGATGTAAACTTTGGAATCGAATTTCCACTGCCGCCATTTGCGAAAGTTCGCAAGAAATCTTCAATTATAGTATTAAATATTTCAAAGAATAAGTGCTTAGTTTTTCAAGAAACAAAAAGATTTGCTGAACGCAGCTTGAAAATACGAATTTCTTTCAGCATCGTTTCATGAACGCTTAATTTTTTTCCTTTACCGTTTTTGAGACATTAATTTTTCATTCAAATATGCCTTGACGAAATAACTGTTTAAAAGTGCAGCTACCATAACTATCTGAGACATTAAAAATTAATTATTAGTCACGCAATCCAATGTTGTAATTTATTATTCCTTTATTTTCTCTTAATTATAGTAAACGATTTTAGGTCTACAGGGTAGTCTTTTTGGAATAGTTTTCATTTCCGCATTTGCAAATGATCGTCAGAAATCAACTTAGTTATAGTATTAAATATTCCAAGGAATAAGCTATTAGTTTTTTGGAAAACAAAAAATATTTGTGTAACGCAATTCGAAAATACAAATTGTTACGTCAAATTTCCATGATTGGTTAGTTTGTCCGGTTTACCATTTCCGACAGTACTAACTTTTTGCCAACTGAAAGCGAATAAAAAACCGTCGCCCATCCGGTTTGTTGCTCCAGTGCGACGCTAATTAACTACCTACCTTCGGAATTAAATTCTTACTAGTGCCATTTGCACAAGATCGCAAGAAATCATCCGTTATATTTATGTTCTAAAAAGCAAATGCTTCTTTTTTTGTAGAAAAGATTTCACAATACAAAAAAATCAGTTAAGAGTTGAGTCACTGTTTTGCAAAACACTGATTTTTTTCTTTAACCATTTTTGTTACGAATTAATTTTCCACTTAAATATTCACAAGCGATATAACTGCGCTTGTTGAGTCAAAGTGCAGCTGCAACCAAATAAAAGCGAAATGAAGTTTTAATTTTGTTTGTGATACAGTGTTGGGGTAATTCCTTTTATGCTCTTTTCCCCATTTTTATGGCAAAAAAATTGAAACGAAGAGAACACTAGGGATCGTTAAAAACGTTTATTTTCACGACTTCGTGCATGCATAATAAAAGTAGTAAATACCAGTAATTACATTTAAATTATGTCTCTACTGTTATTTAATTTTTTTGCTATCTTGTACAAACAATTTCCCTCCTTCATCCAGAAGAAATTGTGTTTGAGATGCTTAGTCACTAAATACGGCAACACTTTTTACTGTCGGGTAAGTGTGAGTTGATATTAAACAGAAGAAAACATTTTAAGAAAAGTCCATATTTTATTAAAACCTATGCATTATTTTAATGCGTCTATTTCTTTGCATCTTTGTTCATCACTTTTTATGTTGCTATGAGAGTTTCTGTAAAGTACTACAGTTGGAAGAGCAACGGATTAGCAACCACAGGATGTCGAGTTCGAAACTCGGTTTAACCAAAGATCGTCGTATACGCATAGGATGATGCATATTAAATCTTGTAGCCACAAATATCCTCACGCTAGCGTGGAAATTTGGAGAGTGGGGTGCCAGCTCAGGTGTTGATCTTGTCATCTGACCATGGTTCAAAATGATGTTGTCCTCCGATCTTTTCCTTCCAGTTTGATCCATTATCGTCGCCAATAGCCCGTTGTTTTGCTCCAGTGCGACGTTAATTACCTACCTATCTTTTTCTCTTCAAGTTAAATGCAGTGTTAAAATTAATCTTTTGGAACTTTTGGTGTAGCCTGGCCAAGGTGATACAAGGTCGAATACAATTTCAGCGTATTGTAAAGGTTAAAAGCTGACGCCAGATATTGTCGAAATAGCGATACATCATTATTTCTTAACCAGAAGTATCTTTTTCCTATGGTAGTTTGCTTTTGCTTACACTCAAAATTCCTTTGATACACACCACCCATCCAATTTATTCCAACATGCAGCATATTTCCGGGATGCAGGCGTGTTAAGACCAAGGGTGACATAGATTGACTGACTTATGGAAAGGCCCCAAGAAAATGAAAGTTATCTATCATTATTTATATGTATCATTATTACAAAGATAGATAACAAATGCAAGTATGTAACTTAACTTAAGGTGTGACATTGCATTGATTTGACAACTGTTTTGATATTTGGTTCGATTTTTGTTGTTGGCAAATGGATTTTCTTAACTTCCATCAGTCAAGCGGTTCCTATTTTTCGATTGGTTAATATTCATGAATTGTAGACCCTCCCTGGATCGACTCACCAGTGGTTTAGAGTCCTTGGATGATCCAGGGGAATATTCATGAATGAATAAGTTTGTTCACAGCGCCTGGCACCACAGCTACTTTGTTGTGCGCATGCTCAATTTAAAAAAAATGTCCATCACGTGACTTGCCAAAGTTAAAATAACGGATAGTGGGGTGGGCCGCCAGCAAATCATCAGAGGGCCGCATGTGGGCCGCGATCTGTGTATTCCCGCATTACGCGTTTTAAGATTTGGAATGGATGAAATAAGAGAACAAAAGAGGTTTCTCATCCTCAGAAAGCGCTCTAGCAATGTTTATGCAACTAAAACATGCATTTTGTGATAGGATAGGTAGTTAATTATCGTCTCCTTGAAGCAATACAGCGGACTATTGACGACGGTCCGAGATCAATGCCGAAGGGAAGGATCAAGGACAACGCCTGTCATTTTGAACCGCGGTCAGATGACGAGGTCACATCTGAGCTGGCACCCCACTCTCCAATCTTCACACCACGCCAACGTGAGGACATTTGAGGCCATGACAGATTTAAAGTGCGCCAGCCCCTGTGCACACGACGGTCTTTGGCTAGATCGAGTTTCGAATGTGCAATCCTCCGGCTGCTGATCCGTTATTCTTCCAAACGGGCTACAGCGGCCCCGGAAAAAGGCACAGTCCCCACTGTACCGTGAGGTTTGGTTCGTGAATACTTTTGGGCTGAATACCTGGTAAGTGGGTAGCTGGTGAAATGAAGACGGCGGGTATTTGTTTGACATTTATTTATTTAACCAGTTTTGGTGGATGCATAACAGTGGTGTTAGAGTGTGGACAATGCTATGGCGACCTTATGGATGATGGGTCTGTGATAGCTAAAGTACGAGACAAACGTCATGGTGTCGATGCTGATGTTCCTGGCAAAGGTACGGTTGGTGGTGTTTCCAAGCGTGGTGGCAGTTCGTTAGATGGTCCAGCGATGTCGCCGCGTACTCGCGCCTGCTCCTTCTTGCACCCCCCTTTGGTAAGCTCTAGATCTCTCCGCACTTGTCATAGTTTTAGATTTCTTGGTATCATTTTGTTCGTCTTGAACTGCTCTTTCAAACTGTTTACGTTTCCTATGCCGCAGTTGAACTTTAGTGTGATATTTTGGCTTCATAGTGAAATCTTCGACACAAAGTCACTTTCCACTGCACACAATTTTTACACAAATAGTTTATACTGTCAACTAGTCGAATGGAATTGTAGAACTCGTCGTTCTCTTTAATTTAAGTGCGCACTCGCCACCACCCTTCGTATTCCCGAAATGTGACTCATTTGTCCCATCACGTGGTACAAAGGTCAGAGGGGGGAGTGGATTAGGGGTCGACGCGGCCCACCTTCCTCTACATCAGGGGTGTCAAACTGGCGGCCCGCCCGAGGTCATTTTTTGTGGCCCACGATGCTCTAGTTCAAATGCTGCTCCCTTTCACAATATTGTGGTAAAATTGAAGAAATCAAAAACGAATTCGATAAACGTTTTAATGATTTCAAAGAGTTACAAAAAATATTTCTCTTTTTATTAGGCCTTTTTCCTTTGAAGTTGAAAATGCTCCCACTTCGATACAACTGGAATGAATTGATTTTCAGAATGATTCGGTTTTAAAAGACAAATATCGAGAACTAGGAATTCCCAAAATATATTCTTATTTAGGTGAAAAAATGCCCGGAAATTAAAAAGCTTGCTGCGCTTGTGTGAAAAAGCTTGTGTGAGCAACTATTTTCGTCCATGAAATGAAATAAAACGGCTTACAGATCAACATTAACTGATAAACATCTATCTGCCATAATGAAGATTGTCTCTTCTCAGTCTTTGAATCCAGATATTGGAAAACTAGGAGGAGGAAAGCGCTGGCAAGTTTCCGGTAAAAAAATTAATTTTAGTTTTATAAATACATTAAATTAAATAAACGTTTAAATAAAAGCAATTATATAGCAATATTATAAATTATTACCCTAAATTCACTTAATTACATAATGCGTTTTAATTATCCTATCCGTATTCCTGTGTGAATCCTCACTTCAAAATATAATTTTAAGAAAATTTGTAAATGTGATGTGGCCCGCGTGAATCTTACCAGTTGTATTAAATGGCCGTGTTTTAATTGAGTTTGACACCCCTGCTCTACATGATGGTAGGTCACTTTCCCCCATGGGCTGATTCCCCCTGGAGTTATGGGGCTTTGAGATATCAACACTTTTCGTGACGCGCAAGTTTCTGCCGATGACATCCATACCGATTTTAAAGACGTCAAAAAGGGGGAAGTAAACCACAAAAATTATGATAACTTCAGGATGACGAAATTCCGGATAGCTGGAATCCGGACCTATGGATTTCTATCCACTCGAAATTCAATCTGCGTGTTTCCCTTTAATTTGTTTTGTCTATCTTCCGATTACTTTAATTTGTTTTCTCTCCATCGGCAATTATTGGAAATCGTCTTCGAAGAAGTCTGGTCGATTCGGTTCTTTCTGTCGTTGCATGATGGATCCTCCCTCTCCCCCTAATTCGGTGTTATCGACCCGTCGAGTATGATGCCTATCCATCAGTGTCCCCTGCCCTCACGGCCAATTGTCGGTTCTTAACTGCCTGTTTTGCAAAACAACCGTCGCTTTTGCCTCGCGTTTTTTCTACGCTTGCGATCAGAGTTGAATGCCGCTCTGCCTTTTTGTAGTGATGGGAAGAATCGAGTACTTTTGAGAATCGAATATAATCGGTATTCGAGTTATTTCAAGTATCGAGTAAGTATTCGAATACATATACAAAACCGATAAATCGATAGTAAGTATCAATACGTAGGATGAGTACTTTTGTATTCGATTACCTAGGATGAGTACAAAAGAATCCGAATACTCTTGCATCCGATTACTTTTGTATCCGAATACTCTTGTTTCCGAATACTCTTGTTTCCGAATACTCTTGTTTCCGAATACTCTTGTATCCGAATATTCTTGGATCCGAATACTCTTGTTTCCGAATATTCCTGGATCCGAATACTCTTGTATCCGAATACTTTGGTATCCAAGTTCTTTGGTTTCGAATTCTTGTATCCGAATACTCTCGCATCCGATTACTTTTGTATCCGATTACTTTTGCATCCGATTACTCTTGCAACCAATTACTCTTGTATCCGAATACTCTAGTATCCGAATACTCATGCATCCGAGTACTTTGGTATCCAAGTTCTTTGGTTTCGAATTCTTGTATCCGAATACTTTTGCATCCGAGTACTTTTGTATTCGACTACTCCCATCACTACATTTTTGGGAAATCGGCAGATTGGGAACGATGAACAAGGTCGTTTGTTCACAGTTCTAATTTTATAGAATTAAATGCTTTCGATTTATAGCATACACAAGGCGAACATACATGTCTCTCATGCCCCTTTTAATTTACCTTAAATCCTCTACATTAATTTCGCTTTTTATTTTGTCTTTCTCACACTCCGTTTAAACACTCATGTGAATATCATTGTCACTTCACTTCTCCTTTTTCTTATCGAGGCCATCGAACCAAATACCGTCGTGTTTGTGGAGGCTGGTGCACGTCAAATCTGCGTGGTGTGTAAGTTTGGAGAGTGGAGTGCCAGTTTAAGTGTTGACCTCGTCATCTGACCGTGGTTCAAAATAACGAGGTTTCGTCCTCAGACCTTTCCCTTCGTTTTGGATCGTCCATAGCCCGTTGTGTTGCTCCAGTGTGACGTTAATTTCCTACGTACCGGAAGCGAATGATAAACGCGGAGGCGAAATCCGCGCTTATGACGCAAATTGTAAAAACGCATTGTTTTTGTTCGATCTGTCCTTTGGTGCGTTCTAATCGACTCGGTTAAAACCACGTGACTCAAACACCAAATCGAGGGCCGCCGTGGCTCAGTGGGTATGCCCACTGCGCTAGCACCCTTCGAGTTGTAGGCGGCGCTGGTTGAATTCCTGTCAGGTGCACTCCTCCTTGGGTGTATTTCTCTCTTCTATGTTAGTAAAAACTTTCGTTGTGTGTCTTTTTTTTGATACTGTCTGTCTTATACCTGGTGCAACATGCTCAAATAGGGTCCTTTCGCCATAAAACCCCCAAACCAACCACCCAATCGCGAGAACCGGACACACGTTCTTTCATATTTTCATACCTACACAACCCCTCTTAAAAAATAAACCATACTATCTTTGATTGCGCTGAGCACTTTTCTAATTGAAGGTATCAAACGACAAACAGCTCTAAAGACATAATCACCGCAACATCTATTTTTAATCACCCCGTATTTATTTCCACTAAATCATCGCCTCTCGGTGGTTTCGTAGGTCGAAAAGCGAACGCTAAAAAAGCGGATAATTCGCCCGAAAAGCCATTCTTCTTCGACGCATTAAAAACAAGTTTTAATAGTTCTATCTGGAATTGCAAACGATTATCTTTCGAAAAGAGAGGTACCGAGGGGGAGGAGAGGGGGATTCGGTTGAGGAGGTTCTCAGAAGCTTAATCGCGACGCCATTGCGAAAGGGTGTGTGGGAAAAAGAATGAGTGCAGGCAGACGATAATCCCAACTCTCTAAATTTACTCAGAGATTAGGGAAAATGGAAAAGCTAGCTTTCCGCAGCGTATGAGGCCGACATTGTTTAACATTTATTCCGAATGGGTGAAAAATAAATGGATTATTTCGGGTGGGAAGTGTTCTCGAATAATTATCTGGAAAGTAATGAATTCTGGAGTTTTATTGGAGTATGAAGAGGACGGAGAATTTTTATCGGCTGACTCATTTTGTTCTTTCCCTTCGTTTTTTCAAGGCTGGTGGTCCCATTGGTTGACGCGCAGACAGGGATAGACAAACAATACCACCCCCTCCATGAATTGAAGTATTAAAAATGAAGACAATTGTAAGACGTACTTCCAGGCGATTTGTCTTGTTCAGATGTAATTCCTATTTGTAAATAGGGGCCGCGGTTGGAAGAGTAACGGAGTTCGAATCCAACCAAAGACCGTTGTGCACAAAGGGGGCTGGTGCACGTTAAATCTGCCAATGCCCGCACGTTGGCGTGGTGTGGAAGTTTGGAGAGGGAGTGCCAGTTCAGGTGTTGACTCGTCATCTGACCGTGGTTCAAATTTACGTGGTTCTTGGTGGTTGTCTTGGTGATGTGGTGTTGTCATCCAATCTTTCCCTTTGGGTTTGAACCCGGACCGTCGCCAATAGCCCGTCTGTTGCTCCAGTGCGACGTTAATTGAAAAATATTTGTAAATAATCATATTTCATCCTTCAGATGGTGTGCTCCTTTCCCTGTTATGATGCATAGACTCGCAATTGACATACTATATATTAATTTTGCTAATATATTTATGTGAAGTTCAGTGGTAGTGCAAAAGGGCTTTAAATAACACTGAAACTTCTTTTAACGATAAAACATTTAATTTAACAATAAAAATGAAGGACAGAACAGCTACAAACATATTTGAAACAACACAAAAAAGGGATCGTCTGAAACTCTTCTCCCGTTCGAACATCCTTGCAACACTTTCGGCGGGAATCGCTCGTGTTCTAGAATGTTCTCGGAGAGCTTCAGGAAGTCGCTCGTGTTCTTCTGGAACGTTCTCACTGTTACGTCCACGCCGGTGTTCACCGTTGGTGAATCAGAGGTAGGAAGAGTATTGGGTAATCACACATCACATTTATGTTTTCGACTTTTACTGACATTAATTATTGCTAACGCATATAAAAGGCCTGGTTTTGTTGATGTGTCCCCAGGACCAGTAGGGGACCGCTGTAGCCCTATTGGAAGAGCAACAGGAGGGTTCCGAGTTCTGTCCAATCAAAGACCATCGTTCACGTGGAGGATGGTACGCGTTAAATATGCCTCCGAAATCCTCACGTTGTCATGGTGTGGAAGTTTGGGGTGCCAGCTCAGGTGTTGTTCTTGTAGAGAATTTTGTAATTTGTAATCAACTGTTAATATTTGCAGCAACATCACGCAAGAATTTTTCAAATTCAACTCAACGGAATAAAGGGGATAGGTAGGTATTTAAGTGACATCGCACTGAACAACACAACGGGCTATTGGAGACGGTCCGGGATCCATCCCCAAGGGAAAGATTCGAGGACAACGCCACGTTATTTTGAACCACGGTCAGATGACGAGTTCAACACCTGAGCTGCCAGCCCACTCTCCAGACTTCCACACCACGCCGACGTGAGAGCATTCGAGACTTAGACAGATTTAACAGCCCCCAGGTACACTACGGTCTTTGGCTGGACCGAGTTTCGAACTCGCAACCCTTCCGTGTGCTAATCCGTTGCTCACCGCGGCACCCTTCTTAAAATTAGGAAACATTTTTTTCAAAAAAAAATTAAAAATCGTAGGGTTTGGCGCCTCCCTTCGCTACGCCACTGCCCAATTATTTTCTGTTTGCGCGGGTTTGTAGAGAGAAATTTTCGAGTTAGAAACTCAATCACCAATGACTGTCGTGTACGTTAAATGTCGTCTCGTTGGCTTGGTGCGTGAGTGAGGTGCCAGCTCAGCTGTGACCTCGTCATCTGACCTTGGTCCAAAATTACATGGTGTTGTCTTCGGATCTTTCCTTTCGGGATGGATCCATCGCCATATATCTTACGTGTCCGTGGGGCCCCGGTACATGCTAAATCTGCCATGGCCCCAAATGACCGCACTGTGGTGCGGTGTGAAAATTTGGAGATGCGTTGCTCAGTGCCACGTTGACTTTCTCTCCGAACCTTAGTTTGAGAATTTACGCTCAGTAACGATGGCGTGAAACAAAATTTATGTACTAGAACAGGGATGTCAAACCCTCAAGTAGACGTGCACCAGTGGAGAGCGATGCAAGACGGAAGCGTGATGAAACGATAGGTTATTGCAGGGGTGTCAAATTGGCGGGTCGCATGTGGCCCCCGAGGTAATTTTTTGTGGCCCACGATGCTCTGAAATAAAATGAAAACAGGACAATGTGTTATGAAGAAAATAGCACTTAGGGGAGATCGAGGCAATACCGTACACACCATTTCGTCATGTTACAAATGTGTGAGCAACTATTTTCGTCCATGAAATGAAATAAAACGGCCTACAGATCAAGATTAACTGATAAACATCTATCTGCCATAATGAAGATTGTCTGTTCTCAGTCTTTGAATCCAGATATTGGAAAACTCTATTAGGAGGAAAGCGCTGGCAAGTTTCCCGTAAAAAAATTAATTTTAGTTTTATAAATACATTAAATTAAATTAATCGTTTAAATAAAAGCAATTATATAGCGATATTATAAATTATTACCCTAAATTCACTTAATTACATAATGTGTTTTAATTATCCCATCCCTATTCCTGAATCCTCACTTCAAAATATAATTGTAAGAAAATTTGTAAATGTGATGTGTCCCGCGTGAATCTTACCAGTTGCATTAAATGGCCCGTGTTTTAATTGAGTTTGACACCCCTGTACTAGAATGCGAAAAGGTAGGAGGACCTCGGATCTTTCTCTAGGGGATGGATCCCGCATCTTCGCCAATAGCCCGTGTGTTGCTGCAGTGCGACGTTAATTAAAATACCTACTTATCAATTATTTTCTGAATAAATGTCTGTCCCCCAATAACCCCGTTCATCTTCCTAACTGGAACAAGAGCAGTGCCTATTTGTGCATCCGGCCGTTCGCTATCTCGCCATCGCCATGAAGTAAAGGAGCAAGAAAGATCCGATTGAGGGTATCAGCGAAAAATCGGTCTTCGTTGACACCAACCCGTTGTCGCACACGGCGATAACTGCTGAGTGGCATCCATTTCCTTTTCATTAAGGGCCAGATAAGGAGAATGTCTTGCACCGGTGAAATCTCAACGCCTCTATTCTGCTGAAGAAAAACATTGGATAAATGAAATAATTTTATTACTTAATACTGAGAATACAATAACCCAGGGGTGTCAAACTCAATTGAAACACGGGCCATTTAATGCAACTGGTAAGATTCACGCGGGCCAAATCACATTTATAAATTTTCTTACAATTATATTTTGAAGTGAGGATTCAGGAATAGGGATAGGATAATTAAAACACATTATGTAATTAAGTGAATTTAGGGTAATAATTTATAATATCGCTATATAATTGCTTTTATTTAAACGATTAATTTAATTTAATGTATTTATAAAACTAAAATTAATTTTTTTACGGGAAACTTGCCAGCGCTTTCCTCCTAATAGAGTTTTCCAATATCTGGATTCAAAGACTGAGAACAGACAATCTTCATTATGGCAGATAGATGTTTATCAGTTAATCTTGATCTGTAGGCCGTTTTATTTCATTTCATGGACGAAAATAGTTGCTCACACATTTGTAACATGACGAAATTGCGTGTACGGTATTGCCTCGATCTCCCCTAAGTGCTATTTTCTTCATAAAATATTGTCCTGTTTTCATTTTATTTCAGAGCATCGTGGGCCACAAAAAATTACCTCGGGGGCCACATGCGGCCCGCCAGTTTGACACCCCTGCAATAACCTATCCTTTCATCACGCTTCCGTCTTGCATCGCTCTCCACTGGTGCACGTCTACTTGAGGGAGTACGGGCTTCAACGACTTACTCGAATGATCTTTTTCCATATGGGGTTCACGAGACCACTGTAGTTGGGGAAGAGCAACGGATTAGCTACCGGAGGGTTGCGAGTTCGAAACTCGGTCCAAACAGAGACCGTCTTGCACAGATACATTCCCCCCTGGGTGTATTTCTCACTTCTGTGTCAGTAAAGCTTTCACTGTGTGTGTGCTTCAGTCACTTGATATTGTATGTCTAGTGTGAATTACTTGATATTGTATTGTGTCTGGCGCTGTATGGCCCTTGCGCCATAAAACCCCAAAATCAGCCAGCCGTCCTGTAGATTTAACGTGCACCAGGGGCTGGTGCACGTTAAATCTGTAGCAGCCTCACATGTTCTCGCGTTGGTGTCGTGTGGAAGTTAGGAGAGTGGGGTGCCAGCTCAGGTGTTCTCGTCATCTCACCGTGGTTCAAAATTACGAAGCGATATCCTTGGATCGTCCTCTTGGGGATGGATCTCGAACCGTCGCCCAGTAATCCGTTGTGTTGCTCCAATGTGATGCCAATTAACGACCTACCGGAATTATTTTCTGAAAGGCGAGCGGTAGATCGCTAATTAACGTCGCACCAGAGCAACACAACGGCTTACAGATGGAGGACCGGGATCAACACATAGTCATCTTGAACCACAGTCAGATGACGAGGTGAACACCTGAGGTACTGAATGGCGGAAGAGAGCAGGGGTAGAGGTGCTAGTCCCCCCCCCCCAATAATTTGCTCAAGTTGGCGCCTCTGTTTCTCGAGGTGAGGCAAACTCCAATAGTTGTGTTGCTCCAGTGTGACGTGAATTAAAATACAAACCTACCTACTAATAAAAAACCGTGTAGGTACAGTCCTCACTGTACCGTAAGGTTTGGTTCGTGAATACTTTTGGGTTGAATACCTGGGTCGCTGGTGAAATGAAGACGGCATGACATTTATTAATTTAGCCAGTTTTGGTGGATACATACTAACAGTGGTGTTAGAGTGTGGCGACCTCATGGATGATGGGTCTGTGATAGCTAAAGTACGAGACATGGTGTCGATGCTGATGTTCCTGGCAAAGGTACGGTGGATGGTGGTGTTTCCAAGCGTGGTGGCAGCTCTTTAGAGGACCAGCGTACGCGCGCTTGCTCGGCTTGCTCCTTCTTGCGTCTTCGGTAAGTTCTAGATCTCGGCACCTGCCATAGGTTTAGGCTTCTTGGTATCATTTTGTTCGTTTTAAACTGCTCTTTAAACTTCAGTTGTTCAACTTCAAGAACTGCACATAATTTTCCCACAAATGGTTTAAACTGTCAGCTAGTCAAATGGAATTGTAAAACTCGTCGTTCTCTTCAATGTAAGCACGAACTCATCGCGACCCGTCGATTAGAACTGAAGTTACAGCGGTTAAACAGGTCAGTGCATGCCCGAAATGTGACTGATTTCCCCCTCGACGAGGTACAAAGGTCAGAGTGGGGAGTGAATTAGGGGTCAAAGCGGCCCACCTTCCTCTACACCAGGGGTGTCAAACTGGCGGCCCCCGAGGTAATTTTTGCGGCCCACTATGCTCTTAAATAAAATGAAAACAGGACAATATGTTACGAAGAAAATAGCACTTACGGGAGATCGAGGCAATACCGTACACACAATTTTTAATTAATTGATTTCCCGAATGATTGGGTTTTAAAAGACATCGACAAGTAGGACTTCCCAAAATATATTCTTATTTAGGTGAAAAATAACCGGAAATTAAAAAGTTTGCTGCACAAATTTTATGCTATTTGGGGAGTACGTACTTGTGTGAGCAACTATTTTCGCCCATGAAATTAAATAAAACGGCCTACAGATCAAGATTAATTGATAAACATCTATCTGCCATAATGAAGATTGTCTGTTCTCAGTCTTTGAATCCAGATATTGGAAAATTAGTAGGAGGAAAGCGCTGGCAAGTTTCCCGTAAAAAAATTAATTTTAGTTTTATAAATACATTAAATTAAGTAAAGGTTTAAATAAAAGCAATTATATCGCAATATTATAAATTATTACCCTAAATTCACTTAATTACATAATGTGTTTTAATTATCCTATCCCTATTCCTGTGAATCCTCACTTCAAAATGTAATTTTAAGAAAATTTCTAAATGTGATGTGGCCCGCGTGAATCTTACAAGTTGCATTAAATGGCCCGTGTTTTAATTGAGTTTGACACCCCTGCTCTACACGATGGTAGGTCATTTTTCCCCATGGGCTGATTCCCCCTGGAGTTATGGGACTTTGGGATATCAACACTTTTCGTGACGCGCAAGTTTCTGTCGATGACTTCCATACCGATTTTAAAGACGCATTAACGTCAAAAAATGTTTAGTCAAAGTTAGTGGCATTATTTTGCCCAAAAGCCATGCGAATTTCGCATGCTCCGCCGATCCATCCTCCCCCCCCCCCACTGTCAAAAATTAAACAATCCATCCAGTCAGTCCTTATCATTACTTAATTTATCTTTCAATATATTTGAGACTTGTCACGTCTCGGATTTCACTTTGAAACATTTATTTCCTCGCAAGCGAAAATTCGGAAACGAAAACGATTCCCCCGAGCGCGATCTGCGCAGCAGAAATAAATCACTTCCTGAAGAAAATGCATTCGAAGTGTTGCCATTTGTATCTGCGCCGATTAGTATCTGCTAATCGAAGCAGACGATTCATGGGTTTCGCCTTGCCAGGGCAGTCATAAACGGAACACACTTTAAATTATGTCGTCGTCATATCGTTTTATAAGCAGGATGAATATTCGAAGCGTGATAATTTATTCCGTTCTTAACATTGTATTAGCATTTGCAAACGATTCATTATGGAAATTTCGAGGGTGGAAGTAGGCTTTGTTCATGGTTCGATATACGATTAGTGTGTGTTTTATGTCTTTAGAAATGCTGCCATGATTAGATTTTTAGATGAAGAATATGTATTGCCTTATTTAGAGGTATTGTGGAACAACGCAAAACGACCGTGTGTGCCATTTTGCTTCGCTTTCTTGAAACATCCGGTGTGTTTCGATTAGAATTAGTACCGTACCTAGCTCTTTTCTGACAAACGGGGTAGCCCGGTTGGAAGAGTAACGGATTAGCAACCGGTTGATTGGTTGGTTTGGGGGTTTCATGGCGCAAGGGTCATATTTGGCCATGCTGGGCCTGACACAAGACATACAAGTAATAGACTCACACGCAATGAAAGTTTTACTGACACAGAAGAGAGAAATGTATGCTTCATTCATTCCACAATCCGACATCATAGCCGAGTATTGTTCACGAGGGCCACGGTAGCTCAGTTGGAAGAGCGACGGATTGGGGTTGCGAGTTCGAAACTCGGTCCAGCTAAAGACCGTCGTGTACACGGGACCTAGTGCACGTTGAATATGTCGTGGTCTTCAATGTCCTCACGTTAGCGTGGCATGGAAGTTTGGTGGCAGCTCAGCTGTCGACTTTGTCATCTGACAGTGATTCAAAATAACTAGGTGTTGTCCTCGATCTTTCCCTTCGGAATGGATCCCGGACCGTCGCCAATAGCCCGTTGAGCTGCTCCAGTGTAACGTTAATTCCACTACCAACCAACTATGGATACAAGTCCAAACTTGATCTAGGCGCGGCTTGTCCGCTTTTGGACCTTGCGCCATAAAATCCCCAAATCCAATCCAAACTTGATCTGCATTAAGCTGTTCATCTTCAAGTGAACGTTTCGATAAGAATAGAATGCAATATATTTCGGTCAGTCAACTCCAACTCGCCTTGACTTGCATTTTTCAAAATATTCTTAACCTCTTTCACCTTCCAGTGTTCAATTAATATGAACCTTTCAGTCTGGAGCAGCATTCCCACCGACTGCATTACAAGTAATGGGAGCAATTTCCCGCAGCATGCAAATGCATACGGGCAACTCCCACCGTTCTAATGCCGTGATCGAATGCTGATTTCCGTTCTTTTTTCCTCAGTGACCCACATCTTGACCACGATCTGAAGTGCACGTATACAACACACACATATACACTCGTATTTACGGCGTTTTTTACTTTTCCATTTGGCGTTGAGGGGGGCCCCCCCTGGTTGGGAGAGTAGCGGATTAGCAACCGGAGTGTTTCGAGTTCGAAACTCGATCGAGGGGGCTGGTGCATGACGAATCTGTCGTGGCCTCCAATGTCCTCACGTCGGCGTGGTGTGGAAGTTTGGAGAGTGGGGTGCCAGTTCAGGTGCGACCTCGTCGTCTGAAAAAAAACCGTGGTTTAAAATTACGTCTTGGATCCTTCTCTTGGGGACTGACTCGTGAATAGCCCGTTGAGTTGCTTCAGTGCGACGTTTATTAACTACCTACCTTTTAAGCAATTTGCAACCAACATTTTCAAGGTGGGGTACAGATCACCCGTGGCTGCTCAACTGGTTTGTCCAATAGGAAAGAGGGCGCTTGGATCTTTTAAAGATGGCTTCCCTGTTTACCTCGTGTGCCCCAAGCAGGGAGAATGCGGAGTGGCAGGAAAAGAAAAGCGCCCGAAAGGAAATGCTAATTCCGATACCTAATGCTTATAATTTGACAATTTTTCACCCAGATGGCATTCGCTGGCTCCTGCATTAGCGCGCATGATAAACTGCTATTACTGGGTGCAGAAGTAATGACTTTTCTCTATTGCGATAATCATGCGAAAACTTCTTTTGCAGATGGACCCAATTCTGACCACAGACGACCCACCCTCGGTGGTTATTCGTTTTTGTCTCCTTTTCGCATTAGCATGGATGTGCCAGATAGGGCCAACCTATGGCACACGAATTAAATGGAAATATTAACATAAAATAAAAATTTAGTTAATTTAATTTTTTTAAAAATATCTAATAGACTCGATCATCACCTGCGCTAACATTTCTGAATTACTTACCTCGTTAGCAATAGTCCGATGTGTTGCTCCAGTGCGACGTTAGTTAAATACCTACTACCTGGATTGCTTACATCTGCTGATAGCAGGATCGTTAATCGCATCTGATACCTTATTTTAAAGTTGGCGTGGTGCGGAAGTTTGGAAAGTGGGGTGCCAGGTGTTTTTTCGTCATCTGACCGTGGTTCAAAATGACGAGTTGTCTTTGGATCGTACCCTTTGGGAATGATCCCAGACCGTCACCAATAGCTCGTTGTTTTGCTCCAGTGCGACGTTAATTGACTACCGTACCTTATTTTAGATCCATTTCAAATTAATACAAGTATCCATATGCACATACATTTCTTACCACTGGTTGTAAAATTAGCGGATTAGCGACAGGAGGGTTGCGAATTCAAAACTCCATCGAACCGAAGACCTTCGTGTACGTAAGGGCTGGTGCATGTTGAATCTGTAGTGGCCTCGAATGTCCTCACTTTTGCGTGGTGTGGAAGTTTGGAACGTGGTGTGCCAGCTCAGGTGTCAACCTCGTCATCTGACCTAGGTCTAAAATGATGAAGACTTGTCCTAGGATATTTCCGTTCCAGAGGGATCCCTGACCGTTGCCAATAGCCCGTTGTGACTTTAATTCATCTAAATTATTTAACTTGGACACACTTCTATAACAATATTTAAAAAAGTAAAGATTTTTTCCATTGAAGTAAATACTTATTTCTAGTAGTAGTAAGAATGATCAGATGTGTGGATTTTTTTCTGTTTTCAAAATTATTTTCGTTAATTTTTTACTGATTTTCTGCTAAGCCTAGAACGGTGTTTTTTCTAAGAAATTCTTTGGCGACATAAAAAGCACTCCAAAATACGCGCCACAACTGTTACCACGAAAAGGTCCTTATATCAAAGCTGTACCAAATGTTGCGGCTCATCCCTTGGCATCCTTCAAAAAGTCGCCAATTGGCGCTCTTCGGCATCCTCGCTGTGTAACCGCCTGTTCTCAGGCGCAGTCGGTCTTTTGAATTGACTCGTATTGCAGTCACAAGTGATATGGTTCACTATAATCCTGGCAATGGCGCCAGTTATTATGGATATAAGACTGTATATATGTACATATTAGTAAATTTGTGGTTATTCAGATTAATTGCCTCATAGTATCTGTTTTCATCTTCAAAAGTTTTTTTATTATTATTATTATTATTTCAATTAACGTCACACTGGAGCAACACAACGGGCTATTGGTGACGGTCCGGGATCAATCCCAAAGGGAAAGATCCGAGGACAACACCACGTAATTTTGAACCATGGTCAGATGACGAGGCAACACCTGAGCTGGCACCCCACTCTCCAAACTTCCACACCACGCCAACGTGAGGACATTTGAGGCCACGACAGATTTAACGTGCACCAGCCCCCTTTGTACACGACGGTGTTTGGCTGGATTCGAACTCGCAACCCTTCGGTTGCTAGTTCGTTACTCTTCCAACCGGGCCACCGCGGCCCATCTTCAAAAGAATTGTTACAGTCCACTTATAGAAATGAACCGGTGACCACACAACACCAAATAATCTCAAGTAATGTCCATTTGGCATTACTTCCTTTCCATAGGAATAGGAAATTTACATCGCACTGGAGCAACACAGCGTGCTATTCGATAGGAATAGGATGGGTCCACACTCGGAAATTATCTTGCAAACCTCCCAACGCTTGCTCACCAAAAAGGAATGGGAAAGTCTGATGGAGAAATGTTTAATCAGAAAGGGAGACAATCGCTAAGCAAACAGACAGGGATTCTCTCTCCTCATTAGCAAGAGCCCCAATTGGATGTGGTGTCATGCACATCCAAGTGGGTGGTCTCGACTCCCCCTGGAAGTACATGTGTCTCGTCTGGTTCAGTCTTTATCCCTCGGTTGAACGCATCATGTGAAATCACTTCTTTTCAGAGACATGGACTCTTACTATTTTGTATTTGAATCATAGTGTTTTTTGAAATTGGATTTCGGATCCTGTATTCCAGGGGTGTCAAACTGGCCGCCCGCGGGCCGCATGTGGCCCTGAGGTAATTTTTGGTGGCCCGCGATGCTCTGAAATAAAATGAAAACAGGGCAATATGTTATGAAGATTAGGGGAGATCGAGGCAATACCGTACACACAATTTCGTCATGTTAAAAATGTGTGAGCGACTATTTTTGTCCATGAAATTAAATAAAACGGCCTACAGATCCAGATTAACTGATAAACATCTATCTGCCATAATGAAGATTGTCTGTTCTCAGTCTTTGAATCCAGATATTGGAAAACTAATAGGAGGAAAGCGCTGGCAATTTTACGGTAAAAAAAAATTAATTTTAGTTTTATAAATACATTAAATTAAATCAATTACATAGCAATATTATAAATGATTACCCTAAATTCACTTAATGACATAATGTGTTTTAATTATCCTATCCATATTCCTGAATCCTCACTTCCAAATAGAATTTTAAGACAATTTGTAAATGTGTGATGTGGCCCGCGTGAATCTTATTAGTTGAATTAAATGACCCCGTGTTTTAATTGAGTTTGACACCCCTGCTGTATTCAAAGGGAAGGACTTATGGCTGTTGGAAAGGAGAGGCTGATGCTCTTCCCGAGGGTAATCGGACAATACTATAACACTAAGTTACTCAACTTTGGAAACATGTCTTTTCAACAGAGTGCCGTGGTAGCGTGGTTGGAAGAGCAACGGACTGGCAATCGGAGGATTGCGAGTTCGAATCCAACCAAAGACTGTCGTGTACAAATGGGGGTGATGCACTTTAAATCTCACGTGGCCTCGAATGTACTCACGTTGGCGTGGAAGATTGGAGAGTAGGGTGTCAGCTCCGGTGTTGACCTCGTCTTCTGACCGTGGTTCAAAATTATGTGGCCTCGGATCAATCCCATCTGGATGGATCCCGAACCGTCGCCAACAGCCCGTTGTGTTACTCCAGTGCGACGATAATTAACTACCTACTTACCAAAATGCAGTTGGTATCTAAGGTGACTCAAAAACACCGTGGCAGTCAACGTGTTATGTGTACATATAATGAATTCATAATTATTTAATTAATGTTTGATAAATATCCAATTACAGAAAAAAATTATCCAAAATTTGCATAAAAAAGTATACATATACCAGTTAAATAATAGATAAAAACACTTCATTGAAGCAGATTTTTTTACTTATAAAATTAAAATCATTAAAAATATATATCGGTTTATCAAAAAATAATTGACAATTCCTGGTGATACATCTAGGAACGTTAAAATCAATGCAAGAAACTAAAAAGGACAAATCAATTTTGTTATGTAGGTACTAGATGTAAAATAATTTTGCTCTCAAAGCAATTCAATAGCACGTGCCAGTCAACGTGTTAAGTATATATTCATGACTATTTATTTATATAATTGTAGTTTCCTTACAGAAAATATCCAATTACGGAGAACAAAATACAGGCCATCAAAAAGAAATGCAAAAAAAGACCAATACAGTTAGACAATAGATAAGAGACATTTGGTTGAGGGGGGGGTATTTCAATTAACGTCACACTGGAGCAACACAATGGGCTATTGGTGACGGTCCGGGATCAATCCCAAAGGGAAAGATCCGAGGACAACACCACGTAATTTTGAACCACGGTCAGATGACGAGGCAACACCTGAGCTGGCACCCCACTCTCCAAACTTCCACACCACGCCAACGTGAGGACATTTGAGGCCACGACAGATTTAACGTGCACCAGCCCCCTTTGTACACGACGGTGTTTGGCTGGATTCGAACTCGCAACCCTTCGGTTGCTAGTTCGTTACTCTTCCAACCGGGCCACCGCGGCCCGACATTTGGTTGAAGTAGATTACTTATAGTTATAGGAATCCTTAAAAATATATCAACTACCGAGAAAGAATTTACAGTTTAAAAAATTAGTTTGTAGCAAAATTCATTCTTTTTTAGCGATTTAATAAAAAATTATTGACAGTTCCTGGTGATATATCTGGGAACTAAAAATGGCGGATCAATTTTTTTTTATGTAGGTGGTTCTAAAACCTTCGTTAAAGTAAACAATAAAAACAATTATAATATACAAAAGTATCAATTGGTAAAATAATGGTTAGTATAAGAATAAAACGATTTCACGCATTTTATTTGTAGAGATATTTTAAGACAGGTAGGTAGGTAGTAAATTAACGTCCCATTGGAGCAACACAACGGGCTATAGGCGAAGGTCCAGGATCACCCCCGATCCAAGGACCACGCCTCGTCATTTTGAATCACGGTCAGATCATGAAAACAACACCAGAGCAGGCACCCCACTCTCCAAACTTCCACACCACGCCAATGTGAGGACGTTTGAAACCAAGACAGATTAAACGTGTAAGAGCCCCCACAAAAGTATTTGGTTGGATCGAGTTTCCAACTCCCAACCCTACGTGGGCCGCCGTAGCCCTGTTGGAAGAGTAACGGATTAACAACAAGAGGGTTCAAATCCAACCCAAAACCGTCATGTACAAAGGGTGCACGTTCATTCTGTCGTGGCCTCAAATGTCGTCACGTTTGGAGAGTGGAGTGCTAGCTCAGGTGTGACCTTGTGATCGACTGTGGTTCAAAATTTCCTCGGATATTTCCCGTCGGGTTTGATCCCGGACCGCCACCAATAACCCGCTGCGTTGCTCCAGTGAGACGTTAATTAAAATACCATACAGTAACCCTCCATTTGTTAAATCCGTTGCTCTTCCAACTGGACCACCGCGGCCGTATATTTTGAGTCGGATACCAACTCTTTTGTTGCTGGACTCAGGACTCCTATCTAATCCACCTGGACAGCCACGGTCCAGTTGAACCTGGTTGAGACGAGTGTCCCGCAGTGCGTCCTGGGGACAAACTGGCGTTCAACTTCCAGTGCCCCATTGATGGACACCCCCCGGAGGTCTATGATGGATGGACACCCCCCGGTGGTCACTTCGAAAGAGGGCGTCCTCTAATCGCGTAGTGACATGTATGTCTTATTTTGTAGAAGGAAGGACGTCGAGAGAGATTCTCCGGGCCCTTCTTGAAATCCTCAAGCAGTCACTTTTCATTCCTTTTTGATACAACAAATTAATCGTTTCTCCGAGTTGTGGATCAGTGGGTGTGCCCACTGCGCTAGCAACCTTCGAGTTGTAGGCGGCGCAGATTCGATTCACCTCAGGTGCATTACTCCATGGGTGTATTTCTCTCTTCTGTGTCTGTAAAAACTGTCATTGTGTGTCATTACTTGATATCGTATGTCTTGTGTCTGGCGCAGCATGGCCAAATATGGCCACTGCGCCTTATAACCACAAAACCATCCGACCAACCATCGATTCCTGTCAGGTGCATTCGTCCCTGAGTGTATTTCTCTTCTGTGTCAGCAAAATTTTAATTGCGCTATTACTTAATATTGTAAAGGTTCAAACGTTGAACGATATTGTAAACGTACTTGGCGTGTATTACTTGATATTGTATGTCTTGTGTCTGGGGAAGTATGGCCAAATATGGCCATAAAACCCCCAAACCAACCGACCGAATTGTGAGGCCGCGGTTGACCAGTTGGAGGAGTAACGGATTAGCATCCGGAGGATTTCGACTTTGAAACTCGGTCACCTCCAAAGACCGTTCCATACACGGTTGCCAGTGCACGTTAATCTGTTGTGGCCTCCAATCTCCTCACGTTGGCGTGGTGTGGAAGTTTGGAGAGTGGGGTGCCAGCTAAGGTCTTCACCTCGTCATCTGACCGTGGTTGAAAACTGCAAGGCGTCATCCTCGTAGGTATTTAATTAACGTCGCACTGGAGAAACACAACGGGATGTTGGTGACAGTTCGGCATCAAACCCGAAGGGAAAGAACCGAGGACAACACCACGCAATTTTGAACCACGACGTTGTCCTCGGATCTTTCCCTTAGGGATTGATCCTTGACCGTCGCCAACAGCCCGTTGTATTATTGCATTGCGACGTTAATTAACTACCTACCTCCGCTCCGTCTATTTCATTCGAAGGTCATCGGTCAGTCCTCGAAATTGAGGAGGAAAAATCGTCTGCCGTATACACAAAAATATTCTACCTTATTGCAGTTTTATAGTTTATCTTATTTTAAATGAAAAATGCACAATATATTGTGTAATCTACGTTTTCTTAACAAGTGAATTAACAATCTAATAAGTAAATTTTCTAATCTAATAAATCAATTTTATAATCTAATAAATAAATTTTCAGTCTAATAAGTAAATTTACCAATCTAATAAGTAAATTTTCTAATGCAATAAGTAAATTTTCTAATCTAATAAGTAAATTTTCTAATCTAATAAGCAATAGCCCATTGTGTTGCTCCAGTGTGACGTTAATTGAAATACCCAATACCCACTAATCTAATAAGTAAATTTTCTAATCTAATAAGAAATCTTATAAGTAAATTTTTCCCAGCGTTCACTATACCGAGCTTTTTTCTTGTCCCCCAACAGCAAGGAAATTATTTTGCCACTGTAGCCCCGTTGGAAGAGTAACGGAATAGCAACCGAAGGGTTGCAAATTCGAAACTAGGTCCAAGCAATGACCACACGGGGGCTGGAGCACGTTCAATCTGCCGTGACCTCAAATGTCCTCACGTTGGCGTTGTGTTGGAGAGTGGAATACCAGCTTAGGAGTTGATCTCGTTACTTGACCGTTGTTCAAAATTACGTGTTGTCCTCGGATCTTTCCCTTCGTGATGGATCCGTACCGTCGCCAATACCTCGTTGTGTTTCCCCAGTGCGACGTTAATTTTACCTAACTACCGAGAGAGAGTTATTTTATTTAGGTAGGTATTTAATTAACGTCACACTGGACAAAGCAAGGAGCTATTTATTTTATTTGGAAAGAGATATAGTAATAGAATGAACATGAGTCGCTCTAACCATTTACAATAGTTTAATTTAGAAGTGAAAACATAAAGTTTACACAAACAAGTACAGACAAATATTAAAATATCTCGGGAGGGATGTATTCATGATCGCAGCCGGCGTAAACTGTTCTTTGTTTTATTTCGGTAATAGTTTTCCGGACCCACTTCCTCCCAGCTCACCATCATGGTGTAGAGCCTTTCCTGGGAGGAAGGGGAAACTGCAGCCATCTCGCACCCACAGTCGAGCATTTATTAAAATAAACCAAATACACACAAAGGCCAACAGGGCCAAACAATAGTCAGGACGACCGGCACACAGCCGGTTTACAGGGTCGAGATAATCAATATACAAAACATCGAAAATAATCAATTGTAAAAATACATATAAAACATACAATGTAGGTGAAATAAATATACAATGAAAATGGTTGAATATTATACAGTGTAAAAGAAAAAATAGAGATGAGTATGAAATAAATAAATAATGGAAATTCACAGAATTCAAGTAAAAATTTTAAAAATAGGAAGGCCAATCCCAAAAAGTCTAGATAGTCCTACATTAAAATAGCAGTTCTAAAAGTTTAAGAATTTAAAAATTTAAAAGTAGGCAGGACCTAGTCCAAACCTAGTACCGAATAAAATAATATGAAATAAAACAGGACAAGGGGGAGCATTACACAGGGCCAGGGTTCAATCATGGGGCGGGGAGTCAGCAGTAATAGTTTTGAGGTTTATAGCTCAACCGCTGGCTCTGCGCTCGTAGTTCACTCGTTACAATATTTAAAAAGATTCCAATACTTTCAGGGATGAGGCCCTGTCCCCAAAGCACCCTGTGGAACTGCTGTCGTGTAAGGGTGGTACTGTAGCGGCGACAGATCTCTTTCGACTTATTTTTCCGGACGAAGATCATTGAGTCAAGGGACACTTGACAAGTTGGCCGTGGACACTTTTGGTTCAGGAAGAACAATCCGCCGACTTCCCTCGAATTCCTTTTCTTTGAGCAACAAAGCGTGAAAAGCGCCGTGCTAAGCCACAATGGAACAAAGATCTTTGCTGAGGAAAAGAATGCCGTATGGGCGATTGTTATTCCCACCCCTCCGCATCTGGAAGCCATGGGAAACACCTCCGTTTAATTGGTAGGGAAATAGCATGTAAGTACTATTATTAAGCACAAGACTCGAAGCAACCCATGGATGAGATAAATCGAATGATTAACTTACTGATGCAATTCTCGGGTAGGTAACTAACGATGCACTGGAGCAACACAACGCGCTATTGGCTACGGTCCGGAATGGGATGGATCCGCTTCGTAATATCGAACCACGGTCAGATGAAGAGAACACCTGAGCTGGCATCCCATTCTCCAAACTTCCATGCCATTTGAGGACGTTTGAGGCCACGACGGATTGAACGTGCATCAGCCCCCGTGAACACGGTCTGGCTGGACCAAGTTTCGAACTCGCAACCCTCCGGTTGCTAATCCGATGTTCTTCCAACTAGGCTACCCTTTTCGGTTAGGAAATATAACCCTTTCATAACCAGCAACTCCTCTCAGTGAAATCTTACTTTCTACTCTTACATTTAATCCTTCGACGAAATATCTCGTCTATCAAGAACTGACCCATTTTGCTAATGACGAGATATCTCGTCATCAAGATATTGCCGATTTTTTGATGACGAGGTCAAGATCTGATTAGGTATGATATACTTTTAATTAACATCGCACTGGAACAACATTACGGGCTAAGATCTGATTTGGGAGCCAGTTGAAAGAGCAACGGATTTGCAATCGGAGGGTTGCGAGTTCGAGACTCGGTCCAGCACGGGGGCTGATGCTCGAACCTTCGTGTACACGGGGGGTGATGCTCGTTCAATTTGTCGTTGTCCTCGCGTTGGCGTCGAGTGGAAGTTTGGAGAATGGGGTGCCAGATCAGGTGTTCTTGTCATCTGACTTTGTCAAGGACAGATGACTCTTGTCATCTGTCCTTGTAACTTTCCCTTCGGGATGGATTCCGGACTATCGCCAATAGCCCGTTGTGTTGCTCCAATTCGACTACCAACGATATATAAACTATAAAATTTAAAGATAATGAATCTTAATTCGCTCAGCTCACTGAAAGGATGAATTAGTTTGTTTTCTATTTAAAGTCTACTGTGTTCATACCCATGACCACCTGTAGCATTTTTAGGGCTTATTACAAATTTCATCCAATAGGTCACTTTTTAATGGCAGGTCGTTCACCCTCTTTTTCTGATTCACCAACATCACCATATCCTAGGGAACTCATACACTAAATTTAAGTCATAGGCACAAACGTGTTTATACTTGAGTCCAAAGACCAAGACCTTATATCTAAAATTACAGTAACGAACATTCTTATGAATACAAATATTTTTTAACTTAACGAATAAGTTGCATTTTTATGAACTTTTAATTCGAACATTGTTACTTTTGATGTTTTTCTAATATTTTTAAGATATCCGATAACGATGGATTCAGCATTAGATGATTTTTTAAGTGTTAGTTTACATGTAAACGCACATGTTTTATGGTTATTCAAACAATAAGTGAAGAACGAAATACGGTATGATAATCTATAAAATTTAACATTGAGAATCATAATTTATCAAATTGTCACTATAAGTTAAGATGTCGTGACTTAGGCATCTGTATAAATCAAAGGGATCGTGACAGCTTTAATTCAATAATAATATCATCCTTCATCCTAACCAAAAAATTTTTAACAGTCCGTTACGGTGTCTATGTTATTTACGACTTTACCCGATTTGATATTTAATTAATCCTGCTGCATTGTTAATTCGCAAAATTACTTCAAAATGTACCTTTAAAGTTTGCTGGTTGGTTCATGGAAACAAGTTGTCAAAAACAAAATAACAATCGGAATATTTTTGTTTATATTTAGAACAAAATGCAAATTTAACAGTATTGCCAATATTTTCCCATAAATAACAAAATTGTTCAACAAATTTTATTATATTCACAGTTGTAGAATTTTAATGAGCTATTGGAAAAAATTTGAAAGCTTTTAAAGTCTAGAAAATTCAGAAAAACAAAAGTAATCCATAGCAAGCTCCGATAAATTTTCAATTTTATAAAATTTAATCAAACTATGAGAGAAAAGTTGGAACGTCTTTTATAATTGATATTAAAAATAAAATGTCATAGTATTATTGCCAGACCTTTCCACGAATAATACAATGAATTATTCTAAAATTACGTTACCTTATATGTGGAATTCAAAAATGAGTAGCGCGTAAAGATTTGGAAGATTTATATACTCCTGAAAAAGTGAGGAAGCTAGAAAAATGTTTCAAAACTAATTTGTGCATCTCACATTAAATTTCAATTTCATAAAGTTGGATGAATTTGTAAGGAAAAGAGAAAAGACGTCTTTTAAATCTCTACGAACAAAAGAACAAAAACGAGAGAAACTAAGAAAGAATTCTTTTAAGTGCAGTATTCTTAAATTTCTCATTTCAATATTCTCAAGTTCAACATTTTGAAAGAGAGTAAGAATTGGATTTCCTCGAACGCTTTCGACAAAAACGCTCACAATACTCCCGCATTTAAATTAGTACTCATAGCCGTCGTAATTATTTGCGAACAAAGCCTTATTGAGAAGTGTGTAGTAAATAAATTATTATTAAATGTTTCTATTTTGATTATGGCAGGTGGCGAGTAAAGTGTATTGATCTGGTAAATTTAACACGAATGATGTTTATGTGTGGTTTTAGAACCCAGTTGCTTTCTTGCGATGCTTTATTTCGGGTACAAAAGCGATTTTGTTGAAGTCTAGTCATTTTATGGGGGGTTGAACGGGGGATTTTGAAGTAAAAATCTGTATTTCAATTACGGACTCTTTACCCTAGCGCAAAGCTTAGCGTAAGCGCATCCGGGTCATGGCGTGAGTGACGCGGCAGTGAGCTCTAACTTGCAGCCGCCATTGCTAGAGAAAGGGGAAATTGACAGTGGATACGGCCAAGCCAGAAAACCTTGGTAGTTTAATTGCAGAAATATATTTGCCGTCTCAGCAATCGGCCGAATGGATTACTGAAGGTGTGGTGCTGTGATGAGGCGTGTGTGTGAGCGCAATGGATTATTCCAGCATGGATAATCGCTGATTTATTATTTTTGTTTGTGTGCTTGTTGGATACATAGAGGGAGATGGAGTCCAAACAGCGTAATGGAAACAGACGACGCCGTGATCGAGCAGCTAGGATGCAAAAACGCCAGCAACGACAGTTTGCTGTTGCTGAAATAAGCGAGAACGAGGAATCGCCCCCCGTTCGACAAAAACGACCACCGACACGTAAAAAACGAATTAAAGAACCCATATTCCAAGAGGATATAGTGGACGGATTTGCCTTTCTCTGCTTCAAGTCGTACGAGGATTTAGAGGTGAGTCGAGTCCCCTATACCAACGACTCCCTCCTACCCAAACAATCGCATCGAAACACATAAAAGGGGATATTTTTATTGATATAAATCTTGACGAAATTAAATTATTCCATTTTTCCCACGGTGCTTGTTGGAGCAGACGACTTTCAAGTAAGTTTCCAAACATACACACTACTAGTTATCGATTATGCTGAGAATTTTAGTGATCAAAAGAAAATTTTCCATATCGTCATTTATTGCTTTTAAGTTTCCATTGAAGTAATTAATGACAGAAACCAAGGAACGTGTTTGAAATTTTCACAGAAAACGAATTGGTCAAACAATGGATTGTTATTAATTTTTTGTCAGCTGACAAAAATTAGTGTCCAAATATTTTCAAAACAATTTTTAATATCAAAATTTAAACTTCCCATTCTAAATTTTGCTTTACAGTTTATTATAAAACAAAACTTGTAAAGTATTTAAATTAAGGTTCGCAAAAATGAATAGTACACAATGGATTGATCTGATGGTTTGTTGACAAAAATTGCTATCCTAATATTTTGAAAATTTTTCTTGCATTATACTTTTGGAAATGCTTTTACTCGTCCAATTCTGTTACTTTGAAGCATATATTGTCCAATTCTATTGATTTTAAATATTTATTATTTTTAATTATCCAATTCTACTGAGAAAAATATTGTTGATTTTGCTTACACGAGCTATTGTTTTTGTTTAGTTAAAATAATTGCTTTTCCTAAAAGTCAAGATTTCTCTGATAGTTGAATGCCGTATTTTCCGTGCGAAAAATCTATTTTTGTGTAAAATAAAGCCAAAAGTACAGAAATTACCTAGTATGTGTATAAAGTTGTTTACAATATTCTTTTTTCAGTTAAGGCCACTATAAATATTTATAATTTAAGGGTGTTTATGATCAAGATGTAATTCGGCAGTTTTAATTTTTACAAAATAAAAACTTTTGGAAGCGTATAATTAATTGGTTCAGACGTATGTTCTTCAAGAGGGGAGGGGCTTGAAGTATTTATCCTGTGGAGTATACATTTTTCACGTTTTGAGAAAATTACCCCTAATTCACCTTATTTTGATTCTCAATAAATGCAAACTTTGTGTATTTATTCTAAGTTAATGTATTTGATTCTTAACTATCCCACATAGGCGAGTCTGGTCCTTTGGATATGTATACACCTACTTATTTTCTCAAGATAATGTTAGAACATTTCATACAATGAATAAAATTTAAAATTTTTCAGCGATATTTGCTCTTACTTTGTCTTACAAAACCAAAACCTCCTAATCATGCGTTCTGCAGTGTAATTGTGAGCGTTATAGAATTTTCCTGTTAAGCCTATTTCTCACTGTCCGCATCATACTGCAAATAACGCGTTACTATCCGAAGTGCTTTTCCGTTGGAAACTCGAAATAAAATTAGACTAGTTTCGCCAATTTTTCTTATTAATGTGCATTGAAATGTACAGATGTAATTACATAATTTTAATGTTTATTTACTTTTGTGTTCTGGTTTCTTTGTTAAGCGTTATTTTTCACACCCTCTTGTGCATTTTATGGTGAAACTTCGTTGTTACTGTATGTTTTAAATTTGTATTATCATCTTTTTGACCATTTTTAACTCATTTTTCATTGAAATTGGTATTAAATTGTAATTTTTTCCTAATTAGATAAAATCAAATGGAATTGACAAAAATTTTGAGCTGTAAAACTAAATTCATATAATCGAAGGGAACTAACTATAATGTTTCAGAAACATTCCTAATGGACTACTTCAAATTAATTATAAAATCCAATCCACTGCACATAGTTTGGGTCATAATTGATTTGTATTATTACCTAAGGGCTTTAATCTGCTTTGTGCATTAATGTGTACAGTTTTGGGTTAATTTAAAACTATTTATTTATGTATTCAGTTCTGCATATTTAAAATTTTAGTTTATGCATTTTTTAATTTGTAAATGTTTTCATAATTTGGAATATGTTCATGCATTCATGTGCTACCTACTACAAACTGTTAATCTAGTAAACGATTGTTTTCCATTCATGAGATTTATTTGATAGATTTTTTAATGTTTATAATAGGTTCTTCATTATTAGCTTGAGTAAGCATTTGATGCTTGAATAAACAAGTTATATTAAATTATCTGATACATAAGGAATTGTTTAGCCAGAAGGGTATTAATTTGAAATGCTAGAATTATAAAAATGCATCACACATAAATTCGAATCCAGATGTTAATTTGTTTTATTTTGTAAAAGGATTTTCTAATTTGTGACCTTAAATAAGGTCTATCAAAACAGCTCACTTTTCTATTTTCATAGAAAGATTTCAATTTTCATTTTTCAAAATTCACATTTCAACATTTCAAATTTTTAACTTTATTTTCTATTTATTTGAATAATTGTTAATAAATTTTTTATCCTTTTGATGTTTTTAAATATTTTATCAGTTACATATATATACAGCTAGTCAAGTTATAGTATTGTTCCCTTTTATTATTTTCATAAATATTTATAATTTTCCTTAAAATCATTCAAGAGATCACTAATGATTTTCTTATTAAAATTTTGCTTTATTGCATCTGAATATGTATGTCTTATTTTTACAATTCTCAGTATAGGAAATCAATTCATTTTGTGAAATTTTCATTGGTAACTTAGGAGATGCAGTCATAATTAAATTGACATAAATACTTGCACATAAACAATGCAATTATATTTGGAAAATTGATTTGCAACACTTTTTGGTTTATATACTGTGATGTCATTACTTTTTCTTGATGAATTTGTACCTCTTTAAAGCTTCCAAATGCGTTAATACATTTCTTGATAAACCTTACAATTTTATATCTTAAATATTTTTCTATACATTTATAAAGTAACAGTTAATTTGAAGCTGACCCCAAAATTATTTATCAACATAAAATTAAACTTAATGACTTCTGGTCAAAATGATAGGAATGGGTTAACATACATATGTACAATTTAATGATGTTTTGATTATCATTCAAATTTGTTTTTCATCTTTAGATTAAAAGTTTATCCTGTCATTTTCCTCATTAAACCCAAACCATGCTGTTTTCTATGGGACAAGTGTTATTTTTAAAAATTAAGGATAATATTCAAATGGATTTACTTTAGTGGGAAATTTTTCTGTTAGCATTACATCCAACACAATGTAGTAAAACAATAGAGAAGTTAACATTTTTGAAGTGCTATTTTTCATACTATTTGCTTAAGTTTTTAATAATGGCATTAAAAACTTAATATATATATTGCCATAATAGACTGAAGTCTACCTATATATTTATATCATACTGCACATTTTTATGCATTTTTTTACTATTAAAGCTAAATAAACTGTTTTCTTCAAAATTAACAATGTGTTTTAAATTAATTTCAATAAGCTAGTTTGTTATTTCTCATTAAATTGACCCAACATGAAATATTGAAACCAAATCATGAATATTGTTATTATATTGATTTAATGTGTAATTCTACTATGATCATTATATTTTGGAGATATGATATTAAATTCTAAATCCTCAGTGAGTCTACATAATTTATATATGTTTTTTTTTTTTTAAATTTGACTCTAAATATTCAGAATTTCTTTTAGCAATTATCTTAGCTAATTTTATTTTGTGATTTACTTTTCAACTTCCTTTAAGTTGCAATTTTTATGCTTGCAAAGTGTTTCTATATGTGGTGATTTAGTACTAAACAATTATAGATAAATTATGTAATATTAAGGAGAAAAGCCTTGTTAAAAGCATTCTTTGAGATATAGGAACACTCGGAGGGTTTCTTAAAAATTATTAGCCTATTATCTGTAATCTGTGATATCAAGGTTTTGGGATTCCTGTGTAATATATATCCAGTATTTCAATATTTTCTATATTGTCATATTAGTTTTGATTATTGGTTGCTTCTGAATTGATCATTTCAGAAACAGCACAGTCTTAACAAATGTGACTTATGCTGTTTTTCTAATGACTGATTCATGTACTACTTTATTTCATAAAACATTTATACAAACTTAAATTTAATGCATTTAACTGCTAAAAGAATACAGGCTATTGTCGAGCTGTGACCCTGTCCAAGCTGACGGAAATAAAAAATTTTAATTACGTGTTTTTTCTGTTAAAGTTAATGATAAAATGAGTCTTAATTCTACTGCAGTCAATTTTTAAAATTTTAGTTGTATGTTTCCTACTGTGCTGTGCTAACGGATTTGTAATCTACAAACAGGCATATTGTGAGACTTGTATCACTTTTATTAGCACTCATCTTTGCAAGGAGGGCCCTTGTGTAGAAAATATAACCATAGAGCAACAAATCAAAGCAAAAGAGAGCTTCTCTGTCTCCTGTATTGGAAAATAAGGGACATTATGGCATTTCTTGCTGTTCCATTTTGATTGATGAAGTAAATAAGCATAAAATTGATGATCACCTTCAATTTTATGCTGTCTTAACTTAATTTAAAATAGCATTTCACCTAACTATATTTCCCAAAATTGGGATTTTATTTGAAAGGATGGTGATCTTTTGGCTGCTGTTTACTTTCATTCGTTCAAATGCTAAGAATAAATCTTTTTCAAGATTTGGATTCTTTATTTTTGTACCATGATTTGAATTCCTTATATTTTTATACCAAGGAATAAAGTATTTTTATCTGTAAAATTGTATTACTTTAAAATAGTGAAACAATCATAGCATATGATACAATCAAACATAAATTGACATTTTGCTGTTTGATAATATACAATTTAAAGATCATTGAATACCATCAAGGTCATTTAAAAATGATAAATAATTTAGAATATTTACTTTTATTCTGCCCATAATTCAAGTACAATGAGAATTATTTTCACGATTTCCTTTGAACAATTCAGATGTAAGAAAATACTAGAGCAAATGCTTAAGCAATTTGGGTTAGAGAAGTTAGACTGTAAGTGTTGGTGTTAACATAGTTTGTCAATTTGTTGTCTGCCTTGTTAATTAGGCTTTTTAACATGTTTCCTTCAAGACATATTTTCATCCAATCTCTGGAAATAACCAACTCCTTTGTACGGAAACTTTCTTTTCCCAAAATATTTTAGTCTCTTCAGTGCTGTATCAACCCTTAAGCATGCTTTGAAATAGCTTCCTAGAAGAACTCAGAAGTGGATTTCTAATACTGATAATAGGTCTTATGTCTGCCAATTAATTTATCAATTGAAGTCACTCCCTTAACTTGAATTCAATGATAATTTTTTCTTTGAAAATCGTCAGTAGGAGTGACTTTATTAATAGGGCAACTGGTTGATACCCCACAGGAAACGTTTTATATTATTAAAAAATTAAAATTGTAAATAAATTAGCAAAAATTGATAAGTCGTATGTGCATTAATTTCCCATATATCGTCAAAATTTTAATTCAACTAATAGTTTCTATACATATAAATCAAATTAACTCCATTTGGTACATATTGCTCACTTACTTGTAAAGCCCCCTCCCCCAAAGGTACTAAAACTATATTTTGAACTAAAATTTCAATATTTAGAAGCATGATGAAATTTCTTATCCACTTAGATATACATAGAGATTTCAATGATTATCCAAAAACAATCAAGTAAATCAATTAAAACTAGATGCGCAGGGAACATTTTGAAATCAGAAGAATATTACAAAATTCCAATCAGAGAGGTGGTTCGAAATTACGTGGTGTTCTCGGATTTTTCCCTTTGGGTTTGATCCCGGACCGTCGCCAATAGCCCGTTGTGTTGCTCCAGTGGGACGTTAATTAAATACCTAACGGAGAAAAACGCGTTTTTGTTGTTGACTTACTATGTATTCTATATCGTTGATGATTGTGTTATATAAACTCCGTCAAAAATGATCGTAATTGAAATATTCTTTCTGCTTTCCCGAAATTCGACATCAATTAATTTTTAATGCTAAAATTTAAAAAAAAAATCGGTTTTGGAAGTCTAATTTAGCAATTAGACTAGTTTAGTCCCTCAATTAAGTAAACAAGCTTCTACACACTTGGGTAACTTTCACCCGTACGTGGTGAATAGATGATTTACTGTTTCCCACTCCCCATCTGGTTAGTGAACAGGATTCGCTTGACTTGCTGGAATGTCGTGGGGTGGTCTAACCCAAAACCCCTTTTAACAAAGAGGTTATTTCTGAAGGCTCCGGGGGAAGATTGTCAAAGAGAAGAAAAGAATTAGATAAAGGTGGCCACAGTAGGTCATTGCTGTTGTACATCTTTCAAGAGCTGCCCTCTCCGAGACCTTTGACCTACGGGCAAGAAGAAGATGCGTGGGAAAAAAACAACTCCAAGTAAACAACTGATCGATATAACTAACAAATTAAAAAATCCCGAAGGATAGAGACTGATTGAGAAACGTATCAGATACGAAAGAAGCCTTGCATCAGTGTGGTTTTGCCACTTTTAAAAATTTCTTCCGAGTTTAGAAGTAAACGCAGCTTTAAATTTTAAAATTCTGAGATGTTCTTTCTGATAAGGTCGGGCGGTAACACGGTTGGAAGAGTAGCGTATTAGTATCGAGTTCGAAACTCGATCCAACCAAAGACCGTGGGGTGCTGGTGCAAGTTAAATCTGTCGTTGACTCTGATGTCCTCACTTCGGGTTTGATCCCTGACCGTCGACAATAGCCCTTTGTATTGCTCCAGTGCGACGTTAATTAAATACCTACCTACCTCTAGTACCCTCACGTTGGCGTGGTATGGAAGTTTGGAGAGTGGGGTGTCAGCTAAGATGTTGACCTCGTCATCTAATCATGGCTCAAAATGACGAGATCTTGTCCTTGGAATCTTTTTCTTCGGAATTTATTCCGGACCGTCGCCAATAAGGGGCCGTCGTGGCTCAATGGATATGCCCCTGCGAGCTGTGGGCGGCGTAGGTTCGATTCCCGTCATGTGCGATTCCTCCCAGGGTGTATTTTTCTCTTCTGTGTCGCCGCCAATAGCCCGTTGTGTCGCACCCGTTGTGCGACGTTAATTAAAATACCTACCTGTCTTCTGTGTCAGTGAAATTTTCCTTGCGTGTGTCCATTACTTGATATTGCCTGTCTTGTGTATGGCGTATTATGGCCTTTGCGCCATAAGTCCAGTGCGAGATAAATTCCAACTACCTACCAATAGGTACAAGCAATAGACCCTTCAGCGCCAGATGCTCGGCTCGAGCCCCCAATAAAACTATTTTGCTATGCCGACACCACATTTTCGCTTCATTCCTCGTTCAGTATGTTGGCGCAACTTGGACCTTGCGCCATAAAACCCCAACATCCAATCCTCGTTCAGCATGAGCGGAAATAAACTGACCGGATATTTCCGATTCCTGGAAAGAGTAGTAGCAGCTCTGCATCCATAACAATTTACCTCAAACCTTCATGTTCGTCATCTGACCGTGGTTCAAAATTACGTGGTGTTGTCCTCGGATCTTTCCCTCTGGGATTGATCCCGGACCGTCACCAATAGCCCGTTGTGTTGCTCCAGTGTGACGTTAATTGAAAATACCAATACCAATACCAAACCTTCATGACGGAAAATAAATACGGTCATTTTTTTTCTCGCGCAATTAAGTTTTATTTATTTACTGTGAACGTTTTAGTCTCTAAACACTACAATGCCGATACCTGCTTTTCTAGTACTCAATCTTATTTTTTTAGTTTAAACAATCGCCTACGGTTGGTGTATCTTTGTTTGGATTTCCGTATGTGTGTATTTTATTTTCAGTCTGGTTTATTGTTTTAATACATCCAGACGTGCTGAAGTTTGAGCATTTAGAGTCTATTGTCCTTCGAAATAAATGTTTTGTGTGAGTAGAATTCCTTCCACACGCGAAAAGTACTTTTGGAATAATTTATTCATCTATTTTTAGTTATCTGAGGTAGAGGTTTATCTATTCTTTTTGATGGAATGAAGGAAATGGGTAAGCGGTCACGGGAGCAAATAAAAACAATATTTTATCAATCCCTTTTCGTGTAGTATATTTGATAACGAGTATGTCACTTGAGGAGCAAATAAAAATAATATTGCATCAATCCCTTTATGTGTACGTTTGGAACTGAACAGTTATGTCATCCTACAACCATCTCCTTAAATGCTTTCTATCTGTTTTCACTATTTCTTCCACATCCCGTTTCTATCCTCTCCGTGGTGTGGAAGTTTGGAGAGTGGGGTGCCAGCTCAGGTGTTGCCTCGTCATCTGACCGTGGATCAAAATTACGTGGTGTTGTCCTCGGATCTTTCCCTTTGGGATTGATCCCGGACCGTCACCAATAGCCCGTTGTGTTGCTCCAGTGTGACGTTAATTGAAATACCCCCCACTCTATCCTCTCATTTGAGTGGGCCTCGGTTGCCCAGTGGGTAGAGTCGCGGATTATCAAGCGTAGGATTGCGGGTTCGAAACTCGTTACAACCAAAGAAGTCAGTATGTCTATTACTTGATATTGCATGTCGTGTCTGGCGCAACATGGCCAAATATGGCCTTTGCGCCATAAAACCCCAACCAACCAACGCTGGACTCCCATCTAAAAAATTAATTTCTTTTATAAAATGATATACTCATATTTCATGTCTACATGACATCAATTCTGGTCATGAGCAAATGAAAACAAGATTACATCAACCTTTTTTACATCTTCTCTACGCACTCCATACTGTTCGTAATTCGGTAACTCGATAAAACAAGGTCTACGTTTAACGTCGTATGTATGAAGCGAACGGAAACAGCTGTCATTTGTTTCTTGTATAACGTGTCGTGTCTTTCGAGAACGAGCTTTAGTAAGAAGATAGACTGATTTCGTTGACTGAATACTAAAATGATTACTGAAAACGACAGTGCTGTCAACCTTGACACGATACTTTACTAGCATATCAAAATCTTATGTAGATTGGGAAACGACCTTAACTATCGGAATCTTCTGGGATAGCCTTTACCAGATATAACCGAACGTGGGAATTGTATCGAGATTTGGCCATTGGGCGTGAAGTTTCGGATTCTGCTTTTGGAATGTTTGAAAATCAAAGTTGCCGAATTTTAATGTTTGCAATAGTGGGAATATATTAGTGTTATTGTAACTCGGATCTTCTGGTTTTACCTTGTTTTATGAAAGCATTTATAAATTATCAAATGGGTTTGCTCGCTGCGCTAGCAACCTGTTGTAGGCGGCGCAGGTTCGATTCCTCCTTGGGTGTATTTCTCTCCTTTGTGTCAGTAAGACTTTCCTTGTGTGTGTACATTTACTTGACGTTATTTGGCGCAGCTTGACCAAATGTGGCCTTGCGTCATTAATACCCAACCATCCATCCTATAAATTATCCTAGTTGGGGGGTTGCGACCCCAGATTGTCCTACCGATCTTTCTCTACTTCAAAAACGTTTTCACGTTGGCGTGGCTTGGAAGTTTGGAGAGTGGGGTGCCAGCTCAGATGTGACCTCGTCATCTGACCGGGATTCAAAATTACGTGGTGTTGTCCTCGGATCTTACTCTTTGGTTTTGATCCCGGTCCGTCGCCAATAGCCCGTTGCGTTCCTCCAGTGCGACGTTAATTAAAATACCTACCAAAAAATTTACATGTCAACAAAATCCCAGTTCTGATGATAACAAATTTACTTCATTAGGTCGATTTATCAGGTGCGTCGTGTCACTGAAAAGAGATTCTGTGAATTCCATTCTATCTTGAAAACTATTTACTTGTGAAGGTGTTCGAGTGCTGTGGAAACAGATTTATCCTTTTTTGAATGGGCGAATATTGACACTGCAAACACAATGAACGCTCGTTTCGTATAGCACTCGAATGGTCAAAACTTTTGTAACCATCTCATGATTGCGTCTTTGCGGCGCTTTTGTAGAAAAAGGGGAACCTTTTTTTGTGTGGTTCAGTAGCTCATTAATACGGTTCCCAGTTGTGAACATCAACTGTTTCCTTTCTTAAATGCGAGCGAAGAATCGAAACAAAAGCCGGGGGAGAGGTTTCTTTCGACTCGGGAAGAGGTCAAAGCCGCGCTTCTCGGTCAGACATAACCTGTCTTTAGAAAGGAAGGAAAACACGGGGGAAAATCGGCACAAGAATGTGAAGAGTTCAATTAGATCCCTACCTCCGTTTAAGTGGAGGAAAGTGTTTTTTTATCAGCCTGGGCGAAATTGGATTGAGTTGGACAACCCTACCTCCGGAACACGCTAAAGGAAGTCTTATGAATTTGAAAAGGCCTTTCCTCTTTTTAATATTTCGTAAACTATCGGTATATTCACCAGGTATCTGTGTACTGGTTTTAGATGGTTTTACCAACTTCTTTTAACACATCACCTATTTTATCTGATTTGTTGCATCACCACCTCGTTGATCACTTTACCTTTTTACATCAGTCTTGATTTTTATGGTATATATCAGGGGTGTCAAACTCAATTAAAACACTGGCCATTTAATGCAACTGGTAAGATTCACGCGGGCCACATCACATTTACAAATTCTCTTAAAATTATATTTTGTAGTGAGGATTCAGGAATATGGATAGGATAATTAAAACACATGTAATTAAGTGAATTAAGGTAATAATTTATAATATAGCTATAGAATTGCTTTTATTTAAACGTTTATTTAATTTAATGTATTTATAAAACTAAAATTAATTTTTTTTACCGGAAACTCTCTTGCCAGCGCTTTCCTTGTACTAGTTTTCCAATATCTGGATTCAAAGACTGGAGAACAGACAATCTTCGTTATGGCAGATAGATGTTTATCAGTTGATCTCGATCTGTAGGCCGTTTTATTTGATTTCATGGACGAAAATATATATAGTTGCTCACACATTTTTAACATGACGAAATTGTGTTTACGGTATTGCCTCGATCTTCCCTAAGTGCTATTTTCTTCATAACATATTGTCCTGTTTTCATTTTATTTCAGAGCATCGGGGGCCACATGCGGCCCGCGGGCCGCCAGTTTGACACCCCTTGTATATATAATTCATGTTTTAATTGTGCCTCATAATTACTCTTAAGCTTTCGCTTTGACGAATTTTATGTATTCCTTATTCGTGTACTTGCATATTTTTAAAATTATTTTTATTGTTCTGGTTGCTATTGAATATTGAATTCTCCGCTCTTGGACCTTTCGCCATAAAACCCAAATCAACCAACCCGATATAGTTTGCGTTCGAACGGGGGCTGGTGCACTTTCAATCTGTCATGGCGTCAAATGTCCTCCCGTAGGCGTGGTGTGCAAGTTTGGAGAGTAGTGTGCCACCTCGGGTGTTGTCCTCGTCATCTAACTAATTCAAAATGACGAGGTGTTTTCCTCGGATCTTTCCCTTCCCGCACAGTCGCCAATAGCCCGTTGTGTTGCTCCAGTGCGACGTTTATTTCACCTATCCACCAAGATGTCTCGTCCACCAAGATGTCATTCTCTTGAGACATCCAAGAAAAATAGCAATGAATTAGCGTATTTGTTTTCGAAATGATCTGATGTATGCCTTTTCTAAATTGCGTGACTCGGGATCATCAAAGGGAAGTTTTGTAGAACGGGTAAAAGATAAAACCCCTTAGACAAAATGGTAATTATATTAAAAGCTTCAAAAATCAATCGACTATTCTTTTGAAGCTTTTTGTTTGATTAACTTTTGGTATGATGATAAATTTGGAAATGTAATATTTCTGAGGGTGAAAAATACTTCTAAGCTTTTGCCATAAGAACCGATTTGCACTTCGCTCCATCGGACAAAATCTCCAGATGGTATTCGCCAATTACATATTGATTGCATTCTACCATAACTCCACAGAAACATACTCATGCCTTTATCAGCTTTTAATCCTTAGTATGCGCTTAAAGTGTTTGCTTTGGGATAAGCTCCTCCGTCACTTAAATATCGAAGAACAAATAGACGAAAGCTTCTCGCTTCTACAACAGTTCTGGATTTGGAGATTAGCGATGTTTTATAAGGAATTTCCTCTATGTGCATGTTCAGGATTACCTACTGGTCTTAACAAGGTCTGATTTTCATTGTTGTTTTTAAAGGCCACTAAACCCTATCTAATTTATTTCACCTGTATTTAAAAACCAAAATCAATGATGCCTAACCAAAATCAATTGTTTTAGGAAGCGCAAGGGATTATTGGATGAGAATTCTTTGAACTAGTAGACTCGGCGTAGCGTCTGGGTTAAACTTAATCGAGGAAAAAAAATTTGTCTGAGAGTCATTAGTCGCATTTCTTATTTTCCATATAGCATCCATTTTCACATAAATGGATTTCATGTCTTCAAATGAAATGATCCTAAGATGCATAAGGAGCATTTTGTTTACTTTTACTAGCGTTAATTTCTATTTCGAATAAAGTGCATGGCAAAAAGCACACCACAATTCAATTCTAAACGGCAACTTCAATTTCATCGCGATTCAAAGGCAATTCGGCATTTGCTGACGCTAGACCTATTTTCGCTCTGCGTTGGTATCTATCTTATCTCTGTCATCAGACTGCTGAGGAATTTCATTAGAATGACGGATTCTCCCCCGTGCAGTTTCAGCAATAATATGCAGCTTCTAAGTTCAAAATCAAACGTGACTAAGCGGCGAAATCGATGAATGAATCTCGTAGTGGTAGCGGTTGATTTTATAGCGTTGTTGCCGCTCGAAAATAAACAAATAACGGCGATTTTTCTGCTATGTACGTTAGTGAAGAAATACAGGGCGTTCCGCTTAGGACTATAATTAAAGAAAATTTTGTAACATCGATTGTGGAACAAAAATGAATCGAATGACAAGAAATTGTACCTGTTGAAGTGTACTGGACTTGCAAAAAAATTCCGAATCTTTGTATGCAGGTAAGAAATTTAAGAAATAAATCATGGTAGGTATAAAGAAGGTATGATGTGTGGTGATACTTTTATTATAATCGGAATACACTGTGTATATGTTACCGTTAAAGTATATAATGCAGTTATTTCATAGAATACCTAGTTATTCCATGGAATAACTGATCGTGTCCGTTAAAGTGTGTAATATGTTATTAATTTGACACTTTAACTAGTTATTCTATGAAATAACTAATGAGAGACAGTTCAAGTGTAAAATAAACAATTTATCTAAAATGAAATTAAACTAATGATAGACAATTAAAATGAAAAAGAAGCAATTTATCTAATTTATGCACCATAAAATCATTTGTTACAACAAGGATTATTAAAATGACACTTGGAATTACAAAGAACATTATTTCTAAAACAAAAACATTTTTTGTTGACACACTGGGTTTTACACGAACATTTTTTAAATCCCTGACCAGTAGTTCATAAATGCAGTAGGGGTGGAAGGTAAATGTATTTGTCGTGCGAGATATATGATATAGATTATTTTACACTTTAACGGGCTGCAGATCGTTATTCTATGAAATAACTAGTTAAACCATGAAATACAAGAGAGTTTTACACTTTAACGGACACGATCAGTTATTCCATGGAATAACTAGGTATTCTATGAAATAACGGATTTCATACTTTAACGGTAACATATATAGATTCTTCGTGCCTATGGGAGAAAGATAAAAAAACACATCGTTCTCTTTTGGTGGACTAAAGCTTTGATCCCAATTTTTTATTTCTTGCTAAGTAAAAATTGCAATGTTGAACTAAAAAAATGATTTTTAAGACTGGTTCCGGAAACCCACTCTGAAAGTTTTGTTTGATCTTTCCCTTCGCGGTAGCCTGGTTGGAAGAGTAACTGATTACCAACCGGAGGGTTGCGAGTTCGGATCCAACCAAAGACCGGGGCTGGTGCACGTTAAATCTGTCGTGGACTCCAATGTCCTCACGTTGGCGTGGAAGTTTGGAGGGTGTTGTGCCAGCTCAGGTGTGACCTCATCATCTGACCGTGATTCAAAATTACGTGGTGTTATCCTCGATCTTTCCCTTCTGGTCTGATCCCGGACCGTCGCGAATGGCCCGTTGTGTTGCTCCAGTGCGACGTTAATCACGTACCCACCGAAAGTTTTCTTATCCGTGCCCTTACCCCAGTCAATGATTCACACAGCGATCAATGTTCATTGTGGCCTGAAAATGAGCTCGTTTTTTTGCTTGAAGACTGGGATCCTGTTTAGAAAGCAATACGTTGCAAACTTTTGTAAAGCAATAGCCTCTTTTCTGCAGAAAGCAATACATTGAATTCGAAAACATTTCTCCCACTTCCTGAAAGTAAAATGGCCCATGAAGCATCCCAATCATGATTTAGTAGCGTATCCTCTATTGCCCGGCTATCTCTCACTGGTGATGGATGCCGGAATTTCATGCCCTTTCTTAAACTGCGAACGTGAACTTCTTTGATTCCCTCTCCGATCTGGGTTGCGTCTTTGTTTAGATTTCCTCGCTTGCTGAGAGAGTGGGTGATCGACGTTTATCATCGGGTCTCGAGATAATTTTCTCTCTCGCTGTGCTCGCCCTTTTTTTCTTCTGGTATTTATTCCCACTCATGACTTCCTCGAGTGCTACTCGAGCCACTTGTCTGTAATGGAAAATCTGCTGCACTCCAAAGGGGGAAGTCCTTAAATATCAGAGCCCTTTGCTTTTGAAAGCATTTATTGCCTCATTCCACGTGTTTATATAAGATGCGAGTAATTTGTGATCATTGAACTCCCAGGCCGGAATAGGATCATCGCGTACACGGTGCGCATCAAATCTGTTGTCCTCAAATATCCTCACGTTGGCGTGGTGTGGAAGTTTGGGGAGGAGTGCAAGTTCAGGTGTTCTCGTCATCTTACCGTGATTCAAAATGACTCGGATCCTTTCCTTCGGGATGGATCCCGAACCGTCGCCAATAGCCCGTTGTGTTGCTCCAGTGCGACGTTAATTAACTACTTTGGCCGGAATAGGACACGAAATTGCTAGAATGGATAAGAGTTGAATGGAATTATAATTGGAATTATAATAAAAAAAATGGTGGGTTGTGTCGAGGACGTAGTTTTGACGTGAATACTCCGTCCTGATGTTAAAATGAATGATGCAGATGTAAGTTTTATTTGGTGTGAATATTCAACAGTTAATTTACAATTTGAACGATTCAAGTGCAGTTTGATATTACAATTGAAGGATGATTTTATTGATTCAAAGACCTGTGATTGTAGCGTAGTTCGAATGACACCAGTTTTACTCAGTCCTCAATCCGAAGTGACACACCGGCCCAAAACTCACCCTGCACCGTAGAATTCCGTCCTATTGCGGATCCGCTCTCAGGACGCCTTCGCACTCGGTCACGTCAGGTCGTTTGTCTGCACGACGCTATATTTATTTTCTGTGTGTTTCTTCTAGTTCTAAAAGCAGAAGATAAAAATGTTGAAATGCTTTTTTGTAACGCTAGACTTTTTATATATGCTTCCAGTACTGTCTTCAGTACCGATTTTGAAGTCGTATTCACGTCAAAAGAACCAAGATTTTTTAAATTTTTTAATTAAGTGTGAAGTTTTCAAACTTTTTAAAATGATGCATTACTTTTATTTGAGCTGTTCGGAAAGTAGAAAAAAAAAAGAATTTAGTATCTTGTTTCCAGTGACATGGATGCTACGAAGATTTAAGCGATTGCTTCGGCCGTTTGTATACCATATGTTGATGCTTTTATCTTTGTAGCTGAATAATTGATTCTTTGGGGCAGATGTGATGAGAAACCTCATCGGTTTAGTTTATACTGGCATACAAGCTCAGTTGTTTTAGGGTGATTGAAAATGCTGTCGATTCTGAATTGCCTTATTTAATGAAGCTCCCAGAAGCCACGTGTTTTAAATTAAAATGTACACGGTGTACGTTCCACTTTTGTTTCCATTACCTTGGTACGTAGTTCAATTTCACCCATCGCCTCAGGTTAATGTTACTTATGTTGTCGAAGTGTTTCGATTTCCCTCCGAACTTCCGGTTTTGTGTAATAAATGGGGCCGCTGTAGCCTAGTTGGAAGAGCAACAGAATTACAATCGGAGGGTTGCGAGTTCGAATCCATCCAAAGACCGTCGTGTACGAAGGAGGCTGGTGCACGTTAAATCTGTCGTGGCCTCCAATATCCTCACATTGGCGTGGTGTGGAGAGTGACGAGGCGCTGTGCCAGCTTAGGTGGGACCTCGTCATCTGACCATGATTCAAAATTACGTGTTGTCCTAGGATCTTTAACTTCGTGTTTGATCCCGAACCGTCGCCAAAGCCTATTTTTTTGCTCCAGTGCGACGTTAATTAAATACTTATCTACCAAACTTCCCGGTTCTTTAGTTTTGTATAATAAATGACGCACTACTTGCACTTACCCAAAGCAGGATTTGGATGTATGGTGAATATCGATCAAGATATTCACGGTAGACCACTTTTTCTGAGGTTTACTTTGTAAGTCCCGTTCATTCAACACGTATAAATTAGATGACGCTGTCTTGACTTATTTTGTGTGGGTGTGGTATGTTCTGTATTTTATTAACGATCTCGATGCATGGAAGTTTCGACAAATGACGGCTGTATTTTACCTAACCGACTTAACGTCCAGAACGTGTTACTGGAACATGTAGCGTTCGATTGTGCCCCACCTCGGCCAGCGCTTCCAGCCCGTCAAGGATGCCGATCACGGGTCGAGCCTACATTGTGCGAATCAGCGAAGGCGGAGTCCCCTTCCAGAAAGTAGCAGTAGATCAAGAAGGCCCCGAGGAAACAGTTTTGGAAGGAGAGAGAGAGCCACCTGCATGCAAAGGATATTCATTGCGGACCTGTTTCGGATTCCTGTGGCCCTCCCTCGTGACGGGGACGTGCAGCGAATGAGCTAGTTGCCTCCAGGAGTCGGCTTGTGCAATTTGTGAATGAGTGATTGAAGGTTTCTTTGGGCTTTCTTCTTTCATGGGTCGCGACTTGGAAAGAAGGGACATCACAATGGAGTATGGTTTGGCCAAATAAATACAATAACAGCGTCTCAAGAGTTTTCATTTCGTGGAAATGGTTTACCATGGCTAATGGCTACCATGTTGGTCGATTGAGACACTACTAGACACAAGAACACCGGAATGTGGATTTCTAAAGTACTCCGCTAATATTCTTGTGATTGGTCCAAGGGGCTTCTTTCAAAATATGCCCACACATTGGAGTCGCACTCCATTAAACCATTAAAATCGAGTATGTAACTAATGTTACTTGTTGCCCTATCAACTGTTTGCCCATGAAATAACAACTCTTGAGACGTCACTATATTTATGTTGTGTCAAACCATACTTGAATGAGCCGTATTCATTAAAACCATTTCTACTTCATTTTCAACACAATTCCATTAATCCCAAGTGAACTACTATGTTGAAAGTTGTAACTTAAACGAGCCACAGGAATATTAGAATCGAGTGCTGTTTGATCAAATTGAAAATTGTGGTGTCCCAATAATTGTATTTTTAAGGCTTTGTGGAAATAAACCTAATCCCCTCAACAATCTCGGTTAGTATCAGATTCGATCTGAGCTTTCAGTATTTATAATCAATTGTATCTTTAATTGTTTTGTTTCAACATTAAAAATTAGCAGTTTAATTTCATAATTTGGATGTACAATTAAACATATATTGAAGACCTCCAGGCCCAACTGTATTTAATGACAACTTTTCTCGGCACAGAATTTTCTGGCTGCTTTGGGCAAGTGCCATTATTTAGCAAAGTGAGGCAGGCTTTTTACATGTCAAATACCTATATAGGTTTAATCTGACTAATGATATGTGCGAGTGCTCAAAACAGCAGCCACAAGATGTGGAGCATTTGCTTTTCAGTTGTCCTGCATTTGAAAATTCAAGAATGTGCCTTCGAAATGACTTGAGATTGGGTAAAACATGGCCAGTGTTTTTGTTGGATCTAATCTGCTTTTTCTCATTTGTTAAGTTCCACCAAATCTTGTAATTTTAGTTAAATTTTAATTCCACTTTCTGTGGTGCACGGAGATTTTTCTTTCGTTCAATAAAAAAAGTAATGATTTTGTAAACCAAATGAAGAAAGCTTTTCTACCTCAAGAAACAATGAAGCCGCATTTAAAAACGCTAATTTTAGAGCCAGAGTTCTTTGTAATTTAGCCTTCTGCATAAGGAAATGCCTGTATAATGGCCTCGGTGCAAGTTCTCATGCAGAGTTTTCGATTTACGAAACAAAATGTTAAGGAATTTCGACCTTTAATGAGCCATGCGAGACTTGCGTTGGGATGGCTAAATACCATTATCTGAAGCACAAATGAGATACGAGTTAATTATGGTTATAAAATAGGGCGAGAATCTTTCCAGCCATCTGAGTTTGTAAACAAGTCCCCATGTGCGGTTGAAAGCTTTGCCCTCATCCAAGAATAAGACGCCAGTGTTGTCTTTTGCGCGATATCCTTCGTGGTTCGGTTCAGTGACACGCAACAGCTGGTGGTTGGTCTGGTTCTTTTTGAACTCTGGTGCTAGTTTAGAAATGAGAGTGTTATCCCAAGCGAACTGATCCCCGACCAGGAGGCAAAGCAGACAATTTTCCCAGGGAACTGAAAATAGAAAGTGGATGGTAATTTTCTGGTTTATAAATCAGAACACTCGGAGAATGTGTTTGAGTTAGAAACAGTGCTTTTTCTGACAGTTTAAGTCTCATGACATGATTGTTTTAACGTAAGTTTTGTGTGTACTTAACTGCCTTCATTTCCATGTATTGTACCCCAAATATTGAACGATTTGCAGATTGCTATCAGAAATGAGAAAAGGACAACAAATGTCAGTCTTGAATGCTTGTGTTTCACTTCACACACTAGATCCCGGGAAAATATGACAGTCGTAAAGCAATAAAAACTAACTCGAAAGGGATCTCGGAGAAAAATGTGCTAAAAAGTAAATTAACAGTGCTTGTTTTACATGAAATCCTAATTTAATTTATTCATCATGCATATTTAAAATAGAAATTCCTTATAAATTGCTCGCCTGGCTCAATATGATCCTTTGTTTTCAGGCAGTTTTTAAAAAATGCTTGAGATTCAAGTAACAAATACAGTTGGCCACGCAAGTCTTCAACATAAGTTAAATTGTACATTCCAAATTATAAAATTAAACTGCCAATTTTAATATTGGAAATGGGGATTAAGAAAACTAATAAAGGTACAGTTTATCACAAAATACTGAAAGCTCAGATCAATTCCGATTCCAACCGAGATTAAGATAAGGGGATTAGGTTTATCTGGGCCGTCATTCAGCTTTTAGCATGGCATTTATTTTATAAAGGAAAACTTCCCGTCAGCTCTGTATTTGTAAATAGCAATGGGAACTTTGCAATAATGACTCAATTAAACCCTCTGAACTTGCAGTTGTTCCCAACTAGCAAACTGTTACATGTAATGAAAGCAGCTTTCGATGGCACTTCATCGCGAATCCAGTGTTCGGAGACACCTTTTTGTTTTGACGACCGAGTTTGTAGTAGTGTTTATTTATTTAGTGTAATTTTGCTGGTATGACGGTTGTTCAACCGCTTATTTCCCCCTCTAACTATCTGTTGTATCTATGTGGCTCACTGGGTTTGCTTACCTGCGAGTTGTTGGCGTCGCAGGTTTGATTCCTGTTCCGTACCCTGGGTGTATTTCTCTCTTTTGTGTCAATGAAATTGTATATGTCCATATGAATGTGTGTATATCCATATTTGACGTCGTTCTCGTGTTTGGCACAGCTTGATCTAATAGTCCTTGCGCAATAAAACCCCAACCAACCCTACTTACGACAGTCTCTGTAAATGCAATAGGATGACCCTAAACAAAACAGTCCGTAAAGTGAAGAGACCCTCCAATTGCAAATAGTCATCAGCCCCAGTTCCTAGTCCTTTACTTGTTAGAAAAAACATTGCTTGGCGCTGCTGGCCAGATCTGGCCCTTACGCCATAAAAAACCCAACCAAGTCCTAGGCATTAGTTGCACATTTATACTATATACCCTCGTTAACAAAATTTACTTCGACACCATGTACAATTTCATGAATGTCAATAGCCAAGATGTTTTCCACGACCCCACTATAATAGCTGAAAAATTAACTTTTTAATCCATGTCTAGGTGTAGAACTCATCTAACCCCATGGGATAATCACCAACCCACCTTGACATCCAATATAGGCACCCAAGTCGAGCATTTTGGCAACTGGAAAAATGTTTAGGTGCCTGATTTTCTTTACCTAATTTCCACCCATGAGCCCTGTTATCTAGGCGCACCACTCTCGAATTGGGTTAATTACATTACATATTAAGGTTCGCTACTGGCTTAACGTATAATCTGGGCAGTCTCCCCATAGTTATTTTAAAACATCTTCGCATTGGCCATTCACGAGTCACTCGTAGATTTTTATGGGTCGGAGAAACCGCTCCAGCATTGCCAAGAAATTCTCTCCATCATATTTTAAATTCTGGTCTTAGACATTTTTATCGACAATTTTTTAATATTTCATCACCAATTTTATCAAACTTATTGGCTCACCCTCCGTATGCATCACTGCGTTCTTACATCGCCGCGGCATTTTACCGTTGTTATAATTCATTATTTTTTAATTACATTTCATTAGCATTTTAATAACCGAACACATTTTTTTATATCAATGTGACCAATATACATTACATCTTTTATGTCATCAAAACTACATATATATACAATAAAATGGATAATTAAAAGTAGGTATATAACACTTTTTGTTATCAGACTTTTAACCTTTTTTTTTAACTGGTTTGCATTTTTTTGTGTTTGGCGCAGCTTGTCCGTTTTGGACCTTGCACCATAAAACCCAAACCAATCCCCATTGTCCTGGTGGCCCCGTTAATTTTCTTCCCGACAATTTTCGTGTGGGAAAAGGGAAAAAAAGCGGCGACTCTCCGCTAATCGATTCCTGCGGCCAAAACTAAACAACAATCCTCTTTCTCTCGTTTGTGGCAGATTAAAGGTTAGTGTGCCCTCGGTGCCACACTCGTCACGCATTATTACTCACTGCACATACACGGAGACAATGGACGGGGATTTTCTTTTATGTCGCACAATCTTAAAAAGTTCAGCACCTCCGCCTTGTTTTTCTTTTGCGATCCCCTTTTCTTGTTCTCTTGCGCCCTGCCTTCTGCTTTAATTGCCTATTCGGAGCTATCTTTTCGGCGTCCTTCTCAATCAGACCTGTTAGCATCTACCTCAGCCGGAGTTTAAATGCGTGCGTATGCATTAAATGGGGTCTTTACTTAAGGTTGCAGTGTTGCTGGCCTTGAACGGCGAGCATTATTTCTAAAGACTTAGGGAACAGAAGAATGCCTTCGAAGAAATTGGGTTGAATTCAAGATTGGAGGGATCTTTGTGGTAGGTACGTACTATTTTGTACTACAAAGGCATTGTAGTGTTGCGATACTTTGAATCTAGTAAAACTGAATTTAATCTTAGAGGTTCTCCGGCCAGACACTGGGGCCCGCTGTAGCCCTGTTGGAAGAATAACGGACTACTAGCAACAGGAGGGTTGCGAGTTCAAATCTAATGTCCTCACGTTGGCGTGGAGTGGAAGTTTGTGGAGTGGGGTGCCAGCTCAGGTGTGACCTCGTCATCTGACCGTGGTTCAAAATTACGCGGTGTTGTCCTCGGTTCTTGCCCTTCGGGGGTTGATCCTGGACGGTCGCCAATAGCCCGTTGTGTTGCTCCAGTGCGACGTTAATTACTTACCGGCCAGACACTGAGGAATGTTGGCCTGCTGAGGTGTTCTTGGATGGTCATATGGGTGCTATGAGGGATTATAGGGGGGTGAGATGGAGACTCGATATAGAAGTAGAGTAGGTGAGAGGCTCGTGTTCATTGTGATTAGTAACGTTGACGTGTAACTTGAACCGTAAATACGTTGTACGAAGAAATTATGATATTCGGAAATGTTAATAAAAGTGAATGTAAAAAAAGCGCATCGAAGGAGCGTCATTCTTGATGGGAGCATCTACGAAAGAAAAGAACCGTGTGGCATTCTTTATAGTCGTTTTCAAATATCCCGTTTCTATTCACTGCTGGGAAACGGCAAAAATCTTTAAAAGAAAATCCCTTGAAAATCTGAATGCAGGAATTAGGCTCCTGAAAATTACCCCAACCGAACCCTTGATAGTTTTGTTTGTATTGCCCAACCTTCTACTCTAATTGCTCATTCAAAGCTCGCCAATACCTCGCGGGTTTGTTTTTGGCGTCATCGGGAATCAGACTTGTTATCTGCTCTGCCGAAGTTTAAATGCGTGCGCAGGTATTTAATGGGATCTTTATAAGGTAGCTGTTATTGACCTTGTCCTTGAACGGTGAGCATTGCTTTCTGAAGATATGGGGATGAAAGAAAGCACCGAATGCCTTCGAAGGAAATTTGGTGAATTCAGGGTTAGAAATCAGCAGTTAAGTCAGGCGTGCAGTGGCATTAAACAGTTACCCTCAGTTACTAAAGTGCCTGGTACAGTTTTTAAAATTTAATATTATATTTGCGATGACTAGGGACTACACATTGGACTCTGATGCGCCTATTTAAGGTGCCTCAGATTCTGGTTCCGAGTTTATCGTTCGATACCAGAAGCGATAGCAGTGATTACCATTTGGCAATGCAAATAATCATTTTAGCGGTCATACTTAATTTTGGCAACAGCAACCCTTTTCTTCTGGCGAGCTTACCACTTTTCTTAAAATGAACTCGTCCCAGGGTCATCTGCCTTCTCACCGCACTATGCTATTGAATGCTTTGACTTTCAACTATCGATCCTGGTTTTCAATGTTGCAATTTGAAAACCTTTCCCAAATGAAATTTAATAGCCCGTTGTGTTCCAGTGCAACGTTTATTAAAAAATACATCCCTACCCAAATGAAATCTTAAGACGCCAGAAAACGCAAAACAATGACCCTAAAAAAGGTGAGCAAAGTGTCACTGTAATTTTTTTATACGGATGCAAACAAAATAAATTCGAAATTGCATTCCAGTAGGAGTTTGGCAACCGGGAAAAAATATTTTGGTGCCCTTGACATTTTGCTCCTAATTTCTAACCCTTTCTGCATGTCTCATTTCGTATAACTTATTTACTTATTGATTTTGCGACTTTCACAACAGGTCATTAATAGGCGCAGGATAATCTTCATACCCCGACTTCATCATTCATCCGTCTGACTGGTATAGACTTTTGTTGGAGTGTTATGACCTCTCTTTTGTTGCGCAAGAGAAACCTCGGATCATTCTTCTACTAGCTGTTCAGTGCAGCAAAAATAAAACGTCTTTTCTGCTGATGCAGTTCGGAAATGATATTCAATCCGTCTGTTGCGAAACCTTATTAGTTGGGTTATACCTGTGTCACATCAATTGCTCGCTTTTTTTTTCGCTTTCGAGAAGGTTGTATCCGGAGGACGCTTTTCAGAAAGGTTTCATCGGTTTGAAAACATCAACGTGTTTGGTAAATTTCCTGAAAATTGGGATTCTTGGGATTTGTCGCTCTTTTTGGGAAAGGTCGAAGGAAAGATTAACATAACTTTCTACTTTCATATACTCCATGCGGCACTATAATTTCAAGTCCTTTGCAGAGGTTTGAGACCGATTCCAACACGTTCTTCGCAGCTTGTGCAAATAGGGTCCTTGCGCCATAAAACGCCAAAACAACCAACCGTAATTTTAACTCTCAATACTCTTATTGCTCAAAACTGGTTTTCAATGCTCTTTTATAGCAACTTAGGTTATGGCTTTATTATAGACTTATATGTTTTGTCTTGTCTACGCGTATTCTGGAACTTGCACTATGGAAACAAACCCCCATTATTTTTTTCACACCAATTAAAATAAAAGTATTCTCTTGTCCAGTGCAATTGAAGCTGAGACATACGCTTGTTGTGTTTTGTGCACTCCTCTGCTGTAGAGTAAATGAATCCCTCAAACATCCCCCAAACTGACATCAGATTCGAAATGAATTTTCCAATGGCCATTAGGTGGGCCGAAAACTATTACATCGAACTCGGAAGCGATCTATCGTGCACACAATAGTTAACTGTTTGGTGAAAAATTGTAATATTGACACTAATCACACTTTCCCTCCCCTGGCAGGACGATTATGCATCGTGTAATCCTCAATTACATTTCCAAACGGCCGAAATGGGACTTTAATGTTCCTCGCTAATAGCTACCGCTCTTTAAAAAAAGATCTGTGACGTCACGCTTCGTTTTGAATCGATGCCAGTTTCCCCGGCGGAAGAAAATTTTTAATTCGCTCTCTGCTCATGGAATATTTATTTCTTTATTATGGAGCGATCATTACGTAAGTTGAAAAGTCTTGTTGGGCTTGCTTTTTTTCCATTCGTCTCAACACTAAAAAGAAAGCGGCTGTATTGTTTTGGGATGGAGTCCAAGATCTGTCTTCAGATTACTGCCCACGGCGAAGGTCGAATGTCATCATCGGGTGCTCTTAGACTTGTAAAACGAGATGCGATTCATGCGAGTTCGATTTGTGCAAATAGTCTCAATTTTAATGCACTGGTTTTGTAGGCAAATTGTTTGATTCCTATTTTGCTTTTGCTATGTATTGTGCTCGGAAGCCATGGCTCAGTGCGCCAGCAACGGTAGCCCAGTTGGAAGAGCAAGGGTTGCGAGTTCGAAACTAGGTCCAGCCAAAGACCGTCGTGTACGCGGGGTCTGGTGCACGTCAGATCTGCCGTGGCCTCAAATGTCCTCACGTTGCCGTGGTGTGGAAGTTTGGAGGGTTTGGGTTTCAGATCAGGTGTTGTCATCTGACCATGATTGGAAATGACGAGGCGTTGTCCTTGGATCCTTTCCTTGGGGATTGATCTCTGACCGTCGCCAATAGCCCGTTGCGCCAGTACGATGTTAATTAACTACCTAACCTAGTTGCGCTAGCAAGCAAAAATAGGTGCAGGTTCGATTTCTTCCCTGGATGCATTTCTCTCTTATGTGTCTATAAAACTTTCTTTAAGTATGTCCATTGTCTTGTGTTTGGCATAGCTTGGCAAAATGGGGTTCTTGTGCCATGAAACAACAAAACCAACCATATATTGGGTATTGAAAATCATAGGACAAGGACAGTTTAAGGACAACCTGCTCATGTTGAGTGATTCGGAAGTAGCGGTCGTTAGTATCATGTAACCTCTTGCACGTCCTTAAATCCTTTGTTAATAGGCTGGGCGGTGGGAAAAAAGTGGACTTACCCACGTCACGGGGCCGTTGTGGCTCACCTGGGAGTTGTAAGCGACGCAGGTTCGATTCCTCCCGGGGTGTATTTCTCTTTTGTCAGTGGAAACTTCCTTTGTGTATGCCCATTGTCTGTTTTGTGTCTGGCCAAATATGGCCCTTGCGCCATAAAATCCAACCCCATGTGCTTTCTCACCCGATCTGTGTACTATAGCAATCATTGCTCTTCACCACGACGTCTTTTTTTGGCTCCCCCGATTTAACCCACTCTATATAACGAATGAAATCGGCAGTCCAAGTCCAGGTTCAACTATGGTATCTCCTGTTTTAATGGGGGTCGCGGTAGTCCAGTTGGAAGAGCATCCCGAGGGTTGCGAATTCGAAACTAGGTCCAGCCAAAAATCGTCCTGTAGATGTGGCTTCAAATGTCCTTATGTAGGCGTGATGTGAAAGTTTGGAGAGTGGGGCGCCAGCTCAGGTGTTCTCGTCATATGACCTTGGTTACGAGGCGTTGTTCTTGGATCTTCCCCTTGATCCCGGACCGTCGCCAATAGCCCGTTGTGTTGTTCCAGTGCGACTTCAATTAATTACCTACCTATTGTAAACACTTGGCTGCACTGAATTACGATTGAAATTATTCGAGTTTCATTGTGATGGAGGAGGAGGAGGATCCCACGCCGTAAGTGGAGCACGTGTTATCAAACCTACATTGTTTTCTGTGTAGACAAGTCTGGAAGCTCGCATCCCATTAGGAGGGCAGGAGAGAGTTAAATAGAGTTGTTAACGGCCGTCTGCTTCTCTTGTACGGTGGCTGCCCGAGTGATTTGTTGACGTGTCTCCAAGACATTCAACTTGGCACGCTCGTCACTGCTGCCGAAGCGCCATTGTAAACATTCGGTGTGATTTCTCGTTCCTTGCCAACAGCTGAAGCGCCTGTTTCTGGCTGCCAGTGAAAGTTTCTTTTCTGTTCTTGGGAGTAGTTCAGTGCCAGTAGGCACTAGATACAGCGTTCAGTTCTTGCAGATATGGGACTGTTTCAGGTTAAGAGTGGACTGCAGTGTTGAGCGTCGCCGGAACCACGGCGTCGTACGGCCACTACGAGAAGAGGGTCGAGACCCATGGCTGCTATCTAGAATCTCGTGCTTTTCTCGTCGAGGGCAATTATCATGGCAGACGGACATTGCTCTTCAGACATTTAATATGCATACTTTCAATCACATTTGAATGCCCTATGAAGGTTCACTCATTTTCAACATAATCGTTGTGATTTTCGGGCTCATAAGCCTTGACGCTGAAATTAAAGTCTCTAGTGAATAACGATTCCTTTTTCCACTAGGACTAGAGTGACAGGAATTAAATCTATATATCGACTCAGCTGAAACCTGATAGGTAGTTAATTAATGTCGCACTGGAGCAACACAACGGGCTATTGGCGACGATCTGGGATCAATCCCTAAGTGAAAGATCCAAGGACAACGCCTCGTCATTTTGAATCAGATGACGAGGTCAATACCTGAGCTGGCACTCCAAACTTCCACACCACGCCAGTTTTGATTCCTGTCAGATGCATTCCTCCTTGGGTGTATTTCTCTCTTCTGTGACAGTAGCACTCTTATTTTGTGTGTCTGTTACTTGGTATTGTATGTCTAGTGCAGAATGGCCCAATAAGACCCTTGCGCCATAAAACCCCAACAAACCACACCACGCCAACTTTAAGACATTGGAGGCCACGACAGATTAAGGGGTGTGGTACCCTTGAAATGACCAAAATATCGAAAAAAATTTTATTGCTTTATTTTAAATATGCAACCCTTCTGAATATGTATGCAAAATTTCATAGCTCTAGCAACATTATTTTAGGAGTTAAGTTTTTTCTCTTGGATGTAAATAACCGAAACCAAAAATTAAAACTTTAAATGGCTTTTTCTCAGCTTTCTGTTTTTGATGACTATGAAGTACTCAAATTGCTAAGGCTTTTTTAAAATTTAATTTAGAGGTTTGAAACTTTTTGTAGTTGTTCACAATAGTATATTCGACAATTCTGTGCATGGGATAAGAATTTGGATGGAAAGTTTTTTGTAATTGACAAACTGAAATTATCTTGTTTTTTACAGTTTTTTCACAAAAAAAATTCTAGAAAAATGAATAATCAGAATACATGCAAACCCATGCACAGATTTGCGTAAAATACTGCAATGAATAGAAAAGTATAAAAAAAAAATTTAAAAAGATGATATTTAAAAAAGTAGTTGGGATTTTAAAATACTGATTTTTTTTTTTCAAAAAAAAAATAAATTTCTGAATTATTGCTCTTGTAAAATTAATTTTTTTCGCCTGAAACATTCATTTTATGTGCATTTCAATATAGTATACTAAAAAATTTTGCTACACATGAAAACAAAAAAAAAAATTCAAAGGGTCCCCTTAAACGTGCACCAGCCCCCTTGTACACGCGGTGTTTGGCTGGTCCTAGTTTCGAACTCAACCCTCCGGTTGCTCTTCCTAGAGCTACCGTGTCCCCTCTGCAACCTGGTGGGCATAGCGCATCTAGACATAAAACGGTTGGCGGTGCTGTTTGTGAGGCGGCGGGTAATACGGTTTTCTTTGTGCGTCGCCAGATGGTGGCCATTTTATTCGGAGTTACTCCCCGCGATTGATAATTTACGAGTAATAGTGGTTTTAAAGTGGTGCTTTAACCTCTTACTTCTCACCCCTCGCATGGGAGGAAAGAGGCGAAAAATGGGTAGAAAAACAGATGAGCGGCTTCGCTTCTATATAGCAAAGAACTTTTTTGTTCACTTGCCCTGCATCGTTTAAATGTGCTGGGTGAAATTAGCGTTGTATTTTGCACCTTAAAATTTGGTGCTTCCCAGTCTTCATAATCAACACTAAAACCTCTGTATGTTTTGACTTGCGTGACGCTTTACAAAATACACTGAAATTTACAAAAAATCTCCCAAACATGGAGAATCCTCTTCCACCTAAGGTAGAAGGATCGCCGTGGCTCAATGGGTGTGCCCACGACAAGTTGTAGGCTGGGTGTATTTCCCCCTCCTTGAATGTTTCTTCGGAATCGGTAAAAACGTTCCTTGTTTGTTCGGGCCGCGGTAGCCCAGTTGGAAGAGCAACGGATTAGCAACCCTAGGGTTGCCAGTTCGAAGCTCGGTACAGTCCAAAGATCGTCGTTTACACGGGGGCTGGTGCTCGTTAAATCTGTCGCGGCCTCTAATGTCCTCACGTTGGCGTGGTGTGGAAGTTTGAAGATTGAGATGCCAGCTCAGGTGTTATCGTCATCTGACCGTGGTTCAAAATTACGTGGTATTCTTCTCGGATCTTTCCCTTCGGGTTTGATCCCGGACCGTCGCCAATAGCCCGTTCCAATACGACGTTAATTGACTACCTACCTTCTTTGTTCTTGTTGCTTGGCCAAATACGGTCCTTGTGCCTTAAAACCCAACCGATCCCAGCTAGATATCCAACAGTGTTATAGGGAATAGTTCTCAGAACGAGCTGGTATTGTACGTTTTTATTTGATCACTTATTGGCCTTAGGGCCAGATTCAACTGAAACGTGATCGATCTCTTCAATCGACTGATCGAGTCTTATTTTGGAATTCATTTCCCCGTCTAAATACGATCGAAGCTGTTAGGGTTACCACAGTAGTAAGATGATTATTCAAATGGTTGTGACGTCACACGATCGTCAATTGACCAATAAGAGAACGTGAAGTTGCGTCATATTTGTTTACCTATTTTTTGGTGGTTCGGTTTGTCGCTCTGAAATTGTGTAATTGCGTCGAACGAAGTCGTGTAAGAACCAATTCATTAATTTAATTCTCCCAATTTCAAGCATTAACTATCTTTTCACAATCTGCAAATTTTAATCCACCTTTCTTTAACAATTATGGAATGAGCAAAGAAAGTGATGTTCACCCTTATCTCGAGCGGAAAACTCCGCGGTGCTTATGCCACTTTATCCGACTTTAGAGGCAAAGATGGAACAAAGTGTCCTTCGAGCTAAATGCTTTCGGGTCTGAGCGAATCGAAAAGATTTCCTTGAACTCGGAAATATCGACGAAATTCTCCTTGAAAGTTGAATGATATCCGCCATGTCCAGAAGAAATGTGAATAGAAAATGATCGAGCGTACTCGCGACGAGGAGAGTAGAATATCCTCGATTAGTGAATCGAGTATACACGATCGAGTCGTTGCAGTTGCATCGAAACATCGGCGCTAAGCCACGATCCATCGAGTTTTAAGGCGAAATGATCGAGAAATGTTGCAGTCGAATCTGGCTCTTAGTTCCACAATTTAAAAGACTAATCAAAAGAAAAATTTATTATTTCTAACATTTTTTTAAAGACTGACAGAAAGTACAAAATTGACCCCCTGAAACATATACTTAACCCTCCTGGTTGTTGTCTCGATGAGCTTCCCCGTATTTAGAAAAACTGACCTTATTTGGATGTACGAGATATCTCGTCATTAAAAAACACCTGACCAGATCTTGGCATCAAAAATCGGCACTATCTTGATGACGAGATATCTAGTCATTAGCAAAATTGGTCAGATCTTTGTGGACGAGATATCTCATCGAAATCACTTGAATGGTTGAGAGAAAAAATGCCTCCAAAATACAAATGTCCATGAGGCCGCGGAACTTAATATTACGTATTCATCACATAGCTTACACAAAATAAATTTAAAGTTGCTCCCAAGTAAAGCATTATGGCAACCGAAGAAAAATATTCAGGTGCTGCCCAATGATGCATGACTCTAATTCCTAACCCTGTCTGCGTAGGAAATTCAATTGGACATGATTGCTTCTACTTTTAATTCTATTTCGCCTAGTTTTGATTTTGCTTTATGGCTGTAAGCACCTGCCTCCTCTGATTAATTGGACTCAATTTGTTTCTCTGGTTATCGAAGATTAGATCGCTTCAATGTGATCTGTCAAGAGCAGCTTTTAGCATTCTCATCCTATAACATTGGATTGAAACATTCGCCAGTTTAATTGGTACTTTCGCATCTCGTGGGTTGTATTCGTTCACTCGAATTTCTTGTATAATCGGTTGAGTAAGCTTCGATGTGGATTTCGGCTGCAACAAAAAATGCTTTGAACTGCCATTTCATATTACGTTTTAGGTTTTCATCCGCGGGGAGGCAGAGTTAAATTAAGTCTGTTCGTCAAAATGACTAATCGCAAGTTGTCCATTTTTTTTGTCATATATGTTAATTTCTGAATTGATTATGTTTCTGGAATGACCCAAAATATACGCAAATGTGTCAATCCGCTTTTAATTGATAATTTTATTAAATTGCCTTTTTTCTCTGCACCTTTCCGTTGCAGGATATTCATGTTTTTGTGTATATGTAATCTAAAACCTGCTTTTTATTCTTTTCAGGTAAGTGCCTGACTTTTGCAAAAAGTATCTTCGTTTTGTCCTTTCTCGGATAAGAAAGCTGAATTGGTAAATGAATACACTTGACCTTGAGTTATTTATATTGTGATCATCAATGTCTTTCCTTGTCATTAATTTATGGAACGCGTCGCAAAAGCGCAGCCCGCATTTCCTCCTTCGTGATCCAGTGCTCTTGTTAATTAATTCAGTGATACATGATTTTTTTTGGCTGTCTTATTGTTGGGATAATTTGACAAAAAGTGAGGGCTCAACTTTTATCTCTCGTTCTTAAAAAATTATGTTTTTCGTGCTAAATTAATGTTTCTAGTTTGTTGAATATTAGTTGTGTTTCTGCAAAAGGAAAAACTAAATCTTGCCTAAGAATAGGTAATGCATATGAGTGCTTGAGGTAACCCTTAAAAATTTTTTAAAGAAAATTGCGTTATTTGGGAAGATGTTCACGAATTTGCGCAGGCGGTGTTTTCTAGATCGGCCATTTCAGCAGATTTTACCCTGAATTACTTGTTTACCAACACAAAAGCAAAAGGTCGAAACGTCCATGACAAATGCCTCGGTCATAAAAGCTAGTATTGTTGTCGATTACGTTACCTCCTTATTAACTTCTTCAGAGCTTTGAATCCGTTTTTATTTTGTGGTGATTCAATGTTTTTTCTTCAGTGTACTTAAAAAGAATAAGAACATTATACCTATTGGAGAATTTTAACTATGCAAGTTAGGTGGTATCCTTTTGACCTTGGTTTCAATGATAACGAAAAAAATATCTTCCGAGTAAATTGCGACTGAAACATAATTTTAATTAAAAACTAGACTCTTGGAGTAAAGACATCTGCTGTGTGACAAACGCATATTTAATAACTTCAGCTAAAATGAAACCTTGGCGAAGAAGAGTGCGCTTTTTTGCCAATTTCAAAGTGTTTGCCTTTTCTGTCGCTGTATTATGTGGCCAACTGTTCGTAATTCTTTAGATGGCTTGGGTTTCACGGCATAAGAGCCGTATTTGGCCATACCGAAGACAATGTCAACTAATGGACATACACACAAGCAAAATTGTACTGACACAAGAGAAATATACCAAAGAATCGAACCTGCGCCGCTTACAACTCGCAGGCTGCTAGCGCATTGGACAAACCCACTGAGCCACGACTGCCCCTATTTCCTTTTAAGGAATTCTTCCTCAAGCAAGGGGTCTTCGGGACTCAATAGGTATGTCCACTGCGCTAGCAACCTTCGAGTTGTATGCGGCGCAGGTTCATTCCTGTCGGGTGCATTCCTCCCTGGGTGTATTTCTATCTTCTGTGTCAGTAAAAACTCATTGTGTCTGTCTATTGGTATTGTGTCTGGCTCAGCATGGCCAAATAGGGCCATTGCGCCTTATAACCACAAAACCATCGATTCCTGTCAGGTGCATTCGTCCCTGGGTGTATTTCTCTTCTGTGTCAGCAAAATTTTAATTGCGCTATTACTTAATATTGTAAACGTTCATACGTTGAACGATATTGTAAACGTACTTGGCGTGTATTACTTGATATTGTGTCTGCCGCAGCAGGGCCAAATATGGCCCTTGCGCTATAAAACCCCAAAACCAACCTTCCTCAAACAAACGGACTTTGGTTTTGAATATTTGCAAACGCAAAAGAAAAAAAAAAGGAAATGTTTCTGTAACAAATAACGCAGTGTAGCAACTCCCCTCACTCTGTCGACTGCGATTCTTGCAAACGAGAATCACCCTGTCGATAACCGTGCGTGAAAAGCCGCCATTCTGGCACACGCAATCGATCTACTTTGATGTGTGCAATTTCTGTCCCGTCCCTTGGGAAAGAGGCGAGGCCGGTGCGAATTATCTGCTCTGGAAGTGTTAAGGGCGACAATTGTACGTTTGTTGGCCGAGAATCTCGGAGCCTCTTATTGAATCGCTTCTGTCATAAGCGATTGCCTTATCGGGCCGGCCGATCACACAAGTATGCTGTTCGTTTTCGAGTCAATAAGGAGGCTCCTTATCGACTGGTCGCTCGGGGCGCGTTTCTGCAACGGTTGTCGCTTAATCTTTCCATTTGGCATCGTAATGCCTCGCGCCACCTTAAGTTCCTCCTGCTCAGGTAATGGCATTTCCCCCCTCTTCCGTGTCTTCGCTTACCTAGTGTGAATGTTTGGAAGTGCCCTCCCACCGAGAAGTGCGAAATAATTTCGTACTGTGAAGTGTATTCTGTTCTCTAAGTTCACAAAATTCTAAATCCGTTGTGATAAAACATTAGTAATAAATATTTTCTACTTTTGCGTTAAATCTCACAATGCGCCCGTAATCAAAACCACCGTCTGGTAACAAAAAGAGCCAGCTAATTAGGCGGATTGATGATGTCGCCTTGGATACCTCGTGTAATGGACAGGATTTGAAAGCAGATTGACATCGGATATTTTGGAGGATGGATGAAAAGCGATGGCTCCCTCTACTCCGAATCTCTGTTTGAAACTAAACTTTAAAAAACATCTAATTTATTGGGTGACCTATATTTGAGGTCACGCAATTGTAGATTTGCCAGCATTTTGTGTCGAATTTTGATTGAAGTTTTTTATATTTTTATGTACTAGTTATCCATTGGAACCTCCGTACAGTAGGCAGTTAATTTACTTCGCACTTGGAGCAACACAACGAGCTATTGGTGACAGTCCGGGATCAAACCCAAAGGGAGAGATCCGAGGACCACTTCACGGTCATTTTGAACCACGGTCAGATGACGAGGTCAACACCTGAGCTGGCACCCCACTCTCGAAACTTCCACACCACGCCAACGTAAGGACATTTGAGATTTAACAGCCCACGTGTAAACGACTGTCTTTGGTTGGACCGAGTTCTGAACTCTGAACTTTCCGATTACTATTCCATTACTCTTCCAACTAGGCTACCGCTGCCCCCTCCGTACAACAGAGAACTCGTGTTGCAAATTGCACAATGACGACAAGGCTTAAACACTCGGTCTCCAAAACAAGATCTATAGGTGCAAAATACGACTAACGACCGTTCGTTTCCAACTATTTTGTGTCTCAGGAAACGAGATTTTGCAGGTAGTGTTTTTGGACACGATTTTCTTTCGGTATGGGATATTTCCTTTTTATATCGACTTGAGTGCTCTGATGAAAACGCTGAAAGCGAGCGCTGTTGATCGATTGGCTGAGAAAGGGAAGAGCCAAGGCCGTTCTTTTTCCTTCTGGCAACGGTGCCTGCTTTTGGCGGTGACCTGAAGGGTTCAACCCATTCCGCCGCTCTGCTCAAGGTTTCCTGTCATTAAGGACGAGGACTGGTTGTGTGCGTGAGATGCTCCGAGAGTGTAATCGATTACGGAATAGCTCCACGACCCGGTGACGAATATCATTGAGAGGGTTTCAGGAATGCCGAAGCTTGTCTTTCCAGGAATGTGACCCGAATGCTGTCTACAATCGGTCTGAAGAGATCTTAAAGAAGCTGTCATTTCCTTTTTTTTCCCACTTGGGTTGTCCTGAAATCCCAGGCGAATCCGCCCAATATAAGGGTCCGTCGTGGCTCAGTGGGTATGCCCACTGCGCTACCGACCTTCGAGTTGCAGGCGGCACAGATTCTCTCTTCTGTGTCAGTAAAACTTTCATTGTCCATTACTTGATATTGTATGTCTTGTGTCTGACGCAATGGCCAAATGTGGCCCTTGCGCCATAAAACTCCATAAACCAACCGTCCAATATAGACATCCACCCTAATCCTCCAAGTGGTTTCTCGTCCATCAATACTTAACCAATTTGCCAATGACGATGTTTCTCGTTATCAAGATATTGCTGATTTCTGTATGATGACGAGATCAAGATCTGGTCAGTTTTTTATGACGAGATATCTCGTCCATAATGGTTTCACTCGTCGAGGCAACCACCTGGAGGGTTAAAGAGATATATTTCCCCTCGTGTGCAAGGAAGAATTGTAGACAAGCTCTGCTGATTTTTTACTTGATTGCCTCAGGCCCAGTCTCATTAAGAGCTACGCTATTCAGTCTACTCTGGTTTCTTGTCCATTGACAGAGATGGAGTCGGGAACTGAGAGCTCATTGCTGGTGCTCTTTTTAGCTCACTGACTGATTCAATATGAACATCCACTTTTTAATTACTTAATTTGCCCTCGACGAACCAGGACCGCTGTAGCCCAGTTGGAAAGAGCAAAGGATTAACAACCAGATTGCGAGATCGAAACTCGGTAAAGCCAAAGACCGTCGTGTACACGGGAGTACTGGTGCACTTTAAATCCGTCGTGGCCTCAAATGTCCTCACGTTGGCGTGGTGTGCAAGTTTGGAGAGTGGGATGTCAACCTCGTCAACAGACCGTGGTTTAAAATCACGTGGTACATCTCTTTGGGGATCGATCCCGGACCGTCGCCAATAGCCAGTTGTGTTGCTCCAATGCGACTTTAATTAATTACCATTACAAGAGATAACCAGCCCGATACATCCAATAACTCTTATCGGTGTGCAAAATCTGGAGAATCTTGTTATAAGAATAAAGTACATACTGTACGTAATGTATCGATCGCAGTTCCATAAAGCGCACTGGTTTTCGGATTCCATTGAAGTAATCGCGGCTCTGTTTGCATCCAAACAACTGCTTTAACCATCTGTAGAAATGCTGTTTTCTGTATCCTTTTCATTTAGTGGAAGCATTCCAAAGGGCAGCATTCCCGTATTCATGTCAATGCACTACTCACTGATGATAGAGCCTACTTGCCAACTGCGATTTATGGTTCCTGATAGCGGATTGGAGAACAAAGGATAGCATTGCTGAAGCTAAGAATTGCGACATTTCGTGTTTTGGCGTAACAAATGACGATTATTTTGCTCGAACAATGCCTTACCTTTCAGTTTTAAACTGAATCGAATAATTGTTACGGTATTATCTTGTCAATACTATATCACTGTTTATTTTAACGTAATCGTGAACAGAAAGTAGGAGGAGGGGGAACTTGCGCTCTTGCGGTCATTTTAAGATTTTAAGCTTAATGTTGATATGTTGATGACACTGGTATTTTTGTGACTGACGATAGTTCCTGCACCAATTCCGTATTGGGTAACCGGAAGTAACTCGTCTTCGGGTGGTTTGTTTACGTTGCAAATTTCTTTCCTAAGGTAGGGTCCGCGGTAGCCCGGTTGGAAGAGTAACGGACTAGCAATCGGAAGGTTGCGAGTTCGAATCCAAGCAAAGACCTTCGTGTACAAAGGGGGCTGGTGCGCATTAAATTTGCCGTGGCTTCAGATGTCCTCACGTTGGCGTGGTGTGGAAGTTTGGAGAGTGGGGCGCCAGCTCAGGTGCGACCCCGTCATCTGACCGTGGTTCAAATTTACGTGGTGTTGTCATCGGATCTTTCGCTTAGGGATTGACACTAGACCGTCGCCAATAGCCCGTTGTGTTGCTCCAGTGAGACGTTAATTAAAATGCTTACCTACTTCTCCTAAGGTAGGTTTTCGGTTTTCAGTCGTGTGTGGTGTGAGAAACACTGTTTTCGATTCTATATGCGCCGTGCTTTTCTCCGTAACAAATGTTGGCGTCACTCTTTAATTGGCGTAGCTTTTATTGGAATAAGGGTGTTTTGAAATCACATGTGGAATGGTATTTAATTAACGTCGCACTGATGCGGCACAACTCTATTAGCGACGGTCCGGGATTCATCCCCAAGGGAAAAATCCGAGGATAACACGTAATTTTGAACCACGGTCAGATGACGAGGTCAACACCTGAGCTGGCACTACACCCTCCATACTTCCACCCCACCCCAACGTGAGGACATTTGAGGCCACGACAGATTTAACGTGCACCAGCCTCCGTGTATACGACGGGTCTGGTTGGACCGAGTTTCCAACTCGCAATCCTCCGATTGCTAATTCGTTACTCTTCCAACCGGGCTACCGCGGTCCCACACGTATGGAAATGTAACGTTATTAATACATGCTAACTTCTGGTATCTTGTCCTAGTTGCTTTTTCATCCTCCGTCATTGTGTTGTTTGTCTTGTGTTTGGCGCTGCTTTGCCAAATATGGCTCTTGCGCCATGAAACTAAACCAACCCAAATTTCGTTTTGATAACGAAGTTTTTTGTTCCAGTTTTCATTTTTCACGCCGTTTGACGTGCGCAACTTTTTGTATTAAAGGATTGAAAATGCAAAACAAATTATTGGGCCGTATGTAATTTGCAATGTAGTTAATCTATATAATTAATTCATTTTCCTCTTTTTTTTCTAAATTTTGAATAACAATTGAACATTGACAAGAAGACTCCATGTTATTCAATGATTTCCACTAGCGAAGTTTTGACCAGTACATCGCTGTTCAACATAATAACTGTATTTTGTGCAAGGATTTCAAGCTTGCATTTGCACCCCACAATTTTAATCTCCCACACTCTAAAATCATTAAGTCTAAATCAGATTCCCAACCATTTTGACTCGCGGGGGCCTTTTTAGAATCAATTTCTATGGCGCAGGCCTTACAAATTGAGGCCAACCCTATGTTTTGCAAGTTAATGGTGTTTAGGAGCAGTGTTACAGGGGAGAAGAGGGGATGTCAATGCAATGAAATTATATTTTTAAAACCTTTAAATGAAAGAAAATTTTAAAATTTTTAAACCATAATATATCAATTTATTCTCAACTACCACTGATACACAAGATAGTGTCGAAACTTGGCCATATATTAAAGTTCTTTCAGAGTTCAATAAATCAAACCATTTGCGTTACAACAGATTTTATATTAATGAGAGCAACAATGAGGTCCATACAATAAACACAGTTCCTCCAATTTAATCATTACATCCAATTCAATTCTTATTTTGATTGTACTCTTATTCTTTATTTCATTTAATTATTTATTTTATTTTCCTGGACCCCCTCTTAGTACTCCGCAGAGCACAGGTTGGGAACCAGTGGTAATTGAAAGATGTAAAATCCGACTAACGTTCGCTCATTTCGAATCCTAGAAGAAATGTTTTCTTGTGAAGTAAGAGTCTCGGTGAGTCGAAGTCGTAAAGGTTGAATCCTTTTCTGTTTTCCCATAATTTTTTCACCTCAAACAAAACCGCGTCGAGTCCTTTTTTCATGATGCGGTCGTTGGACCTCTAAGAGACGTTGACTCCGAAGCCGGACTCGAGTTTTCGATCGCATTAGCGGACCGTGCGAAAGAAAGAAGGGAAAAAAGCGTTATCTTCTCTTTCTTTCCCTTTTAGTTAATATTCCCCCCTCGATGCCTCCTTGCTCGATAATGTGGCGAGGCTTCTATAAAACCTTGGGCGAGGGATGGAATCGGGAATCTTTTTTTTTCTGTTTCGAATTCCACGCTTCGCGTCGTCGAGGTTTCTCGCCGTCTGGAAGTGCGCGTCTCCTTTTTCGGGTCTCGCGTCCCCTAAACTGCCGCTTCTGTTCACGCCCATGGGAACCATGCGTGGTGCCTTGGTTAATCTCTATAGTCTGTTTACTTGAACCTCGAGTTGCCATAGTATTTCCATTCAAACATGTTTAGAAACGGCTTGCTGTATTTTTTGTTTGAACTGGGGTACTTCGATGCAGGGAAATCTGGCACTGGCGTGTTGGCATTCGAGTCACGGGGTTTTAATCCCAGTCTATTCGTTCTTTTTGAGGGCAGGTAAACAACGCGTAATTGCAAATGGTACTCTATCAACCTGCGAGTTGTAGGCGGCTCAGGTTCGAATCCTCTGGGTATACTTCTCTTCTGTGTCAGTAAAACTTTGTGTATGTATGTGCATTATTTGACGTTGTCTGTTTTGTGTTTGGTGTAGCTTGGCCAATGCTCCATAAAACCCATCCAATCAAATTACCGTAGGCTGATGGTGATTGGTGTGCTCAGCTTTATTTCGTTCATTCTGTTTTATTCGCTTTTTCTATTTCTCGATTTTATTCTTTTCCTCGTGCATTTTTTCTTTCCATTTGTCTCTTCTAACTTAGTTCAGGTGTGACTTCGTTTGCTGACCGTGGTTCAAAATTACGTGGTGTTGTCCTCGGGTCTTTCCCTTCGGGTTTGATCCCGAACCGTCGCCGATAGCCCGTTTCGTTGGTCCACTGCGACGTAAAATTAAAAACCTTCCTACCTACCTTTTCTGACGTAATCTCCTTTTCTCAAAATTATGTAAAAACGGACCAAATTCTTTTAATGAATATCATTGCGAAACGGCATTTGTTAAAACTACACTGCTGGCCACCCAAATTGCAACACCAAGAAAGACAAGAGATATCACAACAAAATTTATTTTGTAGATAACATGTTGACCAAGTATCAAATGATTAAATTTATAGACTTCTGTGAAGTGTGGTTCCTGCCAAAATCAGTAGCCAGAGTAGCCGCCATTGTTGGAGATCACCGCTGCCACACTCCTCGGCATTGATTCAAAGAGCCTTTGGATGTGTTCTTGGGGTACAGCAGACCAAGCAGCTTCCACATGTTGCCAAAGTTGATCTGGTGTGGCAGCTGGGGATGTATTCTGGGTCAATCGTTGAGCAACCATGGACCACATGTTTTCTATCGGCGAAAGATCCGGAGAGCGAGCTGGCCAGGGAAGCAATTCAATCTGGCGATTGACGAAGAACCCTTGGACAATGCGTGCCACGTGTGGTCGCTCATTATCCTGTTGAAATATGGCTGAGCAAGCCCTGAAGGTAAGGAAGGACAACTGGCTCCAACACCTCGGAGATGTAGCGCTGGCTGTTTAAAGTACCGGCAATGCGTACTAGAGGAGTGCGAGAGTGATATCCAATACCGCCCCATACCATAATACCCGGTGCAGGACCAGTGTGGCGGTGCATAACGCAGCTGTTCAGCATCCTCTCTCCACGGTGTCTCCAAACTCGAATCCGACCATCGTGGTGTTGCAGACAGAAGCGTGACTCGTCAGTAAAGACAATTTCATTCCATTCTGCCGTCCACATCCTTCTTTCATCGCACCATTGGCGGCGGAAACGTCTGGTTCTGCGTCAAGGGTAGACGAAGCAATGGACGTCTTGCGGACAGACCACTCTGCTGTAAACGGCGTCGAATGGTACGCGCAGACACTGGATGATGCGGTACAGACTGAATGTGCTGTGCTATGGTTCGTGATGTGGCTGAGCGATCCGTCACTGCCATACGCACAATATGCCTGTCATCACGTGAAGTGGTGCACTGAGGTGGATGCGATTGAACACGTTGGTCCGTCGTACCCTCCTGCATCCAACGATCACATATCCGCATTACAGTTGTTTGGTTTCGTCCAACACGACTACCGATTTCCCTGAAAGATAATCCACAATATCGGTAGGCCACTATCCTTCCTCTGTCGAACTCGGATACTTGATCAAAAGATGATCGCTGTTTTCTACGAGGCATAATGGATCGTTTTTTTGAAAAAAACCACAAGTGGCCAGCAGTGTAGATCTCAAATCAAGCTGTTTAGCTGGACCAGTCAGCATCTGTTGGCCTCTTTGTGATTGGAGTTTGTCTTTCCACCCTCTACACCTTTTCGATGAATTTGGAAGCGTGAACTGTGTGTATGGTATTGGTGGTTACTTGTGGCTATTGTATGATGTCCCTTGACCCAACCTTAAACCCCGATTAGGTAGATTTTGCGGTCATGTCTGGATGGATGGTGTTGGGTGGATCCCGTAAATGTGAAAAATCCGATCCTGGTTTATGTGTGGATGTTGGCGTTTTTATCAATGGGTGTTGTATGATATCTCTTGACCCAACTTTCCAACCCCTTTGATCAGATTTGAAGATCCCTTGAAAAAGCCCTTTGGTCTGGTTGGACGGTATTGATGGGCGACATCTTTTGACCCAACCTTCCAACCCCTTTGGGAACATTGGAAGGTCCCTTAAAGCCCATTGGTCTGATTGAGCGGTTTTTATTATGTATGGATGGTATTGGTGGTTCTTATCAGTGAATATTGAATGACTGTCCTTGGCCCAACCTTAAACCCCTTTCGATCGATTAGACGGCTTGAGTTATCAGTAAAATACAACCAGTTTTTGCACATTCGACCATTTCGAATCTACTCCATGAAGCAATATTGCCAAAATATTTTATTATCAAAATTAATAAGAAAAAATGAGGTAAAGAGGGAATTTCAAAGGTCCTTTGATGGTCCCCAAAAGTACTTGGAAAATACGAACATTTCTTTTAGTCCTTGAATTTTGCTTGGACTTTGTTTTAAACAAAATTTGTCCGATAAGTTTCGAGTTCGCATTTTTTCGCCTTTCTATGATCTGTTTCTCGCTTTTTATTCTTTCTGCTCATTGATTGACAAATGTATTTGATTTATTTTACCTATTGATAAACTTTTAGTTTGGAAATTAATTTTTTCTTGCTGCGTTTTTTGTCGTGTATATCTTCCTTGTGATCCATCGGTGATTTAAAAGCAGCATTTTTCATTACTGTTCTGTTAGGTAGGTATTTTAATTGACGTCACACTTGGAGCAACACAACCGGCTATTGGTGACGGTCTGTTCTCTAAGGAAAATAACTAAGTCCGAAAGACGGAGTTTTTTCATGCTGCAATTTAAATGCTTCTATTAGAAGGTGGGTAGTCCAGTTGGAAGAGCAACCAATTAGCGACCGGAGAGTTGGAAGTTCGAAGCTCGGTCCAGCCATAGACCTTCGTGTACACGGGAGCTGGTGTGCGTTAAATCTATCGTGGTCTCAAATGTCCTGATGTTGGCGTGGTCTGGAATTTTGGAGAGTGGCGTGCCAGCTCAGGTGCTCGTCATCTGACTGTGGTCCAAAATGACGAGGCGTCTTTCCCTTTGGGATAGATCCAGGACCATCGACAATAGTCCGTTGTGTTGCTACAGTGGGACGTTTATTAACTACCAACCTACCATAAAAAATCCAAACAACCCTATTTTGTTAATCCTTGGACATTTCTTTCTGTGTCATGTTCTATGATGTGCGCGACGTAAAATGTGCCTTTTATTGAATTTCCCTCGATGATTGCTTGCACTCTTTAATTGAGAGGTTCTCTCAGCAGGGAGTGCCGTAGGTGACCGTGATCTTGCTGGTGTCGAAACGTTGACGAACTGGGTAACAAATGGTACGTGACACAAATAGCAAGTGGCCTTGCCCACCTCCAACAGCCTTCGCTTGTAATGCGATTATGTCTGACTCGATTACACGGCGCTTTTCATGCCGTGCCTCGTGTTATCGATATGGTTTTTTATTACCTCTTGTCACCTGTGGGACGAACGTGGGTGAGCGGTGCGATATCCTGGAAGTGATTCAGGACACCCTAAAACGTAATGAGTAATTAAACTTATGCATAAGCTTTTTTATGTTTCAGAGTCGAAACATGAGCAACAGATATCGTATTGAGTACAGGGCTCGTACGAGTCCTTGAGAAATGTTTCGATTTTTTCAAGGTACTTGGAAAAAAGAAAATACCTTCGGATACCTTATTTTAAATCCATTTAAAATGAGTACAAGCATCAATATGTACATTTCGTACCACCAAATGCCGCGTTGGAAGAGCAACTGATTAGCAACCGGAGGGTTGCGACTTCGAAACTAGATCCAGCCAAGACCATCATGTACACGGGGACTGGTGTACGTTAAGTATATCGGGGCCTCAAATGTCCTCACGTTGGTGTGGTGTGGAAGTTTGGAGAGTGGGCACCAGTTCAGATTTTGACCTCTCTGAATTTCAGGTTTTGACCTCGTCATCTGACCATGGATCAAAATAACGAGGATTGGATTGGATGTTAGGGTCCAAAAGCGGACAAGCTGCGCCAAACACAAGACAGGATATAACCCAATAAGAAAATGACGAGGTGTTTTCCTCCATCTTTCCCTTCGGGTTTGATCCTGGGCCGTCGCCAATAACTCTTGTGTTGCTCCAGTGCGACGTTTATTAACTACCTACCTTCATTAGAGTTGCGAGATCTTCCCTGTAGTTTTAACAATCGTATGTTGCTCCATATCTCAAATCAATTGAGCTTATTTAAGCTAAGCGGCAAAATTGGCGAATGAATCCCGTAACGGTCGATTTTATAATGATTTTATGCGCCATTCGACTCTAAACGAATCAAGTCGATTTCTGGCCCCTTACGTTAGTCAGATATGTTTATAGATAAATGGAGATACGGATCTGGAGTTGTTACTCCAGTCCACTCCTTGAGATTGCATGAAATTCCTTTAAAATTTCTTCTCAAAAAGTAGGATTTTTCTCACCGTCCCTCCGGATGAAAATAAAGGCAAACGGTTCCACATCTGAGTGAAAGCAATAAAGATTTCGATACGGGTGCTTTGGGTTTAATGTTTCCGGTTCGAGTTTTACGATTCAATGCCCCCTGTGTCGCTCGCTGCTGAGATTGGACTGCGATACCCAATACAGGAGGGGGGAAAGCAAATGTTTTTAAAAGGCCCGACTCGAACCAAACTAATATTGCTTCTTGTCCCCCGGGGGAAGGAGATCGAGATGATTTTATTAGGTATCTCTTGGAAAATTCGTACTTTTGTTTGGTTGTAATAACTTTGTTTCAGTAGTGTCGTAGCAGAAGTGCTTGGAATTTTTCGAAAATTCATTGCCTTTTGAATTCTTAGGCCTTTAAGCTGAAAAATGATTGAAATCTTGAGTTGTTACGACATACAAATATAACCTCTGTTCAAAAATTTCCGAGACTGACTTAACTCGCGAAACAGTTGACAGGAAATTTACAGGCTCCAGGAAGCAGCAGTCCAATTCGGGGCTGCGGTAGGCCGGATGCAAGAGTAACGTATTAAAAGCAACCGGGGGTTGCGAGTTCGAAACTCGGTCCGACCAAAGACCGTCGTGTTTGTGGGGCTTGTGTGTCGTGGCGTCAAATGTTCTCAAGTTGGCGTGGTGTAGAAGTTTGGAGAGGGGTACCAGCTCAGATGCTGACCTCGTCATCTGACCGTGGTTCAAAATGAGGTGTTGCCCTCTTATCTTTCGGGGCCGTTGTGGCTCAGTGGGAATGCCCACTGCGCTAGCAACCTTCGAGTTGTAGGCGGTGTAGGTTCGATTCCTGTTGGGTACATTCCTCCCTGGGTGTATTTCTCTCTTCTGTGTCAGTAAGACTTCGATTGTGTGTGTATTACTTGATATCGTATGTCTTGTGTCTGGCGCAGCATGGCCAAATCTCGCCCTTGCGCCATAAAACCCCAAAACCCAACCAACTTCGTATCTTCTCTTTGGGATGGATCCCGTACCGTCGCCAATGGCCCGTTCTGTTGATCCAGTGCGACGTGAATTCAACTACCAGCCAATTCTGCCACCTGTTTGAAATTTCTGAGATGCACAGAGGGGAATTGCGAAAGGGATAGCACCCGCTCCCGTTGCCTTTGAGCAGCAGAGGACCAGTTCCATTTTTTATTTGAAACTTGAATAAAAACAGCTATAGAAACGTACCGCATGTTAAAATGAGCTTATGATGCAGCATTATCCCAAAGATTGAGTTTTTGAGTCATGCACGTTTCCATGATGACCGGGAGTCCCTTTAAGATGGGGGCTCAGCAGGGTTTGCCCTCTGTTCTAGTAACACCTGCGATTGGGCGTCGCAGATTCAATTCCTGTCATTCGATTTCTCCCTGGGTGTATTTATCTCTTTGCCCCCTCGAGGGTGTGTACGGGCTTCACAACCCCGAGGCACCCTAGTGATCTATTCTTTCCCGCTTTCATCCATAGCAGAGCTTTGTCTAAACACGTGAATACTGCAAAACAGGTCATCTGCTGCAGAGAAATCTATCAGATGTGCCTGTGAGTACAGATGGTACAATGTCATCATCTATTGCTCAGCGGGTTCGATTCCTTCCTGCACCCTGTTGCTGTCTTTTAAAGTCAGTCAAACTTTCCTTGTATGAGTATGACCATTACTTGACGTTATCTGTCATTTGTTTGGCGGAGCTTGGCCGAATGTGCCATAAAAACCATCCATCTTCAGCGGTTATCTGAACAGCGGAATCGGCTATCACATCGTTTAGACCAGCCGGGGCTCAGTGGGCACACCCACTGCGCTAGCAACCTGCGAGTTTTTGGAGGCGTGCATAGATTTGATTCCTCCGTCCCCTCAGGGCACATCTTTCGGTGTGTATGGGCTTCACGAACCCAAGTACTCCTAGTGATCTATTCTTTCCCCGTGGGGTTTACTGTCTGGTAAACAAGGGAGTCGCGACCCAATCGATTTTTCTCTACTTCTCTCCATCCTCTATTTACACGATAGAATCACCATTACCCAATGGGGAAATGAGAAATGGCGACTCTTGACGAGTGTGATAAAGGAATCGAGTTTTCATGGCAAGTATCGAAGGTTGAGACGATCCATTTGTGTGCTCCTATTCCTCACTAATTCCCCCTTTTGTATTGACGCGTCACCTCCATTAATTCACGCATCCGCTACAGCCTCCGGGAGTGTGTTGGTATTTATAGGTTAATTACATTCTTCACGCCGCATTAATGCAAAACGGAGCCCGAGTTTTTCTCCTTCGATCGGCCCTGTTTCGATTTTTATCCCTTTTTCCCACCCTGGCGTAATAAATGATTTTTTTGTCCCGTCCGCTGGGTCCCGGGAGATGATTTAAAAGTCCCGCCTGATCATAAATCATGCATGATGGATGAAGTCTTATTTCCAAAGAGAAATAGTTCGGCCCGCCCTCCTTCGCCATGTGTATGTGCGTTCTCGCCCTGATAAATGCAGTGTCGTTTTGGAAATGATTTCGCCGCTCGGCCGGGTTTTTTCCCTCTCGGTTTTTGATTCTCGTGCAGGAAATGATATTTGTTTCGTGGTGTGAGAAGGGGCCGCTCTAGCCCAGTTGGAAGAGCAACGGCAAACAGGGTTACGAGTTCGAAGCTCGGTCCAACCAAACACCGTCGTGGTGCATGTTAAATCTGTCTTGGCCTCGAATGTCCTCACGGTCGCGTGGGGTGCCTGCTAAGCTCAAGTGTCCTCGTCATCTGAGCGTGGGTTCGAAATGACGAGAGTTTGTCCTGGGATCTTTCCTTTCGTGTTTGATCGCCAATAGCCCCTTGTGTTGCTTCAGTGCAACGTTTTGGAGTTGCGGAGGTTTTGGACTGTTCATTGGCGGGGTTTGCATATAATACTGTAGAAAATATTCATGCATTCAGCGTAGGCACGTATTACGGAAACGGGTTGACAGCTGTTCTCGGACGTTTTATTTCCTAGTCCCCCTTCAAATCTGCAATCATAGGCACCCCAGTTTTACGGGAAAATTACCAGCATTTGAAATGCAGGGTAATTTCCCCGGTAAAATAACTGAATTGAGATTGTATCTGCAAGTAAATGATCGACGAAGCTTTTCAATGGTGAAGAAAACTGTCCAAAGTAGGTCAAAATCACCAGGTTTTAAACTCTACGCCAATACAGATTCGATTTTAGTATAAAATTATAAAAAAATGTTCCCCAGAGAAGTAAAAATAGCCACAATTGGCGTCCAAAAATAAAAACTGCAAACGAATCTTAATTCTTTGCGAGCCAAGATATCAATACGCGTACAAACGATAATCATTTGGCATTCGCGCACAAACGATAACAAAACTAATTATAATATAAAACTAATAGTGTGTAGTTTAATATATATACGAGTGTATCGCAAAGATCGGTTAGTGCAACAGAACCTCGGAACATAAATTGTACTAGGACAGTTATATTTGATACATTCATCGTTGAAGCACTCTTAAATCGAAAGCAAACTGGAAAGCAGAAAGATCCGACCCATTTGGACACGACTAGTCCTAGAATCTAGTCGTGATCAGTGCTATTACTTCCTAGGTTTATCCTCCATTCGTTAGGTGTGGGACAGTTACGTTATAATGTCATGTTTCGTTTCTGGAGAACTGAAATTCTACCCTTTTGGTGACAAGGAGGTAATTGCTTCACGTTTGAAAAGGGTTATTGATATTTCTGGGGGTGAGGAGTCTCATCCGCCACCTGACAGCGAGCGGTCTTGCAGACCCTTGATCCATTCAGAGTGGGTCAATCCAAGATTGACCCCTGCGGTTAAAGGCCGAGGCGTTTATTCAGATCCTCTTTTGAAGCCTGACACTCGTTTGACGGCTTTTCTTTGCCGATTTCCCCCTTTTGCTTTTATTTATTTGCTTGCTGCGGAATGTGCCTTCAGCGTAAACACCTCCTTCACAGAATCTGTGCCAGCGCTTCAGAGAAGGCCTTTAAACTTTCACCGTATGAATTATTTTCACAAGTGGTTGTGTCAACTGATCCTAAATGTTTTGGTTTGTGAGTTGTTAGCACCCACTCACAGCGTTCTCCAAATTGTTTGTATTTATTGACGCTACTCACATTTTCTTCCGCATTTAATTCCATTTGCAAAGCTGCCACATGCAACTAAAAGGGGGTTCTTTGATGCTATTTTTTATTATACTATTTTGAGTAATTTGCTATGTTGTGCAAACTTGATGTGCTCATCTTTGAAATAATCTTACATTACTAAAATGTAATCCCAAAATAAAGTATTGCTGTTTCACAAGTTAATGCAGTCACTAGTGAAATTATTACAAGGAAATGAGCAATATAAAAGAAAATTATTTGTGTCATGTTTAGATTTTATGTAATGCAGGTGTTGTGCAAATGTGTTCATGGTTTTTAGCCGTCATGTGTGACCTAAGAATAATGGACATTCTTTTTTTACTTCCAGAAGGTAACTTAATTCTTTCGTTTTAGTTTCCGACTTCTATTTTTACCATACGCCATATTTTAACCTCATCTTAAACCTTTTCATCGCCAATGTTATCGGACCTATTGAGTCAACCTCCCCATTCATCACTTTTTACCATCGACCTTAAAATGAAATAGACGGAGCATGTGCCCGCAGCTTCCTGTTATTTCTTCCAGTTGCTCGGTTTGAAGATCTGTTGTGGGTAAAAGCATGAATCGTAAATTATTGAGTGGTTAAATTGATTATCCACCGTGATCAAGAACACTAATCTGCGCTTCCATAGCCAATCGGCTAAGTCGATTTGTGATTTACCCTTCAGAGATCTTATGACATCGAATCCTGTGAAATCATGAGTAGACGCCCGTGTCTCCTTCTATCTAGGTGACTTGTTTCTGGTAGCATAAGCATCGGCCACGATACTTAAGTTTGTACCTTCATCTTTCCGCTTTAGCTCGATCCGGCTGGATTTTGTCATCAAATGTTTAGATAGATTGTCTAGCGTGAACTCTCTCATTGTCATCCATCCTGTATAGCAGTTGTACCAAATTATCGTATTCGTGAGATAAGTGTCTTATCAATTGGAAGCAAACTAAGAGGTCTGGGATTTCGAATCCACCTTCTTTGATTTGCAAAAGTTTCTCATGCACTCGTTTGCAGAATATTCCAATGGATTCGTCCTCCGGCTGGTAGCGGATTGAAAAGAACTCGTCCACAAGACCTGCCAATCGTGCTCTAGATGCTGGTTCAATGTTGGTCTTCAATATATCCCAAGCTTCCTTACCGTCCTCAGTAGATGACACATTAGGATGTTCAGTCTCTGGCTTAACATTGAAATTTACAGGATCAAACCTAATCTTATTTTTAGTACAATACTTTTTAATATCATTTAAAGACCTCATTCTCAAATTTTCAGAATAATAGTATACATCAATCCTATTGCTTTTATTTCTAGGTTTTTCGATTCTTCGCCAATTTGAAATGTTAAGACATTTCAAGTTCTCAGTTTTAACTAAAACCTTTAGAATCTAAAACTCGAGTTTCACTAACCGATTGCATAAAAGAAGTTATTTGGTTTAGTAGAATTATTAATGAATTAAGTTTGTGCGATTACATAAGACCCCTAGTGTATTGCGATAATCAATCTGCTATCTATTTTTCAAAAAATAATCGAGAAAACTTTAAAACGAAATGATTAATTAATATTAATGATAATTTGTGATTTATCCTTCAGAGATCTTATGACATCGAATCCGCCCACATGATCCGTCTGTTTCATTAGAAGGCTTATGCTTTTTACCTCCTTCATCATTCAGGATTTTTACCATATCTATAATGGATCAGATTTTTAATTGAATTTCATTAAGTTTTATCATCTAAGATGGAGACACCTCATCTTAGTTATAATTTTTCTTGTAATAAAAATGTTACCTTCATGCTTAATTTTAGTATATTGGCTTCAATTGTTATTGGTTTGAATAGTATTATCTTTTAATGTTGATCTGATTATTATTCTGATATCTTTTAAATCTTATTTTCTAAATTTTATTGTCTTGTGATTGGCGCAGCTTGTCCATTTCTGGACCTTGCGCCATTAAACCTAACCAACCCAACTTTTATTTGATTTATTTTGAGGTTGATTGATATTTGTAGAACAAATTTCAACCATCCTGTTTCTCTCGGCAGTTGAAAAACGCCTAGATCTGTTCTACGATTATCAACGCTTCCAAGATTGCTCTTATGTGATGTGTTTTTTCGAGAAGAGATAATTTTCGATCGTGACAGACACTGTCCTGAAATAATGCGTCGATGTCCTAATTCACTGATTAATTTACGTAATTCTTTATCACTTATGAGTGATCGCAAATTATTTTTATGCGTTCGTGAGTGAAGGAACGATAACATTTTTCAATGTTTTAAAATAAAATCTTATCGGAAGGCATTTTATTAGACTTCTGCTGACTCGTAATGTAAATATTTTCTCATCCCAATTTTATTTCTATACTTTTTCTTGCTTTGTATTAAAGGATATAATTTTATTTTTACCTTCAAAATAAATACTGTTTTGTGGAACGTCCTTCACAAATTTTGACTGAATATGCCTGACCCTTTCATAAAAATGTAGTTCAAAACAAAAGATGGGCTATTTTGCATCTGATATCTAGTTTGTCTCAGATCCGACGAACTTAGTGGAAAGTAATTTCTTATCGTATGACAGTACACAAGATTTTATGTTAGCGATGTTTATGTATCCATACTGTCACAGAAAAAATTTATTGACATGACTGGGAAAATGCAGAAAAAAAAGAAATAAATAAGGAAAAAACATGAAAAGTACCAAGAATAAAACATACAATCAAAATTCCTGAAAGAATTTTCAACTTTTGAATTATCAAAGAAAATGGCCAGGCTTGGTGGTTAAGTGTTGATCTTTATAAATTGATGGACTATATATAGGCTTCAAATTGACTTACGCCACAAAAATATGTTCTCTAATGGAAAAAGTAATAAAATATTCAAGAGGATTAAAAGAATTTCTGATTGTTTGAAAGATAGTACGCGACACTTAAAAATGTTCAGGGGAAGAGGAACTCTTGAACAATGTATAAACCATTATAATTTTGGAATTTTTAAAAACTTTTTCCTCTGAAAAATTTGAAAACGGTCTTAACATTATGAAGCCAAGATCCTTTCAATTGAAAAATTGTTACTTTAAAAAATTAACTCCTGATTTTAAATGTTTCTTTAAAATTGATTTTTTACATGATTATATGAACGTGTGTCCGTCAATGTGTGCAAATAGCCCGTTGTGTTGCTCCAGTGCGACGTTAATTATCTACCCACCTAATTTTAAATGTTTCTTTAAAAGTGATTTTGTACTGATATGAACGTGTATCCGTCCATGTGCGTGCAAGTGCGAATTTCTTTTTAAATTTTGATTTTCAAACTTCGTATTCAATAAAACTACGAGCATCAGATATGCGGAAGTTAAGTTTGCCAAATTTAGTCCTGCATTTTTCACTGTTTTATGAAGAATGAGGAATATATTTCGTCATGCTAAACCAGCAATCGCATGCAATTAATTGTTCGCACACATGCGAGTTCGTGAATATTCTTAGTGTACAGATGGATAAATTTTCTGCTTGTAAAACATTGAACCTTGCTCTCATGAAAGAGATTTTGACACTTATCTACAACTTGTTCGTTATCTTGAGTCAACTCGATACGTCACTTTGTGCAGATCTATCGACTATTTACGAGTATTCCTATCGATAATACTTTGTTTACGATATAAACACTTGTTCAACTTGCTGGTGAAAGATCGTTCCTTCCATTGATCGTATGCATTTTATTTAACAAGGCGGCTTTTATTCCGAGTTTCTTAGCGTTCTTTTCCCGCAGCAGTTTATCATGCTCCGAGGCTCGTTAAACGCGGGGATGCTGAAAGATAAATGGATGCATTGATTTTTCCTTAATGATCTTGCAGTGCCCCATCCTGCATTCACTTTCCATTTTTACCAGATTTTTCTTTTTGATGTAACAAACTAAAATGTCGACTAGTGATTTTCGTCAGCGTTAGGTTCAGTTATGGGTCGCCGCTGTATCCTGGTTGGAAGAGCAAAGCAACCGGAGGGTTGCGAGTTCGAAACTCATTCCAGCCAAAAACCGTCTTGTACACGGAAACTGGGACACGTTGCATCGATCGTGGCCTCAAGTGTCTTCACGGTCGCGTAGTGTGGAGGTTTGGAGAGTGGGGTGCCAGCCCAGGTGTTGACCTCGTTATCTCTGACCGTGGTTCAAAATTAGGTGTTATCCTCGGGTTTTCCCCTTCGAGGTGGATCCCGGACCGTCGCCAATGGCCCGTTGTGTTTGTTACTCCGGTGCGACATAAATTCATCCACCTACCTATCTAAACTGATGTGTTGAATTAGGAAGTAAGGAAGGTAATCAGTCTGCAAAAATATTCTTCCATACTTTGTGAGTTTTAAAAGATTTTTGCCATTGATTTTGGTTTAAATTTTATGGAACTTGAAATAAAAATGCGTTTATTAATGCATATTTCCCTCTTCATTTCTTATAAACTCGACCCTCACTATAACACGCTTTTTCTTATCTCCAACCAGCGCGATATATCGAGAAGTTACTGCAGTTTAATACTGTGTGTACCTGTCGAGAAGACAGATGACCTTGAGGAAGTCCGTTTTTGGAAGGTATTGAAGCCTTCCTGGGCTTGCCCATTGCGCCATACTATTACGAGTTTTTCATGTGAAGGGTTTGATTCTTGCAACTTATCGTGTGTATTTTTCTTCTGTGTCCACAAAATTTCCTTGTGTGCGTTTGTCTTGAACTTGTCTTGTGTTCGGGCGCTGCTTGGTCTTGCCCGTAAATCCCAACCAACCATCTTGCAAGGTAATTAGCTCGCCAGGGGGAAAGGACTGCCATAACATGTGTAGCGATCGCCATTTGGTGATTGTTTCGCCCGATATCCGGTACCGGATCAACTCGGAGCCAGAATCTGCACTATAGACGGCAAATGGATGAGCTCATTGCTTGCTTTTAAGTTGACGGATTATTTAACTCATAATCTTTCAAAACTACGTGACTCAAATGCCAACTCGACAAGGCCAGACTATCGGAGGTATGCAGTGATTGTTTACGGAACTAAACTTTCCATCCGATGAGCCATTAAAACCTAAACCAACCAACCTAAAATTTCCATTGGTACGGTCAGTTATAATTTTATCGGCTTCTGAATTCATGTTTGATTTTCAGCTTTTGTCAGACATTATTGCAATCAAATGCATTATATCCGCATTGCATGTCTTTAAAAAGTTGATATTTCGTCGCAAGAAATCCCAAATTTTACCACGTTAAATTTGCCACTGCTGCAGTTTATTAGAGATGCAAATTCAAATGGTTAGCTCCAACAATACAGTGGGGGTCGTTTTGGCTCAGTGGGTATGTCTACTGCGCTAGCAATCTTCGAGGGGTAGACGGTGCAGATTCATTCCTCCCTGGGTGTATTTCTCTCATCTGTATCAGTAAAGCTTTCATTATGTGTGTCAGTTTATTACTTGGTATTGTACAAGGTGGCCCAAAAGTTGCTAGAGCATTTAAAAATAGAGTAACTCTTTTATGTATTAAAAATTCTTATTCTTTTATAAACAATAAATATACTTGGAAATTATTTTTAGTTTTGTAGATTATGCCCTTCAAATGGCCACCCTTTTGTTCTTGGCAGTGGTGGGTTCTTTCTAAAGTGTGCTCCATCACCTCTCGTAATGTTTGTTGGCTTATTCCTTCAATTTCTTCACGGATTTTGGCCTTCAATTGCTGGATGGTCCGAGGTTTGTTGCGGTATTCTCTTTCTTTTAGATATCCACACAAGAAAAGTCTGGAGCTGTCAGGTGAGCGTGGAGGCCAATTGAATTCAGTTTCGCAAAATTATCCGCTTTCCAAAAAATGTGCCTTACGAGCTCCATCGTCGGGCGAGCTGTATGGGGAGCAGCGCCCTCTTGCTGCCACCATACTTCTGGTGCGTTCTCAACTGCAGGACGCACAAAATGACGAATGTAAGCTCTCTAGATTAGCACAATTAACCGTTGATTTTGTAGATGAAATTGGATTATTTTTACTCGTTGCTCTCGTGAATTTCTCCATAACTATTTTCCAAGGATTACATATTAAAATCTGAAAAGAAATTTGAAAAAAATAATAGCAAAATTTATTTTTTTAAATGGTCTAGTTACTTTTGGGCCACCTTGTTTGTCTTGTGTCTAGCTCTGCATGGCCAAATGTGGCCCTTACGCCATAAAACTCCAACCAACAATTCGATGTTTCCTTTTCAAACCAATCACCGTTTCTAAAGTAACGGAACGAAATTTTTTGTGTGCTTTAAAAAACAATAAAAATACACCTGACACAAAAGGCTCAACAGCCACGCGACCAGATGTTCGTCTGTTCCGAGCGAGGCTTTTATGGACTTACGCGATCCGCAGCTGTCTTGCTGCTGCAGACAAGCTCTGCAGCTGGTGGGCAGGCAGCTGAAGTCAAGCATCCGATATGGCATCATCTATCATGCATGACCCGAGTCAAAAATCGCTCATTCGCAACGCCGAGTGCACAGGAGGTATTTACTTCAGGTGGAAACCAACTGTCCTCTGGTACCAGACACTGCGCCGAGAAGGAATGTTGGGGACAATTGGAAGTCTTCACCTTCATTCATCGCTTTTTACATCACTCGGGATTTTTTTTATCTCATTTTTAATCAACATCTTTCAATTACATCTGATTTTCATTTTTATTAGTCAACTAAGACGGGTATGTCCCATCTTTATCTCGAATACTCGTGTTTTTTAGCCACATAATCTGTTTTTCAAGGGTGACTTGTTTTTCTTGCTACATTACATATTTTACCCCTGCAGCTGTTATATCACTTCAACTGCATCCATATCATCAAGGGGCCGCGGTAGCCCAGTTGCAAGAGCAACGGATTAGCAACTGGTGGTTTGCAAGTTCGAAGCTGTGTCCAGCCAAACAACGCCATGTACACGAGGGCTTGTGCACGTTAAATCTGTCTTAAGTCTCGAATGTTCTCCCGTTGGCGTGGTGTGGAAGTTTGGAGAGTCGAGTGCCAGCTCAGGTGTTGACCTCGTCATCTGACCGTGGTTCAAAATGACGAGGCGTTGTCCTTGGTTCTATCCCTTAGAAATTGATACAGGACCGTCGCCAATAGCCCGTTCTGTTGCTCCAGTGCGACATTAATTAACTATCTACCATATCATCAGTGGCCCTTGCGCCATAAATCCCAAAACCAACCATCCTTCCACTTGATGCGCTTCTATCTTTATCTTAGACTATTAATTTTTAAATATTTTTGGGTCACATATTCGTCTTGTGTTTGCGCCATAAAACCTTAACATCCAATCCAATCAAAAACCATATAATTTAAAAATCTCATCTTTTAAATTTACTTTTATTGTTGGTTAGGTTATTTTAACGAATAAATGTTTATTAGTTTATATTCTGTCTTGCGTTTAGAGCAGCTTGTCCTTTTTTGGACCTTGCGGCCATAAAACCCAAACCAATTAACCCGAAGAGTGTTACTCTCGCAGGATTGCGTGGGGTTAATTTTTTGCGACCCTTGTTACTAATATTGTTTCATTCTCGTATACTATTCATTTTGTTATTCCGGTGGTTTGGCGTTCGAGTCATACGGTTTTGGACGAGTTTATTCGTTAAATTAGGGGGCAGGCAAACCGTAAACAATGCGGTTTCACGATCGGCGTCTTAAGCGTAGTTTCTGGTACCGAGTTGAATGCCGAAAGCCATTGCAGTGATTACGAGGTGACAAAACAGATAATCATCTAATGGCTATGCATGATTTTTCGTATGGCATCATCTCTTTCCCCTTCGATCTCACCCACCTTTGTGCAAATGGAGTTTCCGAAGGTCATGCACTTTTTCACCGGAGCCACACCTGTTTTGGATTTTTTTTTTATTTCTAATTTTGGTTTAGAGGCTTGGTAATCTCTTGTGTGAACAATATGTCACCATAAAACAGCGATTTCACTAATCACATCCGCGAGTATTTGCCATTTCTATGAATTGTAGTCGGGATTAAGTTAACTGGATTTAACTTGATTACAGAATACCCTGCAGGGTGTTAATCTGTAAAATCTCACGAATGGTAAATGCGACACTACGATTTATTAAGAATAAAATGCGTACAGTAAAACAAGAATCAACAGTAATCCATTTGATTTAAAAATAAATATTCCGTATTTTTAAATTGTATTAAAGAATTACAGCATTCATTTTTTCTAAGATGAATTTGAAGGTTTTCAGGAACTATTTTTATGGCGGAAGGACCCATAAATAGGTATTAATAGGTACGTCGATCCCAAGTATAGATAACAGTATGATCCCTCATGCACTTATTGATTGAATGCTCTTGCTGTTATCTAGCGTCATGAAGCATAGAATACCTTGTGCTCAACATGTTAACCGATAACTCTAAAACTTCCAACTCGTTGGCGTGCTGTGGAAGTTTGGAGAGGGGTGCCCGCTCAGGTGTTATCTCGTCATCTGACCGAGGTTCAAAATTACGTGGTATTCTCGGATCTTTCCATTCGGGATAGCCTGTTGTTTTGCTCCAGTGTGACGTTAATTAAAATACCTACCTAGTAAAACTTCCAATATCTGATTAGTGAATGGGGCGGGAAAAAAATATCTCGATTGAAGCTGGTAGAAAATACTATAACCGTCACCGCACACGTTTTTTAAGGAACAACTCAGTTAAATAAGGTTGGTTGTTTTCGGGTTTTATTAGCCCTCTTAGGGACAGTTAAATAAGGCTATTAAAATATTTTTTTCTCGTCTGGGTGATGCCCTAGACCCAAGTAGTTCCCTTCTGTTGACACCTGAAGCCCAGATGTTGAATTGCACTCACCACCGGGTCGGCTGGGTGTACCCCGTTTAATTCGAAACCTTTTCAACCCGACGCATCTCCCCGACCGTATATCATTAAACAAGAACAACTACTGAATCCGATTGAAAACCAACAACGGCCGAGAACCCATCTCCATTTTAATGAACCCTGCGGAAAGAAAGGCAAGAAGAGATGTTGCCCTAGCGCTTTATTGATCCGGGGGAAGTGGGTCAGAAGTCTACTCCACATCGATCTCCGTGTCCAGACCAACCCCGTGCGGATGGATTGGTTTGTTTATTCTGCGTGACCCTTCGGATGCAGTGGCACGGCACTTGACCCTGACACCTTTGTTTGGAGTGCGACCTTGGCTCGCTCTGTTCTTACCTAATTGCGGCCATCACTCATGCCGAGTGGTTTGTTTTGGTCTCGCTCGTTCTTCTCTCTCGCTGTCGCCGAATAATGCGATTTGTTATCTGTTCTCTCTCTTGTCAAACCTCCCAAGTGGTTTGGACGAGATGGCTTTTCTTCGTCGATATCTCGTCCATTTTGCTAATGGTATCTCGTCATCAAGGTCATACCGATTTTTATGGTAACGAGATATCTCGTCCATCCAAGATCTGGATGGGGATCGCGACTCCAGGATGCCCAAGCGATCTTTCCCTTCTCTCCATCCTTCCTTTTCATAATTACTTGACATTCTCTCTAGAGTTTGCCCAAATATGGCCCTTACGCCATAGAACCCCAAACTAACCAACCATCAAGATCTGGTCAGTTTGGTGGTATCTCGTCGAGTCGAGGACCACCAGGAGGGTTAGGGGGTCCTGCATGTTGTAGGCTGCGTAGGTTCGGTTCCACCCTGTGTGTATTTCTCTCGTATGGCAATAAAACTTCGTGCCACGTGTTCATTACTTGATGTCTATCTTGTATTTGGCGCAGCTGAGCCATGACCCCATAAAACCCGACCAGCCCCGGCGTAGCTTGTCCAATACTGGACCTTGCGCCATAGAACCCAAATCAACCAACCAACCCCTCTTTAGGAGCTGCAGTAGATCAGTTGGTAGAGTTCGAAACTAGGTCCATTCAAAGACCGTCATGTACGTGGGGGCACTTTAAACCTATCGTGGCATCCACTGTCCTAACGTTAGGGTGATGGGAAAGTTTGGAGAGTGGGGTGCCAGCTCAAGTGCTGACCTCGTCATCTGGTTCAAGATGACGAGGTGTTCTCAGATCGTTTCCATCGGGATGGACCCCAGGCCGTCGCCAATAGCCCATTGTGTTCCAGTGCGACTTAAATTCAACTACATACCTCTCTTTAGATTTGCTGGGGATTGTTTTGTTTTAGGATCAGGCAGCCTAGCTGAGTATAGCGGTCTTAGTGCTTGTCTGCCACCTGGTAAGTCGCGGGTTCAATCACTAACAACCATACGGTTTGTAAGCGTATGGTGATTGTCCTTATTAGGAGTAGCGGCCATTGGATGCTCCTTCACAAGTAGCCGTTAGTTCGCCCCTTGTAGAACCGAAGAACGAGAGGTCGGGTTTTTAAAAAAGTTTGGGATTGGTCCGTAATTAAATGAAATTGCGTTTATTTGTTTGGCGAATGGTTCGTTTTAAGTTTTCTTTACTGGCCTATTGGGGGAGGGGGCGCTGTGACTGAGTGGGTTTTCCCTCTATGCTAGCAACCTACGAGTTACAGCAGACGTTCGATTCCTCCATGGATGTGTTTCTCTCTTTTGTGTCAATAAAATTTCCTTCTGTACATGTCGATATACTTGATGTTATGTGTCTTGTGTAGCTTGGCTAAATATGACCCTTGCGCCATAATAACTTAAAATGGACCCACCACCGGCCTGGTGACCGTATGGTTAGCGTTCTGGCTCTCGGTACAGCAGGATCTGGATTCGACTTCCGAATCGGGCATGAATCAGTGGTTTGGAAATCACTTGTAGCTGAAATCTAAAAGAAAAACTACCGGACCAGTAAGCTTGGGATAAGGACTGAACTGGATCACTAATTGTATCACAGATTTTCTTTTAAAATTAATTGTAAACTTCTACCTAACTTCTTTGCAGTTACGCCACCCCCTAAATGTGCGATTCCAATGTGACAACTGAAACGGCCGCGCGACTAGCAGCGAGCTTGGTAAGCGCTGTATGAATGGGATTCTTATGGTAAATGAATGAAACCCTTTCCAATGTTGCGTCAGTGGCCGCGCGACTGTAGCAGCGAGCTTGGTAAGCGCTGTATGAATGGGATTCTTATGGTAAATGAATGAAACCCTTTCCAATGTTGCGTCAGTGGCCGCGCGACTGTAGCAGCGAGCTTGGTAAGCGCTGTATGAATGGGATTCTTATGGTAAATGAATGAAACCCTTTCCAATGTTGCGTCAGGGGCCGTGCGACAGTAGTGACTCCAGTGAGACGGCTCGAACTGTACGACTCGACTCACCTGTCGAGCAGTCGAGTCGTAACAGCCGACGCGATTGGAAGCGTTTTTGTTGTAGTTTGGCCTTTTTCAGCTTGAAATGGATGATTCGAAACCGATTTTTTTTTCTTAAACCTCATCGGCTTCCCTGCCTGTCAATGACATGACAAACACATCTGGCTATAATTTTAGTCGAGTGTTCTACGTTCTCTTATTCTATGTAATTTGAAATACAAGCTACCTATTACCTTGGCTTTGTAGTATTTTTGAAAATATATTTATCATTACGATTAAATTGCGGCGCTGAGTATCGCGCGGCCTCCCATTCGATCACCAAAGTTTGAGCATCTTCGGTCGGTCGTGAACAGCAACTTGGGAGGGTGACCACTTGAGTGCTGGTTCGTTCCGAGGTGGCGCCTAATAAATTCTGGCTCCGCTGATTAAATCCAGCCCCTTCCACCTTTATTTTTATTTAAAAATAATTCAGTTTATGAACTCTCTTCTGATCTTTTTCATTTCTCGATGAAGTTGCTTCGCAGCGGGTGCTTCGTGAGTGATATGCCCAGTCCAGGTTTGTGTACTTGGATGAAATCCCGGTGTTTGAATGGTGATGCGGTAATGAGTGGCCACAAGACGGGAGTGTGGGATAAATCAGTGGAGCATCGTCTGCAGTCCATTCATCACGCAGTCTGTCACGCACCGACTACCGGGAGAGGTCAATGGCAGGCTTTCTCTCTCTCCCCACCGTCTGTTTATTCAGAGAGCTTTCCTCCAGAAAGAAATGCCCGCTTTTGTGGTTGAAGATCGCGGGAGAGCGTGCTGTCTTTGAACTCTGCGAGACGACCTGTCCGGGCGACACTCGAAAAGCGCTTGTGTGTGCTGTGCGGCATTTGAATTGCGGATTGGCTTTCGAGTCACGCGGCGTTGTCAAGTTTGACCCCGGGGTTGTCGAGAGTTCGATTCCGGGATTCATCGGAATTTAAACCACATGATTCTTTAACAAGAACTGAGAATCAGTATCCAATCAGAACAGCGGTAGCCCAGTTGGAAGAGCTATCGAAAGGTTCCAGACTCGATCCAGCCAAAGAGCATTCAATCTGTCGTTGCTTCCAATATCCTCACGTTGTCGTGGTGTGGAAGTTTGGAGAGCGGGGTGGCTTTGGGGACAGAAGAGTCAGTGATATTGCAAATGCATTAAATAGTTCATATGGTTCAGTGAGCAGTATTACCATTTGTTTGGCCCCTGAAGAAACACCTCCGTGGGCAGCGTTTCCATACACTGGAAAATACTTACCTGGTTAGGGAACCTGGAGCAAGATTTCTTTGAAAAGGGCATGGATGAGTTGGAATAAATGCTTAGACCACTATGGTTCCTTTGTCGAATGATAGTGTGATACGATTTGTCAAACATAATAAATTTTCATATATTTATCTCTGCACGTTTTTCTGTCAATCAAAAATTCACCGTACTTTTTGATACTCCTTTGTACCTACCTTGATCCATTGCCAGAGCCACGCCACTTATTTTGATACGTGGACTGATGCCTCCACACACATGCATCCGACAGTCCTATTTCTTATTTTCAATTTGCTTTAAAGTACTTGGATTTTTAACTTTCACTCAATTTCGTTCATTTAATTATTTTTAACCGATATCCTAACTTTATTTGCGAATAGCGAGCTGCTCACGACATGTCCATCCACCCATAGAACAATGCAAATTCGACAATCTTTCAGGCTTTTATACAATGGCAAGTAACGCAGTGAGTGAATTCATTTTTACGTTTTCTTATGCAAATATTGATTTGCCGAAGCGTCCTGATTATGAATTCCCATTGTGTATCGACGCATAGCGCTATTTTACAATGGATTTTGTTGTGTATTCTGGGGATAATTATTACATACGTTATTTATTTATAACCTCGAAAGGAAATACATGCTTAGGCACTTTTCCTGATAATTCTTTTGTACTTTCCCATGGAAATGCAAAAATAGCGTCCACAAATTCCATCTGTCGAGTGCACGTTTAAAATTTTGGGATGTTCAATTGTAATTTGCTGATGGACTGCTGAGTTCGGACGTTTTATTTTTCATGTTTAACGAAATGGCAAGTGTTGCCATTTGCCTTGATACGGGAATGGTGGCACCTCATTTAATGATACTAACTGTCTGACTAACGGTCTCACCCTTCATTCAACGGCAAGACAAATGGGACGCGTTTATTCGTATGCCCCCTAAAATGTTGCAATTGTCGATGACGTTTAATTGTATTTGTCAGCTACAACAAAAACTCTTTACTCGCATTTATTAACGAAATTCCAATTTTTATGGTACGGGAAAAGGGTATTCATCCGACCTTGAGGTCACTGCACCTTAATTATTTTAAATTAAATGCTATTGCTGAAATCGATTCCTGCCTACTGTCTGAATGAGTAACGCTTTGAAAATAAAGAGAAATCACATTTTCTTTGCTTTAAAGCGCTTATGTTACGTGCCAAATTGAACTGCATCGCTTTCATCCTGGACAAAGCAGGGCTTTGTCTAAACAAGTGAAAAACTTCTAAGCAGGTCATCTGCTGCAGACGAATCTGTCAGATGTGCAAGTTCCTATGAGCACAGATGGTACAATGTCATCATCTATTGCTCAGGGGGTTCGATTCCTTCCTGCACCTTATTGCTCTCTTTTAATGTCAGTCAAACTTTCCTTGTATGGCTATGACCATTACTTGACGTTGTCTGTCATTTGTTTGGCGGAGCTTGGCCGAATGTGCCATAAAAACCAAATCAACCATCCATCTTCAGCGGTTATCGGAACAGCGGAATCGGCTATCACCGTTGTTTAGACCATTCGGGGCTCAGTGGGTACGCCCAAGGCACTAGCAGCCTGCGAGTTGTAGGCGGCGTAGATTTGATTCCTCCGTCCCCTCAGGGGCACATCTTTTGGTGTGTTGTAAGCTTCACGTGCCCAAGTACCCCTAGTGATCTATTCTTTTCCCATGGGGTTTACTGTCTGGTAAATATGGCGGTCGCGACTGCAGGATGCCCAGGCTCTTCTCTCCATCTTTCTTTTCACAATTACTGGACATTGTCTTGTTTTTGTCGGAGTTTGACCAAATATGCTCCTGGCGCCATAAAACCCCAAACCATCCTACCAACCCATTCCTCCCTGGATGTATTACTCTCTTCTGTGTCAGTAAGACTTTCTCTGTGTGTGTATGTCCATTTCTTGATATTGTATGTCTTGTGCCTCGCGCATGATGGCCAAATATGGCCCTTGCGGTATAAAAAACCAACTAGATAAGTTGTTCGCTTAACCCCCGTTCTACTGTACATCAAAATTTGAGTACGTTAGTCGTGTTCTGTCTTGTCTTCGAGATCCCCACGCGTTCGGAATGCGAGAAGGGAACCGTGACACCCTCAGCTATCGTGTCTGGAGCAGTGCGCTATTTCCATGATCCTATTTAGTGGAGCCTCTCCACCCCCATTGACAGCCACGCGTAAAATAATTAAAACAGCTTTCTTCCGACAGCCCTCCCACACTCCTCCTTCGACCGTATCGATTCACGAAAGGGACCATCCACCCATTGCGACCGTGCTGATGGATTAGTGTTGTGTGTTATTGAAGAGACGAAAAAAAGTGCAATTCACGAGCCGCGCTTGAAGCTCGCGAGTGAGTGACTTGACATTAAAATTGATGGATCGCAATTGCAACGGCTTACTTTCGCTGCAACCTTTCGGGCCAAAACCGTGCATGACTCCCTCTTCACCCTTTGATGTGATTTGGATTGAATCACAGGCATCTTTTAGGTGTGCGTCTCGCCTAATAAGATATGCCTGTGTGTAGCTGGCATTGGAGGAGAGGTTTCGTTAAAAAAATACAGTTGTAATCCAAAATCCACACCACATCAACGGGGAAAGGAAAGAGGGAGTCGTGCACGGTTTTTCGTCATCTGACCGTAGCTTTAAATGAGGAGGTGTTGTCCTCGGATATCTGCCTTGGATGAATCCCAGACCGTCGCCAATAGCCGTTGTGTTGCTCCAGCGAGACGTTAATTAATTACCATTACCAAGCCAGAGCTCTTGTGACTTGATATTTGCGGACGGGTTGAATGTTGGGCTTGCGGAATGCGAATGGGCCTCTTTCGACCACTAACATCCTGGTGATTTGCAACAAAATTCTTTCCAGCCAGAGCTCATATGTCATTTGGAAACTGAAGTTAAACCGCAATACCCTCCGTGGCCACTCTGAGTCACGACTGCGGGTTCGGATACATTGCGAACCACGCTTCCTTCGTTATCCAATGGATCGCCGTGCCCAGAGGGTTGATTAGGCACTCCTTACCGAGCGCATGACGACCCCTCGCTCCTAATAGTTCCTGGATCATAAAGATCAAGGGAGTAATTGGGAATTGAAGGCACCATCCTGCAACATTACTCAGCGCGGCCGGATCGCGTGTCGTCCATACAATGGCACAACTCTTTTTGTGGTCGTACGCGCAAAAAACTTTTTCTCTCGCTTGGAAAATGCCATCCGCTTTCGTCACGCCTTTTTACGATTCACTGATCCCTGCGACTCAATACAATGGACACGCCGGCTGTGTGCGAATCGAATCAGCTTCTTTTTTTTTCTAAGTATCGCTTCTTGCGAAGCCGGAGAGTGAGTTTTTCGGCCTTGTCTCGTTGCTGAAATTGAGACGATGTAGGGTGGGTCTGAGTATTGGCGATTACTTGCAGGGTAAGGGGGAGCAACAGAACGGTCTATTTGGCCGGGATCCATCCCGAGGGAAAAGATCATAGAACAACACCTTGCATTTTTGTACCGCGGTCAGATGACGAGGTCGGCACATGAACCCCACTCTCCAAACTTCCACGCCACTCCAACATTTGAGGCCACGACAGATTTAACGTGCATTAACTCTCGGTCTTTGTTCGTTCGAGTTTTGAGCCCTCAATTCTCCCGTTGCTAATCCGCGACTGAACCTACTGGGCTACCGCGATTCGCTAATTTTTTAGAGTTATAGGAACGATAAACTTCTCAATATTCTGCTCGATGGGACAGTAACCCACAGATATATCGCTCTTCTGAGGGGACAAGAAAGCTAAAATTACCGAGAAAGTTTGATAAGAATTTACTTATTTGGGGATAAGCGCACGTTACAACGTTATGATACACATTTTCATTTATACGTAGTTATGCAAAATTATGAAAGGGTAGAATAGTTTTGTATACGCGGAAGATCATTTACGATTTTTCTACCTTCTTTCTGATTCCTTTACTTGACTGTTTGGCGCAGCTTGACCCCTTGCGCCGTAAAACCCAATAGTAACCAACAATCCTTTCGGGTTTTAACCCATGAAGATCCTCAACCTCTCTTAACTCGACGATATCTGCATGTCTGCTATGAAATTTCAAATAGCCCGTCGTGTTACTCCATTGCGACCTTAATTAAGATACCTACCTACGAAATTTCATGGTCGTACAATGTCTTATGAACATTGCGTTATGCAGTGGGAAACCAGCCACTTCATGCTTTTGCGTATGGCAGCCTTGTCTTAAGGTGTCACACAGTTTCAGCAATCGACTGATCCAATGTCTACTGCTTTCGCTAATACTATAGGAGGATCCTGTAGAGACCTGTAGGATATGGTGGTCGAGACATTTCAACAACAAACTGCGTCTTATGTATCTCCTCGATGACGCATTTTCTTCAGGTGTGTTCAGGCTTCACGAACCCGAGGTACCCTAGTGGCCTATTCTTTCCTCGTGGTGTTTACTGTCTGGTAAACATGGGATTCGCGACCCCAGGATGTCCAAGCGATCTTTTTTCTCTCCTTTTTCCTTTCTTTTCAGTGGCCTTCGTGGCTCAGTGGGTATGCCCACTGCGCTAGCAACCTCGGAGTTGTAGGTGCCGTAGGTTCAATTCTTATAAGGTGCATTCCTCCCTGGACGAATTTCTCTCTTCGGCCAACCATCCTTTCTTTTCACAATTACTTGACGTTGTCTTGTGTTTGACCAAGTATAACCTTTGAGCCATCAAACCCAAATGCAATCCACCAAAGTTTATTATTATACAAAGTGTCTTAATAAATTTCCACCGCACTCTCGTGCATGGTAAAAACCTGTTATTCTCCACCAGCTATTCCTTCCCGATAAAAATCAACAGTTGAAATACCTTAGTCATACATACTCACTATTTATCTGATGAACTTGTTCCCTTGACGGAAGAACTGCCTACGTCCTCCGTGATTCGTGTCAGCACGTTCCCCAGGGTGAAATAACTGAAATGCCAAATAATCTATTTCTCTTACGTGGCGCGAAGAAGCCTTTTTGTGTTTAGTTGCATTGGGTCACCACGCGAATCCAATCAATCGATCCACCTAACTTTATTCACCTGATTTTCGACGAAACTAACAAGACGTTGCAGTTTCGGCTGCTCAAAAGTACTTCATGATGGAGAGAGGTGAAGCTCCTATATGTACTACTGTATTGTAATTTAATTTTTGTAGTGGTGATTCAGTTGGTATTCTAAACATAAATCCGAGTTGCCTTATCAGGCATTACATTCTTGACGAACAGAGGCATGATGAAACAGTTGGAAGAGCAACGGACTAGCAACCAGGGGGTTGCGAGTTCGAGACTAGGTCTAGCCAAAGACCTTCGTGTACAAGAGGACTGGTACGTCGTGGCCTCGTCATCTGAACCGTGGTTCAAAATTACAAGGCGTTGTCCTTAGATCTTTCCTTTCGCGATTGATTCCAGACCGTCGCCAATAGCCGTTGTGTTGCTCCAGTGCGACTTTAATTAAAAACATGCCTTTAAAGGAAAGTTGTCCCTAGGTTCTCTAATGATCTTTTTCTTCCAATAGAGTAAAATGTTAGTAAGCATTGAGTTCCGGGATATCCAAGTGGTTGAAGGGGCAGTGGATTAGCACCGGAGGATTGCGATTTTGAAACTCGATCCAAAGATTACGTGGGGGCACGCTAAATCTGTCTTGGCGTCAAATGTTCTCTCAGATGACGAAGTGTCGACCTCGTCATCTGACCATGGTTCGAAATGACGAAATGTTATCCTTTCCTTTCGGGGATGATCCCAGACCGTCGACAATAGCCCTTTGCGTTGCTCCAGTACGGCATTAAATTGGCTACCTACGTACCATCCAATACTTTTTAGAATTACAAAAATATTGGTCAATATTGCATTTAAAAAGCTAGCAGATACTTCCGCGTGTATGTAAAGTGTCGAAGAGACTTGAATAATTTTTAAACTGCTCGCTTGTTCTGTCGTGCTATTTAATTAACGGCAGAACTCCAATACTTCAATAAGCCGAACATGCAACCGCAGAGGGCTTTTAACGAGGAGCAAGATACTCATCAACGCTGCATATGAAATGAGCCCGGTTCTCACACCCAATCCATCACCATCTCGTTTATCTAATCTCCCTCCCCGATCTCGTTTTTGGTGCAGCCCCGGCGACGGATGCTCCGCTTTTGAACGAGCAATTAGCGGCAACAATCGGATGAGCCGTTTTAAAAGGGGGAAGCTTTGCATTAAAGATCTGGCCTTTGTTTTTGCTACTACTAGAACTTGGATTAAATGGGATGGTTTTTTGTTAGTTTTTCTTTCCCGATCGACTTCCTGCTCCGGACCGATTGCGAGGTCTGTCTTGTCGTCTGTGGCTCTAATGACGGCGGTGACTTTCTGCCCCATTCGTTTTAATGGTTGTCTCGTGGCGGCCCCGACTAATTGTGATTGCCCAGAGGTCAAGACCCCGTGCGCCGGATGGCTTGAGGCTCGTTCTTTTTTGTCTTGCGGGCATGTGACTTCGGGAAAGATGGTAATTCGTGGATCTATGTCAGTGTCAGCTCGTCCATAGTACAGTGTCCTAGTGTTTTGTCCTACCACCTCGAGGGGACGCGGTAGCCCGTTGGAAGAGAAAGGAATAGCAACCGGAGAGTTACGAGTTTGAATTCAGCCAAAGACCGTCGTGTACACGGTGGGTAGTTAAATCTGTGGTGGGTTTAAATCTGTCCTCACGTTGTCCTCAAATGTCCTCACGTTGGCATTGTGTGGAAGTTTGGAGAGTGGGGTGCCACCTCAGGTGTTGATCTCATCATCTGACGTGGTTCGATATGACGAGGCATTGTCCTCGTATGGTAATTCGTGGTTTGTGGAGTGACACTTTCCTTGGGGATGGATTTCGGATCGTCGCCAATAGCCCGTTGTGTTGCTCCAGTGCGACATTAATTAACTACCTACCTTCCACCTCGAGGATGAGACCTGGTCCCTCCTATGAGAGGCATTTTTGGTCGAGCTAAATATAAGACGGCAGAACTGTTTCTGCGGCGATACGTCTTTCCTTGGAACGTGACGTCTGCTGGATTGTGTTTGAAATACGATTTAACAGTTCGCCTTTAAAAATTCGGAAGAATCAATTCCGTATTGATGTATAATAATTACACCAGTGAGATTAAACATTACCAAAACGGTGATGAAGACCATTTTAAGTTAACCACGATATGCTTCATACGACAGCATTGCAACAAAAGTAAAATCTTCGTAGAGTGTTTGGTTTGTTTATTCTGAAAACCCCTCTCGTCACTAGGCAGCGCAGGTTCGATTAATGTCAAGTTCGATACCTCCCTCTCTTGTGTCAGCAAAACTTTCCTTGTGCGTCTGTTACTTGACGTTGTCTGTATTGTGTTTGGTGCAGCATGGCCAAATAGAGCCCTTGCGCCATTTACGAACCACCAACCTTCTCACATCACGTGGCACCGAATGATTCGAACTGAGCTGAGCCTCAGTGGAATATAGGTCGTTTCATTCAATTTTTAGAGGTTATTTGATTATTTACTGCCAAGTAGTTCAGAAGTTGTTTTGATGTGAACGGGATGGCTATTTTATGTGTGATATTCTCTGGTGCATGCTTAAACAATACTGGCTGGCATACTTTTTTCCTGGAACCGTATGTCCGATTTTCACGTCAATTTGTGATGCAGTTGTCCATTTTAGACCTTGCGCCATGAAAACAAACACGCGAATTTCGGGATGTCATTGTTTTATTCCCAACAATTCAGTGTCAGAAATAACGTAGTTGGTACTGAGGACTGGTTAAAATCATTCATACTCCTTAGAATGCTGAACTACTTAATGTAACTAATGGTAAATTCATTTTTAGTGACTGTTCACTTTGAACTTCTGCTATCCCATTACGCTACTATTTCACAAGTCCCACTATTAATGCTATTTCACAAGTGCTTTGGCTGTCCTGTGAATGCAATGGTTTACAAACTACACCGTTGCTACTTTACAGGGAATGTTCCAGTCGTCGAAATATTCCAGTATTTTTACTGAAATGACACCCTCACATGGGTTTAGAATCGTAAATGGGGGAGCTGTGTCCAGTATGAATTCAAGATTTGAGATTAATGAGCAACTTAATTACGATTCTGTACAGGCTCTGATTAATCTCTTAGCAATCCCACGACTTATTTATTCAATTGACTGTTTGAAGTATGTTATTTAATAATTTTTACATAAATTGTTTAAATTTGACACGCTTTTCAACTAACCTAAGTGTGCCAACTGCGCACTGCAACTGGTACGCCTATGGTTCTGACTATGAACAGGAAAAGTTTGAGAACCACTGGGCCTAATAGAGCAGTTTTTACCAAGAACCCCTCTGCGGATTCTTTTTTCTACCAAACCAAATCCGAGAGTAAAAAGCACGCGAAATCTCCCCAGCTTTCGAAAAGAGGATCCGAAGAAAAGGAATTCCGTTTCTGCATCGATTCGAATCGGAGTGTTGCCAACGTGGAGAATGATAATAACGCAACGACGTCGATCGATGGCCTAACAAGTCCTCCCTTCGTTTTTTATTCCCCGTCTCTCGCTCCTCTACTCTGGGAGGAAAAAGCCGTCGGATGTGTGTCGTGGGGGAATGTTGGCGAGTAATTGCTGGTTGGATTAGGTTGGAGCAACGATGTCTCAGTCGTTAGGAGGTCATGCTTTTCTGACTATTTGTGCTTCGGCCCAGCTACTCTTCCGGTTCCGCTAATTACTTCCCAAAATCGCGTTGGCTTCTGCCCCCGGTGTGTTTGCTGAAAGATCGGTTCTCGATCGTTGTCTTTCGGTTCAGTTCGGTAATGCGTCTTCAGCGAGGATTTAGTTCATCGTTCTCAGCCTGAGCAGTTGGTGAAGCAAATAATCACCTCTGGCAGTCGCCGTACATTTTGCGTATGGTACCCCTCCGCGAGCCTATACCACCGATACGCTTTCTCATCATGGTACGTTAATGAATAAGCATGCTTGATGTTTAACAAGACCTTTGTTTACAACAGAGATTCCCAACCTTTTTGACTCGCGAGAATTTAGAATTGATTTCTATGACGGAGCTCCTTAGGCTTACCTTATGTTGTACAAGTGTTTAGGAGTAGTATTACAGGGGGAGGAAGAGGGGATAGAGTGTAGAGATTTAAATAATTGCACAATGTCAATGCAATAAATTATATATTTAAAACTTTGAGATTTACCATACTATCTCACTTTATTCGCAACTATCACCAATACACATGATATACATGGGCGGCCGTGGATCCCCTGAGGTACAGACTCTGACTTGTAGCAGGGCCCTTAGGGCTCTGCGCGCACACAGGGCTGCACACACAGGCATGGCTGGGAACCACTGGTTTATAGTATCCATATATGGGGGATTTGCTTCTTTTCGACTCATTGCATTGTGGAACCGTACATAAAAAACATTCCCAGATGAAGCGAAGTAGCCGAACGCGTTTTTTTGTAATGGACTCCTCCAAGGTCAACTGCCCTTTCACCTGAGCCACATTATAGGCTATATCGCACCTTCTCGTGTGAAGTGACGCAACTTAGAATGTAAACTTTAAAGATTGATTGGGGTTTTTATGGCCATGATGCGTGAAGCACTAGACAGACAATATCGAGTAATACTGAAAAGAAAGGATGGCTATGAGGAAGTAAAGAACGATCGTTTGGGCATGCTGGGGTCGCGACCTCCGTGTCTACCCGAGGCAGTAAAGCCCCAGGTCCCCAACCTCTGACTCGCGGAGCCCTCCATGTCTATGGCGGAGCCCCTTAGGCCATGTTTTACAAGTTAATGGTGTTTAGGAGTAATGTTACAGAAGACGAAGAGATAATAAAGAGATATTTTAACAATTGCGCAATGTTAATGCAATTAAATTATAGCTTAAAACAAAATTTAACATACTATCTCAATTTATTGTCAACTACCACCAATGCGCATGGTAGTGTCAAAACTTGGCCATACATAAGAGTCCTTCTGACAAATTTTATATTATTTACAACAGATTTTATATTATTGGTGAGTTGTTTTATTTTCCTGCACCTGCCGCGGAGCCCCCTGGGAAGACACGCGGGAGCCCTTAGGGCTCATCGTAGCACAGGTTGTGAACTGGCTTAGATTATTTGGACAACTGCTCCAAAGTACAGATGCCTTCCTCTCCATCGTAAGCAAAAGCCGACTTGATGTATATTTTAATATCGGCCTGTCTTTGGTCAGCGGAAATGAAGTTTTTGCGAACCGAACTCTGGCTATCATTAAGCGCCGGTCGTTATTGGAATTTCTGAGAGAATTGATATCTGGGTAAGATAACGGCCCTATCGATCCCCTGCACTTAACCCACTCTGCCGCGCTCTCTCTGCCGGGGGAATGACGTCAGCTGCGCCTCCTCGGTGGGAATCATTATTCACTCTCGGAACGCGCCCTATCTTTGGCCGTCCAAACGGAAAGAGACCGGGGTTGAGATATATACCGGTTCCGTGTTATCTTTGGCCCCGTTAATACATGCGAGCACGCGCTGGATAAAGGTTTCGGATGTTTCCCAAGAGATAAAAAGCCTCGGCCGAAATGGTTTGCGAAACGCTGCTGCTTCTGACGTCTCTCGGTTTTGAATCCATGTTTTTGAGACGCAATGCATTTCGTTTGGAAATCAGACGGTCTTTCTGCAACGATGAATACAGGCGCTGGTGTATTTGTAACCTCATTTCATAACGTGGGGGTGGATATGCCCACTGCTCTAGTAACCTGCGAGTTGTTGGCGGCGCAGCTTCAATTCTTCCCTGAGTATATTTCTCTCTTCTGCGTTAGTAAAACTTTCCTTGTATGTATGACCATCACTTGATGTTGTGTTTGGGGCAGCATGGCCAAATATAGCCCTTGCGCCAAAAAACCCCAACCATAACTTGGAATGCTATTCAAATGCAATTCCAGCCTATCGTTTACAAACACCAAACATAGCACCAAATCAACGATAGATCAATTTTGTTCCTGCTTGTCGCTTGTTTACCATTCCTTGCACTGCTTCGTATCATTAATGTACAGGCACCATTTTTCGTCGCCAGTAACGATTCGGTAAAGAAATCGTTGCTTGCGTCCATGAGTTGAGCGGTGACGAGCAAGCAAACCAGCGGAGATTGTGGCTCGTTGATTTTTGTTGTTGTCACTTAACCCATGCTCCACATTTCTGAACCTTTCCCATCGAGTGAAGATGCTTCTCTATAGCAGTGTGGGAGCATTCCATTTTCTCTGCCCTTGTCGTTTGACGCGAATTTTCGTGCAAAAGTTGGTTTAATCGCTCTTCATCGAACTCAACTGGACGGCCAAAACGTGATGCGTCTTTGAGGTCAAAATTTCCATTTTTGAACTTGGCATACCAATCAGGAGCGGTTCTTTCAGCTATGGCACCCTCTCCATACACAGCACAAATGTCGCGAGCAGCTTTTGCGTTCTTAGAACCTTGATTAAAAGCAAAAAGAAGGAGGTGTCGAAAATGCTCATTTTTCTGAACTTGACATTCCATTTTAATGATCTGAAAATTAACATAAATTAACTCGAACAAAAGAAACATAAATTCCGGTAGAACAAAATATCCTCTTTCGAATGATTTAAAACATTATGCCATAAACATTTAATGACATGCGGAATGTTAAAATTAAAAAAAAAAACGGCGGGAGCTTAATTGCCAACCTGATACATACATATATAAATATATATATGATTTTAAAGGATTGCGGAGAGGCTGTTTCTTTTCCCCGTGTCTGGGAAACATCAAATAGATCCGATTTCCTCCCTCTCGTCACAACCTCTCAGCGCTCTTAGAGAAGTTGGGAGAAAGCCAAAATAAATGTTCCCCTCCCGCTGCCACTCCTGCGAAGAAAAACACGAAATTGAAAAGAAACAAACTTTTCCTGCGCTCACTTTATCAATAAAGCAAAAGCCAAAATGGAAACAAAAAGGACGAGATTGTTTTTTAAACGAAAACATCATTTGCAATTAAAGATCAGCTTCCTTTATTTCGTGCTTTTTTTCCTTCGGAAGCGGGTCGATGATCAAAGGGAGTTTTTTACTTCATTCGAAAATGTCAACAAACTTTTTTTCATTAACCTTTTCTCGTTTAGAATTAAAGCTACACCACACGGAACATATTTAGTGTTATGATGAGGCTTATTTTTTGTTCCTCGTGCAGATCTTTGGTTTGCGCGAGGAACAAATCCATTTTGTTTTTTTCGATCATTACATTGTAGAATCGTAAATAGTAATGAAAAGGTCGATGCCCCCATTCAATGTCCAAGACGAAACCAGAAATTGGTATTAAATGTAATTGTTCTATTCGTTTTTTTGATGAGTCGATTTGATATTTCGAGAGCGTGCTGGAACGGAAGAAGATCGAAATATTTTCGCTAAGTAGGATTTTCGAACAGCAATCGAAGGAACATCGTTTAGAGCGACTCCGGTGTGAAGGCCGATTGCCGACACAAAAATCGATCTTCCCCTGTCAATGTACGATATAAATGTGTAATGCGGCATTTTGGCGATATGTTTGATGAGATGTGCTTCAAATAAACAAGATTTAATTGTAATTAGGGCCCTCAGAGGTACATCTCCTTCAGGTGTGTACGGGCTTCACCGACCCGTGGTACTCTAGTGATCTTTTCTTTTACCATGGAGTTTGTCTACTCTCGTCTTGGCGATATCCCTGGCTGACACTAAAGTCACAGAAAACGTTTGCACTTCCCCTCTTCAAATCTATTAGTCCCTTTGGGGTAGTCATCTATTTTTAGCCTTTTTGGGGGTGGAATTGCTTCTTCAACTACCCCCATTAACGTTCCACCCCCTTTCAACCACTTGTTCTTCGGATCTTAGCGTCGCTGGACGCTTATGTCTGTTGCTACTATGATCTCCTTGTTTAATAAATCCATTTGTTAAGTTTTTGGAAACCACTTGTCTTGTGTCTGATTCTACAGGACACACAGTGTTTGTTGTCTTTAGTACGGGTGTCGCGCTCCTGGAATACCCAAGCGATCCTCCTCTGCTTTCATCCCATTGTTTTCCCCAACCTCTCTTCTTCCCTTCCACGACCTTTTTTTACTTGAATTTGTCTCGTGTTTGGCTCAGATTGGACAAATCTTGGTCCTTGCGCCATAAAACAACCCACCAATTTTAATTAGGATACTTATCTACGCTTTGAATTTGCTAGCCCTTTAGCAGAAAGATCGTGGACTTTTCTGAAAATAGTCGAATTTTCTTTTTACGAACGAAATATTTATTTAGTATCAGCATTTTGATCGGTTAAAGCAGGAGAAAAGATTGCCGGGTGAATGAGAAAGAATTGGACGAGGTGAGAAAACCTCTTGTTTTATTCGCTTCTTCGTGAATGATGACCAAACACGTGTTTAGAGAAAGTTCCATGATGTTCGAGCCCTCACCGAAATATTTTAACTCTTTAACTACCACATTTAAACAAAACTATAGAGACCAGGTAATTGAAACGCTGGCTATAAAAACCCGATTTATAGCCTGCCGGTTGCGGGAAATAATCTATTTATCGGCTGGCGGTAGGCAATGTTATAAAACAATAAAAGATACGCGGTGAAGCTAATTTAATGAGTGTAAATCAAAGGTTCGTTTATCACTCAGGTAAAATGCTCGTAGTTGTGTCTCAAGAGTAAAAAAATCAATAAATGTAATACTCAGGGTTCCCACGGGCCTTAAGAGGCCTGATATTTTTTAGTTTTTCAGGCCCCCTTAATATTTGCTTAATTTCCTTAAAACTTTTTCCCATCAGGGGCGGCACATCTTAAGGTGTGTACAGGCTTCACGAATCCGAAGTACCCTAGTGATTTATTCTCTTCCCATGGTGTTTACTGCATTTGGTAAACATGGATCCCGCTATCCCAGGAGGCCCAAACGATCCTTTCCTTTCTCCTCTCCCTCCCCTTTTCCTTTGTTTCCACAATTACTTGACATTGCCTGTCCTACGTTTGGCGCGGATTTGCCAAATATGGCCCTTGCGCCATAAATTCCAAACCAACCTAAAAACTTTTAATAACACTACATGCGTCATTTCAATTCTAAAGCAGTGATTAATGTCTTATGACTTTAGACACATAATTTGGCAGTTTTAAGCAATCACGTCAAATTTCCCGATGTTCCTGGGCCGGTTGGAAGAGTAACGGATTAGCAATAGGAAGGTTGAGAGTTCGAATCCAACCAAAGGCCGTCTTGTACAAGGGGGGGGGGGCTGGTGCACGTTACATCTGTCGTGAGCTCAAATGTCCTCACGTTGGCGTGGAAGTTTGGAGAGGGGTGCCAGCTCAGGTGTTGTCCTCGTCATCTGACCGTGATTTAAAATTACGTGTTGTTATCCTCGGATCTTTTGCTTGGGGATTGATTTCGGACCGTGGGCAATAGCCCGTTGTATTGCTCCACTGTGACGTTAAATACCTACCTGAAGATACTTAAAACCGATATCAGTGACGCTTGACCTTGAACAAGTTACCAAGTATCATTACAAAGGGCGTATGAAATCCAACCGTGAAAGTTTCTTCATCCTTGCATTCACTGGGAAATTACTTCTCTCTAGGACAAGTGGGGTCCTAGCCTTGACATTTTTTTGCTTTGTTGCTAAAAGTGGGAACCCTGGTCCATTCGATTGGAGTTGAAAACGCAGATGAGGCCTCCCTTGTAAATAATTTTGTGCATGCGTGCCCGATGTGAACCCATTGCGTAAAACTGAACAGAGCGGTTAGCGGAGCGTTCCCCGTACTTTGCATGTCCTGACAATGGACGCGAAAAGCCAACGTCCGTGTTGCAGCGCTCAAGGTCACTCCTTTTCCACGCAATGGCAGATGCTGTGCGAGGAATTTGGAATCGGGCTTTTCCGTTGCCTTTCGAATAAGTGCGGAATGATACAGTGGGCTTGCCGCTCTCTCTCCAGGAACCTCAACTGGCATTCCTGTGGTTGCCAAATTCCCTTGAACCTTCTTACCGACATTGACCCGGGGTGTTCTCCATAGCAGCTCTCCTTTCTTGACATTGTTTGAATATTTTTATTACCATCTTTATGTTTTCAATCTGCCTTTTATCTTTGTCTTGGACTAATAGATTTTAAATATTTTATACTTTCATTGGGTTACGTTGTCTTGTGTCTGTCACAGCGTGTCCGTTTTAGACCTTGCGCCATAAAACCCAAGCATCCCATCCTCCTTTCTAATGTGCCGTGAATCCTTTCTCGACCCTGAGTGTAGAGATTTGCGAACTGTAGGTGGTTCATGTTCGATTCCTGTTACTGTATACTTCTTTTCTGTGTCAGTCCCCTTGTATGTTATGGGCGAGTTCGAAACTCTATCCAACCAAAGACGACCGTCGTGTACGTGGGGGTTGATGTACGTTCAATTTGTCGTGGCCTCGAATGTCCTCACGTTGGCATGGTGTGGAAGTTGGGAGAGGGGGTGTCAGCTCAGGTGTGACCTCATCGTCTGACCGAGGTGTTATCCGCGGATCTTTCTCTTTGGGATGCATCCCTAACCCTCGGCAATAGCCCGTTGTGTTGCTCCAGTGCGACGTTTTTTCAATTACCGACCTATCATTTGTGCAAAGGTCGTTTAGTTTGCCAGAGGAAAGGCAGGTATTTGAATTAACGTCGCACTGGGGAGGGGGCAACCCGACGGGCTGTTGGCGACAGTCCGGGATCACACTCGAAGCGAAAGATCCGAGGACAACACGTAATACACACGAGGACACACTTTGCCATACGCAAAGACCATCTTTGGCCAAGCTGCGCCAATCACAAGACAGACAACACACTGATGGAGATGAAAAAGCAGAAAGGTACGCACGCGAGGGGGGAGATGAATGAAAGGGAGGAAAGATCACTAGGGTACCTCGGTGATGTCGATACTTATGTAAAGATGTACCCATGAGGACAGCTGAATATTGAAACTTGATTTCAAATAATCTGGTTGCTACCTGGTCTCTATCTTTTTGTGATAGTTAAAATTTAGGTTTGTTATTATGCATGGCGATACCGCGTAAGAGATACGACGTACCGCGTATGAGTTGTGTTTCTTACAGCTTTCCGGAAGGTTCTTGATGCATTTCTTTTTGTCTTAATTGCATGGAAAGTAGGTCGCGCGGGGCAACCTGTTTTCCTCATCTTTTTATCCTCGAAAATGAGCGACATTTGTGCAAAGGTCGTTTAGTTTGCCAGAGGAAAGGCAGGTATTTGAATTAACGTCGCACTGGGGAGGGGGCAACCCGACGGGCTGTTGGCGACAGTCCGGGATCACACTCGAAGCGAAAGATCCGAGGACAACACGTAATTTTGAACCACGATCAGACGAAGAGGTATCACCTGAACTGGCATCCCACTCTTCAAACTTCTACACCACGCCAATGTGAGGACATTTGAGGCCACGACAGATTTAACGTGCACTCTTTGTACACGACTGTATTGGACTGGATTCGAACTCGCAACCCTCTGGTTGCTAATTGCCATAGGTGAATATTTGTTTCGCCAACTGGTATAATGACCGCTTCCGGCACCAAATCGTCGACCGATAAACTTGAAGCCTAAAAACCCAATCGTGGAAGCGCATTATTAAGGTTTAACCTGCACTCTAATTGAACATAGACTCGTCCAAAGGGGAATCAAATGCCAATTCGCCTGAGCCGTACTGTGTATTGATTATTTTGGCTCCCTGTGGGATTCGTCGATCATTGTTCGCTTCAATAAAAGAAGGCTGCGATATTTATAGCTGAATGTGATTGGTTGTTTTCGGGCTTCACGACGCAAAGACCATCTTTGGCCAAGCTGCGCCAATCACAAGACAGACAACACACTGATGGAGATGAAAAAGCAGAAAGGTACGCACGCGAGGGGGGAGATGAATGAAAGGGAGGAAAGATCACTAGGGTACCTCGGTGATGTCGATACTTATGTAAAGATGTACCCATGAGGACAGCTGAATATTGAAACTTGATTTCAAATAATCTGGTTGCTACCTGGTCTCTATCTTTTTGTGATAGTTAAAATTTAGGTTTGTTATTATGCATGGCGATACCGCGTAAGAGATACGACGTACCGCGTATGAGTTGTGTTTCTTACAGCTTTCCGGAAGGTTCTTGATGCATTTCTTTTTGTCTTAATTGCATGGAAAGTAGGTCGCGCGGGGCAACCTGTTTTCCTCATCTTTTTATCCTCGAAAATGAGCGAAAAAACGGAATATTTGTTTTCTTAGCTCTTTCTCTTGCTGGTCTCTTTTCGCTCGCTTATTTTCTTCGGGGACCCTTAGCGCGAGGAGTTTTTAGAAAAGTTCGAAGTGACCCCTTGCTCTTTGCAAATCACATCTCACCTTGTTAGAGGTAGCCCAGTTGGTAGAGCAACGCATTAGCAACCGGAGGGTTGCAACTCGGTCCAGCCAAAGACCGTCGTGTACCATGGGGAGGCATGTATGGGGCTGGTGCACGTTCAATCTGTCGTGGACCCAATGTCCTCACGTTGGCGCGGTGTTGAAGTTTGGAAAGTGGGGTGCCAGATCAGGTGTTGTCGTCATCTGACCGTGGTTCAAAATGACGAGGAGTTGCCTTTAGATCTTCGGAATGGATCCCGGACCGTCGCCAATAGTCCGTTGCGTTGCTCCAGTGCGACGTTAATTAACTACCTACCTACCCACCCAGAAACCAAATGTGAAGTGTTTCGCTTGGACCCTGAGTTATGACTTAAGGAGCACATAACTTGACCGCATTTCATGCCTAGAAAGAATGTTCTTCGCGTCACTTAGGTGCCTTGGGTATGGAATGGTTAGGTTCACTAATTGTATTCCCTATTTTAAAGCAACTCATCCCTTAACACCACATTTTGACATAATGCTCAAATTTCCTCAATCGTAGACATCCAAATCGGGGAGGGTCTTGCCAATTACGGGAACGCATGCTTTACTTTTAACATTTCCCCTAATTTAACAAATAGACTTGTAAAAAAAACACGTGACTCAGTTGCCAACTTGACAGAGCCGAACAACAGGTCGCCGTTAAAAAAAGAATATTATATTATGCGAACACTCGCTTATCCTAAAAATCTGTAGACTCATTCAGATGTGCGAGATCTTTTCTACCCGAATGATCTGTATACTCATTCGTGTAATTCTAGATATATATAAGCCGTCCCGGCCTCGGTCATTCGGCATGGTTTGGGTTGCGATAGCAACCCACCCAGCACTAGCGAACACGCATTTATTTCCAAATAAAGTTTACAGGTCTTTTACATAATCGAGCAACAGCGCTTGGTTTTACAGAGAGTACAATTACACCACAATAATCCTTATTCAAACTATACATATCTGAGATCACAAAGCAATTTTAGACACAATCAATTTTAGACACACAATTAGAACCCTTGCATGGGCTAATGAGAAGACATACTACTCCGAAATATCCATTGGCTTATATTCTGCGCCATTTATACATAAAAAAAAGGCTTATTTAAGCTTACCCTCTGTAAATTTTATCATTGGACCACAGTGGGATAATATTAGTTCATAAAAGATAAACAATTAGCTCAGATCTAGTCGGCTTATAATAGGCGCCAATTTTATTTAGAAAGGCTTATTTAAATTCATTTTCTATAATTCAAGCTTGAGCCTCAGTGGAGTAAGATTAGTTTACAAAAGAAAAGAAAGAACTAGTTCAGAGTTGATCGGTTTATACTAAGACTCATTCGGGTAAAAGAAAAATGAGCGACAAACCAAACCTGTAGTAGGCTGGGAGACCGTCGAGTCTTAAGGGGCGCGTCCACTGCGCTAGCAACCTGCGAGTTGCAAGTGGCTTTAATTCGATTCCTGGGAGGTTCGATTTCCCCCTGGGTGTATTTCTCTCTTTTGTGTCAGTAAAGCTGTGTGTGTATGTCCATTACTTGATATTGTATGACCAAAAGTGGCCATTAGCGCCATAAAAACCTAACCTATCCATTATGCAGATATACCGAGTTCTTTTAGTCTGATGTTTCTGTCGTCATTAGAAGTCCTGAAGTTTTGTCTTTTGTTTTCCATGGATGCAAATTAGTTTAACATGAATTTCAAACTATATACTGTCTTATACAATGGTATTCAAATGCTGTTTTGTGTGATCAAAAATTTTTTTTACTTCTCATACTTCTTCCTGCCGCTTATACGTGCGTGTTTTTTTATCTGTCTAGCATTGTGTGTCATGTTTGCATAATTTTGTCTTTCATTGTTCTAAAACCGGCTTATCTTTTTTCTTTTAGGTAAGTGAATGGTTTCTTGTGGTTCCCTGATGCCTCACTGGATTACGAGTACACGTGAGACTATGCAACAAGTGTTTCGCACGCATACGAGTGGAGTAAGATGCGATTTTTAGGACTATTTTACCTATTTTTTCGATTAGGGTTGTGTTTTAAATTTTGACTGTCACGTATGGGACGAGCACACATAGAATTTAGTCATAAAAATGGTCATGTCTTTTTACCAGTCCGAAAAGCTTTTTTAAACTTGACCCGCTGCCCTTGGGATGAATGGAGTTTCTGACCTTAGTTCAAAATTACTTGGTGTTGTCCTCGGATCTTTCCTCTCGGGTTTGATCCCGGACTGTCGCCAATAGCCCGTTGTGTTGCTCCAGGACGACGTTAATTAACTACCTACCCAAATTCTTGGGTTATCTGTCAATATTTTCTGTACGATAACAGCTCATATCTCTCACTGTGACCGGAGAAGCCCATGCATAACGACTTGATATTAGGTCTGAAAGTGTTCGTACTCAAACTTTTATGAGTAACACATGCATTTTGTTCGGATTGTAAAAAGATGTTTTTCATTGAAAAATTAACTTAGAATAACATTCAAGTGAATAGAATTTTGAATGCGCATCTTTTTTCTGAATAGAATTTGAGCTAACGTTATTTGTGTGCTACTATTTGCCGGAATCATATATTCGAGATGAATTTTAATTTTTGGACCGTCCCTCTATATTAAAATGCATGACAAACACTTTGTAGCAAACTAGGAAATTGTAAGATGATTTCAAACAATTGCTTACTCCTCGTGATTGTGAGAGCATTGAATGCATTAAATCACGCATTATCATTAAATGCATTAATCAGCCTTAGGAGACAAAAATTAGGTTTGAAAAAGAGAGGGCAAGCATAATTGCGGTTGTGTATCTAAGTTTACTCGTGGTCAAGCGAACTTGATTATACTGATAGGTAAAGTCTCACGAGCGTAAATACGAACGCTCTGATTTGTTAAGAGTGAAATCACGCTCTGTATGCGTAATACGCACGAAAGAGTTTCGTTGAAAGTGTCGGTGAAACGGCAGTCAGTGAAACAAATGATGAAAGCAAAACACTAAACTGTGTAATTCTAGATAAGTATTCCGTCTGTTAAATTATATTCGAAAGTTTAATCAGCATTCATTTTTTCAGAGATAAATGTGTAGTGTTTCATGGGGGGGTACAATATTTTTTATGCCGGGAGGGATATCCACTTTGTAGTATGGGGCTCAGTGGGTATGCCCACTGCGTTAGCAACCTGAGAGTTGTAGGCGGTTCAGGTACATTCCTCCCTGGGTGTATTTCTCTCTTCTGTGTCAGTAAAACTTTCATTGTCTGTGTATGTCTTGTTCTGGCGCAGCAATGCGAAATATTGCTCTTGCGCCATAAACCCCCCAAATCAACCACTTTGAAGTACAAATGCGTATACTCGAGTTAATTTGACCCCAATTATAGATTTGAAGCATGCTATTATTCGAGTAATGGTTTAATTGTTGCCAGCCTGGTAACCAAGTGGTTAGTGCTCTGTCTGTTTAGCATGGTTCGAGTTTGAATATCGCCATAGGCATGAAGTAGTGATTCAGATTCCACTTTATAAGCCAGTTCCAGTGTAATTAGCCCTGTATGGCGAAAAATGACCGTACTTAGACAAAGCAAACCTGATTTAGTTTGCATTTGCCCTCTGGTGTAACCTGTAAAAGATTTTATACAAAATGTTTTATTGAAAATCGAAAAGAATGCTTGTTGATTTCGAGGGAAATGTTTGAATCGTATTATGTTTCCACCACTAGAAATCCGAAATTGTTATGAAATGTGCTTAATTAATCCAATGAGATTTACTTCGTGAACACGATTGCATTCATTTTGTGACTTCTGGTTTGATTCAATTTATTTTCCCTTTGGAATTGGTTTTACGTTCCCTTGCATTTGCACGCTCGTTTTGCTTCATTCTTAAAAAGAAGGGCCTTTAAGAGTGCTTATTTTTTTGTTTGGCGCTTAAAAGTGCTTAATTTTTGTTATCAGCGAATCACGTATACCTCAGAATTTAATCCCTAGGAGCACATCTTTAGGTGTGTGCGGGCCTCCCTTTCATTTTTATCCTCGCCTACCCTTCTTCTTTTTCCTCCTCCCTCGTTGTGTTGTCTGCCTTGTGTTTGGCCAAATTTGCACCATGAAATCCTAAAACAACCAACCGAATTTAATCCAGATTTTTCGGGGCTTCTGTTCGCCGAATCTGGCTATACTTTGAATTTCAACTATTCCCAAATCGGTTACGAACCAGCCAAGAACAACAGCATAATAGAGTAGCTTTAACCTTTTCAGAGTGAATTTTTTGTCGAGAAATAAATGTTGAAAATTATAAGTCATTCCTCCTTTCTATTTCGAATTTTTTAGATTTTGGGGTCTTCAATTGGTGCATTACTTAATGTATTCAAGTGGGGATAGCCAGTTTTGCTTCACCCCTGAAAGGGTCAAAGCAGTGGGACGTCTAACCCGCGGCCCTGAATAGCTGGTTATGAGGCCCACAAGATCGTCGACTTCTAATGGTATGGGATTTTTCCATGTCTCACGAAGACTCTCGGAGGAAAATATCCCACGCGTCATCGCTTTTTGGCAGTACTTACATTTGTGAACAGCTACTTGCAAGGATGAAGCACATGAAGAGTAAAATTGGACCACATTTTCTGACGGCTACTTTTTAACTCACTAAGAATTGCAATTTCTTCCATCGAAGTAGACATTGAATCGCATTAGTTCCACGAAAACGAAATTAAATATCTCACAAGTTTTCTGTTTATGTTGCCCTTTTTTAATGTTATAGTAAAATATGTATAAAAAGAAATTTTGTTACTATATTTACCGGCAATTTGCATATAATGACTAGGAAATGTATAGAATGTGCGACGTTTTAGGCAAAGATGAAATGTCTTATTTTATTACATATACTATATACTTTGGCATTGTATATAATACCTAGATATTTTGCAGAACAAGTAATGCTTAAGCATGGAGAGTCATGACTATACTTAGCGCGGGTTTGCCGTTGCGTAGAATGCCTAGGAAATATGAAGTATTGAGTATTTCATACTTTGACGTCGAATTTGCGGCGTTCTATAGAATTCCTAGGCATTATACACTGCCTACATTACGCATTAACGGTATATCCTATTCGATATATATATATATATATATATATTGGACCTTGCTTCATAAAACCTAAATCAACCAAACAACCTATTTTATATACAGCCCAGACAAGCCAAAAGGCTGGACATCCCTTGATTAAAGGAATAGCCCATGTTGCTCCAGTGACGTAAATGTGACCTACCCTGGGTTAAAGGGTGCTTGGTTTTCATTTAAAAAAATTGTACGAACCTTGTAATTTATACTTAGATTCTCAATCATCCAAAAGAAGCTTTGCAACCAAATGATGTGCATTTCAGTGTTTCGTTCCTCACACCCTGCTCTTATAAACTAGTCTGTTAGTACTCAGTAACTTTCTCAAAACTCGTCTAGACACTATATCAAAAACTATAACATAGTGCTGTTGTCAATTCTGTGAAAGGTCATGCGAAACTACTCGAATAAACCACCTCCGCAGTGACTGGATGCAGGTGATAGAGATAATGAAGCAGACTGTTTCTGGATTAGTGGATTATCTGCAGGAAGCATGATGCTTCCTTCCCCTAACACGCTGGATGGATGGTTTACACAATTGAATAGAATTGAGATATTCGCGCTCGGTCGGAAGTCGACATTCTGCCGCTGATTTAGGAGGCTCTTCGCCGAATTGGACGAAGGGGATTGGAATAATTTAAATCGATTAGCGCGCCGAGCTGCTCGGTTGGAGGGGCAGCTTGCCTCGCCGGGGGTATGTTTTCACGTACGGAGGTCGGAAGGGAATGAAGTGACAGACTACAATTTTCGAACGTTAGAAAGTGGTTCCTTAACCAGAATTCTAGGTTAGTAATCGGTACTAATTGAACTAGAATTGGAGTATCTATTTTCTCTACGTACGTGGTACAGAAATCGTTTGAATGTTGGCGATTGGCAACAAACGGATGTAAAGATTGCTATTTTTACCTCTTAATTTAATATGCTTGATTTGATCAGGGGTGTTAATTCTGCTCCAGGCGCTTCTTACTCCATAAAGGGTTCGATTCCGAAAGGATTGGATGCATCGTATTTCTGTGTCAGTAAAACTTTGTCCTGTGTGTTCATGTCTATTTACTTGACGTTGTTTGGCGCAACTAGGCCAAATATGGCCCTTGGGCTATAAAATTCAACCGACCAACCTGCTCCTAAAAAACATTTTTATAAGAAATTATGCGCCAAATCTTTAGTTCTGATGGAAAAAAATAATCGATTTGCCGAAATTTTATCGTTGATTGGTTCGAAAATGAATCTTGCAGCTTAAATAGCCTCAGATATTAGCGTTCGTCGACCTAATGAAATAGAAAGAGCATGTATGTGGACGTAGTCGCTGCCGTAAGATCTTAGAAGAGTAGGTCACGGGGCTTTGGGAAACCACTTGAGCCGCTTTCGAAGCGCAAACTTATTCACGCTCGTCTATCTGTCCGACATCAGGATTCGTGCTTTCTTCTAATGCCATTTGACCCTCAATACTAGCAAGGTTATAAATTAAGTGCGTGTAGATAATCAATGGTTTTTGCAGTATTTAAAAAAAAGCGGATGTTGAAACCGAGTATAGGCAAACCTATCTTAACCGTGGTTCAAACCTAGTCAAATATTTTTTCATGCTTGTTACATAGGTACTTAACTAACGTCGCACTGGAGCAACACTACGGGCTATTGTCGATGGTCTGGGATCCATCCCGAAGCTAAAAATCCAAGGATAGCGCCTCGTCATTTTGAACCAGTCAGATGACGAGGTCGACACCTGAGCTGGCACCCCACTCTCCAAACTTCCACACCACGCCAATGTCAGGACATAAGAAGCCACGATTGAACGTGCACCAGCCCCCGTGTACACGACGGCCTTTGGCTGGACAGAACTTCGAACTCTAAACCCTCCTGTTGCTAATCCGTTGCTCTTCCAACTGAGCTACCGCATGCCACATAGAATTAAAATCTGATCCATTATGGCGAACTCTTTCCCAATTGCTTTTTATTGGGACCTGATGCGATGGATTTTTCAGGACTGTTTCTTGGTGGAAACCCGCGTTCTTTCCCACGCATCCCGGCGACCTTTTTTGAATATTCTCCCCATCTATTTGGAATGCGTGACAAGCTCGCCCAATCTCCCGCGGCGAATTACCCAAAAGGGGGAGTCGAATCCGCGACCGAACGCGCGAATTGGACGTTCGACTCCGCCTCCGACACGCATAGAAAAGCTATGGCCGTTTGGACGCGTGCAGAAGCGGATCTAGAGTTTTTCGGGTTGGTTGGTTTTATTGCGCAAGGGCTATATTTGGCCATGCTGCTCCAGACACAAGACATACGATATCAAGTATTAGACACACACTGATATTTTTACTGACACAAGAGAAAAATACACCCAGGGAAGAATGCAGCTTGCTAGCGCAGTGGGCACCGACTTTTTTGGGGACTTTGGGCGAAGGAGGTCAATGTCCGAAACAAAATTTGCGTATTCAAAGTGAAAATGAAGTAGTTAAAAAATAAGGATAAAATAATGCCAATAGTTCAATGTTAATTTTGTTACTTTAACTAGGTTTGCTGTGTTAAAATTGAATTGCAATTAATTATCGACTGTATGAAAACTAGCAAAAAACCGGCTTTTGAGTCTTCCCACTCCGAAAAGGGGGCCGCCTTGTGTTTTCTCCAGACGTTAGTGAGAAGACCCAATTGACTTTTTTTGCTCCTTCGCTTTTTTCTTGATTAGTAATACGTTTGCAGGAGCTGCGTGAAAGGAAGAATTGAGTTTTATGCGTTGATGGAACCTTTTACACCCGTATAACATTTGAAACTAGTGACGAGGACCCAATAGTGCTTAGAAATTTTTCTTTCCATACACACCAAAACGTTTGATCGATATTTTTGAAATCCTTCACTTTTGGATATGGGCGCTTTGGGTAGCTGCTCCGGTCTTTCCCCTAAGCTAGAGGCCGCGGTAGCCCTGTTGGAAGAGTAGCGGATTAGCAACCAAAGGGTTGTGAGTTCAACCCAAAGACACCTTATATACAAGGGGAGCTGGTGCACGTTAAATTTGCGTGACCTCCTGTCCTCACGTTGGCGTGGTGTGGAAATGTGGAGAGTTGGGTGCCAGCTCAGGGTTCTCGTCATCTGACCGTAGTTCAAAATGACGAGGTGTTGTTCTTGGATCTTCCCCTTTGATTTTTGTTACTGGACCGTCGGCAAAGTGCGACGCTAATCCTTCTCTGCCCTCCTGAACTGTAACATGATGTAATGTGTGACCCAATGGGTTGATGTGTTCGCCTTCCGATAAAGGCTCGCGAATACCATAGAGTTGTCAGTTGCAGAGATCGGTTGTGGGTTTTCGCACGAATATAAAGCAGGGGTGTCAAACTGGCATGCGGCCCCCGAGGTAATTTTTTGTGGCCCACGATGCTCTGAAATAAAATGAAAACAGGACACTATGTTATGGAGAAAATAGCACTTAGGGGAGATCGAGGCAACTATTTTCGTCCATGAAATTAAATAAAACGGCCTGCAGATCAAGATTATGAAGATTGTCTGTTCCCAGTCTTTGAATCTAGATATTGGAAAACTCTAGTAGGAGAAGGAAAGCGCTGGCAAGTTTCCGGTAAAAAAAATTAATTTTAGTTTTATAAATACATTAAATTAAATAAACGTTTGAATAAAAGCAATTATATAGCAATATTATAAATTATAAAATCACTTAATTACATAATGTGTTTTAATTATCCTATGCATATTCCCGAATCCTCACTTCAAAATATAATTTTAAGAAAATTTGTAAATGTGATGTGGCCCGCGTGAATCTTACCAGTTGCATTAAATGGCCCGTGTTTCAATTGAGTTTGACACCCCTGATATAAAAGAACTGTTTTTTAGTAAGTTGGCTCATTTTCCACTACCAGCTCTATGGACTTCCTCTATGCTACCATGTCATAAGTCCTTAGGCTGTGGCAGCCGTACATGTTACAGTTCGATGGTGTGACGCGATAGTCTATGTGAAATATTCCCATAGGGAATTATTCACTTTAGTGTGAAATTATTCTTTGGGATGCTATAGGACAGTGGTTCCCGACATGTGCTCTGCGGAGCCCTAAGGACTCCAGGAAAATAAAATAAATACAAATTAAATGAAATAACGAATAAGTAACAGAAAATATAATCAAAATAAGAACTGGAAATTACATTCTGAACGGAAATTTACCAAGTTGAATTTCGCAATGGTTTGATTTATTGAACTGTTGAAGAACTTTTATGTCTGACCAAGTTTTGACACTAATATGTGGTAGTTGAGGTGAAACTGAGATAGTTTGGGAAATTTTTAAGTTTTTAAATTATAATTTCATTGCATTGGCATTGCGCAAATATCTCTACTATCTATCCCCTCTTCCTCCCCCACGTAGCACTACTCCTAAACACCATTAGCTTGCAAAACATGGGGTGGGCTTAAGGGGCTCCGCCATAGAAATGGATTCTAAAAAGGTCTCCGCGAGTCAAAGAGGTTGCGAACCTCTGCTGTAAGGTATTCCATGGACAACACGGAGGTCGCGCTTCCGGGATACCCAGGCGATCTTTTTTCGCTTCATTCCACCGTTTCCTAATCCCTCCCTTTTTTTCAATAGCCCGTTGTGTTGCTCCAGTGCGACGCTAATTAATTACCTACTTACCCTCCTTTCCCCCTTTTACGACATTTTTTCCTTTGCTATCTTGCGTTTGGCGCAGATTGGACAAGTATGGTCCTTGCTCCACCAAACGCCAAAACAACCAACCAAGTGCATGTTCGCCTTCCCAGGGTTGTTTCGAAGGCTGCCGTTCTATGGGGAGAGGAAAAAGCATTTAGCGATCAGCTGGAAAGTAACTTGTGCTGCGTCCTCCAATCGATGTATCGATCCGCTCGCTACCTCCCTCCGCCGCATTCCTCATTTGGGTTAGTGTTCTCGGGCCACGGATGCTCACTCTCCGAGGGGGTTGTTTCGAAGTGAATTAGGACAGTTTTTTTAGGCTTAAAGTTTTCATTAACATGCGGACCCAGTCTGTCGTCTAGTGGGGTGTAGGGCTGTGGGAAGTGTCGATAAAAGTTGAAGGCCTTGTTCACTGTAACGTGGTGTGCCAATAAGTACGAAGACAGCCAAAATTCCAACTAGACTATTTGTTTACTTTAAACGCACAGTAATTACACATGTACTGTAACGCCCCTAACAACATCTCGATATCAGAAGTCAACACCACTGACATTCGGTCGAAATATCTATCGGGTTGGTCTTCGATGGTGGCCGTCCAGATGGTTTTTAGAGACCCCTGGATTAAACTTTTCCTAGGGAAATCTGGCCACAGAAAGAGAACTGTTGGAGAGCTAGCTAAGCAGGTGTTTTTCGGTGGTACTCGTTTTCGAGCCGTTGAGAAGATTCCAGTCATCCATGATTGCAGCGCTCACGACCTAGGGACACAAATCCCTGATTGTAAGATAATGTACATATATCGTATTGTGAAATAAGTGTTAGTTTATTGTAATTTAGGCTGTGTTGTTGTGTTCATTGTGACACACCACTCGGCCCACTACGATACAGTACAACCAGGGATCTTGGCCGTGGGCGCTGCAAACAGAGGAAGGGATCTAATCAAACGGCCGGCTCCAATTGAGCTTCACAAAAAACACCTGCTCAGCTCGAGCTCTGCAACAGTTCTCGTCTTGTCCCTTCGATTTCACTGTGGGACAGCTCAATCACAGGGGGCGTCGTGTACCCCTAAAGATGGATGGTAAGACCACCATAATAGACCATCCCGATAGATGTTTCGGGTTTTTCAGCCGGGGGTCAGTGGTGTTGACTTCTGATCCCGAGCTGTTGCTATGGACGTTACATCACATGTAGGGTTTGACATAAAGTACACAGAGTTCTATCGGAGCTCGCAGCGCATCCGTGCAAAATCGCGATCTTGTCTTACGCGCCCGTTCAGTTCAGTTACGCGGTCTTTTGAGATTTAACTCTCCAAGTGTTCCAACGAGATATCTCGTTCAAGATCTGATCAAGTTTTTCAAAGGACGAGGTATTTCGTCCAGATGAAACCAAGGGGAATGAAGATCAAAGTAGGAAAAACAAATTGTCCCTTGCCCATAACTGGTGACAGTTCGGGACAGGTATTTGCACCAGAGGCTGGCCACACTACAGGGTAGTTTTCAATGCGAAGGTAAACCACCGGAAACTAATCTGTAATAGCCCGATTGAAAGAGCAACGGACTAGCGACCGGAGGGTTGCGAGTTCGAAATTAGATCCAACCAAAGACCGTCGTGCATGCTGGAGCTGGTGCACGTTAAATCTACCTTGACCTCAAATGTCTTCACGTTGGTGACTTTGTATCTGACCGTGGTTCAAAATGACGTGGCGTTGTCCTCGGGATAGATCCCGGACCGTCGCCAATAGCCCGTTGTGTTGCTTCAGTGCAATGTTAATTTAACTGCCTACCTTAACTGGTCTGCACACGAGGCGCATTGGGTCGACGGCCATTTTGTTTCGTAGTGCCCTAATCCAAGTTTCTATCTTTGCGATTGTTAAAGAGGGTGAAATGGTTCCGCATATTTGAAATCTGTTTCGCATGGAGTCCTTAGACGCGAAGATTTTTCTGTTGATCCAGCGGTTCCGAAGGCAGGCCAAGATGTCTCGTCGGGAGAGTCATGGGCGTTTCACTTATAACCTGCGTTTCGCGATTTGTATTATGCTCCGAGGAATGTAGTAAAGAAACTAATTATAAATGTTTTAGGGTCGAGAGTATTTTATATTAAAAAAACTGCGCTTGTCTTTGAAACCGATCGTTTCTGAGATCAGTATAATATAACCCGAGGCAGATAATGTGGTTGAGACATCAACCTTAATTAAAGACGTCTTGAACGAAAGTGGAGACGAAACCTTTCGATTTTAGTAAGAAAAGAGGCAAATAACAAAAAAATTGTAATTAATATTCTTGTAGGGGGAAATAGGAAACCGCATTTCTGCGGTTTTTAGCAGTAGGTCTAAATTATACGGTGTCTGTAGAGCTGTCGAATCGAATGTATTCGTTCCGAGGAAGAAATACTGCCTCTCACAATTTTTTTATTGCTCACGGACGTTAACTACTTTGTTAATTGAATTGATACGATTAATTTAAAAGCAATTAGTTTAATTTTAATGCAATTCTTTACGCAAACGTACCGCCGAGACTAAAGCAGAGGGTAGGTAAATTGAGATTTGCCTGGCACAAGTGCCAACTTCGGCGTAATGGAAGGTGGTAAATTTTTTGTCCCAATCTATCAGAAAGTAAAATATGAATTTGAGCGAATATGTCCGATTAAAAGTTACTTTTGATTGAAAGGATTGGTTTCTTGTTAAGATGTTAAAAGCTTGTGACTCATAAAGCACTCATAAAGAAAAGATTTTTCTGTTATGAGTGTGTCGATATGTTTAAAAAGTGCGAAATAAAATTTTAAGCAGGACATTCGATGAGGATGTGGAGCCGTCGTGGCTCGGTGGATATGCCCACTACGCTAACAACCTTCGAGTTGTAGGCGGCGCAGGTTCGATTCCTATCAGGTGTATTTCTTTCCTCTGTATTAGTAAAACTTTCATGTGTCCTGTCAGGTGCATTTCTCCCTAGGTATATTTCTTCTATATCAGCAGCATGCCATCTGCGCAAGACACAAGACATACAAAATCAAGAATAGACACACACAAGATTTTGGAAGTTTTACTGATACAGAAGAAAGAAATACACCCAGGGAGGAATACACCTGACAGGACACAAATATTTTTGGGCCCTTGCGCCACATAAAACCCCAAAAAACAACCATCGAAGAGGATATGTAGAGCAATGGGATGTATGGCACTTCTCACCCTGTAACCGATGTCAGTGAATTCAACGACTATGTCCTAGTCTAGTAAAGACGGGTGCGGACCAAACATTTTGAGACTGAGTTTTTTTTAGCACTTGTAAAGATGACAATGTTCATAGCGAAGTGGTTAGGGTGACAGATGCCATCCGCCCCGGATGCCAATGCCTCGAGGGGCATTTCAGAAACACTTACCAAGAAAAACCATAAGATTTTTTTTAATATGTAATGGACGTCGCACTGGACCAACACAACGGGCTATTGTGGTTTTTCTTGGGGAGAAAATGTTCTCTACAATTGTTTTGTAACTTTCCTGACTTCACCCCCAGAATGGTTAAATGAGTGACGGTTACTTTTGTCGAGATTCGTTAGCCCCTTTTCATGGCAGCCATCGCTTCACACTAGGTTAAAATCGACTCGTGTCCAGCTGCTTTTGGGGGCCGCGGTGGCCCGGTTGGAAGAGTAACGGATTAGCAATCGGAGGGTGGCGAGTTCGAATTCAATCAAAGACCGACGTGTACGTGGGGCGGGTGCACGTTAAATCTGTCGTGGCCTCAAATGTTCTCATGTTGGCGTGGTGTGGAAGTTCGGAAATTTAGGTGCCAGCTCAGGTGTGACCTCTTCTGACCATGGTTCAAAATTACGTGTTGTCCTCAGATATTTCGCTTCGGGTTTGATCCCGGACCGTCGCCAATAACCCGTTGCGTTGCTCCAGTGCAACTTTAAATAATTTCCTACCTACCAGCGTCTTTTGAAGTTTGGTGTTGAAGTAAATTTCGCTATAGCTTATATATCTGTTATTAGAAAGATTTTGGATAAGAAAGTTATTAGATAAGAAATTATGCTAAAAATTATTCACTGAAGAGCATTGCTTTTGACCGATATTCCATTTTTTAAGTCTCGCAGATTGCGCTTTGGACAGCCCCTGTCGCACGAAACAGTGTGGTTTGGTAACGCAACGGCGCAGTTTGGTTTATCGAGTTCGTCCGTTGCGTATCGGAAGGGCTGCTCCGGTTCTTCCCCCTCCCCCGGTCGTCTGGGCCGACGGACGGCTGCCATTCGTCGCTGAGCGAGGGATGGAAGGAATCTTCGGTTGCTAAGGGCTCGCCCCAGCCGAGGCTTTCATGAGTTAAGTGCTGCCTCCCTTTCGACGGGAGATTATCGGGCGCTTTGCAGTGGATTCAAGTCACCAGGTCGCCTTTTTGGAAGTACTTCCGTTTGCAGCCTCACGATTCTTAAAGTATAGATTGTCAGGTCAATTTTAAAGGCATTTTTGGAGATTTCTAGGACATTGGTATATCGGTCCTTTTTTTTGCTTTATGCTTCAGTTTCATCCCCGATTTTAAGTCAAATAATATTTCTCTTTTTTACGAATGGGCCAATGGAAAGAGTGAGGCCTTGAGGGTTCTATTGTGTTGACAGAAGGAAACGAAAGATCACAAGCTTTTGGATGTTCGAGTTTATCCAACCGTTCAATGATGTCAAAATCCGAACCATCTAATTAGTTATGCTGCAGACGCTGATGGTCTTGTTTTATTGTCTGACTATTGTTTGAATATTTTTATTCTCATCTTTATATTTTAAATCTGCCTTTTATCTTTGTCTTGGACTATTCATTTTTAAATATTTTATACTTTTATTGGATCACATTCTGTCTTGTGTTTGGCATAGTTTGTCCGCTTTTGGACTTTGCGCCATAAAAACCCCAACATCCAATCCTTTTGAAGCGTAAGTCATCACTTGCATTTAAGCGATTTCAGACTTCTGTTTTTATGAGTGATGAAAATCCCATTTCACACAGGTAGGTGGTGGCAAGTGGTAAAGGTGTCTGCAATGCTGCTTTTGCCATCTGTATATAATGCCCTAACTGTGTACACTAGAATTGTTCCAAGTCCAGTTTTTCAAATTCCATTTGAATACGTGCATTAGCACGTATTTCAATAAGATCGTCTTTTATTAAATAGCTGTCCATTTTAAACTTCTCACACCCCTGGAAATGCTTTCTCGCACCCCAGATTAAGAAGCACTGATCTAAAGTAAGGTTAACTGATACAAGAAGATGGGTTTCCCTCTGCACTAACAACCTGGAGTTGTAGGCGGCGCAGGTTCGATTCCTGTCTCTTTACTTATGGCGTTGATTTAGCGAAACTTTACCCTATTGAACCGTTTCCATTGTGTGTGTATGTCCATTGCTTGACCGCGGTAGCCCAGTTGGAAGAGCAACCGGAGGGTTGCGAGTTCGAAACTGTCCACTAAAGACCGTCGTTCTACGTGGGGACGGGTGTACGTTAAATCTGTCGTGGCATCCAATGTCCTCATGTTGGCGTGGTGTGGAAGTATCGAGAGTGGGGTGCCAGCTCAAGTGTCGACCTCGTCATCTGACCGTGGTTCAAAATGACGGACCTTTCCCTCGGGATTTATCCCGCACCGTCACCCATAGACCGTTGTGTCTGTTGCTCTAAGCACCAGACGGGTTGCCGTAGAAGTTTCTACAAGCCGTCACACTTCTATCACCTTGGTACTTGCAACATATAAAAAAATGAATTAGCTACACAAAACACTCCGAGTTTTAGAGACAAATTCACCTTACTTTTTGATATAACCTTGTAGATTATAGTGTGCTAGCAGACATCTGCGCGAAACTTAATTGCTCATATCCATTGATGGCAAAGTGTCGTTACCCACATTTTTATCTAATTTCAATCCATCTAGATTTTATTGTAGCGTCCACATATTCATAAACGGATTTCATATCTCTTAATGAAACACAATTATCCGAAAATACGCAACAGCATTTCGTTTACTTTTATTGGTGTTAATTTTTATTTTCGATCAAGTGCATGAAATCCAAAACCCACCCGCTACTGCTACTTACTATGAAGATCCAAAAACAAAGTCAAATTTAAAGGAATATCATGATTAAGAAAACAGGAAACGATTGTTTTCACGAAAACTCCCAAACCGGTTTCATTCCTCTTTTTAAACCCATCAACGTTTTCTTAGTTGCTCCTTAATAGAAAACTTAACCCCAGTGGGGAAGACAAAGCACATCGATACATTGTGTTTGTAAGATGCATTAAAAACTCGTTTTGCTCTTTGATGATTGTGCCAACTCTCTCTTATTATCCCCCTTTCCGAATCGATTCGTTGAGAGCGCGCATTCGCTGCTACTGCGTTGTGCGCCACGCCTGTTTTGTGGAGCACGTTTTCTTTTCGAGCGGCCTTTTCTTTCCTCGTGCCACTCGAAGCAGCCTGATTAAAAGCTCGTTCAGCGTTGAAAGGAAATCCATTATTATATTTGCGGTGATCGCTTAGAAACTGACGTTGAAACGAAACGGCGCGGGGGAGTGGATCTGTTGCCGATGTGACAGCGGAGTTTCGCTCGGTGGTTGTTGCCACTGTTTGTGCTCACTCGTTCGCGTGCGGATGCTCCAGAGTGGAAAGTGGGTTTTTGAGGGTAGGTGGATATTGACTGACGTAGTGCTGGAGCAACGCAATGGGCTATTATTGACGTTTCGGGATCCATCCCGATGGGAAAGATCCAAGGATAATGCCTCGTCATTTTGAACCGCGGTCAGATGACGAGGTCAGCACTTGGGCTGGCACCCCATTCTCCCACACCACGCCAACCTGAGGACATTAGAGGCCACGACAGAGCGAACGTGCACCAGCCCAAATGTACACGGCGTTCTTTGGCTGGACCTAGTTTGGAATTCGCAACCCTCAGGTTGCTAATCCGTTGTTCTTCCACCACATACAGCGACCCCTTAGGTTTTTGAATTTAATAACCCTTTTGAAATAGTAACCCTCGTGGGTCAGTGCGTGTGGCCACTGGTCTAGCGTAACGACCTGCAGGTGGCACAGGATTGATTAGTTCCCCTCTGGGTGTATTTCTTCTGTGTCTTTCTTTGTGCGTGTTCATTAGTGGATGTGTGGCGCAGCATATGGCATAAATATGGCCTTTGCGCCATAAAAACCCAATCAACCGTCCCAAAATAAGTCGCATTGAAAACGAATTTCGTTCCGTAAAAAGATTGAAATCGTAAATAAAAGGTTTATTTTTCTAACATGGTAAAATATTACATATTAGAAGAGTGTTTGGCTTTCATTGTAGCTTCCCGAATACAATTAATTTTGCTTGGAAAACAATTTTCACGTATTTTTCATTGTAGGCATTAGTTCCAAATGATATACTTTCCGTACATGTTTGCAAAATAATTACATGTGCGATTGGATTCCTCCCTGTTTTGTGACAGTAAAACTTTCCTTGTATGTTTAGGTCCGTTGCTTCTCGTTGTTTGTCTTGTTTTTGTCGGAGCATGGGCAAATATGTGTCCATGAAACCACAACTTTTTGTCATTTCTACTGTATCACATTCGTTTCATTTTCATGCATTTACATCAATGCATTTTATTGTGTATTCACATCAGTTATTTTTTAATGTTGGTTTGATATTTTTCAAAAACCTTTATTGAATTTTATGACACATCTGGCGTTGGATCGATTGGACCCTTGTGCGCCGTAAGACCCAACCTACCAGATTGATACGCTACTCTAGAGTACATTAACTCGTTTCATAGCGTCTCGATATATCGCCCATTAAGCTGTATCGCCTTTTTTCTACCAATGAGTTTTCTTTTTGCGAACCGTCAAGGAAATCTTTAGAATTGAGAGTTCAAAGGTCACTTTTCCTTAAGGTAAGGGGCCGCGGTAACCCGGTTGGAACATCAGATTAGCAACCGGAGGGTTGCGAGCTAGGTCCTGCCAAGGACTGCCGTGTACACGGAGGCTGGTGCACGTTAAATCTGTCTGCACCACAAATTTTCTCACGTTGGCGTGGTGTGGAAGTTTGGAGAGTGGGGTGCCAGCTCAGGTGTTGCCTCGTCATCTGACCGTGGTTCAAAATTACGCTGTGCTCTAGAATCCATCCCTTTGGAATTGATCCCAAATAGCTTGTTGCTCCAATGCGACGTTAATTAACTACCCAACCTTAAGGTGAATCGAATAATATTAAGGTTCGAATTTGTGTAAAAGATTTGGTTGTCTCGAAAGCGTGGAGGAAGGAATTATTTTCAAAAATATTCTAGTGTTCATGCATTGATTTTGCGCTTATATACGTAATTACAATTAAAAAACGCGTATTTAATGTGTAATTTGGACATTTTCATTTCTAATGAAAACGAATGTCGCTCTTTTCCTTTCATCAATGAAGCGCCATACATCGACTGTTGTATTCATATGTTGGTTATGCGGTTAAAATGTGATGAATGAAAACTCTTTCACTAAACAAAAAACATTGAAACGACGTTGTTTGGATATCTTTGATAAAAAAATAAAGATTCATAAACCCGTGCTAAATTCTTCCAAATGAATTTCCTCCACCACCAAAGGCGTCGCTTTGCCACTCTCGTCACGTATCCCATTAGGCGACGACGTTAATCGGTGACAAAAATAGCCTTTCCCTCCCTGCTCGAGGGGATGGCGTTGCTATCCTCCCCTCTCGCGGGGAGAAGGGCCCTTGCTGCTTTCGGGGGCGTCCCCCGATGATCTCCGCAATTTGTTCATCCGGTGACTTCCTCGGCCCCGCCTTTCCGCTGGGGACGGCTGGCGTGTGCCCGGAAACAAGGAAGTGTTTGTCAACAAACACGGGGTTGGGTTTTTGTTTGTGTTTTGGTTGACGCACGATTGCCGACGAGTGGGATTGGTTGAGTCTATCTGTTTCGACTCGCTTATCCAGGGAGAGTCGACAGGGGTTGCGGCCCATACCTTGAGATGCGGCACTTTAAAAATATTAATTTTAAAGTTTTATAATTTGAAGCACAATTTTGGTCCTTGTCACAAGTATTTTACTGTGCGACTTCGTGAACGTGTTCTTGAAATTACTATGTTTGAAAGTCCCTTCCTTTCACGCAGCCCCTTCCCGTTGAATGCGGCGCAGATTCCCAGGCATTCCTCCCTGGCTGTAGTTCTCTTTGTCAGTAAAATCTTTCGTTGTGTGTATGTCTATTACCGTTGTCTGTATCGTGTTTCACGCAGGGTTGGGCAATATGACCCTTGCGCCATAGGACCCTTTCACGTAGCCACATCGTATTGGCTACCCAGGAAAGAAGAGAGGAACCTGTAATAAAATTTCCAGCTCACAGGTACCTAAAGGGACTGGGGATGGACCGCATAATAATGATACATACCACGCGATACCTTGTCGAAAACAAACCCCGAAAAAGTGTTGTCTTTGTTTCGATAGGACATGGCGTTTCAGTGATTTTCGCTTTTGAAAGTTTGATAACGTATGTTCCGGTCATTCGAAATTTCAACTCTCAAAACACCCAACAAACTATCCTTTTGGGGTTGCCGGTAACCGAGAATCAATCAGACTAAAGTCAAGCACCTGATGGATCTGCAAATCTGAATGTGTGAGTTGTCTGAGTTAATCTACCAGTTGCAGATGCGAATCTCCCAAAATCCCTTGTTCAATCGATTCGTCATTTTTTGACGCTAAACCTGTTTTAGCGCATGTTTTCTTACCTACTCTGATTTCTATCTTCCAGATTGCTAATTACTTTCTGTAACAAGGCTACTGAAGAATTTTATCGGTTTGAAGCTCCTCCGTGTAGTTTTAGGAATATTATGCAGCTTTATAGCTCGAATCAAGCATATTTAAATTAATTGATAAAATGGACGAATAAATCCCGTAACGGTCGATTTCTTTTTTTTTTCATATCCTTTGTTGCCAATCGACACTAAGCAAATTACATAGATTTCTATGCCACATACGTTAGTGAAGTATATAGATTTTTTATTAGTTTCCTCAAACTGATAGTTAACAATTGTTTGTAACTCGTAGCTATCAAGTCCTAATTACAATCTACGGTGAATGTTTTAATAAATTTCATACTCGGCATTCGCTTCGAGTATAAAGACACTGATGTGTTTGCAATTATGTTCCGACAAAGGGAGGCGGAAGGAAATTAGTTTCCAATACCAACTTTTCTTTAATGGTCGTGCCTCCTCTATTCCTACATCTCTTCCATCCAAGATCTCTGGTGGAATATCGGTGCATTTCCTTCAGTTGAATTCTCCACCGTAGTTAGAGCTAATTTCCAACTTGGGGGAAAAGAAAGCAAAATTTCGATTTGAATCACCAGTTGCCAGAGTTTCTTTGAAACGTTTTGGTGCAGATGTCTGCACTGATTTCAGATGCAGATTTTAAGTTCGGCATCATTTTTTTTCCTTTGGTATGTTGGGAGCGGGGTTGAAAATTAACAGTCCTTAGTCATATTTTGCACTGCTGAATTTGCTTTGTCGGACCGCGTTACGTGGCACAGAAATTGACATGTTTGTATACGTGAGAATAGCAAAAAATACAAATAATTCAAATTCAAACACTACTGAATTTATTCGCCAATTAGTTTAAACGTGTTTGATTTGAGCCATGGAGCTGCACAATGTAAAAACTGCATTGAAGAGTTCCCAATATAGTGAAACTCTTCAGTCTGATAACAGACAATTGGAAATCTGAAAGATAGAAATCAGTACCGAAGTGGAAGAACGCAAAAATAGACCTAGACTTCAAAAAATACAGAATCGCCTTTGAACAATTGAATTAAATTCAATTTAAGTGAACATTCAGAAGCTAAGTGTGGTACGACAAATGTTGGAACTTTTGCCATACAGTGAAAAACAATAATAACACAAGGGAGAAGCATTAAGTTCTACTATCAATAGATGTTGTCAATTAAGAAACTTTAGAGCCGATGCTTTATGCGGGTCTGCTGGTTCTATTTCCTCTTGTATGGTGCAAATTCTGACCCAATCAAACATTTATTCTTCTAACACTAATTTAATATATCTGTACATAAAACAGTTTGTGCTGTAAACGTAAAACATTGACCCCAAATATTATTCTATTAAGAGAAAAAATGCAAACAATCAAAACTCTGACCCTGATTATCGCACTGTGTATACGCTTCAACGTAAACAAAATGTTTTGAAATTGCATGAACTTTTTTTCCTTCGTTGTCCAAACACTCGCGACCAATAGCCCGTTGTATTGCTCCAGTGTGACGTTAATTGAAATACCCCCCCAACACTCGCGTAGAGTATTTTGGCAACCTAGGAAAAAAAGCCGAACTACTATTGACGCGTAACTTGGCGCTTAAAAAGGCTTTAGAAAGTTTTTTTTAATTTTGTTTAGTTTGCAAGGGCACTTAAAAAGCCTGCATGTTTTATGCAGGTGAAACATTAAAAAATATGTCATGTTTGACGAAGTAATTTAGCAATTTTAAGAAGTCCGATCCGATACAAATCTTTCCTTACAACCGCTAAACCCTATATCAACCGTGGACAAGTGTCATTACTGGGTCTGTGAAAGTTTCTTCACCTCTATATTCATGATCAACTTCGAAAACGTTTAACGTAGTCTTGAAAACACGTAAAATAGCCTCTTAAAGGCCCCAATTTTTCTTTCTCGAAGAATCGTCTCGTCTGCTTTGTGCTAAAAAATGAGCGATGCCTGCACCACGTAAATGTTGACGTGTTTTCGTACCTGGCGTCTCGGAATGGAGTCTTGATAATCCAAACATGCAGTTACATTCTTGCGGCATATTGACCCGAAAGAAGCTTCTTGGCACGCTGCCAGATGAAGGGAAAGAAGGATGGGAGCAGTAAAAGAAGCTTTTTACGAGCTTCCGTAGTGGTTTGAAAAACGTCGCTGGACGCATTTAGTAGGGAATAAATAGTGGCCGTTATTTATCGCAGCCGCGTGAAGTCTAATGAAATTCAATAGTGTCATTAAGGATGTTCGAGTATGCCTTTCAAAATTGAGCGTCTTGTTTGGTTTTTAACGGTTGTATCGAAATGCGTTTTGAATGTTTTTTTTTCTTCCATGTCGGTATTTGTGTTCTTTCTTGACCGCTGGCGTTTGTTGGATATGGAATGCTTCTTTTGGTGTGTACGGGCATCACCACCCTAAGGTATCCCAGTGATCTTTCCTCCCTCTCATTTGTACCCTCGCTTGCCTTGTTGCTTTTTCTTCCTCCTTCTTGTCTGGTGTTTGGCACAGCTCGGCCAAATATAGCCCTTGCGCCATAAAACCCCCCAAACAACCAACCATTGTTAGCAGGGCCGCCGTGACTCAGTGGGTTTGTCCACTGCGCTAGGAATCTGCTAGTTGTAGGCGTCGCAGGTTTGATTCCTCCCTGGGTATAGTTCCGTCTTCCGTGTCAGTAAAAAACTTCCTTGTGTGTGCATGCCTATTTTACTACACAGATAAAACATTGCTTGTCCAGATGCCCATAGCGGCAAATGCTGCCAGTGTGGTAAACATCCATTGAATGTTTTTGTACGGAATCAATACCCAAATGTACAGCTAAGGAAAAGAGATCTAAAAGTCGGTATTATCAGTTTCCGTCGGTATTTTACCGAGAATAAAAAGGAAATTCTCAAACGGATTGGTCTGAACGGGTATTCGTTAAATTAAGGGGCAGGTTAAACGTCAACCATAATTAGAGTCTTTAGCATGGCTTCTGACTCCGAATGTATCGTTAATCTTTGGCGCGGCTCGTCCGCTATTGGACTTTGCGTCACTAAATCCAAACCAACCAACCGAATGTGTCCAAGCAGTAATTACAAGTAGGAGAAACAAATAATCACACTTATGCACGGTTTTGCGTATGGCTGCCCTTTCCCATGTTAAACGTAACCACCTTTGTAGAAATGGACTTCTACAAGGTCGTCTGCCCTATCTCCGCACTATGTATTCCGTATCCGACGAATCGCGTGGTTTAGAACGAGTCTACTCGGGAAATTGGGTCAGATTAAATGTAAACAATGTGCCCCCCGCATTTGGGTTTTTGTCAAAACCCGATTAATGCTACACGAACACACACCAGTGGAGAGCTGCTAACTAGAACGAGTGTTTCAATAGTACGTTATCAAAAAGGACAGTACTGACATGAAATAATACAGGGTGGGCCACGAAAAGGAAGCACGTTGCGAATCTTTTTAAGTATTCTGTGCGCAGCTCTCGTTTGAGGAACTGGAAGGCTTCTTCCACCTGGATGGAGCGACATGGCACACGTCTGGCGAATACCTCCGATTACGAGGCTTTCACTGAAGAACGGACTGAGTAAAGAAAGGGCCGTGGCCTCCTCGTTCGCCAGACCTGTTGACGTGTGATTTTTATCTGTGGGGAAATTTAAAAGGGAAAGTGTATGCCAATAATCCCAAGACAAACGAACCGAAGGAAAACATTTGGGTTGCTCTGCGGAACATTGAAAATGTGCTACGACTTGGAGAACATTTCCAACTTCTGCTGGTGTGGTATGGAAGTTTTGAAGAGGGGTGTGCCAGCTCAGGTGTTCTCGTCATCTGACCGTGGTTTAAAATTACGAGGCGTTGTCATTGGTTCTTTCCCTTCGGGATGGATCCAGAACCGTCGCCAATAATCCGTTGTGTTGCTCCAGTGCGGCGTTAATTAACTACCTACCTGTGAAAGATTGTTGGGGATATCGTACGCCTTTAATCGTCGAAGTGGTTTCGACTAGGTATCGTCCATCACGTTCTGACCAGTACATCTCATCCAAGATGCCGCCGATTTCTATGACGATATTAAGACCTGGTCAATTTTCTTCCAATGACGAGCTATTTCGTCTATCAAGATCTGGTCAATGTTTTTCCAGTTGTTTCGCTCCTAACTTAACAGACTTGATGAATCAAAATCACAAAAACTTATACCAATATCACACACATAGGAATAAATATATATTCATTCCTTTATGTGTGTGATATTGGTTTTAAAAATTATATATATATAGATTTTATCCAGTTTAATTTTATAATTAATTGCTGTAAATTTCATATCTCATTCAAAATTACAGGTTTTGAAATGTAAACAGTGTTTGGTCAGTTTGGCGAGACCTGGACCTTGTGCCATAAAAAGCAACGAATCAATATTTCTCTTATGACGTGATACCTCGGCGAGACAACCACCAAGAGTGTTAAACCCCATTTCGCGTGATATTCCACACACACGGAGATAGGCTGCTTTTTCGTGATCCACCCTGTACATCAGTTACTTGATGAAATGTTCCAGTAGCAACGGTTGATAGAAAGAAAAAAAGATCAAGTCTGCAGACAAACCTTGATGTGTGCAGATTAAATTATCCAACCACGCGCTCGCTCCTAGTCTGGTGTTGTTTTATTTTATTTTTAGAGTTCAATGCGGAAAAGTTAATTATTTTCCCTTCTTTCTCCCCTCCAGAGCCGATGGCGAAGTTCTGTCGCACGGTTGCGTCCCCCCGAATGCATTTGTAAGGATTCCTCCAATCCCTGCAACACAACTGGGTTTTGCGTGGGATTAGGAATGGGAAAGGGCTCGCTCCCAAATTCTTCCGCCGTGTCTTTGCGATGCGATGAATAAGGCGAAAGCTGACTTATTCGCTTCGAAAGCCTTTTAAGGTTCTGACAATTTGTTAGCTGTGACGAGTTGGGCTCTATTGATCTCCCCACTTTGTTGATTAACTTTCCATTAATCGCCGGTCTTTTTTTAACAAACGAGGTGCATCTGAGTTGCTCAACGTTTTTCCCCTAGTTACACACGCATTAATTATTCATTGTTAAGTACGTGCTTTGTTTTAGGTAGTTGGTAGTTGGATTTGTGTCGCACTGGAGCAACTCGACGGGCTCCGGGAGAAATCCAACAGGGAAAGATCCGTGGGCAACGCCTCGTAGTTTTAACCCTTTCGCCCCGACTTTTGCATGATTAAATTTAACTCTGAAAAGTAGTTTAATTTAGTAGTTTTTGCTCTTTTCGATGGACGACCGTACTTTCGCGTTCTTTTTGTGTTTGCTTTCTCCCTTCCAACATTTATGAGTTGCTCAGCTAAGGGGACCCTGAATCATAAGAGTGGTTCTGTTTTATGTTCCACATCACACTTCGCAATCCATGCATTCACAACACAAATTATGACTAATCTTTTTCCACCACTTGTCTGATCTTCTGCCATGACCCTAAAAAGTAGCCATTTCATCACAACTCCATTCATGTACATATTGTAGTGGGAAATGGGCAACTAACGTCTAATTTTGTACCATCTTTTTGTTTCCGAACCACGGTCACTCATTCATCAGAATGAATGGGCGTGCTCAAAAACATGAGTCCGCCATTTGCAATCTGAAAGTATTGCCAGGTTTCTTGAGTCCTATTTTTATTCCCTAATTCCTTAAGAACACTGAAAACGTAAAAACCCATTCAAAAGTGGGATTTATTTAACCAATCTAATCCCTGGGACGTATATGCTCATTGGGCCCGAAAGGGTTAAGTGATGAACGAACAGAAGGATCTGGCTGGCTCTCAGTTGTAACGCAACACCGCATTAGTTAAAAAGGTTGCAAACGAGCTTCTCTAAAGAGACAAACACGATGAATAGGGCCTCATTCATATCCCCACTGAAAACGTAAAACCCCATTCAAAAGTGGGATTTATTTACCCAATCTAATCTCTGGGACGTATTGCTTACCTTTTATATGAATGAATTTTTTAATTTGTATCCATTTTTGCATTGCATTTCTTTTTCTACTGCTTCCTTGTCAAGTTTTGTGTAGTCTGTTAAAAATGATTGCTTATCATTAGCAACATGTGGTCTTAAGAAGTGTTAGAAGTTCTTGAAAAGCTGTGGAAAGTACTGTATTAGCTTCGGCTTTACAAATATTGAAACGATTCAAAGTGTTTCAACAATATATGTACTAAAATTGAAACGACAAAGATTTAGCTTGATTCTCTTGCATAAGAATGAAATTTCAATTAACACGAACTAAACATGAAGTGCCCTTATTTTTTAAAATTAAATTTGTTGAATTACCCACCACATTTATCCCTATTTTCACGTTATTCAGGCTTTTTATTACATTTATATTTGTTCATTTTAAATTCGACGTAATATATTGAGTTTTTAATGATCAACTTAGATGGGAAAATCTTAACTGATATTATTTGTATTCATGTTTTTTCAACCTTTGTCATTGACTTTGACTTTTCAGGGTTACTGTTTCATGTTTTCAACTGTATTATGATACTTATTTTTAACTTTCATATTTTACCGCTTTGTTCTGATATTTCTAACATGATCCAACAATTTTAATGTTTTAATTGACTATATGTTTGGCGCAGTTTTAGCCAATGCGCCATAAAAACACAATAAAACGAACCTTGAAAGTACTTTTTCTATTAAGAGTTGAAACCGTGAAGTAATGTACCGGCCTTTAAAACTCGCACTTAAATTTAAGAGAACTCTGAAATCCTGTTCGAGGGGAATGAAATAATTTTATTTCTCCTTTTTCCCCGATTGCGGTATTGGATGGACATAAACTCGAACGTTATCGATCGGCGTAAACTGTTTTCTTCCTTCTTTCATCGCAGATGAAAGGGTCACCCAAACTGATTCGTTTCATTCGACTCGGGAGGCATCTGACCAAGACACGTTCCCCCAACCCCCGAGTGGGGGTCGCAAATGTTCCCTCCTCACCCCAGTTACCCGGGAGGGTATGCCAGCTGTGTGGGATGTCCCATTCGCTCCATGGGTGGAGGAGCACTGGCAGGGGAGGGGACGTGAAATAACCCCCGTGTAAATGCGAATTGTGGTGGGGAGGTGTGATCTGTCAACTTTTCTGAAAGGGCTCATGCATATTCCATTCGAAGTGGCAAACTATGCTTTTCTCGATATGTTAAAAAAAATTGCGGATTTACGATAGGATTTCATCCATGAGAACTGGCAATTAAGGATGTCGCTCTAAAACTGTTTATTCTGCACTTATAGCAAAATTTGGGTTCGTTTGGAAAATAAAACTAGCTAATGTTTTCCATATGAAGGTGTAATGTTTTCTGACGATGCATTTCCATATTTACTAGTTCTATTTGTTCATTTTTAGTTCTGCCAGATGAAGCGTTTGTGAGAATACATGTTTTGACGCTTAATTGTTAGATTCACGTTTGGATAATTTTTCGTATTGGGGGACGCGGATAGTAAAGGGGTGACCTTATTTTCCTTAGCTTAATTTTTGAGACCTTAATTTCACTCGATTAGCTCACGTTGGCGTGGTGTGGAAGTTTGGAGAGTGGGGTGCCACCTCAGAAGTTCACGTCATCAAACCGTGGTTCAAAATGACGCGATGTTGTCCTCGGATATTTCCCTTTGGGATGGATCCCCGACCGTCGCCAATAGCCCGTTTTGTTGCTCCATTGTGAAATTAAATAACCTACCTTTCTTTTCACAATAACTTGACCTTATCTTGTGTTTGGCTAAGTGTGGCCCTTGCGCCATAAAACCCCACACCAACCAGCCGTTGCTCCAGGAATAAATACAAATGATTGTGGTTTTCCGTGAGGAGATAGGCCAAGCCCTCGGAGAGCAAAAAATGACCGTGGAGCGACATACCAAAAGAGGGGACAAAGAACACAATTAGTGTGAGTAAACTGCAAATGCCTTCGATCCAGTGAGTATGCTCACTGCACTAGCTACCTTCGAGTTGTAAGTGGCGCAGGTTATTCTTCCCTGGATGTATTTCTTCTGTGTCAGTAAAACTTTCATGGAACGTCTATTGCTGGATAGTGTGTTTGGCGCAGCATGGCCCTTGCGCCATAAAACCAATCAACCTTCAATCCGCACGGGCCCTAGGTGCCGTTGTCGGCTGTTCCGCATCTCAAGGTTGATCACCAATGCGACGAGGGTGACCTACTTTCCTTAATATCTGTCAATAAAAAAAATCCCAACAAAATAGAAAAAGGGATTTCGAAAGGGGGAGATGTGGGGCGGAAAGGTGGAATTCATTTTTGACCTCTGAAGATGAAAAGGTCGACCCCACTTTGCAACGTTTAGAGACCGTCGGCGACACCAAAGCGCACGCGGTATCGGTTCTGCTATCTTTATGCGCTTCCGCTTTCTCGAGAGCTTTTTTTCTTGCGCACTCGAGTCGCTGATCCCGTCGGAATTCTTCCTGCGCACTTTGTCCATAGATGTAGAATTTTTCATGTCTTCTTGTTGGACTTCAGAATTTGTTCTGATTTGATCCCGGAACTGTCGCCAGTTGTCTGTTGTATAGCTCCAGTGTGACGTTAATTAAAAAAAATGCTGTATTATTTGTGCCGTAAGGAGGAGGGATTTAGGTTTATGTTTGTAATTAGCGAAGAAGCTAATACAAGGATTTTTCAAAAAGTAGGGTGAATTTGTCTCTAAAACTCAGAGTTTTTTGTGTAGCTAATTAATTTTTTTATATGTTGCAAGTACCAAGGTGATAGAAGTGTGACGGCTTGTAGAAACTTCTACGTCAACCCGTCTGGTGCTTAGTGCAAATCAAAGATGGCGCATCGACTTGAGCATTACTCCAAGGAGGAGGTGTCATTCGTTTTTTATGGGCCAAAGGGAAAAAGCATATGATATTCATCGAAAATTGTTGGAAGTCTATGGAGAGAGTGTTATGTCGCAGAAACAAGTGTACGTGTGGTGTAACGACACGAATGTGGCTGTCGTCGATGCCATGATTCGTGAAGACAGAAGAGTGAGTGATATTGCAAATGCATTGAAATAGCTCATAGGGTTCAGTGAGCAGTATTACCATTTTGGATTATCATTTGTTTGGCCCCTGAAGAAACACCTCCGTTTCCATACACTGGAAGAGGCACAACACTTACCTGGTTAGGGAGCCTGGAGCAAGATTTCTTTGAAAAGGGCATGGATGATTGGGTACCACATTGGAATAATTGCTTCGGTTCCTTTGTCGAATGATAGTGTGATACGATTTGTCAAACGTAATAAATTTTCATATATTTATTTCTGTGCACGCGTTTTTCTGTCAATCAAAAATTCACCTTACTTTTTGATACTCCTTTGTACATGGCAATTACTTCCGCCCGAGCAGTAATGTTTGTGTGCATTTTAAAAGTTAATTTGTACATCGAATAACCTTATCGGGTTGTATGTTATGTGTTCTTAATAAGCTTAAGTTGCTTTTCAATGTTCTGGCGTTATTCAGTATTTGCGTTGTGCGAAAAATTTCCCTTGAAGCAGTGGACAATTCCTTTCGTTACGAGGCCCTGTTGGATTGGTAACGGATTAGCAAACAGGGTTACGAGTTCGAGACTCGATCCTTCCCTCCTCCCAATCATTAGGTATGTATGGGCTTCACGAACCCGAGGTACCCCACTGATCCATTCTTTTCCCATGGGGCCTCTGGTAAACATGGGGATCGCGACCTCAGGATGCCCAAGCGATCTTTCTCCTCTCCATCCTTTCTTTTCGCTATTACTTGATATTGTCTGTTTTGTGTTTGGCGTAACATGGCCAAATATGGCCCTTGCGCCATAAAAACCAAAACCAATAAACAAATCGAGATGCAATCATAGACTCGTGTACGCGGGGACACGTTAAGTCCGTCGCGTCCTCCAATATTTTCAAGTTGGCATGGAAATTTGAAGAGTGGTGGGCGTTCGGGTGTCGACTTCGTCATCTGACCGTGGTTCCAAATGACGAGGTGTTGTCCTGGGATCTTTCCCATACCCCGTTTTGTTGCTCCAGAGCGACGTCTATTCAACTACCTACACGTCTGATGTCGCATCGCTGACACTCCGCAGCTGAATTCGGCCGGAAACACTTTTATTTTCCTTTTGAATCCTTTTAATAAAGAGTGAAAGCAGATTGTATGTTTTTAATTTAAAAGTGTCTCGAGTTTTAAGACTTGGTTTCCCGGCTGATTAAATTTCTTTGAGTAGCGTGGCCCCTAATTGAAAACGTGTGCAAACTACTTCATCCCGACAAGAAAGGAGTTCTTTTACCCTCCCGTGATTAAAAAGAATGACTTAATTATGCCGTTTGCCCGATACGCCCGGAGGGCATTCTCCAAATGGCCGATATTGATTTAGCGGATGAAATAAGGGAGCTGGCTCAGTGGAATACGTGGGAATCTGCAGATGAAAGTTTCGATCCGAACTAATTCGAGAATTATTCCGTTGTACTTAGGGTTTGAACACCGGTATTGAATTGCTAGTTTTGGAGGTGGGTGAGAATGACCATTACCGAAATATCATTATTGTTTTTTGACGTGAATACGTTTATGAAATCGGAACCGTATATAATCGGCATATATGAAAAGTCGAACGTTGTAAAAAGCTTTAGACATCTTATATCTGGATTATCTTGTCTTATGATTTTAGATCTGAAATAACATCCAGAAGATAAATACCGTAGCGCAGGAATTTTTTTTTCAGCCACTCAGACTAAATACGGCCCTACGGACAGGTTTACCCGTAGACTAGATATGGCTCTCGGGATATGTTGACTCGGCCCGCAGACTAGATACGGTGTCAAGTTCCCAATGTCAAGTTCATTACATTTAATGACCTGGTTTCATTCATCATTTTGGGATTTTGTCCTTTGGAAGTAGAATCTGATTGCTCCTCTATTTTAAACGAATTTTGGAAGGAAATAAATTGCGCGATAAATGTTTGAAATGTTTGATAGAAAGTTAAGCCTTGCTTTCATCCCAGCGACACGTGAATGGACGTGCCTTCTTAGAGCACCTTAGTGATTTTATTATCTTATCTGGCGTTTGGCGCAGCTTGTCCATTTCTGGACCTTGTGCCACATAAAACTTAAACCAACCAACCTATAGCACCTTACGGAACTAGATAAAGCCAAAGACCGTCGTGTATACATGGCGGCTGGTGCACTTTAAATCTGTCGTGGCTCAGGTGTTCTCGTCATCTGATCGTGGTTTAAAATGACGAGGTTGTTTAACTACCTACCTAGAGGATTGACGTGTCGGCTTGAAAAACCTGGAATCTTCAAGCATCCACTTCGGCATATGAGTTTAGAACCCTTAACCCCTTCATTCTACCAGTTTCTCAGGAGCGGTGCCTTTGATTACCCGACCACTGGTGGGGGGGGGGAGCACCGGAATGAAACTGGGGTCGTCGTGGCTCAGTGGGTATGGCCACTGCGCCAGCAACCCTCGAATTGTAGGCGACGCAGGTTCGATTCTTGCCAAGTGTATTCCTCCCTGGGTATATTTCTCTTTTCTAGCAAAACTTTCATTGCGTGTATTGATATTGTATGTCTTGTGTCTGGCGCGGCATTGCCAAATGTGACCCCTGCGCCATAAAACCCCAAAGCCAACAAACCGAAAATGAAGTTATTAAAATTGAATTGAAAGGAAGCATGGTAGTATAAGTGCAAAAGAGCTTATGTATTAAGACCCAACATAACGACATTATGAACACTAATATCGGACTGGTTAAGATGCTTCGTGGATGTTGAAGGCAAAAGTGAGAGGTGCTGAATCAGCAAATATAGGGCTTGCTTGGTTCACAGGCTTCTGGGAGAGGAATGCAATGGTGTTGAATGAATGAGTCTGCCAGGAAAGTGGAGGAATGAATAGCGAATACAAATAGCAATTGAAAGAAAAGTATTTCGAGATTTTTGCTGCTAATATAGTAGCGAAATGCGTTTTGCTGAAACATTCTAAACTATGGGCACCTTCAATTTGTTGTAGGCTGTGGTCTAATCAGACAATACACCACTAGAGGGGAGGGACCCATGAAAGCTGTTGTAGAAACATTTTCGCATCTCTTGCTATCAACCAAAAATAGCCTTTCAAGTTCTTGGGAATCCCTCTTAACTAAAACGCTTTTGTTTTTAAAAAGCCAGTTAAAAATAGTGTAAAGAAGGTAGCGAAAATGAGGAGAAGCGTTTTAAATTGACTTTGAGGGATGAACGAACTTTCCTGAAACTGAGCTTGTAATTTTGCGGCGGCGAAAGCGTGTTTGTTTTCCAACCGCTTAAGTCTTCCGAGAACAAACGCCATTTCACACTTCGACGCTTACGGCTACCTAATGTGTTTGTGTTCGCGTTTCCTTCTCCCATAGTGTGTTTAGCTTTGATAAAATTCTTTCGACTCATTAAAGCATGGCGTGCTTGGATTTTAATCTTTGTGTTTGATTGTATGCGTCTTAAGTTGTGCAATTTCAGTGTTGTCATAATGAATTCGTAAATTTTGGCCATGCAGGATTTTGAATGATTTGGCGTTGGTTGTATTTTGTTTTGTTAACAGAGTTTTTAGGGACCCAATCGTCATTGATCACGCTTACATTTTTTTGTGATATTTTCGCTTGTATGACTCAAATTCCGGCCCATCGACTGTTTATTCTTCTAACAATCTACTGTATATTCGATGTTAGGCGTGGTGTGGAAGTTTAGCGAGTTGGTCATCAGCTCAGGTCATCTGACAGTGATTCAAAATTACGTGGTGTTCTCTGATCTTTCTTTCCCTTGGGCATTGGTCCCGGACTGTCGCCAATAGCCGTTGTGTTGCTCCAGTGTGATTACCTACCTACTGTAAATAACAATGATCCAAAACAGTAAAGCCATTAGAGAGAGAATGCCCCAAATGCAACTTGTCCCAAACAAAACATTGCCCATGAAAAAGGCGAAAAAACCCAAAATGTAGTCCTTGCCATCACACATCACGATTAATGAAATATATATTTCGAAATTGCACCGACTGAGGTAAAGTATTTAGATTCCACTACGCCTGAATTTCTGCATTTAATTTCTTTCACTAATGTAACGTAATAGGGTTTAGTTCATTAGAATTGTTTTGTTTCGATATTAATTTGTATATTTTACAACTTGGTTTTGAGGGAAACGTTTTCAAATACTTTTTACTGGAGGAGTTCACACGTACATATCCGCAGGAAGGTGATCCGTAATATGTCGAAATTCTACGGTGCTGGGCGAACTTTGGGCCCGAGTCACTTTGGGTCGCGCAGTCTGCGCGAATGGTGTCATTCGAGAGCTATCGAAGGACGCTACCATCGCTGGCTGTCTACGCCCGTCTCGGCGATAACCCTAGCTGACACCACGGTCACCGAGAACGATAGCCACTTCCCCTCTTCAAATCTATTTTTAGCCTGCTTAGGGGTGAAATTGATCCTTCAACTATCCCCATTCCACCCCTTTTCGACCACTTGTTAATCTGCTCTTAGCGTCGCTGGATGTTTGTCTTGTCGCTGCTATAATCGCTGCCTTGTGAAATAAATCTGTTTAGATTTTTAAAAGGTACTTGCCTGTCTGATTTTATAGGACTTCAGTCGTCTCCACACAGGCCTTTAATCAATAAAATTATCCTTCATGAAACCACTTTAATCGCTCAAAGTGTAAATCAATTGTTGAATATTCACACTAAACCAGTGGTCGATATCAACCCCTAAGGGGTTGATATAACACTGTTGGGGTCGATAGAAAAATGTAAGACATCTTTGATCGGATAATATTTAATTCGGTTCACTTGGATTACCCCCCATCCTGAATGACAACGCATTTAAGAGTGAATATAGAATTCCGTGAAGATTTAAGACTGAAACTGACTTATTTTGAACCCAACATTGCTAATCTTGTCACGAGTTCACATTGACAACGTTAGTAAATTGTACGCTTAATAAAAGTCCTATTTTCATAGATAAGGAAGATTGTATTGTTATTTTGTTATCTAAATTAAATTTATATTTTATACATTATTTATCCCTCCTATCAAATATGTAATGTTAAGAGGGACGTCGAAAACAAAAACGTATCCCTTTGACACGTCAAGCCAATATAATGATATATACCAGGGGTGTCAAACTCAATTAAAACACGGGCCATTTAATGCAACTGGTAAGATTCACGCGGGCCACATCACATTTACAAATTATCTTAAAATTATATTTTGAAGTGAGGATTCAGGAATAGGGATAGGATAATTAAAACACATTATGAAATTAGGTGAATTTAGGGTAATAATTTATAATATTGCTATATAATTGCTTTTATTTAAACGTTTATTTAATTTAATGTATTTATAAAATTAAAATTAATTTTTTTACCGGAAACTTGCCAGCGCTTTCCTCCTACTAGTTTTCCAATATCTGGATTCAAAGACTGAGAACAGACAATCTTCATTATGGCAGATAGATGTTAATCTTGATCTGTAGGCATTGATCAAGTTAAGCCGTTTTATTTAATTTCATGGACGAAAATAGCTGCTCACACAATTTTAACATGATGAAATTGTGTGTACGGTATTTCCTCGATCTTCCCTAAGTGCTATTTTCTTCATAATATATTATCCTGTTTTCATTTTATTTCAGAGTATCGTGGGCCTCAAAAAATTACCTCGGGTCCACATGCGGCCCGCCAGTTTGACACCCCTGATATATACTTTATTATACACGCAATAAACACTGTAATTATAAAATAAACAATCTAAAAACTGATAAGCGATTTCTTTGGCTTACGTAAAAGAGGGTGCCGATAAGAAGTCAAGAAACTCTTGAAAGGGTCGACGGTCAAGGACGTTTGGCGACCCCTGCAGTAAACAGTCGTTCAAATTTCCTGCCTGCTTCATCAGGCCCGAGTATTCACGTTAAAACTACTGTTTGTGTCCACGACACAACCTACCCATTTTGTAATATCCCCGCACGTAAGGATTTCTAAACCCGACGGACTTTGGTGTTGGGGGAAACTTTCCAGATTGGGAAGTAGGGCAGAATGCCTCGTCCATTTTCGGTCAATGTTCCCGGAGCGTGTTTATTTTGAGCAAGTGTTTGGGATTCGTTGTCTGCGCGATTAAGTTGTGTGCGCAGAGTGTGGAAAAGTCAATGACATTGGAGCGGCAGAGAAAATAAAAGTCGGTTTTGGTTTCGGTGTGTGTTCTCAGCTCGCTCTTCACGTCATTAGCATAGAATGGAAGTCGAGTGGGATTATGTCACATAACAAAGTTCCTTATCGCTCGGGCAGGGACGACATGCGATAATGAAGTCGCCTGCCTCGCTCGGGGGGACCGTCCGCAAACCTCGAAGCGTCTGCCATCAATGACTGTTATCTGGATCGCTTGTTTGATTTTCTCTATTTTTTTATCTTGTTAACCGGCTGCGGTAGCCCAGTTGGAAGAGCAACGGATTAGCAACCGGATTGTTTCGAGTTCGAAACTCGGTCCAACCAAAGACCGTCGTGTAGGCTGGTGCTCGTTAAATCTGTCGTGACCTCCAATGTCCTCACGTTGTCGTGGTGTGGAAATTTGGAGTGGGGTGCCAGCAGAGATGTCACCTCGTCATCTGACTGGTCCAAAATGACGAGGCTTTGTCCTCGGATCTTTCACTTCAGGATTGATCCCGGAGCGTCGCCAATAGCCCTTTGTGTTGCTCCAGTGCGACGTTAATCAACTACCTCCTTCCTTTCTTGTTAACCGTTTCTTGTTTACATTTATTAAGTTGGAACATTTCGTCGCACAAATGCAAGAACTATGTAACTCAATTTTTTGGTTTTTGAGATAAAGGCTAGGCAGTTAAATTAACCTCGCACTGGAGCAACACACGCAACGGGCTACTGGCGACGGCCCGGAATCCATCCCGATGGGAAGATACGAGGATAGCACCTCATCATTTTGAACCACGGCAAGAGGACGAGGTCACGATTTGGCATTCCAAACTTCGACACCACGCCAACGTGAGGACGTTCGAGGTCACGACAGATTTAACATGCACCAGCCCCCACATACACGAGGATCTTGGGTTAGATCGAGTTTCGAAATTGCAACCCTCCAGTTGCTCCAGGCGTTTTGTTCTCCAGTCCGCTATTCTTCCAACCGGGCTACCGCTGCCCTTGAAATCCATGGAGAAACAGTTTCCACGCCCAATGCCTGTTCCATGTATACGAGCGTTTTTCATTATCCGATATGTGTGTTAGCTTCTGCTTCCTTTAGATTTTGTCTTTACTATTTTGAGTATAACTCAAAGTACCCTTATTTCGGATCTTGCATTTACACTACGTGTTAATATAAATACAAAATGTCCAATATGTCAAAAAGATGCCACCTTGTGCTGAATAGGGCTAGGATTTTGGTGTTGAGGTTTGATGATTTTTCTTTTCCAAGAGGATCCTACCCTATCTATTCGGAGTTAATTGTTCAATGAAGAATCTGTTCCTGTCCTGTGCTCTTCGACTCCTCGCTTAAGGGACTTTCAAAACACTCTTTTGCCGTTATCCGATTGTTACGAAATTTGATGTTTTCTACTAAATACCTATGTATAAAGTTTGATCCAAAGTCATTCGGAAGTTATTTCATAAAACGTGGTCAAAAATTTTGATAAATTAAGCAAAAATGGATAGGTCCATGCGCATTCAGTTTCCATGTTTTGTCTAAAGTTTGCGCATAAAAGTTTGTATACATATAAATCAAATGAACTCCATTTAGTATGTGCATCGCACAATTGGGAAGCGAAAAAAAATTTTCCTACTAAAACATCTAAAATTTTGTGAAAAAATAATAGATTAAACAACATTTTAAACCAAAATTTCAAAATATTATGAATTCCACAATTGCACTTAGATATGTGCAACAGATTTCAAGGATCATCCAGAAAAATTTCAAGTGAAGCGATTAAAACCAGATGCGCTGGAATCGGAATATCAAAAAATCTCAATCTGTGGAAAACGCGTTTTGGTTGTAGATCTGCTTTCTTTATCTTTGATGTTCTTGTGTCATGAACTGACCTCTTGTGACCTCTGGTCTTTCCCATCGGGATGAATCTCGAGGCCGTCGTGGATATGTCCACTGCTCTAGCAATCTTCGAGTTGTAGGCGGCGCAGGTTCGATTCCTGTCAGGTGCATTCATCCCTGGGTGTATTTATCTCTTCTGTGAGTAAAAAATGTCATGTGTATGTCTCTGATATTGTATGTTTTGTGTCTGGCGCAACATGCCAAATATGCCCTTGCGCCGTAAAACACCAAACCGTCGCCGTTTGTTGCCAACCAAACTGTTCGTTGTTTGTTGCTCCAGTGCGACGTAAATTTAACTACCTACCTACTAAATAAAGCTAATTAAAAAATATCGTGATTAAGAAAACTGGTATTGGTGTGTAGGTTACGGTAATTCTCACCCAGCTGCAAAACAGGTTTTTTAACAGTTTTTAAACCTTATGGCGTAACGGAGTCTATTAAATGGTGTATCCTTCCGCCAGCGTTGGAAGAGCAACGGATTAACAACCGTAGGGTTGCGAGTTCGAAACTAGGTCCAGCCGAAGACCGTCGTGTACGCGGTTGGCTGGTGCACGTTAAATATGTCGTGGTCTCAGGTTGGCGTGTGGAAGTTTGGAGAGGGGGTGCCAGCTCGTCATCTGACCATGGTTGAAAATTAGGCGTTGTCCTCGGATCTTTCCCTTTGGTATGGATCCCGGACTGTCGCCAATAGATCTTCGAGTTGCTCCATTGCGACGTTAGTTAACAACTTACCTTCCTTCCGGAAGGGAATGGTTAATTGAATGAAACACTAAACGATTATCACACTTCATTTGCCTTGTTAATATTGGAATTGAATCCTTTCCATCCATTGGTGCAGGGACTGATAATTGTGTTTATTCCTTGTGTCGCCTCCCTTCTCATCCCATTCTGCACGCTCTGTCGGTGGTCAGTCGTGCGTGACCTGTCGCTTTTCTGGACGAGTGGCCATCTAACCGGGAGAGCCTTTAATCAAAGATGCTCTCTGCTTTTATTTCATGGGTTCCAACGGGTCGAGGTCGGACATTCAAACGAAAGACTTCGGGAGTTGTGTTAGAGGAGTTGCTGCTCTGTGGATTATTTCTTCAATGACTGGCTTCGAGTGTTGGGGTTTATAGTTCTCTTTTCCGGTCGTGCTTGGGGCCGTCTTGGCTCAGTAGGTGTGCCCACTACGCACCTGCGAGTTGTTGGTGGCGGAGGTTCGATTCCTCCCTGGGTGTATTTCTCTTCTGTTTCAGTTAAACTTTATGTCCATTACTTGATGTCTCTTTTGCGTCTTTATTTTAAATCGGATTTGATTTAAATCGGATTTTTAGGATTTTAATTAATCCTTGCCCCTTTTAAGTTTGAACGTGTTTGGCACGAACGAAGCGTGCGAGTCACAATGTAGTTCCTAGATAGTATTAACTTGTGTTGTAATGGTTTAGGAAAAGAAGAATGGATATTTTGCTTCTGCAAATGTCGAGAGCTTTCGAGTTAAAACTCAGTTGATTTTATTCAGGAGGGTTTATTAAGCAAACTAAAAAGTGAGGCGCACCCAATGTTCATTTGTAAAACTGAAAACAAGTATTGAACGCTACTGATTCCTTTATTAGAAATTGCAAACTCCTTGCAAGGTCCTTTCCAAACTCCTTTTCACAATTACATGACGCAGTATGTCTTGCGTTTGACACAGCTTTACCCCAAGTATGTTCAAACAAATATTCAAGGTCTCCTACCTTTCCATGGGTCAAAATTAACTGAAAACTTTTTGCACAATTAGAGACCAACTGTTCGGACTTGGAGTCCAAGGGGTATAGTTAGCTTCGGGGAACATCTCCCTGACCCCGTCTTTATGTGTGTACGGGCTTCACGAACCCCAGGTACCCTAGTGATCCATTATTTTTCCATGGGGTTTACTGTCTCTGGTAAACACAAGGGTCGAGTCTCCCAAGCGATCTTTCTCCTCTCCTCCGTCATCTGACCGTGGTTCAAAATTACGTGGTATTGTCCTCGGATCTTTCCCTTCAGGTTTGTTCCCGGACCGTCGCCCGTTGTGTGCTTGAGTACCTACCTCTCCTCCCCTTTTCCTTTCTTTTCACAATTACCTGACGCTGTCTGTCTTGCGTTTGGCACAGCTTTACCCCAAGTATGTTCAAATATTAACATTATTTTGTGTATGACTGCCTTTTACCATATCATTTTTTAAATGGATTCTCCCAAGGTCATCACCAGAGCCGCATTATATAATGGCCAGATACCTTACGCTGTAAAACCCCCAAACAACCCACCTCTGTCCCTGATAGGGATAAGTTCTCATGTAAAGATGAAAGTGAGCATACCTTTCCTCTGTCGCCCTCGGAAACGAGTCGTTCTTCACATGAGTGGAAAACGGGGCTGCGCGACCTACAGCAAGGTCACCCACCCCACACGAGTGACGATTACCCAGAGAAAGACTCTTTGTCCTGCTGCTTCTCCCTCCCTCCTGTTCAGTTGACTCTTCGTGCTACTTGGTAGTGGCTCCTGTGTAAGGATGCCGTGCGTTAATTTGTTTGCCGTTCGACGATGAGACGGGGAATATGGAACTTCGTTTTGTCCGTGGAGGATTGCTTGTGTGTGTGTGCATCGCAAGCGTACCTGTGATTGACCTTACTATTGCTCAATTAGTTTCAAGGATTTAAAGGAATGCAATGTCTTCGAGAAAGATAAATTTTTAAACCGATAACACTCGCAAAATGTTCCCTGTTCGTCGTTGCTGTGGTGTGGAAGCTTGGAGAGTGAGGTGCCAACTCAGGTGTTGACCTCGTCATCTGACCGTGGTTCAAAATTACTCGGATCTTTCCCTCGGGAACTAATTGATCCCGGACCTTCGCCAGTAGCCCGTTGTGTTGCTCCAGTGCGACGTTAGTTGACTACCTACCTAGACATATACTTGCTACCCTGTAAACGGTAGCCCGGTTGGAAGAATAACGAATTAGCAACCGGAGGGTTGCGAGTTCGAATCCAATCAAAGACCGTCGGGCTGGCGCACTTTAAATCTGTCGTGGCTTCCTCACGTTGACGTGGTGTGGAAGTTTGGAGAGTGGAGTGCCAGCGCAGGTGTTGACCTCGTTATCTGACCGTGGGTCAGAATTATGTGGTGTTTATCCGCAGATCTTTCCTTTGGGGATTGATCCCGGACCATCGTCGATAGCCCCTTGTGTTGCTCCAGTGCGACTTTTATTACCATTACCATCCTCTGTCATCAAACTGAGATTTGTAATCGAAGCCGAGTTGTTTTATTAAGCCTACCTATTAATAAGTTGTCCAACGTGTGGTAGTGGAAGTGCAAACGAAAGAAGTCTGGCTTACACGCTTTCGTATTCAACCCTTTCGAACGGAATATAATGGATATCAGCAATCGATACAAATGGCGTGGACCGCTTCGTTGCGTTTGCTTCAAAACGGAACCCAATAAACGACGATTTGCATTTTTGAGCAATTCAGATTCCAGGGACCTAGTTGTAGTCCCCACGTAAATGGATCGACGTCTTTCGGTTATTGTGTGGATTATTTCTGACTTTTTAACGCTTCGGTTCGGACGAAAATAGAGTTGAAATTATGCCGTAACTGTTCTGCGTATGGGAAATCTTTCAGCTGAAGTGTTACGTGTCGTTTCTAAATTGAGGTATATATGTAAATGTTTCCGTTTAGTGCAAAAATGTTTGCATAGCTTTTACTATTGTTAGAGTGGGAAAATTGTTTTGAAATAATTGTTTACACACACAAAAATCCTTCAGTTAATATCAAATTGATCTGGAAAACGTATTCCCTCTTAAAAGATAAGTAATGAATGCAAGGTTTTATATGTAGAAATTCAAAGCATCCCTATGTGGGGCATTGCTCTATCAATGGGGTAATGGCACGCATAACTGAAAGTAATGATACGTAATACAGAATAACTTCAAGGGGACACAGTAGCCTTTGAATATTTTTTTTGTTTTCATATTCTCGACAAAATGTTTTAGTGTACCTTATTCCAATACATATTAAAAAACATTACGAAAGGAAAAAAAATCATTTTTTTTCAGTCACAATAATTAAAAAATTTAATTTTTATAAAAATATTTCAATATTTTAAAATTCCTACTGCGAATTTTAATTTTTTTTTTCAAATATTTTTTTATTTACCTTCCATGAAGTGTTGCCCAAAATTTTGTGCATGGGTTCACATGTATCACTATTATTTATTTTTTACAAATATATTTAAAACAAGCACTGAAAAACAGCAAAAAAAACCAATCAGTTGATTTCATTAAGTTTTGAAAAAATAACTATTCTTCCAAATCTTTATTCCATGCACAAAAATTATCACATATATCATAATAAACAACCACAGAAAGTTGAAAGTTCTAAAGCTACGTCAATTACAAAAAAGGCCTTATATATAGCACTTTGAATGCACTGTAGTCATGAAAAATGGAAAGCCGAGAAAAGGCACTATAAATCTACAAATAGCTTTTGGTTTCTGCTCTTACATTCGATAAAAAAACATTTTATAACTCGCTAAATAATGTAACTACAGCTCTAAAATTTTGCACACATATACTTTAAAGTTGTCTAACTAATGGAAGACTAAGAAATTCGACATTTTTTTGCCATTTTTAGGATACTGTGTCCCTTTAATAAAAATCCACAGCATTAAGTTTTTTGCAAATTTAGTAAATTCATCGTTTGCATTGTATGCAATTCTTGCATGAAATTATAAAATTATACAGCGCATGCGAGCACGTTAAATCTTGTGGCCTGAAGTGTCCTCACGTTTCCGTGGTGTGGAAGTTGGGAGAGTGGGATGCCAGCTCATGTGTCGACCTCGTGATATGACCGTCGTTCAAAATGACGAAGTGTCCCTTGGATCTTTTCGTTTGGGATTGATTCCGGAACGTCGCCAATAGCCCGTTGTGTTGCTCCAGTGCAACGTTAGTTAACTACCAGCCACCTACTCACTCCCCCAATTCGACAGAAAAATCGAAAATTTGCGTCTTTTAACTTTGACTGGTTCGGTGCGTTTTTCTTTAGTTTCTCATTACGTATTCATGTCCTAAAACATGTTTCTCTTTTTTAGTTAAGTTACTTATTTAGGCTAGTTGCTTATTTTTTCGTGACACCTGTTGCATCATGCACATTCTCTTGGATTACACGAGACTGCATTGGATTCTTCGGCCGTCGTCGGTGTTTGAAAAAAAGCAAGAGCGGACTGCTTTTACGACCCTGCCGCCATTGATTCGTAATCTTTCGTATTCTGATTCATGTCCAGAAAATGCCACACTAGGAGCAATAAAATCGGATTGACTTCTCTTACAATGTCCGACACCTTGCAATACGTCAACAAGCCTTACGGTTTGTGACGTCACGGCAGACCTGTTGAAGACTCCAATATCATGTATGATGTCTCATTTGAACCGAAAGCTGTTTCTCAATGCACCTCGAAATTTTTTTTTTCAAGGTACACAGAGTCCCCTTAAAACGCCTTCATTTTTCATTTCAATTTTTACTGGCCCTTAAAGTATTTGGTGTAAGTCCTTAAATTTAATAAAGCCTTAATTTTTTTTACAGTACCATAACATTTTATTTCATCTGCATTCAAAAACGAAGGTCCAAGGTCAAGTGTCGTAAAAAATCGAAAGCATATTTTTAGATTTTTAGCTAAAAATTGGTTTAAAGACTGCGTCCGCATGAGACCATGCTTAACACTTATTATTCTAATTTTTCATGGCTCCGGTTGGAAGAGTAGCGGATTAGCAACCGGGGGTAGTGAGTTCTAAACTCGATCCAACCAAAGCTCAGGTGTTGTCTTCGGAACTTTCCCTTCCGGTTTGATCCAGGACCGTCCCCAATAATCCGTTGTTGCTCCAGTGCAATGTGAATTCCACTAACTGCCTACTTAATTCATACCTGCTAAATTAGTATTAGATCGGGGAGCGGTAGACCAGTTGGGAGAGTAACGTATTAGCAACCGGATGGTTGCGAGTTCAAAACTGTTGTCTTAAATGTCCTCACTTTGGCGTGGTGAGGAGAGTGGGGTGCCAATTCAGGTGCGACCTCGTCATCTGAACGTGGTTCAAAATTGCGCGATGTTGTCCTCGGATCTTTCTCTTGGGGATTGATCCCGGATCGTCGCCAATAAGCCCAGTTGTGTTGCCCCAGGTCGACGTCCATTGACTACTTATCTGTATTTGCAGATTGGCACGTTGTTGTGTTTTCGCCTTGAGTGTTAGCTGCGAATTGAATTGTCTTGATGCTAATTCGGAAGATTTGCCTACGCCCCCTTCCGAGGTGCCGAAAGAAGTAACTCTGAGGTGAGATAATAATGAATGACGGCTGCAAGTTTCTGAAAACCTTTCGACTGAGTTGAAGACAGCCCAATTCTATTACTGCTTTATTTAATTGAAACCGTGCAAAGTATTTCGAATGGATTGTCATAAGGTTGGGTTTTTGCCTGTATTGCTCTTTATTGTTTTCTAGATTTTTATTGTTTTCGCGATTTTTAATGTGTTTTTGTGTGTGTGCCTTTTCTTTTTGATAAACAATCTGTCTGATTCTGGGTAGTCTTTTTTTATCTAATCTATCCGCTCTGTCGGAAATATCGTGATAAAAACAGTTGCGCTTTGATGTTTTTGATGGACGCGGATGTTTAAGCAGGGTTCAACTTTCAAATTGTACTCGCGCTTTTTTTTTCCAGAGCGGTGGTCTCAAACTCGCGACCTACATGTGACCCCGACAGCTGTAACTATTTTTTTCAAGTGTCATAAGGTTAAATATAATGTAATATAAACATAGTAATGCTTAGCAAAGCCATCCCCTTTACTGGAAGCAAGTTCATTTACGAAGTATTCTTATTACGTCGAAAAGAATGCGAAAAACCAGTCGATGAAACGTGATTAAAAAAAGTTAAATTGTAGTTTCATGAAAAATGTTTCAATGTGTAGGAAATAAGTGATTGCAGTGTAAATTGATGAAAAATGTGTTAATTAGTTATTGATTATTTTGAAATAATATCCCTTGTACTACCAAGCCATTAGTGTAATGTAAAGTTGATATTTGTTCAAAAAAATGTATTAATTCTCTTACGGCATCCAAACGTGAAAATAGTCCATCCAAGAGCATGAGTTTTAAATCGCTGTTATATTGTCTCTAAACTCAACTTCTAAAACGGCAATGCTTTTTCGTGGCCCACCCTGTGTTGTCTCCGTGTTTTGCATCAAAAACATTTTCTGGTATCGGATTATTTTTTTCCTTAGTGCCGCGGTAGCCCAGTTGGAAGAGCAACGGATTGGCAGCCGGATTGTTTCGAGTTCGAAACTTGGTCCAGCCCAAGATCGTCGCGTAGGCTGGTGCTCGTTAAATCTGTCGTGACCTCCAATGTCCTCACGTTGTCGTGGTGTGGAAATTTGATGAGGGGTACCAGCAGAGGTGTCACCTCGTCATCTAACCATGGTTCAAAATGACGAGATGCTGTCCTTGGATCTTTCCTTTGGGGATGAATCCCGGACCGTCGCTAATAACCCGTTGTGTTGCTCCAGTGAGACGTTAATTAACTACTTAGCTACCATTTAAAAAAGAGCCAACTGATAAATAAAATATTGACAGTAAATTACTTTACGAATTCTCATTGGGATGGCTTCAGGTACCCCAGGGGGTACGAGTGCCACGGATTCTGCTATTGAGTAAAAATCAAATAGCAGGCTTCTATGAGACGTTTATTATGTATACGTTTGCATGCGACCCAATCCATATCTTGCTTAGTCTCTTAAAAATCTCCCTTTTCACAACGGTCTAAGCACCGTTGGCGTGTACATGGCCAAACAAAAGAATGTCCTTGGTACACTGATAAACTGGTTGAATTAGGAAATTGAATATAGACAGAATGGAATTAGGCAACTGGCTCATGAAACAAACAAAATTTAATGTATAAAAATTTACCATTTGACGAAAAGATAATAGCATAAATACGTAACTTGCGTTAAGGAATTACAAACGCTATGCAGCAGCGCGTTCGAAGCTTGCGAGACAAAGTAGGAATGAAAGTTTTCATTTTCGCGCGCTGATGCTATTTAGTTTCTGTGGAACAGTTACAAAGAATGTTCGATGAGAGTATTCACCAGAGTCCTCGTGTCGAAAAAAATGACCGCAGAGCGACAAACCTATCCTTTCAAATTCTTTTCAATTAAATCTATTTTTAGTGGTTGGCGTAGAATAGCTGATCCATGCCGTGCACCTTAAGCCTATACCCCATCAATTAAATCTAATCTCGCCTTTATCCACGCACTCAGATAGTTAGAGTGCGGGGATGCAACTCATTTGAATAAAGACAATAGGTTCAACGGTTCCCAACAGAAGGGTTTCTATTCTTTTCTCTTATTCTAACTATTTCTTTTCAATCGCTGCCCCTTCTGTTGAACTAAGAAACCCCGTTTGAGTTATCCTGAGAAAAAAGTCTATTCTTTCCTGTAATGTCAAGTATATCTAAATTGTAGCATCCTATTTATAAGCACTAAACGCACATCATAAAATAGCTATTCCAATGCGGATGCTCTATTACAGCTGAGGGCCGCGGTAGTCCAGTTGGGAGATGAAACTCAAAACCGACCACTCTTTGAAGTGTCGCTGTTTGATCTCGTGTCTTTTACTTCATGGCACGTGGTACTTGATTTAAAAAAATGCATCAGAATCTTATCAAATGTGTTAATACAGAAATAAAGTTACCCCATTCCAAAAAATTTTACGTACCATTGGCTTTTTTACTATATATAGATTTTATCTTTCTTATATATTACTTGCATCATAAAATACATCGTGTAAATTTTCACGTTGTTATTTGCATATTATATATCGTGTTGCTGGACAACATACTTTAAACTATCATCTCATTGAATACATGTTAAACATAACTTCATTACTCATTCATCATACTTTTAATGTTGGTCTGGTGATTAATATATTTTGAAACCTCTAGCGGGGACACTAGGGTTTTTCTTCTCTCCTCGATCGAAACGAGGGACTGTTCAGCTATTTCCAAGGGCGCATGATCGTGCTCTCTTCTGCGCATGCGCCCTGTTTGAAAATGCATAGCATCTGTTTCTGTTAAGAATCGAGATGTGGAGAGCGTTTGGAGATGTGTACCGTTTTCTTTTCTTGTCTGTAAATAAATGTTGCGTCTAGATTTGATTTTTATATAGTTGGCCTGATAAATTGCTATAAACCTATTTTCCAAACAGTCTTAACTTATCTTGCGTTTGGCGCAGATTATCCAACTCTGGATCTTGCGCCATAAAACCGAAACCAACGTACCAGAAGCAATGCTGTCGGTGTCTCCCTTCACTTTGTGTCCGTCCCCCCGCGCGAGGAGAAGAGCGGGGAGCGCGGCGGGGAGCCAGTCGCACGACCTTCTCCGTAATCTTCCTCGCTGCCAACAAAAGAAAGCTAATGCCATGACAAATGAATCATAAAAAGAACGGACCCACTCTTATTTATTCATCGGCTTCGATGCTTGATATGTTCAGCTCTCTTTCTCTCCCATCTTGTTTACATGTTTCTTTCCACTTACACTGTGCACGCTCTCCACTCGCACTGCTTTGGGATCAGACGGGTGTTGGCTTTTTCTGTATTCTTTTGATCTGTCTTTTCAATCCTGTGGCTCCTTTAACCGAACCGTGTATAACCGCAATTCGCACTCTATTCAATTGCATTTGAGTGTTTAGTACATTAGACGTTTAATTGTAGTGTGTGAATTGTTTGAAGGAAATTGAATTTATTGGAGAGATTTAAATTTTCTAGATACATTTTTACTAACTATAACCACCTGTGGGGCTCACACACGTCTGCTCTGCAACCTGCAGTTTTCTCTGCGTGACTTCTAACCACTTTTGACTTTCTTGACCAATAGTACGTTTCTTGGGATTCCTTCAGTCCAGTTGGAAGAGCAACGAATTCGCAAACGGAGTTCGAATCTAGGTCCAGCCCAAAACCGTCGTGTATACGGTTCAATCTGCCGTTGCTTCAAATGTCCTCACGTTGGTGTGGTGTGGAAGTTTGGAGAGTGGGGCGCCAGCTCAGGTGTCGACCTCGTTATCACCGTGATTCGATAAGACGAGGTGTTGTCTTCGGGTCTTTCCCCTCGGGATGGATCCCTGACAGTCGCCAATAGCCCGTTGTGTAGTTCCAGTGCGACGTTAATTAACTGCCTACCTAACCAGTTTCGACTTTCTTCGACCAATAGAACGTTTCCTAGGATTCTTTCAACCAATTTCTGTTTGAGTCGTGTGTGTTAGTAGATGAAAAGTAAAGCTATACGTAACGTTGAAGGTCAGAGGGTTGAAATAAATTTGATGACACTCTAAGTCAATTAGGAAGTGTTTCTTCGTCAGTAAAAGTTATAAAGTTTGCATACTGCATCTCTTATCCCGGTCTGCATTGAATTATGAACCAAAACTGGGGGCTCTTTGAGTTTTCCAAGGCTGGCACCTCGACCGTTTCCCCCTCAGATTATCTAGGCAGTGATCTCCAACGACATGAGTCGCACGACCAGACGCGGTTTATAAATTCTTCAAGATCACAGGATTAAGACCGAGTTCGAATCCAACCAAAGACCTTTCGTGTACAGTGGGGTTGGTACCAGGCAGTCGCCAATAGCCTGTTGCGCTGCTCCAATGCGACGTTAATTAACTACCTACCAAAGGATTCAGACGTACTTTTGATTTTGTATCACGGGATACCACTATCATCTCTCGGATCACGGGGGTCATCAGAGCGCAAACTAGTGCTGCTCTTTGATGAATGATCGAGACTTCCTCGGGACCGCGACCCACAGTTTGACAACCCCTGTTCCACTGTCACCTATAGGACAACCACACGCAGTCAATCTATAAATAAGAATCTTTTTTAAAATTTTAAACTATATCCCTTTCAAGTTTTTTTAATGCCTGGCCACCGACCTCTGGCACTACTAGGGGCAAAACGTCAGCTATTTGGGAGGGAGCAGAATAGTTGGGTAAGCAGCCTTTGCTCCCGAATGCGCATTTATACTTGTGCGGCCTTCCGAATCCTCTCGGATTCGGTTCCTTGGAACTAATGAACGACGAGGACGGAAGTGAATAGACCTGTCAATCTCCATTTCATTGGTTCAAATATCGAAAAAAGGGAGAGCTGATTTGGACAACCGCACAAATGAGCCTTTACACGGACAATCAGCCAACAGTCCTCCTTGTTTGGTCATAACAAACCGGGATTCGAACCTGGTGGCAGACACGCTCAGACCTCTTAATTGGGACGGTTCTTCAAACAAGCTGATCCCATGCTGTTGGGTATATATTTTTTCTATTCAAAAAGCGAATATCAAGCCGTTACTTATGGGACAATCCTTGTCATAATAATTAACGCTCATTAGGTAATTGAAATTATAGAAACACATTGTAGAGTCTGTTTGATATCGTGCATTAATAAGGCCATTGACTACATAAAGTTAGGAATGTGACTCGATAGACCGCAGGGTAAACATGAATCCGCCGCTCATCCCTTATGCTATCGACATTCGGTTTACAACTGGGGATGGAGTCTAGTACAATTACCCGTGTATACAGATTTAAATGCGTCGCGATCCACATCGAGCATGCTGTGTGGAATTGCTTCTCTGGAGGCATTACGAGTGTGAATCGGCCCCCTTAAGTCGGGAGGGGAGAGAGCCCATGAATAATGCATGCCATGAATAAAGTGCGGGGATGTTGGGGAGTAGTCGTTGTGCTTTTCTTCTTTCTGTCGAGTACAACGTAACCGAATTCTGGGTTTATCTTTAAGTTATGGCCCTCTTCGGTTCGCCTCATTAGACTGCTAAGCGTTCATCTCTAGGACAGTTTTCCAACATTCTCCCATCCCCTGAGTAATGCGTACTTGGGACAGAAATCTACATTATTTGTTTTCTGGCACATGACAACATACGGATACAAATAAAATCAACCACTACCGAGATTAATTCGCCAATTTTGCAGCAAAGTTTAACTATGCTTAATTTGAGTTAGGCGCTGCATGATATTGCTGCTCAACGTGGAAGAGCTCTCGCCGCTGTAATGAAATTCTTCAGCAGTCGTCTGATGACAGAAGGCAATGAGTCATCTGTAAGACAGAAATTAACGCGGTAAAGAAAATGTGATAAAACTCGAAAATAGGTTTTGACCTAAAAGGTACCGAACCGCCTTTGCGACCCCAGGATCCCCAAGCGATCTTTCTCTACTTTCTTCTCTCCATCCTTTCTTTTCACAATTATTTAGCATTGCCTGTCTTGTGTTTGCGACTCAGCTAGGTCAAATAGCCTTCCGCCATGAAACCCAAAATCAACTTCCTTTAAACGAATGAATGGGGTGCAATTGAAGATTCAGAAGCTAATTGTGGTAAAATGACAGGTTAACACACACTCGATGAATGTGAAATTCAGTCTTTTATTTTTTTGGCTAATTTTATTCCATTTGGAGATGTGCTTATCGATACTTATTACAAATTGATTTAAATAAGTTGTAATTTGAGACTTGAACGCAAATGATATGCGTGAGTCTGCTTTTATATACATAAATCGTCGATAAAAAAAGTTGATAAAATCTAAAGCAAGAACGATTTTTTATAGTGAGATCGCAATTTCGGTGTTTTAGTGTCTTTCTCTGCAAGAAACCGACCAGAGATCAGCAAGATCTTTTTAGCTACGAACGATTTCTTACGCATGATTAAATGTGTTTGTCATGCGAAATAGGCACCTTCTTTACCGAAAATGTCCCATGCCCTCGATGGATGTAGCATCCTGTCGAGATAATATGAGGTCCTCGTGAACCTAAGCACATTATTTTGCCCTCGATTCAATCCTCATTTATCAATGTTACGATGCCCTATTGCTAAGTACCCCAGTACCTAAAATTCTAATGCTTTCACGAGGGAAATTATTTTAGAAATACTGAATAGTTTATATTGTGTGGGCAACACAATGAATCGTTTATTTTTTCGAAGATGACGTATTTTCAAAAACTGACAACTATTTCAATTTGATCATTTTTTAATCTGTGATTGATAGGCGAACTATTCATTTCTGCTAAAATTGCATACCTTAAATTTCATTTAAATTACACGTGTTGTTACGAAGGAAAAAAAGCAAGGTCACTAGACACGTCATGTTTTGATACTAAGCGATTTTCCGCTTAGTTTTAGGGGCCGTCGTGGCTCAGTGGTTATGCAACCTGCCAGTTGTGGGCGGCGCAGATTCGATTCCTCCCTGCGTATTACTCTCTTCTGTGCCAGTGAAACTTTCGTCGTGTGTGTATGTCCATTACTTAATATCGTCTCTCCTTTGTATGGCGCAGCATGGCCAAATATAGTTCTTTCGCCATAAAAACCCAACCCTAAAATCCTCAGCGGAAGGTTAATTAATTAACGTCGCATAGGAGCAACACAATGGGTTATTGTGACGGTCCATCCCCAAGGGAAAGATCAGAGGACAACACCACATAACTTTGAACGACGGTCAGATGACGAGGCAACAACTTGAGCTCTAAAATCCTCAGTGTTCTGAATCGACACCACACTAATCAACAACAAGCGTTTCCTTGTCGAAAACCAACCCCGAAGTAGTGCACGTTTTTCGATTGGATATGGCATTCCGGAGATGCTAACCCACAACTGATACTTTTACCTCCAAGTGGTTTCGACGAGATATCTCGTCCATCAACATCAGACCAGTTTTGCTTTTCAGTAGCAATTATGTCAAGATATTGTTTTTTTATGATGACGAGATCAAGCCATGGTCATTTTCCTACAATGACGAGATATCTCGTCCACCAAGATTTAGCCAGTTTTGCTAATGACGAGATACCTCGTCGAGGCAACCGCCAGGAGGGTTAATGTGCCGAATTTGCTCGGTTTTTCTGACGGAGCATTGTTAAAATTATGGAAGTTGCGTGTGAACAAGTTGGCGACAGTGGATTGCATTTCAGCGACTCGGTGGAACTCGTAATTCCGAGTATTTCGTTCCGTGATCGCGAAGGGGCAGCTGCTTGGCGGCCACCTGTTTCCGCCTCCCCTGGATTCCACAAGTGTGCCTCTTTCTGCGAAAAAACCATTCCCGGTCATGTTGGAACGATTACGGGGTGGATTTCTATTGAGATCTTAATGTGTTAATTATTTTACCGGATGATAGCAGGTTCGACTCTTCCCTGGGTGGATTTCTCTCAACTTTCATTGCGCGTGTTTGTCCATTACATGACGTCGTCTTGTGTTTGGCGCAACTTCAGACCAAATATGGCCCTTGCGCCGTACAACTCAATGCAGCTAACCAACTGATCAAACGATATTTATTTCAAAGGAAAAAATCTAATTATCCAGAGTGTCCTAAAAGTTCCCGTACTCCAACTTTAAAAAAATCATTTGCCCGCGTTTTTTTTAATTGAATTTTATCGTCTGCTTATAATTTTGTGGATTCTTTAATTTTTATCGTTTGGTTTTCTTCTCGCTCAAGTTGTGCGATAATAAAGTTCCATGTCATTTTGTTCTTCATTGCAAAATGAGTTTATCACGCATTCAGAAAATTGCGCTGCTTGAGGCTTACTTGGAATGTAAATCATATGAAAGATTAAAGAATTTTGCCGACATAAATGGCGACATGGTTTCATTTAAGCGGTTATGTGAACGCGCAAAACTCCCGCATTTGAGCGACGACAAATCCCCATTCATTAATGAAAAAAACTTGACATTCTCAAAAAATTGGCGTTTGGTGTGCCCTATCACGCAAAAGGATTGTTGGGCTTCTGTTTTTCCAGTCAACTGTTGATGGCACTGTATACAGAGAACTCATCCAACAATTTGTTGCATTATTTGAAGTGAATGAACGAGATTCTTGGTTCCAACAAGACGGTGCAACCTGCCATACAAGTTATGAAACCATGGGCATGCTTCAAGATTTTTTTGTCGATCGACTCATCTCCAGAAATCTTTGGCCACCTCGTTCCCTTGATCTGAGCATCCCTGACTTTTTTCTGTGGGGATATTTAAAGAACAAAGTTTATGAGGATAATCCCCAAACAATAGATGATCTGAAAATTGCCATTACTCAAAGGATACAAGAAATCATTCCCAGCATCTTGAAACGCGTTTCTAAAAATGCTCAAACGACTTCAGCTTTGCCTCCAAGAAAGGGGCGGACATTTTGAACATTTATTATAAATGTGAATTCAAATTTTTTTCCTACGTTATGTTAAAAGTGCTTTTCACTATTAGCATAAAAATAATTGTTTTAAAGTTTGTTGTTTTTGTATAACAAATTCATAAATCGTCAGTACGGGAACTTTTAGGACACTCTGTAGTTTACCAAATAATGTGTTTGTTTCCAAACTTAATTCGGATTGTTTTGCAAATGTAATTTAAAATGCAGTTATTTGTCTAACGTCTTTTGTGTGCTGTTTGTGCAAACGATTTTTATGACTGTTTTTAATTAAAAAGTTCTCGAATTGAAGCAACTCAAGCGAGCGGAGTCTGTTGATTGTAAAGGTGAAAACATGCGTTGAAGTCATGTTTCCAGGTGATGGTTGAAGCAGTGCATCAAACATTAGCCGGTGGAAAGGCTTAGCAGCGAGACAGAAAAGATGGCAGTTACTCTAAAGAACTAAGCATCTAGTGAATATTATTTTAGGGAAGCGGTTCTCAATCTTTGAGACCTCGGCTCCGTAAATTCTTTTAATAGTATTTTATTACGACGATGGTCCGCTAAATGATTTACTCGAAATCCCTTATAATTCTTGAGGCTCATACATTAAATTGACACAAGTTACGGCATAATCACTAAGAATATTACGTATATGATGTAGAATGTTGACAAACAGAAAATTATCTTATAATTAGTTATCAATCACGGGGAAAGAGAAACACTGTTTTAGGGAGTTAATTTCAGTAGAGTTTACATACAGATTATTTTACTGTCCTCATCGGTTCGATGAATGCAAATTGATAAGCGTCCCGTTACATATAAATTCCATAGGGGCCGTGGTAGCCCAATTGTAAGAACAACAGATTAGCAACCGGAGGGTTGCGAGTTCGAAACTAGGTCCAGCCGAAGACCGTCGTGTACGCGTTCAATCTGTCGTGGCCTCAAATGTCCTCATACTGTCGTGGTGTGGAAGTTTGGAGTGTGGGGTGCCAGCTGAGGTGTTGTCCTCGGTCATCTGACCGTTGCTCAAAATGACGAAGCGTTGTCCTCGATCTTTCCCTTTGGGATGGAGCCCATACCTTCGCCAATTGTCCTTTGTGTAGCTCCTGTGCGACGTTTATTCAACTACCTACCGTTTTTTATGTTTAAAAAACTAAAATGGCACATTCCAGGAGAGCCTTTCGCTGCCTATTGATGTCAACCATGTACCAGGTCGCGGATTGAGAGAAACACTGCTTCAGGGAGTTAACTTTAGTATAGTCACATACAAATTGTTTTACTCTGTCCCATCGGTCGATGAATGTAAATTTCTAAGCGTCCCGTTACATACCGCGTCCATCGAGTGGTGACTGCTGCTGTAGCATGTCACCCAGTGGCATAAATCGCATGTGATTTCTGGGATTGTCCTGCCTTGTGCTCCATCGGCGCCAGGAAGTAATGCGATTTTAAACTGTGGCTGTAAAATATGTTGATCGATATCACGGCAAGAGGATATCCCAAACATTTGTATGATAAAGAGACTCCCAGTATTGGATGCCATAAATTCCCCTTAACATCTCCATCGGAGGGGGAGCTTTATGTGCGGGGTTTTATGAGGCGGCTGCATGCTGATGGGCACAGATCGCTTTCGTGGATTTCGACGTAATTCGTTTCCTTCCCTTTGGGTTCCGCGTTTCCTCCAAATTGTTTTCGCCCTTTTCCTTTTCGAAGATGGTGGAGAATTAGGTTGTGATTTTTCTTCCGTTCTGATTTTTGAGTCATCAGTTCGCTATTTTTAAAAGGTAATATATTTTGTTGACGTTTTCGGGGCTCAAAAAATACAGTATTTATGTTCATTTACATTGATTGCTGTACTATCCCAAGAGTTGTATTGTCGTAATTACACAGAATGGTTCCTGGAACGGAACGCTGGTGGTATCGTCTTTTTCGCTTCAAGAGATCAAGCACAAACTGAGAAGTTGGCAACGTTTTTGCCACTCGCCAAGTATATGAAAAGTTATCGCAACTAAGGAGTAGCGCCAACAACTGTCACGGAGATACGCCACGACGCGAACAAATGCTACTATTCTCCACAAATGCTTTGGCAGCCGTGCCCAGGGGTCGCCAAACTTCTTTGACCACAGACCCCTTCAAGAGATTCTTGACTTTTTATCGACCCTCTTTATTTTCGTTATTATAATAGGACAAACAAAAAAGACGTTTAAGGGAGTTTTTGAATTGTTTATTTTATATTTACAGTTTTTAATTGGTATGTATTGTATATATTATTGTATTGGCTTAACGTCAAAGGGATACGTTTTTGTTTTTGACTTATTAACTTAGCATGCAATTTAGTAGCGTTGTCAATGTGAAGATCGTGATCCTTGACAAGATTAGCAATGTTGGATTCAAAATTAAAAAGTTTCATCCTTCAATTCTAAATTCACTCTTAATTGCTTTGTCGTTCAAGATGGAGGTAATCCAAGTTAACCGGATTAAATATTACCCGTACAATGATGATATTTTGCTATCGACCCCTTTGACGATCACTGTGTTAGCATTTAGCTGGGAACATAAACTGGCGTATACGTACAATGACTACCTTGAGAAAAACTTCACCGTAGTATCCCTTCCACGATGGGGGTTTGGTTCTGGGGTTTTATGACGCAAAGGCCATATTTGGCCATTCTGCGCCAGATACAAGACAATATCAAGTAATAGACACACGCACAATGAAAGCTTTACTAATACAGAAGAGAGAAATAGAGATACAGAAGAGAGGAATCGAACTTGCTCCGTCGTACTCGAAAGTTGCTAGTGCAGTGGACATCCCACTGAGCCAGAACTACCCCTTCCACGATGGAGAAGCCAACAGGACTAAAAGAGTGAACAGCGGAATAGATCTGTAACACAAGGAGCGTCACGAGTTGCAATCCTGTCCCGAGAATCATGTTTTCACATTCACATTTTTCGCCAACCGAAGACGATTCAAATCACGTTTCCACCCCCTCTGCGTGAGTGTATGTAGGGGAATGAAGGCAGCCTTCTTGGGAAGGGGAGTGTATAATGGATGAATGGTAGGTAGCCCCGAAGAGATAGATCCCTCAATGAGACGGGAACATACATCAGGCCGCGAGCTTTGTTGGCATACAGACTCGCGCCATTACTCAGAGGGCGTTATTTGCCCACTAGATTGCTTGACGGATTCTTGTGCGGCTGATGTGTTTTCTGCGAAATGCCTTTTTTTATATGCACGACAAGCAAATCGAATTCCTGGAACACGTGTTCGGTAGGCCAGGAAGGAATTTACGATAGTTACGCTGCCTTTCAATTTCATGGGAGGGTCGTAAAATCTGCTTATACAAAATTAACTAGGAACTTCTGATATGTGGATGCGATGAACAGATCTTGCTATCGGAGTGGTCTTCCATGGGGGTCTAATTGATGGTTGCCGTCCAGATGGTTTTTAGGGGTGCTCGACGCCCCCCTGTGTTTGAACTGACTCCCAGTGAAACTGGCAGGACAAGACAGAACTGTTGCAAAGCTCGAGCTGAAGAAGGTGTTTTTTATTGGTAACTCGTTCCAGCCGGCCGTTTGAGTTTGAGTCCCATTTTCCCAAGCCAAGGGACACAAATCCCTGATTGTATTTAGTGTAATTAATGCGTGTTTAAAAGAAATAGTCTAGTTGTGTGATTTTGGCTATTTGGGTCGTATTACTTGGCACACCACTCCGCCCACTATGTTGATGTACATGTTGTACTATACGATTTCTCACGACCTAAGTTTTCTCTGACATGATCCACTTCGAAGGCCTTAAAACGCCTGATGGTCCGACTTTCCATTTTAGTTTTAATGGGCCCTTGAAGCAATTTGTAGATATTTGATGATAAACCCCTATTTGATTAGACCTTAAACATTTTTTCGGGTCTTCTCCTTCGGGTTTGATCCCGGATCTTCGCCAATAGCCCGTCGTGTTGCGCCAGTACGACGTAAATTTACCTACTTTACACATTTTTAAAAATTCTTAGTTTTTACGTTATTTTACTTCACCTGCATTTGAAAATCGAGTCCAATGATATTCGTTCTACGCCATTAAAAATCGATATCATAATATTAGATTTTTCGGAATCCGAGTCCGCGAGACCCAAACAGCACCCGTGAAAGTTTCTCTAAATGCGCACAAACGGGTTAATCCATTGCGATCTGTAGAATGTAACCTTCCTGGTGGTTCTCTATACGTGGTATCTCGTCATCAGCAAAACTGACCAGATCTTGATCTTGTCAAAAAAGCGATGACCCAGTTGCAAGAGTAACGGACTAGCAACGGAGGATTGCGATTCTGTCTGTCGTGGCCTCAAATGTCCTCACGTTGGCGCTGCGTGGAAGTTTGGAGAGTGGGGTGCCAGCTCAGGTGTTGCCTCGTCATCTGACCGTGGTTCAAAATGACGTGGTGTTGTCCTCGGATCTTTTCCTTGGGATTGATCCCGGACCGTCACCAATAGCCCGTTGTGTTGCTCCAGTGTGACGTTAATTGAAATACCATAAAAAAGCTGCAATATCTTAATGGCAATATCGTCTCTTCAATACCAAAATTGGTCAGATCTTGATGGACGAAATATATCGTCCGCGAGTAGGATTAAAAAGGAAGAGCAGCCTTAAAAGGACTCACATTTTTTTCCTTTGGGTGGGAAGCCTGAGTTAGCCATTTTGTACCACAAAATCACCAGCAACTACCGAGGCCATCGTTTCTCGGTCAGTATGCCCACTGCTCTAGCAACCCTCGAGTTGTAGACGGCGCAGGTTCGATTCCTGTCAGGTGCATTCCTCGGTGGGTGTATTTCTGTCTTCTGTGTCAGTAAAACTCATTGTGTGTGTATGTCTGTTACTTTATATTGCGTGTCTGGCGTAGCATGGCCCTTGCGCCTTAAAAGCCTCAAACCAGCAACTAGGGGATAAGAAGTACTCGTGCCGTTCAATCTCAATGTCTCAGTATGATTTACGAATACATGCGTTGGATACACTGACAACATAATAAACACGGCTACAGAGCGCTTCGCAACAAAATATTTCATTATCGTGTCTGAAGAAGAGCAAGCACCTGCTGTTGAGCTCTTTGTCAGCGAGGGATTTATTTGTCCACCTCCGCGGATCTTGCCCACAACAACCACCGGCACTAAATATCGATCTTGTTATTGTGTCCCCAACCCTTCCTTATTGTGGGAGGAACTGCTGTCGTCATCTCGATTGTGACTAGGATTCCTACTCGGCTGCCGGGAATGAATGTCGTCCCTTTGTCGTCTTTTCCCTTTGTGTCCTTTCGGAACGGAGACTTGTGTTCTTGATGTTCGACCCCCAACAGCGGGAGGGCGTTCGGAATCTCCTTCGTTCTTTTTACCTTTAAAAACCGACCATCGGTCTTTTAATACGGTTCATAACAGGGCCGCAGTGGCCCAATTGGAAGAGCAACGGATTAGCGACCGGAGGGTTGCGAGTTCGAATCCAACCAAAGACCACCGTGTACAAAGGGGGTTGGAGCACATTAAATCTGTCGTTGTCTCCAATGTCCTCAAGTTGGCGTGGAAGGTTGGAGAAGTGGGTGGCGTCTCAGGTCGTCCAACCTCGTCATGTGACCATGATTCAAAATGACGAGGCGTTGTACTTGGATCTTTCCCTTCGGGATGGATCCTGGACCGTTGCCAATTTGCCCAGTGCGGCGTTGATTCAACTACCTACCAAACATCGAAAAAATTGACTTAAAAAGATTAAATTTCTAGAATGCGGTTGCAAACGAATATTGTCTACGAAAGTTGATGTGCCTATAAAATCCAGACCCTGGTCATGATATTATTGGTGCGTGTTCGTGCAGCCAATAACAATGGTCGCAGACCGTTGAGTTTGCTTGCCCTGAACCCTTAATATAGCTCAATGATAGGATCCGCTAAATTATGTATGCCTGGGTCTTCCCAGCAGAACTGGCAATCATTCACGGATGGATGAATAATTTTTTTTACAGAATTCTGCTATTATGAATGACCAAATCGCTTGATCCATTTTTTTCACGATCCAAATCTGCGATTTTTTTAATCTGGATTTTTACATTAGTGTTTTTATAGGTCATGTCTTTGTTTCACTATTCATTTCTTTGTTCATGAGCGTTTTACGTTATTTTAATTATCAACGCTCTAATTGCTTCATGCTGGTTTCCATGTAATACGTTTTAGGCGACGGCTTTGTTTTCTTTTCATTGATGTTGTATCTGGTGTCCCTTCCACCGTAAAACTAAACTATTTTTTGTGGTCTTCGTGCTATAAAAAATCATCCATCCTTTGCACGGTTTGTAAAAGTATCTGCTAAGATTCGTAACTCTTGTTCTTTCTGTATATTAAGGTACCGATATAATTCACTGCGTTCCCAGTTTAATTCTTCAACTTCTAAGTTCACTGTCGTAGACGTTTACTGGATATACGACTTTGAATATTTCTGTATAACTAAATCCTAATTTATATTAACGGTCGCTGTAGCCCGTAAGAGTAACGGATGAGCATCTGGAGGGTTGCGAGTTCGAGTCAAACCAAAGACAGTCGTGTACAAACGGCGCTTGTGGACGTTAAATCTGTCATGGCCTCAAATGTCCTCAAATTGGTGTAGTGTGGAGGGTTGGGTGCCAACTCAGGTGTGACCTCATCTGACTGATTGAAAATTACGTGGTATTGTCCTAGAATCTTTCCCTTCGGGTTTGATCCCAGACCGTCGCCAATAGCCCGTGTGTTGCTCCAGTGCGACGTTAATTAAAATACCTACCTATCTATTTTAAATTGAACGTTGTACAATGGAGGAGCAATTGGTATGTACAAGGTTATATCAAAAAGTAAGGGGAATTTGTCTCTAAAACTCAGTGTTTTTTGTGTAGCTAATTAATTTTTTTATATGTTGCAAGTACCAAGGTGATAGAAGTGTGACGGCACTTCTACGTCAACCCGTCTGGTGCTTAGAGCAAATCAAAGATCGACTTGAGCATTACTCCAAGGAGGAGGTGTCATTCGTTTTTTATGGGCCAAGAGGAAAAAACGTGATATTCATCGAGAATTGTTGGAAGTCTGGAGAGAGTGTTATGTCTCAGAAAGAAGTGTACGTGTGGTGTAAGATACGAATGTGGCTGTCGTCGATGCCATGATTCTTAAAGACAGAAGAATGAGGTTGCATGATATTGCAAATGCATTGAATAGCTCATATGGTTCAGTGAGCAGTATTACCATTTTGGATTACCATTTGTTTGGCCCCTGAAGAAACACCTCCGTGGGCAACGTTTCCATACACTGGAAGAGGCACAACACTTAGCTGGTTAGGGAACCTGGAGCAAGATTTCTTTGAAAAGGGCATGGATGATTGGGTGCCACGTTGGAATAAATGCTTAGACCACTATGGTTCGTTTGTCGAATGATAGTGTGATACGATTTGTCAAACATAATAAATTTTCATATATTTATCTCTGCACGTTTTTCTGTCAATCAAAAATTCACATTACTTTTTTATACTTTGTACTTAAATTACACCTACAGGATGTGGAGCGAAGTAGACTGACCAAGGGACTATGGAGAGTAAATATTTTCTGTCAGTACACGTGATCACTGATCTAGTGACACTGGCCTAGAGTAAAAATAGTATAAGCTATGAAATTACGGAAAGCCCGATGTTAAAAGCGCTGAATGGGAAACATTTTTTGTGCAGCTAAGAATGATTCTCTTTCATGCATTGTCTTGCCTTATCACCCATCCTTCTTTTAGTGTATCTTTTTGTTTAGTCACTTTCTATTGAACAAGTCTTATCCCTCCATAGAGATTAATTTTCCTTTGTGAATACGGAAAAGCACTTGGTTTTCTAAGTGTGTCGGACTTTATATGTGGAACACTGACAAGAACAATTGTTGCAGAATAAATCGTGGTCTTATGCGTGGAAGCATTATGAAATGCATCTCACGAACGTCACTTGCTGGCGATTATTGGCAGCTATGTGATTTCCTCTGTATCCAAACTCCGTACATCCTCTTTGCTGCCGAAATATCGTGTGTAAGCTAAAGCTGTGTAACCATTCGAACCGTAATTCAGTTGGTAGATAGGTAGTTAGGGTGTCGTACTGGCGCAACACAAATTGCTATTGGATCCATCCCAAAGGAAAAATCCGAGGACAACGCCTCGTCATTTTGAATCAGATGACGAGGCCAACACCTGAGCTGGCACCCCACTCTCCAAGCTTCCACGCCAAGGTGAGGACATTTGGGGCCACGACGGATTTGACTCCATGTGATCGACTGTCTTTGGTTGGATCGATTTTCGAACTCTCAATCCTCCGATTGCTAATCCTCTGCTTTTCCAACGCTACCGCGGCCTTTTAAGAATTTGCCGCCTTATTTATTAGGGGATGGTTTTAGCAATTTCAATTCAAGGATATAACGCCTTGTGAAAAAGATTTTTATTTGTTTTAGTCGAATATATTGATTCATTGTTAGCAAGGCATAGAATTGACAAGTCAAAAGTAGAAATTTGTGAAATGAGAAATATATAAGAAACTTCTATGATGTATACTTGTGAACTAAAAAATGTGGTATGTATCTACATCCTTATTTATCGGTAGGGTTGGTTGATTTGGGTTTTATGGCCAATAGCAGACAAGCTGCTCCTCGGTATGGTAGGGATCACTGCCATCTTTCTTAACTTGTAACATCTTATGACCGCTTAATTCAGCCTCGCTTAGAACAGATAACTAATTTTATAGCATGTACAGCGTTGATTTCATTTGTTAATTCATATTTTTCTAATTGGAAAAACATTCGATAACTCCTCGTCTAATGCTATGTTATTTTTTATTGAAGAACGTGTCCGGACCTGTCCGTCTCTAGTATAGCTATTACTCGCCTTATGATGTACTGAATCAAAATAGATGCTTGCATTATAATAGATGGTTGCAATTCGTAATCCTGCTTTGTTTGCCCGTACAGATAGATTTGAAGGACTTCTGAAGCCCAGTTGGATTAGCAAACGGAGGGTTGCGAGTTCGAAACTAGGTCCAGCCAAGGATCGTCGGGTACACGGGGGCTCGTTAAATCAGTCGTGGCAAGGGCCGTTCTTTCCCTTTGGGATTGATCCTGGACCGCGTCGCCAATACCCCGCTGTGTTGCTCCAGTGCGACGTTAATTAATTTCCTTTCTTCCGAAGCCATAGCATTGATTACAGCGAAACATCTATGTGGCGATCGACACGTGACTGAGTATGGCAGCCATTGCCACTGATGAGATAGTCATTAAATTAAGTAGTATAATTAACCACCTTTGTGGAAATGTACTTCTCCCCAAGTCATGTGCCTCCTCACCTGATCGACACTTTTCGATAAGACTCCTTGTATGTGTAGTGTAATTCTGGTGAGAAAGCAGATGACCCTGGGTAAGTCCATTTGTAACAGCCGGTTAAACTCGCAAGGGGAAATGCTGCCATACTCAAATTCATGTGTAGCAATCGCCATGTAGGTGATTCTTGTTTCGCTAACTCGTAGTCAATGCTTTGGCTTCCGACATCGAACGATTGTCCTATGACCGTGATTCAAAATTAAGAGATATCCTGGATCTTTTCGGGATTGATCCCAATATCTAGTCGTGTTACTCCAGTACGACGTTAATTCAACTACCTACCGACATCGAACGATAAACTCGGAGCTGGAATCGCGTTAAAGACGTCAATTGTGGGAACGCAAAGTCGAATATTAAATTTATCCATCCTACATTTAAAGAAAGACTTGACTGCTGGTTCCATTTTCTTGTTTATTTCTTTGGGGACGACCTCGTAAACGGATCCCGGTATTAGCAGACACGTCGGAGTATCTGTTCTCGAATCTTTCCACTTTGTTCTTTTTTCCTCATTCATTTTCGATTTTTTTTCTATCTCGTGATAAGTCTACCTTAATTGAGCGTCTCGCTTCCATGACCGTGTCGTTCGATTGTTTGCGCCATAGCTAGCCATTAACTGGGATGTCTGGAATTGAGACTGCTGCCGACAAATTTGATATCCAGACCATTTTTCTGATGATTGTTTTTTTATGTATTCCGTGAGAAAACTGCCACATGTTCTCGAGAAGCTTATTCGTTTATGAAAACACCCCTTCATGGGGCCGCGGTAGCCCAGTTGGAAGAGCAACGGATTAGCAACCGGAGGGTTGCGAGTTCGAAACTAGGTCCTGCCAAAGACCGTCGTGTACATGGGGGGCTGTCGTGGCCTCAAAAGTCCTCACGTTGGCGTGGAGTGGAAGTTTGGAGAGTGGAATGCAAGCTCAGGTTTGACCTGATCATCATTTGATCGTTCATCATCATGATCGTGGTTCATAAGCACAAGGCGTTGTTCTCAAATCTCCCCATCGGGATGGATCCTGGAGACCGTCGCCAATTGCCCGTTGTGTTGCTCCAGTGCGACGTTTATTATTTACCTACCTACCCGCACCCTTCATTGACGAATGTATAATTGTGTGTGGACATTCTTGCTAAAGTGAAGAACATTCTTCTAAGCATTCTGTTGCTGCTCTGCCCAAAGCAAAGTTTACAATTTTGAAATGAAGATAATGAGGTTGGTAATTGGCAATTTATTAACATCGTACTGGGGAGAAACACAACTGACTATTGGGATGCACACCGAAGGGAAAGATCCGAGGACACCACGCAATTTTGAACCACTGTCAGATGACGAGGTCAACACCTGAGTTGGCACCCCCATTCTCCAAACTTCCACACTACGCCAGCGTAAGGACATTTGAGGCCGCGACAAATTTAACATGCACCAGGCCCCTTGTATACGCCGGTCTTTGGTTGGACATAGTTTCGAGTCCGTTGCCCTTCCAACTATGCTACCGCGGTCTCAGGTGTTGCGTCCGCGTAATAACCGTAATGGAAATCGCCGCAAAACTGAGAATAATGCAAGTTGTGAAATTTACTATTACCACAGAAAGTAATTGCAGCTTGGTATGGATATATACATTGCACTCTTCAGAATAAGTAATTTTATTGGTTGGTTATAAATATACCGAAAAAAGGACGGTGGTGTCATTATGAAATATGCAGGTATATGTATTCGTTATAAGTACTTTTACTGACGGATATTTCATTTTATTTTAATATGAAGTAAAGCATGCTGTTATATTTCCTCATAGGAAAGTTGATTAAAAATTTCGAAGAAATTGATTCTAAACTTACTAGGAGGGTTATTCTAAATTAGTTTTGGAAGTCATTAATTGTGTAGTTAAACGGAAGTTAATTGCACTAACACAGCGGAGCGAATGTTTGCGGTTATGTGATAGCAATTGAAATTAAAAGCGTCCTGTTTGTTGACTTAACTTTAGTTTCTGATTAAAATAACATTTTCACAAACGTCTCGTTATCATCTGCACTCGTAAATTCACTCGTATTAAATTAATTTTGCCACATCTATCTAAATCTGCAATTACAAGCACTATAGTGCCCTGCCGCTCCTAAAATGTTCAGGGACCGCTGTGTAGCCCGGTTGGAAGAGTAACGGATTAGCAACCGGAGGGTTCCGGGTTCAAATCCAACCAAAGACCATCGTGTATAAGGTGGGCTGGTGTACGTTCAATCTGTCGTGGCCTTACATGTCCTCACGTTGGCGTGGTGTTTAAGGTTTGAAGGGGGTGAGAACTCAGGTGTGACCTCATCATCTGACCGTGTTGTCCTCAGATCATTCCTTCGGGTTTGATCCCGGACCGTCGCCGATAACCCGTTGTGTTGCTTCAGCAGCTTATTTTTATTAAACCGTTACCGTGCCATTGCCGAGTGGATCTTGTTTTGTCTAACAATTCTTATATTCTCGCTGTTTATCATTGTATCGCTATTTGTTATTATATCGTGTATTCGAAATGTGTTCATTAATTTTTCGTTGATGAAAAGCTGGGATCATCCCAACTGCAAGTGCATTTCGTTCTTTTAATAACTCTTTATTGAACACGTTTTGTTTTGTGTCGTTTGATGAATTTATTTAACGCTACCGAGGAATCGTTTCCTCGTGATCCATTGCTGGAAGCTAATTCCGTATTTCTTGCACGTATAATTGGTTCAATTAGCTCTATTTTAATGTGTTGCATTTTTCATGACAGCGTGTCGCTCTTTTTCTTTTATGTTTTCTTACCATTTTCGTTTGTCTCGAATGCATTTGTTTTATGTTTCCTGCTTCGATGATTTGCGCGAGTGTCTTTATAGCTCGGATTGTGTTGATTGGTTTGTTGAGCACTGAGTGTGAAATTTATGGTGATTATGCTTTCTTTTTTTGAGAGTTCCAGTAAAATACCCGCTTTTAGCTATTACATTCACGTGAAAGATTTCGCCATTGTCTTCCGTTGTATTAGTATGAAATATATATTGCGTATTTGAATATTTTGATATCTTCATTCTTATAGTATTTTCTATAGTAAGCGGAATCGTGTAATGCTTCATTTGGATCGTCGCCACACGAAAAATACAAATGAGGCCGTTTCGGGTGCCCAAATTTAAATATCGTCCTCTGAAAGCAGAAACTCCAAACTGGGATTCTTTCAGACGCTACATGGGCGCAGTAGCCCAGTTGGATGGGTAACGGACTAGCAACCGGAGGGATGCGAGTTCGAATTCAACCTTTGTGTACAACGGGGACTGGTGCATGTTAAATCTGTCATGGCCTCAAATGTCCTTCCGTTTTCGTGGTGAGGAAGTTTGAAGAGTGGGATGCTAGTTCAGGTGTTCTCATCGTCTGACCGTGGTTCGATATTATGATTCGTTGTCTTTGGATTTTTCCCTCAGGGATTGATCCCGGACCGTTGCCAATAGCCCGTTGTGTTCCTCTAGTGCTACGTTAATTAACTACCTACCACCCCAAGAAAACAGTCGGTTGGTTTGGGTGGCGCAAATTGTAAATCGTGGCCTAGCTGCTGATTGTGAAAATGGATTCACCCACCTCAAGTGGGACCTATGTTCTGATTTTGGGTGCCGTGCACTGAAAAACCGCTGCCATATGTGTTCCTTTTTCGACGCTGATGTGAGGCCGTCGTGACTTAGTCTCACTGCGCTAGCAACCTTCGAGTTGTAGGCGTCGCAGGTCCGATTTGTGTCAGGTGCATTCCTCCGTGGATGTATTTCTATGTGTCAGTAAAACTTTCATTGTGTGTGTGTCTATTTCTTGATTCTGTATGTCTTGCGCATCATGGCCAAATATTGCCCTTGCGCCATAAAACCACCCATTGACGCTGATGTATGGGGTGGTTCCTTTCTGCATGCCACTGGAGTCCCCTTCTCTCCTCTCCTGCATTCTTTTCACCGTGTTCTCGAAGGGGAACGTGTTCGGAATATCTCGGTTGGAGGAACGCACAATGCAATTATTATTACCTGTCCCTTCTGCTGTGAGCGGCGTTGTTCGGTAGCCGAGGGCTCTTAATAACACACTCGTGTTTGACTGCGGTAATTGAATGTTTGCTCTGCTCTGACTTATCAATTCGCTTGCGATTGTCTGTTTCCTCTCCCGTCAGGGGTCAAGTCGCTGCAGAGTGGGGTCACCTGGAAACTACCCCCTAAGTGTTGGTTTCGGATTTTTAAAATATCTACCAAAAATTGTTTGTTTCTACATTTTTAAATAATTCCTGAAGAAAAAGTTTTGAAAGAAATGTACCACTCATTCAAAAGATGCAATGGCAAAAACCTTTTCCCCCGGCTTAAATCTTATCGCATTGTAGTGGCCGCCGTGGCTCCGTTGGGTTTGTCCCTCTGTGCTAGTAGCCTGCGAGCTGAGGCTACCCTGAGTGTATTTCTCTCATACGTGTCCTTGTGTGTGACAAAAAAAATGCTTGGCCTGATCTGACCCTTTAGCCATACAAAACCAACCAAACTTTCTTATTGCAATCTTATCGCCTTTCATTTCCTCAATCTCACATCCCATTGCACGGTTGGTTGATTGATTTGGGTTTTATGGCGCAAGGGCCATATTTGGCCATGGTGCGCCAAACTCAAGACAGACAACATCACAAGTACACACACAGTTTCAATCCTATCATTTGACTGTTACTGTCTCAGCGATATAATTGTCACTTCTCCGTTACCAAATATGACCCGATCGCGATATCAAATGCACGCCACAAATCTTAGCTTATGCTTTCCCGAGCTCTCTTCGTGAAAGTATAAGCTCCTCAGCCCGGTAGGCATTGTGTAAAAATGTCTTTCTGGCCACGAAAATCACCTCGGTGAGAACTGCGTGGCGTAGGAGGCGTGACCGGCTATTCCAAAGTTCGACTCACGCCAATGAGCAAATTTCTTTTTTAAAAGGGTGTATTTAAACTATATACGAGTCTTTGAGTATAGTGTTCATGTGCTATAGTAAACAAATGATGCGATAAAAAGTCAAATTATCTTCGAAAATTGTTTTTTGAATAATTTTGAACCTAATTTTTGTTCTGGTAGATTAAAATCAATGGTTCTACTGTTAGAGAAGTGTAACGTTTGTTTGTTATGCCGCTGACAAAACAATTGTCATAGATATGTTAGATAACTTCTATATATTTCTAACTATCTTACTCTACTTTTAACTATCTTATTCTACTTCTAACTTACTCTATACTTCTAACTATCTTACTTTATACTTCTAAGTCTATAATAAGATATTCTTCTAAGTCTATACTATGATATATTTCTAACTGCACTTCTAACTATCATAACTCTCACTTTAAGTCAATGCTCTGAACCCTGTAACGTTCCGTGCAGGGTTCAGTTGTGTTACAAGGCCCATGAAGCGTTTTAATCAAACCCTACGTCAGTGGGCCGCCTTAGGGTTTGATAAAACACAGGACGACACGGTCAAAAGGCGATTAAAATAGTTGTAATTTCTTGTGTTAAAATAAACATAAACATTATTTGCACAAATAATAAGGGTAAGTGTTGTGGGCCAACTCCAGAGAGTTTTTATCACACCTTTTAAACTGCATCGCTTCACCTATTTTATGATCATTGTGTTGAAAACATTTCATCCTTTTTAATACACAATCTTTATTTTTTAACTAATTTTATTGGATAATACTTAATCTTGTGTTTGGCGCAGCTTGTCCGCTATTGGACCTTGTGCCATAAAACCCAAAACAACCAACCCTATGTTGTAAGCGCTACAAATTCAAGAGACATAGGGAATCGACTCGAACTACCGTTCATCTGATTGCCCCACTTCACAAGAGTGGACCAGGTCCTGGAAAGATGGCAATACAGGTGGGATATCCCAGAAAAACGGTAGACCAGTTGTAAGAGTAACGTATTAACAACCGGAGGATTGCGAGTCCAGCCAAAGACCGTTGTGTACACTGCCGCCGGGGCATGTTCAATCTATCGTGGCTTTACATGTCCTCATATTGGTATAGTGTGGAAGTTTGGAGATGTATTGACCTCTCAGGTATTGACCTCGTTATCTGACCATGATTCAAAATGACGAGACTTTGTCCTTGGATCTTTCCCTTCGGGATCGATCCCGGACCGTCGGTGGTGCAGCTTGTCGCCTTTTGGACTTAGTCCATTAAAACACCAACATCCAATCCAATAACGGACTGTCGGCAATATCCCTTGCCGCCTTCTGTCATAAGAGGCTTTTGTTTCATTTATTGGCGTCGAACGGCGCTAGTCTAATTTGATAAGTCAGATGACAATTATAGGTGATGGGCCGGCGGATCGATAGCAGTGCGCAACAGGTGTGTGAAGTGACGATCAGTTTTGTACTCTGCGCCTTGAGCAAACTCACCAACTTCGACTTCAGTCACAGCAGCAACTGCAAAGCATTGCGGTCGTGACATTTCCACAATAAAATTCGAAAGCCAGTGTAATACTAACGTGTGTTTGGCTTTTATTTGCCATCAATATATGAATGCCTCACTTTCCAAATCGATTAACTCCATAAAACAAAAAGTTGAGAAAAATGATAAAATAGTATATATTGTTTTTTAAAATTCCTTTTAAATTGTAAATTCAAATAAACGATGTAGACTGTATTACTGCAGATGTATCTTTTATCTAACTACATATAGAAAGTATAAGATAGAATATCCCTGGAGTAATCGTTATTATTACTACAATTTTTGCTTGATTAAGGGAGTTAATCGATTTGGCAAGTGAAAGAAAATTAATAATTCAAATTCAGTCTTCAAATTATTTTTTTATTACAGAAAAACTTCATTATATACATTTTTTTATTAAAGATTTTAGCAAAAATGAATAATAACTGTTCTTTTACTGTTACATATATTACGAGTATTATTATTTTGTTTAAATTGATTCATCAGCAATATAAATTATGTCTTCGTTAGCTGTATTTGAGCTCCCGTCATTTTTGTGTTTGTTCGGACTGCACGTACAAATTCCTTTCATTTTCTTTGATATTCGGTTTTTACTTTGACTCACTGTATATAAGAAGTAGTCAATTGCTTTGTTAAAAAGTGTTTTAACTAAATTTTTATTACGATTTACATTAGAGTATGGAGTTAATCAGATTGGCTTCCGAAATAAATTATTTATTATTCAATGTCTAAATTTTTTTTGTCATTTAGTGGTGTTAATACTTATTATTAGAGATTTGTTTTGAATATATGCAGTTAGGAGTCAATCAAGTGCTTTGACATTAAAATTTAATAAAATTCAGAAAGTGGAGTTAATCGATTTGGCAAGTGAGGCATTCATATATTACTAGAGAGAGTTACGCTTGTTATGGGTGCTTGACTATTTATATTTATTATAACTTGACATCCGTGCTATTAACATCAGTATATTTACAATTCCAAATCTGGACTGTGCCAGCAAAAGGGATCCTCGTAGGTCCGTTCTCCTCCGTGTCCACTAGTCGAGTCCCCTTTTCATCCCTACATTAACTCCTTTTCTTCTCAGCCGCTTGATTGTCCAAGAGCATCCCCCGCCAACGTCCCTCGGGGATCCAATGGTTCCTTCCGGCCAACGTTCCTCAGGGGGCCGCGGTAGCACGGTTGGAAAAGTAACGGATTTGCAACCCGAGGGTTCCGAGTTCAAATCCAACCTAAGACCGTCATGTACACGTTGAAATACCTACCAACATTCCTCAGTGTGTTGGCCGGAGAACCTCACAGCCAGTACGCCACCCATGGCCATGTTAACGAAGCCCTGACTGTCGCTCTTGGCGATCTCAAGTCATTGATGCTGCTACTTTGTATCTTAAGTGAAATATCAATGCATTAACCTACATTGCCTTTGGAAACGAAGAGGCGGGTCCGACGATTCATCTTCCTCCTTCTGTCCACCCATGACACGGGAGATACAGAGTGTCTCGTGACGACTCTTTCCTTCCGCATGGTTTCCAAGAGAGAAAAAAGACGGATTTATTTGGCGCTGTCCTTCAACCCGCTCCCAATTTGTTGGGAGAACCTTTTCGTTCGTGGCCCGTCAGTTTTCAGACGGATGGCAGGGAACAGGTTTTAATTGCGGATTAGGAGCGCATGTCCGTTACTCCTTGATTACGCTCTGCCGAAAAGGGTTAGCCTCCTCCGGTTTGATGGATTGCGCCGATTCTCTTTTTTTGCCCCTTCCTGCAGAAGTGATGATCGGAGGAGGGTGGGCAGACCTTTGACCCCGCGGGATCGAAGGGTTTGCGAGTTTAATGGGAAGTGTTTGGCTCTGATCGCAGAGTCACGTTGCGACGAATCCACCGACACCGGAGCGAAAGCGCTTGCGAATCTTAACCCTTTCGGGCCAAATGGGCATATACGTCCCAGAGATTAGATTGGGTCAATAAATCTCACTTTTGAATGGGTTTTTACGTTTTCAGTGTTCTTGAGGAATTGGAATAAAAATAGGACTAAAGAAACCTGGCAAATACTTTCAGATTGCAAATGGCAGACTTATGGACGCCCATTCATTCTGATGAATGAGTGACCAGAAACAAAAAGATGGTACAAAATTAGACGTTAGTGGCCCAGACTACAATATGTACATGAATGGAGTTGACCGCTGTGATGAAATGGCTACTTTTTAGGGTCATGGCAGAAAATCAGACAAGTGGTGGAAAAAGATTAGTTATGATTTCTGTTGTGAATGCATGGATTCCGAAGTGTGATGTGGAACATAAAACAGAACCACTCTTATCATTCAGGGTCCCCTTAGCTGAGCAACTCATAAATATTGGAAGGGAGAAAGCAAACACAAAAAGAACGCGAAAGTACGGTCGTCCGTCAAAAGGAGCAAAAACTACTAAATTAAACTACTTTTCAGAGTTAAATTTTAATCATGCAAAAGTCGGGGCGAAAGGGTTAAGTTCGGTTCAGCCAAAGACCGTCGTGTACACGGGGCTGGTGCACGTTGAATATGTCGTGGTCTCGAATGTCCTCACGTTGTCGTGGTGTGAAAGTTTGGAGAATAAAGTGCCATCTCGGATGTTGACCTCGTCATCTGACCTGGTTCAAAATGCCGTGGTGTTGTCTTTGGATCTTTCCCATCGGGATGGATCCCGGGCCGTCACCAATGGCCCGTTGTGTTGCTCCCGGGCGACGTTGATTAACTACCTACCTGTGTTGGATGACGATTGGAACGAGATGCGCTCGAGTTATATGCGAAGCGTTTGAAGTTTCTGTTTCGAGGATTGATGTAAAATACGATTTAGGGATAAGGCGGTTGAAATTGAATTGCGGTTGACGTAAGGCAGATGAGGTAAGATACGATTGGGATAAAGCGTTTGGGAAGTAAGATACGATTGGGGGATAAGGCATTTGGAAGTAAGTTGGGATTGGGTATAAGGCAGTGGGGAAGTAAGATACAATTCTGATGAGGCACTTGTGGAAGAGAGAAAGATACGATTGGGATAAGAGGGTTGAAGTTTGATGTGTATTTTATCTGTCAGGAAAAATATGCCTTGTGCTCAATATCAAGCATTGGCTCACAAGTCGTAATGAATGTTTTCTCAGCAATTTATCTTGTTCTATTTTGATATTGAACGCAGGTTATCAAATGAAGTAGTATGTAATATTGTGGAGGTATCCATTTGAGTGGAAAATATAGATTTTGATTTGGAATATGAATTGCTTAAAATCATGTAATGCAACGGGTTACATCCTTGCACAATAAGGTTTAAAAAAATATGGGTGTCGTGAAACATTCGTGAGTTTTCGACACCAGTAGTACAGAGAAAAAGTTGTACTACACCTGATTAACGAACAGTGAAATGGTTCCTACTAACGGAGGTAGCTAGGAAATGGATCCCTCCTGTTGAATCTTCTTTTGCGCCACCCAGTAGTAGAGTCGGATTCAAGCCACCCAAGAGCTCCTTCGTAAATTAGATTAAATATTTTTTGCCACTAAATATCCGACATCCGTGCAGCAGGTGTGGAGAGAAAACATTGATTCGCTTCATTAGGTGGCAGCGGTAGCAGGTGCGTCGGAATCCGCCTGACCCACCTGTTCCGTCTTCCTTGCGAGGGGCCATCTCGTCGACACGACACCTCAGCGACGTTGACGTGCGGTTTAACGTGGTCACGCGCTTTGTGAAATTACGCTCTGCAGTGATTTTTGACGTCTTATTGTACGATGCAGATGAGCGGTGGCTGCGACTTTATTGCGTTGCGGATTTCAACTAGCAATGACTCCGGGGGTGTTGAGGAAACGACGCATGTATTGTTTGGTAGCGCGTAGATTTCTGGAGCGCGATCTGGGTTCCGCATCTTCTAGCCACGATTTGGCTCGCAACCTGATTGCCTCGTACCGAGTGGTTTCTTCCTTGTCAGGAGGAAAAAGTTAATCCGGGTTGCGCTGCGCAAATCGCCTCGTGTACCAACCACCTAAAATAACTAGATTTGAGAAGAGGCGCGACTTGTAAACCCTTAAACACTCAGAATTACGGGTTTGCTCATAGCTGTTTTGCTGCCAAGGAAATATCGGTAGATGGCATTCTTTTATGCTTTCGAAACTCCGTGTAAATCTGCACTGTATATATATAGATTATTGAATTTAATTAAGCTGTTTTATATTGATATTCTTTGTATTTCACTGTATATTACTTTGCTTTGTGTTACTTGTATCATTTTATTTTTGCAACTCCTAACATATATTTCTCTTTTCTTTTCCCTAGGTAAGTTACGCGTGTGTTCTTTCACCTATTTATGCTCTTGCAATTTTGGATTACACGTTTAATAATTTCAATTTTGGATACCATAAATGAGGAATTATTTGAAGTAAGTTTCTATTTTTAGTTCGTCTTTCTAGGATATACACTTACTGTTCACTTTATGCTGCACTTAAAAAATGTTTATTTATGTTGTGAGTTTTCGGCTATTTATGAGAGGGGTTTCAGTGGAAGCATAAACAATGGGATAAAAATACTTCCGGTAAAAAATTAATATGATTAATCGCCCCTTTTGACGATATTTTTGTATATACAGTGGACTCCCTCTTAACCGGCCACTTCGGGACCTTCTAGTTGGGGCGCAGCCCCCTCTGCCCCTACATTTGCCATTACAAATTGAAGGGGACGGCCCCAGGAGGCCACTTCGGGACCGGGACCCAGACCGGAAAACGATTTGACCGTCGTTCCCTTGATAGCATTAAAATACATTCCCGAAATCGTTTTTATTAGAATAAAACTAAGTATATAGCCTACTTTATTGTAATATGATAGGTATAATTAAGAAAACTTAACCTGGAAGAACTTCCTTTATTGGAAAAAAAACTAAACACATGTTACTGTATTTACAGTACATAATTGGCCAGTGGCGGCCGGTTAAAGCGGAGGCCGGTTAAGAGAGTCCACTGTATGTGACGCTAAATTTACATTCGAATAACGTGCCAAGTACCTCTACGCACCCTACGGGGCCGGCGTAGCTCAGTGGGTATGCCCACTGCGCTAGCAACCTTCGAGTTGTAGACGGTTCAGGTTCGATTCCTCCCTGTGTGTGTATTTTTCTCTGTCATAGCGTGTCTTACTTGATGTTGAATGTCTTTTGTCTGGCCTTTTTGCGCCGTAAAACCCCCAAACAACCGCTACACCTTACGGAAGAGGATACCAAAACACCACACCCTCTGTTTGGGTTTACAGAAAAATCCTCTTGCGGCCAGAGGTTGCTGCCGAAACATTACTTTTCAGTTAAAAACGTTTATAAAAGAAATGGACTTCAGTGTGGAATACAGCAGATTTGTTTAAAAAGTTATTCTTGATAGATTGTATTTATCAGCAATATTTGTTTTATTTATCAATGAAATCGTGTGCTTGCAAGAAAAAGAAACCAGGCCCGAAAGATTGTTGACAAATGTGTGAAGTTTTATTCAGAAGGGAATCTTGCGTTAGCTCTTGCATTTTTCTGTAGATGGAACACATTTTGAAATTATAACTTATTTTTGCATTTTTCGGTGAGGTAGGTAGTTAATTAACGTCGCACTTGGAGCGACACAACGGGCTATTGGTGACGGGCATACCCGCTTCACCCATCGTCATCTTTTGTTGGGAGAGAGTGCCCCTTTATGTCATTTATGTTCAACTTATTTTAGTGTCCGTCGTATTTTAATTGATTGTCCTGCTTTTAACCATCACCGATTGATATTTTTTAAAAGTACAATTTTAGACCTGCTGGATTTGCTTGCGGAGAATCCCCATTCGAACCTTTTTTCATTTTTACTGGCTATTGGCTTTTTAAATCTTATTTAGTTTTTTCATGTTGCTATTTAGTCAACATGTTTTAAATCATCACATCCATATATTAATTTTTAATACAATTTTTTCCAACATGTTTTTGTCAAACTTTTATTCGAATAAAAATTCTTGCACTTGATTTTTCCCACCTTCCTTTTGAAAACTTTATATTTACATAATTTTTATTGTTCCATCTTGCACTTGGCGTAGCTTGTCCGGTTTTGGACCTTGCGTCATAAAACCTCAACATCCCATCCAATCAATTCCGAAGGTGATCGTAATTTTGAACCACGGTCAGATGACGAGGTCAACGCCTGAGCTGGCATCCCACTCTTCAAACTTTCACACCGCGCGGCGTGAAGACATTTGAAGAAAGACAAATTGAACGTGCACCCGCCCAGTATACACGACGCACAGTGTTTGGCTGCATCGAGTTTAGACTTGTAACCCTCCTATTGTTAGTCCGTTGCTCTGGCTGCCGCGGCCCCATTTTGGGGGTGAATTTGTCTTATGAGGCCCATGAAGTAATTCTATAAAAATCAGATTGTTTTCAGGAAGATTGAGGCAAATCCCCAGTTGATTTGAAATTCTATCTGTTTTCTAAAAAGAAATAAAAGCAGTTGAAAGTTAAAGCGTCAAAGTATTGAAAAGGTTGCTATTCTGTACACATAAATTACAGACCGATTATCCATCTGCTCTGGATTTCGTCGAGACGCTGTACTTCGTTTTGAGATAAAACATGCTAAAGTAGTTGAATTAATGTCCTATCCCGAAGGGAAAGATTCGAGAACAACGCCTCGGTATTTCTGAACTACGGTCAGATGACGAGGTCAACACCTGAGCTGGCACTCCACTCTCGAAACTTCACCATGCCAACATGGTGAGGCAGCGATATATGAACATTACAAAGTTCTGATGCATTTTTTATTGCTCAAGTCAGAATTGCCATGATTGTTCTCTCGCATTCAAAATTATTCTGACGAATATCTGAAAAATTAATACCTCAACTATTAATTTTTTTCTGAAGTTCACAAGAATCGCTTCATAACCCTACACGCTAAAATCACAAATCTGACTTGTTAAGTACTTGGTTCACGCCGTGCTTATATCCGTGACAATTGTTGGCGCTGCTCCTTAATTGGCGTAACTTTTTATGTACTTGGCGAGCGCCAAGAACGTTGCCAACTTCTCAGTTCGTGGTTGATCTCTAGATGCGATAAGACGATATCGTTCCGTTCCAGGGACCGTTCTTTGTGTACTTAGGACAGTACAGCTCTTTCTTTGTACCTAGGATAGTACAGCAATGTAAACAAACGTAATTACAGTCCATTTAAGTTTGTATTTTCGTGTGAGCCTCGACATACTTTTTTAATGCGTTATTGAATGATTGTAGAATAATTTGAGAAGGGGGATTTTTTTTTTCAGCGAGGAATTCTTTTACTGAAATTAAAATTGTTTTCCTACCTGCTGATTATTACAAAATGTTTTAGTACTACAGTGTCTCATTGCCAACTTCAGACAGACGAAAAGCTATGATTTGTGTCTTGGGGAATGAAATTGAAATTTTTTCTTCCAATGTATCACGCAGGTTTCGTGTATTGTAGATTAGTTTTATTTCAATGGTCTATGTCGGTGTTACTTGTTCCTGAAGATATAGCTAAACAGCTAGACCAAATCCATGAGTCTGAACACGCTCAAGATCAAGGCAAATACAACAGTAGGTCCATAAATTCTATGGAGATACTCCTTGTTATGCTAACGTAGGCCAGAATATGACTTGGGTCCCACACACAGGCTTGTTCTATAAAATATACAAACCTAGAACTTAATCATAGGAAATCTATCGGAATTATTCCCTTTAAAAAGTGCTTCCAGTGTCCTATTAGAATAGACTTAAAAAAATTATTCCGAAAAAAATGTTGATTTGCAGTTTAAATAATTTGATTTTACGGATATTTGACAATAGTTTGTGCATATTTAACAATCTGTATATGAGCATAAAGCAAATAGAAATAAAAGTTAGAGTGGAAATGCCAAATTATAAGATAAAGAACAGTTTTCTGTAACTTTCTGATGTGTATAGTATACCCATTTTCTTATCGTTTCGGGACTAAAAGCGTAATGAAAGCAACCAGGCGTTTTAATTTAATTCACTCTACATTTACATCAATTACAGTGGATAAATAGAGATTTGAAATGCAATTGATGAGTATCCCGATGAAAAATGACTTCCGTTATTAAATCGCAAATCACGAGCAGGCTATAATTTTTCAACCCAATAGAAACGCATCGCTTCCACAATGAGATCCATTCTTGTAACCGATTTAGTGATCTGATTTACACAATAATAAAAAGCGAAGAAATAAAAGTTTTGTTTCGATCCGGTCTTTCCATTCCGAAAAATACATTCCTCCGCTCTGAGTAGAATTTCCCTCTTTGTTGCCAGATCGCGTTTTATTTTACTTCTCAAAAGAAAAAAAAAATTTCTCCCTATACGAGAAATTTCCATTTATTCCAATTCCGCGTCTCACCCCTCCATCAGAACCCTCCCTCTACCTCCCAGTAGTGATCTCTCCGGGTTTTTGAAGGAGAGGAGATTATTTTTCTCCCTGCTCTTATCCCGTAGAGTTCTCCTGGATTTTCCTCCGACTCCCTCTCGGCGATGCGCATTGTATTTTCCGGGAATTTAAATCTCGATTTTCCCGCACTGATGGATGTTGTGCCCCCTTATCGCTGCACGGAGTTGGGAACTGATTTCTCCTCAAAACCGGATTCCCGATTGCGATTGTTGCTTCCACAATGGGGCGCCTCTCTTCTCCCGGATTAGGTATCCGACTGCGTTTCTTTTCCCTTCTTGAATTTGTATCACCCCCCTACTTGGATTTGTTGGATTGTTTTGTTTGCAATTGCGGGGGTAAATGGATCGTGCTGACCGTTCTCCTTTTACTCGAGGGGGCTGCGGTAGCCCGGTTGGAAGAGTAACGGACCAGTAACCGAAGGATTGCGAGTTCGAATCCAACCAAAGATAATCGTGTGCAAAGGGGGCTGGTGCACGTTAAATCTGTCGTGGCCTCAGATGTCCTCGCGTTGGCGTGGGGTGGAATTTTGTGGTTCGTCGTCTTAACACTTGGGTGGAGAGTGGGGTGCCAGCTCAGGTGTGACCTCGTCATCTGACCGTGGTTCAAAATTACGTGTCCTCGGATCTTTCCCTTGAGAATTGATCCCTGACCGTCGCCTATACCCCTTTGTGTTGCTCCAGTGTGACGTTAATTAATGACTATTACCATGTATTTGGCGTAGCTTTGCCAGATATGTCCCTTGTGCCATAAAACTCCAAATCAACCAACCAACGCTACAAATCTAAAAGATGACCTAACAATCTAACATAAGATTTAAAAGACTTTAGAAAGATTAAGATTTTATTTCTAGAATCGGGAGATTGTATACGGAATCTATACTGTCATTGCCTACAAAGTGCTAAGAGAACGGACCGCAGTAGCTCGGTTGGAAGAGTAACGGATTAGCCGTTGCGTGTTTCAAACTCGATCCAACCAAAGACCGTCGTGTACAAAGGGGGCTGGTGCACGCTAATCGTGGCCTCCAATGTACAGACGTTGGCGTGGTGTGGAAGTTTGGAGAGTGGGGTTCCAGCTCAGGCTTTGCCTCGTCATCTGACCTTAGTCCAAAATTACTAGGCCGTCGCCAATAGCCCGTTGCGTTGCTTCATTGCGACGTTTTAACTTCTATTCTTTGGTTCAGGGAGCAGGTTAAGCGAAAGTAATGCGCTTTCACGCAAATGGCGAGAATTGCCGTGGAAAATTCCTTTCCTACAAAAGTAGAAGGAAGTACCAAGAAGAGCTGTAATGCTCAAAATCAGGTATGACGACCGCCGTAGTTGTTATTTGTTTGGAGAGCAAAATACTAGCCCTATGGCGAATAAAAATAATATAGTCCGACTGTGGAGACGGCAATTCAGGCACGTGGTTTCGAACGAGTCTATTCGATACATTAGGGAACAGATTAAGCATAAACGGGCATTTGCACAATTGCCGTCTTTAGCGCGGTTTTTCACTACCTTTCAACATATGGACTCTGCAAAGTCATCTGCCTTCTCACCGGAAATGCACTCTTGCACATTGCTGACCCGAGTACGACGCATTGCAATCTTTGTTTTATTTTCCAACTTATTTTCCGAAACACGAACTCAACACATTGCTCTACGTCGGCAGGTAGATAACTAACTTCACACTGGAGCAACACAACGAACGGGCTATTGACGAAGATCCGGGATCAACCCAAGGGAAACGCCACGTAATTTTGAATCACGGTCAGATGACGAGGTGAGCACCTGAGATGGCGCGCCACTCTCCAAACTTCCACCACGCCAGCCTGAGGACATTTGAGGCCACGATAGGTTTAACGTGCACCAGCCTTTGGTTTGACTGTTTCGAACGCGCAACCCTCCGATTCCTAATCCGTTACTCTTCCAACTGGACTTACTGCGGCCCCTTCAGATCTGTTCCTTCGGGATTGATCCCTGCCCGTCGCCAATAACTCCATGTGTTGCTCCATTGCGACGTCCTATCAACTTACCACACTTTGACATCGGCATGACTTGTATCATCTACCGCGGTTAATCGTTAGTTGACTGTTTTGGTGTTGCACCCCGGAATTGAACTCCGCAAAACACTTACAACGACCGCAGCATTAAGCTCATAAAAAGTCGAAACTCCTCGCGTTCAGTTGGAGTTCGTTGCAACTTTACTACCGTTTAAACTCCGATGGGCTTAACTATTTCCACGAGCTCGATAACCCGTGGTATTAATGGCGTCTCTCTCCCCAAATTGGAATTCGGCCCGGTGCTTTAAATTTCGATGAATCCAAAGCTCTCTTCTTAAAAATCGAAGCCATCCTCATAAAGTCGAGTTTCCGAAAATTAATTATTTTCGTGTTGGGATCCTAATTAGAAATCTCTGGGTAAGGGGCGCAATATTTTGCTCCGGAAATTGGCAACATTTATTATGTCCCCGCATTTTATCGCCGCCATCGGTGGAGGAAGTTTACCCGGGCATTTAAGTTCCCCTCCTCTCTCCCGATTCGTATCGATCCTGTGGGAATGGGGAAAATATTCATGGGTGTCTCCCGTTTTTCCCCCTCTTTGGGACGTGTTGCTCGTATGCTTAATAAAGTCGAGTCTTCTAGTTTTAAAATGTTTTAATTGCATCACTCTACGGGGTGTTTTGGAACTCTCAGGGGAGGTAGGGAACTCAAAATTGAAACCTTATTCACGTGGGTGGGTAGGCATTTAATTAACGTCACACTAGAGCAACACAACGGGCTATTAGCGACGGTCCTGGATGTTATACGAAGGGAAAGATCCGAGGACGACACCATGTACTTTTGAACCACGGTCAGATGACCTGCGCTGGCACCCCATTCTCCAAACTTCCACACCACGCTGATGTGAGGGCATTTGAGGCCACGACAGATTAAACGTGCACCAGCCTCCCTTGTTCACGACTGTCTTCGGTTGAACCCTCCTGTTGCTAATCCGTTACTCTTCCAACCGGGCTACCGCGTTCCCAGTGTGCCTGTGGGATGACGTGGTATCGGAAACGATTACTCAACAGACCCAACATAAAAATGATCTTCCACTTTAATTGGAAGCGTCCACAGTGGCCAGAAACTGGAGATTTCCTGGTATGAAAAGACCTTGGTTCAAAATTACGTGCTGTTGTCCTTGGATCTGGGGATTGATCCCGGACCGTCGCCAATAGCCGGTTGTGTTGCTCCAGTGCGACGTTAATTAAAATACCTACCTTCCTGATAGAAAATTGAAATTCGGTGGCAAAGATATAAAAATTAATGAAACCTAAAGCGAGAACAACGATTTTTTATTGTAAATCTGAGTAAGACGTCAGTTTCTATTCTGACATCCTTGTTTTTCGCGGGGTCGCGGAAGATCCAAACGCTGTCGTAAAGCTTTCGCGGGGACGCGGAAGCTTTACGACAGCGTTTGGATCTTCCACAGTTGCCGAGATTTGGCCTTTAGAGCTGCTCTTTAACGCAGTTAAAAAATTATTTGTACTTTGTCTTCGTGTAAAATAAACATCGACGCATGAAGACTTATAAGGATTGTCCAAAGTTAAGGATATGATTTGTTTTATGCTTTTCATCCAATCTCGGCATTCTAAGTTATCATTGCTAAAATAAATAATGGCTCTCTATTTACAGTTATGTTTACTTATCAAGCAAAAGTCCCATTCGGTCGGGTAATTAAACAATTGCATCGCCCTTTTACACTTGTACGTCAATCCGAATCCGCTGTAAGTAATTCGGATTTCTCCAACCAGTGAGCCACGGGAACGGAACTGATTGAACCGGTGCACATTATTCTCTTTTCTGTTCTTTTTAATAAATCTGAGAAAGTTATTTGCAAAGTTAGACTGGCGAAAAAAAGTTGGGGAGGTGGAGTAATGTTCTTTCCACTCACAATTTTATAGAAAGAACCAATTGATAGGGTTTAACTCTTTCGGGCCTAATGGGCATATACGTCCCAGAGATTTGATTTCATTCCCTATTGGGTAAATAAATCCCACTTTTGAATGGGTTGTTACGTTTTCAGTGTTCTTAAGGAATTAGGGAATAAAAATAGGACTCAAGAAACCTGGCAATACTTTCAGATTGCAAATGGCGGACTTATGGTTTTGAGCACGCCCATTCATTCGGATGAATGAGTGACCGGAAACAAAAAGATGGTACAAAATTAACGTTAGTTGCCCATTTCCCACTACACTATGTACATGAATGGAGTTGTGTTGAAATGGCTACTTTTTAGGGTCATGGCAGAAAATCAGACAAGTGGTGGAAAAAGATTTTTAGTTATGATTTGTGTTGTGAATGCATGGATTACGAAGTGTGATGTGGAACAGAACCACTCTTATCATTCATGGTCCCCTTAGCTGAGCAACTCATAAATGTTGGAAGGGAGAAAGCAAACACAAAAAGAACGCGAAAGTACGGTCGTCCGTCGAAAAGAGCAAAAACTACTAAATTAAACTACTTTTCAGAGTTAAATTTTAATCATGCAAAAGTCGGGTCGAAAGGGTTAAACCTTTTATTTTTGTCAAAATTTAATATTTACACTTTATGTATACGGTTTAATGAAACATAGGTAACTTATTCTTAACAGCAACGCAGCGAACAACACGCCGATGCCCATTTCACCCATACTCTGCCCCACACTTTCCTTTTCCCGCCTCGTCTAAGTTTTAGGGGAGAAAACTGTCCCGCGCCAAAATGATAGCTCAGCACTGACGACGTGACGTCATCTTGTCCAAACCTTACAGTGTGACAATTTTAAAAGTAAAAATAGGACTGAGGTAAAAGATTAATTAGATTTTTTTTGGTACAGAACATGCATGATGTCTAACTTTCTCCGAACATTTCGATTCGCAACGTGCCTCATAATCGATTCTTTCTTTCGGAACGTTAATTGTTGAACTTGCCGAGGTGTGAGAATCGACGTTTTGTATCGATTTCGTCGGATCGCCCCTTTTCCCCTTCATTGGGCCGGATAATCGAAATGTACCGCAATACCCATCCGAGGAGGAAGTGGTCTCAGTTCGCTGGCTGTGTCTTCGACCCTTCGCGAGAGGTCTTGCTGGATCCCAGCAAACGATTCCTAATCACAGGGTGGACGAGAGAGAGGAAAGGGTTGAGACGTCTCCTTCCATCCGCACATCCCGTCCGCCACCGGTTTCCGCCGGACACAACGGGGATGACCCCCCCCCCCCCCCTCCTTGCGTGATGATTCTTGAACGGCTGTTCTTCGATGCACGCCTTGCACATACAGATCAAGCTCGAACGGAAGGTGATAAAGAAGTTTGTGTTCCGACCGGAATTCTAGCATCGCGCTTAATGGTTGTGTGAGTTTGAAATGGGTTACGGACTGGCTCGGTACAATGTAACCATCTATTGGCTTCGGGACTGAATTTCTAAAGGGCCGCGGTTGCCCAGTTGGAAGAGCAGTCTGTCGCGTACACGGGGATTGGTGCACGTTAACTTTGTCGTGGCCTCAAATGTCCTCACGTTGGTGGAGTTTGGAGTGCCAGCTCAGGTGTTCTCGTCATCTGACGAGGCTTTGCCCTTGGATCCTTCCATTCAGGATTGATCCCGGACCGTCGCCAATAGTCTGTTGTGTTGCTCCAGTGCGACGTTAATTTTAATTAACTACCTACCTAGTTGCCCAACTCGATTATTGAAATTTTGTAAATAATATAATTATCTCAGTTGGAATCCTTTCTCCAAGTTTGTTAAAGTGAGCGTTAGTTGATGTAAATATGGAATGAAATTCATCGATAAAATTTTTTACAGAAGCTTGAGAAACCCTGAAAAGTATTCCGTAGTTTTAAATTGTATACAGCATTAGCGTGTTAACAGCAAACTGAACTATTGGCGTGTTGACAGACAACTACGTCATTAAACTCTCAACCCTTTCTTGGCACGTTGCCAACTGCATTGAACCGATAACCCTTTTCTTCCTTGTAAAAAGAGTTCTGTCGGTTTCTTCCCGGCGCGCTATTGCGCTGTGGTCCTTGTCTTATTTACCTACTAAATCTTTTCTCGTAATTTTTACAATTGTAAAAAAAAAATGTGTTAATTTTAACTCCGAGATGCTTACTCCATTCACCAACTTGTTTAATGGTCCATTTATTTGGAGATAGATATTTTTTAATTAACGTCGCACTGGAGCAAATACAACGGGGTACTGGCGACATTCCGGGATCAACCCTCAAGGGAAGACACCACGTAATTTGAAACCACTGTCAGATAATGAGGTCACACCTGAGCTAGCACCTCACTCTCCAAATTTCCACACCACACCAACGTGAGGACATTTAGGACCACGACAGATTTAACGTGCATCAGCCCATATATACACGACGGTCTTTGATTGGATTCGAACTCGCAACTCTGGTTGCTAGTCCGTTACTCTTCCAGCCCGGCAACCGCGGCCCCATTTATTTTGAGATAAATTTGTTGTGTTTCCAAGAACAATATTTTTGTGACGGAAGGATTAATTTGGCAACATACGTTTGATAACGTAAAGTTGACCTCAAGCATCGATGTTATGTCTTAAAAAACTGCGTTTCTTACTTTGGGCCCCTTAATTGCGTGAAATCCTGTTCCAGCTACTCAAAGGGGCATTCCTCCCTTTGTGTATTCCTCTCTTCTGTATCAGTAAAACCTTCATTGTGTTTGTGTCTATTATTTGATATTGTATGTCTTGTGTAACATGGCCAAATGTAGCCCTTGCGCCATAAAACCCCAAAAGCAACCCAGCAAGTTCTCCCAATGTCTACATATATGAAAACACAAAAATCCTTCAGACACCGACAAAGGATGGGGTTAAGTATCCGGATGAATAAGTTACTCATGTTACCCGAAATGTAACTTTTTATCCGTCGGAAATTCGTGGTTTCGCGTTACACGCGTAACGAATCCCCTCCGCACAGACAGGATGAATAATTGCGCTGGATGCCATTCCCCTTTTGAAATATGGGATCGCTGAATGTCGTGCTTTGCATCATTAGCCTGTCGGCGGCATGTAGGGAGATGGCTCAAAAAGAATGATTCAATTTCAGAGGCCGCGCAGAGGTGCGTTTGGAAACTGCGAATGGAAATGCAATGACAAATTTGGGTTTTGTTTTATGGATGGCCCAACGCTGCTTGTTTGCGTTTCGTTTTTCTGTCTGCCCAGCTTTGATTTATTTTCGGTGCTTAAGCTGATCACGGTGGTGTTTTATGATCTGACATGGGGAATTGTATGTCTTTTGTGTTCATTCGATAATTAAGTCTTCGGTTGTGCCTTTGTTCTGTTAAAATACCGCATGATTTGATAGTTTCATTTCTTTCTGCGTGAGCAAACATTTTGTGGGGGAATCATTCAGTTGGAGCTTATTTGTTTAAAAATAGGAACCGGAACAAACCGTCGGGGAAAAGATTTCACTTCCGAACTACAGATTACAGTTGTGCTCTTACGTGTTGGTTGGATTGTGTTTTTTGGCGCAAGGGCCAAAAAACACAAGACAAAAGGTCGAGTAATGGACATACACAAATACACCCGTAGTTAGTTACATGCATCAAACCTGCGCTGACTACAATTCGCAGCGCAGTTGGAAAACTCATCTTTTACCTAAGCTTGCTTTTTCATTTGCGTTTGTTATTGTCTCGACTACGTGTTTTAAAATTTTAACGTGGCATATTCACGCGCATTTTTAGTTCTTTTCTACCTTTCTTGTTTTTATTTGGTCTTGCGTTTGGCGTAGCTTGTCCTAATTTCGGACCTTTGCACCAGAAAACCCAACCAACCATCATTCACTTGCATGTTCAAGCTATTTCAAAACGTGATGTACACACTTTGAGGTAGGTAATTAACGTCGCTCTGGAGCAACACAACGAGCCACTGGTGACGGATCCATCCTTAAGGGAAAGATCCCAGGACAATGCTTCGTCGTTTTGAACCACGGTCAGATGACGTGGACAAGACCTGAGCTGGCATCCAACTCTCCAAACTTCTACATCACACCAACGTGAGGTCGTTTGAGGCGATGACAGATTTAACGTGCACCAGCCCTCGTGTACACGACTGTCTTGCTGGTTCCGAACTCGCAACCAATAGGCCGATGTTGTTGCTCCAGTGTGACGTTAATTAAAATACCTACCTACCGAACTAAATCTACTTCTAATCCGACTGGGCTACCGCGGCCCTCGAAACTTGTTAGATGTCACAAAGGGAAGAGTAGATCGCAGAACAGATGTGTGTGAACCCCTCAGAGGGTTAAAGTTAAGAAAAAATGAGTCTAGATAATTTAAATATCTCCAGTAAAATGAATTATCTTCCAATAATTTATTTACTTTAAAGAGAGGTGGGAACTCAAAATTTAAAGGCAACTATATGTCCGCAATAGTAATTTTTGGGCTTGATGGACTTCTATCGAGCTACAATCGGTAATTTAGGCGATAGGTCTCTATCCTCTTTCAGCAAAAATGGCTAAACGACATAACAATCCAAGCTTTAAGCTACAATTAATTGTACAAGCTGAATGGGCATCTTAACCCTCCTGTGTGAAATTCATCCCGATTGAAACGTTCACTCTGCGGGAAGATTTAGCCGCCTTCCACGAGCCGACTCGTGTAGGTTATCTCGGAAGACGATCTCCGTACCTGGACGTTCTCTAGAGCGTGTCTCGTGTGAAAGGGAGAGTAATTTCCCTTTTCTCTTTGATGCCCGATTAGATCCCCTCTCCGCGATGGGAGATTGGGCACGGGGTCTGGGGGAAGGCCATTTATTTGCAGTGGCCTGTGTCGAAATAGCGTTGACTGGCTTTTGCGTTTAAGCTTTTTCACTTGATTCCCACGGTCTTTGAAAGTCCAATGCTGCAAAAGCCTGAGAAAGTGACCATTGGAGATAATAAAGTGGATGTGTATTTCGTTGGATCCTACCACTATCAATAATAATACCAAAATAAACAGAAGGGACAACTTGAATTCAATCATTCACTCCGACTGGGAGTAATACTGCCAAGCGCAAGTCATCTTTCTATAAATAAAGGACTGCAATAGCCCGGTCGGTAGAGTAGCGGATTATCAACTGGGAGCTGGAAAGTCGATCCATCCAAAGACCGTCGTGTACGTGGGAGCTGGTGCACGTTGGATTTGTCGTGCCCTCAAATGTCCTCACGTTGGCATGGAAGTTTGTCGAGGCTTTGACTCATTTCATTGTTTTTCCAGTATAAAAATATTAATCTGTTTTACTGGAGCAGTATGACCTTTAAAGTCCTTGTGCCAATTGTATTACAAATGAGCAAATTTAATTTTGAGCAATGGTGGCCTGAAGGGTATCATAGGCCGGAACCGCTTTTTTCTTGATATACCATTGGGTCGCGGTAGCTCGGTTTGAAGAGTAAGCGGAGGGTTGCGAGTTCGTAACTCAGTCCAGCCAAAGACCACGGCGGCTGGTGCGCGCTAAGTCTGCGGTGGCCTCCAATGTCCTCACGTTGGCGTGATGTGGAAGTTTGTAGAGTGGAGTACCAGCTCAGGTGTTCTTATTATCTGACCGTGGTTCAAAATTACGAGACGTTGTCCTTGGCTCCGATGGATCCCGGACCGTCGCCAATAGCCCTTTGTGTTGGTCCAGTGCGACTTTAATTAATTACCTACCTACTTTAGATTCTTTACTTATACCTGGCTTGATAAGTTGCAATGGTATTAGTTCTCGATGCTGCTTGAAAGAACCAATCGAGAAACGGTTTGAATTTTCCGGAATGCGTACACATCGATATCTTTTACTGTGTTAAAACGCTCCATCAATTTCCAACAACCGCTTACCATACGTCATATTTTAATATCTTGCCCTCGGCTTAAGCGTTTTTACCCCTTTAATTTTTAACAATTCCTCACCTATTTAATCAGACTTGTCATCTCCGCACTCATCGCTTTTCATCATACTCGGTTTTTTTATCACTGCTATAACTCATCATCATTATCTTTCAATTACATTTCATATTAGTTTCAATAATGAACTAAAATGGGGACACCCCATCTTAGTTATTTGCTTTTAGAGGAAATATCTTAGCTTTCACATTTCATGAATGACCCTTTAAAACTGCATTTTGTAACAATAAAACATTTGTGTTGAAAAGATCTCATTTTTTTATTTAGTTTTCATCCTTTTTTAATTGTTAAATTTATATTCATACTGTAAAATATCACTTCATTGACCTTTTTGGATTTTAACTGCTTTTAGTTTGTAGAGCTTAATCTTGAGCTTGGCGCAACTTGTCCGCTACTGCACCTTGCGCCATAAAACCCAAACCAACCAAACATGCGCAATTAGTATGCGCAGATCACTCGCAGAATTACGGATTGGGTTCGCGCAGGTTCGATTCCTGTCTGGTGCATTTCTCTTCTGTGTCAGTAGAACTTTCATTGAGTCTATTACTTGATATTGTATGTCTTGCGTCTAGCGCAGCATGGCCAAATGTGGCTCTTTGAGCCGTAAAAACCCCAAACCAACCAAGTCTTGTATAAAATCTTATCCTAGTCCCGTGTGCGGTTTGTGGACGGCCCCCGCTTCGCCGGCACGAGAACTCCGACAAAGAGTACTTTACTAATTGCGGAAGCGCTCTTCTCTTCCCCATTGTTATATCACTGCGGCTTCGGTCTCCGCCCGGGTTATTAAAAAAGTGTGCGGGGGAAAAAAGGATTTCTCTTTCATTTCTCTTTGGTGAAGCGATAATGTGTTGAAGTTGGCGAAAATTACTTACGAGGCACTTAGGGCACAATTAGCCCGTTCCTGTATCGCCTTCGAAATCTATTTCAGTCTTCTCTCTCTTTGTGAGACTCGGGATCTCCTATGCAGATGAAGCGAATGAAGGCCGATAACTGGTTATCGCTGCTTTCGGTGGCTGTGTTAAATGTTAAAAAGTATTCGAGGGAGTCGGTGACATCGAAGGGATGTTAAGAAACCATTTTGTTAAGAAATTTTGTAGATCGGATGGAATGCAGGTAATTCAGTCGATCCAGGTAGACCTTACCAAGCAACTTTCTTAAATTTTCTGGGTTGCGAGTTCGAAACTAGGTCCGGCCAAAGACCGTCGTGTACACGGGGCTAGTGCACATTCAATCGTGTGGCCTCCAATTTCCTCACGTTGGCGTGGTGTGAATGTTTGGAGAGTGGGAGTGACAACTTAAGAGTGACCTCTGTCATTCTGACCGCAGTTCGAAATGGCGAGGTGTTGTCCTCGAGTCTTTTCTCTTCGGGATGGGTCAACTTCATATCGTGAGCACTTTATGTTGGATCATACTTTTTAACCTTTAATTTATTTTATTGGTTTGCATCATCTTGTGTTTGGCGCAGCTTGTCCGTTTTTGAATCTTGCGCCATAAAACCCAAACCAACGAACCCTTCGGGATGGATCGCCAATAGCCCCTTGTTTCGCTCCAGTGCGACGTTCATTCAACTACCCGCTTACCTCAAAATCCGCTGCCTGAGAATGCGAGTTAATAATATGCATTCTATGATGTTGACCATTGTTCTTTTCTGTTTTATCTTTCCGAAGAGAAAGCCGCACAAAATGGAGCAGTTGTCGAAATGGAACTATGTAGGAATTGTGTCGGTAACATTCCTAGGAACGGAGAGCCCGGTCAAGCCGCCAACGATTGCCGTTTCTCGAACCGTTTCTGAATGAAGACAGCGGATTTCTTTAGGAAACCGTGGGAATTGTGCTGGTGCAATTGCGGCTGTTTCGGAGGAAACGAGTGTTTGGATGAGAGATCTTTGCATAATGAATGGCAGTATTATGGAGGAATCGTTTAAAGTAGGGCGATTATTAAATGGATATCAATCGGGGGCGTTATTTGGGTCGATTGAATTCGCTGCTGGCCGGGGAGGATGAAGGATCTGGTGAAAGCAGGAATTATGCTGAGTAGCTTATAGCATCTGCTGAAGTTCTTTTTTTGCTGTTGATGGCAGCGTCTTTACACATTTCGTACTTATTTAAGTCAATTTATTCATTTTACAAGGCTGTCAGGTGACATTTTGCTGCTACCTTGACGATTGGGGTTATCTTTTTAAGCAAAGCTGTCTCCAAAACAACCCATTTTCAAAACTTTGGAGAAGTTTTGACTACGTTTCGCGAAAATTCACCAACGGTCAACGAAACATTTTCAAAAATAAATTAAGACAGGTATAAACCCAGAGGGTCTGAGAACACGAAATAAAGGTAGGTAGGTATTTAATTAAAGTCGCACTGGAGCACAACACAACGGGCCACTGACGACGTCCCGGGATCCAACCCGAAGGGAAAGATACGAAGACAACACCACGTAATTTTGAACCGCAGTCATGACGAGGTCACACCTGAGCTGGCACCCCACTCTCCAAACTTCCACACCACGCAAACGTAAAGACATTTGAGGCCACGAGAAGAACCGAGCATAAAAATGTATGGTGTTATTCTGTTTCTCTATAAACAATTGTATATTTGAGAAGTTGGAGACACAACAGATACCGAGTCAAAAGAACGTACTCTAGATAGACCAATATATAATTGGCCATGATTAAAAACTGGCTTTGATAAAGCTAAACATATTTTTTCAAAAGTTTGTTTCTGAGATTTATTTATTGTCAACGAAAAAGCTAATCGAATAGAAAATTGTTTACTCTTAAACTTAAAATGCATATTAGAATCTGAGGGAATAAGCTGTATTCGAGGTATGAGGTTTGTTTCATTAACATTGTCATCACTGCTTTTTGCTTCAATGATATTTCGTTGCAAGTTAGAAATTATTAAGTCTTGTGCCATTACACAAACCTTTAGAAAGGGCTAAATTTCTAAGCAACATTATTATGACTCCTTGTTTAACTTTTAGTTTTATGTGGTTGCATACCTGTTGGCGTTCACTGTTTAGGAATTCCTCGGGGTATGCAAGTTGATCTTAAGTGCATCACAATCCTTAGGAAGTCGACTCGAGCGACGCCGAAGCCTAATTTCTCGTTCCCTGAAACTTTCGTTGCTGCGACGATTTCTGTCTTGGAGATTTCTTATCGTCCTTCGTTCCTCCGAAAGTTCAACGGTTTCATTGGAACGTCTCGCTCACTTTCGAGCATTTCTGATAACATTATGTAGCTCCATAATTGAAATCAAAATATGCGCAAAATTTGAATTCCCGCTACAGATAAAAACACTCGAGCGTGGATTCAAGATTGTGGTTTTCCCTTTCGTTGCCATTCGGTAATAGACAAATAACCACGATTTCTGTGTCACGTACATTAGTGAAATATATCTGATGTTGCTTTATTTGTGTCTCCGCCAAAAATTCTTTTTGCTATTCTCTGAATTCTATAAATTAATTTTTAATAAATAATTTTTTTTTGCATTTACAAAAATAATTTTTAAATTAAAAAAACATCGATTCGTTTTCTGATCGATTTTGGTGATTTCAAATGTCCACACTTAAGGTCCCGATTGTGGGAACGTATTGTTTACGTTTCACCTGTCCCCTAATTGATCAAACACACTTGTTCAAAACAAGATGGCTCTCTCAAGATGCATCTCAAACTCACCAGGGGCCGTAATAACCCAGTGGGAAGAACAACCGGAGGGTTGCGAGTTCGAAACTAGGTCCAGCCCAAAACCGTCGTGGCCTCCAATCCGTTATCGTGGTGTGGAAGTTTGGAGAGTGGGGTGCCAACTCGTGTGACCTCGTCATCTGACCGTGGTTCAAAATGACGTGGTGTTGTCCTAGGATATTTCTATTTCCCTTCGGGGATGGATCATGTACAGTTGTGTTGCTCCAGTGTGACGTTAAATAACTACCTACTAACCCAAACTCATCTGGCGGTAGGATCTCCCGAGACGTGTCACCATTACACAAACCGTCTTAACCCTCTGGATACGGGGACCGGCCGAAAGTTTCGAGTCCCCTCGATACGAAAGGCTCGGATTCTTTCAGACCTCAAACTCCTGAAGAATCGCCGCAGCCCATTACGATTTCCATCCCCTCTTTTATGTGCTACAAAGCGACCCGCGCGTGAATAGCCTTATCTCCCCGTGGACAAGGATGTCAGGGTTGTCGACGGGGAGCCTCACAAATTGTTTATCCTCTAGCATCTAGTCTATGAGAGGTTGAGTAAATGAAAAGAGATCCACTTAAAAAGTCACCGCCGCTGTTTCAGTTTACCTGGAAAGAATCTGTCCAGGTTCATTAGGCATACTCACGACCCGACAATAGAAACCGGCACATTAGGTAATAATGGGACGACACATATTCCCTCTCCTGGGTATTGTAAAGGCCGCTACTGCCGGTTTCAGTAAGCAGCCTGTAAAGCCGTGGGCCGGCTGCCTTAACCAAAGAAGGAAACGATATTCTCCCCGACGTATGCAGAGGGTTAAGAAAGCACTTTCTGGAAACCCACGTCCCTTCAATCGTGATTGTTTCACTTAGAATGGGAAGAACTACCCCTTTCACACCTGTCACGTGCCTTGCACTCTCTTTGTCCCCCTTTCAAAGCCGCTCTCCCTTTCGCGTGATCATTGGCAAGGTCAGTCGAATAAAGGACGGCTGAAAGTGACCACCCGCTCCGAGTTGAATGACCGCTAATAGCTGCTGCAGTGTTGATAACTGGTGGGTTTTCTAAACTCCCCTCTTTAGTAGGGGAGTTTTGTAGGGGTAGTATTATTGTAGTTTTGGTCAGGGCTACAAAAAGACCGATTTCGGCAGCGCTTGGGGCCGTTACAGAACTGTCTGCATGTTTCCAAGGGGGATCTGGATCCTTTTGTGTATCAAATGATATCGACCTGTATTGAATCGGTGTGTCCACTTATAATTTTGATTCCCCCATGTGTTCGAAGTACAAGGTGCCTCAAAAGTAGCTAGACCATTTAAAAGTAGAATAACTCTTTTATGTATTAAAAATTCACATTCCTACTTTTATAAACAATAAATTGGAAATTATTTTTAATTAGATCGTAGATTCCAAATGGCCACCCTTTTGCTCTTGACCGTGGCGGGTTCTTTCTAAAGTGTGCCCCATCACCTCTCGTAATGTTTCTTGGCTTATTCCTTCAATTTCTTCACGGATGTTGGCCTTCAATTGCTGGATGGCTCGAGGTTTGTTGCAGTATACTCTTTCTTTTAGATATCCACACAAGAAAAGTCTGGGGCCGTAAGATCAGGTGAGCGTGGAGCCAATTGAACTCAGTTTCGCAAAATTATCCGCTGTTCAAAAATTTGCCTTACGAGCTCCATCGTTGGACGATCCGTATGGGGAGTAGGGTTAGCACCCGTTCATTTTGTAGACGAAATTGGATTATTTTTACTCGTTGCTCTGTCATGAACTATTTTCCAAGGATTACATATAAATAATTAATAACAAAAGTTGTGTTTTAAAACGGTCTAGTGACTTTTGTGCCACCCTGTATTATCGAAGAGTATCGTGTAACTTAAGTCTAATCAGTATGCTCTATAGGACACAGGATGTTTAACTGTCACAGAAGTGAGAAATCGACCCTCCACAAGTTGCTGATTTTCCTATAATGCCGATTTCTTTACTACGAACTTTATAGTCACGTGATTTTGGACGAGTCTATTCTTTAAGGTGATGGGTTAGGTCGAAAACAAAGCGGCTTCCGTAGCTTCTTGCGTCGTTAACACTTATTGTGGTTCGTTGTTCATCGTTCGGTGCCGTACTTTATGTATACCCAAGCGATCTTGTTCTTCTTTTCTTTTCACAATTACCTGACATTGTGTTTGGCGCGACTTGGCCAAATATGACCCCTTGAGCTATAAAACCTATAAAGAACCATAACCATTATGTTTTGAGGCGTGATATGTAGACGGTCCCCCCTTTCCGGAGAAGAACAGTTGTTGCTTCTGTAATTAGCGTAATAAGCGATTCCCCTCATCGTTGTAGCTGTTTGAAAAGCGCGTCGCTTTTTTTGCTCTCCTCCCCATTCGGAGCGATAACGTTGATCATTTTAGTTCTTTGTTTGTTCTTATTTATCTCGCATGTAGACGAGTGTTGATTGGCCTTTACGACTTCACTCCGCGTTCTGCCGCTGACCTACTAACAATGGCCCTCGCTCCCAGAGATAGGAAACGATGTCGTTACGCCGCGCTCTCTCTCTCTGCATTTTTACTCCTCGGAATTCCGCCTGTTATTGTGATTTGTTTCTTGTTACTGCGAAAACAACTTTATCAGCGGGAGAGTAATTGAATTTGACGGCTGAATATGACGTCGTAAATTAACGCCTTGTTCTTGAATTTTATGTCCTACTGAATCGTCGTTTCCCGACACGCGATCGTTTAACGCTGACGGATTTCAGTTTTCTAATTTTGTGAGGTGGGTAGTAACTTTTGTTGTAAAACACCAACAGGTAATGTTTCTTTTTTATTTATTGGTCAACCCAAAAGATTATTTGTTTCATTGTTGACTGATTATTTGTGTGCGCTAATATATTTTCCCTCTCTTCTAGGTAAGTTGTGTGCTCGTTCGTATACGCCGCCTTCTCTTGTTTATTGGATTACACGTTTTATGATTTTGTCATATTGGATACGAAATCTTGAAGTGAGTGTACTTTTTTATCTGTTCACTTTCTCTGACAGAGGATTTACGTTCGAACGGAAGCAAACGTGACCATGGATTACTTCAATAGCTCAGTGGTACTCTAACTTAAACGATGCCCTACATCGTAAACATTTGCCTACTTAAGAGTTTCAGTGCGTAGCTAGCTTCATTAAGCTAAAGAGTAAATGAAACACGTATTTCAAATTCACAAACAGAACACCATTGAATAAGTAACTCATGCAATCTCTCTTTCCTGCTGTCGTGGCTCAGAGGGTATGCCCACTGCGCTAGCAACCTACGGGTTGTAGGCGGCACACGTTCGATTCCTCCCTGGGTGTATTTCTCTCTTGTGTACCCCGTAAAACTTTCCGTGTCCATGGCCTGATAGGGCCCTTGCTCCATAAAAACCCCCAAACAACCCAACCTTTTCCTGCTGCTCTTCAAATTTGCCAGTGGTACTCTGTATTCTCTACTTAGTTTTGCTGGGGGATTTGTCCCTCTTTTAGATCGGGTATGTTCACGGTCGTACTTTGTGAGGCTCTTCCCTGAGACAAAGAGTGTCGTTTGTTGTGTTAAACGTTTTATTCAACAAACGTTTTAAGTTTCTGGTGATCGCTAAAAGGAGGCCGCGGTAACTCAGTTGGAGGAGTAATGGATTAGCAATCGGAGGGTTGAGAGTCCGAAACTATGTCGTGGCTTTAAATATCCTCACGTTAGCGTGGTGTGGAAATTTGGAGTGGGGTGCCGGCTAGGGTTATGACCTCGCCATCTGACCATGGTTCAAAATTAGGGTTGTTGTCCTTGGATATTTCCCTTGGATCCCGGACCGTCACCAATAGCCCTTTGTGTTGCTCCAGTGCGACGTTAATTAATTGCCATTGCCAAAGAGGGAAAACGTTCAGTACGTTTCTACGGCAACAGACTTTGTGTGGAGCAGTTCTCGTGGTGGACCGGAGGCATGCAAACTTAATCGTCATTCCAGTGACATTCCAACCACTGCTCCCATGCGGCGATCGCTTTGTGTTGAATTGAAACCATCTCGAGTCCTTTGCATTGCCGAGTGAGACGTCGGGAATTGGATCAGTGCCAGGGTAACAAGTGTTCGTTCCGGTTATTGATTTCGCCTTCACCTGAGTCTCGGGAAACAAGGTCAGAGTGCGGTGGGATCCCCTCTTCCTTTGTGCGGTGTTACCTTCTTTTTTTTCGGTTTCATTGTCACGGAACCTTCGGGCACACTTGGGGGTTTTCTGGAGCTGACGGATTGTGCGAGGGGAGATTTCCTTTCCCCCCACCCAAGGGACTCATTCAGAGGGGAGGCCCCCGAAATGTTCTTGATGTTTCAGAAATAAATGCGGAACGAGCTTAATCGATGTACATCGAAGTTTTGGGTGTATCATCAATTGAGAAATCGTGGACCGGTCTGAAAGTAGTCACTATCTGCCAGCGAAATGCTCGTTTAGTGTCATAGGTCGCTAAGTAGTCCAGGAATCCATATATGGAATCCTCTTGATGGGAAGGTAGCCCGGTTGGAAGACTCGAAGACCCGTTTCTAAGTTCGAATTCAACCCAAGACCGTCATGTACAAATGCGGGTGATGTCCGTTAAATCTGTCGTGGCCTCGAAGGTTATATATGACCAAGCTGGGCCAAACACCAGACTGTCAAATAATGGACAGACTCGCGAAGAAAATTTTATTGACACAGATGTGAGAAATGCACCCTGCAAGGAATTGAACCTGCGCCTCCTACAATTCTCAGGTTAAGCCTCTCGTCGACCCTATCGAGAAGCTTAAGATCTCGTAAACCCTCCATATCCTCCTGTCGGCCATATATGAGCGATATATCGAAGTGTTGCTGTGCTTCTAACTTTGTGCCTCCTCCCAAATGGTATCTTGGTTACCGCGACTCTCTCTTTTCTTTCCCCTGTCCCAGGTAGGTAGTTAATTAACGTCGCACTTGGAGCAATACAACGGACTATTGGTGACGATCCGGGATCGGTCCCTTAGGAAATGGATCCAAGGACAGCGCTTCGTCATTTTGAACTATGGTCAGATGACGATGTGAGTACCTGAGCTGGCACCTCACTCTCCAAACTTCCACACCACGCGAACACCGCGACAGATTTAAAGTGCATCAGTCCCGTGTACACGACGGTCTTAAGCTGGACCTAGTTTCGAACTCGCAACCCTCCCGTTGCTAATCCGATGCTCTTCCAACCGGGCTACCGCGGAAGTTCGGAAACCGTCGTGAAATGGAGATTTCGAAACCTCTTCACTGTTTCGGTGGGGAGGTTTCTCAAGCACCTTCCGAGAGGAAAGCGATACATACCGAAAGAGGGTTTTTCTTTTTCTAGTGTTTGGAGTTGCTGCGGGGTACGAGGTCCGCTTTTAGAAAAACCCCGCTCGTCCTCGGAAACCGCCGTCTTGACACGCTAATGGGTGTGGAACGGGCTAATGACACGACTCCCTACCATCATTGGACTCGTTAGGACTGCTCCGCGAGTTCATTTCCCGTTCTGGCACGCCGAGTACGCTTTCACGACGAGATTGCGCGAAGACAGTCGGCGGTGCGTTTGGTTTCGTGTCGGGACAGTGACAAATCTATTCGGGAGACGATTTCACTGGCTGTTACCGATCTCGTGGCCAAAATATAATAACACCTGCTGTAACACTGTCTTTTGTATGTGGTTCTTTTCTTACCAGCAATGCAGGTTTACCAGAGTGACTCTTTCACGGATGCTTCGCTATATGTTTATCATAACTTAACATCCTTGCTATTTACTTGAGTATGTTTATTGTTGTAAATCTTGGGGACCATGCCAGCGAAAGGACCCTTCCACGTCTCTTCTGCCCCGTGTCCACATGGGTTTGGAAGTGTAGCAACCGGAGTGTTGCGAGTTCGAAACAAAGTCCAGCCAAAGGCGTACACTGGAGCTGGTGCACTTTTAATCTATCGTGGCCTCAAATGTCCTCACGTTTTCGTGGAAATTTGGAGAGTGGGGGCCAGCTTAGGTGTTGTTCTCGTCATCTGACCGTGGCCTAAAATGACGAGGCTTTGTCGTATCTTTTCCTTTCGGGACCGTCGCCAATAGCCCGTTGCGTTACTTCAGTGCGACGTTAATTAACTACATACCACACGTGACTGGCTGGTTTGGTGATAGACGGCATGCCATCGCAAAACCGAAGTGTTATCTTCTTCACACGTGTGAAGATTCGATGCTGTTTCAAAGCAGGAATTTCGGCGAGTACTTTGGGGGAAAATTGCGTTATTGGGTCGCGTTTTTAAAATCTTGTTAAGGGGCACAGTACCTTTAAGCATACAAATCAACAGATAAAATAGACTCATTTCGGTAAACTCTATCACCAAAAGTTTTGTGCATCATATTGAAATTTTTTGCAGGGTTTATTTATACTTTATACTACACAATGCAGAAAAATTGGTTTGATTTTTAAAAATTAAATAATATTTTACTAGAATTTACCATAAGGTTATTTTTTAACATACTTTTTTACAAGCATAACTTGTGCGCAACATTCTGAGTCATCCTGTGCATTTTCTATAAAACTAATGGCTGATATGAGTAACACGATGCTTTTATTTTAAATTAAAACCAAAAAATAGTAGTTAAGTAACACATAAATATAACAATCAATTAATGTTATTTTTTCCAAATTTTCATTTATTTTTTCCAAATTTTCGATCATACTATATCAAAATTTTTTAATACATTTTTAGCTTTTGAGTAAAATTTTGGTTTCATTTTGAAGCCCTTTTGATAATCTATTTTCATTCAAAATTTCAGGAGTCTACCTTCATTAGTTGCAGAGTTATAGTGCGTGCAAGCTTGAAAATTACCATTCTGAAGATAAATGCAATTAAAGTTGAAATAGTTATTTTTAGCATTCACGTGCGTTCAAGTAAACAAATAGATATGTGAAATGAAAGAGTTGAGTAGTACATATTCTGCTTATATTTGTTACAGTAAAAATATTATTATTAAAACTTTCGAAAAAAAAATAAATAGCATAATTCCAAACCAAAACTAAGAAACGTAGACAAACGAGCAGCTGAAAATAAAAATAGGTGTGTTCGAAAAATCCTCATTACGTACGAACGAATGCGAATTTTTTCATGCGGTTTTTTTACCAGAATCAACATTTCAAACTATCTAAATAGATCAAAATTAGAAAATCGATTTTTTTTAAAGGTTTTAAAGGTACTGTGCACCCCCCCCCCTTAAGCATGAAAAATGGCCGAAAATAAAGAGCATATTTGACTTATTGCTTTTTTATTTCCGAAAAGGCAAGGATGCTTCGCAAACGCAAAAGAAATATGTGTTGTGTAGGGGTGAGGGTGCCGTTGACGATTCCACGTGTCGCAAGTGGTTCTGAAAGTTTCGTCACCTGGATCAGTTCTGAGCCAGAAACCTCGAAACTTCTATGAGCGCGGGATTGTGCAGCTACCGGATGAAGGTCATCGAACAGAACTGCACATACTATATTGATTAAATGCAATTTTTAATCAATAACATTTTTCTTCAATTTTTGCTAAAAAGACGGGACGAACTTTTGCATCAACCTAATGACAATAAATTTATTCATCAACACTACTTGAAACACAATACACGCAGAACACAACAAATCTACATAACATCGCCCTCCGTATAAAATTATTGAGGTGAGGGGCAAAGGTCCAAGGAGTTAGCACCCGTTGTTCACCTTTTCTTTTTTGCCCCGTTTCTCAAGTTCCACGTTCTTTTTGTCTCTAGTAAGGGGTAGGCAGCCATGAGGGGGGGGGGTGGAGCGAGTAGTCGTTTGCGAGAGAGATGCACTCTCATTACCACATTAATGGCAAGTCGTCTTTTCAAGGTCCTCTCCGCTTTCTCTCTGCCCAAGTTCAGGGTCGTTCATTCGCTGGTCGTTGATTCGGCGCCGTCCCAAGGTACTCCGCTTCTGCTCCATCTGATTGGCGCTGTTGATTGGAACGGGGCCAGTCGGAACATTGTCGAGCACGCTTTGTCTTCGTTTAATCGTTTGCAAAATAGCTTAGTGTGCCACGGTTCAATGAAATTTACGGGGATGGTAGGTATTTTAGACGCACTGGAGCAACACAACGGGCTATTGCCGACGGTCCTGGATCAACCCCGAAGGAAAAGATCCGAGGACCACGATCAGATGGCGAGCTCACACGTGAGCTGGCACCTCCACTCTGCTAACTTCCACACCACTCAACGTGAGGACATTGGAGGCCACGATAGATTTAACGTACACCAGCTCCAGCTCTCTTTGCACACGACGGTCTTTGGTTGGATTCGAACTTGCAACCCTCCGGTTGTTAATCTGTCGCTCTTCCATCCGGGCTACCCCGGCTTCGTAACGGACGGGGAATCCGGTTCGATTTAAATTCGTTGTTGCCGACAAAAGAAATTCAATGTTACTGTTTTTCATATAAACTTTTCGAAAATAGGACCGCAGTGGAAGAGTGACGGATTGGCAACCATAGGGTTGCGAGTTCGAATCCAACCAAAGACCGTCGTGGGTCTGGTGCATGTTCAATCTGTCGTGGCCTCAAATGTCCTCGCGTTGGCGTGGTGTGGAAGTTTGGAGAGTGGGGTGCCAGCTCAGGTGTTGCCTCGTCATCTGACCGTGGTTCAAAATGACGTGGTGTTGTCCTCGGATTTTCCCTTCGGGTTGGATCCCGGACCGTCGCCTATAGCCCGTTGTGTTGCTTCAGTGCGACGTTAGTTAAAATACCTACCTACCCTAGCAACGTAACTTGTAGTGGTACTGTTTTCTCGACGAGTATTTTGCTTTAAAGTTATCGACCCGTCGATATCGCCAACTTTCTTTGCTCTTAGTCATTTCCTTTTTAGTGCTTTGTTTTTCGTCTGGGCAGATCCTTAAAAAGAAATGGATTGCAAATGGGGTTGTTAAGGTTTCCCACCCTTTTTCCCTTCAGATTTATTTATTCGCTTCAAAGTCTTCAACTTGCTTTCCTCCAGCAGAGCTACCGATAAAGGTTTTTTTCCCACGGGGTCTCTGCGTAAGCAACCAAGTGGTCCCGTCTGCTGCCAAGGGTTGTTGCTCCCGCTACCGAAATCGGAGTTGGTGGTCTGGGTGGAAGTCTAGACATTCCTTGGCAGCGCTTTGTTTCGTCTCGAGTGTTTGGGAGGGCGATCGGATCTATAACACGTCTGTAGTGGTTGGTCTGTTTCAACTGTGAACCGAGACCCTCGCCCCCATCTGCAGTCTGGTCCCCACTATCGTTTGAGGTGACGGGCTCAAGTACGATCAGTCTACCGCGAGAGTTACTCCCGCCACAAAGTCCGTCGCCGTAGAAACAAAACTTATTCCAGTTTCTGTAGGGGTGGTTTAAGTTGGTCTCGCTAGTGCACTTAATGACAAAATGAATGTTTATTTGTTACGAATTTTTATTGTTGCCGAGAAAATCTGTCGTGGCCTCATGTCCTAACGTTGGCGTTGTGTGGAAGTTTGGAGAGTGGGGTGCCGGCTCAGGTGGGACCTCGTCATCTGACCGCGATTCAAAATTACGTGGTGTTGTCCTCGGATCTTTCCCGTCGGGATCGTCCCCGGACCGACAGCCCGTTATGTTCCAGTGCGACTTTAATTAAAAAATACCAATAACACGATCGCAGGGGACTAAAGGGTAAGAATTAACTTTTGAGGCGTTGTTACAAAGATGGGTACGCCAAGTCACGTTCGCTTCATATCCAGTGGTGGACCGATTGATGTGCGTTACTACATCTATTATGTTGGGCCTAACACTTATACCTACCTAGATAACGAAAGCGTTGGCTGAAAGTAAAAGGAGGAAATAAGGAGATCGTATAGTTGTAGACTTAATTTAATTTATTCTCATTTCTCGGAGATTCACGTGGTTATATCATGAGACATATATTGCACTTTTTATAATTAGACAGTTATTACTTACAATATTGCGATAGATTGCACGGGGATGCCGAATACTGATAAAAAATACATACAACCAGCTTAGCATTTACTGAGGGTCGATCATAGAGGGCAAAATAGGGAAAGAAATGGAGCTTACTGGAAACACTCGCCGACGACCGCCATGGGCCCAACAGCAGCGCTTGGAAAAAACGCGCTAGCTTACACGCGTGTGGAGAAAGAAAAAGGTACTTTTGGCGGGCTTCATCGCTTTTTGTTGAGGAAGAGACAAGTTAAGTTGTAAACTGCTGCAGTCGGCCTGGCTTCGTGAGATATTGGTTTGTCCCACGTGACAATGCAGTACGCCAAGTCACGTTCGCTTCACATTTTAACACTTGGAAGTCTTCTGTGACGAGGACAAACGTTTAAAATTTTCCCGAGACAAATCACTTTTAAAAAAATACTTCTAGAATGTAGCCCCTTTTAGGACATTGGGGCGCTTGGAGTCGCCCTACCAGCCACGCCACTGATATAAATTTTTCTGTCAAATCTAAGCTGTCAGTGCAAAAAGAAAAAAAAGCGACGATACGCGGTTTTCACCTCCATCCCATAATGAAAGCCCGTTCCAAGGCCGGATGACATTTCCTGACGTGTAATTACACCCTTTTAACAACGAATCCGAATATAATGAATGCCTTTTAATTTCCCGACGATTGTAATTGACAGAGATAACGTTTCGTCCATCCATCATCATCGAGGGCTTTTTTTTTTCTCCTCTCCGCCCCTCGCGTAGCTTTGTGCGCGGTCCCCTCCTGGCAGCGAGAACCCGTTATTTCCCATCGATCGCTGCCTGCGATCACTGTAATCAGTGGGACCCGGCTCCAGTTACCCGTGACTCCACAATTTGATTTCATTATAAGTTCATTTGGATCGGGTCGGGGCCCTTTTTTTTCGTGCGAAGGGTTTTTCTCTGGCTTTAAGAAGCCTTTTCATTGTTGTGTTTGAGGGCTTTCGAAAAGTCTTATTGAATCCCATGACATGTCCATTTTTGTTGTTTCACGTGTATCCAAAAACAAAGATCACCATTCGGAAGAGTGTTTTATGGGCTACACGAAATTGACTCGTTTAATTGTTTTTGTGCATCGATAAACTCTTGTTTCCCCTTACAGCACCATGGGCAAGAGAAGAAGGGCCACGCTGTGTGGCCCAGTTGCAAGAGTAACGGATTAGCAACCGAAGGATTGCGACTTCGAAACTCGATCCAAAAGAAGACCGTCGTGTACGTGGAGGGTGGTAAATCTGCCTCAAATGTTCTCGCATTTGAAGCCAGGTAATTACGAGTATTGAGGTAGGTAGTTAATTAAAATCGCACTGGAGCTACTGCCGACGATCCGGATCCGATCCCGAAGGAAAAGATCGAGGGCAACGCCTTGTCATTTTGAACAGCGGTCAGATGAACTTCCATACCACGCCAACGTAAGGACGTTTGAGGCCACGACAGATTGAACGTGCACCAGGTCCCATATACAGTCTTTGGTTGGACCTAGTTTCGAACTCGCAACCTTCCGGTTGCCAATCCATTCCGCTTCCATAGTTGCGTTTGGACTCGCTCGATTTGGTTCGACGAATTTTCCGGTATTGTGTTGGTGAATACGACTTTCTTATATAGACAGTCCTCATAATCATTTTATTTTAGCCATGGGCGACGCATAATTCATGTGTAGTTATTTGTAAAGTAAACATGGGTAAATACTTTTTAAAAAATGGAGTTCTGATTTTAGTGTAGCTTAATGGGAATTTTCTTTTTTCTTTAAAATTACCGCTTTTTTGTGTTTTTTTAGTGAAGAAACTATGCAATCAAATAAGTCCAAACTTAGTACGCGAAAAGCAAGTTAACGTAACATGTTAAGTTTACGTAAAAAACTTGGGTATGTATGTCCTGAATGAGTTTATTTTTTCTCTTATTACTCAATAAGGGCAGCAGTAGTCCAGTTGGAAGAGCAACCAGAAGATTGCGAGTTGGAAACTAGGCCCAGCCAAAGACCGTCGTGTACACGGGAGCTGGTGCACGTTAAATCTGTCGTGGCCTCCTATGTCCTCCCGTGTGGCGTGGTGTGGAAGTTTGAAGAGCGGGTGCCAGCTCAGGTGTTGACCTCGTCATCTGACCGTGGTTCAAAATTACTTGGTGTTCTCGGATCGGGATGGATCCCCGACCGTCGCCAGTAGCCCGTTGTATAGCTCCAGTGCGACGTTATTTAACCATTACCAACACGTCAAACCTACGGTTTGGGTCCTTGACACAACATACCGATTTTTACAATTTTTTACAAAACCTCTCGAGCCTTGTTAACAATGTGTTTTACTAAAAACATATTTTTTCACGAAATTGTTTGGCTGAGATGCGATCGAGGATTGGGTTCTGCTGAACTAGTTTCGTTTATCGAAGGACAATGGCAGAGCGCACTTATCAATCCCATTGTGGCGAGCTATCCCGAACATCTGTGAGAGCGGGGGTGGTCGTGGGTAAGAGGCCTGCCTGCACGTGACCAGCAATCGCGTGTGTACTCGGGAGATAGGGATGGAGAACTACGACGGTTCTTTCCGGGGTCCCACTGCAAATTCAAAGAGCGTACATTGCTTTTCAGGGGATCTGCCACAGGCGACTTTTTTGCTACTGTTTTTCAATCTTGGCGACTTTTTAAGCAAACTCGTCTCTAAAGATACCAATTTCAAAATTTTGATGACTTTTATTGAAAATTTAATAAAGGTCAACCAAATTTTTTTTTAATTATTAAGGGAGTTGCGGTTGGAAGAGCAATTAATTAGCAACCGGAGGGTTGGTTGCGAGTTCGAAACTCGGTCCAGCCAAAGACAGTCGTGTACACGGCGGCTGGCCCACGTTCAATCTGTCGTTGCCTCTAAATGTCCTCACGTTGGCGTGGTGTGGAAGTTTGGAGAGCGGGGTGCCATCTCAGGTGTTGACCTCGTCATCTGACCGTGGTTCGTCATCTGATCGTGGCGCTGTCCTTAGGGATGGATCCATTGCCAATTGCCCGTTGTGCTGCTCCAGTGCAACGTTAACTACCTACCTTTATTAGGACGGGGAGAGAATTTTTGGTTCGCCAATATGGAAGTTTTGTCAATCGTGAAAGAAAAACATCGGAATCTGGTTGCTAGAATGTCCTGAAAACCTTAAGATTTTTCTTGTTTTTTAATTTCAAAATTTAAATTTCTTGGCGTGATCTTGATTGCCTGTTTCATACTCAAATAACACGTTTTGTGTTTTAAGCTGTTCATTTTTTTTTGAGCAACTAAAATTCTTACGAAAAGAGTGCTATTTGTTTTGTTATAAAAAAAATTGCGCTACTAATGCTACTGTTTCACGTTTGCTTTGGCTATAGCAGTCCTGGAATTAACAGTTAGGTTCCTGGCTCCTGGTTTTTCACAAACTATCCAAAATTCTTCTAGGTTCGCCGTGGCTCGGTGGGTGTGCCCTCTGCGCTAGCAACCTGCGAGTTGAAGTCCGCGCAGGTTCGATTACTCCCTGGGTGTATCTCTTTTCTGCTTCAGTAAAACTTTCCTTTTATGTGTATGTCTGTTTACTTGACGTTGTATGGCGCAGCTTAGTAAAATATGGCCCTTCCGCCATAAAAACCCTGACAACATAAATTTTTAATTACTTCTTACCATTGCCCAATCTTACCACGCGATACCAATCGTAGAAGTGTCCTATTTCCAATCGAATTCGGGAGGTATTCTCGTCAAAAGTTTTGTAACCTACCTTTCGTCCATTTGAAATTGAAGCGCTGAAATACCAAACAGACTTTTCTTTTGTCGTCCTTGATATTCCCGGTACCTAATCAATCGAAACGAAAATAAAACCCATTGGATATGCACATTCGAATGAGTGCGTTAAATGATCTGTTACAGGTTTCCGAAATACTGCGTCAGCCCTATTGGAAGAGTAACGGATTAGCAACCGGAAAGTTGCGAGTTCGAATTCAACCAAAGACCATTGTGTACAAAACGGGCCTTCAATGTCCTCATGGCGTTGTGTGGAAGTTTGGAGAGTGGGGTGTGACCTCGTCATCTGACCGTGGTTTAAAATTACGTGGTGTCCACGAATCTATAACTTCAGATTTAATCCCGGACCGTCGCCAGTAGCCCGTGTTCAGTGCGATGTTAATTACCTACCTATCGGTCCAATCGAAAAACGACTTCGATTTCTTTCGGTTGGCTTTCTGTAAGAATCCTGTATCATGATTAATGTGCGGTCGATTATGACCATCCTGTATACATGTAAGGGGAAGCGGTATCAATCGAATGCATACTTATATACCAATGCATGGTCTTTTTCAATTGGCTTATTACTCCCTCAGATTTTGGATATTATCAGTCTAGTCTAGCACAAGTGTTCCAGCTGTTCTAAAGTGAGCAAGTCTATGGGACACATTCTGGAAGTAATCAAATGTTCCCGAAGTGTCACCAATTGCCCGTTGTGTTGCGCCAGTGCGACGTTCATTCAACCACCTACCTGCCTTTTTGCAATTCCAAATAGAGGCCAGGATTTTAGAGACGTTAACTCTCATGGTCTCAATTGCTTTGTGTGAAGCTATTTTTAAAATGGTTATGGTAGATGGGTATTTAATTAACGTCGCTCTACACCGGGCTATTGGCGACTGTCTGGGATCAATCGACGAGGGAAAGATCCGAGAACGACAACACGTAATTTTGAACCACGGTCAGATGACGAGGCAAACACCTGAGATGGCACCCCACTCTCCAAACTTCCACACCACGCCAACGTGAGGATATTTGAGACCACAACAGATTTAACGCGCACCAGCCTCCTTGTTCACGTCGGTCTTTGGTTTAAAGTGGTTATGGTAAATTCGTCTTAGAGCAAACGTTAAACGTTACCTGTAAATAGAAAATAAAAAACTTTAATAAGTAATTGTAATTAATATTGTGAATGATTGAAATTAAATATGTCCCTAATTAGGATATTTTTGTGCGCATTGTAACACGTAAATTTTGTTTGGGACGAAGGGCAGGCATCAGGATCGCCACTGAGTACTGCTACTGGTTTCGGACCGTGTTAACCGAGTCCCGTGATTTGGTAGTAGAAAGTGGTTGCATGAAGGAACTTCCTCTCTCCGCCAAACCTGTTCTCCCATCAGTGTCCGGCCCTGAACTTCACACACCTCCCCATCCCCACTGACCGACCCCAGCGAAGAGAAAGGAAACTCGGTCCACACTCTTCCTACACGTCTTCCGGTTTTTTCCCCTTTCCCAGGAGAACTTGGGTGGCCGCACTTTTTGTGCTGAGATCTCTCTTGTGTCACGGCGCTGGTAAAATCAGTAACGCCTTAACCAGTTGCTGCCGTTCCTGGTGAACACTTGCACCAGAGAAAATCGAAAGACGGTCGTGGTATGCCTCCAACTTTGTATAAAAAATGTTCGATAGTCAAATTCGGATTTTGCCAGTTTCCTTCGTCTATAGAAAGGCCATCGTGGCTCAGTAGGTATGTCCACTGCGCTAGCAACCTTCGAGTTGTAGGCGGCGCAGATTCGATTCCTGTCAGATGCATTCCTCCCTGGGTGTAATTCTCTCTTCTGTGTCAGTAAAACTTTCATTGTGTGCTTCTATTATTTGATATTGTACAAGGATATATCAAAAAGTAAGGTGAATTTGTCTCTAAAACTCAGAGTTTTTTGTGTAGCTAATTAATTTTTTATATGTTGCAAGGTGATAGAAGTGTGACGGCTTGTAGAAACTTCTACGTCAACCCGTCTGGTGCTTAGAGCCAATGAAGGATGGCACATCGACTTGAGCATTACTCCAAGGAGGAGGTGTCATTCGTTTTTTATGGGCGAAGGGGAAAAAGCATGTAATATTCATCGAGAATTTTTGGAAGTCTTAGGAGAGAGTTTTATGTCGCAGAAACAAGTGTATGTGTGGTGTAACGACACGAATGTGGCTGTCGTCGATGCCATGATTCGTGAAGACAGAAGAGTGAGGTTGCATGATATTGCAAATGCATTAAATAGTTCATATGGTTCAGTGAGCAGTATTACCATTTGTTTGGCCCCTGAAGAAACACCTCCGTTTCCATACTGTTGTCGCTTATTTCCAACCGACGAACTTCTATGTAGGCGTCTCGATGGATGGCAACACGAAAATTCAATCTAATAATCTTTATATACAACTTTATGTACAATTAATATATATACATGGCACCCTGTGCCTCTTTCACATATGAATCGACCCACTGGTCCTCCGTAAAATAACATTTGCAACGGACGGTCCCAGACCGTCTCTCACATCACTTACTCAAACCGTCTCTCTCCCTTACACTGCAACAAAAAAGTCTATACATACCATACTCACAGTGGCGCCCTCTCGCGACAATCAAATTATAATTCAACAAGCTCACATTCGGCCTTTCCTGACAACCATTCGCCCTCGAATGTGCTACTAATGTTATAAAATAATATAAGTATATTAATAAACATGATTGAAAATTATAGAAATCATGCACATGATTATCAAACTACATAAATCAATTAATTGAATATAAAAATATCAACAAATAACAAATAAATCAGTTAAATTCAATATAAACAAATTGAAGTTAAGGTTGAATCAGTTATAATCAACCAGTTAGTTGTTTTTTTTTAATTATTATTTTCCGTAGAAAATTGCCTTAGTACAGGCACGCTTTGGATTATGTCTCAGTTCAGAGTCACTAAGTTTGTTGTCTGAAAAATCACTGAGTTCATCTGATGAGTCCTCTGTATCAGAATCAGTTTGGTTCGGCCATGCCTTTAACTGGCTTACGTGTGCAGTAGTGGTGTAAGAATGTCCCTTGCTCTTCTCCCCAAGTTGAGTGATTCTGTAGGTGTCGCTTGGTAGCACATCAGTTATAATTAAAGGACCTCGATATTTTGGTTGGGTTTTTGTTGGTTCTCCTGTCGGTATTGGAGCTTTTTTCATAACAACAACTTGTCCTGACCTATAAGTAGTTGTTCCGCATTTCTTCTTGTCATGAGCATCCTTCATCTTTTTCTGCATATCTTCTATTCGCTCTCGAGTCGAGATTTGAATCTCCGCAGGATCAGTCCATCCTTCTGCACTCTCATCAGCTTGTTTTCGTAAAATTCCATCATTAAATCTTGGTGAGTAGCCGTGTAACATTTGGAAAGGGGTCTTGTTAGTTGTTTTGTTTAAGGCATTGTTTAGATTTCTTTCCACTTCTTTCATTCTCAAGTCCCAGTCTTTGTGTCTATGGTCTTCCATGGACGTTGCTATGGTTGGGATAATGGTGCGATTAGCTCTCTCAACCATCCCATTACCTTGTGGGTGCTTTGTGGAGTTTAGAGTATGAGCTATGCCATTTTCTCGACAAAACTTCTCTAAACCTTGTGAGGTGTAACTGGAACCCCGATCACTAATGATTCGATCTGGTAAACCAAAGTCGTTGATGAAGTTTTTCAATGCCTTCTGAATGTAGCTGTATTTCGTACTTTTCACAGGTATCAATCGTAAGAACCTCGTGAAATTATCGATGATGACCAGTAAGTGTTGGTTACCTCTGGAACTTCTTACAAATGGACCCAAGTGATCGACGTGAGTTATGGAAAATGGTCTCTTTCCAGGCTTAATAGGATGTAACAGTCCTTGTTGTTTACCTCCGGGAACCTTGTTCACTAAACATTCTAAGCACATCGATATGTGTTTCTTCACGTAGCGCTTCATTCTTGGGAACCAATACAATTCCTTAATTTTATTCACAGTTCTGTCAACTGAAAAATGTCCGATTAGATCGTGAAACTTGACTACAGTACTTTTGCGCATGGATCTAGGTATAACGTAAAGCAGTCTTTCTTTTCCATTGTCTTTTATGGTTCGATACAGTCTTTCTCTCTTGAAAACGTAATTTGCAATAATTTGGTTGTCGGCTTTTGTTCTTTCAAATTTTTCTTTCTTGAAAATGGAAATGATCTTATCTAATTCGGGATCTCCTCGTTGAATCATAAGGATTTGTTCGTCAACGGACATCGTTAGATAAACTTCTAGATTCCTTTCGATCAATTCAGTCATCGTGTCATCAGCTTCTAAGGTAGGAGCTCTACTCATTGCATCTACATGAGACATCTTCATACCTGGTCTATGTTTTACTTCAAAATCGTATTCTTGAATAAGATTGCTCCACCTGGCAATTTGAGGATTTGTCGACTTCTTTGCGTTCATATAGACTAAGGCTTGACAATCGGTGACGATAGTAAATTTTATTCCGAGCAGAAATTGTCGAAGTCTGTCCAAAGTCCACACTATCGCCATCAATTCTAGTTTGCTAGAATGATAGTTCTTTTCAGCCGGTGTTGTCTTTTTGCTGACAGCGTACACTAGATTCCAGCGACCATCTGTTCCTCTTTGTAGGAGTATACCTGAGAGTCCATCAGATGAAGCATCGGTGTGTACCTCAGTCAATGCTTCGGGCTGGTAATGAGCAACTATCGGTTTGTTGGTCAGATTACCCTTGAGTTCTCGAAAAGCATTTTCCTGTTTTTCCGTCCATTCAAAGTCCTTGTCCTTTTGAATTAAACAAGTTAGATGTACTGCCTTCTCAGCATACTTCGGAACAAATCTTCTGAAGAAACCAGTCAAACCCAAGAAACGGCGAACTTCATGAACATTCTTAGGTTGTGGGAACTTCGCTATTGCTTCCACTTTCCTTACTCCTGGCTTTATTCCTTCTTCATTGATCACAAAACCCAAAAAGTCAACTTCCTTCTTCCCAAATTCGCATTTAGGTAATTTGAGTGTTAAGTTAGCCTTCCTTAGACATTCAAGTACTTCTCTCAGTCTTTCCATCATCTCGTACCAATTTTTGGCTGGTATCAATATATCGTCCAAATAACACAAAGCTTTTGTGTTCAGTAGTGGCCCTAAGACATGGTGCATTAACCTCTGAAACTCCGCCGGTGCATTAGCTAATCCAAAAATCATTCTTTCAAATTGACCCGTTTCATCCGGTGTTATAAACGCGGTTTTTAATTTTGATTCCTCACTCAATGGTATTTGTAAATATCCGTGAGCGCAATCTAGCGTTGTGAACATTGTGGAAGTTGCTAAACATTCAAGTAAGTCATCTATTCTAGGTAACGGGAATTTATCTTTAACTGTTTGATTATTTAATTTCCTGTAATCAACAACTAACCTGTGCTCCCCTGTTTTCTTTTTGACTAATAGTACCGGACTAGCATACGGCGAACGTGTTTCAGAAACAATACCGTTTTCCTTCCATTCCCTCACTACATCCTTGATAATCCCTCTCTCAGTTGCATTCGTTTTATAAGGTCGTACACTAATGGGTTTACTCCCCTCTACTTCCTTAATACTCATTTTAGTTAGCGTTGTACACCCTAATTCACCCAATTCCAGTGCAAAACAGTCCCTAAACTCATTGACTAACTTCAAAATTTCACTTCTATTCTCAATTGATGTTCCTTCGTCAAATTTAATTTCACTCATTTCGATTAAACGCTTATTTTCTTTTATCACGTTTACGTAACAACTCTCCTCATTAACCAAACAAATGGGGTCTAATTCAATAACTCTTCCTACACATTGATTTTTCCTCAATAAAACATTCTCATTTCCCACATTAATCATTGGAACTACGGTTTCACCATCTTTTATTTCTAACAAAGAATCGTAACACCCTTCTTCTCCCTCTATAATTACCAAGCCTTCATTTACCAAGGTGGTCTGAGCCCTTACAAAATTCACCGAATTTCTTTCAAGTAACACTTTACTAGACGTTTTCAATTCTCTTACGTCCGAATTCTTTTCACATTCCATGTTAGCAAACGGGTTATCCTCTGCATAATAAACATGAAATTTATTCCCAATGCGAGCAAACGATATGTTCTCCCGATCCAAAAATGATCTCCCAATTAACAAGTCGTGCGGTAAAGCGTCGTCTCTAACAATAAGCATTTCAACCCTTTTTACTTCAACGCCATCCAAGGAAATATCTACTGTTGACTTTCCTAGCGCGCGCGCGGCACACAATTTGACATTCCCAAATCCGTACATTATGTTCGAAGCTGGTTCTATTTTTAGATCTAACTTTTTCGCTACAGAATTCCTACAAATAACGGAATCGCTCCCAGTATCAATCAGAGCTGCAAACTCCAACGACCCCTTGTTTATCCGTGCAATTTTAACATAAGATGATGTCTCACTGTCTATTCCGCCCTCACTAGTCGTCACTAAACTGTGATCTCTTTTCGACACGTGGCTTCCCTCATTCCGTTCAATTCTTTCTCCTTGTCTGTTAACACCCTGCCCTCTAATTTGATCGAATTTATTTTTTTGTTTAGGACATGCTCTAGCGAAATGCGTATTTTCATTACAAATGAAGCATCTACTATCTTTCTGCATTGGACGCCGCCATTCTGTCTGACTATTGTATTTATTATTATTCCTGGTCGTAAATCGTCCGTTACTGAAATTAGGATTTGTTTTTCTTTCATATCGAGCTGACTCATTCAACGGTGATCTCGGTCTAGACGTAAATTCGTATTTTTTTTCATACATATTTTGATTTCCGTTTTTGAATTTGGACAAGTTACTTTCGTTTCGTACATTTTCATATTGATCTAGTTTATCCGCTAATTCTGACGATTTAACTATTTTTACCCATTCGTCCACGAAATGTTCTTTCATTACAACGGGAACTTTTCTTTTTAATTGATCTGTTATGATTAACTCTCTGAGACCATCAAAATCACTTACATTAGTTCCGCGTAACCATTCGTCAAAGTAGTTTTGTAATTCATACGTGAAATCTCTCCATGTATTTTTGGGTAGTTTGGCATGGTCAAAGAACTTCTGTCGGAATTTATCCGGACTTAATTTAAACTTTTTTAATAGTAAATCTTTAATGTGTCCATAGTCATTTGAAAGTTCTTCCGGAACTCTCGCGATAATTTGGTTAATTTCATACGGTAATAAATTAACTAAATGACTAACCCAATTCTCAGGACTTAGATTTAAACGTTTCGCTTGTCGTTCAAACAATATGAGGTAAAAACTGATGTCTCCATCTCTCATTTCATATCGTTGCATTATTTTAGTAATCATGCAATTACTAGAAATTTCATTTTGGTTTCCATTTTCGCTTTCGTTAGATACGTTACCTTGTTCTATTCTTAATTTTTCTAGTTCGAACTGTCTTTCTAATTCACGTTCGTTTAGCTGTCTTTCTAATTCACGTTCGTTTTTCTGTCTTTCTAATTCACGTTCGTTTAGCTTTTGATTTTCTTCTCTGGTACTTACTATCGTTTTTAACAAATCACGCGTGAATTCCTCATCATAATCCTTACTTTTCGTAATTAACTCTCTAATTTCAATAACGACTGCGTGATCAGGTAATTTTATATTTAATTCTTCCGCTAAAGAAATTAGATCTACCTTTTTCGATTTTGCAAGAAATGCCATTTTTACACACTATTTCAAAGTTCCTTAACCAATTTAACACATAAAATAAAATAAAATAAACTCCTCAACACAATTTCACACAGAGATTAAAAAAATAAATTGCACCAAGACGGAGTTTCTAGACGGAGTTTCAGAAATTTCATGCCACATACCTTCTTAAATTGTTAGGAGTTAGTCCTGAGTTCCGTTTGTACATACAGCGATGTTCGGCTTCCAGATGATTCGTTTAGATTTCACACTGATTAAGTCTTTGTTGTATACATGTAATTGTTCCATCCACGGTCAAATATCCACGGTCAAATATCCACGGTCAAATATCCCACTTCTGATTCTTGTTGTCGCTTATTTCCAACCGACGAACTTCTATGTAGGCGTCTCGATGGATGGCAACACGAAAATTCAATCTAATAATCTTTATATACAACTTTATGTACAATTAATATATATACATGGCACCCTGTGCCTCTTTCACATATGAATCGACCCACTGGTCCTCCGTAAAATAACATTTGCAACGGACGGTCCCAGACCGTCTCTCACATCACTTACTCAAACCGTCTCTCTCCCTTACACTGCAACAAAAAACGTCTATACATACCATACTCACAGTGGCGCCCTCTCGCGACAATCAAATTATAATTCAACAAGCTCACAATACACTGGAAGAGGCACAACACTTACCTGGTTAGGGAACCTGGAGCAAGATTTCTTTGAAAAAGGCATGGATGAGTTGGAATAAATGCTTAGACCGATATGGTTCCTTTGTCGAATGATAGTGTGATACGATTTGTCAAACATAATGAATTTTCATATATTTATCTCTGCACGTTTTTCTGTCAATCAAAAATTCACCTTACTTTTTGATACTCCTTTGTATGTTTTGTGTCTGGCACAGCATGACCTAATATGGCCCTTGCGCCAAAAACCCCAACAAATCAAACCTTCTATAGGGCGACAGCTGATAGCTCTCTGAAGTTCTCGCCAATTTTCTTCTAATGACGAGATATCTCGTGGGGACAACCACTAGAAGGGGTTGATCATCCAAATAGTTTCTGCGGAATAACTTTAAAGTTTAACGCAAAATGGAGTCCTCATTTTCGACTTCATATCGTTTACCATTTGACAAATTCTGCATGTTTAAATATCTTTCCGTACGGACAAGTTATCCAGGGTAGCGTTTGAATTCACGATGATGGAACAACAGGTTTTTGAATCAGAGTCTGGCCACTGCAGGGTAGTTTTGAACTCGAAAATAAACCACCAGGAGGGTTAAAAGAATACGTTCGACACGTGTTACATACTGTTTCACACCCCGTACTTTCACAAGCATACCTAAATAGGTCAACCCCATTCTTGGTTTTTGCAAAATTATGTCTAGTAAATTGATTTAAATCGGCACATGCTAGTTTGCAATGTCCTCAGGGACACCATCTTCCTTAGGTGTGTATGGGCTCCATGTACTACTCTTGTGATCTTATCTTTTCCCATGGGGTTTACTGTCTTCGTAGTAAACACGGGGATTGCGCTCATGGGATACCCAAGCTTTCTATTTGGCTTTCAGACCACTATCCTGTTCTCAAATCCCCTCTTGGCTTCCTTTTCACCGCAGTTTTTACCCAAGTGGATCCACACGTTTGTGTCTAGGGATTCCGCAATGCCTTCGGGGCCGTCGTATGCCCATTGCGCCAGCAACCTGCGAGTTGTACGCGGGGCAGGTTCGATTCTTCCATGGGTGTATGTCTTTGCCAGTAAACCTTTCCTCGTATGCCGTTACTTGACTTTGTCTTTCTTGTGTTTGGCGCAACTCGGCCAAATATAACTCTTTGTTAAACATTCTTAAACAAACATTTGGTCTGGTATCTCACGGGCCATGGCCCAGTTACCTGAATAGGTTCACAATTAAAAATTGTGACATCTGTGATTGTGGATTGGTTGGTGACGCCGATCACTACCTTTTTCAGTTGCACCCACACAGAGGGAAACCACATTACCAAACCCTCAAAACGAAACATTCCATTTCGGATTTATAATACTATTAAAAACAACAATTCAATTTACAATGTCAAAAAATGTGGAGGAGGCTGATCGGCTGTGATATAGTTATCAGTTCCAAGTGATACCCTTTGGGAATGGAGAGGAAAGGAAAATATATTTGTTTTTTTTAATGGTTCTAATGAGACTTCCGTGCAACTATTTAAATTATTTTAAAGATAAGATTTATTTTATATCTTACTAGCAAAATCTACCTACCTCACTCGGGTTGAATCGGGTAACTATATATTGAAAGTGACCAGAAAATCACTTTGAGTAAAATAATTTTTGAACACCTTTTTGACATTTTTATTACTTCTACAACCTACATCGGACACAAATTCTATACATGCAAATCCATCCATGTAATACAGTTCATATATATCGCACATTTGCTAAAGGTACAAATGGGCGAAAGATGAGATACTAAGGTAACTGCTACAAAAGACGATTTTGAGGGAGGATTAGGAATTCCCTTTCTTAAGTTCTATTCCTGCAAAATTGCTCAACTCAATTCCTAAAAATGACGAATCTACTGTGGATACTCTCACATAATTTGCTTGCCAGTATTTTTTATTTGTGGCACTCTTTTCGAATTTCGCTACCATTAAGGGAAAAATGACTCATCTGATAAGGTACTTATGACTACGTTTGTTTTACAAGCGTTTCGTGGCACGTGCAATAACAAAAGAACTTGTTTTCAAATTTAATATCTTCAGTATATCTTATTGTATGAACACTCCCAATGAGGACATTTTCCTGTTTAATCCTCAGAGCTCTATTCTTGATAAATTTTTGTGGTATTTAAATGTATATCCATAGCATAAATTTTAGGAAACGTCGAATGAAATAATCACGTCGCCCTGTGTGCCTCCTTTCGGCCCCCTGAATTCTGTTCCTCGTGTTTAATTGTATGTAATTTCTTTGTAATCTGTTCATGTTTTTGCTGTTATGTTCCAACTTTAATCTTCGACTATTGATGCCTTTTGTTCTCTTTGTGCACTTGTATATGTCCAAATGTGATATCTTTTTTATCTCGTCTTCCCTCCAATGAAAACTGGTGTGTCGGAGGGATACCTCTTGCACCTTTACAACGCAACCGACCCTGTCCCCTCCTTGTCTAACGAATAGAATCGTTCGAAACATGCGACTCAAAGGCCGGCCGGCGGGACTGTAAGGCCCGTTCTAAAGTGTTAACGGACGGAAAACTTCTGTCTGAATAAGGTAATTACGACTTGTCTGGGTTAAATTAACGTCGTACTGGAGCAACGGGCTGTTGGCGACAGTCCAGGATCCATACCGAGGTGAAAGTTCCGAGGACAACACCTCGTCATTTTGAACGAAGGTCAGAGCTGGCACCCAACTTCCGCACCACGTCAACGTCAGGATATTTGAGACCACGATTTAACGTGCCACCAAGTTCGCGACGGTCTTGGGTTGGATCGAGTTTTGAACTCGCAACCCTCCGTTTGCTAATCCGCTACCCTTCCAACCGGGCTACCTAACGATTTGTCGGGAAATGCATTTGATTTCTATGGTAAGCCGCTGCCTCGGCAAGTGTCTTCAGTCAATGCCTGTTTCAATTGCTGAGTATTAATGTGACGGGCCGCGGTGGCCCGGTTGGAAGAGCAGCGAATTAGCAGCCAGAGGGTCGCGAGTTCGAATCCAGCCAAAGACAGTCGTGTGCAAAGGGAGCTGGTGCACGTTGAATCTGTTGTGGCCTCACGTTGACGTAGTGTAGAAGTTTAGAGAGTGGGGTGCCTGCTCAGGTATTGACCTCGTCATCTGACCGTGGTTCAAATTTACGCGGTGTTTTCCCCCTTGGAAACGTCGCCAGTAAGCCGTTGTGTTGCTCCAGTGCGACGTTAATTAACTACCATTACCATTAATGACACGTACTGCATGTTTCCGTGGTCGCCCCATTCTACGGAGCGCTGTTTTCGTTTCGTAACGCTACAAAATGTCCCGGTCAAAAGAAACATCGGAGTATCTTTGTAGTCCATTGTGTGGAGGAGCCTCCATGAGAGACCGATTACGCCGTTCTCCATTCTTCCCCCGACAAAAGGAATCGCTTTATTGGAAGTGCCGCCTGCAATTTGTTAGAAATGAGTCTCGGATTAAAGGATGCTTCACGAACACCCACAGAAAAACCTTTTCTCGGGTGGTGTTTCGCCGGTTATGAAAGACGGGGATTTCTTTCTTTTCGGTGTTGGTGGCCCACTTTTTTTTGCTTCGGTGGTTGTGACTTTTTTAAAGTTGGACTGCTTCCGTTTCGTTGCTGGTTGCATTCCTTTTGAGAACGACGGGCCGCGGTAACACAGTTGGATTAGCAACTGGAGGATTGTGGATCTTGTGCACGTTAAATCTGTCGTGGTCTCGAAATGTCCTCCCGTTGGCTTCCTCTCTGGGTGTATTTCTCTCTTGTGTCAGTAAAAACTTTGATTGTGTGTGTATTACTTGATATTGCATGTCTTGTGTCTGGCGCAGCATGATCTAATATGGCCCTTGCGCCATAAAACCCGAAAGCCAACCAACCTCCCGTTGGCGTCATCTGACCGTGGTTCAAAATGACGTGGCGTTGTCCTTGGATCTTTTCCTTCGGGATTGATCCAGGACCGTCGCCAATAGCCCTTTGTGTTGCTCTTAGGCGACATTAATTAACTACCTACTTCGCAAATATAGTTCGGCTATCTTTTTAAATTAGAAAAAGCACAATTTTCTATTTAGAAGAATTCCGTAATTGTTGAGTAATAACATAAAATAAACTTAATTATAGTCCATAAATCAAGTAGATTTTGTTGGAAGTTAATTTTTCCAATATCACTTGTCAGGACAAGCTTGTTTTTCTTGTTCTAGACCAGTGTGTCCCAACCTTTTTTCTCTCCCGTACCCTTTAATAAAACTTTTCATTTATGAGTATCCCCTTCTCTCATAACCCTTCTCATATATCCCTCTACACTCTACGCAAAAAATTTTGTTTTTGTTAGGTAGTAATGTTCTTAGGTTAGCTAGCAAATGGATCAAACGACTCAAAAATTGATGACACTTAAAAGGCTTTAATTTTTTATTTTACATTTTACAAATTTTTAAAACAGCAGCCTAACATCAAAACAAATAGCATTATAGTAATTTTCAATCACATAACCTTATCATGAAACATGAACAATTTTTCAACTTGAAAGGCAAGTTTTCAGATGTGGCCTTAAAGAATTTCAATGTGATCCTTGAGCTGGTTTCATGCAGCTAAGTTTTTTAAAATCAGGTTCAAATGAAGACAGTTAAGTAATAGCTAAACACACTTCAAACTAAGCAGGAAAAAAGGAACGAAGCTAGGCCTATCAATTCACATAATAGCGCCCAATCGAACACTAAAATGATGGACTGCTTTCAATCGCGTTTTAAATAAAAAAAATAACGATGCCGGAAGCTGAGACGATTCGATATTTTTTTTGAGAATTACTAGAAACAAAAGAAAAACAAAAGAGAGGGGAGGGCACATGCGTAATCTCGTGATATGTTTGGTGGTGGGTGGGCAATGATTTAAGCATATTACTTCCTTTATTCTTTTTTAAGGTGTTTTCCGCCATTACTAATATTATTTTCGCGTACCCCCAACCGGACCGCCACGTACCCCCATGGGTACGCATAACACACAGGTTGGGAACCTCTGTTCTAGACTCAAGACCATTTTAAAAGGAATCCCAGAAGCAATTTCTTGAAATACGCGAAAAGAACTTGAAATCGGATTCTGGCATGTAAATGATCGATGAAGCAGCTGCTTGAGACGTTCCCCTGCCAAACCCGCTTTGAGTTGGTTTTATTTTCTTACCACGTACACTGTATTTTACCTTTTTTAGGTACATGAATTTGGGAATTACCAAACTCCAGCATTCTTCTGATTTGCGAAATCATTTCGGTTTCATTACTTTGAAGCTTTGTCGAGACTGCTTTCGCTAAAGGTTTTTACGATCTTCATGACAAAAGTGAATTGCACTTTTTACTTGTAACGTCCCCAGGTATGCTGTCAGTTACTTTCTGTGAAACTTTTTGAAAAGAATATGCGCAACAATTTTGCTAGGGATACACTTTTTAAATTCTTTCCTGGGGTCGGTATACTTTTTAATGATTTCAATAGCAAAAGTGATCTGCTTCAATGAAATGCTTTGCTTTACCTATTTTCTAACTCTGTCTTTTTCTTGATCAAATATTTTTGTTCTCTAGTTGGGTTTCTGTGGAGAGAAACAATCAAATAAATAAACAATAATTAAAAAACTGCACACGTATGGTACACGTTTAAATATATAAAAAGTTCATTTTTTTTCACTTTTTGTGAGCTGAAAAGTTTCATTAACAGAGTAAATATAACGAGTTTCAATGCTTATTGTAAAAGTTATATGCGACGGGGCACGTGTTAATAATGGAAGCGAAGAGAAATAGTTACAAGAATCGAATCTACGCCTCCTTCCACTTCCAGGCGTTAGAAAATGAGCAAATCCACCTAGGGCCACGGAAAACCGGTTGGTAGCGTAGCGGATTAGGAGGGTTGCAAGTCCTAAACTCGATCCAACCGAAGACCGTCGTGTACGTGGGGACTGGAGCAAGTTAAATCCGCCGTAACCTCCAATGCCCTTACGTTGAAGTGGTCTGGAAGTTTGGAGAGTGGGGCGCCCACTCGGGTGTAGATCTCGGCATCTGACCGTGGTTCAAAGTGTCGAGGTGTCTCGGATCTTTCCCTACGGGATGGGGGACACGTTAGCCCAATTCAAAGAGCAACAGATTAGGAACCGGAGGGTTGCGTGTTCGAAACTCGGTTCAACCAAAGACCGGGAGCTGGTGCACGTCCAATATATTATTTCCTCCAATGTCCTCACGTTGGCATGGTGTGAAAGTGGGACGTTAAATTCAAGTACCCGCCCACTGAGGTCCGAATGATTTGTGAATGAATTAAACAACCGTTATTCTATTTAAAGAGCATTGCGAAAGTATTCAATGCATGTATAATTAATTTGTGAAGAGGTATAAAAATAAGAGACCGACGTTTTTGGGAGGGGGAGGTCACGGCAGCCCCACTCGGATGGAACGCCGCGAAAAAAGGCACGACATCCATACATCACCACCCCGACAGTCGCAGATGGTTTTTAATAATGCCGACGAGTGAGTGGCAAAGTAAAAGTGCTTGTAAATGAATGAGAGCGTCGTTCTGGCCCGAGTCCAAGCGACACAATCCCATTATTTGGTCATCAGCGTTTCTCCTCATTCCGTATTCATTAACAAACGGGAGTTTGCTGTTGCTTCCACCGTCTCTACATGATACTTTCGAGTGTGTTCCCTTGCGAATTGTAGCCCAGTCGGAAGAGCATCGGTTTAGTAACCCGAGGGTTGCGAGTTCGAAACTAGGTTCAGCCAAAGACAGTCGTGTACGCGAGGTCTGATGCACTTTAAATCTGTCGCGGCCTCGAATGTGTTCGCGTGGTGTGGAAGTTTGGAGAGTGGGATGCCAGCTCAGGTGTGACCTCGCCATCTGACCGTGGTTCAAAATTACGAGGCGTCGTCCTTGGTTACGAGGCGTCCCTTCGGGATTGATCCCGGACCATCGCCTATAGCCCGTTGTGTTGCTCCAGTGCGACGTTAATTAACAACCCACTGATGACTTGGGCCTCCTCTGATGTGAAGTTTGCATGCTTAATCTTAGTCTTTCGTTGCTGCAGTTATCCCGAACCAGCATCCCCGATCTAAGCCCTCTGCCAACAGTATCCCTCCTGGCAGAGGCCATCCCCTTCGCCGCAGACTTTTTTTATCGTCTGCAGTCTCCCACCTGCAGATAGGTTGCCCCTGTTTAGATTTAATGGGAGAGAGTTCCGCATTTCACGCAAACAAGCTAAAAGTCACCCTCCGACAGACTTTGCACACGATTTCTGACGCTCCAACAAGTGTCATTGTTGGAGGCTGCAGAGGAAAACACCCCTCGCAAAAGATTCTGAAAATAAGCATACATTTCAATGTCATTCGAAAGTAACTAATAGTAATTATTTGCTTTACTTAATTTAAGCAATTTTATAGTACCGTGTGCCATTTCAGATAATGAATAGACATATTACGGTTGCAAGTTCGAAACTCAGTCCAGCCGAAGACCGTCGTGTACACGAGGGCTTGTACTCAAATGTCCTCGCGTTGGCGTGGTGTAGAAGTTTGGATAGTGGGGTGCCAGCTCAGGTGTGACCTGGGCATCTGACCGTGGTTCAAAATGACGTGGTGTTGTCCTCGGATCTTTCCCTTGGGGATTGATCCCCGACCGTCACCAATAGCCAGTTGTGTTGCTCCAGTGGGACGTTAATTAAAATACCTACCGTGTTAAAAAAGAAATACTCACTGAAGCTAAGTTTCGTATCCCACACAGGTAAAACGCATTTAATAACGTCCGTAGGAAAATCCTTTATGTTAATGTTCAGGTAGTGATGAGAATCGGGGCAAAGATTGGGGCCCCCGCCTAAATTATTCTCTCAATGCGTGCTCGCTCATCAAACACATTTCAAGCCAACAGAAAGGCACAAACGGACCGTGGTGAAGCTAATCTGCCGTGTATGCAAATGAGAATCCCTGCAGATGCAGATGGTTTTTAATAACTCGTAACGAGCGAAAATGTGCCCAAATGAAAGGCAGCTTGCACCCCGCGGCTTTCTGGCATGCGTCCAACAACTAACTCGACACAAATCCCCGCTTTCTCTCTCGACATTGTTTCTTCATCTGCGTTTTTCTTCTCCCTCATTTATATTCATTAGGAAGCCGTGGCTGCGTATCAACAAGCTCGCCTTCTCAGCTATCCTTTATGGAGTTACTACTCCTTGACACTCTAGATTAGTGGTCGATATCGAAACCCAGGGGTCAAGGATCGATTCGGGCTCAGGGCTCCATAGAAAAATATAAGACATCATTGTTCGGGTAATATTTAATTCGGTTCACTTGGATTACCCCCATCCTGAATGACAACGCAATTAAGAGTGAATATAGAATTCCGTGGAGATTTAACCCTTTCGGGCCTAATGGGCATATACGTCCCAGAGATTAGATTGGGTCAATAAATCCCACTTTTGAATGGGTTTTTACGTTTTCAGTGTTCTTAAGGAATTAGGGAATAAAAATAGGACTCAAGAAACCTGGCAATACTTTCAGACTGCAAATGGCGGACTTATGGTTTTGAGCACGCCCATTCATTCTGATGAATGAGTGACCAGAAACAAAAAGATGGTACAAAATTAGACGTTAGTGGCCCAGGCTACAATATGTACATGAATGGAGTTGACCGCTGTGATGAAATGGCTACTTTTTAGCGTCATGACAGAAAATCAGACAAGTGGTGGAAAAAGATTAGTTATGATTTCTGTTGTGAATGCATGGATTCCGAAGTGTGATGTGGAACATAAAACAGAACCACTCTTATCATTCATTGTCCCCTTAGCTGAGCAACTCATAAATGTTGGAAGGGAGAAAGCAAACACAAAAGAACGCGAAAGTACGGTCGTCCGTCAAAAAGAGCAAAAACTACTAAACTACTTGTCAGAGTTCAATTTTAATCATGCAAAAGTCGGGGCGAAAGGGTTAAGGTTAAAACTCACTCATTTGAAACCCAATATTGCTAATCTTGTCGAGAGTCACACCCTTCACATGGACAACGTTAGAAAATTGTATGAGATGATCGTATTTTTTTTGCTCATCTGGTGCAGAAGTAATGCCCAACGAGTTTTCAGGAGTCTGAGAGACATTTTGTAGTAATCCTTTGGAGGAGGGCGGCATTAACCCAGTTGGTGTAGTCGCGGGTTAACAATAGGAGGGTTGTCAGTTCGGAACCTGATCAAAAAAGCCCTTGAACGTGAAAACTCGTTCTGTCGTGGTCTCAAATGACCTCACGTTGGCGTGGTGTGGAAGTTTGGAGAGTGGGGTGCCAGGTCAGGTGTTGACCTCGTCATCTGACCGTGGTTCAAAATTACGTAGTGTTGTCTTCGCGTCTTTCCCTTCGGGCTTGATCCCGGACACAATAGCTCGTTGTGTTCCAGTGCGACGTTAATTCAAATACCTACCTTTGTTGGAGGAGCGTTACTTGGCTTGCCGCCATTGCAGGAGGAGCAGCTGATATTGATGGGCCACCTGTTTGGGTTGTTTTATTGAGGACCTGCAAATGAAACGTCCCGCTCTTCTCGTCTTTAGATGCTAATACGCTGCCTTTGTTCGGCATCCGACCCATTACCTCAACGGTCTTTCATCCATGAGTAGAAGTAACAAATGCTGAGTGTAATGTTATGCTGAAAGGATTGTCACAACTGTGTCAGTACCACAATGTATTATTTAAATTACAAATTAAATTATTAGAAATTATTTAAAGTTCATAAATACAAAACTCAATTTACAAAATCAGTTAAAAAGTGCTCTTGTGAGACTTTTCCGTTGCTAAGTAACGCTCCGTAAGCGTTGCCCTTTATAGAATTTTTTTATCGGCAGCGAGCCGAATAATTTTTCTTTCAAATTCTTTTGTTATGCAAGCTTGGGGTTTTTCTTTCAGAACTTGCCATGCCGTAAAATTCGTTTATCATTTGCATTTTTCTAGTTTTTGTCCTGTTCCTTTGTATTTTTCATTCCAACTTTTATTTTGGTGGTAATGGTAATTAATTAACGTTGCACTGGGAGCAACACAAACGGGCTATTTCTTTTATTTTGGAATTTGACGTATCGGATTTCTGGCTGATTCTCGTGTTCTGTTGCTGCTATAGCATGGTAGTTTGCAATTTGTGGGAAGGCGAATAAATTTGTCTGGAAAGATTGACTAGTATTTTTGAATTGGTTAAAACTTTTGAAGACAAGACGCTGACTTGATGCCATAAGAATCGTTTTGTACCAGCGAATATTTGTGTTCCTTTTAATTTATTCTAAGCAGGTGGTAATAGATTGGTGTCCATTTGAAATGAAAACTCCCCACTATAACATTTGCAATGAGATTAATTTCTTTTGGATTCTTAAGGCAAGGCCACACATTGTTTCAAATTGAGATACTAAATACGCTGAAATACGATTTGTTTTGTGTACCGAAACGGAGAACGCATGCGCATATCGTATTTCATACTGTAGTGTGGTGTTGACCGGATTGGATTGAATGTTTCGGTTTTATGGCGCAAGGTCCAAAAGCAGACAAGCTGCGCCAAGTGGTGTTGACCGGGGTAAAAACGTTCGACTTGTGATTCCTGTCATTGATTGTGATTCCGATTTATAGTATTTTTTATTTCTTTGTAAGTCCATATCTTTTACTTCTGACCCTATCCATCACACAAGGCAAACCTTAAATTTTTATCACATTATAATCGATACCTAAATACCATTCCTGAGGGTGCCGGCTCAGGTGGTGTCCTTGGATCTTTCCCATAAGGATTGATCCCTGACCGTCGCCAATAACCCGTTGTTTCTCCAGTGCGACGTTAATTAATTACCTTACCTTGCTCCATGAAACGCCAAAACATCCACCAACATGTGGCCGTCAATGTACGGATTTTGGCTGCATTCGCCGTAATATTAACAGGAAAGCATTTTATATTTTTGAAAATTTGAAATCTCCCTTCACAAGTAGAAGTCAGTTTGCCCCTGGTGGTGCCGAAGAGGTCAGCGCTGGTCATTAAACAAAACCACTTGAATATAATTCAATGGAATTGTGTTTAAGAACAAGAATCGTCTTGCCACTCAGCAATGTCTGATGAATTAGGTCTTGACACATGAGTTCGGCGTATTAATGCCGATTAGTCTCCTACAAACCAGCGAAACAAATGAATAAAGATGAATCCCCGATTTTCTTTTAAGATAATTCTAAAAATGTTCTCTCCGGTGCTGTCGAACAAAATAGTAATTGGCAATTAACGTCGGAACGGAGCAACACAAAGGGATATTGGCGATGGTCAATCCCCAAGGGAAGATCCTAGGAACACCATGTCGTTTTGAACCACGGTCAGATGACGAGGACAGCACCTGAGCTGGCACCCCACTCTCCAAATTTCCACATCACATCAACACATTTGAGGCGACGGTCTTTGGTTAGACAGTTTCAAACTCGCAACCTTCCGATTGCTAATCCGTTTCTCTTCCAACCGGGCTACCGCGGCCCTCGAACAAGATATATGCTCCAAAGTCTTCCCTTTAAATTTCACATTCACAATTTTATGCATATGTAACATAAATTCTTCAGTTTCATTAGTTATGCTGCAGACGCTGATGGTCTTGTTTTATCATCTGATTCTTGTTTGTTTATTTTTTTCTGATCTATACATTTTACATGTTTCAAATCTACTTTTTTTTTAATCTTAATCTTAGATTATTAATTTTTAAATATTCTATACTTTTTTATTGGGTCATATTCTACCTTGTGTTTGGCGCAGCTTGTCCGCTTTTGGACCGTGCGCCATAAAACCGCAACATCCAATCCAAAGTTTCTTCCTCATCAAGACAAATAATTGTTGGAGACAGACAGGGGAAAACGATTGAAGTAGGTTCGAGTTCCTATGTAGCCAGTACTGGCTTTAGTAGAAAAAGTGACTGCTGCTCTAGGGCATAAGTGTAATGCTTAAATGTAACAAACCTTATTTAAAATGTGACACATCCCCTTCGTTTTTAATCCTTAGTGAAACCTATCGTATATAGCGACGTAAAGAGTGAAATTGTTGAAATGCGCTTAAGGCCTCTCTTATCCTCCGATGTATACTAATAAAATAAATAAATTACGCCTTATCTCTTCTCCTCTCTGCTCCAGCGTTGACAGAGGAGAAAGGAATTCCTCTGTAATTTCATCATCGCACAGTTCACTTGACCGGTTTTAGTTTTCTTCCCCTCTTTCGTTATTTTTTTATGTCGTGTTCTCTTGAAAAGATAAACAATGGGCTCTTATTTTTGCTCTCTCCTGCGAGGTGATAAGATCGGGGGGGGGGGGGTAGAGTGGTCGTTTATTTAGCGCTCCCAGATAAAATTCTAGGCTGGCTATTGCTCACAGATTTGGGGAGATAGCGTGCCAGATTTCGAGTTTAAAAAGCGCCGCGGCGTTATTTTATGATGTCGCCTGTTTAGTTGCTACATAAATATGATGGTATCTTGTATAGGAATACCTATCTTTTTCTGTGGCTGTTTCTTGATCCAGCAGATCAGCCTCCCATTTCTGCATGTTTGGGTTCGACAAGGGAGTCATAAAAATTCAAAATGAATGTTGATTTTCCTGTGGTAAAATTTGTTTTGAAGACAATTTTTCTTGTAAAAATGGTGTAAGGATTTCGTCACACTATCGATAGGGTGACCATATTTCGAAAACACCAAACCGGGACACAAAAAAAACCGCATCAGTCTAATTCTCATTTATTTTCACAAAACAATACAATTAAATACAACAATACAATTAAATCTAAATCACAGAAATATATGCACATGTGTTTATATGTAATAAGTACATAAATGGTTAGAATTATCATGTTCTAATGGTTTATGCAAAACAAAATAAATTATAAATCGTCAATTATAAATTATAAATAATGTGTCACTTATTTATATTTTTTGGTTGACCCGACTTGCTTTAATATTTCTGGTTTGGAGATAATGTATTCATGAAATTCTTGGCAGTTCAAATCATAATTCGTCAGCACTTGAAGAATGGACTCTACGGTTGAAATGTCCAATCGATTTCGCTCGTCTGTCCACTGTACATTCATTAGAGAAAAAATCCGTTCAATATTAGCGTTATGAGGTGGAATTGAAAACATATACTGACATATTTTCAAAATTTCGGAATATTCCTCAGCGTGTTCACTACATTTAAAAAAATCCACCCATTTTTCGTAACAGAGCATATTCTCATTCTTCCATTCTGTGGATTTTTCAATCATTATTTTCTTTACGTTACTCATTTGATTAAAGAGTAGTGAATCTCATTTAATTTAACTCCTCTTTCTTTGAGATACAAACAGGTGGTCTCAACTTTCTTCCAAACGGGTATTTCTAAAAGTAACATCCAAGAAAATACGGATACACTAGCATTTGTTTCCTTCCACATAAAAAGGTATTCGTACGCTGTTTTGTAAAAGTCGTCAATTTCACGCTTATAATTAGACAACATCGATTGCGATATTTCATCTTTTTTCTCTCGTAAAACATATTTTACACTGATTGTAAGAAAACGTTCGTCGGACCTTTCCTTAATGATGGTTAGCGTCTCTTCCAATATTGAATAAACTTCGATGCAGCATTTCTTGTTACATTCTATTTTTTTAATTCCTTTTTCAAAAACATGCAATTGACTATGAATAAACCATAGATAGGCTTCACTCAAGGGATTATTGAAAAATGTCAATAAGGTTTTCGGAGCTCTTTCCTCAGAAAGAGAAAAACTTTTTAATCCCTCAAAAATTTTTAGTATTCTTTCTACTGCAGGAAGCAATGAAAGCCAACGTGTGTCTGAATGGGACAACACATTTTGATATTGGAGTCCCACGAAATCGCAAAATTCTTTTAGTCTTTCAGTCCTCACAGTATAAATTGAAAAATATGTAAATATTTTAACGACTACGGCCTCAATATCACAAGAGAGTCTATCTGCGGCTGTTTGTATAGTATTGTGCATGATATGCGCCGGGCAACCGATACCCTCTATATTTTCATTTATTTGTTTCAATCTATAATAAATATTGCACGTTCCTTTTCTTCGAATACCTCCGAAGTTCGTATTAGCATTATCACCGCAGAAAGCTACACATTACACATTTACTTATGTCTAATTTAAATTCTTTTAACGTGTCAATGCAAAAATTGGTGATCGTGTCGGCTGTTTCATTTGGCAAAGAAGTGACCCTTAACAATTTAAATTGTATTCCTTTATACATGTCAAAATACTGGATGCCAAAAGGAAACATTTTTGTCGATTTATGATTGCTAGCGTCTGTAGAGAATCCATAAAAATTATTTTTTTTTCAATAATGATATTAATATTTTGAAGAGAATGTGGAGCAATAATTGATTTCATTAATGAAGTCGTCTTGGTTCGTGCTGACGAAAATTTACTTGCAATTACTGAATCTGAGTATAAAACTTTTATTAACTTATTATTGCAATCTGTACTGCGAAATGTATAATGATGTTTAATTGTATGATATGCAGTAGTCAATTCAGCTGCATTTATTTTATATTCTTCATCGGAACTAGGTTTGCTAAAAAAAGAATCTACTGTTCGTGAAGAACTTGCAGTTGATATGTTGCAAATATGCTTTTTTGACTTTAAGTGGTCCTTAATGGACTGCTCGACCGCCATGCCTAATACTTATAAAGGACATACATACTGTACATTCTACTTCCTCTACGTGTCTACCTTTTCTTATGAAATTCCATTCTTTCGAGTAATCTTCTTTATACGTACATTTACGATTCGGCATTTCAAATTATCTTAAATTAAAATAGTAATTAATGAAATTTAATTTTATATTAATTTTCTAACGTATTTAATATACAAACCAATTATCAATTTACAAAATAGGGAACATATAATTTTAATGTGGATTGAACGAACTTGATTTTTAAAAATTAGGTTAAATTTAAAAAAGGAAAAACATACCTTATTACGCTAGGAGTCGGAAAACTGGCGTTTCGAGTCTTGAGCAAACAGTGTACTCTCAAAAGATGCAAAGCTTTGACCAAAGCGCTGTTATCTGTACGAAAGCGATCAGCAAAGTGAAAAAACATACGAAACACAGGTTCATTACCCCCACTACTGTATGACCAGCGCCACAAGGAAAATGTAAACAAGTACGTTAGTGTGCTTAAGCTTACAACCACTTACATCTGTTTCGTAAAACGAGTGAGCTGCTTGCTCACGAATAGCAGTACTTTTTCGAATACATGCAATTGACTATGAATAAACCATAGATAGGCTTCACTCAAGGGATTATTGAAAAATGTCAATAAGGTTTTCGGAGCTCTTTCCTCAGAAAGAGAAAAACTTTTTAATCCCTCAAAAATTTTTAGTATTCTTTCTACTGTAGGAAGCAATGAAAGCCAACGTGTGTCTGAATGGGACAACACATTTTGATATTGGAGTCCCACGAAATCGCAAAATTCTTTTAGTCTTTCAGTCCTCACAGTATAAATTGAAAAATATGTAAATATTTTAACGACTACGGCCTCAATATCACAAGAGAGTCTATCTGCGGCTGTTTGTATAGTATTGTGCATGATATGCGCCGGGCCATATATGTAAAATATGTAAAACCGGGACAATAGACCGTCCCGAAGACATTTTTCGGGACGCCGGGACAGAGTACCTAAACCCGGGACAATCCCGGAAAACCGGGACGTTTGGTCACCCTAACTATCGAGTGCAAGTTCAGTACTGACCCTACAAATTACTACATACCAGAGGGAAGAGAATGTTTCCTCCTATTCTATTTAAGAACCCAAGTGTCCTTCAGAGTTCGTAAGTGGACTGTATTGCGGATTGTACATGTAGAAGTTACATTGAAATTAAAACTACATTTTAAAATAAAGCATTTATTACAATTGTATATTGGCATGACACCAACCGTTGAACTGACGCTTCTATTCTGACAACTTTATCGTTTTCAAAACAGGATTCCAATTCCGGTTAAAGTTAGAATAAAAATTGCGCAGGAAAGTTGCGCAAACGATAAAAACAAATAAAAGTAAATTGACACATCTATCACGAGTTCGAACTCGCACGCTCGCAACTTCTTTTTCAATTTTTAAAATCTTTTTTACAAAAATTCTTGTTACCCAGATTTTTCACTTAAAACACGTATCTAACATGTTCAGAACGGCCTTATTCATTTACCAAATTTGCCTTTTTTGAAACGAATAAAACTATTCATCTTGTGAGCTGTATAATATTGGCTTTGAAACGTATTTTTAAAATCGTGTGGGTAGATCAAAGAAGTAGGGTAAAAAGTTTTTTGTAACTGAATAAAAAGTTGAATATTTCATCTGAGTTTAAGGCATGGATAAATGGAAATGGCACACAATTTTAACACAAGAAAATAATTACTGATTTTCTGTATGCCTAATTTGTAAATTAATTTTGAAAGGTTTTTCATTAAAAAAAAAACAGGTTTAAACTGGTGTGGGTAACTATCTTTAACGTGGTATAAATATCTTTTTGCAAGTCTATTTAAACCATGATCCTTAGATAAAGATAATGAATAATGTAAACAAAATAAACTTTTAGCAATTGTTTAACTACTGCAGCAAGATCTCAATTCTCAGTTTGCATCCAATTTGCATTTCTAACTTACCCTTTTTCTAAGTAAGCACCCCTTTGAAATTTGATTCTGTGTTCACTTTTTCCAGTTGCATTACATTATTGCCAAAAGTGATTGGTGGCAACTGATATAAATCCGAGAACCCTGCATTTCACCACATGATTCTAGCAGTGTATATTGCACCATGTCATTTATGTGACTAAGAGATCCTGTTTTCCTCACCATGAAATTGTATTGTGAATATTTTACAGGCCATTAATGTATACCATATTTTCACAAAGAAAACTGAGTTTTAATGTTGTACACTATTTAATTACAACTCACAGAACATGTTGAGGACAGTGACTGATCGAAACAATTTGAGGCTTTGAGCACAGGTTGATTAGCCTGATTCTCAAATTACTGACGTAATTAAGACACGCCCAATACATCTTGTTTAAGAACAACAGCAGCAAAAATATGAGAATAAACAACCAGCTCCTGTTTATATGGAGGAAAGGCACAAAATAAGTTGGGAGAAAAGCATCTGGAGTCTTACAGTGTTGTGGAGTTCAATTCCATGACTAGTAGAACTGTCGAAATTGTATGAAACATGATCAGAATTTAATGTCACGTGATTCTTTGATCTGAATTCTGGGATTCTGATATGGAAGAATGATAAAAATCAGAATTCAACCAGAACGCAGTTCAATGGTCCATCATGTAAATAGAAGTGTCCACTCGGTTGTCAACTTTGTATTATCTATATCCCTTTACATTTTAAGTTAAAGAACAAGCTCCTTTTCGAATGTGTTTTAATGCACTAAGACACAGTGAAAAATCATTTTCAGCAAAAACAAATTTTAAAAAGAAAAAAATTAAAGTTTGCTGAAAATGTGAAAAATACACATTTTTCGACTAAAGTTTCCAGTTGAGGCATGTGCCTAGTGAGTGATTTGCCACTGGTTGGGAATATATGGTGATAGCTTCTTGAACAAATCAAAAATATATTTTTTGATGGAACAACAGGCTAGAAAACCACTTGCTTTCAGATGTACTCGTCTATTGATTTCTAATTTTGTAAATCTGACACAGTCCTCAAGTATACCGGCCCATGTGGAATGTTCCACAGCCCCCACGTAATCATTCCTTTCTCGCTCATCTAAAGCATACAGGGCCATGGTAGCCCAGTTGGAAGAGCAACGGATTAACAACTGGAGGGTTGTGAGTTCTAAACTCTGTCCATCCAAAGACCATCGTGTACATGGGGTGTTAAATCTGTTGTGGCCTCAAATGTCCTCAGTTTGGCGTGGAAGTTTGGAGAGTGGGGTGCCTGCTCAGGTGTTCTCGTCATCTGACCGTGATTCAAAATGACGAGGTGTGATCCTTGGATCTTTCCCTTGGGGATTGATCCCGGACTGTCGCCCATAGCCCATTGTGTCGTTCCTGTGCTACTTTAATTAATCTGAATGTTAAATCTGAATTCATAAAATAAATATTTCTGTTTTGAGTCATGATATCTTGTATTATGTGTGGTAAACAAGCTCTGTTTTAAATCGTTTTCTTTTTCGATGCGTGATTTTAGCATCAATTTCTCTTCCAGCGTACTGTAAATAAATATGAGAAGAAAGCAACGGAAGTGGACGGCGCGAGCACGGAGGACGCCACTCCCCGACAGAACACCACCAACAATGCTGACCACCCCCCTGTTCTCGAAGAGTCCCTGCCCCAGCTGGAGAAGAAGCCCAAAACCAAGAAAAACAACAACACATTACCAAAGGTGAAGAAGAAAAATTATGTAAATAACAAGGTTCGTATCGGTTCTCGTGGTCGCTTCCGTACATTGAGTATCGAGTTCCTTTGAGACATGTTAGTCGGTTTTTCGATGCTTTGGGAACTATTTGAATTATTTCATAGTTCAGTTGAGAGGTCTCACACTGTTGGCAGTTCCCAAGGGAGCTGTGGCCTTCCCATTTGTCGGTTTTCGATGCTTAGGGAACTATTTCATAGTGCAGACGAGAGGTTTTCACCTCATTGCAGTTCCCTTGGGAGCAGTGGCATTACATCAGGATGTCTGGGGTTGCTGGACTCGCTAGCTGATATGTGAGGTATTAGGTGTTCTGTGATATAAAATCAAGAACAGATCAGAGAGAGAATCAATATTTTCTGTGGAGTATTTTATTAAAAGAAACTGCATGTGGTTATATGCAACAAATGTTGAGATCTCTAAGACGAATAATGTCAGAGGCTATGTAGCCTTGGAAATAATATAAACTAATAGTGGAAGGGATGTATCAATTATGGAGTACCTGGCAGATGACTGCTTACGGCCACATAATTAATAGAAAGTTTAATGAAATGAAAGTGCTATAAGAGGAGAAAGCTGAAGGAAGTGGCAATTGCACTTGTAAAAGGAAAATGATTAGGATAGAATTTAGTAATTGATACAATTAGGATTCCAATTCACGTTTCCAAGAGCGAAATGACAACCAGATCCGAAAAGGATGGAAATAATGCATGAGCTGTGGTGTTGATTAGGGGATAGTGGGACTATACATTTCATTTTTACTTATAAAAAATATTAATTCCGTTCTAGTTGGAAAATATAATCACATCTCTGCTGTTTTTATACTTAAGGAAGCAGTAGGTTTCGCCACTGTCATCATAAAATGGCCGTGTCTTGTATTTTAAACAAAAAATCGTACATTTTTCGGTTTATAATTTTCCAGTTCTCTTTTTGTTCAATGATAGTTTCTGTTTTTTATGCAGTTTCTATTTTGATGCTATTTTTTTATTCATAAGAACCCTCAAGATTAAGCTGGGGTAAAGGGAGACTTGAACCAAGAGAATTTGAAAACAGGATTGGTTTTGGAAAAATAGTCATTTGCATCTGAACTTATGCAGGCAAAAGTCTTGTCATTGGGACGGGTAGGAGCAATAGTTGCTAGCATCATGGCTTCAACATCTATAATTATAACTAACAAAAGAAAAATATTGTATGAGTAAGATATTTCTGCTGAAACATTTCACAAATTTATAGGCAGTTGTTTTCTGTGCCACCTGCTTCAGTTGGGACACCACTTATCTAGGACTATTTTCCCTTTTAGCGAGTCGCTTCGCAACCTGTACGCTAATGGGCCACATGAAGGACTTGTGCACCCATTATCCAATTTTGCCCTTTGTCTTGCGCTGCACGAGTGCCCCTTTTCATACAAGTTCTTGATAAAAATTACATTGCAATAATTTGATTTAAATGTAACATTAAAAGGATCTTTTCTAAACAAGATCTGGCAAACTCCTAATTACAGTAAAATTCTCTCAACCATTAGTTCTGTAAAGTTTGTAAAATATCTGATTGTATATTTTTGAACTTGGCTCTGCTACATGAAGTGCACAATTTCAATTGCAGTTATGATTGAATCAAAATGCATGTCTGGAAAATGTGCATCACTTAATAAAGTGCTACTTGGTATCTTATATTTATGCATGTTTCTAGTGGGACTATTAATAATGTATGTATGTTCTTCATAGGCCCATAATAATTTGAAAGACCCATGCTTGATGAACGATGAGAATTCGAAACCCGGTGAAGAAATTCTCGAGACTCCTAGGGGTACGTCAAGGGACCAACTCAGTGATGTAAGTATACTTTTTTCTATTTGATAAATTTCATATTGTTAAGATTCCTGGTAACTAATTCTTCACTTCATTTAGTTGTTGATGCAATAAATTATGCTGTCATTTATGGATTGTAAAATACTTTCTTTTCCTGCACTCATTGCCTTTTGGCCTATCTTGCCTGTACAACACTTCAATGTATTTTTAATTTGTCTTGGAATAGGATACATTTTACACACAGGCATCTTTTATTCGGAGAGATTGCCTGTATGTGGCATGTGTCGTCTCTTTAACTATCCGACATAATTTAATTGATTGTCCAGTTTTTAATCATCATCGCTTACATTTTTTTCATAGCACAATTTTGAATCTACAAGATTTGATCGGGGAAATTCCCCACCTAAATATTTTAAAATTCCATCTCTAATGTTTTTATCTTTCATGGCTGAAACTTCATCAAAACTTTTAATTATGGCGACAATAACCTCCTATTTCCCTATTTGATTGTGTCGTTTGAGTATTTATTTTAATATTTAACATACTTCAGTATTACATTTTATAAATTTACCTTTTATTATTGGTTGGACAAATGAAATAAAAATAAATATTTTATCAGTCTTATTGAGTTACAATCTGTCATGTGTTTGGCATAGCTTGTCTAATTTTGGACCTTGTGCCATTAAACCCAAATCAACCAACCTGCAGTCACATAACCACCTCCATGAAATATCTTGCTGTCCAGTGAGGATGAAAAATTTTATGCTGATGCCTAGAATGAATCTCATGTATATCTATGCATTTAGAAAAGTGTTGTCCATTCATATCTTGTCCATAAAATACCAAGTGTGAAACATGGAAATGTTGCCTCCTCAGGGGCCCTTCTTTAGGTGTGTATGGTCTTCACAAACCCGAGGTACCCTAATGATCTATTCTTTTTCCATGGCATCTACTGGCCCTGTAACCCAGTTGGAAGAGCAACAGATTAGCAACCAGAGTGTTGCGAGTTCGAAACTCGGTCCAACCCAAGACTGTCATGTACATGGAGGCTGGTGCATGTTAAATCTGCCATGGCCTCAAATGTCCCCACGCTGGTGTGGCATGGAAGTTTGGAGAGTGGAGTGCCAGCTCAGTTGTTTTCGTCATCTGACCGTGGTTCAAAATGAAGAGCCATCCTTGGATTTTTCCCTTCAGGATAGATCCCGGACCGTTGCCAATATCCTGTTGTGCCGTTCCACTGCCACTGTAATTCCAATTACCTATCTTCCCAATGGGTTTACTGCTTCTGGTAAACATAAGGGTTGCAACCCCAGGATGCCCAAGTAATCTTTCTCTACTTCCCCTCTCCATCCTTTTTTTTTCACAATTACTTTACGTGGTCTTGTGTTTGGCTCAGCTTGGCCAATGTGGCCCTTGTACCATAAACAAAAAAAAACGACCAACCAATCTAAAGCAAGCCATACTCACCCTCTAAGCAGATCCAGGGGTATCCAGGTATTTTAATATTTGCTTCTGCAGTGAGTAAGCTTAAATAGCAATAGCCAAAGCACAACTTGTCTTTTGAAAGTCATGGCACATGTTATGTGAATAAATGTGTTGCTAAACTTTGTCTACTCTGAATGAAAGATATATATTCAAAAGTCTGGAGATGTCTTGAGCCTGAGTGTTGTTTTAAGTCATGTTTCATTTTGTTAATTTTATATCAATTATGTTAATAAATATATTTAGTTTTTTTCTCATAAATTGTTTGATATGATGCCCCCAAATACGTATCACACTAAGCTGAGTATTATTTTTGATGAAAAGAATGGCCTTGAATTAAAGCTATGTAAAGTTTTTTCAACCTTCCACTTATTTCTCATTTATATTTGTAGGCCAGCAGTCATGCAAGCTTAGAAAGGGGATATATGGTAAGTATGACATTTTGTTTATTAATCTATGATTTTGTTGACTACTTTTGCATTCAGTTCATGTCTATATCAAATTCATTTTATTGCATACCTTATGAACTTTTCATCATTGAGAATTTTTTCTTTTTAGTGTGATAGTGAAAGTGGTGATGAAAGGGTAAGCAAAATGTTTTTCATTCTCCTAATCTACTACAGTAATCCCTTGCCAAACGCGGTTTCACTTATCTACGTTTTTTCCTTCAGACAAAATAAATACCTATATGTGCATATATACTTTAGAATGAGAAAGCAATAAAATAAATTCGGTGAAGAATGGGTAAACTTGTAGTGCAATGACCTTGCACACTCGTGAAGGGAGGGTGTTGTTTTGTTTACAAAGTGTTAAGTTTTGTTTATGTCAGCCGAATCTTCTATACCCTGCAATAAAAGGTTCACTCTCTGGTCTGCATAGTCAGTTGTTCAGTGTTACATATTCTTACACACTGCACGTTTCGTTTGGGAGTTTTTGAAAATGTCTTCTAAAAATGGTGATAAAGACTTTGTAAAAAAAATGCGAAGTGTCATGACTCTGGATAAAAATATTCAGTTGGATTGTCTAGCAACAAATATGTCTGTATTAGCAACAGTTACATTTTTCCACGATCTCAAACCATGGAAAATATGGAAAAAGCTCTCAGCATTTGGATTGAAGACCAAACACAAAAGATGGTGCTTATTAGCAGCCACATCATTCAAGAAAAGGCAATACGGCTCTTTAATCAATTAAAGCCTAAAAGTGAGGGATGGCTCGAGATTTAAGAAACAGTTTTCTCTGCACAATGTTTAAATCGTGGGTGAGTCGGCTTCAGCAGATCAAGAGGCGGCCAATCGATATCCGGCCAAGCTGAAAGAATTCATCGAATGTGACAGATTTAAGCCAGAACAAGTGTTCAATTCCGATGAGAAAGGTTTGTTTTGGAAGAGGATGCCTGCTCGAACTTTCATATCACAAAACAAAAGATCTGCACCAGGCTTTAAAGCTGCGAAAGATAGGCTAACTCTTCTATGTTGCTGTAACCCTTTGGGTGATCATATGGTGAAACCCATGCTCATATTGCTCGTATAACAAAGTTTTAACCCATGTGCTCTTAAAAATAAAGACAAAAGTGGTCTAGTGTTTTGGCGTCGTTATTTAGACTGGTTGGTAAACTACTTTGTCCCTAGTGTTAAGCAATATTTGGCCTCAAAGTCACTACCATTCAAAGTGCTTCTTCTGATTGACAGCGCTCCCGGACATCCCAAATCAATGAAATTAGGCGACCCAGATGTAGAAGTTCGATTTCTGCATCCCAACACCACCTCGCTCCTACAACCAATAGATCGGGATAATTGCTGCATTTAAACGATATTACCTGAGGCGGACTTTCACTCACATCTTGGACAGCATGGAACTAGATCCTTCACTGACTATCACGCAGAGTTGGAAACAATGTACCATCATTACTTAGTGTTTAGTAATCATCAAGGATGCAACTGAGGAGTTACATCCTTCTACATTAAATGCATGCTGTAAAAAACTATGACCAGAAATAGTGATGGTTTATTCAGGTATGCCTAACAAAGAACCTGAAATTGGAGAAATTCTGCAGGTGTTGCACGAAATTCATGGAGAGGAATTTAACAGCTTGCAGTCCTCTGATGTTGAAGAAATTCTAAACTCTCATAATGAACTAACAGAAGCAGAACTTCTTGAAATATTGGAAGGTGAATCAAGTTATGAGGACGATACCCAGGAAGCAACGACACTGACAACTATATCCCTGACTTTAAGTAACATAAACAAAATTTTTTCATATGCACAACAACTCCAAGACCTGGTTTTTGAAATAGATCCATCAGTAGAAAGAAGTCTGAAATTTAAAAATGGTTTGGAGGGCCTGCTACAACCGTATAGAGATCCTAAAGGAAACCGAGAAAAAAATGAGACAACCAACTATTCTTTCATATGTTCATTATTTTATTATGATTATTTATATTACATATGCACATATTAGTATTAAGTACATACATATATGTATTATGTACATTATGTAATTACATATGTATTATCCTGTACCATGTTATGGTATGTACGTAGCTTTGTTTATTAAAGCTTATTATGCATGTAACTTCTTATTTATTGTTTCGTTTCCTATACATATTACCATGTACAATGTAAATACATATATATGTGCATACATAAGTGGAAAATCATGTATCCCTCGTCAACCACGGTTTCACCAACCAAGACCTTTCTGTGGAACCGAACCCCCACAATAGGCGAGGGATTACTGTATTTTACTTACAATAGAATTGATTCTTAAAAATATATCAGATATAATTTTCCATAATGCAAACATGCTGCTTTTGCTAATGAATTCCAAGTAACTTTTAAAACACTTTAAAGTGTTTGATAGCATTAATTATGTGATGTATTTCCGACAGCTAAACGTGTGTTATTTATTCACAGGGATCAGAGCCTGAATGTGATTTATTCAACTCTAAAATTACAGATAGTAAGTGGCAAACCCCTTTTTATTCCTTTGTTAAATTTTTATTACTTTTTGGCAAATTTCAGATTATAAAAGTCTTTGGTGTTAATTTTTGCTTCCAAAACTTAACTTATCAAACAAAAAGTATAGGTGTACATAGTTTAATAAGCAACACCAATTGATTTGTTCTTTTTAACCTGTTTTAGCTGTTTTTGAATAGCTATGTGAACCATTCTTTTTCTATGAGCCCAGTAGGCTGAGAAATTGAATCAACTGAATGATCAAATCATTTCTCCTTTAAGTAAGAATTGCTATTAATTCTGATGCAACATCTATGCATCTACAATTCAAAAGCACTCCTTAATTTCTATATTTGTGCTATCAATGATTAAGTCACTTTTCAGTACGACCCTAAATCTTTTGTATTTGGTTTTTACAAAATTTTATTTAATTTTCTTTCAATGCTAAAGCATCCAAATTTTACACGTTATTTAAATTAGTTTTACTATTTTTATATTGCAAACATGATGATCATGATTTATCTTTATTTATTCATCTGATTAGAAATTTAAATATTTATATCTCATGTTTCCTTTTTTTCATGTTTCTGAATCTACATTTTATTGTCATTTGGACTTTTAATTTTTAAATATCTTATATCTTTTATTGGGCTATATTCTATATTGAACTATATATGTATAGAACTATATAACCAGCTGGATTTGATATTGCATATCTTGTGTTTGATGCAGCTTGTCCACTTTTGGACCTTCTGCCATAAAACTCAAAACTAGCAACATACGATGCTAAATAGTGTTTTTATTTTAATTTACTAAACGACATTTTTCTTTCTTGATGCAGGTAATTTTATTGCAAAGAAAAATAATCCTGGTCATTCTCAAAACTGTCGTTCACCCCCTGTGCTACCACCTATTCACCCAGTGCAGAACGGAACTCATCACCCTGAGCCTTCTACTGCAGTGGCTGCGGTGACAGCCAGCGCAAGCCCTGCGAACACTTCATCAACCATGGTTGTAGGTTCCACTAGTCCACGGGAGCCCCAAATAGGTAGCCCTGCAGTCATTCCTGTTTCCTGTTCATCCCCCGCATCGCCCCCATCTGGAATTGTTCCTGTTTCGCCTCCACCCTTCCTGCACAAGGGACCCCCTAATGCCAAGGACAGTGCTTCCAGCAGCAAGCTCCTCAGCAACGGTTATGAGTTTGTGTCGGACACTTCGCCGCCCTCTCCGTTGGCGGCCGCGAAACTCATGTCTCCCAGCAAGTACCTTCACAAAAGGGCACAACCACCAGTGCCTTCCTGTAGAGACAGCGTGGCCTCGTTGAACAAGCCTGCCATCAACGTCTACGATTTTGTGTCGGACCACTCGGCACCCTCCTCCCCGGACGGAGTCATTTTTATATCGCAATCAAAGTTTCTCCACAAGGGCATCTCGCCACCCGTCGCAACCGCCAACAAGGACTCTTCCACAGTGGAGAAGGTTGGGGTCAGCAACGGCCATGCTGCGAACATGTGTGTGCCTGCTCCCTCCCCCCCTGTGCTCTCTGCCCCCGTCATCCAGAACAGTCACAAAAGTGCTCTGGACATGAGCATCAAAGCCAATGCCTCTGTCTGTAAAATTGAACAACAGCAACCTCCTACCATCCTACCTCCCACTGCCTCCGGAGACCTGAGGCTGCAGGTATCTCCAGGGCAGTCCAGGTCGTCGTACAGCATTCCATACTCTACCTCTCAACCCATGCGCAAGATGTCCGCATCCCCCAGGATGTCGCCCCTCACCCTCCCAGCATCGCAGTCATCCCCTGCGATGGGCGTGCCCCCCGTTCTGCCGGTCTCCCCAGCCGGCACCAACTCCTCGACCGCGTCAATGAGAACTACAGCTTCAGTCACGATGTCGAGTGCCACCGTGTCGCAGGTGCTGGGTGCCAGGTGCCGCAGCCCGATTGTGACGGCCTCTCACTCGAACACTCCGACGCCAGTTCCTGCCAGAGATACGCACAGTTCCCACAGTAACAGTAGCTTATCCAGTCTCAGCCAGCTGAGCACGCCGGCTCACAAGGACAGGGAGGGAGGCGGAAGCCGCAGTCACAGTAATTCCAGCAATATGGCGCCTTCTGTCAGTGCTGCCTTAACTAGCGCATCTCCTGCATATGCCTCTGCCAGCAGCCTGGCAGGTTTAGTCTTCTCAAAGCCTCAGTGTTGGAGTGGGTAAGGATATGTGCACGCGTAATACCAAACGAGCACTTTTTGTTTTCCAAGTGACTTTATATTTGTTCTCGTGCATTGGTAATGTGTACGTGAACAAATTTTCCCTTCAGGGTTCCCATGGGCCATACCCCTCAGGACCCATCTTTAGGTGTGTACAGGCTTCACGAACCCGAGGTACCCGAGTGATCTATTCTTTCCCATGGGTTTTACTGCCTCTGGTAAACATGAGTATCGCGACCCCAGGATGCCCAAGCGATCTCTCTTTCTCCTCCCCATTATTTTTTTTTCACAATTACTTGAAATTGTCTGTGTTGTGTTTGGCACAGCTTGGCCAAATATGGCCCTTGCACCATAAACCAAAGAATTGACTAAGCGATCTAAAGCAAGCCATACTCGACCTCTAAGCAGATCCTTTCTCTTTCTCCTCTACATCCATCCTTTCTTTCCACAATTACTCGACATTGTCTGTTTTATGTTTGGTGCAGCTTGGCCAAATATGGCCCTTGTACCTTTAGTTTTGAAGGACCATTGAAAAGCTTTAATAATTGCTCAAAGTCCATAAAAAATTTCTAAAAGCTTTATTTTGTCACTTTATTTTTTACAAAAATGTACTACACGTTACATTAAAAAGCATTGTAATCTGGCAATTTGAGGAAGTCCCATCCAATAAACATATCTTTCCTTACACCCGCTAAAACAATATCAATGACATTTGACCTTGGACCCATTTCTGGGTCTGAAATCCAACCATAGCTATCGTAAAAGTTTCTTAATCTGTGTGTTCACAGAATAACCTATTTCGATCTTTGTTGAACGCAGCTTTAAAAATGTGGGATATAAACTTGAAAAGACCCTAATTTTTCTTTTGCTAAAAGAGTGGGAACCCTGTACTTGCAGTGTCAAGCCATAGCCAAGTTTGTTGTCGGTAAAAGCTTTAAAAGCAAGTAAATTAACACTTTAACTATCACTCAACACTGGAATTTTCCTACAAGTTTGGACCTTTCATGTGTTTCAAATCAAATCTCGGAGATCTTTTTTTCTTATTTAACGTTAGAGAAGCTTTATCAATTTTTACCTTATCTGATAGTCTTCCATAAAAGGCTTGTTGCTCTTTATGTGTTTATGAAGATGCATTGTAGTATGTTTTAATTTAAATAGTATTTAAATTTGCAATTGCTTTAGCGATTGAATCTCAATTGGTTTCATTTTAGCTTATTATAGATGTTTCTAGCATGAACAAACTGTCTACCTTATTTGTTAATGCTATTTCTCTTGTTGAATCGCTTGTATTTTCCCTTATTTTAACTGTTTACCTTCATGATACATTAGTTTTTGTATTCATGTCATTGTGATGTTGCAGGAACTCCACCACGACCAACACTATATCAGTTTCGAGTACTCGGTCATCGCCCATTCCTCCACGGGCGTCCCCGGCCCTGAGCAGCAGTGGGAGCACAAGTCTGCCACTCCCCCCTACGCTTCCACCTGCTCACCATACCTCTCCGTTCAGCAGCCATGCTGGACCCCCGCCGCCGCCACTGCTGCCGGTGGCCTCGCATCACGCCATCTTCACCCCCGGCTCCCTCACGCCCACGCTGCCTCTGGAGGCCACGGCTGGACCATCGCCTTACAGAGCAGAGACACTCTTCCCCAACCACAACGAGTACAAGAAACGTAAGCTTTCCCTCCTACTACTCACGAGTTTGTCTCGAATCTCATACAAGTAGTTGGTATTGCATTATAAAGCAGTGGTTTGATTGGGGGAAATCCCCATTCAAACCTTTTTGCATTTTTACGTTCAGTTGGTTTTTTTTAAATCTCATCTAATTTTTTTTCCAAAGTCAAAATTGTTAACTTGATGGGTTAACAATTGAGCAAAGTAAGGTCATAGTGGAAAATGCGTGGTGAGCAGTTATAAACGAATACAGCACGGTGAGACTTAAAAATTTATTAGAATAAAATATATAAAAAGCAGCATAAAAAACATACATAAAACATGGAAATTAGAAATGGGAGTCAACACGGCTCACAAACAAAAGGTCATAACCACTACTTCGTAGAAATAGAACTCAAGATATAAATGAACTCCGCTTATATGTCACTCTGAAAAATCAGAATATAGGGGCATTCACATCCAAAACTGGCCCGATTTACCTATTGACCGAAAGATCCGATTCAGTGTAAATAGCTACGCATGCGTAGCTATTTACCCACTCTGATCCGATTGATCAAGAGTGACATAATCTAAAGTGATCTCAGTTTATAAACAGTCAAGAGAACAGGAGAATATCTGACAAAAATGACTTAAATCTGTTTTAATAAATTTTTTTATAATTCAATCTTTTAAATTTTGATCTTTCAAAATTTTTTGCATACGTAAATTAAATTTAAATTCATTAGTTATGCTGCAAACGATGATGGTCTTTTTTATCATCTGACTATTGTATGAATACTTAATTCTCATCTCTGTATTTTTTCATGTTTTAATTCTACCTTTTTATCTTTGTCTGGGACTATTAATTTTTAAATATTTTATACTTTTATTGGGTTACATTCTATCTTGTGTTTGGTGGAGCTTGTTCGCTTTTGGACCTTGCACTATAAAACCCAAACATCCAATCCCACCTGTGCTCCACCTGCCTTCTCAGGGGGCTGTCGTGGCTCATTGGGTATGCCCATTGTGCTAGTAACCTGCGAGTTGTAGGCGGCGCAGGTTCGATTCCTGCCTGGTGCATTCCTCCCAAGGTGTATTTCTCTCTTCTGTAACAGTAAAACTTTCATTGTGTGTGTTTGTCTATTACTTGATATTGTATGTCTTGTGTAGCATGGCCAAATATGGCCTTGTACCATAAAACCCCGAACAACCAACCAACCTGCCTTCTCAGGAGCTCCGCAGCTGCTGCAGAAAATAAAATAAATAAAATTTTAATTATAGCAACTTATCCAGCCAGTTATATAAAAATCAAATCGAATCTCAGGATGAGACACAGCGTTTATTTACATACGAGAAACAAAAACGATACACATCTCGAAACGGACAATTGCACTCTCGCTTCTTAACTTTAATGGCGCTCTTGCTTTCAAATGGAACAAAAAGAGTTTTCTTTCAAACGTGGCACATGCACAAAAGAGAGCATGAACATGTATCCTTGGGAACAGATGATAAACAGTTCCTCGTTCCGAGTGGGAAGGAGAGAAAACAGTAGTGTTCTGCTACAGAATGAAATAAAGAGTAAGAAACAAAAAGTAGAATCAAAATAAGAAAACTAGAAATTATATTCTGAATGGAAATTCACCAAGTTGAATTTCGCACCTCCTATTGCAGATGATGCTTGGTCATTCTGCTGTCACTAGCTGTAAAATTATTGTAGCACGAGACGGACAAATGATGAGGCTGAACCAGGCGCCGGCCTGGTTCGGCCTCGTCGCAACAAACACTTTTTCATATACCTCATTTTAATGGCCCTTCCTGTAACTGAATGTCCAAGTGATTTCTTGGAACTATACACATTCTTGACACTTAAGCCGATATGAAAAGAGGCTGGCTAGTCGATTTTGAGTGACTTGTTATGGTAAATTTCAGAGTTTTTTAAATAAAATTGTATTGCATTGACATTGTGCAATAGTTTAAATATCTCTTTACTATCTATCCTCCCCTGTAACACTACTCCTAAACACCATTAACTTGTAAAACATGGGATAGGCCTAAGGGGCTTTGCCATAGAAATGGATTCTAAAAAGGGCTCTGCGAGTCAAAAAGGTTGGGAACCTCTTAAAAAGGTTATAAAGTATGTGACTCATATACTGTGCCACAATGATTTCTCGTCGTTGCCATCGAAACGGGCCTTTTCACATTGACGCTCTTAACAAAGTGGATATACATTTGTTATGCATTTTAGTTGCTGAGATCTGTACCATTAAATTATTGTCTGTTTACCAAGACACCCACTTTATAAAATCTGCCTCTACCTAGAAATGGATCATATCTCAATTTCCATATGGGATGCTTGAAGAAATGTATTTCACATTGGGATTTTTAACGATTAATTGAAAATATATATTTGTAGACTTTTACTTGTCGCCAAGATCTGTACTAGTAAACTGTTTCCTTCCACTGCCAAATTCTCAAAACGATATAAAGACATCTCTGGAATTCCTCCTACTATATATATGTACAAGCCCTGTTCCTATAGCAACTGTCACCATCTAAACTTTGGGAGGAGCACTTCTCTTAGACAGACAGCACCTCTTTCTGACACCAATATTCGCCAAAAATAAAATCCTGACATCTACCTACTCTATCCTATTTGAAAAGCATTAGCCCTGTTCCTATAGCAACCACCACCCAGACTTACTGGTGGAGATAGTTCTTGGTATAGACAAACACTATCAGATTTTGATAAGGCAGCTGTCAAGCCAAAAGCGACTCAAAAGCTTCAACTACATACACTATAGTAAACTCTAACTTGTAAGGTGATTTGCTTCAGATGTTACATCCATGGTCACCTTGTAACATACCACAAGCTGTCAAATCCAGTGATAAAAATTGCTTGTGAGCAGATGAATCCAGTGCTGCTGTGGGTTGGAAATAAAGCGATTGCTTTGAGGTAAGGTACACATGACTCCTATAGTGCGACTCCAACGAGAAGGCAGTCGATTTCTGAATAGATGTGAAAAGTGGTTAGGAGGGCTGCCAGAACCAGAATCTTTGCTAAAAACACTGGAAGGACTTTGTTTGAATTCCAACCTATCCCCTTATTTAAAGAATCGACTTGTCCGAAACCGTGGGACTTGTCTGCTTTCTTGAGGGAGCGGACTATATCAGCATTACAATTTTATTATGATTGAATTTTATATGTATCCAAAAATAGAGTGCATAAAAAGATTCACTTCATACACACAGCACTGGGATGTACTTCTCTGACAAGGACAAAATTGTACTTATAAAATTAAATACACTTTTCAAGATAACTGCAAAACATTTAAATATTTTTGAAATGCAGCCCCTTTAGACATTAGTTCTTGGGGCTGCCACCCTAGTTGCCCGCCCTTAGCTACACCACTGGATTGGGTGAAATAAAATCTGAGTTACAAGTTTAACTCAAAAAACCACACATTTAATTGAAAAGTTAGATTATTGTGTCAAAACCTAGTCTGAGATAGTTCACTCAAAAACACAATAGCACTTTAAAAACTTTTCAACTACCTTTGATGGCTATGGGAGGAGTGACAGTTTTCTTTCTTCCCAGATCCTGACTTCCTAAGGAGAGAACTGGACACTAGGTTCTTAGCCTCTCAAGACCATTCCATTCCAATTCCTCCCCCTCCCTATATGCAGAGTGAAGTGCAACACCACAGCCAGATGCACCAGCAGGGACCTTTCATAGCTCCGCCCCCTCTGGGTGCTCCAATGGTGTCGCAGCCCGCTTCTCATTTGGTGAGTACTCATTGGCCGTACTGTTTTTTTTGTATTTTCTAAACGGGAGGTGTCTGTAAAATGTTAAAATTATACGATGCTTGGCAGTCTTGAACTGCAGATGGTTATTAAATTATCAATGGAATTATTCATGTATTCTTATAGCTCGACCGCACTTTTGAATGGTGATATATGAACTATAACATTTCATTTAATAAATTATTCCACCGAAGCTTTCATTTTCAACCCAGATGGACAAATTTTTTATGGAAAAGCCGTGTAATGCAAAGTGGGACGCTTCATAGTTGTGGGTTTACAAAAGGTGCTGTAGGAGTAGATTGAATGAAAGGTCACATAGTTTTAATTGCTGAATTGGCAAAGTATGAATTAACTTATGAAGGATCAAATATTAGAAATTAGCAAGAAAAGTTTTAGAGAAGATTAATAATAAAAGGACTAAAAAGATTTAATGGTAGATTTTTAAGATGTGAAGAAAGGAATATACTTTCAAAATTCCGATATTTTTAGTTTGTTGAAAAGTGAGTGTTGCAACAGGACAGCTTTGTAGTAAGATGACTCAAATCACTTACAGAGATCATAATGATACAGGGTAAGGTAAACTTAATTTTTTCAGTTGTGAGCAAAAAATAAAAAGTATCGTAAAAGCTTTCTGTGACCAGCAGTCTCAGTATTTATTTTTTCCAAATATAGTATTTGTAAATCTCAGGAAGAAAAGGTAAAATAATCTTTAAAATATACTTCATGATTTCATTGTTTTAAAGTGAAATTATATCTCATGTAAATAAAATAAGAATTGTAATGTTTGATTCAATCTACATAAACACTATACCCTGGCCATTTAAATTACCTTGTGTATATATGTAGCTGGTATTTATTCAGTTTACAAGTGTAAACATTTGTTGAATGTGTGTTATATCGAAATGCCCAGTTCAGTATTTGGAAGGTAGGATGAAATGATGTCAAAGTGAATGCTTTTAAACAAAGATTCCTTACTGTTTATTGCTTTTATTTAAGACTCTCCAAAGTCCTGGAAATATAGATTTTGTCACAGTTGATAGCTGTGAAGACAAAGAAGTTCAGGCCTTACTGTATTATGGAAAAAATGTAAATATGATTCAGTTGTGCATCCAAGTTATGTGTTTCAATGTTTCTGTGTTTGCAACAAACCAGACCTGGGGTCACTCCATTTTCAGAAAGATTTTTTTATTTGAGCTTCATTTTCCTTCAGAATTTTTTAAGGATTCTGGATAATGTCCTCAGTTTAGGTTTGCTGCATCTTGTTTTTCTTCTGTGTGAGTGAAATGTGGGTTTTCATTTCAATTCGGCTTTGTCAAGTGTCGAAATATATCGAATGATCAATCGCAGAGAATCAGGTTTGGAACAGTTCACACAATGTTTCATTTGAAAAAATTATAGAGTGCATGCAAAATAAAATTGTCACTAAACAGGACACATTCAGACGGGAGGTCCGAGGAGCCCCCTAAGTGTTCTTGACGTTTAAAAATTAATACTAGAATTCATTTAATGTAAATCGAAGTTTTGTCTATCCCATAAGTAATAAGCAAATATTTTATACCAGTCCACAAAACAAGTAAATTGTGGACAAAATATAGTCAAATATAGTATTTGCAAATGAAATGCTCATTTATTGCTAAAGCAATTGGTAAACCAAGCAAAGAATCAATTAACGTGCTAGGTGACACCTTTAAACCTGGCCTAATTAGCCCTCATGTAGCAAAAAAAAAAAATGGTCGTAGAGTGGCCAAGCTAGGTGACTGAATTGGAAGAGGTTGGAGTGAACCAAAAAATCTTGTCTATTTGCTCGACATGAGTGATCAAAGATATATTCAGAGAAAATGTATGTGTTCACAGGTCTTGAGAGCCTTCCCTGAAGTATTTAAAAACAATCAAAAATACACACTGAAGGTAATTCAATCAGCAAAGGTTCATTTGTCACAAAAGTAAAATGCACCAATGTGTGTCTCTGAAAACAGTCAAAAAGGTATTCATTTAGTACTATGGTCTTGCGATTAAAATAGGAAAGAGGGAGAGAACATTGAGCGAACACCGAAATTATTTTCTGAATACATGCCTATCACAAAAAAGTTGCATAAAGTAATTCCATCTATCTTGGTACTTAGTAATAACTGTTAACAAATGAACATAAAAAATTAATATTGTCATAAGGAATGGAATTATGTGATGCAATTGCTGTTAACACTATATTCAATGTGGTTAATTTGTGAGAACATTCATAAACTTTCACTGAACTATCTCCAAAGTCCTGGTGTGCACAACTTTGGATCTAATAATCGTATCAAAGTTATAGTAATATAAGTACTTATTATCAAGAGATGTAACTATAACTCTTATTAAAGTTGCATTTCTATCTTATTCAACTTAGCAGAAAATGCAGTGTATTAAATTCACTAACTTGTATTTTTAACTCAATACATTTTAGAAATTTCAAAAGCAGATTTTCATTTGAAGAATGAATTACTAAAATGACTGCTAACATTCAAAATAATTTAATTACTTACTGCCTTGTACATATAATAAGCACGTAGTAAAATGACAAATAATGCAATGAGTGTTGATATATTTACTTTTGGAATGCATTTTTATTTCAGTTCATTACTAATTTGTGGACATTAATGTCTTAAGATCTAAGAAAACATTTTAAATCTTACTGTGCATATATCGAGTCTTGTTTAGTGTTATTCCTGAAACCTTTTTGTTTTTATGTAAATAAAACTTATAGCAATGTTGGGAAAAATCCTTGAATTTCTTATATTATTTATAAAAGATAGTTTATCATTTAAATTTGCTTTGCTGGGAATTAACTTCATATTTTGCTTTTTATGTATTTGAAATTTTTAGTTATTTTTCTCAATATTTAATTGTTTCCTTCCTTTCTAGTATGAAAAATATCCTAAGTTGGATTCCTCCTTGTACAGAAGACCATCTGTAAGTAAATTACTCTTTTGGATTGCAAAAAAAAATATTTTTTTCAGGTTGACGCCACCATTAATTTAAATTTCAGCTTAGATAGAAACCAGAATAATTTATTTTTCTGACACTTTGTGTTTATTCTCTGTCCAATTTTTGATGCTCCAATTAGTCCTTGAGTTGTAAGTAGTGAAAATAGTATGACCTTAAATCAAAGATATTTTTCTTTTCTTTTTATAACAATCACCTAAACTACCTTAAGTAACTGGATTGTATATGATAAATCATATACTTTTTTGGAGTTCATCTCTATGCACTTGAAGCCAGATCTTTTTGCCATTAAATAGTTTCCTGATAAATATACATGTTAATTTTCCCTTATGCATTAGCATTTTTTAGAAAATATACTGCATTTTTCAGGTATGCGTTCTTACAGCTTGTTTGTTCATACCAAATATTTAAGCAATATATGCATATTTAATCCTCCTTCACCCATAATGTATTTCATGTATGCACCTGTTAAATCTGCATTCTGTGTGCTGTATATGTAAACTAATGTTCTTCAAGCGCTCACAAAGTCTTCACATTACACTAGTACATTTACACTTTGTTTTCACTTGGATGTTATGTGTATGCTGAATCACCTTACCCACATTTAATTCTGTATGTTCTGTATATCATACTCTATCTAGTTAAAGAGTATGAATGTTAAATCTCCATGCATTTTCACTGTGTGCACTAAATTTCCTTTCTCATGTCATACATCTAAAGAATCATTTCCTTGTGGAGTGATTCACACATATATATCCTTCATATAACTTCTCCAATAGAACCTTTCCTGGTATTCTTTCAACTAATCAATGGGGTTATTTACATATGTGTTGTGGTAGAAAAACAATATTACTTTATTTGAAAATCCCCTGATGCTAGGTTTGAGTTGTAATCGGCGCAGGTTCGATTCCTGTCAGGTGCATTCCTCCCTGGGTGTATTTCTCTTCTGTGTCGGTAAAAACTTTCATGTGTGTGTCTATTACTAGATATTGTATATCTTGTATCTAGTGCAGAAAGGCCAAATGTGGCTCTTGCACCACAAAACTCCAAAAAATCAACCAACCCATGATGCTAGGTGGGTTACTGTAGCAAGAGATATGAAATCATTGTTTATCACCAATTTTAGGCCTTAGTTAGAATCAGGTGTCCCTTATTACAGTATAGTTGTGAATTGTTGCCTTGCCATGGTGGTATAGTTCTTCAGCTATCAAAGAAATGCACAGGAATTGTAAAGACACGTTTTATTTAGCTGGGATGAAACTGAACGCAAACGCATCACAATGAAATATTTATGGGAATGTGTGAGTTCACAGTCAAGTCTCCAAGAAACCTCCCAAAGTACGATTTTAGTTTTAGTTAACCAGGTATAGATAATGCCATATCTCTATAAGACCTCCCTACGCATCCAGTTTTCGTACTCTCTAAGTACCTTCTAGCCTGACTGCGTCATGAATCTTCATCTCGATTGCGTCACCTGGAAACAAGCAGTAATCAGCCCAGGTGGTGCCAGACACTCTACAATTGTTTAATTGAATATATTGGGGCTGCAATTCAAAGAGCAATGGATTAGCAACCAGAGGGCTGCACATTCGAAACTCGGTCCAACCAAAGACTCATGTACCCGGGCTGGTGCATGTTAAATCTGTCATTGCCTCAGATGTCCTCGTTGGTGTGGACATGAGTCTGGGAGAGTGGGGTGCCAGATTAGGCGTTGACTTCGTCATATAACAATGATTCAAAATGACGAGGCGTTGTCCTTGGATCTTTCCCATCGGGATGGATCTCGGGCCGTCGCCAATAGCCCGTTGTGTTGCTTCAGTGGGATGTTAATTAACTACCTACCTACCTTCCTTCCTTCAATGTATTGTACTAATGTGAATAATATTCTGTTTATGTGTGTTACCTTTAACACTGTCTAATGTGTGCGTTTTTAATATCTTAGATTGGTCTATCCAGTTATCCTCCTGTGTCCTCCCTTTTCACCTCCAGTGGAGGTGCCTCCACACCTTTTGTTCCTCCAGCCCATCTTGCAGCTCTACAGCCAAAGGTATTTCGACAATTGCCAACAGTTCTTTGTTGAGGAACAATACACTCTTATTACCATGAAATACATATTGCTGTTCTTCACCTAAATTATCTTTACAATCTTTTGACTTTTACTCCTCAGTATTTGTATCAGTGTGATTTCTTTCTCGATATATCACACTTCTTGGAGATAAGAAAAGGCAAGATTTTCCAAGAGTAGCGACCCTGTTAAACTTAGTTCACACTCTAAAAATACAAAACTCCACAATTGCATTCCCATAACTTTCTAATTATAACACATCACACAACCCTATGGTTCTCACAGACAACCGCGCTCATAGAACACGACACAAAGAATGATATAAAACTCATATACAGCCTGTCAGACACAACCACAATAATACATCCGCATTTGGAAGGTGATGCAAGAATCACACAAAGTTAGATCAGAAAAGATGATACAATGGATAAGGAATGAAATCTTGAAAGAGTGACAAACTACTAGCGGTAGCACAACTCTTCGACTACTTACCTCCAAGAGAACACGCGTGTCCTTCAATGTTGTTTCTACTGCATTACAATTCATGCAGGCGTAAACAGACCCACATTCGAGTCGGTGACCACACCAATCGTCAGCTCAGGTGTTGCTCCAGTGCGACGTTAATTAACTACCCCCCTTTGGGAAAATGCTTCATAATTGTAAACACTACTTTGCCCTTGTTGCAGAAGTATTTTACCAGATTTATATGTGTTGATGAATGCTTTTATTACTATCTTTGGAATACAACGCTTAAAAGAGTTAGTTCTTCCTTTCATGTAGCCCCTGCTATTGTGTTCCAATCTGAAAAGAGACAGCTATAGTTATTTTCTAACAAATGTCTCAAGAACACGAAACAAGATGGACGCCTGTACTTTGGTCCGAAAACCATTACCTGATATGTTGACAAAAATGAATTGCAATCAAAAATTAATATTGTGAACTGTAATTTATTGATAGAAACAATGTGTGCCTAATTTGTATTTATTATCTTAATTATTTTAATAATTATGCTTTATCCTCATTTTAAGTATGGTTAAATAGATTTTGCCTTGTACAGAGTGACATCGGCAGCATTCATACTTTATACATTATGCATTTAAATTTATGTGTAACTATAAATTAAACACAAAAATTACTAAAGCCGTTTTTTTCTAACGACATCTTGCCCCAAACCCAGCTTTTCACAAAAGATTCTTTGAGCTTTACCACTGTGCAGCAGATATTCATATTTTCTATACATATAAGAATGTTACTGGAAAAATTTAACACTATGTACTCAGAACTGAGCCGTTTTAAGTTTTGTTAATAATTCTGTTTTGCTAACTCCTTACTTTTCTTTTACAGATCAACTCTGTTCCCAAAGCAAAAAGCATGGTGAGTAGAAACTTATGGACAGTAACTTCTTTAAATTAGTATTTGTTAGTTATTTAGTTAATTGAAAAAGTATATTCACTTTTATTAAATTGTCATTTTATCACTCAAGAATTTACATTTTTATGCAAGTGTAAATTTTTAAGTTTTAATTTTCAAATTCTTTTTCGAAAAACTTACTTTCATTTAATATATTAATTAATTATGCCAATTACAAATTGATGATTGTGGCATTTTCTGTTGAGTGTAAAAACAATTATTTTACCCAAACAATGTTGTGCTACCAGTTTCAATTTTTTTCATTTAGTTCATTTTTATTAAATTATCATGTCAGTATTATTTATCATATAATTTTACTTAAATTTAATTATAAATAATAAAATTATGTTCTCTGCAGTTCTTAATATTTGATCTAGTTAAGTATTTTAATTTTTGTACAGAAAATATTTGCCAGGAAATTTTTTTTCTAAATTTCATTACCATTTTTGTGTAGAAAAAAGTGCATTAGTTTTTCATGAAAACACAAAAATGTGTGCTCAGATGTACTAGGAATGGAGTAAAATCAGCAGTGTTGGTTTTTACTAGAAAAACAATAGCAGTAATAGGAAACAATCAAAGCTCCAAATAAATTAAAAGATTTGTTAGTAATGCCCCTGATATAGTAAACATTGACCAACATGAGTAAATGGTGCTTACGACAAAGGACAGGCCTACCAGGAAATCGGGATTGTCCCGGGAGGCCAGTGCTGTCTTGAAAATGGTCCGAGTTTAGACAGAATTTATTTTATGCACTAATTTAAATGTTTTTCCAATTAGAAAGCAATATAATGTTAAAGGAATTAAAGAAATTTTGTACATCATAACTAACAATATATAGTAATCTAAATTATAATGGGTAGTAATGTTAATATTACAGAATTGAGCAATCAAGTCGAGTAAAAAGCCTCTAGAGAAAAAGGAAAATGCAGTAGTGATATGAGAAACCAAGAATTTGCCTAACTATACTCACTGCCAACAGTTAAGCATGAAGCTGTAAAATGCGAAAAAATCGACAAATACAGCTTTAATTGACACGAAATGCAGCAGGAAAGTAGCAAATATGTTTATGCATGAAACAAAACAAAGAATTACATACAAAGATTAAAACAATATTGAATTTTCATAAATTATAAGATGGAGTCATTAACAAAATGATGTTTAAATCTAAAACAAACAAAACCGACATTAATAGGGTATGTGACTACCCCTCATACAAAGTGTACAGCGTGTGACCATGCTTTCCATGAGGTGATCAACCACCCCAGAGTCAAGTAATCACTATTCCTCCTGTAGAGCAGTTTGCAACTCTGAGAGTAACTGGGGGTGGGAAATGTGCAGACACAGCACGGCCAAGGGCATACCAAAGATTTTCAATGGGATTAAGGTCGGGTGAGTACGCCAGCCAATCCATACGCGCAATCCCCTCACTCTCCAGGTAGTCATTGACGATGTTGGCTCGATGGGGACATGCATTATCATCCATTAAACGAAAGCAGGACGAACTGCTGCAGCGTACAATCTCACAGTGGGTTCTAGGACCTCATCCCGATACCGGACAGACGTCAAGAACCCCGGCTATAGATATGCAGGTCGGTGCGATATCCCAATGAAATCCCAGCCCACACCATGATGCTTCCACTTTGGAATGCGTGATGTGCGATGATGTTCTGGGGCCGATTGCGTGTGCTCTGTTCTCTCCAGACCCTTACATGCTTGTCATCTGGCTCCAGGGCAAATCTTGACTCATCCGTGAACATAACGTTGGCCTAATCAGACACAGTTCAATTCACATGTTGCCGACACCCCTTTAATCGTGCCCCTCTGGATTGGACAGATAGAGGAACACAAACTTGTGGTACCCGGGCGTACAGTCCATTCATGTGTAGCCTTCAGCGAACAGTAGTGGCAGATATCGTCTTACCAATGGATGCTGCAACCATAGATGTCACGTGTGGAGGTCGCTCTTCGATTCCACTTGGCTAAAACATCAATATATTGATCTTCTGCGGGGGTCGTAACCCTTGGGCGACCGGCCACAGGTCTTCAGACAACTGTTTGGCTTGTTTGGAGTTGTTTCCATAATCGTGAAATGACAGAATGATGAACGCAGAAGAAAAGAGCAACATCTGTGATTGATTGTCCTGTCTCAAGGCATCCCACAGAACGCCAGCTCTCACTATTTGCCATTCGTCTTCTGAAAGCCATAGAAACAAGTCTGTCTTGAAAACTAATCGTATGAAAGTTCTAAATACTTTTTATCAGCATTTACATGAGAGTCCACTAACCCTTCACAATGCTGGCTTATACGACAGCCTTTTTTGCATATTTCTCGACACGAATCCGTGATTGGCTGATACAGAACATATTTACATGTTTCCATCTACCTCTGCAGCAAAATGCAGCCTCTCAAATTCAGATTGGCTTCTGGAAATTAACATTTTCCTCTCCGCTTAACTTTTGGCAGTGATTGTACTTAAAATTGCATATTTTCTTTCAACCTTTCAAAAGGCCAGAGGCCAGTAAATAGTCATATTTCTTGTACCGATATTTCGAGTCGGTCTGTCACTGGCTACTTGGATCAGTACTTTTCGGATAACGGGATATGCCAGTCATAATTATATGCCAAATGTGGTAACCTAGACTCCTACTTTATTGAGTTCATGTGCCATCAGTTACATGAAAAGATGCAAATGTTTTCTACGATGTTACAGGATATCACAGTTTTACCTCCTGCGTAATCTAAAATTGTGATAAAATCCACTTTGTATTTTTGTTATCTGAATTTTTGTATTTATTTTGATTTTTAATAAAATAGTCATTTTTTTCATGAAGCTGTACATATTGTTAGGGTTGCCTTTCCTATCATTCTTATCTGTTAAATTCCGTGCCATCATTTGGCACACAATTATGACTGGTTAATCAAAAAGTACACATAGATCAAAATGTATGTGAAAAATAGTTTTTCAAGAGTGCATTATGTTAAGCATGCCAATGCCTTTCAGAAGCCTGGGAAATGGTGTGCAATGCACGTGCGTATTGCATGGGAAATCTACAATCACCAACAGAAGCAGAAGCAAGCGGAAGCCCACAAAGCGGGTATGGCCCTGGCTTCTGTTAAACCCCCCACGGAACACTTGCACCCAGCGAACCACCTCTTCTGCTCGCTCCCCAGGACGCACGAGCTTTCGCCTTTCTCTAGCTCGCTCCTGTCTGCTGCTGGTAATTATGCGCACAGTGTTAATCAATTCATTTACTAACCACTCAATTGATCAGTTTCATAACCCTTTACACTGAAATTATTGGTTACTTATTTCAATCTCAAGAAATTAATGGGACACTAGCCCGGTTAGAAGAATATCGGATTAGCAAGTGGAGGGTTGCTAGTTCGAATCCAACCAAAGACCCTCGTGTACATGGGGGCTGGTGCTCGATAAATCTATCATGGCCTCAAATGCTTCACATTGACATGGTGTGGAAGTTTGGAGTGCTAGCTCAGGTGTCTGCTCGTCATCTGACTGCCATTCAAAATTACATGGTGTTCTTGGATCTTTCTCATCGAGATTGATCCCAGACCGTCGCCAATAGCCCATTGTGTTCCAGTGTGAAGTTAATTAAATACCTTACCTTAACCTTAAGAAATGAACTGTAAGAGCTTTGAATATATTTTGTATTAAATGAATAATTTGTTAAACTTCTTAAAAAGGAAATATGAAGGTTCCAAATTCCTTATTATTTCTTCACTGGCATAACTGAATCATGTATTCCCATATCTGCAAATAACACTCTAAAGATAACAAAAAGTAAATTTTGAGACTCGAACCATTGTGAAATTATTTTTGTTCTCGGATAAATGTTTGTTTTTGTGCTTACAGTACTGCCCTTTAAAATTAAGTCTTATTACCTGACAGTATTTTTAAATTTTGAAGTTTAGCTTCTTTAATAAGCTTCTGTTTGTTTGAGATGAAAATTTTATTTCTAACTTTACACCTCTGCCGAAATGGCTATGCTACTGCAATTGAGAACTTGTTCAGTTCTTAAACTTCACATTATGTGTGTATCTGAGGATTATTGTGTTTATGGAGCTATTTAGAAGGCTGCTTGTTTTGTCAACTACGTGGCAGCATGCTAATTGTTCTGGGTTTAAAGCAGAGATTGTTTCATTGAAAATCTGTTTCTTCGATGTTATGTAGTGATATTTTTTTATGCAATTTATTTTATATACTTTAATAAAAGTATGCATCAGAAAAATTAATGTAAACATTGCAATTCAAACCTGTCTGTTACATTTTAAAATGATAGTTTTCAAGTAATGAAGTGTTCCGTAAATGTAAATATGCCTTAGTTAACGTTAGTTTGGCTCTATTTACTCTTTTAGGGCATTGCATTATTTCTGCATTCAGGTTATAGAATAGATATCTGTCCGAACAAAATCACAGGTAGCCTCTCGGAAACTGGCTGATTTTACAATTAATGATGCTGGCCACTAGAATACAATTTTCTCAGTGTTCAGCCCAGGTATCACAAATAATGCAAATTTAGGTTATAAAAATTTACCTGTATTCTGTTATTTTTCTAAGTCGAAAGTCAGCAAAACTGCACAGAAATTAAGTTAAAGGAGTCAATCTCATGGCAGTTCATGTCTGCCAAGCAGAAGCTTCTGTTTGATTTCACAACATGCAGTTTTAGTGACTATAATCTGAATTTGGAATCTACGATTGGAAAAGCTGAGTCGAAAAATAAAAATTTCAGTAACATTTAAAATTGACATACAATATTCGTGTATAAAAGTAGAATGCTTTGCCATTGCAATCAAACCTTCGCTCCAGGAAAACAATAAAATTCTTGATGTTACTCCTAGAATACCAAGCAATTCAGGTTTTAGTTAAAGTAATTTGAAAAGGTTTGAAAATATTTCAAACTGAAAGTACAGTCAGCGCTCTTTAATCCGGCATTCTTCTGTAATCCGGCACCGATCGAGCCACTCGCGTTCGGATATTTTCGGGTGGATTTGGGCGTTTGTTGACCTTGATTGCCAAGTCGCTCCACTGTGATGTGATGTAAAAGACTTCCAAAAACAGTTTAATGTAATTTTCGCAATTGCCTTAGCATGGAATCAGGTGAAAGAAGTGACTACAGTGGTACTGGCACAAACTTTGGCCTAATGATGAAGATGCGGATCAAGATCCAAACGTTACCAGTAATGGTCAAAATATGGTGCTAGATTTGGTAGAAGCTGTGCCAAACAACCCTTTCACAGATGTACCCTATGACGAAGTTATAGACTGGATTGAAATCGACATAAGTGTGCCAGTGGTTGAAGAACTGAGTGACGAACAGATTATATAAAGTGTTGTGAACCCACCAGAAACTCGTTCAGGAGGTGGAATTGGATGAAGGAGTCATGGCAGATGAAGCTAAAGTTTCGTGCAGAAACAGGCTTCTGTGTGTGTGTGTGATGCATTAAATACATTTATAAAATTTACCGAATCCACCAAAAGCTATAACTCTGCAGAACTCGTAAATTTGTGTATAATCCGTAATGATTTTTTGTAGAGATCCGAATCACAGATGCAACGTGATATCAGATTTTTTTAAACAGTAACACTCATGTGTATTTCTTCTTGCCATAGAGCAGCTTATTACAACTTGTTTTAAATATCATTGTACTGTTAATTTTTCTTTGGTATTCCCGTTAAAACTATATTGACGTTTGATAGTCTGGCAATATTGCTAATCCGGCGCGGCCGTGGTCCCGAACGTGCCGGATTAAAGAGCGCCTACTGTAGGTTGTAAAATGACACATGAAATGAAAATGGGTTTTTATATCGGATGGGGGCTTTTAGGTTTAATGTAAAATGAATGTTACCAACATGTTAAATTTAAGTTTATGTAAGTTACAATATACTCTTGTGCCAAAAATTGTTTGAATTTGAAATGTAAATGTAATATCTTGTTTCTCCTTAGATGTATTCAATTCTTTTTTAGCTTCCGCGCATCCTCGATCATTCGAAGCGTCACCTCATCATTCTACATTCCTGAATCCGACACCCGCTCATTTAGGTAATGCTTCCACTCTTTTCATCTTTTCTTGCATTAAAACATTTCTGTAATACTTCTGATTTCTGTGAAATTGTACAAATGAAAGTTTCTTTAAATTTTAATTGGTTAATTTTTAGCAGTACATTACTTTTCTTCACTTTAATGTATTTATTTAGATTTTTATTGTTAACTGTACATCAACATTTTTTTGCAATACTACTGTGCGGTACTCAAATTGCACTTTTATAGAACGTTTCCCATAAGTTCGTTTATATCAGAAAAGAAAATTTAGAAATGTGAATTGCTATCCTTATGCATATGTCTATCTATACTTTAGGGACTGACAAACCATGTGTTAAGAGTTTAAAAAGTTAATATGATTGGCATTAAACATAAAATTAAATTTTAAGCATCGAACCTAATAAAACCCAATTATTTTAAACCTACAAATTGCATTTTCCTATAAATTTGAATGAATGCTACTAATATGCTTGGAATATACTTCCATGTGCTTCATTTTTACAGGGTGTTTCAAGACTTTTTGTTTTAGCTTTAAGAGGAGGTAGGAAGCACACACTTAAATCATGATCTCATAAGGATGTTTGTCCATGAGCCTCAGCTGGGTTTGCTTGAGGATGCTGTGTCGCAATTGGCCAGTATGTATTCAATCCACACATCGATGCTGCCATGGCCATAATTTGAGCATTGTGAAACCGTAACGGCCATATTCACAAGTCCGAGTTAAGCAGCGGATCAATGACGATTGCCCGCTTATCGAAGAAACCGTATTCACAATGCCTGATCCGAGGTTAAATTTTGTTCCCCTGAAATCAGATTTAACATTCGGTTGAGGGATAACTCATGCACAGTGTTAGCTTTTTGCGAAGGAAGCAACGCCTTCTGTTAACAAAATAAAATGGACGACACTTCATTCTGTGTATAACTACAGAATTCTGACTAAGGATTCTCAAATATTACATTTGGTAGCTGAGATTGGCACCGAATTTATAAAATTTATTTGTGTTATTATACTTTAAAGTTATCAGCTTTCGGAATGGCTAAGAATTGTTCTGAATATGGTTGATTTATAAACATGCAGCTGCACGGACCATGGCAGATGCAAATGCGCCACTGAATGAAAATGCTTTTCTTGACTTATTAGGTATAAAAGAAAAATGACAGTGCAAGTTACTTCACTCTTTGCATCACCACACCGACACTGATGAGAAAAAGTAATCGGAATTCAATTTTGCCGATGAAGTATTTGTCCAGTGTGCAATGCTTTTCGATCCATGCGTCATAAGAAATGTAAACATCATGTGATCGAGAGAGGTGACAGTAGCCAATCATAGCGAGCTTATCGCTTTAATCGATGGATCACTTAATTCGCATTTTGCGAATACTGTTCTTGGATAATCCCTTGTTTAACTCTGACCCATGGATTTCCTAATCCATGGATTAACTCGAGACTTGTGAATGCGGCCGGAAGTGTACAATTACTGTCAAAGTGCAAAGTTAGCTTGAAAAAAATGTTGCTGAACATATCTGTGCTCTTTTTCATTCTCCACCTTAGTGTACCTACCCTGCAGTGAGCACATCTGGGTAGTGCTTGGGGACATCTATTTGTGAATACGGTTAAAATTTGTGTTCCCTATCTCCCCTTAAAGTCTACAGGAAATTTTGAAACACCCAGTACATACACAATTTACACTACTGTCCACAAGTATCTGCCTTGCTTTAGAGCAATTACACTGTTGCATTGACGATTTTATTGCTTTCGCACTAAAATTGATTAGTTTTTTATTACTTGGAAGTTTTACGCTACTTTGGGACATATTTTGTTAGCCACTTTTTCGTGTGTGACAAGCAATAATAAGTTGCAATATTCTGACCTAACTATCAAAGGAAACCAATGGATCTGATCTGTTGTATCATTGCACAAACCATTTAGAATGCTGTTTAAGAAAAACATCTGCCCTGGGAATATTGAGTGTGTCTTGACTGGACAAGTCTCCAAGTACGACGGAGAGGCTTGATGAATGTTGAAGAGTGAATGCCATGTTTAAGTTGGTGGTTTGATGCCTTACAGTTTAGCATGAGCAGATGCTCTGTTAAAATTCAAACTTATACCACAAAAAATTAAAATTAAAAAAAAAAATTGTGTAATGAACACGTATAGGAAACCACCACCACACCATCCAGACTGAGAACAGGACATTTTAAAGGCATGAAAATTAACTGCAATGGAACCAGACCGTACATTGAAACAATTGTGGGCGTTGAACTCGCACCCCTAGTCATATAGTCACCTGCCCTGCAATAGTAACTGCTTTCTTAAACAATTAATATCCTGAAGAACAGCTCTACAGTGAGAAAATAATTGAGATCAACAAAGGCTGTGCCAAATGCAACATTGATGGCAACATCCGACTCAGAAATGGACACAAGTGCTTTGTCGATGTAAGCTTACAGTAATATTTTAGACTAAGTGGTTTGCAAAGAACGACGCTGTCAAAATGCAATTTATTGAACAAAGAACTGGCCATTTTTACAAGTAGTGAAACTTTATATTACGATTATGAGAACTTGTTTCCTTCAATTGTGAAAAGGGTTTATGTTAAGGGGAATCACTGAGACAACCAGTAGGGGCATGCCAAAAATCTGAGAGCTCATTCTTTTTGATCACCAAGGGATAATTTATTTAAGGTGGCCAGCAAACACACTTTGATTTTGATGGGAAGCAGATCTTTCAGATGGATAGGATGAGAGATTTATGACAGGCAATCAGTGGGAGACTGCTAATAATGACTCAGTTATGAATGAATTAAGGAAACACATCACTGTTGCTATGAGCTTAATAAGAAATACATGATTTTGTTGCAACAATACTAATGCATATGTATCGAGTCTAAGCAGATGCTAAAAAAGATTTTATGTCCAAATGGGATGTGCTGTCGAATGCTCTATAATGTTTTGCAAATAAATGTTGGTTATCAAGTAAATTTTACGTTTGACCTCTTTGTTTTCCGGAGCTACGCATTGCAGTGTCATCGAAAGCTGTTATAATTTGCATAAAATAGTTAAATGATAAAAATGATGTTTAAGAATTGAAGATAAGTGCATATCGTCGTCTTAGAAGGGAGCTCTTTAACTGACAAAAAACAAGTTTTACAGTACAGGACTAACTTTTAATTTCTAGATCATGAAACAAAAGTTATGAGAATTTTGATTGTTATGTTTGGCAATGTATTTCTTGTGAAAATGAGCTTTTAGTGTCTTGGAAAAAGTAGTGAGTCTGCTCTGAGCTGACAATAGATTTATAATTCTTTTTGTGCATCTGTTGTTTTGGTTTTAAGAATCAATTAGTGCTTTGAAAAGCATTGATCCATTGTGTTTAGAATTTATAAGATGTGAGGCAATCCTGCATTATTTGAGTAATTTAAACCCTACTGTTAGAGAAATTGTTTTTTCTTGTGTCTGTTTAAAACATTGACATTTGCTACCTATAGTGCTTTACCATGTTGTGTTTTTCATAACAGGAATTGGGTAAATATAGTATTCTTCATGCGTAGTTTGATTTCCTCTGTAGTGCGTTGTTCGACTCAATTCTTGGAACAATGTGTTTGTGTCATTGACGTACCTTGCCTCATTGTATTTCTCTGTTTTTTAAAACTTCATTGGAGATCAAACACCACTCCTAGAGCCGATAAGAACTTCTCTCCTGCATAAAATGCAGTTGTGAAGGGTAATTATGCATTGGAACTATATTTTCTTTCCATGGATGAAATTAACCCATTCCTCTCTTGCAGGTCCTTTTTCAAGGCCAGGTTATCCTAATTTTGGTGGAGCTGGACCTGGCTTTAGCGGATTAGGACCTCTAGGTAAGACATCCAGCTGACCTGTTTTAAATTGCTCTATTGAATGTGTTTTTTATGGAAGGGAAAGTTAGAAAAGAGTCGCAAAGTGGGATTTTTGTTTCTAATCGTGTGAGTAGATAGATGATGGTAACATTTTGTTTTGTGATAGATCAGGAGTGTATTCAGAAAGGGGACATTCCCCACAAATGGTATTATGTTTTAAAATTTTATGTTTAAAATTTTTTAAATTACACTGATAGATGTAAAGTTTTGTTATGCAAATTAGTAGAGAAGTTGTGGCCTGAAAGTATTCAAAAGTATGTACAAGCTATAAACGTTCATTTAGCATTTCAGTCCGATACTAAAGCAAGCAAAGAATCCATCTATTGAACGTGACTGAAAGGGAGGGGATTGAACACAAGGAAAATATGTGTTTTCATAGATCAGGCAACCTTTTGCTGTTATTTTTCAACTTTGGTGACTAGGGGTTCCTTTTTAAGCAAGTCAACAAAAACTGAGTCCTTTTTAAAACTAATAGCAGGTGGAAAAATAATTTTTCTTTTGGGAGAACATTTTTCAAGGGACGTCAATTTTGCCATCAAGCTATGCAAACCATGGAAGAACGTCGGAATATGTGGTTACTAGATTGTCATGGAAACCTTAAGAAAATATATAGTTTTTTAATTTTGAAGTTTAAATTTCTTGGCAAGATCTTTAAGGTCTGTTTCATACTTAATTAACACATTTTGTTCTTTAGCCGATTCATTTTATCTGAGCTACTAAAATAGGGTTTAAGGGTAGACTTCTTGCTACTATTTTTAAAAATTTCTGCTACTCCCCAAAATATTTTTTAAATGTTAAAACAACAATCATTTTTGAGTTACATGTTCTTTGTATCAACTCAAACCTTGTCTTTTGTAGGTATTCCTGGGCCATCAATGCTTGGTGCAGACCTGCGAACATCTTGCCTTACAACACAGGACCCTTGGGCGCAACGCACCTCTCTACCGTTTGGCGGTGGCTCCCCCTGGGGGGGTTTGAAGGAAGAAGCCGAGAGAGACCGGTTGCAACAAGAACGCAAGCGAGAAGAGGAACGCCAGAAAAGAGCAGAGCAGGAAAGGAGAGAGAAAGAAGAAAGGTGAGATGTCTTTATAAGCAACATTAAATCTAATCCCTGTAGGGGCTGCCCAATTTGAAGAGCAACGAATTAGCAACCAGATTGTTGCGAGTTCGAAACTTGGACCAGCCAAAGACTCGTGTAAATTAAATCTGTTGTTTCCTCCAATGTCCTCACGTTGACATGGTTTGGAAAGTGGGGTGTTCTCGTTAACTGACTGATTCAAAATTACGAGGTATTGTCCTCTCTCCCCACCTCTTCACTAATGATTCTAAACCATTTGGTGAGTCGAAGAGATGAGGGTCTAGAGAGAGAGGTATTGTTCTCAGATCTTTCCTTTCGGGATGAATCCCAGACTGTTGCCAATAGCCTGTTGTGTTGCTCCAGTGCGATGTTAATAAACTATCTTCCTAATCCCTGGGAGGTTATCTGTAAACTGCTGTTGGCCCCATTGGTTTCTAAAAATGAACTATATGAAGCATCACTGAAACTCCTAATTTAGATATTTTGTTTTACATTCAGTCATGATCTTGATTTTATTAGTCATTAAATTTAGGTATTTCACCCTAATGCTGTTTAAGAGGGTGCTTGGGAGCCAAGCCTAAAAATGTCAACTTGATCTTGTTTGTGAAACAGCAGCTATCAATTGATATTTACCACTTCAATGTAGTGCTACATTTTTTCTTGGTTGACACAACCAGATTCAAAGAACTTATATACTTTCCCTTTAGCTGGTATTCTTTATCCTTGATTTAATTGGCAACTATTAAGTTATGTGAATACATTGATAAATACTATTGAAAAATAACTAGTTATTTTTCAGACAAACATTAGTAAAAAGCAGTCTGTTGTAGAATTTTATTTTTGCTATTTCAAGGCTAAGCCATCAATGGAATGTAATGAATTACGTACACTACCTGGGATGTCAAAATGTAGATTCTGTTTTGTGAAATGTTACCACAGGTGGGTGGTAAGCTAATTCGTTAATGTTAGTGAGAGCCTGTGACAATCTGCCTCATTGGTTCAATCCCGGTAATGACAACCTGCCTTGAACTTTTTGAAAGTAAAATTTTCATTAAACGATTCGACACCATACAAATGAGCTGAAATTAGGCATAGTATTTGTCGGGCTCACACAAAAATACAAACTTTAGTGGACTAATTATGTTTTATTTGCATTGATTGCTGTACTATCCTAAATACAAAGAAAGATGTACTATCCTAAGTACACAAAGAATGGTTCCTGGAACAGAATGCTGGTGATATCGTCAAGAGATCAGGCACAAATTGAAAAGTTGATAACTTTCTTGGCACTCACCAAGTACATGAAAAGTTATGTCAATTAAGGAGCAGCGCCAACAACTGTCAGGCACATACAGACAATGTCGGGGCGTCGGTGTGCATTTTGGACCCAAAAACAAGTATTATCCATGAAATTTTAGAATATAAGTTACATGCCGACAACTCCGTTTTTCAAGCGGAGTTGTCGGCAATATATAGAGCAATAGATTGGTCGATTGCCCACAATAGCAAAATTAATATTTTTAGTGACAGCCTCAGCTCAATTCAGGCCCTCAAATCAAGCAAAAATAAATCTAGTTTTCTTTTTAATATAAAATCATTAATAGCCCCTTTTACTAACAATTTTGGCCTGAGTTGGGTCCGGGCACATGCGGGACTCGCCGGCAACGAGCTTGCCGACAAGCATGCAAAGCTTGCCTCGGTCCGTGGTGGGGAACTTGGGGTCCCCCTTCCAATAAGTGCATTGAAGAGAAAAATTAAAAAATTCTTGCTAAACGAATGGCAGATTGCACACGATTGTTCAACCAATGGACTTAGAACCAAGGACTATCTGCCAAGGGTGGACCCCGACTTCCTCATCACGGATCGCTACTTGACATGGTTTTTGACCGGCCATGGTCCTTTTGCGGCCTACCTCTGCAGGTTTCATCTTCGCAACGATGATTTGTGTGTCTGCGGTGGGGTGGGGGATGCCGACCATTATCTCTTCGACTGCCTGGTTACGCGGGACCATCACATAACTAGGCCGAGTATTGATTCTAAACCTACATGGCTAAAAAACATTATTAATAATAAAATCTCGGCCTATAGAATTAGGTCCTGCGTCCTGGCGGCCGCGGGGGTGGTGGACGGCCCCTCTGCGCCCTAGCTGATGGTGCGGCCCGGTGCTTGCTGCTCCCTTATTTTAATGTAGGGGCTGTTGCACTAAGTGCCAGCCCATTTTAAATTTTTAACTTTTGTATATATTCATTGCCTTTTAATCTTGTAATTTTAAATTCATTCATTTGATATTTTATCCACGTTTAATTTTAATTCATTGTGTGTTTTAGTTCTGCTCTTGTATTTTTAGTTATTCTGCTTTTACTATTTTGTACTTATTGTGGTTGTCTTTTATATTTTAAATGTATTTCAACTGTATATCTTGTATTATTATTTCTTGTGTTTAATTTATATGTAATATTTGTCTCTTGTTTGTATTGTTGTTCCCTGTAAACTACATTATATTTAAATAAACTCTGTCCTGGGGTTGGGTCCGTTGGACTGCTGTGGTGGAAGTCCTCACCTCCGGGCCACACATAACGCTCTAAACTTAATGGTGAGTGGGCCCGGAGAGTGTCTTCCAGGCACATACAGACAGCACGAACAGTATTTACTCAAAAGGAAATAACCTTGTGTTTGTATAATTATTAATTAGTTGTATCAGTATTAAGTTCTATGCCTTAGTGATGAATTTATTGAAACTTTTTTTACTGGCTGCCCCTGTTTTACATGAGTTCGAAAAAATGAGAGGGGAAATTTACGTCAACAGGCCCCCCTATTGGTTGATTCGACTGTTATTACTTTTTACTTTACCCGAACGAGGCCTCTTGACTGGGTTGTTTTCTTAAATCCATTTAGCAATGAAATGGTAATGAAATATTTTTCAATTGAAATATTTGAAAAATTCTGTTTGAGATGAATGTGCTACCAAATCCCATAATATTTTCATTCTTTCTGAAAGACCTCCACATGCACCTCTAAGGAATTCTCCAGTGTGTGTCCTTTACTGGTGAGAGCAGGTTGTGATTATTGGTTGGAGTAAGGACGTACGTATTGCAAAGAGGTTAATGATAAGAGGGTAGGGTTGGTTAGTGTAGAGAGTAAGGAATATTTGTTAAGATTAGTTTGGTCAGTTTTGTACATGTATGTTGTCGACACAGTGTGTTTGGAAAAGCATGATGTACGAGTACGTAGCTCGTTAATTTATTGCCGTTTGTCTTTCCCTCACATGAGGTTAAAGTCGTTCTTTGTGTCGTAGGGAAAGACGAGAACAGGAGAGGAGAGAGCAGGAGAGGAGAGAGCAAGAGAGGAGAGAGTTAGAGAGGCAAGAGCAAGAAAGGAAAGAGCAAGAGCGTAAAGAGAAGGAGAGGAGAGAACAGGAGAGGAGGAAAGAGATGGAGAGGAGAGAAATGGAAAGGAGAGAACACGAAAGGAGAGAACAAGAGAGACAGAAAGAGAGGTATGCTATGGTGACGTATTGTTTTCTCTAAATGAATACTGCAGCAGGGTTCCCACAGGCCTTAAAAACGTCTAATGTTTCATTTTATTTTTTATAAGAGCTTAAAATTTTAAGTTTTTACATCTTATTTCACTCATGTTCAAAAACTAAGATCAATGATGACTGGGAGGTTAAATGTACATCAAGGACTTAATAAATGAGGTTAAAAATAACTTTGTTTCAAAATTAATTTATGTAGTAATAAATTTGTAAAAATTAATTTATTTAAAACTGGGTCCGTACTAACCCGTAAGAGTGGTTGCTGACAGTAATTTTTGATAGGTGTCAACTTTGGGGAGAGAAAGGAACTGGCAGATCAAGTAGCATCCTTGGTAGCCCAGTTGGAAGAGCAACGGATTAGCTACTGGAGGGTTGCCAGTTTGAAACTCTGTCTAGCCAGACTGTCGTGTTCACAGGGGCTGGTGCATGTTAAATCTGCCTCAAATGTCCTCATGTTGGCGTGGGTGCCAGCTCAGGTGTTGACCTCATCATCTGACCATGGTTCAAAATGGCGAGCCGTTGTTCTTGGATCTTTCCCTTCAGGGTTGATCCCAGACCGTCGCCAATAACCTATTATGTTGTTCCAGTGCAATGTCAATTAACTACCTACTTTAGTAGACTGGAATTTTCTTCTGCACAGTTTTACCAGTACATAAAATTGTTTTTCCTCGATACTCCTCTTTTTCAATTTGTTTATTAGTTTTTGATATGCTAATTGCTGGATTTTAGTCATTCGTTTCCATACCAGATTAACCTTCAACGGGTACTACCACTTTTGAGTCATAAGTTGTAATGTAGATCGGTCTCAGATTGATTAATCTATCCTGTATGCTTCAGATTTTATTAAAATCCATGGAAAAAATTAAAATTGTACCTAGACTGTTTTTAATTTCGGAAATTAAATTGAAAGTTGCACACTGCTAAAGGTATTGGCACATGGTTTCTGAATCCTTGTTTCCATTACAGTGTGTATGGAAGCGTCATTTTCGTGAATTGTGAAGTTTTTGAATGAAATTTTCTCACCCTGATGATTCTTTGGTAACATGTACATTAAAATTCGATTGCTTATCATCCGAAAATTAATATCTACTTCATGAGTTTCTGCTACCTGGTTAAAGCATTATTGCTGAAATCTGAACCATAATTACAAGTAGTTTCTAGGATTGGATTGAGTACTAATAATTGAGCCCAAAAATTGAGTACTAATGACCCAATCAAAATCCATTCTAAACTATCAAAAGAGCATTGTCCTACAACATGACCTGTGACATAATGACCAGACTGAAACTAACTGGGCTACAAAGTTCTTCCTCGGTCAATTGTCCCTAATGTCACACCATTAGACGGCCACTTAATTTTTACAAAACTTTTAGGTGATGCTGATTCTGAATTTTGTCCAAAAAGGAACACTTTTTATCTTCAGAATTGAAAAGGTGCCCTATTAGTGGAGATATAGATTATACCAGTTCCACACTTTCGTTCTTATTAAACAGTTTTTCTTTTCCGCTTTAGAGACAGTTGCATTATTTCCGTCCAGAACATTTCAGTAACTGTTTTCTTCTCGATTTCAGGGATCGTGAAATCAGGTTACACCATCAACTACACAAAAGTTCCATAATCATGAATGGTGATATCAGGGATCATCATCTTCACCATCCTCAGCATCCACATCATCATCCCCACCACCCCCACGCTGCCGCGGTCGCCCGAGAGTGGGAGCGGGCGCGGGAGAGCCGAGAGATGCCCCGCTCCCCCATCATCAACCCCAACAATCCCGTCAAGTACGAAGGGGCCTTAGAAAGGCACGTCTATCCTCCCCAGAGGATGGAGATAAAAATAAAACAGGAGAGGAAGGACGACGAGCCCGTTCCGGTGTCCAGGAGCTCCAGAGTGCCCGGGGAGGACAGGATCCGCAAGAGGCCGGGCAGCATCCCCCAATCGGACGGTGCGGACCCAGTCTCCCTGGTCTCCAGGAGTGTTGTACATAACTCGGTGCCCATGGGCCTCAACTCCTTGGACCATTCCCGAGTCATGGGTCCCCACGGGCTGGTGCCCTCTCCTGCGAAAGACCAGCTCCAGCACCACTCACAGACTTCTCCCCTCTGGGGACCTCTGACCCCGAGTCCGACGGTCACCACGATACCCAGCGCGGCCATGGACCACTACCGGCTCCAGGGCCGGGCCGAGCACGACATGCGTCGCTTCGACACCCTGGTGATGACGCGGGAAGCGGCCAATGCAGACCTGTCGAGGCAGATCTCGAACGTCCTCGACCTGGAGCGGGCTGCTGCGGCCGCGGTAGCGTACGACCGGGCCAAGCTCCTCCCGCCTCCGCTGCGAACGAACGAATCTCCCTATGCGACGCCCCCCACGCTGCCACCTGCGTCGGCGTCCAGCTTCTTCTCGCCCCCCGTGAGTCCGTACCTCAACACCCTGTGCGGGACGTCCGGACGTTCGAAACCGGGGCCCCCGAGTATGCTGAACGGGCTTCCCCCACCCCTCATTCCCTGCACGTTCCCGGTTCAGAACCATTCCGGGTTCCCCACCGCCCGGACTTCCTCCCCGATGGCCACACACAAACTGATTCCCGGGAGCAGCGTGCTGGACCCTTACTTCGCCAAAGAGAGGCGGGAGGTGAATGGACACCCCTCGGACTTTGACGCCCACCTGCGGTTATGACAGACGTGAGGTAGCTGGAACGCCTAGCTAGTACATATATACATATAACAAAGGTTGTGTACATATTTTTCTTCTTTGTACGTGTAAAATACGCACTGAGTAACTGATAGAGAGTACTGTCTTGACCCACATGTTCCAGAGTTTTTATTAGGCATAATTTATATTTTGGTGTTATGTTTGTTATGTGATACAATTGCAGAAGTTTTGGACTCATCCGCGGCTGATCAGATCGGGCTTTCGTATTAACGTCATTTGCTGGTTGGCTCTGAAGCTACACGACAAACAAGTGTGTATGTGTGTGTGTGTGTCGAGTTCATTTGAAAGCTATTTAAGACATTTACAAGTGATGTTGCATACTTGAATAAAGAGATGGAAAAATGGCAATATCTTTTTATGTAAAATGTATAATACATACCAATGACAAATGACGTCTGTTTTGATTTTTTTATTTTCAATAACATGCACAATTTTTGTTGTAAATAAACAAATCATTAACATTACCTGTGGAGTAGTGTGTTTTGAGGCTCTGCTGGCAGACTCTTCCCTACACCTTCATTGTTTATAAAATTAGATTGATCTGGGAATTTTTTGTTTACATACGGTTGTCATGCTCATTTGAGCTACTCTTGACAAACAAGCAATTCAGGGTTGTCAAACTAATAAAATGAGAGTTTATAATTATCATTTAATGTTTAAAAGAAAAAAATACTTTGTATACATTTTAAAGCTCCTAAAATACTCTAAATAAATTAATAAAAATTATTAATTGCTTAAAATTTATGTAATTGAAGAATGCAGACAAATATATATATGGCTCAAAAATATATTAGGTTTAATAGACTTTATTTTAGAGCTACACATATTGCTCTAAAATAAAGGTATAAAATATTTTTCTTAGTTATCATTCTTTATAATACTCATTAACATGATATTTTGAAGGAAAAAATAAAGAAATATTCAAAAATTTGATGGAGTTGTGGATAAAAACAACTTTAAAGTATTATTTTTTATTTATTGGTAGGCCCAAGACATAATTGTAAGCTGTACATCTTTCATTAAATTAAGATGAAAGTAATAAAAAAAATATTTTTTAGTTATACTTCCTGTACTACTAACCAGTAATTATTTAACTTTTTATTACTTGTAATTTTAAAGGAAAAATATACTAAAATTAATTTATTTTCTAATTGCTATCCATTTTCACTGGAATTCCAGGAATTAGTAAACGTCAAACACTAAGTAGCAATTTGTTTTCAAATGTGGTAATGGAGATTGTTTGCAAAAGACATTTTGAATTATACACAGGATTTCAAAAGAAAAATATACAAAATACTAAATCACTCCTTACAATATCTTTATAACAATTTGAAAGGAAACAGTTTTTCTCTTTTCAACTAACTTAATGAAGTCAGCAAAAAAGAGATCAAATTTTGATTGGATTTAATTTTTCTAATAATTATAGTGGTAACATGACCACTGATAGTTTTCTTCCAATTGCTGTTGATGAAAAATATCTAAATATTTTTTAGATAATTTAAAAACATGAGTTTTTAAATAATGAAATCTCAACCTAAATGTATTTTGAGTTGTAATTTTAGTTTAGGCCACTTATGTTAGAAAACCATGTATATCTTAATATGCTGTCTTGATTTTATAAGTCAATGAATGCATTGTTATGATCATGTAGATGGGAGTAAAGAACTATAGACACCCGAAACACCTACAAAACAATAGAATTTTGAATAAAACGAACGAATTGAACTGCTATATACACCTTTCATCCTGCATTTGTCGAGAACAAATAATTAGTTCATATGAAACTAACCAGAAAAATTCTGATGTAATTTGTATGAAATTGGAATTTGTTACTAAATTTTTTAACACTGCAATCCATGGTAATAAAGTTCATTTGTTACATACATTATTAAATTTTTAAAAAATTAAGTACATGCAATTACAAATATGACATAAAACGAGGCTACTGTTAACGTTAATTTTTAGACATCTTTCACAGAGATCAAACTCTATATACATATAAGTAATCATTTCCATCTGAAGATGAATGAACTGCAATTTACATTCAAGGATTATATTCTATATCGCAAACATTGAATTCTTTTCAGACTTCTATTCTATAGACTAGAATGTATAAAATATGTGAACTAAATTAATGTGTTTAGAAAGACTGACATTGGCGCTTTTCCTTAAGCATAACTTCAAAATAAAAACCTTAAGGGCTTTTAAAGTAAAACTAATTTTAACTTGTATTTATGTAATAGGTGAAATTAGATCTTTACAGCAGTAACGCAACCACGGTATCCCAGTTGGAAGGGCAACAGATTAGCAACCGGAGGGTTGCGAGTTCGAATCCAGGCGAAGACCATCGTGTACAAAGGGGGCAGGTGCATGTTAATCTGTCGGGGCCTCAGATGTCCTCACGTTGGCGTGGTGTGGAAGTTTGGAGAGTGGGATGCCAGCTCAGGTGTTGACCTCGTCTTCTGACCGTGGTTCAAAATGACGTCCTCGGATCTCCCTTTGGGATTGATCCCGGACCGTCACCAATGGCCTGTTGTGTTGCTCCAGTTAATTAAAAGAATTACCTGCAGTAACGTAACATTCGTGTCTGGGGATGGGTCGAAAGCAAACAATCGTGTTTAGTATGAGATGTGTCAACTCTTCACTCTACTTCTTTCACGCTAAGACGATGCAAATCATTCTTATCCTTTAGTTAAAAAGGAGTGCAACTGCGCCCAATGTGTTTTGGCTGCGGTAGCCCAGTTGGAGGATTGCGAGTTCGAAACTGCCCAGTCAAAGACCGTCGTGTACACGGGGGCTAGTGCACGTTAAATGTCCTCACGTTGGCGTGGTGTGGAAGTTGAGAGGGGTGCCAGTTCAGGTGTTACCTCGTCATCTGACCGTGATTCAAAATTACGCGGTGTTGTCCTCGGTTTTTCCCTTTGGGCTTGATCCCGGACTTTCACCAATAGCCCGTTGTGTCTAGTGTGACGTTAATTAAAATACCTACCGTACTCGGAAAAATTTGCCAGTCACATGACATGTTCGAAATACATACAGAAAACACTTATCGCCGCAGAAACAATACCGACATCTACATTAAGCTTGACAAATAATGCCTTTCAGATACTGTTTGCGGATCGATTCAAAATATTGAAGATCGGGAAATGAAAGTATCGATTCAGTATCGCCCAGCTATTAGCCAACGTCAGCAGTTGTGCACCAGCTAGTGCAATTTGTTTGCAAGAGTGGATGTCTAAATGTTGCATCAAGTTTACTTTTTCAAAGTCTGCAGGTAAGTAAAAGTAGATACTGTAATTTGAAAATAATATTGGAATTTCATTTACAAATCGTAAAAATTCGAAGCTATTCGGATTTTCTTGTAAACTAGGTCTTATAAACATGTAGGAAGTAGTTCGAATTCTACGGTTTTATGCATTTATTGATCTTTCTAAGAGAAATTTTGGCAGTAAACTCACTAAAGTATAGATTTGATCCAACATGACAATAACCCTAAATTGTACAATATCAGATACGAAAGTAATAAGTCCAAAAAGTATTGTGGCACATGTAGCTTTCGATAATTTCATGAACAAAACACACATTTGTTTCGGAAGTAAAAAATTTCCTTGCATAAAATTCTTTGGAATAAAAAAAGTTCTCAGTAAAAATAATACTGAATATATAATTTTGTATACCTTGTGTTCATAATGAAAATGATCAAAAAGTCTTGGGGCACTTGAATCCATTGAGTTAATATTCTTAAAACTGAATAATTCAATGATAAAAGTAATACCTTTTTTGGCCTAGTTTAAGTTTGATGACGTTCTATTAGTTTGTTTGATGGCTCAATCTATTTGGCATTGATTTTAAATTCTTTTCAGAAATTATGGGTTCAATTTTTCCCATTCTGCAAGTTCTCAGGATTAATTTTTAATGAGAAATTTTAAATGTGTTAATTCTATATCGCATATAATTCCAAATAGCTTCAAGAGGATTGGACTTTGGCCAGGAATTATGGTGACTTTGGACAGCGGGCCCAGTAACCCAAAACACGGATGTTATGTTTCGGATTGTTATCCTGATAACGTTTAAAATTTTTGGAACTTAACTTTTCTTTCCGAATATTTAAATGCATGAATGCCTTATTGTGGGAGTATATTTAATTCAGTTCATGTTGAATGGGCTATCAACCTTCGATTCGTGTTCAGAATATGTATTCCTCCGCGGTGTATTTCAATCTTCTGTGTGTTTCATTGCGTGTGTTTGTGTATTACTTGATATTGCGTGTCTTGTGTCAAATCTGCTCCTTGCGCCATGAAACATTCAAAACCAACCCTTCGATCCGCTTTTTTGGTGTGGCTTAAGTACTTTTTCTACGTACTCGACCATGCAAGTCGATTTTAATTTTACTATTTAACACTTAAAAGATTTCTTAAACATCCGTTGGGTCTCCAAAGTCAACTTGTCTGGTTTTAACGAATATTCCTGATGATACACCTCTTTTCACGTACTTTGGGCACCCAGTTCCTTTCAATTTGTCTTCTGATACTTGGAAATTATATAGTGAATAGCTCGCATTCAACATTTCACTGATATTTCTCTCTGATTCCCCACCATTAGTAAGTAAATTTTCCATATTAAAAGAAATCTTTCATTTTTTCGAACCCACACTTCCAAATTTAAATACTTCAAGTTACCAAATTCGGATTTAATCTCTTAAAGTATAGTTTAATAAATAGTTCCTAGAGTTGGGTGGGCCTGGGTAGCCCAGTTTGAAGAGCATCGGATTAGCAAACGGAGGATTGCGAGTTCGAAACTCGGTCCAACCAAAGACCGTCGTTTCCCTGTGGCTGGTACACGTTAAACCTATTGTAGCATCCAATGTTCTCACATTGGCGTGGAGTGCCAGCTCAGGTGTTTGCCTCGTCATCCTACCGTGGCTCAAAATGACGTTATCCTTGGGGATTGATCCCGGACCCCGTCGATAATTGCCCGTTGCGTTGCGACGTTAATTACGTACCATTACCTAGAGTTTGGTGTTCTCAGGGGCACATCTATGTAAGGACATCGCAACCCTGAGGTACCCGAGTATTCTGTCCTCCCTGGCCTACCCTCCCACTTTTTCCTACCTCGTTGTTTTGTGTTTGGCGCAGCTTGGCCATAAAGCCCAAAAACAACCACCTAGCGTTTGGTATTTATGGTACTACCAGACTGCTTCAATAGTTTTTTAACCACTGCTACTTTACACCCAAAGTGTAAAATATTATATTTGTTTATTATTTTAATTTAATTTTTAGTTCATTTAGCAGTCTAACATTGAATTAAATGACAAAAAGTTTGGTTTTGGTGTAATAGTTACTGAATATTTGCGCTCCAGTACTTTTGAGTACCAAATATTACTTAAAAAAATCAAAAATCACTATAAAAAATCAAAACGACTTAAACTCTGACCCCAGTGTAAACTAATATAACCTTTTCGAAGAAAACTGAAGAAATTAAATATTTTCGCCAATGGCGAAATCTATTGAAAACCTTTCAGAGTAGAATGAAATTAGTTCCAGTTTGACCCAATATCTGATGCCAACAATGATATTTAGACTTAAAACAGTCTAAGATGCGTGTAAGACAAAATCCAAAAAAATATTAGACATTGATTTTCACGTTATTGCTTAACATTTATACTTTTTACTGCAGGTAACCCAATATTTTTGTATGCCTGATTTCATGAGCTGTTTTATATATTAAACCTTAATTAATTGTTATTAACTTCAGCAAAACTTTTATAACTCGACAATTTTGATGGGAGACTAAAATAGGAAGATAGCTTTTATGTGGTTAAATTATAAATCGTAATTTTAGCCACTTCCTTATGAGAAAAGAAAGGTGACGTGGCCGAATACTTTTGACTGACTAAGTTTTTATTCCATATGTAGGCATTAAAAACAATTTTTCTGCCTTCGTGGCCACATCTCCTTCATGTGTGTACGGGCTTCCAGACTCGAGGTACTATAGTGATCTTTTCACATGGGGCAAACACCGATATCGCGCACCCGATATACCCAAGCTGTCTTTTTGTTTTCATCCCTTTTGTGCAGCTTGGCCGCTTTTGGACTTTGCCGAACATTCCATCCCAGCGCCGCCCCAGTTGTGTAAGAGCAAGAGATTATCAACCGGAGGCTTGCAAGATCGAATCCAGGCAAACACCGTCGTGTAGAAAGGGGGCTGGTGCATGTTAAATCTCTCACGTTGGCGTGGTGTGGTGTGCCAGCTCATCATCTGACCGTGGTTCAGAATTACGTGGTGCTGTTCTCTTGATCCCGGACCGTCGCTAATAGCCCGCTGTCTTGCTCCAGTGCGACGTTAATTAATACACCTACCCATCAGTTATATTGCTTATCACGTTTGTACCTCCATAGCTTACTGCATAATGAAAAGAACCCAATGAATATCAACATAAAGTAATAAACCAGTCTGGGAGGCAGAAATGATTACAACAGTTCGATACATCAAATGAGGATGCATTAGCCTTTTTCAGGTTTGGGGCTTCTTCCCATGAATTAAGGATATTGGAAATAAAACAGGACAAAGTGTCCTTTTCCTGTTCTGTGGATGGATTAGCCCATGTATTACAAAAGGATATAGTTGCTTTTTCCGATATATGAAGATTAACACTCCAACCCGTTGATGTGCAAATGAATTTAAAAGGATATTGTAAAAGTTTGGGGGTTCGTAAAAACGATTGAAGGGCTATTTCTTTAGCACGACACATTTATTAAACATCACATAACTGCATCCTCGAAGAATAACACACAAAACACCGGGTAGGCAGTCCCCACTGTACCGTAAGGTTTGGTTCGTGAATACTTGGGCGGAAGTACTGGTAAGTGGAAAATGAAGAGACGGGTATTTGACATTTATTTAGCCAGTTTTGGTGGATACATAACAATGGTGTTAGAGTGGGCAATGCTTTGTATTCTATGGCGACCTTATGGATGATGGGTCTGTGATAGCTAAAGTACGAGACAAAAGCATGGTGTCGATGCTGATGTTCTTGGCAAAGGTACGGTCGATGGTGGTGTTTCCAAGCGTGGTGGCAGCTCGTTAGATGGTCCGCACTTGTCATAGGTTTAGACTTGGTATCATTTTATTCGTCTTGAACTGCTCTTTCAACCTGTTTACGTTTCCTACGCAACAATTGAAATTTAGTGTGATATTTTGGCTTCATAGTGAAATCTTCGACAAATCGTCTCCAATGCACACAAATGGTTTAAACTGTCAACTAGTCTAATGGAATTGTAGAACTCGCCGTTCTCTTCAATGTAAGCACGAACTCATCGCGACCCTTTGATTAGAACTGAAGTTACAGCGGTTAAATAGGTCTGCGTAGGCCCGAAATGTGACTCGTTTCCCCCCACCACGCGGTATAAAGATCAGAAGAGGGAGTGGATTCGTAATCGACCTGGTCAACCTTCCTCTACACGATGGTAGGTCATTTTCTCCCATGGGCTGATTCCAGGGGGTCAAAGCCCCATAACTCCAGGGGGAACCCTGGAGTTATGGGGCTTTGAGATATCAACACTTTTCGTGACACGCAAGTTTCTGCCGATGACCCATTAAGATTTTTAAGACATTCACGTCCAAAGGCGAAAACACACATTGCTGCATGATCGGCACTGATACAAATCATTGATGACTCAGTCTATTCACACCGGAAGTACAACCGGCACTCATTACATGTCCACGCAGAGTCCTATTAGTCATGCGGAATATCCAAACAGATATAGTGGCTTATTTCGGGACTTAAGTCCCTAGCCTGTAGATGCGGCCATAAATTAAAAAGGACAGTTGCTTATTTTGGGTCTAAGGGTCTTGGGGAATAGCCCCAATACCCAAAAATGTCTCAAGATGCAAATATATGTTGGGCTAATGCCCCGACTTATTTGCTTCATCGAGTCTGGGGAGGGTCTCCAAAGCCCCTCCGTCGGTGCGCCCATGGATAAGTACGGTTCGCTTGGCGTCGCTAGTGTTTGGAGAAGATAAACGTTTGCATTCGGTAATCTACTGTTTAGTGCACACGAGCTTAGTTTCAGATAAGCGTTTGACGTCCTTGGGTCATAGCGTTCGTTAGTTATGACTGATACTTCACAGTTACTACGTATAAAACAGCGATTAGTAACCGTTTTTGACACTCATTATTATCCGAGTCAAGCATGAAAGAACTTTTCTTTTGGTTCACGACAATGCAAGGCCACATTGTAGTCGATGCATGAAGGAAACAAACCTGAAATTCACAGCCCAGATTTGACACCGTACAACACCTGGTTCCCAAAAATGAGTCGCCAATAGCCCGTTGTGTGCTCCAGTGCGACGTTAATTACCTACTCACCCAAAAACAATTTTTCATCCGATGCCGAAGTTCAAGTCGCTGTGAAGGCAAGCACTAACTTTTCTTTATGGGACTGAATGTAAAAGTGGACAGCTAGTTTTTGCGTAGACTTCTGACAAGTGGTCTCACAAAATAAAATGCTCCTGATGGCTTTTCCTACCTACAATCTAATCCCCAAAGTTAAACTTTCATCGGTTGTAATCTGTCTTGTGTTGGCGCAATTTGTCCGCTTTTGAACATTGCGCCATAAAACCCAAACATCCCAAAAATTAAAGGGGCCCGGTAGCCCAACTCGGTCCAGCCTAAGACCGTCGTGTAAACGGGGGCTGGTGCACGTTCGATCTGTTGTGGCCTCAAATTTTCTTATATTGGCGTGTTGTGGAAGTTTGGAGAGTGGGGTGCCGCTCAGGTGTTGACCTCGTCATCGTGGTTCAAAATGATGAGGTTTTGTCCTCGTATCTTTCTCATTGGGATGGATCTCGGACCGTCACCAATAGTCTCTTGTGTTCCAGTACGACGTAAACTACCAACCTACCCAAAAGTTAAAACAAATACAAATTTTTTAGATCAACCTCAATCCCTAAACCCCAATCAAGAATTTAAAAAGAAAATCATTATAATAAAAACGGTTGGTTATGTCGTAGACACAAACCATAGTTTTGACGTGAATACTCGGGCCGATGTTGGATTGTTGAACGAATGGTTGGTTGTTTTCGGAGGTTTTATGGCACAAGGGTCATATTTGGCCAAACTGCGCTAAACACAATGACGGAGTAAAAAAAAGCAGAAGGGTAGGTGAGAGTAAAAATGAAGGGGAATGAAGGAAGCAGACACAGGAAGATTGAACGATTGTCTAGTGTGAATAGTACTCAAATAATTAATTGAGCAATTAAAGTGCAGTTTGTTATTAATCGTTGAGATCTGTCCAATGTTAGTAGCAGCGTAGTTCGGTAGCTTTCGAATTGACACCATTTACAGTCCTCGCACCACGCAATTCAAAGTGACATGGCCCAATGTTCCCTCAGCTCCGTAGAATTTCGTCTAATTCTAATGTCCATTTATTTCTAATGTCCATGTAATAACAATTAATATCCATTTCGAAAGTAGCGAAAATAGCAAAAAAGCGTAAACTTTATATTAAGTATTTAATCTCTACTTTAAAATATGCACTTAAAATAAAAATGTTTCGAATATAATCGATTCGACATTTTTTCGTCGATATAGTTGCAGTAAATAGCTTTGTCATAAATTTGAATTAACTTATAACAGACTAATATGTTATGTCAAAATATATATAGAAACAAATACATTTAACAAAATCAATTCAGGAATCCACGCCGACGTCGGAACCTGCACCCTGAACCAGAGATTTTTCCTGGGTGGTATCGGGATTGCGGTGGAGGACAGTGAGATTTCTAGGTATCGTTTTCGACCAGAAACTTACCTTCGTCCCCCACGTCATGCAGCTGCGGATGTCTTGTGAGAAAATGCTTAATATTCTAAAGGCACTCTCAAAAACATCTTGGAGAGCAGATCGATCCTCCATTTATCGAGCTATAATTCGTTCGACTTTACTATGGATGTACAACCTATGGTTCTGCCCATCAGTCTGTTACGAGAGCTCGATACTGTGCATCACACCGCACGGTACTTACGTATTAACCGCATGCCATTGGCGAATATCAACCAAGTTTTGGCGAGTTGTGACGAATATGAACTAAGTTTGGTTTCGGGCGGGAAATGTTTCGCAATTGCCTTTAAGATGGCATCGAACATATCAATATCATTTGAGGCTTGTCTTTTCCTCCACATAAACTCCGCGAGGCAGGACTCAAGGTGGGATGTTACTCGATGTTTTTTATTACGCCATTTTGCACTTCCCCAGATGCGTTCTATATTCTGGGTGTGCGTGCTAGTTTCAGGATCAATGAAATTGTATGTGTGGTTGACTTGGCAGTGAATATAACCAGATTCTTCCAGTTCTTCCGTCTTGTACCCCTTCCAACAGTCGGAAAAAATGGTCGATCCATCTTTAATGCCTTTTTTTATTTCGTTGATTAATGTGGTAGCTAATGCACTGAACACTGATTGTACCATTCTTCTGTCTTATACCCCTTCCAACAGATTTGGCGATTAATCACTGGCATGCGGTTAATACGTAAGTACCTACCGCACTGAGGATCTGGTGCCTTCAGGACCTCACCAGTCAAAAGCTTATATGTAGTTTGCCAAGAACCATCTTTGGCTTCTACTTGTCTTTTGTTGACTTTATTACCGCATATTGAGTCATCCAACGCATCCGCTGCGAAATTCACTCTTGGAGACAGTTCACACAACCGTCTATTTAGAAATCGCCCTTTTTTATATCCCTCCATTTGGTTTACGCATGAGAAACGCCCTGGGAGATACCTCTCTTAACTCTTAATGTTGCTGAGAGATTTAACTATCCACTCTGGGATCCCCAAATTTATCCTTTTTAAACTTATTTCATGGCTACGAGGTCACACAAGTCCGATCATTTATAACAACTTTTTAATTCCCATCATTTTAGTCATCACTCAGCCGTTTTTACGGACGTGTTAAAGACAATAAATAATGTCGGTTACACCTTTGTGACCCTATTACTTTTAGTTATTCGCTTCCATCTATTGTTTGAGTTTTCACAGCTGAGTTTTTAGCCATATACAAAGCTTTAAAATATATTTTAAGTCTAAACGTTGGCAATTTTATTATATACAGATTCCAAGAGTGTATTGGAATCCTTAACATCACAGTGTTGTAAACATTCTCTGGCACTTGAAGTTTTTAAAATTCATAGAAAGCTCATCCGACTTAGTTTCGGTACCGGGACACGTCGGAATTACTGGAAATGAACTGGCTAATGCTGCAGCCAAAAATGCTGTGACTCCATTAAATATAAACCTTCCATACGATGATCTCCGACAAGCTGTCCGAGACATCGTGTGGAAAGAATGGCAGAACTAGAGCAATGAAAGTCGCAGCAAACTCCACAGCGTCGGGCCAATCATTTCGTTTTGGCCTACCTTGCCTGTACGACGCTCCGATGTGCTATTAACTCGTCTTCGAATAGGACACGCGTTTTACACACAGGTATCTTTTATTCGGAGACTACCTTTTGTCTGGTCCCTTTTACTATCCAACATATTTTAATTGATTGTCCAGTTTTTAATTGTCACCGCCAATACTTTTCAGCTCAGGAGTTCTCGTTCTCGCGTTGTCATTGGATCTTTCCCTTCGGGACCGTCGCCAATAGCCCGTTGTGTTGCTCCAGTGCGCCGTTGACTATCCACCATCTGAATCTGATGCAGCTCTGCTTCTAAAAAAGGATACCTTTTAAAACATAAGTCGCACATATTGTTTTGAAGAGCAACTTGAAATGAAAGGTACAAGACTAATTCTGTATCAAAAGGAAACAGTATTCTTATCATCATTCTCTTCCCAGATCTCTTATGCTCTCCCCGAAGAGATAGATTCAACTTGGCGTCAGACTCCATGCACGAAAATATCCAACCCTTTGAAGCTTTTGATGCAGTGCAGCCAGTCCAATAAACAAAGGAAAACCTCTTTTATTGCAACTTTTCGGTCTCTTTTTAGACTTAACACTGGTCACAGAACAATTAACGTTTATTTAAAATAGAGAATTTGAAGTACAGATTATTTTTACAAGTTACGAAGAGACATTGAAAAGGACGAGGGCACAGCTACTGACCACCGAATCTGCCGTAGAGCTTTCAACATGGATCTTATACGATGCAGCTCAACTTCCGAAATAAGACATTTCTAAATGAACACAAGGTAATTGTATATTTTACTTATTCATTTGTACAGCAACTTTGAGTTACAGAGCTATTACAAAAGGGTTCTGTGAGGTTCTCCGGCCAACACACAGGAATGTTGGCCGGACGGAACCATTGGATCCCAGAGGTGGGGGTGTCCTTGGACAATCATCCTGGTGAGAAGGGTGGAAAAAGTCAGTGACACGGAGGAGAAACGAGTTGTGACGGAGTCATGGGAGCGCGACTAATATATCAATATGTAAGTAGCATAGATGTCAAGAGTAAATGTAATAAATGTATAGAAAGGAGCCCTTGAAGGAGCGGCACTCTATTAGCCTATATTGGTGGTAAGAAAAGAACCACCATACACGGTAGTGACAGGTTATAAGACTGATTTTAGAATAAAAGGTTGGTTTAGGGGTTTTATGGCTCATGGGCCCTATTTGGCTGTGCCAGGCACAAGGCATACAATGTCAAGTAATAATAGAGACAATGAAAGTTTTACTGTCACAGAAGAGAAATATACCCAGGAATCGAACCTGCGCCGCCTCCATGTGGAAGGTTGCTAGCCCCTAAAATAAAAGGAGCCTGAAGATCCACATCTCTTAGGACCGGAGGTGATCTTTTCCAATCGGGTTTACTGTCTAGTAAATACGGGGGTCGGTTTCGATCTTTTTCTGCTTTCATCCCTGTTCCCCAGTCCCTGTTTGTTCCCATTTTTTACTTGATGCTGTCTTGTGTTTACCGCAGCTTGTCCAAATATTGCGCCATAAGACCCAACCATGCCCTTTGTCTTTAGAAGTTCTCTGATAGTTAGACATATTAAAATTACGTAACCTCATAATTTAGTATTTGATCTTTAATACCATTAATGTGAACGTCGAGTTGAATTTAAAGGATTTTTTAGATGGCGTTCAGATTATTAGGTTGCGTGAATTCTTCACTTTTACTACAGTAACACAATAAAAACAAACCTCAGAAACAAATCCTTATGTTTATTAAGACATTTCACAGTAAGCAGCTAAACTCATCATTAGGACGCTAGCGGCGAGGCAAGAAGTGACAAAAAGTAATTAAGTTGACACAAAAATGCACAATGCTGCTGTGGATTAAAAAAAATGTGTTTTTAATACTTGAAAAATAATGAAGTATTTACAGCGTGATGCGTGACGGCAGTGCGAGATACGATCAGCGAGACTAACATGTACAACCAACAAACTGTTGCCATCCACTGCTGAACAATTACATTATTTATATTTTCTTATCTTGTCACGACATTTCTCCCTTACCAGTAGCTAAGTTACGACGTATAAGAAGCATGCAACAGAAAATATCCAGTACCCAGAATGCACATTATAACAATAACAAGAACTCATTGCCTATACCAATAAATTTTCTAAGCACCCTATATATATGAATTGGAAAAATAATAAAAATAATACCAAACACATTTTAAAGTTAGCTGCTTGGTAACACACAAGTAATAATATAGTATTATATTTTTCAGAGTATTATATTTTTCAGAGTATTATATTTTTCAGAGTATTGTATTCATAGTTTGGAACCTTTTCCATTTATATACAATTCGGATTCTGCACTTCTGGTCTTATACTGTGATTACTTGTACATACCACAAGACTAACACCAGTCATAAGCAAATTGAAATTAATAATGCAATTGCCATTATATTAATATGCTACTATATACACAATTATACACACTATAACACATCTTCAAAACAATAATTAACACATAATGAATTCAAGGGTTGTTAAAACAAGAAAAATTACACAAAAGTAAACAAACACAAAACACTATAATAGTGAGAAACATTAGATAAGAAAATAAACATTCAATACAATACACCAAATATGAGCACAAGATATTCTAGGAATAGTTAAATATTACAATAAATATAAGTCCTTAGATTTAAGTTTGGAATCTAACTGGAAGTTTTATTTTTCTACCACAAAGAGAGTTTGTTGGGAGTTTAATTTTATCAGTTGTTTCTTGTAAAGGTTGATCAGCTGAATTGTCATCTGGTAGATCACCAGACACAACTGGCATGTCATTTTTAATAAGATAAGCAGGTTTGAGCCTATCAATGGAAATTGTGACATCTTTGCCCTTAATTTGCACTGAAAAATATTTATCATGCCTTTCAATAACACAAAAGGGGCCATCGTAAGCTGGCTCCAGTGGTTTTTTAACTCGATCCACTCACAAACACATGGGAACAGGATGTTAAATCCTTATGTACAAATATTTTGTGTTGTCTTGATTGGCTTCAACATAGCCATATGCTGTTGTAGCTTATATACAAAGTTCTCGGGTTCTATATTAACACTAGGGCTGTCAAAAAACTCACCCGGTAGCCTGATATTAGCACCATATATCATTTGAGCTATTGAATGATAGGAATCTTCCCGAATAGCTGCCCTACACTCTAACAGAGCTGTAGGAAGTACATCAGTCCATTTAATATTGTGTGCTTTTATAGCTGTCTTTAGGGTTCGATGGAAACGTTCAATCTTTCCATTGCATTGAGGATGGTACGGTGTAGTATGCAGTATTTTAGCACCACAGATGGTAGCCAAGCTTTTAAAGACTTGTGAAGTAAACTGTCTACCTTGATCAGTAATGATAGTATGAGGTGTTCCAATCTCTGCACACCCAGTTTTCATAGAAAGCCTTACTCACCAACTCAGTCATGATATCCTCAAGTGGAATTACTTCCATCCAATATGAGAATCTATCTATGCATGTCAGACAATAAACCTTGCCGTTAGCGGGTGGCAAAGGTCCAATAAGATCAATATGGACAACACTAAAACGAGCATCAGGTTCTGAGAATTCACCAAACTTTGATTTGGTATGTCTGGTTCTTTTGACAGTTCAAGTAGGTTCGTGCCCATTCACTTATTTCTGGCCATATAAACCTGACAGCTTGACAGTGGATCGAATGCCAGGATGGGATAAGTCATGGATTTGCTCAAAAATTTTCTTCCGAAAAGGTTTTGGTATGTAAGGCCTTATATTCTGTGATGTATCACACCATAAAGGTTTTCCTGATGTCAGTACATATTGCTTAAAATTGAGTGAGTTGTTACTATTTATTAGCTCTTTTAATTCTTGATCATCATGTTCTGTTTCCAGTTGATGAAAATCAATTACAGATATCTCCTCAATTCTGGAGAGCATCTGAAACAATATTGTCCGTTCCACTAATATGATTTATGTTTGTTGAAAATTGAGAGATGTATTGTAATTGTCGCAACTGTCTTGGCGAGGCTTTCTCGTATTTTTGCTTGAATGCGTAAATTATGATCTGTAAAAATTTGGAATTCTCGTCCTTCAAGCATGTACTTAAATTGCTTTACAGACAAGTAAATCCCTAACAATTCACGGTCATATGTACTATATCTTCTCTGTTTCATTTAACCCTTTGGAGTAGAATGCTATCGGTGCCCAGTGTCCTTCATACTGTTGTAACACAGACCCTATTACTCAATCTGAGGCATCAGTACAAAAAGGTAATGGACATTCAGGTGTTTAGGAAAACATAACAGAGCAGCATTGGCCAAATCCGCCTTACACTTCTCAAATTGTGTTCTTTCTTCAGTGCAGAGGATCTATCCTTCTATCTCTTCTTGGCTCCCTTTAGCATTTCATGTAAAATGGCTTGAGTGTGCAGCGTTTTTTAAATACCTACGAAACAAATTGATCATACCTAAAAAGGTTCTCAGGTCATGAAGGGTGGATGGCAACTTATAGTCCAAAATTGCTTGAACTTTTACTGGCAAAGGACGCGAACCATCAGGGGTTATAAGATGTCCTAAGAACTCTCTTGCACTCCCAAAACTGATTTTGAGATGTTAATACAAAGGCCATACTTATCAAGCTTGTCAAATACTTCTCTGAGATGGGTTTAATGTTCCTCTTCAGAGGAGGAGGCAATTAACACATCATCCAAATATGGAAACACAAAAGGTAAACCTTGAAATACTTCATTCACAAAACGTTGGAATGTAGAAGGGGCATCGCAAAGTCCAAAACATTGAATTCATACAATCCAAATGGAGTGATTACCGCAGTCTTGGGTTTATCCTCTTCTGCAATTGGGATTTGGTAGTATACTTTCAAAAGGAAAAATTCTTCTTTCCATTTAAAATTAAATGAAATCTTCTATTCGAGAAATTGGTACCTATCTGGAATCGGCTACTCGTTAAGACGTCTGTTGTCACCACAAGGTCTTAAAGTTCCATCTTTTTTAGTCACTAAATGCAGTGGACTGGCCCACTGTGACTTAGATGGCTTAATGATACCATTTTCAAGCATGAATTGAAACTCTTGCTTAGCCATATTCAGTTTCTTAGCGTCAAGCTGCCTTGCACGGGAGTTTACCGGCTGTCCTTTAGTGACAATATAATGTAACACATTATGTTTAACAGGTTTGGTTTAGTAATATTTGGATATAAAGATAATAAATTAGAGTACTTGCAGGATTTATTTGAGGTGCTAATGTTGTCTTGATCTTGAATGGCTGTAATTTGCCCACATGTGGAGAGGTTTGTTATTCCATCTACTAATTCCTGTTGTGTATATCTATGAACAGTTGAAATTTATTTAAAATGTCTGCCACCAAGGATTCCTTTAAAAATTTTAGGTACCACAAAAGGCCATTGGAATGGACGACGCAAACCCAAATCTAGCGTAAGCATCTGAATTCCATGTGTAGGGATTTCAGTCCCATTGGCAGCATACAGTTTATAATTAAAATCACTGCTTCCATTCATTGAGGATGGGATTATCGAGACATCAGCCCCGCTGTCTACCAGGAACTGACGACCTGTATTACAAACAGACGGTACTTGCTGTTATCAGGTTCTTTCGCAGTAGGCCTAGCCGCAGACTACTGCATGGATCGGTTTCCAGCTACATGGAGGCTTGTATTTTTCAGGAAGGCAATTCTTACCGAATCTGTAATGGTAGTAGCAGAATTTGCCATTTGGCTCGTAGCGCTTCCTGGATCGGCTTCGGCTCTGCTGCCTATAATGTGGACGATGTTGGTCCCGAGGGTTCCTTTGGTTACTCAAGGCGGCTACTTGTAACTCTAGGGAAGAGATCTTTGCCATTAGTTCCTCCACCAAATTGGGAGTCTGCTATTGAACAGCAGCTAGGTCTGAAGCTCTTTGGTTCATTTCAATAATTTTGTCAGTCATAGTGGATAACTTCTCCAAAGACTCATCGCTCACGATCAGGATCTTCTCCAGACATAAGGTACAGAGGGCCATGTCGGAGAATTCACTCCCTCCGAAGGATCGCATTTTTAGCAGTTGACTCGGCAGCGAATCGCCTAGTTCCAAATCAGTGAGGAGTCTATCTTATTTTCGCTCTCCTGGAACGTGTTGAGCACTCTTTCTTTGGCCACAGAGTATTTTTTCAGTCGTTGGGTCTTTAACGATGTCCCAAATGCTCTCAACAAAACGTAGTTCAAGTTGTGCAACGAGGTAGTTGAATTTTGTTTCCTCAGCCTTAATGCCACTGATTGTGCCTTGACTTGGTAGAACCACATTTCGGGTCTATCAACCCAGAAAGGCGGAATTTTAATACTCGCTTCCACGTGGCTTGCTGTTGAATCTTCCGAATTGCATAGCTGCAAAGTGAAGTCCAAAGTCACAAATGTTCAGATTATTAGGTTGAGCGAATTCTTCACTTTCACAGTAAGCAGCTAAGCTCATCATTAGGACGCTAGCGGCGAGGCAAGAAGTGACAAAAAGTAATTAAGTTGATACAAAAATGCACAATGCTGCTGTGGATTAAAAAAATGTTTTTTTATTTAATACTTGAAAAAAAGAATGAAGTATTTACAGCGTGATGGCAGTGCGAGACTAACAAGTACAACCAACAAACTGTTGCCATCTTTTGTCACTGCTGAACAATTACATTATTTATATTTTCTTGTCAGGATAGATTTTAGAGTTATGCTTTTTCGATCGATTTGCGGATTAAACGCATGTATTTAAAGTTTGTTTCCAAGGTTCGTTACTGTTACTAGTGGGGAAAAATGAACTGAAAGTAGCGTTTCTCTGCAAAGTAAATCTATTTTACTTAAAATCTACTTCATTAGCCACACACTAGAAGGATCAATTGAATGTTTAAAATGACGCAATGTTCCTTTCCTATTGAAATAGACAATTGTGTTGCTCTAGTGTGACGTTAATTAAATATACCATACCTAATGCATGTATTCTATTTACAGAATTAAACCATAGTTTGAACTGGATTGGAGGTTTTTGAAAATTCACTCGTGGATGACTGATTCTTACAGGATCCGGGATACCAACAAGACAGTGTTGCCAGCAGCAAGGTTGCGAAATAAGTTGGTTTCGCATGGCGCCATATTTGGTGCGCCAGACAATGAAAGTTTTACTGACACCTACAACTCGAAATAGGTGTTCTGGATAAAATTAAAGAAATATTCTGTAGAAGAATTAAGTGTTCAAATCTATTTAAATTAGAAGTGTAACTTATGAATTTAAATAAATTACCTGTTCTGAAATAGTTTCTCTAGTTATTTTGTATAATTGGCAATTCTAGTGTCTAAATTTAAGTCCACGGCCGTGAGCGTCAACTTGTTAGCAACCCTAGTCAGCACAAAACTATTTTTTCACTGATCAGTAGAGGTATTCTCCTGTTTGGTAAACGGATTTGAATATATAGCGTTCACGCATGTCGGTGTTGCCACCATTTGATAGAACAAAGTCCCCGCGCATGTTGACGCTCACGGCCGTGGACTAGTTCAAACGCAAGCAATTAAACACCAGAAATGTAACTAAAATAACACTAGATTGGTTGAACAAACTTTTTATTTATTTTGAACAGAAATTTATACATCTTCAAACTAGAAACAATACTCAATGTCAGGGCAATTTAATGCCCTTAACCATTTTTGGGATACTTGGTCGATATCTTTTTCCGAGGCAGTCTGAAGCCAGATGAGGACTAGTCGAAAGGTCGCCTTCATATATCACAAGAGGGTCTTACTCTTTAGCTGTTCATCCTCAAGTTTTCTGTAACGCAATCCTTATCATCTTAAGACTTGGACATGACGAGGCGCGTAATACCATCAGAAGCAGGTGAAGGTCCGGCAATGGCAAAAGACCACCTGCCATCGGAGTGTTGGCAAGATGCTGTCCCAACAAACTTTTGGAAAACTGGATTCGAAAGGGGTGTCATTGGTCGTAGTACCAGAAAGAGCTCATACGGTTGAGGCACCCTGGTTTTTGATGGAAAATTCGCTGACGTACGCCCTGGATGGAGTAGAATGCGACATGTTTCGGTCGTCTATCTGTGATAAAGGAACAATTAGATAACTGAGTCAAGGAATTGAGTTACGTATTTTAGACAAATAAACTTGACAAATAGTTTTCATACTGTGGTCTCGGTATTGCCCAAGAAAAATCAGTGCACCAAACTAAACTAGTACATGACCTAATAAGTTTAAAATCACTAACTTTCAATTTGTTTTATTACTATTAGTAATCGAAATGTGAAATCAAATATTAAACGTTTGAAGAAAATAGCCTTGTCTATTTCATTTTGATTTCTTTTATTTGAAAAGGAAAGTTCGAAGTTACGCTGTTCTTGACCAATAAACTATCGTGTATCACAATTGGAAATTTATTCTTTAGAATTTTTATGGACGCGTTCAAAAGCAAGTGATGTCATGTTCCGATAACGTATAGGAAACGCATTTCACCTTAGGAACACTACCGCACCTATATTTAGCTTTACAGAAAACGGCTCATGCTAGGAGTTTAGGGTACTCGTGATTTTTGAGTACCGCGGGTTTTCTGGTCTCAGTTCTCAGAATAGGGTTCCCGGAAGTTCAATATATCAGTTTTTATGGAAATATGTATTTTAATACTGTTACATAAAAAGCGTGGAACGCAAGTGCTACTAATGCTCTTTTGAACTATCCTAATCAAGTTGGTGCAAAATATCCTTTATTGTTTTCAATAGAAATAAATTATTCTTGAACGATATTCATTGGTTTTTTAATTCAGGATATCCATAAATTTTGCACATGACTTAATACAAGACTGCTACTATATTAACCAGAAGCAGCTACTATATTAACCGACTTTATTAACCAGAAGCAGGACATAAAAAAGGGTAGTTTGATGACGAAATTTGCTACAAAAGTACTGACCCAATAAAATGTCTTCCCTCGTGGGCTGTATGTCGAACAAATGCCTCCTAAAACTTATTGAGGTTTTTCCAGGGCCGTTTCTGAGTGGTGTGCTTTACGTGTATTTGCATGTAATCTCGTTAGTTGCGGCGAGTTTTATAGCGCAAGAGCCATATTTGGCCAACTGCGCCAAACGCAAGACAAAACTTCAAGTAATGGACTAATACACAATGAGTTTTAATGACACAAGAAATACAGGTGGGGAGGAGTTGAACCTGCGCTGTCTATAACTCGCACATTACCTGGTTGGTTTTGTGTTTTATGACGCAGGGGCCATATTTGGCCAACCTGCGTCCAACAAAAGACAGACAATGTCAACTTATTGCGAAAAAGGATGGAGAGGATCCCTCTGTCATCCTGGAGTCACGACTCCCATATTAACCAGAGGCAGTAGGCGCGGGAAAGGAATAGATCACTAGGGTACCTCGGGTTTGTGAAGCCCGTTCACACCTAAAGATACGCCCCTGAGCGACGTACGCTATCTGGAAAGGGGCGTCCAACACAAAGATAGGTATTTTAATTAACGTCGCACTGGAAGAACACAAGGGGCTATTGGCGACGGTCCGGGATCAATCCCTAAAAATCCAAGGACAGAAACCACATTCTCCAAACTTCCACATCAAGGTGAGGACATTTGAAGCTACTAGTCTTTAGCTGGACCGAGTTTCGAGCTCGCAACCCTCCGGTTGCTACTCTTCCAACTGGGCTACAGCGACCCAATGAAAACGCGTAGTTCTGAAAAAGCCAATTCAACATTTTCGGGTCCGAAGGTAAACAAATAGTGTGCAGGGATATTACTTAACACACAGGTACTCAAAAAAAAATGTGTTTCCTACAGTGGAGCACGGATAATGGAAATTACAATTCAAAAGGCTTAAACGCTTGAACTTATGCACCATGGAACTGCAACAGCTTTTGCTTTATTATCTTTCAAGTGCACTTTCAATCTGGTGAGCCTTGTGCAATTTTATGGCCACGGTAGCCCAGCTGGAAGAGTTACTGATTAGCAATCGGAAGGTTGCAAAGTTTGAAACTAAGTCCAACCAAAGACCGTCGTGTACACGGTGGACGTTAAATTTGTCGAGGACTCCTATGTCCTCACGTTGGCGTGGTGAGGAAGTTAGGAGAGTGGGGTGCCAGCTCAGGTACTCACATCGTCATCTGACCATAGTTCAAAATGACGAAGCGCTGTCCTTGGATCATTTCCTAAGGGACCGATCCCGGATCGTCACCAATAGTCCGTTGTATTGCTCCAAGTGCGACGTTAATTAACTACCTACCTGGGACAGGGGAAAGAAAAGAGAGTCGCGGTAACCAAGATACCATTTGGGAGGAGGCACAAAGTTAGAAGCACAGCAACACTTCGATATATCGCTCATATATGGCCGACAGGAGGATATGGAGGGTTCACGAGATCTTAAACTTCTCGATAGGGTCGACGAGAGGCTTAACCTGAGAATCGTAATTTTTCGTATTGGGGGACGCGGATAGTAAATGGGTGACCTTATTTTCCTTAGCTTAATTTTTAAGACCTTAATTTCACTCGATTAGCTCACGTTGGCGTGAGGAAGTTAGGAGAGTGGAGTGCCAGCTCAGGTGTTGACCGCGTCATCTGACCGTGATCAAAATTACGTGTTGTCCTTGATCCTTCCTTTTGGGATTGATCCTGGACGGTCGCCAATAACCCGTTGTGTTGCTCCAGTGTGAAGTTAATTACCAATTCTCGCGTTCTCAGTCTCTTTTACGCAGGCTAAGAGCCAACTCCTCTCATGGACGAAAATCGGTTATTTTTTTTATGGCGCAACGGCCAGATCTGGCCATACTGCAACGAGCAATGTTTTTCTTTTAAGTAAACGGTAGGTAGTTGAAGTAACTTCCCACTGGAGCAACACAACCGGTTATTGGCGACGGTACGGGATCCATCCCGAAATGAAAGATCGGAGTACAAAGCCTCGCAATTTCAACCATGGTCAGATGACGAGGTCAACACACCCCGAGTTGGCACAGCATTTTACAAACTTCCCCACCACGCCAAAGTGAGGACATTTGGGGCCAAAACAGATTTAATCTACACCTACACTAAGGTCTTTTGATTGGACCAAGTATCTAAATTCGCAACATTCCGCTCTCCAAACTTCCAAGTTAAGCAAATTGGCATACAAATATGAAGTTTTGCTGACACGAAAGAGATAAACACCAAGGTTATAAGTTACATGAATTGAACCTGCCACGCCTACAGTTCGCAAGCTGCTAGCGCCGTGGGTAAACCCACTGAGGTTCTCATTAACGAAGTCATTTCCCGACTTATCTATAAGAATTTCTTATTGTTTTTATGGATGAAGCGACTCTTCATTTTTAGTTCTATAGCATTTCCTTTATTTATCTCACGAGAACCTGCTAGTCCAGAGGTCGACCAGTGCGATTATGTTAAGGCCGCCTTAACTTTCCTAAAAGGACGGGGAAGTGGAATTCACGTGCTAACGTAAGGGTATTATAATTAACGTCACACTGGAGCAACACAACGGGCTATTGGTGACGGTCCGCGATCAATCCCAAAGGGAAAGTGTTGGCTTTGATCGACTGGAGCCAAAGGACATTAAAGTTTTCGAGACATTATTTAAAAATTAATTTTATTGAAACCAACTCGTATTTACAAGCATACATCCAAAATCAAGACGTCTCATCTATAACATTATTTCTTCTGCTATCTTTTATACACTCAAGATTAACATAACTTTCTACTTTCATATACTCCATACGGCACTATAACTTCAAGTCCTTGGCAGAGGTTTGAGACCGATTCCAACAGAAAGATTCGAGGACAACACCACGTTATTTTGAATCACGGTCAAATGACGAGGCAACACCTGAGCTGGCACCCGACTCTCCAAACTTACACATCACGCCAACGGTAGGACATTTGAAGCCACGACAGATTTAACGTGCACCAGCCCCCTTCTTAGACGACGGTCTGAATTCGTACTCTTCCTGCCCCGCTAACGGGAGGGAAGCCTTCGAAACAAACTTTTAAAGTTGTTAACCGATTGTTATAAAATTTGCACACTGCTTTCGCTAAAGCTTACATAAAAGTTGGCGCAGGAATCTAAAGTTGATACTAGTACACGTCAAAAATTTGCAAATTTAGAAAAAAGCAAAATCGATGGGTTATCGATTAACTCTCATGTATCGTTTTAATTTACGTAATTGTTCGTATTCATGTAAATCAAATTGACTCCCCATTTGGACAAGTGCATCACTCAATTGTGAAGATAAAAGAATTGTTCCGAAGCACCTTGAGTTATGCTTAAAGCATCAATTGAGCAACATTTTAAACCGAAATTTCGAAATTGGGAGGATCGATGAATTTCTCATTTGCATACAAATACGACCAGGCTATTATCTAAAACATTTCAATGAAACCAAGAAAACATTGATCAGGGAACAATTCGAAAACAGAAACACGTCAAAAAATCTTAATCTGAAAAACTCATTCTTGTAAGCAGATTTAAGACTGTCTTATGTAGTCCATGCTAGTACAAAACTGACGCAATCGAAAAATTCTTGTTATTTGGCTAGGTAGGTTAATTAACGTTACCCTGGTATCAACACAACGGGCTATTGGCGATCAAACCCGAAGGGAAAGATTCGAGGACAAACGACAAACACCACGTAATTTCGAATCACGGTCAGATGACAAGGTCAAACCTGAGCTGGCACCCTACTCTTCAAACTTCCACACCATGCCCACGTGATTGTTATCTAGCGTTTGGTATCAATTTTTAAAACAAAAATCAATATAAAATTAAAAATGTTAAAAGTTAAATAAATGTTTTGTTTTAAACAATGAAAACAAAAATCGATTTTTTTATTTATTTTGGTGATTTGGAGTCAACTATCACTAATACTTCGATAGCAAACATGAATTACTAAAACAAATTTGCTTTGCCGGGTACACTTTTTGCCCGCTTAAAATACGTCCCTCTTGAACATTTCGTAACTTAAAATAATTTAATAAATATCTACATTTCTTAAAAAATATTTCGCAAAACGATATTCGATCATTTTTCATCGTTTGTCCGCAGCGGCAAATCGAACTTTCGCAAGTGACACAAGTCAAAAACATGAAATATTTGAGAAACAATCGAAAACTGCAGTTTTTTACATAAATTCATTTTAACCAAGACCCTATCCAGTGGAAAATAAAACTTAAATGTAAAAGACAGCGGCTATCTCATGTTTCACCGTAAAGATCTAACCAAACTACCCTTACTCAAACTTTATGGACAAACCATCCCTTGGTCCTTACAGACCAAATACTTAGGACTCCCCTAGACTCAAATTAACTGGAAGCCACACACAGTATTTACAAGACAAATTGCGGGAGCTTCCCTCAGTCGCGTAGAAAAATAGAACAGCTGCAAAATCTCTTATCAGGCAAATCACCAAATCCAAATGGTTTGACCGCAATAAAGACATTTTTAAATTCCCATCGAGTTCTGCATTAAAAGATTGTCACAAAAGTTCATCAATCAAATTGAGAAAAATGCAGCTGTTCAAGAAACTGAAATATTTGATTCGACCCTCCCTCAAAAGAACCCCCCCTTCTGGGCTGCTGAAAACCCACTTTTCATATTTTTTAATTTTAATCTCGAATTATTCAACTTGTGATTACTTTTTATTGCCTTTCTGCAATGTGGCTGATATCGACACTAAGAATTAGACTCCAATGAACAATTACTTCACTTTCTTTTATTATTTAACTACCAGGACAAAACCAAAAATGTCAAGTTCAATACCGGAGATTAAGGAACCTTCGGGGCCCGTGTGCTCCAGCAATTCTCAATGCTATGACCCAATCTCCCGTGTTACGTATCCTCTCGAAGCTCAACACTTATTACAGATAACATGATTGGCTGGTTGATATGGCGCAAGGGCCATATTTGGCCATGCACTACAGATAACAAAACTCGTTTATATCTACTTTGTTAGGCCGCCCCTAACCTATGCTAGCCCAATACGGGGTACTGCGCTCAATACCAGTATACAAAAATTGTTTCCCAAAACATACAAATAACCATACAAATAAGTTTCCCAAAACATACAAATAACCAGGACAAGATGGTTTTATAGGAATGAAGACATCAAAAACGCCCTTAATATCCCTCCTTAATTCATCAACAAAATATCCCGTAAATTCCTGCTAAAAAAAGCATCCATAACCCAGTAATACAACAAATTTGAATTTATGACCCAATCGTTCAAAATAAAATCAGACTGCGTAAAGCCTTAATGATAGGGTAAGTAGGTAATTAGCGTCGCACTTGCGACGGGCTATTGGTCATGGTCTGGGATCAAGCAAGATCCAATTATTAAGGAACATTAGTGTGAAATCTAGAGATTAAGGCCCCTTTGGGTCTATGTGCTCCGTTATACTTCAAAATCTCTGTGCTAAGACTCAACAAACTTGCGATTCTTGCATTCTTTAAGTGTTGGGATCGGCTAAAGAGTCAGTTCTGGAATTTTAGGTGAACAGTTAACTTATGTCAGTTTTCTTGAAGACCAACCGATCCTGGATCTTCGCCAACGCCTCGCTGTGTTGCTCCACTGCGACGTAAATTCAACTACCTACCTAAAAGAGCCATTATTTATTTTCTATAGGTTGCTGTTGGATTTTAAGGAGCAAAGACCATATTTCGGTCAATCTGCGCCAAGTACAAGACAGAAAACGTCTGTTGATTTATAGAATTTATGACAAAATAAATCCGACCACTTTGTACGAAAACCAAGCATTTTATTGCTCACATGGTCAACAAGAAAAATGGGTACTTACGTATTAACCGCATGCCAGCGATTAATCGCCAAATCTGTTGGAAGGGGTATAAGACGGAAGAACTGGAACAATCTGGTTATATTCACTGCCAAGTGAACCACAAATATAATTTCATTGATTCTGAAACTGGCACACACAGAATATAGAACGCATCTGGGGAAGTGCAAAATGGCGAAATAAAAAACATCTCGCCGCCACATCGAATCCTTACCTCGCAGAGTTTGTGGAGGAAAAACAAGCCTCAAATGATAATGATATGTTTGATGCCATCCTAAAGGCAATTGCTAAACATTTTCCGCCCGAAACAAAACTTGGCTGATATTCGGCAATGGCATGCGGTTAATACGTAAGTACCGAAAAATGTAAAGAGCACAGAATAACAGTTTCTACAATTATGTCATAAAAGTAAAATTAACATAATACCTGAAATCGTTTCAGTTGAAAAATAAAAAGCCCAGTGTAGGCGTTCGGAAATCCTCAGAACGAAAAATACTACCAACAACGTCAATGGACAAACGCATACAGAAAGCTTTTCTGACACAGAAGGCAGAAATACGCCCAGTGAGGATTAGGCCCCGCCTACCACTCGCAGGTTGCTAGCGCAGTCGGCAAACCCACTGAGGTCCCTCTTTCTATGGAAAGAGAGGGTTAATTACCCAGCGACTATCATGTTTCCATAATTGCAAAAACTTTTACAAGGTAGCAAATCTCACTTAGGTGGTAGTTTCTTATTTGGGAGATTTGCGGTCTTGTCCCTGACCAGACTACACTTCTGGGGGGTGGCATTCGACTATTCTCGCTGGAATGATTGAAGTGCTGACAGTTATAACATCGGGGAATCCCCTTGTATTTCTGTAGCGCTCAATCTGAACAAAGTGCTGGAGGTTGAAAATCTCTGGATTTTTCACCAGGAAATAAGTGCCGCATAAAAATTGGGAGCGGTTTTTTTGGTCTTAAAACGTTTCAGTTGGTTGACTATTTTAAAGTCGAGATCAGCGCTAATTCAGTTTTAATTTCGTCGCAAGTGGTGGTTATAGGAAGTCCGTTAATTACAGCTTTTAATGGTTTTTCATCTTTTTAACTTCTATAGAAGTAGTGGATTTTATTTTCGTCTAGGTACTTCGATTTTCGTCGGCAGAGCGTATAAAAACTTTGAGGAATTCACCCGATAGTTGTCTAACTATCACGAAGCCTAAAGTTTGATTAAGTCTTTTAACGAGGGCTTGATAGTCCTCGGTCACCATTACAGGAGGTATTTGTGGTGGGTTCCGGGGATTCGGTCATCACTAGGAACTTGGTTTAGGACTTCAACCTGGTTTGAAGTTTCTAAAGCACTTGGATGTTTGGTTTTAGATTGAAGTGACGTTTTATTGCTTTTAGTCTTAAAGCCGGGGAATCTTCCTCTCCTCAATTTTCAGAACAATCAATTCCACAGTACCTTTAATACTCGAGATCACTTCGAGTATTTATCCACTTGTACTCGAACGATGAGGACATTAGCTGCATCCTTCTGTTCTTTCATCACGTCTTGCAGAACTAGCAAACCGCCTTGTTCTTTAAGTTTCTGGAATAATTCAGCTCTCTTCACGATGAGTTTTTCATAAGAGGCCTGGTCGATCCATTCGGCAGTCATCTCAGTATAAACCTAATGCTGGAAACCAGCTTCTGCATACGTACCCGAAAATCCTCGAAGCAAATCCTGGATTTAACAGCGTACCAGGTTGCGATTAAACTAATCAAGCTTAACCTGTTCCAGATGTAGACATCCGCCAAGACAACTAGTGCAAGTCAAATATTTATAATAGTTTTGAATGCGCAGTTCGAGATGATCAAGAACACTTAAAAAGAATTATGATTTTCTCTAAAAGCGATGATAGATATAACGAAATTAAAAGAAATGTATTAATGCTTTTATATCTAAAACGTGAAATTCGTTTTGGCTGCATGTTGGCGAGAGTTGTAGAAAACCTCCAGAAGGCAATACTCCGTTGAGACTACTTTCAGACATTTATCGCTCTCTTCTACACGAGGCAAATAGGTAGGTATTTTAATTAGCGCCAAACTGGAGCAACACAACGGGCTATCTGCAACTAACTAGATCTATGGTTCAAGTAGATTTCTTAAATCATTTGTGTCCAAACCGGGATTTTTCGTCATCTGAACATAGTTCAAGATTACGTGGTGGGTGTAATCTTCGTCTCTTTCCCTTTTCCCAGAACGTCACCAATAGCCCGTTGTGTTGCTCCAGTGTGACGCTAATTAAAAATACCTACCTACCAAACCGGGATTCTGACTCAATACCTGTTGAGACGTGAGGTAGAGTGCAAACCGCTCAATACTGATACTAAAGATAGGTAGGTAGTTGAATTAACGTCGCACTGGGGCAACACAACGGGTTATTGGTGACGGTCCGGGATCCATTCCGAAGGGTAGATAAGTAGGTATGCATTTAATAAACGTCGTACTGGAGCAACACGGCGAGCAACTGACGACGGTCGGGGATCAAACCCGAAGGGAAAGATCCGAGTACGATACACGTCATTTTGAACCACGGTCAGATGACGAGGTCAGCACCTGAGCTGGCACCCTACTGTCGAAACATCCATACCACTCCAACGTGGACATTTGGGGCCACGGCAGATTTAACGTGCACTAATCCCCACGTACACCACGATCTTTGGTTGGATCGGGTCTCGAACTCGCAACCCTCCGGTTGCCAATCCACTACTCTTCCAACCGGGCAACCGTCACAAATAACAGAATAAATGGAAAACACAAAGTTCATTTCAAGGTTTATTTCGACGGTTACATTTAACCAGTACATCAATAACCAGGACGGCACACTGACTATGTATGTAAAATAAATACATGTATTTATAAATAGAATGGCGACTTTCTACGTAAATCATAGAAGCCAGCAAATGTCTCATGTAGTGTTCGCACAAAGCATTCACAGGAAGGCACATTTCAAAAATAGCTCATTTTGAGTGAATAAACAAAGCACATTGCATCTCTTTAGCATGTAATTGTTTCGCATAGATAGAAATGAAAAGGCACTTTTAAGAATTGGTAAGACAATCGTGAGCAAAAGGTACTTCAGGCTTTTTAAGCGTGGGCAGTTATACACAAAAGAATGACATCCAAAAATGGGTAAGATGCAAATATCGCTATCGAAACACGATTCCGAAAAGTTAATAACAATTTGTTAAGACATTAATAAAACTGTTTCACATATAGATCCTATTGAGTTCACAGAACGATCCTATTGAGTTCACAGAACGATCCTCATTCGGTGCTATTTGTACTGTGTTCGACTTCAACATCGTTAACGTTTAATTTCGCCTATATGTAACCTCAAGTACCTCAAAGTAAGGAAGAAACTGGACTAGTCCAGGGCTGGACCTGGAATGATTGTCCAAGTATCGAAACTTTTTAAGGCAATAGAAAAGCATTCCTTAAAGCAGAAAATTTTTCTTTAAAATATTCTGCTTCTTACAAAGCATTGAATTCTGGAATCGCCTTCTAAAGGGAGGCTTCACCTATCGATTTATTTTTATTTAGAAGCAATTTCAAAATAGGTGCAGTCAGATTTCAAGCCATAAGGTGATAATTTTGAACCACGGTCAGATGACATCATAAGTTGAGAAAAGTTTTAAGATGAGTATATAAAAGTTTACTGTTTGGATGAACCAACCAGTAATTGACCAATGGGTCACACTATTTAGGAAAAAAATTACCCTGGAGCAATTTGGTAATCGCACTTTAAAGATATTTTGCTTCAGTGTTTGATAAAGAAAGTGATTAAAATGTGTTCAAGTATAATCACTAATATTTGAGTTTTATAATTGTTTCTCGAAGTTCAGAATACTGATTCGACCAGTTATTGACCAACACACATCTCGTTCCAGTTCCTACACATTAGGTTGGTTACTCTGGTTAATTTTCTTAAGAATACCCAATTGATCCATATCGATAGACTAGATCATAGACGTGGAATATATAGGTAGACTGAGCATTGCTATTGAGAGGAACTTCAGAGTGTGACCAACAGGTTGACTTGAAGTCACATAACTGCTCTGTGAAAGTGGACTTGGGTGGCCGATTTGGTATCTTAGTACCTCGTTTGGTTATAGCATGGATGCGCGTTTCTAGAGTGGAGGCAAAAAGGGTGAAATGGCCAAGTCTACTACTATCAGATGATCAATGGACCAATCAGAGGATGGATCAATGGATGGGCTTCTCCGTTCCGTGTACCAATCAGATGATGCATGTTGAGTTCCACCCAGCAGTAGTCTAGGCTACTACTAGTTTTGGTCTCATGATCCTGGGCACATAAAAAGGTTGTCATTGCTCACTCTACTTTTATATTTCCTCTATGGACCATACTAGTTCAAATGAGGTTAGGTTAGGTTAGGTAGTTACTTAATGTAGCAGTGGAACAACACAACGGGCTATTTACGACTGTCCCAAGGGATCAATCCCGAAGGGAAAGATCTGAGGACACAACCAAGTAATTTTGAACCACGATCAGATGACGAGGCAACACCTGAGCTGGCACTCCCCTCTCCAAACTTTAGTTCAAATGACAAATATGGAAAAGTGTTTAACCATTGGTAGATGGTCAGGGACAAACTGGCTAGTTCATCCTATTAAACTACAATATACCCTCAGAGGTCAAACAATTCTAATTTTTGCTTTGCTTCTGTAACCGAAAACATTTGACAGTAAATAAATGTTAAAGGGAAATTTTACAGAATTGTCGGAGCAATAAATACATTGAGGAATTTTACTCCAGGATGCGTCACTTCAACATGCGACGAACACAGATGTCAAAGAGCTCGCTGAGAACAAGAACGTGTCTCATTTTTGAGTGCATCTAGTTTGGGCCTTTGTTGAACACCAAATACAACCACTTTAATCCCAATGACACACTGAAGTATTGAACTGATGAATGTACTAAATGACGGTTCAGCTGATTTCATTAACAAAAACGAACTATTTGAAACACAGATGATGTCCTATGTACAGATGAATATCCGAAACCATTTCGAAATGATTTCCGAAACGAGTTCGATGTCGACCAGAACACACTCAGTCTCTTAAATACAATGGGGTTAAATACACTTTTGATTGGAGATCACAGGGACGCGATGCAATTCCTCCAGAGGAGTACGCCAAGTCTGTGTCTGCAGGAGTCCAGATAAAAGACAAGGTTGTTCATCAGGACTATGTCTATAAGCAGAATCCCATGAAGGTTTCTTGAATCACGAACATAAGTTTTGACTAGCCTCCAAATCCAGTTGGCGTTGAGTACTTTTTCAGTCACTTGAGCAACTTTCAAAAATGTTTCGAAAGTGACATTGGTCCATGCTGAGGAAGTCTCGGTTGCTGTCGTCTCACCTGCTGTTGCTTCCGCTGTCGTTGCTGTTGCTTCTTTGGTAGAAGTTGTGGGGCAGGGACCGGGGCAGGGAACTCGGTGTTCCAGGTGTTCCGGGCGCACCGCTCATGTTCAGATGTCGACCGATGGGTCCGTCTGTCCTGACGTTCATTTCTCCTCGCATGAACCTTTCCAGCTTGTCGACGCATGCGTCCTGGTAATCGTGGATCCACCTGAGAAAATAGTTTAATTGAAACTTCGGTTACACACAGGTAGGTAGTTAATTAACGTCGAACTGGAGCAACGTAATGGGCTATTGGCGACGGTCCGGGATCCATCCTTAAGGGAAAGATCCTAGTACTATGCCTCATAATTTTGAATCACGGTCAGATGATGAGGTCAACACCTGAACTGGCACTCTACTCTCCAAACTTCCACACCACGCTGACTAGAGGACATTTGAGGTCACGGCAGATTTAACGTGCACCAGCCCCAGTGTACACGACGGTCTTTGGCTGGGCCGAGCCTCGAATTCGAGGCAGGGACGTAATTGGGGGGGGGCGCTAAACTGGTCAAGTATTTTTTTTACTACAGATATTTACGTATGATAAAAAATGAAGAGGAAAATCTTATTAATAGACTACAAAAACTATAAAAGGAGCTAAATGCAGAATGTGTGAATTGTTGCATGATCATGAGTTTGATGTGAGTAAAGAAGGGGAAGATAGATAGGGCAGTAAACTATGTGAGTATATTTTTAGAGTGACTAATGCTATTCTTACCGTACACATAACCCGATATCATTTCAAAAACCTTTTCATTTCATTTGCAGCGATTGTAAGTGTGAAAGAATATACCAAACATGCTACTCTCAGATTATTTGTCAATGAAATATCTTAGAATTAATTTGGTATTTTATCTTGTACTAAAAATGAAATTACTGCAAATTAATCTTTTTACCTATGAAAGGCCATCTAAGTTGAATAAGAAAAATTTGGAATAGTGGAGTTAATTTGTGGGATGGCGATATCAGGTGTTGTCGGGGAGGGTTTTAGTTTGGTTGGTCGGTGGGGGAGGGAGCCAAGGCGAGTTCTTGCCCCGGGTGGAAACTTGCCTAGTGACGTCCCTGCCCTCCGGTTGTTTATTCGTTGCTCTTCCAAATGAGCTACCTGCTCCAGGTTACAGTGTCTCGAATTTTACTTTATTTTTCCTATGATAGAATAAGTGCTATCACTTTTATGCTTTCGTTTGCACTTATCAGTGCAGTGACCCTTCGCTACATCGCACTTCTTGGGGAAAGACAAAAAACATTAAAAACGAGTACCGACAAAAACTTGACTACTAAAAAAACACAAAAAATACGCTTCTATTTAAAATTAAGTAAAATTACAAATCGATGTTAAAACCTTTATCAAATATTATTAATTACGATAGAATTTGAAACAGAAATTGCTCCTCATCTACGCTTTCAAGGCCTCTTTCTTCTGTGACAGTAATACTTTCCGTGTGTGTATGTTCATTGCATTGTCTGTCTTGTGTTTGGTGTAGCATGGCCAAATATGGCACTTCCCCATAAAACTCAACTAGCCCAACCCCCACAACTGCTCTTTCAAGTCTTAAAATGCATGAAATTTCTCTCTTCCAACCGGACTACCCCCATTTAAGCTGGTACAAAATGTAGACACCGGGTGCTTGTATCAGTTAGGTTTCTACAAGACTACACGTAAATACGGACAAGCTTCTCCAAAGTCCTCCAGTAAGTTTTTAACGATCATAGCAACAGCTCAGGATCAGAGGTCAACTCCACTGACCTCAGGCCGTAAATTCAGAAATATTCATAGGGGTGGTCTTCTTCCCAGATGGTCTTTAGGGGTGCACGACGCCCACCTGTGATTGTAGATCCTCCCTGGGCCGACTCACAGGGGTTTAGAGTCGTAAAATGACCCAGGGGTGCCCACCTGTGATTGGATTGTCTTCCAGGGAAACTGGTGGGACGAGAGAGAACTATTGCAGAGCTGAGCAGGTGTTTTGGGGGTGTTCGTTCGAGCCGGCCGTTTGAGTCGATCCTGTTTTCAGCTCCCATGGACCAAGGGACTCAAATCCCTGATTGTACATAGTGTAGATACTATGTTTAAAAGATGTAAATAGTTTAGTTGTAATTTTGGCTGTGTCGTCGTGTTTATTGGCCCACTACGTTCGAGGCTCCTCCACTAACCACGGTGGTTGTGCGATGTGGCAGCGCCTTCCTGTAGAGACTGCCACGTTTTCGCCAGTTATTGGATGAAGTGTCATGCGATCTATAAACTGGGATTGGGAAATAAAAATTCCCGATGAAGAGTGCACTTACTTGACCCCGTTGAAGTATGGGACCGCCCTCATATCTTCCGGAAGAGATTCTGGCTCTGGCCACTGGAAGTTGTCGAGGATGGGAATGATGTTGCACTGGCTGTTCAGCGCTTCGACGATTTCCTGAAAATGAACGGAGAGAACTTAAGCACAATGAAATTACATGTCATGTAGAAATTTTAATTAACGCCGCACTGGAGCTACTGGCGAAGGTCCAGGATCAAAGTCCCGAAGGGAAAGATCAAAGACAACTCGTAATTTTGAACCACGGTCAGATGACGAGGTCAATGCCTGAGATGGCACCTCATTCTCCAGACTTCCACACCCACCTGAGGGCATTTGAGGCGACACCAGCCTTCATCTACACTACCGTCTTTGGCTGGACAGAGTTTCGGACTTGAAACCCTCCGGTTGCTAATCCGATGCTCTTCCAACTGTGCCACCTCGGTTCCTTGATCTAAAGCAAAGCAGAGAGACTCACCCTGTGGACCCAATCCTTGCAGTCGATGTCGCTGACGCACCGGTCCAGGGCATTGGAGGTGAGGACGAGGAGGAAGTGCTTGGCCTGCCGGACACTGTTCAGGAGGTTGTTGTCGAATTTACCAGCTTCCAGCCTCTCCACGTCGATGAAGACAGTGAAGCCACGAAGCTGCAGGTGCACCTTCAGTAAGCTGCAATGAACACACAGCCTTATTACTTATTCAGTCGCTTACATTGGTAAGGGAGATTGGATAAAAACCACCTTATTATTTTAAGAAAGGGCTCGTTTTCGAATGGTAGGTAGGTATTTTAATTAACGTCGCACTGGAGCAACACAGCGGGCTATTAGCGACGGTCCGGGATCAAACCCGAAGGGAAGTAATTTTGAAACACGGTCAGATGACGAGATCGACACTTGAGCTGACACCGCACCCTCTAAATTTCCACACCACGACAAAGTGAGGGCATTTGAGGCCACGACAGATTGAGCGTGCACCAGCCCCCATTATACACGACGGTCTTTGGTTGGATTTGAACTCGCAACCTTCAGTTTACTAATGCGTTTCTCTTCCAACCAGACTACCGCGGCCCTTTTAGGAAAACCGAGGGAACAAATGACCGAACTTAATATAGTTAAAACATGCCTGTCAGAAATTTTGAAGATGCAGACTCAATTATAAATACTTACCTCGCTAGTTGTGATCCGCTGGATCTCCTGTAGCTGATGAAGACGTCGAGGCTCTTGGGGTTCAGTTCTTCCTCGGGCTGAAAGCCATTGTTGCAGCCGGCCCCTGTACGGAAAAGAAAGCACCCTTTCAGTTAGTTCATCAACGGCAGTCGTCACCCAGTTAAGTTGATTGCTGCCCAATTGCAAAGTTCTCCAACCCAAGCCCTCGTGTGATAGAGCTGTCGATTCTAGTGAATAGAAATTACCCTCTTGGGTTAAAGAAAAACTTTGGAAATTTAGCTTATCACAGAACTACGTATAAAAGAGTTGAGAAATTACAAGCAGTAATGGATTGGCTCGCATAATCCTTCTGAGAAAACGACCCCATTTAATTAATATGTGCCTGGAACAGCACATACCCATAGAAGTGTTTGCCTTCCTACTGTCCATTACTACTGTCTGTCTTACTATTATCGTCTGTCTTCTAGTACTGTCTGTTCCTATTACTGTCAATTACTACTGTCGGTCTTCCTATTACTGTTCATTACTACTGTCTGTGTTCGTACTACTATCTGTTCCTACTACCGTCCATTAATATTTTGTCTTACTACTCCTATCCATTACTATTGTCTTTTACTATTACTGTCCATTACTATCGTCTGTTCCTATTACTGTCGGTCTCCTTACTACTATCTGCCTTCCACTGTCTTCCTACTACTGTCCCTTATTACTGTCTGTGTTCCTACTACTGTCTGCCTTCCTACTACTGTCTTCCTACTACTGTCCCTTCCTACTAAAGTTCCTTATTACTGCCTCTTTCTACTACTGTCTCTTCCTACTACTGTCCCTTATTACTGTCTGTGTTCCTACTACTGTCCCTTACAACTGCCTGCCTTCCTTCTACTGTCCCTTATTACTGTCTGCTTTCCTTCTACTGTCTTCCTACTACTGTCTCTTCCTACTACTGTCCCTTATTACTGTCTGTGTTCCTACTACTGTCCCTTACTACTGCCTGCCTTCCTACTACTGTCTGTCTTCCTACTACTGTCTGTCTTCCTACTACTGTCTGTCTTCCTACTACTGTCCCTTATTACTGTCCCTTACTACTGCCTGCCTTCCTTCTACTGTCTGTCTTCCTACTACTGTCTGTCTTCCTACTACTGTCTGTCTTCCTACTACTGTCTGTCTTCCTACTACTGTCCCTTATTACTGTCTGTGTTCCTACTACTGTCCCTTACTACTGCCTGCCTTCCTTCTACTGTCTGTCTTCCTACTACTGTTCCTTATTACTGTCTGTGTTCCTACTACTGTCCCTTACTACTGCCTGCCTTCCTTCTACTGTCTGTCTTCCTACTACTGTCTGTCTTCCTACTATTGTCTGTCTTCCTACTATTGTCTGTCTTCCTACTACTGTCTGTTCCTATTACTGTCCACTACTACTACTGTCTGTTCCAAAAAAAACTGTCTATTTTCGTACTACTATCTATTCCTACTACTATCCATTACTACTGTCTATCTTAAATGCAAATTGCTCATGCCTCAACGTCTGGGTGACGGGGGTCGCTATAGGAGAAATGCAGTTTTGGAACTCATGTGTCAACCCGAGTCTTACAAGTCGGTGTGTATGAAGAGAGAGGGTACTGACCTTTGACTGCCTGTACGACCCTCATCCTGTGTATGCTGTTCTTGATGCCGCACTCTTGTTCCAGCTGGTCGTCGCTAAGGTCGCGGAGGTTGCACATGCGGACACCGCTCTGCAGCATCTGGTACGTGTACTGGCAGAACTCGGGGCCCAGCCCCTGCAGGAAGCCGCTCAGCCCCGTAGAGTCGCACGAAGAGTAGTCCGCCAGGCGCTTCAGCTGATTGAGCTCGCGAAGGAACCTGCAAAACACGACACCCTTATCCCTTAGAAGGAACTACATTGCACACTGTTGATAAAACCACAGGTTGATATACAGGGTGTCCCAAAAAGGTTGTCGCGCAATTTATCTTCTTACCATTTGGAGATAGGTAGGCAATGTAAATTGCAAAAGTGCACCAAATAAGGAAAGTAATTACGATATGTGAATAAAATTATCACGTGATAACAATTTAAGCGGATACAGTTTTTAATTTGTATACAACCCATCTAGATAAAAATCCGAGATAGCTGAAATGTTCCTTACCTGCATCCCTATCGTTAGCAGAAAACTGCATTTCTGTAGGTTGAACAGTAACGGAGGCATAAGGACGGAAAAAAGTTGACTTATACCGCTTGTGCACAGCTGTTCAAGCAGTCAGATTAGGGACCGTATACACAATGCTAAAAAGCATTTTTTTCGGTCAGAAAGTGCAACATCGTGCAAAGGAATGTAGTATTGCAACTGCAGATGAAAATCGCAATGAATAATAGCAGACAATGTAATCTTTAATAAAAATATTGTAGAAAAAATGGTTTCGATAAAAATAAAAGGAAATTTACAACGCATGTTCAAAATGTTTTCCATCTGCAGCAATGCAGAACTTAGCTCTTCGTTCTTGGCCATGGGTCAGTTTCCGTTCTAGATTAGATACGGCCCCCTTAAAATTGAAACTCTTGTATCTCCGTTACTATTCAACCTACAGAAATATGGTTTTTTACTAACGATAGGGATACAGGTAAGGAACATGTTTGCCATCTCGGATTTTTATCTAGAGGGGTTGTATACAAATTAAAAACTGTATCCGCTTAAATTGTTATCAGGTGATAATTTTATTCACATATCTTAGTTACTCACCTTATTTGGTGAGCTTTTGCAATTTATATTGCCTACCTATCTCCAAATGGTAAAAAGATAAATTGCGGAACAACCTTTTTGGGACATCCTGTATAGTGCTGTTAATAAAACTGTACACGCTTTTAATAAAAATGATCGGTTATTGTAATAGTGCACGCTGCTAATAGAAATCCCTGTTTAGTAGAACTGTGCATGCGGATAAAACTGATTCGTTTCATAATTAGCATAGTAGAATAATCATCTCTTTGAGGCGTTCACATGTATAATTCCATTTCGCAACCTGAAGTCTTCCCTGCATGACTTCTAACAAGTTCTGTCTTGGCCAATAAAATCTTTCCAAAGGTTTCAATTCAAAGGAAAGGATCAAAATTATCTTTACAACGGATTCTATTCTAAGTCAAGAACCAATAGAATCTTTTCAAAGGATTCATTTCCAAGGAAAGGAGCAATTTAATCTTTCCAAGAGATTCTATTCTAAGGAAACGACCAGTAGAATAATTCTAAAGGTTGGAAAGAATCCATGGATTCTTTCTAACCTTTAGAATTATTCTAAATGGTCTTCCTTTGTCATTAAGAGACTATTCTAAATGACTAAATAACTACATCTACTGGGTGAAAAAATCCATGGATTCTTTCACACAATAGATGTGGTTATTTTGTCATTAAGAGACCCCTGTAACGTAGTGGGCCAAGTGGTGTGCCAAAAAACACGACGACACAGCCGAAATTGGAAATAACTAATGTTCATTTCCATTTAACCCTTTCGCCCCGACTTTTGCATGATTAAAATTTAACTGAAAAGTAGTTTAATTTAGTAGTTTTAGCTCTTTTTGACGGACGACCGTACTTTCGCGTTCTTTTTGTGTTTGCTTTCTCCCTTCCAACATTTATGAGTTGCTCAGCTAAGGGGACCATGAATGATAAGAGTGGTTCTGTTTTATGTTCCACATCACACTTCGGAATCCATGCATTCACAACAGAAATCATAACTAATCTTTTTCCACCACTTGTCTGATTTTCTGCCATGACCCTAAAAAGTAGCCATTTCATCACAACTCTATTCATGTACATATTGTAGTGGAAAATGGGCAACTCACGTCTAATTTAGTACCATCTTTTTGTTTCCGAACCACGGTCACTCATTCATCAGAATGAATGGGCGTGCTCAAAACCATAAGTTCGCCATTTGCAATCTGAAAGTATTGCCAGGTTTCTTGAGTCCTATTTTTATTCCCTAATTCCTTAAGAACACTGAAAACGTAAAAACCCATTCAAAAGTGGGATTTATTGACCCAATCTAATCTCTGGGAGGTAGTATATGCCCATTAGGCCCGAAAAGTTTAGAGTCTTATTAATTTACTTGATAGAAAAACATGGCTCAGCTTGGCCAGATCTGGCCTCTTACACCATAAAAAACAATCAGATTGCATGAAAGGAAGAATTGACTTACACGTTGCATTCTAAGGTGGGTAGGTATTTAATTAACGTCGCACTGGAACAACGCAACGGGCTATTGGCGACGGTCCGGGATCATTCCTGAGGAGAAAGATCCAAGGGCAACGCCTCTACATTTTGAACCACGGTCGGATGACATTTTGAGTCTAATAACACAGTCCCATATGCATTTCTGCTGCGATGTTAATGAATAAATAAGACTGAGGAGAAACGCCTACCTCTTTCTCAGTATCCCGTTGGCCAAGCCGATGTCGTTGGCCAAGGATTTTTCACACAGCTGTAGAAGCAAGTCCCCGTCCACTTTGCTGTTCAGGAATTCTTGACTGAAGCGAGAAAAACCGATCTGGAAAAGCAAAACAGAAAATATAAAAACAGCATTCTAGACTCTTTTCGAAACATTTTTGCTGACTTCCTTAAAATTTGGTTTTAATAAATGCTGAATATTTGCTTTTGGAGATAAGGAAAAGTGTCTCATTCTTTCATAGGCAAAACCAAGCACACACGTTATCTATTTAACATATAGAGTCCCTGCTAACGTAGACAATCCATGTCGTCGAATAACTTTGGTTGGTTGGTTGGTTGATTGATTTGGGTTTTAAGGCGTAAGGTCAAGCCAAACGCAAGATTTTTGAATTGCGCCCAAAGCATGTTCATTTGAATGAGATCTGAGATATAAGATTCCACATAACATTTGCTTATGTATATACCATGTGAATTTCCCATATAGGTACTGCAAATACATTACACTTCTATATTGAAATGGCTCCCGCTTACTCCTATACATTCTCAGGAAAATTACTCTGCAGTCTTTATAGAAATTGTTGGCTAAGCCAATGTAGTATTTGCAAACATGCACAAGGTATTAAAATTTTTTATCCATTGCTTGGAACAGAAGAATTTGGCCTGACATGGGTATTTTTAGAAACGAGCAGAAAAGAATCTTCAAAAGATAGAAGGTTTTGGGTCGTATTTGGATTTGTATAAACTTATTTCTGGTCTCACTCCGGAATTTCTGGAGCATTGTTACTTTAAGCGCGATCCAGCTAAGGCATATCAATCTAAACATGATCTTTCAATTTTAAAATTTATTTGGGTGGGAGGAATTTGTGCGTGATGCGAGTAGACTTTTCTGAAAACTACACGTGTGCCTTTCAGGATGAGATTCCAGGTGCACATTGAAAACAGAAACAAGTGAGCTTGATTATTACAGCTGCTATTTATTATTTGGGTTCCATCTATCCTGTGGTAATATCATCAGATTATTGGGATAATTTCAAAGAGGTTATTATTGAATACATATCTTTTTTATTCAACTTGTGTGCAAAATGTCGAAATTTGTTCTGGCAGTCCATATGGGGAGGGCCCAGTTTACAAACTCATCCATAGTAGCCTCTCTTAACACACTGGAAAAAAGGTATAAAGTATCCATTACGTGGAACTATTTTGCAACATCGCATGGTAAGGGTCCATTAGACGGAATTTGAGGTAATGTGAAACGACATGTTTTCGACCAAGCGAAAAATGGAAGTGTTTAGTAAATAATGAGCATGAATTCGTAAAAGCTGCTAAAAAGTAGTGAAGACAAATGTTTTCAATACAAAGGAAGAAATAGCAAAATTCTGATCTAAACACAATTTTGAATCGAAATGGTAATTTGCTTCGTACTTTTACTGCACATAAATATGCTTATAGGGCATTATTTAATTTTTTAAAATTCCAATTCCTTTCATTAATAAGCAATTATTCTCAAATATATACGTATAAAAAGTTAAGTTTAGCACCAAAATTTCAAAAACATTACTAATAAGCATTCAGTTCTCAGAATTCACAGATGTAACATGAGTATGTATGTAACTTGAGTCACATAAAAATGACAATTTATTTTATTATCTAATGCAATAATTTCATTTTTATTAGGTTTGACAAGACCTACTACTCTTAATGAAACATCCAAATTCTTTTTTCCGATTAACTTCTCTTAGAAGAGAAAAACTGTCATTTTTGAAAGTCTAAAAAATTGATGTCCTTTTTTCGTAACGAGAATCAGTCTGAAATGTTGCCATTGGAGAAACTAAATTCACACTAAAGTTCTAAAATATCAAGTAGATGCTTTTGGAACTTATCGTTACCACCATGCCAAAGGCACCAATCTGCATTTTGGCGATTTTCACCTAACTTCATTTTGAGTCAACATTTAATATTTTATATGACAAAGCCACGAATCATCTTCATTCTTAGTGGAAATGCCGATTTTCATGAGAAAACAACCTTTGAATCGTAACTCGATTTTTCCCGAAGCATAAAAACTTTGAACTCGTTTTTGTAGAAATGTCGATGTTGCAGATAGGTGCCTTTGGCGTGTTGGTAACGATATCAATGGGTTTTTTAAATCAATATTTGTTTAGTAATCTTGATCCATTCTTTATCTACATTAAATTTAATATTGAAAATTGATGTCTGGTTGCAAAGTGAGTCACATGGAATTACCCTTAAACAGATGAAAAAGGAAAACGCATTTCTCATCATCCTGAAAGCAAAAAGTCACTTGAGTTTCTGCTCCATGTATAAGAACCCAATACTGATGCATGGAGGAAGTGCCATTTCATGTTTTCCGACTCAGAGAAGCGCTTATCGCTGTGTTTTAAGATAAAAGAACTCACCTGTTTCACCCATTCCACGACGTCTTCCACAGTCCAGAGAGGCACCTGTTGACTTAGTTTGTGCGGTACCTGCTCCCCGATCAGCATGAGTGCCTGGGCGGCGTACTTGGAGGCGATGGCGTTGGGCGAACTGGCCACCTTCTTCAGGGCGCTCACCACCCCGATCTCGTGGAACAGCTGCAAAATACGAACCTACATTACCACGGGCACACAAAACAGTGCTAAACTCAAGCCCAATCTCTCTCACTGAAATTTAATCTAACCATTTGAATGGAGTCTAAAGACAAGGTATGTGCCATCCATCACAACCAGGTAATGGACTATCACTTGGGAGTTGCTTTCAACCTCCTGGTGGATAGTCTCGGCGAGGTTCAAAACTGACCAGATCTTGATAGACGAGATATCATGTCATCGGGAAAAAACTGACCAGATCTTGATCTCGTCATCCTAAAACAATCGGCAATATCTTGATGACGAGATATCTTGTCATTAGCAAAATTGGTCTGATCTTAATGGACGAGATATCTCGTCGAAACCACTTGGAGTGAAGCCAGAGAACACTTGCAAAGTCTCGAAACATGCAGGGAACATGAGTTGTGATTTTTAGGCCTATATTTTCCCTCTCTCCCCTAATTATCTTTTAATAACTCTGGATGATATTTAATTTGTGTATATTTTGTAAATATAAAGAGAGGAACTTGCATTAATCCTATGTGAAATGGGCAAAGAATAGGCCATACTTTATGGACATGGTAATGAAATGTTAAAATTTAACGGTGTGACGAAGCATCTTACACTCCTTTTCCCGGAGGTGTTCCTCTCCCCTTTTCAGACTATGGAGGCGCCGATCAGCCCAGCAGCCATGGTTCGGTGCCGGGGCACAAAAGGTGAATGGGAACCGAAGCCCCTTCATCTCTGCCGACGCTCCCAGGGGTTTGAAGGAATTCGGGGACAGTTCGTCTCGGCGGCGCCCGAACATTCTGGAACTCATGAGAAAAAAAAAAAGAAAAATCCACCAGGAGAACTTTGACCAATGGGGGACGAGAGGACGTCCCCCACCGCCTTTTGCCGACCCGAGTCCGGGGAGGATGAAGGCAGACGACGCTAGAACTTCAACGGTGTTGGGAGTGTCTCTCAGAGGTCCCAGAAAGGGTACCGCCTTTAAGTCCCGTTGCGGGCAAATTTGTTTTCTGTACTGTACATATTTCATGTAACTGGAGATATTTCTTTGTTATTAAATAATCCAGAAAGCAGTACAACCATTAGTACTCATTTATACGATTTCCCACCACATAGCGTGAAGACGCTACAGCTATTAATTATATTTTTATTAATTATATTTCTATTGGTGGCAGCGGTGGGATGCGGATTTTCGTTAAATCAAATCTGCGGACCCGTTCGTCGTTACTGTACTGAACTCTATAGTCAACTACAGCGTAAGCCGCGTCCCAGACGTTTGAAGGAGAGCAGTCGACTTCAGCGTGAGCCGGGCGTTTTACTCTTCAAAGGAGCCGATCCAGATCTCTGAAATCAGCGAGTCAACTTCAGCGTGAGCCGGGCGCTAAACTCTTCAAAGGAGCTGTTCCAGACCCCTGAAATCAGCGAGTCAACTTCAGCGTGAGCCGGGCGCTAAACTCTTCAAAGGAGCTGTTCCAGACCTCTGAAATCAGCGAGTCTACAGCGTGAGCCGGGTGCTAAACTCTTCAAAGGAGCTGTTCCAGACCCCTGAAATCAGCGAGTCAACTGCAGCGTGTGCCGCGTCCAGACGTTTGAAGGAGCGCAGTCAACTCCAGCGGTGAGCCGAGCGACGGAGTGGAATCTTGGACCCAACCTTGCGAGATTGATGACAAGGGAGCCTGATGTTCTGATGAGGGAAAAGGTAGGCCTATTTGGAGATTTTTCTTTTGAGAGGCATAATTCTATGTAGTTTTCCAAATTGTTAGCGAGAGAGTTTATATTCAGTGAAAGTAGGGTAAAACTTTAGTGTTTAATTTAATTTAATGGCATTAGCAATTGTGTTTTCAGTGTATTTTGTTAAAGTTAAATTTACTTCAGAGTGATACCTAGTGTGGGAATTTGTACATCCAAGAAAGTAAGGTTTATTATTGTGCATTGTGTGATTAGTAGATGATAAGAACTCAGTTTTGAAATCTAGTTGACAACTTTTCTTCGGAGTAGAGAATTTATTTTTGATCTAGTAAGAAATTGTAGAAGTTTAGTGTGTATCGTTGAGAGTACCCTTTAGGTAATATTAATTCATTTAGGGTAAAATATGGCTTATTTAAAAAAGCAGAAAAAGCAGGTCTTATTACACTGCTGGCCACCGTAAATGCAACACCCTGAAGGAAGCATGCAAATAATATGAAATTTACAACATGCATTAGCGGAGGTGAGATATGCAAATGATTAGAATTTCAGCGCAGACGCACATCACGCGCGCCTGTGGCGCCACTTCAAAGCGCTATTTAAGGCTTGGAGATTTCGACGATTTCAAGTACGGCAATTGTGTTTTTCTTGTGGTTTTTTCAAAAAAAAACGATCCATTATGCCTCGTAGAAAACAGCGATCATCTTTTGATCAAGTATCCGAGTTCGACAGAGGAAGGATAGTGGCCTACCGAGATTGTGGATTATCTTTCAGGGAAATCGGTAGTCGTGTTGGACGAAACCAAACAACTGTAATGCGGATATCTGATCGTTGGATGCAGGAGGGTACGACGGACCGACGTGTTCGATCGCATCCACCTCAGTGCACCACTTCACGTGATGACAGGCATATTGTGCGTATGGCAGTGACGGATCGCTCAGCCACATCACGAACCATAGCACAGCACATTCAGTCTGTGATGATGATTATTATCATGTTAAAAAGGTGTTATTAAAGAGATTTAGACTCAGCTCCGGAGACCTGAGAATTAAATTCGAAGAACATGGAAGAAAGGTTGGGGCGTCATGGTCAGATCTTGTGTTTGAATTAAAAGGGTATTTAGACAATTGGCTGGAGTCGGTTGAGGTGACTGATTTTGATTCACTTAAGGAGTTGATGCTGGTAGAGCAACTTAAAAGGAGAGCGTCGCCCGCAGCCCGAGACCATTATCTAGATCAATGGGAAGAATTCAAAAAGGCGTCGGATTTGGCGGTTAAACTTGACCATTACGAGAGCGTCCGGCGTAATTATAAAATGAAGGAAGTCAGAACATGGGAAAAACGTCCCTTTGGTAAAGAAAGGAATGACTATGCCTCCGTGAAGGACAGGCGCGAGTTTAAAAACGGGGAAGGAAAGCCCAGGGAGAAAGAGCGAGGAAAAGGAGATGCTTTAATCACGGAAAATAAGGGTTTTGATAGGAAAAAGCCAGTAGTCTGTTTTTTGTGCAATGAGCCAGGTCACATTAGGCCCCTCTGTCCCCAGTTAGCAAAAAGAAGATTAGAAGGGTTGAATAATCTGAGTGGGTTAAGCGAGAGTTTTAGACCTTTCATCAGCACTATATCTGTAAATGGAATAGAACGAAGTTGTTTGCGTGACAGTGGAAGCGGCATTGATGTATGCGTGAGGAGTTGGATTGATCCAGAAGATTTTACGGGTGAAGTAATTTGGTTACGCCAACCTTTAGACCCCGAATGTAAGTGTCTGCCGTTAGCGAGAGTTGAGCTAGAAGGGGATTTCGGGAAAGTTGTAACGAAGGTCGCCGTGAAATCGGATGCTTTGGATCAGGGTTACTACTTATTAGGGAACAAAACTGCCCAACTTTTAGAAGATAATAGGAAAAACCCAACCCCTATTAATGCCATTACGCGAAGTAGGGCGAGGGAAGAGCAGCGAGCTCAAGTAGTCGAAGGCGCAAATGAAATGAGAGCTTCCATTCATAATTCGTCACAGAGCCCTGAGGAGGAAGAACTACCCTTTCCCCCGGAGTTATCCATGCAGGAGAATAATAGTTTGGCTGGAGTATCGTCCCAGGAGTTCGAATCGGCACAGAGGAACTGTGATTCTTTGAAATCGCGTTGGGAACTTTCCGAGAAAGGGGACGAATTCCAGGTATTGAAGGGAAAATTAACGCGTGTGGTGGAGTCGAAGCGGGGAGAAAAAAGAGTACAGTTATGCATTCCCTTAAAGTATCGGGAGAAAATTATGGCATTGTGCCACGAGGATGTAGCTGTTCATTTGGGGGCGACCAAAACGAAGGATAGGGTTTTAAGGCAATTTTACTGGCCCCGGTAGAGTCCTGGGAAAAAAATTGTCACGAATGCCAGAAAGTCGGCAAAAACAACGATAAGAGAAAGGCCCCTATGGAGCTGGTTCCCGTTATTTCGGAGATTTTCTCCAAAATAAATATTGACGCGGTGGGTCCCCTTCCAGAGAGCACAAAACAAAATAAATACATAATCACAGCGATTTGTTTAGCCTCTAAATATCCCGAAGCTATTCCCGTTCCGGATATTACGTCGGCGAATGTAATTAACGCTCTAATTATGGTTTTTTCACGTATGGGATTTCCTAAAGAAGTCCAAAGCGACTTGGGAAGGTCCTTCACCAGTGTTTTATCATCAGAGTTTTTTAAAAGATTCGGGATTCATGTGACTCACAGTTCAGTGTGCCACCCCCAAAGCAACCCTGTTGAGAGATTTCATTCCTCGGTTAAGAGGGTTCTCAAAGTGTTGTGTTTGGAGACGGGAGAGGACTGGGAGCATAATTTGCCAGCGGCTTTGTTTGCTCTTCGAACTGTTACTCACGAAAGCACGGGGTTTAGCCCGGCGGAATTAGTGCACGGACGGAATCTTCGTACCCCCCAGACTTTGATTTTTGAAAATTGGTTAGAGCCGGATAACTCAGATCCAAATGTAGTCGAGTATATTTTGGGAATAACCAATAGGCTAAAAAAATGGATGGAGCTTGCGGCCGAACAAATGACCGACAAGCAGGGCAAACGAAAAATGTGGTATGACAGGAATGCCGTATCGCGGGTTTTTAGGGTTGGAGATCAGGTGCTGGTATTGTCCACGTCGAAGTTAAACAAGATGGCAGTGAACTGGATAGGGCCAGGGACTGTGACCAGTAAAATCTCCGATACAAATTATCTGGTGGACCTCCCAGAGAAAAGGGACAAATCCACAATATACCATGTGAACCTCATTAAGCCCTATTTCAAGCGATCCGAATGTGTTAATTTGATAATGGACGAGGAGAGTGAAGAGGTGGAGCAGGAGGCAGAAATACCTTACCCCTTATCCGATCCTACTCAATTTGATCTCCAGGAGATAATAAGAGAGAGCGCTTTGGTGGAAAGGTTAACGGTGGAACAGATAGGGAGTTTTGGGTGCATGTTGCGAAATCATAGCAGGGTGTTCTCCTCGGACCCGGGTTCTACGCCCCTGTTAGAGATGGATATCGAGCTTACCAGTAGTGAGCCCGTTAGAGCTAGGCCCTACCGCATGTCTCCTAGACAAACAGAAATTTTGAGGGAGGAGATTACAAGACTTTTGGATTTGGGGGTGATAGAAGTGGGGCAGTCCGATTACGCATCGCCCATGATTCTGGTAGAAAGTCAGGGAAAACCACCACGTCCTTGTGTGGACTACCGGCGATTGAATGCCATTACCAGAATCCAGTCGTTTCCTCTCCCCAATATAGAAGAGGTAGTAGAGCGGGTTAGTGCCGCACCTTATATAACGGTGATGGATTTAACGAAAGGTTACTTTCAAATTCCTTTGAAAAAAAGTGCGCAGAGGTACGCCGCTTTTGTGACGCCATTTGGAGCGTTTATTCCCAAAAAGATGATGTTTGGGCTGGTGAACGCTCCCTTTTATTTTTGCAAGCTAATGGCTCAGGTTTTGGGAGGTTTGGAGAGAATTGCATCTCCTTATATTGATGACATTGCAATTTATTCAAAAACATTCGAAGATCACGTTAAGGATGTGAGTTCGGTATTGGATAGGTTGTTAGAGGCACGGCTTACTGTAAAGCCTTCTAAGTGCAAATTTGCGCAAGACCATGTTAGGTTTTTGGGTCACGAAGTGGGAAGTGGCAAACGCTCCCCTAGTGAAGCAAAAATTAGGGCCATTCATGAATTCCCCAGCCCAATAACGAAGACGCAAATTAGGTCGTTTTTAGGGTTGAGTGGTTATTATGCCAAGTACGTCCAAAACCAAGACATCATCAATTTTATTTTTACTTGTATTTTTAGGTGTTATTTTCGTTAATATTATGTAATGTAAATATTTGTTAGTTAGTATGTAAAGATTTGTCACTAGATCGCACAACTGAGATTTAGTTTCGGAACCCAAATTTGTATTTCCGAAGCATGTTATTTTGGTTAAAACTCAATGTTTAGTATGAGTTGAGGATTCCGGGGATTCGGGTGAATGCCTCTCAGGGGACTATCTTAAGATGGGCTTACTTTCAGGTTTAGCCGAAGTTTCCAGGTTACCTTGGAAACTTCGTCTTTATGGGGAGAGGAGTTGTGACGGGGGAGCATCCTACACTCCTTTTACCGGAGGTGTTCCTCTCCCCTTTTCAGACTATGGAGGCGCCGATCAGCCCAGCAGCCATGGTTCGGTGCCGGGGCACAAAAGGTGAATGGGAACCGAAGCCCCTTCATCTCTGCCGACGCTCCCAGGGGTTTGAAGGAATTCGGGGACAGTTCGTCTCGGCGGCGCCCGAACATTCTGGAACTCATGAGAAAAAAAAAAGAAAAATCCACCAGGAGAACTTTGACCAATGGGGGACGAGAGGACGTCCCCCACCGCCTTTTGCCGACCCGAGTCCGGGGAGGATGAAGGCAGACGACGCTAGAACTTCAACGGTGTTGGGAGTGTCTCTCAGAGGTCCCAGAAAGGGTACCGCCTTTAAGTCCCGTTGCGGGCAAATTTGTTTTCTGTACTGTACATATTTCATGTAACTGGAGATATTTCTTTGTTATAAAATAATCCAGAAAGCAGTACAACCATTAGTACTCATTTATACGATTTCCCACCACATAGCGTGAAGACGCTACAACGGAGTTGTTAGTTGAATTATAGTCATAACTTTTATTTAAAATACTCTTAAATAATTTAGTTATAATTTCAATTTGTTGCATCGACTTCAATAATTAAGCATAGAAAAGACTGCAAGACGTCAATGATATGAAATAGCAACTGAATCTAACAGAAAAGATATGCAAATCTCATTGGCATGTTTTAAAGTGACCAATTAGCAAAATAATCGGCAAAAAAGCCCTTTTTGAAATTCGCAAGAGAAGCGTCTAAAGAGTATATAAAAGCATCAGTGTTTTTTGCCTAGAATGTGCAGACTTAGCGGTGTATCTTACAAGCCATAGAAATGTCATAACAATAAAATGAATCTGACTTTTTTGTTGCGTATGCATAACTGATAAATAAACCCACGAGTTTAAAAAAATAGTAATTTTATACTATGCACCATCTTTTACTCGTTAAGAATGAAGAAATTGAGTGGGTTAACTGTATTCAACGTCAACCAGCTGCTCAAAATTTAAATACTTAAAAAAACGTAATAAAAATTCTATGGTGGTAATTTTTAAATAAACATTTTAAATTTAACTGTTTTGAATTTAAATCGTTCATAAATTAAAAAACAAATGAGAATCATCATAAATGAAACAGTTATAATGTATTATTGTAGAGTGAACCAGTCATTAGTGTACATTATTCATGAACAAATTACTCTGAAGCTGCTGATCAAAATATGAAATAGTATAATTTTTAATAGTTGATGGCTTAAAATAATTATTTTCTCCCAAGTTCAGAATAGTGATATGAGTAATGATTGGCACACATCTAGCTCTAGTCGAACACATCAAGTTGATTTTGCATTTATTTTAGTTGTTCATTGGTTGCAAGAATATCAAAATGATTAATTAGACTCCTTTTCTTGTTTAAACAAGGAAAATGGGTATGGTGGTATGGACTGACTGGTTCACCCTATGTAATAAAGCATCAGCAGTAAAAAAAAATAAGTAGTTTTAGCACCACATGGCAGCAAAATACTAACCAATTTCAGCCAACTCTGAAACCGGAATAATTTCTTCACAATTCTGTACGGAAAATGATGTATCGATGAGTTATAACCCATAACGCAGAATAGGATGAAATCACAGGTGTAATTGAATATTTATATTTACACTGTAACAATTGTGTGGGATCGAAAAGTATTCCTAAAAAAGGAATATGGATTGAGCTCTCTGCTGATAACTCCGTCACCTCAAGGTTATCATCTCTGCCAAATATGGACACTGTTACTCCAAAAGGAGTTTCAGTTCTGTGTTTCCAGAACACGGAAACAAATGGGGTGAGGAGCTGTGGATCTGTAGCACGGGATGTATTCTCCTGATGATATCCGATAGCACTGTTCCTTTTATCAATCCAGAGAACTGATAAGCACACACACTTTCATGTTTAATCTTTATGAAGTTCAAAGCATAATCCGATTGATTGGAACGGAGTCGTTCCGTCTAAATATTTCAGTTCGGATTTCAAATACGGTTGAAATGGAGGAGGCACTTGAAGAAACGTCTTGCTGATGAATGAATCCTGCTGTTGTCTTGTCCGATCAGAGCCGGGTGCTGACAACTAACTCATCAAAGTCCATACATATAAATAAATCCGAGTATATTTAACGACACAAAACTCCACGGAACTATTCCAACAGGTACGATCGAAGACTAGATATTCCCGTGGACCACCTAGCACGACAGTTAGAGGTGAACTATATCACCACTCCGTTCTGCACCAAATAAGTTTATCTTCATCCCTTGCACGTCTGAGCAGGTACTTTTACACATGCGCATGGCAGGTGATGTATCAAAGCAAGCGCTGATTGGCTCACGGAGTACAGAGGTATTCTATTGTTATTTATCCCCCACACCCTTATCATTCGGATACTGTTGAGTCCAGATATCCCGGGGGGTAGGGGGACCGATTCTTACTGGGAACGCTTGATCATAAGGACAATTAGATATCATTGTGTTTGGATCATATCACAGATGTATGGGAATCGGATGGCACGCGTCTTTATCGGTTGAGAAATATAAACTCTACTTTCAGTTTCAGTTTGAGTAGTTTTGGGATGAGCGTGTTTTTATCTATAGGTATCTAATAATAGAAATCTGACCAAGACGGTTATTTATTGGAGTAGGTTTTTTCTCAAACCGTGGGGAGTGGTGTATTGCATAAAGGGGCTTGCGCACCTGTTACCAGTGGCGTAGTTATGAGGGGCGGCGACAGGAACCGATCTTACAAAGTCCAAGGCCCTTTTGGGGCGTGGTTTATTGCATCAAGGGGCATCCGCACCTCTTACAGTGGCGTTGCTAGGGGACGGCTGCCAGGACCCACCATACGAAGTGCTATTCGATCAATCTCTCAGAGACCCCACAGAATATTAAAAAGGCTAAGCAACTAAAGAGAAGTAATTAAATATAGAATATATGCTTTTAACGAAATTTTAAAAAATCTTATTTGGTCCTATCTTTATCTGGCATAAACATCATACTTCCAACTTTGCCCCCCCCACACACCGATATGAAATCCTAGCTACGTTACCACTATTAAGTCCCCATTGGTTTAGTCAGTCTAACATAGATCCTCTTAAGGTACCATTAGGTGTTTTTTGGTACATCCTAGATTGGTTTTTATGTCTACATCCAGCTTCGTATTAAAATATCATTAGGTCTGTATGAGACTTCATATTGAGGCGCGTTTATAAGGAGCAGAAAGATCTTAACGGAAAAAGAGAGTACGATGGAATGCAAATGCGTTTAAATTATAGCATTCTGAAACACATTTTTCCACTTCGTACTAAATATTTCTGAAATGCCGCCCCTTTAAACACTTGGGCTCGGGGGGCAGGCCCTGGGGTTGAAAATGTTTCTCTGCATTTATATCGCGCCATTTCCCTCAACAGAAACATCTATTCTACTTTGGTGTTTGACAAATCTCAAGGAAAAGGACAAGTGTTCCCTAGAATGTTCATCGGACTATAGTCCGATTCCGGCGAGTTGGCATTTGCTTCACGTGGTTTTGAACGAGTCCGCATTTTAGATTGGGGGGTGGTATGTTGAACGTAAACAATGCTTCTGCAAATGGCGTATTCACAATGGCTTCTGGCTCCAAGTTTATGGTTCGGGGCCGATCACGAGTTAATGAAATAAATCTCCGACGGTGGTCGCCATCATCACTGTATGATGTCCGTCCTATAGACTTCAATATCCTTTATACAAATTGACGTCTCCAAGTTTATCTGTCCACTTAGAGTATCCTTTCACGAACATCTGTTTTCTCCGTATTAGAATAGAGATACTTTCGGACAATAGAGGTAGGATTAAACTTGTCTTGAAATGAACATCCCTCCCCATAGTGTGGTAATTTATCTTCCAACGTGACAGGGATTGCTTTCCAGGGCAGATGATTCAATTATTCGGCTCAACTTGGTTAAAAGCGATTCTGTCTCATGACGAATGACCAGTTGGCTGAGTATTCAATCCATCCAACTTGAAGAATTGATTGTGGCTTATACAGCCTCTTCTCTTGCTGCTGAACTAGTTTTGACTTTCTCGTTTTAAAGAGAATAATAAAATTGAGAGAATGAAGCAAGCGGACATTTTTCAAGTATACGAAAGAACGTTATCATTGAAATGCAATAAAAACAAAGCTCGATGTTTCAAAACCTTCTGAAGTTTTTAAATTCTTGGGTAGGTAGTTAATTAACGACGCACTGGAGCAACACGACGGACTTATTGGCGACGGTCCAGGATCAAACCCGAAGGGGTAGTTGGATAGCCTCGTCATTTTGAACCATTGTCAGATGACGAGAACAACACCTGAGCTGACACCCCACTCTCCAAACTTCCACACCACGCCAATGTGAGGACATTTGAGGCCACAAGAGATTTAACTTGCGCCAGCCCCCGCATACATTACGGTCTTTGGCTGGACTGAGTTTCGAACTCGCAACCCTCCGGTTGCTAATCCGTTGCTCTTCCAACTGGGCTACCGCGGCCCCTTCAATTCTTGGGAAAGAAAGACGAATCAAATGCAAAAAACAACCCATTTTAACCGTCGCCAATAGCCCTTTGTGTTGGTCCAGTGTGACGTCACAATTACTACCTCCGGCAAAAACGCAAGCTCAGGTTTTGAAGACGGATAAACACAACTCTCTTTGCTTTTACAAATAGCTTAAAATGTTTCCGATTCGGCCGTCAGAGATTAGAGAAGTTAATGATTTGGAATAAAGAAATCTTAATTTTTAAAATCCTTCTCGCATTTCAGCGCTAGAAGAAAAGGAGTTTTCGAGCATCATTAGTTGGTATTTACCAACCTTCTCTATTTTTATACTTTTGTTGATCGCAACAACTCAATGAAGAAGTGTTTGCTCTTATCTCATCCGGTTCGAGCGTTGAATAAGACTTTTCTCCTTTATCTTTCGAACTCCAAATGATAGAATCACACACTTGTAACAGATTAAAACCAATTATCATATTTGTTTGAAACTCTCTTAAACGACAAATCAAATCTCTTTTGGAGTCTAATTTTCACTATGGAAATCGAGAAAAGTGACTCTGAATGACAGATCTTAAAAGTTTACGTTTTATTTTCCATAAGTTTCATAACGAAAACAAAAACCTCTTTTCTGCCAAAGTTTGAAAACATACCATTCTAATACTCTTGGTACTTTAAATTCGTTTAGATCCCATGCTAATAGTCTGCATATCAAAACCAGGTTGTAAGCAAACCCATACACTTATAAAAAACATTTTTTACGCTGTAAGAGAAAAACTAACATAAATTTTCAATTATAAGTGCTTTCATTTAGATTAGTTATGTTATTTTTTAACTGTTTATCATTACCTTAATAAAATTCTTAATTCTTAATTATTTTTTGTATTCTAATTGCGATTAGTCTAAAGCATTCAAAGCTTTTAATTTGTATTTAATCGGTTTTGATTTCCACTGGATGAAACTAGTGGTAGGTAGTTAATTAATGTCACACTGGAGTAACACAACGGGCTATTGGCGACGGTTCGGGATCAATCCCGAAGAAAGATCCAAGGGGGGGGGGGAATTTCAATTAACGTCACACTGGAGCAACACAATGGGCTATTGGTGACGGTCCGGGATCAATCCCAAAGGGAAAGATCCGAGGACAACACCACGTAATTTTGAATCACGGTCAGACGACGAGAACAACACCTGTGAGCTGCCACCTCACTCTCCAAACTTCCACACCACACCCACGTGAAGACATTTGAGGCCACGACAGATTTAACGTGCACCACCTCCGCATACACGATGGTCTATGGCTGGATGGAATTAGTGGATGGTTTTGATAGAACTTGTAGAAAAACAGAACCGTATATTTTCTCAATACGTTTCTTGAAATAGGAAGGAGATAATAAAGTTTGTTAGGTTTTGTAGTGATACGTTTCCTTGCCAGCGACAAATTTCAGTTTCGTAAACCTAATAAATAATAATAGAAATTTCTAGGCTGGGTAGAACTTATACGATGACCGATAGATCAGCTCGATACATCGCTGCTTGGTGGCCAAAAATACGCGATATTCAGATTTGATAACGAGGACCCCTGTGAAAATTTGTTTGGCCATCTGCATCAAATTTGATCCTAGGTGTGTAGAGGGAGCTAAAAATAATACAAAATTCCCATAGGAATAACATTGAGTAGTATTGCGATTGAAGTACGCAACTTAAATTTTTTTTTACCAGTACTGCCGGAAGAATACTTTTTCCAAAATATTATATTTAATTAATTTAAATTTTAATACTATTTATGTTAGAACTTATTTTTTATTTCTTTCCAAACTTTCAATACTTAATAAATATTTGTGATATAAAATGGTTAAAAACATTTTGTTTTGAATAACTTACATTTTGGTGAGGAAACTAGTTTATTAAATACGACAAATAAATAATTCGTTACGAAATTAGAAAATAAAACATTGCTTTAGGCTTTGCCAGATACCAAGTAACCAAATGACACTTATTATAAATGGGTCTTTCGCTTGCGCGTTTTGTAAAAATGCAAACAAATGCCATTTTATGTTTTTGACTCATTTTATTTCATTTGGACGTAAAATGTGCACATCGATGCTTGTATTCATTATAAATGGATTGAAATAATATTTGAAATGTGACTAACGTCACTGCCATCAATAGATATTAACAATTAAGAAAGTTTAATGCAAATGCGATGCGAAGTCAGCTAGTATTATCTGTTTAGAGAAATTGTATCCCGTATCAGACAATCCGAGTTGCATCAGGCAGAATAAGATAAAAATCGAAAAGCAAAACAGCGCGGGAAAAAAATTGCTGAGTAACCGTTCCTTTCGAATAAATTAATTCAATCTCGAAACTTTTCTGCTTCGTTTAGGACTGGTGAATAGAAAATTTCACTCAGTCAAATAAATATTTGGTGCCTCGATTCAATATTTCCCTATATTACCGATTCAAAAACCAGATCTCCAAAAGATCTCTAATGCTAAGTATTCAATAGTGATAAAATTTTGAAGCATTCCTTGCAGTCGCTTCACTATTCCTTGGTACAGATATTTTCATTTTTGATATTAAAACGAACCTATATTTAGAGAATGTACACTGCTGGCCACCGTAAATGCAACACCCTGAAGGAAGCATGCAAATAATATGAAATTTACAACATGCATTAGCGGAGGTGAGATATGCAAATGATTAGAATTTCAGCGCAGACGCACATCACGCGCGCCTGTGGCGCCACTTCAAAGCGCTATTTAAGGCTTGGAGATTTCGACGATTTCAAGTACGGCAATTGTGTTTTTCTTGTGGTTTTTTCAAAAAAACGATCAATTATGCCTCGTAGAAAACAGCGATCATCTTTTGATCAAGTATCCGAGTTCGACAGAGGAAGGATAGTGGCCTACCGAGATTGTGGATTATCTTTCAGGGAAATCGGTAGTCGTGTTGGACGAAACCAAACAACTGTAATGCGGATATGTGATCGTTGGATGCAGGAGGGTACGACGGACCGACGTGTTCGATCGCATCCACCTCAGTGCACCACTTCACGTGATGACAGGCATATTGTGCGTATGGCAGTGACGGATCGCTCAGCCACATCACGAACAATAGCACAGCACATTCAGTCTGTACCGCATCATCCAGTGTCTGCGCGTACCATTCGACGCCGTTTACAGCAGAGTGGTCTGTCCGCAAGACGTCCATTGCTTCGTCTACCCTTGACGCAGAACCACAGACGTTTCCGCCGCCAATGGTGCGATGAAAGAAGGATGTGGACGGCAGAATGGAATGAAATTGTCTTTACTGACGAGTCACGCTTCTGTCTGCAACACCACGATGGTCGGATTCGAGTCTGGAGACACCGTGGAGAGAGGATGCTGAACAGCTGCGTTATGCACCGCCACACTGGTCCTGCACCGGGTATTATGGTATGGGGCGGTATTGGATATCACTCTCGCACTCCTCTAGTACGCATTGCCGGTACTTTAAACAGCCAGCGCTACATCTCCGAGGTGTTGGAACCAGTTGTCCTTCCTTACCTTCAGGGCTTGCCCACAGCCATATTTCAACAGGATAATGCGCGACCACACGTGGCACGCATTGTCCAAGGGTTCTTCGTCAATCGCCAGATTGAATTGCTTCCCTGGCCAGCTCGCTCTCCGGATCTTTCGCCGATAGAAAACATGTGGTCCATGGTTGCTCAACGATTGACCCAGAATACATCTCCAGCTGCCACACCAGATCAACTTTGGCAACGTGTGGAAGCTGCTTGGTCTGCTGTACCCCAAGAACACATCCAAAGTCTCTTTGAATCAATGCCGAGGCGTGTGGCAGTGGTGATCTCCAACAATGGCGGCTACTCTGGCTACTGATTTTGGCAGGAACCACACTTCACAGAAGTCTATAAATTTAATCATTTGATACTTGGTCAACATGTTATCTACAAAATAAATTTTGTTGTGATATCTCTTGTCTTTCTTGGTGTTGCAATTTGGGTGGCCAGCAGTGTATGTTAAGCGAATATATTTTAGAGGGACACGAACAATTTACGCATTTCCTTATAAAAAAGATTTCCAAATAGTGAAGTTTGTTCTCTATTGAATGAAGTCTTGTCTGAAAATGTCTGTCCAAAAATGTTGTGAGAATATTTTCACTTTATTCCCATAATAATTTTGGTTCGAGTTGTAGTCAGAAAGATTGGGTCTAGGGGCCGAAAATAAGGGGTTATCTTTATATCCATACAAGTAAAATATTCTTAATGTGTATCGCATATGTCTGTGATATTATTAAAAGGCAATTGCTAATTTTACTGCTACCAGCTCATTAAATTAAACTGGCATCGACATCTCAAATATTTACAAATCCATACATCTCACCAATTCACTATGGTTTCTGAAACCCAATTTCTTGGCCAAAATCCATTTTTTCCCCAAGTTTTAGAATGAGCTTAGTCGTGCAGCAATATTGAAAGCAAACTATCTGGTCAGTGTCTTATATTTACTTTTTTGTTCCAACGTTTCATTTCCGTTTTAGGGATAGGGTTATTTGTAATGGAAGTTTTAGTTATTGTTTGAAAGTTCTCAAGTGTATACGAAAAACAAGTGTGTTGTCACTTTGTTTTTAAACATTTTGACATACCGTAAATTGCTTCATTTTCCTATTGTAATTAAATTTTAAAATATCTAAGGAAACACTTGTAAGTCTGTCCATAGTATTTAATATGCAACTCAGATGATTTGAATATATTTTTGTTTTGTAAAATGTAAATGCGAACATTCAGACTTACATAAAAAGTGGCTGTTTTTGGCTTTAATAATTTTGCATAATCGAATTCAGTGCTTATCAGTGCTCAATTTTATACAAATTTTTCCTGTGACTACTTGCGATCCTTGACAACATTTCAGCGTCAAATAGACATGCATCATTTCAAGAACGAAGACCTTTTCGAAATCTGTTGGCAAGGAAGTGACACAGACGCGAAGTTCTCACTAATTTTTGATTAAGAAACACGTTGGTGAGAATATTAATTCATTGACTGGGCAGGTAACAAAAGAAAAACTTTGTCGCTTATGTTGCACTTTCAACGAAAGATGGCGTCGAGCTTTCTGGCGCAAGTTCGACTAAAAAGAAATTTTGTCCTGGATACAGACCACCTGAACCATCATCATGTTCTGGTCGGCCATATAGAACATATATTGAAAAAGTGATTTGCCAAAATCGAAAAAACTGATACGTTGAAAATATCACTTCCAAACCATAGTGTATTGGATATAAAATGCAATCTCTTTATGATTTTAATGGATAGTAAAGTACTGAACGTGCTAACTGATACGAACTAGTCAAGTTTGTTCTATTTGCGGTGCCACTCCTCAAACATTTCAACAAGTTAAGAGGATTCGAAAACGACCAAATAATTTGACCCCAAGCCAAATATTTTGCAATATGGTATAAATTCTTTACATTCTTGGATTCGTTTCTTTCAATGTATATTTCATATGTCCTATCGATATGACATAAGTATATCGCAAGTTAGGGGAACCTAACATAAGACATTCAACAGCAGGAACAAATTGGTACAAGAATGTTTTTTAACGCAATTACATTTGCGCGTGGACAAACCCAAGCCCAATGTATTTGGTAGAGCAAAGGACAACACTGCACCTCGAGCATTTAAATACAGCACATTTCCCCCATAATTACAGATGTTGATGAAAACTTAATTAAAAATTTCAGATTTCCAGATTGTTGCACAAAGTTTGAACACAAATGATAAGCTATGCATGGCACCCAATTCCAGTCACATTAAAGTTCTTATCCATGGTCTACAGATAATGACAAATACTCTTCATTACAAGTAGATTAATTTAGAGAAGAATCTGAAGCAAGAAATAAGATTTACAAGCACTATAGACAATTCCACTCCAGAAAAACCAGTAGCCAAAACAATATACGTAGATGATAGTTTAAATAGAGCCAATGGACGACATATATCCTTTGATTTCAAGTAAAAAATTTACAGAAACGAATGATAAACTAAAACTTCTTTCTGAAGTAGTCGATATTCTTCTAGAGCCGAAACCAGAAGCTTCACAATTGGAGGAGAATGAAGATGACGATTCCTTAGAGATAATACCTGTTGATTTATTAGATACAATAGAATTAGAAAATGAAATATAATAGCTTTGTTGTTCATAAAAAACCTTTTTTATACCTAAAATGAATTAATTATTAAAAGTTCCAAATAAAATGAATCTTAATTACTTTCATTTCGTTTCAGGAAAAACTAATTATATTTTCCATATATGCCCATATTTTCCATATATGGCGAAAAATTAATATTTTACAAAAATTGGACAAACATTTATGTATCAAATTATCATTAATGACTTCAATTTCTTTTTAAGAAACATTTAGGCCAATTATTTTTTTCAATATCGTAATATTTTTTATTTTGGCCAAAAAAAGGAAAAAAGAAAAAGTGAAAAAAAACTGAATACTTGGTTTTTGTTATTTAATTGTCCTTCATAAATATTTGGCGAAAACAATCGCTGTAAAGGGGTTTTCGTACTCCGGTGCAACCCTACACAACTTGGCACGTGACTCGATTCTACATAAAACTCGCTTAAACACAAAGCAGCACCAAACATCTCTAAAACAGTGATAAATCAAGTTAATTCTCAATTGAAAGAATGATTTCTTCGTTCCGAAGTTTCTGTTTATACTGAAAAACTCTCACATTACACCTGCTCGAGAAAAGCTCATGTTGGTAGGTAGGTAGTTAATTAACGTCTAACTTGAGCAACACAACGGGTTATTGTCGATGCTCCGAGATCAAACCCGAAGGGAAAGACCCGAGGACAATACCACATAATTCTGATTCAGATGACGAAGCATAGAACGGATATAGAACGGATTCGTCAGTGCACCGGGAAATTCTTTTGATACCTCACTTGTTAAGATTCGTCGCGTGTAAGAGGCATAAAAGGAATCTATACTATAGAAATAATAGAGATGATTGAATTCAAAGCGTGTAACCATAAAAATCAAATAAGGAAATATGTTACGCACTTTTCACAGAGGTACAAATTTCAAATTTCAAAAGTAAAAGATGCTCAGCGATTTTCTATATTCTTTTGGCGCTCCTGTAAAATTTTTATCTTTTAACGAAAAGGCGCAATATGATTTAAAGGTCATGAAAACAAATCCTGATTCTGGTGCACGAATCTCTAAAATATATATAAGTGAAATTTGTTCTTTAACCCACCAAGCGTTTCGACGAGATATCTCGTCCAAGATGTGGCCAATTTTACTAAGGACGTGACATTTCGTGGAGAAAAAATTGCCTATTACTCCAAGGGTGAATGAAGATCCAACCAGATGAAGAAGATCCAAGATTGAGCCTTGCCCAGAACTGGGGACAGTTTGGAACAGGTTTTTGCCACTGCAGGGCAGAAGCAAAGATAAGCCACCAGGAGGGTCAAAGTGAGTACATTTTTCTAAACCCGGCTTCATTGACGTACATTTGACGCATTTTAAAGGTAGGTAGGTAGATGAATCAACGTCGCACTGGAGCAAGACAACGGGCCATTGGCGATGACGCATTTAGACACCAGAAAGGGGCGAATAAAGCTTTATAACCATATCATATCGCAAAAAACTTCTATACTGTGCACATCTCGTATTATGCCCCAAAGAAAAAAATGTGCCTAAAAATTAACAATGTCAACAATAAATATCAGTTAAATCATATTACAAAGCACGCAATGGAACACATAAAAGCATAAATACCAAAATGATCAATACCTTCCTTCGACTCATATTAATGTCCATCCATATCTCATGATTTCCAACCGTTTTGAGGAATGTATACAGGTTTCCCAGGGCAAGAATTTCGTTTGTCAAAAAAGAACAAACTCTCTGATTCAAGTGATCAGGCAGAGCTAAAGTGATTAGACAATTTCTAATCTCTCTCCCTTAAAAATAAACGCCACTCATTCGCACCCAAAGTTTCATGTGTGCTTGGTTTTTCAAAAAATGTCCAATTACAGTCGTGTGAAAGTGTTAAATATTTATATAATCGCAAATTAAACAAGCCTTTTCCTAGCGATACAATGGTCTACCCTTACGCCAACAGATGCGTCACGTGGCCTTTGAGTGCCAAAGGGTGTTTGCTTCGGTTGACCTCAGATTGTCCGGTGGTCAAATTGAGCAGTTTTAACCAGGCAAAAATGCGAACATTCATAAGCGCTCTAAGTTTAATTGAATTTTACCTATCGTAATCCTTCATAAATTATTAGTTCGATATGAATTGCTCTTTTTAAAAAAACGGTTAGTTGGTTTGGGGATTTTATGGGCCATATTTGACCATGCTGCACCATACACAAGGCATACAATATCAAGTAATAGATACACACACAATGAAAGTTTGACTCACAGAGAGAAATACAACCCAGGGAAGAATACACCTGGCAGTAATCAAACCCGCGCCGCCTACAACTTGAATGTATTTAAAGAAAACGGAAGCATTTTCTTTTTAAAATATTGCTTTCTCATTTTCCACTTCTCTGGAGTTGAAAGGAAATTCCGGAAATTCCACAAAAAATAGTCCGTCTCGATCTGCGGCCTCCTCGTTCACCGGACCTGTCAACGAGTGACTTTTTTCCAGTGGGGAATTTAGAAGGGCACGTGCAAACCAACCTTCCAAAGACAATAAACGAACTGAAGTCGACCTGGTTGCAATGACCATTGATATCGGCGAGTTGCAACGAGTGTCTCAAACTATGCTGCGACGATCATCGATGTTGACAGAGATAATTTTCAACATCTTTAAAATATAGCGTACTTCTTTAAGCCACATTTCGCGTGATATTCCACATACTATAACGAGACGGTAGGTAGAATAGGTATTTTAATTAACGTCGACCTGGAGCAACACAATGCGCTATTGGCAACGGACCGAGATCAAACCCGATGGACAACACGTAATTTTGAACCACGGTCAGATGACGAGGTCACGCCTGAGCTGACACCCCGCTCTCCGAACTTCCACACCGCGCCAACGTGAAGACATTGGAGGCCATGACCGAATGAACGTGCAGAGGCCACCACGTACACGGCGGTCTTTAGTTGGATCGAGTTTCTCACTCGCAACCCTCAGGTTGCGAATGCGCTACTCTTCCAACCGAGCTACCGTGGCCCCAATTAGCAGAGTTCCTAAGAAGGCACGTAAAGCAATTGAAGAGCACTCCGTACACTTACAGATGCAGAGATCTTTACTTTCAATGAAAACCATGGTAACTGACATCATACTCAAGATGTGAGGTGGAAATCCTCAACGGAAAGACAGTTCACACGACAGTTTTTTCCGATCCCAAATCTCAGAATGCATCTGTAGGACCCCTTTGTTGTCCAGTTACTTACAAACCACGGAAGGATTCCAGAACAATTTTTCCGAATGGGATACCGAACACCTGTTTATGTGGTGAAGTAGGCGATTATCTTTCACTACCTTCTTGACTGCAGGCTCTTCCGAGAAGGACTTCATTTCGTCAGTCAGACCCAATGACATTAAGTATCACCGAAGTGTCTCCGAATGTTGAGTCGCTTGGGTAAATTTGTGTGGTCGACAACTCCGAGCCCTCCACTGAGGATACGGAGAACGGTTCCGGCATCAAAACCGAGACAAGGTTCATGTAGATCTGAATATGACGGTCACAACAATAAGACCTAGGTAGACCTATAGCCGTGCAAGCTAAGAAGCCATACTAGGCTATAATGGTAGGATCGGAGAAATAGGGATTAAAGCCCTATTCATCCCCCGGATCGAATACTAGTGTATTCAAACCAAAAAACCTGCCAGCCCATGGTGGATGACCCTTCGTTTTCGCAGCGACAACTGTGAAAAGCGAATTTCGAATCTTACAAACGAGACCCACTGCCGGACCCTCTTGGGGCCTTCCCTATACCCGTAGTGACCTCAACTGTTCGGGGAGGAGGGACTGCGCCCCCAATTAAGAAGTGAAGAGCACTCACGTTGGTGTTCCCCTGCCTCTTCTTGATGCCGGCCTCCATGGCGAAGTGGAAGGCCGCCAGGCTCCTCGCCTCCTCCCTCTTGCTGTCCAGGACGGGCACCAGCTTGAGCAGCCAGTTCTTGGACTGGCCGTGCACGTGGGCGACCGTGCTCTGCGCGAACTCGTCCGGAGAGTGGCCGGTGACGAAGGGCTCCACCAGGTTGAGGGTGCCGGACCTCAGCACGGCGGCCTCGATCTCCTTGTTGGCCACCAGGGCGGCGATCGCCAGGCACGCGTAGTACTTGATGTTGTCGTCCACGTGGAACGCCAGGGGGAAGAGCCACTCCGGGGCCTGAAAGAGAAAGTAGAATTCAGCACCTTTCCATTTGGGGAAGGTTAGGTTAGGTTAGGTAATTAAGCACTGTCGGCACTGGAGCAACACAACGGGCAGTCTTTCGTCGAACGTTAGAGCCTCAAATATTAACTAATGTTAAGAATGCAAATAATTAGGTATGTTAATTAGTTAATGTTGAGAATGCAAATCATTAGTCAATATCTGAGGCTCTAGCGTTCGTCTAGTCTAGTCTAGTCGAGTTCTAGTCTTCCGAACGCTAGAGCCTCAAATAACTAATGTTAAGAATGCAAATAGTTAATATGGGGGTTAATTAGTTATGTTAATTAGTTAATATGTTAATTAGTTAATATGTTAATTAGTTAATATGTTAATTAGTTAATGTTAAGAATGCCAATAATTAGTTAATATCTCTAGCATTCCAAATTCTTTTACTTTTTGAAGGCGCATGAATGAACGGACTACGTCTAGCTTATGTAGACCATAGAGGAAATGTAAAAGTAGAATGAGCAACGGTAGCCTTTTTGTGTGTCCAGGGTCATGTGACCAAAATTAGTAGTACCTTTAGAAACGAACATTCATAATCTAATTGGTCCGCAGGACGGAAAAGATGCTGTTCCGTAATGACGGTAGATGGAGATCTTGCGCCAAGCAGTTGAACTGTAACAAAGGAAGCGCAATGACGCGCTTAAATATCTTGGCCGCATTATGAAGAGGAATTGTATTGTAATTTTAAATGTCACCTTATTAAAATTTTTGTTAAGTTTTATTCTCAGTGAATTTATTGAAACTGGATTCAACTGGACATGAAAATTTGCAACCTGATTTTGAAACAGGATATGGACTCTTGAAATTTCTAGCTCTCCCACCCCTCCCGGGTTTCGGCACCAAAAAATGGGAGGGGTGGGAGAGCTAGAAATTTCAAGAGTCCATATCCTGTTTCAAAAGTCAGGTTGCAAATTTTCATGTCCAGTTGAATCCAGTTTCAATAAATTCACTGAGAATAAAACTTAACAAAAATTTAATAAGGTGACATTTAAAATTACAATACAATTCCGCTTCATAATGCGGCCAAGATATTTAAGCGCGTCATTGCGCTTCCATTGTTACAGTTCAACTGCTTGGCGCAAGAGCGCCATCTACCGTCATTACGGAATAGACGCCTATCCGTTGACTCATCATCTGATTGGTCTACGCGATAAGGTGTAGAAGTTTGGAGAGTGGAGTGCCGACTCAGGTATTGACCTCGTCATCAGACCGTGGCACTGGCATTTTGTCGCACTGGAACAACAAAACAGCTTTTGGCGATAGACTGGCGATTTCACCATTTTTGTACTCTATCAAAATGCGCCACTAGCGAAATGCGAATTCACACATCTACCCTGCCATAAGATGTTATATCACCAAAAGAGGCGATAAGATGCTAAATCGGCTAACCAAGTTAATTCTTCTCAGAGCAGTCACGTGACTACTAGTCGACATGTTGGTCACTTTATGAAGTTCCTCTCAATAGCAATGCTCGGTCTACTTATATTTCACATCTATGGTCTTGACCAAGTGGGTGAAGTTGAAATAACGTCGCACTGGAGCAACACAACAGGCTTTTGGCGACGGTCCGTGATTTTGTGCCACTGTCTGATGACGAGGTCAACACCTGCGATGGACTCCTGCTTTCCAAACTTCTACACCACGCCAACGTTAGGACATTGGTGGCCACGACAGATTTAAAGTGCCCCACGTACACGACGGACTTTGGTTGGATCGAACTCCGGTTGCCAATCTGCTACTCTTCCAACCGGACTGCCGCGGCCTCCTAGACCAGGTGGGACTGAGAAAGGACTGGACGCCCATGTTACTCACCTTGTGCTGTATCATGGCCTCCTGGTTCTCGGGTCCTCCGTGCAGCGAGAGGTTTGCCAGGGCAGCGGCACAGTGCCTCAGTGTCTCAACGTCGCAGTTGCGGCACTCGTAGAGGATGGCGGAGAGTCCGCCCATGCGGATCACCTCGTGGCAGGTGGCCTCCTCGTTCTTGAAGAGGTGCTCCAGGATGCCCATTCCGATGCGCGACTTCTCGACGCAGGGCGACTTGGAGCACTCGCAGGCGACGCGGACCGCCGTCTCCAGTCCATGCGTCACGACGTAGTGGCGGTTCTCGGTGGTCAGCGACTGTTCCAGCAGGCGGGCGCTCTCGAACTGGACCTTGCCGTCCTCGGAGCTGAAGTTCTTCAGGAGGATGTCCAGCACGCCTGGGGAAACGAAGGTTTGGTTTGGCTTGCTGGGGTTTTATGGTGCAAGGGCCATATCTGGCCACGCTGCGCCAGACACAAGACATGCAATATCAAGTCATAGACATGTACACACATTGAAAGTTTTACTGACGCATTAGAAAGAAATACATCCAGGGCACCTGACGAACCGGGGAAACGAAGGACCGTTAGAGAGTGGACTAGAGACATTAAACCATTTAGGTTAAGTTTGGATGAAGATAATGTGGTAGCTAGGTAGTTAATTAACGTTGATCAGGAGCAACACAACGGGCTATTGGCGACGGTCTGGGATCCATCCCTAAGGGTAAGATAGATCCAAGGACAACGTCTCGTCGTTTTGAACCACGGTCAGATGACGAGGTCAACACCTGAGATGGACTCCTACTTTCCAAACTTCCACACCACGGCAACGTGAGGCCACGGCAAATTTAACGTGTACCAGCCCCCACGCACACGACGGTCTTTGGCTGGACCTAGTTTCGAACTCGTAACACTCCGGCTACTAATCCGTTGCTCTACCAACTGTGCTACCACGGCCCCAATTTTTAAAGGAGTCGGTGGACTGAAGAGTTTGGAAACCACTGTACTATACTGTAAGTGCCACCTAAATAGCATATTGGTCTAGCGTTTGAGTGCCATCCTGTACGACCCGAGTTCGAATCCCGGTTTATAAGCGTATAGATATTGGTGATTGTTTCTGTTGGGAGTAACGTCTGCTATCCCTCCGTGTGCTCCTTCACAAAACCACCCTTTTTCTTTTTTTACCCCTTTTCTTTGTCTTTTAATCCCTTGAAGTGCCGAAGAGATCAGTAATTGGGCATTAAAATATATTACAAGTTAATTTTTGTTGTGATTTGATGTGCTCGAGTTAATCTCAACTCGCCTTTTTTTCTCATAAATTAAAACCTCCAAGGCATGTTTTTTGAAGAATTTTTAGCAAATTCGCAAAATACCAATGGATGATTTCAAATAAGTGAGAACTTAATTTTTCTATTGTTTTTGGGGGTGGCTGAAACCCATCAGACACCCTTCCGGGTAATGGTAATTGATTAACGTAGCACTGGAACCAGGGTATTGGCGACGGTCCAGGATCAATTTCCCGAGGGAAAGACCCGAGGACAACACCACATAATTTTAAACCCACCCTTCTGTGTGGGCCACTGGTGGAGAGTAATCAGAGGATCAGCCCCTGCCCCGAATGCAGGGGCTGAGATGGAAATGGAAAAAGCCTATCTTCTAAGCGACTCACCTCTGTTCTTGAGGCTCTTGCAGAGGCTGGACCCCAAGTCGTAGCCAATGGTGCTGACGGCCCAGGCTTTCCGGATGAGATCGTTCATGGCGTCCAGGATGGCCAGCTCGTTCTTGCGGGCGTCCACCCTGGTGGCGTCGCACACATCCTCCGAGAAGGGGCTCTTGGCGCTGGTGGTAGCCTTCAGGGCGTCCCCCAGGGAGTCCATGCGGCCGATGAGCCGCCCCATCGCAAGTTCCAGCTCCGGGGACTCGCCGCCCTTCCTCAGGAGATCCAGGTCATCCTGGAACAAGTCGAGGCGACAGACGGGCTTGGGAACCTGGGGCGGTCGGCTGGGGCTCATGGAGTTCTGTTTGGAGCGGTGGAATATCTGGGGAAATGGAGAAACGTGAAGTGTGAATTATGTTTTTGGTTAGATCAGTATTTTGTAGGGCTCGTACACCAAGAGGTAATGGTAGTTAATTAACGTCTCACTGGAGCAACACAACGGCCTATTAGCGACGATCCGGGATCATTCCCCAAGGGAAAGATCCCAGGACAATACCACGTAATTTTGAACCACGGTCAGATGACGAGGTCGACACCTGAACACCCACTCTCCAAACTTCCACACTACGCCAACGTGAGGAGATTTGAGGCCACGACCGATTTAACGTGCACCAGCCCCCTTTGTACACGACGGTCTTTATCTGGACCGAGTTTCGAACAAACAACCTTCCGATTGGCACCAACCGCGGCACCTACACCAAGAGGAAGCGAGGCTATTGCTAAACATATTTTTGAATACGATTTTCCCATTGTCGCATTTTCCCAGTGAAATCGAGTCACATAGTATATTTGCATCAAAAAGTTTGATCAAAGTTGCAAAGTCAAGAGTTGTATAAAAACATGTGTGATGTATATTACGGCTTTAGGAATTTTAGCAAGGGTAATTAATTTTATAAAGAAACAGCCGTTTAAAAGGAAAGATCTTTGCAAAATGATTGGAAACAGAATAAAGCCCTTCTATAATACTTCTCTGGCTGGCCAAAGTATTTTAAAGATTGCTTGATTAAAAGAAACAATCTCCATGTTTACAGTGGTAATAATAAATACGAAGAAACTATTTTATAACGAAAAAATGATTATTTATAATATATTTTCTGATTTCGAAAACATTTCTTTCTAACTGGTGGTATTTTTAATCAACGTCACACTGGAGCAACATATCGAGCTATTGGCGACGGTCCGGGATCAACCCCGAAGGGAGAGACCCGAGGACAACACCATGTAATTTTGAGCTACGGTTGTCAGATGACGAGGTCACACCTGAGCTGGCACCCCACTCTCCAAACTTCTACACCACGCCAACGTCAGAACATTTGAAGCCACGACAGATTTAAAGTGCACCAGTCCCCCTTTGTGACGGTGTTTGGTTGGATTCGAACCCTGCGGTTGCTAGTCCGTTACTCTTCCAACCGGGCTACTGCGACCGTTGTCTTTCTAACGGAATAGAAAGTTATGACAGAGAAAGTACCAATGTACTCCTGTTAATACATGTAGGATTGTTCATCCTGATCGGTCGTCTGGGGTGTAGTTATTTGCTTTTCAATAAGAAAAGTGAAGTGGAATGCTCGTTAACTCGTTTATTAATGACGTAATTAATACAGCAGGCGCCATCGATCAACTGTTAGCATCAACTATCGATACAATCTCAGCATAACCGCTGAACCTCTCTTTTTGCCATTTCTAAAAAGAACGCTTGTTCGATCTCGAACATTCGTGCTCATCCTAAAAAACTCGAAGTCGTCGGCAGATTCCGTTAGCCAAGTGTGTTGCCAGATTCTAATATATAGAGTATTTTTTGTATAATTACAGTATTCTAATATACTGTAAGAATTAAAATCCTACATGTACATTATGAACGAATCAAAACATTGGAGAGTATTTTTGTACCATGTATTAAAAAATAAGTCTTAAATCAGATGTTAACTAAAACTTGCAAAATGGATACTGGCCCCTTTTCAACCGAGATATAGAAATGTATCTGTTTAGCCGAAGCTCTAATTGAAATGGCCAGAAGTACAGTATTATGTTCTATGATACGAATAAAATCTGAGTTATTACCAATGACATTTGACTCGTCTTCCCTTTGGACTCATTCGTGTCCGATTGGTGAAGGTTTTGAGCTGATTGAGAGGATTTGCTACTCGTGGCGGCTTTTGCAGAGATGGTCACCTATACCGAGAAAGAAAATGTAAGAGCACAGATTTCGTAATTCTTTACAAAGCATTGTCTTAGAAAAACAAGATTGAGGCAATTTTTAATTATCGGCATTACAGATAAACTAAAAGAGAATTTGTCCTTGGTTGGCTTAGGATTTTTATGGCGCAAGGGCCAGAAATGTACAAGCAGTGAAGTTACCAGATTTTTAATATTGGATTGGCAACTAAGTTCCCGCCGTTTTGAGTAGTTCCATCCGTTGAACATAGAGTTCCGCGTTGACCGTTTGGTTCCGTTCAAGCAATTCGTAATGGATAATCCCTTCCCAGTCCCACCATACGCACAACATCGTTTTACGCGGATGAAGATCTTGTTTCACACGCGGTGTCGCTTGTTTACCGGGGCTAAGCCATTCCTTGCGCTGCTTCATATTAATGTACAGGCACCATTTTTCGTCGCCAGTAACGATTCGGTAAAGAAATCGTTGCTTGCGTCCATGAGTTGAGCGGTGACGAGCAAGCAAACCAGCGGAGATTGTGGCTCGTTGATTTTTGTTGTCACTTAAAGCATGTGGAACCCATGCTCCACACTTCTGAACCTTTCCCATCGAGTGAAGATGCTTCTCTATAGCAGTGTGGGAGCATTCCATTTTCTCTGCCAGTTCCCTTGTCGTTTGACGCGAATTTTCGTGCAAAAGTTGGTTTAATCGCTCTTCATCGAACTCAACTGGACGGCCAGAACGAGGTGCGTCTTTGAGGTCAAAATTTCCATTTTTGAACTTAGCATACCAATCACGAGTGGTTCTTTCAGCTATGGCACCCTCTCCATACACAGCACAAATGAACCTTGATTAAAAGCAAAAAGGAGGTGTCGAATATGCTCATTTTTCTCAACTTGACATTCCATTTTAATAATCTGAAAATTAACATAAATTAACTCGAACAAAAAAACATAGATTCCGGTAGAATAAAACATCCTCTTTCGAATGATTTAAAACATTATGCCAAAAACATTTAATGACATGTGGAATGTTAAAATTAAAAAAAAAAAACGGCAGGAACTTAGTTGCCAACCTGATAAAATCATTGTAAATGTAAAAACACTAAAAGTGAGTGGGAAAGATTCCAGCGCAAAGTTTTTAGAGAATAAATGTTGGGAAAAATGATCAATAACTTGAGATTAAAATATAGAGTTAAAACATGGTGATCAACAACGTGTAGAAAATAAATTAAGATAAAAACATAATTTTAATGAATTTATGATATAAAAATGTTGAGATCAGTAACATGTAGTTAAAAAATGGATGAGAATATTTACATGTAAAGATTATGGTATAGATGGGAATAAAAAATATATAGAATTTAAAAATCAAATACTATACAAGTTAAAAATATTTGGATCGGGTTTCTTCCTAATTAATTCCCGTAAAGTTAAAACAGAAGTATTAAAAAAGTATGGTGGTTGAAAACGGGATAATCAATTAAAATATATTGAATGGCGACGAGAACTCCACATCTCTCCTAAGAAAAGATGCCAGTGAGTAGAATATGTCCTTGCAAAAGTACTTAACGGAAATCACAAAATAAAATTTAGGTAGTTAATTTAATTAATGTCGCATTGGAGTAACTCAATTGGCGACGGTCCGGGATCAAACCCGGGAAAGATCCGAGGACAACACCACGTAATTTTGAACTACGGTGGTCAGATGAGGTCACACCTAAGCTGGCACCCCACTCTCCAAACTTCCACACCCCACCAACATGAGGACATTTGAGGCCACGACAGATTTAACGTGCACCAGTCCACATTTGTACACGAAGGTCTTTGGTTGGATTCGAACTCGCAACCCTCTGGTCGCTAGTCCGTTACTCTTCCAACCGGGCTACAGCGGTCCTAATAAAATTTAAAAATAAATTAATATATGGTGTTACATTTGATAAAGGTTAGCAGTTGCATGACGTCACTTTGGTAACTGGAGATGCTGAGATTGGTTGGTTTGGGGTTTTATGGCGCAGGAGACATATTTGGCCATGTTGTGCCAGACACAAGACATACAATATCCATTAATAGACATTGACATACATAATGGAAGTTCTTACTGACACAGAAGAGAAAAATACACCCAGGGAGGAATGCATCAGACAGGAATCGAAGCTGCGCCGCCTACAACTCAAAGGTTGCTAGCGCAGTGGGCATAAATGAAGCTTGCGGGGATCTAGTTAAAGTTGACAACCGGATCTTTCCCATCATCCTCCAATTTCGTTTAATTAAGACAAAGAACAGTGTTTTGTTTTTCAGATTCTTAAAAACAAGCCTCCTCTTTAAGGATAATTGGGCCAAAAGAGAGACATATTCAACCTAATTAGGTAATTACAGTCTTCTCTCTCAGCAACCTAATAAGTGAATGAGTTTTTGAAATGTCAACTTCTGCTGCTACTGCATGACAGACAGATGCTACGAAGTATAGGGTGTACGAGAAAAATAACTCTCCAGAAATTTATTTTATGACATTTAATGAGCAGGAATGTGTGTTTTATGTGTGCCATATGCTACATACTTTTTCACGATTCACTTGCTTTAGTGTATATTCTAATTTCATAGACAGAGTTATATGGTGAATCATTTCATAGACAGAGTTATGAGTTTTTGAACGTATTCATTCTATATAAAATAGAATTTAAAACGTGAAAGTAAAACGAAGGAGTTATTAAAGTAATGCATTTCATTGATGAATGATTAATTTTAATTTGAAAAAATCCGATATCATTCGATTTTGTTTCATAAAAATTCAAGTTTAAAATGAATTATTCAAACTTGTATACCCCGAAACGATAGACCAGGATTTGACATAAATTGTAAAGTCTGCCGTTCTTCGTTTTGCAAGGACATATTTGACAAATATTATTCGAGTCGTCATGAAAATAAGCATTCGTGACACAGAGAATCCAAATTCTCATGGGGTCTACTGCTATGCTAATACAAATATTTTCTCACCTTGGATTATCCACCTAAATTTTTCCAAATTATTGGATATGGACCAGACACTCGCTATGGTATTGGTTGTCATGTCAACAAAATAAGTAAACACTGGAAAATTATTTTTTAAATGGGAGGTAGGTAGATATTTTAATTAAGATCGCACTGGGAGTAACACAACGGGCTATTGGCGACAGTCCGGGATCAAACCCGAAGGCAAAGGCCCGAGGACACACCTCGTCATTTCTAACCATGGTCAGATGACGAGGTGGACACCTGAGGTGACACCCCACTCTCCTACGTCAACGTGAGGACATCTAAGACCCGACAGATTCAATCTGCGCTAGCACCCTACGTACATGAGTCTTTGATGATTGAATTGAGTTTCAAACTCGGTTGCTAATCCGCTACTCTTCCAACAGGACTACCCAATATCTTAAGGGAAGCCCCTGTTTAATGCATTTTCAAGCCATTAGTGGCGTGTAATATCCAGTTAAACCGACCTCTTTGGTGAGTGATGAGAGCGAGGAGGAGATCTCGGTCTTCTTCCTGGAGAAGAAGCACTTCTTGTTGTCTCCGCTGGACATGGTCTCCGTGGAGGACGTGCGCGACGACTGACGCACGAAGTCACGGCTCCGGTGCTCCACGCGGACGTCGCCTTCCGACGAATCCAACAGGTGGGACAAAGACGAGGCGCGCTTTACATCCTGAAACACACAAACACGTTCGTGAGCAAAATTCGAGACTGCCGTACAGAAAGTCGCACATACGACACGTGCATGCATATCCTGCAGATGCTTTAGCTTTTCGAAGTAAACCATCCTTAAAAAGTGTTTTGCTTTATGAAGGAAGTCTTTGTGTGAATGTGCAAAGGAATATCAAAAAGTAAGGTGAATTTTTGATTGACAGAAAAACGTGCAGAGATAAATGTCGGAATGTCTAGGCGCCAACCTGCCCACGTTCCAAAAAGCGCGGGAAACATTTCCCAAAGACCAATCGGTGCACTTCCCGCCAGAAGGCGCGAACCCCGCAGACTGACTCCGAACGATTTGATGTTAAGACGTGGCTTTGCACGGACGTGCCACCATGATGTTAATCCCACTATGATTTGATGTTCAATCTGATATTTGTACATAATTGACCCCTGTAATTAACCCCCTTTTCCCCTAGATTTTATTAAAACAATATTTAATAGTAATGATGCTCTCCTCAATTCACTTCTAACATATTAATCAACAACATGGGGGCTCAGGCCTCCCGTTGCCTCTCAATCGTAAGCTAAGTAGCTGCAAGCTGTAAAGCTAAGTAGTGCAACGCCAAGTGTTAAGAAGATACGACGATCCGAATGGATAACGACGATGCCACTTTGCGATGCCTACAAATGGATACATGCTGTCTATGGTGCCTACAAGTGAACGAGATTTGACGAGCCAAAAACGACGGAGATTCTAACCAGGACTATATGTGAGTGTTTTCTGTTCACATTTTTTCGATTTCATTGCATTTACATTGAAAATGACGACTCTTGGAACAATTCCACATGTTGCTTCATCCATAAAAACGTCGAGCACGAAAAACGTGCAAATGCTGCATAAAATTCTATTTCCGAATACAGAACTTGACAGAAAATGTCGACAAAATCTTCGTAATTTTTCTGGTTTTTCTGATGATACAGACTTTGACTCTATCAAGAGTAAAATTCTGGAAGATTTCTCACTTCCACAACTGATTACAATTTGCAATATTTTGCACATTGAAATTTTAGAAGACAAATCCCTTTGCTGCGACGCGATAATTACTTCTTTAAAAGATTTTTCACTTCTAACTTCGAATGATGATTCAGGCGGCGAAAGCGAAACTGAACAAGACAATCAAAGTTCTTTTACCCAGCGTGAAAGTTCTGCATTCACGAATTTAAATGTGTCTGCAGTTGGTCAAGGCCACGAACAAAAGCAGCGCTCATCGAAAGATACAAAACACATATATGAAACCGCTTTTGATTTTGAACCAATGCGGAATCCTTTTTCCAACGATTCGCGGTCTCGCAAAACAGAAGAAAATGTTTATCCTTTTGCGTCTGAAAATAAACAGAGTTTCAACATTAATTTTTCTCTGAAGGATTTAGTTGAAACAATTCGACCTTTTTCATCCGAAGATAATTTCCCCATTGAATTGCTTATCCAAGAACTCGAAGAAGTGTTTTTATTTCATAATTTATCTAATGACATGCAAAAAATTGTTTTTACTAAGCATTGTCTATTGCATTCTGCAAAATTATATGCACAAACATTAAGAGGTATTGATACATTTGAAGCATTAAAACATTCTTTATTAGATGAATTTAAAGCATGTATTTCAAGTGTTGACTTACATAATCTTTTGCGTTCCCGTAAATTAAAACCCGGAGAAAATTTATTTGCATATCTAATAGCTATTCGAGAAATTGCAAGTCGTGGTAATATTGATTGTGCTTCAACCCTTGAATATTTTATAAATGGTATACCTGATAATTCACATAACAAAATTATTTTATATGGTTGTAAGTCTTTTGGTGAATTTAAAGAGAAATTAAAAGTGTATGAGAAGTTGTTTAATGTAAGCAACCATAAAAAAGATTTTATTGATCACTCTTATCGCCCAAGGTATGATTCTAATAAAAGTCAAAATTATCAAAGATCCAAGCAATCTTCTAATGTTGCAAAGTCCACTAATCACTGTTATATATGTGGTAGTAAATTTCATATTTCTAATGAGTGTACACATAAAAGTAAAGGTTACAAATGTTTCTCCTGTAATGTATTTGGTCACCGTTCTGCAGAATGTCCCAAAAAAGCTGCTCAAACGCCAAAATTTACAAACTATTCCAGTGAACCAAAAGCTCAAGTTCATTCACTTGCTATTGAAGAACATTATCCCGTAAGTCTCATGGAAATTGAAGTTACCCTTGGAACTGTCACATTTCATAGTCTAATTGACACTGGAGCACAAGCTAGTTTAATAAACACTGATGTACACAAAGAAATTGGATCCCCACCACTTGAAAAATCCCAAATCACATTTTCTGGAATTGGTAACACCAAAGTTCACCCTCTTGGTTTTTTTCATGGTGATATCAAAATTGAAAACAGCAGTTTTCCTTGCAAAATTCACGTTGTTCCAACTCATTCAATTCCCTACAAGGCAATCTTAGGAACTGACTGTATCCAACAAGCTGAATTTAAAGTGGGTAAAAATGGTATTTCTCTTATCAACGATGAACCAAATTTCCTTCTTAATGTTGTTAATGTAGTAGAAGATGTCAACTCCTTAGATCTTCAACATATAAAAAACAAAACAATCCGACAGAAGGTTGAACGCTTAGTTTCAAATTACAAACCAAACAAAACCGAAAGTACCGACTTACAAATGAAAATCATTTTGACGGATGAAACACCCATTGCACAGCGTCCACGAAGGTTGTCTATCGCTGAAAAACAAGAGGTAGACAAACAAATCGAACAATGGTTGAAGGACCAGATAATTTCTGAAAGTACATCCGACTTTAGTGCACCTATGGTTTTATGCAAAAAACCTGATGGATCAACGCGTATTTGCATTGATTACAGACTTTTGAATTCCAAAATAATCCGAGACAGACAGCCCTTACCGTTGATAGAAGACATTTTTGACAGCTTACAAAATGCTCAAATTTTTTCTACATTAGATCTCCGGAATGCTTTCCATCATGTTGACATACATCCAGATAGCCGCAAGTACACTAGTTTTGTAACTCACTCCAATCAATACGAGTTCAACAAGGTCCCATTTGGATTAAACAAAAGCCCTTTAATTTTCCAGCGATATATCCAAATTGTATTTCGTGAACTGTTAAAACAAGGAACTGTCATAATATACCTGGATGATATTGTTATTCCTGCTTCTGATGAAGAGGATGGTCTTCGTAAACTCAAACAAGTTTTCAATACCGCCTCAAAGTTTGGTCTTGAATTTAACTTCAAAAAGTGTAGTTTTCTCCAAAGAAAAATTGAATTCCTAGGTCATGTAATAGAAGATGGTACCATTCGACCCTCTGTAAACAAAACACGTGCAGTTCAAAATTTCCCTACCCCGAAAACTCAGAAACAAGTTCAAAGCTTTCTTGGTTTATCGGGATATTTCCGAAAATTTATTAAAGATTATTCACTAATTGCTAGACCCTTAAGTGACTTGTTAAGAAATTCTACTCCATTTCATTTTGGCCCCGAACAACGAAAAGCTTTTTTAATGTTGAAACAAGCTTTATCCTCCGATCCTGTATTACATCTATATCAACAAGGCTCACCTCTCCAACTGCATTGTGATGCAAGCAAACTAGGTTTTGGATCAATCCTACTACAAAAAGATTCTGATCAACACTTCCACCCCATTCAATATATGAGTATGAAAACATCACCTCAACAGGAAAAATACTCCAGTTATGAACTCGAAGTATTAGCAATTATAGAATCCCTTAAGAAGTTTCGACACTATTTAACGGGCACTAAATTCCAAATGTTCACAGATTGTCAAGCGTTTCAGAAAACAATGACCAAAAAAGATTTAACCCCCAAAATTGCACGATGGGCTTTATTCCTTCAAGGATTTGATTACGAACTATTACACAGATCAGGACAACAAATGCAACGTGTAGATGCGTTAAGTCGCTACCCCGTTCTTGTGATTACACCTGACGAACTAACCCAAAAAATTAAAGAAACACAAGATAATGATGAGTTTATATCAGAAATTAAGAAAATGATAACAACAACCCCTTCAACTGAATTTTTCTTAAAAAATGGTATTTTGTTCAAAATGAACAAAGATGATGAACTCTTAGTTGTGCCACAAAGCATGCAAAAAGAAATAATTCAAAATGCACATTTAAAAGGACATTTCGCCTCACGCAAAACTGAATCAATTGTTTCACAAGACTTTTACATCCCAAATCTTACACATCAAGTGCAAGAAGTAATTTCGAATTGCATCCCTTGCATTCTATCCTCACGCAAAACCGGTAAACCGGAAGGACTGCTGAATCCCATTCCGAAAGGCGACGAACCCTTAAGCTGTTACCACTGTGATTTTCTAGGTCCCTTACCATCAACAAATAAAAATTACAAATACATTTTTGCAGTTATTGATGCATTTACAAAGTTTTTATGGCTTTATCCAACTAAATCTACTTCTGCTCAAGATGCACTTCAAAAGCTAACTCTTCAACAAACAACTTTTGGCAACCCCTCAAGAATCATAACAGATAAAGGTAGTGCTTTTAAGTCAACCGACTAAGAATTATTGCAACGAACAATCAATCGAACATATACAAATTACAACAGGAGTGCCACGTGGTAATGGTCAAATAGAACGAATGTTCTATTTGAATCGGTACATTAATTCCGATTTTCACAAAATTATCACTTAACGAACCCGAAAAATGGTTCAAATTTGCCCCACATATCCAGCGTATAATGAACAGTACAGCTCCCAGAAGCACAAAATTCACACCCTTTGAACTTTTGATCGGAATAAAAATGAAACAAAAAGAAGACCTACACATGAAACAAATTTTGGACGAAGAACACTTATATATGCTCCACAATAACAGAAAAACAAATTCTCAGAAACGAAGCTAAAACAAACATCTTCAAAATGCAAGAAGAAAGCCGACGACAGTACAATAAACACAGAAAAAAGGCCCACATTTACAAAGTTGGTGACCGTGTCGCCATAAAACGTACTCAGTTTGGAACACTCCTTAAGTTACGACTCAAATTTTTCGGACCCTACGAAGTTACAGCAACACACCCTCATGATCGTTATGATGTTAAAAAAATTGGTCAACACGAAGGACCAAATGTAACTTCCACGTCAGCTGATAACATGAAACTGTGGTCAAGAAACTGATTTTGAACTTTAACTTTATTATCTTTGTCATTTTATTTGTATTGTTTTTTATTTTTGTGTCTACTTTTGAAAATGAAAAACTTTTTCTGAAAATTGTCAGCAAATCTATTGTGAATCTGTCAACAAGCCAACGAACTGTCACGTGAACATGTTTGCAAACAATGAGCATTTCCTGTGTAAATATTGACTGATGTCCACGACTGTAAACGCCATCTACGATGTCCCATGGCAACGATGTATAGCTAAATTAGCTATTAACCATGACCAATGGTTACGATATTATTACGATGAAAAGCACACACGATGAGCAGACCACGATGTTCTCTTTGCTGCACCAGTGCATTTATCAGTCCATGAAAAATTTCCCACAATGGAAGGCCGAAGCATCCCCAACATGTTCAATGTTGACAATCTACAAATGCTGACATTGACAGATATTTTTTTTTCGAACTTTTCCTCTTTTGTTTTTGCTTCTCGTTTCAGGTTTCTTCATTGCCCAGCGTGTCAGGAGGACCTGACATGTCAAGATGGACGAGTGTCGGAATGTCTAGGCGCCAACCTGCCCATGTTCCAAAAAGCGCGGGAAACATTTCCCAAAGACCAATCGGAGCACTTCCCGCCAGAAGGCGCGAACCCCGCAGACTGACTCCGAACGATTTGATGTTAAGACGTGGCTTTGCACGGACGTGCCACCAGGATGTTAATCCCACTATGATTTGATGTTCAATCTGATATTTGTACATAATTGACCCCTGTAATTAACCCCCTTTTCCCCTAGATTTTATTAAAACAATATTTAATAGTAATGATGCTCTCCTCAATTCACTTCTAACATATTAATCAACAACATAAATAAATGAAAATTTATTATGTTTGACAAATCGTATCACACTATCATTCGACAAAGGAACCATAGTGGTCTAAGCATTTATTCCAACGTGGCATCCAATCATCCATGCCCTTTTCAAAGAAATCTTGCTCCAGGTTCCCTAACCAGGTAAGTGTTGTGCCTCTTCCAGTGTATGGAAAAGGAGGTGTTTCTTCAGGGGCCAAACAAATGGTAATCCAAAATGGTAATACTGCTCACTCAACCATATGACCTATTCAGTGCATTTGCAATATCATGCAACCACGAATCATGGCATCGACGACAGCCACATTCGTGTCGTTACACCACACATACACTTGTTTCTGCGACATAACACTCTCTCCATAGACTTCCAACTATTCTCGATGAATATCACATGTTTTTTCCCCTTGGCCCATAAACAACGAATGACACCTCCTCCTTGGAGTAATGCTCAAGTCGATGCGCCATCTTTGATTGGCTCTAAGCACCAGACGGGTTGACGTAGAAGTTTCTACAAGCCGTCACACTTCTATCAACTTGGTACTTGCAACATATAAAAATATTAAGTAGCTACACAAAAAACTATGAGTTTTAGAGACAAATTCACCTTACTTTTTGATATAACCTTGTACTTGTGATCCAATGGTCCTTTCCTGCCAACACACCAAGGAATGTTGGATGGAAAGAACCATTGGATTCCCGAGGGACGTTGGCAGGGGTGTGTAGCACAATCATCCGGGTAATTCGAACGATAAGGGTGAAAAAGGAACTCGACTATAATATACTGTCACACTAACGTGTGTTTGTGGTTCTTTTCTTACCAGCGATACACGTTAACAGAGAGTGACGCTTCTTCATGGGTGCTTTTCTATATATATTTGTAGTCATTTCTAGGGTATCATACATACTATGTACCAGGGTAAGTAAAAATTATCCGCTCTTTCACCATAACACATCATAAGGTTTCTCACACTGCCATCTGCTCATGCATGATTAGAGTTCATACTACTGTGATCACATTAGCGAATTTTGACCTTGATAGCGTCATTTTTCTTGCTTCTGTTTCAATATAAACATGGCCGCTGAGTTAGAAGTGCGCTCCAAGGAGGAACAAAGAGCGGTGATCCGATTTCTCTGGTCGGAAGGTTGAGGGGCTGAAATTCATCCGAGGCTTACAACACAATACGTCGGTCCATCACTATGAGACAGAATCCAAAAAGCAACGTATGGAGTGGAAACACTCGCCAACGAAGAAATTCAAGACTGAACTTTCCGCGGAAGAGGTGTTACTAACCGCTTTTTAGGACTCGCAAGGGCCTATGCTGGAAGACTACCTGGAAAAGAGGCGTATATCGACAGTGCAAGATACAGTGATTTGCTGGCCAAAAATCTGAAGCCAGCAATTTGCGACAAACGCCAAGGCCTATTGTCGAAGAAAGTGTTGCTGTTGCATGACAATGGCACGCCAACATACGGCCGACCAGACCGTTGAAACCATTACCCATTAGGGTTTCGAGGTGCTGAAACACCAGTCAAACTATCATCTCTTTAGACCAGTGGTTCTTAACCTGGGGTGTATGCATCCCTGGGAATACGAGAAAGCATTTCCAAGAGTGCGAGAGAAGTTTCTACATTTTTGATGGAAACTACCGCCTGACTGCCTGTGAGAAACTAGCGAACGCTACGTCGACTTTTGGGACCCCACTCATACACTCCCTACCTTTGCCTCAGCCACTGATATATTATTTTTAAATAAATAAATTATCTTGTAATAGATGTAATTTCCTAAATGAAGAGATAGAAACACATTTTTCAAGGGGGTGCGAGAACTTATTTTTAGATTTAAGTGGGTGCCGATCACTAGAAAGGTTAAGAACCACTGCTTTAGACAAAGATGCTTTACGAGGTCGTCGATTTTCTACGGACAAAGAAGGGAGTGCATAAATGGATGGGCGACGCACCGAAAATCTTCTTGGAGTGAATACGCAAGATTGTGGACCGCTGGACCAAGTGCATCGAAAAGGAAGGATAATAGAAAAATGACTTGTTCAACCCCTACATTTGAGTAAATAATTGGAAAAATAAAGTGCGGATAATTTTTAACTTTCGCCTCGTACATATTTCTATAGTAGTCGCGTCGACATGACTGAAAATGACCCTCGCTACGTCCTTTCTCCTCCGTGTCCACTAGCCGAGTTCCCTTTATCACCCCCACCGTTCTCCTTGCCCGGATGATTGTCCAAGTACACCCCCGACAACGTCCCTCGGAGATCCAATGGTTCCTTCCGGCCTGTTGGCCGGAGAACCTCACAAAATGTAACTTATAAATCTGTAAGATCTCAAAAAAGAAGTTTCCTCACCTCTTCCTTCTCGTCGAGGATGTCATCGAAGGAGAACCTTCGGTCTGTGGCTGAGAGCTTGAGGACCGCGTTGTCTTCGCTGTTGCTGCAGCTGCTGCTGGTGAGGCTGTAGCTGCGTGTAAAGTTTCGGAGCAGCTGCTGCTTCTTGCTGCTGCTGGTGGTGGTCTCGTCGCTGAGCTTCTCGGAGCTCGCCCTAAAGGTGGAGGTGGTCAGAGAGACGGAGCTCATCACAGCGCAGTGGCCCTGGAGCGTCTGGATCTCGCCCTGCCACTCGAGGGGGGACTCGGGAAGCTGGAAATCAAACACGAGACAATTACTTCATACATAGTCAATTAATTAACGTCGCGCTGGAGCAACTCAACGGGCTATTTGTGACGGTACGGGATCAAACCCGTACGAGGTCGACATGACGAGACGAGGATGACGAGGTCGACACCCGAGCTGGCACTCCACTCTCGAAACTTTCACATCACGCCAACGAGAGGACATTTGAGGCCGTGAAAGATTTAAAGCGCACCAGCCCCCGTGTATACGACGGTCTTTGGCTGGACCAAGTTTCAAACTCACAACCCTCCGGTTGCTCTTCCAACTGGGCTACAGCGGCTCAACAATTACTTGTAAAATCAACCGATTTGCAAGTAGGATCAAAGTTTGCTGCAACCCTCGACCTTTCCTTAAATGATTTGGATATTTTTACTAATTTTGTCACTCTGAGGGATTCACACTCGTATAATTGTCCTACAACCTGCAGTTTTGACCTTCGTTTCCTAGGATTAATTCAACCAAAAGATGTGGTATTTTAGTCATTGTGTGGAGTGGGTAAACTCGAAAATTTCGTGATGCTCAGAGTGTTCGTTTGAAAGCTGAGATTTACTCTTTTGTCTGTGCTTGTATGTTTCGATCGTGATTTCCTTTTTCCGTCATTTTTGTACAATGTAATTAATAAATTTGTATATGATTCAATTTCTGTTGCATTGTGGTTCATACGCGAAGACGAGTTTCAATTTCGAGGAGTTAGTTGGCTTGTTAAAGGTTTATTGTGCAAGGTTCAATACCGGACAAGCTGGGCCAAGCATAAGATCCGAATAAAAATTAAATAAAAATAGACGTACTGAGACTTGGATCACAAGCCACTAACAGTGAAGAAAGATGCTGAGGTAGGCAGTTGAATTTACTTCGTACTGGAGCAATACAACGGGCTATCGACAACGGTCCGGTATCAATCCAGAGGGGAAAGATCCGAGGACAACACCTCGTCATTTGGAAACACGGTCAGATGAGGAGGTCAACTCATCGCAACCGTCTAGTTGCTAAGCCACGATTCTACGTTTCACATAGAAGATCCTGTTGGATCCACTGAACGATCCTTTTCCACTGTAATCATGACAATTATTTGTACTGTGTTCAATTTATTAATTGAAATTAAGTTCGCCTCGATTCTACCAACTGGGTTACCGCGGCCCCGGAGAAATAAGTTAACAAAATGGTGATTACGAATTTCTTTTCACTTTATTTTTGATGATAAATAATAGGGAGACACTGGATCATGAACCACTTTTAACGGAATTGGGAAAAAAGCGAATTTCTCTAGTGTTTTATTGTTATGGTCTACAATGAGTGAAAAACACGTTTGCTAGAAGATATCGGTACTTCTACAAGGATCGTCAGGAGTTATTTGTGGTAAAGGGTAATTCTTTCGTCGCTTCGTTCATAGGTCCATAGGTAAAGGCTGGATAGTAACGAACATCTAAAATCGGAAAAGAGACAACTTTCTTTCGCATTGCGACTGTTGATAAAATCCAGATACGATTAATGACCCATTTAGGAAAAAGCTTACAGGTATGCTTACCGTAACTTGATTTTGGATGCCTGAGAGGTTGTCAGAACTGGATAATGCACAAATATCACCCCAAAAGGTGAAAACGACTTTTGTAGTGACTTGCATTGCATTAGGGCAGTGTCGCATTGCAAAGAGCAATTTGTTTCACTTAGTATTGTAGGTGGCATAAGTTAACAGAATTACAAATGAAACTGATTCTAAACTACTAGATTTATGCGACGACTAATCACCAGATTTAGTGAATTGAGTTGGTTTGTAGCTCTACTCTTATTTTTCTATGCGAGGAACTTTAAGTCAACGGTCTCAGCCTAATTAGTTCTGGTGTAGACAAAAGCGAAACAAAACAAAAAAAAATCTATAGTGCTGTTTTTATCCTCCTGATCTAAAAACTGCTAGACCAGGTCTATAAGATCTTGCCTGAGGAAGGGAGAGGTTGCTTCCTCTTGGTTTCCCACCAATAAATCCAAAGAGACAGTGATGCAATCAAGGATATGAGAGGGAGTTCCAAGCGAAGCAGTACAGGGACACGATAGGTTGGGTAGTTGATTAGCGTCACACTGGAGCAACACAACGGGCCATTGGCGACGGTACGGGATCAATCTCCAAGGGAAAGACCCGAGGACAACATCACGTAATTTTGAATCACGGTCAGATGACGAGGTAAAGACCTGAGTTGGCACACCACTCTCCAAACTTCCACACTACGCCAACGGGAGGACATTTGAGACCACGACAGATTTAACATGCACCAGCCCCGTGTGCACGGTCTTCAGCTGGGCCGAGTTTCGAACTAGCACCTGTGGCTGCTAATCCGTTGATCTTCCAACTGAGCTACTGGGGCCCCTAACTCTATGACAGGTAAGGTAGCTAACTAACTTCGCACTGGAACAACACAAATGGCCATTGGTGACGGCCCGGGAACAATCCCGAAGGTAAGGATCTGCGGACACCTACTCATTTTGAACCAGATGACGAGATCAACACATGAGCTGGCGCCCCACAGGGAGAAAAGATGGAAAAACTGTCTTAGGGCTTGAAAGAACAGTTTTAGTGTGTACACATTTTTTTTACACATACTTTTAGTGTGTACACATCGAGCAGCAGTTTGCAATGATCTGGAAAATCAGTGCGCTTATCTGGATACCAATGATGGGAAGGGAGAGTACCAGAGCAACGGTTCAAAAGAAATCGGTACGAGGGTGAATTAGACCTGGATCTGTGGCCCTCCAAGTGGTTTCGACGAGGTATCACATCCATCAAGATCTCAAGCATTTTGCTAATGGCGATATACCTCGACATCAAGGTAATACCAATTTCTTTATGATGACGAGATCAAGATCTGGTCAATTTTCTTCTAACGACGAGATATCTCGTCCAAGATCTGGTCAGCCTTGCTAATGTTTGCGTTTTTAGTGAAGCAGTTAGTTGAATTAACGTCACATTGGATGAATTCGCCTGGATATCGGCGAAGGTCTGGGATGCACCCCGAAGGGAAAAATCCGAGGATAACACCTCGTCATTTGGAACCACGGTCAGATGACGAGGTAGGTATGGTATTTTAATTAACATCGCACTGGAGTAACACGACGGGATATTGGCGACGGTCCGGAATCAATCCCGAAGGGAAAGACCCAAGGACAACGCTTCCAAATTTTGAACCACAGATGACGGTCGACACCTGAACTGGCACCCAACTCTCCAAACTTCCACACCTCGCCAACGTGACGTTTTCGATGATATATCTGGTCGAGAAAACCACCAGGAGGGTTAAAAGATAATCGATACAAACCTCAATGACAACGAATCGGAAAACCAACTGACCTTTCTGGAGTGCTTGTTCCCCATGTCGTCCACCAACACGTGGCCACCAGAAGAAAACAACGCTTCTCGCAGCGTCCCGCGAACATTAGAGAGTGGAACCAAAAAAAAAAGCGACTCTCTCCCGGGCGCCAGGCCGCCCTTTCCCAAGCAAAAATAGCGATGTCTCGTGACGGGGCAACCGCAAGAAAGAATCGCAGAAAGAAGGTAAGTTACCCTTCCCGGTGACGACGCACACCACTGGAGACCTAAAATAATAACGACGGGATGGAGGGGAGAGATTTTTTATTCTCAAATGCAACCAAAATGTTGCTAACTGGGGTCGTTTTAGTGCTTACGACGGTGGTTGGGGCGGAGACAAAGAGGTGCTTGTCTCTGGGGCACGTGGTCGCGATGCGAGGGCGGGATTCGTAGGGTTTATAAAAAGGTAAGAAAAAGATTGCGCTCGCCCTTATCTGTTTGACTGATAATCTTCAAGGACATGAAAGGTCTTGAACGCTTTCGGTATTTTTTCATGAGAATTAAATTGCGTGTTTCCGTCCGGGGTCTTAATTGGTATCACGGTTGTAGCAACACAGCAGGCTTTTGGTGGCGATCCGAGGACAAGAGCTCATCATTTTGAAACAGATGACGAGGTCAGCGCCAGATATGGCACCCCACTCTCCAAACTTCCACACTACGCCAATGTGAGGACATTGCAAATCCCCATTCTCGTAAAGTCGCGTGGTCTAGAACGAGTTTATTCGTTGAATTACAGCATCGACCTTCCGACGCTCAACTTCATACCATTTCTCCCGATCGCACGGGGGGGGGGGGTCTGTGGTAGTCCGGTTGGAAGAAGAGTAGCGATTTAGCTACCGGAGAGTTGCGATTTCGAAACTCGACCGAATCAAAGATCGTCGTGTAGGGGATCAGTGCATGTCAAATCTGTCATGGCCTCAAATATCCTCATGTTGGGGTGGAGTGGTAGTTTGTAGTGGGGTGCCAGATCTGGTGTTGTCTTCGTCAGATGACGAAGACAACACCAGATTTGACCAGAAAAAGATCATCTGTTTCAAAATGACGAGATATTAACCTCGGAACCTTACTTTCGAGACGGATCCCGAACCGTCGTCAATAGTCCGTTCTGTTGCTCCAATGGACATAAATTCTTTTCCAACTAAAGGGCCAATAATATCTCTCCAAAGATAGGATTCTAAAATGAGCTATAAAATCTTTCCAGAGGATTCTCTTCTAATTAAAGGGCCAATAGAATTAGACACCAAAAATTCGATTATAAGGTAGGTAGGTGAATTTACGTTCCATAGAGCAACACAAAGGGCTATTGGCAACGATCCGACCCAAAGGGTTCCAGTGTGTTGCTCCAGTGCGACGTTAACTCATCTGAACCCCCTCTATTTTAACACAGAATCGAAAAATGTGTTGTTGAGTTTCATCTAATTGTATCACTCCTAAGAAAACGCAGGCAGTCAAAACGCAGCAGCTCTTTCCGTTTACTGCGTGTCAGCGCCTTTCGTTAAAAGAAAAGAGATTTGCGTCTTTTGAAAAAGAGAGGCAGCGATTTCCATCCACCCTAGCGATCAGATGATGGTTTGATCGTGACTGGAGATTTGGACGGCCTCCAACGACACGGGCCGCTCTCGGAAGGACGGACGGACCGAAGCCAAATGTCACTCCTTCCCCTCCAGAAACGTCATTCGCGTTGGATGACAGATGGCGCGTCGGAAGGGAGGTTGATGCCATCAGCAAGGCTCGCAGTAAGACGTTTAACTGAGTGACGTTCTTAAACCTCGCGGTGGTTTTTCGCGTCCAAAATGTTCTGGCGTGTCCAGCCTCTGGTGCAAAAACCTGTTCCGAACTGTCACCCGTTCTGGACAAGGGGCGATCTTGGATCTTCATTCACCCTTGGAGTGACAGGCAGTTTTTCTCTACGTATTTAATGAAAATTGACCAGATCTAGAAGAAATATCTCGTCGAAACACTTGAATTAAAGAACAATGCTAATTAATTGATGTCGCAATGGAGCAACACAACGGGCTATTGGCGACGGTTCGGAATCAATCCCCAGGGGAAAGATGCGAGGGCAAGACCATGTCATTTGGAACCGCGGTCGGAGGACGAGGTCACCCCAATCTCCAAACTTCCGAACCACGCCAATGTGAGGGCTTTTGAGGCTCCGACAGATTTAACGTGCATGATCTCCCGTATACACGACGGGCTTTGGTTAGACCTAGTTTCGAACTTGTAACCCTCCGGTTGCTAATACGTTACTCTTCCAACTGGACAACAGCAGCCATCCTATTCTAAGGAAAGGAGTAATATAATATTTCCAAAGATTTAGAGAATCCATGGATTCTTTCAACCTATAAAAGAGCCGCGGTTGGAAGAGCAACGGATTATCAACCGGAGAGTTGTGACTTCGAAACTTGGTCCAGCCAAAGACCGTCATGTACACGGGGTCTGGTGCACGTTAAATCTGTCGTGGTCTCCAATGTCCTCACGTTGGCGTGGTATGGAAGATTGGAGAGTGGGGTCCCAACTCAGGCGTTGTTCTCGTCATCTGACCGTGATTCAAAATGACAAGGCGTTGTCCTTGGATCTTTCCGTTCGGGGTGGATCCAGCACCGTCGCCAGTAGTCCGTTGTGATGCTCCGGTGCAACGTTAATTAACTACCTTCATCTGGACAAGGAGACAATTTGTTTTTCCTATTGCGATCTTCATTCCCTTTGGAATAAAAGGGGAGTTTTGTCACGGCGTCGTATCTTTAATGAAAATTGACCAGATTTTGGACGAGATATCTCGTCGAAGCACTTGGAGGGGTAACCCCCTGAGGGGGTCAAGCGCATAATTCCACTTTACAACCTGTAATCTTCCTTTCACCACTTCTAAACAGTTTTGACATTCTTGAACAAAACTCTGTCCAAAGTGCACATTCACACTGCAAAGGATTATTTGGATCTTTCCCTTTGGGATGGATCCCCGACCATCGCCAATAGCCCGTTCTGTTGATCTAATGTGACATAAATTCAATTACCTATCTACCAATGGATTATGTTCTAGGATAGGAGCAATAAAATCTGAAAAAAGGATTATTTTTCCATTAAAGGGCCAATAGTAGCTTTCCAAAGGATATTCTAAAGGAATGAGCAATAAAATCTTTCCAGAGGATTCTTTTCTCTATAATTCAAGGGCCAATAGAATCAGACCCAAAAAATTCAATTATAAGGTAAGTAGGTGAATTTACGTTGCATGGAGCAATACAATGGGCTATTGGCAACGATCCGGGATCCATCCCAAAGGAAAATATCCGAAGATAGCACTTCAACACCTGAGATGGCACCCCACTCTCCAAAATTCCACACTACACCAACGTGAAGTCATTTGAAGGTACGAAAGACGTAACGTGATCCAGCCGCCAAATGCACGATTGTTTATGATTGGATCGAGTTTCGAACTCGTAACCCTTCGGTTGCGCATACGCCACTCTTCCAACTGTACTTCAGAGGCCCTTCTATTCTAAGGAAAATACCAATATAAAATTTTCCAAAGATTTAAAAGGATCCTTTCAACCTATAGATGTGATTTAGTCCTTAAGTGTGTTGGGGTAAAAACAACCCTACAAGGAGATCTCGTGAAGCTCAGAAGGTTAACATTCACTTCAAATTGATTGAAGTTAGTTTAGAATTAAGGTTCATTTCGGTGATTGCAGGGAAATTATTGACGGATGCTCACGGATGGGTAGAAATGTATTCACGCAGGTGGCATTCGTTAAGGCAAATCGGGATTGGAGGTTGAGTTTTAGATTGGTCCATAGGCTGAAAAGGGACAATTTGGACAGCGCCCCCACGAGACGATAGGTTCCTCATGAAATACCAAGATATGTATCATAAGTATCGTATTCATGATTTCATTCATAATTTCATCCAAAAGAATTGATTTCGAATCCAACCAAAGACCGTCGTGTACAGGGGGGTTGGTGCAAGTAAAATTGGTCGTGGCCTCAAATGTCCTTTCGTTGGCGTGGTGTGGAAGTGGGGAGAGTGGGGTGCCAGCTCAGGTGTGACCTCTTCATCTGATCGTGTGTCAAATTTACGTCGTGTTGTCCTTGGGTCTTTCCCTTCGAGTTTGATCCCGGACAGTCGCTAATAGCCCGTTGTGTTGCTCCAATGTGGTGTTAAGACCTTTCAAAGCTAGAAATTGAATTTTAAATGATGTTTGGATTGGTTGGATTGGGTTTTTATGGTGCATTTATTTGGGCATTTATTTTTGTGTCGGTCACCCCCCATGGCGAATGTCTCCAGTCCGGCTGTGTGAAACACCCACGACTTGGTGTGATCGACTGTTGGTCCCCCGTTCATTGAACATTTCAAATGTAAAAGTTCACTAGCCATTATTTTCAAAATTAACGGTTTGCTATGCAGTAACAATGGTTACTTTAAAAAATAACGGTCCGTTTAGAAATTTCAGTTGTCAAAAATAAATGTTTGCCTGCAAATAACAATTGTTAGTTTCAAATATAATAATTTGTTTTGAAGTAACAATTGTTATTTCAAAAAATAACGGTTAGTTTTTAAGTAACAATTGTTAATTACGAAAATAACAATTCTTTTTGCAATAATATTTGTTATTTTCAATAATAACGGTCAGCTTAAAAATAGCAATTATCATTTAAAAAAAGCATGTGAAGTAGAGGAGCACCAGAAGCCACACATACAAGCCTATCGTCCAACATTCAAATCGTGAATATTAAAGCATCGATATTCGAGAAATAAGAACTTGTGCAAATAAAAGGTGTTCCCTTTTTTTCAATCCGTGCGAAATACATGCGCCTTGTCTCAACGATGACGCGGGTGATATTTAAATGCAAGCTTGGCCTACATCTCCGTGACGTGCGTATTGTTTATCGGGCACGAGGCTCTTGGTTGGGAGAGCGCTCGAATCTCGACGTTCAACGAACTTGGCAAGAGACATCTGTGCGCACGAAAACAAGGCTGTCTGCTTGCCTCCTTCGCCTGCTCTGATGATTAGACTTTAACTAAAAATACAATGGAGGATCTAGAGAAGTCCTTTCAATGACACAACTTCACACATTCGAATTCCACTCAGAACACTAATCTGGACCCTGGGATGTAGCAGGATTATTTTTCCAGGGGGTCCTAAAGTTTAAAGTATATTTCTTCCGTGCCTAATGCTCGGATCTTTCCCTTTGGGATTGATCCCGGACCGTCACCAATAGCCCGTTGTGTTGCTCCAGTGTGACGTTAATTGAAATACCCCCCCCCCGTGCCTAATGCCGATCCATTAGAGTGAGTCAGGTGTTGACCTCGTCATCTGACCGTGGTTCAAAATTACGTGGTGTTGCCCTCGGGTCTTTCTCTTCGGTATGGATCCCGGACCGTCACCGATAGCGCGTTGTTTACCCCAGTGGGATGGTAATTCAACTACCTACCAAGACTTCATTAGCATTTCATAAGTTTCACTAAGTGTTTATGTTATATCACCGTCCAATTAGAAATCGTGTAGCAAAAAATGACAGTAGAGGCAGGTAAGCAGTTGAATTGATCCATTCCGAAAGGAAAGATCCAAGGACAAAAAAAACCTCGTCAAGAGTGGTTTGGTTTGTTGGATTTTTATGACGTAAGGGCCCTATTTGGCGATGCTCCGCCAGACACAAGACATACAATATCAAGTAATAGACAAACACACACAAAGTTTTACTAACACAGAACAGAGAAATATACCACAGGGAAGAATCGAATTTACGCCTCCTACACCTCGCACGCTGCTAGTGCAGTGGGCCACGACGGCCTGAGTAGCCCACTGATCCACGACGATCCCTAATGTGTGATGGAATGCAAGTATTTTTGCCTTTGCAAGGTGACAAGAAAGAATCTGGGTGTTTACACGACGACTGAACGATCGCATCTACCTAGAGCAGTGGTTCTGTTCTCCGCGCCCTTATTGTTGCTCTTACCAATAATATAAATAATATAATAAGTTGTAGGTTGGTATTTTAATTAACGTCGCACTGGAGCAACACAACGGGCTATTGGTGATGGTCCGAGATCAAAACCGAGGGGAAAGATCTAGGGAAACACCACGTAATTTTGGATCAAGGTCAGATGACGAGGTCACACCTGAGCTGGCACCCCACACTTCCACGTGAGGACATTGGAGGCCACGACATATTTAACGTGCACCACTCTCCTTTGGACACGACGATCTTTTATTGGATTCGAACTCGAAACCCTCCGGTTGCTAATCCGTTACTCTTCTAACCGGGCTACCGCAGCCTAAAATCTGTTGTAACACAAATGGTTTGATTGATTGAACTTTGGAAGAATTTCAAAGTATGGCAAAGTTTCGACACTATCATGTGTATTGGTGGTAGTTGAGAATAAATTGAGATATGGTAAATTTCAAAGTTTTTAAAATATACAAAGGAGTATCAAAAAGTAAGGTGAATTTTTGATTGACAGAAAAACGCGTGTACACACACACACACACACACAGAGAGAGAGATAATATATGAAAATTTATTATGTTTGACAAATCGTATCACACTATCATTCGACAAAGGAACCATAGTGGTCTAAGCATTTATTCCAACTCATCCATGCCCTTTTCAAAGAAATCTTGCTCCAGGTTCCCTAACCAGGTAAGTGTTGTGCCTCTTCCAGTCTATGGAAACGGAGATGTTTCTTCAGGGGCCAAACAAATGGTAATACTGCTCACTAAACCCTATGAACTATTCAATACATTTGCAATATCACTCACTCTTCTGTCTTCACGAATCATGGCATCGACGACAGCCACATTCGTGTCGTTACACCACACATACACTTGTTTCTGCGACATAACACTCTCTCCATAGACTTGCAACAATTCTCGATGATTATCACATGTTTTTTCCCCTTGGCCCATAAAACACGAATGACACCTCCTCCTTGGAGTAATGCTCCAGTCGATGCGCCATCTTTGATTGGCTCTAAGCACCAGACGGGTTGACGTAGAAGTTTGTACCAGCCGTCACACTTCTATCACCTTGGTACTTGCAACATATAAAAAAATTAATTAGCTACACAAAAAAACTCAGTTTTAGAGACAAATTCACCTCACTTTTTGCTATATCCTTGTAATTTCATTGCATGGACATTGCACATTTGTTTAAATCTCTTTACTATCTGTCCCCTCTTCTCCCCTGTAAAACTACTCCTAAACACCATTAACTTGTAAAACATAGGGTGGGCCTAAGGGTTCTGCCATAGAAATTGATCCGAAAAAGGGCTCGGCGAGTCAAAAGGGTTGGAAACCTCTGGGCTAGAGAACACGGACAAGATTACAAGCAGAAAGAATCCTGACGCTTGCATGAGGATAGAGTCATCGTAGTTGCATCAGCCAAGAAAACAAACTCGATGATTGTTTTTCTTTGCTTCATTCGTATTTCATTCTGTTTCATAAACGTATCTATAGTCTTATCTGGTTCAGAGAGTAATCCTCCCTTTCTCTTTCTTTCCGTATCTTCAAAGCATTTCTCGGCTCCGAAGATTGTTTTGTAACGCAATTTGTTTTGTGCTTTCTGGTGAAAACGATACGAGAGTTTTATTCTTGCTTGTGCAATTGCAACTTTCGTGTTTGTACACATTATTATATTTTATTATGCACTCGCAAACAAATGATGTTGTGAATGTGTCTTTTAATTACGCACGTGAAAAACTGCAATAGTAATATGGAATGTGATAAAAAATTAATTTGGTTTTGATAAGAATTGGTGGATAGTTACGTGAATCAACGTCGCACTGGACAAATACAACAGGTTATGGGTGACAGACCGAGATCCATCCGGAAGGAAAGAACCGAGGACTACACGTCATGCTGAACCACGGTCAGATGACGAGGTCACACCTGAGCTGGCACCCCACTCTCTCCAAACTTCCACGCCACGGCGACGTGAGGACATTGGAGGCCACGACAGATTTAACATGCACCAGCCCCCGCGTACACGACGGTATTTGGTTGGATCTAGTTTCGAACGCGCAACCCTCCGGTTTCTAATCCGCTACTCTTCCAACCGGGCTACTGCGGCCCGGCCTTCTCGCGGCATTATAACGTTACGGCAGTGACAATGAAACTGACCTAGTTAAACCGCGGTCAAAGAGGAATCGCAAGGCGCAAAGCGACACCAATCAGAGGTGCCGGCGCGAGTGGTGAAAACGTTGATCCGTCTCTGTATGTCGCTTCGCGCTTCCTATTTCACCGCGTCTCAGCTACAAACCTGGGCAGCAGTCATGAGACAGAAACGCACTCGAAAACGACAGTGGTATCAACCGAAACACAAATACAACTGCATTCAATAATTGATAGTTCATCCTTGTATTAAAGGGGTCGCTGTAGCCCAGTTGGAAGAGGAACGGATTAGCAACCGGAGGATTGAAAGTGAAGCCTAAGACAAGGGGGCTGGTGCACGTTAATCTGTCGTGGTCTCAAATGTCCTCAAGTTGGAGTGCTGTGGAAAGTTTGGAGACTGGTGCGCCAGCTCAGGTTTTGTTCTCGTCATCTGACCATGGTTCAAGATGACGAGGTCTTGTCCTCGGATTCTTGGGCTTGGTTCGGGGTAGATCCCGGACCGTCGGTAATAGCCTGTTGCATTGCTCCAGTGCGACGTTAATTAACTACCTACCCTTACATGAAAATTTTCGAGAAGGTGAAAAAACCAACCCAATACCACCAAGCGTGTGTCAGACATGTTTGTTTGTCGCCGACATTCCTAAGCGTCATATCTGTATCAACGGCATATTTGCCTACCTGTCGCCCGACATTTTCGTTTTAACGTCATATTTCCCGAATATGCCTGCTCAGTGACGTTAATGCATTATAATTTCTTGAACTCTGTCGTTGATATATTGTCACGCCAAACCTTTCTGATAGTCGTGACGCATTATGTGTCATATTCTTGACATACTTACGAGCGGCATTTTCCCTAAGACTGCGATAAAAAGCATCATATTTCATCGAAAGTTGCCTGCCTACGTACGTGAATGTCATTTCCCAACTGCTGTCTGAATGTTGCGACAGTTACGACATACTTTTTCGAAATCATTGAGTAAACAGACCACTGCCGTTTAGTCATCAAATGTCTTCGGGATGGTTTAAAGATGCATCCGGGAATGCAGTCCGGTTGCTCATTCTGTACAGTGCTGCTTCGGTGAGAAGGCACTTGATCTTGGTGAAGTCCATTTGTACAAATGAGGTCAAGTCAAGGAGAAAAAGGCTCTACACCGTTTGGTGAGTTGAAGAGAAGAGGGTCCGGAAGGAGAAAAGGGCTGTTGCATTCAAAATCATGTATGGTGGTCGCCAGAAGCTATGGCATGACTTCTAAGGCTTTCAGGATGGAACGGAGCCACCGTGGCTCTTCAGTGGGTATGTCCACTGCGCTGGCACGGGTTCGACTCCTCCCTGGGTGTATTTCTCTCTTCTGTTATTATTAAAATAAACTATCCTTGTGTGTATGTCCACTACTTGATGTTGTTTGTCTTGTGTTTTTCCAAAAACGGCCCTTGTGCTATGAAACCCAAAACCAATCCGTACCGAACGATTAACTCAGTGTCAGAAACCACGCTTAAAGACGCCAATTGTGGAAACTCATTATTTGCGTTTAACCTGCCCCCTAACTTAACGAATACTCTTCCAGAGCCACATGAATTCAATGCCAATTCGTCGGACAAAATCGGTGATTGTTTCCCGCAATGAGAGAATACTTCACAGTTGAATGTGCTCTGATTGTAATACTGACTGATGTTTTGAAAGTACTGCAATATTTATTTTAGCCATCAGAAATCTTCCCAAACCGTCCTGCGAAATATCCTGTGAAGGTTCTAGGGGCTTGTTTGAATGAACTACAATATCTCTGTTCCGAAGCTGAAATTTCTGCAGTTGAACTAATGAGGAAGTCATTAACGTCGTACTAGATAGAGCAACACAACGGGCTGTCGGTGACGGTCCGGAATCAATCCCAAAGGGAAAGATCGAAGGATAAGGCCTCGTCATTTTGAAGCACGGTCAGATGACGAAGACAACGCCTGAGCTGGCACCCCCCGGAAAACGAAACCGATGTTAATTCTGTGATGGGTTGTCCGAAGTGATAATTGCCCCAAAACAATCAGTATTCAAACAGTAACGGATGGAAAACTGATACAGAAATTTAGTTTACCACACTATGGTCATCCTTTTGCGAAATTAAAACCAGATTTACTGCTTAAAGGGTGTTCCGTACCATTTCATACATCCATGCCTATAAATCCTCTGCGTCGCGGGATTTCCGAGTACACACTTAGCCCTTTCGGGCCTAATGGGCATATACGTCCCAGAGATTAGATTGGGTAAATAAATCCCACTTTTGAATGGGTTTTTACGTTTTCAGTGTTAAGGAATTAGGGAATAAAAATATGACTCAAGAAACCTGGCAATACTTTCAGATTGCAAATGGCGGACTTATGGTTTTGAGCACGCCCATTCATTCCGATGAATGAGTGACCGTGGTTCGGAAACAAAAAGATGCTACAAAATTAGACGTTAGTTGCCCATTTCCCACTACAATATGTACATGAATGGAGTTGACCGCTGTGATGAAATGGCTACTTTTTAGGGTCATGGCAGAAAATCAGACAATGGTGGAAAAAGATTTTTAGTTATGATTTGTGTTGTGAATGCATGGATTACGAAGTGTGATGTGGAACATAAAACAGAACCACTCTTATCATTCATGGTCCCCTTAGCTGAGCAACTCATAAATGTTGGAAGGGAGAAATCAAACACAAAAAGAACGCGAAAGTACGGTCGTCCGTCAAAAAGAGCAAAAACTACTAAATTAAACTACTTTTCAGAGTTAAATTTTAATCATGCAAAAGTCGGGGCGAAAGGGTTAAGGGCTAAATAACCACATCTATTTGTTGAGAATCCATGGATCCTTTTAACCTTTGAAAACACACATTCTATTACTCCTTTCTTTGGAATAGAATCCTTAGGTAGTATTGTAAGTAGGTAGTTAAGTAATGTCGCACTAGAGCACCACGGCTGTACGGGATCTATCCCCCAGGGGCAGATACGAGAACATTTCGTCATTTTGAACCACGGTCAGATGACGAGGTCACATCTGAGCTGGTACCCCATTCTCCGAACTTCCACACCATGCCAACGTGAGGTCGCGATAGATTGAACATGCACCAGCCCCCGCGTACACGAAGGTCTGAATCGAGTTCTGAACTCACAACCTTCCGGTTGCTAATCCACAACTTTTCCAACGGCCCTGGAATCCTTAGGAAGGTATTATTTTAATTAACGTCACAGTGGAGAAACACAACGGGCTATTTGCAAGCCTAAGGAAAGATTTTTTTTGCCGATTTTCCTAGAATATAGGATTCCTTAGAAAGATTCAAGGTCAAAATTGGTTGGAAGTCATGCAGAGAAAACTGAAGGTTGCAAGGTGGAATGATGCGCTTTAACCCTCAAAGGGTTAAATTAGGATCAGAACGCTCAGTGGTATACATAATGATAATAAATACAATATTTTAAAATATGGTATACTTAAAAAATGTCCCGACTTGAAAGAAAAATACTATGGTAATCACAAACAATCGTGTGAATCAAACTAACTTTCCTTGAGAGCTACGAGGTGTGGTCCTCGGATCTTTTCCTTCGGGTTTGATCCCGGATCGTAGCCAATAGCCCATTGTCTTACTCCAGTGCGACGTTAACTAAAAATACCTATCATACCGTACCATAAAGACACCTCTTCCAGGATAAATCTTGCAGCAACATTTATTGCTCTATTCAGCCTCGTATCATCTTTAGCAGTCGACGCCAACTAAACCGTGTCTGAACTCCCCCACTTGCTGTTTTCTCGTTTAGTAGAGCTACTAAATCACTCGCTACTGGACTAAATTACTGGCCTAGTGTGAACCAGCCTTAACTCTTTCGTCCCGACTTTTGCATGATTAAAATTTAACTCTGAAAAGTAGTTTAATTTAGTAGTTTTTGCTCTTTTTGACGGACGACCGTACTTTCGCGTTCTTTTTGTGTTTGCTTTCTCCCTTCCAACATTTATGAGTTGCTCAGCTAAGGGGACCATGAATGATAAGAGTGGTTCTGTTCCACATCACACTTCGTAATCCATGCATTCACAACACAAATCATAACTAAAAATCTTTTTCCACCACTTGTCTGATTTTCTGCCATGATCCTAAAAAGTAGCCATTTCATCACAACTCCATTCATGTACATATTGTAGTGGGAAATGGGCAACTAACGTCTAATTTTGTTCCATCTTTGTTTCCGAACCACGGTCACTCATTCGTCAGAATGAATGGGCGTGATCAAAACCATAAGTCCGCCATTTGCAATCTGAAAGTATTGCCAGGTTTCTTTAGTCATATTTTTATTCCCTAAGAACACTGAAAACGTAAAAACCCATTCAAAAGTGGGATTTATTTACCCAATAGGGAATGAAATCTAATCTCTGGGACGTATATGCCCATTAGGCCCGAAAGGGTTAAGAGAGCATAAGGTGCAGTCATGGCTCAGTGCGTATGCCCACCTAGCAACCTACGAGTTGAGGTTCGACTCCTGTCAAGTGTATTCCTCCCTGTGTGTATTTCTCTCTTCTGTGTCAGTAAAAACTTTCATTATGTTTGTATGTCTATAATTTGATGTCTTGCGTCTGGCGCCAGCATGGCCCTTGCGCCATAAAATCCCTCAAAACCAACCAAACTTGAGGGCATAAAAGCACGATTTTTGCATGTTTCCAATTAAAAGTGAGATTGAACCTAATCTAATAACACATTGATTTGACGTATTCTGTAATTACTTTATACTTTATGGTTCACTGTGAGGGATGATTAGTATAACAAACTTCCGGAGAAAAATATTTCTGGTTAAGAGCCAGTTTAATCTATTGCTGTTTTGGTAATGTTTGGGACTTATGTTCTACATAAGCGGCATGATGAAATTGCATTCTAATTCCATACAAACGCCACCAGATATGAAAGGGGAAAAACAAAACTCTAATGCCCGCTGTATTTAGAAAGTCTCACAAAGCATCAAATTAAAAGAATTTCGTGGTATCCTAATTGCAGTTTCCTCGACTTATTAATCAGAAATCGAAAACTGGAATTCCTTATAACCGAACCGGATATTCCTTATTCCAAATAGCTTTTTTCTTATTATTATTTAAAAAGCGTTTTTCTTATTTTTATTTAAAAAGCGTTTTTCTTATTTTTATTTAAAAAGCGTTTTTCTTCAACAGCATGACAACATAAATTACAATATAAGCTTACATCGAACGCAAAGGTTTGGAGAAACAAGCTACATTACAAATATTATATTAGGTTGGTATTTAATTAATGTCACACTGGAACAACACAGCGGGGCTATTGGCGACGGTCAGGGATCAAACCCGAAGGGAAAGTCCCGAGGACAACACCTCGTAATTTCGAACCACACTCAGATGACCGAGAACAACACCTGAGCTAACACCCCATTCTCCAAACTTCCACTTTACGCCAACGTGAGGACATTTGAGACCTCAACAGATTTAACGTGCATCCCCTTGTACACGACGGTCTTTGGTTGGATTCGAACTCTCAACCCTCCGGTTACTAATCTGTTACTCATCCAACCGGGCTACCGCGGTCTCTCTCGAATTATAAATATATTAGAAATCGAAAACTAGAATTCGTTATAACCGAATTCGAAATTACGTGTTGTCCTTCCCCTTAGGGTTTGAACCCGAACCGCAGACAATAGCCCGCTGTGTTGCACCAGTGCGACGTTAATTAAATACTTACCTATCTTATAACGGAAAAACTCTGCATTTTGACGAACTTTTTTTCAAAACAGCTTTCTTATTAATTTTTTTACATAAATAGTATTTTTCTTCGACGCATGACATAATAAGCTACAATATAAATTTACATCGAACGTAAAGATTTGGAGAGAAACAAGCAGAAAAATCAATATGTTATCAGAAAACATGATGCGTGCACGTGAATTCAATTTAGTTAAACAGTTCTAAAGGTTTTATTGAAGAGTCGCTTTGTTTTATTATTTTGTGGTTTTGTTAATTTACTTTGGTTGACACATTTTTTATCTCTCTGCTAGCATTAATATAAAGACAATAAACAAATTCACACTCACTCGATGCCATACTGGATAACGATTCGATAAGCAATACTCCTTAATCTTAATCGGAACGATTCTCAGGAATTTCCCGAAGGAATGAATCTTGAACTCCAATGAACCGCCACCAATGGAACCGAACCCTTTCGACACACTCAGATTACAAACTCTGAACTTAAGTAAACCAATCCAAGGTGAAAATGCTGGAGTTAAAAAACTTCCTCATTCGCTTCACACTGCTATAGAACCCAATAGTGTGTGGCAGTGAATGCGTCGTCGGTAAGGCCATACAACTGATACCCGCACGATAACGAAAAGATAATGCTAAAAGCGGGTTATTATTTTTTCTGTCTCCTACGGGCTTTGTGTGACAAAGATAAGAAACCATTAGTCAGATATAGCAGCTAATGTTTTAAAAAGAATGGAGTGGATCGTTGTGGTGACGCATATTGCAGTGTTTAAAAAGCAGATAACGCTCGCGAGTTCATAGTGCAGGGAGAACTGATGAGACCGTTTTGATAGAATACCGTTATTTTTCAATTTGCTTCTACAGTGGAAACTGCTGATGGCGGACTAGACTAAGAACCGTTTTGATGGAGTACTGTTACATTTCTATTGGGTTGATGCAAAGGTTCGTCCCGTTTTTGGCTCTAAATGGCATTGCATCGCAAAACCGGTATCTATTTCACACGTGTAAAATTTCGATGTTGTTTGAAAAGGAATTTCAGCGAGTATCTATAAAAAAATGTGTTATTGGGTTGTGTTTTTTAAATTTTGCTAAGCATTCAAAATGGCAGTAAATGTGGAGCATTTTCGACATAGTGTGCTTTTTTTATTTCCGAAAAAGCAAGAATGCTTCGCAGACGCAAAAGAAGATATGTGTTGTGTAGGGTGAGGGTGCCGTTGACGATTACACGTGCCGCAAGTGGTTCAGAAAGTTTCGTCACCATGGATCAGAGTTCTTTAGCCAGAAAACCCAGAATTTCTTTGAGTGTGGTATTATGCAACTACCGGAGAGATGCAGATAGGTCATCGAACAGAACGGCACATACTATATTGATTAAATGTAATTTTTGGTAAATATAATTTTTCTTCAATTTTTGTTAAAAAAACGGGATGAACTTTTGCATCAACCTAATACAATAAAGATTTGTAACTTTTCAACTACGCACAATTAAGATACGATTTCAAAATTGTTCAGAATTTTCTCTCCCCTGCACGTTTTCGGGGACTGGTATTATGGTACCATCGACTTCCCTATGGGTTTGGATGGTAAAGTACCACTATATCGTCATCTGACCGTGGTTCAAAATTATGAGGGGTTGTCGTTGGAAATTTTCCTTAGGGCTGGATCCCAGACCGTTGCCAATTAACTACTTACCATACCACAATAACGGTATATTAGTCCCAACCACCTGCTAAAAATTTGATTGTCAATCAGCAAACCTCACATTACAGAACTATAAATTCAAGGTACTTGAATTAACGTCGCAACTGGAGCAACACAAAGGGCTATTGGAGACGGTCCGGGATGCATCCCGAGGTAAGAGATCCGAGGACAACACCTCGTCATTTTGAACCACGGTCAGACGACGAAGTCAACACTTGTGCACCACCAAACTTTCACACCACGCCAACCACCTGAGGACATTTGAGTGGTGTGGAAGTTTGGAGAGTGGGCTACCAGCTCAGGTACCCACACCAACTGACAGCGGTGACAGTTCAATATGACGAGGTGTACTCGGATCTTTCACTTCGGGACAGATCTGGGACCGTTACCAATATCCCTCCTCCAATGCTATGTAAATTCAACTTCCGACAAGCCCCACAGTATAAAAGTGAGCACAAAGGTAGGTAGGTATTTTAATTAACGTCGCATTGAAGCAACGCAACGGGCTATTGACGACTGTCCGGGGTCAACACCATGTAATTTTGAACCACGGTTAGATGACCGATATCACACCTAAACCGGTACCCCACTCTACAAACTTCCACACCGCGTCAACGTGAGAACAACTGTTCTCACGTTGCTACGACAGATTTAAGGAGCCCCCTTTCTACACAACGGTTTTTGGTTGAATTCGTACTCGCAATCCTCCGGTTGCTAATCCGTAACTCTTCCAACCGGACTACAGCGTCCCATGAGCGCAAAGACACACTTGTCTCAGATACACATAATTGGCAAGTTTTCCTTTGATTCTATTTGAAAACAATCTTTTCCAGCTGAGTCACTTCCCAGAATGTTTAGAGACGAAGTTTTCTGTATCTTATCACCATATTAATCACTTGTTCGTTTATCTCCACATAAATCTCCTGTTAACACAGAGGGATCGACGAATCGCGCCGGCAGCTTTTGATTCGCGCCTAATCGAGATCAGTGATGGACATTCCAGCACTCGATATCCTCTACAGGTAGGGTTGCCCAGTTGGAAGAGCAACGGATTAGCGACCGAAGGGTTGCGAGTTCGAAACCCGATCCAATCAAACACCGTCGTGTATGTGGGGGCTGGTGCACGTTAAATCTGTCGTGGCCTCAAACAACCTCAGGCACCGTGGATCAATCGGAAAGATCCGAGGTACTCGTAATTTCGAAACAGCTGACGAGGTCTACATCTGAGCTGGCACACCACTCTCCAAACTCACCAATGTGAAGACCTTTGAGGCGACGAGAGATTTCACGGGCACGAGCCCCCACGTACACGACGGTTTTTGATTGGACCGAGTTTCGAACTCGCAACCCTGTGGTTGCTAATCCGTCACATTACCAATCAGGCTACCGCGGTCCGTAATCCTATTAGGAATAATGCAGCAAGCTACTTAAGTAAACAGCTTTTCACTTTGAACTCGTCGTCCTCGCATTTTTGCATTTATATAAAGTGCAGCACAGTTGGTTGGTATTTTTGATGATGCAAGGGCCATATCGGAAAAAGCTGGGCCAAAAAACGTTGAGAAAATGTACGTACACACGCAAGCTAAACCTTACTGACACAGAAAAGAATAAAACTCACATGGCAGTTATAGCAATCGAACCTGCGCCACCAATCGCTCGCAGGCTGCTAGAGCAGTTTGCAAACCCACCTAGCTAGGCACAGAAGGTAATGGTAATTAATTAACGTCGTACTGGAGCAGCATACCGGGCTATTGGCAAACCCTCCCCAAGGGAAAGATCCGGACTCAACACCATGTAATTTTGAACCACGGTCAGATGACGAAGAGCTGGCATTCCACTCTCCAAACTTCCATACCACGCCAACGTGAGGACATTAGAGGCCACGATAGATTTAACGTGCACTAGCCTCCGCGTACACGACGGTCTTTGGCCGGACTGAGTTTCGAACTCGCAACCCTCTCGTTGCTAGTCTTCCAACTGGGCTTCCTACTCACAGAAGGAAGAAATTGAAAACTGAAGCCTACTGTCTGAATATGACTAACAGTGGCATCATCAATGAAGATTCCATCAATGAGAAGAAGCATCTCGGTACAAGGTTCGCATATCCTACTGCATGTAGGATGCTGTCAACAATATCGATCCATTAAGGAATCGGTACATCCGTTCTCTGAGAGCTGTTGACTCACTGCTGAAGACTTCTTGGTTTAGCTGGTTGTCAATGTTGTCCATGCCGCATCGTTGCATCAGGTAGCGGACATTTCTACCACTTGTTGCTTTTGGCGATGATTCGGCAAGCACTTTTGATCTCTTTTCCGACATTACCAACAGTCTGTCTTGCTTCTCCAATAAAGTCTTTGGCTTCCTTCAACATTTCCCATAGGTGCTTCCGGTTTTCGCGAGATACAAAAATCAGATACAGTGAGAACAGCATTCTCTGCTCTGGACACCATCGACATGGCTGATCCTCGCAAGCCTTCTATCCGTTCTAGGCAAATCCTCGAACCAGGCAAGCTAGTTTGTATGTCATGTATCGGAAGTCGACCATCAGGGGACCTTGAAACATGTTGCGTCTTCGACACGGTAGAGAAGCAGTCATAAGTGATATACTTCAAGGTTATATCAAAAAGTAAGGTGAATTTGTCTCTAAAACTCAGAGTTTTTTTGTGTAGCTAATTAATTTTTATATATGTTGCAAGTACCAAGGTGATAGAAGTGTGACGGCTTGTAGAAACTTCTACGTCAACCCGTCTGGTGCTTAGAGAAAATCAATGATGGAGCATCGACTTGAGCATTGCTCCAAGGAGGAGGTGTCATTCGTTTTTTATGAGCCAAGAGGAAAAAACATGTGATAATCATCGAGAATTGTTGGAAGTCTATGGAGAGAGTGTTAAGTCTCAGAAGCAAGTGTACGTGTGGTGTAACGACACGAATGTGGCTGTCGTCGATACCATGATTCGTGAAGACAGAAGAGTGAGTGATATTGCAAATGCATTGAATAGCTCATAGGGTTCAGTGAGCAGTATTACCATTTGTTTGGCCCCTGAAGAAACATCCGTTTCCATACACTGGAAGAGGTACAACACTTACCTGGTTAAGGAACCTGGAGCAAGATTTCTTTGAAAAGGGCATGGATGAGTTGGAATAAATGTTTAGACCACTATGGTTCCTTTGTCGAATGATAGTGTGATACGATTTGTCAAACATAATAAATTTTCATATATTGATCTCTGTGTGTGCACGTTTTTCTGTCAATCAAAAATTCACCTTACTTTTTGATACTCCTTTGTAGTTCTGGCTGGACGAGGAAAGAGCCGCTGTGGATTCGTCCTATGACGCGTAGACGGTGAGTTCTCCGTACCCAATAACTTGATTTTTCGACTCATTTGAAGTGTTCGAGCATTTAATATAGCTGTAAATGCTTTCTTCCTGGTTTCCATCTAAGCAACGGTTTTCTTCATTCCAGCTCGAAGTTGTCTGAAGTAGGCTTCCAACTCTGAATCTTTCTGTCCGATGTTTGCCAAATAATCGTCGTCAATGTTTGCGATTGGGTATTGGCCAAACAGATGGATATTTAAGCACTAGCGGGGGTGAATAATGTTTACAATGTATACGATAGACATTACAACCGCCGAAAGTTGATCCCTTCCCAATCGCAGAAAGTTGGTTCCGTCGTGACTTGTGTATCGTAGAGAAATACAAAAACATGATTCACCAAAAGTCCAAAAAGTTTTCTTAAAGTGGAGACAAGCTAAATCGCTTTCCCCTATTCAATAATGGTAGATCGCCAAATTTCGTTGGAAGTCCTTTGGCCCGTTCGTTCTCAAGAAACATTTACAAACAAATATACAAGAATTGCTCGCTTTATAGTTTAGGACAGTGATTCTCAAAGTTCACATTAAAAAAAGGTACTTAACGCTGTTTTTGTAATCGGTTTATGAACTTTAAAAGAATTAATGTAAAAAATTAAAATTCACTCTCGATTGTTCTAAGTACACGAATGACTGTATACAGTGGTTTCCCGCCATCTTAATTAGAATTATATAAATATTTAAACATTGTGGAAATTCAGTTTTTCTTTTGTCGAAGTTGGGTGATTGAAACAATACATAGTACGTCATTATCAGGAAAAATGAGTGAGCCAACACAGAAAAGCAATTTCCATAATATTGTGTTTTCGAATTGTTTTGATAGGAATTAAAGCATTCATCAGTCAGTAAGCGTATTCAACTACCAAACCAATAAACTAACCAACGAACTTGGTAAAGTTATTCGGAAGAACGCGCAAACTGATATTAGAGATGAATATATTTTCATACATCTCATATTAAATTATGAAATTTCAGGTGTGTATTCTTCTGAATTCGAAATAATTTAGATTCCATTACTTTAAAGCTCCGTAGACATTGCTTTTACACAAAAATTTCTACACCCTCCTACATAACAAAATGTATTGATATTTTTAGTTTCTTGTATTAATTTTAACTGCCTCAGGTATATCACCAGAAACTTTAAATCATTATTTTTTAACCTTTCAAGGGCGCTGGTAGCCCAGTTCGTAGAGTCGTGAATTTAAAACCGGAGAGATGGGAGTTCGAGACTCGATTCAATCAAAGACCTTCGTATACATGAGGGCACGTTAAATCAATCGTGGTCTCCAACGTCATCAAGTAGGCGCAGTGTAGAAGTTTGGAGAGAGGGGTGCTAGCACAGGCGTTGACCTCGTCATCTGACCCTGGTTCAAAATTATGAGGCCTTATCCTCGGTAGGTAGTTAATTAACATAGCACTGGAGCAACACAACGGGATATTGGTGACGATCCGTGATATATCCCGAAGAGAAAGATTCAAGAACAATGCCTCGTCATTTTGAACCACGATCAGATGTAGAGAACATGAATTGGCACTCCACTCTCCAAACTTCTACACCACCCCAACGTGAGGACATAGGAACCCTCGACAGATGTAACGTGCACCGGACCCCCTTGTACACGACTGTCTTTGGCTGGACCTATTTTCGAACTCATAACCCTCCGGTTGCTAATCTGCTGCTCCGGGCTATCGCCGGTAGCCCAGTTCTTTCACTTCGAGATTACCAATAGCTCGTTGTGGTGCTCTAGTGCACGTTAATTTACTTACATACCTACCTAAGGATTCTATTCTGAAGAAAGGGGGGGGGGTATTTCAATTAACGTCACACTGGAGCAACACAACGGGCTATTGGTGACGGTCCGGGATCAATCCCAAAGGGAAAGATCCGAGGACAACACTACGTAATTTTGAACCACGGTCAGATGACGAGGCAACACCTGAGCTGGCACCCCACTCTCCAAACTTCCACACCACGCCAACGTGAGGACATTTGAGGCCACGACAGATTTAACGTGCACCAGCCCCCTTTGTACACGACGGTGTTTGGCTGGATTCGAACTCGCAACCCTTCGGTTGCAAGTCCGTTACTCTTCCAACCGGGCCACCGCGGCCCCTCTGAAGAAAGGAGCAAAAAAGAAGTTCAAAATTGCGTGGTGTTGTCTTCGGATCTTTCTCTTCTGGATGGATCCCGGAGCGTTACCCATAGCCCTTGTGTTGCTCCAGTGTGACGTTAATTAACTACATACCTCATTTAACTGAAATATTTGTTTTGATATCGCCAACCACTTTCAAAGGAGAAACAAAAAGAGACTCACTAAACCTTTCGCTAAACCTTTTCGCATAATCTTGGAGCTCAGAAAGCTGCGAAAGAAGTATCTCAATGACTCAAAAGGGGGAGTCGAAAGAGAAAGTGTGATACTTCCCTCCATCCAGAAGACATTCGAAGTCACGTGCGATGCCCTTCCCCCACTCTTCATTTTTCTCCTCATTTTTCTCCGGATGCAAGTGCGTGTGATCCGTTATCTCCCATCTGTTGGTCACAGGACTGACGCTCGCTGCTAATGATTTGCCATTGTTTGACGAACCCTAGAGGAAGACTTTGGATCTGCCTGGATTGTGAAAGCCAATCGCTCTCTATCCAATGAACGAGATGGTTCCAAACCGTGGCTGCTTGACGTGGTGATACCAGCTCAGTTTTTGACCTCGTCATCAGACCGAAGTGACGAGTCGTCCTCTGACCTTTCGATAGCACGCTGTGTTGCTCCGGTGCGACGTTAATTATTTCCGACCAACCTAACCGTGTTGAGGTTGCACGTTTTCGAAAATCGTGGGATTTTTTTACGAGCTGCATAAGTTCTGTCGAGAAAAAAAATCCTCAGACCCTAGAGTACTTGGCGAGATGTCACTTTAATTGAAATTTCAATAAAGTGTCGTAGCGTGACATTCATTCGTGGGGATGCCGAGCTTGGTTGGTAGGTAGATAATTGAATTAATGTAGCACTGACGCAGCACAAAGGGTTGTTGGGATAGTCCGGGATCAATCCCGCAGGGAAAGATCCTAGGATAGCACCTCGTCATTTTGAATCATGGTCAGATGACAAGGTCTGCACCTGAGCTGGCAACCCACGCTCCAAACTTCCATACCACGCCAGCGAGAAGACATAAGGCCACGACAGATGGATCGTGCACTAGCCCCACGTCTTGGGATGGGTCGAGGCCACAACAGCCCAATGCCGAGATTGGATCGAAAGCAAAACAAAAGTCTTATGCTTAGTTTTTAGACAAACATTGAATCAACTCCATCCTCTTCCGTAAACAGAAAATAATGCATATAGCTTTTAGCCATCACTTAAAAAGAAGCACAAGAGAAGTGAAAATGTGCCCAAGGGCGTCATGTACGGGAGAAGGGGGCGTCATCTGACCGTGATTTAAAATGCGAGGATCTTCTTGGATCTTTCTCTTCGGGATGGATTCCGGACCGTCGCTTATAGCCCAATGTGTTATTCCCTTGCGACGTTCAACCGCCTACCAACACAATAGACACATTTCCCCATTTTGTATAAAAAATATTTTTTCACCGACACATATTGAACTCCCTATTGACTAAATGATATTATCAAGCGTCTTTTCCACCTCGATAGCCAATCTGACCAAGGTCCAAGGGATTTGCACTTCCGAGATCTTACGTTAGCATACATGCCCCGTCTAATACATGAGAAGGCACTAATGAACTAATCTGTCGAGGGATCCTGTGTAGAAGAACTTTTTGTGACTCCTTTATTTACAACCTTCGTCTTCATTTCCAAAGCAAACGCACTCCACTTTGAGAAATGGAAACAGGTGTGCGACCCGCTCATTTTCTTAATTAGCGAGGCTGGGCTTCTGATGATTTCGCACATCTTTTTGGCAAGACTGAAACGGCTATTCGAGTGGAGCTTAGCGTCACGAGATTTCCGAGTAGTGGTAGCATTACTTTTCCTTAAAGTACCTGAGTGAATGGGGCAGCCCAATTGGAAGAGCAACGTGAGGGTGGCGAGATCAAGGGTAAGGTAAATACAGCATCCGGTAGACCAGGGGTGTCAAACTCAATTCAAACACGGGCCATTTAATGCAAGTGGTAAGATTCACGCGGCCCACATCACATTTACAAATTTTCTTAAAATTATATTTTGAAGTGAGGATTCAGGAATAGGGATAGGATAATTAAAACACATTATGTAATTAAGTGAATTTAGGGTAATAATTTATGATATTGCTATATAATTGCTTTTATTTAAACGTTTATTTAATATAATGTATTTATAAAACTAAAATTATTTTTTTACTGGAAACTTGCCAGCGCTTTCCTCCTACTAGCTTTCCAATATCTGGATTCAAAGTCTGAGAACAGGCAATCTTCATTATGACAGATAGATGTTTATCAGTTAATCTTGATCTGTAGGCCGTTTTATTTAATTTCATGGACGAAAATAGTTGCTCACACAAGTACCTACTCCCAAAATAGCACAAAATTTGTGCAGCAAACTTTTTAATTTCCGGGTATTTTTCACCTAAATAAGAATATACTGCGGGAATTCCTACTTCTCGATATTTGCCTTTTAAAATCGAATCATTGTGGAAATCAATTAATTCCAGTTGTATCGAAGTGGGAGCATTTTCAACTTCAAAGGAAAAAGGCCCCCTAATAAAAAGGGAATTTTTTTTTAACTCTTTGAAATCATTAAAACGTTTATCGAATTCGTTTTTGATTTCTTCAATTTTACCACAATATTGTGAAAGGGAGCAGCATTTGAACTAGAGCATCGTGGGCAACAAAAAATGACCTCGGGGGCCGCCAGTTTGACACCCCTGCGGTAGACGAAAGATGCTCGTAGCTGGCATGACTGAGAACGCACTGAGCGGGATCGCAATAGGTCGAACTTCTCTGGTGCTTTGAGTCAGTGTCACTTTGGATTGCGTGGAGCTAGTAATTGGTGTCATCATTCGAAAGCTATTCTACAATCACAGAACTTAATTCGTGAAATTATCCTGCAGAATTCATATCAAACTGCACTTTAATCGCTCAAGCTGTAAATGAAATTTTGAATATTCACCCTAAACAATCGTTCAAACTTTTTATATCTGATTCATTGATTCTACAATCCAATATAAGGCCCTAGAATTCACGTCGAAACTACGGTTTGTGTCCTCGACACAAACCGTAGTTTCGATTTTTTTCGTCGTTTTTCTTGTTAAGGTATTTTTTCTAGTTTTTTAAGTCGCAAATGTATTTTTAACCGGCCACTTTTAGTTCATTCTAGTCCAAGACAAACAAATTTAAAGGTTGGTTGATTGTTTTCGGATTTTATGGCGCACATTTGGCACTTTAACCCTTTAGGACCTAATGGGCATATACGTCCCAGAGCTTAGATTGGGTCAATAAATCCCACTTTTGAATGGGTTTTTACGTTTTCAGGTTCTTAAGGAATTAGGGAATAAAAATATGACTAAAGAAACCTGGCAATACTTTCAGATTGCAAATGGCGGACTTATGGTTTTGAGCACGCACATTCATTGTGATGAATGAGTGACTGTGGTTCGGAAACAAAAAGATGGTACAAAATTAGTAGCCCAGAAGCCATTTCCCACTACAGTATGTACATGAATGGAGTTGACCGCTGTGATGAAATGGCTACTTTTTAGGGTCATGGCAGAAAATCAGACAAGTGGTGGAAAAAGATTAGTAATGATTTGTGTTGTGAATGCATGGATTACGAAGTGTGAAGTGGAACATAAAACAGAACCACTCTTATCATTCATGGTCCCCTTAGCTGAGCAACTCATAAATGTTGGAAGGGAGAAAGCAAACACAAAAAGAATGTGAAAGTACAGTCGTCCGTCAAAAAGAGCAAAAACTACTAAACTACTTTTCAGAGTTAAATTTTAATCATGCAAAAGTCGGGCCGAAAGGGTTAAAAGAACAGGTGCTCTGATTGGCTAATTGGAATGACTATAGTTTGGTTGCTGTGGGACACATCCTCACTTAACTGTATCACTAACGTTTTTCACAGAAACAGAACACCCTCAGATGTATGGTATTTTAACCGTATGAATCAAAGCGAAATCGGTTGAGATCAGAATTCTTGATCGGAGTCATTGATTCAACGACTCTCGGAGAATTGACGCAAACGCCAAAGCGAGGAATGCGATTATAAATCACCCATTTCGCATTACTCTGATTCCTTAAGAAGTGGAGATAAGAGCGCAAGATTGTTCCTCAGAAAACGATAAGAATTCGATGAATGGGAGGCAGGTCGTGCGGTTTCAATGTTTATGACGTCTGTTGCAGAAATCCTGTCTCAGATAAAAAAAAACAGTTGTGGAATGTTTGAACGGAGCGGGACGAAGCACTCGAAGAGAGCTCTTATCTCTCCAAGAGACCACTTCGATACCGGAGACCGAACACTACATCACAGCCTGTAAATAAATAATTGATGAGTACTTTCTATTGATTCGCTTTCTCTGAACTGTATGCTTTAGACACTATTTTCAAACCTTTTGGCCTCGGTAGCTTAGTTGGAAGATCAATGGTAGGTATCTTAACTAACGTCGCACCGGAGAAACACAATGGGCTATTGGCGACGGTCCGGGAACAGCAACGGATTAGCCAAACCATCCAGCCAAAACCATCGTGTATATAGAGGGTGGTGCACGTTCAATCTGTCGTGGCCTCAAATGTCCTCAAGTTGGCGTGTTCCTTTGGTACGAGACTTCGTCTTTGGATCTTTCCCTTCGGGATTGATCTCCGACCGTCGCAAATAGCCCTTTGTGTTGCTCCAGTGCGACGTTAATTAACTACCTACTACCCCGAAGAGAAACATCTGAGGACACCTCATCATTTTGAACCGAGGTCAGATGACGTGGCTGGCACCAAACTCTCCGAGCTACCGCACCAACGTGAGGGCATTTGAGGCTCGACGGATTTAACGCTCACCAGATCCCCCGCACACGACGATCTTTGGATCGAGCTTAGAATTCGCAACCCTCCGGTTGTTAATCCGCTCCTTTTGGGCTACAGCCAGAGACGAAGTATAAGTAGACTGAGCATTGCTATTGAGAGGAGCTTCAAAGAGTGCGACCAACATGTTGACTAGTAGTCACGTGACTGGTCTATGAAAAATGAACTGTTGGTCAATTTGATATCTTATCACCTCGTTTGGCGATATAACGTCTTGACAGGGCAGGTGTGCGAATGCGCATTTCTATAGAGCTGCGACAAAAATGGTGAAATCGCCAAAATCTACTACTAACAAATGGACCAATTAGATGACGAACCAATGGGCGGGCGTCTTCTCTCGTCGTTCCTTGATCAATCATTTGATGACTGTTACGTTCCACCCGGCAAACGAAAGTAGTCGAAGGGCCACGTTGCTGCTCCTTTTACTCACATGACACATGAAAAGATTACCATTGCTTACTCTACATTTATATACAGGGTGAGTTTAAATTGTTTTTACAAAATAAGAGGGGTGATAGTACCCATCCAGACGAGCCATAATTACCATGGAACATAGGGTCGTTTAATTTGAATCACGGTCTGATTACGAGGACAACCCCTGAGCTGGCACCCCAAACTTCCACACAACGCAAGGACATTTGGGGCAACGACAGATTTAACATGCACCAGCCCCCGTGTACGCGACGGTCTTTAGCTGGATTCTTTCGGGATGGATCCCGGACCGCCAATAGTCCGTCGCGTGGCTCCAGTGCGAAGTAGGTTCAACTACCAACCACCTGTTTCGTAAAGAAACAGAATCAACGAGTCGTATTTCCAAAAAGCCATTGAATGACTCCCTTTCCTAATCAGCCCTGAAAGGCCGCACAGAATCCAACCGCTCACTCTCCGTCTCTTTATTTGATCTATTCTGGTCCTAATATCGCCTTCCCTTTTTATTTAAATCCAAGCAGGGGAAGGTCGCGGCAAGCGGAATTAATGCGTTTCCCAGACAGAGATTGGCCCGCTGCCAGGACCACCCTTCCCTCCCAGGACGTCTCCCGGCATCGATCGTTTGGTCAACCCCACTCACGTGTCCGGCCTTCGGGAGACACCCTCGAGATCCAGAGTCCGTTGCGAGTTGGGGAAGACGCGGTTTGTTTTTTGACCTCTACCCTTCCCCTTGGTATCGTTTGTTTGTTTTTAACGGATGGCCTATCTGAATCTGGAGGCACTGTTTTCGTCTCGAGGAAGATTGAGAACTATCTGGGGCATTAGTTCCTTAACCTGAGTGAGGGTTGTGTGGAGAGAAAGTTTGGAGTGTGTAGGAGAACGAAGTTTAATCCCATTCTAGAGTGTCATGACGATGCGTTCAAACGTGAAAAGCACACTGCGGTAAAATGAGCACAGTAAGAAAAACTCAAACAAAATCTTAACTCGAGAGTTTTTGTAAACCAGCAACGATTATACACCAATTTAAAAAGTAATTCCGACCTTACAGGTGAGGTCTGGGCCTCAGAGCCCTACACTGACTGTGCCACTGACCATTACAACAATATCTTAATTTTACACGATTTTAATATGTAGGAAAGAAATAATTTCGAAAAAAATTATTCGGTTTCTCTGACGGCAGTCGTGACTCAGTGGATATGCCCACTGGGTTAGCAACCTGCGAGTTGTAGGCGGCGTAAGTTCGATTTCTGTCATTCCTCCCTGGGTGTATTTCGGTTAGGTTAGGTAGTTACTTAACGTTGAGTTACTTAACACAACAGGGTCCGGTGTGACGGTCCGGGATCAATCCCAGAGGGAAAGACCCAAGTACGAAGCCTCCTCATTTTGAACCACGGTCAGATGAAGAGGACAACACGAGCTGGTACCCCACTCTCCAAACTTCCACACCACGGCAATGTGAGGACATTTGAGGCCAAGACAGATTTAACGTGCACCAGCCCCGGTGTACACGATGGTCTTTAACTGGACCTAGTTTTGAACTCGCAATCCTCCGATTGCTAATCCATTGCTCTTCCAACTGGGCTATCGCGGTCCAGGGTGTATTTCTGTCTTCTGAATCAGTAAAACTTTCCTTGTGTGTTCATTACTTGGCATTGTATGCCTCGTGTTTGGCGCAGCATGGCCAAAAATGGCCCTTGCGCCATAAAACCCAATAAACCAAACCAACCGTTTCTGGGAATTAAACTTCGCGGATCTTTTTGACACGGTGCCAAGGATTCCTTAGAGACCGCAGACAGACCGCATGTTAATAACTGAAAACGTCTGTTTCACTGAGATGGGTCTATTGCCCAATCGATCCATACAATAGCCTCGAAGAAAATGGTAGTCAGCAGTGGTGCATCATTTTAAGGCTATGTTCCCCACCTATTTCAGCTTATGAGAGCTGCAGTCGCGTAGAGAGTATTTGAATTAACGTTGCGCTGGATCAACACAACTATTGACGACGGTCCGAGATCAACCTTGAAGGGAAAGATCCGAGGACAACGTCATTTTAAAACAGGTCAGACAAGGAGTTCAAAACCTGAGCTGGCACCCCACTCTCCAAACTTCCACACGACGCCAACGCGAGGATATCTGAAGGCTCGATAGTTTCGACCTCGCAACCCTCGGGTGGTTGTGCTTTAAGCCCTTGTTGGTAGCTGGGTGGCCTAAAAACATAATGTTACGGCTTTTCGGTTGAATTCAGGAGAAAAGATTGGGATCTAAATAAGTGCCTGCCATCACTGTTGTGTACGTGGTTGGTTTCTGCCACACTGAGCAAAACCGTCCGGTGAAAATTATAATTTATGTTTCAGAATAAAGCAATTACTAAAGTGAATTCAACGTACTGTATGGTTGAAGATTATTAGACAAACTCATTGTGTTTGGCCTAACGGAAGTTGGGCTGTTTGGTTTCAATGTTTGACCTTTTTTTAGTTTTGTGATTTTTTATTGTTTAACGCTCCTAAAATGATTGAAAACCATCGTTTTGGGTCCCTTTGACACCGTTCGTGTGAAAAAATCCTAGACGAGCAATTTCAGGTGGTGCTTGGGAGACTGCCAGAATTCGAGAACTTCAACCACCGGTCATTTCACTGATACTTCTTAATTTCGTAAACAATGAGAGATATGTTCATTTGAAACTTTTTAACATTTTATCTGAAACTTCTAAACTTTTATAAAAGTAGCACTTTTATCACTGTTAGAACCTGTTCCGGCGAATTTCGATTTTCCCCTGTCCACCCTACTTAATACTAAAGTTACCGACCTTTTGTAAATACCCATTTTATACCTATAAATACCTATTGTACTGAAAGGGGTTTGTTTTCTATTTTGGGATGCTAATACTTGAATTAGTGCTTGAAATGATAGATAAAATTATTTATAATTAATAATTTAATAATTATAAGCAAAATAACAAAAATTCAATAATCAGAAGCAGGATATTATTTTATCGTATTCAGCAGTAGCACTTTTTTGAATATTCAATGGTAAAAATCACTATTCATTTGCCACATTTATTACAGATGCAAGGTAGGCAGGTATTTAATTAACTTAGTACTGGAACTACACAAGGGGCTATTGGCGACGGTCCGAGATCGATCCCAAGGGAAAGATCCGAGGATGACACCACGTAATTTTGAATCACGGTCAGATCACGAGTTAACACTTGAGCTGGTACCCAACTCTCCAAGCTTCCACACCACGCCAACGTGAGGACATTGGAGGTCAAGGCAGATTGAACATGTACCAACCCCCTTTGTACCCGGCGGTCTTTGGTAGGATTCGAACTCGCAATCCTCCGGTTGCTAATCGTTACTCTTCCAACTGTAGTGTTCAAGTGAGCTCCAATGAGAAATAAAGGAAGCGGGCTTAATTGAAAGGCTCTTGCGTGTTGCGCCGTCGCGTGCACATGAGCACAAGTTAACCTTTCACTTTACAAGCAATTGGACTCCATTTGCATGAATTAGGCGTACCTTCTGTTTCCCTTAATTAAGCGCCTAAAAGATCTTTCCCTGATTACGACGTTTCTCTAATTGTTTTGTCCTCTAGTAACAATGAAGCATTTACAAATCCCATTGACATAAAAATCCCATTATCTGCGGGTATCATTTTACTGGAAGTTGTGAATGAGTCGAAACGTCTTTTTTTTTGGAAAAGGTTTCACAACATCTGCTCTCTGCACTGTAAATGTTGGTTGTATGGGGGTTATATGGCACAAGGGCCATAATTGGCGAAGCTTCACCAAACACAAGACAGCTTCAAGTGAAAAATGTCGGGAAAGGGGAAATAGAATGGGATGGAAGCAGTAAAAGATCGCTTGGGTATAGCGGGAACGCGACCCCCGTGTTTACTAAAGACAGTGTAATGTCTTGGTTCACGGGTAGCTTAGACTAGTTACCATACAAAAGTATCCGTTTCCAGATTAATGGATTTTATTTACACTTTGGTACAATTAGTCGGTAAAATGAATGAAGTGTTCATTTAAAGATAATTCGTTGGAAAGTCCAAAGTTTTATCGAGGCGCTTCTTATAGCTGCTGGCGAGCCTCTCACAAATTACTCGGAGGAGTCTAATTCACGGCTACGGGCAAGCCTTTTCTCAATAACAATACTCAGATGAGTATAAAGTCCCAGGGCGGGATAATTCGGTCTTTTCCAGTGCGGATGAGCTCTCCCGAAAGATGGCAATCTTTCGCCGACAGTAAACGGGTGTTCACTTCTCGTTCGACTTTCGTCTCTCCAAAGCGGTCTCTCTCTCTCTTTCTTTATCCACCTCTCTCCTGTTCTCTTCTTTTTAAAGATCTCAAAAACTATATATATATCGGGTGCTTCTCGACTCCTCCTTTTCGTTTCGGGTCGGCCTCTTAGTCGGTGCTGGTTGGCTGTTGATCACCTCACCTTCTTCGGACCTTCCCGAATGGCTCTCGCACGTTGGCATCTCCCCTTGACGTCAGACTTCGGCGGACTTGAATGGGGACCATAAACCCTTGTCGGCAATGGTCATCGTAATTCATCTCCGTACCTTTTTGTCTCGAAATGTCATAGAGAGCGACAGAAAGGCGCCTGCCTTTTGTTTCGAAGCCACCGACGATTTTGACCCTGGAATCGGTACTGCCGTTAAAAAGCTGTCTCGGGGTGGTCGTTCTTTTCGGCACGATCGCCGGCAGATTATCAGTTGTCCTATCCGTCTTTCGGCCTTTTCGGTGTGGTCTTTTCCTTCAGGCACTTGATCCGCCGGCAAGATTGTCAGTTTCCCTAGCCGCCGTTACAACAGTAATCCCAAGTTAAAAGAAAAGATCACTAGAGTACCTCGGGTCTGCGAGGTAGGTATTTTAATTAATGTCACACTGGAGCAACACAACGGGCTATTCCTCGCGTCTGTGAAGCCAGTACACACTATGTGCCCCTGGGGACCCAGTTTAAATGCTGCACAAAATACATGTGCCCCAAGTGCTCAATGCATACCTTGCACAAGGGTATGCATTTTGTCTTTATTTACAAACAGAGTGAATTGAAGGAATTATAAACACCATAGGCGCTCCATCCATATAAGGCCAAAGGGCTCCGGTTGCTAATCCGTAACCGGTTGGAGGGGCAACGGATTAGCAACCGGAAGGTTACGAGTTGTAATCCAGTCAAAGACCGTCGTGTACAAAGGGAGCTGGTGCACATTCAATCTGTCGTGGAATCAAATGTCCTCACGTTGGCGTGCTGTGGAAGTACAGATAGTGGGGTGCCAGCTCAGGTTTTGTTTTCGTCATCTGACAGTGGTTCAAAATGACGCGGCGTTGTCCTTGATCTTTCCCTTCGGGATTGATCTCGCACCGTCGCCAATAGCCCGTTGTGTTGCTCTAGTGTGACGTTAATTAACTACCTACCGTATAAGCCCAGAACCGCGGCCTTCCCGAGGGAAAAAATTAAAATGCCATGGCAAGAAAAGCAAAAAATCGTCAAAACCGACTAAGCTTCTTTGCCATCCCAATAATATTTCTCGATGACTTAATAATTTCGATAACAGTTGCTGCCTGTTATTTTACGACACTTATTTAAGGGGACAGTGGACTTTCAAAACAAACTCTTTTGCAGTCAATTCATTCTTCGTTAAGCGCCATCCTCCCTGTGTGTATTTCTCTCTTCGGTTTCAGTAAAACTTTCATTGTGTGTGTCTGTCTGTTACTTGATGTTGTATATCTTCTGTCTGGCGCAGTATGGCCAAACATGGCCGTTGCGCCATAAAACCCCAAAATCAACCCAACCCATTAAGCGCCAAATGAATCATTTCTCTATTCTTTTTGACACTCATTAGTTTCATTAGTATAAATACACTGCTGGCCACCGTAAATGCAACACCCTGAAGGAAGCATGCAAATAATATGAAATTTACAACATGCATTAGCGGAGGTGAGATATGCAAATGATTAGAATTTCAGCGCAGACGCACATCATGCGCGCCTGTGGCGCCACTTCAAAGCGCTATTTAAGGCTTGGAGATTTCGACGATTTCAAGTACGGCAATTGTGTTTTTCTTGTGGTTTTTTCAAAAAAAACCGATCCATTATGCCTCGTAGAAAACAGCGATCATCTTTTGATCAAGTATCCGAGTTCGACAGAGGAAGGATAGTGGCCTACCGAGATTGTGGATTATCTTTCAGGGAAATCGGTAGTCGTGTTGGACGAAACCAAACAACTGTAATGCGGATATGTGATCGTTGGATGCAGGAGGGTACGACGGACCGACGTGTTCGATCGCATCCACCTCAGTGCACCACTTCACGTGATGACAGGCATATTGTGCGTATGGCAGTGACGGATCGCTCAGCCACATCACGAACCATAGCACAGCACATTCAGTCTGTACCGCATCATCCAGTGTCTGCGCGTACCATTCGACGCCGTTTACAGCAGAGTGGTCTGTCCGCAAGACGTCCATTGCTTCGTCTACCCTTGACGCAGAACCACAGACGTTTCCGCCGCCAATGGTGCGATGAAAGAAGGATGTGGACTGCAGAATGGAATGAAATTGTCTTTACTGACGAGTCACGCTTCTGTCTGCAACACCACGATGGTCGGATTCGAGTCTGGAGACACCGTGGAGAGAGGATGCTGAACAGCTGCGTTATGCACCGCCACACTGGTCCTGCACCGGGTATTATGGTATGGGGCGGTATTAGATATCACTCTCGCACTCCTCTAGTACGCATTGCCGGTACTTTAAACAGCCAGCGCTACATCTCCGAGGTGTTGGAGCCAGTTGTCCTTCCTTACCTTCAGGGCTTGCCCACAGCCATATTTCAACAGGATAATGCGCGACCACACGTGGCACGCATTGTCCAAGGGTTCTTCGTCAATCGCCAGATTGAATTGCTTCCCTGGCCAGCTCGCTCTCCGGATCTTTCGCCGATAGAAAACATGTGGTCCATGGTTGCTCAACGATTGACCCAGAATACATCCCCAGCTGCCACACCAGATCAACTTTGGCAACGTGTGGAAGCTGCTTGGTCTGCTGTACCCCAAGAACACATCCAAAGTCTCTTTGAATCAATGCCGAGGCGTGTGGCAGCGGTGATCTCCAACAATGGCGGCTACTCTGGCTACTGATTTTGGCAGGAACCACACTTCACAGAAGTCTATAAATTTAATCATTTGATACTTGATCAACATGTTATCTACAAAATAAATTTTGTTGTGATATCTCTTGTCTTTCTTGGTGTTGCAATTTGGGTGGCCAGTAGTGTACAACGAAGATTTCTTTTTTTAACTCAGGAAAACAGGTAAATTAGGCTTAAAAGAGCAAAAATAGACTACACACTACAGTATAAAAGCTTTCCATAATTTCTGAACCCTGGTACAGCCCGGCGCTAGTAGTCACATGGTTCTGGACGAGTCTATTATATTAGGGGGTAAATAATGTCTTTCTACAGTTCGCGTCTTATGCGAACTTAGGCATGATTTATTGCACCGAGTTAATCGTTTCATACCGGAAACCATAGCAGTAATTACGAGTTGGAAGAACAAATAACAACTTACGAAGATCGCCGTACTTGATTTTAGTATGGTAGCCCTTTCCCCATGAGCTTGACCACCTTTAAGCAAATGGACTTTCCCAGTCATGTGCCTTATCATGGTACCAGCGACCACATCGTGTGGAGGTCCAGCAAAAAATATTAATATACTTTTATGTACTGGTATGATACATTATTATAAACCTGTGAGAGGTTTTTCTGTAGAGCTAAATGTGGAAAGTGCTAGTGCATTTGTGGAAAACGAGATCCCTACACGTATTCCGGAAGTGACGTCATTTAGCTACAGTTTAACCCTCTGCATACGTCGGGGCGGAATATATTTTCCTCCTTTGGTTACGGCAGCCAGCCCAACGGCTTTACAGGCAACTTACTGAAACCGGCCGAAACGGCCTTTACAATGCTTTCCCCCATGAGGAGAGTGAATGTGTGTCATCCCATTATCACCGAATGTGTCGGTTTCTATTGTCGGGTCGTGGGTATGCCTAGAAGGGATAGATTCTTCCCGGGTGAACTGAAAGGGCGGCGGTGAATTTTAAGTGTATCTCTTTTCATTTACTCAACCTCTCACAGACTGGAGGCTCGAGGATAAACAATTTGCGAGGCTCCCCGTCGATAACCCTGCTATCTTTGTCAACGGGGAGATAAGGCTATTCACGCGCGGGTCTCTTTGTAGCACAGAAAAGAGGGGATGGAAATCGTAATGGGCTTCGGCGATTCTTCAGGAGTTTGAGGTCTGAAAGAATCCGCGCCGTTCGTAACGAGGGGACTCGAAATTTTCGGCAGGTCCCCGTATCCAGAGGGTTAAGGTAAATCCGTATCTTCCGAGCAAGAGCATTGGATAACTGGAAATAAAATCCTCGTCTTCCGGTGTTTTGCTTGAAAATCTTACAGGCGTTACAAAAATCTAAATTAATACTTTTTCTAAAAAGCAATTATATTAATAATCCTATTTTTCCAAATCCTGGGCATTTGATGTAACTCTCCATTAATGTCCTGACTTCTCGATAGGGAATCTCGTATTTGAAGTATATTTTGTTACTTTCAACAAAGTGCAATCCCCTATTCATCTGTGTTCAGGTAGTGACGGAATAGACTCCACTCGCCTTGGGGTTTGCCCAAAATTATCGGGAGGTATTTTTCAGATATATAGAGGAGGCGCGAAATTCAGCTTTGCAAATTTCCGTTCGGAATGTACTTTCTAGTTTATTCTATTTTTTTTCCTAATTCTATATTTCATTTAATTTTTATTTATTTTATTTTTCTGGAGCGGCTTTTCAGGGTATTATTCTCCTCAGGAAGCACAGGTTGAGAAACACTGCTCTAGTGAAAGGATATTATTTCAAGTGCTATTGCTATAAACAAAAGATAAGAAATTAGAGGCTCTCAAATAATCTGCACACTTCCAAATAGTTCAAAGGCTCAACGAGATCGAAGAATAAGTACTCTGAGGAGTCAACAAGTCCAATGCGAAATAGTTATTCACATAAGCACATATAGTAATCCATCAATATATCGAGGTGGAGGTTTGTTCGGTTTTATTGCCCAAGGGTCTTATTTGGTCATGCTGCACCAAACACAAGGCAAACAACGTCAAGCAATGACCTGGAATCCCACTCTCCAAACTTCCACACCAACGTGAAGGCATTTGAGGCCACGACCTGTTGAGCCTACACCAGCTCCCACATACACGACTCTGGTCGAATCGAGAGAAATACACCCAAGGAGGAGAGAGAAATACACCCAAGGAGGTATCAAATACCACTTACAACTCGAAGATTGCTAGCGCAATGGGGAGACCCATTGAGCCACGACGACCCACTCGTGCCTTATGCCATAAAACCCCAGGCAACCAACCATTCCTCGATATATGGCTCTTCTTGATGGGCATAAAGAACCTAAGATGGGGAAGAAGAGTCGAGAAAACTTTCTAAGAAATAAAAAGGCACGAATCACGTTAAATTACCCGTTTGTTTTGATTTAAAAGTACTAGTTAAATATGAAATCAAGTCAAAGCCTCTTAAAATAAAACCCGAAAGAAGTATCACATTTAACACTTGAAATTTATTCCGAAATAGCTGTCACATTTGAAAATAAGATGGAAAAGATTTCATCATAAAAAGTTAAGATTTCTTTTTCTAACGTGGTTAGGCATTACCCATTAAGACAGTGTCTGCGTTTAATATAACACTTTAATATTATCTAATATGGCTTCGGATTAATGTCCAATTGGAAGGTGATTTTCAAGTCTCAGTTTTTCTTTGTTGTATACAAATTTACGGGCATTACATCCAGATGACATCCTTCAATACATGTTTGCAATGTTGATCATCCAAGTGGTTTCGAAGAGATATCTCGTCCATCAAGAATTGAACATTTTTGCTAATGACAAGATACCTCGTCATACAGATATTGCAGATTTTTGGATGATGATATCAAGATCTGGTCAGCTTTTTTTCTAATGACGAGGTATCTCGTGCGTCAATATCTGGCCAGTTTTGCTGATGAAGGGATCAGCTTTCCTAACGATCGTCGAGACAACCACCAGGAGGGTTAAAGGCAATTGGAATCCAAAATTTTCTAAAACATCCATGCTCTTCCATCCGACACTTAACTTTTCTTTCGATGTTCGATAAATATTTTAATGGTGACGACGGGATCAAGATCTGGTCAGTTTTCTTCTAATGAAGAGATATCTCATCCATCAAGATCTGGTCAGGTTCGCTAATGACGAGATATCTCGTCGAAACCACCAGGAAGGTTAAAGAAATGTTTTCCAACGGGTACACTTTTAAGAATGATTTTTTTTTAAATTTGTACCACCTTTTTTGCTTAAAATAAAAAATACAATCGAGTGGCATTCTAAGGTTGCCTTCTACCGTTAACAAATGATGTTCTCATTGATACGATTCACTTCAAAAATGTAGAAAAACTATTAATATTCTAAACAAAAATGTGCAAATGTGCCACTTGTTTTGAGACGGATTGGAATACTAAATACGTTACAAAATACATGAAAACCAAAATCTCATCTCATTTACACTTTCGGGACACCAAAATCGTTTTATCAAATCTGCTTAGGATAACTTATTGGATTCTTCGAAGCTCCCAATTCTAATTAAACAGATTGAGATTCAGTGCTGTATCTTATATCATTAGTCTAGATAAACTAGACCAAGTCCATGCCTTCAAGCACCTTCAAAAAGTCAAAGACGAGCATAGGATTAAAATATAGATCCTCACTACATAGCCCCAAGATGAGTAAAGAGGGGTAGAGATGTTTTCAAATTCAAAACAAATAAACCAAAAGTCTGTAAATTTTGAAGTTTGGATCCCGCTTTGGTGGGGATTGGTAAAAAAAAACGTCATAGACAAATAAGCGATATTATATAAAAAGAAGTATATATTTTGAGCAATCATTATTGAAGAAGGAAATCATTTTTTGAAGGAAGAGTGAGTCGATTGTTCCTACACATCTACTAATTGAACATTCGTCCAAGAATTGAGAAACAGGCCAGCCTTCTCATTAACCCTTCAAGTGTTTCAAAGAGATATCTCGTCCAAAAAAATCTGACCAATTTTGCTAATGACGAGATATATCGTCATCAAGATATTGCCGATTTCGTTATGCCGACGAGATCAAGATCTGGTCAGTTTTCTTTCAATGACGAAATATCTCGTCCATCTAGATCTGGTCAGTTTTTCTAATGAAGAGACACCTCGTCGAGGGTTAAATGGGATGCAATTGCAGTGGACATTCAGAAAAGAATTTTGGTAACACCCAACTGGGGGGGGGGGTAGATATTTAATTAAGGGGACACAGTACCCTAAAAATGACTAAAGTCTAATTTTTTTATTATCTTATATTAATTATACTACTTTTAAGAATATGTGTGCAAAATTTTATAGCTGTAGCTGCAATATTTAGCGAGTTATGAATTTTTATAAGTTAATTCTTTCATTTATTTAACTGCCATTTGAAACTTTAAAGTGCTTTTTCTCAGCTTTTTATTTTTCATGACTACAGTGTATTTAAAATGCTAAGGCTTTTTTCTAATTGATGAAACTTTTTGTGGTTGTTTATTATGATATATTTAATAACTTTGTGCATGGAATAAGGATTTGGAAGAATAGTTATTTTTTCAAAAATGGATGAAATCAACTATGACTGTTTTTTTGCTGTTTTTCAGTGTTTGTTACAAAAATATCTGTAAAAAAGTAAATAATAGTGATACCCATAATCCCATGCACAAAATTGTAGGGAACACTTCATGGAAGGTAAATAAATAAAAATATTTGAAAAAATTAAAATTTGAAGACGGAGTAGGAATTTTAAAATAGTGAAATATTTTTATAAAAATTTAATTTTTTAGTTATTGTAAATGTAAAAATGATTTTTTTTCTTTTGTAATGTACAATTAATGTGTATTGGAACAAGGTACACAAAAACATTTTGTTGTGAATATGAAAACAAAAAAATGTTCCAAGGGTACTGTGTCCCCTTAACATTGCACTGAAGCACAACACAACGGGGTATTGGAGACGGTCCGAGATCAAACCCCAAGGGAAATATTCGAGGACAACACCACGTAATTTTGAACCACGGTCAGATGACGAGGTCACACCTGAGCTGGCACACCACAAGGTCCCTCATCCATCAAAATCTGACCAATTTTTCCAATGCCGATGTACCTCGTCAGGACGATATATCTAATAACGATATGTCTCGTCATCGAGATTTTCATTACCGATTTTTTTCTCGATCAAGATCTGGTGATATTTTTCTAATGACGAGATATCTTAGTGGAGGGACATCCACCAGGAGGGTTAATGCGGTTAATCCAAGCGTTGTGTGGGACACCGCGTGGGCGGTCAGACGACAACAAGAGGATCGTGAAAGAAGCGCTTACCTTCCTCCCGGATTTCCTGGACAGAAGGACACTCCTGACAAAGTCCGTCACCAGCTCTGAACTGGGCATGTCCGAGCCGGATGCTCTCCTGGCCGAGACATGGGGGATGGAGTCCTGGTATCGCGTCGTGTGTGTGCAGCCGAGGGAATTCCTGCTCAAAATACCCGGTGCCGCGCGGCGTGCCAAGGCTATTTCTGGAGAGATACCCAGAGAGTGTGTTTTGAGATGAGCCGACTACCTGTGACTGTGTTGGAACAGCTGTGCGTGTGAGGAGCGGTGGTTTCCCCTCGCGGCTCTTCAGGCCGATTACGGGAGCCGACGCGGAAGCTTCGGTAGGTAGTTGAATCCACGTCGAACTGGAGAGACACCAAGGGCTATCGGAAGTGGTCCGGGATCAATCCCAAATCGAAAGATCCGAGGAAAATACCACGTAATTTTTCAACCACGATCGGATGACAGGGACAGCACTGAGCTGGCACCCCAACTCTCCAGATTTCCACACCACAACGTGAGGACATTTGAAGTCACGTCAGATTGAACGTGCACCAGTCCCCATGTGCATGATGGTATTTGATGGATCCGCGGATTAGTGGCTCTCAAGGTCCCTCAACGGGAAATTCAATAATTACTCGTGAACACGGTATGCAATGTGTGGGAACATGATGCCATCTGCGTTATGTGGCGTCTGCAGTGCGGCAACAAAGCAAAGATGGGGGGGGGGGTATTTCAATTAACGTCACACTGGAGCAACACAACGGGCCATTGGTGACGGTCCGGGATCAATCCCAAAGAAAGCAAAGATGGAAGGACAACAATCCGTCATTTTGAATCACGGTCAGATGACGAGGACTGACACCCAACTCTCCAAACTTCTGCACCGCGCCAACATGAGCACTTTTAAGGCCACTGCAGATATTTAACCTGCACCAGTTCTCTCTAATCGACGGTCTTCGGCCGAACCGAAGACCGGATATTTTGAACTCGCAATCATCCGATTGCTAATACTTTTGGGATTGATCCCGGACCGTCACCAATAGCCCGTTGTGTTGCTCCAATGTGACGTTAATTGAACCCCCCCGATTGCTAATGCGTTGCTCTTCAACTTGGCTACCGCGGCCCTCTGCTGAGAGGGTGCATGACCTTTTGGGGTCCATTCGGATAGTGCTGGTTGAGCTCGCAGGGAAAAGGGCTGCTAAACTTAAAATCATGTTCAGTTTTCGCCATTGATATTCTGGAATGATCCTGAACCGTCGCCAATAGCCCTTAGTATTGCTTCAGTGCGACGTTAATTCAACTACCTACCAACTCGCAATCACGGTGGAGTCGAGTACAGACCGATAAACTCGGAGCCAAAAATCACGCCAACTATAAGAACGCATTGTTTACTCTTAATCTGCTTCCTAATTTAACCCTCCTGTCTGCAAAAACCTGTTCCAGTTCTGGGCAAGGGACAATTTGTTTTCCTAGTTCGATCTTCATTTCCCCCTTGGAGTTTTGTCTCGACGAGATATCTCATCCTTAGCAAATTTGGACAGATATTTTACGAGATATCTCATAGAGACACTTGGAGTATTAAGGTAGGTATTTTAATTAACGTTGCAGTGGAGCAACACAACGGGCTATTGGGAACGGTCCGGGATCCAACAAGGGGACGATCCTAAGACAACACCACGTAATTTTGAACCACGGTCAGATGACGAGGTCGACACCTGAGCTGGCACCCCACTCTCCAAACTTCAACACTACGCCAACGCTCGCTTGGTCAACGTGGGAAGTTGGAATACTTGTCCGTGAACACAGAATATAGTGTGTGGAAACATGTCGATACTTGTTGCTGAAATGCGGCGGCGCAGAAGTAAACAGGATTGCTTAGTGTTGTGATTCGCAGTGTCACACAAGTGGGAAACTATACTTATCTTAGTTGAGCTCAAGGACTGATTTAATCAAAACAGTGCATGGCAATCGCCATAGTTTCGCCAACTCGTAATCACAACTATGGATTCCGCCACGTTGCTATAAACTCAGCCTGAAATCACGCCACATTAATTGCGCATTGTTTAGACTTGATATGGCTCCCTCCCGATGGCAGATGCTGCTCTCTCAGTGAAGTTTCTACTCTTGCGGTGCCAACATTCGCATTGAACAACCAGGAGTCACTAAACATTGACCGGCGGGCCACATTGGATATTTTAAAGCATGCCCTCGCGATGGCATTTGCAACTACTTCCGACAGCGTTTAAAAACCGGTGATGAATTTTATTACCTGTCAGAATTACATCTACCGAAACATTATTTATCGGTTTTTTTAGCTATGATTAGTAGCTATAATTTTATGTTTATTTTTATGATCATGGATCTAATTAGTTCGACCAATGTCACTTATCAACAAGAGTGATAATTAATCGGTTACAAACGAGAACAATACCCTCCGGTTTAGCGACCAAGGCTTTGATCGGAAACGAGGAAGTACATACGCTGAGTTCAAGCGCTGGTTTACAGCCAGTTTGTATTTAAAACCAGAATTGGCTACATGACAATTGCTTTGTATACACCAGCAGTCGCCAACGTAAAATAGGCTATATTTAAAGCAGGACGCCTCTAAATCGATGAATGAAGCGTCGAGAATTGATTCCAAACAGTTTGTGGGTTTCAGTAGCCCGGTTGGAAGAGTAGTGGATTAGCAACCGTGGAGTTGCGAGTTCGAAATTCGGTCTAACCAAAGACGGTCGTGTGTGTTCGGATTGGAAGTTTGGAGAGCAGGGTGCCAGGCCAGGTGTCATCTGACCGTGGTTCAAAATGGCGAGATGTCCTTAGATCTTTCCATTCTGGATGGACCGTAGTCACTAGCGTTGTTCTGTTGCTCCAGTGTTACGTTAATTTAATTAATTACCTACCTACCAAGTAGCTTGTATGAGAGACGTTTTTCTGTCAAACTAAACGTAGGCGGCGGTAGTGTTTTACGGCGATACGTGTTTTCTGTGCGTATTATGAACGCGACGTCTGTTGGCTTGTTCCTCGAATACGATTTATGCCTTCGAATACGCATTTCGTCTATGAAACGTCCAAAAAAAAATTTCGAATCAATATTGATCAGTTGATTGATCAACACCAATTAGATTAAACGCCAAACGAAACTTGAAAGGCGACTTTTAAGGTTGGTTGGTAGTTTGGGGTTTTATGGCGCAAGGACCATATTCGACCATGTTTCGCCAGACACACAAGACATACAATATCAAGAAAAAGACATACACATGCATGAAAGTTTCACTGACACAAGAGAGAAATACACCCAGGGAGGATATGGCGACTATTAAGGCAACACCACTATTCATCACTCGATAGCATTTGGCATTTAATTAACGTCGCACTGGAGCAATACAACAGGCTATTGTCGACGGTCCAGAATCAACCCCCGAATTTTCACGTCATTTTGAACCACGGTCAGATGCCGAGGTCACACCTGAGCAGCCACCCCACTCCAGACTTCCGCACGATGCCAATGTGAGGACATTTGAGACCCCGACCGATTTAACGTGCACCAGCCCCCTTTGTTGTCGATGGTCTTTGTTCTCGATATTCTTTGGTTGGATTGGAACTCGCAACTCTACGGTTGCTAGTCCGTTACTCTTCCAACAGGGCTACAGGACCCCGATAGCATTTGGTTGGTTGGTTGGTTTCGGGGTTTTATGGCGCAAGGGCCATATTTGGCCATGCTGTGCGGCCATGCAACGCCAAGTAACAGACATATTTGTTTTATGTTAATTATTGTATTGTCCACCGGCAAATTGTGACCGGTTCCTATTTTGTTGGCCCTGTTGGCCATTTTTGTAATTTATTTTTGGTTTTAATAAATGGTGGTGCCCTGGATGCTTGGGGCCGCACGTGAGGAGTCGGCGGTGTTTCCCACCGGGGGGCTGGTTGACTCGCTGCCCTCTTTCGTGTTCACGGTGGTCGTCTACCCCCGCCTCCCATGCAAAAGCTCTAAGCCTTATTTTGGCGAGCTGGGAGGCGGTGGGTCTAGAAGTAATAGACATACACACAATGAAAGTTTTACTGACACAGAAGATAGAAATACACCAGGAGGAAACTGATAGCATTTGGACAGCGGAAGTAAAATCTTCGTAGATGGTCCGGTTGATTTATTAACACTAAATCACTCTCATTCAGTTGGTGTAATAAGTGATTATCGGGCCTTACTATGTAGTACCTTTCTGCGTATCGAATGGAAAACAGTGGCAAGCAGCTTCATTAACTTTACTTTATATTCCGGACAGTGTGTTGATTTATTAGTGTTTAACTAGCTGTTACCGCTGAGCACCTACGTCAGCACTCCACTTTGCGTCGAATCTCTGCACAGAAATCGACTTTATTTACATAATGGCGAATGGCAACAAGCGAATATAAACAATATGAAATCGACCGTTGGACACAGGATTCATTCTTCAATTTGGCCGCAAAGTATAAGTATGGGTCATTCCCTGCAAAATGAGCAAATCGGCTGTGGCTGACATATCACCGATTTTAATGAAAATAAATTTTTAAATAGGTCAGATACAATAATGAGCAACTGGCAAAATATTAGGTTACAGAAATCTAAATTTTGTTAATTGATATTTAAAGCTCGAGGTCACAAATTTAGATTTCCTAGGACTAAAAGTGGCCTGTTTGCGACCCTATATTTTAATAAGTTAGACACAAATTTAAAATTTTTACTTCGTTACATTCTTCAGAGAAAGTTAGTCTTCGGAAACGACAGAATATAATATAATAGCCGTCATTGCTGAATTTGAGAGATCGGCAAAAACAGAATTTTGCAAATTTCTACAAATTTCAAATTGCTCTGATATCTCTAGAAATGGAAAGACCGTATTAAAAGTTATTCTTAATGACGAGCTTTTCATAACAAATAGCTACAGATTGCGTAATTTAGTGATTTTATTTCGCAATTTATTCCTTTACTTAATTTTTTTACTCCTTTATAAAGAAAAAATATTTAAAAGTAAAATTATAGGAAAATACCATTCTTGATTCGATACGATATTTATGCGATATAAATACGATATTTTACTGTGAGGGAAATCTCTGAAAGCAGAAACTTTTCAACATAAAAAAAGCAAGATGTCTATTATGTCTTAAAATTTTCATTATTGTAATTTGATTATTTTCCACTCACGAACATTTTTAACTAGATGTAAATTTTACATTTTTTATCGCAGCTGATGAGTTATAAGCTTCGATAATGTAAAAAATGCGATATAAGAATGAAATAACTATTATGATGCATGTGCAAAATTTCACATGAAATTTCTTTTTAAACTTTTTTTTCTGAATTCGAGGAGTGTTCTATCGGTGAAATAATTAGGTGAAAAGTTTTCATTTTGTTAGAGAAGTCTTTGATTTGCTTTTTCCTTCTAAAACGTACGAATTAAATACTATTACTTGTGAATATTAAATACATTTTGTAAATATTAAGTATTATTAGGCACAGGTAAACACTAATTTTGATAGTAAAAAAGAATTTAAACATCGTTGTTATACTCGATACTCCCAAATGTACATAACTCACGAATCCTTGTTCCATATTTATCAGTCACTAGTGAAATAAGTAAAGATTTCAAAAATTCAGCAGCACTAGGAGAAATTTAATTTTAAGCAACTACAAAATTGAACAAGAGACCTTTATCAGATTGAAAGTGAATTGGGAAAGACAATCAAGTAAAATTTTATGTTTAAGCTTTTTCAATTGTGATTTATTAATGTTCTGCTTTTATAATTTGCTTCAAAAGTTAAAAATAATTTGGTATTTCATTGTTAATTTGGGGTTTCATTCTTTTCATTTTATTGTCATTTAAAAAGAGTAATATGCATAGAATGGGAAAGGAAATGCTATGATTGACGATAATAAACATTGACAGTTATGGCGATAGTTATGGAATAAGGTAACCCGTCGTAGGCCTATCAGAATGGTCCGTTTGGCTATGAAAATTTCAGTCGCCAATTGATCGATGGGCAAGAAGTGTTCTTCCGTGTTACTAATTTTGTTACTGTTGCTTTGGGACTCAAAATACAATTCTGAATATTTTTTACAATAGACATAAACTATATTCCTCCAAAATATAGTTTTCGTCAAAGCTTTTCTTCATTTGATTTTGTATGCCTATTTTAAGACATCATTTTATAATTTTTCTTTGCTGTTTTGAAGATGAAGGAAATAAAAGTCTCGACTTCCAATCTTCAGCAATAGTTTTATTATACCTAGCACCGTAACTGGTATGAATTTCAAAGATGCCTTTAAATTCCTTTAGCCATAGAAACCTCTTTAATACTATCAAAGTCGACCAATTTTCCATTATCACTTCTAAATTTTAGCTTAAATATGATGTTTAAAACTGTTGTTTCCAAATAGATAAAAAAGAAAATTCTTCATAGATTACAAAAATAGGAAATAGCGTTGTCTACGTTAAGTAGTGTTTGAGAAAGAGAAAAATAGATAAAAAAGATAAAAAATCCAAATAGATAAAACACATTTCTGATTTTTGCTCATTTCACATGGATCCATGTGCCTCAAATGTCTCTACGGTGTGGTGTGAAAGTTTGGAGAGTGGGGTGCCAGCTCAGGTGTGACCTCGTCATCTGACCGTGGTTCAAAATTACATGGTGTTATCCTCGGATCTTTCCCTTCAGATGATCCCGGACGGCCGCCAATTGCCCGTTATCTTGCTCCAATGCGATATTAATTAAATATCTACCTCCTTTCTGTTACTAGTGTAGGTCAATATTATTAATAGCTTGCTTTAGACATTTTAGTTCGCCTTATAGCTCTTTAATGGTAGTCCGATTTTAAGGAAACGGCTCATAAAATTAACAACGTAAATTTTATAAAAATTGTAAAAAGCTCTTAAATTGAAAAAAAAGAAATTATATAAACCGACACACAATTACTTACAACGTTAATTGGCAGTACTTATTACAGCAATTAGCACATTCTAACAAACATACGCATTGTACGATTGCGCCAATAAATGTAAAATATTTGATCATTCATTCTGTCCAATAAAAAAACCGCATTACTTATGGAGCGATACCAAATATTTGTGAAATGTGGTTAGTTTGGACTAGAAGCGTAGGAGGTTAAAGATACCGCCATTTTGACTCGAATAACAGTAAATGCAAGAATTTGATTCGTTCCATGCGTTAATATTTTAATTATCTTGCGAAGTTTTTAGGTAGGTAGTTAATTAACGTCATACTGCAGGAACACACCGGGCTATTGGCTATGGTCCGGAATCCATCCGGAACGGAAAGATGCAAGGACAAAGCGCCTATTCAGATGACGAGAATAACACCTGAGCTGGCACCCCACTCTCCAAACTTCCACACCACGCTTAGCTTTGAGAATGGTCTCAACTGAAAGATTTAAATGGCTGGTTTTGGGTTTTTTGGAGCAAGGGCCATGTTTGGACAAATTTCTCCAAAAACAAGACAGACAACACAACATTTAAGTAGATTGTTCAATTAATACAGCTCGTTTAACTTAAAAGTCACAAATTACTGTTTACGAACGCGCTCCATAGCAGTTTAATTGTTAAAACGTCAAATTATTGGAACAAAAACTGAAATTTGAAACTGCCAAGTTTGGAATATTTTATTCACGCCATAGTAATTGATAGCTACACTCATGTCCAAAAGTTAAGCATAATTCGTAAAATGCGAAAAAATCGGAATAATTATGAATACAGTGGTTCAAAATCACTTGTGGAGAATCGTGAGACGAAGGTAAAACATTGTGTATATGCAAAACAGTTCAGTCGACATTCGCAAAGCAGCGCCGCACGTCGGAACGAGTATAAAAAGGTGTCGAGCGGCATGGCCAGTTTAGACAGAAATTTCGCAATTGCTGTGGTACGGAGCGTTGTTAACAAACAATAAGGACGAAAGATGTCACAAAGATGCCAACTGGACATATTTGTGAAGGGACAAATTATTGGAATGCTGGAATCCGGTCGATCTCAAACCGAAGCGTCTCGAATTCTGAATGTGCCTCAGTGTGTGATCTCCAGACTGTCAGAGGTTTCAACCCACTGGAGATGTTACCCGATGATCAGTATCAGGTCGACCAAGGGTAAAAACCGCTCGGCAAGATCGATATTTGGCGATAATTGCTCGACATCTGAGGAACCGTTCTGCCAACAAGTTCAACCAGACAAGTTCAACCAGGAAGTTCAACCTCAACGAGTTCAACCTGGACAGCCGCCACAGGAATTAGTTTCGAGACAAGCTGTTTACAGGCTCTTTTTTGGCCCTGTTGGTAATTTTATTTGTATTTCTTTGTTGATTTTAATAAATGCTGTCCGAATGGGTTTCTCGTTGTCCTCTTTCGTGCGGCTGGAGGTCGACCCCCCCTCCCCTTCCAAGGGTTCTACACCTTTCGGTGAGTCGGGGGGAGGTGGGTCTGGAAGCTGTTTACAGGAGATTCAGACACATTGGTCTCTATGCTAGACGACCAGCATTTTGCATCTCCCTGACGTCTGCACAGAACGTTTACAGTGAAGTTTGGAACATCGGCAGTGGAGTCGACAATAGTGGGGCAATGTCATGTTCAGTGAGTAGTCCAGATTTAGTCTGCAAACTGATTCTCGTCGTACCAAGATCTGGAGAGAACGTGGAACGCATTTTCACCCGGGAAAACATCACAGAAAGACATCGTTTTCCTTCGGGGGAGTCATGATCTGGGCAGGCATCATGCTGGACGGCCGCACAGACCCCCACATCTTTGACATGGTGTCTGTTACCGGTCAAAGATACAGTGACGAAGTCCTTGTGCCTACCGTTCGCCTGTTTCGAGGTGCTGTTAGTCCTGATTTCATATTCATGGATGATAAAGCGCCTCCTCATCGTGCAGCCCTGGTCGACGCCTTCCTTCAAAGTGAAGATATCCACCGCATGCAGTGGCCTGCCAACTCTCCTGATCTGAATCTCATAGAGCATGTGTGGGATATGCTCGGGAGACATATTGCAGCCCTCCGCCACCCACCAAGCTCCGTTCCGGAATTGAAAACTGCTCTCTGTGATCTTGGAAATCTTTGAGCACGCAACTCATCCATACCCTCATAGAAGGTATGGGAAATAGTGTGCAACATGCATGGCTACCAGAGGTTCCCACACACCGTATTAAACTTCAGCATCACATTGTTTTAATGATTCTATTCCACTAAAGTTGACACTCGTATTGTGAACCTTTTTCTTTCAACCCTTTTCTTTGGATAATAAAAGTCATTATTATCCTTGTTTTGCATTGTTTTCTTCTATAACCCTATTACACTCGCATGCCATGTTTCCTTCCATTCCGATGTAGATTTTCTGAAACATTCACATAAACAGCAATTATGCTTAACTTTTGGACATGAGTGTACGTCCATATCACGTCACATAAATATAGGAGTTAATATTTTAACGTAAAGATATTGAAGTAATTTTTATGAATTATTTTAAATATCACAATAGAGTTCTTTTCCCTAATTGAAAAAACATGTATTTAATACTTCGACACCTTATTTTGCAAGCTATTCAGTATATCCCACGGAAAGCAAAGCGACTCAGAATAAGAGGTTACATTTTTGTCTATAACCATTAAAAACGATACTTAAGACAACTCATGTCTTCCGGCAGTAATAAAACTCATGGAAAATAATACTACTGGTACGAAAGAATCGTTAGGTATCTCTGCATTTTGCTTGATTAGAATCGAAATATCGTCAGGCTTAGTTCACTTTCGAAGCAAAAGGAAAAGCATTCGTGCAGGCAGACATCTGGTGAAATAAGCAACTTTTTATAACAAGACTAGAAACAAAATTAAAAGGCCTCTGAACTGGATCCATGAACTGGAATCGATGAAACGAATTGTTCTGCTCACCAATACATACATTGAACTAGATACATGAATGTACGATTGAATAAGGGTCCATTTGGAAGAGTAACCGATTAACGACAGGATGGTTGCGTGTTCGATACACGGGTCAACCAAAGACCATCGCGGAGGCTGGTGCACGGCAAATCCGTCGTGACCTCAAATGTCCTCACGTTGGCGTGGTGTGGAAGTTTGGAGAGTGGGGTGCCAGTTCAGGTATTGCCTCATCACCTGACCATGGTTCAAAATTTCGTGGTATTTTCCTCGAATCTTTCCCTTCGGGATTGATCCCAGACCGTCGCCAATACCCTGTTGTGTTGCTCCAGTGCAAGGTTTATTAACTACCTACTAAACTTTCAAATGCGTTACCGCGGCCTCCTGTTTAGGTAAGGAATGACTGTATAATTAGGCATAAGAGCATCCCTAATTCCCAAGGCGACCATGAATGACACAATGTAATGATTCATGACGGACTATGTCGCGAATTAATGTGAATAGATCATGAATGCCGATCGCAAATGTATGTGCACAGATCGTGATTAACCAAGGCGACGATGAATGACACAGTGTAATGATTCATGACGAACTATGTAGTACATCGCGGATTAATGTGAATAGATCATGAATGCCGATCGCAAATGTATGTGCACAGATCATGATTAACCAAGGCGACGATGAATGACACAGTGTAATGATTCATGACGAACTATGTAGTACATCGCGGATTAATGTGAATAGATCATGAATGCCGATCGCAAATGTATGTGCACAGATCATGATTAACCAAGGCGACGATGAATGACAGTGTAATGATTCATGACGAACTATGTAGTACATCGCGGATTAATGTGAATAGATCATGAATGCCGATCGCAAATGTATGTGCACAGATCATGATTAACCAAGGCGACGATGAATGACAGTGTAATGATTCATGACGAACTATGTAGTACATCGCGGATTAATGTGAATAGATCATGAATGCCGATCGCAAATGTATGTGCACAGATCATGATTAACCAAGGCGACGATGAATGACACAGTGTAATGATTCATGACGAACTATGTAGTACATCGCGGATTAATGTGAATAGATCATGAATGCCGATCGCAAATGTATGCGCACAGATCATGATTAACCAAGGCGACCATGAATGACGCTGCGTAGATCATAAACGGCTACTTGCTGTAAATATGCTTCACAATGCATTTCCCAATGAGTCGATACTCTTTCCCATTAAACAGAAGTGCTTTACAACCGCAAAACGCGCAACGCAACAGGGCCCTGTATCGCAATGAGGCGGCCGGCCGTTGTAAGCATTTGAGGCATTTCGATATTCCGTTTACGACGGTTTTACGAACTGGGATTAAAGTTTTTATGGAAGGGCATCGATATTTGTGAAGCTGCGACGGCGCATTCTTTGAAACAGATGTCACGGCCCAGAAAATACTGTAAGCATTCTATCCTTTTCCGCATTTGATCTGCAGGTGGTTTTACGATTCGAAATTCCACGAGGAATTCACTTTGGAAATTAAACATCCACAAGGATCTGCTCACTAGATGACGTGCTTTCCTGTTGTCTAGAACGACATTTTGTCTGACAGCTTCTATGATAAAACTGAATTCCTAAAATGTTTGTTTTTATTACCAGGAAGGCTACCGTCCTTCCTCTTAAATACATCTAGGTGATTCTTGCTTGATTCTACTCGATTTTCTGTGTCTGTAATCCGTTTCATTTTAAGATACCATTTAGCAATTCGAGGAGGGCGGGATCTCAGGACCCAAGCCTCCTCTTAAGGTGTATGTATACACTAGAACATTTTTTTAATTACGAATTTAAAATCCTGTTTTTCACAATAGGTCATTTGTTTGTACTTAAACTCATTATAGTGTGAAAATTTCTAATTAAGCTACTCATTAATTATCTAATTTAGATATAATTAGCTAATCAACATGTTTTTGAACATTGATATCTCAAATTCTAATTAGTTCAGAAAGACAATTCCTGTTTGAAATTATTTCTATTATTATTCTTCATGTTTTGACCCTCAATCAAGTTTCTAGGGGATAAGTTATTTTTGCAATTGTTTTCACCAAAGTCTAAAAAAAAAATCTAGATTTTTTTCAGGAATTTCGACATTTAAAAATCTACTAAAAGTTAATCTCTTAACTACTAACTCTGGTTGAGGGACAAAACATCCATTGTATTACATAGAATATGATGATACAAAAGTAATTATAATAAATCAATTTATTGTTGTGCTATCACTGTTTAAACAATCATCATATTGCAAAAACTGTTCCTCAGAAATTGAGTTTAAAGTTTTGGTAGGTAGGTATTTTAATTAACGTCACACTGGAGCAACACAACGAGCTATGACGGTCCGGGATCAATCCCAAATGGAAAGATCGTGGACAACACGTAATTTTGAACCACGGTCAGATGACGAGGGTAACACCTGAGCTGGCACCCCACTCTCCAAACTTCCACACCACGTCAACGTGAGGACATTGGAGGCCACGGCAGATTTAACGTACATCAGCCCCCTTTGTAATTGATGGTCTTTGGCTGGATTCGAAGTCACAAACCTCAGGTTTCTAAAACCGTTGCTCTTCCACCGGGCTATATCGGACCCGCAAAGCTTAAAGACACACCTTGTCCGATTTGTTTGAAGAACATTAACACAGCAAGTGAACAGCGCCAAAGCATTCGGAAGCAATTTCGAAACGAAAGGCTTGTATGTATTTTAATGGACATGCGTGTGAAATATTCATTTTCCTTTGCGTGACCAGAGACGTGTGGGATCGTAATGGGTGTGTCAGACACCTCAACTCCATTCGCATGGGGCGGAGGTATGCGTCGATGATGATGTAAATGCTTCAGAATGCAGGTCAGCTTCCACCGCTGTAATGGTTTAGTTTGTCGATCTACGGTCATTTTTTGCTACTTGAGATAGATTAGATCCGGATTTCAACGCTGTGAAGTTCCACTAACGCAACCAGAATTTTATTCCGATAGATAGGTATTTAATCAACGTCGCACTGAAGCAACACAAAGGTTATTGGTGCCGGAGACAAAAATCCGAGGACAACACCACGTAATTTTGAGCTACGGTCAGATGACGAGGTCACACCTGAACTAGCACCCCACTCTCCAAACTTCCACACCACGCCAACGGGAGGATATTTGAGGCATCGAAAGATTAATGTACACCAGCCCCCTATGTACTTGATTGTCTTCGGCTGGATCTTCGGAGGGGAGAGGGCAAAGCTTCTTTTTTTGACGTGGTAGGTAGATAGTTGAATTAACGTCGCACCGGAGCATCGCAAAGGGCTATTGGAGACGGTCCGGGATTCATCCAGAAGAGAAATTTGGTTGGTTTGGGTTTTATGGCGCCGGGTCCAGTATTGGACAAGCTGCGTCAAGCAAGATGAAATGAGAACCAATAAGTGTGTACAACTTCGGAAAATCGAGCCAAACCAGTAATAAAAGGGATATTAAAAAAGGCTTGCAAAAATGTGATATGTGGAGGAGAAATCCCGAAGGGAAAGATTCCAGGACAACACATCATCCTTTTGAATTACTGACGAGTTCGATACTAGAGCTGGCATCCCACTCTCTGAACACCTTCACAAAGATAGCAAAATTGGTTTTTGTTCTTGCGTAGAAAACATGGGAACAATTGACCTCACAAAATGTTTTTCAAATTATGGAAATGTGTTAAGACGGAAGACTTCCAAAATTCATTGGATGCATCCAATTTGGGGATTTATTAAGACCAAAAATGATATCTTTCGTATTTTTTAATTCAAAAAGAAACTGTCTCTGGACAAAGATTTTTAACTTTGAGTGTTTACTTGACAGATTCATGGTTCGCGCGCGCTTCGAATATCACGAAATAAATTTATTCCGAGGATAAATTCCCGACACTGAAAGAGTGACAATAAATTCTTTAAGACAAAATTATAACTGAGTTCTGATTTTGAAAATTCCCGTTATGAAGTTGGCTCGTCATATGACCGTGGTTCAAAATTGCGTGGCGTCCTCGAATCTTACACTTTGGGTCTGATCCCGGACCGTCGCCAATAGCCCGTTGTTTTGCTCCGGTGCGACGTTAATTAACTGCCTACCTCTTTCAATGGAAGTGTTGCTACTCACATTTAGTACCGTTTTTTAATTCCATTTCTACTACCTACCTACCTTTATGAAGTTGAATATTACAATCTGCAAAACTCCAACTTAGGCACAACTAACTAAATTTGAAAATTAAATTACTAAGGTGGTGGTGGTATTTCAATTAGCGTCACACTGGAGCAACACAACGGGATATTGGTGACGGTTCGGGATCAATCCCAAAGGGAAAGATCGAGGACAACACCACGTAATTTTGAACCACGGTCAGATGGCGAGGCAACACCTGAGCAAATTACTAAGGAAGAAAATAAAACTGTTCGCACTCCTTTGAGACCGGACCTCGTTGCAACGGTTTAGCAACAGGAGTGTTGCGAGTTCGAAACTAGGTCCAGCCAAAGACTATCGCGTACACGGCGGTTGGTGCACGTTCAATCTGTCGTGACCTCAAATGTCCTCACGTTAGCATGGTGTGGAATTTGAAGAGTGAGGTGCCGGCTCAGGGGTTGTTCTTTTCATCTGACCGTGGTTTAAAATGACGTGTTGTCCTTGGACCTTTCTCTTCGGGATTGATCTCGGCCTGCCACCAATAGCCCGTTGTGTAGCTCTAGTTAATTAATTATCTACCTACCTTTGAGAAGAGTGTCTAACCCTGAAATTCTCAAGGCTTAGTTAAAGAAATTTAACTAATTCACTTTCATTGTTCACAAAGCTAACAATAAAAATGCTTAATTAGATTTGCTGTCCAACCCCTTCGAGACCAAAAAAGCAATCCAATAGCAGATGACCTTGCATTCCAATTAGAACCTCAGACGACTGATTGTCTTGTTCCTCACCCCCTGTCAAACGAACAGTTAGAGCTGCCACACCTTCACACTTGAGGTGCCCCTTCGCAGTTGTCTTTGTGCAGCACCAATCAACCGAAACCAAAACTTAAGAATTATGTCGCACTCTACCTTCCCTAGAAGTGCTCCTCTAAAGGTATGTCCTCTATGTAAAGTGGACCTCTATGCTCCTCTACCTTCCAGAGGCCGGCTGGAAGAACATCGGGTTAGAAACCGGTTACGTGGCTATTTAATTAACGTCGCACTGGAGCAACACAGCGAGGTATTGGCGACGGTCAAATCCGAAGACGACACCACGTAACTTTGAATCACGGTTAGATGACGTGAACACACAACTCTCCAAACTTCAACACAACGCCAACGTTAGGACATTTGAGGTCACGGGAGAATTAGCTTGTACCAGCGCCCCCCCCCCCTTGTACACCCGATGCATAAAGATAATACTCCTCCTGTTCCATGGGTCCCGGTATTCCGTTTGGAGGAGTAGTGGATTAGCAACCAAAAGGTTCGAACCTCGATCCAACTAGATTTTCGTGTACACGCTAAATCTGTCGTGGCCTCAAATGCCCTCATGTTGGCGTGGTGTGGAAGTTTGGAGAGTGGGGTGCCAGCTGAAGTATCGACCTCGTCATCTGACCGCGGTTCAAAATGACGGAATGTTTCCTTTCGGTATGGATCCCGGACCGTCGCTAATAACCCGTTGTGTTGCTCCAGTGCGGCGTTAATTCACCTACCTACTACTATTTAACAATTTCGTGAGGACCAATCAGACGAGGAATCAATGGATGGACTTCTCTCCCGTGGACCAATCAGATGACGAATGCTCGTTTCCTCCCTGCAGACGAAAGCAATCTAAGGGTCACGTTACGAGGATTTTGGTCACTTGATCCTGGGCATATGGCACTTCCTTTACTTTATATGTCCACTTCCTTTACTTTATATGTCCTCTATAGTTGGTTCGGAATCTACTTAAGGTCGTAGGTCCAGGTTAAATTAGCGCGCCTATTTTTCTTCTCGACACGTGGTATGGGTAAAAGTTACTATTAACAAATCAAATCGGACTCATCAGTCTGGGTTAGTCTCATTATTTCTTCTCTCTGTGTCTATACGGTCAATTCTGTTACGGAATCGGCCGTAAGCGACAGCGCAAACCCAGTACTTAAAGTTTCATCGTTTTCATCTGAAACGTTTCACACATAAACTAACCTCAAAACCTTTCTTTATTGTCCTCAAAGTAATTTAAGTATTTTATCAAAATTTAAAACAACAACGAAAGAATGTTTGATTTATATTCATACGGTTTTTATATACGGCTGTAATATATGTAGGAATAACTTTTTTTACTTTTTAAAATAATTAACAATTTCTGACGAACCTAAATTAATGCTTATTTACAGGGCCCAAATTTTGTTGACATATCTTTTTGATAGTACGTATATCATACCCGTACAGATAGGTCATCCCGTTAGTATACAATCTGATTCCAGATATGTACAGTTTTTAGGTTATTTTTCGGTCATGTATTCTTTTTCAAGTCTTCAGTGTCATGTTTTAGTTTTGGCCTGAGTGTAAAGAATATTCGCTCAAACTTTACCAAGTTGTATTCTTTCATCCACAACTTCGTTTTCACAGAAAAAAACACAACAAACAACTCATCTACCAGATTCTAGCGCTGAAAGGATCCTTGATCTACTCTTCAACGTAAAACAAAATGACTGCGCGCTTTTGTGTTGATGGATGAATCACGTACAACAGAGAAATTAATGGCTTAAAGGAATTTTCTCTAGTTTAAATATAAGAAAACGCAAGATCCTATTTTACTATTGCATCTTCGAGTTGTTCATCGAAATGTGTAATGCCAAAATTTAAACAATTTTTAGACATCCATTAGGTCTTATACATTTTTAGGTCACCAATCTTGCTTATGATAATTCAACTCTACTATAAAAAGAAACTTAAAAATGAATGCGTAACATCCGCCACAACCTTTGAAGGTCGATTAGGTAGTTAATGAATATTAATAAAGGATTCAATTCCATCTGAAAGTTTCAGTTTTAGGTTTTTAAATTGCAAATCGTAAATAAATTCCCCCAAAACATGTACTTAAATGCTATAAAAAATGATCCTCTATTCAAGGATTGTGGTACATACCTCCAATCATAACTTCCTCCAAGGAGTCTTGGGGAGATAATGAATCTCTTCAACACAATCGAGGAGCGAATCGATTGAGTAGGGCTTTCCCCCAGACTCCAGTACGCGTGGCTTTCCTGCCATTCATTCGCATGTGATTGCTGTGGACGGGGCAAAGTGATTGGGTCATCAGCTCCATCTGGAGGGAGAAATCGAAAACAGATTGATCGTGACGTTAGAGGAAGACTACATGAATTTTGCACTTTCAAACTAGATTAAATATTATAGTTTTATTTCGAAATATTGAATGGTATAATTTGTTTTATAAAAAAGCAGTATCTCTTTTCTGATATCCGACTTCCGGACAATGGAAGATGGTACCATCCTCCGGAACAATAGAAAATGGTACCGCCCTATCCAAAACTAAAGTTGCGTTTTCAAATTAAGATAATTAGGATAAAGTTTGGATAAAGGATAATTTAGGATAAAGTTATAATTTGGATAATCCATAATTGGATAAAGGATAATTTAGAATTAAGTTATAATTAGGGTAATCCAAAACTAAAGTTGCGTTTTCAAATTAAGATAATTAGGATAAAGGATAATTTAGGATAAAGTTATAATTAGGATAATCCATAATTGGAATATATAATTGGATAAAGGATAATTTAGGATAAAGTTATAATTAGTATAATCCAAAACTAAAGCTGCGTTTTCAAATTAAGATAATTAGGATAAAGATTGCTCATTCGAATCATTTTAATTTTATCAATTTGCTAATGTTTATTTTTATCGCAATTAATCATTGACTGTATACTATTATATTGACTACACACTGTTGAAAAATAGCGAAAGGCGAAATGTTTTTAGCGCTCCAAGTGGTTTTGACGAGATCAAGATGTGACTAATGTTGCAAATGACGAGATGTCTCTTCATAAAGATATTGCCGATGTTTTGATGATGAATGGATCAAGATCAAATCTGTTTTGCTAATGACGAGATACATCGTCGAGACAACCACCAGGATGGTTAATTCATGTTAATGGGTCTGGCCACATACGTCCCTTGCGCCATATAACCCAACCAGCCTGTTAATGAGGAGACGAAAATTAAGACGGAGTTAATGTAAGAGGCGAAAATTAAGAAAAGTCGCCCCTGTTCTATTCTAATGCTTTGTTTCTTCCCTTTTATGAAGAGTGGTACGATTACATGGAGGACATGAAAGAAGGAATCAAGTCCAAGTGTTGTATTTTAAATTTTAGAGTCTGTAAAATCACGTTTACTTCACACGCATAACACTGGAATGTAATTCTGTGACAAGGGTGCTTAAATTTATAATATTTTTTTAAAAGTTTTCCAAGAAAAATACTTTTTGACTGGAATACGTCTGTTGGCGCCTGTGCGCCAACCGCTCTCCAACTTGGGGATGTTGGCGCTTATGCGCCAACCGTTCGCCAACTTGGGTTACCACCATATTAATATCTTCACTTGGCTATATGTTTTTGATCAGATCGGACGTCTTTCGTCCAATAGGGATTTTTCCCACTATCCTTTTTGTATATTGGGTATACCCATCATTTTGTATATTAATCTATATGTTCCTTGTTGTTAAGTTTTAAATAAAACTAAAAACTGCCAAGTCGCGTCACTCCTTCTTTATGCTGTTGACGCTATCTACAAGCTTAACACAAAGACATTTTTTGGTCCGTAATCATCGACGGAGCTGAGCTGAATCAGCGCTATGGATAAACACGAAGTTGCGCTTAATCGATCCAAGGGATCGGTTAAATCTACTCTTACCAAGTTGGAGAACTTTATATTTGAGAAATCGCAAACGGAAGTACCTTCAAACATCGAAATTGATGTGAAACTCAGGACAATTGACTCTTTACATCGCAAAATCGATGATATTCGGGACTCGTACTATGCAATTCCTGATCTGCCAAATCTACCAGCGATAGAGGAAGATATCGATGACATCGAAAATCGCCTAGAACTCGCTGAGGTGAGTTTGAAATTATTTTTAATAAAACCTAGTTCTGGTACTGGACATTCACTCAATGTCTCAAATGAAAATGTGGATGTCGAAACTAAATCGAAAATACGTTTGCCTGAGATTCCACTCCCAACCTTTTCTGGTCAGTACGAAGAGTGGAATAACTTTAAAACTCAATTTGTATCCTTAATAAGTGAAAATCCTTCTTTAAGTGATTCACAAAAGCTATTTTATTTGCGCGCTTCCCTTAGAGGTGAAGCCAAAAACTTACAGTCCATAGTCTGACTCATAAAACAAGTGCGTTTATATCTAATGCAAATCGAACTTTTAGAGAGCCGATCGAGCTGTATCTAGTAAATAACATTGTTGATTTTACGCCGTCTTCTGAAATAAACACTTCGGATTTAGAATTGCCAGACTTTGTGAAATTAGCAGATCCTAACTTTTCCGTTCCTTCATCGTGTGATTGTGTTCTTTCATCCCAATGGGTGCTGCAAATTCTTAAGAATGACACATTTAAAATCAATGATCTCTTTTTCAGAGACTCTGTTTTCGGTTACATTGCCTCTGGTACGGGGAACGAACGTTGTTCATTTAATGATGAACACTGCTATCTCATTCAAGATTCTGAACCTCTAGATGATAATTTGAATCGCTTTTTCGACTTGGAGTCGCTTGGAATCAGGGATGACCCAAGACTTTTTGAGGACGATCGGGCCGTGGAAATCTTTAATAAAACTGTCGAATTCAAAAACTCTCGATACTCCGTGACCTTTCCGTGGAGAAGAGATTTTAAGGAACTAAAAGACAATTTTTCCGTTGCATACCAGCGCTTCCGAAGTACTTTGCAAAGATTGCAGCGGAATCCCGAAATGAAGATCAAGTATCAAGAAATAATAGATGACTACGAAGCGCAAGGAATTATTGAAAAAATTGATGATCCGGACTTAAAACCTTCCGCTTTAAAAAATCCGGTTTATTACATTCTTTATCACGCAGTTGTAAAAGATAGTTCAACAACTTCAACGAGACTGGTTTTCGACGCAAGTTCACATGAACCTGGTCAATTATCGTTAAATGACTGTCTTTGGACTGGCCCAAACCTGAATCCAAATATCTTTGACATTCTGGTGAATTTCAGAACAAACAAAGTGGCATTCTCTTCAGATATTGCCAAGGCCTTTCTCCAGATAACTCTTGCAGAGAATCAAAGGGACGCAGTTCGCTTCTTGTGGCCCAACGACCATTTTTCGGACCATGGGTTCCAAGTCTTCAAATTTACCCGAGTTTTATTTGGAGTCAACGCCTCTCCTTTTCTATTGTCGGCAACTATAAAACATCATATCAAAAGGTTTGCTGAAAATTTTCCCACAACAGTTGAAATATTGGATACTTGCTTTTACGTTGATGATTTAATTGCAGGTGCAGACAGCACGCATGAAGCACTTAAAATCTCACGTGAGGCGAGAAACATTATGCTCGAAGCCAACATGAGTCTTCGAAAATGGATTACAAACGATAACGAATTGTTGGAGCAGTGGTCGAATGAGGGATTCGACACCTTCCCTGTGGATTCCCCGGTCAGTTTAGGCTCCAACTTGACCAAAATACTGGGTATTTCATGGAATACCAAGGAGGACTGTTTCATGATCGAGATAAGAGGACTACTCGAATTCCTATCGCCTAACAAGAACACAAAACGCTTTCTATTACAAGCCATTGGGAAAATTTTCGACCCTTTGGGTCTACTTATACCATTCACAATTCGAGCCAAATGTATGCTTCAATCCCTTTGGGAACGAAAAATCTCTTGGGATTGCGACCTACCAGGGGATATCCAGCAAGAATGGCAACGGTGGTGCACAGAAATTCCACTGTTGGAGAAACTAAGAATCCCGAGGTTGGTTCTCAACTCATCAAAGCAAGAGTCTGATGATATCATCGAGATTCATACCTTTTGCGATGCAAGCAAGAAAGCGTTTGGTGCTGCTGTATTCTTGAGGGTAATCAAGAATAACGACATTACAGTGAACCTCGTCACTGCAAAGAGCCGCGTCGCACCTCTGAAAACAATAACTTTACCTCGACTTGAGCTACTTGGTGCACTTTTAGCAGCTCGATTAACGAGTAAGATTCAGAAGATCATCGAAGGCAAAAAATCAGTTTCAGTGATACTCTGTACAGACTCAAAAATCGTCTTGTATTGGATTAAGGGATCCAGCAAAAGGTGGAAGCAATTCGTGGCCAATCGAGTAAATGAAATCAAGTCATTGTCCAACCCGGACAATTGGTTTCACTGTTCCGGCAAGGAAAATCCGGCCGATCTGTTGTCCAGAGGGACTTCGGCCGAGAATCTCATTTACAATCCAATTTGGCTGAAAGGGCCAGAATTCTTGCAAACACAAAACTTTCATCTCTTATCCGAAATTCCTAGTGTACCTGAAGAAGACTATGCATCTGAACTGAAAAAGATTATCAGTGATGACTATACACTGTTAAATGTTAAAGAAAATTCTCTCATAGATCATATTTTAAGTATCACAAATAATTATGTAACTAACCTAAATGTTTTTAGTTATGTTTTCAGGTTCTTAAAGGCGTGTAGAAAATTTTCATTTCAAAAAGGTCCCATTCTCCCAGCAGAAAGGAAAATTACTGAGAATTTTATTGTGAAAGAGGTTCAAACTCAACATTTTCTCCGTGAGATTCAACATTTAAAAGGGGATGGGTTGGTCTCCCCTTCAAGTAAGATTAAAACTTTATCGCCTTTTTTGGACGCAGATGGAATCATTAGAGTAGGAGGTCGATTGGAACATTCTGATTTATCCTTTGATGTAAAACACCCTGTAATATTACCTAAAAATCATCTAATCTCAAAACTAATTCTGCTAGACATTCATGATAAATATTTGCATGTCGGTGCTCAAACTACTTTGCATTTATCACGCCAAAAGTATTGGATTTTGGGTGGTAGAAATTTGTCTAGAAAAACCATTCATGAATGTGTTACTTGTGCTGAATACAACCCTCAATTTATGATTCAAAAAATGGGCGACTTGCCTCCTGAACGGTTAAAGCCTGATTTTGCGTTTAATACTACTGGTATTGATTTCGGCGGACCCTTTTTCATTAAGAACAAAAATCAACGTAAGGGTTCCCTTCAAAAGATATATGTTGCAATTTTTATTTGTTTTGTAACTAGAGCAGTTCATTTTGAACTTGTATCGGATTTGACGTCTGAATCATTCATTGCATCGTTGAAAAGATTTATTTCTCGACGTGGTAAATGTGCAACTATCTTTACTGATAATGGTAGCAACTTTATTGGTGCGCGCAACGAATTGAATCGCTTGTTCGATTTAATAGACAAGCCAGATGATAAATTGACGAAATATCTCAGTTCTGAAAAAATAAAGTGGAAATTCATACCTCCCAAATCTCCTCACTTTGGAGGGCTTTGGGAGGCTGGTATAAAATCCTTTAAATTTCATTTGAAACGCGGAATAGGAAAATTAATATTTACCTATGAGGAGTTTTTGACTATAACAAATCAAATAGAAGGAATTTTAAATTCGCGGCCATTAGTTCCTCTTTCCACTGATGCAAATGATTTGGAGACATTAACACCTGGTCATTTTCTGATTGGACGACCCATTGTTTCGATTGTTGAACCTGATTTACAATGATAATTTACTAAAAAGGTGGCAACGAACCACCAAGGTGATTCAATATATTTGGAAACGGTGGCAGAGAGATTATATCAGCCACTTACAACAAAGATCTAAATGGATGTTTTCTAAGAATAATCTTGCTATTGGGAACATTGTGATTGTAAGGGAGGATAATCAACCTGCTAATTCCTGGTTGATGGGTCGTATTGTAGACGTTTTTCCAGGCCAAGATGGTCAAATTAGAGTGTGTATGGTAAAAACGAAGTTAGGACTTTTCAAAAGACCCATCACTAAATTAGCGCTATTACCAGTTCCCACTGAGTAATCAATTTAAAACTTGTATACTATTATGTACTTTAGTTTGAATAATCATTGTGTTTGTGTTTATTTTTGTATGGTATTCATTAATTGCTGTCATTATTACATGAGTATTTTAATTCTCAAATCAAAATTTGCGTTTGAATGCTTATAACTATTGTTTAATTGAAAATTCTATTTCCACTGTAACTGTTATATGTGTATTTAACATTTTTTTATACAATGTGGTAATTATTATTCTTTGCACTTCGTGCAAGGCCGGGCGGGATGTTGGCGCCTGTGCGCCAACCGCTCTCCAACTTGGGGATGTTGGCGCTTACGAGCCAACCGTTCGCCAACTTGGGTTACCACCATATTAATATCTTCACTTGGCTATATGTTTTTGATCAGATCGGACGTCTTTCGTCCAATAGGGATTTTTCCCACTATCCTTTTTGTATATTGGGTATACCCATCATTATGTATATTAATCTATATGTTCCTTGTTGTTAAGTTTTAAATAAAACTAAAAACTGCCAAGTCGCGTCACTCCTTCTTTATGCTGTTGACGCTATCTACAAGCTTAACACAAAGACAACGTCTTTAAAATCGAAACTATATTGGGGAGGCATGCATAAAAAGTCTAGCATTACAACTGTTTTCTCTTATAATTTCAGAATTAAAAGAAACATCCAAAAGATAAGTATAGCGTCGCGTAAACAGAGGATGTCCGTACCTGACGTGATTTTTGCGCAGGCGCACTGAGCGATGGTCCTCAATAGGTCGAAATTCTGCGGTGCTGGGCGAACTTTGAGCCAGTGTAAGAAAGCTACCGAACTACATTATAAGTAATATTGGACAACAGCTGTCGTACATAAGAATTTGGTGATAATTAAGTAGAATTTAAATAAATATAAAATTTATTGATTTCAGAATTAAAAGAAGCATCCAGTAGATAAATATAGCGTCATGTCTCGACGAAGGATGTCCAAATTTTGTTTTCTTTTTTGGCAAAGGTAAGATTACAAATTTTAAACTCAGAATGTTACTTGATTTCCGAGTAGAGTAGCGTTACTTTTATCCTACACAACATACCATAATTGCCAAATAACCACATCTTTTGGTTGAAAGAATCCTAGGAAAAATTCTATCAAGGTCGAAACTGGTTAGAAATCACACAGAAAAAACGAGGTCGCAGAACCAATATACAGTGTGAGTCTAAATTGTTTTTACAAAAATAAGAGGGGTGATAGTATCCATCCAGACGAGCAATAATTACCATGGAACATAGGGTCGCATTCCACTCGGCAGAAAAGTAAAGTCGAAACGCGTCCAGAGAGACATGTGGTTGATGCACGATGGAGCCCCACAGCACACTTTTCCAGCACGGTCCGGCACTTCTTGAATGCCACATATCCCGCACGATGTATCGGACGTGGCGGACCTGTGGCTTGGCCTCCTCGCTCACCGGACCTCAACCCACTGGACTTTTTTTTCTGGGGGCACATGAAATCTTAGTGTACCAGACGCCTGTGGACTCGACTGAAGATCTCGTAGCGAGAATTGGTGTTGACAAAATGAACACACCACCAGGAATCTTCGAGAGCCAGTCATTCCTTCGCCGGTGTGAACTGTGCAACGACATGCCACTTTGAGCACTTGCTGTGAGTTTTTCTCTGATCAATCAATCAGATTGTGCAACTTTTGGTATAGTTCATTCCCAATACTGTTGTAAGTTCATGTTGAAATTCTAATTTGACTTTTTCTGCCTCTCAGAGTGGAATGCGACACTATGTTCCATGGTAATTATGGCTCGTCTGGATGGGTACTATCACCCCTCTTATTTTGTAAAAACAATTTAGACTCACCCTATAAACGTGTGAGCCCCTCAGATTGAAAGGATTACTGAAAGGATTGCCGAAATGAATCGAAATTCTACGGGGCTGGGAGAACTTTGGGTAAGTGTCGCTTTGGATTTCGTGGAGTTAGGACAGTGTAAGTGGTATCGTTCCAAAGCTACCGAACTACGCTACAATTAATATTGGACAACAACCAATCAATCTAGCTGCACTTTAATCATCCAAACTGTAAACTAATTATCGAATATTCACACTAAACAATCCTTCAAACTTCCTATGTCCCATTCCACAATCCAATAACAGCGTCAAAACTACCGTTTGTATCTCCTCCACACAGCCCATCGGACCGAGCCCCAAGCATAAAAATATAGGAGTCCGAGAGATCCCTAGGACTTAGTGCTTCCAGTCCAATAAGTGTAACATCTTATTCGGCTACACTCTGATGATACTATAACCCTCCAAATGGTTTCGGCGAGATATCTCGTCCACCAAGATCTGACCAATTTTGCGAACGACGAGATATCTCGTCATCGAGATATACTCGAGTGATCGTTTCTTCCCCCATTGGGTTTACATGGGGTTTTAACTACGGGGTCGCGCTCCTTTTTTTCTTCTCCAGTCCCTCTTTTCCCCCCTTCACGACATTTTTTGCTTGAAGTTGTCTGTCCCGTGTTTGGCGCAACTTGGCTAAATAGGGCAAGCAGCCGACTGAACAAGATGTCGCTTTTATAGTGATGACGAGATCAAGATCAGGTCAGTTTTTCTAATGACGAGATATCTCGTCCATCCAGATCCGGTCACCAGGAGGGTTGGTACTCTCATTCGGAGATGTCTGCCCCCTCCATAAAACTATCGTCGGACCCACGGTGATCGGGCCCCTAGGAATGGGTCCACGTGCAAAGAGTCCTCACCCAAAGCTCGGCAATGAACTCACGGAGGTTACAACCCTTTTGGATTGGACCGTCTCTCTTCGCTTCTCCACTCCTGTCATCTCCACGTCCTCGGTCGCGTCTGTCGCCGCTGAGACATTGAAGGAGGCTCCGGGTTCGCTTGTTTGTTTGTTTCTTGTGGGAAAGCGGAGCACGCGTCCGATAGTGGACCGAGTCAAGGATCCGAGTGGGATTCAGCGAGTATAAAAAAAGGGCCACTGCCCTTCCAAGAGACACACACGAGCCGCATCTTAAACGCATTAGTGCTTCCGTGTTGAGAGGAGTGATACAGCGATTGTCGGTTTCCCTTCGGACGCTAAGGATTAATGATGGTGAGGACGGTGAGCTTCTTCTGCTGCCTGCTTGTGCTCTGTGCCGTGATGGTGAGTGCTCGTTTGAATTGTTTCCTATAATGCAGGGGTGTCAAACTGGCGGCCCCCTGAGGTAATTTTTCGTGGCCCGCGATGCTCTGAAATAAAATGAAAACAGGGCAATATGTTACAGGTCATCTGAATAATCTTAATATTACATTGTAAGGCAAAGATCAATTAATAACGAATATGTACGATGAAATAGCAAGTTTTGTAGAAAAACTGTTTATAAAAATCATCTACAAAAAAATCCGTTTTGACGTATTTTCCTACGTATGAGCAGTTAAAAGCACGAAATCAAACTTGCTCATTTTTACAATATTGTGGTAAAATTGAAGAAATCAAAAACGAATTCGATGAACGTTTTAATGATTTCAAAGAGTTGCAAACAAATTTTTCTCTTTTTATAAGGCCTTTTTCCTTTGAAGTTGAAAATGCTCCCTCTTCGATGCAACTGGAATGAATTGATTTCTAGAATGATTCGGTTTTAAAAGACAAATATCGAGTAGTTGGAATTCCCAAAATATATTCTTATTTAGGTGAAAATATCGGGAAATTAAAAGGTTTGCTGCACAAATTTTATGATATTTTGGGAGTACGTACTTGTGTGAGCAACTATTTTTGTCCATGAAATTAAATAAAACGGCCTACAGATCAAGATTAACTGATAAACATCTATCTGCCATAATGAAGATTGTCTGTTCTGTCTTTGAATCCAGATAGTGGAAAACTAGTAGGAGGAAAGCGCTGGTAAGTTTCCGGTAAAAAAAAAAAAAAATTTTAGTTTTATAAATACATTAAATTAAATAAACGTTTAAATAAAAGCAATTATATAGTGATATTATAAATTATTACCCTAAATTCACTTAATTACATAATGTGTTTTAAAATTATCTTATCCCTAAAAAAAACCTCACTTCAAAATATAATTTTAAGAAAATTTGTAAATGTGATGTGGCCCGCGTGAATCTTACCAGTTGCATTAAATGGCCCGTGTTTTATTTGAGTTTGGCACCCCTGCTATAATGCATGCATATAAATTAAAATATTATAAATAGCGTCGTAGCGAAGCACAGTATAGCAACCGTAGCAAAGATATGCTGCATTTCAAGAACTGGGCTGACTGCATGGATGGTTCTTTTGGAGATTTATGGTAGGTAGTTAATTAACGTCGCACTGGAGCAACACGCAGGTTGCAGCCGATGGTCCGCGATTGGAATGGATGTTGAGGTTTAATGACGCAAGGTCCAAAACTGCGCCATCCGATGGTACGGGATCGATCCCGAAGGGAAAGACCCAAACACAACACCTCGTCATTTTGAACCACGCTCAGGTGACGAGAACAACACCGCACCCCACTTTCCATGCTACCACACCACGCCAACGTGAGGACATCTGACATCAAGTCAAAAATGTGGCGAAAGGGGAAAAAAAAGGATCAGGGAACACAAAGTAATGGGATGGAAGCAGAAAAAGACCTCTTAGGTATCCTAGGAGCGCGACCCCCTTGTTTACTAAAGATAGTAAACTTGATGGGAAAAGAAAAGATCACTTGGGTACCGCGTGAAGTCCGTGCACACCTAAAGGAGATCTGCCCCCGAGAGTCAGAAAATACTGGAGACCCATTAACAGGATCCATTAAAAATCTCAGCCCTTTTCTTGTTAAAATCTTCATGCGCTAACATCAATTAATTGCAAATAAATTCATATATACTGATAATTTTTATATATTAACAAAACTAATATGGTTCGAATGAGTATATTTTGTTCTAATTATCATTTTAAGTATGGATATTTTGTTTTGGTTGGTTTGGGTTTTGTGGTGCAGCGGTCCTATTTGGCCAAGCTGTGCCAAACACAAGACAAACAACGTCAAGTAATGGACATGAAAAGGGAGAGGGATAGCATAGGTTTGGTTTGTTGGGGTTTTATGGTTCTAGGGCCATATTTGGCCGTGCTGCGCCAGACACAAGACATACCTGTCAAGTAATAGACACACACCTGACAGAAGACAGATATACACCCAGGTAGGAATGCACCTCATAGAGGGGTAGTGGAGAGAACAGTGGGAGGGGAAAAGTGAAGATCGCTTGGATGTACCGGGAGCGCTACCCCCGTGGTTACCAAAGATATTAAACCCTGTTATGAGACAGAATTTATCGAACTGATGGCTGCAAAGTTCTCACAATGCTGGGATCACGCACCAATAGCTGAATTGCTAGCTAGCGGCCACCTAACAACAAAACTCTTTCTCGTCGCTAAGCAACTGAGCTTCTTTTCTCTTCCATCGTTCGATATTCATTCGATTTGTTATTTGTTACGTTTTCTTGTTAAAGTAAAATCAACTTGTTTAGAAAATTAGAGATTTTATTCTTTGATTAATTCATCTTCCGAAGATATTGACCAGATGCCTGCAAGCTCCTTTCATAACACGGCCTCAGTAGACCGGTTGAAAGGTATGGTAATTTTAATTAACATTGCACTGGAGCAAAACAAAGGAATTTTAGCGACGGTATCAATCCGAGGACAACACTAGATAATTTTGAACCACGGTCAGATAACGACCTGAGCTGGTACCCTCACTCTCCAAACTTCCACTCTTCCAACCGGGCTACCACGGCCCACTCAACTTGGGGAGCCACTGAAGATTGAGATATTTATCGGACATCGAAACAAGAGTTTAGTGTCGGATGGATGTTTTAGAAAATTTTGGATTCCAATTGACGGTCATTAGGAAAGCTGATCTCCTCATCATTAAACCGGCCAGATCTTGATGAACGAGATATCTCGTCATCAAATCTGACCAATCACTCGGAGGGTTGAGTAGTGGTATCCATAGGACCGGATTTACTCACAGACTTGCCGTACTGGGATTCGGTCCAAGGAGTTGTCATGTGGAGATCCTAATCTCGGCTAGTAGGTCGTCAGAGCAAGTCGTACAAGAGAGAGAGAGAGAGAGAGATAGCGTGCCATGTTTTAATACCAAACAAACATCGTGTCAAAAGGAAAAAGCTAATAAAAGATTATTGAAACCGTTTAAGAAATAAGTGTCAACTTGAAGGACTCTGATTCTCGCGGTTATGGCGAACAGACCAGAAATTCATTTTTGATGGGACATAAAAGTGATAGTGTTTATGTTTTCCTGTGGACTTGCTTTCTGTTCACACATTCTTCGCATTCTTCGCTCATCGTATCAGCCGGCGGAGTGTAGCTAACACATGAGCTGCAATGTCTTCCAATGAAAGCAGACAGCTGGTACCCAACTTATATTTTTTATTGTCTTTTAAACTCCTCCGTTCGTTCTAATGCTGTAATTTGATAGGATTAAGTTTGGTGCGGATGGTAATAAAGAATGAATACATAATTATAGTCTACAATACCATAATTCTATACTGATGACATTATTAGGTAGGTATTTAATTAACGTCGCACTGGAGCTATTGGCGACGGTCCGGGATGAAACCCCAAGCGAAAGATCCTAGAACAACACGTAATTTTGAACCAGGCTCAAATGACGAGGTCACACCTGAGCTGGCACCCTACTCTCCAAACTTTCACACCACGCCAACGTGAGGATATTTGAGGTCAAGACAGATTTAACGTGCACCAGCCCCCTTTGAACACGACGGTCTGGTTGGATTTGAATTCGCAACCCTCCGGTTGCTAATCCGTTACTCTTCCAACCGGGCCGGATGAAATTATTAACAGGCCCGCACATATCTGTGCTGAAGTTTCTTAACTACTTATACCTGTTGATGGTTTGGTTAGTTTTTATGGCGCAAGATCTGGCCAGGCCGCACCAAACCCCCTATGCATTTGAGACTCTTTAATTGCAAGCTGGATTTTTTAAAACCTAAAGTACAGAATATTAGGAATCGAAACCAAATAGAAGTCAGGTAATAAAAGCTAAATAGAGTTCATAAAACCAAAGCCATTTGAAAATAAAAACGTCTTTGTGGTAGGGATCTGTTGAAAGTTCGTGAAAGTTAATTGCCAAATTGGATTTATCTATTATTGTTAAAATCAGGCATTCCATTAAGATAGAAAAACATTGCAATTGCGACATTGGAATAGGTTCTCTACGTAACACATGTCCGTGAGTAAATAGGTATACACTTCGGTGTTCCGCACACTTTCGTGTTCCGAATACCTATTGATATGGGACCAGTGTCGTTACTCATTAATTCTTATTTAAATCCACTTGTAATAAGTATAGATATGCGCATCACCTTTATTATTAAATGCAAAAATGTAAATATGAATTTCATATTTCTTCCTGGTGAACACGATAATGTTGAATTTTTGAGACAAGCAGACTCGCGTATCTACGCTTTTAACTTTCGAAATAAAATTAGTCAAGTACATGAAATGGCATTTCGTGTACTTATTGGTCCACTGAACGTCTACTTTACTTGGAGGACAGTCTTCTAAATGTCTACTTCAGTTGCATCCCAATTGCTAGTAAGAGGACAATATAAACTTTCAAAATCACCAAAAAATCGGTCGAAAAATCGTTTTTTATATATAAATTCTAACTTCCAAAATTGAAACCAAACTCTACACAGCAAAACAAATTTTTCAATTACGATCATTTCTGACAGAGCTCCACGGACAACATAAAAGATATTTTCCAACTATTGTAGGTCTATCTACAAAAACATGTTTTTCTCCTATTGGTTGGTCAAGTTGATGAACAAGCACATACCGAAAGCATAACTGACAGAGGAGAGAAATACAGCCAGGGAGTAAGCGAACATGCCCCGCCTACAACTCACAGGTTGCTAGGAAACGGCTGAGCCACAGCAACCCCTTTTCTCGTAGTGAGATTTTTTGACATTCTTCTGAGTTTGAACTGTTTTTCCTGCCCGTTATTTCTTTTCTTTGAAATGTTTTTTGGATAATCCTTGTGATCTGCTGTAACCTTTAAAACGTCAAATAATCGGTTTTTTAATCTCGACGAATTTAAATTCTGGTGAAAAAGGCATAAAAATTTCGCATTAGTTCGTTCACAATTGAGATTTTTCTGATGTCCCTATTTCAGTTTTAATCCTTTCAGCTTAACTTGAATAGCATTTTTCTTAGGAGAATCTTCAACGCTCTCAGGGTGGCAGGTTGGAAGAGTAACGGAGGGTTGCGAGTTCGAATCCAACCAAACACCGTCGTGTACAAAGGGGACTGGTGCATGTTAAATCTGTCGTGGCATCAAATCTCACGTGCCAGCTCAGGTGTAACCTCGTCATCTGACCGTGATTCAAAATTACGTGGTGTTGTCCTTGGTTCTCCCCCTTCGGGTTTGATCCCGGACCGTCGCTAATAGCCCGTCGTATTACTCCAGCGCGGCGTTAATTAAAATATACCTACCTTCAACACTCTGTGCGCACTATAACTCTTAAACTATTAGACGCGTGAAATATGGAATTATCTCATTAGAGCCTCAAAATTTTGTATAAAAGTAAGAGCTCTAATCAAAAATTGAATATAATGGTATAAATTTTGTTAAAATCAAATAAGTGAAAAAATTTATTATTTTATATTTTTGTGTCATATTTTTTTGGTTTTACTTTGAAATATAAGTACATTCTGTTACACTCATTTTAGTCATTACTTTGCTAGAAAATGCATGGTTTGACTCAGCAAGTTGGCCTTGTAGACTGAGTTTATGTCAATTGTGTGGAATAAAATGTCACTTAATTTCAAAACATTTACCTAACTTTTCTGCATTGGATAGTATACAGGGTGTCCCAAAAAGGTTGTTCCGCAATTTATCTTTTTACCATTTGGAGATAGGTAGGCAATGTAAATTGCAAAAGTACACCAAATAAGGTAGGTAATTAAGATATGTTAATAAAATTATCACGTGATAACAATTTAAGCGGATTCAGTTTTTAATTTTTATACAACCCCTCTAGATAAAAATCCGAGATAGCAAAAATGTTCCTTACCTGCATCCCTATCGTTAGCAGAAAACTGCATTTCTGTAGGTTGAACAGTAACGGAGGCATAATGACGCAAAAAAGTTGACTTATACCGCTTGTGCACAGCTGTTCAAGCAGTCAGATTAGGGACCGTATACACAATGCTAAAAAGCATTTTTTTTTCGGTCAGAAAGTGCAACATTGTGCAAAGTAATGTAGTATTGCAACTGCAGATGAAAATCGCACTGAATAATAGTAGACAATGTAATCAATAAAAATATTGTAGTAAAATGGTTTAAATAAAAATAAAAGGAAATTTACAACGCATGTTCAAAATGTTTTCCATCTGCAGCAATGCAGAACTTCGCTCTTCATTTTTGGCCATCGTTCTAAATTAGATAATGCCCCCTTAAAATGGAAACTCTTGTATCTCCGTTACTATTCAACCTACAGAAATGCAGTTTTCTGCTAACGATAGGGATGCAGGTAAGGAACATTTTTGCTATCTTGGATTTTTATCTAGAGGGGTTGTATAGAAATTAAAAACTGTATCCGCTTAAATTGTTATCACGTGATAATTTTATTCACATATCTTAATTACTTTCCTTATTTGGTGTACTTTTGCAATTTACATTGCCTACCTATCTCCAAATGGTAAAAAGATAAATTGCGGAACAACCTTTTTGGGACACCCTGTATACAAACACTGTTTAAAGTTTCGTTGGGGTACATAGCAAACTTTAGGAAGTGCAGTTTATCACAATTAGGCTGTTTATCATCCTGATTTGAAGCTTAAAAGTAAAGCGCAATTGAAATATTGATTGTGCTTTCTAATTTTGAAAGTTTGGTTTAAAATGTTATTACGGTGATATAATACAAAAAAAATTTTCTAGCAAACACCAATTGAGTGATACATTTGCCAAATGGAGTTAAATTGATTTATATGCATAACAAACTATTAAGTAAACTAAAGCAATGGCAAGTCATGGCACATTAATGACCGCTGTAGCCCAGTTAGGAGAGTCGAGGATTAGCAAGTTGGAAACTCGATCCAACCAAAGACCGTCGTGTAAGCAAAATCAGTCGGTTTCTCAAACGTCCTCACTTTGGAGTGGTGTTGGAGTTTAAAGAGTGGAGCTCAGGCGTTGACCTCGTCATCTGACCGTGGTTCAAAATGACGAGATCTTGTCCTCGAATATTTATTTCTCTTCCAATAGCCCGTTGTATTGCTCCAGTGCTTCGTAAATTCAACTACCCCTCCTATCTAATTTTGCTAATTTATCCAAACTTTTGATCACGTGATATCCGATAATTTCCGCACAACTTGATATTTTTAGACCAAATTTCATATATAGGTTTTACAATGGAGAACAAACAGTATTCGTAAATTTCATAACAATCGGGTAACTTCAAAAGTCGGTTATTAAAGTGCGATGCTTCCTTCAAGTCGATTCGGTATTTTTTGATACCTAAACCTATATTTTCGTTGTTCGCTTCCAATTTTTTTCTGTGCTGATATCTGTCTCCCCGATTTCTCATTTCCTTTCTGTCATCAGACTACTGAGTAATTTCATCAGAGCGGTGAGCTTTTCCGTGTCGTTTTAGCAACATTGTGGAGCTCCATAACTCAAATCGAACCTATTTAAGCGAAGTAGCAAAAATGGCGGATGAATTCCCTAGCTATTGATTTTATATTGTTTCTATTCGTTTGTTACATTCGCCATGTACAAAGGAGTATCAAAAAGTAAGGTGAATTTTTGATTGACAGAAAAATGTTCAGAGATAAATACATAGATGAAAATTTATTATGTTTGACAAATCGTATCACACTATCATTCGACAAAGAAACCATAGTGGTCTAAGCATTTATTCCAACGTGGCATCCAATCATCCATGCCCTTTTCAAAGAAATCTTGCTCCAGGTTCCCTAACCAGGTAAGTGTTGTGCCTCTTCCAGTGTATGGAAACGAAGGTGTTTCTTCAGGGCCAAACAAATGGTAATCCAAAATGGAAATACTGCTCACTGAACCATATGAGCTATTCAATGCATTTGCAATATCATGCAACCTCACTCTTCTGTCTTAACGAATCATGGCATCGACGACAGCCACATTCGTGTCGTTACACCACACATACACTTGTTTCTGCGACATAACAGTCTCTCCATAGACTTCCAACAATTCTCGATGAATATCACATGTTTTTCCCCCTTGGCCCATAAAAACGAATGACGCCTCCTCCTTGGAGTAATGCTCAAGTCGATGCGCCATCTTTTATTTGCTCTAAGCACCAGACGGGTTAACGTAGAAGTTTCTACAAGCCGTCACACTTCTATCACCTTGGTACTTGCAACATATAAAAAAAATTAATTAGCTACACAAAAAACTCTGTTTTAGAGACAAATTCACCTTACTTCTTGATATAACCTTGTAGAAAAAATTTCGATTTCTGTGCCACGCACGTTAGTGAAACACATTTTTATGTGATTGCCATTTTAAATTAGGATATTGCTTACATTTGATGTTGTTAAACTTTGAACCCTCTAATGAAATAGATGGTGCACGTGCACATAACTTGGTTATTTCTTTCCGTCTCTCGTTTTGAAGGTCTGTCACGTGGTTGTGGGGAAAAACATGAATCCTAAATGATTGATTTGTTAAAGTGATTATCCACCGTGATCAAAAACAAAAGTCTGCGCTTCGATTCGCAAGTCCACGTGATTTACCCTTCTGAGATCTTACAACATGGACTCCGCCCATATGCTTCATCTATTTCATTAGATGGTCGATGCTTTTGAAGCGGTGATTGCATTTTGTGATGCTGTAATCGGTCACGCCGTGAAATGTACAACTACGGTGAAAAAAAACGAACTACCCCTCTTCACTTTTGCATCGCGCATAGTAGAGCATATTCAAAAGTACCATTTCATAAGGAATAACGTTATCTACAAATTCATATGCGTAAAATTTGCACAAGGGGTCGTCTTTGTACGAAATTGTGGACAAACTCCTTAATTTTTTATGACTTGACAACACCCCATTTTGGTGTCCCAGTTCCTGCCTTTTCTGAATTATGATTATGGAAAATTGGAACTCAAATGTTAAATTAACTTGCCAGTTTTTAATCATATCTTTCTATCACACTGAAGTTTTCCTATTAGCTATGTTAAGATTAAAAACCCAAAACAATATCGACATAATGTTTCTTTAAAATTTAGTTTTACATCGCTCATTATAAAACTAATATTAGGAAATATGAATAGCAACTTTGATACACTTCGATGAAAATCAATGCAGGATATTTTATCGTGCAAAATTTTAGCTCTTTCGTCCCGAAATATCGGTCCAATTAGTCCCAGTGTGAAAGAAAATGACCCTAAAATATACTAGAAATACCCCTATATACTAGAAATAGACCCCTATATACTAGAAACGGTGTGGAACTCAATTTTGCAAATTGGTTCCTGTTTTCTGCTATTCTTAAAGCAATCTACCTTATCTCGGGGGACTGATACACTGATTACTTAAAAATTCACGATCATTCACCTTTACTATCCGAACTGATACGATGGTTGGTTTGGTTTTTTTGGGGGTTTTATGGCGCAAGGACCCTATTTGGTCATGCTGCAACAGACACAATAAACTATCAAATAATTGACGCAAGACATACAATATCAAGTAATTGACACCGCACAGTGAAAGCTTTTACTAACACAGAACACCGAATCCCCGTGTACACGACGGTCTTTGACTGGACCGAGTTTCGAACTCGCAACTCACCGGTTGCTAATCCGTTGCTCTTCCTCTGACCGTGGTTGGTTCAAAATTACGTGGTATTGTCCTCGGATCTTTCCCTTTGGGATTGATCCCGGACCGTCACCAATAGCCCGTTGTGTTGCTCCAGTGTGACGTTAATTGAAATACACCCCCCCCCCCGTTGCTCTTCCAACTGGGCTTCAGCGGCCTCATACACAAGCATGGTTGGTTGTTTCGGGTTTTACGGCACAAGGGCCGTATATGGCCAGGCTGCGCCAGACACAAGACATACAATATCAAGTAATAGACATACACACAATGAAAGTTTTACTGATACAGAAGAGAGAAATACACCCAGGGGGAATGCACTTGGCAGGAATCCAACCTGCGCCGCGACTGATACGAAAAACTCATATCTTTGAATATTAGTTTTCGTATGTCTGAGGTATGTTATTTCAATTAACGTCACACTGGAGCCACACAACGGGCTATTGCTGACGGTCCGGGATCAATCCCAAAGGGAAAGATCCGATTTTGAGTGTTTGAAGATAGAGATTTAGTTCTGCATCAAATGACACTGAATGTTTCGCAAGGATAGGTAGCTGAATTAACGTCGCACTGAGGAACACAATGGACTCATTAGCCCATTGTCTTTCTCCAGGGCGATGAGGACAACACCTCGCCGTTTTGAACTACCATCAGATGACAAGGTCAACGCCTGAGCTAGTACCCCAAACTTCCACACCACACCAACGGGAGGTAGGTATTTCAATTAACGTCACACTGGAGCAACACAACGGGCTATTTGCGGAGGTCCGGGATCAAATACGAAGGGAAAGATCCTTGGAAAACGCCAAGGTCAGATGACCGACGACGGTCCGGGATCCCTCTCGAAGGGAAAGATTCGGATATAACATGGCTGCCATAGCCCAGTTGGAAGAGCAACCCTGAGATGGCACCCCACTCTCCAAACTTCCACACCAACGTAAGGACATTTGAGGCCATGACAGATTTAACGTGCAACAGCCCCCTTTGAACACGACGGTGTTTGGTTGGATTCGAACTCGCACCCCTCCAGTTGCTTTTTCAAGTGGGCTACCGGTCGATGTCGGAAGCGCCAATTTAATGATCACCAGTTGGTGGGGAGAAATCATCCACTGAGATAGCTCTACATATATTAGGGTTCCCCCTAGCGTCTGCCCAAGGTCATCTTACCCAAGGTCATCTGCCTTCTGGCAATAGCCGCTCTATCACTAGATGAAAACCTGTAGACTAATGTGAATGTGGAACTCATAGACTTTCATTCCAGGTTGTCCAATGCGATCAGCCCTCTGAGCCCAACTTCCTGTCGTCGCTGGTGTCCCGTGTCCGGGAGACGGAGCCGCAGGAGATCAGGGAGTACCGGACCAGCTGCATCCGGGAGCCGGGCTGCAGCTGGAAGTGCTTGGAGGACGCCCGCTGCCACTGCGTTTGCGGCTCCGAGAAGAGGAGGAAGACCAAGAAGGCCACCAAGAAGCCCAAGGCCGCCTGATGAGCCGCTTCACCCTGTGTCATCTCACGAATCAGTATTGTCCTCATCTGTAAATAGTGCTTTTTCTCCTCCATGTTTTGACAATAAATGTTTTTCATTTTACCTTGATTGACTTAGTGCTCAAACATTATGTTACCATGCGTGGTTGTTTTCTTACCATTAATATAGGTTAACAGAAAGAGTGACTTCTTCAGGGATGCTTTATCGTACATTTATTAGAGATGGGTAACCATACACACTATTTACATACTTATATAATAGTCGCGTTCACATGATTGCTAAGGACCCTCACTACGTCCGATCTTCTCCGTGTCCACTCGAGTTCTTCTTCACCCCTCCAGTTCTCCTCCCCGTCCTCGGGGTTCCAATGGTTCCTTCCGGACAACATTCCTCAGTGTGTTGGTTATATAACACCAGGTTATATAACAGCATGAGTGCACCTGTACCAATTCTATGAGAGCCATCTTCAGTCTAATAAACCAGTCTGCGAAGATCTCACTTCTGCTGTCACAATTCTCTCGCATGTGGCACATATCGGGGTTACTTTAAACTGTAATTTATCGCGTTATCTATTTATCATTTAATCTAATTGATATTGACCAATCAACTCTGACATATCAATTAGGAATTTATTTGGAATTTTTATTGACGTCCTTTTATGGTATTCAAAAACCAAACCAACCGACGCCACGTTCAGAATACGTACAAGAACCCCCACACACACCTATATTTAATTTGTCAGCAAATACCTCTCATAAAAGAATCAATCAGTTTGATGGTCATCACTGATTTATAGGAAAATAAAGAAAAAATGGGAAATAGAAGATGAAAAGAAAAGCACGCAGCCAACAGGTGGACTCTAAGGGGTGCACTGTGATACCAAACTATCGCAGGTGGGGGGGGGGTCCACTTGGGAAGTCTAGGTTATTGAATTGCTTCGATCTCGTGGACTGGAAGAAGTCGAGTAGTTGTCCTATACGTTTCACGCAATCCTTATATTTAATGATAAATCCATCTAAACCCCATCAGATTCCTCCATCAGACTCCACTCCATCATAAATCTCCACATCAGACGTCCTTCAGGTATTGGAGATGTCTGATTGGAGGATTCAGTAATTTCACATTGGATTGCATAGTGGAGGTGAGCCTTCCACGTGCAGACTTAGCGTTCAGTTCTAAATCTACCGAGGTGGGGGTTTGAAGGAACATTACCCCGTCTATAACTGAGGTCTTCTTCAATGTGCTGTCTGGTGCTCACTTTGGGTACCTCAAGATTCATTGCCCAGCATGCGAACTAACTCCTAGAGTCTGAACCTCCCCCGAATATGAAGAAACATCCCTCGCATATTTTGCCTTCAACTCGATACTGTTGGCTGTCCCGATCAGAATTTCATATGAATTCAATGTCTGGGGAAGTAGACTGATACGAAACATCAAGGATTAGTTTAAAAACTTCACGCTTGGTAGGTAGTTGAATTAACGTCGCACTGCGGCAGTACATCGGGCTAGTGGTGACGGTCCGGAATCAACTCCTGAAGGGAAAGATCAAGGACAACACCACGTAATTTGGAACCGCGGTCGAATGACCACTTGCATCCCACTCTCGAAACTTCCACGCCATGCCAAACTTCACACTTGGCTGCAGGAAATGTTGAACTATGAATATACTAAAACTAAAAGCACTATTAGAGGGGCTCCGACGAAAAGTCAGTCGACCTTGGGTCAGTCGATTTTCGAATAGGATTGAAAGGTCGTTAGTTTTATGGCGCAAAGTCCATTAATGGACAAGCTGTGCCAAACAAGGTCGATGGGGGGAGGGCTACCGCACGCATAAGCATGAATGGCGATCGCAGTGGGTGGTTCAACAGCCAGTTTGGAGAGTTTTGCTTAAGTGCCAACCTATCTCATCTGACCGTGATTCAAAATTACTTGGTGTTGGACTCGGATCTTTCCGTTCGGGTTTGATCCCGGACCGTCGCCAATACCCGTTGTGTTGCTCCACTGCGATGTTAATTAAAATACGTATGTACCAACCTATCACCTTATTTAAGAATAGACTTGTCCAAATCCACATAACTCGACAACCTTCTCGCCGTAGCAGGACTATACTAACCGCTTCGTTGGTTGATTGGTAGTAAAGTTGGTTGGTAAGAAAATCCGAAGCAATGTTTCAAATTTGTACAACGTAGAGCTAGGTAGGGTAGTTGAATTAACATCGCACTGGAGAAACACAACGGGCTGGCGGCGACGGTCCGGGAATAAATCCTGAGTGGAAAGATCCGAGGACACCTCGTCGTTTTGAATCAAGGTCAGATGACGAACTCTGTCAATAAAAATATAATTCAAGTTCTTGTACAGTTGCGGAAAAATAAGCCAAAACACCCTTTCATCGATCATTCACGGTAGAGCAAATTCAAAGGTATAAAGGTTAATAAAGGTAAAAAGGTTCAATAGCGAAGGACGTCTTAAATTCATCTGCATGAAATTTGTATGAGCGATTCTTTTTATCAAATTCGTGCAGAAACTTCATAATTTCTAATAGCCACCTTAAGTGACTTCAAATGTCCAAATATATTGTAAAGACTTCGGCCGAGTGAGATAGATGGCGCTCTTGCGCATGCCCAGAACTTTGAAAAAGGAGGGAGAAAAAGAAAAACTGGGTGTGGCGGGAGACTTGTGGGTTGTGTTTTAGAGAATGATCGAGACTGGGTATTTTTGGGTATTTCAATTAACGTCACACTGGAGCAACACAATGGGCTATTGGTGACGGTCCGGGATCAATCCCAAAGGGAAAGATCCGAGGACAACACCACGTAATTTTGAACCACGGTCAGATGACGAAATGATCGAGACTGAAATGTTTTGATTTTGATATATACTACCTTTATTATTTTGTGTTGTGTGTCGTGCCTGTACTGTGTCTGTGAGTTCATTAAAATGGTTTAAACCAAAAAAAGGGAGTATTCCTTGTGATGTATGTAAAAGGTAATTAAGATTTTGAGCGAGTTAGTACAATATACTAAAATTTAACTTCGATTGTCAAGTTTTTTTCTATCCAGACGTTTTTGGGTTGAGAGTTGGGAAATTTGGAGTACATAAATCATCTATTATTTCTAGAGATTTGGTTTCATGACCTTTTAATCATATTGCGCCTTTTCGCTAAAAGATAAAAATTTTACAGGAGCGCCAAAAGAATATAGAAAATCGCTGAGCATCTTTTACTTTTGCAATTTGTACCTCTCTGAAAAGTGCGTAACATATTTCTTTATTTGATTTTTATGGTTACACGCTTCGAATTCAATCATCTATATCAGGGGTGTCAAACTGGCGGGCCGCATGTGGCCCCGAGGTAATTTTTTTGTGGCCCACGATGCTCTGAAATAAAATGAAAACAGGATAATATGTTATGAAGAAAATAGCACTTAGAAGAGATCGAGGCAATACCGTACACACAATTTCGTCATGTTAAAAATGTGCGGGCAACTATTTTCGTCCATGAAATTAAATAATGACCTACCGATAATAATTAATAAACCTACAGATCAAGATTAAGTGATGAACATCTATCTGCCATGATGAAGATTGTCTGTTATCAGTCTTTGAATCGAGATATTGGGAAACTAGTTAATTATTTGATGATATAAGGATATTAAACGGCGTATGTTCCACGAGAGGCTAAGATTTGAAAAAAAAATTGAAAATATACCATTTAACAATTTTTGTGAATTCTAGAGTTAAGATAATCTTAATAGGCCTTTTGGCGGAAAAATTACGTGCTTTACACAAATGGTTGGAACAACGCTAACAGTGATCTCAAGGAGGAAGTGTTGTAAATAGTGATTGAATAAACTTTTTTGATATTTTGGATATAAAAAAATTCGCTTACTTCTTTCATCCTTACAACGGATGGCGGGTTGGAATTGTTCATGCGTGAATTTTCTCGCACGAGCACGCTAATAGTTTTATTGGCTTTATCTTTTATTCATATCTTCCAAGTAATCTTCCTAACATTTTTAAATTTTCTATTGTTATTTTCAAAGATCAAAACAAAATGCACTGCATAATATTTCTTTTTATAAATAACCAGCTGAATTACCCGGCGTTACTCGGGTTGAAATGGTTAAATGTTGCTTGAAAAGTGAATTAGAATAATCACTTTTCTTTCACAGAAAAATGCAATCATTTAAGTTGTACGGAAAATACGTTTTAACTTTTTCATAGCTTCTACACTATACTTCGGACGCAAATATATACATTTAATTCCTGAATATATTGTAATATGTAAAAGATTAAGACATAAAGACAAACAGAAACGAAATTCCGACGAAAAAATGCAGAATTCTAAAAAACGAAAGATGCGCAGTGTCGAATTTCGACTGCCTGAGTGTATTCTGAAATAGAGCAATTCGAAAAAAGAGATTTCAAAAATATTGATGAAGACGATAATGATTTATGAAATTTAGTAATGCTCAAATATAACTGCAACATTTCGCTGTGGTAACTCAAATACACAAACACGGGATTCTAAATAAAATTTATAAAATAATAAAATATTCATTCTGGTTTGCAAAATCTAAAATAACAAAATTAAACTTTTATGATTGAGTTGAAGTTTTTCGTGTTCCATTACAAAATGTAAATTATGAAAAATCAAATATTTTAAATATCCTTTTTTTATCACTCAAATATTCATGTAAAAATATAAAACTCATCATAGAAATACAATAATAATAATAATGAACTTTAATTCAATAATGCACGTTACACCCGTCAAATAAAGTAGGAAATACTTATACAATCAATTAAAAGTTAGATTTAGTAATGCTCAAACATGACCGAAAGATGGCTTTGCCCGGGTATTTATCCCAATCATCTATTACACAGGAAAATGAATCAAATCAATCTATAGTGCAAAATCAAAGTATTTACATTAACAGGTTTTTAAAAGTATAAGGACAGTACACACATGAAGTAAAATATTTTACAAATTCACTGTAATATAAATGTAGCACCAAACTTAATTATACACAATATTTTTAGTTTAGTATGTTTCGTTTTACGAACGAGACCTCATTATAAAATAAGAGGCGAAATTTGCAAGTTAAACAATGCAAAGAATACGCTTAAATCTTAGTTATAAAAAACAAACAACCATCTTTTTCTCCATATATTTATTTATTACTGTTGCCAGATGCAGCTTGCTATTTATTGAGTAAATAATCATAACGAGTACGATTAAAAGTATAACGATTCGCAACACTCCCACCTTTTGTATTGATTTTAATCAAGACAAAACTTAATGAACTGATGAAAGTAGACCAAAAGGGGAAAATGTTTGCGAGAGAAAAACAACCTTAAAGTGATATTACAACAACTGGTATGAGAAACTACTATTACAGAATATTGCAGAGTAATACTTAAACTTAAATCTATAATATTGCTTAAAATTTACATTATTATAACTTAAAGTCTCTAAAGTAAAGTCAATAAAGTTTCTTTCTAGTCAAAGGTCTAGTCTCTGTGGCATCTTCACTTGACGACCACTTCGGGTACACTTTACTTCAGAAGTCTCTAGGGTATTGTCTCCAGAAACATCAGAAATCCGTGCTTCGGTGATGGGTGGTAAATCCTCGGACCGTATTTCTAAAGGATAGAGTCGTTGAATAGGCCGAATAAGAGTAGTATGAGCCAGTTTCAATCGAGCGACTCTTCGTTTTCCATCTTTGCCCGAGATCAACTCCTCGACCCGTGCTAAGGGCCACTCTATTCTCTTAGAATTATCAGATCCCACAAGAACGATATCACCCGCCTTCAATTTGGAACGTTGTTTATCTTCAGGATTTTTCACCAACGCAGCTAGATATTCTCTTTGGAACCTCTTGCGGAAACTCTCACGAACCTTTTGAAGGTAGCACAGTCTCTTTCGTAAATGGTTGCTGTCAATCAGATCTAGATCAACTGTGTCACGATGTAATGGTGGACCAACTTCACGCAAAAAATGGGCAGGGGTCAAAGGCTTTGGCTCTTCAGGATCCTCAGATGTGTAGGTTAGAGGTCTTTGGTTGATGGTACTTTCGCAGTCAGCCAACACAGTAAGCATCTCTTCGTAGTTGAGACTAGCTTTGCCGATGTTCCTCTTCAAAAGATCCTTGAGAACTCTAATGAGACGCTCCCACCATCCACCGTACCAAGGTGCACTTGGAGGATTAAAATTCCACTTTATTTGTTGTGCTGCACAGTCTGCTTGAATAGCTTCCCAGTCCAAATTTTGAAGTGCTCTTGCGGTACCTAGAAAATTTGTTCCTTGGTCTGTATAAATAACACTGCATCTCCCTCTACGAGCGATGAATCTTCGCAAAGCTTGAATAAAGGCATCAGTTGACAAAGACGTTACCAACTCAAGGTGCACGGCACGATACACAGCACAGGTAAACAATATGATCCAAGCTTTGATACATCCTCGCAGAAAGACTGGGCCAGCTAAATCTGCACCGGCGACTTGAAAGGCAGCAACTCTCTGAATACGATCGGCTGGTAACGGCGCACACTCTGTTGTCGCATGTTTCACGGAATGCCTCTTACAGGGAATGCACTTAGAAATCACTTCCCTGATAATCCTCCGTCCTCTGGGGATCCAAAATCTATCTCTCAAATGTCCCAGTATGGTCTGTACACCAGCATGATTTAGGGTCTTATGTGTATACTCAATTAAACGTCGAGTTATTGGATGATCAGGTAGAACAATTGGGCATTGAAAGTCCTCGTTATCTTCACCAAATACAAGGCGAGTTCTGACCTTCAGTACACCTTCGTCTTCATAAAATTTCATTGAAGTTTTATACTTCTTCCTGTTCTCCTCTGACCACTCGCTCTGAATCATCTTTATTAGACATAGTTCAGCACTTTGAAACTCTTCACTGGTCACTGATCCTTCAATCTTCTCTTGAACTTTACGAGAGTTGACCCAGAAACGGAGAATCCACGCAACCATCCGTACTATCATTGAGTATTTCGAAAAATATAAGAATCTTTGACTTACAACTTCTTTCTGTACACTTGCTGCGCTCGTCACTATCTTCCTGCATTCTTCCAGCGCTTCCTCCGGACACGACAAGCTCGTTTCAGGCCATGACTCTTCATCTTCTCGTAACCACAAAGGGCCCTCCCACCATTTCTGTTTGAAAAGGTCGGACCAATTACAGGAACGAGATGGTAAATCTGCAGGGTTTAATTCTCCTGGTATATGTCTCCATGCGTTGATATCCGTCAGCTCTCTTATTTCCTTTACTCTATTCCCGACAAAGGTATTCCAAGGTTCTTGTTTCTTAATCCATGCTAACGCAACCATGGAGTCACTCCAAAAAAATGTCCTAAGAGGCAACTTCAGAGATTCTTGAATAGACTTATATAACCGAGCAGCGATGGCAGCTCCTAATAATTCCGCTCTGGGAATCGTTGGACGGTTCATTGGCATCACTCTGGATTTTGCAGCCACCAAATTTATGAAAACTTCTCCTTGGTCTTCACATCGCAAGAATGCACAACAAGCATAAGCAAACACCGATGCATCTGAAAAAATGTGTAAAGTTGCATCATCGAGTTTTCCTCTAAACATTCTTCTTGGAATAGAGCATTGTTCAATCAGACTAAGATGTCTTGCCCAACTATGAAACCTCACTTTAAGATCCTCAGGAAGTTCTTCGTCCCAACTCAATTTCTTTCTCCAAGCTTCTTGCAGAATTAATTTTGGAACCAGCATTGCAGGGCAAGAAAATCCTATTGGATCGTATACGCTGTTTACTATTGAAAGTAAGATTCTTTTAGTTGGTGATAGACTTAGGTCGACAGATGTTTTGGGGGAAACACATGACATTTCATCTGTCTCACAATTCCACTTAAGTCCTAATACTGACTGAATTGAATCTTCTGAACTACCTGTAGAAAACCAGCATCGTAAATCAAAGCATCCAGCGGTCATTATCTCATTTGCCTGTCTCTTCAGAATTTGAAACTGATCTTCATCTTTGACACTGGTAATCAGGTTATCCACGTAAAACCCATCTTCCAATTTGCTCCTTGTAAAAGCCATATCTTCACCTTTAAATTTTTCCTGGCCAAGGTGATGCAGTATTGTTGCATTCAGCAGGAAAGGAGATGTAGTTATCCCAAAAACGACGCGGCAGTGTCTATATTCGACGATAGTTGAGCATTCAGGATCCTTCCACCACAAGAATCGTAACACATCTCTGTCTACTGGATTTACACTTATCTGCAAGAATGCTTGTTTAATGTCTGCTGTTACTCCCTTGGCACCCCATCTGAATCTGTTCAGTAATGGATGAATTTGTTGTGTCAAACTTGGTCCTGTACTCAAACAATCATTTAATGAAGCACCACCCTTAGTCTTGAATGAACCATCAAACACAGGCCGTATTTTCGTTGTAGTGCTTGATAACTTAATTACCGGTCTGTGTGGTAAGTAGTAGGCTGAATTCTTCACCTCTGAAAACTCAGTCTCTTCAATAATTCCTTCCTTTTGCCAATTCAAGAAAACTTCGTTATACGCGTTGAATGTGCCTTCTTGCACTATACGCTTCGTAACAGAACGAAGTCTGGCTGCGGCTACTTCACGATTGCTGTACAAGGGAGGATGTCCAACCAACCAAGGCAGTGTAACTTCATAACGTTGTTCATCGTTAACTTTCAGGGTTTCTTGAAAATGGATCAACGTGTCTTCTTCCAGCAGCTTCTTCTCATATACTTCTGTTGGATCAGTTATGCCCAAAACGTCTAGATCCCAAATGTTACGCAATTCAAAGTTCTTCAAAGCCAACGATACCATACTAAAAACTTCTTTTTTCTTGCCAAGACCCAAGATGGTCCAACCAACTAAGGTTTCTACAGCTGAAATCCCCGACTTGAAAATCTCTACTCTTCCTGTTAAAATGCTACCAAGGATATCCGCTCCAAGTAGGACTCTTATAGGCAGCGCATTTCTACCTACGTCAGTTAGGACTATCCCCCGGGAAGAGAGTTCGGAAATAAGGTTTTCATCTTGAATTCTAGGCAATGACGTACAAATCTTTGGCTGATCGAGGAATGAAACTGGTATCGAACATTTTCCGTCTAAACCCTCTATATTTACTTCATATTTTCCATGTTTAGCAGCAGGTGTTGTTCCTCCGCCAAATAAACCTTGTGACAATATTTCCGTACCTGAAGATTGGAGATTTAACTCTTTAACTAAACCAGTTTCAATATATGAACGGTGCGATCCATCATCCAATAAAGATCTTACACAAACCTCTTTGTCATTATTACGAAGTCTTAACATAACAGTCTTGAGATAAACTTCTCGTTGGGAAGACTGGGAAGAAAGCAGTGCTGTGGCCTTTTCTTCTTGCTCAAGCTCTTTAGAAGGAGAACTTACGGATCCTCTGCTGAGATTTGGACACATTATCACATAATGTCGTTGATTGCACAGCAAACACCTTACTTTGCTTCTACAATCTCGGAAAAAATGTCCTTTTTTGAAACATAATAAACAACATTTTGCATGTTTAACCGCATTTTTCCTTTCTTCCAAACTTATTGCAGAAGCCTTTCGACAATCTTGACTATTGTGAGGCTTATGGCAAAACAAACAATCGGGCCTTCCAAACGATTTATCAGGAAGCGACGATATTAAAGCAGCTGCTGTTGGTTCGTCTTGTTGAAAAGGCTTATTTATTTCTCGTTTGCATTTCTGTCTTCCAAAACCATTTTCCGCCAAAATCCTATATGTTCTTCACCTTCCACTTCATGAGATAAAAAGGCCAATAACGCTTCCAATAAATTTTCTTTTGTTACGTTTATCATATCTTCTTCGCCAATTTTGGCGTTTAATCTGTATCTGTCCCACGCCTTCAAAACATCAACGGGTAAACACGATTCAACCACCGGGTACAACATTGCTGCGTAATTTTTTGTAGTCACACCCAATGTTTCGAGTGATCTCAGATTTGAACCCAATTTGTCATAAAGTTCAGCAAGCCGGACATTTTGGCGATTCAGCACTAAAGCTAAAAGATCTCTAATATATACTTCAATTAATAAATCTGTCCTTCCAAAACGAGACTTCAAGTGGTCTATTACTTTCAAATAGTTTTCTTTGGAAGGTGGATAGCTCTCAACGATGTCTCTCGCTTTCGTATTTGGCTTAACAGACGCCAACAAATATTGAAATTTATCTTCCTCTTTCAAGCCATCATCCTTGTGTATGCGAGAAAACTGTCCCCAAAATGCTACCCAAGTTTTTGGAACAACCTCATATTCTTTCAAAATTATCTTAGGCAGCTTTAAATTCGCTCCAACTCGGGACTGAAAATTGCATGACTCGGCGACTAATTCTTTCTGAACATAAGAATCGTAAAATACTTTCACTTCAATAAATTTATCTCTATAAGATTCAGTTAAATCAAATTCTTCTTCAGAAATATCAGTTAACAGACTTATTTGAGAGTCCAAGTCAAACAACCTAGTCGATTTATCAACTATCTTATTATAAATAGTAAGAATTTCCTTACTTTCAATTTTCTCGGATTCTTCTAACTTCGCAAATTGATTGCAAGCTGTAGTAAAAGCACGACGTAGCTGTGTTCTTGCTTTCTTCAGATCTTCCAAGTTACTTGGAACATTTTTCTCCTCGGCCATTTTCATATGAAATTCCAAAGTAGGCTTAACTTTGAAGGAACACTAATCGTTGTATTCACAGTACAATATTTTCAAACGAAGTCGCAGAATTTCTTTTAATTCACGGACGCCATGTTTCGTTTTACGAACGAGACCTCATTATAAAATAAGAGGCGAAATTTGCAAGTTAAACAATGCAAAGAATACGCTTAAATCTTAGTTATAAAAAACAAACAACCATCTTTTTCTCCATATATTTATTTATTACTGTTGCCAGATGCAGCTTGCTATTTATTGAGTAAATAATCATAACGAGTACGATTAAAAGTATAACGATTCGCAACATGCACATTACACCTGTCAAATAAGAGTAACAAAATTACGCTTTTATGATCAATGAGTTTTTCGTTTGTGCTTTTCGGAATAACGGTGCTTGGGTTAGAAATAAATGAAATCGGTGTACACAAATTAAACTGAAATAGATAAAAAATTTTCAAAAAACAGAAGGTCGAGTTTACGGAATTTTTAAGAAAGAAAATCACTGCTTTCAACGCAGGATTCACATGTATCTATTCCGGACATTGTAAAATAAGTTACACGCCTTACCTTACACGCCGAATAAGCTTTTAGCTTATGAAACAGAATTCTACAAATCATTACGTATTCAATAAATTATTTAAGCACAGTTGGTCGAAATATACACCAACATTCCTTGAAAATAATCCTTGAACTCCTGAAAACCTTTCCTTGAATTTCCTTGCAAAAATAAATATTTTAAAATATTCTTTCGTCAATAAAATATCTAATTTATTTACTCATGGGAAGAACTAAAAAGTCAGTTCAAACATAAATATTGAAATTTAATTTGTTTCGGAAAAAATTGCTTTTCGATTAACACTGGTAAAGCAACCATAGCTGCCTAAAGCAATCAATCTATGCTCAATGTCGTTTCTATGGCGATTTCGAATAGTTTTTAGCCCCTAGGGCCAATAGAACGGGGGTTAAGAGTTAGCCTATGCTGACCGCAGTGTTCTAAAGTATAAGTGTACCAAATTTGGTGTGGATTGGTCAAACGGTGTAGATTTGTATAGAAAATATACATATATACATACATACACACACATCCTACTTTATATATAGATTTTTAGCACGTAATCATGAAATTAATATTCGAAAAGATACAAGTACCAAATATTTCATAACGTGAAATCTCATACTTTAATAGATTTAGAACTTTTAATAACTGCAAAATTTCAGCTTTTCTCACAAGTTTTGTACCGTTGTAATAAATTTAATATTTGAAAATGTATCAATTTTTTTGCATCAAAAATGACTGACTTCTGAGTAATAGAGGTGGTCCTTTTCCACTTAAAGCTGTCAATAACCCGTTCTGTTGCTCCAGTGTGACGTTAATTAAATATACCAATACCCCTTAAAGCTGCATTATATTTACCAAAGCACATGAGTATGTGTTATTAATTTATTGAAAAATTATACCGGATTTATTTTGAAAGGTTTTGCATTTTAATTTTACTGTATCTAATTTCTTAAAAAATATCTGCATTAAATTGATTTGTATAGAACAAGTTTCCTTCCTACCTTAACACAACAGAATATACTTTGTTGTACAGATCCTTATTTGCAGGACTTAACCACCAATACCCACACAACGAAACTTAACAGATATAAAAACAGAAGAAAAAACAACTTTCTTTTTGCAGTTGCCGTTAATGGTTATATGGATTAAAACGAAATATGAGAGGCATTTTCTGAGGGTTGCGAGTTCGAATCCAACCGAAGGCCGTCGTGCTGCACGTTAAATTTGTCCTCAAATGTCCTCACGTTGGCGTGGTGTGGAAGTTTGGAGAATGGGGTGCCAGTTCTGGTGTTACCTCGTCATCGGATCGTGGTTCAAAATTATGGGGTGTTGTTCTTGGTTCTTTCCCTTCGGGTTTCATCCCGGTTTGTCGCCAATAGCCCGATGTGCCGCTCCAATGCGGCGTTAATTATATATAAATACCTACCATACCAAATACCTTGATCAAGGACCGCCACTAATAACCCCTGTTGCTCCTGTGTGACGTTATTTAATTACCTATCTAACTAGCCCTTCGGGTTTGATCCTGGATCGTCGCCAATAGCCCGTCGTGTTGTTCCAGTGTGACGTTAATTAACATACCTACCTACCCGACTGGGGTACTTCCACTCCTCCAAAGGGCCGCGGTGGCCCGGTTGGAAGAGTAACGAACTAGCAACCGAAGGGTTGCGAGTTCGAATCCAGCCAAACACCGTCGTGTACAAAGGGGGCTGGTGCACGTTAAATCTGTCGTGGCCTCAAATGTCCTCACGTTGGCGTGGTGTGGAAGTTTGGAGAGTGGGGTGCCAGCTCAGGTGTTGCCTCGTCATCTGACCGTGGTTCAAAAATTACGTGGTGTTGTCCTCGGATCTTTCCTTTGGGATTGATCCCGGACCGTCACCAATAGCCCATTGTGTTGCTCCAGTGTGACGTTAATTGAAAATACCAAAATACCAAATAAACCCCAAATAGAAAACTAAAAATTGCATTTTTCGCTTTCTGTTTTTTTTATTTGGTTTATCGATTCACATGATTTTTACAGTCTATTTGTATATTTGTACTTGCAATCTTTTTTAAATGAAATTGTCTGTTCATATTTCTTTCACAGATGACACTGCTTTTCATGATAAAGTAGAGAGCCGGAACACAGTGACTTAAGTATTTTATTCCTCTTAAATACAATTTTTCGTTTGCAACAATTGAAATTGTCTTTTCGTTTCTATTGTTTCGCGTTTTGTTTGAGAATCGCATTTAAATATTTCGATATCTTTCGCTAAAGCACTGACCAAGTCTTTTCCCTTCCCTTTACCATAACTTTAACTTCTACTTCTATTATTCATGGTGATTTGTTTATGGATGTTGTAGAGGTTAGATCGTATTTTTGCGAATGAATAGAAATTTTTTAAGTGATATGACACTCTTTTAATAAGCGTGTTTGTATGTTTTGAAAATGTCCCTTCTTTCTGGTACGCTCTTCAAGTGCCGGTTACCGGTTTCTTGGGTGAATCGGTCTTTTACCACTGGTGAAAGTTTGTTTGCCAAGACCATCCTTGGTACGTGTGCTAAATTATTACTGTTTTGTATTATTTCTTTATTTAATTTGGATTGAACACTTAAAGGCCAGCTCGTCTTCATGATGGTATTTCCATTGTTACTTTAAAATAGCTCTAAGTGGATACATGTATTATCTGCTACAATCTAGCTGAGTATTAGCTGCATTCCTCACAATATTGTGAATTCTAAAATTTATATTTGTTAACTGAGTTAATGTACAGAGATATTTAATCCTTATTGTATTTTATAGCACCGTATGATTATAAACGTATGATTGGCATACAAGCGAAAATATTCCTAAAATACTCGTCAAGAATGGCAACTGGTTGTCAAAACAAAACTTAAAAGTGTTTAAGTTTTTTAAAACCAAGTTTTGTTTCGGGCGGGAAATGTTTAGCAATTGCCCATAGGATGGCATCAAACATTATCATTTGAAGCTTGTTTGTTCCTCCATGTAAACTCCGTGAGGTAGGACTCGAGGTGGTGGCGAGATGTTCCTCGATGTTTTTTATTTCGCCATTTTGAACTTTCCCAGTTGCGTTCTATATTCTGTGTGTGCATGCCAGTTTCCGAATCAATGAAATTGTATTTGTGGTTTATTTGGCATTGAATATAACCAGATTGTTCCAGTTCTTCCGTCTTATACCCCTTCCAACATTCGGAAAAAATGGTCGATCCATCTTTAATGTGTTTTTTTATTTCGTTCATTAATGTCGTAGCACTACGATCGGGGACCATAACAAGAAATGTTTCTCTTGTTTTGCGCCCCCAAATATCCATTGGGGTGGGAATATTCTTCCAGCATTATTTTTACGAACAATTAAAGGTCATTGGTTATTTTACTTTAGTTCATACCAGCGATTAATCGCTGGTATGCGGTTAATACAAAAGTACCAAAATAACTTCCGACCGCTTATTCTGAACACTGATTAAATGAAATTTTATGATTAATGAAATATACTGTTACCATGAATCACATCCCCAAATCTTTAATATCATTGTTCTTGTATATTTCATATTATATCACGTCCCCAAATCTTTGATATTATTGTTCTTGTATATTGTGGGACCACGGTAGAACAGTTGAAAGAGCAACAAAAGGTTGCAAGTTTGAGACTCGGTCCAGTCGACCGTCATCTAAACGGGGCTGTACATGTTAAATGTTGCAGCCTCAAATGCCCTCAATTTGGCATGGTGTGGAAGTTTGGAGAGTGGAAGATGGGGTGCCAGCTCAGGTGTTGTCCTCGTCATCTGACTGGCTCAAAATGACGAGACGTTGTCCTTGGATCTTTCCCTTCAGGATGGATCCTGGATTATCGCCAGTAGCCCGTTGTGTTCCAGTGTGACGTTAAGTAACTACATACCTTGTATATATTGATCTGTATTTATTCAAAACACTCCCTTGTATTTTACTGCAACCAGGCAAATATACAGAGGAAGAACTCAGGGGGCATACTCTAAAATGTTTATGACGTTACAGAAAGAAATTCTGAAGTTCGCTTAATTAGTGCAAGTACAAGTTTCGTTTAACGCATTAGAAAAACTGTGAATATATATTAAAATATATTTGAAATGGAATGCTTGTTTAAAATTAGCAATTTGACTGCCGTTGAGTAAGCAAAGAATGTGTATGCTCCTGTTTATTCTCCTAGTGACCAACAACATATTAAGTGAAAGGGCCTACAGTGTTTGAGATATTTAAAATGCAATGATGGAAAGCACACCAAAGCTAATTTAATCAGCGTCATTTGAAGCTTCGTTCATCACACTGGTGAAAAGAACGTGGCTATGTCTGGAAACAGTCCAAAAGTCATTCAGCATAATGTTCAATTAGAATTACATGATCTCTTAATTGGTACCCAAATGATCTGTACTCTCTTCTGTTTTACCCTAGGGGCCGTTGTGGCTCAGTGGGTATGCCCATTGCACTAGCAACCTTCAAGTTGTTGCAGGTTTGATTCCTGTCAGGTGCATTCCTCCCTGGGTGTCTATCCCTTCTGTGTCAGTAAAAACTTTCATTGTGTGTATGTCTATTACTTGGTATTGTATGTCGTGTCTGGCACAGCATGGTCAAATATGGCCCTTGTGCCATAAAACCCCTAAATAACTTTCTTTCAGTTGGAATGGAAAGCCAGAAGAGAAGATTGGGCCCCTCCAAAATTATTTTCGGAGTACATGCCTGTAGTCTGTTCAATTGTTGTAAATGGTTTCATTATATTCACAATAGAACTGTACAAGGCAATAAGCAAATTTATGTTTTTATTTTGCATGTTAGCATTGATTATTTTTTTTACATATAATCCTTGACCAGTAATCTCGGTCTTCTGCACTACAAGGGGCTTTTCAGTGTAAACATGAACTACCGCAATAAACTTCTGTCTGTTAGAACTAATTGCATTTATTGTCATTTGCACATTAATTGTTGCAATTTATTTATATTGTTTATTTTATGAGCAATATTCCAAAATTACATTTAGGTAGCACACCAAGCTGCATCAAGAAATTATGAAAGTTACCAAATTTAAAACGGGAACTACATACACCCACTTTATCCGCCACTTAAATTTACAGGAAATCTTCTGATAAACAGATTATAATTAATGGCTTGGGTTTAGACTTTGGGCAGAATAGAATACACAGTATTACGGATTAAGTGGTCGATTGGTTAGAATTTGCATCATACCAGTGAGAATATTCGTGAAACTTGGACTTTAAAATTGACGACTCAGTTCAGTCGTCAAAACAAAACTTTAACCCTCTGAGGAGTTTGCATGCATTTATGCATCCTGTATCACTTCTAATCAGTTTCAACCTTCTTGAGCGATGGATTCTTTCAACCAATCCATGTGGTTATTTAGTTATTATTTGTGTTGTGTTTTAGAAAAAGTAATATTACACCATCCAGAAATCTTGTGGCACTCAAGGGTTAAATGAGCTGGAAAGCATGTGTTGGAAGGTCTGAAAGCAAAAACATCGCCCATAACAGCCATATGTGTTTCCACCTTCAAGGGCACATTTCCTTTAGGTGTTCATAGACCCAAGGTACTCTAGTGATTTTTCTTTCCCCATGGGTTTTACTGTCTTTAGTAAACATGGGAGTCTCTCTACAAGGATACGCAGGGGCCTTTGTGGCTATGCCCACTACACTAGCAAACTTTGAGTTGTAGGTGGCACAGGCTCGATTCCTGCCAGGTGCATTCCTCCCTTGGTGTATTTCTCTTCTGTGTGAGTGCAACTTTCTTTGTGTATGTGTCAATTACTTTTTATAGTATGTCTTATGTCTGGTGCAGCATGTCCAAAGATGACCCTTGCGCCATAGAACTCCAACACCAACCAACCCGGGATACCCAAGTGATCTTTTTCTGCTTTCATCACACTACTCTGTTCCCAATACCTCTTTTTTCCCCTTTCACGTAAGTTTTCACTTCACGTTGTCTTGTGTTTGGTGCAGCTTGGGAGAATATGGCCCTTGCACCGTAAAACTCCAAACCAACCTAACCTAATGTGTTTCCAGCCTCAAATTGCACTCTTCCAGATGATAAAATCTGATATTTCACAAGGGCCACGTTAGCCCAGTTGGAAGGTAACGTATTAGCAACAGGAGGGTTTCGAGTTCTAATCCAACCTAAGGCCGTCGTGTACAAAGGGCTGGTGCATGTTAAATCTATCGTGGTCTCAAATGTCTTCATATTGGCGTGATGTGGAAGTTTGGAGAGTGGGCTGCCAGTTCAGGTGTGACCCTGTCGTCTGACCGTGGTTCAAAATTATGCAGTGTTGTACTCGATCTTTCCCTTTGGGGGTTGATCCTGGACTGTCGCCAATAGCCTGTTGTGTTGCTCCTGTGCGACGTTAAATAAAATATCTACCTACCTGATATTTTATGAAGCTCTGAGGGTTGTGTTGCTAAACATGACTAACAATTGTTTCGAACTGATGCAGCAGCACTATAATAATATTTGTTTTTTCCAGGGTCTCTTATTGGTAAGGGAAAAATTACTGGAACTGGCATGGTGAAGAAAAGACTTCCTGTCGAGACCGACTCCAAGAAACTGGTCGAATACTGCTGCGGCAGCAACATTTTCAAAGAGGGGGAAGACACAAAGCTCAAGGACGATGCCGAGTACCCCGATTGGCTGTGGAACCTGCGGCTGGGTCCTCCCCCTCCACTCGAAGAGATGGACCCCAACACCAAAGAGTACTGGGAGCATCTCTTTTTCCTGCATCGCATTCGCAAATTCAGGCTCTCGAAAATAAAACAAAAGAAAAAGTTGTTTGTGAACGAACAAGACAAAATTTTCAAACTGAAACAAATCAGATTCCGCGCTCTGGCTCATAAATACGATCCGGGTTACGACGAGCCTCCGACGTTTGATAAAAGTGGATGGAAGATTATCTAACTGTGAAAGGATGTATTTGAAGGAATAAAAATAGTGTGTGATTTTATGTTTGTTTTTTTATGTACGTTTAAGGATGAGCTTCGCCAGGTTCATAGCATTTTCTCCGAAGGCTTCTCCCACCTTTTGCTTCAATCATAATGCCATAGAAACATTACATGAAATGATATTTTGACTGTTCAGGCTCATCTTTCTGAATTTTACCTGTGAGGTAAACGAAACAATTAAACTATCTTCTGGGTATTTTGATTGTTTTTTGACGTTTAAAATTTTTGGAGGTGGGCTCAAGCTCTATAGGTTCCCTCTCTAAATGCAACATCTGGTTTGAAGAGTAACGGACTTGCAACCGGAGGGTCGCAAGTTCGAATCCAACCAAAGATCGTCATGTACAAAGGGGCCTGGTGTACTTTAAATCTCGTGGCCTCAAATGTCCTCACGTTGGCGTGGAAGTTTGGAGAGTCGGGTACCAGCTCTAGTGTGACCTCGTCATCTGACCGTGGTTCAAAATTACACGGTATTATCGGATCTTTTCCCTTCAGGGGGTGATCCCGGATCGTTGCCAATACCATGTTGTGTTGCTGCAGTGCGGCATAAATTAAATACCTACCTAAATGCATCCTTGGTCACTTGAGTCTAGGTGAATGGAGAAGAGTTTTCGGTTATCTCTGGTCACAATTTCTTGGCAACAAGAGACATTATCGGCAGCATTTGCATTTACTTTCAGCTTTTACCCATTATGGGGCTCTGTCAAGTGGTGTAACAAAAAACTACAATACATAGGTACATATTTAGCTAAGTTAAAGCTTCTTAAGTTGAGTTAGCTGCTTTAGTCCATAAAATATGACAAAAGTTTTCTTGGGATCAAAGTAATTAGTAATTATAATATACATGTGAAAATCTTTATTTCAGAAAAATATAAGAATGTTAAGACTGGGAAATATTTATTTCAATCGTATTTCATAAAACAATTTCTACAGTATTTGTATAAACTGATTTCCAATAATTTAGAAACTTTGTTTACTTTACCTACTTCAATGAGTATTTAAGATTATGGCTCAATGCAACAGGTCCCTTGGTTTGAATCCTCATCTGAACATGGATATTTGTAATGGTACAGAATGTACTTTAATCCATAGGGCTGTGATCGAAAAAAAATGTAGATCACATTACTTAATGTTGAGTATGCTCTGCTGTTGAAATGTTACTTGGTTATTGAATTTTATTGCTGGACTCGATAATTTTAATTTAAAATGCTCAGAAACGTATAATGAAATATGTAAATCTAATTTAAATAACTTGGTTTAGTAGGAACTTTTGTGTGCTTAAATAATTTGGTTTTGAAAATTCACTTTTACTGTTTTCTAATTTGACATTGCTAATTTTGAAATCTGTGTAACGATATTTATAAGTTGTGCACTTGTTGCATGTGTCAACACAAATTTACAATTAAACTATTGCATCTGTTCCAAAAACATTTTTGCAATGAATAAATTTTAATATTGAACTCAACTCTGCAAATAGTTAAGGAATCGTTGAAAGGGCAGAAAAAAATGTATTGCATGTTTGCGTTTAGCTTTTTCTGCATTTCAAACACTGCAATTCAATTCCAAAATTAGATCTTGCATCATTGCTTGAGCAAAAAGAATCTCATAAAATTTGTTGCTTCTCTTTCACTACATTCTTAAATCTTTTGAGATTATACAAAAATGATAAATACAACTTCAAATTTACCCAAATAATTAATTTTGGCTTAATTAATACGTTAAAACAGGGATTGTAAAATGTATTTTGGTTTTAAATTTGTTAAATTTTTCTTAGTTTTAAAAAATTATGTTGCTTGTTTTAGAAATAATTTATCCTGATATTGATAGCTACATATATTTCCAATACCGATCTAATCTTTCAAATTTTTGTTATTTTTCTTTACTTCGTGCTTTGCTCGAGAGATGGCGCCACGTCAGGTGTTTTTGTGTTTGACCAACATTCGGAGTAATTTAGTAGGCTTTCCTCCGCCGCTCTCGCAGCATCAGTTTTCCTTTTGCCCGCCAACTCTCATGCTAAACTGAAACTGGTTTCTGCCTCGGATGGACGATGACCTACGCATCGATTTAGGTGATTTCAGTTCGGACACAGCATTTTTTCGTGCCACAGCGACGATCGCACCGCAACGGTCTTGTTTGTGCGTGCTTGTTGTGTATGTGTTTCGTTCGCACCAACCTCTTATCGAACCGGATCAACAAAAGCGTGACGTTTCCCGTTTGTGTGCGATCTTTGGAATAAGAAAAGAAAACTACGTTTTTCACTCTTCGCTTTAGTGTGAAATAATTGTGCAATTCATGTCGTGTTCCAAGTCCAGTGGAATGTGATGCTTACTTTGGAATTATTATTTTCTCACGCCGATTTCAATTTGGATTTACATTATTTTCGAGAATCAAGGTAAGTTTTTTTGTTTACATTCTCTGGGATTGTCCCGATCATTTGCGTAAACAAAGCAGTTGATAAGGGTGTTTGTTCTGTCCTTTCGCTGGGTTACCTGGTGACATACAAAAAATATTCCATTCGAATTTCTATTTTTAACCGAAGAAGTCGAGAGAATAAAAATATTGATTATTATGGGATCTTGGCTTAGATTCAAAAGTGCTTGGAACAACTAGCTCTAAGTAAATACGCGGTAAACATTTACTGTACGGTCACCCTTGGCGACTTTTTCAAAATCTCGCCAAAAGTCGCCAAAATGGCGACTTCTTGCACGAGCGAGATTTAAAGAAAACAGCGTAGTGAAAAATGGGTAAAGATGTAGAATCCGAGACATGTTTGTAGCCAAATCAAGATGGCGTCCAAAGCCAGGATGTTCTTAAAAAAACCGCGGACTTTCCTACGCGAACAACCTTTTGTATCCTTATAGGGCAATAATAAATGAGGAATGCTCAAACAAGCAATAATAAGTAAAAAAAATTAAAATAACGGTCTAATTAATCCTGTGGATGTTCTTAAAAAAAAACGGGGACTTTCCTACGCGAACCTTTTGTATAGGGCAATAATAAATGAGGAATGCACAAATAAGCAATAAGTAAAAAATAAAAATAACAGTCTAATTAATCCTGTGGATGTTCTTAAAAAAACGCGGACTTTCGTACGCGAACAACCTTTTGTATAGGGCAATAATAAATGAGGAATGCACAAATAAGTAAAAAAAAATAACGGTCTAATTAATCCTGTGGATAGTCTTAAAAAACCGCGGACTTTCCTACGCGAACAACCTTTTGTATAGGGCAATAATAAATGAGGAATGCACAAATACTCAATAATAAGTAAAAAATATAATAACGGTGTAAATAATCCTGTGGATGTTCTTAAAAAAAACGCGGACTCTCCTACGCGAACAACCTTTTGTATAGGGTAATAATAAATGAGGAATACACAAATAAGCAATAATAAGTAAAAATAAATAAAACTTACGGTCTAATTAATCCTGTGGATGTTCTTAAAAAAAAACGCGGACTTTCCTACGCGAACAACCTTTTGAATAGGGCAATAATAAATCAATCACCTTCAAGCTCTCCGGTTTTGCTAATATATTCCGTTGCGACCCGGTGATATATTCCGTTGCGACCCGGTTAAGCGGTAACCAATTACAATCCTTCTAAAAAGCTAAGACATCAACACAAAAAGAATTCAAATTTTAAAACGGTTACCAATCATAGAACGCAAAACATCGATATTTTGTTAAAAAATATGCGTTCGTTAAAAAAAAAAAGCGCTCTTTCCTTCCGAAAAACCAACCTTTTCCAAAGTCCAATAGGGTTGCTGCAATTCCTTGTCGGGTCGGATGGGGTTGCCATATAAAATAATTTATCGCCAATGTGGAAAAAATCGCGCCAAGGGTGACCGTACAGTAAATCTGATCCAAATACGCTTCTAGTGTCTAATTTTGAAATGCGTCGGAACAGTTTTGTTGCGTTCTTGTCATTTAAGTGTTTAACGCTTATGTGAAGGGTGATTATAAGCGCTGACAGGTGAAGTAAAATGCCCCAGCCACCAAAATAAACCAATCGTGCTGAAAATGTTTTAGCACTAGGATCGAAGCAGTTTGTTTTCAATAGGCTTTATTTCGAATTTTTTTAATCTTAGATATACTTATTGTTTTTATTTATAATTTTTTATCGATGTATTAAAGTCGTTAAATCGCGCAGAATTATACATCATGAACTATACTTGGTTGCATGAATGGATTTTCTTTAGATCGCACATTTAAATACATTGAAACCTTTTTAGATAGTTTTGTGAGTTGAGAGTTTATTATCAGATTAACGTGTGATATTTATTTTAACGCAGGTTATTTTTCCATTTGTTGTGCTTAAATATCTTACTAAAGCACCCAAAAATTGCATGTCGGATAAAAACGAACTTGGAAGGATAACTTCGTTATGGGAAGAAAAAAAAGCTTTTATAAAATAATAGCTATATTGAAATATTCAGCGCATAGTAAACGCTCATAAGCGTTTTGCTAGCGCGAATAAGCGAGTTTACAAAGCCATTAAATAGTGTTAGAAAAGTGAAGTGGAAATGAAGACTGGGTTATTTTAAATGTGCTTCTTTCAAAATGTTTTATACTTAAATGTTAGATTTTTGAGAAATAGTTTACCGATAATCGTGAAAATCTCGCTGAATTAGACTGAATAGTCAAGCACCAGCTCGTGTTAGATAAGTCCGGGAAATGTAAATCATTTGCCGGCCTCATGTTGGAAGTAAACTATGCAATGTTAACAATTTGTCGTCTTTTAAATTAGCTGGATTTGGACATTTTTTTAAAACTTTAATAACACCCGTTTGGTTGTTTAATTATTAAATAGGTACTATTATTATATATTACTTTTCTCCAACGAATTCTCTTCGGTGCTGTGATTGGAAAGATTAGAGAACTACAATTCTTACTATTATTGATTGACTTGATCCTATCACTACGAATTAATCCTTTACTTCTGAACCGAAATCCTAAGTGGTTAGCGTTCTGCTTTTAGGTAAGTATTTTAATCAACGTCGCACTGGAGCAACGCTACGGGCGACGGTCCGGGACCTAACCCAAGAGGAAAGATCCGAGGACAACAAACACTACGTAATTTTGAACCACGGTCAGATGGTGTCATCTGAGCTGGCACCCCACTTTACAAACTTCCACGCCGACGTGAGGACATTTGAGGCCACGACAGATTTAACGTGCACCAGCCCCCTTTGTACACGACGGTCTTTCGTTGGATTCTGGCTTTGGGATGAAATGCGTGATAACTTTTCGGCTTGGGGAAGCGTAACATCAAGATTTCATATAATGACCTGGAGATAACGATTTGGAGACACGTGTATCTAGGAATTAAATTTGTGATCTTGATACACGGATTATTTTCGCCGTGCACACGAGGACATCTATTAAGATTTCATCATGTACACACATCAAATATTATGTGCAATGAAGTAAGCTAGACAGATCAATCAGTATTTGTTTTCTAGTATCTTTTTTCTTCAGATTGTTTTTTTTTTTCTAATTAAGATATTGATTCGTTAAAAACACCTTTCCATTGTGACGTTAATTTTAAAGAAAATACCATACCACCAAAATATGCTAAAATATCGATGTGATTTTTTAGTTGTTAAAAAATAGTGAATACTGAGCTGAGATCAATGGCAAAAATCTAAACAGATCCCATAATTGTTACGTACCGTCGCCAATAGCCAGCTGTAGTGCAGCAGTGCGACGTTACTTAACTACCTACCCAAATGGAACCTAAAAATACATTTGGAGTAACCATGAAAATTGAAATTGCGCTCAAAAGTGATGTGATTCACGCAGTTATATTCTAGAATTAAAGAAACCGCAAGCGATAAAAGTAATTCCGTTTAAATGCGAGTATTCGATGCGGTTGTCATAGTTCGCCAATTTGGTGTCACAATTCTAACCATTACCATTTGGTAGCGATGGGCGAAACTTGTTTTACAATTAAGTCTTAACGGTTATTTCGGTACTTGCGTATTAACCGCATGCCAGCGGTTAATACGTAAGTACCGTTATTTCTAATAGCTTATATTAACTGCTCTTCCGATTAACAATAATAATAAATTTAGAAAGGATGGGTGAATAAATTTAAGTTAAATGCTGTTGGAAATGGACATTAAAAATTAATTCAAACAGTAACTGCTTAGTGAAAAGGAATCTCGACTTTTATTCTTATAAATATTTTTATTTTTTAAATTAAATTTAGTCGTTTTATGTCGAGTTTATCGATGACTCAATATTTTATAAGACAATTTCCTACTGTTTTTTGTTTTAACTACTATCCGAATAACAGTCGTGGCACAGTCGGTATGTCCACTGCGCTAGCAACCTTCGAGTTGTAGGCGGTCCGATTCCTGTCAGGTGCATTCCTCCCTGGGTGTATTTCTCTCTTCTGTTTCAGTTAAACTTTCATTGTGTCTACTTGATATTGTGTCTATTGATATTGTGTCTGGCGAAGCATGGCCAAATGTGGCCCTTGAGCCATAAAACAAACCAGCCAAATAACAGCCTGGAATAAAATCGACTGGTTAAATAATATAAATCGCAGTTTTATAGCTGCATCCTTTTGTAAAAGAAACGTGACGTGTGTGTGCGGACGAATACGAATCCCAAACGTGCCTCAGATGTCCCCACGGTGGCTTGGTGCGAAAGTATGGAGGTATTGACCTCGTCATCTGACTGATTCAAAATTACTAGGCGTTGTCCTTTCCCTTCGGCCCGGTTGGAAGAGTAACGGACTTGCAACCGAAGGGTTGCGAGTTCGAATCCAGCCAAACACCGTCGTGTACAAAGGGGGCTGGTGCACGTTAAATCTGTCGTGGCCTCAAATGTCCTCACGTTGGCGTGGTGTGGAAGTTTGGAGAGTGGGGTGCCAGCTCAGGTGTTGCCTCGTCATCTGACCGTGGTTCAAAATTACGTGGTGCTGTCCTCGGATCTTTCCCTCTGGGATTGATCCCGGACCGTCACCAATAGCCCGTTGTGTTGCTCCAGTGTGACGTTAATTGAAAATACCAAAATACCATACCTTTCCCTTCGGAGGGCCGCGGTGGCCCGGTTGGAAGAGTAACGGACTTGCAACCGAAGGGTTGCGAGTTCGAATCCAGCCAAACACCGTCGTGTACAAAGGGGGCTGGTGCACGTTAAATCTGTCGTGGCCTCAAATGTCCTCACGTTGGCGTGGTGTGGAAGTTTGGAGAGTGGGGTGCCAGCTCAGGTGTTGCCTCGTCATCTGACCGTGGTTCAAAATTACGTGGTGCTGTCCTCGGATCTTTCCCTCTGGGATTGATCCCGGACCGTCACCAATAGCCCGTTGTGTTGCTCCAGTGTGACGTTAATTGAAAATACCAAAAATACCTTTCCCTTCGGGATGGATCCCGGACCATAGCTAATAGCCCGTTGTGTTGCTGTAATGCGACGTTAATTAACTACCTACTCATAGTTACCGCCCTTTAGCATCGATTCTGATTCCGAGTTTTCGTCATCTGACCGCGATTCAAAATTACGTGGTGTCCTCTGGTCTTTCCATTTGGGATTGATCCCGGACCGTCACCAATAGCCCGTTGTGTTGCTCCAGTGTGACGTTAATTGAAATGCCTACCTAGCAACTCACAGAAGCGAGAAATACAAGTAGGAAGGAATCAGCTAGCGCAGAGCGTCACTCGAGTCAAACACTCGGAAACCAACCAATTCTAATTTGGGAATTAGGAAGGCAACTCACGAGTTCTTTTATTAAGATTTAAATCTTCACATTTGCCACCGTTCGGTTAAGTGAATGGAACGGTTCGTCCTGACATGTGAGAGCGAACGCATTCCTTCCGCAGTTCATTATGGAGAATGACAAGCGATGGACTGGTGTTGCTTATGGGAAGCCACACTTACCGTACGTGCTCCGGGGTTCCCCACTGCTTGGCGCTCTCGTCTTCTGCGCATGAGAAGGAACTTGCAATGGCTGAGCTTTAAATAGGTCACAATTGCGGAAGGAATTGACATCGCACTGGAGCAACACCGGGCTATTGGAGGTCACGATTACGAAAAGGTAGTTGATTCACTTCGCACTGGAGCAACACAACGGGCTATTGCCGACGCTCCGGGAACCATTCAGATCGGAAGACGAGGCACCTCCAAACTTCAACACCACGCTAACGTAATCCACATCCAAAGGACATAAGAGGCCACGGTCACCAGCCCCCGTTTATACGGTTGCTAGTCCGTTGCTCTTCCAACTGGGCTAGAGTTTGATCCCTGATCGTCGCCAATAGCCCTTTGTGTTGCTCCAGTACGACGTTGATTAAATACCTACCAACAGGGCTGTCGCGGTAACTGGAACGTTTACGTTTATCCTGCCCCTGGATTGAACGAATGTAGTCCGACTCCTGCAAGTCGGCACGTTTGGAATGGTGCACAATCAGCAGATTTAGAGATTGGATCATAAGTTTCCGAGACACGTAATGCAAAGACGTTGAATTCATAACAGCGAGTAAATAGAGATAGGGTGCCCCATTTAAGGAAAGCGTTTCGTAATTTCCTTTCTTGCTATTCCAAAAATCTTCGTTCTAAGCGATTTTTAACGCCAATGGGTGAGATTAAATGCTGCATTGCACGATACCTTCTTAGGACTTGGGAGATCAGATTACTTTTATTCGGATGAGCAAGTGATTGCAGATAGGCAAAAGTTTAGAATGAAAGAAAAACGGATTTGATTTCGTAGGAAGTAGTTTTCAAATGTCTTATATCGCGATTATTAAACGATAAAAATGCATGGGCCAAAAATACAAAAAATCAGCTATAAGTTTAAAATTTTGTGTGCAGTTAAAAAACAGAAATGCTAGCCTTTTGTAATGCTTTCTTCGCAATCCCGCGGAAGCGCGGACGGAAGAGTATCAGATTAGCAACCGGAGGGTTGCGAGTTCGAAACTGGGTCCATTCAAAGACCGTTTGCTTAGTGTGGACGTTTGGAGAGTGGAGTAGATTTCTTAAATCGTTTGTGTCCAAACCGGGATTTTTCGTCATCTGACCATAGTTCAAAATTACGTGGTGCTGTCCTCGATCTCTCCTTTCGAGAATGATCCCGGACCGTCGCCAATAGTCCGTTGTGTTGTTCCAGTGCGACGTTAATTAAGTTCCCCACCTCATCTAATTATCTTTTAGTTGCTCACTTTTTCAAAAACTAAATTTGATTTGAGCCTTTAGCTGCCGTTTGTTTAATTCCAGAACCTTGTCGCACAGACGGTCCTCCATAAAATTCAATCTAATTTCGATCCCATCGGATCCCACAGCCAAACCGAATCGCAAAGGATCGCGGAAATGGCAACAATCGCGTCTCCAATTGGCAACATCGTCGCGTCGATCCAACTGTTTGTCGACCAGCCTTTCGTGCCGCGCAGAAAATGTGTATTAAGAGGTTTGTTTTGTATTCCTGTGTGCTCAGGCACGGCGCCATATTTGATCGAATTACCTTTTATGCCTCTCCAGTTGATTGGGAGTCCGTGTGCTATTTCTGGACGCGCGCTGTTGTCACCGAAAAATACGATTAGGGAATCGATTTCGTGTTTCGGGGGTGAAATAGGAACGGTGCTTGATTTCCAAATGGGGAGTCGTCGATTGTGCGGAAATGTATCTACGGGCAATTATTATGTCTTTGAACTCGGTTGGATCTTCTTTTTGCCTCGTGATTTTTATTTTATATCGTTTAGGGCGGCTGCTGTGAGAAGGCAGATGACCTTAGAGTAGTCCATTTCTGCTAGGGTTGTACTGAGCTGTTGTACCGAGAATCACATAAGGCAAGAGTTGGTAATTTATGTCTGAACCTAGTTGATTTACTTTTGCTTCGTGGGATTTTTATTTTATATCGTTTAGGGCAGGGGTCGGGAAACTTTTGAGTCGGAAGGGCCAAACCTGTCCGTAAGAACAATTTAAAAATGATTTGAGAGCCCTAAATATATTTTTACAAATAAGGAAAATTAGAGTAATATTACAACAAGTTATAACATGAATCATATCTTTAATAAATAGAGAAAAATCACAGAAAAAATTGCTTCCCTCTGTTTTAATCAGTGTGAGCAATGAGCTTGCATTTCCTTAGAAAGTTTCTGTACGTCCGGGTTTTGTAGGTAAGTACTTGATTAACGTCACACTGGAGCAACACAAAGGGCTATTGGCGACGGTACGGGACCAAACCAAAAGGGAAAGAAGATCCGAGGACAACACCACGTAATTTCGAACCATGGTCAGATGACGAGGTCAGCACCTGAGCTGGCACCACACTCTCCAAACTTCCACACACCACCCCAATGTGAGGGCATTGAGGTCACGACAGATTTAACGCGCGCCAGCCCCCTTTATGTGCGGGTTTTGAAATCCCGAAAATGGTCTTCAGATGCATTTACAAAGCAATATTTTATTTATTCACCATCTGTGAATGGTTTTCCTCTCTAACGATCTCCTGACTCCCTACGAAACTTGCAACATTAACAATTTCACTTCAGAGCCGCATGTGGCTCGCGAGGTTTGTGAGAAGGCAGATGACCATGGAGTAGTCTATTTCTGCTAGGGTGGTTGCACTTGAACGAAGAAAGGGCTGCCGTATGCAATATCGCGTAGTGATCGGCCATCGGTAATTATTTATTTCGCCAACTCGCTATCACTATTGGCACCGACGATGAACTCGGAGCCAGAAACAACGCAGAACACGCCAATCGTATGAAAGCATTGTTTTTCGTTTAACCTGTCCCCTAATTTAAGCAGTAGACTCGTTCGAAACCACATGACTCGAATGCCAACTCGACGGAGCCGTGCTATACATGCTGCACTTTCGCATTCCTCGTTAGTACTGTAGCAACCACCTGTGACGCGGTTTCGTAAATTAATAAGATTAATTACTCCGCATTTAAGGTAACATTTAGATATGCTTTTATCCAAACCCGTTGTACCTAGTTTGTGATTATTCCGCTTTTAGTGAGGCCGTGGTGGCCCAGTTGGAAGATAGCAAACGGAGGGTTGCGAGTTCAAAACTCGGTATAGCCAAAGACCGTCGTGTATCACGGAGGCTGGTGCACGTCAAATCTGTCGTGGCCTCAAATGTCTTCACGTTGGCGTGAAAGTTTGGAGAGTGAGGTGCCAGCTCAGGTGTTCTCCTCATCTGATCTAGGTTCAAAATTACATGGTGTTGTCCTCGATCTTTCCCTTTGGAATGGACCCCGGCCAGTCGCCAATAGCCCGTTGTGTTGCTCCAGTGCGACGTTAATTAACTACCCCAAGAAGCGCTATTCCTATCGAGGAGTAGGCCTCAATATCCCGGTTTGAAGATTAACGGATTAGCAACGGGAAGGTAGCGAATTCGAATCCAACCAAAGACCGTCGCTTACAAAGAGGGCTGGTGTACGCGTTAAATCTATCGTGGCCTCGAATGTCCTCACGTTGACGTGGTGTTGAAATTTGGAGAGGTGTGACCTCTTCATCTGACCGTGGTAGAAATTGACGTGGTGTCCTCCTCGGATCTTTCCCTTCGGGTTTGATCGTAGACCGTCGCCAACAGCCTGCTGGGTTGCTCCAGTGCGACGTTAATTGAAATACACACCTACCTATCGAGGAGTTTCTGCACTTATTTAAAAATTCAAATACTAGATAAATACAACGGTTGCTTCGGAAGCTTGGGTCAGGCACAAATGGGCCTTTTTCAATTTTCAAATATTTCCTTTCTCTCCAAAGAAATGCTGAAAACTCATCTCCGCAAGGCAATATCTCCAATCGATATACGAAGCTAGCTCCCTCGGCCAAGCAGAAAAATCTTCCCTGATTCTCTGGCCTTTTCTTTGCTGTCGAGCACCAGCTGCAAATGTGTGTCGTGTTGCTCTTCCGTGGGGATTTAGTGCCGAGTGAAAACTGAATCCATTTCTGAACCACCAGCTGCGACGCTGATCGCCCATTGCCCCCGAAACAACTTTAGGAGGCCATTGGTCTGGGATTTGATTCCCTTTTCAACCCATTGTTTCGGTTTTGGAACCTTCGTAGTGTCGACTTAAGATTGTTGACCCTTAAATCTATTTATTGCGGTGAGAAAACTGGAAAAGAAACAGCCAAAAGAATTATAAACGGGCATGATATCAATGGCCGACCGTTTTTGTTTCGAGTTATCTGCTTTTACCAACATTGTGTTGCCCATAGGGGAAATGGGGTAGCCCGGTTTGGAAAAGTGGCGGATTAGCAATCGGAAGGTTGCGAGTTCGAAACTAGGTCCGGCCAAAGACCGTCGTGTATCGCTGGTTCACGTTTAATCTGTCGTGGCCTCAAATGTCTTCAAGGTGGAGAGTGGGGTGCCAGCTAGGGTGTTGACCTCGTCATCTGACCGTGGTTCGAAATTATGTGGTGTTGTCCTCGGATCTTTCCCTTTGGGATGGATCGAGGACCGTCGTCCATAGCCCGTTGTGTTGCTCCAGTGCGACGTTATTTAATTACCATTACAACCATTACCATAGAGGAAATATAAGAGTAGAGGGAGCAATGGTATACTTTTTATATACCCAGGCTCATTTGACCCAAACTAATAGTAACGTGACCCTTAGTTTACTTTTGTCTATCGGGTGGAAACAAGCATCATCTGATCTGTCCGCGCGACATAGACTGGCGATTTCACCTCTTTTGTCGCTAGTCTAGTAATACGCATTCACACATACACTATTCTATCACAAAATGTTGCATAGCCAAACGAGGCGATAAGATGCCAAATCGACCAAGTCAATTTTTTACAGAGCAGTCATGTGACTACTAGTCGTCACGTTGGCCACACTTTTCGAAGCTCCTCGATAGCTTGGTTGGCGAAGCAGGTTTGATTCCTGTAACTTACCCTGAATGCATTTCTCTCTCCCGTGTGGGTTAAACCATAGACGCGAAATATAAGTAGACCGAGCATTGCTATATAGAGGAGGGGGCTTCAAAAATTGCAACCAACATGTCGACTAGTAGTCACATGACTGCTCTGAAAAACACAAATGGTTGTCCGATTTGGCATTTTATCGCCTCGTTTGGCTAAATAACATTGTATGAAAGGGTAGTTGTTTGAATGCTCTTTTGTAGTCAAAAAAGAATGGTGAACTCGTCTATTATTTCGCGCGAATCAATCAGAAGATGAATCAATGGATGATCGTCTTCCGAGTCGTGGGCCAATCAGATGAATATTTGTTTCCTCCCATCATACAGGTGCATTCCTCTCTGGGTGTATTTCTCTCTTCCGTATCAGTAAAACTTTGTGTGTGCATCATGTCTTTTAATGGATATTGTATGTCTTGTGTCTGGCACAGCATAGCAAAATATTCACGAATTTTGATCGCGTCCTGTGCACATATAAAGGTTATTACTAAGTCAACTTTTGCAGTCCTCATTGCACACAATTCAAAGTTACACTGGCCCGAATCTCGCTCAGCACCGTAGAATTTTGACCTGTTCTCAGTGCGCTTGCGCACTCGGTCGGCTGCGGACATCTTTTGTCTGAACGACGCTATATTTGCCATTTGGATGTTTCTTCTAGTTATGAAATCATCAGACATAACAGTTGTATGGCTTTTTTTGTAACGGTCTTCTTTTCATGCATGGCCCACAGTACTGTTGCGATTTTAAAGACGCATTCATGTCAAAATTATAGTTGAGCGGGATATTTCTTCCTCATATTCAAATAAATAAAAAGTGTTCCGTGACACAGCCCACAAGAGACGGGTTTATGATTTTGTTGATTCATAGAATTTATGACAAAATAAATCCGACCATTAAACAAGCATTTTATTGCTCATATGGTCAACAACAACAAAAATGCAGAGCACAATAATATATACAGTTTCTACAATTACGTTATAAAAGTAAAATTAACATAATACCTGAAATCGTTTCAGTTGAAAAATAAAAAGCCCAGTGTAGCGTTCGGAAATCCTCAGAACGAAAAATACTACCAACAGATTTAGATCTGGCCAAGCACACTTCCTTTTCCCGGCAAGCAGATGGACATACACACACAATGAAAGTTTTTACTGAGACGAATGCACCTGGGTAGCCACCTACATCTCGCGGATTGCTGGGGCAGTGGGCAAAATGCATCGGGCCACCGCTGTGGCCCATCGTTCTAGCTTTGTTCATCAGATTGTTGATTAGAACCCAGGCAAGGGTGGGTTTGGTTGGTTGGCTTGGGGTTTTATGGCGCAAGGGCCAGGCACAACATACAATATCAAGTAATAGACAGAAACAATGAAAGTTTTACTGACACAGAGGAGAGAAATACATCCAGGAAGGAGCACCTGACAGGAATCGAACCTGCCCCGCCTACAACTCGGAAGATTGCTAGCGCAGTGGGTATATCCACTGAGCCACGAGGTCAACATCTGAGTGGTCACCCCACTCTCTAAACTTCCACACCACGCCAACGTGAGGACATTTGAGACCACGGCAAATTTAACGTGCACCATCCCCGGCGTGCACGACGGTATTTGGTTGGATCTAGTTTCGAACTAGCTACCTTCCGGCTTCTCTAGAAGTGTGCTAAAACCGTTGAGACGAAACTTTCTTCTCTCGTAGAATAACGATACTTATATTTTTGTTACTTATCTCCCCAAAATTAAAATATTTATCTTACTTTCAGCTGTAGTAATCTTTAATTTTTCTCGGCTTCCGACTGAGATTATTCCGAATAGGATCGCAAACAATGAAGACATGTTTAGTATTCAAAAGGTAGTTTTTGTACGATTCTCAACAACAAAAGGATTTGAATATTTTCGTGATTTTATATCACTTGTCGTCACATCGCCGAACACAGGTTATGAGAGCAGTCAAATATTCGTGACTCCCATGGAAATTCCATGGTATAGGAAGTCACAGTTTGAAAACTTGTCTGTTTCTGGTCATATATGTACAACGGTTTTAGGTTGTTTTCCATCCAGAAGTCCATTTCCCCAAAAAGAAGCCAAACAATTCCATTCAAATGGCCTCATTGTTGGGGACAATTACCGACTCGAGACAGTTACAGTTCCAGGTCGCGTCCTCCATTCCATTGTTGCTGAATTCCTGTTAAATGTCTCGACTTGGTGAAAAAGCAGTCTGGAGTGTATAGGGACAAAGAAATACGTCCACTGGCAGCGTTTCAGTTTGGAAAATATTCTAAGCTTCTCGTAAAATCCGGATGGCCGCTTTGGAAGTGATTAATGGCGGGAGTAGAATTTTCTGCTTTCTTCATCAAGTTTCGGTATTGATTTCCCTATTCAGATTCACAACTTCCTGAAGAACAGCCATCTTGAGTCACGGCTGGAATGAATCGTCTGGCGATTCTGGAAATTTCTGATAATCGAATTCGTTTTAATAGAAATACATTTCTTATTCACTGCAGAAATGGTCTGACGGTTCTGAAAATGTGTAAATCGAAGTTATTCTAATATAAATAAATCTATAAATCTCTATGGTCACGGCACAGAAATCGTCTGATTCTGGAAATTTCTGTCAATAGTTTATTCTCCTTATAAAAATAATTATTATACTAGAACAATACACGTTTTCCTGAAATTTTTGTAATACTTTGTATTGTACTCATATTACTCTAGCGATTTCTATTTCGGATATTTCTCCGACAAATTTTCTGAATTTCAATAAGTTTCGTTACATTGAAAATATTCTTGTAGAATAACAAAAAATATACCATCTCATTCAAATTCGTGCTTCTTGAATCAGCTGAAAACTTTGGAATCGTATGACAATTCTGGGAATTCCTGTCAATCGAATTTATTCTTCGAATAAAAGTAATGTTTTGCACAAAGAAAAAGTTTTCCTAGAATATTCTGAATAACTTGTGTTGTGCTCAGAAAATTAATTTAGCGTTTTCTGTTTTTCGAATACTTTTAGGAAATTTTGTATTTCGAGTAAATAAACTTCGTTAAATCGAAAACATTCTTGTATAAGTATAGATATGTCTAATTTAAATTAATCTTGAATATACTGATAAAGTTTAGGGAATCTAATAAATTCTACCAGAATAAGCCTTGAATCTCCCCAGAGAATTCGCAATTCGAATTAAATCTCAAAGATCTCTTGAAAAAAGGGAAAATTTTCTTATGGAATGAGTCAATTAGTTCTTGAACAAACTATTAATTGGAATTAAATATTTTCAGACTCTTTTCATAAGAGAATAACTATTTTATTCTTCTAGGTTTTTGCTTACAAATGTTTGCAAATAGAATACTCTCCTAGAAATGTTTATAATTCCAATTAATTTTTCCAGAATAAATTTTAAATCGCAAGTCCCAATCTAATTAGCCCTTGTGTATCAAAAAATAATCGTAAAACGACAAACTAAATTAATTCCTAGAATTTTTTTCTGTGAATTTTTTCTGAAATCGATGTAACTGGAATTAGCTTACTAACTATCGTAAATTAAATTCATTCTATAAATGTCTAATTCGAATAAATTCTTCCAGATTAAACTTCGAAATTTCCTGAATTTGTGCTATACATTTTTGTTCACCTAATTCACCTAAACATGTTTCCGAATTAGTTCCATTAACATAAATCTTGAAATCTAATCTTTAATTCGTGCACATTACTACAAATCTTTCAAACTTCATTTAACCTACTGCCCCAAATTGTAACTTACAGGATATGCGGTCATTATATTCATCCGATTAATTATATTCGATTAAGCTTTTTAATTATCGATGACACTCTTAATTATCATTGATAACTAACGTGCTATCAAATGCACGAGTACTGATAAACTTGTATGTTTGTAAGTGGGCGCCCGTTCTGTTGCTCCAGTGTGATTTTAATTCAATTACTTATTTACCAATAGAAAGTTCTTTTGTGTATGTCCATTTACTTGACTCAGCCTGGCCCTTGCGCCATAAAAACCCAACCAATCACTGGCTTCGTTAATGATCTGCGAAATTAATATCGTTTGGTTGGTTTGCGGTTTACCATCATTTCTGCTGTACACGAGGGCTAATTAGACCGGGACCTATTGCTTAAAGTGGATCCCGAATCACTACAAACATTGTTATAAAATTAAAACAGGTGTTAGCGCTAGATCCCGAATCCCTATCTTAATCTGTATTTTTAGTGTAAAAAAATTCTAGAAAACTGAAATTTGATTACTCAGCTTTCTACTTCATTCCATGTAATGTTTGACGCGCATATGACTGAATCCTAATATAGATGTCCTCGTGTCTGTATCCGGCGCAAATAATCCGTGCATTAAGATCACGAATTTAATTCCTAATATGCTCGTGTCTTTAAAGCGTGATCTCCAGATCAATACATAAAATATTCCAAGAGATCCTTTTATGCTACTTTTTACAAGTCGAAGGATTTCCAGCAATCCAGAAGTACGTAATTTAGTATGTGTTCTAGATCCAATATGCTAAACAATGTTCAGGTGATTCTAAATTCCTCTGCCTAGCAGATCAGGTGTTGACCTCGTCACTTGACCGCGGTTCAAAATGATGAGGTGTCCTCCAATCTTTCCCTTCGGGATTGATGCCGGACCGTCACCAATCGCCCTTTGTGTTGTTCCTGTATGACGTTAATTATATACCTACCGGTTCCTAACATCTTTTTGTCGATTTGTTTATGAAATGGTTTTTAAGCTAAATTCCAAGTCGCTGAAAAAGGATTTTTTAAAAGTGCAGTGAAATGCTGTCTTTTACTCTGCATTTGATGCAAAGAAATTCATTTTCCTCAAAAGCGAAAGGCTTTTTATCCAAATGTTTTCAAGGACTAAGTGCTTGCCAGGCTTAATTACCTCCAGGACAATCCTTTGTTTAGAGTACAGTTTTCAACTTTCACGCCAATTTGTTTACACACTTAGTGCCACATTAGAGTGGGTCCCGAAGCGAGACTTCGAAAACAAAGGGGTCGTAAAAGGGCGTTCGAACGACCCCGATAGGTCTTGTTAATGGCATCGTTTGCTTCGCAGGGAATTTCTTTCTAACAATGGCTCGCGCGACTGGGATTTTCTCCTTTTCACTCCACTTCAGGTGTTTTCCTTTTCAGAGGGATAATGGGAGCAGTTTCTTTATTCTTTCAACCAACCCGTTTTTATTTATTCGAATTGTTTTCTACATTCAATAAATTGCGAGTTTTCTTCAGATCCGCAAATTGAAACGCTTTGCTAGGGATTCAATATTATATAAAGAGCACTTTCGAAGGAAGATAGGAAATTGTTTTGAGTGAATTTTATTTCTTCGTGGAACGTTTAAGATTTTATGAGTCTTGAAATTCATCAGGGAAGATTTTAGAAGTATGTTATACATCGTGTTTGCTATTTTATTTATATATTTATTTGGTGCCGTGAAATGTGATGAAAGAGGGGTCACTTGTATCAGGTAGGTAGTTAATTAACGTTGCACTGGAACGACACAACGGGCTATTGGCGACGGTCCAGGATCAATCCCCAAGGTACGAGGAGTTATCAGATTTTTGCAAGCCGAAGGAGTTAATCAGAGCGAAATTCATCGCAGATTACAGGGCGTTTATGGACCGAACGTTTTAAGCCGAAAAGAAGTCAGCGTTTGGTGCAAAAATTTATAGATGGACGAACGAAGCTGAATGATGATCCGGAGAAGAAAAGAGGCAGACCAGGGACCTCACACACGGATGACAACTGCACAACTGTCGAACGCCCTCTCGGATTTAGCCCCCTCGGATTTTCATTTATTCGGACCTTTAAAGAAATTTTTGGCGGAGAAATGCTTTGCGGATCAAGACACCGTTGTGGACTACTTCAAGCAACTTGACAAGCAGCAGTACCATGAAGGGATGGTCAAACTAGTGTCACGCTGGGATAAATGTCTCAACGTTTACGAAGATTGTGTCGAGAAATAAACAAAAGTATGCAGTTTTTGTGGAATGTATCAAATACTTTCTTTAATTATAAATATTAGTGTAATTTTGGTTTGTACCTTTAATATCGGACACCCCTCCTACATCTGAGAACAAGAGCCGCGATATTTCGAGGGAACCGATACAGTGAGAGAAAAAATTATGCGTTAAAGAAGGCATTTTTTATTTAAAAGTATGCAAAACTAGAAGTCACCCCAAAACTTTCTTCGACAATACTAAACACTGCTTAATATGTTCCTTCTCATCCAACCCATCCAAACTTTTAGTTTGAAGCTCGACAATCATTTAATGACTGATGCAACACGGTAGGTAGATAGGTAGTTAATTAACGTCGCAATAGAGCAACTGGCGGAATCCATCCCGAAGGTAAAGATCCAAAGACCACGTAATTTTGAACCACGGTTAGATGACGAGATCAACACCTGATCTGGTATCTCACCACGCCAGGGTTAGGACATTCGAGGCCACGACAGATTTAAAGTGCAGAAGCCCCCGTGCACACGACGGTTTTTAGCTGGACCTAGTTTCGAACTCGCAACCCTCCGGTTGCTAATCCGCTACTCTACCAACCGGGCTACCACGGCCCGTCTATACAAACACATCAATCCAATTACGTGACAGCGAGGAAATTGAAATATGCAACCACAAAGAAAACAGTTTAAATGTGTTTTCAAACGTTAAAGTTATATATAAAATTACTATAACTAAACCCTCTAAAACAGGGGTGTCAAACTCAATTAAAACACGGGCCACTTAATGCAACTGGTAAGATTCAGGCGGGCCACATCATTTACATTTACAAATTTTCTTACAATTATATTTCGAAGTGAGGATTCAAGAATATGGATAGGATAATTAAAACACATTATGTAATTAAGGGTAATAATTTATAACATTGCTATATAATTGCTTTTATTTAAACGTTTATTTAATTAATTTATTTATAAAACTAAAATTAATTTTTTTACCGGAAACTTGCCAGTGCTTTCTTCCTACTAGTTTACCAATATCTGGATTCAAAGACTGAGAACAGACAATCTTCATTATGGCAGATAGATGTTTATCAGTTAATCTTGATCTGTAGGCCGTTTTATTTAATTTCATGGACGAAAATAGTTGCTCACACATTTTTAACATGACGAAATTGTGTGTACGGTATTGCCTCGATCTCCCCTGAGTTCCATTTTCTTCATAACATTATTGTCCTGTTTTCATTTTATTTCAGAGCATCGTGGGCCACAAAAAATTAACTCGGGGGCCACATGCGGCCCGCCAGTTTGACACCCCTGCCTTAGGGATTCATCCCGTTCTGTTGCCAATAGCCTGTTATGCGACGTTAATTCAACTGCTTATCTGATCAATGGAACGGAGGCACATTCGTAAGCATGGGTTTCTAGAAACACTCGTTTTTTTTTTAAATCTTCACTCGAACAAGACCGCTGACTTGAGTTAGTTGTAGTCGGGGATATATACACGGCGTAAACCAATTCAATTGAAACAAGTATCTGTATTTTGCGATCTGTTCTTTATTTGACACTTTGGGAATACTTCGGAATTGCGATCTTTCATTTGCGTCGTTCTGGGTGCGAGAGTGAAAGAAAAGATTCGTCTGTCCTCGTTTGAAAACGAATTACTCTCCCCAGACCTTTTTTTTCTTTTTCTGTTCTCTCTTTCCTGCATTTATTTCCGATTCTTATTTTCGCGTCGATCGTTTTGCAGATAGAAAAAATAAAATGATCTCATTTCAGTTCGGCGAAGGGTTCAAATGATGAAGAGTGGAGTGAAAAAAAACCGTTGCAGACCGTAAAAGCAATTAAAATCGTTTGCAGACGGCCGATTCGAAAAGATCTTTCTCTCCCTGTAGACTGCCAGTCAGCTACGGGGCTGTTTTTTTTATGAGAGCGTATCCGATCTTGCTTTTTTGCTAGATGCCCATAAACAAGATAAAGTGGTATTCATTATCTCCCGTTCCGTATGTTTGTTGTGCTGTTTGTCTTCAGTAGAAAACATTATCTGGAAATTTTAGGCTTAAGCGGGGAAACTAAGTGGAAATGGAAATAAATAGCTTTTTCGACCAATGAGAAGTGCTGGCGGGAAATTTTTTCTGTTTTGTTATTCTCCGTGGTATCTCACAATCTTGTTTGTTGAAAAAACAGTTCACGTGAGATTGATTAAAACTCGTAAACTTGGAACAAATATGACGATTCAAAAAGTTTTTCACCAAATTAAAAGTAATTTATCACACATCTTGATTCGAACATTCACAATTCTATAGCATTTTATAATTCGAACTGTTTTCAGATTTATATTAAGAGGATTTAAATTCCATTGAGCGTGGCAACCCATCGTTTTTTAAGCATTGTCATTCCCAGATTGTCTAAACATCTAAATATAAAACAAAATCGAATAAAATTAAAAATTCCCTGTGTAAATCCCCAAGAAATCTAGACATGGCAACTCGAGGGTTGTGAGTTCGAAACTCCATCAAACCAAAGACCTTCGTGTACGTGGGGCTGGTGCACTTTAAATCTGTCGTGGCCTCTAATGTCCTCACTTTGGCGTGGTGTGGAAGTTTGGAGAGTGGGGTGCCAGCTCAAGTGTTGACATCGTCATCTGACCGTGGTTCAAAATGGTGAGATGTTGTCCTCGGATCTTTCCCATCGGGACTGCTCCAGTGCGACTTTATTTCAACTTCCTACTTAAGTATCTAGAATTCTGAAAGAAAAAAACGAACAAAACAAAAAACCTTTTTTATTTTGCTGGAATTCTTTTTTTATCTTGAAAAATAATTTAAACTTCCTGCATTAAATATAATTTGCCACTTTATGTGATTCTGAACACAGAATGTTCAGATTTTATATTTTCACGAAATTGAATCAAAATATTCGGGACAGTTTTTAATAGCAATCGCCTCTTTTCAGGAAAAATGACTCAACTCATAAAAGTATTTTTCACAGAAAAACCAAAAAAGATTAAAAGTCTCGAAAACATATTTTGCTTTTGAATTTAAAATTCATAGAATGCATTCATATCTTGATTACAAATGTATATCTTATTTCCTGATTGGATTTCCACGGTTTGATAGTTTCGTACACTCGTTTGTTGAAAAAGTAAAATCTCCATTTTTGAGTAAAGAAACAGTTTTCTTCGCCATTTTCTTCATGTTTTTCTGTTCCATTTTCATTGGTTTCGATATCTTTGCTGATTACATATATCTGCGTAAAGCAACAAAAAATATTTGGGATCTTATAGACATCGAGCGAAATTGATCGAATTTTTGCGAGACACATTCATTTTACTATTCTATTTATTTTTAACTATTTTCCTGTTTTCCTATGTTTGTAGAACATTCCATCTAGGTCGTGTTGTTTAAAAAGAACAGTATCCCTTTGAGCGAAGCCTTGCTTGTTCAACTGCTCTTTCGAATTCATACGACTACGAAGGCAGTGATGTTACAAGCCGCGAAGCAATCCAATTTTAAGCATTTTCTTCGCCATCGACGTAGAGTAATCTTCAATTTGAATTAAATAGTTATTCGCTTAAATTGATTGAATGACTTAATGTTGAACATTAAAATTCCCTCTTCGCAAAGATACTTTAAAATCATCCCTATTCTGTTTGACCGCGGTAGCCCAGTTGAAAGAGCATAGGATTTGCAACCGGAGGGTTGCGAGTTCGAAACTCGGTCCAACCAGACTCGTGTACTGGTGCACGTTAAATCTGTTGTGGTCTCAAATATCCTCACGTTGGCTTGGTGTTGAAGTTCTTAGAGTGGGGTGCCAACTCAGGTGTTGACCTCGTTGTCTCACCATGGTTCAAAATAACGAGGCATTCTGGGATCTTTCCCATTGGTATTGATCGCGGAACGTCGCCAATAGCCCGTTGTGCTACTCCAGTGCGACGTTAATTATCTACCTACCAATCTGGCACAAATTTTGTTTAGAGATGGGACATAGCTTCGCCATAACATTCTAATGAAAGTTGAAACAACAAGTGGCAAAATAACGGATTGCAGTATTTTTTAAAATTTTATTTCTGATTCTTTATTTCTAGTGGAGCCGCGATAGCCTTTTGGAAGAGTAGCGGATTAGTAACCGGAGGGTTGCGAGTTCGTAACTCGATCCAACCAAAGTCCGTCGTGTACGTGGGGCACTTTCAATCTGTCGTGGTCTCAAACGTCCCCACGTTGGCGTGGTGTGGAAGTTTGGAGAGTGGGATCCCAACTCAGGCTTTGACTTCGTCATCTGATCATCAGTTGTCCTCGAATGGATCCCGGATATATCCCCCACCAATAGTGTTGCTCCTGTGCGATGTTAATTCAACTACCTACCTTCTGCGTCACTAAACTTTGTGCATGTCCATTACTTGACATTGTATGTCTTGCGCTTGGCGCAGCATGGCCAAATATGGCCCTTGCGCCATTGAAAACCCAATCCAATCAACCATCTTGTCCCCCTCCAAGTGGGGTGGGTATTGAGAGGTCGCTTGTATTGCTGACAATAGAAGATATTTTGACATAACTATCTCGGTCGAGTCTTCTCGCTTTGTATTTCAAAATAATCAAGTGTCATTAACACCTCTTCGAGAAAACGACCCTCTGAAACCGTGACGTCATCCGATGTACCATCCTTTTCCTGACTCATTCCGTTCCGGTTACAGTTATAGAAAACGCGGAAATGCGCAAACGATGGCGATAAAGTGTATTTGTTTTTAATATAGATCTCGGTTCATCGCGTTATCTGGGACTCTAAAGCGCGGGAAAAGACGGAGAGAGCTCCGGGACATTTCCTGGATCGTCTGTTGCTGCGACATCCCCCTCCTCCTCTCACCTTATCTCGCGAGCGAGTGACGCAATTCCCGTTTGACGCAAACGATCGCGCCTCAGCTTTTCCTCTGCGACGGAAAAGAACCAAGTGTCGCAATTTTTTTCTTTTAAAAGTCTTAATCTGGGTGGCAATAGTTGGCATATATCCCGGAGAGGGAACGGTAGCAAACGATTGTTTCTGTTTGGCTCTAAAACAGGGGGCTTGCAACTTCCTGAGTGCTAGAGTGTAAAGAGCCAGAGGATGAGCGCCAGGGAAAACCCTATTGCAAAACAACCTGGGAATCATCGACTATCTCAGGGGTCTCCAAACTACGGCCCTCGGGCCAGACCCGGCCCGAGAAGGGTCATTGTCCGGCCCGCGAAAACCCGGCCGATGCAGCATGCAATACACATTTTTATATGGTGAATCTAAATTGTTTTTACAAAATAAGAGGGGTGATTGTACCCATCCAGACGAGCCATAATTACCATGGAGCATAGGGTCGCATTCCACTCTGAGAGGCAGAAAAGAGTCAAGTCGAAACGCGTCGAGCATGAACATGTCATCGTCCTGACGTCGCACACTTTTCTAGCACGGTCCGGCACTTCTTGAATGCCATATTCCCGCACGTTGGATCGGACGTGGCGGACCTGTGGCTTGGCCTTCTCGCTCACCGGATCTCAACCCACTGGACTTTTTCTTCTGGGGGCACATGAAATCTGTAGTGTACCAGACGCCTGTGGACTCGGCTGAAGATCTCGTAGCGAGAATCGGTGTTGCCGCAGACAAAATTAACACACCACCAGGAATCTTCGAGAGTCAGTCATTCCTTCGCCGGTGTGAACTGTGCAACGACACGCCACTTTGAGCTCTTGATGTGAGTTTTTCTCTCATCAATCAATGAGATACTTTTGGTATCGTTCATTCCCAACACTGTTGTAAGTTCATGTTAAAATTCTAATATGACTCTTTTCTGCCACTCACAGTAGAATGCGACCCTATGTTCCATGGTAATTATAGCTCGTCTGGATGGGTTCTATAACCCCTCTTATTTTGTAAAAACAATTTAGACTCACCCTATATATATTTATTTATTTATGTGTTGTTGGCCCACCTGACTTCCAGGATATTTCAATCTGGCCGTCAAGTGAAAAAGTTTGGAGAACACTGGACTAACTCATAAAATTCTGATGTTAATGAAAAGTTCATTTTCGACGCATGTCGTAGCGGAAAAAGATCTGGAAGACGACTTAAAAAGCTACACGAGCAAATATCAGGAAATTAAGGAAAAAAATGCCCCAAAATAATTCTTAAAAAACATTGGAAGCGACAAATTAATGAAAATTGTTCCGAATTGGGTTTTACCTTCGAGTTGTAGACGGCGCAGGTTCGATTCCTGTCAGGTGCATTCTCTCTGGGTGTATTTATTTCTTTCGTGTCAGAAACTTCCATTGTGTTTCTATTACTTGATATTATGTCTGGCACAGCATGGCTAAATATGGCCCTTGCGCCATAAAACCCCAAAACAACCAACCGAATTGGGCTTTATGAAGGCAGTCTAAAATAGAAAAAGGAACTCTACTATTTCCGGTAAAATACTTGGCTTCAGTTGGATCTCGACGTAACACCCAAACTGCAATTCTCTATCCTAAATTTTTTATCCATTAAGCTTCTGACTGCTATCTTTCTCCCTGCATTTTCAAAGTTTTTTTGCCGTCATCCATCCTAATTATAAATACCCTTTACAGCCATGGCAACTTCCGATTCTCAAGTCTCACTAATGTCATTACTGGAGATTAAGACCCCATCTGGGACTCCATAATTCATTCAACACTGTTCTGTGATCTTGGCGTTACCGATTTGGCGATATTTTACAAGTACGCCAAACCGAGCAAATAAACTTTTTCTAGTGCTGGTATTTGTAATTTTTTCTTGAAATGAGTTGGAAGAGTAACGGATAAGCAACCGGAGGGTTGCGAGTTCGAATCCAACGAAAGACCGTCGTGTACAAAGGGGGCTGGTGCACGTTGAATCTGTCGTGGCCTTCAATGCCTTCACGTTGGAGTGGTGTGGAAGTTTGGAGAATGGGGTGCCAGCTCAGGTGTTCTATTCATCTGACCGTGATTCAAAAAGACAAGGTGTCCTCGGGTCTTTCCCTTCGAGATGGATCCCGGACCGCCGCCAATGGCCCGTTGTTTTGCTCCAGTGTGACATTAAATACCTACCTAGAAATCCTCCAATAAAGAATAGGGAATAGGAATTTGGGAGAATTCCTAGAATATCTTCCAAATTCTCGTTTTTTAAATTAGCCCACAACTTGCATTTATTTCAATTCACAATTAGAAATGTTTGCTGCATAAAAAATGTTCAAAATATGCTTAACATTAATAAGGTCTTCATCATTAACCTTGATCTTTGGCAAATCTAGTTTGCAGCCTAATAATTGATTAATGATCACACTCACTTCAAAGAGGCCTTTTAAACTCATTTTCACCTAAACTGTCACTTCTGCCTCTAGACATTAATTTCGTATATTTAATTTTAATTGAGTTCTTTTCTTTGCAGGTAAGATCCATTGAAAATTTCTTGTCTGAAGTATGTGGAAAATATTTATGTGCGATTGTATGAAACAGGTCTGTAATTATAACTTTCTTTTTTGAACAATTGGAGTGGATTCCGGGAATCCAGGATTTCCGTTTCTTAATTTCATGTAAATGTTTGCTATTATCATGTCAAAATTTCAAAACAAGGATTCGCCATGATTCTGTGGACCGTCGTGGCTCAGTGGGTATGCTCACTGTGCTAGCAACCTACAAGTTGTAGGCGGTGCAGGTTCGATACCTGTCAGGTGCATTCCTCCCTGGGTGTATTTTTCTCTTTATCAGTAAAAACTTTCATTGTGTTCAATGCAGTTGAAATACTCGACAATTCTACTGAACTTCCCATGTTGCTGACCACAGCAGGGATGCCAAGGGCGACTTTTTGCTACTCTATTTTTCAACCTTAGAAACTACGAATGTCTTTAATATAAACAGACCCAAAAGCTCCTATTTTCAAAAATTTAGCGACTTTTCTAAAATTTTGGCGGCCTTTTTGAAAATTTACCAAAAGTCAACGAAAATTTAGTCCCTTTTTCCAACTAATAGCGGACGGAAAAATATTTTTCTTGAGGGAGAAAATTTTCCAAGGGACGCCAATTTCGAAGTTTAGGCGCCAAGCCGTGGCAAATATGAAAAAACATTAATTTGTGTTGCTAGTGTGGGTCATAACTGGGAGAGGAGCATAACATCTGAAGGACTAAATATATTTATTTACAATTAGAAATTACATCTGAACAAGACAACTTATCTTCTGGGAGTGCGTCTTACAACTTAGTAGCTATGCTCAACAGAGGGCGCTTGTGTGTGCCGCTTTGATTGGTCGTGAGGATAATATCCTACACTAGATTGTCATGTTAAGAAAAAAAATATTTTGTTTTTTAATTTCTTGGCGAGATCTTCAGCATGTGTTTCATACATAATTAGCACCTTTTGCGCTTTAGCCGATTCATTTTGTTCCTGGCAACTTAAGAGGAGATTATTTTGCTATTATTAAAAAAAATTTTGCTACTATTTCACAAGGTGGTAGCCCTGCAGAAAGAAACAAGACCATAAAAACAACCTTGAAATACGTATTTAAAAAAAGCGGAAGTCCACGTCTTTAAACGAGCCGCTCACAGACAATGCGAACGGACAGGAAAACGGACACCGAAAAACAATTGGACGTCACGACTCTGGGTTTGAATGGGCCACGAGCAACCTGTGGATCGCGAGGCTTTTCTGTCTCCCTCCAGACACACACAGCAGGACGGGGCTGTCTGTCATCGAAGCGATTGTTCCCGAGTCCGTGTGAAGCACGCCGCTTTCGAAGATCTTTACGACCACAATCAAAAGCTTGGGAAAATAAGACGTCTATTTGGGAAGATGTTTTGACACTCCACTATTTCGATTGGGAGGCTATTTTTATATTCAATGGGGCGAGGTTCTCCTTTATTCGGGATTCATTTGTGCAAACACATTATATTCTCTGCGTGTGTGTTTCATAAGCTCTATGAATAGATCGTTTCAGACGCATACAGAGCGTTTGAAACTTCCTTAACCCTCTGAAGGGTTCACACCCATAATTCTACCTTTCAACCTTCATGACGACAACCACTTTTGATCTTCTTAACCAATAGAATCTTACCAAATGATTCTATTCTAAGGTTGGTTGGTTTTTGCGGTTTTACGACGCAAGGGCCATATTTGGCCATGCTGTGCCAGACACAAGACATACTATATCAAGTAATGACACAATGACAGTTTTTACAGACACAGAATAGAAATACACCCAGGGAGGAATGCACCTGATAGGAATCGAACCTGCGCCGCCTACAACTCGAAGGTTGCTAACGCAGTGGGCATACCCACTGAGCCACGACTGCCCCTCTGTTCGTAGGAAAAGAGCAGTAGAATCGTTTTAAATAATTCTATTCCAAGAAACCAATACAGTCTTTCCAAGGTATTATATTCTACAGAATTGGCAAATAGAATCATTCCAACGAATTCCATTCCTTTGTACATGATGCCCATATGAAGAGATCGATGTTTGATAAATCGGGTGATCGTGGTGACCGATCCATCTAGCCTCAAAAGTAACCTTGCGAGACATTGCTGACATGCTTGTGTGAATGGTTTAATTTTGTATTCCCTACCTCTATTTAAAGTTTGTACAGGAAGGTTTGAAACACCCTGTATAGCTTATTGTGCTGTGTCGATTTTTATCGGGCATAAATTCCTGGCGTTTCTTGGTACTTGGAATGTAATATTTATACTATTGGGAACATAACTAGAGCGAAATTGGCTCTTAAACGTCTATCCTATTTCCTGGAAAATGCATTCTAAACTGTTACGCGTTTCATTATAATGGGCTTTCAAAGAAATTGTCTGACTTTTACATTAAAAAGTAAATTTTTGCTGGGAATTCACCTTTTATCTTATTGAAGTTCCTTTTATTTTGTAATTAAATATTCTTTCGCAGAAGTGGTTTGGAAGAAAGAAGCGAAAAATTTAAAAGGTTTATTTTTGGAATGACAATTTGCGAATAATTTCAGATACCATTACAGAACAACTCCGAGAGGAAAAATCAAAAACTGTATACAGAATAAGTATCAAATGAATGTTTTGTGTTGCTATTTCCTTTCATCCAAATTTTAATATTGAATTTTTTTATTGAAAAATACCATCTGAAATGGAAACTCCATGAAACTATGTTCTAAAGTAGTTGCTAGAAATAAAAAAAGCAATTGCAAAGATTTTAACATTCCTTTAAGAACAGTAAATTTCCATTTACTCAACCGCATTTTTTTTGTGTAGGAATGTTGAATATATTGTAAAAATTCTTAAATAATTGCGATCATTTTGTAGATTAAGTCGCTTTTATCCTTGCGAATCTTAAAATTTAACCTACAGTGCGAAAAACAAACATGTAACGTGTTAGTTTTCAGATAAATATGCGTTATTTTAAACGTATCCAAGTTTTAACGAAGGTGAAATTAATGATAAGTAGTGTTTTTTTCTTTTCTGGATTACCATATTAATGCTTACACTTTTCCCTCATTGATTTTTCTAAAATTGTAACTGTTTTGTGCGTGAGCCATTTGATTCCCAATACAAAACGTTTTCGATTTTGATCCTTTTAATTCGGAACGTTTCTCAAAAATAATGTTCCGATTGGCTATTATGGAATTTTTTACCGAATCTAGGAACTCCTTGGTTATTTAGGGACGATTTATGAAACTTTCAAAATTAACTATTTTCAAAACGTGAAGTTTTAAAATCATTTCCCTTGATGACAACGAAAAGTGAATTTGTGGCTGAAAATTTTTTTTCGCGCTCGCCTGCCGATCTCTCGCCTGTGCGAATCAGAAATAAAATAAAAACTTTTGAGTTCGTTTCACCTGTCCCCTTTCGCGAACGCGTGCGGTGGTTTTAACACATTTTTCTTTGCGGTTTCAGAAACAAAATGGGGTCAATGAGTTGTTTTATTTCTGTCTCTTGTTTTTCCAGGAGCATTTGTTTTTGCTATTCCCTTCGTGTTCTGCAGCTCCCATTGGCCGTGGAAGCTATTGCGTAATCCAGGCCCCGCCTATCCGAATTATTAAGCAATGGGTCCCGCGAACCGCGACATCTGCAAGGTTATTTGTTTCCTTTTTCTTTCCCTTGTTTTAATTGTCTCTGTTATCATCAGTTATGTTTTCTTCCTTTTTATTTTCGCTTTTTGATTCCTTATCATGATACATATTACACAGTGAGCCGGCTCGGTTTTTTTCATTCATCATTTCGTGTGTAGGCTGTTTTCGTCCTCTCCTATTTCAGCCCATCTGGTCGTAATGGATTATTTTTATTCGTGATAAAAATGAAATACAACATAATGACGGAGTCACGATCGTCTGCTCTCGCGAACAACAAGCGGAAATTCGAATATGTGTTGCTTGAAGAAAAAAGGCAGGTGTTCTTTTTTCCGATGGATTAGGACACTCCGCGACATTTTGTTTCTGCCATCAAACTTTGGAAACAAAAACACAAAATCTTACATTCTGCTCGGCTTAATTTCGATATTTTCCAACCTTCTACTCATTTTTTCTTGTCTGGTGTTGTTTTTACGGTTTGCAATAAAAACTTCCATCAAATATGAATCCGTTTTGTATTCAGCAATCTGTCTGTGTCCCAAACTTTTCAGTCCAATTAAAAGGCCCTTGAAAATAAAAAAGGTTTTCGAGGAACCCTTGAGGATATGAATTTAAATAGGACACACGAGACCTACACAAGACCATAGTGATATTTTTCCCACCTTAATATGAGGAGTATAATATTTAGATCCTAACCAGATTATAAAAGTAAAACTTGACATTTAAGTGATGGCAATTTAAAATTCTAAAACAGGAAAATTGGTTAATGTGGACGAGATATCTCGTCATTAGTAAAATTAGTCAGATCTTTATGGTCGAGATATCTCATCTAAGCCACCTGGAGAGTTCATTAAAATGTATTAAAAATCAAAAGGTTTTTAACTTTCATAATTTTAATATTGATGACATCACTACATACTCTTAGCTTATTGCTGCTGCTTTTTAACAATTAGTTCAACAATGTTTGGCTTAATGTCTGATAATTCCAATACTATCATTCTCAGCTCAGTTTATTTCAAATCAATAAATTTTGGAATACTGGAATCACACCTGCCAATTCTTTTAGGTTCTAAAATTTAGGCTTTAGAATAAAATAATCGGAGAAAACAATGGAATATTTAAATTTTTTCTTGGAAGGGTTCTCTATTATGGCAAGTGAAATATTGCATGTTTTCGGCGAACCCTCAGTGGTTGTGAACGACGATTGTTTTCAAAAGAGTAGTTTACGAAGGTTTTTCCCAATTACATTCGTATAAAAATGTTTTTCAACACAAAAAGAGTATTCCGCTCGCTTAAGAAGTTGATCACTTCGAAAACATTCGATTCAGTTCTAAGTTTCAAGCTGAACCCTTGATACCTGTTTGTTGGATGGAAATTTAACAAGAGTAAGTGTGGAAGTTCCATTTCCTGTTTACTTATCAAAATGACTTGCGTATCAGAAATACAATAATTCCTCGTTTTACGCGTCATGGCTCAGTGGGTATGCCCACTGCGCTTGCAACTTTCGAGTTGTAGGCGGCGCATGTTCGATTCCTGTCATGTGCATTCCTCCATGCGTGTATTTCTCTCTTCAGTGTCAGTAAAACTTTCATTGTGTGTGTATGTCTATTACTTGATATTGTATGTCTTGTGTCTGGCGCAGCATGACCAAATATAGTCCTTACGTCATAAAACCCCAACATGGCCAAATATAGCCCTTACGTCATAAAATCCTAAGATCAACCATTCAAGTCATTTACGTGCATGATGAATATTAGGGCCAGATTCAACTGCAACATTTCTCTATCATTTCGTTTTGAAACTCGATTGGTCGTAAGCATTTGGCTCTACGGCCACTTTGTTCCATCCTTGCCGTTGTTCTAAAGTGGCACAAGCACCGCCGAGTTTTCAACTCATGACATTGACCTCTAAGGCGGCATCCAAAACTTCGCTTTCTTTGCATTCTATAATTGTAAAAGGAAAGTGGATTGAAATTATGAGATTGTGAAAAGATAGTTAATGCTTAAAATTGGGAGAGTGAAATTAAAGAATTGGTTTTACCAACGTACACATTGTCTTTCGTAGAACTTTCAGAGCGACAAACTGAACCTCCGAAAGATAGGCAAACAAACATGACGCAACTTCACGTTCTCTTATTGTGGTCCATTGACGATCCCGTGACGTCACAACCACTTGAGCAATCATCTTACTACTGTGGTAACCCTAACAGCCTCGATCGTATTTAAACGGAGAAATGAATTCCAAAATAAAGACTCGGTCGCGTAATGCTTTCAGTCGATCGAAGAGATCGATTAAGTGTCAGTTGAAGCTGGCTCTTACTTTTGTGAACAGAAAAATATCAACCTGTTCTTGAACAGAATGAGCCGCTGAAAAGTCACTTGTTTGGATATGTTTTCCCTAACTGAATCGGTAAAAATAGATTGCGATGTCTCAAGAACGTGAATGAGAACGAATTGTTTTCAAAAATATTCTCATGGTTTTTGTTTTGTACAAACTATTTTAAAAGTTTTGCCATCGATTTTTAAGTTTAACGTGTAGAATTGTGTTAAATAACGTTGCACGTTATTTTTAGTACATTAAATAAGAAACGCGCAATGTAATACAAAATGTCCAATTTTTTGTCTAACTGTCAAGTTTTTATCGGCCCTAGCTATATCGTTTCCCTCTCTATAAAACGGTTTTTTCTTTTCCCCAAGAATCAATGTATCGAGTGAATAATTTATTTGAAAAGTACATTCAATTGAAATCCTCTCTTGTGTGAGGTTTTTGTATGCACTCCTTTTATGTTTTGTTGTAATACGCCATTGCATTGTAAAGTTTAATGTTTTTTAAATATTTATGGGAGCATGAAAGATTCCAATATATATATTTACTTATTTTACTGAAGCCACAAATTTCCCATTGTATTGGTAATATTGAAGAATTTTAATTTTTTCTTTCATTGGTAATAATTGTAAATTTTCATTCCGCAAAATGAATTGCTAATGTTTGTAAATTTTAATATTTCCCTTCGGTTTCATCTATCAAAATTCATTGGTTTGTAAATGTTAATATATTTACCCTAATGTTTTGTGGCTTTCAAGAGAAGGCCACAAAACATTAGCGCTACCTATATTTTGCTATACAGAAAAAAACCTTTTCAAGGAACACCTGCGCCATCTCGCGGAACACAGAAAAGCTGTCCAGACTAAACTGTTATTTTACGATAACAGTGTTAAGATGTTTTGAAAATTTGCGATTATAGTGATTATTAACTGCTGATATTAACAGTTTCAGTATCAGTGAACTACCAACACTATCAGTTAGCGACATAACTTCATGGTTATGTTAGAAATTGAACTTAACGGTTGCTTTTTCCAAATATTTACTGTTCAAATTAAGTGTTAAGTAATTTGTAAAAAATTATAGTGTTTCGACGTTTCCTTCCATGACATTTCGCTGTTTTTTTTTTTCAAAAGTTAATTCAATTTATATTTCCTCACTAACATTAATCGGTAGCTGTTAATTTTTTTTATAGCAGTTGCTTTTCTTATTTGCACTATTATTAAACTGCTATCGAAATAACAATCCATCTTAGAGCAGTGGTTCTTAACCTTTTTAGTGATCGGCACCCCCTTGAATCTAAAAATAAGTTCTCACATCCCCTTGACAAATGTGTTTCTATTTTCTTTATTTAGGAAATTACATCTACTGCAAAATAATTTATTTATTGAAAAATAAACACATGCATTTACATATACATACAAAACAATATCTCAATTTTTAATGGCTACGTTGTTTATTCAGAATAATACTTTTGAAGCTTGCTCTTTTTTTGAAAGAGCCACGCATAAGTCATCACTAGCATTTAAGCGATTTCTGATTTCTGGCTGTTGTTTTTGTGTGCAAAAGTGATGTTTTCTCTTTCCCCTTAAATTTTTTTCTGGCAGCGTTAGAAACTCAGTCTGAAAGGCAGAAAAAATGCTACCATGATAGTTCCCATTAAAAACATAATTTTGCATTTAATTCGTGGAAGAAATAATTAATGCAACCTAAAAATGTGATCATTTATTCAAAAGAGAAGTTTTTATTACTGCTGAGTAAAATATTTCTCAGTCAACAGGTTTTTCTAGCCTGGTGCATTTTGGTGCCGTCTCCGAAGCAGAATCACTTGCTCCAGTTTATATACTTCAGTGACTGAGGCAAGGATAGGAGGGGGGCTCTCGAAAGTCGACGTAGCGTTCGCTAGTTTCTCACAGGCAGTAGTTTCCATCGAAAATTTAGAAACTTCTCTCGCACCTCCAGGGGTGCACACACTCCAGGTTAAGAACCACTGATCTTAGAACAATGCAACAACACAGTTTAATGACTTCTGCCTTAGTGATATTTTATCTTCGGAACAATCAGTATTATTTTTTCCATGGACTAAAGTAAATTCCTTTTGTGATCTATTCGTGTCTAGGGGAATATTTTTTGACGCATGCGCAATGCCACCGACGCATGCACTGCAAATACTGACCGACAGGTGTGGCTTTCGTGTGAAATTAGTATGGAGACGGAAAAGCTAGTATTTTGAAGGATATAGAGCCTAATATGCAGGTGTGTGTGAATGAGTAGTTCGAAGTAGGTCGCTAATGTTAGACCACGGGTTCCCTAATGATAAGTTCCGCCATATTCCATTCGGCGAGTACTTTCTTCTGCCGGCAGACATTCCTTTTCCGATGGCCTGCAGCCATTTCTTGCGATTTCTGCAGTCAGACATAAAGGGTTCTGCTTCATAGTTGACATTTTTCGTCGAAGGGTCATTTTCTCTGGAGCTGTCAGATACAGATGAATGAGATTCGGTGAAATGGTTGTGGACAGGGTAAAGGTGGTTCACCGAAGATTTCACTGTTTTCGAACGTTGAATGACTTCTTGAGAATCACGTGATGCTCTTACTGTAATGCTTTTTGAAGCTCTAATACGTATATAAATTTTGTTGATCGAAATCGTTTGATTTGGAACATAAATTGTGTTGACGAAAACAGTTTTTATTCAAATATTAATTTCGTTGATTGATTCTCGGGAAATAAATTTCGTTGCAATTGCTTTTTTAAGTCAAATTTCATTGACTGAAATCGCGCGATTCATTCGAAGATATATTTCATTGATTAAAGACCGTTTCACTTCGAAGACTAATTCTCTTTATCGAAATTCGTTTATAAAATTGTTTGCCTTTTTTCTAAGTTAAATGTGTACGTGGGGCTGGTGCACGTTAAATCTGTCGTGGCCTCAAATGTCCTCACTTTGGTGTGGTATGGAAGTTCGGAGAGTGGGATCAAAATGAAGAGGCGTTGTCGTCTGATCTTACCCTTCGGGATTGATCCCGGACCGTCGCCAATAGCCCGTTGTGTTGCTCAAGTGCGACGTTAATTAACTACCCTGCCCACCTGTTAAATGTTATTGACTAAAATCATGGAATAAACACACGATTCCCTTAAATCGTATGATTCATTCGAAGATAAATTTCATGTATCAAACTGGTTTCACTTGTTCGATTAACTCCGTTGACAAAAATTATTTGACTCTTATCGCAAGATAAATTTTCGCTGACAAAAAAAATCGTTTGAATTATTCGAATATAAATTTCGTGACTAAAATCGTTTGTCTTATTTTAAATGCGACTTAGTTTTTGTTTCCATAGCAACGTTGTGTTCATGATAATCGTTCGCTGTTTTGACTTTGCAAATTGGACGACAAAACGGAAAAAAAACCGTTCGGCTTTTTATACGTAGTTTTATTCAAAACTGTAGAAAAAATAGTTTTCTTTTCAAATCGATATTCCAGCAACGTTTTATCCTATCAATTTCCAAACACAATGTTGGTAAAAATTCTAATTGGACAGTTTCCACTGAATCGATTCCAAATCGATTATTCATCCAGAATCGATCCCTAGCGATTATTCCTCCGATGATCCTGGTTCTTGCGGTGAACTCTCGAAAACCAACGACGTTGGTTGGGGAGGATTCATTGATTTTTAACCGACTTGCAGATTATTCGGAAGGCACTGCATCATTCAATCTGCTTTTCCCTTGCACATTCTCTTAAAAAAGATTGCGCAAGTTTCGTATTCATGCGTGGGCGACCCATTACTCTTTGTGTAGCATTGACAAGTTAAATCTGGGGAAATCTAGTAGGACGGGCATCTGGAATCGATCTTTAATGGTGGAGTTGCCTTCGTAAGCGAAATTCATGGATTGCAACATAACAAGTGCGAGAACTGTTGGCTTTTGTATTTGCACTGTATTTCAAGCAGAAATTACGAAAGCGCTTTTCATGGTAAAAAGGATATAAAAAATCAACCAGTTCCCCAATTCGTCAGAACGATCCACTGTTTACCCAACTCTTGATGTTTTCTTTTAGAGCAGGGGTGTCAAACTGGCGGCCCGTGGGCCGCATGTGTCCCCGAGGTAATTTTTTATGGCCCACGATGCTCTGAAATAAAATGAAAACAGGACAATACGTTATGAAGAAAATAGCACTTAGAAGAGATCGAGGCAATACCGTACACACAATTTCGTCATGTTAAAAATGTGTGAGCAACTATTTTCGTCCATGAAATTAAATAAAACGGCCTACAGATCAAGATTAACTGATAAACATCTATCTGCCATAATGAAGATTGTCTGTTCTCAGTCTTTGAATCCAGATATTGGTAAACTAGTAGGAAGAAAGCACTGGCAAGTTTCCGGTAAAAAAATTAATTTTAGTTTTATAAATAAATTAATTAAATAAACGTTTAAATAAAAGCAATTATATAGCAATGTTATAAATTATTACCCTTAATTCACTTAATTACATAATGTGTTTTAATTATCCTATCCATATTCTTGAATCCTCACTTCGAAATATAATTGTAAGAAAATTTGTAAATGTAAATGATGTGGCCCGCCTGAATCTTACCAGTTGCATTAAGTGGCCCGTGTTTTAATTGAGTTTGACACCCCTGTTTTAGAGGGTTTAGTTATAGTAATTTTATATATAACTTTAACGTTTGAAAACACATTTAAACTGTTTTCTTTGTGGTTGCATATTTCAATTTCCTCGCTGTCACGTAATTGGATTGATGTGTTTGTATAGACGGGCCGTGGTAGCTCGGTTGGTAGAGTAGCGGATTAGCAACCGGAGGGTTGCGAGTTCGAAACTAGGTCCAGCTAAAAACCGTCGTGTGCACGGGGGCTTCTGCACTTTAAATCTGTCGTGGCCTCGAATGTCCTAACCCTGGCGTGGTGAGGTACCAGATCAGGTGTTGATCTCGTCATCTAACCGTGGTTCAAAATTACGTGGTCTTTGGATCTTTACCTTCGGGATGGATTCCGCCAGTTGCTCTATTGCGACGTTAATTAACTACCTATCTACCTACCGTGTTGCATCAGTCCTTAAATGATTGTCGAGCTTCAAACTAAAAGTTTGGATGGGTTGGATGAGAAGGAACATATTAAGCAGTGTTTAGTATTGTCGAAGAAAGTTTTGGGGTGACTTCTAGTTTTGCATACTTTTAAATAAAAAATGCCTTCTTTAACGCATAATTTTTTCTCTCACTGTATCGGTTCCCTCGAAATATCGCGGCTCTTGTTCTCAGATGTAGGAGGGGTGTCCGATATTAAAGGTACAAACCAAAATTACACTAATATTTATAATTAAAGAAAGTATTTGATACATTCCACAAAAACTGCATACTTTTGTTTATTTCTCGACACAATCTTCGTAAACGTTGAGACATTTATCCCAGCGTGACACTAGTTTGACCATCCCTTCATGGTACTGCTGCTTGTCAAGTTGCTTGAAGTAGTCCACAACGGTGTCTTGATCCGCAAAGCATTTCTCCGCCAAAAATTTCTTTAAAGGTCCGAATAAATGAAAATCCGAGGGGGCTAAATCCGAGAGGGCGTTCGACAGTTGTGCAGTTGTCATCCGTGTGTGAGGTCCCTGGTCTGCCTCTTTTCTTCTCCGGATCATCATTCAGCTTCGTTCGTCCATCTATAAATTTTTGCACCAAACGCTGACTTCTTTTCGGCTTAAAACGTTCGGTCCATAAACGCCCTGTAATCTGCGATGAATTTCGCTCTGATTAACTCCTTCGGCTTGCAAAAATCTGATAACTCCTCGTACCTCACACTTCGAACACTGCGATTACACACCATGTTTGTTTGCTTCCCCGACGTCTTGAACAAAAAAAACAACGCTCCAGACTCTACTACTACACGCATGAACGTGGCTAGTCATGCATGTGGCGGCAATATTGCCGCCATATAACAGCCACCTGTACCTTTAATATCGGACACCCTCGTATATTGTTTATATACAGTATGATTCAAAATTCCCTGGCCAAACTTTAAGGGGTGGTGGTGTGAATCAAACAAAATATTTTTTTGTCAAAGAATGTATTCGTACAACTGTTTCCAGTTAGTACTAGAGGGCGCTGTTGGCGAATAGTACTTTTCTTCAAATGTTATCATTCGCACCGCTATATTTCGCATTTGATGGAACATTGCACGAATTCCGAGAGCTGAGTGAAGATTATACCGCTCCCCAATAGGCGAGTATCGAATCGTCAAACATTTGAGCGTTTGCACCGCCAGCTGTGCGAAAACCGGAACAAACCACAGCATGGCAGCAGACATGACGCGGGTCGGCCGAGAAGTTTGAACACTCCTGAAATGGAAGAACACGAAGGTGGGATAAATCCGGGCACAAACAAGAGGTAATTGTTGCGCAGATGTTCCTTTCGCATCAGAAGCCCCGAACGTTATATGCATGTCGGAATTCGTGCAAATTGCTAGATATGCGACGAGTGATTTTTCCATGGACCTCCTGGGCCGAAAGCTCTTTGTCCCCATTCTTGAGTTCAGAATACCAAAGGGCAAATAGAAGCCTTTAACGATGTAAGTCTTGGGCATCGGGATATCAAGGGGGATGCAGTTGATGTTGTAAGAGAAGGCATTACAATGGCGGTAGGCAAGCCTATCACTTCAGTGAGATTTTGAATAAGAACGATTTGGAGCGCCCTCTCTGACCCGAGGTACTCTAGTGGGGTTTGCTCTCTTCAGCAAACCCCATGATAAAAAAAACCATGATAAAAAAAAACCCATGATCGCTTGTATTTATCCTGGGACTCCTAGGATAAATACAAGCGATCTCTCCCTGCTTTGATCCCTCCTCCCCTTTCACGACATTGTTTACTTGATGGTATCTTGTGTTGGGTGCAATTTGGCTAAATATGGCCCATTAAACCAAACCCCATAACAACTGTTATTCGCGCATTTACGTGGCAGTTGCTGGCGCCGCTCCTTAATTGGCGTAGCTTTTCATGTACTTGGCGGACGCCAAGAACCTTGCCAACTTCTCGGTTTCTGCCTGATCCCTTGACACGATAATACGATACCGACAGCGTTCCGTTCCAGAATCCATTCTTGCGGACGCACAGCTCTTTGCTGTACTTAGGATAGCACAAATTTCAATGTAAATAACCGTAATTACAGTCCACTGAAGTTTATTTTTGTGTGAGCCCCTTTGACCACAAAAAGTTTTGATGCACCTTTTAGAATTTGACCTAACCTGTGTATAAAAAAAATTATTGTTTCTTATCCTGGCAAGAAAGCATTGCTACTGCAAAACTGAAACGCTGCTGTTCTTGAGAACTGGTGAACCGGACAATGACACTCATTGTGCTCAGTGCAGAGTTATTCTTACTTTCTTCATATGAAAGCCCTTTCGGTCGAGGAGGAATGAGAAGTCGTTACTTGGAGTTTATTTTCTTTGGGCAGGGGGTGGACGAGGTGTTTCGATCCGAGTTTTTCTCTAAGGAGGAAGATTTCCTTCCAGAATGTTCGTTATCGGTGTGGATAAAGAGCTGTCACCGGAATATGGGTGTGCAATTGTCATGTCGAAGGATTTGAGTGGGTGTCATCTTCCTCCAAAGAAGACTTTAGAACGTTCCGAGTGATGCGAATGTCAAGGACGCTGAACCTTCTCACTCTTTCTCTTAAATTCACTTGTTATCTTTTATCCTCGTTTTCTTTCCCTCGCATTTTTTTTCTCTTTCTCGTGATCATTTTCTTTCTTTGTCATACACTCCCACCTTTTGTTTTCTTTTCCTTGCTTCCTTTTACCCTATCACTTTTAATCTTGCGTTCTCTCTGTAATTTATCTTGCTCACATTTTCTCATTATCTCTTTCTTTTTTTTAATTGCTTTCTCTAAAACCCTTTGATCTTTTTTCATGATAATTTTTTTTCCTTTGATTTTCTTTCTCTCATTTATTGTCAGGGCCACAGTCGGAAGAGTAGTGGATCAGTAACCGGAGGATTGCGAGTTGGAAACTAGGTCCAACCAGAGACCGTCGTATGCGTGGGGGCTAGTGGACGTTAAATCTGTCGTGACCCTAAATGCCTTCACGTTCGTGTGGTGTGGAAGCTTGGAGAGTGGGGTACCAGCTCAGATGTTCTCGTCATCTGATCGTGGTTCATTGCATTGTCCTTGGATCCTTCCCTTGGGATTGATCCTGTACCGTCGCCAATAGCCCGTTGTGTTTACTCCAGTCCGACGTTAATTAATTACCTGCCTATCTAGTATTTTATTGTGCCCTTAATCGATATAGTTAATAGCTAAACCGTCTCGTATCTTGTTGCATCTTCAGAAGTCCCGGCGGCTTTCTCAAGACCAACTTCTTGTACGTCTTCATAGCATTGCTTGTCGCGTACGATCTAAAACAGTCCCGTTGGTCACGGAAGTCCAGTCGGAAGAGCGACGGATCAGCAACCGGAGGGTTGCGAGTTCGAAACTAGGTCCAGCCAAAGACCGACGAGTACACGGGGGTTGGTGCATGTTAAATCTGTCGCGGCTTCCAATGTCCTCACGTTGGCGTGGTGTGAAAGTTTGGAGAGGGGAGTACAAGCTCTGATGTTGATCTAATCAACTGACCGTGTTTCAAAATTACCTCCGATCTTTCAATTCGAGATGGATCTTGGACGTCACCAATAGCCCGTTATTCTGCTCCAAAGCGACACTAATTAGCTACCTACCTAGTATTTTATTGGATGGAATTGTCGTTAATGGCTAAACCGTCTCGTATCTTGTTGCATCTCCAGGAGTCCCTGCGGCTTTCTCAAAACCATTCCCTTGAACGTCGTAATAACATTGCTTATCATCGCGTATGATCTAAAACAGTCCCAGGGGTCGACCTCCTCGATGGAAACCAAAAAACACAACCTCAACAGACGCTTTCCGTGGAATAGATTCTGGCAAAAAAAGAATCCAACCGAGTCTTTACCAGGAGCAGGCAGCTAAATAAATAAGCGCTGGTCACACACTGCAGAGTCAATGGCACGTTAACTTTTTCATGCGTGCTCTCTCTTTTTTAACTAGTAATAAATTGTCTGGGAGGAGAAGGTACCATCCATACTGTTTGCTATTCTTAACCTGATGTGACTGGTTTCCCGACCTTGCACCGAACGAAAGCAATACTGGAGGACTTTTTTTACGGCACATCTCTCGTAAATCTGCATTACAGATGCGTTTATTCGGTGTACCGCTTTAGTTTATTCAAGTTGAATTAAGGTTCCGTACGTGTCGGTTCGAAAGTCGTTTCTGTCCCGGCCGGACGAAAAACTTCGGTGCCGCGTTCTTTCAGGTGTCATTGCAATACGAAGAAATATCATTTTGAATATAATGCTGACACCAGCGACACTGAAGGCGGACTTTGCAATGTGCAATATACAGGGTGATGCTACGGTCATGGGACAAACTTCAGGGGGTGATAGAACACAACGAAACAAACACTTTTCCCCATAGAATGTAGGGTCGCAAGTGCAGCGGTTGGCTTTTAGAGAGCGCAGTCAAACGCTTGTATAAAAGCCCGTAGAATGTCTATTGGGCGAGTCTAAACTAATACGACAAACTTCTGGGGGTGATAGAACACAACGAAACAAATACTTTTCACCATAGAATGCATGGTCGCTAGAGGGCTCTTTCCATTTCGGCTCGAACACATGGTCCGACGCAAGTTGGAAAGGAGAAGAGGCGTGAAATATGGAAACAACGCTTTAAAGTCAAATAAACATCAATAACTGCTTGACGAAACGAAATAATACAATTAGATTGGCATAAATTAAAGACAAGTACAAGGAACAACGGGTAAGAAAGAAATGACAAAACATGAGAAACTTTTCACATGGAAATGAAACGACATGTACAAACATCAGTCGGTAAGTACAACGCAAATGCACAATTACAGAAGCTGTTCAAAATGTCGATCACCACACCTGATGCAGGCCTCGCATCGCCACGCTTTTAAACAAGCGTTTGACTGCGCTCTCTAGCGGCCAACCGCTGCACTTGCGATCCTACAGTCTATAGGGAAAAGTGTTTGTTTCGTTGTGCTCTATCACCCCCTGAAGTTTGTCCCATGACCGTAGAATCACCCTGTATGTGACGGCTTACCCATTAAGAGGGGCCGGGTAGCCCTGTTGAAAGAGCAATAGATTTGCAACCGGAGGGTTGCGAGTTCGGAACTCGGTCCAGACAAAGATCGTCACGGGGGCTGGTGCGCGTTAAATCTATCGTGGCCTCAATTGTCCTCACGTTCACGTGGTTTCGAAGTTTGGAGAGTGGGTGCCAGCTCAGGTGTTATCTGACCGTGGTTCGAAATCGAAGACGTTGTGTGCTTGGATCCTTTCCCTAGGGATTGATCCCGGACCGTCGCCAATAGCCCATAGTTTGCTCCATTGTGACTACCTACCTTGGCATTATAATACTACAAGGATATATAAAAAAAAAGGCGGCAACCCAGGCGACTTGAGCTGCGTGATTCGAGTTCGCTTTTTCTTTGTGACAGGGACGAAAACTGGTTGAACGTACCTCCCTGGCGCTAGCCAAATCACGACTATAAGAAGCGCAACCCTGGTCACTCTTCACAAATCGCCCCATGCGTCTTCACCCTGAAAGTATTCAAACTCAGAGCCTATTGAACCCAGGGCCAGAGTATCTTTGATCTGTGTGATACCGCTTTAATCTCACCACCATACATGTTTCCCGGTATGAACGAAAAACGTTTTCTTTTAAATGTCCTGGTTTTTGAAAAAAAAAATTTACCTCCAACTTTTAAAGAAGTCTTTCTTTGAAAAGACCGACTTCCACGAATTGTGTGTGGGAATAGTTTCGGGTTGTAATGCATTTCTTTCTATACATCTTTGTGGGAATGTTTGCAGTGTGTTTGGATTGCTGAGTGCTTTTCCTTGGAAAATAACCATAGCTTTGTGTGTTTCGGAATGCGTTAGATTTTCTGTCTGCATCAGTGGATTTGAAACGCGGTGCAGCACTTTTTACAATCGGATGGTGTGAGCTTCTATTACTACCCGTTTTAGTTTGTTTATTTGAATAGAAAAACGGAGACCTATACTTTTATCAAGTAAGAGTAACAGATTTGAAGTTTTTCCAATCTCTGAGAAAGGCCGCGGTCTTAACAGCAACGGATTAGCAACAGGAGGGTTGCGAGTTCAGAACTAGGTCCATCCAAAGAGCGATGTGCACAAGGGGGCTGGTGCACGTTAAATCTGTCGTGGCCTGAAATGTACTCGCGTTGGCGTGGTGTGGAAGTTTTGGAGAGTGAATTGGCAGCTCTGGAGTTGGCCATGTCACATATTTCAAAATATGTTGACCTCGGATCTTTTCCTTCGGCATGGATACCGGACCTTCGCTAATAGCCCGCTGTGTTGCTCCAGTGCGACGTTAATTAACTATCCCTTAAGATGGATTCAATTGATGGGGAAGGTTAAACTAGCTAGAAGTCAGCAAGGAAGACCGCAGGATGGAATTATGCTTGAACGTTTCAGAGGGTTAAAGTATTTTGTCAAGGTGTGTACAGAAGACGATATTTTCCAAAGGGTTCGTTGGCAACAAGTAGTTCATGTACAGAAAGACGATTCTTCCATCTAGAAAACTGATGTAATCCGTTGGAAGGTCACACTAAATAACCTCGCTGAGATTGGTCACTGCGCGCGAGCTAGCGCCACCAATTGTTCAGGCAGGCTTCTGAAAATGTCTTGGTTTGTGTGTTCTTAAATGAAGCGAAAACCAAAGAAAAATCTAATGAAGAGTTCTGTCATTAAAAAATAAAGAAAAACTAATCTTGCGCAAATTGTGTGCCGTTTTTAAAGTTGTATTCTCTTTCCACTGGAGAGTATGTTTCGTTAGTTTTCACCGACGAAATAGGGTTGATCCAACTGAAATGGGACTTTCATTATAAGTTTTTCAGAAATTCATGCGGACATTAACACCTGTTAATCCTCTAATCATCACGATCTTTATAAAAGATGTAGTTTGCTTTTTCCCGCAGCCAGTACATGTAATGACTAACCACATCTATAGGTTGGTTGGTAGTTGAATTAACCTCTCGTCGGAGCAACACAACGGGCTATTGGCGACGGTCCAGGATCAGTCCTGAAGCGAAAGGTCCGAGAACGACACCTCGTCATTTTGAATCACGGTCAGATGACGAGGTCACACCTGTGAGCTGGCACCCCACTATCCAAACTTCCACACCACGCCAACGTGGGGATATTTGAGGCCACGACAGATTTATCAGCCTTTATCCGCCCAGTACCCAAGATGAAAGATAAAAGTTGTGGATACGAAAAGCTTTAATGCTTGATCGTCTGTTGTAATTTACCATGGATTCTAAGTATTTGCTGCTGTATTGATTGACTTTAGCATAAATCACTCGATCAAATCGCTTGACGTCTTTTTGTTGGATTCAGGGTCCTCATTCCGGCGATAAGGTTTTCCAAAAGCGATCGATCTATAAAAGGAGCATTTAGGCTCCATTTGCGAGAAGGGGTTTCCTGGGTGGCCTCTGCGATAGGAATTCACGGGCGACTGATTACACCGATCTCCATTGATGGATGTGCGCAATCGAAAGGGCGAGGAACCCTTCCCTCAAATCGTGAGAAGTTCTTGGGAACCACGGCCAGAATTCGTAAACATTTCGAATCGGCCGTTGAAATTCTTCCTCCCTTGTTTACGTGTTCGATGACAGTCTTTCAATGACCTTGGAACGAGTGCATTTCTTTTTAGGCCTGTTCTCATGAGGCGTTTTCTAACGCGTGTTTTACGTCAAAACAAAACGCCGGTAGACAGAGTACAGAGTTCTACTGGAGTGTTCACATGCAGAAATCGCGAGACCACGCGATAGATAGCTTCGACGCTTCAACAATTTGCGGCAATGCTTTCGCTTAGTATAAAAGGAATATCTGCAAAAGGAATTAGTTGCGACTATTGACAAAAATATAATTTTTTCAAAGAAAATCATGTTTTTGGTATAGATCTGATATAAAATTTCACGCTGATTTGAAATCCGTTGAAATTTTGATTCTATCTTTAACCATTCAAAAGATAGAAACTTGGATTAGGGGAATAAAAAACAATTTAATGGCATAACAGAAACTGACTTCGAAAAGCGCCCAAGTTCTGTTCACATGGTAACGCTCGAAAATTCTTATCAAACGCGCATTGGAAAAAGTCCATGTGAACGGGGCCTTCAACAATCTCCGGTCGTTCTAGCGATTAGAAGGCGCTTGGAGATACATAGGATTGTTCTGCACCGTTCACATGACACTCGTTTTGACGCGCATTAGGGCTTTTTTATTCCCTTAGTCAAAGTTCCTATCTCCGCGATCGTTAAAAATAGAGTGAAAATTTCAACGGATTTGAAATCTGCGGAAAATTTTACAGTAGATCGATACCTAAAATGTGATTTTCTTTAAATAATTTTTCAATTGTAACTTAAATATTTCCGCGATACGCATTTGACGAATATATTCATTATGAACACAAAAGGGAGTATTCATCTCGTTTTTATAGAAAAGATATAACTTGATTGGATTATTTTGTTTTAATCCACTGATTTATATTTATAGCCATTAAAAATAGGATGAGAAATTTAATCGTATTCGATTTATTGAAGAAATATACCCTACTTTCACACAAAACTTTAAAAATGTGATAGTTAAGGGATAGTGGGTAATTTTACTTCCGAGAACAACGTATACCGACAACTGTCCGTTCTAGTTTTCATGTGCGGCAAACGTCTTTAAAATAAAGCTCAAATTAAATATTCAATTTAAAAGCTAAACTTTAAAGTTATATTTTAATTTGTCCTCAACGTCAAATGCTTAAGATAAATTTCTATTTTCATTCATTTTTCACATCCTCTTGTTACATTGAACTCGATATCACTTTAGAAAATGAAGTTCTGATATACTGAACTTAAATTTACTGTGAGCTTATATTCCATAGAATTTATATTTTAATCTTGTAGTGTTATTATTACTTTAATCGAAATTTTTATATTATATGTACGTGTAGACGCAAATTCTATTAGCAAATTAGCAATCTCCTGGTTTTCGATATGTATTGTTTTTTGGTTTTCCTTTGAGGTTTTTTAAAATTGTAACATAATTTTCTCGTTTCATCGTGGGTTTTAATTAAATTTTAGTTGAAATATTTCTCAGTCGTTTAAAAATTAAAAAACTAATTATTGTTATATATGCGTTACTTGTGCTGATACATTAAAATGTTTAGAGATAGATTTTAAAAATATAGAGATTTATTTGAAGGAAAAATAAGTAACAAATTATCTATAGATCGTAAGAAACACGATAAAACCTGCAAAAATAGCATAATGAAAGAAAGGTTATCACCAGTGCCGGATTTCGTTTGCGTGTCATCTTTTTTATAGTACTTCGTAGACAATGCCATATAAACAGAAATTCCGTTTCCAATTTCCTGGTTCTAGAGTGTAGTTTTCTAATGTAGTTTTTTGGAGGATATTTTTTTTTTATTTTACGCTGTCAATTTTAAAATTTTATGGAAATTGTTTGATCATTTTCCAGTTAGTTTCGTTTTAATCAAAGTTTTATAGAAATATTCCAATTTTTCATATGCAGTTTCGCCTTTACTTACGCTTAAACACATTACAAATGACTTATCTGCTAGCTTCTTGAGCCTAAAAATCCGTGATCACCCTTAACACAAAACAAATCCTTGCTATTTTTTATTGATGAGTGAATCATCGACACTGGAGAGTAAAGGTTATAGGGTTTTTCCTCTAGTCTTGACAGTAAGAAACGAGTACTTTAGGTTTTTAGAGTTAGTGAAAATGTTTAATAATGCCACAATTTGAACTACACAAAGCACTGTTTCTCTTTGATCCGCTGGCTTTTTCCGGTTCCTAGGTCCAAAATATCATGACATTCGAAAAATTTTGAAAAACGTACGAAAAGCTAACGTGCAAAAATTTACAATCGAGGTTGATGGCATTGGCATTGCACCGAAACGCATCGTATCCTATACGTTATGAAAGATTTACCTGTTTAGGTTTCACTTCTGGTCAGCAAGTCGATTATATTGCATTTATTTATGTATAAAGATTGAAGTTCAAAAGCACTTTATTCACAGGCAATTAGGGAACGGATGTTTTACAAATCGAAAGAATATCAAATTTTTACGTCGTTTTGAATATTTTTTAGGTTATTTTAAGCATTTTATTGCTCATTATACATTTATAAGTTAACCAAATACAGGCTCTTGTGAATACAGAGAAATCAATTTTAGGTTGGGAAAGAAAGATTTTCATCCTATTTTTAATGACTAAAATTGAAACAGTTGGTAAGGGGCAACAAAATATCTTATTAAAGTGACACTCCCTTTAAAAACAGGGCAATACTTCCGCTTACGCTTAGTATAAAGGAATATCTGCAAGAAGATTAGTAGCGACAATTGAGAAAAAATAATTTTTTCAAGAAAATCATGTTTTTGGTATCGATCTGTAGTAAAATTTTACGCTGATTTGAAATCCGTTGAAATTTTGATTCTATCTTTAACCATTCAAAGGATATAAACTTGGATTAAGGGAATAAAAAAAATTTAATGCATAACGGAAACTGACCTTGAAAAACTCCCAAGAGGTGTTCACATAACGCTGGAAAATTCTTATCAAACGCGCGTTGGAAAAAAGTCCATGTGAACGGGGTTTCTAAGGATACAAATGAAATTTTTTTGCTCGCTACTATTTGGAAAATTAAAATAAGCGAGTTTAATTTTTGTGTCGCTTTAATAAAATATTCTTCTATTTTTAATTTCATAGTGAATTTGCTTGCTAATCAAGAATATTTTCATTTCGTTAGAAAATTTTGATTCGTGTTATCTCCAAAGCAATTGAAGACTGCGGTAACCCAGTTGGAAGAGCAACGGATTAGCAAACGGAGGGTTGCGAGCTCGAAACTACGTCGTCAAAGACCGTCGTGTACACGGGGGCTGGTGCACGTTACATCTGCTGTGGCCTCAAATGCCCTCACGTTGGCGTGGTGTGGTAGTTTGGAGAGTAGGTGCCAGCTCAGGTGTTCTAGTAATCTGACCGTGATTCAAAATGAGGCGTTGACCTTGGATCTTTTCCTTCGGGATTGATCCCGTACCGTCTCCAATTATCCGTTGTGTTGCTCCTGTGGGACGTTAATTAACTACCTACCAAACGAAATCTCTAGATGTTTGTTCGCAGGGAAGGAAAACAACTCAATAATCTCGATACCTGTATTTTGGGTCGGTTACCAAAGAGTGGATGGATACATTTTGGAGAAGAGCGTTGCAGACATTCCGTGTAATCTGGGTATCGGGGTCGCGCACATATGTTCAAAGCAGATCGAACCGAGCCGAAATTTTTCCCAGGAGATGATGCAAGTCCGATTCCAAACAAAACGGTCCGATACGTAGACCGATACTCTTGAGGTACTCTTACCGTCATAACTGAATGTCAGACCAGCATTCATTCGAATTCGATCGGACCATTTCGATACGTTTCCTAGGAGATGCTAGTTCGATACCAAGACTACGTGAGTAGCCGGGGTGCAAATAATGGGGGTAAGGAGAAGAGAATAGAGGATACCGTGAAGCAAAGCTCTTTTCCTGGTATAGAATATCGATACGTCACGGATCGATACTTTTTGTCCGATATTTTAAGTGTATCTATACTTAGTGCTTTGAAACGGATCGATACTTTTTGTCCTATATTTTAAGTGTATCGATACTACGCGCATCGAAATGGATCGATCGAGAATATCGATACTTTTTGTCCGATATTTTAGGTGTATCTGTACTAAGCGTGCTTTGAAACGGATCGATCCAGAACCTCGATACTTTTTGTCCGATATTTTAGGTGTATCTGTACTACGCGTGCTTTGAAACGGATCGATCCAGAACCTCGATACTTTTTGTCCGATATTTTAGGTGTATCTGTATTACGCGTGCTTTGAAACGGATCGCGCGATCCAGAACCTCGATACTTAGACCAAAAATGCCCATCCCGCTGATTCTGACAACCACCTGCCGAGCGTTGGGTGGGCGCCTCTGACCCCGCGCTTCTCGGAAGAGTCCATTCCGTCGGCTCCTTTCTGAGAAAAGATTACCCCTTTTACCACCAGTGAGCGGAACCTCATTTCCATCTGGAGACCTCGGTATGGAGCCCGCGGGGGTTGTTCTGGGAATGAAAGTAAGGAATCCACCTGTCTCATTTCTTCATCCATCATGGGGCAGCGGTGGACCCCGCATCATCATGCACTTAACCCCTTTGGATTCCGAGAAATCTTTTACCGCAGTTGAAGAATCGCCGCTCACCGCCGGCTGTTTTCGTTGGCCACCAGGCTAATTAATCGATCCCCTAAAACCCAGGTATAGAAACTCACTTAAAGAAGGAGGTCCTTGTAGCTTCAATAAGCTAGTATATACGTACTATATGCCCACTGCGCTAGCAACCTTCGAGTTGTAGGCGGCTCAGGTTCGATTCCTCTCGGGTGCATTCCTCCTTGGGTGTATTTCTCTCTTCTGTGTCAGTAAAACTTTCATTGTGTGTCTATTACTTGATATTGTATGTCTTGTGTCTGGCACAGCATGGCCATATACGGCCCTTGTGCCGTAAAACCCGAAACAGCCAACCATGCTTGTGTATGAGGCAGCTGAAGCCCAGTTGAAAGAGTAATGGGTTAGCAACCGGGGGCTGCGAGTTCGAAACTCGGTCCAGCCGAAGACCGTCGTGTACACGGGGACTGGTCAATCTGTCGTGGCATCAAATATCCTCACGTTGGCGTGGTGTGGAAGTTTGGAGAGTGGGGTGCCAGCTCAGGTGTTCTCGTCATATGACCGTGGTTCGAAATGACTAGGATCTTTCTCTTGGGGATTGATCCCGGACCGTCTCCAATTATCCGTTATGTTGCTCCTGTGCGACGTCAATTAACTTCCTACATACCACCTTTTATGGTTGGTTTGGAGGTTTTATGACGCAATGGCCATATTTGGCCGTGCTGCGCCAGACACAAGACATACAATGTCAATAATAGACATACATAAAACGAAAGTTTTACTTCCACAGAAGAGAGAAAAACACCCAGGGAGAAATGCACCTGACAGGAATCGAACCTGCGCCGCCTACAATTCGAAGGTTGCTAGCGCAGTGGGCATACCCACTGAACCAGACGGCATCTCACCTTCTATATACAAAGGAGTATCAAAAAGTAAGGTGAATTTTTGATTGACATAAAAACGCGTGCAGAGAGAGATAAATATATGAAAATTTATTATGTTTGACAAATCGTATCACACTATCATTCGACAAAGGAACCATAGCGGGGTAAGCATTTATTACAACTCATCCATGCCCTTTTCAAAGAAAACTTGCTCCAGGTTCTCTAGCCAGGTAAGTGTCGTGCCTCTTCCAGTGTATGGAAACGGAGGTGTTTCTTCAGGGCCAAACAAATGGTAATACTGCTCACTGAACCCTATAAGCTATTCAATGCATTTGCAATATCACTCACTCTTCTGTCTTCACGAATCATGGCATCGACGACAGCCACATTCGTGTCGTTACACCGCACATACACTTGTTTCTGCGACATAACACTCTCTCCATAGACTTCCAACAATTCTCGATGAATATCACATGTTTTTTCCCCTTGGCCCATAAAAAACGAATGACACCTCCTCCTTGGAGTAGTGCTCCAGTCGATGCGTCATCTTTGATTGGCTCTAAGCACCAGACGGGTTGACGTAGAAGTTTCTACAAGCCGTCACATTTCTATCGCCTCGGTACTTGCAACATAAAAAAATTAATTAGCTACACAAAAAACTCTGAGTTTTAGAGACAAATTCACCTTACTTTTTGATATATTCTTGTACAAACACCATCAGGCATTCATATGCTTGTATACACTGTACCAGTGCGGATGGGATGAATAGTGTTGTCCTAGGATCTTTCCCTCGGGCTTTATTCCTGACCGTCGCCAATAGCCCGTTGTGTTGCTCCAGTGCGACGTTAATTAACTACCTACCAACCGCGGCGCCGCATTTCCTAGGATAATCAATGTTCCGTCCTTTCATTCCGAAGTACACTACAATGCGCATGTTTCTGGTTTCGAATCCAAGTGCGAAGGAGAAATTTGGGTGTGCCAAACCGCAATCCTTAGCCGCAAATGGTGCTGAGCGTGATTTTTATCAGGAGATGAGCAAACAGCGAGAGGTGCTCTAAAAATTTTACTTTTCGTCTATAGGGGGTGATAAACACAACCGTCTGTCAAGACCCGCTCGGTTTCTTATCGCGCCTTTTCTTCCGTTTGTGGTCGTCCTTCCTTCCCGTGTGAGTCGGCGACGTTTATTGCGTGAACGATAAAGGGTGTAAATTATTTCCCGCATCGGACAAATGTTTTGAAATCTCCTGTGATAAGATTTAATGATCGAAAATGTTGCTATAGGATTAGTGTTCCCACGGTCCAAAGGACCTGATTTTTCATTTAAATTTCCAAGTGCCCTTAGTGGCTATGCCCACTGCGCTACTAACCTTCGATTTGTAAGCAGCGCAGGATCGATTCCTGTCAGGTTATTTTTCTCTTCTGTGTCAGTAAAGCTTTCATTGTGTTTGTATGTTTATTACTTGATATTGTATATCTTACTTGATATTGTATGTCGTGTCTGGCGCAGCATGGCCAAATATGGTCCTTGCGCCATAAAACCCCCAAACCAACCACTGCGCTAGCAACCTTCGAGTAGTAGGCGGCCCAGGTTCGATCCCTGTCAGGTACGTTCCTCCCTCTGTATATTTCTCTTCTGTGTCAGTAAAACTGTCATTGTGTGTATGTTTATTACTTGATATTCTGTCTTGTTCAGGCTCATCATGGCCAAATATGGCCTTTCCTCCATGAAACTAGAAGACCCGTTTGCTGTCACTCCACACTATACAAATAATGTGGATTCCTGTTCCACATTCAGTAGTGACATATATACAGGGTGAGTCTAAATTGTTTTTACAAAATAAGAGGGGTGATAGTACCCATCCAGACGAGCCATAATTACCATGGAACATAGGGTCGCATTGCTCTCTGAGAGGCAGAAAAGAGTAAAGTCGAAGCGCGTCGAGCATGAACAAGTCATCGTCTCTGACGTCGCACACTTTTCCAGCACGGTCCGGCACTTGAATGCCACATATCCCGCACGATGGATCGGACGTGGCGAACCTGTGGCTTGGCCTCCTCGCTCACCGGACCTCAACCCACTGGACTTTTTCTTCTGGGGCACATGAAATCTTTAGTGTACCAGACGCTTGTGGACACGGCTGAAGATCTCGTAGCGAGAATCGGTGTTGCCGCAGAGAAAATGAACACAACACCAGGAATCTTCGGGAGCCAGTCATTCCTTCGCCGGTGTGAACTGTGCTGCCTCTTTGAGCACTTGCTGTGAGTTTTTCTCTGATCAATCAATCAGATGTGCAACTTTTGGTATCGTTCATTCGCTTTCCCAACACTGTTGTCAGTTCATGTTGAAATTCTAATTTGACTCTTTTCTGCCTCTCAGAGTGGAATGCGACCCTATGTTCCATGGTAATTATGGCACGTCTGGATGGGTACTATCACCCCTCTTATTTTGTAAAAACAATTTAGACCCACCCTGTATATATGTGATATTTATATAACCAATGAAATATCAATTCTTTTCGGCAACCCGATACGAGGGGCAGGTTCAGACCTTATCCGCGAACCTGAAAAGTTGGAAAAAGGCCGACTTAGCCCTTCTATGGCAGGAACACGTCGTAATTTGCAACACGTGTAGGCACCGAAAAGCAGCTGTTATTTTTGTAGATTTTTGGCCGAGGGCATTAGTCGAGACATGTGTAAAAAAGTGTACCCGTCGACAGAGGATAAGATCCCGACGAATTGTCAGAAATACTAAGAAAGATAAGAGCAAAAAATGCAGCGAAATTGCGAAAGGGTTTTGCAATTTTAGCTCGCGAGCATCTGCGCCAGTTTTCTTCGGTGTGGATAATTACTCTTGGAGGAAATGTGGAAGGATTTCGGATTACAATTTGTAAGTGTGCATTTAGAATGGCGTGTGGTGAATGAATGGGAAAAATGTATTGAAATATGTTTAGTTAAATTGTATGCAGCAATCTGATTTAGGCGGTTGGAAGAACTACGTATTAACAACCGGAGGGTTGCGAGTTCGAAACTCGACCCAGCCAATGACCGTCGTGTACACGGGGGCTGGTGCACGTTAAATCTGTCATGGCCTCAAATGTCCTCACGTTGGCGTGGTGTGAAAGTCTGGAGGGTGGGTTGCCGGCTTAGGTGTCGATCTCCTCAACTGACCGTTGCTCTAAATGATGAGGGGTTGTAGTGCCCCAATGCGACGTTAGTTAACTACCTACAAATGCCAAGACGACGTGAGTATCCGGGGTGTAGTGTAGATAAGGTGGAATTATTAGAAAAATTGATTCGTGGTCAGAATCAAACGCACAATAATCGTACCTCGTTATTCCTTGTCGAAAACCCTCGTCATCTGACCGTGCCTCAAGGACAGTCACCAATTGCCCGTTGTGTTGCTCCAGTGCGACGTTAATTCAACTACCCCTACCTATCTACTGTCGAAAAAAACAGCACCAAAATCCTTAAGAACTTGTCTTGAGCATGTGAAGGAAATGTCCCGGTCTGTTAGGAATGCCGGTCATTTCCAAATCCTATTCTTCGAAAACTGCCGATTCAAGAGGAATTCGACGCGGGTTGTCTTATTTTGTGTGTGAGAGTCGTTGCGAAATGTGGTTGTGGGTTTCATGTAGAGGACACAATAGCCGCCTTTCGTCATCCAATCCGATGGTTGCATCTTGTTTGTTTGGACGGAACCTGCCGTTATTAAGCCCGTGGCGCAATCACTTGCCATCAAAGGGAGGTTCGGGCAAAAGTAAAAAAGCAGGTTTTCCTTTGGAATTTCTGGCAGCCTCGTTCTCTGGGGTGCCCGAATCTGCTGATGATAGGTTCGAGTAAAAAAGAAGAAAGATACAGTGGCTCCCAAAAGTGTTCGTACACTTACGAATTTCAATGAAATACTGCTCTATCCATTAATAAAAATTAATATTCCAGAATGGGAATTTTTTAATAATATCTATAACTTGTTCTTAACAAAACTACATAAAAAATATTTTAAAAACATAGTAAAACTTTTTTTTGGAAATTCAATAATCAAAAAGTTACCTCACAAAAGTCTTCGTACACTTTAAAAAATTCTCTACATATTAGTAAATATTGTGGTAAATTAGTACTTAGTAGAATATCCTATAGCATCCACAACAGCTTTTAAACATCTGGGAATAGAGTTCACTAGTCTTTTTATAATTTCTGCATCAATGTTCCTCCATTCTTCAATCATTACTGTTTTTAGTTCGCTTTTCGTTTTAATGTCGCGTCTTCGTACTATAACCTCCAGTTTTCTCCAAATGTGTTCTATTGGGCTTAAATCCGGCGACTGAGGTGGTGTTTTCAGAACTTGTGGACAATTATAGAGACACCAGAGGCGAACGTTGAGAGCCGTGTGCTTAGGATCGTTATCTTGATAAAAACAAAGTTGTTTCCAATACCCAAATTTTGAATGATAATTTCAAATTGTCTTTTAAAATATTTAAATAAAGAGCATAATTCATTATGTCATCAATAAATACCAAATTACCTAGTCCTGATGCTTACATGCACCCCCACACAAGGACACCTCCGCCGCCATGCTTTACTGTTCCAGCTAAGTTGTTGGGATTAAGTTCATCATTTTTTCTTCTCCATACAATTATACGCCCATCGGAACCAAACATGTTAAATTTGCTTTCATCTGCAAATAAGACATGATTCCAATACTTTTCGGGCTTATTTATCATTGATTTTGCGAAGAAAAGCCTAAGCTTTCTATTTTTCGCACTTACAAAAAAATTTTCTTCGGGCTGAACGCCCATTAATCCAGCTGATCTGAGCACTCGTCGAACAGTTTCAGATGAAATTGAAGTAGAAAATTTTTCAGTGAATTCTGTTGATATTTTTACAGCACTCAAACGTAGATTTTTCACAAATTTTCTAACTAAATCTCTGATCACGTTGAGTTAACTTTGCCGGATGACCTTTTCTTACCTTGTTTTCGATCCGATTTTCTTCTCTAAAGCGTTTTTATCACATACTGCACCACAGAATGGGATAAATTTGTTAATTTAGCGATATTCCGAACTAATTTACCACTATGATGAAAAATAATCAATTTTCGAATGCTGTTCGTTGTTTCCTTACGACTACGAGCCATTTTTAAATAATAAATAGAATATTGCGAAGTAAGCAAGCAAAGATTAAAGCCAAAAGATTTTTTAAATGTCACCACGATGCACAAATAAAAAAAGAGCGATAAACGATAATTTTATTTATGAATTTATCCGAAAATGTTTCGGTGTTCTTTCTCTGCCTCCTTGCATTTTCATTTTTATAAAAAGAAAATGAGTCAATATTTTTTTAATGTTAAGTTTTATTCAAAATCACATGGAGATGATATGAAAAAATATTGGACTTTATATTCGAGTTCAATTCCAGGCTACAGCGCTTTTTCTACAAATTTTTAAAGTGTACGAACACTTTTGGGAGCCACTGTATGTTATAATATACAACTTTTAAGGAAACCCAGGAAATCCATTGTGTGGTCAAAGGAGAATACCGTTCTATTTCCAAAAGGGGAAATTGAGGCCGCGATGGCTGTACGTATACTGACCTCTGGTCAATGGTTGCACAATACAAATTATCCCGAGAATCGTTAAGATAAGGTAACTGACTGCAACCATCGATTTTGCAAGCGGCCGAATTCTTGTCTTTAGTTTTTTCCAAGGTGAAAATAGATTTGAGGGTTTGGGGTTGATGGGAGTTTTATGGCGTAAGGGCCATATTTGACCATTGAGGGTTTTGGGAAAGGATAGAATATGTGATTACTATCCATTAGATTTGTTGGTAGGTAGTTATATTTATATTGCACTGGAAGCAACACAATGGGGCTACGGTCAAGGACGCATCCAGAAGAGAAAGATCCGTGGACAATACCTCTTCATTTTGAACCACGGTCAGATGACAAGGTCAAACCTTAACTTGCACCCCACTCAAGCGAACGGAAAAATATATTTCGGAAATTTCTTTCGGAAGAAAATTTTCAATTCATTGTTGAGTCATCACCGTAGTTGTACCGCCCTGTGCTATGGTTAAACGACTTTTTAATCTGATGGATAGAATATGTGATTACTATCCATCAGATTTGTTGGTAGGTAGTTATATTTATATTGCACTGGAAGCAACACAATGGGGCTACGATCAAGGATGCATCCAGAAGAGAAAGATCCGTGTACAATACCTCTTCATTTTGAACCAAGGTCAGATGACGAGTTCAACATCCGAGTCCACTCTCCAAACTTTCACACCACGTGTCGACATCTGAGCCCTCGATGGATTTAACGTGCATCAGCCCCCACGTTCACGACGGTCCTGGTTCGGATCGAGGTTCCGGTTGCTGAACCGCGACTGAAGTCGGAAAGATTTTGGAAACTTGCGTCGCGTTCCTATTTAATGAACCAACGAAAATATACATTTATTCTGAATTATTGTTGCCCAGGACTTGTACAGTTTTGCTCATTTATTTCTTTTTTAAGTTACATTTTAAAATATTAGTGCTTTTTTATTTATTTAAGAAACGACTGTTATAAACAATTTAAAGAAACCAAGGAATAAAATGAGGTAACAGGTTAGACATCTACTATAAACGAAAAGGAATGTTTGCACACTGAGTTCTTTCGTCGCATTTCAAGTTATTTTCTTGTTTAATGCCATTTTAATCCTTTCGCCCCGACTTTTGCATGATTAAAATTTAACTCTGAAAAGTAGTTTAATTTATTTGTTTATGCTCTTTTTGACGGACGACCGTACTTTCGCGTTCTTTTTGTGTTTGCTTTCTCCCTTCCAACATTTATGAGTTGCTCAGCTAAGGGGACCATGAATGATAAGAGTGGTTCTGTTTTATGTTCCACATCACACTTCGTAATCCATGCATTCACAACAGAAATCATAACTAAAAATCTTTTTCCACCACTTGTCTGATTTTCTGCCATGACCCTAAAAAGTAGCCATTTCATCACAGCGGTCAACTCCATTCATGTACATATTGTAGTGCGAAATGGGCAACTAACGTCTAATGTTTGTACCATCTTTTTGTTTCCGAACCACGGTCACTCATTCATCAGAATGGATGGGTGTGCTCAAAAACATAAGTCCGCCATTTGCAATCTGAAAGTATTGCCAGGTTTCTTTAGTCCTATTTTTATTCCCTAATTCCTTAAGAACACTGAAAACGTAAAAACCCATTCAAAAGTGGGATTTTATTTACACAATCTAATCTCTGGAACGTATATGCTCATTAGGCCCGAAAGGGTTAAAGTGATATCAATGGTTTCCGCATTTCTTATCTATTTGTATATGTTCGCCAGTACTTCGCCCAAACGGCTGGATATATTTTTATCGTGAAAATTTATATACTTTAAATACCCACAGTAACTTAATCGTGGACTAGCTATCGTCAGTCTGTCTTCGTGTTTCATTGTCTGTTTATAGGCTTGTTTGTAGTAAAGATGTGACGGTAATGGTAATTAATTTATGTCACACTGGAACAACACAACGGGCTATTGGCGATCAATCCCCAAGGGAAAAATCCGAGAACGACTCGTATTTTTGAACCACGATCAGATGACGAGGTCACACCTGAGCGGGCACTCCACTCTCCAAACTTCCACATCATGCCAACGTGAGGACATTTGAGACCGCGAGGGATTTAATGTGCACCAACCCCCATGTACCTTCGGCTGGACCGAATTTAGCTACCCTCCGTTGCCCTTCCAATTGGACTACTGCGGCCCCTTGTTAAGATTCGACGGAATTCTAGTGATAAAATATCTAGGTATAAAATATCTAGGTATAAAATATATTTCGTACGTACAGACGGAATATGACCCAATCAATCGAAATATATAGTTCTACTATGATTCCAGTAAACAAGACATCAATGCATTATTCATTCTCTTGCGCTGTTGGTTGTGATTTATCCACTCGAAGTTGATTTGCACTTCAATAGAGAAGGATTTTAAATGAGGCAAATTTCAACTATAAATAATTTATGAGAAAGCAACGAGATATTTCATTCTTTAGCTTATCGTTTAAAATTCATTGAAACTTGTGAATTCATTCCAGTAGTTATTGCAGAAAATAACCACGAAACAAAAATTACTTGTTACTGAAATAATGTAGATGCAATTTGAATAAATCTAGTATCTCCATGGAGATGCAGGACTGTCTGTGGAGTCATTCCTTCATGTGTTTTTTTAATCTCAATTGTAAACGACTCTAAAATAAAGACTACTGATAAAAAAGATGACAAATCAGATTTCCTTTGCAAAAAGATTGTATAGTAGTCTGCACTTATGTGATTTTCTAATTGTGTTCTATATTTCTTCGAAACACAATAAGCGGCGTGGTGTGGAAGTTTGGAGAGTGGGGTGCCAGCTCAGGTATTCAAAAGGACGAGACGTTGCCCTTGGGTCTTTCCCTTCGAGATGCATCCCCAACCGTAGCCAGTAGTCTGTTGTGTTGCTCTAGTGTGACATTAACTACCTACCTACAGGGGTTGGACAAAAATATGGAAACCCCTCGTGAAATGCATGCCTAAAAAGAAATTCTAGTGAAATGTGTAGGTGGCGCTGGTGTCTTCGCCTACTGACCCCACCTATACAACGTCGTAAATACGCTGCGCAGGTCAGTCGTTGTCGGGGCACTGTTCTGTGAAGTTGTAGTTGCATCATGGGGGGGGGGGGGTCAGAGCTAACAGACTTCGAACGTGGGCAAATTGTTGGAGCTCGTCTGGTGGGTGCTTCCGTAAGCAAGGTAGCCGAAGTGTTTAGTGTTTCAGGAGGTACTGTATCTAAGATTTATTCCGCATATTTGAAAAGCGGAAAAACATCGTCCGCTAAATCACAGCGCGGACGAAAGTGTGTGTTGAGTGATCGTGACAGACGATCATTAGGGAGGATTGTGACTAAAAATAAAACCACAGCTGCAAAAGTTACTGCCGAAATGAATGTCGTGCTCACAAACCCTGTGAGTACCAAAACAATAAGAAATGAGCTCCATAAGCAGGGTATTTCTGGCCGAGCTGCAAATCAAAAACCGTTCATCAGTGATGCTAATGCCTGTAACAGGAAAAAGTGGTGTTTAAGTCATAAAGCCTGGACTATGGAGCCATGGAAGACAGTAATTTGGTCGGATGAGTCATGTTTCCCACTTAGTTTACGTCTGGCGAACGCCATCCCAAGCCTATAATACAGACTGATTGTTGCGAAGAGTGAAATATGACGGGGGTTCTGTGATGGTTTGGGCAGCCATATCGTGGTTTTCTGTGGGCCCCATGATTACTCTGCAAGGGAACATTAAGGCCAAGGATTATGTGAACATTTTGGCCGATCAAGTCCATCCCATGGTACAAACTTTGTTCCCCAATGGTATGACTACAAAGCCCCTGTTCAAACAACTCACATCGTCCAGGACTGGTTTTCTGAGCACGAGGATGATTTGTGAAATCTCCCCTAGCCACCACAGTCACCAGACCTCAATATTATTAAATCTTTGTGGTCTACATTGGAGAGGAAAATGCGTGATCGCTATCCACCGCCATCATCGTTATCTGAACTTGCCACCGTTTTGCAGGAAGAATGGTACAAGATTCCCTTGGCAAGCATAAAGGAACTAATTATCCATTCCGAGAAGACTGCAAGCTGTTTTGAATGCCAACGGTTTTCCTACACCACATTAGGCAAGGTTACATGGTTTTTTTAGGTGTTTCCATATTTTTGTCCAACCTCTTGTAACGTCTTGATTCACGGGTAGCTAGACTAGTTACCATTGAAAATATCCGATTCTGGACTAAATTGGTTTATTTTACAATTTGTACAAAAAGTCGGAAAATGAATGTAAAGTTCATTAATATTAGTTCCTTGGAAGGTCCAAAGTTCTATCGAGGCGCTTAGGGCTGCTGGCGAGCCTCACAATTTCGCTCGGGGAAGTCTAACGCACGGCTACGGGTGAGCCTATTCTCAACACAAAATTACTCGAATGAGTACAGAGTTCCAAGGCAGGAAATCTCAGTCTTTCCGGACAGGATCACTACTAGGATGAGCAGTTACACGGATCTCTAGGAGGGTTCTCCTTTACGGCTACGGTCGAGCCTTTCTCACTAAAATACTCCGGCGAGTATAGGATCCCAAGGTGGGATAAATGCACAACAGTGAACGGATATTCACCAAGCTCCAAAAACGGTCTCTGCTGACCGCCTCTCTCCAAGCTCTCTCTCTGATCCTCTGTGATCCTCTGTCTCCGTCTCTCCTCTGGTCTCTCCTCTCGTGATCTCTCTGATGATATCTCCAAAAACTCTATATGTTGGGTGCTTATCGACTCCTCCTTTCCGTTTCTGGTCCGCCTTTTAGTCGGTGCTGGATTGGGTGTTGAAGATTTCTCACGTTCTTGATTGGCTGTCTCACGTTGGTCTTTCCCCTCAACTTTTACGACAGACTTCAAAGGGTCCATCAAACCCTGTCGGAAACTCATCATCATTTATATCAATCTTCTTGGTCTCGAAATGTCGAAGAGAGCGACAGAAAGGCGCCTGCCCTTTGTTTTGAAACCACAGCGATTTCCGACCCCTGCTGGCTGGCTGTCGTTAAGAAATCATTAAGATGTTTTCGGGTGGTCGTTATGGAGTGTGGGCTTTTCCTCTCGACACCTGAGTCAACAAGACTTTTCATTTTCCCACGCTGCCGTGGTGATCGTTTCTCTAGCCGCCGTTACACTCTGTACCTCGAAACACAATAACGGGCTTCGAATTCAAATCCCGGTCATGGCATGGTAGTTGTTTAGAATGGCTTTAAACCATAGTCTAGCCAGTCCTCGTTTAACCCTCCAAGTGGTTTCGACGAGGTAACACCCCCCCCCTTATTTACTACCCCTCCTTGGCTCATAATATAAGTAGTTTCGTCACGTGACCCTATCTGACGCTTTAGATTCGATCCCAGAAGACCAACTCAACGTTCCGTCAACTCAGAAGACGCTTCAATCTCAAGATCTCAACTGGAGATTCAGAGCTCAGGGTCTTCAGCGCCTCCTGGATCTCATCAATGAAGATGCGATCCATTTCGATAATGAAGAGATCATCGGGATATTGATGATTTTTTTTATGTGCTCACTAGATTCAGTTTTTTCCTGAGGACGAGAGGACCGCGGTAGCCCACTTAGAAGAGCAACGGATTAGTAACAGGAAGGTTGCTAGTTCGAAACTCGGTCCAGCTAAAGACCGTCACGGGGGCTGTTGCACGTTAACCCTTTCGCCCCGACTTTTGCATGATTCAAATTTAACTCTGAAAAGTAGTTTAGTTTAGTAGTTTTTGCTCTTTTTGGCGGACGACCGTACTTTCGCGTTCTTTTTGTGTTTGCTTTCTCCCTTCCAACATTTAGGAGTTGCTCAGCTAAGGGGACCATGAATGATGAGAGTGGTTCTGTTTTATGTTCCACATCACACTTCGTAATCCATGCATTCACAACAGAAATCTTTACTAATCTTTTTCCACCACTTGTCTGATTTTCTGCCATGACCCTAAAAAGTAGCCATTTCATCACAACACCATTCATGTACATAGTGTAGTGGGAAATGGGCAACTAACGTCTCATTTTGTACCATCTTTTTGTTTCCGGTCACTCATTCATCGGAATGAATGGGCGTGCTCAAAACCATAAGTCCGCCATTTGCAATCTGAAAGTATTGCCAGGTTTCTTGAGTCCTATTTTTATTCCCTAATTCCTCAAGAACACTGAAAACGTAAAAACCCATTCAAAAGTGGGATTTATTGACTCAATCTAATGTCTGGGACGTATATGCCCATTAGGTCCGAAAGGGTTAAATCCGTCGTGGTCTCAAATGTCCTCACTTTGACGCGGTGTGGAAGTTTGGAGCGTGGAGTGCCAACTTAGCTGTTGTTCTCATCAGACTGGTTCAAAATGACGATGCCTAGGTTATTTCCCTTCGCAATAGCCCTTTGTGTTGCTCCTGTGATTATCTACCTATTTTAGGCCGATATATGTCGACCTTCAAGATCTGGTGAGTTACGCTAATGAGTAGATACTTCGAGACAACGACCAGGAGGGTAAAGAGAAAAATGTCAGCAGAGCGACAAATCGTATCCCATGTTTGAAAAACAATTGGTGGGAAAACAGGAAAGCGCTTAAAAATTGATGTTTACTTGCAAAGCACTATCTCGCCGGCTGAATGAGCGATCCTAAAATAGACGCGCTCGTATCACTCACTGCACGCCCTCATCTGAGACTCGGAACGTATTGACCCACTGATCGTGACTTCGGAAGTATTTTTATGGAGGCCTTGGGAATTAAGTGTTTTCATCCATCCTACTGCGCTTTATGGACACTGATTGAAAGTTTCCATAAGGGCACAAACAAAATGGGACATTTTGTTTTTCGCGAGGTACACAATTCGCTGAATGATTCTATGTGTTGCTCCAGTGCGACGTTAATTAACTACCTACCTCAATAGGGTATTGGTTTGATCTCTAGACTTGCGTCACATTAAATTGCATCCACGTTTCGCAGATTGTAGTGATACCACAGGCGATTAAAAGGCGACGTTTTGCTATTATTTTTCAACCTTGGCGACTAGGGATATCTTTTCAAGCAAAATCGTCTCAAAAGCTGCTAATTTTGGCGACTTTTCGAAAATCTCGTCCTTTTTTAAACTAATAACGGACGAAAAATGTTTCGGATTTTTCTTTACAGAAAATTGTTTTTCTTTAAGAATATCTTTACGCCAATTTCGAAGTATCGGCGCCAAGCCGAGACATGAAAGAAATGATCGAAATGCTGTTGCTAGATTGCCTGGAAATTAGTTTTTTAATTTTGAAATGGAAATTTCTTGGCGAGATCTCTAACGTATCGTTGATACTTATCTAGCACATTTTGTTTTTAGCCTTTTCGTTTTGTATCTGAACAACTGAAATTGCTACTAAAATGGGGTTTAAGAGCAGACTTTTCTCCTTATAAAAATTTATGCTACTCAAGATATGCTCACGTATCAGATTTTAGAATTGATATTGCTTTAAATGAGACTGGCGCTCACACATCCGCGTCGTACGCAGGGAAATCCTGACTAAAATTCCAGAATAAAATCCGGATGACTCATCCGTATCTCATACACTGCGAGTCTTTCTTGAGGTCCTACTGACTCCCTGAATGACTCTCTTTAACCCTTTCGGGCCTAATGGGCATATACGTCCCAGAGATTAGATTGGGTAAATAAATCCCACTTTTGAATGGGTTTTTACGTTTTCAGTGTTCTTAAGGAATTGGGGAATAAAAATGTGACTAAAGAAACCTGGCAATACTTTCAGATTGCAAATGGCGGACTTATGTTTTTGAGCACGCCCATTCATTCGGATGAATGAGTGACCATGGTTCGGAAACAAAAAGATGGTACAAAATTAGACGTTAGTTGCCCAGAAGCCATTTCCCACTACACTATGTACATGAATGGAGTTGACCGCTGTGATGAAATGACTACTTTTTAGGGTCATGGCAGAAATTCAGACAAGTGGTGGGAAAAGATTTTTAGTTATGATTTGTGTTGTGAATGCATGGATTACGAAGTGTGATGTGGAACATAAAACAGAACCACTCTTATCATTCATGGTCCCCTTAGCTGAGCAACTCATAAATGTTGGAAGGGAGAAAGCAAACACAAAGAGAACGCGAAAGTACGGTCGTCCGTCAAAAAGAACAAAAACGACTAAATTACTAAATTAATCTACTTTTCAGAGTTAAATTTTAATCATGCAAAAGGGTTAAATGGGGTCACAGGATGTCTAGAAGTGCTGTAAACTTAGAGTGGGTGATATTAAAATACTTAAAAACTTGTCATCGTCAACTAAATCAGGGAATAACGTATAATACTCTCCATACTGCGACCTTTTATTTATATTGTGTACCTACAAGTTCTGTTTTTGTTCCTCTTCTGAAATCAAGCAAGTATTTCCTCACTGTCTACCTTTTGTTATACGGGCCGGTTGGAAGAGTAACGGATTAGCAACCTTGGGGTCGCGAGTTCGAATCAAGCCAAACACCGTCGTGTACTAAGGGGTGCACGTTCAATCTGTCGTGACCTCAAATGTCCTCACTCTAGCGTGGTGTGGAAGTTTGGAGTTTGGGTGCCAGCTCAGGTGTTGCCTCGTCATCTGACCGTGGTTCAAAATTACGTGGTGTTCTCCTGGGATCTTTCCCTTTGGGATGGATCCCGTACCGTCACCCAGAGCCCGTTGTGTTGCTCCAGTGTGACGTTAATTAAAAATACCTACCTACCTTTTGTTATATTTTAAAATTAAATGCTAACCTACTTTTTAATATTGGTTTGATTGTCTGTTTGATATATGTTTAAAAAATGTGTTTTGGATTCTGATTTGGACTTGTGTTTGGCGCCGCGTGTCCATTACTGGACCTTTCAACTCAAACCAACCGTCTTCCTCACTGTCCATAACGCAACCGTTTGAGCACTATCAAATTGTTGTTGCAACCGATGTACACTTAACCCTTTCGCCCCGACTTTTGCATGATTAAAATTTAACTCTGAAAAGTAGTTTAGTTCAGTAGTTTTTGCTCTTTTGGACGGACGACCGTACTTTCGCTTTCTTTTTGTGTTTGCTTTCTCCCTTCCAACATTTATGAGTTGCTCAGCTAAGGGGACCATGAATGATAAGAGTGGTTCTGTTTTATGTTCCACATCACACTTCGTAATCCATGTATTCACAACACAAATCATAACTAAAACTTTTTTTCCACCACTTGTCTGATTTTCTGCCATGACCCCCAAAAGTAGCCATTTCATCACAACTCCATTCATGTACATAGTGTAGTGAGAAATGGGCAACTAACGTCTAATTTTGTACCATCTTTTTGTTTCTGGTCACTCATTCATCCGAATGGATGGGCGTGCTCAAAACCATAAGTCCGCCATTTGCAATCTGAAAGTATTGCCAGGTTTCTTCAGTCATATTTTTATAAATGAAATCTAATCTCTGGGAAGTATATGCCCATTAGGCCCGAAAGGATTAAGAAATGTACAGTTAACGGAGACGCCTTCTAGATTTCGCAAATGCCCATGCTTCGAATGCACTCAATTAATCCGATCCTAGTGTTTGGGTGCAATTAAGATCATTGGTGTGTAGCCACTACGCCCGAGGACTGCTGGATTGTGTATTTTAAAACGTCCACCTTGCTAAAAAACCTTTTAGAAGTGGCTCATCCTCACTTAAAAAAATAGATTCGTCCCACTGCGTTAGATAGTGGTCATCGTGGCTCAGTGGGTATGTCCACTGTGCTAGCAACCTTCGAGTTGTAGGCGGTGCAGGTCCGATTCCTGTCGAGTCTATTCCTCCCTGGGTGTATTTCTCTTTTCTGTGTCATTAAAGCATTCATTGTGTGTCTATTACTTGATGTATGTCTTGTGTCTGGCACAGCATGGCCAAATATGGCTTGCGCCATAAAAGCCAAAACCCAACCAACCAATGCTTTATAATTGGGGAAAGTTGCGTTTATCATTTCCTGTTACTGCGGAGTTTGGTTCGTCTCGGATCCTTTTTGTATAACGCAATAGAAGTAATTAGCCCGGGATCTGCGCCAGGGTTAATTAGACCGCAACGTATAACATTTCGAGCATCCGTGCACAGGCCTGGAATTCGAAGCCAGTTCTTATGAGAGAGGGGTTGTTTCGAAAACTGTCAAGTAGTGTCTTGCTTTTAGTGATGTGTTCGAGTTTTCATACCATCCTTAAAAAATGCGCTTCTTCGTTAACTCCTTTTTTATTGGTTCGTTCTTTGAGCTCTGTCAAGTTTCAGATGAAACGAACCTGATGACTTAACCCTCTGAGGGGTTCACTCGCTATTCAGGGTGATTCTACGGTCATGGGACAAACTTCAGGGGGTGATAGAACACAACGAAACACACTTTTCTCCATAGAATGTAGGGTCGCAAGTGCAGCGGTTGGCTTTTAGAGAGCGCAGTCAAACGCTTGTATAAAAGCCCGTAGAATGTCTATTGGGCGAGTCTAAACTAATACGACAAACTTCTGGGGGTGATAGAACACAACGAAACAAATACTTTTCACCATAGAATGCATGGTCGCTAGAGGGCTCTTTCCATTTCGGCTCGAACACATGGTCCGACGCAAGTTGGAAAGGAGAAGAGGCGTGAAATATGTAAACAACGCTTTAATGTCAAATAAACATCAATAACTGCTTGACAAAACGAAATAATACAATTAGATTTGCATAAATTAAAGATAAGTACAAGGAACAACGGGTAAGAAAGAAATGACAAAACATGAGAAACTTTTCACATGGAAATGAAACGACATGTACAAACATCAGTCGGTAAGTACAACGCAAATGCACAATTACAGAAGCTGTTCAAAATGTCGATCACCACACCTGATGCAGGCCTCGCATCGCCACGCTTTTAAACAAGCGTTTGACTGCGCTCTCTAGCGGCCAACCGCTGCGCTTGCGACCATACATTCTATAGGGAAAAGTGTTTGTTTCGTTGTGTTCTATCACCCCCCTGGAGTTTGTCCCATGACCGTAGAATCACCCTGTATATATATCGAATTTATAAAATTTTTTAAATTAAATTGGGTAAAGACATCCGCCACATCTAGAATGTTTATAGCATAACCCCCTGAGGGGTTCACACGCATAATTCCACCTTACCACCTGCAGGACTTCTAGCCGGTTCTTTTAGACCAATAAATCTTTCCAGAGGGTTCTATTCAAATGAAAGGAGCAAGGGAATCTTTCTAAGCGATTCTATTATAGAAAAGGAGCGACAGAATCTTCACAAGTGATTCTATTTTAATAAAATGAGCAATAGATTGAATATTTCCAATGACATTTTCAATTTTGGATTAGTCTGAAACCCGTGTTTTGGTAGCCGCATCTTATACGTGTAGAGGGAGACACCGGTGCAATGGTACCGGTATCCGGGGTATTTAGTTGGTAGTTGATTAACGTCTCACTTGGAGCAACACAACGGGTTATTGGCGACTTTCCGGGATCCATCCCAAATGGAAAGATCCGAGGACAACACCACTTCACTTTGAACCACGGTCTGATGACGAAGACAACGCCTGAGATGGCACCCTACTCTCCAAACTTCCACACCGTGCCAACGTGAGGACATTTGAGGCCACGAGAGATTGAAATTGCACGAGCCGCCTCCGTGTACACGATGGTCTTTGGCTGAAAAGTTTGGAACTAGCAACCAACCAATTTTAAAACGTAGATCCCGTCTAATTAGCCCTCAGTCCTCAAAAAATGACCATAGAGCGACATACCAAACCCAACCTCTATGTTCGCAACAAAAACCTACGACCTATCCGAGCGTTACCCAGGATGTTCCAGAATTTCCACAGACCCTAAAAACCTTAACACATTGACTGCCGATCCCGCGCCAGCGCGTGATTTGGCGTTACCGGTGAAGGGCCAATCACGCGCAGGCGCGTTGTGTGGGGGTGATGTCTCAGGTGCCAGTCACGCTCGGGGGCGCGTGAAAAGCTACGCTTCATTGTTTGTTCTCCAGTTCAATCGGCATTGCGTTTTGGGTATGTATGCTGGTATTGGCGTGGGACGCCTGCCGACCACCTTCAAATCGCATGGCTCAGGAACATTGCTACTACCAAGGGCTCGAGGATCAAAATTATTAACATGATGAGATTCATTGAGAATCATCAGGACTTGATCATCCAAAGAGACTGAAAAACCTACTTTTTTTCTTCTCTCATGTTGTATATATGTATATAGTGTAACTTAGTATAATATAGATGTAATTACTGTATAGATATAATAATGTATAAATGTAACGTGCTCTAAATTCTGGATAGACATGTCACCTCGGTGGCATGCTCTATTCATCCCAACCACATTTATTTAAACTGGTACAGTGTCTCACGACACTAGGCACGGGAATGTGAGTTGGTGTTAGTTAGTTAGTATTGGCGTGGAGTGAAGGTTGGAAACTAGTTGTAAAGGTGTGTGGTTTCTGATTTATTGCTTTGTAATAGAATCTTGTAACATGAGTTGTACAGATGATAGTTCTGCAGCAACTTCACGTGCAAAGAAAAGAAAGTTGCAAAATAATAAGCTAACGGCTGATGAAATTGCAAGTTTGTTGGCTGAGCTATCGGACGAGTACCCGAGTAAATTTAGTTATGACAGTGACGAGGAATTCTTTCCTCCCAAAGATGCCCAGGTGTCGGATTCAGAAGATTTCATGACAATGCCCGTCCACACACGGCCAATCGAACTCAAGAGCTGATCGGATCATTTGGCTGGGAACAACTTGATCACCCTCCGTACAGCCCCGATCTAGCGCCCAGTGACTACCACGTGTTCCTGCATTTGAAGAGGCATCTGGGTGGTCAGCGCCTCAACGACGATGTCAAAACGACCGTGTTGCAGTAGTTGTCTAATCAGGCGGCAGATTTCTACGAGGATGGTATTCAAAAGCTGGTTGTGCGATACGATAAGTGCCTTAATATTGGTGGAAATTATGCAGAAAAGTAGATTAAAGTACAGGCTTTCATGTAAAAATAAAATTGTTAAGAAAAGTGTACTTGTTTTATTTTTATTTCAAAACAGTACTTAAAAACACGCCTCGTATAAAAAAACGTAATTCCTCCTTCAGTAATTTCCTCCAGATCACGTTTTTAGGGAACGGGCGCGAGCGAGCAGGGGCGGAGCCCCCTAGTATACATATATGTTTGTTTGTGATAGTTTCATACAAAAATAATGCATATTGTTACTTATTTTGATTTATTTTTACATGTCACGCGCCAGCGCGTAATGTGGCATTTGGGAAATAATTTTACCTCTAGTGCCAATCACGCGCTGGCGCGAAGTGATAAAATTTTATAATTAAAGGCTTACATAATGCTTAGCTATCAGTGTGATACACATAACCATCTTTTATTACCACTTTTAAATCATTTTTCTTATAATAAGTAAGTTGGCATATGGGTAAAACCTTGCTTCAATGTTATGGCAATAACTATTAACACAACCTCGCGTGACCGGCAGTCAATGTGTTAAGAAGGCCCGATGTTTCATTTCCGTTTTTGTAAAGCCTTATTTTTTACAAGAATTATTTCTTTTGCATTCAAAAGCCAAAGTCTGTTACGAGTCCAAGGTCTAGTGCCATCAAAAGTCGATGGCGCGTACTCTTTATAGGTCAACTAAAAGTTGATGTTTTAAAACTGGGTTCGTGATACCCATATCGCGGCTTAAACCTTGCGCGATAAATCCCTAACATCCGATCCGTGATACCCAAGCTTCACAAGCGTGATACCACTTGTGAAAATTTCTTCATCTGTAGCAATCATTTTCGCCTTATGTGAAACGTAGCCTTTCAATGGGCCTAAATTTTTCTTTTGGTTTATGAGTGGGAACCCTCATAAACCAAAAGAAAACCACCAGAATTAAGGTAGTGCCACACGGGACGATTTGTGAAGCGCGACCCGAGTTGTGCTTCTTTTTATCGCGATTTGGCTCGCAGCTTGGGTGGCACGTTCCGAGCGGTTCAACCGGTTTCCTTCCCCGTCAGATAGAAAAAAAGCGAACCCGGGTCGTGCTGCTCAAGTCGACTCTTGTCTCACCCACCTAAGAAACCAATAGGTTAGCAAAGTGGTACGACTGGTAAATAGTGGATGGCCGACCGTCGCGCGCGATTCAATGAGCAGCGTTACCCCGTATGACAGGCGAACAAATGCATTCATCCACCAGACCGTGCTACCCGTGTCGCGCTGCTCAAGTCGACTTGTGTGTCACCCACCTTAAACCCAACTGGCGTCTAGCAAGAGCAATGGATAAGTTGGTTAAAATACCGCTGTCTGGAAATGGAACTTCCGATCGGCTGCTTACGGGCACCGGTTGGACGGAAGCGGCCGATCGATTTATCCCCCGCTCTCTCCAGAAGTCTTGAATCTTTCAGACCCTGATGATGACGGAGATAAGAGCCACGGTGTTAATGCAATTATTGGTGTCCTGTACCTCGATCGTTATCAGGCCGACGATCTAAATGGATCTGCTAGGTTTAAGCTAGGTGACACACAAGACGATCTGAATGGATCTGCTAGGTTTAAGGTGGATGACACACAAGACGATCTAAATGGATCTGCCAGGTTTAAGGTGGGTGACAGAAGACGATCTGAATGGATCTGCTAGGTTTAAGGTGGATGACACACAAGACGATCTAAATGGATCTGCTAGGTTTAAGGTGGGTGACACACAAGACGATCTAAGTGGATCTGCTAGGTTTAAGATGGGTGACAGAAGACGATCTGAAGGGATCTGCTAGGTTTAAGGTGGATGACACACAAGACGATCTGAAGGGATCTGCTAGGTTTAAAGTGGATGACACACAAGACGATCTAAATGGATCTGCTAGGTTTAAGCTAGGTGACACACAAGACGATCTGAATGGATCTGCTAGGTTTAAGGTGGATGACACACAAGACGATCTAAATGGATCTGCTAGGTTTAAGGTGGGTGACAGAAGACGATCTGAATGGATCTGCTAGGTTTAAGGTGGATGACACACAAGACGATCTAAATGGATCTGCTAGGTTTAAGGTGGGTGACACACAAGACGATCTAAGTGGATCTGCTAGGTTTAAGATGGGTGACAGAAGACGATCTGAAGGGATCTGCTAGGTTTAAGGTGGATGACACACAAGACGATCTAAATGGATCTGCTAGGTTTAAGGTGGGTGACACACAAGACGATCTAAGTGGATCTGCTAGGTTTAAGATGGGTGACAGAAGACGATCTGAAGGGATCTGCTAGGTTTAAGGTGGATGACACACAAGACGATCTAAATGGATCTGCTAGGTTTAAGGTGGGTGACACACAAGACGATCTAAGTGGATCTGCTAGGTTTAAGATGGGTGACAGAAGACGATCTGAAGGGATCTGCTAGGTTTAAGGTGGATGACACACAAGACGATCTGAAGGGATCTGCTAGGTTTAAGGTGGATGACACACAAGACGATCTAAATGGATCTGCTAGGTTTAAGCTAGGTGACACACAAGACGATCTGAATGGATCTGCTAGGTTTAAGGTGGATGACACACAAGACGATCTAAATGGATCTGCTAGGTTTAAGGTGGGTGACAGAAGACGATCTGAATGGATCTGCTAGGTTTAAGGTGGATGACACACAAGACGATCTAAATGGATCTGCTAGGTTTAAGGTGGGTGACACACAAGACGATCTAAGTGGATCTGCTAGGTTTAAGATGGGTGACAGAAGACGATCTGAAGGGATCTGCTAGGTTTAAGGTGGATGACACACAAGACGATCTAAATGGATCTGCTAGGTTTAAGGTGGGTGACACACAAGACGATCTAAGTGGATCTGCTAGGTTTAAGGTGGGTGACAGAAGACGATCTGAAGGGATCTGCTAGGTTTAAGGTGGGTGACACACAAGACGATCTAAATGGATCTGCTAGGTTTAAGGTGGGTGACACACAAGACGATCTAAGTGGATCTGTTAGGTTTAAGGTGGGTGACAGAAGACGATCTAAATGGATCTGCTAGGTTTAAGGTGGATGACACACAAGACGATCTAAGTGGATCTGCTAGGTTTAAGATGGGTGACAGAAGACGATCTGAAGGGATCTGCTAGGTTTAAGGTGGATGACACACAAGACGATCTAAATGGATCTGCTAGGTTTAAGGTGGGTGACACACAAGACGATCTAAGTGGATCTGCTAGGTTTAAGATGGGTGACAGAAGACGATCTGAAGGGATCTGCTAGGTTTAAGGTGGATGACACACAAGACGATCTAAATGGATCTGCTAGGTTTAAGGTGGGTGACACACAAGACGATCTAAGTGGATCTGCTAGGTTTAAGGTGGGTGACAGAAGACGATCTAAATGGATCTGCTAGGTTTAAGGTGGGTGACAGAAGACGATCTGAATGGATCTGCTAGGTTTAAGGTGGATGACACACAAGACGATCTAAATGGATCTGCTAGGTTTAAGGTGGGTGACACACAAGACGATCTAAGTGGATCTGCTAGGTTTAAGGTGGGTGACAGAAGACGATCTAAATGGATCTGCGGCTGATGGACTTTTGCAGGAGCTTCCTTACTTACGCTATTTATCAGTCTCTTTTTATTACTTATTAATGGAAGCATTGAAAGAGATCTATCTTTTTAATTTCATAGCTGTGTGCTGAAAATTTATTTTATTCTCGGCTCTTAAATTTTAAAACTCTCGGGGGTAATTAATTAACGTCGCACTGAAGCAACACAACGGACTATTGGCGACGGTCCGGGATCAATCCCGAAAGGAAATATCCGAGGCAACACCAAGTAATTTTGAACCGCGGTCAGATGATGAGGTCAACATCTGATCTGTCACCCATTCCCTCTCTAAACTTCCAAGCCACGCCAACGTGAGGACGTTTGAGGCGACTACAGATTTAACGTGCACCAACCCTATGTACACGATGGTCTTGTGTTGGGCTCGAATCTCCGTATCATCCGGCTTTACATCGTCATCACATCCTAGACACCGTACTACATCTATGCGCAGGTCTGCTAGTCTATTTATTCGTGGTACACAAACCGCATTGTTTTTTTATCGGCGAATCGCAACTTAGGGATGTAAACAACGTAAAATCAACCGCTGTGACAAGGTATAACTAAATCAACACGGAAGAGATCTAAATCCTGATTACAGAAGACAATGAGAAGTATCGAAGATAGAAATCAGCGCAGAAAACAAATGTGAGCGAATGCGAAAATAAGTTTAGACGTCAAAAAGCATGAAATTGCCTTCATCAAGTAGACGGTTTAGAAGCTAGAATTATCGTGTGTTAATTAGTAACATGATTGAGATGTGTTGTAAATAAGAATGAACACCAATAAGTACACGAAATTTCTTTTATATTTTGATTAATTGTATTTCACTAAGGTCATTTGGGGGCATGAAATGGACTTATATTCATAAAAAATGGATTTAAACAAGGCAATCGAATGACTTGGTCGGGTTTTTTGACGCAAGGGTCATATTTGGCCAAGCTGCGCCAAACACAAGACATACAACGCCAAGCAATGGACAAAGAAAGTTTTAGCGACACAAGACAAATACACCGCGGTAGCACGGTTGGAAGAGTAACGGATTAGCAAACGGAGGGTTGCGAATTCGAGACACGGCTCTAGCTCTTTATTTCGATCTTCTGCGTCCGTGATCTGACCGTGGTTCAAAATTACGTGTTCTCGGATCTTTCCCTTGGGGATTGATACCGGACCGTTGCTAATAGCCCGTTGTGTTGCTCAAGTGATACGTTAATTAACTCTACCTACCTCCTATATGTCGGTAAAACTTTCATTGTGTGTGTTTTACTTGATATTATGCCTTGTATCTAGAGCAATATCCAAATATGGCCCTTGCGCCATAAAACCTCAAAACCAACTCAATTAATCGCTAGCAACCTTCAAGTTGGCGGTGCAGGTTCGATTCCTGCCAGTATATTCCTCCGTGGGTTCTCTGTGCTGTGTCAGTTACTTGATATTGTATTGTGTCTGGCGCAGAATGGCCAACTATGCGCCATAAAACCCTAAACCTACTAAATTAGTGTAGCATAAAATGAACGTGGTGCTAAACTTAAGTTCACGCTAAGCTAATCGATAGAGGGCATTACTTCTCAAATGGGATGAATCCCAAAGACGTTACTTAAAATAGGCACTTTTCTGACGATTCCAGGATTTGAAAATAAGCACGCTTGTACTTACGTGTCCGACTTCCTATAAATGACTCGAAAGGCTGATTTTTTGAACCACAAGCATCACAGTTGGTCGCACTGGGTATGAGGGCGCAAGGCCCTATTTGGCCAAGCTGCACCAAATACAAGACAGACAAATGGTCGTCCTTTTCTGTTCTCTTTGTTGGCCCTGTTGGCCATTGTTTTCTATGTACAAAGGAGTATCAGAAAGTAAGGAGAATTTTTGATTGACAGAAAAACGTGCAGTGATAAATATATGAAAATTTATTATGTTTGACAAATCGTATCACACTATCATTCGACAAAGGAACCGTAGTGGTCTAAGCATTTATTCCAACTCATCCATGCCCTTTTCAAAGAAATCTTGCTCCAGGTTCCCTAACCAGGTAAGTATTTTCCAGTGTATGGAAACGCTGCCCACGGAGGTGTTTCTTCAGGGGCCAAACAAATGGTAATCCAAAATGGTAATACTGCTCACTGAACCATATGAGCTTATTCAATGCATTTGCAATATCACTCACTCTTCTGTCTTCACGAATCATGGCATCGACGACATTCGTGTCGTTACACCACACGTACACTTGTTTCTGCGACATAACACTCTCTCCATAGACTTCCAACAATTCTCGATGAATATCACATGTTTTTTCCCCTTGGCCCATAAAAAACGAATGACACCTCCTCCTTGGAGTAATGCTCAAGTCGATCTTTGATTCGCTCTAAGCACCAGACGGGTTGACGTTTCTACAAGCCGTCACACTTCTATCACCTTGGTACTTGCAACATATGAAAAAATTAATTAGCTACACAAAAAACTGAGTTTTAGAGACAAATTCACCTTACTTTTTGATATAACCTTGTATGTATTTTGGTTTTAAAATAAATTGCGGTGCTCTTGTTGCTTGGAGCCGCACGTGTTGGAGTCGGGTGTGCTTTTCGCCGCCGGGGCTGGTTGGCTCGTTGTCTTCTTTCGTGTCCTGCGGTGGAGGTCCCCTTCCCACCCAAAGACTCTTAAGCCTTAGAGGCGAGTATGGAAGTGGTGGGTTTTGAAGACAGACAAATGGGCAAACACACGCAATGAAAGTTTTAGTGACACAGAAGAGAGCAATACACCGCATACAGGTTGCAAGCGCAGCGGACAAACCCACTGAACCATGGCGGCCTGTATTAGAGGTAGGTATTTTAATTACCGTCGCACTGGAGGAACATAACGGGCTATTGGCGACGGTCCGGGATCAAACCCGAAGGGAAAGAACCGAAGACAACACCTCGTAATTTTCAACCACTCTCAGATGACGAGAACACCTGAGTCACTCTCCAAACTTCCACACCATGCCAACGTGAGGGCATTTGAGGCCACGAGAAATTGAACGTGCACCAGCCCCCTTTGTACACGACGGTCTTTTGTTTGTATTCGAACTCGCAACCCTCGTGTTACTCTTCCGTTACTCGTCAATCCGTTACTCTTCCAACCGGGCTACCGCGGCACGGCGTGTATTAGAGAAAAGCCTGTTTAAAGCTCTCTACTTAATTCTGGAAAGACAGTTTGTGACATTTAACTTGTAGGACATTCTATTACACAATAAAATGACAAATTAAATGTTCGTCGTCCAGGATAGGATTGCACTACTCGTCACTTTGTGGTGTCCAATTAAATTAGCGTTGGGAACCGTAATCGACCCATTAGAGCCCGTCGTGTCCTGAGCCGCTAAAATTAATGATATGTCTGGGTTTGCAATGTGGACGCTCAGACTATTTATTAATGTCTGATAGTGGTCTTCGCCGTCGGTTATACTTCTAACGTACTGTAACGCTAGTCACTGGGATTCTGCTAATGGATCAGGGGTTGACTAATTGCCCGGTGATGTATTGCGGCTTTTTTAAATAGTATCTGATTTGAAGTTTCTACTCACGTCGAAACGTTTCTTGGCTGTTATTCCCCCAATTTGAATCTTTGGAGTAATTGAATCACTGCGAAAATCTACGAAATGAAATGATTGATAACTTTCGAATGCATTAACCGTTCCTGGAGCTGTAGGTCAAGAGTCATACATTTCTTAAAAGTGTTTATTTTCGATGTTGTAAGATCTTGAAAAGTACACTTATTTTTTAAGTTGGTAACTTAAAAATTGCGCTTATTTTAAAGAAAATCAAAATCTAACTGGTTTTATTTTTCTTAGCGGGATCGCGGGATCCAGGTTGTAAGAGGTTGCGTGTCCGTAAATTCGATCCAACCTAACCTTTATGTATTATTTATGGGCTGGTGCACGTTCAAAATGTCGTGGCCTCAAATGTCCTCACGTTGGTGTGATGTGGAAGCTTGGAAAGTGGGGTGCTACCTCAGGTGTGACCTCGGTCATCTTGATTCAAAATGACGATGCGTTGTCCTCTGTTCTTTCCCTTTGGGATTGATCCCCAATAGCACGTTGTATTGCTCGAATGCGATGTTGATTCAACTCCCTACCTAAATCTTTTCTGTGCGAAATACATTTTTTAAGATATATGACTTCGCCCTCAAAACTTTTTGTCAAAGCTTTCAACAGACAACTATAGAGTGAACGCTGTTTAAGAAATATCTTGTAGGTGGGTGTTTTAATTAACGTCGCACTGGTTGGAACACAACGGTCTATTGGCGACGGTCCGGGATCAGTCCCCATGGGAAAGATACGAGGAGAACGCTAACCTGAGCAATTAATGAGTTTCTGTTCTAAGCTGATATCTTACGAAAATCCGCACCATTACATGTAAGGATAATAAACACATGTTTATACTTAACAGTTGTAACGAAATTAATTTGATCAGATTACACTAGCTTAACTCTAGTATAGAAAACAGATTGGGATAACTAAAATATTCTAAAAATTTGTTTTGACAATTAATGAGTTTCTGTTCTAAGCTGATGATATAATCTTACAAAAATCAGCATAATTACATATGAGGTTAAGAGACACATTATTTATACTTAACAGTTGTAACGAAATTAATTTGATCAGATTACATGGTTGCTTAATTCTAGTATAGAAAACGGATTTTGTGACAACTAAAAATATTGAATTCAACGAAAACTATTTCAACAAAGAAAAGAAAATCCGAAGTGAAACTAAATGCTTGATTTCCTATTGAGCATCACAGCCGCGGAACTGAAGTATTTGATTTCATTGAAAACGAGGTAGATTCACCTGAGCTGGCACCCCGCTCCCCAAACTTCCACACCACGCCAACGTGAAGATATAACTTGGGAAATGTTCTTTCCGATTTTCTTTTTCAGTGAGAATCCAGGATTATCATCAAAGGTCTTGTGTGTTTGCTTTGTCGCTTTTATGCAGCTTCCCTTTGCCGAAGCGACTATTTTAAGAATTTCTCTGTTCTAAAAATAAGTACCGTAATCGATTGAATGTAAGACAAATATTGAACTTGCATCGCGAGTCAGTCCACCGGGCGAAAATAGAACACGATCGACAGCAGTGTCAACGCATACCTGCAGAATAACAGTAGAAACAAGGATCCGATAAAATGTTCCCAAGAAAGTCGTTTAACCATAGCACAGGGCGGTACAACTACGGTGATGACTCAACAATGAATTGAAAATTTTCTTCCGAAAGAAATTTCCGAAATATATTTTTTCCGTTCGCTTGAGTGGGGTTCCAGTTAAGGTTTGACCTTGTCATCTGACTGTGGTTCAAAATGAAGAGGTATTGTGTCCACGGATCTTTCTCTTCTGGATGCGTCCTTGCCCGTAGCCCCATTGTGTTGCTTCCAGTGCAATATAAATATAACTACCTACCAACAAATCTGATGGATAGTAATCACATATTTTATCCTTTCCCCAAACCCTCAATGACCAAATATGGCCCTTACGCCATAAAACTCCCATCAACCCAAAACCAAAATAGACCATTGTGTTGATTGGCCATTGTGTTGATTGTTTGTGACCATTGTGTTGATTGGAAATAGACCATTGTGGACGCCCATAGACCATTGTGTTGATCCAGTGCGACGTTAATTCATCTGCCTTCCTAGCTCTACGTTGGAGTACAAATCTCGAAACGTTGCTTCGGTAGGTAGTTAATTAACATCGCTCTGGTGGAAGACGACAACGGGCTATTGGTGTTGGTCCGGGATCAATCCCAGAGGGAAAGATCCGACGACGACACCGAGTAATTTTGAACCATGGTCAGATGACGAGAACGCCTGAGTTTGCACCCCACTCTCCAAACTTCCACACCACGCCAACGTGAGGACATTTGAGGCTACGGCAGGATGAACGTGCACCAGCCGCCGCGTACACGATGGTCTTTGGCTGGCCCCTTCGCTATTAATTTAAAAAGGGACTAAATTTCCGTTGACCTTTGGTGACCAAAAAAGTCGTCAAAAATTTATTGAAAAATACGTTGAAAAATATGAGCTTTTGAGACTACTTTGCTTTAAAGGACATCCTTGGTTGAAAAAAAGCTAAAAGTTGCCTGTGACTTCTGTGCAATTGATGAGTGCGACTGTTTGTCTCCTGTGTTGCACTTAACAGTGGAGTAATTGTCATGTAAATGGGAAACTGAATGGCAACGAAGAGTGAAGCCGTGATGGTGTATTGGCAATTCAATTGTTTCTTGCGAGTCATCCATCAAAGAGCGCCATTTGGAATTTGTCAGAAGGCTTGTTTGAGAGCGCGCATATTCATCACGTCATCAATGTAACAGGAATGGAAGGACAACACAATTTCAGTCTACCAGAAAGTACTTCTGGAAATCATTGCAGTGCTTTATATATTATATTTTAAGGTAATGTTTTTCGTAGTGTGGCTGTTTCCAGTCCCACTAGCTGATAATAAAATTTAGTTTGGAATTTCAGGAAACGCCTTTTAAAGAATTGTAGTTGCTCTTGCCTTATTTTTGCAAGACGCGTATAACTTTTTACACGGCTAGCTTTAGTCTGGGATCTTGAAAGATTGCATGTTTAGTTTGATTTGTTCCTTTACGATAATTTCTGTGAAAAGAAAAACTGCGTAAAAAGACAGCGAATGGAAACGCTTAAAACTCTTATTTTTGAAAAATGATCGTTCAGTGAGTAGACTATAATTCTGAGTAATTGGGCTCGTGAGCAAACAATCCGTTCTTCCCAACTCAACGAAATGTTTAGAGAACCATGAGGATTCTTTTTTTCTCTTCTGGATATCGGGGCATTTATCGTAATGGAGGGTTCGGTTTTCAAAGAACCGTTCTCTATAATCAAGCGAGCTCTGTATTTGGATTGCCTTTATTTTGAAATAAATTACGGAGTTTTAGATAAATTATATTGAAATGAACTCTATTATTTTTCCTGAACGGAGACATGGTTCCCACTGGCCTTATACCTTCTAGACTAGCAAGATCTGCGAATAGTGTAGCGTTGCTTTTTATTTACAACACACTTAATGAATAAATAACCGCACCTTTTAAAAAATCCATGAATTTTTACAACCTTTAGAAGGATTCTACCGGTCCTTTCCTTAGAATAGAATCCTTTTGAAATATTCTATTGTTTATTTCTTTGTAATAGAATCCTTGGGAAAGCTTCTATTGGTCAAGGTTAAAAATGGTTAGAAGTCATGCAAGGAAGACTTCAGGTTGCAAGATTGAATGTGAACTCCTCAGAGAAGTGTACTAGTGCACACTTTACGACTAAATAACTTACTAAAGATTCCACGGAACTCTTAGAGTGGAATCCTTTCTTGGAAAGATTCTATTGGTACTTTCTTTCAAATAGGATCTTTCTTTGGAATGATTTTATAAGACTTTTCTTTATAATAGAATCTTACTTTTGAACGATTCCAATGGTCCTTTCCGTAAAGTAGAATCCTTTGAAACGATTCTATTGGCCAATTGTGTATAATATAATCCTTTGCAAAGAATCTATTGGCCCCTTCCGTAGATTATAATCCTTTGGAAAGACTTGCCCCTTTCCTTCGCATAGAATCCCTTGTAAAGATTCTATCGGTCCTTTCCTTAGAATGCAGGGGGCCGTCGTGGCTTAGTGGGTGTATCCACTGCGCTAGCAACCTTCGAGTTGTAGGCGGCGCATGTTCGATTCCTGTCAGATGCATTCCTCCCTGGGTGTATGTCTCTTCTGTGTCAGTAAAACTTTCATTGTGTATGTCTATTACTTGATGTTGTATGTCTTGTGTCTGGCGCAGCATGGCCAAATATAGCCATTCCATAAAACCCTCAAACCAACCAACCAGCCTTTGAATAAAATCCTTTGGAACGATTCTATACTTCATATCCTTGGAATAGAATCCTTTGAAGAGATTCCTTTCTTTAGAATCCTTTGGAAAGATTATATTTCCCAAGAAAGTCAAACTTGGTTAGAAGTCACGCAAAGAAGACTGCAGTTTGCCAGGTAGAATTATGAACCACTCAGAGGGTTAAATTAGGGCGATGCTTTTGTTCTCGCGATTGGCGTCTTTGGCACGGATTCTGCCTTCGGGTCGATTGATCAGTACCGGAAGCGATAGCAGTTGGTGGAACAAATGATCACCTATGACTATCGCAGTACATGGCTTCGCATATGGCAGCCATTTTTGCTGGATACCCTTTCCACCATTGTCGAAATGGACTTATCCAAGGTCACCTGCCTTCACACCGGAGCCGTGCTATAGTACACTGCTGGCCACCGTAAATGCAACACCCTGAAGGAAGCATGCAAATAATATGAAATTTACAACATGCATTAGCGGAGGTGAGATATGCAAATGATTAGAATTTCAGCGCAGACGCACATCACGCGCGCCTGTGGCGCCACTTCAAAGCGCTATTTAAGGCTTGGAGATTTCGACGATTTTAAGTACGGCAATTGTGTTTTTCTTGTGGTTTTTTCAAAAAAACGATCAATTATGCCTCGTAGAAAACAGCGATCATCTTTTGATCAAGTATCCGAGTTCGACAGAGGAAGGATAGTGGCCTACCGAGATTGTGGATTATCTTTCAGGGAAATCGGTAGTCGTGTTGGACGAAACCAAACAACTGTAATGCGGATATGTGATCGTTGGATGCAGGAGGGTACGACGGACCGACGTGTTCGATCGCATCCACCTCAGTGCACCACTTCACGTGATGACAGGCATATTGTGCGTATGGCAGTGACGGATCGCTCAGCCACATCACGAACCATAGCACAGCACATTCAGTCTGTACCGCATCATCCAGTGTCTGCGCGTACCCTTCGACGCCGTTTACAGCAGAGTGGTCTGTCCGCAAGACGTCCATTGCTTCGTCTACCCTTGACGCAGAACCACAGACGTTTCCGCCGCCAATGGTGCGATGAAAGAAGGATGTGGACGGCAGAATGGAATGAAATTGTCTTGACTGACGAGTCACGCTTCTGTCTGCAACACCACGATGGTCGGATTCGAGTCTGGAGACACCGTGGAGAGAGGATGCTGAACAGCTGCGTTATGCACCGCCAAACTGGTCCTGCACCGGGTATTATGGTATGGGGCGGTATTGGATATCACTCTCGCACTCCTCTAGTACGCATTGCCGGTACTTTAAACAGCCAGCGCTACATCTCCGAGGTGTTGGAGCCAGTTGTCCTTCCTTACCTTCAGGGCTTGCCCACAGCCATATTTCAGCAGGATAATGCGCGACCACACGTGGCACGCATTGTCCAAGGGTTCTTCGTCAATCGCCAGATTGAATTGCTTCCCTGGCCAGCTCGCTCCCCGGATCTTTCGCCGATAGAAAACATGTGGTCCATGGTTGCTCAACGATTGACCCAGAATACATCCCCAGCTGCCACACCAGATCAACTTTGGCAACGTGTGGAAGCTGCTTGGTCTGCTGTACCCCAAGAACACATCCAAAGTCTCTTTGAATCAATGCCGAGGCGTGTGGCAGCGTTGATCTCCAACAATGGCGGCTACTCTGGCTACTGATTTTGGCAGGAACCACACTTCACAGAAGTCTATAAATTTAATCATTTGATACTTGGTCAACATGTTATCTACAAAATAAATTTTGTTGTGATATCTCTTGTCTTTCTTGGTGTTGCAATTTGGGTGGCCAGCAGTGTATTTATTATATTTTGGCTTTTCTATTGTTTTGTAAACCTCTTGCCACGCTACATCACAGCCTACCGGATTATTTTAACCCTCAGCGATTTCGACGAGATGTCTCGTTGATCGAGTTCTGACCGATTTTGCTATGACGCGGTATTTTGTCATCAAGATGTCGATTTTTTTGATGATGACGAGATTAAGACTGGTCCGGTTTTGACGTCTTCCCTTTCGAAACCGGGGCACTGCGCTTAATTTGTGAGTGTCACGAAAAACGTTGATCACGAAAACTTTAATAACTTAAAAACTATAAATGATACATAAATGAACGATATCGCGTTCAATAGAGCATTAAACAGAGCATGTCAAAATTAGCTTGCGTCGACTCATGAGCTGATGAAATCGCAGCGCAAAGTGGAGTCACGAAAATGTGAGCTCCCGCGTTCATTAATTTGGTCTAGTACCGGCCTCTGCGAGCACGACGTTTGAGGTGTCATTTGTTTCATCTCTTTGCGCTTTATAAATAATATAAATGAAACCTAAGCATTTAATACTTGTTTAGATATCGGATTTCGAAGTGTGGAAGTTGCACACTTTTTAAAATGTCAAAATATATGCATAATAAACACCAGAAGAATTATAGCAAACGTCTACAGGAAGAAAGATCTAGAGATGAGGAATCGAAGAAGACCCAGATGTCTGATGCTGAGCTTCAACGGACTCGGCGGGAGCGCTTGAAAGTTGAGGAGTCGCACCGTCAAGGTGGATATATGGCTGATGAACCAGACGTCGCGTCGAAAAACAACAAGGAGCCTTCGACACTTTATTCTTTTGTTAGAAGGAAGTAGGGAGAAAAATATTTTCGCATCGAATCCGCCAGAATGGCCCTGTGACATTTCCTCATTAAAATCGTTGCCCAGAAATGACAAAAGCCGCTCGGGCGGAAAACGACGACGTTGTTTCTTTTATCTTGGCAATTCCGAGCCACGCAATATCCGCGTGGACGCATCTAGATTTCGATCGTACCCCATGGATGATGGCCATATCGCACTCCCGATGCGACGGCTCAATGAGTGCGTTTTTCCTGGAGATGCATTCAAAAGTTTGGAAGCCATAGGAAACACGCAGTGCTACAATACGAGACATTTGACGCTTTAACGATTTGAGTTACGAAACTCTAACAGGCGACGACTATAAATTTCACGAAATTTGTGAGTAGTGTAATGTTTCTTTCACCCCAAGACACACTCGATAACCACACCTTTCTAAAGAATCCATGGACTATTTCATCCATTGGAAAGATTCTATTGATCCTTTCCAGAGAAAATAATCTTTTGGGAACGATTCCTATTGGTCCTTTCATTGGAATAGAATCCTTTGGAACTATTCTATTGCTCCTTTCCCTACAATAGAATTCTTTGGTAAGATTGTATTGTTCCTTTCCTTAGAAGGGACGTCGTGGCTATTCTCACTGCGCTAGCAACCTTCGAGTTGTAGGTGGTGCAGGATCGATTCCTGTCGGGTGCATTCCTTCCTGGGTGTATTTCTCTCTTATGTACAAAGGAGTATCAAAAAGTAAGGTGAATTTTTGATGACAGAAAAACGTGCAGAGATAAATATATGAAAATTTATTATGTTTGACAAATCGTATCACACTATCATTCGACAAAGGAACCATAGTGGTCTAAGCATTTATTCCAACGTGGCACCCAATCATCCATGCCCTTTTCAAAGAAATCTTGCTCGGGTTCCCTAACCAGGTAAGTGTTGTGCCTCTTCCAGTGTATGGAAACGCTGCCCACGGAGGTGTTTCTTCAGGGGCCAAACAAATGGTAATCCAAAATGGTAATACTGCTCACTGAACCATATGAGCTATTCAATGCATTTGCAATATCACTAACTCTTCTGTCTTCACGAATCATGGCATCGACGACAGCCACATTCGTGTCGTTACACCACACATACACTTGTTTCTGCGACATAACACTCTCTCCATAGACTTCCAACAATTCTCGATGAATATCACATGTTTTTTCCCCTTGGCCCATAAAAAACGAATGACACCTCTTCCTTGGAGTAATGCTCAAGTCGATGCGCCATCTTTGATTTGCTCTAAGCACCAGACGGGTTGACGTAGAAGTTTCTACAAGCCGTCACACTTCTATCACCTTGGTACTTGCAACATATAAAAAAATTAATTAGCTACACAAAAAACTCTGAGTTTTAGGGACAAATTCACCTTACTTTTTGATATATCCTTGTATCAGTAAAAACTTTCATTGTGTTTGTCTTACTTGATATTGTATGTCTTGTGTCTGGCGAAGCATGACCAAATATGGCCCTTGCGCCACAAAACCCCAAACAATAAACCAACCTTTCCTTAGAATAGAATCCTTTGGGAATATTCTATTGTTTCTTTCTTAGCATAGACCCTAGGACCCTAGTGATCTATTCTTTTCCCATGGGGCTTACTTCGTCTGGTAAACGGGGGTTCACTACCATAGGATTCCTTAGCGGTCTTTCTCTACTTTCTTTACACAATTACTTGATATTGTCTTGTGTTTGGTCCAGCTTGGCCAGCTGTGATCCTTGCGCCATAAAACCCCAAACCAACCAACCTTAGAATGCATTTAGCTTTACCAGAAACGCCCTTTCTTGTGGCAGATATTTTATTACAATTGTGATTGCCTGAGAAATTCCTTTTAGGTTTTAGGCTAGCACTCAAGAGATTTGTTTTTTTCTATGAAGCATGTACCCAAGATGGAAAGTAAATTTTACTGAAATTGATTTTTACCTTTCAATAAATAAGTTTATCCATCTGTAATGTTCCCGGCATTGGAACTTAAGATGCTGTAAAAAGAGAGAAACTAGGTAATCATTTGCGTAGTTGCCCATCGGCTTAACTTTGGCTAACCACCAATAACACTTTGGAACTGGTTCAACTACGTTAATGAGTCATTCCCTGTTTAAAATGTCTGAATAGTTAGCTTACATTCAAGGCTATGAATTGGCAGTTAAAAACAAATGCTTTTCTTCTGCCTAATCTCTGGTTTTCTAGTTTCCTGGCCTTAGAATTCTGATTTTTTGGCTTGTCTCGTTATTTCTTAAGTAATACTACTTAGTTTTGAGTAGTATTTATTTTCATTTTTTATTTCAATAAAACAATGAGATTTAGCAACAGTTAAAAAAAGAATAGTCCGAAATTATATCCGAGGTCTGGGTGTAACTGACCCACCCTTTAATTTCGAATTAAAAAAATGATAGGTTGTTTCGAGGACACACAAACCGTAATTTTGACGTGAATACTCAGTCCTGATGTTGGATTGTAGAAAGAATGAAGTAGACCTAGGAAGTTTGAACGATTGTTTAGTGTTTTTAAATCAACTTATTCAATGCATGTTTAAGACTGTTTTATGTCGATCTGATATTTTCTGTTTTTATGCGTTTGGCAAACGTGTCTTCTAATTTTCCCATTGTTTGGTACCTCAATGTTTTTTAATTTATCTTTTATTGCTGGCTTGGCTGCTTTTTTTTTAATCCTTTACTTGCATATTTTGTCTTGCGTTTGGCGTTATTTATTCATTTTTTAAATATCTCCATAAACCCATAACCGACTGTTAGACACAACTCCTCCGTTGCTAAGCAACTGCACTTGCTTTGTTTAGAATGGCAGCAAGATGCGTCATTTTTCTTTGGAATTCTTTTATGTAAGCTTGTTTTCCTTTCAGAACTTGATATGCCGTTGTATTCGTAACCTTTTGCAGTTCACGTTTTTCTAGTTTTTTGTTCTGATCGTTTGTACTTTTAATTTCAATTTTTGGGGGAATTTAATGTATCCGAATTATTTTTTACGTTATATTTTTCTGTTGCTGCTACAGCCTGGTACTTAATAAACTTGTAAAAGGGCAAATGAATTTATTTAGAAAAATAACTACAATATTTTTGAACTTAAACTTTTGAAGACATTGACCGCTGACCTGATGCCAGAATAATCATTCTCCTTTACCAACACATATTTGTAAGTTTTTTGTACTTATCCTAAACAAGAAGTGATAATGATGTCAATCTGAAATCAAATCACACCGCTATGACAACCGACCCGGCGCAAGGGCCTTACGCCATAAAACCCCAAAACAACACGAAAAACAATCGCTCTAGAAAACCCCTGCTTTGTGTCTTGCTTTATTTTCCACGGTTTGTTACACTATTTTGGACTACAAAATAGTAAAATCATCTTGAGTTACGCCACTTTTCTCCAAGAAGGTACTGCCTGAAATTCAACCAAATAGTAAACACTGGGAAATAGGCCAAAATGACTGCTTTACAATGAGTACTATTCAATATTCAGTGAAATGCGAAGCTCATTTAAGTCCAATCCCACCCATGATTCATCCATGCGTTTGCGACGAAAGCACACAACACCCCCCGTGAACGCATCATCCATTTCAACCACCTCGGCGAGAGAAAAGACTTAAACTATTGAACGGCCTTTATATGCGGACGTGATGCCAATAGTTAAGGCATCGGTTGCAACTCGAAAGATACTTTCGGGTTGAAAGGCGACACACGCGGGAATTTATTTTATTCGCTGTGGAAACAGGTGTTGCTGGCGTCTGTTCGAATAAATTAGTTGGATGTTCGAAGTGTTGGGATTCCAGGTTAGGGGAAGGTAATTGAAGCATCTACTCTTTTCCAAGCACGTGTTCAGAAAATAAGTTGGGGGGCAATCTTCTGATCTTCCGGGAATAGCCCAGTTGGAATAGTCAGGAATTAGCAACCGGAGGGTTGCGAGTTCGAATCCAACCAAAGGGTATAAAGAGGGGTGGTGCTCGTTAAATCTGTTGTGGCCTTAAATGTCCTCACGTTAGCGCGAAGTTTGAAGAGTGGTGTGACATCACGGGTGTTCACCTCGTCAACTGACCGTGATTCAAAATTATGTGGTGTTGTACTAGGATCTTTCCCTTCGGGATGGATCCGTCGTCAATAGCCCGTTGTGTTGCCCCAGTGCGACGTTAATTAATTGCCATTAACTTTTAACACTTCAGATATTTCGAGGTTTCGTGGTGGGCTCTTCCAGCAATAGAGCCCTGGTTATCCATGTATTGGCAAATAGAACAGATTTTTCTCTACTTATCCATCCCTTTACCATCCAGTCACCATGGATGGATTCTTCGGTTGCTTTAGCAACCGATCTAATCTCGGCTGCCACAAAGGCGACTTTTCGCTACTATTTTCCAATCTTGGCGACATCTTTAAGCAAAATCGTCTCTCCTGCTTAAACATTTTAATGACTTTTCAATTTAACCAAAAAGGTCAACGAAGATTTAGTTCCTTTTTTAAACTAAACCCAGTTGAAAGAGTAACATAATATCATTAGCAAACCGGAGGGCTGTGAGTTCGAAACTCGGTCCAGCCAAAGTCCGTCGTGTACACGGGGGCTGCACGTTAAATCTGACGTGACCTCCAATGTCCTCACGTTGGCGCGAAGTTTGGAGAGTGGTGTGACATCTCAGGTGTTGACCTCGTCATCTGACCGTGGTTCAAAATGACGTGTTGTCCTCGATCTTTCCCTCTGGGATTCATCCAGGACTGTCGACAATAGCCCGTTCTGTTGCTCCAGTGCCACATTAATTAACTACCTACCTAAGCGACATTTCAGATTTGTACTCCAACGTAGAGTTCGGCAGGTAGATGAACTAACATCGCACTGGAGCAACTCAAGTGGCCCGGGATCTATTCCGTAGGGAAAGATCGTGGCCAACACCTTCCAGACCCTCGCCACCCCTGTTCACCAAAAGGTTTTGAGCTTATAGATGGGGGGCGGGGAAAAGCGCCCCTAGCACTAGGAGGCACAACGGGCTCAGCCCCGTGTAGAGAATGCACACACACACACCCAGTGGGCACGTACGGCTTTTATTTATCTCAAAAAATTTATTACATTGAATTTAACAAGGCTGAATCAACAACCAGGAACATCGAAAGGAGAACAGCTCCTTAATGAATAAACAAAACACAATAATAAGTAACAAAAACACCTTGTCATTTCGAACCATGACCAGATGACACGGTCACGCCTTAACTGGCACCCCACTCTCCAAACTTCCACGCCACATTTGAGGTCACTCCAGATTTAACGTGCCCCCACGTTCACGAAGGTCCTCTTGGTTCGAGTTTCGATCTCGTAGCCCCCTCTGGTTTGTAATCCATTACTCTTCCAACCGTGCTACCGCTGCCCCAAATTGAGCATTTATCACACGAGAAAAAAAGAAAAATGAAATCTTCCTCTCTCTAGGGAACATCCACTGACGTAATGGAAAATTAGTATTCCACGAGGACCCACTCGCAAAAATGTGCTCTCCCCTACAGCAGGGAATTCCTCCGTCACAGAAGGGAAAAGTGGGGAAATTTTGTCGACACTAAAAATGCCTGCCGCATGACAAATATGCGAGATAGTGTATCAAGATTTTGTTTCGTTGAAAACATGTTTTTGTTCTTTGCTTTTCGTTGCGTTTTTGAGTGGGTGCGCTTTCGTGTTTCGCTCTCTCTTCACGGACCGAATCGGAAGTCTCAAAACGCTCTGGGTTTTGGGAGAAATAACGCGTTTTTGCGAATGCAGGAGTTGAAGGATGTGGAAGCGAATGTATGGATGGCGGCAGTGTCATGTCTCCGACAAACAACAGATTTTCATGCAAATCGTGCCCCATCTGTGCGTGATCCGTGCACGACTTTGGTACGCTTCCAATTTCCGATTCAAAACATGTTGTTATGGGTTTGGGGGAGTCATGAATAATTTCAAACTTTTCCTCAGACGGCTGATTTCGTGTTTGGATTATTTGCTTTTGTGACGCGATGGTTTTTGGATGGAAAAATAGGATTTGATGTTTACCAAACTGTATAACGCGCAATTTTAAATTGCAAAATCAATCATACAGATGCAGTATGACTAAACGCAATTTCTGTTGATAGGTTGCAAAGCGCTATTGACTTCAACTCACTTCAAACAGTGCGTCATCAAAGTTTTATTTGAATATAAATGCTTAAAACTTTATTTTAGAGCCCTGAGGGGCTCTAAATGAGTCTAGTCGAGGCCAAATATGACCCCACAAAATCCTAAAATAGCCAAGGGGCCGCGGTAGCCCAGTTGGAAGAACAACGGATTAGCAATCGGAGGGTTGCGATTTCGAAATTAGGTCCAGCCAAAGACCGTCGTGTACACGGACGTTAAATCTGTCGTTGCCTCCACTGTCCTCACGTTGGCGAGGAAGTTTGGAGAGTGGAGGGCTAGCTCTGGTGTTGACTTCGCCATCCGACCGTGGTTCAAAATGATGAGGCGTCGTCCTCGGTTCTTTCCCTTCGGGATGGATACCGGACCGTCGCCAATAGCCTGTTGTGTTGTTCCAGTGTGACGTTGATTCAACTACCTACCCGATGAAAAAGTCTCCCAGACTCATCTCCCCTCGGCTCACCGTGAGGTGTAGAGCCCATATAGAGGGGAGGGAGGGGTTAGGTTTCGACCGCCAGCGGCACAAGTAAGGGCAACCGTCCACCCACTCGGACAATATTTAATAGGACGAACAATAAACAGAAAAGAAATACAAAAGACCAACAGGGTCCAAACAATAGGACGACCAGCACATGCTGGTTTAAAGGTCGTTGTAATAAAATTAAATACAATAAATTAAAAGCCGATGAAAAAGTCGGAGGACAACACCTCTTCATTTTGTACCAGGGTTAGATGACGAGGTCGACAACTGACTGACAACTTCCACATCACGCCAACGCGAGGACGTTTGACGCCACGGCAGAATTATCGTGCACCATCCCCCCGCGTACACGGCGTTCCTTGGTAGGATCGAGTTCCGAAGACGGTTGCTAATCGGCTACTCTTCCAACCGGGCTACGGCAGCCCTTGAGACTCATATTAATAGTAATACTGGAGCCTTCCGGACATCCGACTGGAACCTCTATCTGAAAACTGGAGTCTAACATGGATAAAAGCCCACTCACCGTCCTCTAGATCTGACCTCGGAATCAGGCATCTTCATCTGGAACCTCTGCTGGCCTCTACACCATCTTTATCAGCAGTCATCATCATCGCCGCTCTGTGTCTTCATCTTTTAGACTTTTAAATTCTTTTAGGCCCTTTTGGCCAGTTATATGTTCGGTTTTTAATGCCCATTAACTTTATCTTTGTCAGGCCTATGAGTGGCCATAGGCCTGTACCAACGCTTTAATGTTTTATATAAACAGTTCGACCGTGCGCGCCCATGTTGGAGGTGCGGTGCCCGTCCCGTCCGTTGGGTGGGCTGCCCGGTACCCCTCTCAGTGCTGGTGGAAGCCACCAACACTCCCCGCCCCCCATATAAGACTCCAAGCCGTCAGGAGGAGAGGGTCTCGAATAGTAATACTGGAGTCAGTGAAGCCGAGCTGTGCCGAACACTAGACAACGTCAAGTAAAGAATCTCGTGGAAGGGGAGAAATGGGATGAAAGCAGAAAAGGATTTTTTGGGTATCCTGTGTGCGCGAAAGACAGTTAACCCCAAAGATCACTAGGGTACTTCGGGTTCGATTCAAAATGACGAAGTGTCGTCCTCGGATCCCCATCATTGGGATCGATCTCGGACCTTAGTCCGTCGCTCCAGTGGAACGTTAACTCAATTCCACACCTGCCTACCTTCTTGATTCACTCGGCGATTTGTTTTCCACAAGGGATGCCACGTGCCGCGGCGGCGAGTTTCGCGTCTGCAAAGCAACTCTCCCATCACGTTCCTTTCGAGCATTTGTTTCCTGCAGAAGTGGCATTGTCAGTCTGGGAGATAATGCGTGTTTACCTATGACGAAACGCGGCCTTGCACCGCAGGAACGTGCGTTTGTTCCTTCCATCCCGACCGCGAGTTTCTTTTGTTTAATCTCTCTCTGCACGGTCGAGCGAGCGTTCTCCGAAACCATTTGCGAGAAGGGGGGGGGGTGTCAAGGCCTGGCAGGTGCCGCCTCATGTTTCCGATTCCTGGCCACCCCTTACCTGCCGGTCACGTTCGAACACACGTGTCAAGGTGAGGGAGTCATCGGGAAACTCTTCGATCAACTGTGAACGCTCCAAGCGATAACGCTCGGGTTCTGTGGAAAGTGTCGATCCTATCGGGGTTGGTAAGTGTCGCATCAATCCTAGTTCGCCTTCCATCCATTCTGAGCCTGTTTGTTGCGCCCAATTGGGTGTCATAGGATCACCCGTTCCCACCGGTGGCGGCCGAAATGTTCTCGCAAATTATTAAATTTCATTAATAATTCAATGTTATTCGTGTAGAGATAAGAGCTCTTATCTCTAATCCAATCCCTCTCTAATCCAATGAGGATAATTGCATTATGCTCTGCAGAGGGCAGCTGCTCAACGGGCACTCAAACCTTTTTCGAATTGGAGATGCAGATTTCATTTTTTGGATTGGAAATGCAGATTGGTAGGTAGGTATTTAATTAACGTCGCACTGGAGCGTCACAACGGGCTATTGACGATGGTCCGGGATCGATCCCGAAGAGAAAGATCAGAGGGCAATGCATCGTAATTTTCAACAGCGGTCGGATGACGATAACAACGCCTGAGTTGGCACCCCGCTCTCCAAACTTCCACACAACGCGTATGCGAGGACATTTGAGGCCAGGATGGACTTAACATGCACCAGCCCCCGTGTACACGACGATCTTTGGCGGGACCTAGTTTCGAACTCTCAAGTCTCCAGTTGGGGGCTCAGTGGGTATGTCCACTGCGTTAGCAACCTTCGAGTTGTAGACGGCGCAAGTTCGATTCCTGTCATGTGCATTCCTCCCTGGGTGTATTTCTCTCTTCTATGTCAGTAAAGCTTTCACTGTGTGTGTGTCGATTACTTAATATTGTATCGTGTCTGGTGTAGCATGGCCAAATATGGCCCTTGTGCCATAGAACTCCAAAAACCAACCAACCAGCTGTTCCGGCTGGAAGAGTAACGGATTAGCAACGGGAGGGTTGCGAGTTCGAATCCAGCCAAAGACCGTCTTGTACAAAGAGGGCTGGTGCACGTTTAATCTGTCGTGGCCTCAAATGTCCTCACTTTGGCGTGGTGTCGAGCTCAGGTGTGCACCTCGTCATCTGACCGTGATTCCAAATTACGTGTTGTCCTCAGATCTTCCCCTATTGGTTTGATCCCGGGCCGTCGCCTATAGCCCGTTGTGTTGCTCCAGTGCGACGTTAATTAACTACCTCCGTACGGAGTTCTAATCGGTTACTTTTCCAACAGGGCTACCCTGCAATCAGACTAGATAGTGAATTGCACGAAGCGTAACCCAGAAACAGTTTTCGGGTAATCTGGATCAAAATGTTCCTGAATGCTCTTGACATGCTCTTCAGTTCCCCAGCCGAAATGGGGCTCTTCAGCCGGAACAGTGTCGGTTTGAGGAGGTTACATCGCGACTAAGTGAAACACCAAAACAAAATTTCAAAGTTATGAGTTTTTAGCTTTTATAAATAAGAATTTGGTGATTGTACCGGTAAATCCGCTGAGGTATTTTTTCTTTGTACGAAGGTTAGCTTTTTCTTGAGAAATACATTCATTGAGTAGGGAATAATTCTTTCCTCTTCGTTTTCTCAGAAATATTTTTTGTGTTTCACTTGTAAGCCGAGGGTATATTAAATTCCTACTCGCATTATTTTTCCGTTCTTCAATTGCAAACCTTTTGGACTTTATTTCGCTGCTCAGCTTCTGGAAATTGATGGAACCATCGAGGGTTTTTTCAAACATTGAAAAAGCTTGAGCTTTATCAGATTAAGGTTTGCCATTTACCGGCAGAAGTTCTCAATAATGGTGATCCGAGGACAACACCACGTCATTTTGAAACCACGTCAGATGAAGAGGCAACATCTGCGCTGGCACCCCACTCTCGAAACTCCTACACCACGCCAAAGTGAGGACATTTGAGGCCACAACAGATTTAACCCTATCGCCCTGACTTTTGCATGATTAAAATTTAACTCTGAAAAGTAGTTTAATTTAGTAGTTTTTGCTCTTTTTGACGGACAACCGTACTTTCGCGTTCTTTTTGTGTTTGCTTTCTCCCTTCCAACATTTATGAGTTGCTCAGCTAAGGGGACCATGAATGATAAGAGTGGTTCTGTTTTATGTTCCACATCACACTTCGTAATCCATGCATTCACAACAGAAATCATAACTAAAAATCTTTTTCCACCACTTGTCTGATTTTCTGCCATGACCCTAAAAAGTAGCCATTTCATCACAGCGGTCAACTCCATTCATATTGTAGTGGGAAATGGGCAACTAACGTCTAATTTGGTACCATCTTTTGGTTTCCGAACCACGGTCACTAATTCAACAGAATGAATGGGCGTGCTCAAAAACATAAGTCCGCCATTTGCAATCTGAAAGTATTGCCAGGTTTCTTGAGTCCTATTTTTATTCTCTAATTGCTTAAGAACACTGAAAACGTAAAAACCCATTCAAAAGTGGGAAGAATTTACCCAATAGGGAATGAAATCTAAACTCTGGGACGGGGGGGGGGTATATGCCCATTAGGCCCAAAAGGGTTAACGCGCACCATCCCCGCGCACCTAATCCGTTACTCTTCCAACCAGGCTACCGCGGTCCCGTAAGACAGTTTTAACGCTATTTGCATTCATGCCCTCCCATTACTGTTCGCATTTTAAAGACGTATTACGTCAAAAAAAATTAATCTGCGGAAGGGATAAAGCTAATTTATACACTGCATATGGGAGTACGGCAATCACGGCAACATATAGTCAAGACCCTACAAACCTTGGTCGAGACACTTCTTTTCCGGAAGCATGTGTATCAAACGCATAAAAAAATAAACGGAAGTAACTTAACTCCAAAAGAGTAATCCCTTTTTTTACATAAATAAGAGAATCGCTTTTTGCGATTGTGACTTTTTCGAATCGTTGTTTATTTAACCATTAGCAAAACCTTGCATGTCATTGTGCGCCATACTGACGGCATTTATCTCTACTGTCGTATAAATTATCTCTGCAGTTATATCTTAAAAACAGAAAATAATGCTAAAATTACAAAAAGTGATTTAGAAAATCGATTATGTTTCGGTAACGGTTCTCACGAAACTCCAAACAGGTTTTACCAAGCCGGTATTTAATTACCCGATTTTGAACCAGTTCCATCTCAACATGATTATTCTGCTGTATCAGTTAAGAAGGCAGTATCCAAGTTTGGTCAATATTTGAGAAACTTTACTACACGTGTGCTGTAGAGTAATCCTTTTGTAACAATTAATCATTAAACCAACTAAAGTAAGAGAAATGCTTCAAACACTGTTCAAGTGAAAATGTTCTTATGTTTATTTCATCTTATAGACCTCAGCAAATATTGCAATTCAGATTAAATTTCTGCGGCATTTTCCACTAAAGTTTTCATTCCTTCCTTTCTCTCTCCTGTGTTAGTAAAACTTTCATTATGTCTCTATTACTTGATATTGTACGTCGTGTCTGGCGTAGTATGGCCAAATATGGCCCTTGCGCAACAAAACCAAACCACTAGTCTTCATATCAATTGATCCCTGAACTTTACGACGAACCTCGTCATCTGAGCGACATTCGAAGTGACGAGGCGTTTTCCTCAAATCTTTCGCTTCGGGGTTGATCTCGGACCGTCGCCAATAGCCCGTTGTGTTACTCCAGTGCGAGGCAATTAATTAATTTGCTTACATTTCCTTCAACCTTAATAATGATGCATCCAATTCAAAACATTAAATGTGAATTTTTCACCTCTCCTGTACACTTTTGAGTCCTTCTCCCTGAGCGATTCATGTCTACGTGATGCAAGAGCCGTTTGGACCACAAAACTTTTGAACGCTTGTTTGCTGTTTACTGATGAGAAACACACAACTCAGATTATTTGCTGATAGAGCAGGATCATTGAATACTCCATTCCTGATACTATACTACACGATTGAGCGATAAAGGATTTCTCGAGATTCAAATATCAATGGACGTTTCGAAAAGTATCTCAAGTTTATGTGTGTGTGATGATTATCTTACGCTCTGGATGCGTTTCCTCACTCACCAGAGATTGTCGATTCAATCGGGGTTCGCAAACAAGTGCAAACATTTTTTCATTTAAATTGTGGGTATTGTACTTCATCCAATCATCGTAGCAAGCATTTTAAATCACGCATTTTATTCTAAGAAATACTGATTTAAAATCAAACTTTTATGATTACGATCATTATTAAATCAAACTTTAAAACCATGATTTGAATCAAACTTTTAGATTAAACTTGTATGATTATGATTTAAATCAAGCCTTTTTTTATTTAATAAAATTTTAATGATGATGAAAATAAAACAACCTGGAACCATGTTTAAATAACCATGAATCAATAACCTTGTTTGTCTATTTTTGAATTTGATCTTTGAATATGGATTTTTTATCATAAAATATAATTCAAATCAAATTCACGCAGCACAATAAAAATTGAACTTGAAAGTGAAGAATAGGTTGTATAAAATGGTATGTTAAACGGCAACGCTACAATTCGTAGTTTTCTCTATACATATCATTGAATAATTGGCTATCGAAAGCCTTAAAAGTACGGAATTTCTATAGCACTTGACTGATATGCTGTTATAGTCAAGTCCTGATGTTCCGAATAGTTATTGAATCCTTATATTTATAACAAACAGCGAACTTCCGTATTTATTTCTTGTTACACTTGTAGAGCCGTTCGTTTCTAACAAATTGATCACATTCGATCATATCCGACATCGCTTTCTGATGCGTTCTCCCTCTTACAGAAAGGGCTTCGGTAGCCCTGTTGGAATAGTAGCGGATTCGAATCCAACCAAAGACCGTTGTGTACAAAGGGGGCTAGTGCTCGTTAAATCTGCCGTGGCCTCAAATGACCTCACTTTGGCGTGGTGTGGAAGTTTGGAGAGGGGTCCCTTTGGGTTATGTAACTACCTAGCCACTTACAGCATTCGAAAGCTGGGCATGATGGAGGAATACGAAACATGAAGAGAGAAAACAATCCCTATTCGTAGGGAATATAGCTTGACGTCATCGTTCGCCATAATTAGTATTCTGCACAGGCTTAGAAGTACAAGAATGTGAGCGAGGAAAATTGTCTGATTTTATCAGTGACAGACGTTTTGCTTTCGGATGTTCATAAGCACTTTTCTAAGGTTCAAAGCGAAAACTTTGTTTATTCATTTCTGATTTCAATAAATTACACTAAAATTTGAAAGAAAGAAAATCACTCCAACTGGGACAAACCTTTCTTCAATATGATCTATTATATTTGTAGAACATTGGAAAATTTTACTTATTAGTTTAAAATAGATTCTTTGGAAGGGTACCTCGAATAGTGCTTATTAATTTTTTTAGTCTAATCTCTAAGGTCTGTAAATCTAAACGAAAAGTGTCAGGAAAGAGCATCAAATGGACTCGAAATTTCTACCAGTATCAAAATCGATCTATTTGAAACATGCTTTGAACGAAATAAAAGTAAACTAAAATTAGAAAACGGTGAATTGAAGTATAAAATATCACCCCATTCTACCTCTGAATCGACAAAGCCGTCTCTGTAAAACTGTTTTCCTTGTAACGATAAGTGCAATGCGGGGAAGCAAACACTACTCAGATTTCTCCCTTCCGCTCTCTGATGACCAGATGACGTCTTTCTCCTCAGGACGGCATCAATTAGCGGCGTGGCATCGGATCAGATGACTCGGAATATGATGGATGCGCTCCCTCGGAACACAATACGCGTCCCAGAACACAATACGCGTCTCTGTTTGCTTTCCTCTATTGATTGGGTTTCGGATTCTCGGCCCTGCAATCAATAAATGAGTGATTTCATCGCATGTGAAATCTGTGCTGACTTTGAATTATTATGCTTTGTTGCGATTTTTAGGAACAGTGGTTGGATCTTTAACCCTCTGAGCGTCAGCAGATTTCTGAGAAGTGCAGTGTTGCTTTCCCTACAACATACAATACTAAATAACGGAACTATTGACTAAAAAAAAAATCCATGGATTCTTTCAACTTGTAGGAAAATTCCTTTGGTCCTTTCATTATAATTGAATCCTTTGGAAGATTTCTAGTGTTTATTTCCTTAGAGTAGATTCCTTTGGAAAGATTCTATTCCTCCTTTCCGTGGAATATAATTTTTTGGAAGATTTCTATTGTTCTTTTCCTTGGAACAAAATCCTTTGGAAATATTATATTGGTCCTTAGGTACAATGTCCTTAGGTACAATGTCCTTAGGTACAAGTATATATCAAAAAGTAAGGTGAATTTATCTCTAAAACTCAGAGTTTTTTGTGTAGCTAATTAATTTTTTTATATGTTGCAAGTACCAAGGTGATAGAAGTGTGACGGCTTGTAGAAACTTCTACGTCAACCCGTCTGGTGCTTAGAGCAAATCAAAGATGGCGCATCGACTTGAGCATTACTCCAAGGAGGAGGTGTCATTCGTTTTTTATGGGCCAAGGGGAAAAAAACATGTGATATTCATCGAGAATTGTTGGAAGTCTATGGAGAGAGTGTTATGTCGCAGAAACAAGTGTACGTGTGGTGTAACGACACGAATGTCGTCGATGACATGATTCGTGAAGACAGAAGAGTGAGTGATATTGCAAATGCATTGAATAGCTCATAGGGTTCAGTGAGCAGTATTACCATTTGTTTGGCCCCTGAAGAAACACCTCCGTTTCCATCCATACACTGGAAGAGGCACAACACTTACCTGGTTAGGGAACCTGGTGCAAGATTTCTTTGAAAAGGGCACGGATGAGTTGGAATAAATGCTTAGACCACTATGGTTCCTTTGTCGAATGATAGTGTGATACGATTTGTCAAACATAATAAATTTTCATATATTTATCTCTGCACGTTTTTCTGTCAATCAAAAATTCATCTTACTTTTTGATACTCCTTTGTATAATGTCCTTAGGTATAAGGTAGAATACACTGAAGTTCCAGGAAAACTAGTGCACTAGTCCAGTACTTCGCAGGCCTCCCAAGTAACTGCAATATGATTCGACGAGCGCGCTGAAGTATTCTCTGTAGGCATTAACACCGTACTTCCTGCAAAGCGGTCCACAATTCTGTTGTATTCCTAGGTGTAGGATTTTCGTACATCACAGCGGGTTACATGGCATCCCAGATGTCTTCGCTAACATTGGGATCTGGTGACTTAGGTAGAAATTGCAAGACCCACAACTCAGATGAGTGTTCCTCTAACCATAGTCTAGACTTATTTGATGGCGCTTTGTCCTGTTGGAAATCATCAGAATGACCGCAAGACAGGAACTGGTGTAAGACGCATACATAGCTTTCGCCTGTCAGATGTTTGTAGACGTACCGCGGTTCCCATTGAATGCCAGCTAAACAAACCCCATACCATTACACAACCACCACAAGTCCTGTTGACAAACAAACCCCATACCATTACACAACCACCACAAGTCCTGTTGACATGCGGGATCCGGAATTTCACGGGGTTTTCACCACACGGATCGTTCCAGCTGCCCGAAGCAGTTGGAAACGCCATTTGTCAGACCAGCTAACCGTTTCCAGTCATCAAGTGTCTAGTGGTGCTGTTGTCCCGAACCCAGGTGAGGGTGTATTCATCAAGGGTACTCGAACTATCCATCAAGGGTAAAAGGACATAATTCTTAAGAAAGGAGTATCTATACTCTTAGTCACACGGCAAGCACTTTTGTAAGTAGTGGAAAGAGGTCGAAATGACTTCGGAGTTTCTATAGTTGAGTAATTGAATGAACTGTACAATTGCTGATACCTGCGAGACCTTCAATTTGTATGTAATGCCGACGTGTTAGTCAATATAAAAGTTACTCAGAGTTTGGTCTTCAAGTTGGATAGTTAAAACATGTCAATGCATGGATTGCGGTTAAGACTGGCCAATTGCCGCTTTTCCAAACGGAGTTCAGGTGGCTCTTGCGGACATCCAACCCTTGTGAATGCTGTTTAATTGTTCCTATCAACCCTCTGAGCATCATAAGATTTCCGAGCTGTGTAGCATTGCTTTTAACCCCAACAAACATAATGACTAAATAACGGCATCGATTAGTTTAAAAATCCTTGTAAAGATTCCATTGGTTAAGAAAATCGAAACCGGCTAGAAGCTATGCAGAGAAAACTACCTGTTTCAGAACGGATATATGCGTGTGAAACCCTCGGGAGGTTGAAGTTTGTGCATGTTAGAAACGTTTTTATTTTTTCACGCCAAAATTCAATATTTGGAAAATTTGAAATATTACTCTCTTTGGCATATTTTAACTTTTAATTGATTATATTTTTCATACTGTTTAGAAAATGTATCCTCGTCGAGTTTTATAAGATTACGTCATATACATTAAAAAATTGTGAAAAAATATTTTGCGCAAAATGGTACATTAAAAATGCATAATAGTTATTTTATTGGCATCTGCTTGAAAAAGATTAATCAGTATGGCAAAAAAAATTGATTTGAACATCTGCCATTCCTTAACATAATTAAATTCAAACAAGGAGTATAATATTAATGCAAACAAAAAATTATTCGAAAATATAATTCTACCAAGTTCAAACCAAATCGTTCAAACATTCTTAATGGAAGAGGAAATCCAATTTAATTGGAAAAAGGAACAGCGAGAAATATATCGATCTAAGAGGATATTCGAATAAGCAAACACCGAAATACAAATTTGCTTAAAACGGTTAACTGTGTTCCCCTTTCGTCGAAAGTTTATTTGCATCAATCTGAGTTTGCTGAATTTGAGGTTTTAATTAGAAAATTTCCAGTATAAGTTAATATGTCCATCTGGGGCTGGATGGTGTAGGAGAGTAAGCAAAGACTCAATTTTCTCTTAGCGGATGTTCTGAAATAAATTAGCTTTTAAATTACTCTTGAAATCCGCTATCGCTTTTTTTCTTAGAGTTTTTGGTGATTGTGTAATACTTATTTTCGCAAAACTAGTTCCGTGCTTTCCAAAGGATCTAATGACGACAGTTTAAGCACTTATATAAGTTGGTTTTATGTTTAGTTAAATAGAAATCAATCGCTTGTGAGAATATTATCATTTTGTTTTCATTCTGTTGATAAAATTGAAACAATTTTTCTTTCTTAATGATTTTTAAATTATAAACGAAGTTGTCATAATTTGGATGCAAAATACTGACGCTAAATTGACTAATTGCGGTTGGTAGGTAATTAACGTCGCACTGGAGCAACACAACGGAGTATTGGCGATGGTCAGGGATCAATCCCGAAGGCAAAGATCCAAAGACAACGCCTCGTGATTTTGAACCACGGTCAGAAGGCGTGGTTCACCTGAGCTGCCACCCCACGCCAACGTGATGAGATTTGAGGCCACGGCAGATTTAACGTGCACCAGCCCCCGTGTACATGACGGTTTTTGGCTGGACTTAGTTTCGAACTAAGTTAGTTCGGAACCCTCCGGTTGCTAATCCGTTACTCTTCCAACTGGGCCACCGCGACCCCTAAATGCAGTTGGATTTGTAGTTGTCAATCTTATGAGAAAAGATAAACCAATCACAAAGCCGAAATGGTAGTTAAAAATAAGCATTAGAGGAAACAATTGAAACCAACAACACATATATAGTTCATTACAATTCATACTCTTATCTCCAAACCGTTTATAATGGATTCAAGAATGTTTTTTTTATCGCATTTCATGTCTCGCAGTGAAATAGAATTGAACGAAAGTAGAAAAACCGCATTTTATGATTTTTAGTTGTATTTAATTGTGCTCATTGAAGTATGGCAGTATGTGCACGACTCAGTCCTGTTTTTGCAATTATGCTACTGGAATGTATTGCATTCTGTTTACTTATTCACCTTAATTGCATTCCGTTTACTTGTTCGAAGACATACTGTTTTCCAATGTTTTGGTTCGAGATTCCGCGTCATGGTTGGATCGTGTTATTATAAATTATGAAATTTAATGTGAATGCTATTTTAACATGCTAAGATTTTGGATCGTTTTTATGTATTTTTGTTTCCAAATAGAAAAGGAAGTGGTCGACCATGGGGAAAAGCTACCGTAGCGCCTTTTTGGCAGATTCTGTTTAGGTTCATCAGTGTGATGTTAATCATATCTGACTGTTTTTGTTACCAAAGTCTTTGATTTTTGCGGGTTTTCCAATGAAGTCTGTCCGCCATTGGAAAAGTAGCGGAATAGCAATCTGAGGGTTATGAGCTCGAAACTCGATACAACCGAAGACTGTCCTGTACGTGGGGGCTGGTGCATCTGTCCTCGCATTGGCGTAGTGTGGAAAGCGGGGTGCCAGCTCAGATGTTGACCTCTTCTTTTGACCATTGGCGAGGTGTTGTCCTCGGATCTTACTCTTAGGGATGGATCCTGGACCGACGCTAATAGCTCCAGTCCGAAGTTAATTCAACTATCTATCTACCAATGAAGTGTGTTGTCATCATCTTGTTTAGTTTGATGACATTTAACACGTAGAATGAACTGGTATCCTAATCGTTAATGGTTGTTTCCCACCGTCGTAAAAGCTCTC